>OX451741.1:310137399-312846028 GCA_948472305.1 Vicia faba
ATTGAAAAGGCACCTGTCAAGATTTCTCCTCATGGAATCAATGCTTTAGAAGACGAAGACGAAGAGGGTAACGTTGAAGATTGGATCTTCCCAACCATTGAAGGGGGACTGCACAACTGGGAGGCGAAAGTCTTCGTTCCCATTACTTTCATCAATCAGTAATTTATCTTTCGAACATTTCCTGTTGGTCTGTAATAATTACTCTTAAACAATTTGCACACTACTTTTCACCTCATGCCTTGCCCGGGGCATGTAGGTCCATTTGTAAGGGCTTGATTCTCTTCATAACCATATGCCATGTTTAATGAATCATTGGACGTTTTTCATTTATAAACTGATGTGTTCATTTTCTTTCCTTTTGCATTTTTTGTTTGTTTAAGGATGGCTATCCCTTACACACACCCACACTCACAAATGCAGGTACCCATCCACTCCGGATTCCATGGGTGACTATTCTGTTGTATCTTTCAATAACTCTGAAGATTTGGTCAATCAGGCTGAGTACGAAGATGACGAAGATTGTGAACTACCAGGAGAGTTAGCCAGACTTCTACAACAAGAAGAGAGGGCCATCTTACCTCATGAAGAGTTGTTGGAAACCATCAACTTAGGGACAGAGGAAGACAGGAAAGAAGTCAAAGTGGGTGCCAATCTGGAACCAAGTGTCAAGGAACGCTTAATATAGTTGTTGAATGAATACGTTGAAATTTTCGCCTGGTCTTATGAAGACATGCTGGGGTTGGATACAGATATTGTGGTTCATCGTCTCCCTACAAGAGAAGACTGTCCACCGATCAAGCAAAAAGTCCGCCGAATGAGGCCCGACATGTCTGAGAAGATTAAAGCTGAAGTAATGAAGCAATTCAATGCTGGCTTTCTGGCTGTTACATCCTATCCGCAATGGGTTACTAACATTGTGCCCGTTCCCAAAAAAGACGGCAAGGTCAGAATGTGTGTGGACTATCGGGATTTGAATAGGGCTAGCCCTAAAGATGATTTTCCGCTGCCGCATATCGACATCTTGGTGGACAATACAGCTCAACACAAGGTTTTTTCCTTCATGGACGGATTCTCGGGCTACAACCAGATTAAAATGGCCCCCGAGGACATGGAGAAAACAACCTTTATTACACAATGGGGTACCTTCTGCTACAAGGTGATGTTGTTCGGACTGAAGAACGCAGGGGCAACTTATCAACGCGCCATGGTAGCTTTGTTTCATGATATGATACATCATGAGATTGAAGTTTACGTAGACGACATGATAGCTCGATCACAAACGGAAGAGGAACACCTTGAACATTTGCAAAAGCTGTTTGCCAGGTTGAAGGAATACAAACTCAGGCTGAATCCAAGTAAGTGCACTTTTGGAGTTAGGCCTGGTAAACTTCTGGGATTTATTGTCAGCAACAAAGGCATTGAGGTCGATCCAGCAAAAGTAAAGGCTATACAAGAAATGCCTTCCCCCCGTACTGAAAAGGAGGTTAGAGGATTCTTGGGACGCTTGAACTATATCGCCAGGTTCATCTCTCACCTAACGTCTACCTGTGAGTCAATTTTCAAACTATTAAAGAAAGATCAGGTAGTCGAATGGAACGATGATTGTCAAATTGCTTTTGATAAGATCAAGGAGTATTTGCTAGAACCTCCTATTCTGATGCCACCCGTCACAGGAAGGCCGTTGATCATGTATCTGACTGTTTTGGACAACTCAATGGGGTGTGTACTGGGCCAACATGACGAGTCTGGTCGAAAAAAGCATGCCATTTATTACCTTAGAAATTTTTTTACCGACTGTGAGACTCGCTACTCACTGCTCGAGAAAACTTGTTGCGCTTCGGTATGGGTTGCTCGCCGACTAAGGCAGTATATGTTGACTCATACCACTTTGCTGATTTCCAAAATGGACCCGATCAAGTATATCTTCGAGAAGCCTGCTTTATCTGGAAGAATCGCTAGATGGCAAATGATCCTGACCGAGTATGACATACAGTATACCACCCAAAAAGCTATAAAAGGGAGTGTACTAGCTGACCATCTAGCTCATCAAGCTATCGAAGATTATCAATCCATGAGATTCGACTTCCCGGACGAGGACATCATGACTTTGGACAACATTGAAGGTAACGGACCGTATGACGGACCTGAAAATGGATCCTGATCGACCCTGTACTTTGATGGTGCTTCAAATGCACTTGGAAATGGTATCGGTGCGGTGCTCATTTCTCCAGAAGGTTGCCATACACCTTTCACTGCCCGACTTTGTTTTAGCTATACCAACAACATGGCCGAATATGAAGCTTGCATTTTTGGTCTCAAGGCTGCTTTAGACTTGGGGATCAAATCTTTGGTTGTATTTGGGGACTCGGCTTTGGTTATCAGTCAAATCAAGGGAGAGTGGGACACCAAACATCATAATCTTATCCCATACAAAGAACATGTCCTGACATTGCTGCCTCATTTCGAGCAGATTACTTTCGAGCATTTCTCGCGAGAAGAAAATCAGCTAGGAGATGCTCTGGCTACAATGTCTTCCATGTTTAAACTCAACTAGGATAACGAGGCTCCCCAAATCACCATCGAGTGAATGGACGAACCTGCGCATTGTCATGAGATTAATACCGAAGAAGTAGTGGAACAACCCTGGTTCCATGAAATCAAAAGGTATCTCCAGACTAGAGAGTATCCTGAAGAAGCTTCCGTAAATGACAAGAAGTTCTTAAGGAGATTTGCGGCCAAGTTCTTCCTAAGCAATGGCATCCTTTATAAGTGCAACCACGATTGTGTTTTACTCCGATATGTAGACAAAGCCGAAGCAGAGTTAATCATGACTGAGATACACAGTGGCACATTTGGCACCCACTTGAGCGGACATACGATGGCTAAGAAGATTCTAAGGGCAGGTTACTACTGGTCTACCATGGAAGCTGATTGCCATCAACATTCTCGTACTTGCCACAAATGTCAAGTCTACGCCGACAAGATTCATATTCCTCCTGTTCCTCTCAATGTTTTGACAGCTCCTTGGCCATTCGCAATGTGGGGCATTGACATGATTGGAGAGATCAAGCCTACAGCATCCAATGGACACCGCTTCATCCTGGTCGCCATTGATTATTTTACCAAGTGGGTCGAAGCAACTTCCTTTGCCTCTGTTACAAAGAATGTGGTTGCCCGCTTCATCAAGCAGAACCTCATATGCTGGTATGGTATCCCCGACAGGATCATCACAGACAACGGTACAAATCTGAACAATACTATGATCACCGGTCTATGTGAACAGTTCAAGATTTATCATCACAATTCATCTCCCTATCGGCCGAAGATGAACGGTGTTGTTGAAGCTGCGAACAAAAACATCAAGAAGATCATTCAGAAAATGACAGTTACCTACAAGGACTGGCATGAGATGTTACAGTTTGCTCTGTATGGATACCGTACCATGACACATACTTCAACAGGGGCAACCCCATTTTCTTTGGTATATGGCATGGAAGTTGTCCTACCCATGGAAGTTCAGATTCCTTCTTTAAGGATTATGAAGGACACTGGTTTGACTGAAGACGATTGGATTCAGACCCGACTTGATCAACTCAATTTGATCGACGAGAAACGACTCACTGTTGTTTGCCATGGTCAGACGTACCAAAAACGAATGATCAAAGCTTTCAACAAGAAAGTAAGACGTCAAGTATATCAAGTCGGAGATCTTGTAATTAAGCGGATTATCTTGCCGCAAAGTGATCCCAGGGGCAAATGGACTCCTACTTACGAAGGACCGTTTGTGATCAAGAGCATATTTTCCGGTGGTGCAATGATTCTGACCACCATGGACGGCGACGATTTGCCACACCCTGCAAACGCAGACATAGTCAAAAGATACTACGCATAAAATAACCCGACAAGTCGAAAACCCGAAAGGGCGACTTGGGCAAAAATGGGCATCCCGGTGAACCGAAAACCCGAAAGGGCGGTTCAGGCAAAAATTAGGGATAAAACAAAAAAATTTGTACACCCGGCAAGTTGAAAACCCGAAAGGGAGACTTGGGCAAAAAAGGGTTTCCCGGTGGATCGAAAACCCGAAAGGGCGATTCAGGAAAAAGTTAGGGAATTAAAGCGTATGACTATGTCTCGTCGGATCACTTTAAAGAACAATCTCTTCAGCAACAAGTTCCGAGCTTCTGATCAATTCAATCATCGATGGATGAAGCATTTAATGGACAAGATATTCAGAGTTGTGAAGGCTATAACAGAATGGAATCCCATGGAATTGTTACACATGGCCACATTTCTTTTGTATAAAATCTTCAATTTTTACGACAACATCCTCTTACTAGGATGCCTGTCTCCTTTGTACAAAGATACTCATAAAAAGTTAATACAAACACTTTTCCAAATACAGAAATTTGCTTTGTCTTCCTGTTGCTTTTTACACTTATGTTTTATTTGAGAAACGTCCAATGTTTTGTTAAAATAGGCATATGCATTTGAACATAATCATTTTCTTACAAATCAAGAAAGATGATTGCTGATAGGTTGAAGGTACAGATAGATATCTTGATGCCCTTTCTGAAGAAATCCCCAGCAGAATTAAACTCCAAATTCCTCAACAAAGTTAAAATCCAGAACTTAATTCCCCAAACAGAGTTAAACTTCAGGATCCTCAGTAGAACAAAAGCTTTCTCAAAGCTGATTTCCCCAGCCAAGAGAGCCTTCCAGAACTTAATTCCCCTCAGAGATAAGTTTCAGAATCCCCAGTGGAGTCAAAACTACCAATCCCCAGCGGAGTTAAAACCTCCAACTGTCAATCCCCAGCGGAACCAGATTAGTAAACATTCTCCCCACAGAGATACTTCCCATCAGATTGAAGATTCTCAGTCTTATTTCTCCAGCATAAGTCTACCAGGTTCTGGACTCCCCAGTAGAGATCATCATAATTCTCATTCCCCACAAGTCACCAAGGATTTTTCAAACCCCAACAGTGATCCTAGGATCCCTCAACAACTGAAGATCTTGTTCCCCAAGCAGTCAGCAGTCAACAAGGATGTCTCAGCTTCAGCAATCAAAGATTCTTGCAATCCCCTGCAGCAGTCAAGGATTCACTTTCCCCGGCAGCAATCAAGATTCTATTATCTCCAGCTATCCAGGATTCATATATCCTCAGCAAGACAGCTCATCAGCTTACATGCGTATTCATTACATTCATATCATAAACATTGATATAACATATATTGCATCATACATTTCATGCAACATAACTTTGTGTTTCATCTAATATTTTACCCTTTTCAGGATAAGATTAATAAGCTTCAACCTCAACTTTTGAAAACAGTTTACGGGTGCTTCCAGATATGGATGTCAATCTATCGCTTGTTCAGACTCAACTTCTGAAAATAGTTTACGGGTGCTTCCAGATATGGATGGCAATCTATCGCTTGTTCAGACTCAACTTCTGAAAACAGTTTACGGGTGCTTATAGATATGGATGTCAATCTATCGCTTGTTCAGACTCAACTTCTGAAAACAGTTTACGGGTGCTTCCAGATATGGATGTCAATTTATCGCTTGTTCAGACTCAACTTCTGAAAACAGTTTACGGGTGCTTCCAGATATGGATGTCAATCTATCGCTTGTTCAGACTCAACTTCTGAAAACAGTTTACGGGTGCTTCTAGATATGGATGTCAATCTATCGCTTGTTCAGACTCAACTTCTGAAAATAGTTTACGGGTGCTTCCAGATATGGATGTCAATTTATCGCTTGTTCAGACTCAACTTCTGAAAACAGTTTACGGGTGCTTCCAGATATGGATGTCAATCTATCGCTTGTTCAGACTCAACTTCTGAAAACAGTTTACAGGTGATTCCAGATATGGATGTCAATCTATCGCTTGTTCAGACTCAACTTCTGAAAACAGTTTACGGATGCTTCCAAATGCGGATGTTAATCTATCGCTTATTCAGATTCAACTTTTGAAAACAGTTTACGGATGCTTCCAAATACGGATGTCAATCTATTGCTTATTCAGACCCCCAGCTCAGAGATGTTCCAAAACATGGACACCTTTCTGATACTCATTTCTTTCACCAACAACATAACAGTTCAACATACATTCCAGATGGCATCTTTAAGCCCATCCCCCGACAAGATTCGGTCACATCTCCAGATGGCATCTTTAAGCCCATCTCCAAATGGCATCTTTAAGCCCATTCCCGCACCTATGTTTTGACGAGTGCAAATTTACGGGCACTCTAGTGTCCAATCTCCTTTTACCTTCGAGACGCGAAAGACAAACTTGCCAATCTAACTCTTCAGGTTCAAGAAGATTGAACAGGGGCAACTGTTGTACCCCAAAATTTTCCCTCTCATTTCATCAACATTTTCTCACCACAAGACTCTTGGAACTCAAGATCAAGTTAGGGTTTGCTCTGCTCAAGACCCCTCCTTGCACTGTTGACCCAAATTAGGGTTTGAGTTTGCACAGGGATGTTTTGACCTAAAAGGCCCAAAATGACTTTCATGCTTCATGTTGGACTTACAAGTTTATCCATACCAAGTTTCAAGCCTTGATTCCAATCTTTGCCCAGTCAATTGGACAGTTGACCTAGAAATCAACTGTATTGGGGAAAAAGTCAACTGTGGCCAATTGACAGTCAAACCTCATGAATTTTGACCCACATCAACATAATTAACTCACATGAACCATTTGGTCAAGTTTGGATCACAATTCCACAAGAAATTTGATCAGATCACCAAAAGGGCAAAATGGTCATTTTTAGGGTTTTGACTGCACAAAGGCAATTTTTGACTGTTTAACCTAACCAATGGCAAACCAAGCTCACATATGGACTCAAGGACTCAATGGAATTATCTTGACCCATTCAACAAGTTCAAAAGATCTCAAATGCATAGGATTGACAGATGAATTTTCCAGTCAACTGATCAAAATTTGACTGTATACTAAAAAGTCAAACTTTGACTTTTTGGTCAAAATCAAGTGCCAAGGTTCATTTTTCATCAAGACATGTCAAATTATGAAACTTGTTCATCAAGAAACCCAAAATTGCAAATTAGGGTTTAAAATGAAGAAATTTCATTGCTTAGAAATTTTCTAAGTTATGAAATTTTCTTATTTTTCCTAACTTTGTCCCATTTTTTCACCAAGATGCAAATGGATTCAAAATAAAATTTGAAACATGAAAGTTGTAGTCCATTGCAAAATCTACAACTTTGATTCACAAATTTTTCTCAAAGGAAGCTTGTATCTCAAGTTATGATTTTTGGAACAAGGGTGCAAAACATTTTTAACTTAGAGAAATTTTGCCCTATTCTAGGCAGGATTTTTGTCCAACTTCTTGGCCATTTTTCACATGGTTCCACTTGGAGTTTCAATTTGCATTACAAATAGGGATTATAGTACACATTCCAATCTTTCCAAATTGTCCAAGAACTTCTCAAACACCCTTGTGGTTAGAGAGAATCGAATTTGCAAAGTTGGCCAAAACTCACTTTTGTTCATGGCCAAAGTATGTTCATAACAATTGCATTTTTCAAATCAGCATGGTTTATGCTATCTTGCAGGCCTCTAAACCTCTTTACACTCAATAATTTAATGCCTAAACATTGTGTTAAGGCATTATTTCACCCATTTGGACATTACACATCAAACTAACCCTTAATTGGTAAAAGTGATTTTGCCATTTTTGCAAAAATAACTTTATGTCAAACCACTATGCATTGAGCCTTGGACAAAGATCTGAGATTGCAAATAAAATCCAGGGATTAGAGGGGGCCTAGAGGTTTGTTTGCAGCATACAAGATAGCCTGTACAGGCCTTTGACACATTACACACTTTCTTACTTACACTTGAAGCAACTTTGCAAAAAACACTCCAACTTCCATTTCCTGTCTACACAGCCAAACGCAAACCTTGTGAACATTTTCCATACATCAAGCCAAGCCTAAAACACGATTCAACCATTCCTCATACCTCCCAAAACACAAAAACACTATTTTGCTGCAAAAACAGGGCATCCCTGCAGTTTGACTTGCCTAGCATTATCCACTCGTGCGTTTTTGCCCAAACAAGTTCCAACACATTCCTTTCCATCCACCTAAACTATTCCAAGCCCTAAACACAAGCTGTAACACCCCTAATCTCACTTGCCATTTTCAGTTTTTAGTTTTGCAGGTGGACTTCTATAGCACAATACAGAGTGATTCAAAGCAAGCTAGGTGTTGGAAAAGCTTCCTTGGACCTCAGGCAAGCTATACAGAAGCTCAAACTCCATTGAAGTTGGCCATATTGCTCTGCACGATTCAAGCTGAGACAGGTAATCCATGGACTTCTATCTCTCAATCTAGGAAGAGTTAGGCTTAGGTTTGTGAATGAAACATGTCCTACTCATAGCCCTGAAGCCATATATGTGATCACTTTTCATTTATGTTAAGCATGCTGTGAGAATTTTAGCCATGAACATGATGAAAAAATTAGGTTAAAATTTAGGGCTAGAGAAATTCTCTTAGGCCTTTGAGTGTTAATCCAAGTTTTTTACATGTTTGAACTTGTGATTTGATGCTCTACAATGTTTATGTTATGAGTTTTGCAAAATAATCAAAGAATCAGGAGTTTGTGTTGGACAAGGAGAGGCGCGCGTTTTCTGTTTGAACAAGGAACTGGAGGTTGAAGATGATGGCTTGGGCTGGGCCTGAGCCATCCTTACTTTTTGCACCCCCCTTCTCCATTTGCACCCCCTGGCCCATTTGATTAAATATTTGTCATTTTTGACTTTTTATTTTTTATTCTGATTTCATATTTTTTGCTCAAGCATAAAAAACACCAAAAATATTTTTCCACATTTTTTCATATTTATTTGATATTTGTTACATTTTAATAGCTTATGTATGTAAATAATATAAATACTTTTTTACTAAAACCCTAAAAAATAGTATAAAAAATATGTTTATTTTTTAGTTGTTATTTTTATTTATATCTTGAAAATATTTTCTTAAATATACATTTTTTATATATACATAAATAATTAATTTTATCTTTTATATTTAATAGGTTTAATAAATATATATATAAATACTTGTATATTATATTTATTAGAATACTTAGGATAAAAATATAGAAATAATACATTTTTATTTTTATTAATATATGACACTAAAAATACTTTTTTTTTACAATATACTTTTTATTTTTTAATATATATTGTACATAATTAATAAATATTACTATTTATTTAAAAACTAGGGTTTTGCCCTAAATGACAAAAATATTCAAATTTGACCTTTTTTATTTTGTTTATATTTCACATTGAAAAATACTTTTACATACATGAAAAATCCCTTTTTTAGCGTAATGCATTTTTATTTGATATTTATTTATTTGTACTTATTTAAATATTAGATATTTGTCTTGTATATTCAATATGGATGTAATAGCTTAGAATTTAATTTCTTGTCAAATATCCCCAAAGTCAAACTTGTACCCCCATCCCCATAATCATTGTTGTAATAGCTTAGCATTTAAATTTCCGCATTTAAAAGCTTTCAATTATGCCATGTTTAGACTTAGGGTTTGTATGCAAATCAAATCAACAAATAGCTTGACTTAATTCAAGATAAATATGCATGAAAAAACAAACACAATGCACACTTGCACCCCTAGGGTTACTCCACTTGTTGCCTTCAAAAATGGGCCATGTTTGCATGTCAAGCACTTTGGCAAAACAAAAGCAAAACAAAAAAAACAAACAAAATGATCATAGTCCCTCGATGACGCTATCTTGTTGCCTAAACAAAATGATCATAGTCCCTCAAGAAAATTGCCAAAATACTTGACACTATTGCATTCATGGTCTATACGATGACCCGCGCCCGTCCCGTTAACATCCTAACACAAGGTTGTTCACCAAATACAATGGTGAAACAATACTGTTAAAAGGGTTAAAACATGAGAAAGATCTTTGAGAAATTTAGGGTAGATAGCTCTTGGTTACTTGATCAATCTTGCAAAACAATCCTTGCCATTTTTCAAAACACACATCACAACACAACTTCAAAACAAACTTTCAAAAAACATTGAAACATCTTTTCAAAAAGACAAACACCTTTGTAAAACATTCAAACATGAATTGTTACAAAGGTTGCCTAGACAAGGCATCTTTTTCAAAACATTTTCAAAACCACACACACAAAGCACCATTTCAAACAATTGAAAATGCAAAGCAAGTGATCTAAGCAAGTAACTAAGAGCCCATGGATAACCATGGATAGAAAGGGTGCTAATACCTTCCCTTTCTATAATCTACTCCCCGAACCCAAGAAAACATCTCAAAGGTTTTTCCTGTGCTTTTTAACCTTTCCTTAGGATAAAATAAAAATTCGGTGGCGACTCTTGCTAAACCGAACATTTGCGAATACAAACGCAAAACCTCAAGTCAGTTCTCCCACCGTATCACACATGTGCTTTTGGGGAGACCCTTTTTCTTCCTTCGCATTTGGTCGTTATACCAAACTACTTCCCTTTCATACGCAGGCTAATAATCCTCTTTTGCTACAACTAAAAAGCCATTATTGTATACATTGAGCAAGGTTTCGACCTTGTAAACTGGAGATAGCAATGATAATGCATCTCGATGAGCATATGAACATGTCACAATGACATGAGAGCAAAGCATACGAAATGCTTTAAAATTTCCGCAATCGCACCAACGAGATAGTAGTAGAATCCTATACTCTTGTCTTGGCATCCCCTCGTTGTGGTCAATCGTCTCTTTGATAATAAACTTGTGGTTATGGCGGTTGAATCTTGTAACACGGTGGGAGTTGCATTTGGCACTTTCCTCCATCATAAATTTCATGCAACTTTCACTTCATAATTGTCCTTATTGTAACATTGCACTCAACTTTTCACCTCTTTTCTCAAACAGTAAACCCATCCTAAAATAGGTTGATTTCACCAAAGCGGTTACGGGGATGTTTTATATACCTTTGAAGACACTGTTCATTGATTCCATTGGATTTTTTGTCATGTGGCCCCATCGTTATCCATTATCAAACACCCTCGTCCACTTCTCCACTAGAATATTATTAATCCATACCCTTGCATATGGATTTGACAATATGATTTTGCTGTGATAATGTTGGAATGTTGGTTGAGTTAATGCCCCATCAACAAAAACACCTGCATGTTCCCCTACGCGACAAAGCAAGTGTATTTTGCTATTTAAATTTATTCACTTTATACTAAAAATAACTGTAAATGATTTGTTTTCTCTCTTTTTAGTTTAGGTTTTATGTCAGAGTGATGGATTTCATCAAAAATCCTAGACGAAATATAGAGTTGTATCACAATATTTTGGCTCGCATCGGACTAGATGATGTATTACCATTAACCATCTTCTAACTAATTTATTTTTACTATTACCATCTTTTAATAATATTTTTTCTCTGCATCAAGAAGGACCAGGCCCCCGAGCGTGTTTGGCACCATGACATCTCCTTAGAGTTGACACCCTATGGAGTCTTAAAAATTGGAAAGAATATTCTCTCGAATGGTGTCAGATGTGGAAGAGGTGTAGTCAACATGTCCTAAAATTTCCTGTGTCCCCCCAACTACAAAATGAAACATGCTGAAGAATATATATGTTGGTACATATCGGTCATTATACCTCGGATGTTTGTGTCCCATCTAGGGTATTTGATCAACCCACACACACGAGTTGCATCCTCATCAGCTGCCTAAAAACATTACCAACACACATACACCACCCAATAATAAGCCCAACACACTTCCACCACTCAACCAACACAACGACGTTACCGATCCACAAGCACCCAACTCCAACCCCAAGACCAATATCCATGCCAAGACCAATATCAATACCAAGACCAATACATGTCACACGCACAAATACAAACACAGTACCAAGAACAGAGACCATACAACCAACAACCTGAGTGGGCCCTTCCAGTTCTCACCATAGCCCTGACACGGGCCTACATGACGAATATAGCCCAAGCAACCCAACATACATGCAAACATCACATCATTGTAGAACCCAAGAAACCTATGGCTATCAAACACCACAAGAAACATTTTCTTTTTACCATTCTGATTTAACTGCCAGTACTACCAACCACTCATCTATCTTAATCCTCCACCAACACAACTAAATTTTTAGAGCATGGGCAACCGAATTTTTGTCAGAGGGTCTTCGGGACTATTTGGTGACTTGACAAGTTTCATAGACCCTGATTCCATTGACCTCTCAAAGCCCTCGACTCAAACACAAGAGGAACCTCAAAGGCAAAATCAAAAGCTTAAGGGACATCAAATTATAATATCACCGGGGTGTGGAACCAATGATTGTTATCAACTACCAGACAGATAAATAATATATAATATTTATTCCCCTAATGATTTTATTACATAAAAATCGTGGTTTTTTATTTTTGTTTATTAATTTTTTACATTATTTTAAAAAAAAATTAACACATAAACACCGTATGAGATGACTGCTCAAAAATGCCATGAACCTTGGTGCCATATGCCTTTTAAATTAACATGCATATGTCATCTCATATGGCTACTACACTAACTTGAAAACCCAAAAACTCACACCTGATTATTTGAATAATTTATGAGAAAAATATATTAGAGAATTTTAATTAAAAATATTGGTTATCATAGAAAAAAAATCACATCGATATAAAACATGAATAGGCGTCATCTCAATTGGTATCTCATTTAAAAAGAAATCAATGGATGCACCATCTAAAATAACTCATGTATTATAACATTTTCTAAAACATAATTATTTGTGTAAATTTCTCCAAAATATGATTATTTGTGTTTTTTGTTTTCAAAAACCAAATATTTTTAAGCTCGTATGTTCAAATCAAGTTTATTCACATATAAACATACAAATTTTATTTAATGTTTTTTAATTGAGCATGTTATGTTTATTCATATGTAAATTTACAAATCTTATTTAATGTTTTTAAATTGAGCATGTTACGTTATATTGACCAAGGAAACATACCAGACCCAGTCCCAAAACTAAAAAGTTATTCCTATCTAAAAGATAGTATAAACTCTAAGGAATTTGTTGTCACCACTTTAAGTTAAAGCCAAATAAAATCAAATATGTTTGATCAAGAAAATATTTCCCAATCGACTGGGCCATTATAATTTTACAGGCAAAAAAAAAATGGAACAACGTTTCTATGACCAAAATTATGCCTTCAGAGGCATCCATGTTTGTAATTAAACTCAAATAGCTGAAACAAAAATTAATATGGCTATTGTAAATAACAAACGTTTTTGAGGTGATAACTCCGATAAACAAACTACAGTAAAATTTCAATTTAGGAAAATGACACATAGCGAAGCAAGCAACAGAATAGAAACTCTAAGTCATCCTCTGGGCAGCTTCCTTGGCAATAAGCCTTTCCTTCGCCTTGGTTTTGGCTTGGGATTTGGAACCCATGATTCCACCATCCCACTTCTTCCTGTACTCTTCATACTTGTCATTGAAGTTTGCCTGAAATACAAGCAAAATAAATACATAAGTTTTATTGGGCAATACGGCAATACACACTGGAAAAAGAGAATTATAAAATTCAATGTCACCTTGATTGCTTCAAGGACCCTGCTAAACTCCATTTTATCTTCATTTTTAACAGTTGTCAAGCACAAAACAACTGCAGTTTTCTTATGGACAACCTGTAAAATATAGATGAGTTATGAGTAATTAACAAAGTAATGTCAACATAACTCACTCCCATTACATATTAGTGTTGAAACCACAAGAAACTTACAGTTCCAAGGCGAGCCTTACCCTTAACAATACAGTATGGAATTTCCATTTTCCTACACAATGTTGGAAGCCAGACAACCAATTCAATTGGGTTAACATCATGAGCAATCACAACAAGCTGGGCTTTATTCTGTAAGAAAAAGATAGCAGCTTAGCACGCCATCCATCAATATCACAAAACAAATACACAAACAAGACAAAAACCACAATCACTGAGTAACAAAATCAATAAACAACCTGCTCAATGAGGTAGGTAACATGATTGAGACCATACTTGACATTAATAGGCTTCTTGGTCTCAACTGTTTTACCCTCAGACTCTGCCTGAGCCCTTTTCAAAAGCCTATCCTTCTTTTCTGCTTTGTCCTCAGGCCTATACTTGAGAAGAATCTTAAACAAGCTTGTTGTTGCAGGTGCAACCATTAAATATAATTAAAATCATTATCCAAACAAAATAAGCCATCATAGAATCAAAATGTATAGAACATAAAAAAAAGCAACTCAAAAGTCTCTAACTAAATTGAAATTAACCAAAGCAGTTAACTGATTAACATCAAAACCCACAAGAACAAAATAACATAAAATATGACAAGAAAACCTATTTCAAACATACAACCAGTTTATTTCAAACCTAGGTTTTTGTCAAGAGTTTTAGTGAACTGGTTCAAAGCTGGGGGGACCTTCAACCTCTGCTTGAGAATTCTCTTCTTCCTCTGAACCTGAACATTCTTTGGCCACTTGACGAATCTAGTCAAATCCCTCTTAGGAGGCAATTCACCACCAATTCCAAATTGCTTAGGGCGTTTCTCGAAAAGAGGATTTGTAACCTTCTCTTGAAAAATTATTCCCAAAATAATACAATTAATAAAAAAAAGCAAAAATGGAATCGTAAATAAGATAGATGTTGAAGCAATTACTTACTGGCTTCTTCTTGGAAGCTGCAACTGGAGCTTTAACACCCTTTTTGGGACCCTGAGAAATCAAACACGTAAGTGTAAATTGCACAAATATAAACGAAGACAGTGAAGATATAGAGATAAGAATAATTAGGAATACAGTATAGGGAGGATCTGAATTCGTAGAGTTTACTCACCATTGCTGCTGCTGGTGCTAAAGCTCGTGTCCGTGCGGTGACGAAAACCTCTAAGAGTAAAACCCTAATTGATATCGTTTCTTATATGTGTCAATATGGGCCTCTCCATTATCGGTTCAGCCCAGTTTTTGTTTTTTATATTTTTTTAGCGCATTGTTTTTCTATATTATTAGTTGAATTAAAAGGAGAGAAAGGTTCTCAATTCATTTTGAGAGTTATTTATTTATCGGTAAATTAATAATTATTAATTTAAAGAGTTTTTAAATAATTATATTGTACATATCAAACAAAAAAGCAAATTAGTTTATGCTTCTTAGAATTACGTTGCACAAGAGGAACAAATGTGTTCAATATATTCTTAAGCAATTTTGACATATATAAATTACATGAATGTGTTAGAGTATTCAAACCATATCTCATAAGATGACTTCTCATCTAAAAGATGTTGCAAAATCAACTATGTCAGATCAAATACGTAAGGAGTTGTGTGAGTACAAGAGAGATAATCCTGCAAGCACACAAAAGACTTGTAGAGATGGCTTGAGGGAAATTTTAGTTGAAAGTTAGTCAAGGAACAATATCAAACACACTTAAGCGATCAGATGATTATCTCTCTGCTGAAATAGAAAAGAGAAGAGCAGAGATCAAAAGACACAAATCAATAAAATATCCTAACACGGAGAAGGTTGTTTATGAGTGGTTTCTCTAGCATCAAGAACGTGTGAATATCACAGGAGAATTAATTTTACAGAAGGAAAGAGATACAATGAAACTCGTGTATCCTCATGATGATTCAGATTTTAACTTCACTATATGATGGCTTAGGAAATTCCAGCACCGACATGGCATAAAGTCATTTCGTCATTTTGGCGAGAGTGGGTATGTTGATGTACAAGACATGGACCAGAAATTGGTATCGATTCGGGAGAAAATTGATCAGTTCCCTATGAAAGATATTTTCAATATGGATGAAACTGGGTTGTTTTATAGGCTACAAGTTGATCATTCACTAGCAACAAAACAACTTGAAGGAAGAAAACAAGATAAATAAAGGATTACGATAGTTATTTATTGCAATGAAGACGACTCTGAAAAATCCCTATATGGATTATTGGGAAATATGCAAAGCCTCGTTGCTTCAAGAATGTCAACATGAATAGCTTGGATTGTCAGTATCGAGCTAACAAAAAATCATGGATGACTAGTGTGTTTTTTGATGAATATGTTCGTTCATTTGATCAAATGATGCATGGTAGAAGAGTTCTACTTGTGGTGAATAATTGTCCAACACATCCAAGAAATATTAAAGGGATAAGAAACGTTAACTTATTCTTCTTTCCACCCAACATGACATCAAAGATTCAACCTTGTGATGCTGGGATAATAAGATCTTTTAAGATACATTACCATAGAAGGTTTTACCGCAAAATATTGGAAGGTTATGAGGTGGGACAATATGATCCAGTGAAGATAAATGTCCTTGATGCTATCAATTTGGCAATCCCAGCTTGGACAATAGATGTTCGAAAAGAAACAATAGAGAATTGCTTCTGACACTGTAAAATTCGATCAGCTAGTAACGTTGCAAGAAATTTGGATGAATCCACTTTTGATGAAGAAACTCAAGACCTCGAGACTATGATAAATCAAAGTGGCTATCGTAATAAGATGGATATCGACAATCTAATGAACTACCCAGGTGAAAATGAAGCATGTTCGGAGGTTTAGAGTTTAGAATATATTATGGATACTATCATTTTCAATATTAATCCTTTTTTATTTATATATAAAAAAAAAGACATAAAAATATTTTCTTCTATTAATTAATTAATTAATTTTTCTTAATTAATTAAGACAAAAAATCATTTTCTAAACAAATCCTTTTCTCTCTTGCATTGTACATTTCAATATGGTTGTAATAGTTAAATAGGATTTAAATTCTTGCAGCCCCTCATTTGTAAATATGTACCCTCATCCCTAAAATAATGTAATAGCGTAGGTGTGATACGGTGGGAGAACTGACTTGAGGGTTTTGTGTTTGATCGCAAATGTTGCGGTTAGCAAGAGTCACCATCGACTTTTCTTTTATCCAAAAGGAAAGGTGAAAAAGCACAGGAAAGACCTTTGAAATTGTTTCTTGAGTTCGGGGGGTAGATTATGAAAAAGGAAGGTATTAACACCCTTTTCATACATGATTTTCCACTGACTCTTAGTTACTTGCTAGATCACTTGCTTTTGTTTGAAATTGTACTTTGTGTGGTTTTTTGAAAGTATTTTGAAAAGGCGCCATCGTTTAGGCAAACTTTGTAATGATTCTCGTTCGTAAGAATGTATACAAAGTGTTGATCTTTTGAAAATGTTTTCAAGTTTGAAAGGTCTTTTTGAAAGTGTAGGTGATTATTTTTTAAAATATCAAGGATGTTTGTTTTGAAATGGAACAAGTAATTAGGAGCAATCTACCTACTCAAATGTCTTTCTTGTTCATTTTCTTTTCCTTTGACATTGTTGTCTTACCATTGATTTGGTAAGCAACCCTATCTTTGGATGTAAGCGGGACGAGCGTGGGTCATCGTATAGTCATGATTAGCAATGTTACAAGGTATCTTAGCATTCTTTTTTGAGGGACTAAGATCATTTGTAAGGCAACTTAGATAGCGTCATCGAGGGACTATGATCTTGTATTTGCTTGTTTTTGCTAAGATACCTTACATGCGTAATATGACCATTTTGTATAAGGCAACCAAGTAGAGTTTACCCTAGGTGTGCTTGGGTGCAAGTGTATTGATTTACATGCGTTGTTTTTGTCTTTGATTAGGGTTTTCTATTGATTGGTTTTAGTCTTTCCATACAAAACTCCAATTATTAACATTTGTATTTGAAAGCGTTAAATTGCGGAAATGTAAAGTCCTACGCTATTACATCATTTAGGGGATGAGGGTACAATTTAAAAATGGGGATGAAGTAGGAACTTAAATATTACAACCATATCGAATAACCATGAAGGAAACGTAAAAACAGTGTAAAAAGAAGGAAAATATGCATTTTGAAAGAAGTGAACCCACAAGTTTCTATCAGCGGTGTGGGGCTGGATCTTCCTTACATAGGAACGAAGATGAAGCTTTGGGCAAGACACCCCATCATACTTTGCGAAAATTGGAGCCTTAAATTTCTGTGGGATGACCACTCCCGACACCAATCCCAGTTCTTCGAAGTCTAACCCAGGTATTCTCTGGACTTCTGTGGCGCTCAGCTGATCCTCTAACTGCTTGTATCTATCCTCAATGGGAGGATATTGCTCATCATTATAGTCTGTATCATTGTCAGAAACCTCATGACTAGGATTCTTCTCTCTTGCTTCTCTTTCTTGGTTTTCCCCTTCTTTGGACGAGGAGGTCAGATCGAATGGTTGCTTCAGCGGCCCCCCAAATCTTCTACCCATATTAAGGATACCAGCGGACTTCTTCTTCTTTTTCTTTTTCTCTTTCAAGATGAGGCCCTTCAGGTCCTCTTGCCCTTTCTCCAGACTTATGAACATCTGTTGAAATTAGGCATTTTGTGCCTGAAGATCTTTGATGCTTTGTTCATAAGACATCTTGCTGAAATAAACAGTGAAGATGATGAGAAACCTGTAATGGTACTTGTTTATGCAATGCTATGGATGTGATGCGTATGCAATGATTTCAAGGACTTTGGGAATTTTAAACTTTGCAAACCAAAATGAAACAAAGATTTTATTAGTATAATTCAAGGTACAATTGCCTCTTAGGCATTATAATAAAAATTATAAAAACTAAAAATAAAAAAAAAATAAAAAAAATCAAGTTTCCCATGGATGCCTCCTCTTCGTGCTGAGATAGACATTAAGGCTTCTTTCCTCATGAAGCCGCTTTGTGAGCTCTAAAACCTTCTTCTCCTGGGCATAGAATTGGTCCCTATAAGTATCCCGCTCCTTCTTCAACTAGATCCAAGACCTCTGTAGTTCTTCAAGATCAGTGGGCATATCGGGATGAAGAATAGTGTAGGGAATATCCCCTTCAGTAACGGGCTCCACAATCACTGGTAAGACGGCTATGTATGGCATTATAAGTTTTTGAGCGCGAGCTCATACCCATTGGAGATAAGGTTCCATAGGAATGGAATTCTTCGGCCCTAAAGTCTTGGCGTCAGATCTGTTTATCATGCCCCAAGCTCATATGAACCTCTGACGATACCCTTGAATATCCCCCTCATAGTTAAATACAATGCCCTGGATAAGTAACTCATGAGGACCATCCTTTCGAGCATAACGAAATTGTCGCAGAGCCAAACAAGGACTGTAAGTTATGCCTCCCCTAATGCCAAGTAGTGGAACGTTAGGGAACTCCCTACAACGGTCAATAATAGAAACATCTCCCACAAATCGGGAATACTAGAGAATATCTGCGTGAGAAAGTGACATTATCCTTTACGACCAACCCAAACCTTCTTCATTCTTCAGCACTGACTTAGGGAGGTGAGAAATAAACCACCTCGACAGTAATGGCATGCAGCACATAAGGACCCCTCTTCTCTTCATGGTACGAGTATAGAGAGAGTTCAAGATATCTCCGAGCAAGGTAGGCACAGGGTTGCGGGAGATGAAAATCTTGATAGCATTCACATCTATGAGTAAGTCCAGATTAGGGAAAAGCACTAACCCATAGATTAGAAGGTCCAATACCTCCTCAAAGTCCTGTAAATCCAAATAATCCCAAAATAGTTGGGCCCTGTCTATTAGGAACTTGGCTAGAAAGCCTTTTGTTGTACCCCAAAATTTTCCCTCCCATATTCTTCAAAGTTTTGACAAGCATCATCTCAATTTGCTCAAGTCTACTCAAGGGTTGCACAGTCAAACCATCCTCCTAAGCCAGTCAAAATTAGGGTTTTGGTTCCTGCAAGGAAGTTGAGGTTTTCAAGGGCTCAATCAAGTCCCATATGCCCATATACATTGTCAAGCATCTACATGCCAAGTTTCAAGGCTCACAAGGTCAAGTTGCACAGTCAAAAACCCTAATTGCCTCACAATCAACTGCAGGGGCAAAATGGTCATTTGGCATTCAAAAGTCAAAATTTTTGGTCAACATCTTATTTTGAAGCCACAATCATCATTTGATCAAGTCTTGATCATAATTCCTCAAGAATGGCTCAAAAATCATCAAGATGCAAAAGTTTCTATTTTTGAACAGCTGAAAAGTCAACTGTAACTTGACCAAGGCATAACTTTTTCATGGTTCATCAGAAAAATCCCATCCAATGCTCATTTTGAAGGGGAGGACATTTCCTACAACTCATATTCACATTCCAAGTCCAAGAAATGCTCTCACAAAAAGTTATCAATTTCAACATTATAGGTCATTTTTAAAAGTCAACAAAAAGGCATTTTAAGTCAAAGACCATAACTTGATATTGGTAAATCAAAATGACATGGGACCAAAGGCATTGGTTAGAGGACTTTAAGACCTTTCCAAAATGTCCAAGAACATGTTCATATGATCAAAATTGAGCAAGATATGCATTGGAGAAGTTGGGAAATTTTTGTGAAATGGCAAAAGTCAACTATCCTTGAAACTTCAATTTTTGACAAAAGGGCCCACTTTTTTCCACTTGATTAAGCCTTGTCATGCCACCCACGTGTCCCATGATTAATTTCAAGATTAAACATTAATTTTTTCTATTTTATTTAATTTTTATTGATTTAATCCATTTTAAATCCATAAAATTCAAATAAAATCAAAAAAATTAATTAAAGGGGATCTTTGTGGTTTGAATGACCTTTATATGCCATTTACTAGCTGCCAAATTCGTGCAAGCTATTTTTTGTACACAAAATTTTGAATTTGTGCCAAGATGTCCAGATACATGTAAGCGTGGAAAGGGAAAGTTTTGCAAATTTTGGAAGCTTTTTAATTTGTTGGATTTTGGTTTGAAAGCATGGCTTTATGGCTTGGATTCTTGCATTATTTCTTTGTCCCCTCCATCTCCTCTATAAATACAATCCATGAGAAAGCATTACAGAAAAATACACACAGCCTAGAGAACGCCCCAAAATTGCAAAAAATTCCTTGAAGTTGTCAAGCTCGAAAGACCTGATCTAGCCAGATTCAACTACTTCCAAGCACTCCATCAACATCCCAGGTCCCCCAAATGCTTATTTCTATTTTTCCATAACATGTTCCTGTGCAGGTTTCACAAAGGCTTTCCACCATGTGCATCAAACGATCATGCGCCAAGTGGCCTCAAAGATCAATCTAGGGGCTATGAGATGCTGGATACCATGCTCCAAGTCAAAGCACGTGCAGGCAATTTCTAAAGTCAACAAAGGCTTAAGCTTATTGGGCCATATTGCTTCCTCAAACCTCCATACCTGGGCCAACACCCCCATGGTTCTTTCATATTTTCTTTTGTTTTCTTTTCCTTTTTTATTTTCTTTTAACTAATTATTATTATTAACTATTATTATTATTATTTAATTCATAGATAATTATTTTCATAAACAAAAAAAATCAAAAAAACTAATATTTTTATTATTCTTATTTATTAATTTCACTTTAATTCATTGTTTTGTAATTAAATTATAATTAATTAATTAGTTTAATTAGGCAATTTTAATCTTTTTTTTAATAACTAAAATAAATTTAGAATTAGATTTTATTAACTTTTAATTTAATTCCTTTTTATTTTATTTCATTAAAAACATAAAAACACAAAAATATCATTTTCTTAATTAATTAATTAATTAGTTATTAGTTTTAATTTCATTAATTACAAAAAAAGACAAATCTCATTCTTATTCAAAAAAGGGTCAAAACCCTTAGGACGTTCCCGATTAAATTTCCATCCGCGCGTGTTTATTTATTTTCATTATAATGTATCTGTACAGAGGATGTAATAGTAATTAGGATTTTATTGCTTTCTTTAATTTTCTGCATTTACTTTTCAAAAACGGGTTTTTGCTTTTGGCGATGTATAGACCCGCGCCTTGTAATAGCTAGATTTACATTTCCGCAATTTACTTTCCGCACTCCTAATTGCTAATATGCCTGCAAGAATGTATGTAAATAAAATTAATCCGTAGCTCATAAATAACATGTACAAAACATTAACTGAAAAACAACACACATGCACATGCCACTCTTAGGGTACGCCTCACTGGTTGCCTCGAACGTGGTCATCAAGTATAGGGTGTCTTAGAGGTCGCCCTTTGTCTAAAGATCCAGTTGCCTCGAAACGGTTGCCTCGGATAAAAAAGGATCTAGGACATTAGGGTTACTTCTAAGATGTCCTACCATTGCTTCGGTGACCACACTGTCCCTAATCATCGAATTGACCTGAATACCTCCAACGATGGTGCTACCTACCTCTCAATGGTGGGATAGCACTATCTAAAGGACTCTTACACAGCCTAATTCCTTAGAGTAGATAGATTTCTCTTAAGTACTTGCTCTTTTCAAAACAAACAAAAACAACTTTTCGCACCCACACTTTCAAAAGTTTTCAAACAAATTTTTCACACACTCTTGAGGACAGATACAAGAGTTACTTAGAAATTTTTCAAACGAAACTTTTTTCAAAACCCACTCACATTTGAAAAGCAAACAATTTTGAAAACATAAGAGCAAGTACCTAAGAGCCCGTGGATAACCACGGATAGAAAGGGTGCTAACACCTTCCCTTTCTATAAATCTACCTCCCGAACTGAGAGACATCTCGAATAAGTAATTTTGCTGTGCTTTTGTCCTTTCCATGTTGGAGAACATAAAAGACGGTGGCGACTCTTGCTTACCGCGACATTTCACGAACCAGCTTAAAAAAACAGTCAGTTCTATTTCCACCGATCACAGAACTGGCGACTCTGCTGGGGACTTAATAAGTGGGGTGCACCTTAGGAATAGTTCATCATCATGTTTTCAATTGCTTGTTTTTCTTGATTTAATATTGTGGACCTGCCTTGGGAGTTTCATAGATCCTAACCTGGATCTGGGGGATACCTTCTTAGAAAGTATCAACAAACTGTGAGGGAACTGTGTGGGGTATACCGACACGGTTGAAGCAGTTTGCTACGTTGATGTGGCACTTTGGCGAGTACCGGTAACCCTTGAGTCAAGTCAAGGAGAGTACGGGGCCGCCGCGTGGTATCGTGAAGCATCAACTGACCTTAGGAACCTTAATTGAACCATCCTGGCCTCTTTAGGGGTAGTGAGATGACTGACTTTGGTGCAGTCCGAAGTTGGTTGATACTCGATACTACACTCATTGAGGGTTGTTTTCTTGGGATATTTTGATCGCCAGTTCAGTGGCTAAATCAAAACAATGAACATAGAAAACAACCCAATGATATTGAGCTCCTTAGAACCCGTTTACTTTCAATAGGACAGGTTTGAGCCCACCAACTTCAAGAGGGTAATACCCTAAACCTCATGTTGGTCTAAATTCTAAGGGCTTGTCTTGTGTGACTTGTGTGCCTTCAAACCTGACTACTTGCATGCTTGTTATCTAACACATGAGTTTCTTGCAGGGTTTATTTACAGTCCTTAACCTGGACTCATAACAGGGTTTACTTACATCACTCCACGCATAGCATAACATCATGCCATCATATCATTGCATACATCCTACATAAGGACTAATCCATTTCAAGGATCTCAAGGGCTTGTGATGCAGGTCATGATGTCTAGCAAGGGGCAAAGGGGATTTATTTTCCTCTAGCCAAGGTTGATAACTTGAGTCAGGGGCTATGACCCACTCGATATGGTGAGCCTTGACTCTTGAAGAAGGACTCTCAGCAACATGAAGTTCCTTCAATCAAGCTACCCAAATTCAAATTCTAACAAGTTTCTCTGTTTACCCCGCGAGATCCTTGAAAACATCGCATGCATACATACATAGCATTGCATTACAGGTACTCTTTTCCATAGGTTGCTTAATCTTCTTCGCTGTTTATTTCAGCCATCATCATGAATCCTGAATCATCCAATGAACAAGCTATAAAGGCCCTCCAGGCCCAGAACACCCAATTCCAGGAGCTGGTCATGAGCTTAGCCCAAGGACAACAGGGATTGAAGACTCTGCTTTTGAAGAAAAAGAAGAAGAGGACTATTTTGTTCAACCCTAGACGCAGATCTGAGAATACACTGCAGAATGAAGCTGAGCGGACTACTCCATCTGTTGGGGAAGGCAGTCACCAAGAGGGAAGGGTTCCTAGTCCCGTAGTCTCTGACACTGAGACAGGTTTCAATGATGAACAATACCCTCCTGCTGAGGACAGGTACAAATAGCTGGAGGATCGGTTAAATGCTATGGAAATTCAACATGTGTCCGGGTTGGACTTTGGAGACCTAGGCTTATCTTCTGGGGTGGTGATCCCTCACAAGTTCAAGGCACCTGACTTTGCAAAATAAGACGGGGCTTCCTGTCCTAAGCTGCACCTCCGTTCGTACGCAAGGAAGATCCAGCCCTACACGGCAGACAAGAACCTATGGATCCATTTCTTCCAGGAAAGTCTTTCAGGGACTCAGCTCGAATGGTTCTATCAGCTGGATGGAACCAGTATTCGTAACTGGGAGGACTTGGCAACTGCTTTTTATAAGCAGTATCAGTATAATGCCGACCTCGCTCCTATGCGTACCCAACTCCAGGGTATGTCACTGGGGACGGGTGAAGGTTTTAAGGAGTACGCGCAAAAGTGGAGAGACTTGGCTGGCAGGGTGCAGCCACCGTTGACTGACCGTGAGCTCGTTGACATGTTCTTGGGGACCCTGTCTGGTCCATTCTTTAATCATCTGATTGGGAATTCTTCTGCTGGGTTCATAGATCTGATATTGACTGGTGAGAGGATAGAAGCTGGTATCAAGTCCGGGAAGATACAAAAGGGTGACTCCTCGAACACTGAGAAGAAACCATTCAAGAAAGAGTCCAATGCTGCGTACAGTCAGAAGGATCGTCGTGACCAACACGTAGGGGCATTCATGATCTCAGGTTCTGTGTCACGCTGACAACCGCCAAAGGGAAATCAACGAAGGCCAGACGAGCCTAAAAGACGATTCACCAACATCAACATGCCATTGTCACAAGCATTGCAGCATATGTTGAAAATGAATCTGATTGCGGTGATCAACTCTCCTGCAAATCCCAAAACCTCTTCTCCAAACTACAACCCAGATGCGAGGTGTGCTTATCATTCCGGAAGCCCGGGGCACGATACTGAGGATTGTTGGGCGCTGAAATACAAGATTCAGAACATGATTGACGCCAAGGAGATCGAATTTGAGCCTGCTGGGACTCCCGATGTGATCACTGCTCCCTTGCCAAAACATGGCTAGGATTGATAGACTATTGTTCATTTAAATTCTGATATTGTATTTTTCTATGCTTATTCAACCAATTATCATGTCAAAATCTATTATTTTATTAATGCATTACACGTGTCTGTTTTGAAGTAATTGTGTTCTCTATATTCAAAATTGCTTTTTTTTTCTTCTTGATGTTCAACCCTCGATCTAAAATTCTAAGCCTCTTGAGGGAGGATGACGAAAACGATACCACAATCTTTACCGTATGCTCTTGAACAGACCCTGCTGATGAGTGTTGTACCCCAAAATTTGCCCTCCCATATCCTTCAAAATTTGCAAAGTCAAAGCTTCAAAATCTCCCCAAGGGTTGCACAATTCAAGGGCCTCCTAAACAGTCAAAATTAGGGTTTTGGTTCTGACAAAGTAAATGAAGTTTCCAAGGATCCAATCAAGTCCCACATGCCTACAAACATGGTCAAGCATCCTCATATCAAGTTTCAAGACTTTCAACACAAAATTGCACAGTCAAAAACCCTAATTGCACTACAGTCAACTGTAGGGGCAAAATGGTCATTTGACAGTCAAAAGTCCAAATTTTTGGTCAACATCTCATTTTGAAGCCACAAACATCATTTTATCAATGCTTGATCATGATTCTCAAAGCTTGGCTCAAAAATCATCAAGATGCAAAACTTTCCATATTTGGACAGTTGAAAAAGTCAACTGTAAATTGACCAGGGCATAACTTTCACATGGATTATCAGAAAAATTCCATCCAAAGCTCATTTTGAAGAGAATGACATTTCCTACAACTCCTCTTCACACTTCAAGTCCAAGAAATTCTCTCACAAAAAGTTATCAATCTCAACATTATAGGTCATTTTCAAAAGTCAACAAAAAGGGACTTTAAGTCAAAGGCCATAACTTGATATTGGTAAATCAAAATGACATGGGGCCAAAGGCATTGGTTAGAGGACTCAAAGACCTTTCCAAAATGTCCAAGAACATGAGCAAAGCTTAAAAATTGAGCAAGTTATGCCTTGTGGAAGTTGGGAAAGTTTTGGATATTTTGAAAAGTCAACATTGATTCAAATGACCTAAAAATGCTAATGGGCCTCTTTTTCTTCCATAATTCATTATCCAAGGCATGTGCACGACCATTTGGCCCAAATGGAAGTTTTTCTTCATTTTTTATTTATTTATTTGGATTTTTATTATTAATAATTCATTTAAATTAATTAAAATACATGAAAAATGTTAAACCTAATGTTTCAAATCTTTTTGTGCATAAAACATCTCCAAGATTTCGTGCAAATCAGATTAGGGAAGAATTGAAGGTGATTGGATATGATTGAGAGCAAATGTGCATGAAAAGATTGGAAAATATTTTGCCATAAAAATCAATATCCATACATCAATTCCTTGATTCCTTGGACAAGAAACTTAACCTAAATCATTCACCTATACATACACAAGCAAACCCTCGTGCCCATTACCTGAAAGCTGCGCCATAGACAAAAAACAACACTTGAGTTTTTGCTTAAAAATTCCAAATCTGAAAACCATCTTCTAGGTCGATTCAAGCCAAGAAACTTGTGCCATCACCTTCCTGAAGCTTCAAGGAAGGTTTTCCAATAAAAACCATCCATCCTAACATCAAGAAACGTGAGAATGATGATGCCCTGTACAGAAAATTTCTTGCGTTCGTACATCATGAATCATGCGTTTTTGGCAATTTTTAACATTTGATTCATATTCATTGTTTGATTCTAATGCTAACTGTATGGTTTAATTATGTTTTTGTGCACTCTATGCGATTTCACCATTGTTGGACATTAGGGTTTTCCAAGTTGTGAATTGGGGTTTTTCATTTAAGGAAAAATTAGCACTCGAGACCTGGACCATTGAATCAAGCATGCTTGGACGATCTAGACCCAACCCTCGCGCCTAATTTATGAGGCCTTATGGCCTATTCGCTATTTTTTTTGAAAGTTGCTTTTAGGGACGGTTCAAAACCGTTGCCCATTCTTTCTTTGTTTCAGGAAAAAAAGAACAACACGAGGAAGACGCTTAGGTGGAAGGCAGCGGTTGGTTCGTTTAAAATTTCGCGTGAAAAAGACATCAGCGCTTTGTTTTATTTTATATTAATTGATTGTTATTATATAAACAAACTGAGCAAGTGGAGCAGTTGGTAAAGCGTTTGTTTGGTAATCATCAGGACCTGGGTTCGAGCCCCAGGTCCCTCACCCTTCCCAATATTATTTTTCTACTTATCATCCTATGCAGGTTCAACGCTAAGGGTTCACCATGTTCACAATATCTGGCCATCCACGTGCCTATTGAGATGGATCAAAGGGCCATAATGTAAAGCGCACCATAGACTGCAGTCAACACTTCCACACTGTGATCGGTGGATCTGGAACTGACTGTTTAACGCTGGTTCGCGAAATGTCGCGGAAGCAAGAGTCGCCACCGTCTTTTATTTTCTCCAAATGGAAAGGACAAAAGCACAGAAAAATTCCTTAAAGAGATTGCTCTCGGTTCGGGAGGTAGGTTATAGAAAGGGAAGGTGTTAGCACCCTTTCTATCCATGGTTATCCATGGGCTCTTAGGTACTTGCTCATTGTGTTTTCAAAAATGGTTTGTTTGCTTTTCAACTGTGGGTTTTAAAAAGTTTCTTTGAAAATTCCAGTTCGACTCTTGTATCAGTCCTCAAGAGTGTTTGAAAAATTGCTTTCGAAAGCTTTTTGAAAAGGTGTCGGTGTGAAAAGTATTTTTTGAATTTGTTTTGAATTTAGAGCAAGTATCTAGAGTCGTCTACCTACCCTAAGGAATTCGTCTGTGTAGATGTCCTTTAAAGTAGTGCCATCCCACCATTGAGAGGTAGGTAGCACCACCGTTGGAGGTGTTCGGGTCAATTCGAGGTTTGGGACATGGTGATCACCGGAGCAATGGGAAGATACCTTAGAAGCTACCCTCATGCCAGGTTCCCGGATCATGAGGACTTACTAAGACATCCTCTACTCGACGATCACCTTTCGAGGCAAGGCAACAGTGAGGTGTACCCTAAGGGTGGTGTGTGATTTGTGTGTCGTTTTCATTTGCATTTATCTTGTCATGTCAATTGGTGTTCTACGCTTGTTTTTATTATGTCCATTCATTCTTGCATGTTTTGTTTAACAGTTAAAAGTTGCGAGGAAAAGTAAATCTACAACTATTACAAATGGCGCGGGTCCACATCGCCAAAATTTCTTGAACCCGATTTGACGGAAAAAATAAATAAAGTAAAAGAATTAAAAGTGCGAGAAGTAATTACAAGGCTTTGGGAGAGATACATAATTATTTAAACGACATAAGATAAATATGCGAAATTAAATAAATTACGAACGAGGGCGTTGGACCCTTTTGCAAAATTAAATTAATATGATGAAATTAATTAAGAGAAAAGAAATTGTTTTTGTTTTTTTTTTGTATTTTTATGTATTTTAGGATTTAATGAAAAAAAGGAGTTAATTAAAAGTAAAATAAAATGCTAGACCTAATTCTAATTATTTTTAAGTTATTAAGAAAATATTGAAATTTTATAACCTAAATGAAAACCCTAATTAATTTACAATTTTGATTATGAAAATAAATAAAACAAATAAATATTATTATAAAAGGGAAAATTAAAAGAAATAAAAACAATAATTAAACCTATTTCTACTTTTTTTTTAGATTTTTTATGAAAAGAATTAATATTGCAAACCCTAATTTAAACTAAATTTATTTACATGCAATTATTTACAAGAAAATATGAAAATAAAATATTTATTATGTTTCTTATCTTTTCTGATTTTTTAGGCATTTTTTATATTTTGTAAAAATAATTAATTAAATCAAAACAATAAAGAAAATAAAATCATAATTGAAAATAAAATAAGAAAAAATGGAAAATTGCAAACCAGGGGGGTGGAAGTCCCAAAAGAGGAGGTATAGCCCAAGAAATCTGAGCCCAATAACCTTCAAATTCGTTGACTTTTCCAGGCACCATGTGGCACCTTTGACCAGGCTTATGATGTTCCTCCATTCTATGCCTTTGGATGGATCTCAGCGTGCACGTGGATGGATAGATGATGAAGGTACATGGTGTACTTTATTGTGGAAACTGCATATGATTAGAACGTGAAAAATAATATGAATATATGAAAGACCTGGGGTTCGAACCCAGGTCATGGACATTGCAAACGTGTACGTCTACCACTGAACCATCATCACGCGTTTGTTAAACAAGTAAACAATAAATATAATAAAAGAAGACAACACGTTAATGGGTTAAAACGCGCGAAATTCAAACCCACGTATCACACACTGCCACGAGTCCATCTTCTTCATTTTCCCTGAAACATAAACATTAAGCCACGGTTTTTGGGACGTTTTCTTAGGCATGCTATTAGAAAATAGCGAATAGGCATGTGTCATTCAGAAATTTGGCGCGATGGGTGGTTCAAGATCGTCTAGACGTGCTAAATCCAGTTATGGCATTGAGGTGTCCCAATTTTGCCTTATTTGAGAAACCCCAATTTCAAGCTCTGTAAACCCTAGAAAACAGTTATGGCATAATCGCGTATGGCTTGCAAAAATTCAATCAAACATATGGGTTAGCTTTAGAATCACACCAGGAACAAGAATCAATAATTGAAATGTCATGAAAATGCATAGATTATAGAATACGATTATGAAATTTTCATGGAATATGTTGAGTTCTGTATACCGATTCCTTGCCTTTTGATGAATGTTCTGGATTGGAATATGATCAGTGAAGCTTCAGGAAGCCAATGGAATATGAATTATGCCTTGAATCAACCTAAAAAGTGGTTTTCAGTTTTGAACTTTTGGCAAGAATTTCAAGTTTTGGTTATGGTCTGAGGCGCAGCTTCAATGTGTCTTAGCATTAGGTTTTCACTCAGGCTTATGTACTGAATAGATTAGGTTAACAAAATTGATCCAAATATCTTTCATTCATGGATTTGGAGATTTGATTTTTCACCATTATGTTTTCAATCTTTTCCATGTGCTCTTGTATCAATTATGCTCAAATCAAATCAAATCTTCCTATTTTTGAAGGTGCACGAAATATTGAGGGCAAAACATGCATGAAAAGATTTATTAGGTCAAGTTATATATTTTTCACATATTTAAATGATTTAAATGAATTAATATAAATAAAAATTCAAATAAATAAATAAAAAATGAGAAAATACTTCCCTTTGGGACAAGTGGTCGTGCATATGTCATGGATGATGAATCATGGAAGAAAAATGGGCCCATTAACAATTTTAGGTCATTTGGATCAAAGTTGACTTTTCAAAATATCCAAAAGTTTCCCAACTTCTACAAGGCATAACTTGCTCAATTTTTAAGCTTTTCTCATGTTCTTGGACATTTTGGAAAGGTCTTTGAGTCCTCTAACCAATGCCTTTGGTCCCATGTTATTTTGATTTACCAATCTCAAGTTATGGCCTTTGACTTAAAGTCCCTTTTTGTTGACTTTTGAAAATGACCTATAATGTTGAAATTGATAATTTTTTGTGAGAGCATTTCTTGGACTTGAAGTATGAAGATGAGTTGTAGGAAATGTCTTTCTCTTCAAAATGAGCTTTGGATGGAATTTTTCTGATAATCCATGTGAAAGTTATGCCCTGGTCAATTTCAGTTGACTTTTTCAGCTGTCCAAATAAGGAAACTTTTGCATCTTTGATGATTTCTGAGCCAAATTTTGAGTATCATGATCAAGCATTGATCAAATGATGTTTGTGGCTTCAAAATGATATGTTGACCAAAAATTTGAACTTTTGACTGTCAAATGACCATTTTACCCCTATAGTTGACTGTAGTGCAATTTAGGGTTTTGACTGTGCAATTTTGTACTGAATGCCTTGAAACTTGATATGAGGATGCTTGACCATATTTGTAGGCATGTGAGACTTGATTGGGCCTTTGAAAACTTCATCTTCTTGATCAGAACACAAACCCTAGTTTTGACTGTATAGGAGACCCTTGCCCTGTGCAACCCTTGGGGAATTTTGTGACTTGGCTTGATAATTTCTTGGAGAATATGGGAGGGAAAATTTTGGGGTACAACAGTTGCCCCTGTTCAATCTTCTTAGACCTGAGGATGCAGATTGGCTGACGTGCCTTTCGTAATCCGAAGGTGGAAGATGATTGAACACTAGAGTGCCCAGAAATTTGCGCTCACATGTTAGCAGTGTGATGGGGGAATGGGCTTATAGATGCCATTTGGAGATTGCTGGATAGGATGATGGGCTTATAGATGCCATCTGGATGTTGATTGCGTAGGAGATTCCTTAGCGAGAACCTGCATACCTGCAAAAGAACAAATGAGTACCTGACATGTTGCAGGAGCTGATTTTAGATGCTTGGCATAGATATGTCCTGACTGGTTACAGGAGCTGAGTCTGGAGCTTCAAACGACGATGAATGAACCAGGGATGGTTTCTGCCTTAGCCTGAATGGTAAGAGAATCTTGGGTGATTTTTAACCTCAACAACGCTCGTTGAGAAAATCTTGGGTGTCTTCTACTGGGATAAGCATCAGGAAGATCTTAGGGTCGATCTGACTGAACCAGAGAAGGCCTTTGACTGGATAAGCATCAGGAAAATCTTAGGGTCGATTTAACTGAACCGGTCTAGGTCTTGGAATATCTTCAACTGGATAAGCATCAGGGAGATCTTAGGGTCGATCTGACTGAACTAGAGAAGGCCTTTGACTGGATAAGCATCAGGAAAATCTTAGGGTCGATTTAACTGAACCGGACAAGGTCTTGGAATATCTTCAACTAGATAAGCATCAGGGAGATCTTAGGGTCGATCTGACTGAACCAGAGAAGGCCTTTGACTGGATAAGCATCAGGAAAATCTTAGGGTCGATTTAACTGAACCGGACAAGGTCTTGGAATATCTTCAACTGGATAAGCATCAGGGAGATCTTAGGATCGATCTGACTGAACCAGAGAAGGCCTTTGACTGGATAAGCATCAGGGAGATCTTAGGGTCGATCTGACTGAACCAGAGAAGGCCTTTGACTGGATAAGCATCAGGAAAATCTTAGGGTCGATTTAACTGAACCAGGCTAGGTCTTGGAATATCTTCAACTGGATAAGCATCAGGGAGATCTTAGGGTCGATCTGACTGAACCAGAGAAGGCCTTTGACTGGATAAGCATCAGGAAAATCTTGGGGTCGATTTAACTGAACCGGACAAGGTCTTGAAATATCTTCAACTAGATAAGCATCAGGGAGATCTTAGGGTCGATCTGACTGAACCAGAGAAGGCCTTTGACTGGATAAGCATCAGGAAAATCTTGGGGTCGATTTAACTGAACCGGACAAGGTCTTGAAATATCTTCAACTGGATAAGCATCAGGGAGATCTTAGGGTCGATCTGACTGAACCAGAGAAGGCCTTTGACTGGATAAGCATCAGGAAAATCTTAGGGTCGATTTAACTGAACCGGACAAGGTCTTGGAATATCTTCAACTGGATAAGCATCAGGGAGATCTTAGGGTCGATCTGACTGAACCAGAGAAGGCCTTTGACTGGATAAGCATCAGGAAAATCTTAGGATCGATTTAACTGAACCGGACAAGGTCTTGGAATATCTTCAACTGGATAAGCATCAGGGAGATCTTAAGGTCGATCTGACTGAACCAGAGAAGGCCTTTGACTGGATAAGCATCAGGAAAATCTTAGGGTCGATTTAACTGAACTAGGCTAGGTCTTGAAATGTAGCTTGAGAACTTAACTGGATCTTTCCTGAAAGGTAAAGGTCAGTCGTATGCAATGCATGATATGGATCAAGCAATGATGTTCTCAATATAAATGAGACTTGTATGATATGATGTGTCTATGCATGTTGTAATGATGTATGTGATGTTTTATGTATGTTTTTGTCTAGGAAAGTGAATCCTTGACAGGTGCCGGGAAGTCGTATCCTGGGCTGATGTTGAGGAGTAGATTTTGCTTCCGCTGGGGATGATAACTGCAAGAATACCGGTAGGAGAAGATGACTCCGTTGTGGAATAAACTTGGCAAATGGAAGATTCTGCGGGGAGAAAAAAATACTCTAGCGACCATGCTGGGAGGCAATACTCTGTGGGGATAGAGATGCTTTGCTGAGCGTTGATGATAATTTGCTGGGGAGAGGAAGACTCTGTCGACGACGCTCTTTCCGTGGCTTTTGGCTGAGGATAACCCAGTTATATCCTGTTAAGGAAATAACTCTTTAAATCAAGCCGGACGACGCGTTCGTATTCTGCGAGGATAAGCTTCCAGAATTTACTGGGGATAAGCTTACTGTTTGGGGATATGAATTCCAGCTTTCCTGGGGAAACTGGATTGGACTCTTCTGGGAAGCTTTGATATGCTGGGGAAGTGATCCCTTTGAATGTTGATACGCCGCCGGGGAACAATCTTTAGACCAAGACTGCCGGGGATGCTTGTATTGAATATATGCTGCTGGGGAAGTATTGAGATCTACGGGAGGATACTCGATTTCCTTGAGATTTATAATTTTGCTTGGAGAGGAATGTATTGACCTGCTGAATTACTCTCTGGGGAATTAAGATGTACTGGTCATGTTCTTTAGCTGAACTTACCGTGGTACCTTGGAGGATAGAACAATTAGACTGCTTAGACAACTCTTTATTGCCCCTGTTTCTAGTGTCACCTGCAATTAATTCCTTTGTTTCGTATGCAAATATTTATGAGTTAGCAAATTATTGTCAATGCATATATCACGAATTGAACCTTGGATGTTCTTCGCAAAACAAAACAGAAAAAGAAAAACACTTGGCACGTTTAACTGAAAATATATTTGTATTGATTTTTGAATGGCCTGTGAATAGGCGTTTTGTATACAAGAGGCTGACGTCCTAGTAAGAGGAACGTCGCCGAACAAGAGAGTTTATACAAATTTTATACAAGATAAAACAGCTGTGTGAAATATGAATGATCCACTGGGTTTCAACTCTGCTATTGCCTTTATAACTCCGAGCGTCTCATCACTTGATGACCTTGGTTGAAGGTGAAGCTGACTGATCGATGCCGTCTGAACTTGATGTAGATATCGGATTCTGGATGCAAAGTGATCCAATGAGACATAGTATTACGCTTTTATCCCTAATTTTTGCCTGGACTGCCCTTTCGGGTTTTCAGTCCACCGGGATACCCATTTTTGCCCAAGCCGCCTTTTCAGGTTTTCGACTTGCCGGGTGTACAGATTTTTTTCATTTCGTCCCTTCATTTTGCCCGAACCCTTTTGGTTCGCCGGGAAGCCCTTATTTTTGCCTAGGTGTGTCAACCTAGCGGGTCTTTGATTGCGCGTAGTATTTTTTCGACTATGTCCGCGCTCTTAGAATGCAGGTAGGTGCCCCTGGCTGCTTGTGTTGCCATATTACCAGAAGGTGTCTGATCGTGCAAGATTCGTTGCTGGAGTGCCCCAAGTGACTCAGGCAGAGATTTGCCCCAGGCTTTTTGGCCTTTTGAGAGATTCTCTGGATCTTGACTTAACTGCCCTAGATGGTAGACCATGATCATGCCGTGCCCCTTGATTGGAGATACTCTTGTTCATTAGACTTTCGTCATGCGAATTTCTATGCTGTTCGAACAAAAAGTCATATGCAAACAAAGTTATGTTAAAAATGCAAAGCTTATGTCTGTCTCGAAGATTTTGAAAATGCATTCTTTTTTCATAAAACACGTGAATGTTTGTAAAACGTGATGTCAACCCGTATTTACCGTAGGCCTTAAGGAGTCAGGATACCTTTCGTGACAGTATGCTTTCGAGCTAACCCATGCTTCAGCTAGGACTTTTGAGGGTTATAACGTGGCCTGGTTCACGGTTTAAGAAACAAAGGATAAAGGCTCAAATTATTTGTACCCACCCGCTCTTCGTGATGTTCTCCAAACCTAAACTCAGTTGATCGTGCGTTAGACCTTGCTTGAGTCTTTGCTTTGATGTTCCAATAATGGTTCAGATGTTGATGATTTCTTTTGAATAGGCAGTCATTTTTGCTTTGGTTGAGGGTTGGTGAGACCTCTTTCTTGATTTTTGTTATCCCTTTCTTTTTTTGCCTGAACTGTTTCCTTTTTTGGAATTACAGTCAACGGGATGCCCCAGTTTCGTAAGTCCCCTTCGTAGGTTTTGACTTATTGGGCTTTTCATTTATGATTTTTGATAACGACTGCCTGTCTTTATGATTGTTCAGAACCATCACTGTCTTTCTTTTTTTCGGAAGGATCTCTTTGGTGCCATTCGTTATGCACTTGGATCAACTGAGAGAACTACCCTGCCCCAGGTTATGATTAAGGGTTTTAAATTTCGAAAAAAAAACTCCTACTTCTTTGGCTCAGAAGGGTTGGCGAGGGATTATCTTCCTTATAACTCCAGTGTTTAGGGATTTGAAACAATGCCTGTACCTCATCAGCGGGGTCTGTTCAAAAGCATACTGTAATGATCGCGGTATCATTTTCGTCATCCTCCCTCAAGAGGCTTAGAATTTTAGATCCAGAGTTGACATCAGAAAAAATATGAAAAGAAATTTGAACATAATGAAAACAATTGTATTAATTCCCAAAACAGACATATGCGATGCATTGATAGAATAAAAGAGTTTGCTATGACATTAATTGTTTGTATAAGCAAAGAAAAATACAACTAGGAAATTCAAATAAACAAAAGGCTTCAATGATTGGGCAACGGAGCAGTGATTATGTTCGGAGTCTCAGGCACTTCAAACTGAATCTCCCCGGCGTCGATCATGTCTTGAATCTTGTTCTTGAGAGGCCAGCAGTTGTCCGTAGTATGCCCCGGGCTATCAGAATGATATGCACACCTATCATTGGGATAATAGTTGGGAGCAGAAGTGTTCGGATTCCGGAGAGGAGCCCTTAAGGTGATCAGCCCTGCCTTCAACATTTGTTGCAGTGCTTGATCCAGCGACATGTTGATTTTGGTGTACTGTTGTTTCTCCTTTCGATGCTGCCCCTGTCCTTGTTGAGCAGGTCCGGGATTGGAGATCTGGATTGCCCCTACCTCATGACGGCTCTTTTTACCGTGCACAACATTGGATTCTTTCTTTCCATGATGAGGCTTTTTATCAGAAGGTGCAGCCTCTTGAATTTTCCCAGACCGGATGCCAGCTTCTATTCGCTCTCCAGTCAAGATAAGATCTGTGAATCCAGCAGACGAATTCCCAATTAGGTGGTTGTAGAACGGACCAGACAGGGTCCCCAAGAACATATCGACAAGTTCCCGATCAGTCAGAGGTGGTTGCACCCTTCCAGCAAGATCCCTCCATTTCTGCGCATATTCTTTAAAACCTTCACTTGATCCTAACGACATACCCTGGAGTTGGGTACGCGTAGGAGCAAGGTCGGCATTATATTGATACTGCTTGTAGAAAGCAATAGCCAACTCCTCCCAGTTACGAACCTTGGTCCCATCTAGCTGATAGAACCATTCGAGATGAGTCCCTGAAAGACTCTCCTGGAAGAAGTGGATCCACAAATTCTTGTCCGCCGTATATGGTTGAATCTTCCGAACATAGGATCTGAGATGTAACTTGGGACAAGACGCCCCGTCATACTTGGTAAAGGATGGTGCTTTAAACTTCCGAGGAATAATCACACCAGTTGACAAACCCAGATCTCCAAAATCCAGCCCGGGTACCTGTTGTATCTCCATAGCATTCAGCCTATCCTCCAACTGTTTGTATTTGTCTTCGGCAGGAGGGTATTGTTCGTCGTTGAAATCTGTCTCGTTGTCGGAGACCACTGGACTAGGCACCTCTCTCTCATGGTGACTGTTTTCCCTCACAGATGGGGTTGTCCTCTCAGTTTCCTCCTGCAGTGTATTCCTAGATCTGCGTCTAGGGCTGAACAAAACAGTCCTCTTCTTCTTCTTTTCCTTCTTCAGGAGCATAGCCTTCAGTTCTTCTTGGCCTTTAGCCAGACCCTTGATTAATTCTTGAAACTGCGCATTCTGCGCCTGAAGAGCCTTGATTGATGTCTCAGTTGATGCAGAGTCGGTATTCATGATGCTGAAATAAACAGCGAAGAACTGTAAGCAACCTGAAAAGGGGAAAAACCTGCTATGCACATGATGTATGAAATGTGTATGCAATGCATTCAAGGGTTCGAAAGTTCAAATTTGTTGTAGACAAAAAGGAACACACGTTATCATTAAAGGAAATCATTGTTTAATACATCAAAGCCTCATGGGCAAAATAATACAAAATCAAATCAATCCCAGAATACACTGCGTATTGTCTTCGGAGCTATGTAGGTGTTGAGATTCCTCTCCTCATGTAACAGGCGGGTGAGCTCCAAGACCTTCTTTTCACTGGCATGCAGACTAGTCTCAAGAGAATTCCTTTCCTCCTTAAGCTGGATCCAGCTCTTCTGCATCTCTTCCCAGGATGTGGGCATATCAGGGTGCTGAATAGTGTAGGACACTTCCCCTTCCAAGACGGGCTCTTTGATTACTGGGAGCATATGAGGATAAGGCATTACTAACTTCTGGGAGCGGGCTCGTACCCACTTGAGGTAAGGTTCCAACGGGATGGAGTTCCTATGCCCCAGTGTCTTGCTGTCTATCCTACTGGGCATCCTCCAAGCTCCGATAAATCTCTGGCGAAGTCCTTGAGTATCGTTGTCGAAGTCAAAAACTATGTCAGGAATTAACATGTCATGAGGACCATCCCTCCGAGCATACCCAAACTGTCTCCAAGCCAGGCATGGGCTATAAGTAATACCTCCTCTGATTCCAAGTAAAGGAACATTAGGGTACTCCCCGCAACGATCAATGATAGTGACATCTTCTCTGGACCTAGGGCACCAATGTATATCTGCATGTGTAAGAGTCATCAACCGTTGTGACCATCTCAAACCCCGCTCATTCTTCAAGACTGATTGTGGAAGGTGCGAAATAAACCACCTTCCCAGGAGAGGAGTGCAACACATAAGGACACCTCTTTTTCTCACGGTTCGAGTGTAACATGAGTGAAGGATGTCCCCCAGCAACGTAGGTATAGGATTCCTGGACATAAAGATCTGAACAGCACTGATATCAATAAGCTGATCTGGGTTAGGGAACAACACCAAACCATAGACAAGGAGGGCCACAACCTCTTCAAAAGCTTGCAAGTCAAGGGAGTTCCAACATTCAAGGGCCTTTTCAAACAGAAACCTGGCTAAGAACCCTTTGATACCACTTCTAACTTCCCAATGTCCTTTGAGGTCAGATGACTGTAGGTGCAAGGCTTTAGCAATCTCTTCAAGCTTAGGTTCCTTTTCTGTACCGTTGAAGGGTAGCTGATCAAGGATAGGGATCTTCAGGAGCCGGGAGAACTCCTCCAATATAGGTACCAACTGATAGTCCAAGAAGGTAAAACAGTGATGCAGAGGATCAAAGAACTGGAACAGGACCTTTATCATATCTTCCTCAATGTTGGTGTTGACCAAACTGATGAGGCTTCCATGTCTTTCACTGAATGAAGAGTTCTCGGGAATCCTGGATATAAGTTCCTTAAGCTGAGGAGGGATCCTTACAAGACTGATTTGAATTGTTTTTCTGCGAACAGTTTCCATGTCCTACAAAACAAGAACAAAGATGAAAATTCGAACCCCTGAAATGGTTAGTCAATGCATATGATGCTGGATGATGTCATGATGCTATGATTAAATACACCACAGATATTTACAAAGACAAACATGTAAGGCACACAAGGCACACAAGACAAGCCCTTAGGGTTTAAGGCCAGCATGGGGTCTGGGTAGTACCCTCTTGAAGTTGGTGGGTTCAACCTGTCCTAATCAAAGTAACCGGGTTCTAAGGTTCCCAATATCACGGGATTGCTTTCATTGTTCATCGTTTCGATTTAGCCACTGAACTGGCGACCGAAATATTCCAGGAAAGCAACCCTCAATTGAGTGTAGTATCGAGTATCAACCAACCTCAGACTGCACCAAAGTCAGTTATCTCACTACCCTAAAGAGGCCAAGATGGTTCAATTAAGGTTCCTAAGGTCTGTTGATGCTTCATGACACCACGCGGAGGCCCCGTACTCTCCTTGACTGAACTCAAGGGTTACCGGTACACACCAAAGTGCCACATCAACGTAGCAGACTGTTTCAACCATGTCGGTATACCCCGCACAGTTCCCTCACAGTCTTGTTGCTACTTTCTAAGAAGGTATCCCCCAGATCCGGGTTAGGATCTATAGAACTCCCAAGCAACCCACAATTTAAAGCACACAGAGCAATACAATTGAAAACATAGTTATGACCTAGCCCTAAGGTACACCTTACTTTAAGTAGTGTCCCCAGCAGAGTCGCCAGTTCTGTGATCGGTGGATCTGGAACTGACTGTTTAACGCTGGTTCGCGAAATGTCGCGGAAGCAAGAGTCGCCACCGTCTTTTATTTTCTCCAAATGGAAAGGACAAAAGCACAGAAAAATTCCTTAAAGAGATTGCTCTCGGTTCGGGAGGTAGGTTATAGAAAGGGAAGGTGTTAGCACCCTTTCTATCCATGGTTATCCATGGGCTCTTAGGTACTTGCTCATTGTGTTTTCAAAAATGGTTTGTTTGCTTTTCAACTGTGGGTTTTAAAAAGTTTCTTTGAAAATTCCAGTTCGACTCTTGTATCAGTCCTCAAGAGTGTTTGAAAAATTGCTTTCGAAAGCTTTTTGAAAAGGTGTCGGTGTGAAAAGTATTTTTTGAATTTGTTTTGAATTTAGAGCAAGTATCTAGAGTCGTCTACCTACCCTAAGGAATTCGTCTGTGTAGATGTCCTTTAAAGTAGTGCCATCCCACCATTGAGAGGTAGGTAGCACTACCGTTGGAGGTGTTCGGGTCAATTCGAGGTTTGGGACATGGTGATCACCGGAGCAATGGGAAGATACCTTAGAAGCTACCCTCATGCCAGGTTCCCGGATCATGAGGACTTACTAAGACATCCTCTACTCGACGATCACCTTTTGAGGCAAGGCAACAGTGAGGCGTACCCTAAGGGTGGTGTGTGATTCGTGTGTCGTTTTCATTTGCATTTATCTTGTCATGTCAATTGGTGTTCTACGCTTGTTTTTATTATGTCCATTCATTCTTGCATGTTTTGTTTAACAGTTAAAAGTTGCGAGGAAAAGTAAATCTACAACTATTACAAATGGCGCGGGTCCACATCGCCAAAATTTCTTGAACCCGATTTGACGGAAAAAATAAATAAAGTAAAAGAATTAAAAGTGCGAGAAGTAATTACAAGGCTTTGGGAGAGATACATAATTATTTAAACGACATAAGATAAATATGCGAAATTAAATAAATTACGAACGAGGGCGTTGGACCCTTTTGCAAAATTAAATTAATATGATGAAATTAATTAAGAGAAAAGAAATTGTTTTTTTTTTTTTGTATTTTTATGTATTTTAGGATTTAATGAAAAAAAGGAGTTAATTAAAAGTAAAATAAAATGCTAGACCTAATTCTAATTATTTTTAAGTTATTAAGAAAATATTGAAATTTTATAACCTAAATGAAAACCCTAATTAATTTACAATTTTGATTATGAAAATAAATAAAACAAATAAATATTATTATAAAAGGGAAAATTAAAAGAAATAAAAACAATAATTAAACCTATTTCTACTTTTTTTATATTTTTTATGAAAAGAATTAATATTGCAAACCCTAATTTAAACTAAATTTATTTACATGCAATTATTTACAAGAAAATATGAAAATAAAATATTTATTATGTTTCTTATCTTTTCTGATTTTTTAGGCATTTTTTATATTTTGTAAAAATAATTAATTAAATCAAAACAATAAAGAAAATAAAATCATAATTGAAAATAAAATAAGAAAAAATGGAAAATTGCAAACCAGGGGGGTGGAAGTCCCAAAAGAGGAGGCATAGCCCAAGAAATCTGAGCCCAATAACCTTCAAATTCGTTGACTTTTCCAGGCACCATGTGGCACCTTTGACCAGGCTTATGATGTTCCTCCATTCTATGCCTTTGGATGGATCTCAGCGTGCACGTGGATGGATAGATGATGAAGGTACATGGTGTACTTTATTGTGGAAACTGCATATGATTAGAACGTGAAAAATAATATGAATATATGAAAGACCTGGGGTTCGAACCCAGGTCATGGACATTGCAAACGTGTACGTCTACCACTGAACCATCATCACGCATTTGTTAAACAAGTAAACAATAAATATAATAAAAGAAGACAACACGTTAATGGGTTAAAACGCGCGAAATTTAAACCCACGTATCACACACTGCCACGAGTCCATCTTCTTCCTTTTCCCTGAAACATAAACATTAAGCCACGGTTTTTGGGACGTTTTCTTAGGCATGCTATTAGAAAATAGCGAATAGGCCTGTGTCATTCAGAAATTTGGCGCGATGGGTGGTTCAAGATCGTCTAGACGTGCTAAATCCAGTTATGGCATTGAGGTGTCCCAATTTTGCCTTATTTGAGAAACCCCAATTTCAAGCTCTGTAAACCCTAGAAAACAGTTATGGCATAATCGCGTATGGCTTGCAAAAATTCAATCAAACATATGGGTTAGCTTTAGAATCACACCAGGAACAAGAATCAATAATTGAAATGTCATGAAAATGCATAGATTATAGAATACAATTATGAAATTTTCATGGAATATGTTGAGTTCTGTATACTGATTCCTTGCCTTTTGATGAATGTTCTGGATTGGAATATGATCAGTGAAGCTTCAGGAAGCCAATGGAATATGAATTATGCCTTGAATCAACCTAAAAAGTGGTTTTCAGTTTTGAACTTTTGGCAAGAATTTCAAGTTTTGGTTATGGTCTGAGGCGCAGCTTCAATGTGTCTTAGCATTAGGTTTTCACTCAGGCTTATGTACTGAATAGATTAGGTTAACAAAATTGATCCAAATATCTTTCATTCATGGATTTGGAGATTTGATTTTTCACCATTATGTTTTCAATCTTTTCCATGTGCTCTTGTATCAATTATGCTCAAATCAAATCAAATCTTCCTATTTTTGAAGGTGCACGAAATATTGAGGGCAAAACATGCATGAAAAGATTTATTAGGTCAAGTTATATATTTTTCACATATTTAAATGATTTAAATGAATTAATATAAATAAAAATTCAAATAAATAAATAAAAAATGAGAAAATACTTCCCTTTGGGCCAAGTGGTCGTGCATATGTCATGGATGATGAATCATGGAAGAAAAATGGGCCCATTAACAATTTTAGGTCATTTGGATCAAAGTTGACTTTTCAAAATATCCAAAAGTTTCCCAACTTCTACAAGGCATAACTTGCTCAATTTTTAAGCTTTTCTCATGTTCTTGGACATTTTGGAAAGGTCTTTGAGTCCTCTAACCAATTCCTTTGGTCCCATGTCATTTTGATTTACCAATCTCAAGTTATGGCCTTTGACTTAAAGTCCCTTTTTGTTGACTTTTGAAAATGACCTATAATGTTGAAATTGATAATTTTTTGTGAGAGAATTTCTTGGACTTGAAGTATGAAGATGAGTTGTAGGAAATGTCTTTCTCTTCAAAATGAGCTTTGTATGGAATTTTTCTGATAATCCATGTGAAAGTTATGCCCTGGTCAATTTCAGTTGACTTTTTCAACTGTCCAAATAAGGAAACTTTTGCATCTTTGATGATTTCTGAGCCAAATTTTGAGTATCATGATCAAGCATTGATCAAATGATGTTTGTGGCTTCAAAATGATATGTTGACCAAAAATTTGAACTTTTGACTGTCAAATGACCATTTTACCCCTACAGTTGACTGTAGTGCAATTTAGGGTTTTGACTGTGCAATTTTGTACTGAATGCCTTGAAACTTGATATGAGGATGCTTGACCATATTTGTAGGCATGTGAGACTTGATTGGGCCTTTGAAAACTTCATCTTCTTGATCAGAACACAAACCCTAGTTTTGACTGTATAGGAGACCCTTGCCCTGTGCAACCCTTGGGGAATTTTGTGACTTGGCTTGATAATTTCTTGGAGAATATGGGAGGGCAAGTTTTGGGGTACAACACACACGCTAGCAAGGAAAGTCAAAAAGGCCTTAAAACCTTGGGCCAGAATTGCCACAATAAGCCCTCCACTTGGGGACAGACCCCCCCCATGGTTTGAATTTTCTTTCTTTTTCTTATCTTTTTTATTTCAATAATTATTCTTTTTAATTAATTCTTTTAATTTAATTATTTTCACAACAATATAAAAAACAATAAAAAATCAGAAAAAGACAAAAAATAAATATATTTATTTAATTAGTATTTTTGTAAATAAAGTCCATTAATTAACTTAGTTTTTAAATTAGGTTTTAACCTTAACTTTTTTAATAAAAATCTAAAATTGGTAGAATTAGGGTTTATAATAATTTTTATCCCTTTTTCTTTTCTTTCATAATAATTAAATATTTCCTATTATTTATTTTTGTAATTAAATCGCATGTAAATAATTAGATTAAGTTTAGGTTAAAATTTAATTCTTTCTTAATAAACTAAAAAAACAACTAGAATTAGGGTTAGCATTTTATTTTAATTAATCTTTCTCATAAAAATCTTAAAGTACAAAAATGCCAAAATAATTTCTTTTTCTTTAATTTAATTAATTCGCTAATAATATAATTTCATCAAAAAGGGTCCAACACCCTCGTTTCTAATTTTAATCTAATTCGCGTGTTTATTTCTTTTTTTCTTGTAAATGTTTATGTACCTCTCCCAAAGCCATGTAAATATTAATTTCTCGCACTTTTACTTTACTTCTTTAATTCTTTATTTTTCTGTCAAATCGGGTTCTGGAAATTTTGGCGATGTGGACCCGCGCCTTTTGTAATAGCTTTAGAACTTTACCTTTCTCGCAATATTTTAACTGTAAATAAATGCATGCAAGACTGAATGACTTAAATAAAAATAAACGCGTAGCTCACCCATAACATGACAAGATAAAATATCTGAATCTGACACACAAATCACACACCACCCATAGGGTACGCCTCACTGTTGCCTTGCCTCGAAAGGTGATCGTCGAGTAGAGGATGTCTTAGTAAGTCCTCATGATCCGGGAACCTGGCATGAGGGTAGCTTCTAAGGTATCTTCCCATTGCTCTGGTGATCACCATGTCCCGAACCTCGAATTGACCCGAACACCTCCAACGGTGGTGCTACCTACCTCTCAATGGTGGGATGGCACTACTTTAAAGGACATTTACACAGACGAATTCCTTAGGGTAGGTAGACGACTCTAGATACTTGCTCTAAATTTCAAAAACAAATCAAAAAATACTTTTCACACCGACACCTTTTCAAAAAGCTTTCGAAAGCAATTTTTCAAACACTCTTGAGGACCGATACAAGAGTCGAACTGGAATTTTCAAAGAAACTTTTTAAAACCCACAGTTGAAAAGCAAACAAACCATTTTTGAAAACACAAATGAGCAAGTATCTAAGAGCCCATGGATAACCATGGATAGAAAGGGTGCTAACACCTTCCCTTTCTATAATCTACCTCCCGAACCGAGAGCAATCTCTTTAAGGAATTTTTCTGTGCTTTTGTCCTTTCCATTTGGAGAAAATAAAAGACGGTGGCGACTCTTGCTTACCGCGACATTTCGCGAACTAGCTTTAAACAGTCAGTTCCAAATCCACCGATCACAGAACTGGCGACTCTGCTGGGGACATTTTAAAGTGAGGTGTACCTTAGGACTAAGATCACTGTGTTTTCAATTGCTCTCCTTGCTTGCTTATTATTGTGGGTTGCTTGGGAGTTCTATAGATCCTAACCCGGATCTGGGGATACCTTCTTAGAAAGTAGCAACAAGGCTGTGAGGGAACTGTGCGGGGTATACCGACATGGTTGAAACAGTCTGCTACGTTGATGTGGCACTTTGGTGTGTACTGGTAACCCTTGAGTTCAGTCAAGGAGAGTACGGGGCCTCCGCGTGGTGTCATGAAGCATCAACAGACCTTAGGAACCTTAATTGAACCATCTTGGCCTCTTTAGGGTAGTGAGATAACTGACTTTGGTGCAGTCCGAGGTTGGTTGATACTCGATACTACACTCATTTGAGGGTTGCTTTCCTGGAATATTTCGGTCGCCAGTTCAGTGGCTAAATCGAAACGATGAACAATGAAAGCAATCCGATGATATTGGGACCCTTAGAACCCGGTTACTTCTAATAGGACAGGTTGAACCCCCCAACTTCAAGAGGGTACTACCCAGACCCCATGCTGGCCTTAAACTCTAAGGGCTTGTCTTGTGTGCCTTGTGTGCCTTACATGTTTGTCTTTGTAAATATCTGTGGTGTGTTTAATCATAGCATCATGACATCATCCAACATCATATGCATTGACTAACCATTTCAGGGGTTCGAATCTTCATCTTTGTTTTTGTTTTGTAGGACATGGAAACTATTCGCAGAAAGACAATTCAAATCAGCCTTGTAAGGATCCCTCCTCAACTTAAGGAGCTTATATCCAGGATTACCGAGAGCTCTTCATTCAGTGAGAGACATGGAAGACTCATTAGCTTGGTCAACACCAACATTGAGGAAGATATGATAAAGGTCCTGTTCCAGTTCTTTGACCCTCTGCATCACTGTTTCACCTTCTTGGACTATCAGCTGGTACCTACATTGGAGGAGTTCTCCCGACTCCTGAAGATCTCTATCCTTGATCAACTACCCTACAACGGTACGGAAAAGGAACCCAAGCTTGAAGAGATTGCTAAAGCCTTGCACCTACAGTCATCTGACCTCAAGGGACATTGGGAAGTTAGAAGTGGTATCAAAGGGTTCTTAGCCAGGTTTCTGTTTGAAAAGGCCCATGAATGTTGGAACTCCCTTGATTTGCAAGCTTTTGAAGAAGTTGTGGCCCTCCTTGTCTATGGTTTGGTGTTGTTTCCTAACCCAGATCAGCTTATAGATATCAGTGCTGTCCAGATCTTCATGTCCAGGAACCCTATACCTACGTTGCTGGGGGACATCCTTCACTCATGTTACACTCGAACCATGAGAAAAAGAGGTGTCCTTATGTGTTGCACTCCTCTCCTGGGAAGGTGGTTTATTTCGCACCTTCCGCAATCAGTTTTGAAGAACGAGCGGGGTTTGAGATGGTCACAACGGTTGATGACTCTCACACATGCAGATATACATTGGTGCCCTAGGTCCAGAGAGGATGTCACTATCATTGATCGTTGCGGAGAGTACCCTAATGTTCCTTTACTTGGAATCAGAGGAGGTATTACTTACAACCCATGCCTGGCTTGGAGACAGTTTGGTTATGCCCGGAGGGATGGTCCTCATGACATGCTAATTCCTGACATAGTTTTTGACTTCGACAACGATACCCAAGAACTTTGCCAGAGATTTATCAGAGCCTGGAGGATGCCAAGTAGGATAGACAGCAAGACACTGGGGCACAGGAACTCCATCCCGTTGGAACCTTATCTCAAGTGGGTACGAGCCCGCTCCCAGAAGTTAGTGATGCCTTATCCCCATATGCTCCCTGTGATCAAAGAGCCAGTCTTGGAAGGAGAAGTGTCCTACACTATTCAGCACCCTGATATGCCCACATCCTGGGAAGAGATGCAGAAGAGCTGGATCCAGCTTAAGGAAGAACATAATTCTCTTGAGACCAGTCTACATGCCAGTGAAAAGAAGGTCTTGGAGCTCACCTGCCTGTTGCATGAGGAGAGGAATCTCAACACTTACATAGCTCCAAAGAGGATGCGTAGTATATTTTGGGATTGATTTGCTTTTGTATTATTTTGCCCATGAGGCTTTGATGTACTGAATAATTATTTCCTTAATGATAACGTGTGTTCCTTTTTGTCTACAACAAATTTGAACTTTCGAACCCTTGAATGCATTGCATAAACACATATCATTCATCATGTGCATAACATGTTTTCCTCTTTTCAGGTTGCTTACAGTTCTTCGCTGCTTATTTCAGCATCATGAATCCTGACTCGTCATCAACTGAGATGTCCATCAAAGCTCTTCAGGCGCAGAATGCGCAATTTCAGGAACTAATCATGGGTTTGGCTCAGGGCCAAGAGGAGCTGAAGGCTCTGCTCCTAAAGAAGGAAAAGAAGAAGAAGAGAAGAACTGTTCTGTTCAGCTCGGGCCGAAGGTTTGGCAACACTCTGCAAAATGAAGAGGCTGGGTCTTCTATTGGCAAGGGTACTCCTCAAGCGGAAAAAGGTCCTAGTCAGGTAGTCTCCGACAACGAGACTGATTTTGATGAAGAGCAGTATCCTCCTGCAGAAGACAGATACAAACAGTTGGAAGATAGGTTGAATGCTATGGAGATACAACAGGTACCTGGACTGTATTTTGGAGATTTGGGTTTGTCTACTGGTGTGATTATTCCTCGTAAATTCAAAGCACCATCTTTCACTAAGTACGACGGTGTGTCTTGTCCCAAGCTACATCTCAGGTCTTATGTTCGGAAGATTCAACTGTACTCAGCGGATAAGAATTTGTGGATCCACTTCTTCCAGGAAAGTCTTTCAGGGACTCATCTCGAATGGTTCTATCAGCTGGATGGGACCAAGGTTCGTAACTGGGAGGAGTTGGCTACTGCTTTCTACAAGCAGTATCAATATAATACCGACCTTGCCCCTACACGTACCCAACTCCGGGGTATGTCGTTAGGTTCAAGTGAAGGTTTTAAAGAGTACGCTCAGAAGTGGAGGGATCTGGCTGGCAGGGTGCAGCCTCCGTTGACTGATCGGGAGTTGGTAGACATGTTCTTGGGGACCCTATCTGGGCCATTTTTCAACCATCTTATCGGGAATTCGTCTGCAGGGTTCACTGATCTGATTCTGACTGGAGAGAGAATTGAGGCCGGGTTGAAGTCTGGAAAGATTCCGAAGGGTGCATCGTCTAGTTCTGAGAAGAAACCCTTCAAGAAGGATGTTAGTGCTGTATACGGCTCCAGAAGACAAGAGAAATCTGAATGCCACCAATCTGTCAGTGCGATAATGATTGCTCAGCCTGCTGCCGCTCCTCGGCCAAACAATCCTCAAAGGGCTGAAAGACCCCGGAGAGAGTTTACCCGTTTGAGCATGACCATATCCCAAATCTTGCCGCAGTTCCTATCCACCAACCTAGTGACTGTCAGAGAGGCCCCCAAAGGTGTAAACACTGCCTCTCCGAAATACAATCCAAATGCCCGCTGTGCGTACCATTCTGATAGCCCGGGGCACTCCACTGATGACTGTTGGGCATTAAGGAACAAGCTGCAGGACCTTATTGATGCTAAGGAGGTACAGTTTGAGGCATCTGAGAAGCCTAATGTAGTGACAGCTCCCCTGCCTGCTCATGGAGTGAATGCTATTGGGGACGAAGAGGAGGTGGATGAAGCTGAGTTCAATAGCTGGATCTACCCTGCAACCGACAGTGGACCTAGCAATTGGAGTGCAAAGGACAACCTACTTGTTTCTTTTATTACTGAGTAATGAATTCCTATGTTTCTGGCATTTGTAATAAACAATAAATTGAACTATAGGGCCCAGTGTCTTACCCGAGGCACCGTGGTTTCATTTGTGAGGGCATATAAATTGTCATTTCATATATCATAAATGAAAATCTTGGATGTTTTCTCGCATTTCAAATCTTATGCTCCTTTTCTGTCTTTCCTTCCTTTACATATATTTCAAAACAACTGTATTTACACACACTCACTCATACAGGTTTCAATCCACTCTGGATCTCACTGGTAACGACTTTGCTACTGCCAGTTATAACTTCGAAAATCCGATCAACTTAGCTGAAGACGAAGGTGAAGATGATTGCGAAGTGCCTGGCGAGCTTGCAAGACTGTTACTTCAGGAAGAGAGGGCAATTCAACCACATGAAAAGCCAGTGGAAATAATAAACTTGGGTACTGAGACAGACAGGAAAGAGGTAAAGATTGGTGCCAACCTAGAGCTCAGCGTGAAGCAACGGTTGACTAAAATGCTACATGATTATATGGAGATCTTTGCCTGGTCCTACGAAGACATGCACGGGTTGGATACTGTTGTACCCCAAAATTTGCCCTCCCATTTCCTCAACATTTTCTCATCACAAGACCTTTGAAGATCAAGATCCAGTTAGGGTTTCCTCTGCTCAAGACTTCTCCTTGCACTGTGGACTCAAATTAGGGTTTGTGTTTGCCCAAGGATGTTTTGACCTAAAATGCCTAAGATGACTTTCATGCTTCATGTTGGACTCCCAAGTTTACCCATGCCAAGTTTCAAGTCTTGATTCCAAGTTTTGCCCAGTCAATTGGACAGTTGACCTAGAAATCAGCTGTATTGGGGAAAAGTCAACTATGGCCAATTGACAGTCAAACCTCATGAAATTTGACCCACATCAACATATTGAATTCATATGGACCATTTGATCAAGTTTGGATCACAATTCCACAAGAAATTTGATCAGATCACCAAAAGGGCAAAATGGTCATTTTTAGGGTTTTGACTGCACAAAGGCAATTTTTGGCTGTTTGACCTAGCCAATGGCAAACCAAGCTCACATATGGACTCAAGGACTCAATGAAATGGTCTTGACACATTCATCAAGCTCAAAAGATCCCAAGTACACAAGATTGACAGTTGAATTTCCCAGTCAATTGATCAATTTTGACTGTATACTGAAAAGTCAAACTTTGACTTTTTGGTCAAAATCAAGAGTCAAGATTCATTTTTCATCAAAACATGCCAAATCATGAAACTTTTTCACCAAGAAATCACAAAATGCAAATTAGGGTTAGAAAATGGAATTTTTCATAACTTAGAATTTTTCAAAGTTATGAAAAACCCTAATTTTTTCCCAACTTTGCCCCATCTTTTCACCAAGATCCATTTGGATTAAAACAAAAGTCAAAACATGAAAGTTGTAGCTTGTTTCATAATCTACAACTTTGATTCACAAAGTTTTCTCATTTGAAGCTTGTATCTCAAGTTATAATTTTTTGAATAAGGGCACTAAACCATTTTTAACTTAGTGAAACTTTAACCTATTTTGACAAGGTTTTCTACCCCACTTCAAGGCCACTTTTCATACCCTTCCACTTGGAATTTTAATTTGCATTTCAAAGATAGATGGTAGTACACATTCCAAGCTTTCCAAAATGTCCAAGAACTCATCAAACAACCTCATAACTTGAGAGATTCGAATTTCACAAGTTGGCAAAAATTCACTTTTGTTCTTCATCAAAACATGTTCATAATCTTGCAAATTTGAACTCAGCTTGCTTTATGCTTGATTACAGGTCCTTGAACCATTCCATACTCAATAATTTAATGCATATTCAATGTGTTAGAGTGTTGTTCTTTGAGTGCAAGCATTGTATGCAAGATTAATTCTAAACTAGATAAAGTGAACTTTCCATTTTTGAAAAGATTAACTTTATGTCCAATTGCAAATCAAGAAAGTACATGGAAAATCTGCTTGGCACAAGATTATGTGCATAACACACTGATCAAGAGAGGATTATGCAGCACATTAGGGGGTCCTCTACTGACCTAGAAAGCCAACTTGCTTTTGTTTGCTTCAAGTTCAAGAAAAGTGCATAACTTGTACCAACTCTCTTCTCAGCTTTAGCATACAAGAAAGAAGTTATCAAACACATTCCATAGAACATATTCAAGCTAACACACGAGCCCTTGGCCTCTCAAACACTCCCATTGCCCTAATCACCTTGAAACTGCTCAAACAGGGGAACCCCTGCAGATTGAGTGCTATCTCTCAATCCCTTCAAGCATTCTTGCCCAAACCTGTTCCTCTACCTTCCTTACAACCTATGCAAGCTAACCATGACTTGAAACCTGACCTGTAACACCTCCAAGCCACTTCACAATTTTTAATTTTCTGTTTTGCAGTTGGAGTTCACTAGCTCGATTCAGGGAGTTTCAAGACAAAGTAGGACTTGGAAAAGCATCCTTACACTTCAAGGAAGCTATACAAGTCATCATTTCACTCTGAAACATCCTCCATTGCAAAGCTCGATTCCAACTGAACAGGTAAGTTCATGAAGTTCTATCTCTCTTATTAGGCATTGTTAGCTTTAGGTTTGTGAAGAAAATATGTCACAATCATAGCCCTGAACATGCTCATATGATTAGATTTCATTTATATTTCGTGTGCTTAGAGAATTTTATGTCTGAACATGGTTAAAAATTTAGGTCAGGATTTGGGAGAGAAGAAATTCTCTCTCATTTCTGAGAGTTAGCTTGACTTCTTTATATGTCTAGAACCGTGGTTTCAAGCTCTACAGGTTTCATGTTGGAAGATTTGGCAAAAGATCAAGGAATGAGAAGTTAGAAAACGCGTGTTTTTGAACAAGGAAGTGTTCTGAGGTTGAAGATGAAGCTACATGGGTTGGGCCTGTGTGGTTTCTTCTTTTTGCACCCTATTTCCATTTTCTCACCCCCCAAGCCCATTTGTCTTATTTTTAATTCTTTTTGACTTTTTCTTTTTTGGTTTGACTTGTTTATTTTTTCTCAGCATATTAAAATTTTGAAAATATTTTTCTCATCATTTTTTGATTTTATTTGGTTTTTATTTGATTTTTCTTTTGATTTGTATATGAATAGATATATATATTTATTTAGAATGAAAATAGAAAAAATATGTAAAATACTTCTATTTTTTATTTTTATGTTATATAACCTTCTGAAAATATTCCACATAAAAAAATACTTTTTTTTTATTATTATTATTTATTTTATTAAGTATTAAATATTTTGCACATAATGCATACTTAAGAAATTAATATATGTATATATATATGTTTATTAATATATTTAGGTTAGAATATAAAAATACTTGAATTTTTCATTTTTATTAATATTTGATACAAAAATACTTTTTTTCATAATATACTTCATTTTATGTTTATTTTTGTACATAATAAATAAATACTTGTATTAAGTCAATTAATATCCATTTTCATTAAAATTAGGGTTTTTTGCCCTAAATTCAAAATACTCCAAAAAATAATATCTTTAATATTTTTCACATAAATAACATTTTTTTCATACATATACAAAACATTTTTGCATCTTGCATTTTTATTCCATCTTTATTTATTCAATTATTGTACATTATTTACATTGCAAATATTCAAAATGATGTAATAATTTAGATTTAAATTCTTGTCAATACCCCATTTGAACATTTGTACCCCCCTTCCCATATTTGGTTTTGTAATAGCTTAGTAAATTTATTTCCGCACTTTATTGCTTTCTAATAATAACATGTTAGAATTAGGGTTTGTATGCGGAAAAAAAAACGATAAAAAATAGTTATGACCTAATCTCAAGATAAATAAGCATGAAAATGGACACACAAATCACACTTGCACCCCTAGGGTATTCCACTTGTTGCCTTCAAATAAATGGGTCATATTGTATGTTGAACTTCTTTGGGCAAAGCAAACAATTTGAATGATCATAGTCCCTCGATAAAACTTTTCAAAACAAACAAAAATAAATGATCAAGTCCCTTAAAGAAAATTGCCCAAAGACATTTAACGCCGTTGCAATTATGGTCTAAACGATGACCCGCGCCTGTCCCCTTCACATCCTAACACAAGATTGTCCACCAAATACAATGGTGGAACAAACTTGTTAAAAGGGTTAAAACATAGCAATAATCTTTTGAGAAATTTAGGAGTAGATAATCTCTTAGTTGCTTGAATCAAACTTGCAAAACAAAACACTTGCCTAATTTCAAAATCACACATCACTACACTTTCAAAACAACTTTCAAAAACAAATGAAAACTTTTTCAAAAGACATACATCTTTGTATACATCCCCACATGGATCATTACAAAGGTTGCCACCACATTGGCATCTTTTCAAAACATTTTCAAAACCCACACACTCAAGCACCATTTAAAACAATTGAAAACAAAAGGCAAGTGATCTAAGCAAGTAACAAAGAGCCCATGGATAACCATGGATAGAAAGGGTGCTAATACCTTCCCTTTCTATAATCTACTCCCCGAACCCAAGAAAACATCTCAAAAGGTTTTTGCTGTGCTTTTTAACCTTTCCTTAGGATAAAATAAAAAGTCGGTGGCGACTCTTGCTCAACCGAAACATTTGCGAATAAAAAAACGCAAACCTCAAGTCAGTTCTCCCACCGTATCACAGAACTGGCGACTCTGCTGGGGAGAATAATAAAAGTGGAGTAACCTTAGGGCTTAGATCACCTTTGTTTTCAATTGATTGCTTTGTTTGCTTTACATTTATGGGCTTTGTATCGGAGTTCTATAGATCCTAACCCGGATCTGGGGATACCTTCTTAGAAAGTAGCAACAAGGCTGTGAGGGAACTGTGCGGGGTATACCGACATGGTTGAAGCAGTCTGCTACGTTGATGTGGCACTTTGGTGTGTACCGGTAACCCTTGAGTTCAGTCAAGGAGAGTACGGGGCCGCCGCGTGGTGTCGTGAAGCATCAACTGACCTTAGGAACCTTAATTGAACCATCATTGGCCTTTTTTAGGGTAGTGAGATAACTGACTTTGGTGCAGTCCGAGGTTGGTTGATACTCGATACTACACTCAATTGAGGGTTGCTTTCCTGGGATATTTCAGTCGCCAGTTCAGTGGCTAAATCGAAACGATGAACAATGAAAGTAATCCAGTGATATTGGGACCTTTAGAACCCGGTTACTTCTAATAGGACAGGTTGAGCCCACCAAACTTCAAGAGGGTAATACCCAGACCTCATACAGGCCTTAGCTCTAGGGGTTTGTCTTGTGTGACTTGTGTGCCTTACCATGTTTGCCTTTGTGAATATTTGTGGTGTATTTAATCATAACATCATGACATCATACAACATCATGAGCATTGACTAACCATTTCAAGGGTTTCGAATCTTCATCTTTGTTCTTGTTTTATAGGACATGGAAACTGCTCGCAGAAAGACAATTCAGATTAGCCTTGTAAAGATCCCTCCTCAGCTTAAGGAACTTATGTCCAGGATTCCCGAGGATTCTTCATTCAGTGAGAGACATGGAAGACTCATCAGCTTGGTTAACACCAACATTGAGGAGGATTTGATAAAGGTCCTGTTCCAGTTCTTTGACCCTCTGCATCACTGTTTCACTTTTCCGGATTATCAATTGGTGCCTACATTGGAAGAGTTCTCCCGACTTCTGAAGGTCCCTATCCTTGATCAACTACCCTACAACGGTACGGAAGAGGAACCCAAGCTTGAAGAGATTGCTAAAGCCTTGCACCTACAACCGTCTGACCTCAAGGGACATTGGGAAGTTAGAAGTGGTATCAAGGGTTTCTTAGCCAGGTTTCTGTTCGAGAAGGCCCAAGAATGTTGGAACTCCCTTGACCTACAAGCTTTTGAAGAAGTTATGGCCCTCCTTGTCTATGGTTTGGTGTTATTCCCTAACCCAGATCAGCTCATTGATATCAGTGCTGTCCAGATCTTCATGACCAGGAATCCTATACCTACGTTGCTGGGGGACATCCTTCACTCATGTTACACTCGAACCATGAGAAGAAGGGGTGTCCTTATGTGTTGCACTCCTCTCCTGGGAAGGTGGTTTATTTCGCACCTTCCACAATCAGTTTTGAAGAACGAGCGGGGTTTGAGATGGTCACAACGGTTAATGACTCTTACGCATGCAGATATACATTGGTGCCCTAGGTCCAGGGAAGACGTCATTATCATTGATCGTTGCGGGGAGTACCCTAATGTTCCTTTATTTGGAATCAAAGGAGGTATTACTTACAACCCATGCCTGGCTTGGAGACAGTTTGGTTATGCTCGGAGGGATGGCCCTCATGACATGTTAATTCCTAACATAGTTTTTGACTTCGACAACGATACTCAAGGACTTCGTCAGAGATTTATCAGAGCTTGGAGGATGCCAAGTAGGATAGACAGCAAGACACTGGGGCACAGGAACTCCATCCCATTGGAACCTTATCTCAAGTGGGTACGAGCCCGCTCCCAGAAGTTAGTGATGCCTTATCCTCATATGCTCCCTGTGATCAAAGAACCAGTCTTGGAAGGAGAGGTGTCCTACACCATTCAACATCCCGACATGCCCACCTCCTGGGAAGAAATGCAGAAGAGCTGGGTCCAGCTTAAGGAAGAACAGAATTCTCTTGAGACCAGTCTACATGCTAGTGAAAAGAAGGTCCTGGAACTCACCCGCCTGCTGCACGAGGAGAGGAATCTCAACACCTACATCGCACCAAAGAGGATGCGCAATGTTTTTTTTCCTTGAGAAGTCATTTTGTAATATTTGGCCCATGGGGCATTTATGTACTAACGAATTTCTCCTTATTAATATGATGTGCGTTCCTTTTTGTCTGCAACAAATTTTGAATGTTCTAAATCCTTGAATGCATTGCATACATACGCATTCCATTGCACCATATGCATAGCAGGTACCCTATTTCACAGGTTGCTTAATCTTCTTCGCTGTTTGTTTGAACAGTCATCATGAATCCAGACTCATCCAGTGAGCAAGCAATCAAGGCCCTTCAGGCCCAAAATGCACAGTTTCAAGAGATGGTCCTAAGCCTAGCCCAAGGTCAGCAAGAGTTGAAGACTCTACTCCTGAAGAAGAAGAAGAAAAAGAGGACTGCGTTGTTCAACACCGGACACAGATTTGGGAACACACTCCATAATAAAGCTGATCCAACTACTTCTTCTGCTGAGAAAAACAGTCCCCAAGGGGGAGGAGCTCCTAGTCCCGCAGTCTCCGACAACGAGACGGACTATAACGACGAACAATACCCACCTGCTGCTGACAGATACAAGCAATTGGAGGATCGCTTAAGCGCCATGGAAATTCAGAATGTGCCGGGGCTGGATTTCAGAGATTTGGGGTTATCTTCTGGGGTAGTAATTCCGCACAAGTTTAAGGCACCTGCCTTCGCCAAGTATGATGGGGTCTCCTGCCCAAAGCTGCATCTGAGGTCGTACGTAAGGAAAATCCAACCTTACACGGCAGATAAGAACCTTTGGATTCACTTCTTCCAAGATAGCCTCTCGGGGTCACAGCTTGAATGGTTCTACCAATTAGATGGAGCTAGCATCCGACACTGGGAAGATTTGGAAACCGCATTCTACAGACAATACCAATACAATTCTGATCTCGCTCCTACGCGTACCCAGCTTCAGGGTATGTCTCTAGGAACGGGTGAAGGGTTCAAAGAGTACGCTCAAAAATGGAGAGATTTGGCTGGCAGGGTGCAGCCTCCATTAACTGATCGAGAGCTGGTTGATATGTTCCTAGGGACATTGTCTGGCCCGTTTTTCAATCATTTGGTTGGTAACTCCTCCGCTGGGTTTACAGATTTGATATTGACGGGAGAAAGAATTGAAGCTGGCATCAGGTCAGGCAAGATACAAAAGGCTGCCTCCACCAGTGCTGAGAAGAGGCCGTTTAAGAAAGAAGCAAGTGCCGTCTATGGTCCTAGAAGACAAATCAAGCCCGAAAGTCGCCAAGCCGTCAATGCTTTGGTCATCTCGAAACCTGTTGCTGCTCCTCAGCAGTACAATCAACAAAGAAGCGAAAGGCCCAAGAGGCAGTATACTCGGCTGAGTATGACCTTATCTCAAATTTTACCCCAACTGTTATCCACCAACCTGGTGACCCTCAAAGAAGCTCCTAAGGTCGTCAACACTGCGTCTCCTAAGTATAACCCAAATGCCCGGTGTGCTTATCATTCTGATAGTCTCGGGCACACTACTGATGATTGCTGGGCCTTGAGAAACAAAGTACAAGATCTGATCGACGCAAAGGAAATTCAGTTCGAAGCACCGGAAAGACCAAATGTTGTAACTGCTCCTATGCCCCAGCATAGAGTAAATGCCATTGAGGAAGAAATGTACGCTGTTTCGGTAAATGAAGTTGTCACCCCTCTGAAGACCGTTAAGAAGAACCTACTGCGGGCCGGTTTATTTCCGGGTTGCGGTGAAGATTGCCTGTTCTGTGCTGTTTCCCTATCTGATTGTCCCTTGCTGAGGTTAGGCGTCCAAAGCCTAATGGATAGCAAGGAGATTCTGTTTAAGAAGTCTGCTGCTCAGTTGGTTCCGATAAAAGAAGTTTATGTGGTTACCATCTTCAAAAATCCAATCAAGGCTCCCCCGAAGAAGCCTGTTCAAATCATGACTGTTGCACCTGTGATTATTACTGTTCCGGGGCCTCTCCCCTACGTATCTGATAAAGCTGTCCCTTGGCATTATGGGGCAGACGTATATGTAAATGGAATCAAACAAGAATTCGACACTGGCGCCAGTATCTGCGATATCACTGGTCCAGCCAAGGTCACCCGCAGTGGCAGGCTCTTCTCGCCTGACATTGCACCACCCACAATTCGAAAACCCCTCCTTATAACACCTGCAAGTTTACCTGTTCCTGCTACTGATCAAGTTGTTTCCCCGGCCGCCGAGTCATCAAATGCTCGGGGCAAAGGGATTGAAGAAGAGCCTGCCCGGATGGAGGCACCAATACCCATAAATGCTGAAGCCTCCCAACAAGAAATGGAGGAGATCTTGAAAATAATAAGGAAAAGTGATTTCAATGTTGTCGAGCAGCTGGGGCATACGCCCTCCAAAATCTCCATGCTCTCCTTATTGCTATGCTCCGAGGCCCATGCTAAGGCCTTGATCTCATTTCTCAAGACGGCCCATGTGCCGCAGGAGACGTCTGCAGTCCAGTTCACTGATTGCATAGCAAATCTGACAGCAGACAATGGCTTGGGTTTTTCAGATGTTGACCTGACCGCGAAGGGAAGAGACCACAATGATGCCCTGCATGTCTCTATCGAATGCAGGGGCACTACTCTGGCGCATGTATTGGTGGATACTGGTTCTTCCTTGAATGTTCTACCGAAAAAGGCTTTAGACCGTCTGGATTATGAAGGCCTGGAACTAAAACCCAGCAATATCATCGTCAGGGCCTTTGACGGTTCCAAAAGGATGGTTCATGGAGAAGTTAACATCCCTATTCGTGTGGGCTCTCAAGTGTTTGACTCTACCTTTTATGTGATGGATATACGTCCATCATACTCTTGTCTATTGGGTCGACCTTGGATCCATAAAGCTGGGGCAGTGACCTCTACCTTGCACCAGAAGCTGAAGTACCCTGTCAGAGGGAAGATCGTCACTGTGCAAGGAGAAGAGGAGTATATGGTGAGCCATTTGAATTCCTTCAGATACATTGAGATGGACGGGGAGTTTATTGAAACCCCCTTTCAGCATTTCGAGGAGGTACATCCAATTTCAACAGCAGCAGAAACAACAGTCGAGGAGAATGTTTCCTTGAAGATGGCTTCCCTAAGGGATGCCCGGGCTGTGGTTCAGAAAGGCAATTGTGCAAACTGGGGTCAGCTTCCTGACTTCACTCAGAAGAACGACAAGTTTGGGTTGGGCTTTACTGCAGAGGCTCAGAGGGCTGTGCGCAAGGAGAAGGTCAGAAAGGCTTCGGTGTTTATCTCCAGCTCAAGGGTGAATGCTATCGAGGAGGATGTAGAGGAAGCAGAGTTTGACAGTTGGATCTACCCGACTACCAGCAACGGACCAAGCAACTGGACGGCAAAGGATTTTACCCCTATCACATTTGTCACGCAGTAATTAATTTCTTTTGATTTCCAATTTGTAACAAACAATATGTTAAAACTTTGTTAGCTCGGTGTCCTACCCGGGGCATCGTAGCTCCATTTGTGAGGGCTTTTTGTATGACATTTTCATATATCATCAATCAAAACATTGGACGTTTGTTGCATTTCAAATCTTGTGCTCTTTTCCTTTCTGTGTTATATATATTGCAAAACAGCTATATTTACACACACTCACTTATACAGGTTTCAATCCACTCTGGATCTCACTGGTAACAGCTCTGCTACCGCCAGTTATGACTTCGAAAATCCGATCAACTTGGCCGAAGACAAAGGAGAAGATGATTGCGAAGTGCCTGGTGAACTCGCAAGACTGCTACTCCAGGAAGAGAGAGCTATTCAGCCACATGAAGAGCCGGTGGAGACAATTAACCTGGGTACTGAGACAGATAGGAAAGAGGTCAAGATTGGTGCCAATCTAGAGCTCAGCGTGAAGCAACGATTGATCCAGATGCTACAAGACTACATGGAGATTTTTGCTTGGTCCTATGAAGATATGCCTGGGTTGGATGCCGACATTGTAGTTCACCACCTGCCAACCAAGGACAATTGCGCTCCGGTAAAGCAAAAAGTCCGACGGATGCGTCCAGAGATGTCTGAAAAGATCAAGGCCGAGGTTATGAAACAGTTTGATGTCGGGTTCCTTGCAGTGACTTCTTACCCTCAGTGGGTTGCCAATGTGGTGCCAGTGCCAAAGAAGGACGGTAAAGTCAGAATGTGTGTTGACTACAGGGATCTGAACAGGGCCAGCCCCAAGGATGACTTCCCCCTACCTCACATTGATGTCCTTGTTGACAATACAGCTCAACACAAGGTGTTCTCCTTCATGGATGGTTTTTCGGGGTATAATCAGATCAAGATGGCTCCAGAGGATATGGAGAAGACTACCTTTGTGACTCAGTGGGGCACCTTCTGTTATAAGGTCATGCCATTCGGATTAAAAAATGCTGGGGCAACCTATCAACGTGCCATGGTTGCTTTATTTCATGATATGATCCATCATGAGATTGAGGTATACGTTGATGACATGATTGCAAGGTCTCAAACTGAGGAGGAGCACCTTGACCATCTGAGGAAGTTGTTTGACCGACTCAAGTTATACAAGCTGAGGTTGAATCCCAACAAATGCACCTTTGGGGTAAGATCCGGAAAATTGCTAGGTTTCATTGTAAGTGATAAAGGTATTCAGGTGGACCCTGCCAAGGTAAAAGCCATACAAGAGATGCCGACTCCAAGAACAGAGAAAGAAGTCAGAGGCTTCCTGGGACGACTGAATTACATTGCCCGATTCATCTCACATCTGACTGCTACTTGTGAGCCAATCTTCAAATTGCTGAAGAAAGATCAAGTAGTACGCTGGAATGATGAATGTCAGGCTGCCTTTGAAAGGATAAAGGAATACCTCCAAGAGCCACCCATTCTTATGCCACCGGTGGAAGGAAGACCTCTGATACTATACTTGACAGTACTTGACAATTCAATGGGGTGTGTGCTGGGGCAGCATGACGAGTCTGGCCGAAAAGAGCATGCTATTTATTACTTGAGCAAAAAGTTTACCGACTGTGAGTCTCGTTACTCACTGCTTGAGAAAACTTGCTGCGCTCTTGTATGGGCTGCTCGCCGGCTGAGACAGTATATGCTGACTCACACTACTTTATTGATTTCAAAGATGGATCCCATCAAGTACATATTTGAAAAGCCCGCTCTGTCTGGAAGAATAGCGAGATGGCAAATGATCTTGACAAAATATGATATCCAGTATACAACTCAGAAAGCAATTAAGGGAAGTGTACTGGCAGATCATTTGGCACACCAACCTGTGGACGATTACCAATCATTGAACTTTGATTTTCCGGACGAAGACATCATGGTGGTAACTGACTGTGAAGTACCTGGACCGGATGAAGGACCTGAGGAAGGATCCCGATGGTCTATGCATTTTGATGGAGCCTCCAATGCTTTGGGTAACAGCGTCGGCGCTGTAATCATATCTCCCAAAGGAACTCATACTCCCCTCACCGCCCGATTATGTTTCAGCTGCACCAACAACATGGCAGAATATGAGGCATGTATCATGGGTTTACAAGCTGCAATCGACTTAAGGATAAAATTTCTAAGTGTCTTCGGAGATTCCGCTCTCGTGATCAATCAGATCAAAGGCGAGTGGGATACGAAACACCCGAATCTTATTCCTTACAAGGAGTATGTGTCGACCTTGCTTCCCCACTTTGAAGAGATAACTTTTGAGCACTTCCCTAGAGAGGAGAATCAGCTAGCGGACGCCCTAGCTACGATGTCTTCAATGTTCAAAGTTAAATGGGACAATGAGGCTCCCCGAATCATTATCTGGAAGTTGGATGAACCGGCGTACTGCTGTGAGCTGGAAGCTGAGAAGGTGATTGAAAAACCCTGGTATCATGAGGTGAAGAGGTACTTGGGAGCTCAGGAATACCCTGAAGGTGCATCTGTCAATGATAAGAAGTTCATGAGGAGGTTTGCTGCAAAATTCTTCCTCAGCAACGGCATTCTCTACAAACGGAATCATGATTCAACTTTGCTACGTTGTGTGGATAAGGCAGAAGCAGAGAAAATCATGATGGAGCTGCATGAAGGTACATTTGGAACACATTCCAGTGGACACACCATGGCTAAGAAAATCCTTCGAGCAGGATATTTCTGGTCCACAATGGAAGCCGATTGTTACCAACACTCCCGAACTTGTCATAAATGCCAGATCTATGCTGACAAGGTACATATCCCTCCGGTTCCTTTGAATGTCCTGACGGCACCTTGGCCTTTCGCAATGTGGGGCATCGATATGATCGGCGAGATCCGACCGACAGCGTCCAATGGGCATCGCTTCATCTTGGTGGCGATCGATTACTTCACAAAATGGGTTGAGGCAGCTTCTTATGCCACAGTAACCAAGAGCGTCGTGGCACGTTTCATCCGGCATAACCTGATCTGTCGTTACGGCGTCCCGGAAAGAATCATTACGGACAATGGTACCAATCTCAATAACAAAATGGTCACTGAACTCTGTGAACAATTCAAGATACAGAACCATAATTCTTCTCCCTACCGGCCGAAGATGAATGGGGCTGTAGAGGCAGCCAATAAGAATATCAAGAAAATTGTGCAGAAGATGACAGTGACCTATAAAGATTGGCACGAGATGTTACCGTTCGCTCTGCATGGGTACCGTACCTCAGCAAGGACGTCAACCGGGGCAACTCCCTTCTCCTTGGTCTATGGCATGGAGGCAGTCTTGCCAATCGAAATCCATATACCCTCTCTCCGGATAATGAAGGATGCAGGCTTGAATGAAGATGATTGGATCCAGACTCGACTTGATCAATTAAATCTGATTGACGAAAAGAGGCTCACTGCTATCTGTCATGGTCAAACGTATCAAAAATGGATGATCAGGGCATTTAACAAGAAAGTCAGACCACAAGAGTATCAAGTTGGGGACCTGGTAATCAAACGCATCAGCCGTCCTCAAAGTGATCCCCGGGGCAAATGGACCCCTACTTACGAAGGGCCATTTGTGGTTAAACGTGTGTTCTCAGGAGGAGCCATGATCCTAACCACCATGGATGGTGAAGACCTCCCTCACCCCTCCAATGCAGACATAGTGAAAAAATACTACGCATAAATAAAAGACCCGCTAGGTTGACATACCTAGGCAAAAATAAGGGCTTCCCGGCGAACCAAAAGGGTTCGGGCAAAAATAAGGGATGAAATGAATAAAAATATGTACACCCGGCAAGTCGAAAACCTGAAAGGGCGGCTTGGGCAAAAATGGGTATCCCGGTGGACTGAAAACCCGAAAGGGCGGTCCAGGCAAAAGTTAGGGATAAAAGCGTAACACTATGTCTCATTGGATCACTTCGCATCCGGATTTCGGCATCGACCAATCAGCTTCATCTTCAGCTAAGCAGCAAGGCGATGAGATGTTCGAAGACATAAAGGCGATAGCAGAGTTGGAACCCAGTGGGATTGTTCACATAGCTGTTTTGTTTCTTTTCTCAAATTGTAAACTCTCTGTTATTTGGCGGCGTCCTCTTACTAGGATGTCAGCCTCTTGTACAAAAAACGCCTATTCCCAGGCAAAGTTTAAATCAATACAAATTCACTTGTCCATACAAATTACCATTGTTTTCCTTTTTCTGTTTTGTCTTGCGAAGAACGTCCAATGTTCATTTTTGATATATGCATTTGACATTAAATTGCTAATTCATAAATATTTGCATATGAAACAAGAGATTGATTACAGGTGACATCGGAGACAGGGGCAATGTGAAGTTGTCTGATGCAGTCTGGTTGTTTTGTCCGCCAAGGTACCGAGTTAGATTCAACTGAAGAATGTGACCAAATCATCTCAACTCCCCGCAGAGTAAAACAAGATTCAGCAATACTTTCCCCAAGCGGAGTTGACTCCCCGACAATCCTGAAAGGACACAACATTCCACGGCAGGTCTTAAAGCTCATCCCCAGTATATTCTGGAAAGCTTATCCCCTGCAGAGTACGGACGTCTCTCCCGAGTTTTATTTAGAGTTATTTCCTCACAAGGACTTATAACTGGGTTATCCTCAGCTAAAAACCACGGAAGACCGCCCTCGGCAAAGTTCCTTCAATCCCCAGCGGAGTTTATCATCATTATCCCCAGCGGAATCCCTCATTAAAGTCCTCAACAGGCCTCTCATCAAAACTTCGGCCAAGTATCTCTTCCACAGAGCAATTCCCCGGCCGTTCGTCAAGGATTTATTTTCCTAAGACGAAATTACATTCATAAACATTTCACATTTTCATACATCTTGCTTACCTCCACAATAAAGCGCATACAACACTATCTCATGTTGAACATCATGCATCATGACATTGCATACAACTTATGTTTTTGCCTTTTCAGGAAAAGGACAATCCCAAAAAACAACTACCTTCAACTGTCACATCTCCAGATTCGATTCCTGTATCCAGCCAGGGCATATCTGTTGACCACGTTTCCAGACTCGATTCCTGTATCTAGCCAGGGCACGTCTGAAGAGTTCGAAGATTCGATTCCTGTATCCAGCCAGGGCACATCTATCAACTACAACATCTCCAGATTCGATTCCTGTATCCAGCCAGGGCATATCTGTTGACCACGTTTCCAGACTCGATTCCTGTATCTAGCCAGGGCACGTCTGAAGAGTTCGAAGATTCGATTCCTGTATCCAGCCAGGGCACATCTATTAACGACTATTTCCAGATTCGACTCCTGTATCCAGCCAGGGCACATCTGTGAGCAACCGATTGTAGATTCGATACCTGTATCTATCCAGGGCACATCTGCATAAGGAGATTGAAGATCAAACACCTGTAACAAGCCAGGAAAACATCCGTCTTTCTCAAATACACAAGTTCTCGCTAAGGAATCTCTTATGCGATCGACACTTCCAAATGGCATCTATAAGCCCATTCCCGACAAGGTACTGTCACGTCTCCAGATGGAATCTATAAGCCCATCTCCCTATCTACCACCTCTCCAAATGGCATCTGTAAGCCCATTCCTGACATCACATTGCTGATACTTCAACATGCGAGTGCAAATTTCCGGGCACTCTAGTGTCCAATCTCCTTTTACCCTCGAGTCGCGAAAGGCAAACTTGCCAATCTAACTCTTCAGGTCCAAGAAGATTGAACAGGGGCAACTGTTGTACCCCAAAATTTGCCCTCCCATTTCCTCAACATTTTCTCATCACAAGACCTTTGAAGATCAAGATCCAGTTAGGGTTTCCTCTGCTCAAGACTTCTCCTTGCACTGTGGACTCAAATTAGGGTTTGTGTTTGCCCAAGGATGTTTTGACCTAAAATTCCTAAGATGACTTTCATGCTTCATGTTGGACTCCCAAGTTTACCCATGCCAAGTTTCAAGTCTTGATTCCAAGTTTTGCCCAGTCAATTGGACAGTTGACCTAGAAATCAGCTGTATTGGGGAAAAGTCAACTATGGCCAATTGACAGTCAAACCTCATGAAATTTGACCCACATTAACATATTGAATTCATATGGACCATTTGATCAAGTTTGGATCACAATTCCACAAGAAATTTGATCAGATCACCAAAAGGGCAAAATGGTCATTTTTAGGGTTTTGACTGCACAAAGGCAATTTTTGGCTGTTTGACCTAGCCAATGGCAAACCAAGCTCACATATGGACTCAAGGACTCAATGAAATGGTCTTGACACATTCATCAAGCTCAAAAGATCCCAAGTACACAAGATTGACAGTTGAATTTCCCAGTCAATTGATCAATTTTGACTATATACTGAAAAGTCAAACTTTGACTTTTTGGTCAAAATCAAGAGTCAAGATTCATTTTTCATCAAAACATGCCAAATCATGAAACTTGTTCACCAAGAAATCACAAAATGCAAATTAGGGTTAGAAAATGGAATTTTTCATAACTTAGAATTTTTCTAAGTTATGAAAAACCCTAATTTTTCCCCAACTTTGCCCCATCTTTTCACCAAGATCCATTTGGATTAAAACAAAAGTCAAAACATGAAAGTTGTAGCTTGTTGCATAATCTACAACTTTGATTCACAAAGTTTTCTCATTTGAAGCTTGTATCTCAAGTTATAATTTTTTGAATAAGGGCACTAAACCATTTTTAACTTAGTGGAACTTTAACCTATTTTGACAAGGTTTTCTACCCCACTTCAAGGCCACTTTTCATACCCTTCCACTTGGAATTTTAATTTGCATTTCAAAGATGGATTGTATTACACATTCCAAGCTTTCCAAAATGTCCAAGAACTCATCAAACAACCTCATAACTTGAGAGATTCGAATTTCACAAGTTGGCAAAAATTCACTTTTGTTCTTCATCAAAACATGTTCATAATCTTGCAAATTTGAACTCAGCTTGCTTTATGCTTGATTACAGGTCCTTGAACCATTCCATACTCAATAATTTAATGCATATTCAATGTGTTAGAGTGTTGTTCTTTGAGTGCAAGCATTGTATGCAAGATTAATCCTAAACTAGATAAAGTGAACTTTCCATTTTTGAAAAGATTAACTTTATGTCCAATTGCAAATCAAGAAAGTACATGGAAAATCTGCTTGGCACAAGATTATGTGCATAACACACTGATCAAGAGAGGATTATGCAGCACATTAGGGGGTCCTCTACTGACCTAGAAAGCCAACTTGCTTTTGTTTGCTTCAAGTTCAAGAAAAGTGCATAACTTGTACCAACTCTCTTCTCAGCTTTAGCATACAAGAAAGAAGTTATCAAACACATTCCATAGAACATATTCAAGCTAACACACGAGCCCTTGGCCTCTCAAACACTCCCATTGCCCTAATCACCTTGAAATTGCTCAAACAAGGGAACCCCTGCAGATTGAGTGCTATCTCTCAATCCCTTCAAGCATTCTTGCCCAAACCTGTTCCTCTACCTTCCTTACAACCTATGCAAGCTAACCATGACTTGAAACCTGACCTGTAACACCTCCAAGCCACTTCACCATTTTTAATTTTCTGTTTTGCAGTTGGAGTTCACTAGCTCGATTCAGGGAGTTTCAAGACAAAGTAGGACTTGGAAAAGCATCCTTACACTTCAAGGAAGCTATACAAGTCATCATTTCACTCTGAAACATCCTCCATTGCAAAGCTCGATTCCAACTGAACAGGTAAGTTCATGAAGTTCTATCTCTCTTATTAGGCATTGTTAGCTTTAGGTTTGTGAAGAAAATATGTCACAATCATAGCCCTGAACATGCTCATATGATTAGATTTCATTTATATTTCGTGTGCTTAGAGAATTTTATGTCTGAACATGGTTAAAAATTTAGGTCAGGATTTGGGAGAGAAGAAATTCTCTCTCATTTCTGAGAGTTAGCTTGACTTCTTTATATGTCTAGAACCGTGGTTTCAAGCTCTACAGGTTTCATGTTGGAAGATTTGGCAAAAGATCAAGGAATGAGAAGTTAGAAAACGCGTGTTTTTGAACAAGGAAGTGTTCTGAGGTTGAAGATGAAGCTACATGGGCTGGGCCTGTGTGGTTTCTTCTTTTTGCACCCTATTTCCATTTTCTCACCCCCCAAGCCCATTTGTCTTATTTTTAATTCTTTTTGACTTTTTCTTTTTTGGTTTGACTTGTTTATTTTTTCTCAGCATATTAAAATTTTGAAAATATTTTTCTTATCATTTTTTGATTTTATTTGGTTTTTATTTGATTTTTCTTTTGATTTGTATATGAATAGATATATATATTTATTTAGAATGAAAATAGAAAAAATATGTAAAATACTTCTATTTTTTATTTTTATGTTATATAACCTTCTGAAAATATTCCACATAAAAAAATACTTTTTTTTTTATTATTATAATTTATTTTATTAAATATTAAATATTTTGCACATAATGCATACTTAAGAAATTAATATATGTATATATATATATATGTTTATTAATATATTTAGGTTAGAATATAAAAATACTTGAATTTTTCATTTTTATTAATATTTGATACAAAAATACTTTTTTTCATAATATACTTCATTTTATGTTTATTTTTGTACATAATAAATAAATACTTGTATTAAGTCAATTAATATCCATTTTCATTAAAATTAGGGTTTTTTGCCCTAAATTCAAAATACTCCAAAAAATAATATCTTTAATATTTTTCACATAAATAACATTTTTTTTCATACATATACAAAACATTTTTGCATCTTGCATTTTTATTCCATCTTTATTTATTCAATTATTGTACATTATTTACATTGCAAATATTCAAAATGATGTAATAATTTAGATTTAAATTCTTGTCAATACCCCATTTGAACATTTGTACCCCCCTTCCCATATTTGGTTTTGTAATAGCTTAGTAAATTTATTTCCGCACTTTATTGCTTTCTAATAATAACATGTTAGAATTAGGGTTTGTATGCGGAAAAAAAAACGATAAAAAATAGTTATGACCTAATCTCAAGATAAATAAGCATGAAAATGGACACACAAATCACACTTGCACCCCTAGGGTATTCCACTTGTTGCCTTCAAATAAATGGGCCATATTGTATGTTGAACTTCTTTGGGCAAAGCAAACAATTTGAATGATCATAGTCCCTCGATAAAACTTTTCAAAACAAACAAAAATAAATGATCAAGTCCCTTAAAGAAAATTGCCCAAAGACATTTAACGTCGTTGCAATTATGGTCTAAACGATGACCCGCGCCTGTCCCCTTCACATCCTAACACAAGATTGTCCACCAAATACAATGGTGGAACAAACTTGTTAAAAGGGTTAAAACATAGCAATAATCTTTTGAGAAATTTAGGAGTAGATAATCTCTTAGTTGCTTGAATCAAACTTGCAAAATAAAACACTTGCCTAATTTCAAAATCACACATCACTACACTTTCAAAACAACTTTCAAAAACAAATGAAAACTTTTTCAAAAGACATACATCTTTGTATACATCCCCACATGGATCATTACAAAGGTTGCCACCACATTGGCATCTTTTCAAAACATTTTCAAAACCCACACACTCAAGCACCATTTAAAACAATTGAAAACAAAAGGCAAGTGATCTAAGCAAGTAACTAAGAGCCCATGGATAACCATGGATAGAAAGGGTGCTAATACCTTCCCTTTCTATAATCTACTCCCCGAACCCAAGAAAACATCTCAAAAGGTTTTTGCTGTGTTTTTTAACCTTTCCTTAGGATAAAATAAAAAGTCGGTGGCGACTCTTGCTCAACCGAAACATTTGCGAATAAAAAAACGCAAACCTCAAGTCAGTTCTCCCACTGTATCACAGATACCGATATTGTGGTCCATCACTTGCCTACTAAGGAAGACTGCCCTCCGGTTAAGCAAAAGGTCCGTCGTATGCGTCTAGAGATGTCTGAGAAGATTAAAGCCGAGGTTATGAAACAGTTTGATGCTGGGTTCCTTGCAGTGACTTCTTACCCTCAGTGGGTTGCCAATGTGGTGCCAGTACCAAAGAAGGACGGAAAGGTCAGAATGTGCGTTGATTACAGGGATCTGAACAGGGCCAGCCCCAAGGATGACTTCCCTCTACCTCACATTGACGTCCTTGTTGATAATACAGCTCAGCATAAGGTGTTCTCTTTCATGGATGGCTTTTCAGGTTACAATCAGATCAAGATGGCACCTGAAGACATGGAACAGACTACATTTGTTACTCAGTGGGGCACCTTCTGCTACAAGGTCATGCCTTTTGGACTAAAGAACGCTGGGGCAACCTACCAACGTGCCATGGTTGCTTTATTTCATGACATGATCCATCATGAGATAGAAGTGTATGTTGACGACATGATCGCAAGGTCCCAGACTGAGGAAGAGCACCTAGATCATCTGCAGAAGTTGTTTGACCGGTTGAAACTGTACAAGCTGAGGTTGAACCCGAACAAGTGCACCTTCGGGGTAAGATCTGGAAAATTGCTAGGCTTCGTAGTAAGTGACAAGGGCATTCAAGTGGACCCTGCTAAGGTTAAAGCCATTCAAGAGATGCCAGTTCCTAGGACATAGAAGGAAGTCAGAGGCTTTTTAGGACGCCTGAATTACATTGCTCGGTTCATCTCACACCTGACCGCTACCTGTGAACCAATCTTCAAGCTGCTGAAGAAAGATCAGGTAGTACGTTGGAATGATGAATGTCAGGCTGCTTTTGACAGAATCAAAGAGTATCTCCAAGAACCACCCATCCTTATGCCACCGGTTGAAGGGAGACCTCTGATACTATATCTGACAATGCTTGACAATTCAATGGGGTGTGTGCTGGGACAACATGACGAGTCTGGCCGAAAAGAGCATGCCATTTATTACCTTAGCAAAACGTTTACCGACTGTGAGACCCGATACTCACTGCTTGAGAAAACTTGCTGCGCTTTGGTATGGGCTGCTCGCCGGCTGAGACAGTATATGCTGACTCACACTACCTTGTTGATCTCAAAAATGGATCCTATAAAGTACATATTCGAAAAGCCTGCTCTGTTTGGGAGAATGGCAAGATGGCAAATGATCTTGACAGAATACGATATTCAGTACACGACCCAGAAAGCCATCAAGGGGAGTGTATTGGCAGACCACTTAGCACATCAGGCAGTAGACGACTATCAGTCAATGAACTTCGAGTTTCCGGACGAAAGCATCATGATAGTGACTGATTGTGAAGTACCTGGACCGGATGAAGGACCTGAGGAAGGATCCCGATGGTCTATGCACTTTGACGGAGCCTCCAACGCTTTGGGAAACGGTATCGGCGCTGTAATCATATCACCGCAAGGCACTCATACTCCGCTCACTGCCCGACTATGCTTCAACTGTACCAACAACATGGCGGAGTATGAGGCGTGCATCATGGGTCTTCAAGCTGCGATCGATCTAAGGATCAAGTTTCTGAGTGTCTTCGGAGATTCCGCTCTCGTGATCAATCAGATCAAAGGAGAGTGGGATACGAAACATCCGAATCTTATCCCTTACAGAGAATGTGTGTTGACCTTGATCCCCCACTTCACGAAGATAACCTTTGAACACTTTCCAAGAGAAGAGAATCAGCTGGCGGACGCGTTAGCTACAATGTCTTCTATGTTCAAAGTTAAATGGGATAATGAGGCTCCCCGGATCATCATCTGGAAATTGGACGAACCGGCATACTGTTGCGATCTCGAGACTGAATTGGTAACTGAGAAGCCTTGGTACCATGAGGTGAAGAGATATCTGGAAGCTCAGGAATACCCTGAAGGTGCATCTGTCAATGATAAGAAGTTCCTGAGAAGGTTCGCGACAAAGTTCTTCCTTAGCAACGGCATCTTGTACAAGCGAAACCATGATTCAACCTTACTGCATTGTGTGGATAAGACTGAAGCAGAAAGGAACATGGAAGAGCTACATGAAGGGACCTTTGGTACGCACTCCAGTGGACATACAATGGCAAAGAAGATCCTTCGGGCAGGGTATTACTGGTCCACAATGGAAGCTGACTGCTACCAACATTCCAGGACATGCCATAAGTGCCAGATTTATGCAGACAAATTGCATGTTCCTCCAGTTCCTCTGAATGTTCTGACTGCGCCTTGGCCGTTTACAATGTGGGGCATAGACATGATCGGTGAGATTAAACCTACGGCATCCAATGGGCATCGCTTCATCCTAGTGGCAATTGATTATTTTACAAAGTGGGTCGAAGCAGCATCCTATGCTATGGTAACCAAGACTGTTGTGGCACGGTTCATTCGGCATAACCTGATCTGTCGATACGGCGTCCCAGAAAGGATTATTACAGACAACGGTACCAATCTCAATAACAAGATGATCATTGAGCTCTGCGAGCAGTTTAAAATACAGCACCACAACTCTTCTCCTTACAGACCGAAGATGAATGGGGCTGTAGAAGCAGCAAATAAGAACATTAAGAAAATCGTGCAGAAGATGACAGTGACTTATAAAGATTGGCACGAGATGTTACCGTTCGCTCTACATGGGTACCGTACCTCAGCCAGGACGTCAACCGGGGTAACTCCTTTCTCTTTGGTTTATGGCATGGAGGCAGTCTTACCAATCGAAGTACAAATACCCTCTCTTCGGATAATGAAGGATGCAAATCTGAACGAAGATGATTGGATCCAGACACGACTTGATCAACTAAACCTCATTGATGAAAAGAGACTTGCTGCCATCTGTCATGGTCAGACGTACCAAAAATGGATGATCAGGGCATTTAACAAAAAGGTCAGACCACAGGAATATCAAGTTGGGGATCTGGTAATCAAGCGAATCATCCTTCCTCAGAGTGATCCAAGGGGCAAATGGACCCCTACATACGAGGGGCCATTTGTGGTTAAGCATGTGTTCTCAGGAGGAGCCATGATTCTAACCAACATGGATGGTGACGACCTTCCTCACCCCGCCAATGTAGACATAGTAAAAAGATACTACGCATAAAAAAGACCCGCTAGGCTGACATGCCTAGGCAAAAATTAGGGCTTCCCGGCGAACCAAAAGGGTTCGGGCAAAATGAAGGGATGAAATGAAAAAATCTGTACACCCGGCAAGTCGAAAACCTGAAAAGGCGGCTTGGGCAAAAATGGGTATCCCGGTGGACTGAAAACCCGAAAGGGCAGTCCAGGCAAAAGTTAGGGATAAAGCGTAATACTATGTCTCATTGGATTACTTTGCATCCAGAATCCGGTATCTACATCAAGTTCAGACGGCATCGATCAGTCAGTTTCATCTTCGTTTAGGTCATCAAGTGATGAGACGCTCGGGGATATAAAGGCGATAGCAGGGTTGAAACCCAGTGGGATCATTCATATTTCACACAGCTGTTTTATTTTCTCTTGTACAAAATTTGTATAAACTCTTTTGTTCGGCGGCGTTCTCTTACTAGGACGTCAGCCTCTTGTACATAAAACGCCTATTTTCAGGCAATTCAAAATCAATACAAATATATCTTTCAGTTAAAATTTCCCATTGTTTTTCCTTTTTCTGTTTTGTTTTGCGAAGAACGTCCAAGGTTCAATTTGTGATATATGCATCGACAATAATTTGCTAACTCATAAATATTTGCATACGAAACAAAGGACTAATTACAAGTAACATTAGAAACAGGGGCAATAAAGAGTTGTCTAAGCAATCTAATTGTTCTATCCTCCAAGGTACCAAGGTAGGTTCAGCTAAAGAACATAACCGGCATGTCTTAATTCCCCAGAGAGTACGTCAGCAAGTCAATACACTCTCCTCAAGCGAAGCTACTATCAATCTTAAGGAAGTTGGGTATCCTCCCGCAGAGCTCAACATTCCCCAGCAGCATATATATTCTTAACAAGCATCCCCGGCAATCCTGGTCTAAAGATTGTTCCCCGGCGGTATACCAGACGTTCAAATGGAGCTACTTCCAGACACAGTTCAAGACTCCCCCAAGAGAGCCCAATCTAGTTCCCCAGGAAAGTTGGAATCATCTCCCAAGCAGTAAGCTTATCCCCAGTAGATTCTGGAAGCTTATCCTCGCAGAACACGAACGCGTCGCCCGGCTTTATTCGAAGAGTTATTTCCCTACCGGGATATAACTGGGTTATCCTCAGCCAGAAGCCACGGAAAGGTCGTCGTCAACACAGTTCTTTCTTATCCCCAGCAAAGTCTGGTAACACTCCCAACACAACAAGGGTATCCCCAGCAAGTTATTATCAACAACTCAACAAAGTATCTCTCTCCCCACAGAGTATTACTCCCCAGCAAGATTGTTAGAGTACTTGTCTCCCCGCAGAGTTATCCATTCGCCAAGTTTATCCCCCAACGGAGCCATATTCTCCTACCGGTATACTTGCAACTATCATCCAGCGGAAGCAAAATCCATTCTTCAACATCAGCCCAGGAGTGACTTCCCGGCACCCGTCAAGGATTTACTTTCCTAGACGAAAAATACATTCATAAACATCGCACTTCCATACATCATTATAGTATGCATAGACGCATCATATCTTACAAATCTCATTCATGTTGAGAACATCATTGCTTGGTCCATATCATGCATTGCATATGACTGACCTTTACCTTTCAGGAAAGATCCAGTTAAATTCTCAATCATATCCCAAGACCTAGACCGGTTCAGTTAATCGACTCCAAAGATTTCTTATCCAGTCAAAGGCCTTCTCTGGTCTAGTTAAATCGACCCCAAACAGATTTTTCTGATAAAAACCCAGTTGAAGACATTCCAAGACCTAGACCGGTTCAGTTAATCGACCCTAAGATTCTCTGTTTCTTATCCAGTCCAAGGCCTTCTCTAGTCCAGCTAAATCGACCCCAAACAGATTTTCCTGATAAAGACTCAGTAGAAGTTATCAAAGGTTCTCTCAATGTTTGCTGTTGAGGTGGTAATCGCCTATGGTTCTCTCCCCGATCCTGCGGAGTTGGTAATCCCAGGCTTCTCTCAACGATTGCTGTTGAAGTTAAAGTTATCAAAGGTTCTCTCAATGTTTGCTGTTGAGGTGGTAATCGCCTATGGTTCTCTCCCAGATCCTGCGGAGTTGGTAATCCCAGGCTTCTCTCAACGATTGCTGTTGAAGTTGAAGTTATCCAAGGTTTTCTCAATGATTGCTATTGAGATTGTAATCGCCTACGGTTCTCTCCCCGATACTGCGGAGATGATAATTCCATCCAAGGTTTTCTCAATGATTGCTATTGAGATTGTAATCGCCTATGGTTCTCTCCCCGATACTGCGGAGATGGTAATTCCCACCAAGATTTTCTCAATAATTGCTGTTGAAGTTAAAGTCACCCAAGGTTCTCTCACCGTTCCTGTTGAGGTAGTAACCATCCCTGGTTCATTCATCACCGTTTGAAGCTCCAGACCCAGCTCCTGTAACCAGTTAGGACACATCTACACAAAGAATTTGAAAACCAGCTCCTGCAACATGTCAGGTACTCATTTTTCTTTTTGCAGGTACGCAAGTTCTCGCTAAGGAATCTCTTACGCGATTGACACCCAGATGGCATCTATAAGACCATCCACTTTCCATCATCTCTTAGCATGGCATCTATAAGCCCATCATCCTATCCATTAATCTCTAAATGGCATCTATAAGCCCATTCCCACCATCATACTACTATGTGAGCGCAAATTTCTGGGCACTCTAGTGTTCAATCATCTTCCACCCTCGGATTACGAAAGGCACGTCAGCCAATCTGCATCCTCAGGTCTAAGAAGATTGAACAGGGGCAACTGTTGTACCCCAAAATTTGCCCTCCCATATCCTTCAAAATTTGCAAAGTCAAAGCTTCAAAATCTCCCCAAGGGTTGCACAGTTCAAGGGCCTCCTAAACAGTCAAAATTAGGGTTTTGGTTCTGACAAAGTAAATGAAGTTTCCAAGGATCCAATCAAGTCCCACATGCCTACAAACATGGTCAAGCATCCTCATATCAAGTTTCAAGACTTTCAACACAAAATTGCACAGTCAAAAACCCTAATTGCACTACAGTCAACTGTAGGGGCAAAATGGTCATTTGACAGTCAAAAGTCCAAATTTTTGGTCAACATCTCATTTTTAAGCCACAAACATCATTTGATCAATGCTTGATCATGATTCTCAAAGCTTGGCTCAAAAATCATCAAGATGCAAAAGTTTCCATATTTGGACAATTGAAAAAGTCAATTGTAAATTGACCAAGGCATAACTTTCACATGGATTATCAGAAAAATTCCATCCAAAGCTCATTTTGAAGAGAATGACATTTCCTACAACTCCTCTTCACACTTCAAGTCCAAGAAATGCTCTCACAAAAAGTTATCAATCTCAACATTATAGGTCATTTTCAAAAGTCAACAAAAAGGGACTTTAAGTCAAAGGCCATAACTTGAGATTGGTAAATCAAAATGACATGGAGCCAAAGGAATTGGTTATAGGACTCAAAGACCTTTCCAAAATGTCCAAGAACATGAGCAAAGCTTAAAAATTGAGCAAGTTATGCCTTGTGGAAGTTGGGAAAGTTTTGGATATTTTGAAAAGTCAACATTGATTCAAATGACCTAAAAATGCTAATGGGCCTCTTTTTCTTCCATAATTCATTATCCAAGGCATGTGCACGACCATTTGGCCCAAATGGAAGTTTTTCTTCATTTTTTATTTATTTATTTGGATTTTTATTATTAATAATTCATTTAAATTAATTAAAATACATGAAAAATGTTAAACCTAATGTTTCAAATCTTTTTGTGCATAAAACATCTCCAAGATTTCGTGCAAATCAGATTAGGGAAGAATTGAAGGTGATTGGATATGATTGAGAGCAAATGTGCATGAAAAGATTGGAAAATATTTTGCCATAAAAATCAATATCCATACATCAATTCCTTGATTCCTTGGACAAGAAACTTAACCTAAATCATTCACCTATACATACACAAGCAAACCCTCGTGCCCATTACCTGAAAGCTGCGCCATAGACAAAAAACAACACTTGAGTTTTTGCTTAAAAATTCCAAATCTGAAAACCATCTTCTAGGTCGATTCAAGCCAAGAAACTTGTGCCATCACCTTCCTGAAGCTTCAAGGAAGGTTTTCCAATAAAAACCATCCATCCTAACATCAAGAAACGTGAGAATGATGATGCCCTGTACAGAAAATTTCTTGCGTTCGTACATCATGAATCATGCGTTTTTGGTAATTTTTAACATTTGATTCATATTCATTGTTTGATTCTAATGCTAACTGTATGGTTTAATTATGTTTTTGTGCACTCTATGCGATTTCACCATTGTTGGACATTAGGGTTTTCCAAGCTGTGAATTGGGGTTTTTCATTTAAGGAAAAATTAGCACTCGAGACCTGGACCATTGAATCAAGCATGCTTGGACGATCTAGACCCAACCCTCGCGCCTAATTTATGAGGCCTTATGGCCTATTCGCTATTTTTATGAAAGTTGCTTTTAGGGACGGTTCAAAACCGTTGCCCATTCTTTCTTTGTTTCAGGAAAAAAAGAACAACACGAGGAAGACGCTTAGGTGGAAGGCAGCGGTTGGTTCATTTAAAATTTCGCGCGAAAAAGACATCAGCGCTTTGTTTTATTTTATATTAATTGATTGTTATTATATAAACAAAGTGAGCAAGTGGAGCAGTTGGTAAAGCGTTTGTTTGGTAATCATCAGGACCTGGGTTCGAGCCCCAGGTCCCTCACCCTTCCCAATATTATTTTTCTACTTATCATCCTATGCAGGTTCAACGCTAAGGGTTCACCATGTTCACAATATCTGGCCATCCACGTGCCTATTGAGATGGATCAAAGGGCCATAATGTAAAGCGCACCATGGACTGCAGTCAACACTTCCACACGCTGGCAAGGAAAGTCAAAAAGGCCTTAAAACCTTGGGCCAGAATTTCCACAATAAGCCTTCCACTTGGGGACAGACCCCCCCATGGTTTGAATTTTCTTTCTTTTTCTTATCTTTTTTATTTCAATAATTATTCTTTTTAATTAATTCTTTTAATTTAATTATTTTCACAACAATATAAAAAACAATAAAAAATCAGAAAAAGACAAAAATTAAATATATTTATTTAATTAATATTTTTGTAAATAAAGTCCATTAATTAACTTAGTTTTTAAATTAGGTTTTAACCTTAACTTTTTTAATAAAAATCTAAAATTGGTAGAATTAGGGTTTATAATAATTTTTATCCCTTTTTCTTTTCTTTCATAATAATTAAATATTTCCTATTATTTATTTTTGTAATTAAATCGCATGTAAATAATTAGATTAAGTTTAGGTTAAAATTTAATTCTTTCTTAATAAACTAAAAAAACAACTAGAATTAGGGTTAGCATTTTATTTTAATTAATCTTTCTCATAAAAATCTTAAAGTACAAAAATGCCAAAATAATTTCTTTTTCTTTAATTTAATTAATTCGCTAATAATATAATTTCATCAAAAAGGGTCCAACGCCCTCGTTTCTAATTTTAATCTAATTCGCGTGTTTATTTCTTTTTTTCTTGTAAATGTTTATGTACCTCTCCCAAAGCCATGTAAATATTAATTTCTCGCACTTTTACTTTACTTCTTTAATTCTTTATTTTTCTGTCAAATCGGGTTCTGGAAATTTTGGCGATGTGGACCCGCGCCTTTTGTAATAGCTTTAGAACTTTACCTTTCTCGCAATATTTTAACTGTAAATAAATGCATGCAAGACTGAATGACTTAAATAAAAATAAACGCGTAGCTCACCCATAACATGACAAGATAAAATATCTGAATCTGACACACAAATCACACACCACCCCTAGGGTACACCTCACTGTTGCCTTGCCTCGAAAGGTGATCGTCGAGTAGAGGATGTCTTAGTAAGTCCTCATGATCCGGGAACCTGGCATGGGGGTAGCTTCTAAGGTATCTTCCCATTGCTCTGGTGATCACCATGTCCCGAACCTCGAATTGACCCGAACACCTCCAACGGTGGTGCTACCTACCTCTCAATGGTGGGATGGCACTACTTTAAAGGACATTTACACAGACGAATTCCTTAGGGTAGGTAGACGACTCTAGATACTTGCTCTAAATTTCAAAAACAAATCAAAAAATACTTTTCACACCGACACCTTTTCAAAAAGCTTTCGAAAGCAATTTTTCAAACACTCTTGAGGACCGATACAAGAGTCGAACTGGAATTTTCAAAGAAACTTTTTAAAACCCACAGTTGAAAAGCAAACAAACCATTTTTGAAAACACAAATGAGCAAGTATCTAAGAGCCCATGGATAACCATGGATAGAAAGGGTGCTAACACCTTCCCTTTCTATAATCTACCTCCCGAACCGAGAGCAATCTCTTTAAGGAATTTTTCTGTGCTTTTGTCCTTTCCATTTGGAGAAAATAAAAGACGGTGGCGACTCTTGCTTACCGCGACATTTCGCGAACCAGCTTTAAACAGTCAGTTCCAGATCCACCGATCACAATGAGGTACAGGCATTGTTTCAATTCCTAAACACTGGAGTTATAAGGAAGATAATCCCTCGCCAACCCCTTTGAGCCAAAGAAGTCGGAGTTTTTCTTTTCGAAAATTAAAACCCTTAATCATAACCTGGGGCAGGGTAGTTCTCTCAGTTTGATCAAAGTGCACAATGAATAGCATCAAAGAAGTCCTTCCGAGACGAAAAGACAGTGATGGTTCATATAATCATAAAGACAGGTGTTGTACCCCAAAATTTGCCCTCGCATTTTTCCTCAAGAAATCACAGCTTCAGGCGTTTCCTGATTTTTCAAATTGGCTCAAGAATCGGTCAAACAGACTTTTCTCGTCAGTCAGACACAATTAGGGTTTTACTGATTTTTAGGGCTCTAGAATGTTTCAAACAGTTGGCTTAGGGTTTTGGTTGATTTTGGCTCGACTTCGATCAGGCGAACGCTTCTTTGGCATTTAATCAGGAATTAGGATTTTTGTGCGTGCGTTCTCAGAAGGATTTAAATTCTACAACACTTTTCAAGTTATGCTGAGATATGGATTGAAACATTTGGATTGAGTTCGCACTGTGTGATTAAATCAGTGAAAGGATACATTCAGTTTGAATTTTGCAGTGTTTGGATTAAATCAGTAAAAAGGGGAATGCGTCTGATCAGTTATTGTGTTTGACTGTGCTTTGCTTTGGATGTTGGAAGCGCCAAGTTTATTATTTTGATCAACGTTGAATCAATGTTTAGTTAATTATTTATTATTCTAAAGATTGAATAGCTGGAATTTAATTTTCAGTTATTTTAATTTAAAGAACTATAAATAATAAATAAATAATTGAAAAAGGAGAAAAAAAAGAATTAATTGGATAAAGAAACTTTTATTGATTTTTAAATTAATTGTACAATTGTTTTGTTGTTTACAACAATGATTTTACATTTATTTAAATTTAAATAAAAATAAAACTATCCTATTTTTTCTAAGTATTCCTAAGTCTCCAATTCTTCATTCTTCATTTAGTGATACCCCTCTCCATTCAATTTTTTATCTGCAAAAGAAAAAAAGAAAAGTTAGAAACAAATAAATTGAATTAAAGAGACAGATAAAAAAGAGTTCATCATTAAGGGCAACTGTTTGGGATCAGTTAACCCTCTCTGCAAATCACGAGATTTCTCCCGGTTCACAAAGAGGGACGAATATTTATTTGCTAAACTTTGAATGCACAAATTTAAAAATGAACAAGTCAAATTGTCAAACAACATGTTGCAAAGTCCAAATCAAACTACAAAGTCCAAACTAAAAGTCCAAATTCAAACTTTCTGTCAAAAATCCCAAACTATCCAAAAGGCTACCCAAGCTGTCAAAAAGAAGATATCAAAGATACAAAAAGTACAGGAAGCTGTCAAAAGAAGATTTGGCAAGATATCAAAAGATACAAAAGTACAAGAAGCTGTCAAAAGAAGAGATAAAAAATGCAGAGAAAGCATGATATGCAAGCAACATAATTCTTCATCATTTCCCAAGTGTGGCCCTTTCAGAAAAAAGTACAGGCACAAACATATTTTAATATATTGACTGTACTGGAAAGAGAAGAAAAAGAGAGCAAAGAAAGCAGGCTTAGGTTTGAGGCATGAAGAGAAATATAAAACAAACTGAACACAGTGCAGTAAGGAGGCAGCCAAACAACAAAAAAACAAAAGAAAGCCTCCAGCTCCAAAGCCAAAACCTGCATTAACTGAAACCAAAAGGCCAAGCCTGCTGAACCTATCACACAATATAGAACAAACATCCAAAGCCTTGAACCAAAAACACCAATCTGAACAAACATTCAAAAACCTTACCATTCAACTCAAACATCTCCAGCCAAACCAGTAAACATCCAAAGCCAAAACCTGCATTAACTGAAACCAAAAGGCCAATTTTGCAAGCCTGAGCCTCAAAGCCATTAACCCGCTGTCCAAACCTCAGGCCAGAACATAACTTAAAACAAAACCTTCCAAACACACAAGACCGGCTTATGATCAAAAACACATAAGCCTGTAACACCAGTTTTAGAAACCTCCATCCCAAACCTGTCAAGTTAAACCATCACCAAACCTGTACCATCCTAAATCAGACCTCAGGTCAAGCCTAAGCCATAAACCAAAAAGCTTCAAGCTTTAAAAGCTCATAACCTACCTAAATACCAATTTCCAAACCCACATGAAGGCCTCAGAAAAGTCTTCATCATAGGCCAAATTACAAAATAGGCAAAGTCAGAAACAAGGTATCAACCATCATCAACTCAATAAGGCAACTCAGTGTCAAACACATGGCCCTCAGCAGAGTCATCACAGTGCAGTAAAAGAGGGGGCAAGCATACAGAGGTGTCAAGGCAATGAAGCAGTTGAAGAAGATAAAGAAGCAAAGCATACAAAGGCATCATACAACAGTCAAGCATACTCAAGCATTCAAGGCCACCCATCAAAACCCTCAGAACCCTAGGTTCATCATCGGACAAGGAAGCATATTAAGCAACGAGCATACAGTAGAAGAGAAGAAGAAAGAAGTGAATTTACAAAAGGGTTTTCAGTTCAATATCATCACAAAACCCTAAAATGGCAAAAAGATAAAGAGTACCAGATATCCTTGCAAAGCTAGCTTCATCGCGCATACCCCTTCACCGTCGAGCCTCCTAAGAGCCTCCACCATTCCTTCCCCTCTTCAGTAAAGGTAGTATATTTTCTTTCATCCCTTCTCACGTACCTCCAACAAAAACAATAATGAACACAACAACAAATCAAAATCAAAATACTTAATCAAAAACAGTAAATCATGCAAAAGCGAAATCGTTACCCATTCCACTGTTTAGCTTGATCCAACCATGGAGAGGGAAAGAAGGCGAAGGAGACGCTGATGGCTTAGGCGAAGGGGTGATGCTCAAACAGCCATGGCCAAAGGAACGAAAGATGAACGAAAAACGAAGCTAACTCTTGCGCCGTTCTCAGCAAACCCTAACAATTCCCAAATGAACAAAGTGTTGATTAACCCTAAAAACAATTGTTTGCATGCTGGGCCTTGCCCGTTTCAACCATACTGAGCCCATTAATTCCAATTCACCCCCCCCCCCCCCCATTTTTGGCTTCTGTTCAAATTTCATATGGGCCATAATGCTCCCAAGGTCCATTCAAAACTCCAATTCTTTTTGAGCATAAAACATTTTTATTTATTTTCTTTTGTTAAATAAATTAACATAACTCTTTTTTTTACATCCAATTTTCTCACTAACAATACTTTTTCATATATATATATATATCATAATATAGAAACTAATATTTTTCTTTACAATTAGACTTACGTTTTCTTTAAATATTTATACATTGAATATTATATTTTTTAAGATAATACTTTTTGTTTCTAAAAATACCTTCTTTTTGTACATAATCAATAAAATACATTTTTTTAATATACATAATTTAATTAGAATTTAAAACATTTAATCAAAACATTCTTTTCATGCACATATTAAAGAATATACAAGATTACAAAAGACTAATTAAATAAATATTTAATTCTTTTCATTTAAGTTAAAACAATACCTTAATAATACATTAATTTCACATTTTCGCACCTGTAAATAAATCAAATACATATACACGTACACTTACACAACTACACAAATACATTTCACATTATACACTTGATATACACATTTGCTATTCTTATACCTTGCTATACATTGTTTACATTTTTATCGCAATTCGATTTGGTTGTAATTTATTGGACACTGTATTCCTAAAGTCTCATCCCCATTTGTAAATTTGTACCCCCACTCCCGGATACTATTTGTAATAGCGTAGACTTTAAATTCTTGCAATTTACCGCTTTCAATTATACCATGGTTAGACCTAGGGTTTGCATGCACATAAAATCAAACGCTAGATAACCTAATACAAGAAAAATACATGAAATCAATACACAATCACACTTGCACCCTCTAGGGTAATCCCACATGTTGCCTTCCAAAATGGGCCATGCTTGCACGTCGAGTATCTTTGGCAAAACAAATTCAAATGATCATAAGTCCCTCGATGACGCTTTCGAAAGTTGCCTAAATGGAATGATCATAGTCCCTTCAAAGCAAATTGCCAAAGGCACTTGGCACCATTGCATTCATGGTCCATACGATGACCCGCGCCCGTCCCGTTAAACTTCCTAAACGCAAGATTGCCCATCAAATTCAATGGTGGAACAAAATTGTTAAAAGGGGTTGAAAACATAGAGAAAACCTTTGAGTACAATAGGGTAGACAAAACTCTTAGTTACTTGAGATCAACTTGCAAAAACACTTGCCTTCTTTTCAAAAACCACACTTTATACACGCTTTCAAAACAAACTCTCAAAAACGTTTGAAACATCTTTTCGAAAAGATCCACACTTTTGTAAAACACTCAAACACGAGTCGAATACATTGGTTGCCTAAGACAAGGCATCTCTTCAAAAACATTTTTCAAAACACACACACACACCACAATTTCAAGCAATCAAAAATCAAGGCAAGTGATCTAAAAACCAAGTAACTAAGAGCCCATGGATAACCATGGATGAAAAGGGTTCTAATACCTTCCCTTTTCATAATCTACCCCCCGAACCCACGAAATATCTCAAAAGGTTTTTGCTGTGCTTTTTAACCTTTCCTTTAGGATAAAATAAAAAGTCGGTGGCGACTCTTGCTCAACCGAACAAGTGCGAATACAAACGCAAAACTCATAGTCACTTCTCCCACCGTATCACAGAACTGGCGACTCTGCTGGGGAGAAACTTAAAAGTGGGGTTACCTTAGGGATTAGATCACCTTTACTTTATCGCTTTGATTGACTTGATTGCTTTATCTTTTGGGTTCTTGTTTGGGTTTGTTGTAAATCCTACACCCGGATTTGGGGCACCTTCTTAGGTAAATAGCAAAAAAAACTGTGAGGGAACTGTGCGGGGTATACCGACATGGTTGAAGAAGTAAGCTATGTTAGTGTGACATATTTGTGAGTACCGATAACCCTTGAGTTCAGTCAAGGAGAGTACGGGGCCGCTGAGTGATGTCGTGAAGCACTAACGAACTCTTAGAACCTTAATTGACCGTCTTAGCCTTTTTTAGGGGTAGTGAGATGACCGACTTTGGTGCAGTCCGAAGTTGGTAGATACTCGATACTACACTCATTCGAGGGTTGTTTTCTTGGAATATTTTGGTCTCCAGTAAGTGGCTAAACCGAAACAATGAACACAGAAAACAATCCAATGATATTGAGCTCCTTAAGAACCCAGTTTCTATTTTAGGACAGGATGAGCCAACTAACTTCAAGAGGGTACTTACCTAAACCACATGCAAGCCTAAACCTAAGGACTTGTTTGCTTTGTGTGAATATGATTGCCTATATATACACTCACTTGCTTTTCGCATACATGTACATAACATCATGACATCATACCATAGCATTTTCAATAACCATTTCAAGGATCTCGAGGGTTCTTTTGATGCAGGGATTACGTTGAACCAGACGTCTACGAAGGGGAAAGGGGTTTCTCCTCTAAACAAATGCCATCAAAGATCAAGTGCAACAACTTGAATCAATGGCTATGACCCACTCGACATGGTGAGCTTGATTCTCATGGAAAGACATCCACCGATACAAAGTTCTCCAAACAAAGATCAAGTACAACAACTTGAATCAGTGGCTATGACCCACTCGACATGGTGAGCTTGATTCTAGTGGAAGGACATCCATCGGTGCAAAGTTCTCCAATCAAAGATCCAAGTTCAACCTCTAACATTTTCTTGTGGTTACCCCAAGAGATCCTTGAAAGCATGCATCTACACATCATGCATTGCATCTTGACGATTTTTCCTTTTTCAGGTTTCCTTACTCTCCTGCTGTTTATTTCAGTAAGAGATGGCTCTAGAAAGGTCTGTCAAAGACATCCAAGACCAGACTGCTCAGCTGCAGGAAATGTTCCTGAACTTGTCTCTGGGGCAAGAAGAGATGAAAGCTCTCCTCACAAAGGGCTTGGAGAATTCAAACAATGCCAGGAGTGATCAGCTTGCGGAGCTGCAGTTTGATTTGACAACATTGAGGACCCAAGTGATGGGACAGTTGGTGGGCCAGATGGCTCTCATCCAAGACCTATCTCAAAGACAAGAGAAACTCAGAGTTCTTTTCCGCCAACTGCTTCCAAACAACCAATTGGGGCAAACATATGAGGTTGAAGAGCAAGTCACCACTTAGCCTCCATCCACTCAAGAAGACAAGGGGAAAGCTCCTTTGCTTGCTTCAGGGTCACAAGCCCATCAACAACCTCGCCAGCGTTAACGGGGTAATCGGCGTAAGCAAGAAACGTCGGGAAGACAGTTCACGGAGACTGAGATACCATCATTCTTCATACTGAAGCGCCTGATGGAGGTCAACCTGCTTACCTTAAAGGATCCTCCTCAGAAACTCAATACCTCCTCTCCTAACTATCGTCCCGACACATTCTGTGTTTACCACTCCTACAGCCCGGGATACGACACCAACGACTGCTGGGCCTTGAAGAACAAGGTTCAAGATCTGATCGACATTGGAGTGCTGGAATTCATGCCAGACGGCGAGATGAAAATCTCCCGTTAAAGGGTTCTCCACCTGAAGTGACGAAGCTCAAGCTGAAAGACTTTTTCTTCTTTTTGAATTTTCAAAGTTGTAATTTCTTTTGCTGTCAAACAATTATTTGTTGATGTTAAACTCTGTTTTCATTAATGCATTGCATATGTTTGTCTTGAATTCATCCATTCGTTTCACTACTCTTATGCTTTTCTTTATGATATTTGACTCTTGATAAAAAGTTGTAAGCCTTTAGAGGGAGGATGACGAAACAATACCATAATCTTATACAGTATGCTTTTGAACAGACCTTGCTGATGATGTACAGGAATTTCTTTCAATTCCCAAACATTGGAGTTATAAGGAAGATAATCCCTAGTCAACCCCTTCGAGCCAAAGAAGTACGAGTTTTATGTTCTAAACAATCAAAACCTTTGATATAAACCCGGGGCAGGGTAGTATCTCAGTTAATTCAAGGGAAACGCGCATTGAAGTCGCAAACTCTCAGTTCGTAAACACAACGAACGACGTCAAAGCAAAAGAAAAGCATTCCTTTGGAATAAAAAAGACAAGGGTGGTTCCCTATCACATGGACAGTCAATCTCTCAAAAGAGAAAAGCCCACCAAGCCAAAACCTATAAAGGAGGCTTAAGAAAGCTGGGGCATCCCGCTGACTGTAATCTCGAAAAATGGGAACAGTCAGGCAAAAGTTAGGGATAACAAATCAAAATCAAAATAGTGAGGTCATTACAAAATCCTCAACAACATGAAAAATGTTGAAAAAGAAAAAGGAGATGATGACTGTCTCCCAAATTCAACTGGTGAACCATCGCCCAAAAGTCGTTCCAAACTCAAAACAGAGTGCGACGCACAATTAACTGAGCTTAGGTTTGAAGAACATCACGAAGAGCGGGTGGGTACAAATACACTTTGAGCATTTATCCTTTGTTTCTTAAACCGTGAACCAAGCCACGTTACAACCCTTCAAAAGTCCTAATTGAAGCATGGGTTAGTTCGAAAGCATAATGTTACAAAAGGTATCCTGACTCCTGTAAGGCTTTGCTCTAAATATTGTGTGAATCTGTCTTATAAAAAAGTTTTCTGCTAGAAAACGCATTTTGCAAAAACTTCGAGACAAACATAAACTTTGCATTGCTTGAAAATCATTGTCTGCATTTGGCTTTTTGTTTGACAGCGAAGAATTTCATACAACGAATTTTTGGAGGAACGAAAAATATCTCAGTGAACAGAATCACTTCAAAAGGACGACACTTCCATTACACATCTCCTATCAACAAGGGGCATGGCATAGCACCATCCAGTTAACCTGGGGCAGTCCAGTCAAGGTTTCAACAGATCTTTCAAGATTCAGTTAACCTGGGGCAGTCCAGTCAAGATTTCAAGAAATCTCTCAATATGCAGAGTAATCTGATTCAAGACTCCTTCATCACCACTTGGGGCATTCGAATGTCAAAAGTGTTCAACAAATCAACTATCACATTTCCAGACTCGATTCCTGTATCTAGCCAGGGCACGTCTGAAGAGTTTGAGGATTCGATTCCTGTATCCAGCCAGGGCATATCTGTTGACGACTATTTCCAGATTCGATTCCTGTATCCAGCTAGGGCATATCTGTTGACGACTATTTCCAGACTCGATTCCTGTATCTAGCCAGGGCACGTCTGAAGAGTTTGAAGATTCGATTCCTGTATCCAGCCAGGGCATATCTGTTGACGACTATTTCCAGATTCGATTCCTGTATCCAGCCAGGGCATATATGTTGACGACTATTTCCAGACTCGATTCCTGTATCTAGCCAGGGCACGTCTGAAGAGTTTGAGGATTCGATTCCTGTATCCAGCCAGGGCATATCTGTTGACGACTATTTCCAGATTCGATTCCTGTATCCAGCCGGGGCATATCTGTTGACGACTATTTCCAGACTCAATTCCTGTATCTAGCCAGGGCACGTCTGAAGAGTTTGAGGATTCGATTCCTGTATCCAGCCAGGGCGTATCTGTTGACGACTATTTCCAAATTCGATTCCTGTATCCAGCCAGGGCATATCTGTTGACGACTATTTCCAGACTCGATTCCTGTATCTAGCCAGGGCACATCTGAAGAGTTTGAAGATTCGATTCCTGTATCCAGCCAGGGCATATCTGTTGACGACTATTTCCAGATTCGGTTCCTGTATCCAGCCAGGGCATATCTGTTGACGACTATTTCCAGACTCGATTCTTGTATCTAGCCAGGGCACGTCTGAAGAGTTTGAGGATTCGATTCCTGTATCCAGCCAGGGCATATCTGTTGACGACTATTTCCAGATTCGATTCCTGTATCCAGCCAGGGCATATCTGTTGACGACTATTTCCAGACTTGATTCCTGTATCTAGCCAGGGCACGTCTGAAGAGTTTGAGGATTCGATTCCTGTATCCAGCCAGGGCATATCTGTTGACGACTATTTCCAGATTCGATTCCTATATCCAGCCAGGGCATATCTGTTGACGACTATTTCCAGATTCGATTCTTGTATCTAGCCAGGGCACGTCTGAAGAGTTTGAGGATTCGATTCCTGTATCCAGCCAGGGCATATCTGTTGACGACTATTTCCAGATTCGATTCCTGTATCCAGCCAGGGCATATCTGTTGACGACCATTTCCAGACTCGATTCCTGTATCTAGCCAGGGCACGTCTGAAGAGTTTGAAGATTCGATTCCTGTATCCAGCCAGGGCATATCTGTTGACGACTATTTCCAGACTCGATTACTGTATCTAGCCAGGGCACGTCTGAAGAGTTTCCAGATTCGATTCCTGTATCCAGCCAGGGCATATCTGTTGACGACTATTTCCAGATTCGATTCCTGTATCCAGCCAGGGCATATCTGTTGACGACTATTTCCAGAATCGATTCCTGTATCTAGCCAGAGAACATCTGAAGAGTTTGAAGATTCGATTCTTGTATCCAGCCAGGGCATATCTATTGACGACTAGTTCCAGATCAACACCTGTAACCAGCCAGGAAGATATCTGTGGATGACTGATTGTGGATCAACACCTGTAACTAGCCAGGAAATTATCTACATCACCACTTGGGGCATTCGAATGTCAAAAGTGTTTAAAAAACCGATGCAGTTTTACACGGACGCATCATCAGGAAATCCTACACAGATCTCCTCAAAACAGGAAGACCCCAGAAGTTTGGCATACAACCCAAGCTTCTGATTTCCCCAACAGTGGTCCCAAGACTTCTCATTTTTAACAATTGAAGATTCTTGCCCTCCACAGCAGCAACCAAGGAATTATTTTCCCCGGCAGCGGTCAAGATTCTTTTATCTTCGGCCATCCAGGATTCATTTATCCTCAGCAGGATAGCTTATCAGCTTACATGTGCATTCATCACATTCATGTCATAAACATTGATGTCACATACATTGCATCATGCATCATAACATGGCATACAACTAACCCTTTACCTTTTCAGGAAAGATCAGTCGACAGACAAAGATCATCTTCTGAGGTTCACTCAGAGACAGTTCAGATGTGACCCAGACACGACGACATTCTGATACTTGTTCCAGATTCATCCAGATGCAGTTTTACACGGACGTATCATCAGGAAACCCTACACCGGTTCCTCACCAACTTCAAGACTTCTGAAAACAGTTCACGGGTTCTCCAGTAACGGATGTTAACCTATCACTTGTTCAGACTCTTCTCAACTTTTGAAAACAGTTTACGGACGCTTCCCAACAACGGATGTGGCTCTATTGCTTATTCAATCTCAACTTCAGAAATAGTTTACGGACGCTTCCCAACAACGGATGTTGCTCTATTGCTTATTCAACTTCAAGATTTCTGAAAACAGTTCACGGGTTCTCCAAGCAACGAATGTTAATCTATCACTTGTTCAGATGCAACTTTTTGAAAACAGTTTACGGACGCTTCCCAACAACGGATGTTGCTCTATTGCTTATTCAATTTCAAGACTTCTGAAAACAGTTTATGGATTCTTCCCAACAACGGATGTTAATCTATCGCTTGTTCAGATTCTTCTCAACTCCTGAAAACAGTTTACGGATGTCAATCTATTGCTTATTCAGACCCCCAATTCAGAGATATTCCAAAATATGGGTGCCTTTCTGATACTCGTCCACTCACCATTGAAATACAGTTCAACATTACCAGATGGCATCTTTAAGCCCATCCTCCTACCAACAGTCACCAAATGGCATCTTTAAGCCCATTCTCAGATGGCATCTCTAAGCCCATCCCCCGACAAGATTCTATCGCATCAGATGGCATCTTTAAGCCCATCACCAAATGGCATCTTTAAGCCCGTTCACCTCTACCATCACATCGCCGAGTGCAAATTTTCTGGGCACTTTAGTGTCCAATCTTCTTTTACCTTCAAGTCGCGAAAGGCAAACTTGCCAATCTAACTCTTCAGGTTCAAGAAGATTAAACAGGGGCAAATGTTGTACCCCAAAATTTACCCTCGCATTTTTCCTCAAGAAATCACAGCTTCAGGCGTTTCCTGATTTTTCAGATTGGCTCAAGAATTGGTCAAACAGACTTTTCTCGTCAGTCAGACACAATTAGGGTTTTACTGATTTTTAGGGCTCTAGAATGTTTCAAACAGTTGGCTTAGGGTTTTGGTTGATTTTGGCTCGACTTAGATCAGGCGAACGCTTCTTTGGAATTTAATCAGGAATTAGGATTTTTGTGCGTGAGTTCTCAGAAGGATTTAAATTCTACAACACTTTTCAAGTTATGCTGAGATATGGATTGAAACATTTGGATTGAGTTCGCACTGTGTGATTAAATCAGTGAAAGGATACATTCAGTTTGAATTTTGCAGTGTTTGGATTAAATCAGTAAAAAGGGGAATGCGTCTGATCAGTTATTGTGTTTGACTGTGCTTTGCTTTGGATGTTGGAAGCGCCAAGTTTATTATTTTGATCAACGTTGAATCAATGTTTAGTTAATTATTTATTATTCTAAAGATTGAATAGCTGGAATTTAATTTTCAGTTATTTTAATTTAAAGAACTATAAATAATAAATAAATAATTGAAAAAGGAGAGAAAAAAAGAATTAATTGGATAAAGAAACTTTTATTGATTTTTAAATTAATTGTACAATTGTTTTGTTGTTTACAACAATGATTTTACATTTATTTAAATTTAAATAAAAATAAAACTATCCTATTTTTTCTAAGTATTCCTAAGTCTCCAATTCTTCATTCTTCATTTAGTGATACCCCTCTCCATTCAATTTTTTATCTGCAAAAGAAAAAAAGAAAAGTTAGAAACAGATAAATTGAATTAAAGAGACAGATAAAAAAGAGTTCATCATTAAGGGCAATTGTTTGGGATCAGTTAACCCTCTCTGCAAATCACGGGATTTCTCCCGGTTCACAAAGAGGGACGAATATTTATTTGCTAAACTTTGAATGCACAAATTTAAAAATGCACAAGTCAAATTGTCAAACAGCATGTTGCAAAGTCCAAATCAAACTACAAAGTCCAAACTAAAAGTCCAAATTCAAACTTTCTGTCAAAAATCCCAAACTATCCAAAAGGCTACCCAAGCTGTCAAAAAGAAGATATCAAAGATACAAAAAGTACAGGAAGTTGTCAAAAGAAGATTTGGCAAGATATCAAAAGATACAAAAGTACAAGAAGCTGTCAAAAGAAGAGATAAAAAATGCAGAGAAAGCATGATATGCAAGCAACATAATTCTTCATCATTTCCCAAGTGTGGCCCTTTCAGAAAAAAGTACATGCACAAACATATTTTAATATATTGACTGTACTGGAAAGAGAAGAAAAAGAGAGCAAAGAAAGCAGGCTTAGGTTTGAGGCATGAAGAGAAATATAAAACAAACTGAACACAGTGCAGTAAGGAGGCAGCCAAACAACAAAAAAACAAAAGAAAGCCTCCAGCTCCAAAGCCAAAACCTGCATTAACTGAAACCAAAAGGCCAAGCCTGCTGAACCTGTCACACAATATAGAACAAACATCCAAAGCCTTGAACCAAAAACACCAATCTGAACAAACATTCAAAAACCTTACCATTCAACTCAAACATCTCCAGCCAAACCAGTAAACATCCAAAGCCAAAACCTGCATTAACTGAAACCAAAAGGCCAAGTTTGCAAGCCTGAGCCTCAAAGCCATTAACCCGCTGTCCAAACCTCAGGCCAGAACATAACTTAAAACAAAACCTTCCAAACACACAAGACCGGCTTATGATCAAAAACACCTAAGCCTGTACCACCAGTTTTAGAAACCTCCATCCCAAACCTGTCAAGTTAAACCATCACCAAACCTGTACCATCCTAAATCAGACCTCAGGTCAAGCCTAAGCCATAAACCAAAAAGCTTCAAGCTTTAAAAGCTCATAACCTACCTAAATACCAATTTCCAAACCCACATGAAGGCCTCAGAAAAGTCTTCATCATAGGCCAAATTACAAAATAGGCAAAGTCAGAAACAAGGTATCAACCATCATCAACTCAATAAGGCAACTCAGTGTCAAACACAAGGCCCTCAGTAGAGTCATCACAGGGCAGTAAAAGAGGGGGCAAGCATACAGAGGTGTCAAGGCAACGAAGCAGTTGAAGAAGATAAAGAAGCAAAGCATACAAAGGCATCATACAACAGTCAAGCATACTCAAGCATTCAAGGCCACCCATCAAAACCCTCAGAACCCTAGGTTCATCATCGGACAAGGAAGCATATTAAGCAACGAGCATACAGTAGAAGAGAAGAAGAAAGAAGTGAATTTACAAAAGGGTTTTCAGTTCAATATCATCACAAAACCCTAAAATGGCAAAAAGATAAAGAGTACCAGATATCCTTGCAAAGCTAGCTTCATCGTGCATACCCCTTCACCGTCGAGCCTCCTAAGCGCCTCCACCATTCCTTCCCCTCTTCAGTAAAGGTAGTATATTTTCTTTCATCCCTTCTCACGTACCTCCAACAAAAACAATAATGAACACAACAACAAATCAAAATCAAAATACTTAATCAAAAATAGTAAATCATGCAAAAGCGAAATTGTTACCCATTCCACAGTTTAGCTTGATCCAACCATGGAGAGGGAAAGAAGGCGAAGGAGACGCTGATGGCTTAGGCGAAGGGGTGATGCTCAAACAACCATGGCCAAAGGAACGAAAGATGAACGAAAAACGAAGCTAACTCTTGCGCCGTTCTCAGCAAACCCTAACAATTCCCAAATGAACAAAGTGTTGATTAACCCTAAAAACAATTGTTTGCATGCTGGGCCTTGCCCGTTTCAACCATACTGAGCCCATTAATTCCAATTCACACCCCCCCTTTTTGGCTTCTGTTCAAATTTCATATGGGCCATAATGCTCCCAAGGTCCATTCAAAACTCCAATTCTTTTTGAGCATAAAACATTTTTATTTATTTTCTTTTGTTAAATAAATTAACATAACTCTTTTTTTTACATCCAATTTTCTCACTAACAATACTTTTTCATATATATATATATCATAATATAGAAACTAATATTTTTCTTTACAATTAGACTTACGTTTTCTTTAAATATTTATACATTGAATATTATATTTTTTAAGATAATACTTTTTGTTTCTAAAAATACCTTCTTTTTGTACATAATCAATAAAATACATTTTTTTAATATACATAATTTAATTAGAATTTAAAACATTTAATCAAAACATTCTTTTCATGCACATATTAAAGAATATACAAGATTACAAAAGACTAATTAAATAAATATTTAATTCTTTTCATTTAAGTTAAAACAATACCTTAATAATACATTAATTTCACATTTTCGCACCTGTAAATAAATCAAATACATATACACGTACACTTACACAACTACACAAATACATTTCACATTATACACTTGATATACACATTTGATATTCTTATACCTTGCTATACATTGCTTACATTTTTATCACAATTCGATTTGGTTGTAATTTATTGGACACTGTATTCCTAAAGTCTCATCCCCATTTGTAAATTTGTACCCCCACTCCCGGATACTATTTGTAATAGCGTAGACTTTAAATTCTTGCAATTTACCGCTTTCAATTATACCATGGTTAGACCTAGGGTTTGCATGCACATAAAATCAAACGCTAGATAACCTAATACAAGACAAATACATGAAATCAATACACAATCACACTTGCACCCTCTAGGGTAATCCCACATGTTGCCTTCCAAAATGGGCCATGCTTGCACGTCGAGTATCTTTGGCAAAACAAATTCAAATGATCATAAGTCCCTCAATGACGCTTTCGAAAGTTGCCTAAATGGAATGATCATAGTCCCTTCAAAGCAAATTGCCAAAGGCACTTGGCACCATTGCATTCATGGTCCATACGATGACCCGCGCCCGTCCCGTTAAACTTCCTAAACGCAAGATTGCCCATCAAATTCAATGGTGGAACAAAATTGTTAAAAGGGGTTGAAAACATAGAGAAAACCTTTGAGTACAATAGGGTAGACAAAACTCTTAGTTACTTGAGATCAACTTGCAAAAACACTTGCCTTCTTTTCAAAAACCACACTTCATACACGCTTTCAAAACAAACTCTCAAAAACGTTTGAAACATCTTTTCGAAAAGATCCACACTTTTGTAAAACACTCAAACACGAGTCGAATACATTGGTTTCCTAAGACAAGGCATCTCTTCAAAAAACATTTTTCAAAACACACAGACTTATCATCAAAGTAACCCTACACTGGTTCCTTTTCTTCCAGAAGAAGTCTTACACGGACTTATCATCAAAGTAACCCTACACCGGTTCCTTTTCTTCCAGAAGAAGTCTTACACAGACTTATCATCAAAGTAACCCTACACCGGTTCCTTTTCTTTCAGAAGAAGTCTTACACGGACTTATCATCAAAGTAACCCTACACCGGTTCCTTTTCTTCCAGAAGAAGTCTTACACGGACTTATCTCAAGATGACCTTACCCCGGTTCATCCAGAAGTTTTACACGAACTTATCCTGCAGTAACCTTACCCCGGTTCCTCCAGAAGTCTTACACGGACTTATCTCAAGATGACCTTACCCCGGTTCATCAAGAAGTTTTACACGAACTTATCCTGCAGTAACCTTACCCCGGTTCATCAAGAAGTTTTACACGAACTTATCCTGCAGTAACCTTACCCCGGTTCCTCCAGAAGTCTTACATGGACTTATCTCAAGATGACCTTACCCCGGTTCCTCCAGAAGTCTTACACGGACTTATCTCAAGGTAACCTTACCCCAGTTCCTCCAGAAGTCTTACACAGACTTATCTCAAGGTAACCTTACCCCGGTTCCTCCAGAAGTCTTACACGGACTTATCCCGAAGTAACCTTACCCCGGTTCCTCCAGAAGTTTTACACGAACTTATCCCGAAGAAACCCTACACAGGTTATCTCTTCCCACAGATGCAGTTTTACACGGACTCGTCATCAGAAACCCTACCCAGGTTTTACTTCTTCCAGGATGCAGTTTTACACAGACTCATCATCAAAGTAACCCCACACAGGTTCCCTTCTCAAACTCCAGACGTAGTTTTACACAGACTCGTCATCAGTAAACCCTACACAGGTTTCCTTCTCAGCTCCAGATGCGGTTTTACACGGACTCGTCATCAAAGTAACCCTACACAGGTTCCTTCTCCACTTCAGATGCAGTTTCACACGAGCTCATCATCAGTCAACCCTACACAGGTGTCCTTCTTTCCAAGATGCAGTTTTACACGAGCTCATCATCAGGAAACCCTACACAGGTTCCCTCTTTCAACTTACAAAAATTACAATTCAACAGACCACCTCCAGATGGCATCTATAAGCCCATCCACCTATCAACAGCCTCCAAATGGCATCTATAAGCCCATTCCCGACAAGGTTCTGTCACATCTCCAGATGGCATCTATAAGCCCATCCTCCTATCCACCATCTCTCCAAATGGCATCTGTAAGCCCATTCCCGACATCACATTGTTGATACCTCACTATGTGAGTGCAAATTTCTAGGCACTCTAGTGTTCAATCATCTTCCACTTTCGGATCACGAAAGGCACACAAGCCAATCTACATCCTCAGGTCTAAGAAAATTGAACAGGGGCAACTGTTGTACCCTAAAATTTGCCCTCCCATATTCTTCAAAGTTTTGACAAGCATCATCTCAATTTGCTCAAGTCTACTCAAGGGTTACATAGTCAAACCATCCTCCTAAGCCAGTCAAAATTAGGGTTTTGGTTCCTGCAAGGAAGTTGAGGTTTTCAAGGGCTCAATCAAGTCCCATATGCCCATATACATTGTCAAGCATCTACATGCCAAGTTTCAAGGCTCACAAGGTCAAGTTGCACAGTCAAAAACCCTAATTGCCTCACAATCAACTGCAGGGGCAAAATGGTCATTTGGCAGTCAAAACTCAAAATTTTTGGTCAACATCTTATTTTGAAGCCACAATCATCATTTGATCAAGTCTTGATCATAATTCCTCAAGAATGGCTCAAAAATCATCAAGATGCAAAAGTTTCCATTTTTGGACAGTTGAAAAGTCAACTGTAACTTGACCAAGGCATAACTTTTTCATGGTTCATCAGAAAAATCCCATCCAATGCTCATTTTGAAGGGGAGGACATTTCCTACAACTCATATTAACATTCCAAGTCCAAGAAATTCTCTCACAAAAAGTTATCAATTTCAACATTATAGGTCATTTTAAAAGTCAACAAAAAGGCATTTTAAGTCAAAGACCATAACTTGATATTGGTAAATCAAAATGACATGGGACCAAAGGCATTGGTTAGAGGACTTCAAGACCTTTCCAAAATGTCCAAGAACATGTTCATATGATCAAAATTGAGCAAGATATGCATTGGAGAAGTTGGGAAATTTTTGTGAAATGGCAAAAGTCAACTATCCTTGAAACTTCAATTTTTGACAAAAGGGCCCACTTTTTTCCACTTGATTAAGCCTTGTCATGCCACCCACGTGTCCCATGATTAATTTCAAGATTAAACATTAATTTTTCTATTTTATTTAATTTTTATTGATTTAATCCATTTTAAATCCATAAAATTCAAATAAAATAAAAAAAATTAATTAAAGGGAATCTTTGTGGTTTGAATGACCTTTATATGCCATTTACTAGCTGCCAAATTCGTGCAAGCTATTTTTTGTACACAAAATTTTGAATTTGTGCCAAGATGTCCAGATACATGTAAGCGTGGAAAGAGAAAGTTTTGCAAATTTTGGAAGCTTTTTAATTTGTTGGATTTTGGTTTGAAAGCATGGCTTTATGGCTTGGATTCTTGCCTTACTTCTTTGTCCCCTCCATCTCCTCTATAAATACAAGCCATGAGAAAGCATTACAGAAAAATACACACAGCCTAGAGAGCGCCCCAAAATTGCAAAAATTTCCTTGAAGTTGTCAAGCTCGAAAGACCTGATCTAGCCAGATTCAACTACTTCCAAGCACTTCATCAACATCCCAGGTCCCCCAAATGCTTATTTCTATTTTTCCATAACATGTTCCTGTGCAGGTTTCACAAAGGCTTTCCACCATGTGCATCAAACGATCATGCGCCAAGTGGCCTCAAAGATCAATCCAGGGGCTATGAGATGCTGGATACCATGCTCCAAGTCAAAGCACGTGCAGGAAATTCCTAAAGTCAACAAAGGCTTAAGCTTATTGGGCCATATTGCTTCCTCAAACCTCCATACCTGGGCCAACACCCCCATGGTTCTTTCATATTTTCTTTTGTTTTCTTTTCCTTTTTTATTTTCTTTTAACTAATTATTATTATTAACTATTATTATTATTATTTAATTCATAGATAATTATTTTCATAAACAAAAAAAATCAAAAAAACTAATATTTTTATTATTCTTATTTATTAATTTCACTTTAATTCATTGTTTTGTAATTAAATTATAATTAATTAATTAGTTTAATTAGGCAATTTTAATCTTTTTTTTAATAACTAAAATAAATTTAGAATTAGATTTTATTAACTTTTAATTTTAATTCCTTTTTATTTTATTTCATTAAAAACATAAAAACACAAAAATATCATTTTCTTAATTAATTAATTAATTAGTTATTAGTTTTAATTTCATTAATTACAAAAAAAGACAAATCTCATTCTTATTCAAAAAATGGTCAAAACCCTTAGGACGTTCCCGATTAAATTTCCATTCGCGCGTGTTTATTTATTTTCATTATATTTATGTATCTGTACAGAGGATGTAATAGTAATTAGGATTTTATTGCTTTCTTTAATTTTCTGCATTTACTTTTCAAAAACGGGTTTTTGCTTTTGGCGATGTATAGACCCGCGCCTTGTAATAGCTAGATTTACATTTCCGCAATTTACTTTCCGCACCCCTAATTGCTAATATGCCTGCAAGAATGTATGTAAATAAAATTAATCCGTAGCTCATAAATAACATGTACAAAACATTAACTGAAAAATAACACACATGCACATGCCACTCTTAGGGTACGCCTCACTGGTTGCCTCGAACGTGGTCATCAAGTATAGGGTGTCTTAGAGGTCGCCCTTTGTCTAAAGATCCAGTTGCCTCGAAACGGTTGCCTCGGATAAAAAAGGATCTAGGACATTAGGGTTACTTCTAAGATGTCCTACCATTGCTTCGGTGACCACACTGTCCCTAATTATCGAATTGACCCGAATACCTCCAACGATGGTGCTACCTACCTCTCAATGGTGGGATAGCACTATCTAAAGGACTCTTACACAACCTAATTCCTTAGAGTAGGTAGATTTCTCTTAAGTACTTGCTCTTTTCAAAACAAACAAAAACAACTTTTCGCACCCACACTTTCAAAAGTTTTCAAACAAATTTTTCACACACTCTTGAGGACAGATACAAGAGTTACTTAGAAAATTTTCAAACAAAACTTTTTTCAAAACCCACTCACATTTGAAAAGCAAACAATTTTGAAAACATAAGAGCAAGTACCTAAGAGCCCGTGGATAACCACAGATAGAAATGGTGCTAACACCTTCCCTTTCTATAAATCTACCTCCCGAACCGAGAGACATCTCGAATAAGGAATTTTGCTGTGCTTTTGTCCTTTCCATGTTGGAGAACATAAAAGACGGTGGCGACTCTTGCTTACCGCGACATTTCACGAACCAGCTTAAAAAAACAGTCAGTTCTATTTCCACCGATCACACCTTTGACTCTGCTTCTCATTTCCCAATTGGATATAACATCAGCCCGTTTTAGATGCAAAGTTGAGGCAATGACTTTTGGCTTCGAAATTTCTTCTAAACCTGTGAAAGGCACCTGGTCAAGAATGGATATACTCAATAAATGAGAGAACTCTTCCATGGTAGGCACCAATTGATAGTCTATAAAGGTGAAGCAGTGGTGCTCGGGATCAAAGAATTGAAAGAGTACACCCATCATCTTTTCATCAAAGCTTGAAGTAACTAGGTTGAGAAGTCGAGCATGTCTCTTGGTGAACGTAGAAGTTTCAGGAACCCTCAATACTAGTTCTTTGAGTTGGGGAGGTGTTCTCACAAAGATGATTCGGATAGTGTTTCTACGAGTGGAAGCCATGACATACAAAATAGAACAAAGATAAAATCCTTCGGTCCTTGAAATGGTCAGTGTAATAAGAATGGATGTGATGTTATGATGCATGATGTTGTGTTCGAACAGAATAAATCACACACAAGCCAAGCACACAATAGACATTATGTTCAAAGGCTTGCATGAGGTTAAAGGTAAGTACCCTCTTGAAGTTTAGTTAGTTTCAAACCTGTCTTAGAAAAGTAACCGGGTTCTAAGGATTCTCGATATCACTGATCATCCTCTATCGGGCATTGTTTCAGCTTAGACAATCTTTTATTGCGGCCGAAATATCCCGAAATTCTGATCTCAACGAGTGTAGTATCGAGTATCAACCAATCCTCAGCTTTATACCGAGGCCGTATATCTCACTACTTTCTAATGGCCAAGTTTGTTCAACTAAGGTTCTAAGATCCGTTAGATCTTCACGACACCATGTGTCGGCCCCGTATTCTCTTCGTTTCCACACGAAGGATACCGGTACCAACCAAAATGTCACACCAACACAACCATCACTTAAACCATATCGATCTACGCCGTACAGTCTCCACGGTCTTTTGCTGTTTACCTAATAAGTGTCCTCAGATCCAGATGTAGGATTTTTAACAATACCCAAGCAGAAAACCTTTAAATGTAAAGCAAACAAATCAAACAAAGAAAAGCAAGTAAAGGTGATCTAACCCTAAGGTAACCCCATTTTTATTAATATTCCCCAACAGAGTCTCCAGTTCTGTGATACGGTGGGAGAACTGACTTGAGGGTTTTACGTTTGATCGCAAATGTTGTGGTTAGCAAGAGTCGCCACCGACTTTTCTTTTATCCAAAAGGAAAGGTGAAAAAGCACAGGAAAGACCTTTGAGATTGTTTCTTGAGTTCGGGGGGTAGATTATGAAAAGGGAATGTATTAGCACCCTTTTCATCCATGGTTTTCCATGGGCTCTAAGATACCTTACATGTGTAATATGGCCATTTTGTATAATGCAACCAAGTAGAGTTTACCCTAGGGGTGCTTGGGTGCAAGTGTATTGATTTACATGTGTTGTTTTTGTCTTTGATTAGGGTTTTCTATTGATTGGTTTTAGTATTTCCATACAAAACTCTAATTACTAATATTTGTATTTGAAAGCATTAAATTGCATAAATGTAAAGTCCTACGTGTGATACGGTGGGAGAACTGACTTGAGTTTTTGCGTTTGTTTTCGCACTTGTTCGGTTTAGCAAGAGTCACCACCGGATTTTTATTTTATCCTAAAGCAAAAGGTTAAAAAGCACAAGAAAAACCTTTTGAGATGTTTCGTGGTTCGGGGGGTAGATTATGAAAAGGGAAGGTATTAGCACCCTTTTCATCCATGGTTATCCATGGGCTCTTAGTTACTTGGTTTTAGATCACTTGCCTTGATTTTTGATTGCTTGAAATGGTGTGTGTATTTGTGTTTTGAAAATGTTTTGAAATAGACGCCTTTGTTTCGGCAACCGTTGTAATGACTCGTGTTTGAGTATATACAAAGGTGTGTATCTGTTCGAAAAAATGTTTCAAATGTTTTTGAAAGTTTGTTTTGAAAGTGTTTGTGGAGGGTGGTTTAAAAAGTAGGCAAGTGTTTTTGCAAGTTTGTCAAGTAACTAAGAGTTTTGTCTACCCCTAAATTTACTCAAAGGTTTTTCTCATGTTTTAACCCTTTTTAACAATTTTGTTCCACCATTGTATTTGGTGGACAATCTTGCGTTTAGGATGTTTAACGGGACAGGCGCGGGTCATCGTATGGACCATGAATGCAATGGTGCCAAGTGTCTTTGGCAATTTTGTTTGAAGGGACTATGATCATTTTTGATTAGGCAACTTTCGAAAGCGTCATCGAGGGACTATGATCATTTGAATTGTTTTGCCAAAGAAACTCGACGTGCAAGCATGGCCCATTTTGGAAGGCAACAAGCGGGATTACCCTAGGGGTGCAAGTGTGATTGTGTATTGAGTTCATGTATTTGTCATGTATTAGGTTATCTAGATTTTGATTTTATGTACATACAAACCCTAGGTCTAACCATGTGTTGTACCCCAAAATTTGCCCTCCCATATTTCTCAAAACATTTCAAGAAAATTCACAAGTTCAACCCGGCGCGTCATATTCAGGTATTCTTTCGCCAAGATATCTCTGATAACGTATTCTCAATTTCAGGTTCGGCTCAAGAGTCAATTCTTTAAAGAAGGTATCCGAATATGTGAGTTTTCTCGAAGAAATATGGTGAAAAAGGGTGCTGAAAGTGCAGTTTTTACGCGCTAAAAAATTCATAACTTGAAGATCGTGGCTCGTATTAAACCCGTTCCGGTGGCCAAAATTCCGTCTTGACATTATCTACGTTTTCATCTCTCACGGCTGGAAGCCAATTTCGATCAGAAGGTCTTCAAAAATGTGGATTTATCAAGTATTTTTGGACAGAAAATTTGTGACAGAAGTTTATTTGCGTCATGTTCAGAAAATCATAACTTGGTCGATTTTCATCGTATCGAGCTGGTTCTGGCGCCAAAATTTCACAAATTGAGTTGGCTACATTTTCACAGAAGGTATTGAGTTCAAACGGTATTCAAAAGGCCTTCGTTTTTTGCTCAGAGTGCATGACACGCTGAAAATCCTGAATGCTGAATAATATTTCATCTGGGCCGAAACTTCAAAAATTCATAACTCGGTCAATTTTTATCGGATTGGACTCATATTTTTACACAAGGTCCCTGACTTGTAGATCTACAACTTTGCTTCAAAAGTCGAGACCAAATTATGCACCGATCAATACCAGTTTTTTATTGAAGAACGTGTCAGAGTCGACACTGGAGCCCAAAATAAGTTTGTCTGAGCTGAAACTTCAAAAATTTCATAACTAATTCACCGTTTACCCGATTGAGTCGATTTTCGGACAGGAGTTAGCTATCGATGTCGGCTACATTTTGTTTTCACATTTCAACTTCAAAAAATGCACTTAAGTCCCTGCGATTTAGCCTGGAAAGTGACGAATTCAAGTGAATATTGGAGGCCCAATTGCACATTCAAAGCCCATTTGCTTTACCCTAATTTCCATTATATAATCACCTTCTTTTCACACAAACAAAAGGAGAGAAAAAAAAGAGAAGAGAAAAAGAGAGAAAAAACCTTGCCACAACACTGTTAGAATATCAAATTCTTTCAAGAACCCTAAAACCTTGAAATCCTTATTACAAATCCCTCTCTCACCACAAACAAGTCATCACAGTTATAAACCAATACCTCACTACTTCTTCAGTAAGGATAAGGCTGACTTGATCTCCATGATCCTAATTTTCCAGTAAGGCATAAAAGCATTCAGGTCACTAATCTTCCAGTAAGGATTTAGACAGGATCCCATGCAGGTTCATTAAGGAACGTTGAGGCCAAAAGCCAAATGGCCAAAAGGCCAAAAGCCAAATGGCCAAAACAGAACATTTTACACATGACCCCAATACGTGGCGAGACAGACATCCTGAGAAGAGTAAGGAACGTTGAGGCTAGAACACAAATGGCCAAAAGTCAAAAGCCAAATGGCCAAAGTAGAACAACTTATGCATGACACCAATACATGGCCAAACCACTCCAATTCACCTCCAAAAAGGGTCAGACACCCCCCATGGTTTGCATCATTTTTATTTTTTTATTTGATTTTCCTTTTCATTCTTTTAATTGTTTTTAATTATTTTCTTTAATTTCCTAAAATAATTTTCATAATAAAAAATCAGAAACTAAAAATGTTTATTGTTATTAATATTAATTTCACCATTATTTTTTGTAAATAAATATTAAATAATTAATTTAGTTAAATTAGGTTTTAAAACTTAAGTCTTTTTCTTAACAAATTAAAATATGTAGAAATTAGGGTTTTTAACTTTTCATCATCTTTTTAATAAATAATTTTTTCTTATTATTATTGTTATTAATTATTAAATATTTTTGTAAATAAACATGTACATTAAATATTTAGTAAATTAGGTTAAACTTTAACATTTTCATTAATAATTAAAAAAACTTAGAATTAGAGTTTCTTTTAATTTTAATTTTCTTTATTTCATAAATACAAAAAAACTAAAAAACATTTCTTTCCTTTTATTAAATAATTAATTAGCTTTTTAATTTCATTTAATTTCTTTAAAGGGTCCAACGCCCTCGAACGTTCTATTTTTATTTCTTTCGCACATTTATTTTCTTTCAAATATTATGTAATTGCTCAAGTCATGTAACTCGGACATTTTATATTTCCCGCATTTTATTTCTTTATTTTATGTCAAATCGTGTCCTGGTTTAATTTGGCGATGTGGACCCGCGCCTTTGTAATAGTTTAGGAACTTTATATTTCTCGCAATTTTTAACTATTAATAATGACATGCAAGAATGAATGATAAAATAAAAACAAACGCATAGATCACTTTGACCAAAGACAAAAATAAATGAAAACGACACACAAATCACACACCACCCCTAGGGTACGCCTCACTGTTGCCTTGCCTCGAAAGGTGATCGTCGAGTAGAGGATGTCTTAGTAAGTCCTCATGATCCAGGAACCTGGCATGAGGGTAGCTTCTAAGGTGTCTTCCCATTGCTCTGGTGATCACTATGTCCCGAACCTCGAATTGACCCGAACACATCCAACGGTGGTGCTACCTACCTCTCAATGGTGGGATGGCACTACTTTAAAGGACATTTACACAGACGAATTCCTTAGGGTAGGTAGACGACTCTAGATACTTGCTCTAAATTCAAAACAAATTCAAAAATACTTTTCACACCGACACCTTTTCAAAAAGCTTTCGAAAGCAATTTTTCAAACACTCTTGAGGACCGATACAAGAGTCGAACTGGAATTTTCAAAGAAACTTTTTAAAACCCACAGTTGAAAAGCAAACAAGCCATTTTTGAAAACACAAGTGAGCAAGTATCTAAGAGCCCATGGATAACCATGGATAGAAAGGGTGCTAACACCTTCCCTTTCTATAACCTACCTCTCGAACCGAGAGCAATCTCTTTAAGGAATTTTTGTGTGCTTTTGTCCTTCCCATTTGGAGAAAATAAAAGACGGTGGCGACTCTTGCTTCCGCGACATTTCGCGAACCAGCGTTAAACGGTCAGTTCCAGATCCACCGATCACAGAACTGGCGACTCTGCTGGGGATTTAAACTTAAAGTGAGGTGTACCTTAGGGTTAGTTCATAACTGTGTTTTCAATTGTTTTCTTTGCTTGCTTTATTATTGTGGGACTGTCTTAGGAGTTCTATAGATCCTAACCCGGATCTGGGGAAACCTTCTTAGAAAGTAGCAACAAGGCTGTGAGGGAACTGTGCGGGGTATACCGACATGGTTGAAACAGTCTGCTACGTTGATGTGGCACTTTGGTGTGTACCGGTAACCCTTGAGTTCAGTCAAGGAGAGTACGAGGCCTCCGCGTGGTGTCGTGAAGCATCAACAGACCTTAGGAACCTTAATAGAACTATCTTGACCTCTTTAGGGTAGTGAGATAACTGACTTTGGTGCAGTCCGAGGTTGGTTGATACTCGATACTACACTCAATTGAGGGTTGCTTTCCTGGAATATTTCGGTCGCCAGTTCAGTGGTTAAATCGAAACGATGAACAATGAAAGCAATCCCGTGATATTGGGACCCTTAGAACCCGGTTACTTCTAATAGGACAGGTTGAGCCCACCAACTTCAAGAGGGTAATACCCAGACCCCATGCTGGCCTAAACTCTAAGGGCTTTCTCTTGTGTGACTTGTGTGCCTTCGTACTTGACTACTTGCATGCTTTATCTGACACATGAACTACTTGCAGGTTTTGTTTATAGTCCTTAATTGGGACTCATAACAGGGTTTACTAAGTTTCTTGCAGGTTTTGTTTATAGTCCTTAATTAGGGCTCATAACAGAGTGTACTAAGTCTCTTGCAGGTTTTGGTTTACAGTCCTTAATAAGGGCTCATAACAGGGTTTATCCATATTACCCCATGCATAACATAACATCATACCATTGCATACATCCTAATCCATTTCAAGGATCTCAAGGGCTTGTGATGCAGGTCATGGTAAACCAAACGTCTAGCAAGGGGCAAAGAGGATTTATTTTCCTCTAGCCAAGATTGTCAGGGGCTATGACCCACTGGATATGGTGAGCCTTTGACCCTTTGAAGAAGGACTCTCAACAACAGGAAGTTCCTTCAATCAAGCTACCGGACCCAAATTCTAACAAATTTTTTTGTTTATCCCGAGAGGTCCTTGAAAACATTGCACGCATATCATACATATCATTGCATTGCAGGTATCTTTGTTGCAGGTCACTTACCTTTCGCGCTGTTTATTTCAGCAATGACTTCCCAACGAGATAATCAGGACCTTCTTGCTCAAGAGACTCGGTTCGGGGAAATCCTCCTGAATCTATCTGAGGGGCAGGAGGAGCTAAGGACACTTCTCATGGAGACCTTTGTCAGGAACAGTGTTGAGGATGAAAGGCTGAAACACCTACAAGCTGAGGTGGATGCATTGAAGGTTCAGATGCTGGGGCAGGTGACTGCCATTCAAGGGTTAGCTCAAAGACAAGATGAGCTCTGGTTTCTTGTCAACCAACTGCTTCAGGGTAACCAACTGGGGCAAAAGTCTAAGGGTAAAAAGCCAGTCATCGTTCAACCACCTCTGAGACAAGGAGGTAAAGGGAGAGCTCCTAAAATGGCTCTAGTGTCACAAATTCAACATCACAACCAACAAAAGAGCGAGAGAAGGCAGTTCACTCGGCTCAGCATGACCTTATCCCAGATATTGCCACAGTTGCTGGAGACCAAGCTGGTAACTCTAAAAGAAGCTCCTAAGAATCAGAATACAACGTCACCGAAGTATAACCCCAACGCCCGCTGCGCTTATCACTCTGACAGCCCGGGGCATACTACGGATGATTGTTGGAGCTTGAAAAATAAGATCCAAGACCTGATTGATGAGGGAGCACTGGAGTTCACACAAGATGGCCAGGCAGAATTTTTCTACCATCCCTCCAAGGCTCACCATTTGAAGTGACAAGCCCTGAGATGAAAAGACTTTTGTTCATTCGAACGTTCAAGTTGTGTTGTTCTTTGATTGTTTAGACATTTATTCATCTTAAACATTGTTATTCCATTAATGCATCGCATATGTCTGTTTTGAAGCAATATATTCGCATTCACTATATGCAAACTGTTTTCATATTTTTTCTGATGTCAGTTCTTGATCTAAAATTCTAAGCCTCTTGAGGGAGGATGACGAAAACGATACCGCGATCATTACAGTATGCTTTTGAACAGACCCCGCTGATGAGGTACATGCATTGTTTCAATCCCTAAACACTGGAGTTATAAGGATGATAATCCCTCGTCAACCCCTCTGAGCCAAAGAAGTAGGAGTTTTTCTTTTCGAAATTTAAAACCCTTAATCATAACCTGGGGCAGGGTAGTCTCTCAGTTGATCCAAGTGCATGAAGAATGGCACCAAAGAGGTCCTTACAAAACAAAGAAAGACAGTGATGGTTCCGAATAATCAATAAAGGACAGGCAGTCATTACCAAAATCAAAAAGCCCAAAAAGTCAAAACCTATAAAAAGGGACTTATGAAACTGGGGCATCCCGCTGACTGTAATTCCAAAAAGGAAACAGTTCAGGCAAAAAAAAAAGGGGGATAACAAAAATCAAAAGAAAGAGGTCATACAAACCCTCAACAAAAACAAAGATGACTACCTAGTCAGAATAAATCATCAATATCTGAACCATCATCGGAACGTCAGAGCAAAGACTCAAACAAGGTCTAACGTATGATCAACTGAGTTTAGGTTTGGAGAACATCACGAAGAGCGGGTGGGTACAAATAATTTGAGCCTTTATCCTTTGTTTCTTAAACCGTGAACCAAGCCACGTTATAACCCTTAAAAGTCCTAGCTGAAGCATGGGTTAGTTCGAAAGCATACTGTGACGAAAGGTATCCTGACTCCTTAAGGTTTACTATAAAGAAGGAGTTGACATCATGTTTTACAAACATTCATTTGTTTTATGAAAAAAGGATGCATTTTCAAAATCTCCAAGACAGACATAGGCTTTGCATTTCTAACATGACTTTGTTTGCATGTGACTATTTGTTTGAATAGCAGGGAAATTCGCACGACGAATGCCTGATGAACAAAAGCTCTTCTAATCAAGGGGCAGGACATGATCATGGTCCAGTCTAATCAAGATTCGGAGAATCTCTCAAAGGCCAACTAGCCTGGGGGCAAAATCTCTGCCTGAGTCATTTGGGGCACTCCAGCAACGAATCTTGCACGACCTGGTAATATGGCAACACAAGCAGCCAGGGGCACCTCCATGCATTCTAAGAGCGTGGACATAGTCGAAAAAATACTACGCATAATCAAAGACCCGCTAGGTTGACATACCTAGGCAAAATTAGGGCTTCCCGGCGAACCAAAAGGGTTCGGGCAAAATGAAGGGATGAAATGGAAAAATCTGTACACCCGGCAAGTCGAAAACCTGAAAAGGCGGCTTGGGCAAAAATGGGTATCCTGGTGGGCTGAAAACCCGAAAGGGCGGTCCAAGCAAAAGTTAGGGATCAAAGCGTACGACTATGTCCTGTCATCTTGTCACCTGCCTACCTGAAGAAGGTTTGACCCTCAACAATTATCAGCATCCCACAGGCGCCTCCCCCATAGAAACAGGGGCAATAATGGGTGGTCTAAGCAATCTGATTGTTCTGTCCTCCAAGGTATCAAGGTAGGTTCCGTTAAAGAACATAACCAATACAATTCAATACTTCCCCAGGAGAGTCCAATCCAGTTTCCCCAAGAAAGTTGGAATCCATCTCCCCAAGCAGTAAGCTTATCCCCAGTAGATTCTGGAAGCTTATCCTTACAGAGCATGAACGCGTCGTCCGACTTTATTCAAAGAGTTATTTCCTTACCAGGATATAACTGGGTTATCCTCATCCAAAAGCCACGGAAAGAGCGTCCTCGACGAAGTTCTCTTACCCCCAGCGAAGTCCATTAACACTTCCAACACAACAATGGTGTCCCCAGCAAGTCGTTATCAACAACTCAACAAAGTACCTCTCTCTCCACAGAGTTTTGCTTCCCAGCAAGATCACTAGAGTACTTTTCTCCCCGCAAAGTTATCCATTCGCCAAGTTTATTCCCCAACGGAGTTATCTTCTCCTACCGGTATTCTTGCAACTATCATCCCCAACGGAAACGAAGAATCTCACTCTTCAACATCAGCCCAGGATTTGACTTCCCGGCATCCGTCAAGGATCTATTTTCCTAGACGCAGATACATTCATAAACATCACATTGTTATACATCATGATACAATCATATACGTATCATATCATACAATCTCATGTGTCGAAAAATATTATTGCTTGATTCATATCATGCATTGCATATGACTGACCTTTACCTTTCAGGAAGGATACAGTAAAATGATCAGCTATGTCGAAGTAGACAAATTCAGTCAAAGTAGACAAATCCAATCAAAAGGAGCCAATCCAGTCAAAATAGACAAATTCAGTCAAAAGAAGACAAGTCCAGTTAAAATTACTTCCACTCGTCGTTATAGACACCCGTCATTATAGACACTCGTCGTCATAGACACTCGTCGTTATAGACACTCGTCGTTATAGACACTCGTCGTTATAGACACTCGTCGTTATAGACACTCGTCGTTATAGACACTCGTCGTCATAGACACTCGTCATCATAGACACTCGTCGTCATAGACACTCGTCGTCATAGACACTCGTCGTCATAGACACTCGTCGTCATAGACACTCGTCGTTATAGACACTCGTCGTTATAGACACTCGTCGTCATAGACACTCGTCGTTATAGACACTCGTCGTTATAGACACTCGTCATTATAGACACTCGTCGTCATAGACACTCGTCGTCATAGACACTCGTCGTCATAGACACTCGTCGTCATAGACACTCTTCGTCATAGACACTCGTCGTCATAGACACTCGTCGTCATAGACACTCGTCGTCATAGACACTCGTCGTTATAGACACTCGTCGTGATAGACACTCGTCGTCATAGACACTCGTCGTCATAGACACTCGTCGTCATAGACACTCGTCGTCATAGACACTCGTCGTCATAGACACTCGTCGTCATAGACACTCGTCGTCATAGACACTCGTCGTCATAGACACTCGTCGTCATAGACACTCGTCGTGATAGACACTCGTCGTTATAGACACTCGTCGTCATAGACACTCGTCGTCATAGACACTCGTCGTCATAGACACTCGTCGTCATAGACACTCGTCGTCATAGACACTCGTCGTCATAGACACTCGTCGTCATAGACACTCGTCGTCATAGACACTCGTCGTCATAGACACTCGTCGATATAGACACTCGTCGTTATAGACACTCGTCGTTATAGACACTCGTCGTTATAGACACCCGTCGTCATAGACACCCGTCGTTATAGACACCCGTCGTTCTAGACACTCGTCGTTCTAGACACTCGTCGTTATAGACACTCGTCGTTATAGACACTCGTCGTTATAGACACCCGTCGTTATAGACACCCGTCGTTATAGACACCCGTCGTCATAGACACCCGTCGTCATAGACACCCGTCGTCATAGACACCCGTCGTCATAGACACTCGTCGTTATAGACACTCGTCGTTATAGACACTCGTCATTATAGACACTCGTCTTTATAGACACTCGTCGTTATAGACACTCGTCGTTATAGACACTCGTCGTTATAGACACTCGTCGTCATAGACACTCGTCGTCATAGACACTCGTCGTCATAGACACTCGTCGTTATAGACACTCGTCTTTAAAGACCACTCGTCGTTATAGACACTCGTCTTTAAAGACCACCCGTCCATGGAAATAACCTGTCAGTAGAGACAACTCACCAACCTTTCTGAATTCCAGATCCGATTCCTGTATCTTGCCAGGGTGTGTCTGAAGAGTTCGAGGATCCGATGCCTGAATCTTGCCAGGGTGTATCCGTTGAAGACTATCATTACCGGACTCGATTCCTGTATCTCGCCAGGGCACGTCTGAAGAATTCGAAGATCCAATTCCTGTAACCAGTCAGGACATATCTACCCAAAGCATCTGAAGACCAGCTCCTGCAACATGTCAGGTACTCATTTTTCTTTTGCAGGTATGCAAGTTCTCGCTAAGGAATCTCTTATGCGATTGACACCCAGATGGCATCTATAAGCTCATCCACCTTCCATTATCTCTTAGCATGACATCTATAAGCCCATCATCCTATCCATAAATCTCCAAATGGCATCTATAAGCCCATTCCACCATCATCACACTACTATGTGAGCACAAATTTCTGGGCACTATAGTGTTCAATCATCTTCCACCTTCGGATTACGAAAGACACGTCAGCCAATCTGCATCCTCAGGTCTAAGAAGATTGAACAGGGGCAACTGTTGTACCCCAAAATTTGCCCTCCCATATTTCTCAAAACATTTCAAGAAAATTCACAAGTTCAACCCGGCGCGTCATATTCAGGTATTCTTTCGCCAAGATATCTCTGATAACGTATTCTCAATTTCAGGTTCGGATCAAGAGTCAATTCTTTAAAGAAGGTATCCGAATATGTGAGTTTTCTCGAAGAAATATGGTGAAAAAGGGTGCTGAAAGTGCAGTTTTTACGCGCTAAAAAATTCATAACTTGAAGACCGTGGCTCGTATTAAACCCGTTCCTGTGGCCAAAATTCCGTCTTGACATTATCTACGTTTTCATCTCTCACGGCTGGAAGCCAATTTCGATCAGAAGGTCTTCAAAAATGTGGATTTATCAAGTATTTTTGGACAGAAAATTTGTGACAGAAGTTTATTTGCGTCATGTTCAGAAAATCATAACTTGGTCGATTTTCATCGTATCGAGCTGGTTCTGGCGCCAAAATTTCACAAATTGAGTTGGCTACATTTTCACAGAAGGTATTGAGTTCAAACGGTATTCAAAAGGCCTTCGTTTTTTGCTCAGAGTGCGTGACACGCTGAAAATCCTGAATGCTGAATAATATTTCATCTGGGCCGAAACTTCGAAAATTCATAACTCGGTCAATTTTTATCGGATTGGACTCATATTTTTACACAAGGTCCCTGACTTGTAGATCTACAACTTTGCTTCAAAAGTCGAGACCAAATTATGCACCGATCAATACCAGTTTTTTATTGAAGAACGTGTCAGAGTCGACACTGGAGCCCAAAATAAGTTTGTCTGAGCTGAAACTTCAAAAATTCATAACTAATTCACCGTTTATCCGATTGAGTCGATTTTCGGACAGGAGTTAGCTATCGATGTCGGCTACATTTTGTTTTCACATTTCAACTTCAAAAAATGCACTTAAGTCCCTGCGATTTAGCCTGGAAAGTGACGAATTCAAGTGAATATTGGAGGCCCAATTGCACATTCAAAGCCCATTTGCTTTACCCTAATTTCCATTATATAATCACCTTCTTTTCACACAAACAAAAGGAGAGAAAAAAAAGAGAAGAGAAAAAGAGAGAAAAAACCTTACCACAACACTGTTAGAATATCAAATTCTTTCAAGAACCCTAAAACCTTGAAATCCTTATTACAAATCTCTCTCTCACCACAAACAAGTCATCACAGTTATAAACCAATACCTTACTACTTCTTCAGTAAGGATAAGGCTGGCTTGATCTCCATGATCCTAATTTTCCAGTAAGGCATAAAAGCATTCAGGTCACTAATCTTCCAGTAAGGATTTAGACAGGATCCCATGCAGGTTCATTAAGGAACGTTGAGGCCAAAAGTCAAATGGCCAAAAGGCCAAAAGCCAAATGGTCAAAACAGAACATTTTACACATGACCCCAATACGTGGCGAGACAGACATCCTGAGAAGAGTAAGGAACGTTGAGGCTAGAACACAAATGGCCAAAAGCCAAAAGCCAAATGGCCAAAGTAGAACAACTTATGCATGACACCAATACATGGCCAAACCACTCCAATTCACCTCCAAAAAGGGTCAGACACCCCCCATGGTTTGCATCATTTTTATTTTTTTATTTGATTTTCCTTTTCATTCTTTTAATTGTTTTTAATTATTTTCTTTAATTTCCTAAAATAATTTTCATAATAAAAAATCAGAAACTAAAAATGTTTATTGTTATTAATATTAATTTCACCATTATTTTTTGTAAATAAATATTAAATAATTAATTTAGTTAAATTAGGTTATAAAACTTAAGTCTTTTTCTTAACAAATTAAAATATGTAGAAATTAGGGTTTTTAACTTTTCATCATCTTTTTAATAAATAATTTTTTCTTATTATTATTGTTATTAATTATTAAATATTTTTGTAAATAAACATGTACATTAAATATTTAGTAAATTAGGTTAAACTTTAACATTTTCATTAATAATTAAAAAAACTTAGAATTAGAGTTTCTTTTAATTTTAATTTTCTTTATTTCATAAATACAAAAAAACTAAAAAACATTTCTTTCCTTTTATTAAATAATTAATTAGCTTTTTAATTTCATTTAATTTCTTTAAAGGGTCCAACGCCCTCAAACGTTCTATTTTTATTTCTTTCGCACATTTATTTTCTTTCAAATATTATGTAATTGCTCAAGTCATGTAACTCGAACATTTTATATTTCCCGCATTTTATTTCTTTATTTTATGTCAAATCGGGTCCTGGTTTAATTTGGCGATGTGGACCCGCGCCTTTGTAATAGTTTAAGAACTTTATATTTCTCGCAATTTTTAACTATTAATAATGACATGCAAGAATGAATGATAAAATAAAAACAAACGCATAGATCACTTTGACCAAAGACAAAAATAAATGAAAACGACACACAAATCACACACCACCCCTAGGGTACGCCTCACTGTTGCCTTGCCTCGAAAGGTGATCGTCGAGTAGAGGATGTCTTAGTAAGTCCTCATGATCCAGGAACCTGGCATGAGGGTAGCTTCTAAGGTGTCTTCCCATTGCTCTGGTGATCACTATGTCCCGAACCTCGAATTGACCCGAACACCTCCAACGGTGGTGCTACCTACCTCTCAATGGTGGGATGGCACTACTTTAAAGGACATTTACACAGACGAATTCCTTAGGGTAGGTAGACGACTCTAGATACTTGCTCTAAATTCAAAACAAATTCAAAAATACTTTTCACACCGACACCTTTTCAAAAAGATTTCGAAAGCAATTTTTCAAACACTCTTGAGGACCGATACAAGAGTCGAACTGGAATTTTCAAAGAAACTTTTTAAAACCCACAGTTGAAAAGCAAACAAGCCATTTTTGAAAACACAAGTGAACAAGTATCTAAGAGCCCATGGATAACCATGGATAGAAAGGGTGCTAACACCTTCCCTTTCTATAACCTACCTCCCGAACCGAGAGCAATCTCTTTAAGGAATTTTTCTGTGCTTTTGTCCTTCCCATTTGGAGAAAATAAAAGACGGTGGCGACTCTTGCTTCCGCGACATTTCGCGAACCAGCGTTAAACGGTCAGTTCCAGATCCACCGATCACACCATGGTATATTTGAAAAGCGGTAAATTGTGGGAATTTAAAGTCTACGCTATTACAAATGAGTATCCGGGAGTGGGGGTACAAATTTACAAATGGGGATGAGACTTAAATGGGAGAGTAGTGTCCAAATAATTTACAACCAAATCGAATTGCGCAAATGCAATATGTAGTGTATAGCAATGTATAAGAATAGCAAATGTATATGTGTAAAGCAAAGTAAATGTATCGACGTATTTGTGTATTGTAAATGTGTAAGTGTATGTGTAAATGTATGAGGTTTATTTACAAGTTGAGATGTGAACTTAATGAAAAAAATTAAGTATCGGTTATTTATTTAATGTTATCATTTTGTATTTTTGTTTAATATGTACAAACAAAATATTTTAAGAAAAAAGAAAAGAAAATGTTTTTTTAAGGAATTCTACTTTTTTCATGTATTAATGTTAATGTTTTTTAAGTTAATTATGTACAAAGGTTCTTTTTATTAATTTAAGAAAAGGTTCAAAAGTAAAAAAAAGTTGTTTAAACCTAATAATAAAGGAAATCTAATATTTATATATTAAATAGGGTAAACAATATTAGTAAGATTTTTTACAAGAAAAGAAATCAATGTATTATTTTACTTATAAACAAAAATGGTATATATTAGTTTAAATTATGAAAATAAAAATGATAGAAAAGATGTTAGTTTATAAGTATTTACAAAGGATAAAAAATGAAGGGAAAGATAGAATGGGCTTTAAGGGTTTTAGGCCCAAGCTGAAACAAGGGAAACAGAAGCAAAAGGGGGGTGCTCGCCTGATTTTATTTGGGCTTTAGGCTCATGAACGGGGCAAGGCCCAAGATACCTCACAACATGTTTTTTAGGGTTTCTCATAGTTTGTTCATTTGGAGAAAGCTAGGGTTTGTGATACAGAGAGGCGCCGTTCACCTCTTCACTTTCGTTCATCTTCTCAAAACATGCTTAGCTACTGACGCCTTCTTCATTCCTAGCCACCAGACGCCATTGTTCGTCCTCTTCCCTCCATGGTTGGGCAACACGAAAACGAGAGAAAAAGTAACGATTTCGTTCCCTTCCCTTTTAGGGTTTTATGTTTTATAATTTTGCATGTATTGCTTCTTCGTGTGCTGATTTTAAATGTTTGTTATTTTGTTTTCTGTTTGAGGATCATGAAAGGGAAGAAAAGAAGTTATACTACCTTCGATCTTGGAGACGGAGGAGGATGAATCAGAGGCATCGAGGATGGCGGAGGGCGGAGGAAGCGGTGAGGATGCGCGCTTTGCTTGGAACCCTGGTATTCTGTATTCTTCCTTTGCCTTTGAGTGATTATGATGATATTCTGAATCTTGATATGCTGGCTCTTTTGCTTCTATGCGTTTGAGTTGCCTTTTCCTCTTCTTCTCTTTTACTCGCTTCTGTTGCCTCTGAACATGATGTTATTGCTCTGAGATTAATTGATATGTTGTGCTTGAGTTGCCTTAATGATGGTGTTGTTGAGTATAGTTGTATGTTTGTGAGTATTAGGGCCCTATGATGATTGCACTCTGAGGGCGTGGTTGCTTAGAACTGCTTAGTGTTTGATATGCTGAGACATTTGGGGAATATTGTTGTGGTGGATTTTGTTGGTATGTTTGGTTGCCTCGATGATGAACTCTCTAAGTTCTGAGAGTTTGGCTTATGGTGCTGGTTCAAGGCTTATGGCTTAGGCTTGGAATTTCTGCAAAGCTTAAGGCCTCAGTTTGAATTTGTTTGTGAGTTTGACAATTTTAGAGCTTGAGGGCTTTGAGGGTATGGCTTGTATGTTTGTATCAGTTTGACAGGTCGGGTTAACAATGGTTTAAGGCTTATGGTCTTTAGAGGCAAAGGCTTATGCAGGTTTAGATTTTGGCATTTTTTGTTGACATTACAGGTTTGGAGGCCTTAGGCGTGTATGTTTGAATGCTTAAGGTTTGATGGACTTGGAAGTTCTTAGGCTTTTTGGCTTCTGAGATATATTATGTAGGTTGGTAAGTTTTTTGTATATTTTTTCAGGGTCTTGACCTTTTGTCTTTTAAGGGCAGGAGGTGTTGTATATTCGTTCTTGGTCAATCCTTGGACAGGTTTGCAAGGCTTGAGGCTTTCACTCTTTGTGATCACTTCTGCTGCATATGTTCTGCCTCTTTTTGAATAGCTCTGATACATGCTCTTTTTAGCCTTTAGCCTGCTGTATTGTAATCTGCTTTCCTCTCTCTTTCTCTCTCTGGATTAAAGAAAGCATTTTTATTGCTTTAATTTCGTCTTTTCTGAAAAAACAAATGGCCTAGGAAGATGATGCATTCTGAATGTTGCTTGCACTTGTCCCTTTTCCACTGCATATTTCCATGTTTCTTGCATACTTTATGTACTTTCTCTTGACAGCTTTTGGAGTTATTGATATTTTGATATCCTTGGACAGCTTTTGGCTTAGTTTGAGATTGCAATTCAGTTTGACTTTATGCTGTTTGGAAACTTGGTTGAAAAATTTTGGATTTACTCAGTATGCTTGAAAATTTGAATTTGTGCATTATTACAACTTTGTGCATTTCATGTTTTATTGCAAACATTTCATCCCTCTTTGTGAACCGGGAGAAATCTCGTGATTTGCAGAGAGGGCAAAACTGATTCCGGCCATTTGTTTTTAATGATGAATCTTTTTAACTGTCTATCTTTAATTATTTTATCTGCTTTGACCTTTCTTTTGTTTCTTGTTTTGCAGATGAAAAATAGATGAGCAACAAGGGAGCATTGGATAGAAGAATGAAGATTAGGAAATTTAGGACATAGTTTATTTCAATTTTAATTATTGTAACTATTATTATTATAAATATTTTGTAAATAAATACTGTATTTAAATAACAATTGTAACAAATGATTAAAGATGAATAAAAATTCCTTTTGACCAATTAATTCCTTTTATTTCCTTTCAATTGTTTAACTTAATTATTTGAATTTCCTAAATTAAAACAATTGGAAATAAATCCAATTATTCTGACTTTAGAAAAAAGAAATAATTAATAAACGTCCGGCGTTCTGACTTAAACATAACAATGCACAGTCAAATCAAACAAACATCCACACGTCTTCTTTTCACTGATTTAATCCAAACAACTGCAAATTAACAATCAGCAGCCTCAGTCCTTATCTTAGAGTAATCTGAACAACATTGATAGAACTAACTCTTTCTGAGAAATATGCGCGCAAAACCCTGATTTTTGACTTAACGCTGGAGAAATGCCCGCCTGATCAAACTTTGAGCCAATTCAACCAAACCCTAAGCAATCTGTTTGAACCGTCTTAAAATCAATGAAAACCCTAAATTTTGTCTGACTGACGAGAAAAGTCTGTTTGACCGGTTCTCGAGCCAGTCTGAAAAATCAGGAAAAGCCCGAAGCTGTGATTTCTGGTGGAAAAAGGGGAGGGCAAATTTTGGGGTACAACAGTTGCCCCTGTTCAATCTTCTTGAACCTGAAGAGTTAGATTGGCAAGTTTGCCTTTCGTGACTCGAGGGTAAAAGGAGATTGGACACTAGAGTGCCCAAAAATTTTGCACTCGGTGATGTAATGGTAGAGGGAATGGGCTTAAAGATGCCATTTGGTGATGGGCTTAAAGATGCCATCTGGAGCGTGACATAATCTTGTCGGGGGATGGGCTTAACGATGCCATCTGGAAATGTTGAATTGTATGTCATTGGTGAGTGGACGAGTATCAGAAAGGTTTCCATGTTTTGGAACATTTCTGAACTGGGGTTCTGAACAAGCAATAGATTGATATCCGTGTTTGGAGAATCCGTAAACTGTTTTCAGGAGTTGAAGTTGAATAAGCGATAGATCAGCATCCATGTTGGGAGGCGTCCGTAAACTGTTTTCAAAAGTTGAGAAGAATCTGAACAAGCGGTAGGTTAACATCCGTTACTGGAGAACCCGTGAACTGTTTTCAGAAGTCTTGAAGTGGAGGAGGAACCGGTGTAGGGTTTCCTGATGATGAGTCCGTGAAAAACTGCATCTGGATGAATCTGGAATAAGTATCAGAATGTCGCCGTGTTTGGGTCACATCTGAACTATTTCTGGATGAATCTCGGAAGATGATGATTTTTGTCTGTTGACCGATCTTTCCTGAAAAGGTAAAGAATTAGTTGTATGCAATGCCATGATGCATGATGCAATGTATGTTATATCAATGCTTATGACATGAATGTGATGAATGCGTATGTAAGCTGGTGAGCCGTCTTGCTGAGGATAGATGAATCCTGGATAGTTGGAAACAAAAGAATTTTGACTGCTGCCAGGGAAAATAATTCCTTGACTGCTGCTGGGGAGGGCAAGAATCTTTGATCATAAGAAATCCTGGGACCAATGTCGGGGAATCCGGAACTTGGGTTGTATGCCAATCTACTGGGGAATTCCTGTCTTGAGGAGATCTTCACTGGAGAATATTCGAATATTCTGTGAGGAACAGAAAATGTTTGTGGATTGATAGTTGGAAGTTTTAGCTCCGCTGGGGATATTGAAACTTGATTCTGAGGTGGAATTAGATTCTGTAAGGCTCTCTGGCTGGGGATTACAAGAATTTTTTGATTGCTGCAGGTGTTGATCTGGAATAAGTTACTGAATGTCGCCATCTCTGGGACACATCTTGAACTATCCCTAGAAGCAAATCTGGAAAGAGTATCAGAATGTCGCCAAATCTTGGGTCACATCTGAACTATTTCTGGAAGGAAATTCTGAATAAGTTATAGAATGTCGCCAAATCTTGGGTCACATCTTGAACTATATCTGGAAGGAAATTCTGAATAAGTTATAGAATGTCACCATCTCTGGGTCACATCTTGAATTATCTCTAGAATGAAATCTGAATGAGTTATAGAATGTCGCCAAATCTTGGGTCACATCTTGAACTATATCTGGAAGCAAATCTGAATGAGTTATAGAATGTCGCTAAATCTTGGGTCACATCTTGAACTATATCTAGAATGAAAATCTTGAATAAGTTATAGAATGTCGCCAAATCTTGGGTCACATCTTGAACTATATCTGGAAGCAAATCTGAATGAGTTATAGAATGTCGCCAAATCTTGGGTCACATCTTGAACTATATCTAGAACGAAAATCTTGAATAAGTTATAGAATGTCGCCAAATCTTGGGTCACATCTTGAACTATCTCTAGAATGAAATCTGAATGAGTTATAGAATGTCGCCAAATCTTGGGTCACATCTTGAACTATATCTGGAAGCAAATCTGAATGAGTTATAGAATGTCGCCAAATCTTGGGTCACATCTTGAACTATATCTGGAAGCAAATCTGAATGAGTTATAGAATGTCGCCAAATCTTGGGTCACATCTTGAACTATATCTAGAACAAAAATCTTGAATAAGTTATAGAATGTCGCCAAATCTTGGGTCACATCTTGAACTATATTTGGAAGCAAATCTGAATGAGTTATAGAATGTCGCCAAATCTTGGGTCACATCTTGAACTATATCTAGAACGAAAATCTTGAATAAGTTATAGAATGTCGCCAAATCTTGGGTCACATCTTGAACTATCTCTAGAATGAAATCTGAATGAGTTATAAAATGTCGCCAAATCTTGGGTCACATCTTGAACTATATCTGGAAGCAAATCTGAATGAGTTATAGAATGTCGCCAAATCTTGGGTCACATCTTGAACTATATCTAGAACGAAAATCTTGAATAAGTTATAGAATGTCGCCAAATCTTGGGTCACATCTTGAACTATATCTGGAAGCAAATCTGAATGAGTTATAGAATGTCGCCAAATCTTGGGTCACATCTTGAACTATATCTGGAAGCAAATCTGAATGAGTTATAGAATGTCGCCAAATCTTGGGTCACATCTTGAACTATATCTAGAACGAAAATCTTGAATAAGTTATAGAATGTCGCCAAATCTTGGGTCACATCTTGAACTATATCTGGAAGCAAATCTGAATGAGTTATAGAATGTCGCCAAATCTTGGGTCACATCTGAACTATTTCTAGATCTTGATTTTGTTGAGGGTCAGAAATTGGGAGTTTTAATTGCCCGTTATTCTTATTGGTGGTTACAATTTCCAGCAAGTGATGAAGGAATTGTTGAACACTTTTGACATTCGAATGCCCCAAGTGATGACGAAGGAGTCTTGAATCAGATTACTCTGCGAATTGAGAGATTTCTTGAAATCTTGACTGGACTGCCCCAGGTTAACTGAACTTCGAAAGATCTATTGCAACCTTGACTGGACTGCCCCAGGTGTGCTGAATAATGACATGCCATGCCCCCTTGTTGATAGGAGATTGTAATGTAATTATCATTCTTCTTGAAGTGATTTTGTTCACTGAGAGAGTTTTCGTTCCTCCGAACATTCGCTGTATGAATTTCTTCGCTGTCAAGCAAATAGCCAAATGCAAACAGTGATATTCAAGCAATGCAAAGTTTATGTTTGTCTCGAAGTTTTGTAAAATGCGTTTTTTAGCAGAAAACTTTTTATAAGACAAATCAACACAAGATTTTAGAGCAAAGCCTTACAGGAGTCAGGATACCTTTTGTAACAGTATGCTTTCGAACTAACCCATGCTTCAATTAGGACTTTTGAAGGGTTGTAACGTGGCTTGGTTCACGGTTTAAGAAACAAAGGATAAAAGCTCAAAGTATATTTGTACCCACCCGTTCTTCGTGATGTTCTTCAACCCTAAGCTCAGTTAATTGTGCGTCGCACTCTGTTTGAGTTTGGAACGAATTTTGGGTGATGGTTCACCAGTTGAGTTTGGGAGACAGTCATCATCTCCTTTTTTCTTTGCAACACTTTTCATGTTGTTGAGGATTTGTAATGACCTCTCTATTTTGATTTTGATTTGTTACCCCTAACTTTTGCCTGACTGTTCCCGTTTTTGAGATCACAGTCAACGGGTGTGATCGGTGGATTTAGAACTGACTGTTTAACGCTGGTTCACGAAATGTCGCGGTAAGCAAGAGTCGCCACCGTCTTTTATTTTCTCCAACATGGACAGGACAAAAGCACAGCAAAATTCCTTATGAGATTGTCTCTCGGTTCGGGAGGTAGATTTATACAAAGGGAAGGTGTTAGCACCCTTTCTATCCATGATTATCCATGGGTGTTGTACCCCAAAATTTGCCCTCCCATATTCTCCAATAAATTGCCAAGTCAAGCTACAAAATTCCCCAAGGGTTGCACAGTGCAAAGGTCTCCTATACAGCCAAAACTAGGGTTTGTGTATTGATCAAGAAAATGAAGTTTTCAAAGGTCCAATCAAGTCTCATATGCCTACAAAGATGGTCAAGTATCCTCATAACAAATTGCAAGGCATTCAGCTCAAAATTGCACAGTCAAAACCCTAAATTGCACTACAGTCAACTGTAGGGGCAAAATGGTCATTTGACAGTCAAAAGTTCAAAATTTTGGTCAACATATCATTTTGAAGCCACAAACATCATTTGATCAATGCTTGATCATGATTCTCAAAATTTGGCTCAGAAATCATCAAAGATGCAAAAGTTTCCTTATTTGGACAACTGAAAAAGTCAACTGAAATTGACCAGGGCATAACTTTCACATGGATTATCAGAAAAATTCCATCCAAAGCTCATTTTGAAGAGAAAGACATTTCCTACAACTCATCTTCATAATTCAAGTCCAAGAAATGCTCTTACAAAAAGTTATCATTTTCAACATTATAGGTCATTTTCAAAAGTCAACAAAAAGGGACTTTAAGTCAAAGGCCATAATTTGAGATTGGTAAATCAAAATGAAATGGGACCAAAGACATTGGTTAGAGGACTCAAAGACATTTCCAAAATGTCCAAGAACATGAGGAAAGCTTAAAAATTGAGCAAGTTATGCCTTGTGGAAGTTGGGAAATTTTTGGATATTTTGAAAAGTCAACTTTGATCCAAATGACCTAAAATTGCTAATGGGCCCATTTTTCTTCCATGATTCATCATTCCAAGCATATGCACGACCACTTGGCCCAAAGGGAAGTATTTTCTCATTTTTTATTTATTTATTTGAATTATTATTTATATTAATTCATTTAAATTATTTAAATACATGAAAAATATCAAACTTGCCTTAACAAATCTTTTTGTACATGTTTTGCCATCAAGATTTCGTGCACATGCTAATTAGGAAATAATTGGATTGATTGGCATAATTTTGACACAAAGAACATGTGAAAAAGATATGAAAAGATCTTAGAAAATCAATTATCAAAAACAATGAATTGCAAAAGATTTGATTGAAATTTTTGACCTAATGCCTTCACTACATAAGCATGATCACAAACCTAACCCTAAGAGACTGAAAACTGCACAGCAATTCCACTACCAAACTTGAAATTTTCTCCATAAAACTCAAAACTGAAAAATCAATTTGCAGGTGGTTTCAAGCCATAAAATCCATCCTATTACATTCCTAGGACGCTAAGCAATCTTTCTGGATCAAAAGCAGTAATTATAACGCTTAGAAACATTGTACAGAAGCCAGCTTTCCTCACATTTTTTTTACGATTGTGCATCCCAATTCATGCATTCTCTTTGAATTTTAACGTTGGATTTATGTTCCCTGTGTAATTCTGATGCTAACCACATAAACTAATTACGTTCTTAGGCCTTGTATGCAGATATACCATTATTGCTTTTTAGGGTTTGCAGGTTTTTGAATTAGGGGTTTTCAGACCAAGCAAAATCAGACCACAACAATACCACGATCAAAACCAGGAAGCTTGGACGAAGTGATTGCAATGGTCGCGCCTAATTTCTGAACCAAGGCGTGCTGTTCGCTATTTTTAAAACAAGCGTGTTTTGAGGGGGTTCAAAACCCCCGTTAAATGTTTATTATTTTTCAGGAAGAATGAAGCGATGAAGAAGACGATGCAGTGTCACGCGTGGATTGGCTCGTTCAAAATTTCGCGCCAGAAATCCATTAATTGACATATTTGCATTATATTTATTATATGTTGATTAATATACAAAGGAAGCCAACGGCCTGAGTGGTGGAGGGCGTGACTGGTGACATTCAGGACCTGGGTTCGATCCCAGGTCCCCACACTTTCCATATAATTTTTGCCAAAAAATATTCACGTGCAGGCTCAGTAGTGAAGCGCATCATGCACCTTCAGAAATCAACATGCCACGTCCATCCCAGCACCAGATCAACGGCCATGAACTGAAGCCTATGGTGAACTCAGGTCAACGCATACGCACGTGTCATGCAAGAGTCAAAAAGGGCCACACTAAATGGGCCAGGATTCCTAAAATATACCTCCATCTGGGGACTGATACCCCCTGGTTTGCCTTCTCTATATATTTTTTTTATATTTTCAATTATGATTTTATTTTCTTTATTTGTTTAAGTTAATTAATTATATTTTTACAAAATACAAAAATGCCTAAAAAAATCAGAGAAAGATAAAAACATAATAAATTATTTTATTCTAATATTTTCATAAATAAATTAATATGTAATTATTTAGTTTTAAATTAGGTTGTGATTTTAATTTCTTTTAATAACAAAAATACAAAAATATGTAGAAATAGGTTTGATTATTGTTTTTATTTCTTTTCCCCTTTTACCATAATAATATTCATAATATCTATTTTTCATAATTAAAATTGTACATAATTAATTAGGGTTTCATTTAGATTTTAATTTAATATTTTTACAATAAATTTAAAAGCCATTAGAATTAGGGTTCGCATTCAATTTTCATTTTAATTAATTCCTTTCTATTAAATCTTAAAAAACATAAAAATACCAAAAACATTTTCTTTTAATTTTAATTTTAATTCCGTATTAATTTAATTTTGCGAGAGGGTCCAACGCCCTCGTTCTTAATTGTTTAATTTCGCACATTTATTTTATATCGTTTAAATAATTATGTATCTCTCCCAAAGCGTTGTAACATTTACTTCTCGCACTTATTTACTTTGCTTTATTTATCTTTCCGTCAAATCGGGTCCGGTTTAATTTTGGCGATGTGGACCCGCGCCATTTGTAATAACTTTAGATTTATTTTTCCTCGCAATTTTTAACTGTTAACAAAAAGCATGAAAGAATGTATGGACCAAAAATAAAAACAAAGCGTAGAACACTAATAAACATGACAAGACAAATATCTGAAAACGACACACGAATCGCACACACCACCCCTAGGGTACGCCTCACTGTTGCCTTGCCTCGAAAGGTGATCGTCGAGTAGAGGATGTCTTAGTAAGTCCTCATGATCCGGGAACCTGGCATGAGGGTAGCTTCTAAGGTGTCTTCCCATTGCTCCGGTGATCACCATGTCCCTACAAATTCGAATTGACCCGAACACCTCCAACGGTGGTGCTACCTACCTCTCAATGGTGGGATGACACTACTTTAAAGGACATTTACACAGACGAATTCCTTAGGGTAGGTAGGTTCTCGTAGATACTTGCTCTCTTTAAAAACAAAACAAATCAAAATCTTTTCACACCGACACTTTTCAAAAGCTTTCAAAACAATTTTTCAAACACTCTGACGCATGAGTCGATCTGAAACTTTCAAAGAAACTTTTTAAACCCACAGTTGAAAAGCAAACAAACCATTTTTGAAAACACAATGAGCAAGTATCTAAGAGCCCATGGATAACCATGGATAGAAAGGGTGCTAACACCTTCCCTTTCCATAACCTACCTCCCGAACCGAGAGCGATCTCTATAAGGAATTTTTCTGTGCTTTTGTCCTTTCCATTTGGAGAAAATAAAAGACGGTGGCGACTCTTGCTTCCGCGACATTTCGCGAACCAGCGTTAAACAGTCAGTTCCAGATCCACCGATCACAGAACTGGCGACTCTGCTGGGGATTCTTTATAAAGTGAGGTGTACCTTAGGGCTAGGTCATAACTATGTTTTCAATTGTCTTCTTTGTTTGCTTTATTATTGTGGGTTGCTTGGGAGTGCTATAGATCCTAAACCCGGATCTGGGGGATACCTTTCTTAGAAAGTAGCAACAAGACTGTGAGGGAACTGTGCGGGGTATACCGACATGGTTGAAACAGTCTGCTACGTTGATGTGGCACTTTGGTGTGTACCGGTAACCCTTGAGTTCAGTCAAGGAGAGTACGGGGCCTCCGCGTGGTGTCGTGAAGCATCAACAGACCTTAGGAACCTTAATTGAACTATCTTGGCCTCTTTAGGGTAGTGAGATAACTGACTTTGGTGCAGTCCGAGGTTGGTTGATACTCGATACTACACCCAATTGAGGGTTGCTTTCCTGGAATATTTCGGTCGCCAGTTCAGTGGCTAAATCGAAACGATGAACAATGAAAGCAATCCCGTGATATTGGGAACCTTAGAACCCGGTTACTTTGATTAGGACAGGTTGAACCCACCAACTTCAAGAGGGTACTACCCAGACCCCATGCTGGCCTAAACTCTAAGGGCTTCTCTTGTGTGACTTGTGTGCCTTCGTACTTGACTACTTGCATGCTTTATCTGACACATGAACTATTTGCAGGTTTTGTTTATAGTCCTTAATTAGGGCTCATAACAGAGTGTACTAAGTCTCTTGCAGGTTTTGGTTTGTAGTCCTTAATCGGGACTCGTAACAGGGTTACCTACATTACCCCATGCATACCATAACATCATACCATTGCATACATTCTAACCTATTTCAAGGACCTCAAGGGCTTGTGATGCAGGTCATGGTGAATCAACTGTCCCAGCAAGGGGCAAAAGGGATTTATTTTCCTCCAGCCAAGGTTGTCAGGGGCTATAACCCACTGGATATGGTGAGCCTTTGACCCTTGAAGAAGGGCTCTCTACAACAGGAAGTTCCTTCAATCAAGTTGCCAGTTTCCAACTCTAACAAGTTTCTCTGTTTACCCTGCGAGGTCCTTGAAATCATTGCATGCATGTCATACATCTCATTGCATTGCAGGTATCCCTTTGACAGGTTGCTTACCCTTCTTCGCTGTTTATTTCAGCCGATCGTCATGAATCCTGAATCATCAGCTGAGCAGTCTATCAAGGCCCTCCAAGCTCAGAACGCCCAGTTCCAAGGGCTGATCATGAATTTGACCCAGGGGCAACAAGATCTGAAGGCTCTGCTCTTGAAGAAGGACAAGAAGAAGAAGAGGACTGTTTTGTTCAGCCCTAGACGCAGATCTGGGAACACACCGCAGACTGAAACTGAGAGGACTACCCCATCTGTGAGGGAAAGCAGTCACCATGAGAGAGAGGTGCCTAGTCCAGTGGTCTCCGACAACGAGACAGATTTCAACAACGAACAATACCCTCCGGCTGAGGATAAGTACAAACAGTTGGAAGACCGGCTCAGTGCTATGGAGATACAAAAAGTGCCCGGCCTGGACTCCGAGGATCTAGGTCTGTCTTCTGGGGTAGTAATCCCACACAAGTTTAAGGCACCTGCCTTTGCTAAATACGACGGGGCATCCTGTCCTAAGTTGCATCTCAGGGCTTACACAAGGAGGATCCAACCCTATACAGCTGACAAAAACTTATGGATCCATTTCTTCCAAGAGAGTCTTTCAGGGACTCAGCTCGAGTGGTTTTATCAATTGAATGGAGCCAACATCCGTACCTGGGAAGACTTAGCCACTGCTTTCTACAAGCATTACCAGTACAACGCTGACCTCGCTCCCACGCGCACTCAGCTTCAGGGAATGTCTATGGGTGCAGGCGAAGGTTTCAAAGAATATGCTCAAAAATGGAGAGACCTTGCTGGAAGGGTACAACCACCTCTAATTGACCGTGAGCTCGTTGACATGTTCTTGGGGACTTTGTCTGGTCCATTCTACAACTATCTGATTGGGAATTCTTCTGCTGGGTTCACAGATCTTATCTTGACTGGGGAGAGAATTGAAGCTGGTATCAAGTCGGGGAAGATTCAAGAAACCGCACTTGCCGATGTTCAGAAAAAGCCCCACAGTGGGAAGAAAGAATCCAATGCTATACTTGGTAAAAAGGGTCGTCATGATGTAGGGGCAATCCCGATTTCTGATCCCACGCCCGTTCAACCAAGAAAGAGCAATAGGCGTAGGATAAAGCATCAAGATAGGAAGTATACTGACATCAACATGTCTTTGTCTCAGGCATTACAGCAATTGCTGAAGGCAAAACTGATCACACTAAAGGATCCTCCTCAAAATCCTGACACTTCCTCTCCCAAGTACAACCCGGGTGTGAGATGTGCCTACCATTCTGACAGTCCTGGACATGACACCGACGACTGTTGGACCTTGAAGAACAAGATCCAGGATTTGATTGACGCCCAGGAGGTCAAGTTTGAACACTGATCCTACACCGAATCATCGAGAATGTCTTTTGTTCATTCAAATGTTCAAGTTGTATTTTTCTTTGATTGTTCAAACATTTTATTCATGTCAAACTTTGTTATTTCATTAATGTATCGCAGGTCTGTTTTGAAGCAATATATTCGTATTCACTATACGCAAATTATTTTCATATTTTTTCTGATGTCAACTCTTGAGCTAAAATTCTAAGCCTCTTGAGGGAGGATGACGAAAACGATACCATGATCATTACAGTATGCTTTTGAACGGACCCCGCTGATGAGGTACAGGCATTGTTTCAATTCCTAAACACCGGAGTAATAAGGAAGATAATCCCTCGTCAACCCCTCTGAGCCAAAGAAGTAGGAGTTTTATTTTCGAAAATCAAAACCCTTAATCATAACCTGGGGCAGGGTAGTCTCTCAGTTGATCCAAGTGCATAGCGAATGGCACCAAAGGAGTCCTTACAAAACAACAAAAGACAGTGATGGTTCAGAACAATCATAAGGATAGGCAGTCATTATCGAAAAAAAATCATAAATGAAAAGCCCAAAAAGTCAAAACCTATAAAGGGGACTTACGAAACTGGGGCATCCCGCTGACTGTAATTCCAAAAAGGGAAACAGCTCAGGCAAAAAAAGGGATAACAAAATCAAAAAGAAAGAGGTCTTACAAACCCTCAACAAAAACAAAGATGACTGCCTATTCAAAATAAGTTATCAACATCCGAATCATCACCGGAAAATCAGAGCAAAGACTCAAACAAGGTCTAACGTATGATCAACTGAGTTTAGGTTTGGAGAACATCACGAAGAGCGGGTGGGTACAAATAATTTGAGCCATTATCCTTTGTTTCTTAAACCGTGAACCAGGCCACGTTATAACCCTCAAAAGTCCTAGCTGAAGCATGGGTTAGTTCGAAAGCATACTGTTACGAAGGTATCCTGACTCCTTAAGGCCTACGGTAAAATACAGAGTTGACATCACGTTTTACAAACATTCACTTGTTTTATGAAAAAAGAATGCATTTTCAAAATCTTCAAGACAGACATGCGCTTTGCATTTTTGATATAACATTGTTTGCATATGACTATTTGTTTGAACAGCAGGGAAATTCACAATGAATACCTAGTGAACAGAAGTACTTCCAATCAAGGGGCAGACATGATCATGGTCCATCATCTGGGGCAATCCAGTCAAGATTCGGAGAATCTCTCCAAGGCCAAACAACCTGGGGCAAATCTCCGCCTGGGTCACTTGGGGCATTCCAACAACGAGTCTTGCCTAATCAAATACCTTCTGGTGGCATGACAAAACACTTCTAACAGGGGCAATTCCCTACATCCTGAGAATGGACATAGTCGGAAAAATACTACGCATAATCAAAGACCCGCTAGGTTGACACACCTAGGCAAAAATAAGGGCTTCCCGGCGAACCAAAAGGGTTCGGGCAAAAATCAGGGATGAAAATGAAAAAATCTGTACACCCGGCAAGTCGAAAACCTGAAAAGGCGGCTTGGGCAAAAATGGGTATCCCGGTGGACTGAAAACCCGAAAGGGCGGTCCAGGAAAAAGTTAGGGATCAAAGCGTACGACTATGTCCTGTCATCTTATCACCTGCCTACCAGAAGAAGGTTTGTCCATCAACCGCTATCAGCGCTTCATAGGTCTTCCTCTCATACCTCAGAAACAGGGGCAATAAAGAGTTGTCCAAGCAATCTAATTGTTCCATCCTCCAAAAGGTATCAAGGTAGGTTCAACTAAAGAACATAACCAGATATCCTAATTCCCCAGAGAGTAAGCCAGCAGTCAGTGCATTCTTCTCCAAGCAGAGTTATCCAATCTCAAGGAAATTGAGTATCCTCCAGTAGATCTCAATACTCCCCCAGCAGCAGCATATATATATTCTTAACAAGCATCCCCGGCAGTCTTGGCCTAAAGATTGTTCCCCGGCGGTATCTCAATATTCAAAGGAATCACTTCCCCGCAGTTCAAAGTCTCCCCAGGAGAGCCCAATCTAGTTCCCCAGGAAAGTTGGAATCCATCTCCCCAAGCAGTAAGCCTACCCCCAGTAGATTCTGGAAGCTTACCCTCGCAGAGCACGAACGCGTCGCCCGGCTTTATTTAAAGAGTTATTTCCTCAACAGGATATAACTGGGTTATCCTCAGCCAAAAGCCACGGAAAGAGCGTCCTCGACGTAGTTCTTTCCTATCCCCGGCGAAGTCTATTCACACTTCCAACAACAAGACATCCTCAGCAAGTTACTATCAACATTCAGCAAAGCATCTCTCTCCCCACAGAGTGTTGCTTCCCAGCATGGTCGCTAGAGTATCTTTTCTCCCTGCAGAATCTTCCATTTGCCAAGTTTATTCCGCAACGGAGTCATCTTCTCCTACCGGTATTCTTGCAGTTATCATCCCCAGCGGAAGCAAAATCTATTCTTCAACATCAGCCCAGGATACGACTTCCCGGCACCCGTCAAGGATTTACTTTCCTAGACGAAAAACACATTCATAAAACGTCACATACATCATTATAGCATGCATAGACGCATCATATCACCCCAATCTCATCTATTTTTGGGAACATCTTAAAATCAGGCAATTCATGCATTATGACATTGCATACAACTAATTCGTTACTTTTTCAGGGAAGAACGATCAACAGATAAAAGTCTTTACCCGTTGAGGTAGTAATCGTCCCAGATTCCTTCATCATTCTGCTGAGGTAGTAATCGTCCCAGATTCCTTCATCATCCTGCTGAGGTAGTAATCGTCCCAGATTCCTTCATCATTCTGCTGAGGTAGTAATCGTCCCAGATTCCTTCATCATTCTGCTGAGGTAGTAATCGTCCCAGATTCCTTCATCATTCTGCTGAGGTAGTAATCGTCCCAGATTCCTTCATCATTCTGCTGAGGTAGTAATCGTCCCAGATTCCTTCATCATCCTGCTGAGGTAGTAATCGTCCCAGATTCCTTCATCATTCTGTTGAGGTAGTAATCGTCCCAGCTTCCTTCATCATCCTGCTGAGGTAGTAATCGTCCCAGATTCCTTCATCATCCTGCTGAGGTAGTAATCGTCCCAGATCCCTTCATCATCCTGCTGAGGTAGTAATCGTCCCAGATTCCTTCATCATTCTGCTGAGGTAGTAATCGTCCCAGATTCCTTCATCATCCTGCTGAGGTGGTAATCGTCCCAGATTCCTTCATCATTCTGCTGAGGTAGTAATCGTCCCAGATTCCTTCATCATTCTGCTGAGGTAGTAATCGTCCCAGATTCCTTCATCATAGATTTGGAGTAGCAATCGTCTCAGATTCCTTCATCACATCCTTATAAAAAAAAACCTCCTCTGGTTCAGTCAGATCGACCCTAAGATCTCCCTGATTCTTATCCCAGTAGAAGACACCCAAGATTTTTCTCAACGAGCGTTGTTGAAGGTAAAATCGCCCAAGATTCTCTTACCATTCATGCTAAGGCAGTAACCATCCCTGGTTCATTCATCGCCATTTGAAGCTCCAGACTCAGCTCCTGTAACCAGTCAGGACACATCTATACCAAGCATCTAAAATCAGCTCCTGCAACGTGTCAGGTACTCATTTTCTGTTTTGCAGGTATGCAGGTTCTCGCCAAGGAATCTCCTACGCGATCAATATCCAGATGGAATCTATAAGCCCATCATCCTATCCAGCAATCTCCCAATGGCATCTATAAGCCCATCACTGCTACTATGTGAGCGCAAATTTCTGGGCACTCTAGTGTTCAATCATCTTCCACTCTCGGATTACGAAAGGAACGTCGGCCAATCTGCATCCTCAGGTATAAGAAGATTGAACAGGGGCAACTGTTGTACCCCAAAATTTGCCCTCCCATATTCTCCAATAAATTGCCAAGTCAAGCTACAAAATTCCCCAAGGGTTGCACAGTGCAAAGGTCTCCTATACAGCCAAAACTAGGGTTTGTGTATTGATCAAGAAAATGAAGTTTTCAAAGGTCCAATCAAGTCTCATATGCCTACAAAGATGGTCAAGTATCCTCATAACAAATTGCAAGGCATTCAGCTCAAAATTGCACAGTCAAAACCCTAAATTGCACTACAGTCAACTGTAGGGGCAAAATGGTTATTTGACAGTCAAAAGTTCAAAATTTTGGTCAACATATCATTTTGAAGCCACAAACATCATTTGATCAATGCTTGATCATGATTCTCAAAATTTGGCTCAGAAATCATCAAAGATGCAAAAGTTTCCTTATTTGGACAATTGAAAAAGTCAACTGAAATTGACCAGGGCATAACTTTCACATGGATTATCAGAAAAATTCCATCCAAAGCTCATTTTGAAGAGAAAGACATTTCCTACAACTCATCTTCATACTTCAAGTCCAAGAAATGCTCTTACAAAAAGTTATCATTTTCAACATTATAGGTCATTTTCAAAAGTCAACAAAAAGGGACTTTAAGTCAAAGGCCATAATTTGAGATTGGTAAATCAAAATGACATGGGACCAAAGACATTTGTTAGAGGACTCAAATACCTTTCCAAAATGTCCAAGAACATGAGGAAAGCTTAAAAATTGAGCAAGTTATGCCTTGTGGAAGTTGGGAAATTTTTGGATATTTTGAAAAGTCAACTTTGATCCAAATGACCTAAAATTGCTAATGGGCCCATTTTTCTTCCATGATTCATCATTCCAAGCATATGCACGACCACTTGGCCCAAAGGGAAGTATTTTATCATTTTTTATTTATTTATTTGAATTATTATTTATATTAATTCATTTAAATTATTTAAATACATGAAAAATATCAAACTTGCCTTAACAAATCTTTTTGTACATGTTTTGCCATCAAGATTTCGTGCACATGCTAATTAGGAAATAATTGGATTGATTGGCATAATTTTGACACAAAGAACATGTGAAAAAGATATGAAAAGATCTTAGAAAATCAATTATCAAAAACAATGAATTGCAAAAGATTTGATTGAAATTTTTGACCTAATGCCTTCACTACATAAGCATGATCACAAACCTAACCCTAAGAGACTGAAAACTGCGCAGCAATTCCACTACCAAACTTGAAATTTTCTCCATAAAACTCAAAACTGAAAAATCAATTTGCAGGTGGTTTCAAGCCATAAAATCCATCCTATTACATTCCTAGGACGCTAAGCAATCTTTCTGGATCAAAAGCAGTAATTATAACGCTTAGAAACATTGTACAGAAGCCAGCTTTCCTCACATTTTTTTTACGATTGTGCATCCCAATTCATGCATTCTCTTTGAATTTTAACGTTGGATTTATGTTCCCTGTGTAATTCTGATGCTAACCACATAAACTAATTACGTTCTTAGGCCTTGTATGCAGATATACCATTATTGCTTTTTAGGGTTTGCAGGTTTTTGAATTAGGGGTTTTCAGACCAAGCAAAATCAGACCACAACAATACCACGATCAAAACCAGGAAGCTTGGACGAAGTGATTGCAATGGTCGCGCCTAATTTCTGAACCAAGGCGTGCTGTTCGCTATTTTTAAAACAAGCGTGTTTTGAGGGGGTTCAAAACCCCCGTTAAATGTTTATTATTTTTCAGGAAGAATGAAGCGATGAAGAAGATGATGCAGTGTCACGCGTGGATTGGCTCGTTCAAAATTTCGCGCCAGAAATCCATTAATTAACATATTTGCATTATATTTATTATATGTTGATTAATATACAAAGGAAGCCAACGGCCTGAGTGGTGGAGGGCGTGACTGGTGACATTCAGGACCTGGGTTCGATCCCAGGTCCCCACACTTTCCATATAATTTTTGCCAAAAAATATTCACGTGCAGGCTCAGTAGTGAAGCGCATCATGCACCTTCAGAAATCAACATGCCACGTCCATCCCAGCACCAGATCAACGGCCATGAACTGAAGCCTATGGTGAACTCAGGTCAACGCATACGCACGTGTCATGCAAGAGTCAAAAAGGGCCACACTAAATGGGCCAGGATTCCTAAAATATACCTCCATCTGGGGACTGATACCCCCTGGTTTGCCTTCTCTATATTTTTTTTTATTTTTTTTTCAATTATGATTTTATTTTCTTTATTTGTTTAAGTTAATTAATTATATTTTTACAAAATACAAAAATGCCTAAAAAAATCAGAGAAAGATAAAAACATAATAAATTATTTTATTCTAATATTTTCATAAATAAATTAATATGTAATTATTTAGTTTTAAATTAGGTTGTGATTTTAATTTCTTTTAATAACAAAAATACAAAAATATGTAGAAATAGGTTTGATTATTGTTTTTATTTCTTTTCCCCTTTTACCATAATAATATTCATAATATCTATTTTTCATAATTAAAATTGTACATAATTAATTAGGGTTTTATTTAGATTTTAATTTAATATTTTCACAATAAATTTAAAAGCCATTAGAATTAGGGTTCGCATTCAATTTTCATTTTAATTAATTCCTTTCTATTAAATCTTAAAAAACATAAAAATACCAAAAACATTTTCTTTTAATTTTAATTTTAATTCCGTATTAATTTAATTTTGCGAGAGGGTCCAACGCCCTCGTTCTTAATTGTTTAATTTCACACATTTATTTTATATCGTTTAAATAATTATGTATCTCTCCCAAAGCGTTGTAACATTTACTTCTCGCACTTATTTACTTTGCTTTATTTATCTTTCCGTCAAATCGGGTCCGGTTTAATTTTGGCGATGTGGACCCGCGCCATTTGTAATAGCTTTAGATTTATTTTTCCTCGCAATTTTTAACTGTTAACAAAAAGCATGAAAGAATGTATGGACCAAAAATAAAAACAAAGCGTAGAACACTAATAAACATGACAAGACAAATATCTGAAAACGACACACGAATCGCACACACCACCCCTAGGGTACGCCTCACTGTTGCCTTGCCTCGAAAGGTGATCGTCGAGTAGAGGATGTCTTAGTAAGTCCTCATGATCCGGGAACCTGGCATGAGGGTAGCTTCTAAGGTGTCTTCCCATTGCTCCGGTGATCACCATGTCCCTACAAATTCGAATTGACCCGAACACCTCCAACGGTGGTACTACCTACCTCTCAATGGTGGGATGGCACTACTTTAAAGGACATTTACACAGACGAATTCCTTAGGGTAGGTAGGTTCTCGTAGATACTTGCTCTCTTTAAAAACAAAACAAATCAAAATCTTTTCACACTGACACTTTTCAAAAGCTTTCAAAACAATTTTTCAAACACTCTGACGCATGAGTCGATCTGAAACTTTCAAAGAAACTTTTTAAACCCACAGTTGAAAAGCAAACAAACCATTTTTGAAAACACAATGAGCAAGTATCTAAGAGCCCATGGATAACCATGGATAGAAAGGGTGCTAACACCTTCCCTTTCCATAACCTACCTCCCGAACCGAGAGCGATCTCTATAAGGAATTTTTCTGTGCTTTTGTCCTTTCCATTTGGAGAAAATAAAAGACGGTGGCGACTCTTGCTTCCGCGACATTTCGCGAACCAGCGTTAAACAGTCAGTTCCAGATCCACCGATCACAATGGGCTCTTAGATACTTGCTCATCGTGTTTTCAAAATGTTTGCTTTTCAATTGTGAGTGAGTTTGAAAAAGTTTCGTTTAAAGATTTCAGAATGACTCTTGTATCAGTCCTCAAGAGTGTTTGAAAAATTATTTTGAAAGCTTTTTGAAAGTGTCGGTGTGAAAAGAGTTTTTAGTTTGTTTTTGAATAGAGCAAGTATCTATGAGTCATCTACCTACCCTAAGGAATTAGGCTGTGTAAATGTCCTTAAGGTAGTGCTATCCCACCATTGAGAGATAGGTAGCACCACCGTTGGAGGTGTTCGGGTCAATTCGTTTGTAGGGACGGTGTGGTCACCAGAGCAACAGTAGGACACCTTAGAAGCTACCCTTATGCCATTGATCCTTTTTTAATCCGAGGCAACCGTTTCGAGGCAACTAGATCATGGACATAAGGACTTACTAAAACGTCCTATACTCGACGACCACGTTTCGAAGGTAAGGCAACAGTGAGGCGTACCCTAAGAGTGGTGTGTGAATTTGTGTGTTATTTTCATGTTAAGTTTATCTTTGATCATGCATCGTTGTGAGCTACGCTTGTTTTTATTTTAGGCCATACATTCTTTCATGCAATTAGAATTTAAAAGTGCGGAAATTTAAATGCGGAAAGATAAATCTTACGCTATTACAAGGCGCGGGTCTATACATCGCCAAATTACAAAGACCCGTTTGATAAAAGATGCGGAAAATAAAAGACCTAATTATTATTACAAGGCTTGAACAGTTACATAATATTCGAAAAGAAAATAAGAATAAATGCGCGAAAGAATTAAAGTTGAACGTTCGAGGGCGTTGGACCCTTTTGAGATTAAATTGAATTAAAAGTTAATTAATTATTTTATTAAAAGAAAAGAAATTGTTTTTTATGTTTTTTGGTATTTGTGAAATAAAGAAAATTAAAAATCAAGAGAAACCCTAATTCTAAGTTGTTTTTAATTATTAATGAAAAATATTAAAGTTTAACCTAATTTACTAAATAATTAATGTACATGTTTATTTACAAAATATTTAGTAATTAATAATAATAATAATGATGAGAAAATTATTTATTAAAAAAAAGATGAAAAGGTCAAAAACCCTAATTCTACTTATTTTAATTTATTAAGAAAAATGTTGAAATTGAAACCTAAATTAACTAAATTAATTATTAAAGTTTATTTATAAAATAAATTAATAGTGAATTAAATATTATTAAATATATTACAATTTTTGATTTTTCTGTATTTTATATTATGAAAATTATTTTTGGTGAATTAAACAAAACAATTAAACAATTAAAACAAATTAAAACAAATTAAAGAAAAGAAAAGGAAGTTAAAAAATATAAGACAAACATTGGGGGTGTCTGGCCCATTTAGGAGGTTTTTTTGAAGTAGTTTGGCCCATCAAGACAAGGCCTTCGTTGACTTTCCAGCTTGAGTGCATGTCCATTGACTGAGATACATGGTAGGACTCCTTTTGTAGCCTTTGGATTGAGGCTCATGGGCGCGTGGCAGGCTTGGATGTGAGGTTGTATGATGGACTCTGAAGGAGGCGCTGCGTATGAACACACTAAGACAAAAATTATTAAACGTTTGGGGGGACCTGGGAATCGAACCCAGGTCCCAGCATTTGCAAGGCACATCCTCCACCAACTGAGCCACTTTAGCGCGTTTGTAAATATAATAGACAACAATCGTTATGTAAGAAAACAAATGTTAGTGGTATAACACAAAAACAACGCACCAGATTTTAAATGCTCCAGTCACAATATGCCACGCGTGCTTCGTCTTCGTTTGTACCTGTAACATGAATGAGATAGCGGGGGTTTTAAACCCCCACAAATTGAAAGTGTGGAAAATAGTGATTACGCCCACAGGTAATATAAATTGAGCGTGAGGTTTCCATTCAACTCGTGTTGAGCTCTTGAATTCAACTGCATAGGTCTCAAGGTTCAATTTTTCCTCTACATGAAAGCCCTAATTTGGATGTTCTGAAACCCTAGATATCTCTCATGGCAGATTTTGATACAGGATGCTATAGAACAATTAAACGTTACCAAAAGCTTCAGAATGTTCCTGTGAATACAAAACAACCAACAATAGACATCAAATGCGCATGAAGTATGATATGAATTTATGGAAAATATGGCAAACCGTATAGCTTCGTGGTGATGATTCTTTGCGCGTTGGGACTAGTTCTTGATTGCAATAGACTCCTGGAGACTCAAGCAATTCGTTTGGATCACTTTTAGGCTTCGAATCCACCTGCAACTACGAAATCAGTTTCCAAGTTTTTGTTGAAATTTTGCAACTTGGTTCTATGGCTTCAGCAGCTTTTTCGTGTGTCTCCTGATTCCATTAGGTCTTGCATATGTAAGTGAACGAAATTAGGTTAAAAAACCAAGCCCAATGTCCATGAATTTATGATACCAATATTTGATTTTCTCCATATCTTTTCCAAACTTTTTGCCATGAAAATCATGCCAATTATGGAAGATTTGGTCTTGTTGATTGATGCACGATTTTCCACTTTGCCCTAGTTTGATTTGCTGCACAAAAAAGATTTAAAAGGCATGATTTGATATTTTTCTCATATTTAAAACTAATTAAATGAATAAATAAGAATAAAAATTCAATTAATTAATTAAAAATAATAAAATAAATCCCTTTGATCTTAATGGGTCGTGCATATGCTTTGGGTAATGATTCATGGAAGAATTTGTGGCCCATTAGCAATTTTGAAGCTTTTGAAGCAAAGTTGACTTTTCAAAGTTCCCAAAAATTTCCCAACTTCTCCAAGGCATATCTTGCTCAATTTTGAAGCTATGAACATGTTCTTGAACATTTTGGAAAGGTCTTGAAGTCCTCTAACCAATGCCTTTGGTCCCATGTCATTTTGATTTACCAATCTCAAGTTATGGTCTTTGACTTAAAGTGCCTTTTTGTTGACTTTTGAAAATGACCTATAATGTTGAAATTGATAACTTTTTGTGAGAGCATTTCTTGGACTTGAAGTGTGAAGATGAGTTGTAGGAAATGTGATTCTCTTCAAAATGAGCATTGGATGGGATTTTTTTGATAAACCATGAAGAAGTTATGCCTTGGTCAATTTGCAGTTGACTTTTCCAACTGTCCAAAAATAGAAACTTTTGCATCTTGAGACTTTTTGAGCCATGCTTTGAGAATCATGATCAAGAATTTATCAAATGAGGTTTGTGGCTTCAAAATAAGATGTTGACCAACAATTTTGACTTTTGACTGTCAAATGACCATTTTGCCCCTGCAGTTGACTGTGAAGCATTTAGGGTTTTTGACTGTGCAACTTGATGCTGTGAGTCTTGCAACTTGACATATGGATGCTTGACAATGTATGTAGGCATGTGGGACTTGATTGGACCCTTGAAAACCTCAACTTCTTTGTCAGAACCAAAACCCTAATTTTGACTGTGTTAGGAGGCAATTGGACTGTGCAACCCTTGAGAGATTTTGAAGCTTGATCTTGGCAAATCTTGAAGAATATGGGAGGGAAAATTTTGGGGTACAACAGTTTCCCCTGTTCAATCTTCTTAGACCTGAGGATGTAGATTGGCTGACGTGCCTTTCATAATCCGAAGGTGGAAGATGATTGAACACTAGAGTGCCCAGAAATTTGCACTCACATAGTAGAGTGTTAGCAGTATGATGCAGGGAATGGGCTTACATATGCCATCTGGAGACTGTTGTTGCATGGATGGGCTTATAGATTCCATCTAAGTGTCGATCGCGTAAGAGATTCCTTAGCGAGAACTTGCGTACCTGAGAAAGAAAAAATAATTACCTGGCCTGTTACAGGAGTTGATCTTCAAACTCTTTATGTAGATGTGCCCTGGTTGGATACAGGAATCAAATCTTTAAACTCTTCAGACGTGCCCTGGCAAGATACAGGAATCGAGTCCGGAGAATAGTCGTCAACAGATACACCCTGGCAAGATACAGGAATCAGATCTTCGAACTTTTCAGACGTGCCCTGGCAAGATACATGAATCGAGTCTGGTAATGTAGTCGTCAACAGATACACCCTGGCAAGATACAGGAATCGGATCTTCGAACTCTTCAGACGTGCCCTGGCAGGATACAAGAATCGAGTCTGGTAATGTTAGTCGTCAACAGATACACCCTGGCAAGATACAGGAATCGGATCTTCAAACTCTTCAGACGTGTCCTGGCAGGATACAGGAATCGAGTCTGGTAATGTTAGTCGTCAACAGACACACCCTGGAAAGATACAGGAATCGGATCTTCGAACTCTTCAGACGTGCCCTGGCCGGATACAGGAATCGAGTCTGGTAATGTTAGTCGTCAACAGATACACCCTGGCAAGATACAGGAATCGGATCCTTAAACTCTTCAGACGTGCCCTGGCAAGATACAGGAATCGAGTCTGGTAATGTAGTTGTCAACAGATACACCCTAGCAAGATACAGGAATCAGATCCTCAAACTCTTCAGACGTGCCCTGACAAGATACAGGAATCGAGTCTGGTAATGTAGTCGTCAACAGATACACCCTGGCAAGATACAGGAATCCGATCCTCAAACTCTTCAGACGTGCCCTGGCAAGATACAGGAATCGAGTCTGGAATTAATCGTCAACAGATACACCCTGGCGAGATACAGGAATCGGATCCTCAAACTCTTCAGACGTGCCCTGGCTACAGGAATTGAGTCTGGAATTAATCGTCAACAGATACACCCTGGCGAGATACAGGAATCAGATCTTTAGTTGCGACCGTTGATAGTAATCATCTTTGTATTAACCTTTGTCCTGAAAAGACAAAACGTTAGTTGTATGAAATGTCATGATGCATGACATGCGTGATGTTCTCAGAATGAATGAGATTGTATGTTCATGATGCGTATGTGCATGCTATGTATGTAAATGTTTATGAATGTAATTTCGTCTAGGAAAATAAATCCTTGACGGGTGCCGGGAAGTTAAATACTGGGCTGATGTTGAAGAGTAGAGTTTCTTGTTTCCGCTGGGGATGGTAGTTGCAAGAATACCGGTAGGAGAAGATGACTCCGTTGGGGAATAAACTTGGCGAATAGATTACTCTGCGGGGAGTGAACTCTGTGGGGAAAGAGAGGTTCTTTGTTGAGATGTTGATGATAACTCTGCTGGGGATAGGAAGACTTTTCCGGGGACGATATTTCCGTGGCAATTGGCTGAGGATAACCCAGTTATATCCTGGTAGGGAAATAACCTTTGAATAAAGCCGGGAGACGCGTTCGTGCTATGCAGGGGATAAGCTTTCCAGAATCTACTAGGGATAAGCTTTAAGACCTGCTGGGGAGATTGATTGAATTTTCCTGGGGAAACTTTTCAGATTGGACTGGGGAATGGCTCCACTGGATGTCTGGTATACCACCGGGGAACAATCTTAGATCAAAATTGCCAGGGATGCTTGTTAGGAATGTTTGTATACTCCGCTGAGGAATGTTGAGATCTGCTGGGGATACCCAATTTCCTTGAGGCTGACAGAGTAGGCTAACTCTGCTTGGGGAGAGTATCGCTGACTTGCTGGCTCACTCTCTGGGGAATTAAGATATCTTGGTTGCAATCTTCAGTCGAACTTACCTTGGTACCTTGGTGGACAGAGCAATTAGATCGCTTTTAGACAACTCATTATTGCCCCTGTTTCTAATGTTACCTGTAATTAATCCTTTGTTTCGCATCCAAATATTTATGAGTTAGCAGTTAGTGTCAAATGCATATATCACAAATTGAACATTGGACGTTCTTCGCAAAACAAAATAGAAAAAGGAAAAACAACTGGCAATTTGTCTGAAAAGTGAATTTTATTGATTTTTGAATTTGCTTGTAAATAGGCGTTTATGTACAAGAGGCTGACGTCCTAGTAAGAGAACACCGCCGATCAACAGAGTTTATACAATTTGTAAAAGGAAAACAAAACAGCTGTGTGAAAAAGATAATCCCACTGGGTTCCAACTTTGCTATCGCCTTTATATCTTCGAGCGTCTCATCACTTGGCTGCTCGGTTGAAGATGAAGCTGACTGATCGATGCCGTCTGAACCTGATGTCTGATACCGGATTCTGGATGCAAAGTGATCCAATGAGACATAGTATTACGCTTTATCCCTAACTTTTGCCTGGACCGCCCTTTCGGGTTTTCAGTCCACCGGGATACCCATTTTTGCCCAAGCCGCCTTTTCAGGTTTTTGACTTGCCGGGTGTACATATTTTTTCATTTCATCCCTCATTTTTCCCGAACCCTTTTGGTTCGCCGGGAAGCCCTAATTTTTGCCTAGGTATGTCAACCTAGCGGGTCTTTTATCATGCGTAGTATCTTTTTACTATGTCTGCATTGGCGGGGTGAGGAAGGTCGTCACCATCCATGGTGGTTAGGATCATGGCTCCTCCTGAGAACACATGTTTAACCACAAATGGCCCTTCGTACGTGGGGGTCCATTTTCCCCGGGGATCGCTCTGAGGAAGGATGATGCGTTTGATTACCAGGTCCCCAACTTGATACTCTTGTGGTCTGACCTTTTTGTTAAATGCCCTGATCATCCGTTTTTGGTACGTTTGACCATGACAAATAGCAGTGAGTCTCTTTTCGTCAATTAGGTTTAACTGATCAAGTCGGGTCTGGATCCAATCATCTTCGCTCAAGTCTGCATCCTTCATTATCCGGAGAGAGGGTATCTGGACTTCAATCGGAAAGACTGCCTCCATGCCATAGACCAAGGAAAAAGGAGTTGCCCCGGTTGACGTCCTTGCTGAGGTACGGTACCCATGAAGAGCAAACGGTAACATCTCGTGCCAATCTTTATAAGTTACTGTCATCTTCTGCACAATCTTTTTAATATTCTTATTAGCTGCCTCTACAGCCCCATTCATCTTCGGTCGGTAAGGAGAAGAGTTGTGGTGCTGTATCTTGAATTGCTCGCAGAGCTTAGTGATCATCTTGTTATTGAGATTGGTACCATTGTGCGTAATGATCCTTTCTGGGACGCCGTATCGACAGATCAGGTTATGCCGAATGAACCGTGCCACAACGTTCTTGGTTACGGTAGCGTAAGAAGCCGCTTCAACCCACTTTGTAAAGTAATCGATCGCCACCAGGATGAAGCGATGCCCGTTGGATGCCGTAGGCTTAATCTCGCCGATCATATCAATGCCCCACATTGCAAAAGGCCAAGGTGCAGTCAAGACATTCAGAGGAACTGGAGGAACGTGCACCTTATCAGCATATATCTGGCATTTATGACATGTCCGAGAATGTTGGTAACAGTCAGCTTCCATTGTGGACCAGAAATATCCTGCCCGAAGGATTTTCTTTGCCATGGTGTGTCCACTGGAATATGTTCCGAAGGTGCCTTCATGCAACTCTGCCATGATTCTTTCTGCTTCAGTCTTATCCACACAACGCAGTAAAGTCGAATCATGGTTTCGTTTGTACAGAATGCCGTTGCTAAGGAAGAACTTCGCTGCGAACCTTCTCAGAAACTTCTTGTCGTTGACAGATGCACCTTCAGGGTATTCTTGAGCTTCCAAGTACCTCTTTACCTCGTGATACCAGGGTTTTTCAGTTACTGTCTCATCCTCAAGATCACAACAATATGCAGGTTCGTCCAGTTTCCAGATGATGATTCGGGGAGCCTCATTGTCCCATTTGACTTTGAACATAGAAGACATCGTAGCCAACGCGTCCGCCAACTGATTCTCTTCTCTTGGGAAGTGTTCAAAAGTTATCTCTGTGAAATGGGGGATCAATGTCAATACACATTCTTTGTAAGGAATAAGATTCGGATGTTTCGTATCCCGCTCGCCTTTGATCTGATTGATCACGAGAGCGGAATCTCCGAAGACACTCAGAAACTTGATCCTTAAGTCGATCGCAGCTTGAAGACCCATGATGCATGCCTCATACTCCGCCATGTTGTTGGTGCAGTTGAAATATAGCCGGGCAGTAAGTGGAGTATGAGTGCCTTGAGGGGATATGATCACAGCACCGATACCGTTACCCAAAGCGTTGGAGGCTCCATCAAAGTGCATAGACCATCAGGATCCTTCCTCAGGTCCTTCATCCGGTCCAGGTACTTCACAATCAGTCACTATCATGATGCTCTCGTCAGGAAACTCAAAGTTCATTGACTGGTAGTCGTCTACTGCCTGGTGTGCCAAGTGGTCTGCCAATACACTTCCTTTGATAGCTTTCTGAGTCGTGTACTGGATGTCGTATTCTGTCAAGATCATTTGCCATCTTGCTATTCTTCCAGACAGAGCAGGCTTTTCGAATATGTACTTTATTGGATCCATCTTTGATATCAACAGAGTAGTGTGAGTCAGCATATACTGTCTCAGCCGGCGAGCAGCCCATACCAAAGAGCATCAAGTTTTCTCGAGCAGTGAGTATCGAGTCTCACAGTCGGTAAACTTTTTGCTAAGGTAATAAATGGCGTGCTCTTTTCGGCCAGACTCGTCATGCTGCCCCAGCACACACCCCATTGAGTTGTCAAGTACTGTCAGGTACAGTATTAGAGGTCTCCCTTCAACCGGTGGCATAAGGATGGGTGGTTCTTGGAGATACTCCTTGATTCTGTCAAAAGCGGCCTGACATTCATCGTTCCAACGTACTACCTGATCTTTCTTCAGCAGCTTGAAGATTGGTTCACAGGTAGCAGTTAGATGAGAGATGAATCGGGAAATATAATTCAGACGTCCTAGAAAGCCTCTGACTTCTTTCTTTGTCTTGGGAACTGCCATCTCTTGAATGGCTTTAACCTTGGCAGGGTCCACTTGAATACCCTTGTCACTTACGACGAAGCCTAGCAACTTTCCAGATCTTACCCCGAAGGTGCACTTGTTCGGGTTCAACCCCAGCTTGTACAACTTCAGACGGTCAAACAACTTCTGTAGATGGTCAAGGTGTTCCTTCTCAGTTTGAGACCTTGCAATCATATCATCGACATATACCTCTATCTCATGATGGATCATGTCATGAAATAAAGCAACCATGGCACGTTGGTAGGTTGCCCCAGCATTTTTCAGTCCAAAAGGCATGACCTTGTAGCAGAAGGTGCCCTACTGCGTGACAAAGGTAGTCTTTTCCATATCTTCAGGAGCCATCTTGATCTGATTATAACCTGAAAAACCATCCATGAAGGAGAACACCTTGTGCTGAGCAGTATTGTCAACCAGAACGTCGATGTGAGGTAGGGGGAAATCATCTTTGGGGCTGGCCCTGTTCAAATCCCTGTAGTCAACACACATTCTGACCTTACCATCTTTCTTCGGCACCGGAACCAGGTTGGCAACCCACTGAGGGTAAGAAGTCACTGCTAGAAAACCGACATCAAATTGTTTCATAACCTCAGCTTTGATCTTCTCGGACATCTCTGGACGCATACGACGGACTTTCTGTTTTACTGGCGGGCAGTCTTCCTTGGTAGGCAGGTGATGGACCACAATGTCAGTATCCAACTCGGGCATGTCTTCGTAGGACCAGGCAAAGATTTCCACATAATCATGCAACATCTGAATCAACCATTGTTTTACGCTGAGCTCTAGATTGGCACCAATCTTAACTTCCTTTCTATCTGTCTCAGCACCCAGATTTACAGTTTCCACTGGCTCTTCATGTGGCTGAATGGCCCTCTCCTCCTGGAGTAACAATCTTGCAAGCTCACCAGGCACTTCGCAATCATCTTCACCTTCGTCTTCAGCTAAGTTGATCGGATTTTCGAAGTAATAACTGGCAGTAGCAAAGTCGTTACCAGTGAGATCCAGAGTGGATTGAAACCTGTATGAGTGAGTGTGTGTAAATATAGCTGTTTTGCAATATATAAAGAAAGAAAGAAAGAAAGGGAGCACAAGATTTGAAATGCGAAAAACGTCCAATGTCTTTATTCATGATATATGGAAATGACAAGTAATTTGCCCTCACAAACGAAGCCAACAGTGCCCCGGGTAGGACACCGGGCCAGAAAGTTTCAATTTATTGTTCATTACAAATTAAGAAACAAAGGAATTCATTACTGCGTAACAAAAGTAACTGGTATGTAGTCTTTTGCAGTCCAATTATTCAGTCCACCGTCGGCCGTCGGGTAAATCCAGCTATCAAACTCTGATTCCTCCGTGTCGCCTTTAATAACATTCACTCCCGGGTTGGTGATGAACACGGGAGGTCTTCCGATCCTAGGTTTGCGTACAACCCTCTGAGCCTCTGCAGTAAAACCCAGCCCAAACTTGTCAGTCTTAGGAGTAAAGTCAGGGAGCCTGCCCCAGTTAGCACATTCACCTTTCTCAATTACAGCCCGGGCGTCCTTTAAGGAGGCCATCTTCAAAGGAAAGTCTTCTTCAATTACCGCCTCAGCTGACGCCAATGTTGGAGGTACCTCTTCAAAATGTTGAAAGGGGGTTTCAATAAACTCCCCGTCCATCTCAATATACCGGAAGGAATTCAGATGACTAACCATGTATTCTTCCTCCCCCTGCACAGTGACAATCTTCCCTCTGACAGGGTATTTGAGCTTCTGGTGTAGAGTGGAGGTCACAGCCCCAGCTTTGTGAATCCAAGGTCGACCCAGCAAACAGGAATAAGATGGACGAATATCCATCACATAGAACGTTGAATCAAAGACTTGGGAACCAACACGAATCGGAATATCTACCTCACCATGAACCATCCTCTTCGACCCGTTAAAGGCTCGGACAATGATGTTGCTAGGCTTCAACTCTAGACCTTCACAATCCAACCTGTTTAAGGCCTTCTTGGGTAATACATTCAGGGAAGAACCGGTGTCTACCAACACGTGTGCAAGAGTAGTGCCCCTGCATTCAATGGAGACATGCAGGGCATCATTGTGGTTCTTTCCCTTGGCGGTAAGATCAGCATCCGAGAAACCCAAACCATTGTCGGCGGTCAGATTGGCCACACAGTCAGTAAATTGGTCCGCAGATGTCTCTTGTGGCACATGGGCCGTCTTCAGAAATGAAATCAGGGCCTTGGCATGGGCCTCTGAGCACAACAACAATGATAGCATGGAGATCTTGGAGGGGGTATGCCCCAGCTGTTCAACGACGTTGAAGTCACTCTTCTTGATTATCTTAAGAATTTGCTCCATCTCTTGCTGGGAGGCTTCAACATTCACAGTCTTTGGTGCCTCCATCCGGGCAGGCTCATCATCAATCCCTTTGCCCCGAGCGTCAGATGACTCGACAGCAGGGGTAGAAACTGGATCAGAAGTGGAAACAGGCGCACTCGCAGGTGTTATTATAAGAGGTCTTTGGATAACTGGTGGCGCAATGTCAGGCGAGAAGATCCTGCCACTGCGAGTAACTTTGGCGGGACCAGTGATGTTGCTGATACCGGTACCGGTGTTGAACTCCTGCTTCACTCCAAGTACATACACATCTACCCCATAGTGCCATGGAACAGCCTTGTCAGATTCATAGGGGAGGGGCCCCGGAACAGTAATAATGATGGGTGCAACATACATGATTTTGACGGGCTTCCTCGGGGGAGCCTTGGTAGGATTGTTGAAAATTGTGACGACAAATACTTCTTCAACGGGAACAAAAGGAACAGCGGTCTTCTTGAACAGAATTTCCTTGCTGTCCATCAGGCTTTGGATGCCTGACTTCAGCAACGGACAACCAGTAGGGGAAACAACACACAGAAGGCAACCCTTGCTACAACCTGGAAATAAACCGGCTAGCAACAGGTTCCTCTTAACAGTCAATAGAGGGGTAGCAACATCATCCACAGAAACTACATACAAGTCTTCCTCAATAGCATTTACTCCATGCTGGGGCATAGGAGCAGTCACAACGTCGGGCCTCTCAGGTGCCTCAAACTGTATTTCCTTCGCATCAATAAGGTCTTGAACCTTATTTCTCAGGGCCCAACAATCATCAGTAGAATGCCCCGGGCTATCAGAATGATAAGCACAGCGGGCATTGGGATTATACTTCGGAGATGTAGTGTTCACAACCTTCGGAGCTTCTCTGACGGTCACCAAGTTGGTCGATAGCAATTGCGGCAAGATTTGTAACAAGGTCATACTAAGCCGAGTGAATTCTCTTCTGGGTCTCTCACCCCTTGGTTGGTTAGGTTTCCGAGGAGCGGCAGCAGGCTTTGCAATCACCACCACGTTGACAGCTTGGCGGTGTTCTGGTTTGTTTTGCCTTCTAGGCCCATACACAACACTGGCTTCCTTTTTGAAAGGCTTCTTCTCAGAACTTGAGGACGCAACTTTCTGAATTTTACCTGATTTCATACCAGCCTCTATCCTTTCCCCAGTCAGGATGAGGTCTGTAAACCCTGCAGACGAATTGCCAATGAGATGATTGAAGAATGGCCCGGATAGGGTCCCCAAGAACATATCCACTAGCTCACGATCGGTTAATGGTGGCTGCACCCTGCCAGCCAGATCCCTCCATTTCTGCACATACTCTTTAAAACCTTCTCCCGATCCTAGCGACATACCCTGGAGTTGGGTACGTGTAGGAGCGAGGTCGGCATTATACTGATACTGCTTGTAAAAATCAGTAGCCAACTCCTCCCAGTTACGAACCTTGGTTCCATCCAGCTGATAGAACCATTCGAGATGAGTCCCTGAAAGACTCTCCTGGAATAAGTGGATCCACAAGTTCTTGTCCACAGTGTACGGCTGAATCTTCCACACATAAGATCTGAGGTGTAGCTTAGGGCAGGACGTCCCGTCATACTTTGAGAAAGATGGTGCTTTGAACTTGTGTGGGATGACCACACCAGAAGATAGACCCAAGTCTCTGAAATCCAAACCAGGCACTTGTTGAATTTCCATGGCATTCAGACGGTCCTCTAACTGCTTGTACTTGTCTTCAGCTGGAGGATACTGCTCCTCATTAAAATCAGTCTCGTTGTCAGAGACCACCGAACTAGGAGCCCTTCCCCCTTGGGGACTGCCTTTCCCTACAGAAGAACCAGCTTGATCAACCTCATTCTGCAGTGTATTACCAAACCTCCGACTCGTGTTGAACAATACAGTTCTCTTCTTCTTCTTCTTCTTAACCAGCAGAGCCTTCAACTCCTCTTGACCTTGGGCCAAACTCATGATCAGCTCTTGGAATTGGGCGTTCTGAGCCTGAAGGGCCTTGATGGACTGCTCGGTAGATGATTCAGGGTTCATGATGCTGAAATAAACAGCGAAGAACATTAAGCAACCTGAAAAGAAGAGTACCTGCTATGCACATGATGCATAATATGTGTTTATGCAATGCATTCGGGGGTTCGAAAGTTCAAATTTGTTGTAGACAAAAAGAACACACGTTATCATTAAGAAATAATTGTTCAGTACATCAAGGCCTCATGGGCGAACATTACAAAGTGAATCAATCCCAAAAGACACTGCGCATCCTCTTTGGAGCAATGTAGGTGTTGAGAGTCTTTTCCTCGTGCAGTAGGCGGGTGAGCTCCAAGACCTTCTTCTCACTAGCATGTAGACTGGACTCAAGAGAATTCCATTCTTCCTTAAGCTGGATCCAGCTCTTCTGCATTTCTTCCCAGGATGTAGGCATGTCAGGATGTTGAATGGTGTAGGACACCTCTCCTTCCAGAACTGGCTCTTTGATCACAGGGAGAACATGAGGATATGGCATCACTAACTTCTGGGAGCGGGCTCGTACCCACTTGAGATAAGGCTCCAACGGGATGGAGTTCCTGTGCCCCAGTGTCTTGCTGTCTACCTTGTTGGGCATCCTCCAAGCTCTGATAAATCTCTGGCGAAGTCCTTGTGCATCGTTGTCGAAGTCAAAAACTATGTCAGGAATTAACATGTCATGAGGGCCGTCCCTCCGAGCATAACCAAACTGTCTCCAAGCCAGATACGGGTTGTAAGTAATACCTCCTCTGATTCCAAGTAAAGGAACATTAAGAAACTCCCCGCAACGATCAATGATAGTGACATCCTCTCTGGACCGAGAGCACCAATGTATATCAGCATGTGTAAGAGTCATCAATCATTGTGACCATCTCAAACCCCGCTCATTCTTCAAGACTGATTGTGGAAGGTGCGAAATAAACCACCTTCCCAGGAGAGGAGTGCAGCACATAAGAACACCTCTCTTTCTCATGGTTCGAGTGTAACATGAGTGAAGGATGTCTCCGAGCAACGTAGGTATATGATTCCTGGACATGAAGATCTGGACAGCACTGATATCTATAAGCTGGTATGGATTCGGGAACAACACCAACCCATAGACAAGGAGGGCCACAACTTCCTCAAAGGCTTGTAGGTCAAGGGAGTTCCAACATTCTTGGGCCTTCTCAAACAGAAACCTGGCTAAGAACCCTTTGATACCACTTCTAACTTCCCAATGTCCCTTGATGTCAGATGGTTGTAAGCGTAAGGCTTTAGCAATCTCTTCAAGTTTGGGTTCCTTTTCCGTACCGTTGTAGGGTAGATGACTAAGGATAGGGATCTTCAGAAGCCGGGAGAACTCTTCCAATGTAGGCACTAGTTGATAATCCAGGAAAGTAAAGCAGTGATGTAGAGGGTCAAAGAATTGGAAGAGAACCTTAATCATATCTTCCTCAATGTTGGTGTTGACCAAGCTGATGAGTCTTCCATGCCTCTCACTGAAAGAAGAGCTCTCGGGAATCCTGGATATACGTTCCTTAAGCTGAGGAGGGATCCTTACAAGGCTGATCTGAATTGTCTTTCTGCGAACAGTTTCCATGTCCTACAAAACAAGAACAAATATGAAGATTCGAACCCCTGAAATGGTTAGTCAATGCATATGATGCTGTATGATGTTATGATGCTATGATTAACCACACTACAAATATTCACAAAAGCAAACATGGTAAAGCACACAAGTCACACCATAGCCCTTAGAGTTTAGGCCAGCATGGGGTCTAGGTAATACCCTCTTGAAGTTGGTGGGCTCAACCTGTCCTATCAGAAGTAACCGGGTTCTAAGGGTCCCAATATCATTGGATTGCTTTCATTGTTCATCGTTTCGATTTAGCCACTGAACTGGCGACCGAAATATTCCAAGAAAACAACCCTCAATTGAGTGTAGTATCGAGTATCAACCAACCTCGGACTGCACCAAAGTCAGTTATCTCACTACCCTAAAGAGGCCAAGATGGTTCAATTAAGGTTCCTAAGGTCAGTTGATGCTTCACGACATCACGCGGCGGCCCCGTACTCTCCTTGACTGGACTCAAGGGTTACCGGTACACACCAAAGTTCCACATCAACGTAGCAGACTGCTTCAACCATGTCGGTATACCCCGCACAGTTCCCTCACAGCCTTGTTGCTACTTTCTAAGAAGGTATCCCCCATATCCGGGTTAGGATCTATAGAACTCCCAAGACAGGCCCACAATTTAAAGCAAACAAATCAGACAATTGAAAACACAAGTGATCTTAGTCCTAAGGTACACCTCACTTTAAAATTTTCCCCAGCAGAGTCGCCAGTTCTGTGATCGGTGGATTTAGAACTGACTGTTTAACGCTGGTTCACGAAATGTCGCGGTAAGCAAGAGTCGCCACCGTCTTTTATTTTCTCCAACATGGACAGGACAAAAGCACAGCAAAATTCCTTATGAGATTGTCTCTCGGTTCGGGAGGTAGATTTATAGAAAGGGAAGGTGTTATCACCCTTTCTATCCATGATTATCCATGGGCTCTTAGATACTTGCTCATCGTGTTTTCAAAATATTTGCTTTTCAATTGTGAGTGAGTTTGAAAAAGTTTCGTTTAAAGATTTCAGAATGACTCTTGTATCAGTCCTCAAGAGTGTTTGAAAAATTGTTTTGAAAGCTTTTTGAAAGTGTCGGTGTGAAAAGAGTTTTGAGTTTGTTTTTGAATAGAGCAAGTATCTATGAGTCATCTACCTACCCTAAAGAATTAGGCTGTGTAAATGTCCTTAAGGTAGTGCTATCCCACCATTGAGAGATAGGTAGCACCACCGTTGGAGGTGTTCGGGTCAATTCGTTTGTAGGGACGGTGTGGTCACCAGAGCAACAGTAGGACACCTTAGAAGCTACCCTTATGCCATTGATCCTTTTTTAATCCGAGGCAACCGTTTCGAGGCAACTAGATCATGGACATAAGGACTTACTAAAACGTCCTATACTCGACGACCACGTTTCGAAGGTAAGGCAACAGTGAGGCGTACCCTAAGAGTGGTGTGTGAATTTGTGTGTTATTTTCATGTTAAGTTTATCTTTGATCATGCATCGTTGTGAGCTACGCTTGTTTTTATTTTAGGCCATACATTCTTTCATGCAATTAGAATTTAAAAGTGCGGAAATTTAAATGCGGAAAGATAAATCCTACGCTATTACAAGGCGCGGGTCTATACATCGCCAAATTACAAAGACCCGTTTGATAAAAGATGCGGAAAATAAAAGACCTAATTATTATTACAAGGCTTGAGCAGTTACATAATATTCGAAAAGAAAATAAGAATAAATGCGCGAAAGAATTAAAGTTGAACGTTCGAGGGCGTTGGACCCTTTTGAGATTAAATTGAATTAAAAGTTAATTAATTATTTTATTAAAAGAAAAGAAATTGTTTTTTATGTTTTTTGGTATTTGTGAAATAAAGAAAATTAAAAATCAAGAGAAACCCTAATTCTAAGTTGTTTTTAATTATTAATGAAAAATATTAAAGTTTAACCTAATTTACTAAATAATTAATATACATGTTTATTTACAAAATATTTAGTAATTAATAATAATAATAATGATGAGAAAATTATTTATTAAAAAAAAGATGAAAAGGTCAAAAACCCTAATTCTACTTATTTTAATTTATTAAGAAAAATGTTGAAATTGAAACCTAAATTAACTAAATTAATTATTAAAGTTTATTTATAAAATAAATTAATAGTGAATTAAATATTATTAAATATATTACAATTTTTGATTTTTTTGTATTTTATATTATGAAAATTATTTTTGGTGAATTAAACAAAACAATTAAACAATTAAAACAAATTAAAACAAATTAAAGAAAAGAAAAAGGAAGTTAAAAAATATAAGACAAACATTGGGGGTGTCTGGCCCATTTAGGAGGTTTTTTTGAAGTAGTTTGGCCCATCAAGACAAGGCCTTCGTTGACTTTCCAGCTTGAGTGCATGTCCATTGACTGAGATACATGGTAGGACTCCTTTTGTAGCCTTTGGATTGAGGCTCATGGGCGCGTGGCAGGCTTGGATGTGAGGTTGTATGATGGACTCTGAAGGAGGCGCTGCGTATGAACACAATAAGACAAAAATTATTAAACGTTTGGGGGGACCTGGGAATCGAACCCAGGTCCCAGCGTTTGCAAGGCACATCCTCCACCAACTGAGCCACTTTAGCGCGTTTGTAAATATAATAGACAACAATCATTATGTAAGAAAACAAATGTTAGTGGTATAACACAAAAACAACGCGCCAGATTTTAAATGCTCCAGTCACAATATGCCACGCATGCTTCGTCTTCGTTTGTACCTGTAACATGAATGAGATAGCGGGGGTTTTAAACCCCCACAAATTGAAAGTGTGGAAAATAGTGATTACGCCCACAGGTAATATAAATTGAGCGCGAGGTTTCCATTCAACTCGTGTTGAGCTCTTGAATTCAACTGCATAGGTCTCAAGGTTCAATTTTTTCTCTACATGAAAGCCCTAATTTGGATGTTCTGAAACCCTAGATATCTCTCATGGCAGATTTTGATACAGGATGCTATAGAACAATTAAACGTTACCAAAAGCTTCAGAATGTTCCTGTGAATACAAAACAACCAACAATAGACATCAAATGCGCATGAATTATGATATGAATTTATGGAAAATATGGAAAACCGTATAGCTTCGTGGTGATGATTCTTTGCGCGTTGGGACTAGTTCTTGATTGCAATAGACTCCTGGAGACTCAAGCAATTCGTTTGGATCACTTTTAGGCTTCGAATCCACCTGCAACTATGAAATCAGTTTCCAAGTTTTTGTTGAAATTTTGCAACTTGGTTCTATGTCTTCAGCAGCTTTTTCGTGTGTCTCCTGATTCCATTAGGTCTTGCATATGTAAGTGAACGAAATTAGGTTAAAAAACCAAGCCCAATGTCCATGAATTTATGATTCCAATATTTGATTTTCTCCATATCTTTTCCAAACTTTTTGCCATGAAAATCATGCCAATTATGGAAGATTTGGTCTTGTTGATTGATGCACGATTTGCCACTTTTCCCTAGTTTGATTTGCTGCACAAAAAAGATTTAAAAGGCATGATTTGATATTTTTCTCATATTTAAAACTAATTAAATGAATAAATAAGAATAAAAATTCAATTAATTAATTAAAAATAATAAAATAAATCCCTTTGAGCTTAATGGGTCGTGCATATGCTTTGGATAATGATTCATGGAAGAATTTGTGGCCCATTAGCAATTTTGAAGCTTTTGAAGCAAAGTTGACTTTTCAAAGTTCCCAAAAATTTCCCAATTTCTCCAAGGCATATCTTGCTCAATTTTGAAGCTATGAACATGTTCTTGGACATTTTGGAAAGGTCTTGAAGTCCTCTAACCAATGCCTTTGGTCCCATGTCTTTTTGATTTACCAATCTCAAGTTATGGTCTTTGACTTAAAGTGCCTTTTTGTTGACTTTTGAAAATGACCTATAATGTTGAAATTGATAACTTTTTGTGAGAGCATTTATTGGACTTGAAGTGTGAAGATGAGTTGTATAAAATGTCATTCTATTCAAAATGAGCATTGGATGGGATTTTTCTGATAAACCATGAAGAAGTTATGCCTGGGTCAATTTGCAGTTGACTTTTCCAACTGTCCAAAAATAGAAACTTTTGCATCTTGAGACTTTTTGAGCCATGCTTTGAGAATCATGATCAAGAATTGATCAAATGAGGTTTGTGGCTTCAAAATAAGATGTTGACCAACAATTTTGACTTTTGACTGTCAAATGACCATTTTGCCCCTGCAGTTGACTGTGAAGCATTTAGGGTTTTTGACTGTGCAACTTGATGCTGTGTGTCTTGCAACTTGACATATGGATGCTTGACAATGTATGTAGGCATGTGGGACTTGATTGGACCCTTGAAAACCTCAACTTCTTTGTCAGAACCAAAACCCTAATTTTGACTGTGTTAGGAGGCAATTGGACTGTGCAACCCTTGAGAGATTTTGAAGCTTGATCTTGGAAAATCTTGAAGAATATGGGAGGGAAAATTTTGGGGTACAACAGCGGGATGCCCCAGCTTTCCTAAGCCTCCTTTGCATGCTTTGGCTCGGTGGGCTTTTTCTTTTTTGAGAGATTGACTGCCTATATGATAGAGAACCATCACTGTCTTTTGATTCCAAGGGAATTCTTTTCTTTGTCATCGTGCGTTGTATTATGAACTGAGAGTTTGCGACTTCAATGCGCATTTTATTTTGAATTAACTGAGATACTACCATGCCCCAGGTTTATATCAAAGGTTTTGATTGTTTAGAATAGAAAACTCCTACTTCTTTGGCTCGAAGGGGTTGACTAGGGATTATCTTCCTTATAACTCCAGTGTTTGGGAATTGAAAGAAATGTCTGTACATCATCAGCAAGGTCTGTTCAAAAGCATACTGTATGAGATCATGGTATTGTTTCGTCATCCTCCCTCTAAAGGCTTGCAAATTTTTATCAAGAGTTAAATATCATAAAGAAAGCATAAGAGTAGTGAAAACGAATGGATGAATTCAAGACAAACATATGCAATGCATTAATGAAACAGAGTTTGACATTAGCAGATAATTGTTTGAATAACACAAGAAATTACAACTTGAAAATTCAAATGAAACAAACACAATCTCAATGAGCTGGCATAGGAGCAGTGATCATGCTGGAGTCCCTGGAGGGTCAAACTCGATCTCCTTGGCATCAATCATGTCTTGGATCTTGTTCTTCAGAGGCCAACAGTTGTTGGTGTCATGCCCCGGGCTATTAGAGTGGTATGCACACCTTTCATTGGGATGATAGGTAGGAGCAGAAGTATTTGGGTTCCGGAGAGGAGCCCTCAATGTAATCAGATCCCTCTTCAACAAGTGTTGCAGTGCCTGAGACAGTGACATGTTGATCTTGGTGAACTGTCTCTTAGGTGCGACCTCCTTATGATGATGCCCCTGTCTTTGTTGAGCAGGCGTAGGACTGGAGATCAAGATTGCTCCTATGTGTTGGTCATGACGACCCTTTTGACTGTTCGCAGCATTGGACTCTTTCTTTCCGTTGTAGGGAATTATCTGGGTATCCGAGGATGTAGTTCCTTGGATCTTTCCACTTTTGATGCCAGCTTCGACCCTCTCGCCGGTCAGTATTAACTCGGTGAACCCGGCTGAGGAGCTTCCAATTAAGTGATTAAAGAAAGGCCCCGTCTACGTCCCCATGAAGATGTCAATCATCTCTCTGTTAGTTAAAGGGGGTTGCACCTTGCCAGCCAAATCTCTCCACTTTTGGGCATATCCCTTGAAGCTCTCGTCGGAACCCATGGTCATGCTCTGCAATTGCACACGAGTTGGTGCAAGATCAGCATTATACTGATACTGCTCATAGAAAGCAAAATCTAAGTCCTTCCAGGTGTAGATGTGAGAACTCTCCAATTGATAGAACCACTCGAGTTGAGCTCCTACCAGGCTTTCTTGGAAGAAATGGATCCAAAGCCTTGGATCAGCTGTGTATGGTTGAATCTTGCAAACATAAGACTTTAGATGCATCTTAGGGCAAGAGACTCCATCGTATATGGCAAAGGTGGGGACCTTGAACTTTGGCGAGATGACCAATCCAGGAACTAAACCCATGTCTCCCAAATCCAAGCCAGGTATTTGTTGGACTTCCATGGCGTTGAGGCGATCCTCCAACTCTTTGTACTTGTCATCAGCGAGAGGATATTGTTCCTCAGAGTAGTCAGCTTACTCTTCATCAATCTCCACATTGTAGTCTTCTTCGAGACTGGCCCCTATGCTGGGTGGAGTTGCAAGGTCCAGGGTCTTAGGTCTTCTTCTCAAGTTCAGGATGCAGGCGGCCTTCTTGGACTTCTTCTTGTCTTTGATAAGGAGAGATGTCAGATCCTCTTGCCCTTTCCCCATAGCCAGAAGCATTTGTTGGAATTGAGCATTTTGAGCCTGGAGATCCTTCACCGTTTGTTCCATATCCATCTTACTGAAATAAACAGTAGGAAGAATAAGGAGACCTGTATAGGAGAAACCTGTTATGCAATGATATGTGTGATATATATGCAATGTTTTCAAGGATCTCTTGGGGTAAACACAAGAGAGTGTTAGAGGTTGAACTTCGATCTTTGATTGGAGAACTTTGCACTGGTGGATGTCTTTCCACGAGAATCAAGCTCACCATGTCAAGTGGGTCATAGCCCCTGATTCAAGTTGTTGCACTTGATCTTTGACTGGCATTTGTTTAGAGGAGAAACCTCTTGCCCTTTGGTAGACGTCTGGTTCAACGTAACCCTGCATCAAAAGAACCCTCGAGATCCTTGAAATGGTTATTGAAAATGCTATGATATGATGTCATGATGTTATGTACATGCATGCAAAAGCAAGTGAGTGTAAATACAGACAAACATATTCACACAAAGCAAAACAAGTCCTTAGGTTTAGGCTTGCATGGGATTTGTAGGTAAGTACCCTCTTGAAGTTAGTTGGCTCATCCTGTCCTAAAATAGAAACCGGGTTCTAAGGAGCTCAATATCATTGGATTGTTTTCTGTGTTCATTGTTTTGGTTTAGCCACTTAACTGGCGACCAAAATATTCCAAGAAAACAACCCTCAATGAGTGTAGTATCGAGTATCTACCAACTTCGGACTGCACCAAAGTCGGTCATCTCACTACCCCTAAAAAGGCTAAGATGGTCAATTAAGGTTCTAAGAGTTCGTTAGTGCTTCACGACATCACTCAGCGGCCCCGTACTCTCCTTGATTTAACTCAAGGGTTACCGGTACTCACAAATATGTCACACTAACATAGCTTACTGCTACAACCATGTCGGTATACCCCGCACAGTTCCCTCACAGTTTTTTTGCTATTTACCTAAAAAGGTGCCCCAAATCCGGGTGTAGGATTTACAACAAACCCAAACAAGGAACCAAAAAGTAAAGCAATCAAGGAAAACAAGGCAAGAATGTAAAGGTGATCTAAACCCTAAGGTAACCCCACTTTAAAAAAAATCCCCAGCAGAGTCGCCAGTTCTGTGATACGGTGGGAGAACTGACTTGAGTTTTTGCGTTTGTTTTTGCACTTGTTCGGTTTAGCAAGAGTCGCCACCGACTTTTTATTTTATCCTAAAGGAAAGGTTAAAAAGCACAGGAAAAACCTTTTGAGATGTTTCGTGGGTTCGGGGGGTAGATTATGAAAAGGGAAGGTATTAGCACCCTTTTCATCCATGGTTATCCATGGGCTCTTAGTTACTTGGTTTTAGATCACTTGCCTTGATTTTTGATTGCTTGAAATGGTGTGTGTATTTGTGTTTTGAAAATGTTTTGAAATAGACGCCTTTGTTTCGGAAACCGTTGTAATGACTCGTGTTTGAGTATATACAAAGGTGTGTATCTTTTCGAAAAAATGTTTCAAATGTTTTTGAAAGTTTGTTTTGAAAGTGTTTGTGGAGGGTGGTTTAAAAAGTAGGCAAGTGTTTTTGCAAGTTTGTCAAGTAACTAAGAGTTTTGTCTACCCCTAAATTTACTCAAAGGTTTTTCTCATGTTTTAACCCTTTTTAACAATTTTGTTCCACCATTGTATTTGGTGGACAATCTTGCGTTTAGGATGTTTAACGGGACAGGCGCGGGTCATCGTATGGACCATAAATGCAATGGTGCCAAGTGTCTTTGGCAATTTTGTTTGAAGGGACTATGATCATTTTTGATTAGGCAACTTTCGAAAGCGTCATCGAGGGACTATGATCATTTGAATTGTTTTGCCAAAGAAACTCGACGTGCAAGCATGGCCCATTTTGTAAGGTAACAAGCGGGATTACCCTAGGGGTGCAAGTGTGATTGTGTATTGATTTCATGTATTTGTCTTGTATTAGGTTATCTAGAGTTTGATTTTATGTACGTACAAACCCTAGGTCTAACCATGGTATATTTGAAAAGCGATAAATTGCGGGAATTTAAAGTCTACGCTATTACAAATGAGTATCCGGGAGTGGGGGTACAAATTTACAAATGGGGATGAGACTTAAATGGGAGAGTAGTGTCCAAATAATTTACAACCAAATCGAATTGCGCAAATGCAATATGTAGTGTATAGCAATGTATAAGAATAGCAAATGTATATGTGTAAAGCAAAGTAAATGTATCGACGTATTTGTGTATTGTAAATGTGTAAGTGTATGTGTAAATGTATGAGGCTTATTTACAAGTTGAGATGTGAACTTAATGAAAAAAATTAAGTATCGGTTATTTATTTAATGTTATCATTTTGTATTTTTGTTTAATATGTACAAACAAAATATTTTAAGAAAAAAGAAAAGAAAATGTTTTTTTAAGGAATTCTACTTTTTTCATGTATTAATGTTAATGTTTTTTAAGTTAATTATGTACAAAGGTTCTTTTTATTAATTTAAGAAAAGGTTCAAAAGTAAAAAAAAGTTGTTTAAACCTAATAATAAAGGAAATCTAATATTTATATATTAAATAGGGTAAACAATATTAGTAAGATTTTTTACAAGAAAAGAAATCAATGTATTATTTTACTTATAAACAAAAATGGTATATATTAGTTTAAATTATGAAAATAAAAATGATAGAAAAGATGTTAGTTTATAAGTATTTACAAAGGATAAAAAATGAAGGGAAAGATAGAATGGGCTTTAAGGGTTTTAGGCCCAAGCTGAAACAAGGGAAACAGAAGCAAAAGGGGGGTGCTCGCCTGATTTTATTTGGGCTTTAGGCTCATGAACGGGGCAAGGCCCAAGATACCTCACAACATGTTTTTTAGGGTTTCTCATAGTTTGTTCATTTGGAGAAAGCTAGGGTTTGTGATACAGAGAGGCGCCATTCACCTCTTCACTTCCGTTCATCTTCTCAAAGCATACTTAGCTACTGACGCCTTCTTCATTCCTAGCCACCAGACGCCATTGTTCGTCCTCTTCCCTCCATGGTTGGGCAACGCGAAAACGAGAGAAAAAGTAACGATTTCGTTCCCTTCCCTTTTAGGGTTTTATGTTTTATAATTTTGCATGTATTGCTTCTTCGTGTGCTGATTTTAAATGTTTGTTATTTTGTTTTCTGTTTGAGGATCATGAAAGGGAAGAAAAGAAGTTATACTACCTTCGATCTTGGAGACGGAGGAGGATGAATCAGAGGCGTCGAGGATGGCGGAGGGCGGAGGAAGCGGTGAGGATGCGCGCTTTGCTTGGAACCATGGTATTCTGTATTCTTCCTTTGCCTTTGAGTGATTATGATGATACTCTGAATCTTGATATGCTGGCTCTTTTGCTTCTATGTGTTTGAGTTGCCTTTTCCTCTTCTTCTCTTTTACTCGCTTCTGTTTCCTATGAACATGATGTTATTGCTCTGAGATTAATTGATATGTTGTGCTTGAGTTGCCTTGATGATGGTGTTGTTGAGTATAGTTGTATGTTTGTGAGTATTAGGGCCCTATGATGATTGCACTCTGAGGGCGTGGTTGCTTAGAACTGCTTAGTGTTTGATATGCTGAGACATTTGGGGAATATTGTTGTGGTGGATTTTGTTGGTATGTTTGGTTGCCTCGATGATGAACTCTCTGAGTTCTGAGAGTTTGGCTTATGGTGCTGGTTCAAGGCTTATGGTTTAGGCTTGGAATTTCTGCAAAGCTTAAGGCCTCAGTTTGAATTTGTTTGTGAGTTTGACAATTTTAGAGCTTGAGGGCTTTGAGGGTATGGCTTGTATGTTTGTATCAGTTTGATAGGTCGGGTTAACAATGGTTTAAGGCTTATGGTCTTTAGAGGCAAAGGCTTATGCAGGTTTGGCTTTTGGCATTTTTTGTTGACATTACAGGTTTAGAGGCCTTAGGCGTGTATGTTTGAATGCTTAAGGTTTGATGGACTTGGAAGTTCTTAGGCTTTTTGGCTTCTGAGATATATTCTGTAGGTTGGTAAGTTTTTTGTATATTTTTTCAGGGTCTTGACCTTTTGTCTTTTAAGGGCAGGAGGTGTTGTATATTCGTTCTTGGTCAATCCTTGGACAGGTTTGCAAGGCTTGAGGCTTTCACTCTTTGTGATCACTTCTGCTGCATATGTTCTGCCTCTTTTTGAATAGCTCTGATACATGCTCTTTTTAGCCTTTAGCCTGCTGTACTGTAATCTGCTTTCCTCTCTCTTTCTCTCTCTGGATTAAAGAAAGCATTTTTATTGCTTTAATTTCGTCTTTTCTGAAAAAACAAATGGCCTAGGAAGATGATGCATTCTGAATGTTGCTTGCACTTGTCCCTTTTCCACTGCATATTTCCATGTTTCTTGCATACTTTATGTACTTTCTCTTGACAGCTTTTGGAGTTGTTGATATTTTGATATCCTTGGACAGCTTTTTGCTTAGTTTGAGATTGCAATTCAGTTTGCCTTTATGCTGTTTGGAAACTTGGTTGACAAATTTTGGATTTACTCAGTATGCTTAAAAATTTGAATTTGTGCATTATTACAACTTTGTGCATTTCATGTTTTATTGCAAACATTTCATCCCTCTTTGTGAACCGGGAGAAATCTCGTGATTTGCAGAGAGGGCAAAACTGATTCCGGCCATTTGTTTTTAATGATGAATCTTTTTAACTGTCTATCTTTAATTATTTTATCTGCTTTGACCTTTCTTTTGTTTCTTGTTTTGCAGATGAAAAATAGATGAGCAACAAGGGAGCATTGGATAGAAGAATGAAGATTAGGAAATTTAGGACATAGTTTATTTCAATTTTAATTATTGTAACTATTATTATTATAAATACTTTGTAAATAAATATTGTATTTAAATAACAATTGTAACAAATGATCAAAGATGAATAAAAATTCCTTTTGACCAATTAATTCCTTTTATTTCCTTTCAATTGTTTAACTTAATTATTTGAATTTCCTAAATTAAAACAATTGGAAATAAATCCAATTATTATGACTTTAGAAAAAAGAAATAATTAATAAACGTCCGGCGTTCCGACTTAAACATAACAATGCACAGTCAAATCAAACAAACATCCACATGTCTTCTTTTTACTGATTTAATCCAAACAACTGCAAATTAACAATCAGCAGCCTCAGTCCTTATCTTAGAGTAATCTGAACAGCATTGATAGAACTAACTCTTTCTGAGAAATATGCGTGCAAAACCCTGATTTTTGACTTAACACTGGAGAAACGCCTGTCTGATCAAACTTTGAGCCAATTCAACCAAACCCTAAGCAATCTGTTTGAACCGTCTTAAAATCAATGAAAACCCTAAATTTTGTCTGACTGACGAGAAAAGTCTGTTTGACTGATTCTCGAGCCAGTCTGAAAAATCAGGAAAAGCCCGAAGCTGTGATTTCTGGTGGAAAAAGGGGAGGGCAAATTTTGGGGTACAACACTACGCTATTACATCATTTAAGGGATGAGAGTACAATTTACAAATGGGGATGAAGTAGGAACTTAAATATTACAACCATATTGAATAAACATGAAGGAAACGTAAAAACAGTGTAAAAAGAAGGGGGAAAATGCATTTTGAACTATTATGTGTCGACCCAAGCTCATATGCATCGACACATAACTTTCCTTGCCCCTGTATTTCCAAATCAACTCAGTATGAGTCGATACATAATGGTATATGTCGACTCATACAATGCATGTGTCGACTCATACGTGCTTTATGTTGACTCATACATTGTTTTTACTTCTGTTTTGGGCCTATAAAGCAGTATGTATCGACTCATAAGGCTATGTGTTGACTCATACTGTCATTTTTTCTACTTCGACATTGTTTTGCTGCATACATGGGTTAGTTCTCAACACATAATGAAAAGAATGGAAGATAAACAAAAGGTTAGATTTAAGGACAATGGTTACTACATGTTTGTCTTCAAAAAAATGAATTACTAAAGTCAAGAAACTTACCTTGGAGTTGGATCTTTATACTCTGAATTTGCGTTGTTGTCTTGACTGTTATTGAAATTAGAAGAGAAAATATAGGTGTTGTAGAAGCTTGTTCTTGAGTTTGAACAATTTTTAGGTGATGTATGTGAGGTGCTTAGATGTTTAGACAGAGCTTGCAAGGTGTGAGAGTTCCAAATATTTGGATTTTAAAACTCAAGAGTGGAAGATTTTTTGGACAATTATGGTTTTTGATGGCTAGTTTACAACAAGACTTATGGCTTTTCTCTCTATTTTTCTAACCTTTTTCCAACTTCTTTCTCTTGCAAATGCTTCTTCTATTTATAGGCAAGGGGTTTGTGCATATTGTTGTACCCCAAAATTTTCTCTCCCATATTTCTCAAAACATTGCAAGAAAGATCTCCAAGTTGCTGAAGGTTGCTCAAGAATTGGTCAGACAAGCTCTCTCCTAAAGCAGTCTACCCCAAATTAGGGTTTGGTGTTGCATCAATATCCTTGATCCCAAGTGACCCCAAGTGCTCACCAATGTCCTAATATGTTCTCAAGATCATCCATGTCAAGTTTCAAGCCTTGCAGAGGAAGTTTGCTCAATCAATTGCTCAAAAAGTCCAAAAGTCGACTATGCTAGGGCAAAAGTCAACTGTGACCTACAAACAGTCAAACTTCAAGATTTTTTGTCAACATTCTCATTTTGAAATATATTTCATCATTTTATCAAGATTTGATCATGATTCATCTAGGATTGCTCAAAATTCATCAAGACTCAAAAGTTACTAAATTAGGGTTTTGTAGGAAAAGTCAACTCAACTTTGACCAAGCATAACTTTATCCTACTTTATGATAAATGACCCATCCAAAGCTCATTTTGAAGAGGATGCAATTTCCTAAAATCCATATTCATACCCCAAGATCAAAAAATGCACTCACAAGAAGTTATGAATTTGGACATTATAGGTCATTTTTGAAAGTCAACAAAAACACCTTTTTTGTCAAAGCTTATAACTTGAGCATGGAATATCAAAATGAGATGATACCAAAAGGGTTTATTATAGGACATCTCAAGCTTTCTATAAAGTCCAAGAACACCTCCAAAAGTTCAAAATTGAAGAAGTTATGCATTGTTGAAGTTTGACTTTTTTGCAAAATTGCCAAAAGTCAATTATCCCCAAAACTTCAAATTTTGCCAAATGGGCCCATTCTTTTTCACTTGATTTGAGTTTGAATTATTTCCCACGTGCCCTAGCTTCAGCCATGTGTCCATATCTCATTTTTATTATTTAATTTGATTTTTATTTGAATTTATTCATTTTAAATCAAATAAAATCACATAAAATCCAAGGCATTGATAACTCATGATTTTCTGGTTGTTTTAGGCTTTGATCACAGCTAGCATTGCAATAAAATTTGTGTCAAAGTCATTATGCACAAGAAGATATGATTTGGATCAAATTTGATAAGCTTGTAAAAGCAAATCAAATCAAATATCAAAGCTTTAATGGAGAGAGATTTGGACAGCAAATTGAGACCTAATCCAATGTACAATACATAAGCAAGCCAAGGACACGAAAATCAGGTTTGGAGAGCATTGGTAGAGGCAGAACCAAAGTGGCAAAAATCACAAAAAAGCTTGAGATCGAAATCCAGGTTGAAGGCATTTTCAAGGCCTGAGACGTATCCCAATCGCTTCCTGGCAACGCACACAAGCTATCCCAATCCAAACCAAGCATTATCAAGCCTTCATACGCGTTATAAGTCTCACGCAAGTTATCCCTGTTCTTGAATTCGATTTGAGTTATTCTGGCATCATTTGAGTAAACTAATAGCATATTCATTATCACAAGAGCATTTGCAAGCTTTTGGCATCATTTAATTTCATTTATCTAACCTGTATTGCAAACCACCATAGCTAGGTTTCCTTGTTCGTTTTTAGGGCTTTCTGTTTCAGGTGAAATTGGCCTTAATGGTGATTATGGTTGTGATCAGAGAGATGAGATGAGGCTAACCATGGTCGTGGATTCCATTTATATGGCCTTGAGAGAGTTTTAGGACGAACCTGCATTTTTAGCCGCGGATAGAAATCCACAGGTAAAGTTACAGGAGTTTGAGGAAGGGGACGAAGAGCTAGCATCCATCCATTGGGCCATTCAAAAATAGTGCGCCTTTTTTTGTTTTTCTTGCCATTGAGTTGTTTTTTTATATAATATATTGTTTATATTATTATTAACAAACAACAACACGCCCCAGCGGTTGCCTTGTAAGCCTTAAAGCGTTCCAAGGCTGGAGATCAGGGGTTCGATCCCTGCCTCCAGCAAATTGTCATATTTTTCAAGTAATCACATGCACGCTCAGGCTTGATCCACACCATACGCCCTCACCAATCCAAGCGCCAGATGGCCAATGGCCAGATCTGATGGTCAGTGATTGGAGGTCCACCAAAGAGCAAGTCAATGCGCCCACACTGGATCCCAAAGGGTCAAACGAGCCAGCTGCTAATGGGCCAAGAAATTACTTCCAACACCCTCCAAATCAGGCCCACTTCCTCCTTTCTCTTATATTTTTTTCATTTTTATTTAATTGTTTCATTTTATTTTAATTAATTACTAACCAATCATATTTTTTTCCTTTTTATCAAAAAATCATCAAAAAATATTTTTATCCAATAAATTTAAGAATTATTTTTTTAATAAATACTAACTAATTAATTTAGGTTTTTTTAATTCTAGGAAACTTTAATTTATTTTTGTAAATATTTAAAATTAATTAGACTTAATTAGGTTTTAAATACTAATTTAATTATTTTATTTTCTTTCTTAAATTAACAAAAACCCAAAAATATGCCATTAATTATTTTTCATTAATTTATTTATTTAATTTAATTTAGTTATTTAATTTATGATTAATTTCTTTTCTTAAAATAAAAACAACACAAAAAATCATTTTCTTTCAAAAGGATCAAAACCCTAATTGTGCACCCGATTTAATTCCGCGTCGCAATTTACTTTTTCTATCCAATTATGTATCTGCTTACGGATTGTAATAGTTAAATAGGACATTTAATTATTTTTATCGCTTTATTTTATTTTCAAAGGATTGCTTTTGACGATGTAAATACCCGACGCCTTGTAATTTAATTTCCGCACTTTAAATTCCGCCAATTATAACTGCTAGATGTTTGATAATAGTTTTTGCATGACAAGACTGAATGCTTAATCTTAAAATCAAATTAGATCGCCCTTAACATGTACAAAGATAAAAATAACTGAAAACGACACACTCGCACATGCGCACTCTTAGGGTACACCCCACTTGGTTGCCTTCGTACACGGTCATTGAGTATAGGTCACTTTAGAGGTCGTCCTCTTGTCTAAAAGATCATAGTCGTCTCGAAATGGTTGCCTCGGATATTGTTGCCTCAAACAAATGATCTAAGACATTAGGGTTACCGCTAAGGCGGCCTAACATTGCAATGGTGACTGTATGTCCCTCATTCGAATTGACCCTTAAACTCCAACGATGGTGCTACCTACTCATTAATAGTGGGATAGCATTGTCTAAAGGAAATTAGCATAGAACAATTCCTTTTTCGAGTAGGTAGATAGTTCTTAGATACTTGCTCTTTCAAAAAACAAAACTTTTTTCACACTTACACTCCTTTTCGAACAAAGTTTTCAAAACACTTCATTACACTCTTGAGGACAGAAGCAAGAGTTAAATCGAAGTTTTAAAACAAAAACTTTTTCAAACCCACAAGCACAAAGAAAACAATTTTGAAAATAATTGAGCAAGTACCTAAGAGCCCGTGGATAACCACGGATAGAAAGGATGCTAATACCTTCCCTTTCTATAATCTACCCCCCGTACCCGAGAAATATCTCGAAAAAGGAATTTTTCTGTGCTTTTTTCCTTTCCTTGTTGGATAAAATAAAAGTCGGTGGAGACTCTTGCTTACCGCGACATTTTGCGAACACAAACGCAAAACGCAAACTAGCATTCAAAAAAAAAGAAGTCAGTTCTTCCCACCGTATCACAGAACTGGCGACTCTGCTGGGGATATTCATAAGTGGGGTGTACCTTAGGATTAGTTCATCATGTTTTCAATTGCTTGATTTGTATGATTTATCTTTGTGGGCTTGAATCGGAGTTACTATAGATCCTAACCCGGATCTGGGGGATACCCTTTAGGTAAGTAGCAATAAACTGTGAGGAAACTGTACAGCGTAGACCGATACGGTTGAAGCAGTAGCTACATTGGTGTGGCACTTTAGTTTGTACTGATATCCCTTGTGGCGCAACGAGGAGAATATGGGTCTTTTAAGGGGTCATTAAGCACCAACTGACCTTAGAACCAATAATTGACCAACTTGGCCATAGAACAGTAGCAGTATGCTACACTCATTGAGACCAAACTCTCGCGATGATTCTGGCCGCAAGAAAAGGTTGCTAAACTGGAATTATGACCGATCGAGGGTGGTCAGTGATATTGAGATCCTCTAGAACCCGGTTACTATTTCTAGGACAGGTTTGAACCAACTGAACTGAAAGAGGGTAGTACCTAAGCTCCTTGCCAACCTGAAATCTAAGGGCTATCTGTGTGACTTGTTTGCCCTTACCATGTTTGCTATTTGTGGATACTTATGGTGTGTTTTCTATCATGACATCATGAATCATGACATTGCATGCATATTGCATTGGACTAACCATTTCAAAGACCAATGGGATTCATCTTTGTTCTGTTTTGTAGGTCATGGCACCCATGCGTAGAAACACTATTCTGATCAACTTTGTCCAGATTCCCACTCAGCTTAAGGAATTGGTTGCAAAGTTTCCTGATACTTCATCCTTTATCAAAAGACATGGGCACCTCCTTGGTTTGGTCACCTCCAAGATGGATGAACATATGATGAGTGTCTTAGTCTAGTTCTTTGATCCACTGTACTATTGCTTTACTTTTCCGGACTACCAGTTGGTCCCCACCTTGGAAGAGTTCTCTGATCTACTTGGTATCTCCATTCTAGAGCAGACCCCTTTTATAGGTTGGGAGAAAGTCTTTAGGCTGGAAGAGATTGCTTCATCCCTCCATCTGACAAAGGCTTAGGTAATGTCTAATTGGGAAACTCGTAGTGGAACAAAAGGCTTATTGACTAAGTTTTTGGTTGGTAAAGCTAATCAGTTCTGGGACAGTTTAGACTTTCAGGCGTTCGAGGACATCCTGGCTCTTCTTATTTATGGTCTGGTTTTGTTTCCAAACTCAGATTCTTTCGTCGACGTGAATGCAGTGAAGATTTTCATGTCCGGTAATCTTGTGCCCACTCTCTTGGGTGACATTTTGCACTCTCTTTATGCCCGTACTGCTCAGAAACGGGGAACCCTTATGTGTGTGCGCCATTGCTGGCAAGGTGGTTTATTTCTCACCTCCCCAAATCAGTTTTGAAGAACAAGGAAGGCATGGGTTGGGCCTACAGGATTATATCCCTAGCTCACACTGACATCATCTGGACTACTAAAGGCATGGAAGATGTGGCCATTATTGATCGCTGTGGGGAATACCCAAATGTTCCATTGTTAGGAATCAATGGAGGGATCACCTATAACCCTTATTTGGCCTTACGCCAATTTGGGCGAGCTAGGAGGGAAGGACCTCATGAGTTGTTGATGCCAAGCATTGTCTTTGACTTCCAAGGGGATAGTGACGAGCAGCGCCGCAGGTTCATACGAGCCTGGGATAGGGTGCACAGGTCTGATCCGCACGAGTTAGGTGTGAAGACTTCTCTTCCAATGGAACCATATCTCTGATGGGTTCGAATCCGTGCCCAAAAGCTGGGAATGCCGTATGAAGCTGTCTTGCCTGCAATTGTTGAGGTTGCTGATGAAGAAGGGGTTCCTCCTACCATCCTCCATCCATACATGCCTAATGACATTGGGGCATTAAAGAGATCTTGGATGCATCTGAGAGAAGAGCGGTATACTTACAGAGAAAAGTATCACGAGCAAGAGCGGAAGATCCAGAAGTTGACAAGGCAGCTGGAGAACGAGCAGATCCTCAACGACTATGTCCGCACCGACGGGAAACGACCATGAGAGCGCTGATGTCTTTTGATTATTTCTAGTTTTGATTTACATTTCAGCTTTTCTTTCTTGTAACGCCTTAAAGGCATCTGTTGAACAATTGAATTCAAAGTTTATCTAATAAAAGTGTGTTTCATTTTGGTTTACGAATTTGAATCTCTAAAGTCTTTGAAATCATATCATACGCATTTAATTCCCATGCACTTCATCACAGGTACCCTTACAGGTTTCTCATCTTCTTCGTTGTTTATTTCAGCACATCATGTCTTCTGAAACATCAACTGAACAAGCCATCAAGGCTCTGCAAGCTCAAAACGCCCAGTTCCAGGAATTGTTCATGAGTTTGGCCAAGGGTCAGCAAGATCTGAAGACCCTTATCCTGAAAGATAAGAAGAAGAAGAAGAAGAAGACGGTCCTACTGAATATGGGTCGCAGATTTGGAAACAATTTGCGAGAAGAGGTTGATTTGACTCACTCATCTAGAGGGGAAGATAATCAGGAAGAAAGGAGGGCTCCTAGCCCTGTGGTTTCCGACAACGAGACTGACTTTGACGAAGACCAGTATCCTCCGGTTGAGGATATATATAAGCAACTCGAAGATCAGTTGAGCGCAATGGAGGTTCAGAAGGTCCCTGGTCTAGACTTTGGAGACTTGGGTTTGTCATCTGGGGTGGTGATTCCCCACAAGTTTAAAGCGCCGGTTTTTGCTAAATACGATGGGGTTTCTTGCCCAAAACTGCACCTCCGCTCGTATGTTAGAAAGATCCAACCATACACCGCTGACAAGAACCTCTGGATCCACTTCTTTCAAGACAGTCTCTCAGGGACTCAACTTGAGTGGTTTTACCAGCTGGAAGGAGCTAGTATCCGTAATTGGGAGGACTTGGTTGTTGCTTTCTACAAGAAGTACCAATACAATACCGACCTCGCTCCTACACGTACCCAACTTCAGGGTATGTCTATGGGTGCGGGTGAAGGTTTCAAAGACTACGCTCAAAAATGGAGGGACCTTGTTGGAAGAGTGCAACCTCCCTTGGCTGATAGGGAGCTAGTGGATATGTTTTTGAGGACCTTGTCTGGTCCGTATTTCAGCCATCTAATTGGAAGTTCATCGTCCGGGTTTACAGAGCTGATTATGACCGGAGAAAGAATTGAGGTCGGTATCAAATCTGGAAAGATACAGAAGGGTGCTTCATCAGGCACCGTGAAGAAACCTTTTAAGAAGGAATCTAGCACAATTTACAGCACAAAGAGCCATAATAGACCTGAAAGCCGCCAAGCAGTTAATGCGGTGGTTATATCAAGACCTGCTGTTACTCCTCAGCGCAACAATCAGCCAAGGGCCGAGAGGCCGCAAAGACAATTCACTCAGCTCAACATGACTTTATCCCAAATTCTGCCGCAGTTATTAAAGACCAACTTGGTGATTCCGAAGGAGGCCTCGAAGAATCTCAACACAACATCACCGATGTACAATCCAAACGCCCACTGTGCTTTTCACTCTGATGGCCTGGGGCATGATACGAATGATTGTTGGGTTTTGAAGAATAAGGTACAGGACTTGATTGATGCTAAGGAGATTGAGTTCAAAGCGCCTGAAAGGCCTAATGTTATGACTGCTCATATGCCCAAGCATGGAGTGAATGCTATAGATGAAGACTCGTTTGTGGTTTCTGTGAAAGACATTGTTACTCCATTGATGACTGTGATGAAGAACCTTCTATTAGCCGGTTTATTTCCGGGTTGTGGTGAAGGTTGCCGCCTGTGTTCCGTCCTACCTACCGGTTGCCATCTTTTGAAGTCAGGTGTCCAACGCCTGATGGATAATAAAGAAATTCTGTTTGAGAAGACTTTTGTTCCTTTGGTTCATACTGAAGAAGTTGCTATAATCACCATTTTCGACAATTCTTCCAAGGCTTCCTCGAGAAAGCCTGTTAGAATTACATCCGTTCCAAGAATTGCACCATTGATCATCACCATTCCTGGGCCTATCCCTTATACATCAGATAAAGTTGTCCCGTGGCATTATGGGGCTGACGTGTATTATCACGGGGTTAAACAAGATTTGAATGATGAAGAGGCTGATACTGACGTCAGCAATATTGTTGGATCTAGTAAATTCACCCGCAACGGAAGGCTTTTCTCCCCTGAGATCTCTCCACTAACTGTTCGGAAGCCTGTTGTTATTACACCTACCAGTGCACCTGCTACTGTTCTTGTTCATGTTCCAATCCTTACCCCTGTTGCCGAGTCATCTGACACTCGGGGCAAAGGAACCGCCGGTGAGCCTGCCCGGATGGAGGCACCGAAGAAGATTACTGTTGAAGCCTCTATACAAGAGATGGAGGAAATTTTGAAGATCATCAAAAAGAGCGACTACAATATAGTCGAGCAGCTGGGGAAAACCCCGTCCAAAATTTCTATGTTGTCTCTGTTGCTATGCTCAGAAGCCCATGCCAAGGCTCTGATTTCTTTCCTGAAAACTGCACACGTACCCCAAGAAACATCTACTGACCAGTTCAAAGACTGTGTGGCAAGTTTAACTGCTGATAACGGGTTGGGTTTCTCCGACGCCCACTTGACTGCTAAAAGGAAAAATCATAATGACGCCATGCATGTCTCCATCGAGTGCATGGGCACTACTCTAGCTCACATATTGGTGGATATTGGGTCTTCATTGAATGTTTTACCCAAGAAAGCGCTAGACCGGTTAGACTGTGAAGGGTTGGAGCTGAAACCAAGCAACATTGTGGTCAGGGCCTTTGATGGGTCCAAGAGAATAATACACAAAGAAGTGGATATTCCAATTAAGGTTGGTTCTCAGGTTTTCGCATCTACATTCTATGTGATGGATATTCGGCCATCTTATTCTTGTTTGTTGGGTCGCCCGTGGATCCACAAAGCTGGGGCAGTAACGTCTACGCTTCACTAGATGTTGAAGTACCCAGTCAAGGGGAAAATTATTACGGTACGAGGAGAGGAGGAGTACATGGTGAGTCACCTCAACTCTTTCCGATATGTAGAGATGGATGGGGAGTTCATCGAGACCCCGTTTCAACATTTTGAGGAAGTCCCCCAGACGCTGGCATCAACTGAAACTGTTGTTGAATATCCTCCAATGAAGATAGCTTCCTTCAAGGATGCCCGTGCTGTTGTTGAGAAAGGTGGGTGTGCAAATTGGGGCCAACTCCTTGATTTTGCACATAAGACTAACAAGTTTGGTTTGGGTTTCACTGCAGAAGCTCAAAGGGCTGTTCGGAGTGCACGGACTGGAAGACCTCCTCTGTTTATCAGCAACTCAGGAGTGAGTGCCATTGAAGACGATGTTGAAGAGTTTGAATTTGACAGTTGGATCTACCCGACTGCCGACGGCGGATTAAGCAATTGGACAGCAAAGGACTTCGTCCCAATTTCTTTTATTACCCAGTAATGAGACTTTTGTTTTGAATTTGTAACAGACAATTTTTAAACTTTATGGCCCGATGTCTTACCCGAGGCACCGTGGCTTAGTTTGTGAGGGCTTTATATTTGCCATCTCCATATATCATTAATAAAAGCATTGGACGTTTCTTGCATTTCAAATTTTGCGCTCCTTGTTTTTCTTTTATTATATATTGCAAAACAACTATTTTACATACACTCACATATACAAGTCTACATCCACTCTGGATCTCGCTGGTAACGACTCTGCTACTGCCAGTTATGACTTCGAAAGTCTGATCAACTTAGCCGAAGACGAAGGCAAAGATGATTACGAAGTGCCTGGTGAACTTGCAAGACTGTTACTTCAGGAAGAGAGGGCCATACATCCGCATGAAGAGCCGGTGGAATCAGTGAATCTGGGTACAGAGGCAGACAAGAAAGAGGTCAAGATCGGTGCAAATCTGGAGCTTAGTGTTAAGCAACGATTGATTCAGATGCTGCGTGACTACGTTGAGATGTTTGCCTGGTCTTATGAAGATATGCATGGGTTAGATACTAATATTGTGGTTCACCGCCTACCTACCAAGGAAGACTATCCTCCAGTGAAATAGAAAGTCCGCCGAATGCGCCCAGAGATGTCTGAGAAAATTAAGGCTGAGGTTATGAAATAATTTAATGTCGGTTTTCTAGCAGTTACTTCTTACCCGCAGTGGGTTGCCAATGTGGTTCCAGTACCGAAGAAGGATGGTAAGGTTCAAATGTGTGTTGACTATAAGGATCTGAACAAGGCAAGTCCCAAGGATGATTTCCCTCTACCTCATATCGATGTTCTGGTTGACAACACCGCACAACATAATGTCTTCTCCTTTATGGATGGTTTCTCCGGTTATAATCAGATTAAGATGGCTCCCGAAGACATGGAGAAGACAACTTTTGTTACTCAATGGGGTACCTTTTGCTACAAAGTCATGCCTTTTGGATTGAAGAATGCTGGGGCAACGTATCAGCGCGCCATGGTTGCTTTGTTCCACGACATGATCCATCATGAGATTGAGGTATACATTGACGACATGATTGCAAGATCCCAGACAGAGGAAGAGCATCTTGACCACCTTCAGAAGTTATTTGACTGGTTGAAGTTGTATAAGCTGAGGTTAAACCCGAACAAGTGCACCTTCGAGGTGAGATCTGGTAAGCTGTTGGGTTTCATTATAAGTGATAAAGGTATTCAAGTGGATCCTGCAAAGGTGAGGGCTATTCAGGAAATGCCAGCTCCCCGAACAGAAAAAGAAGTCAGAGGCTTTCTGGGACGTCTGAACTACATTGCCCGGTTCATCTCACACCTGACTGCTACTTGTGAGCCAATCTTCAAGCTACCAAAGAAAGATCAAGTGGTAAGATGGAACGATGAATGTCAGGCCGCTTTCGAAAGGATCAAAGAGTATCTCCAAGAGCCACCTATTCGGATGCCTCCAATTGAAGGGAGACCTTTGATCTTATACTTGACAGCACCCGATAACTTAATGGGGTGCGTGCTGGGGCAGCATGACGAGTCTGGCCGAAAAGAGCATGCTATTTATTACCTTAGCAAAAAGTTTACCGACTGTGAGACCCGATACTCACTGCTCGAGAAAACTTGTTACGCTTTGGCATGGGCTGCTCGTCGGCTGAGACAGTATATGCTGACTCACACCACTTTATTGATATCAAAGATGGATCCAATCAAGTATATCTTCGAGAAGCCTGCATTGTCCGGAAGAATAGCAAGATGGCAGATGATCTTGACTAAGTATGACATCTAATACACGACCCAAAAGGCAATCAAAGGAAGTGTATTGGGGGATCATTTGGCACATCAAGCAGTAGATGATTACCAGTCTATGAACTTTGAATTCCTGGATGAGAATATCTGTTGGTAACTGATTGTGAGACACCTGGACCAGATGAAGGACCTGAGGAAGGATCCCGATGGTCTATGTACTTTGATGGAGCTTTAAACACTTTGGGTAATGGCATTGGCGCCGTGATCATATCTCCTAAAGGCTCTCATACTCCGTTTACCGCCCGACTATGTTTCAAATGCACCAACAATATGGCGGAGTATGAAGCGTGCATCATGGGTCTTCGAGCAACTATTGACCTAAGGATTAAGTTTCTGAGTGTCTTCGGAGATTCCGCTCTCATGATCATTCAGATCAAAGGCGAGTGGGATACGAAACACCTAAATCTTATTCCTTACAAGGAGTATGTATTGACGTTGCTTCCCCATTTCGAGGAGATAACCTTTGAACACTTTCCTAAAGAGGAGAATAAGTTGGCGGACGCGCTGACTACGATGTCTTCTATGTTCAAAGTCAATTGGGACAACGAGGCTTCCTGGATTACCATTGAAAGGTTGGACGAAGTTGCACATTGTTGTGACATTGAGACTGAAGAGGTAGCAGATAAACCTTGGTTTCATGAGGTGAAGAGGTATCTTGAGGCTCAAGAATACCCCGAGGGTGCATCTATTAATGACAAGAAGTTTCTGAGGAGGTTCGTGGCAAAGTTCTTCATCAGCAATGGTATCCTCTATAAGCGTAACCATGATTCAAACTTACTACGATGTGTGGATAAGAACGAAGCAGAAAGGATCATGGCTGATTTACATGAAGGTACTTTCGGAACTCATTCTAGTGGACACACCATGGCAAAGAAAATCCTTCGGGCAGAATACTATTGGTCCATAATGGAAGCCGATTGTTACCAGCATTCTTGGACCTGTCACAAGTGTCAAGTCTATGCTGATAAGATGCACATACCTCCAGTACCTCTGAACGTCTTGACAGCTCTGTGGCCTTTTGCAATGTGGGGCATCGACATGATCGGCGAGATCAGACCTACGACATCCAACGAGCATCGTTTCATCCTGGTAGCAATTGATTACTTTACAAAGTGGGTTGAGGTAGCTTCCTTTGCTACTGTGACCAAGAACTTCGTGGCACGGTTCATTCGGCACAATCTGATCTGTCAATACGGTGTACCAGAGAGGATCATTACGGACAATGGTACAAATCTCAACAATAAGATGATCACTGAGCTCTGCAAGCAGTTCAAGATACATCATCACAACTCTTCTCCCTACTGGCCGAAGATGAATGGGGCTGTTGAAGCGGCTAATAAGAATATCAAGAAGATTGTGCAGAAGAGGACGGTGACATACAAAGACTGGCACGAGATGTTACCATTTTCTCTTCATGGGTACCGTACCTCAGCGCGGACGTCAACAGGGGAAACACCCTATTCCTTAGTATATTGTATGGAGGTCGTATTGCCCATTGAAGTTCAGATACCCTCTTTTCGGATTATGAAGGATGCAGGTTTGAGCAAAGATGACTGGATTCAGACCCGACTTGATCAGCTGAACTTAATCGACGAAAAGAGACTTACTGCTATTTGTCATGGTCAGACGTATCAAAAGCGGATGATCAAGGCATTTAACAAGAAAGTTAGACGACAAGAGTATCAAGTTGGGGATCTGGTAATCAAGTGCATCATCTTACCATAAGGTGATCCCAGGGGAAAATGGACCCCTACTTACGAAGGGCCATTTGTGGTTAAGAACATTTTCTCAGGAGGAGCTATGATTCTAACCACCATGGATGGTGACGACCTTCCTCACCCCGTCAATGCAGACATAGTGAAAAAATACTACGCATAATCAAAGACCCGCTAGGTCGACTGGCCTAGGAAAAAATAAGGGATTCCCGGCAAACCAAAAGGGTTCGGGCAAAAATAAGGGATAAAAATGAAAAAATTTGTACACCCGGCAAGTCGAAAACCTGAAAAGACGGTGTTGTACCCCAAAATTTTCCCTCGTATTTTTCCATAAGAGATCACAGCTTCGGGCTTTTCCTGATTTTTTCAGACTGGCTCAAGAATCGGTCAAACAAACTTTTCTTATCAGTCAGACAAAATTTAGGGTTTTCTTTGATTTTAAATCAGTTTAAACAGATTGCTTAGGGTTTGGTTGAGTTGGCTCAGGTTTTGATCAGGCGGACGCTTCTCTGACAGTTTAATCAAAAATTAGGGTTTTTTGTGTGCGCATTCTCAGAAAGGATTAATTCTACAGTTCTTTTCAGTTTAATCTGAGATATGAGTTGAGGCAGTTGAATTAAGAACTTGTAGTGCTTGATTTAATCAGTAAAATAAAAAGGACATGTGGACATTTGTTGTTTAGCTGTGCATTGCTTTGGATATTTGAAACGCCGGGTTTATTATTGATGGACCATAGTGTTTATTAATTGTTTATTTATTCTAAGTTAGGATAATTGGGATTTATTTCCATTTATTATAATTTAAGAATTTATAAGTAATTAAATAGACAGCTGGAAAAAGAATTAACTGATCAAAATTGGATTTCATTCATCTTTAATTATTTGTTACAATTGTTATTTAAATACAGTATTTATTTACAAAGTATTTATAATAATAATGGTTACAATGATTAAAATTGAAATAAAATTGCATCCTATTTTTATAAATCTTCATCTTCTATTGATGCTCCTTTGATCAATTAATTTTTACCTGCAAAAAAGAAAAAGAAGAAAAGTCAAATGCAGATAAAGTAATTAAAGAGCAGACAGATAAAAATTGGATTCATCATTAAAAGCAACTGGCCGGAATCAGTTTGCCCTCTCTGCAAATCACAAGATTTCTCTTGGTTCACAAAGAGGGATGAAAGTTTGCTTGCAATTAAGGTATGAAATGCACAAGTATACAAAATGCACAAATTCAAATTTTCAAACATACTGCATTGTCAACAAGCTGCATAATCAAAAAGGCAAACTGAACTAGGCCTAACAAAATCAAAAAGGCAAGCTGAAAGTCACAATTTCAAACTATCCAAGATATCCAAAAGCTGTCCAAAAGGATATGGAAAGATATCAAAGTACAAAATGCTGTCAACAAAGTATGCAGGAAAGCAGGAATATGCAGAGTAAACATGCATTGCAAGCAAACTCTTCCAATCACATCATTTTCCAGCAGCTACCTTTTCAGTAAGGTACATATTTTAAACAATATAAAGTTGATGTTTAGTCTGTCAAGAGAGAGAGAGAAGAGAAAAAGAAAGGGCTTACAGGCTTTAGGCCTGAAGAAAGAAAGATATAAAACAAACTGTTATCAACACAGTACAAAGGGGGCAGAGATATCACAAAAAGAGAATACCACAAACTGTAAGACAAAAAACATTGCAAAACTGCCTCCACAAACTGCCTCCACAAGCTTGAAACCATAAGCTTCAAAACCTGCTAAAGCCTTAACCTTATCCAAGAAGCAAGAAACATCAACCAAGACATAAAAACCAAACTGTAACATTGAAAGCCAAAGCCTCTAAACCTTCATTAACCTCTAAGCCTGCAAACATTAAAAACATCAAAAACTGCCTGAACTGTCAAGCCTAAGCTCATACCAGAAGCCTTAAACTTGCTCCAAGCAAGCCTAAAAGCCAAAGGCCTCCAAACCTCACAACAAACCTTAAACCTGCATTCAAAACATCAAAGCCTGCAGAAGCCAAGCTTAACCTGTCCAAGCCTTACCTGCACTAACCTTAAACCAGAAGAAGCACATAAATCTGTGTTCAAGCCAAAAGGCCATAAACCTGCATCAAGCCTAAGACCTGTTTTGAACTCAGTAAACACCAAACTAAAGCTCAAATCTGCAGAAAGCTTTGAAACATTCAAACATATACAGAATCCCCCAAGGGCCCTTAGAACCAAGGTTCATCATTGAGCAATCAACAAAGCAACAACAACAACTCAGAATAAGCATACAAGCATACAAGCAAGCTATTCATCAGAGGCAACCAGAAAAGGAGAGAAAAAAGCAATAAGCAGCTGAGAAATCTCAGAGCAAACATCATCATCTCAGAGCATACAAAAAGCGAGGCAAATAGAGAAGAAGAGAGGCAACTGTCAAAGCGTTTTCAGATTAATCATCATAAAACACAAAAAGGCAAAGACACAGAGTACCAGTTTTTCCAATACAGTGCATCACGCGTCGCCCTCGCCCTTGACCGCCTGAAGCACCTCCAAGTTCCGTCCTCCTCCGTCTCCATCCCCCAAAGGTATAATTTCTTTTCATTCTCACGCACCTCAAATAGAAAATACCAACACATTAATCAGAAACAATAATAACACTTAATCAAAACATGAAATTAAAAAAGGACTAATGAAAACCCTAAGGCATAAGAAAGAGAGGCCGTTACCTTTGCTTATCTCTGCTTGAGCGGTCCATAGAGGGAGGAAGACGGACGATGGTGCAGTGGCCCTAGGGGGAGGGTCTCGTTCAGTGGCAATTATGTTGAGAAAAATGAAGAGGAAGGAATGAAGAGGACGAACGGCGCCGCGCCTCTGTGTTCTCACAAACCCTAGAATCCAAATGAAACAACAATGTGCAAACCCTTACAAACATTTGTCAAACATCATGGGCCTTGCCCTTTTCAGTTCGCTTAAGCCCATTAGGCGCGCACCCCCATCCATTTCCCCTTTGCTTCTGTTTTAGCTTGGGCCAAACGTTCTCCCTAAAGCCCATGTTAATCTCTTTAAAAATTAATACTCCTTTTTTAAAGCACATAACATCCTTTTTTATTAAACTAACACAATGAATATTTTACACTAAATTTTATTAACTCTTTTATTTTCTTTTTATAATACAATTAAATTTTGTAAAATAAAATGATACACTAAACTCTTTTTTTTTATATATAAACTTTTCTTAAATTACCTTTTTGTTAGTATAATTAAAAATACATATTAATAAATACATAAGAAAATAGGTTTTCTTTTATTTCTTTTTGATTAAACATTTGTTTATATAAATACATAAAACTTAAAACATTTTCTTTTCCTTAAACTTAAAACATTTTTTCTTTTCATCTAAACTTTGTTTGTACATACTTAGCAAAAATACAAGAATACGAAATAAATAAACAATACTTAATAAATACACTTTCTCAACTTGTAAATAAATCACATACGCATTTACAATACACAAATACATTTACACATACGCACTTGCTTATATTTTATTCCAAAACATTGATACATTTTACATTGCCTTTATGCTATACATTGACACATTATTACATTTGCGATTGATTCGATTTGGTTGTAAATATATTTGGACACTACTCTCCTATTAAGTCTCATCCCCATTTCTAAATATTTGTACCCCCATTCCCGGATACTTATTTGTAATAGCGTAGACTTTAAATTCTCGCAATTTATCGCTTTCAAATATACCATGGTTAGACCTAGGGTTTGTATGTACATAAAATCAAACGCTAGATAACCTAATACAAAGACAAATGCATGAAATCAATACACAATTCACACTTGCACCCCTAGGGTAATCCCGCTTGTTGCCTTCCAAAATGGGTCATGCTTGCACGTTGAGTTTCTTTGGCAAAACAACACAATTCAAATGATCATAGTCCCTCGATGACACTTTCGAAAGTTGCCTAATCAAAAAATGATCATAGTCCCTTCAAGCAAAATTGCCAAAGACACTTGGCACCATTGCATTCATGGTCCATACGATGACCCGCGCCCGTCCCGTTAAACATCCTAATGCAAGATTGTCCACCAAATACAATGGTGGAACAAAATTGTTAAAAGGGTTAAAACATGAGAAAAGCCTTTGAGTAAATTTAGGGGTAGACAAAGTCTTAGCTACTTGATCAAACTTGAAAAACACACTTGCCTACTTTTCAAAACCACACTCCACAAACACTTTCAAAACAAACTCTTAAAAACATTTGAAACATCTTTTCGAAAAGATACACACCTTTGTAAAACACTCAAAAACGAGTCATTACAACGGTTTCCTAGACAAGGCGTCTTCTTCAAAAACATTTTCAAAACACACACACACACACACACCACAATTTCAAGCAATTGAAAATCAAAGGCAAGTGATCTAAACCAAGTAACTAAGAGCCCATGGATAACCATGGATGAAAAGGGTGCTAATACCTTCCCTTTTCATAATCTACCCCCCGAACCCACAAAACATCTCAAAAGGTTTTTCCTGTGCTTTTTAACCTTTCCGTAGGATAAAATAAAAAGTCGGTGGCGACTCTTGCTAAACCGAACAAGTGCGAATACAAACGCAAAACCCAAGTCATTTCTCCCACCGTATCACAGAACTGGCGACTCTGCTGGGGACTTACTAAAAAGTAGGGTTACCTTAGGGTTTAGATCACCTTTACATTCTTGCTTTGATTGCCTTGATTGCTTTACTTTTTGGGTCGTTGTTTGGGTTTGTTGTAAATCCTACACCCGGATTTGGGGCACCTTTTTAGGTAAATAGAAAAAAAACTGTGAGGGAACTGTGCGGGGTATACCGACACGGTTGAAGCAGTAAGTTATGTTAGTGTGACATATTTGTGAGTACCGGTAACCCTTGAGTTCAATCAAGGAGAGTATGGGGCCGCTGAGTGATGTCATGAAGCACTAACGAACTCTTAGAACCTTAATTGACCATCCTAGCCTTTTTAGGGGTAGTGAGATGACCGACTTTGGTGCAGTCCGAAGTTGGTAGATACTCGATACTACACTCATTGAGGGTTGTTTTCTTGGAATATTTTGGTCGCCAGTTAAGTGGCTAAACCAAAACAATGAACACAGGAAACAATCCAATGATATTGAGCTCCTTAGAACCCGGTTTCTATTTTAGGACAGGATGAGCCAACTAACTTCAAGAGGGTACTTACCTACAACCCCATGCAAGCCTAAACCTAGGGACTTATCTGCTTTGTGTGAATATGATTACCTGTATATACACTCACTTGCTTTTGCATACATGTACATAACATCATAACATCATACCATAGCATTTTCAATAACCATTTCAAGGATCTCGAGGGTTCTTTCGATGCAGGGTTACGTTGAACCAGACGTCTACCAAAGGGAAAGAGGTTTCTCCTCTAACAAATGCCATCAAAGATCAAGTGCAACAACTTGAATCAGGGGCTATGACCCACTTGACATGGTGAGCTTGATTCTCGTGGAAAGACATCCACCGGTGCAGAGTTCTCCAATCAAACATCAAGTGCAACAACTTGAATCAGGGGCTATGACCCACTTGACATGGTGAGCTTGATTCTCGTGGAAAGACATCCACCGTTGCAAAGTTCTCCAATCAAAGACCGAAGTTCAACCTCTAACATTCTCTTGTGTTTACCCCAAGAGATCCTTGAAAGCATGCATCCACATATCATGCATTGCATCTTGACAGTTTTTCCTTTTTCAGGTTTCCTTACTCTCCTACTGTTTATTTCAGTAAGAGATGGCTCTAGAAAGGACTGTCAAGGATATCCAGGACCAGACTGCTCAGCTGCAGGAAATGTTCTTGAACCTGTCTCTGGGACAAGAAGAAGTGAAAGCTCTCCTCACAAAGAGCTTGGTCCAGGAGAATTCAAACAATGCCAGGAGTGATCAGCTGGGGGAACTGCAGTTTGATTTGGCAACATTGAGGATCCAAGTGATGGGACAACTGGTGGGCCAGATGGCTCTCATCCAGGACTTGTCTCAAAGACAAGAGGAACTCAGAGTTCTCGTCAACCAACTGCTTCAAAACAACCAACTGGGACAAACATCTGAGGTTGAAGAGCAAGTCACCACTCAACCCCCATCCAGACAAGAAGACAAAGGGAAGGCTCCCTTGCTTGCTTCAGGGTCACAAGCCCATCAACAACCTCGTCAGCATCAACGGGGTAATCGGCGTAATCAAAATACGTCAGGAAGACAGTTCACTGAGACTGACATACCGCCATTTCTAATTCTTGAGCGCTTGTTGGAGGTCAATCTGACTGCTTTAAGGGATCCCATTTGGAAGCCCAATACCTCCGCTCCTAACTATCATCCCGACGCATTTTGTGTGTATCACTCCTATAGCCCGGGACATGACACTGACGACTGTTGGGCCTTGAAGAACAAGATTCAAGATCTGATTGACATGGGAGTGCTGAGGTTCATGCCAGACGGCGAGATGAAAATCTTCCGTTAAGGGTTTCTCCACCTGAAGTGACAAAGCTCAAACTGAAAGACTTTTGCTTCATTTGAATTTTCAAAGTTGTAATTTCTTTTGTTTTCAAACAATTAACTGTTGATGTTAAACTCTGTTTCATTAATGCATTGCATATGTTTGTCTTGAATTCATCCATTCGTTTTCACTACTCTTATGCTTTCTTTATGATATTTAACTCTTGATAAAAAGCTACGAGCCTTTAGTGGGAGGATGACGAAACAATACCATAATCTCACGCAATATGCTTTTGAACAGACCTTGCTGATGATGTACAGGCATTTCTTTCAATTCCCAAACACTGGAGTTATAAGGAAGATAATCACTAGTCAACCCTTTCGAGCCAAAGAAGTAGGAGTTTTCTGTTCTAAATAAATCAAAACCTTTGATATAAACCTGGGGCAGGGTAGTCTCTCAGTTAATTCAAAATAAAATGTGCATTGAAGTCGCAAACTCTCAGTTCATAATACAACGAACGACATTCCTCTGGAATCAAAAGACAGTGATGGTTCCCTATCTCATAGGCAGACGATCTCTCAAAAAGAGAAAAGCCCACCAAGCCAAAACCTGTAAAGGAGGCTTAAGAAAGTTGGGGCATCCCGCTGACTGTAATCTCGAAAACGGGAACAGTCAGGCAAAAGTTAGGGATAACAAATCAAAATCAAAATAGAGAGGTCATTACAAATCCTCAACAACATGAAAAAAATGTTGCAAAGAAAAAAGGAGATAATGACTGCCTCCTAAATTCAATTGGTGAGCCATCACCCAAAAGTCGTTCCAAACTCGAATAGAGTGCGACACACAATTAACTGAGCTTGGGATTGAAGAATATCACGAAGAGCGGGTGGGTACAAATATACTTTGAGCCTTTATCCTTTGTTTCTTAAACCGTGAACCAAGCCACGATACAACCCTTCAAAAGTCCTAATTGAAGCATGGGTTAGTTCGAAAGCATACTGTTACAAAAGGTATCCTGACTCCTGTAAGGCTTTGCTCTAAATCTGGTGTTGATTTTTGTCTTATGAAAAGTTTTCTGCTAAAAACGCATTTTTCAAAACTGCGAGACAAACATAAACTTTGCATTGCTTGAATATCACTGTTTGCATTTGACTATTTGTTTGACAGTGAAGAAATTCATACAGCGAATGTTCGGAGGAACGAAAACTCTCTCAGTGAACAAAAATCACTTCAAAAGGATAACACTTCCAACGACAAGTCTCCTATCAACAAAGGGGCATGACATTTCACCGTCCAATTAACCTGGGGCAGTCCAGTCAAGGTTTCAATAGATCTTTCAAAGTTCAGTTAACCTGGGGCAGTCCAGTCAAGATTTCAAGAAATCTCTCAATTTGCAGAGTAACCTGAAGAGACTCCTTCATCATCACTTGGGGAATTCGAATGTCAAAAGTGTTCAACAATTCCTTCATCACCTGCTGGAAATTACAACCACCAACAGAATAACGACCAATTCCAGATTCGATTCCTGTATCTAGCCAGGGCATATCTGTGAGTAACTGATTGTAGATTCGATACCTGTATCCAGCCAGGGCACATCTGCATGAAGAGTTTAGAGATTCGATTCCTGTATCCAGCCAGGGCATATCTGTAGACAACCAATTCCAGATTCGATTCCTGTATCTAGCCAGGGCATATCTGTGAGTAACTGATTGTAGATTCGATACCTGTATCCATCCAGGGCACATCTGCATGAAGAGTTTAGAGATTCGATTCCTGTATCCAGCTAGGGCATATCTGTAGACAACCAATTCCAGATTCGATTCATGTATCTAGCCAGGGCATATCTGTGAGTAACTGATTGTAGATTCGATACCTGTATCTAGCCAGGGCATATCTGCATGAGTAGTTTAGAGATTCGATACCTGTATCCAGCCAGAGCACGTCTGTAAGCAACCTTTTGAAGTTCCAGATTCGATTCCTGTATCCAGCCAGGGCATATCTGTGAGTATTTGATTATGGATTCGACAATTGTATCTAGCCAGGGCATATCTGCATGAAGAGTTTAGAGGTTCGATACCTGTATCCAGCCAGGGCACATCTGTAAGTAACCTTTTGAAGTTACGGATTCGATTCCTGTATCTAGCCAGGGCATATCTGTGAGCGTTTGATTGTAGATTCGATACCTGTATCTAGCCAGGGTATATCTGCATGAAGAGATTGAAGATCAACACCTGTAACAAGCCAGGGAACCATCTTTCTTTCTCAGGTCAGAGATCAACACCTGAAACAAGCCAGGACAGTATCTCCTCGACCAACATTTCTTAAGTTCCAGATCAACACCTGTAACAAGCCAGGAAAATATCTGTGGACGACTGATTATGGATTAACACCTATAACAAGCCAGGAAATTATCTGCATGAAGAGACTGAAGATTAACACCTGTAACAAGCCAGGGAACCATCTTTCTTTCTCAGGTCAGAGATCAACACCTGTAACAAGCCAGGACAGTATCTCCTTGACCAACCTGATCAATACCTGCAACAATTAAAAGATTCTCGACTTCCCCAACCAGAGAGCCTTCCAGAAGCTAATTTCCCTCAGAGTCAAGTTTCAATATCCCCAGCGGAGCTAAAACTTCCAACTATCAATCCCCAAGCAGATTGAAGACTCTCATTCTCAGGTCCCCACAGAATATTCGAATATTCTCCAATGAAGATCTCCTCAAGACAAGAATCCCTAGTAGATTGGCATACAACCCAAGCTCCGGATTCCCCAACAGCGGTCCCAGGATTTCTCACTTTCAACAATCAAAAGATCCATGCCTTCCCCTGCAGCAGTCAAGAATTCACTTTCCCCGACAGCAGTCAAGATTCTCCTATCCCCAGCGGAGTTCATCAAATTCCCCAACATAACTTATCAGTGGAATCCCCAGCGGAGCTCTCATCAAAACCTCAGCGAAGTATCTCTTCCCGCAGAGTAATTCTCCGCAGAGTAATCTCTCCAACAAGTTTATTCCCCAACGGAGTCATCTTCTCCTACCGGTTTATTCTTGCAACCATCATCCCCAGCGGAAACGAAGAACTCTACTCTTCAAAACATCAGCCAGGATTCAACAAGTTCCCGACACTCGTCAAGGATTTATTTTCCTAGACGAAAATACATTCATAGACATTTCACATTTCATACATCCTGCTTACATACATGATAAAGTGCATACAACACTATCTCATTGTGAGCATCATGACATCGTGCATTTCATACATCATGACATTGCATACAACTGATGTTTTGCCTTTTCAGGAAAAAGGTCCATCCAAAGATGATTACTATCAACTGTCACAAATTCCAGATTCGACACCTGTATCCAGCCAGGGCATATCTGTAAACGACAAATTCCAGATTTGATTCCCGTATCTAGCCAGGGCATATCTGTGAGTATTTGATTGTGGATTCGACACCTGTATCTAGCCAGGGCATATCTGCATGAAGAGTTTAGAGATTCGATACCTGTATCCAGCCAGGGCACGTATGTAAGCAACCTTTTGAAGTTCCGGATTCGATTCCTGTATCCAGCCAGGGCATATCTGTAGACGACAAATTCCAGATTCGATACCTGTATCCAGCCAGGGCACGTCTGTAAGCAACCTTTGAAGTTCCGAATTCGATTCTTGTATCTAGCCAGGGCATATCTGTGAGCGTTTGATTGTGGATTCGACTCCTGTATCTAGCCAGGGCATATCTGCATGAAGAGTTTGAAGATCAACCCCTGTAACAGGCCAGGAAATTATCTTTCTTTCTCAAGTACACAAGTTCTCGCTAAGGAATCTCTTACGCGATCGACACCTCCCGATGGCATCTTTAAGCCCATCTCCACAACTATCCATCATACTTCCAAATGGCATCTATAAGCCCATTCCCGACAAGGTTCTGTCACATCTCTAGATGGCATCTCTAAGCCCATCACCAAATGGCATCTGTAAGCCCATTCCCTCTACCATCACGTCACCGATTGCAAATTTTTGGGCACTCTAGTGTCCAATCTCCTTTTACCCTCGAGTCGCGAAAGGCAAACTTGCCAATCTAACTCTTCAGGTTCAAGAAGATTAAACAGGGGAAACTGTTGTACCCCAAAATTTACCCTCGTATTTTTCCATAAGAGATCACAGCTTCGGGCTTTTCCTGATTTTTTTAGACTGGCTCAAGAATCGGTCAAACAGACTTTTCTTATCAGTCAGACAAAATTTAGGGTTTTCTTTGATTTAAAAGCAGTTCAAACAGATTGCTTAGGGTTTGGTTGAGTTGGCTCAGGTTTTGATCAGGCGGACGCTTCTCTGACAGTTTAATAAAAAATTAGGGTTTTTTGTGCGCGCATTCTCAGAAAGGATTAATTCTACAGTTCTTTTCAGTTTAATCTGAGATATGAGTTGAGGCAGTTGAATTAAGAACTTGCAGTGCTTGATTTAATCAGTAAAAGAAAAAGGACATGTGGACATTTGTTGTTTAGCTGTACATTGCTTTGGATATTTGAAACGCCGAGTTTATTATTGATGGACCACAGTGTTTATTAATTGTTTATTTATTCTAAGTTAGGATAATTGGGATTTATTTCCATTTATTATAATTTAAGAATTTATAAGTAATTAAATAGACAGCTGGAAAAAGAATTAACTGATCAAAATTGGATTTCATTCATCTTTAATTATTTGTTACAATTGTTATTTAAATACAGTATTTATTTACAAAGTATTTATAATAATAATGGTTACAATGATTAAAATTGAAATAAAATTGCATCCTATTTTTCTAAATCTTCATCTTCTACTGATGCTTCTTTGATCAATTAATTTTTACCTGTAAAAAAGAAAAAGAAGAAAAGTCAAATGCAGATAAAATAATTAAAGAGCAGACAGATAAAAATTGGATTCATCATTAAAAGCAACTGGCCGGAATCAGTTTGCCCTCTCTGCAAATCACAAGATTTCTCTTGGTTCACAAAGAGGGATGAAAGTTTGCTTGCAATTAAGGTATGAAATGCACACAAGTATACAAAATGCACAAATTCAAATTTTCAAACATACTGCATTGTCAACAAGCTGCATAATCAAAAAGGCAAACTGAACTAGGCCTAACCAAATCAAAAAGGCAAGCTGAAAGTCACAATTTCAAACTATCCAAGATATCCAAAAGTTGTCCAAAAGGATATGGAAAGATATCAAAGTACAAAATGTTGTCAACAAAGTATGCAGGAAAGCAGGAATATGCAGAGTAAACATGCATTGCAAGCAAACTCTTCCAATCACATCATTTTCCAGCAGCTACCTTTTCAGTAAGGTACATATTTTAAACAATATAAAATTGATGTTTAGTCTGTCAAGAGAGAGAGAGAGAGAAGAGAAAAAGAAAGGGCTTACAGGCTTTAGGCTTGAAGAAAGAAAGATATAAAACAAACTGTTGTCAACACAGTACAAAGGGGGCAGAGATATCACAAAAAGAGAATACCACAAACTGTAAGACAAAAAACATTGCAAAACTGCCTCCACAAGCTTGAAACCATAAGCTTCAAAACCTGCTAAAGCCTTAACCTTATCCAAGAAGCAAGAAACATCAACCAAGACATAAAAACCAAACTGTAACATTAAAAGCCAAAGCCTCTAAACCTGTATTAACCTCTGTTGTACCCCAAAATTTTCCCTCCCATTTTCTCAACATTTCTCACCACAAAGCCCTTAAAGATCAAGATCCAGTTAGGGTTTCATCTGCTCAAGACTTCTCCTTGCACTGTTTACCCAAATTAGGGTTTGTGTTTGCACAAAGATGTTTTGACCTAAAATGTCTAAGATTACTTTCTTGCTTCATATTGGACTCCCAAGTTTATCCATATCAAGTTTCAAGTCTTGATTCCATGTTTTGCCCAGTCAATTGGACAGTTGACCTAGAAATCAGCTATATTGGGGAAAAAGTCAACTGTGGTCAATTGACAGTCAAATCTCATGAAAATTGACCCACATCAATATTATGATCTCATATGAACCATTTGGTCAAGTTTGGATCATAATTCCACAAGAAATTTGATCAGATCACCAAAAGGGCAAAATGGTCATTTTTAGGGTTTTGACTGCACAAAGGCAAATTTTGACTGTTTGACATAAACAATGGCAAAACAAGCTCACATATGGACTCAAGGACCCCATGGAATTATCTTGACATGCTAAACAAGTTCAAAAGATCCCAAGTACACAAGATTGACAGTTGAATTTCCCAGTCAATTGATTAATTTTGACTGTATACTGAAAAGTCAAACTTTGACTTTTTGGTCAAAATCAAGAGTCAAGATTTATTTTTCATCAAAACATGCAAAATCATGAAACTTGTTCACCAAGAAATCAAAAAATGCAAATTAGGGTTAGAAATGAGAATTTTTCATAACTTTGAATTTTTCTAAGTTATGAAAAACCCTAATTTTTTCCCCAACTTTGCTTCACTTTCTCACCAAGATTCATTTGGATTCAAACAAAAGTCAAAACATGAAAGTTGTAGCTTGTTGCATAATCTACAACTTTGATTCACAAAGTTTTCCCAAATGAGGCTTGTATCTCAAGTTACAATTTTTGGAATAAGGGTACTAAACCATTCTTAACTTAGTGAAATTTTAACCTATTTTGGCAAGGTTTTCTACCTAACTTCAAGGCCATTTTTCATACACTTCCATTTGGAATTTCAATTTGCATTTCAAAGATGGATTGTAGTACATATTCCAAGCTTTCCAAAATGTCCAAGAACTCCTCAAACAACCTCATAACTTGAGAGAATCGAATTTTGCAATATGGCAAAAACTCACTTTTGAATTGGTCATGTACATGTTCATAACTTATGCCATCTTCAAGTCAGCTTGGTTTGTGCTACATTACAGGCCCTTAAACCATCCAACACTCAATAATTTAATGCATGTTCATTGTGCTAAGGCTTTGTTTCATGAGTTTATGCATTACATGGTGAATTAGGCCATAAATGGAAAAAGTAAAATGGCCATTTTTACAAAAGCAAGCTTTATGTCATAATGCAAATCCAAGAGGTACAGATCAAATCCAATTGTCACAAGATTATGAGCAAAACACTCTGATCTAGACAAGGTTAGCAGCATGTTTAGGGGGCCTCTACTTGCCTAGAACATCAACTTGGCTTTGCTTGCTTAAGTGTGAAGAAAAGTGGCATAACAGGACAGAACTCTCATCTCAGCATTAGAACACTTAAGCAATTATTTTATACACCTTCTAACCATCCTAACTAAGCTAGCACACGACTCCAATACCTCCTATACCTCCACAAACTCAGAACCACCCTCAAACTGCTCAAACAGAGTTCTCACTGCAGTTTGAGTGCCAACTCTCATCCCTTGCATGATTTCTTGCCCAAAGCTCATCAAACACATTCCCTAGCATCAATGCAAGCTAACCAAAACCTAAAACACGACCTGTAATTCCTCTAACCAGTTCCACCATTTTCACTTTCTTGTTTTACAGTTGGAGGTCCATAGCTCGATTCAAGGTGTCTCAAAGCAAAGTAAGCATTGGAATAACATCACCACACTTCAGGCAAGCTGTACAGGTCATCATCTTGCTCTAAAAGCTCCCCCATTGCCAGGTAGAACTTCAACTGAACAGGTATTTTCTTGAACTTCTAACTCTTAGTCTAGGCATCATTAGCTCTAAGTTTGTGAATAAGAAATGTTCTACTCATGCCCCTGAATCTGTACATGCTTTTACTTTTCATTTATTTTGCTTGAGCTGTGAGAATTTAAGGTTTGAATATGGAAGAAAACTTAGGTCAGGATTTGGGAATGTCAAAATTCTCTCTCATTTCTGAGAGTTAGGATGAGTTTTTTATATATTTAATGCTTAACATTTCTTATGTTGGAAGTTTGTGCAAAAGATCAAAGAATCCAGGTGTTTGAATTGGAAGAACAGGCGCACGTTTTTTTGAACATTTTTTGTTCAGAGGTTGAAGAAGAAGCTTCATGGGCTGGGCTTGCTTCTGATTTTCTTTTCACACCATATTTCTGATTTCACACCCCCTGAGCCCAATTTGTGTGTTTTATTGATTTTTTGATTTTTCTTTTTTCATTTTGACTTATTTATTTTTGCTAATAATATTAAAAACATGAAAAATATTTTTACACCATTTTTATATTTTTTAAGTATTTATTTGTTTATATGGACATTTGTACATAAATACATATATATATATATATTATATATATATATATATATATATATATATATATATATATATATATATATATATATATATATATATATATATATATATATATATATATATAATATATATATATTATATATATATATATATATATATATATATAATATATATATAAATATATATATATATATATAAATATATATATATATATTTATATATATATTTATATATATATATATATATATAGAAATTAATACATATATATATATATATATATATATATATATATATATATATATATATATATATATATATATATATATATATATATATATATATATATATATATATATATATATATATATATATATATTTATTTATTTATTTATTTATTTATTAGTATATTTAGGTTAAAATACAAAAATACCTATATTTTTTATTTTATTAATATTTGACATAAAAAAAATACTTTTTATAAATATACTTCATTTTATTTTATTTTTGTACATAATAAACAAATACTTGTATAAATTAAATAATATATATATATTACTTAATAAAATTAGGGTTTTACCCTTAAAATACAAAAACTCCAAAAATAATACTTTTATTTTATTTTATTTATTTGACATAAATAATACTTTTTTTTCATACATATAAAAACCCTTTTTGCATTTTGCATCTTTATTTTATTTTCCATTTAATTTATGCAATCAATTATCTTGTAAATATTCCAAAATTGATGTAATAGCTAGGTTTAAATTTCTTGTCTAAATATCCCCCCATTTGAACATTTGTACCCCCCTTCCCATATTGTGTTGTAATAGTGTAGGAATTTTACTTTTCGCACTTTAACGCTTTCTAAATATACCATGCTAGAATTAGGGTTTGTATGCAAATAAAAAGAACAAAATAGTTTGACTTAATTTCAAGATAAACAAGCATGAAATATGGACAACACATATCACACTTGCACCCCTAGGGTATTCCACTTTGTTGCCTTCAAATAAATGGACCATATTGCATGTTAGGTTTCTTTGGGTAAAACAAACAATCAAATGATCATAGTCCCTCGATGACGCTTTCGAAAAGTTGCCTAAGATGATCAAGTCCCTTCCAAAGAGAAATTGCCCAAAGATACTTAGCACTATTGCAATTATGGTCTAAACGATGACCCGCGCCCGTCCCTTTCACCTCCTAATACAAGATTGTCCACCAAATGCAATGGTGGAACAAAATTGTCAAAAGGGTTAAAACATAACAAAAATCTTTGAGAACTTTAGGGTAGATAGCTCTTAAGTACTTGTCCACTTGCCAAAGAAAACTCTTGCCTATTTTTCAAACCACACTTCACAAACACTTTCAAAACAAACTTTCAAAAAAAACCTTGGAACATCTTTTCAAAAAGACAAACACCTTTTGTAAAACATTCGAGTAAAGAATTGTTACAAGGGTAGCCTATACAAGGCATCTTTTTTAAAACATTTTCAAAACCACACACCAAGCACCATTTCAAACAATTGAAAACCAAGGCAAGTTGATCTAAGCAAGTACCTAAGAGCCCATGGATAACCATGGATAGAAAGGGTGCTAATACCTTCCCTTTCTATAATCTACTCCCCGAACCCAAGAAAAATCTCAAAGGTTTTTGCTGTGCTTTTTAAACCTTTCCTTAGGATAAAATAAAAAGTCGGTGGCGACTCTTGCTCAACCGAAACAATTGCGAAAACAAACGCAAAACCATAGTCAGTTCTCCCACCGTATCATAAAACTGGCGACTCTGCTGGGGATAATTTTAAAAGTGGAGTAACCTTAGGGCTTAGATCACCCTCTTGCATGGCTAATTGTTTGAATTGATTGCTTTTTATCTTGGCTCTATTGTTTGGGTTTGCAATCCTACACCCGGATTTTGGGAAACATTCGTAGATAACAATACGTTGTGGAAACTGTGCGGGGTATACCGACACGGTCGAAGCAATAGTTATATTAGTGCGACATATTTGTGAGTACCGGTAACCCTTGATTTCAATCAAGGAGAGTACGGGGCCGCTGAGTGATGTCACTAAGCACTAATGACCTAGAACCTTACTTGACCATCTTGGCCTTTTATTAGGGGTAGTGAGATGACCGGCTTTGGTGCAGTCCGAAGTTGGTAGATACTCGATACTACACTCATTGAGGGTTGTTTTCTTGGAATATTTTGGTCGCTAGTTAAGTGGCTAAACCAAAACAATGAACAATGAAAACAATCCAATGATATTGAGCTCCTTAGAACCCGGTTACTATTTATAAGACAGGTTTTCAAGCCAACTACACTCAAGAGGGTACTTACCTATGAAACCCCATGCAAGCCTGACACTAGGGTTTGGTGTGATTTACTTGTACATATGTTTTGTGCATACATCATAAACATCATAAAACATCATATGCATTCACTAACCATTTCAAGGGTTTGGATCTTCATCTTTGTTCCTGTTTTGTAGGTCATGGAAATTCCTCGCAGAAACACCATTCAAGTCAACCTTGTGAGAATTTCTCCTCAACTCAAGGAGCTCACCTCAAGAATTCCGGAAAGCTCATCCTTCAGTGAAAGACATGGTAGACTGCTCAGCCTAGTCAACACCAACATTGAAGAAGACATGATGAAAGTGCTATTCCAGTTCTTTGACCCTCTTCACCACTGTTTCACTTTCCCTGATTATCAGTTGGTGCCCACTTTGGAGGAGTTTTATCAACTCCTGAGAATTCCTATCCTTAATCAACTACCCTTCAACGGTACGGAGAAGGAACCAAAGCCGGAAGATGTTGCTCGAGCATTACATCTACAACCATCCGACATCAAGGGGCATTGGGAAACCAGAAGCGGCGTCAAAGGATTCTTAGCAAAATTCTTGTGTGAGAAAGCACAAGAATGTTGGAACTCATTGGACCTACAAGCCTTTGAAGAAATTGTGGCACTCCTTATCTATGGGTTGGTCTTGTTCCCAAATTCTGACCAATTGGTAGATGTCAACGCCGTCAAAATCTTCTTGTCCAGAAATCCAATACCAACATTGCTTGGGGACATTCTTCACTCATTTTACACACGAACAATGAGAAAGAGGGGTGTTCTCATGTGTTGTACTCCTCTCCTTGCAAGGTGGTTTATTTCGCACCTTCCACAATCTGTCCTGAAGAATGACCAAGGCTCAAGGTGGTCCCAACGGTTGATGACTCTTACGCACTCTGATGTACATTGGTGTTCTCGGTCCAGAGAAAATGTCATCATCATCGATCGTTGTGGAGAGTTTCCTAATGTTCCTTTACTTGGAATCAGAGGAGGTATCACCTACAACCCTTGCCTAGCTTTGAGGCAATTTGGATATGCACGGAGGGATGGCCCTCATGACATGTTGATTCCTGACCTAGTTTTTGACTTCGACAACAATGCGCAAGGACTTCGCCAAAGATTCATCAGGGCTTGGGGAAGACCCAACAAGGTTGATAGCTAGACTCTGGGACAGAAGAACTCCATCCCTCTTGAGCCTTATCTCAAGTGGGTACGAGCCCGAGCCCAAAGTCTGATGATGCCTTATCCTCATGTTCTCCCTGTGATTAAAGAGCCCGTCGAGGAAGGAGAGGTTCCCTACACCATCCTACATCCAGACATGCCTACATCGTGGGAGGAAATGCAGAAAAGTTGGATTCAGCTCAAGGAAGAACGAAATACTTTTGAAGCTAGCTTCTACGCCAGTGAGAAGAAGGTTCTAGAGCTTACCCGCCGACTCCATGAGCAAGAGGCCCTCAACACCTACATCGCACCAAAGAGGATGCGCAATGTCTTTTTGCCTTGAGAAGTTATTTTGTAATATTTGGCCCATGAGGCATTTATGTACTAACAAATTTCTTATTAATATGACGTGCGTTCTTCTTTGTCTGAAACAATTTTGAATGTCCTAAATCCTTGAATGCATTGCATACATAAGCATACCATTCATCATGTGCATAAGCAGGTCTCACTCCAGGTTTCCTTATCTGTCTGCTGTTTATTTCAGTAGGATGGATCTCGAGCAAACAGTCAAAGACCTGCAAGCTCAAAATGCACACTTCCAGCAACTCCTGATGACCCTGGCTAAGGGTCAGGAGGATATCAAGACCCAATTAAGGAACAAAGATCCAGTGAAAAAGAAGAAAAAGAGACTCGGGGTGGCTACTTTAGGGAGAAGATTTGGCGGAGAAGCTCGGAGAGTGCTCGAATTTCCTCCTATTTCTGATGAAGGAACCAGCAAAGGAGATGGGGCTGCGGTACCTTCCGAGTCCGATGCGGAAGAAGAAGAGGTCGAAGAGGATGAAGATTATTCTGATAAGCAATATCCTCCAGCTGATGACAAATACAAAGGGCTAGAAGACAGATTGGCTGCCATGGAGTTACAAAGAGTACCGGGTTTGGATTTTGAAGACTTGGGTTTGGTCGCCGGGATTGTGATTCCCCCAAAATTCAAAGTGCCAGTGTTTGTGAGGTATGATGGGCTATCCTGTCCCAAAATGCATCTCAGGTCCTACGTGAGAAAGATTCAACCCTATACGGCAGATAAAAACCTTTGGATTCATTTCTTTCAAGACAGCCTCTCTGGAGCTCAGTTGGAGTGGTTTTATCAGCTAGAGGGAACCAGCGTCCGAAATTGGGAAGATTTGGCCACCGCTTTCTACAAACAATACCAGTATAATTCTGACCTTGCCCCTACTCGTACCCAACTTCAGGGTATGTCGCTAGGAACAAGCGAGGGATTCAAAGAATATGCACAAAAATGGAGGGATTTGGCTGGCAGGGTGCAGCCTCCTTTAACCGACCGCGAACTTGTTGATATGTTTCTTGGGACCCTATCGGGGCCATTTTTCAATCATCTGATTGGTAACTCTTCCGCGGGGTTTACCGATTTGATCTTAACAGGCGAAAGAATAGAAGCTAGCATCAAGTCAGGAAAGATTCAGAAGGGTGTTGCTGCAAGTGTTGAGAAGAAGCCTTTTAAGAAGGAAACGGCTGTGGTATATTCTCAGAGAAGAGCAGCAAAGACTGAGCGCCGGCCGACCGTGGGGGCCGTAATGATTCAAAACACTGCAAGTGAACAGCCTCGCTATAACCAGTCCAAACCAAATCAACAACGAGTGGAACGGCCACAACGGCAGTTCACCCGTATTAATATGACTCCAGCGCAAGTGCTTCCCCATCTATTAAAGTTGAATCTCGCCACCATCAAGGAGGCACCAAAGAATGTGAATACGTCCTCTCCACACTATCATGCTAATGCTAAATGCGCCTACCATTCTGACAGTGTCGGGCACGACACCAATGATTGTTGGGCACTCAAGCATAAGATCCAAGACCTGATAGAGGCGAAGGAGGTGGAGTTTGACGCTCCGGAAAAGCCTAATGTGGTATCTGCACCCATGCCGAAGCACGGCCAAAATGTCAACGCCATTGAAAAAGATTTGTATGTTGCTGATGTCAATGATCTGATAACTCCTTTATTAACCATTAAGTTGAATTTGTTAAGGGTCGGGATCTTCCCGGGATGTAAGGAAGACTGCTATTGTTGCTACTCTCTGCCGTTTGATTGTCCGTTACTGAAGAAAGGCATCCAGGCCTTATGGATAGTCGACAAATTTTGTTTGAAAAAGTTTCTGCTGTTCCAGTTCCTACTGAAGATGTCTCAATCATAACCATTCACGCCAATCTTTCCAAGGCCGTCAAAAAGCCTGTTAAGATTACGCCAGCTACGAAATCTGTTCCTTTGAAGATAACAATGCCAGGGCCTGTCCCCTATGTTTCTGAGAAGTCGATACCATGGAACTACGGCGGCGACGTCTACTACCATGGTATTAAACAAATCAAAATAATTGAAGAAAGTTCGGATGATGAAGAAGCCAACATTAGCAACATTGCAGGCACTAGCAAAATCACCAGGAGCGGGAGAATATTTTCTCCAGAGATTGCCCCTCCAAGAGCAATCTTTGGACCCTCATCAGCTGACAAGGTCACCCCCGCACCAATAAAACTCTCTGCTAGAACCCCTTTGATTGAGGATGTTGTTGTTCCTAGTACTGTCTCTCCTACCGCTGCTGATAAAGGTAAGGGAATCCAAGATGAGCTCGTCAGGACGAGGGCTTAACCCTTGGTCATCCCGGAAACCTCCAAGAAGGAAATGGATGAGATTTTGAGGATAATCAAAAGAAGTGATTACGATGTGGTAGAACAGCTGGGACAAACCCCTTCAAAGATCTCCATGCTGGCACTGCTACTTTGCTCGGAAGCGCACGCTAAAGCTCTGATAAAATTCCTGAAGGCGGCCCATGTGCCCCAGGAGACCTCTGCAGATCAATTTCAAAATTGCATGGCTAGCCTGACTGCGGACAATGGATTAGGGTTCTCTGATGCCGACCTAACTCCTAAAGGTAGAAACCACAATGATGCTTTGCACATTTCAGTTGAGTGCCGAGGAACCACTCTCGCACATGTCTTGGTCGATACTGGTTCGTCGCTGAATGTATTGCCTAAGAAGGCCTTGGACCGACTAGATTGTGAAGGGTTGGAATTGAAGCCGAGTGATATTGTCGTCAGAGCTTTCAATGGTTCGAAGAGAATGGTCCATGGAGAGGTTGAAATTCCCATCAAGATAGGCACTGAGGTGTTTAAGTCTACTTTCTATGTGATGGACATCCGTCCGTCATACTCTTGCTTGCTGGGTAGGCCTTGGATACACCATGCTGGGGCAGTCACCTCCTCCTTACATCAGATGTTTAAGTATCCTGTCAAGGGAAAGATCATTATTGTCCACGGTGAAGAGGAGTACATGATTAGCCACTTGAACTCTTTCCAATATGTGGAGGTTGAAGGGGAATTCATTGAAACGCCTTTTCAGCATTTCGAAGAAGTCCTTCCTGAAATAACAGTAGCAAAGTTGGCAGCTGAGACACCGAGGCAGATGGCCAAGATGGCTTCTCTGGAGGATGCGAGGGCCGCGATAAAGGAAGGGAAGAATTCAGCATGGGGGCAGTTACCTGACATTCCACATAAGACAGACAAATTTGGATTAGGGTTCACAGCCGCTGACCAGAAAGCTATGTGCTGTTCAAAGATTGAAAGGGCGCCAGTCAAAATTTCTCCCTTTGGAATCAACGCATTGGAGGACGAGGACGAAGAGAGCAACATCGAAGAGTGGATTTACCCAACTGTAAAAGGAGGATTGAGCAACTGGGAGGCAAAAGACTTTGTCCCCATCACTTTTATTCATCAGTAATTTATCTGTCAAACATTTCCTATTTGGTCTGTAATATTTATTTTCAAACAATCCGTACACTATCTTTTCACCTCATGTCTTGCCCGGGGCATGTAGGTCCATTTGTAAGGGTTTTGATTATTTTTCATATCCATATGCCATGTTTAATGATTCATTGGATGTTTTTCATTTGATAAACTGCTTGTGTTCATTTTCTTTCCTTTTGCATTTTTTGTTTAAGGATGGCTATCCCTTACACACACCCACACTCACAAATGCAGGTACCCATCCACTCCGGATTCCATGGGTGACAATTCTGCTATATCCTTCAATAACTCTGAAGATCTGGTCAATCAAGCTGAGTATGAAGATGACGAAGGTTGTGAAGTACCAGGGGAACTAGCCAGACTTCTACAGCAAGAGGAAAGGGCCATCTTACCGCACGAAGAGTCATTAGAAACTGTCAACTTAGGGACCGAGGAAGACCGGAAGGAGGTGCAAGTGGGTGCCAATCTGGAACCAAGGGTCAAAGAGCGCCTGATACAGTTGTTGAATGAGTATGTTGAAATCTTCGCTTGGTCTTATGAAGACATGCCGGGTTTAGACACAGACATCGTGGTTCACCGTCTCCCCACAAGAGAAGACTGTCCACCGATCAAGCAAAAAGTTCGCCGAATGAGGCCTGACATGTCTGAAAAGATAAAAGCAGAAGTAATGAAGCAATTCGACGTTGGCTTTCTGGCTGTTACGTCCTATCCTCAATGGGTCGCTAACATCGTGCCAGTACCTAAGAAAGATGGCAAAGTCAGGATGTGTGTGGACTACCGGGATTTGAATAGGGCCAGCCCCAAAGATGATTTTCCGCTACCTCACATTGACATTTTGATCGACAATACAGCTCAGCACAAAGTGTTTTCCTTCATGGATGGATTCTCGGGTTACAATCAAATCAAAATGGCCCCCGAGGACATGGAGAAAACTACTTTTGTCACACAATGGGGCACTTTCTGTTACAAGGTGATGACGTTTGGGCTGAAGAACGCAGGGGCAACTTATCAACACGCCATGGTAGCTTTATTCCATGATATGATACATCATGAGATTGAAGTTTACGTAGACAATATGATAGCTCGGTCACAAACAGAGGAAGAGCACCTTGAACATCTAGAAAAGCTGTTTGCCAAATTGAAAGAATACAAACTCAGGCTGAATCCAAGTAAGTGCACTTTTGGAGTTAGATCTGGTAAGCTTCTAAGATTCATTGTAAGCAACAAAGGCATTAAGGTCGATCCCGCAAAAGTAAAAGCAATACAAGAGATGCCTGCTCCCCGTACTGAAAAGGAGGTTAGAGGGTTCTTGGGGCGCTTGAACTATATTGCCAGATTCATCTCTCATCTGACTTCCACCTGTGAGCCAATTTTCAAACTCTTGAAGAAAGATCAGGTAGTCGAATGGAACGACGATTGCCAAACTGCTTTTGATAAAATCAAGGAGTATTTGCTAGAACCTCCTATTCTGATGCCACCTGTCGAAGGAAGACCATTGATCATGTATTTGACCGTCTTGGATAACTCAATGGGGTGTGTTTTGGGCCAGCATGACGAGTCTGGTCGAAAAGAGCATGCTATTTATTACCTTAGCAAAAAGTTTACCGACTGTGAGACTCGCTACTCACTACTCGAGAAAACTTGCTGCGCTTTGGTATGGGATGCTCGCCGACTAAGGCAGTATATGTTGACTCATACTACCTTGTTGATTTCCAAAATGGATCCTATCAAGTATATCTTCGAAAAGCCCGCTTTATCTGGAAGAATAACCAGATGGCAGATGATCCTAACTGAGTATGACATCCAGTACACCACCCAAAAATCTATAAAAGGGAGTGTACTAGCTGACCATCTAGCTCATCAAGCTATCGAAGACTATCAACCCATGAGATTTGACTTCCCAGACGAGGACATCATGAATTTGGACAACATTGAAGGTAACGGACCGTATGACGGACCCGAAAAGGGATCCCGATGGACCCTGTACTTTGATGGTGCTTCAAATGCACTTGGAAACGGTATCGGCGCAGTACTCATTTCTCCGGAAGGTTGTCACACACCTTTCACGGCCCGAATTTGCTTCAGCTGCACAAACAACATGGCTGAGTATGAAGCTTGCATCTTTGGTCTCAAGGCTGCTATAGACTTGGGGATCAAATCTTTGATCGTATTTGGGGACTCGGCTTTGGTTATCAGTCAAATCAAAGGAGAGTGGGATACCAAGCATCCTAATCTTATCCCATACAAAGAACATGTCTTGACGTTGTTGCCTCATTTCGAACAAATTACCTTCGAGCATTTCCCGCGAGAAGAGAACCAGCTAGCAGATGCTCTAGCCACAATGTCCTCCATGTTTAAACTCGACTGGGATAACGAGGCTCCCCAAATCACCATCGAGCAAATGGATGAACCTGCGCATTGTCACGAGATTAATACCGAAGAAGTAGTGGAACAACCTTGGTTCCATGAAATCAAAAGGTATCTCGAGACTAGAGATTATCCCGAAGGAGCTTCCGTAAATGACAAGAAGTTCTTAAGGAAATTCGCTGCTAAATTCTTCTTGAGCAACGACATCCTTTACAAACGAAGCCATGATTGTGTATTACTCCGATGCGTAGACAAAGCTGAAGCAGAGTTGATAATGACTGATATACACAGCGGCACATTTGGCACTCACTTGAGCGGGCATACAATGGCTAAGAAGATCCTAAGGGCAGGCTATTACTGGTCTACCATGGAAGCTGACTGCCATCAACATTCCCGTACTTGCCACAAATGCGAAGTTTATGCTGATAAAGTTCATATCCCTCCGGTTCCCCTCAACGTTCTGACTGCTCTGTGGCCCTTTGCAATGTGGGGCATTGATATGATTGGAGAGATCAAACCCACGGCTTCCAACGAACATCGCTTTATCCTAGTTGCCATTGACTATTTCACCAAATGGGTCGAAGCAGCTTCCTTTGCCTCTGTTACTAAAAATGTGGTTGCCCGCTTTATCAAGCAAAATCTCATATGTCGGTATGGCGTGCCGGACAGGATCATCACAGACAACGGTACAAATCTGAATAACATGATGATCACCGCATTGTGCGAACAGTTCAAGATTTATCATCACAATTCATCTCCCTATCGGCCGAAGATGAACGGTGCTGTTGAAGCTGCGAACAAAAACATTAAGAAGATCATTCAGAAAATGACGGTCACTTACAAAGACTGGCATGAGATGTTACCGTTTGCTCTGCATGGATACCGTACGACGACACGTACTTCAACTGGGGCAACCCCATTTTCTTTGGTTTATGGCATGGAAGTTGTTTTGCCTATGGAAGTCCAGATTCCTTCTCTAAGGATTATGAAGGATGCAGGTTTGAATGAAGATGATTGGATGCAGACCCGACTTGATCAACTCAATCTGATCGACGAAAAGCGACTCGCTGCTATATGCCATGGTCAGGCGTATCAAAAGCGAATGATCAAGGCCTTCAATAAGAAAGTCAGACGTCAAGTGTATCAAGTCGGAGATCTCGTAATCAAGCGGATTATCTTACCGTAAAGTGATCCCAGGGGCAAATGGACTCCTACATATGAAGGACCATTTGTGATCAAGAGCATATTTTCTGGTGGTGCAATGATTCTAACCACCATGGACGGTGACGACTTGCCACACCCTGCGAACGCAGACATAGTCAAAAGATACTACGCATAAAATAACCCGACAAGTCGAAAACCCGAAAGGGCGGCTTGGGCAAAAATGGGCATCCCGGTGGATCGAAAACCCGAAAGGGCGGTTCAGGCAAAAATTAGGGATAAAAACAAAAAAAATCTGTACACCCGGCAAGTTGAAAACCCGAAAGGGCGGCTTGGGCAAAAAGGGGTTTCCCGGTGGATCGAAAACCCGAAAGGGCGATTCAGGCAAAAGTTAGGGAATTAAAGCGTATGACTATGTCTCGTCGGATCACTTCAAAGACAATCTCTTCATCAACCGGTTCCAGGCTTCTGATCAATCCAGTCATCGGCAAACGAAGCATTGAATGGACAGATATTCAGAGTTGTGAAAGCTATAGCAGAATGGAATCCCATGGAATTATTTCACATAGCCATCTTTATTTTGTATAAATCTTTCAATATTTACGACAAAATCCTCTTACTAGGATGGTTGTCTCCTTTGTACAAATATACTCATAAAAAGTCAATACAAATACTTTTCCCAAAAATTTGTGTCACTTCCTTTTCTTTTCTCTTGCACTATTTGTTTTGAGAAACGTCCAATGTTTTGTTAAATAGGCATATGCATTTGAACATAATCATTCCCTTACAAGAAAGAGGATTACTGATAGGTCAAAGGTGCAGTTGGATGTCTTGATACCCTTCAAAGGAAACCCCCAAGAGATTTGGAATCCATATCCCCAGCAAACCCTGAAGCTTATCCCCTGCAGAGTACGGACGTCTCTCCCGAGTTTTATTCAAATTTATTCCTCACAAGGGCTTATAATTGGGTTATCCTCAGCTAACTGCCACGGAAGATCGCACTCGTCAAATTTATTCCTATCCCCAGCGGAGTTCATCAAAATTCCCAGCATAACTTATCAATACGATCCCCAGAGGAGTTTATCTTTGTTGTCTCCAGCCAGAGAATCCTCCAGAACTCAATTCCCCTCAGAATTTAAGTTTCAGTACTCCCAGCGAAGCCAGACTAATGAACCTTCTCCCCACAGAGTTTTAGGAGGGAAAATCTTGAGTTCCCCAGTGAAGTCGCCAGAGATACTTCCCGCCAAGCTGAAGATTCTCGGTCTTACATCTCCAGCATGAGTCTACTAGATTGGTACTCCCCAGTAGAAGTCATCAAGAATTCCCCAGAAGATTGGTATACAACCCAAACTCCTTTTTCTCCAGCAGCGACCAGGAATTATTCTTCCCGGAAGCAGTCAAGATACTGTCATCTTCAGCCATCTCGGATTCATCTATCCTTTGCAAAACAGCTCTCCAGCTTACATGCGCATTCATTTACATTCATATTACATAACATACGTTGTATCATGCATCATAGCACTGCATGTAACAACTCTTTGCCTTTCAGGTAAGATCATCCGAAGGATTAAAATCATTATCTTCCGAGATTCTTTCCAGGAATAGTTCAGATGTGACCCAGACATGGCAACATTTTAATGCTTATTCCAAATTTATCCAGATGCAGTTTTACACGAGCTCATCATCAGGGAACCCTACACCAGTTCTTCTTTCAAATTCAAGATTTCTGAAAACAGTTTACGGGTTCTCCAAGTAACGGATGTTAACCTATTGCTTGTTCAGATTCTTCAACTTCTGAAAACAGTTTACGGATTCTCCAAACGTGGATGTTAATCTATCGCTTGTTCAGACTCAACTTTTGAAAACAGTTTACAGACGCTTCCCAACAACGGATGCTGCTCTATTGCTTATTCAACTTCAAGATTTCTGAAAACAGTTTACGGGTTCTCCAAGTAACGGATGTTAACCTATCGCTTGTTCAGCTTCTTCTCAAGACTTCTGAAAACAGTTTATGGATTCTTCCCAACAACGGATGTTAATCTATCACTTGTTCAGATGCAACCCTTGAAAACAGTTTACGGATGCTTCCCAACAACGGATGCTGCTCTATTGCTTATTCAATCTCAACTCCTGAAAACAGTTTACAGATGCCTCCAGATACGGATGTCAATCTATTGCTTGTTCAGACCCGCAGTTCAGATGTGGTTCAAAACATGGACACCTTTCTGGTACTTATTCCAGATGGCATCTTTAAGCCCATTCTCGACGAGTTTCTGTCATTTTTCCAGATGGCATCGTTAAGCCCATCTCCAAATGGCATCTCTAAGCCCATTTCCGCATCCATTGCTTTGACGAGTGCAAATTTCCGGGCACTCTAGTGTCCAATCTCCTTTTACCCTCGAGTCACGAAAGGCAAACTTGCCAATCTAACTCTTCGGATTCAAGAAGATTGAACAGGGGCAACTGTTGTACCCCAAAATTTGCCCTCCCATTTTCTCAACATTTCTCACCACAAAGCCCTTAAAGATCAAGATCCAAGTTTTGCCCAGTCAATTGGACAGTTGACCTAGAAATCAGTTGTATTGGGGAAAAAGTCAACTGTGGTCAATTGACAGTCAAATCTCATGAAAATTGACCCACATCAACATTATGATCTCATATGAACCATTTGGTCAAGTTTGGATCACAATTCCACAAGAAATTTGATCAGATCACCAAAAGGGCAAAATGGTCATTTTTAGGGTTTTGACTGTACAAAGGCAAATTTTGACTGTTTGACCTAACCAATGGCAAACCAAGCTAACATATGGACTCAAGGACCCCATGGAATTATCTTGACATGCTCAACAAGTTCAAAAGATCCCAAGTACACAAGATTGACAGTTGAATTTCCCAGTCAATTGATCAATTTTGACTGTATACTGAAAAGTCAAACTTTGACTTTTTGGTCAAAATCAAGAGTCAAGATTCATTTTTCATCAAAACATGCCAAATCATGAAACTTGTTCACCAAGAAATCAAAAAATGCAAATTAGGGTTAGAAATGAGAATTTTTCATAACTTAGAATTTTTCTAAGTTATGAAAAACCCTAATTTTTTTCCCAACTTTGCCTCACTTTCTCACCAAGATTCATTTGGATTCAAACAAAAGTCAAAACATGAAAGTTGTAGCTTGTTGCATAATCTACAACTTTGATTCACAAAGTTTTCCCAAATGAGGATTGTATCTCAAGTTACAATTTTTGGAATAAGGGTACTAAACCATTCTTAACTTAGTGAAATTTTAACCTATTTTGGCAAGGTTTTCTACCTAACTTCAAGGCCATTTTTCATACACTTACATTTGGAATTTCAATTTGCATTTCAAAGATGGATTGTAGTACACATTCCAAGCTTTCCAAAATGTCCAAGAACTCCTCAAACAACCTCATAACTTGAGAGAATCGAATTTTGCAATATGGCAAAAACTCACTTTTGAATTGGTCATGTACATGTTCATAACTTATGCCATCTTCAAGTCAGCTTGGTTTGTGCTACATTACAGGCCCTTAAACCATCCAACACTCAATAATTTAATGCATGTTCATTGTGCTAAGGCTTTGTTTCATGAGTTTATGCATTACATGGTGAATTAGGCCATAAATGGAAAAAGTAAAATGGCCATTTTTGCAAAAGCAAGCTTTATGTCATAATGCAAATCCAAGAGGTACAGATCAAATCCAATTGGCACAAGATTATGAGCAAAACACTCTGATCAAGACAAGGTTAGCAGCATGTTTAGGGGGCCTCTACTTGCCTAGAACATCAACTTGGCTTTGCTTGCTTAAGTGTGAAGAAAAGTGGCATAACAGGACAAAACTCTCATCTCAGCATTAGAACACTTAAGCAATTATTTTGTACACCTTCTAACCATCCTAACTAAGCTAGCACACGACTCCAATACCTCCAATACCTCCACAAACTCAGAGCCACCCTCAAATTTCTCAAACAGAGTTCTCACTGCAGTTTGAGTGCCAACTCTCATCCCTTGCATGATTTCTTGCCCAAAGCTCATCAAACACATTCCCTAGCATCAATGCAAGCTAACCAAAACCTAAAACGCGACCTGTAATTCCTCTAACCAGTTCCACCATTTTCACTTTCTTGTTTTACAGTTGGAGGTCCATAGCTCGATTCAAGGTGTCTCAAAGCAAAGTAAGCATTGGAATAGCATCACCACACTTCAGGCAAGCTGTACAGGTCATCATCTTGCTCTGAAAGCTCCCCCATTGCCAGATAGAACTTCAACTGAACTGGTATTTTCTTGAACTTCTAACTCTTAGTCTAGGCATCATTAGCTCTAAGTTTGTGAATAAGAAATGTTCTACTCATGCCCCTGAATCTGTACATGCTTTTACTTTTCATTTATTTTGCTTGAGCTGTGAGAATTTAAGGTTTGAATATGGAAGAAAACTTAGGTCAGGATTTGGGAATGTCAAAATTCTCTCTCATTTCTGAGAGTTAGGATGAGTTTTTTATATATTTAGAATCGTGATTCAATGCTTAACATTTCTTATGTTGGAAGTTTGTGTAAAAGATCAAAGAATCCAGGTGTTTGAATTGGAAGAACAGGCGCGCGTTTTTTTGAACATTTTTTGTTCAGAGGTTGAAGAAGAAGCTTCATGGGCTGGGCTTGCTTCTGATTTTCTTTTCACACCAAATTTCTGATTTCACACCCCCTGAGCCCAATTTGTGTGTTTTATTGATTTTTTGATTTTTCTTTTTTCATTTTGACTTATTTATTTTTGCTAATAATATTAAAAACATGAAAAATATTTTTTACACCATTTTTATATTTTTTAAGTATTTATTTGTTTATATGGACATTTGTACATAAATACATATATATATATATATATATATATATATATATATATATATATAATATATATATATATATATATATATATATATATATATATATATATATATATATATATATATATTTATATATATATATATATATATATATATATATATATATATATATATATATATATATATATATATATATATATATATATATATATATATATATATATATATATATATATATATATATATATATATATATATATATATATATATATATTATATATATATATATATATATATATATATTATATATATATATATATATATATATATATATATATATATATATATATATTATTTAGAATAGATAGGAAAAATAATGCAAATATACTTTATTTTCTGATTTTTTATTACATTTTCCTTTTTGAAAATATTTTATGCAAAATACATTTTTTTTTATTTTTTATAAATATTAAATATTATTATTTTTTATACATAATACATATTTAGAAATTAATACATATATATATATATATATATATATATATATATATATATATATATATATATATATATATATATATATATATATATATATATATATATATATATATATATATATATATATATATATATATATATATATATATATATATATATATATATATTATATATATATATATATATATATATATATATATATATATATATATATATATATATATATATATATATATATATTATATATATATATATATATATATATATATATATATATATATATATATATATATATATATTAGTATATTTAGGTTAAAATACAAAAATACCTATATTTTTTATTTTATTAATATTTGACATAAAAAAAATACTTTTTATAAATATACTTCATTTTGTTTTATTTTTGTACATAATAAACAAATACTTGTATAAATTAAATAATATATATATTACTTAATAAAATTAGGGTTTTACCCTTAAAATACAAAAACTCCAAAAATAATACTTTTATTTTATTTTATTTATTTGACATAAATAATACTTTTTTTTTCATACATATAAAAACCCTTTTTGCATTTTGCATCTTTATTTTATTTTCCATTTAATTTATGCAATCAATTATCTTGTAAATATTCCAAAATTGATGTAATAGCTAGGTTTAAATTTCTTGTCTAAATATCCCCCCATTTGAACATTTGTACCCCCCTTCCCATATTGTGTTGTAATAGTGTAGGAATTTTACTTTTCGCACTTTAACGCTTTCTAAATATACCATGCTAGAATTAGGGTTTGTATGCAAATAAAAAGAACAAAATAGTTTGACTTAATTTCAAGATAAACAAGCATGAAATATGGACAACACATATCACACTTGCACCCCTATGGTATTCCACTTTGTTGCCTTCAAATAAATGGACCATATTGCATGTTAGGTTTCTTTGGGTAAAACAAACAATCAAATGATCATAGTCCCTCGATGACGCTTTCGAAAAGTTGCCTAAGATGATCAAGTCCCTTCCAAAGAGAAATTGCCCAAAGATACTTAGCACTATTGCAATTATGGTCTAAACGATGACCCGCGCCCGTCCCTTTCACCTCCTAATACAAGATTGTCCACCAAATGCAATGGTGGAACAAAATTGTCAAAAGGGTTAAAACATAACAAAAATCTTTGAGAACTTTAGGGTAGATAGCTCTTAAGTACTTGTCCACTTGCCAAAGAAAACTCTTGCCTATTTTTCAAACCACACTTCACAAACACTTTCAAAACAAACTTTCAAAAAAAACCTTGGAACATCTTTTCAAAAAGACAAACACCTTTTGTAAAACATTCGAGTAAAGAATTGTTACAAGGGTAGCCTATACAAGGCATCTTTTTTAAAACATTTTCAAAACCACACACCAAGCACCATTTCAAACAATTGAAAACCAAGGCAAGTTGATCTAAGCAAGTACCTAAGAGCCCATGGATAACCATGGATTGAAAGGGTGCTAATACCTTCCCTTTCTATAATCTACTCCCCGAATCCAAGAAAAATCTCAAAGGTTTTTGCTGTGCTTTTTAAACCTTTCCTTAGGATAAAATAAAAAGTCGGTGGCGACTCTTGCTCAACCGAAACAATTGTTAAAACAAACGCAAAACCATAGTCAGTTCTCCCACCGTATCACAACCTCTAAGCCTGCAAACATTAAAAACATCAAAAACCGCCTGAACTGTCAAGCCTAAGCTCATACCAGAAGCCTTAAACTTGCTCCAAGCAAGCCTAAAAGCCAAAGGCCTCCAAACCTCACAACAAATCTTAAACCTGCATTCAAAACATCAAAGCCTGCAGAAGCCAAGCTTAACCTGTCCAAGCCTTACCTGCACTAACCTTAAACCAGAAGAAGCACATAAATCTGTGTTCAAGCCAAAAGGCCATAAACCTGCATCAAGCCTAAGACCTGTTTTGAACTCAGTAAACACCAAACTAAAGCTCAAATCTGCAGCAAGCTTTGAAACATTCAAACACATACAGAATCCCCCAAGGGCCCTCAGAACCTAGGTTCATCATTGAGCAATCAACAAAGCAACAACAACAACTCAGAATAAGCATACAAGCATACAAGCAAGCTATTCATCAGAGGCAACCAGAAAAGGAGAGAAAAAAGCAATAAGCAGCTGAGAAATCTCAGAGCAAACATCATCATCTCAGAGCATACAAAAAGCGAGGCAAATAGAGAAGAAGAGAGGCAACTGTCAAAGCGTTTTCAGATTAATCATCATAAAACACAAAAAGGCAAAGACACAGAGTACCAGTTTTTCCAATACAGTGCATCACGCGTCGCCCTCGCCCTTGACCGCCTGAAGCACCTCCAAGTTCCGTCCTCCTCCGTCTCCATCCCCCAAAGGTATAATTTCTTTTCATTCTCACGCACCTCAAATAGCAAATACCAACACATCAATCAGAAACAATAATAACACTTAATTAAAACATGAAATCAAAAAAGGACTAATGAAAACCCTAAGGCATAAGAAAGAGAGGTCGTTACCTTTGCTTATCTCTGCTTGAGCGGTCCATAGAGGGAGGAAGACGGACGATGGCGCGGTGGCCCTAGGCGGAGGGTCTCGTTCAGTGGCCATTATGTTGAGAAAAATGAAGAGGAAGGAATGAAGAGGACGAACGGCGCCGCGCCTCTGTGTTCTCACAAACCCTAGAATCCAAATGAAACAACAATGTGCAAACCCTTACAAACATTTGTCAAACATCCTGGGCCTTGCCCTTTTCAGTCCGCTTAAGCCCATTAGGCGCGCACCCCCCTCCATTTCCCCTTTTCTTCTGTTTTAGCTTGGGCCAAACGTTCTCCCTAAAGCCCATATTAATCTCTTTAAAAATTAATACTCCTTTTTTAAAGCACATAACATCCTTTTTTATTAAACTAACACAATGAATATTTTACACTAAATTTTATTAACTCTTTTATTTTCTTTTTATAATACAATTAAATTTTGTAAAATAAAATGATACACTAAACTCTTTTTTTTTATATATAAACTTTTCTTAAATTACCTTTTTGTTAGTATAATTAAAAATACATATTAATAAATACATAAGAAAATAGGTTTTCTTTTATTTCTTTTTGATTAAACATTTGTTTATATAAATACATAAAACTTAAAACATTTTCTTTTCCTTAAACTTAAAACATTTTTTCTTTTCATCTAAACTTTGTTTGTACATACTTAGCAAAAATACAAGAATAAGAAATAAATAAACAATACTTAATAAATACACTTTCTCAACTTGTAAATAAATCACATACGCATTTACAATACACAAATACATTTACACATACACACTTGCTTATCTTTTATTCCAAAACATTGATACATTTTACATTGCCTTTATGCTATACATTGACACATTATTACATTTGCGATTGATTCGATTTGGTTGTAAATATATTTGGACACTACTCTCCTATTAAGTCTCATCCCCATTTGTAAATATTTGTACCCCCATTCCCGGATACTTATTTGTAATAGCGTAGACTTTAAATTCTCGCAATTTATCGCTTTCAAATATACCATGGTTAGACCTAAGGTTTGTATGTACATAAAATCAAACGCTAGATAACCTAATACAAAGACAAATGCATGAAATCAATACACAATTCACACTTGCACCCCTAGGGTAATCCCGCTTGTTGCCTTCCAAAATGGGCCATGCTTGCACGTTGAGTTTCTTTGGCAAAACAACACAATTCAAATGATCATAGTCCCTCGATGACGCTTTCGAAAGTTGCCTAATAAAAAAATGATCATAGTCCCTTCAAGCAAAATTGCCAAAGACACTTGGCACCATTGCATTCATGATCCATACGATGACCCGCGCCCGTCCCGTTAAACATCCTAATGCAAGATTGTCCACCAAATACAATGGTGGAACAAAATTGTTAAAAGGTTTAAAACATGAGAAAAGCCTTTGAGTAAATTTAGGGGTAGACAAACTCTTAGGTACTTTATCAAACTTGGAAAACACACTTGCCTACTTTTCAAAACCAAACTCCACAAACACTTTCAAAACAAACTCTCAAAAACATTTGAAACATCTTTTTGAAAAGATACACACCTTTGTAAAACACTCAAACACGAGTCATTACAACGGTTGCCTAGACAAGGCGTCTTCTTCAAAAACATTTTCAAAACACACACACCACAATTTCAAGCAATTGAAAATCAAAGGCAAGTGATCTAAACCAAGTAACTAAGAGCCCATAGATAACCATGGATGAAAAGGGTGCTAATACCTTCCCTTTTCATAATCTACCCCCCGAACCCACGAAACATCTCAAAAGATTTTTCCTGTGCTTTTTAACCTTTCCGTAGGATAAAGTAAAAAGTCGGCGGCGACTCTTGCTAAACCGAACAAGTGCGAATACAAACGCAAAACCCAAGTCAGTTCTCCCACCGTATCACAGGCGGCTTGGGCAAAAAAGGGTATCCCGGTGGACTGAAAATCCGAAAGGGCGGTGCAGGCAAAAATTAGGGATTAAAGCATAACACTATGTCTCATTGGATCACCTTGCAACCAGACTTCGGTATCGACTATCAAGCTCGGACGACACTAATCAATCTAATCTACCTTCAACTAAGTAGTAAAGTGATGATATGCTCGAGGACATAAAGGCAATAGTAGAGTTGGAACCCAGTGGGGTTATTCACATAGCTGTTTTGTTTAGTTTTTCACAAAGTGTGTAAATTCTATTTGTTCGGCGGCGTTCTCTTACTAGGACGTCAGCCTCTTGTACAAAAATGCCTATTTACAGGCCAAACTTCAAAATCAATACAATTCATTTTCAGAGAAATTTCAAACTGTTTTTCCTTTTTCTGTTTTGTTTTGCAAAGAACGTCCAAAGTCCATTTTTGATATATGCATTTGACATTAATTGTTGCTCATAAATATTTACATGCAAAACAAAATATGATTACTTGTAATATCAGAAACAGGGGAAAATAAGAATTATTCGAGCTTTACAGTTGCTCTATCCACCAGGTACAAGGTAGATTTAGCTGAAGAATATGGCCAAGGTGCTTTCACTCTCCGCAGAGTAAGAAAAGACAGTAATGATAGCTCTCCCCAGCTGAGACTTGCAACTGTGAATGAATCAGTAATATTCTCCCCAAGCAAAATTTATCTACCATCAGCACTGAAAGGTCTTAATATTCCCCGGCAGAATACAAAATATCCCCAGTGGAGTTTGAAAATTTTCCCAGCACAATCTGAAAAAGCTCCCCCAGTGGAGTTTGGAGAATCATCCCCAGTAGACTTTGGAAGATTATCCCCAGCAGAGCTCAAAGGATTATCCCCATTAGAGTCTAAAAGGTCATCCCTAGTGAAGTCGCAACTGAAAGATTATCCCCAACGGAGTTCTTTCCTTTCACAAACAAGGATTATCCCCAACGAAGTTCTTTCTTTTCACAAATAAGGATTCAATCCCCAACAGGATTCAGTATCACCGACAACGGTAATTCATCCCCAGCGGAATTTATCAGTGGAATCCTCTACAAAGCATCTCTTCCCCCACAGAGTAATCTCCTCATCAGTTTATTCCCCATCGGAGTTATCCTCTCCTGCGGGTTTATTCTCACAAACGTCTTCATTTGCTATCCCCAGCGGAAACGAAGAATTCAACTCTTTCCTCCAGCAGTTATCCGAGATTTATTTTCCCAGCTAAAACATTATATTTCCATACATCATGACACATGCATATACGCATCATACGACACAATCTCATTTATTTTGAGAACATCATTGTTTGATACATATCATGCATTACATACAACTAACCTTTACCTTTCAGGAAGGATGCGGTTAAATTCTCAGTTATGAAGCTTTTATCTCAGTCGAATTACTGACCAGTTCTTAAATCTCAACAGAATTATCCTCAGTTGAATTACAGACAAGGTTCTAAATCTCGACCAAGTCCTCCGTCGAATTACAGACGAGTTCCTATATCTCAGCAGAGTTTTCTCAGTTGAATTACGGGCAAGTTCTTAAATCATAATGAAGATGTTTCCCTCAGTCGAATTACTGACCAGTTCTTAAATCTCAACAGAATTATCCTCAGTTGAATTACAGACAAGGTTCTAAATCTTGACAAAGTCCTCCGTCGAATTATAGACGGGTTCCTAAATCTCAGCAGAGTTTTCTCAGTTGAATTACGGGCAAGTTCTTAAATCTTGATGAAGATGTTTCCCTCAGTCGAATTACTGACGAGTTCTTAAATATCAACAGAGTTTTTCTCAATTGAATTACAGACAAGGTCCTAAATCTCGACAAAGGTCCTCCGTCGAATTACAGACAAGTTCCTAAATCTCAGCAGAGTTTTCTCAGTTTAATTTCGAGAAAGTTCTTAAATCTCGATAAAGATGTTTCCCCAAGTCGAATTACTGACAAGTTCTTAAATCTCAACAGAGTTTTCCTCAGTTGAATTACAGACAAGGTCCTAAATCTCGACAAAGTCCTCCGTCGAATTACAAACGAGTTCCTAAATCTCAGCAGAGTTTTCTCAGTTGAATTACGGGCGAGTTCTTAAATCTCGATGAAGATGTTTCCCCAAGTCAAATTACTGACAAGTTCTTAAATCTCAACATAATTATCCTCAGTTGAATTATAGACAAGGTCCTAAATCTCGACAATGTTCCTCCGTCGAATTATAGACGAGTTCCTAAATCTCAGCAGAGTTTTCTCAGTTGAATTACGGGCGAGTTCTTAAATCTCGATGAAGATGTTTCCCTCAAGTCGAATTACTGACAAGTTCTTAAATCTCAACAGAATTATTCTCAGTTGAATTACAGACAAGGTCCTAAATCTCGACAAAGTGTTCCTCTGTTGAATTACAGACAAGTTCCTAAATCTCAGCAGAGAAGTTTTCTTAGTTGAATTACGGGCGAGTTCTTAAATCTCGACGAAGATGTTTCCCCTCAGTTGAATTACGGGCAAGTTCCTAAATCTCGACACCTCAGTTGAATTACGGGAAAATTCCTAAATCTCGACACCTCAGTTAAATTACGGGCAAGTTCCTAAACCTCGACACCTCAGTTGAATTACGGGCAAGTTCCTTTCCCTCAACAAAGATTAGACTTCCCCAGCGGAATCTTCCACAACAACAGGTATACAAGCTCTAGCTAAGGAATCTCTTATGCAATCAACACTCCTTCAGATGGCATCCTTAAGCTCATACCCTCGTCGGCAATATCCAAATGGCATCTGTAATCCCATTCCTGACATCACAAGGCTGATTACCACTTCATGCGAGTGCAAATTTCTGGGCACTCTAGTGTTCAATCATCTTCCACCATCGAATCACGAAAGGCATGAAAGCCAATCTACATCCTCAGGTTTAAGAAGATTAAACAGGTGCAGCTGTTGTACCCCAAAATTTTCCCTCCCATATTTCTCAAAACATTGCAAGAAAGATCTCCAAGTTACTCAAGGTTGCTCAAGAATTGGTCAGACAAGCTCTCTCCTAAAGCAGTCTATCCCAAATTAGGGTTTGGTGTTGCATCAAGATCCTTGATCCCAAGTGACCCCAAGTGCTCACCAATGTCCTAATATGTTCTCAAGATCATCCATGTCAAGTTTCAAACCTTGTAGAGGAAGTTTGCTCAGTCAGTTGCTCAAAAAGTTCAAAAGTCGACTATGCTAGGGCAAAAGTCAACTGTGACCTACAAACAGTCAAACTTCAAGATTTTTTGTCAGCATTCTCATTTTGAAGTATATTTCATCATTTGATCAATTTTTGATCATGATTCATCAAGGATTGCTCAAAATTCATCAAGACTCAAAAGTTGCTAAATTAGGGTTTTGTAGGAAAAGTCAACTAAACTTTGACCAAGCATAACATTCTCCTACTTTATGATAAATGACCATCCAAATCTAATTTTGAAGAGGATGCAATTTCCTACAATCCATCTTCATACCCCAAGATCAAAAAATGCACTCACAGGAAGTTATGAATTTGGACATTATAGGTCATTTTTGAAAGTCAACAAAAACACCTTTTTTGTCAAAGCTTATAACTTGAGCATGGAATATCAAAATGATATGAGACAAAAATGGTTGATTATAGGACATCTCAAGCCTTCTAGAAAGTCCAATAACACCTCCAAAAGTTCAAAATTGAAGAAGTTATGCATTGTTGAAGTTGAACTTTTTTGAAAAATTGCCAAAAGTGAACTATCCCCAAAACTTCAAATTTTGCCAAATGGGCCCATTCTTTTTCACTTGATTTGAGTTTGCATTATTTCCCACGTGCCCTAGCTTCAGCCATGTTTCCATATCTCATTTTTATTATTTAATTTGATTTTTATTTGAATTTATTCATTTTAAATCAAATAAAATCACATAAAATCCAAGGCATTGATAACTCATGATTTTCTGGTTGTTTTAGGCTTTGATCACAGCTAGCATTGTAATAAAATTCGTGTAAAAGTCATATGCACAAGAAGATATGATTTGGATCAAATTTGGAAAGCTTGTAAAAGCAAATCAAATCAAATATCAAAGCTTTAATGGAGAGAGATTTGGACAGCAAATTGAGACCTAATCCAATGTACAATACATAAGCAAGCCAAGGACACGAAAATCAGGTTTGGAGAGCATTGGTAGAGGCAGAACCAAAGTGGAAAAAATCACAAAAAAGCTTGAGATCGAAATCCAGGTTGGAGGCATTTTCAAGGCCTGAGACGTATCCCAATCGCTTCCTGGCAACGCACACAAGCTATCCTAATCCAAACCAAGCATTATCAGGCCCTCATACGCACTGTAAGTCTCACGCAAGTTATCCCTGTTCTTGAATTCGATTTGAGTTATTCTAGCGTCATTTGAGTAAACTAATAGCATATTTGTGATCATAAGAACATTTGCAAGCTTTTGGCATCATTTAATTTCGTTTATCTAACCTGTATTGCAAACCACCATAGCTAGGTTTCCTTGTTCGTTTTTAGGGCTTTCTGTTTCAGGTGAAATTGGCCTTAATGGTGATTATGGCTGTGATCAGAGAGATGAGACGAGGCTAACCATGGTCGTGGATTCCATTTATATGGCCTTGAGAGGGTTTTAGGATGAACCTGCGTTTTTAGCTGCAGATAGAAATCCGCAGGTAAAGTTACAGGGGTTTGAGGAAGGGGACGAAGAGCTGGCATCCATCCATTGGGCCATTCAAAAATAGCGCGCCTTTTTTTTCTGGCCATTGAGTTGTTTTTTTATATAATATATTGTTTATATTATTATTAACAAACAACAACACGCCCCAGCGGTTGCCATGTAAGCCTTAAAGCGTTCAAAGGCTTGAGGTCAGGGGTTCGATCCCTGCCTCCAGCAAATTGTCATATTTTTCAGGTAATCACATGCACGCTCAGGCTTGATCCACACCATACGCCCTCACCAATCCAGGCGCCAGATGGCCAATGGCCAGATCTGATGGTCAGTGATTGGAGGTCCACCAAAGAGCAAGTCAATGCACCCACACTGGATCCCAAAGGGTCAAACGAGCCAGATGCTAATGGGCCAAGAAATTACTTCCAACACCCTCCAAATCAGACCCACTTCCTCCTTTCTCTTATATTTTTTTCATTTTTATTTAATTGTTTTATTTTATTTTAATTAATTACTAACCAATCATAATTTTTTCTTTTTATCAAAAAATCATCAAAAAATATTTTTATCCAATAAATTTAAGAATTCTTTTTTTAATAAATACTAACTAATTAATTTAGGTTTTTTTTAATTCTAGGAAACTTTAATTTATTTTTGTAAATATTTAAAATTAATTAGACTTAATTAGGTTTTAAATACTAATTTAATTATTTCATTTTCTTTCTTAAATTAACAAAAACCCAAAAATATGTCATTAATTATTTTTCATTAATTTATTTATTTAATTTAATTTAGTTATTTAATTTAGGATTAATTTCTTTTCTTAAAATAAAAACAACACAAAAAAGCATTTTCTTTCAAAAGGGTCAAAACCCTAATTGTGCACCCGATTTAATTTCGCGTCGCGATTTACTTTTTCTATCCAATTATGTATCTGCTTACGGATTGTAATAGTTAAATAAGACATTTAATTATTTTTATCGCTTTATTTTATTTTCAAAGGGTTGCTTTTGGCGATGTAAATACCCGACGCCTTGTAATTTAATTTCCGCACTTTAAATTCCGCCAATTATAACTGCTAGATGTTTGATAATATGGTTTGCATGACAAGACTGAATGCTTAATCTTAAAATCAAATTAGATCGCCCTTAACATGTACAAAGATAAAAATAACTGAAAACGACACACTCGCACATGCGCACTCTTAGGGTACACCCCACTTGGTTGCCTTCGTACACGGTCATTGAGTATAGGTCACTTTAGAGGTCGCCCTCTTGTCTAAAAGATCATAGTCGCCTCAAAATGGTTGCCTCGAATATTGTTGCCTCAAACAAATGATCTAAGACATTAGGGTTACCGCTAAGGCGTCCTAACATTGCAATGGTGACCGTATGTCCCTCATTCGAATTGACCCTCAAACTCCAACGACGGTGCTACCTACTCATTAATAGTGGGATAGCATTGTCTAAAGGAAATTAGCATAGAACAATTCCTTTTTCGAGTAGGTAGATAGTTCTTAGATACTTGCTCTTTCAAAAAACAAAACTTTTTTCACACTTACACTCCTTTTCGAACAAAGTTTTCAAAACACTTCATTACACTCTTGAGGACAGAAGCAAGAGTTAAATTGAAGTTTTAAAACAAAAACTTTTTCAAACCCACAAGCATAAAGAAAATAATTTTGAAAATAATTGAGCAAGTACCTAAGAGCCCGTGGATAACCACGGATATGAAGGGTGCTAATACCTTCCCTTTCTATAATCTACCCCTCGAACCCGAGAAATATCTCGAAAAAGGAATTTTCTGTGCTTTTTTCCTTTCCTTGTTGGATAAAATAAAAGTCGGTGGCGACTCTTGCTTACCACGACATTTTGCGAACACAAATACAAAACGCAAACCAGCATTCCAAAAAAAACAGTCAGTTCTTCCCACCGTATCACACATATGATCTGATTAGGTTTATAAGACAGCATGTTATGGTTTGGTTGGATTACAAAGATCAAACTAAGTCAAGTACTCCATAGTCCCAAGATTAAGTACCAAAGTTGATGGTATTGAGGAGATACTTCCTATGATTTATGGTGAAGTATAATCAGCAACCAACAAGGTATGAGCTCAACACAAACTTTGTACAAAAAGCTTGCTTTTCAAGAATAGTAATGGTGCCTTTATGCCATAAATGGAAAGATCTTTTAGACAATGGTTTAAACACTTGGGTAATAGCTTAAGAGTGGGTGTAAGCATTAAATTATGATGATATTTGCAAGCAAAGAAGCCTGCAACATAAGATTATGCAGCAAATCATGAGAGTTTTGTTATGTGTTCTTCACTTAGAATGACTTGCAATTCAAAGATGGATGGCCAACTTCAAGCCCTTTAATCTCCTAGCTCAAGTATGATAAATTTATGCTCTTAGATGTTTTGAAAATCTTGAAACATCCTATATAACTTTCATGTTGGCCATTTTGACAAAATCATCTTGGAACTATGTGAAAAAATTCCAAGAAGTTGGGGTAAAATCCTGACCAAAATCTGTTGAAAATTTCTCTAAGTGTTAAATGAAAATGTCATGACTTTATGAATTTGTAACTTGAGATCCCATCATATTTAGGAGAAGCTGTGTAAATCAATGTTATAGATATCAAGGAGATCTATAACTTTCATGTTTAAAGTTTCTTTTGAATCATCTTGCATCATGATGAAAGAATTGCATGAAGTGATGAAATTATCATGTATAAAAACACTTAGAAAATTTCTAAGTCTTGGAAATCTTGACTTTTCAAGTTGACTTTTGACTTTCTTGACTTTCTTGATGACCAAGCTTGATATTCTTGCATGTCTTAATGAAATTTGATATTTGGAATGTAATGTTGACCAAAAAGTCAAAGTTTGACTTTCTAATATGTAATTGACCATTTTGCCCTTGTGCTAATTCCAAGCCTAAATTGATGTATGAGTGTTGTAAACTTGACGTCATAGAAGATCTTGTGAGAGAATTCTTGAGAAATAAGAGGGCAAATTTTAGGGTACAACAGCTGCCCCTGTTCAATCTTCTTAAACCTGAAGAGTTAGATTGGTGAGTCCGCCATTTGTGACTTGAAGGTGAAAGATGATTGAACACTAGAGTGCCTAGAAATTTGCACTCGAAGATGGATGGTGAATGGGCTTATAGATGCCATTTGGAGGAAAGTTGATGAACATTAGAAGAAATATCAGCACAAATCTCTTGTTGATTTATACTAAAACTTGATGTTTTACCTATGAGAAAAAGAGTTAGTAAAATGCAGATGTATGCATGATGTTCACCAGATGTGGTATTATGCTAAATGAATAAGGTGTGTACATGCTATGATGTATAAATGTGAGATGTATGTTTCTGTCCGGGAAAAAAATCCCTAACTGCTGCTATGGAAATTCTGGGAGGTTGAATCCCTGATTGCCGTTGGGGATGAAGAATATGCATATGTTCAAACTTTGTTGAAAGGATGATTTCACTGGGGAATATCTCTTAAATGTCAATTATTATCTGGTTGGATCCAGGCTTCACAATTTGCTGAGGATGAAGTAGTCAACTGCTATTTGGTCGGATCCAGGCTTCACGGTAACTTACTGGGGGAAGAGACGAATTAACTGTTATCTGGTCGAATTCCAGGCTTTGAAGAAAATTTCTTGAAATTGAATAGTTATCTGGTCGGATCCAGGCTTCATAACAACTTGATGGGGATACAGAGGTTAATTATTATCTGGTCGGATCCAGGCTTCGCAATAACTTGAAGTGGTAACTACTATCTAGTCGGATCCAAGCTTCACGGTAACTTACTGGGGGAAGAGACGAATTAACTGTTATCTGGTCGGATCCCAGGCTTTGCAAAAAATTTCTTGAAATTGAATAGTTATCTGGTCGGATCCAGGCTTCATAACAACTTGCTGGGGATACAGAGGTTAACTGTTATCTGGTCGGATCCAGGCTTCACAGTAACTTGAAGTGATAACTACTATCTGGTCGGGTCCAGGTTTCATGGTTTTTGGAAAAATATGCTATTATCTGGTCGGGTCCAGGCTTTATAGTGCATTTATGGGGATTACAGTTAATTGTTATCTGGTCAGGCTCCATGCTTCATAATAAACTGTTTGAAAAACTGTTATCTGGTCGGGTCCAGGCTTTGTAGATTTATGAGGTTGATGAGGTCAATTGTTATATGGTCGGGTCCAGGCTTCACAATAAACTGTTTGGGGATTTAGTTGTTATCTGGTCGGATCCAGGCTTCACAACAACTTTCTTGAAAAGATGAAGTTGAGAACTGTTATTTGGTCAGATCCAGGTTTCACAGTAATTTGTTGGGGCAGAGGCAAACTCTATTGGGGAAAAGAAGTTAAACCTTAGTCAGATTGAGTCCAGGTTCTTCTATATTTTTGAAGAGTTAGGCTACTATCTGGTCGGGTCCAGGTTTCATAGCATCGTGAAATTGAGATCAACTATTATCTGGTCGGGTCCAGGTTTTAGATACTCAAACTGTTATCTGGTCGAGTCCAAGTTTCAGATACTCAAATTGTTATCTGGTCGAGTCCAAGTTTCAGCAACTTGAAGAAGTCAAACTATTATCTGGTCGGGTCCAAGCTTCAGTAATAACTTGAAAATTGTGCTAATATCTGGTCGAATCTAGGCTTCATAGCATCTTTTTTTGGAAATAGTAAAGGCTTTGCTGACGACTTTACTGAGGATCAGGGGTTGTGGCCCTATGATTTACAATAATCTGAAGGAAAATTCAAACTGGAGTGTGTAGACTCAATCGGGTAGGACAGACTCAACTTGGGGAGGATACACTCAACTGGGGAGGATAAACTCCACTTGGGGATAATAGCCTTGGCCGGGGAAGATATGCTCAACTGGGGAAGATAGGCTCAGCTGGGGAACTTCACGGTGTCTTGATTGTTGTATGTTAAGGAAATTTGGACTCGGCTGGGGAGTTTTGTGGTTCCTCGATTATTGTTGGGGAAACAAAACCTGTTGGGGATAATAAACCTTGTTGAGAAGGTGACTTTCCTTTAGGAAGAGACCCTACGAGGTTTCAATTTGTAAAAATTGACTTAGCTAGAGAGAAAGCGGCCAAGAGGTTGAGACTCTGGTCGGGGATTATCCTATGCAAAGAGACTTTATGGGCAACTCCGTTGGGGAAAGGTTTATCATAGCCGTCCTTGTGGAGATAACGATAATGATAATTATGTGGGGATATTTCATATTTATTAAAGAGATGCTTGTTGCTGCTTAGCAGAACACATATGCCAAACAGTTTTAATTATATTCATATGCATATGTTCATTCAATTTTAGTCATTGGACAAATTTGCATTCAAAACAAAAATAGAAATTTTGCACTTCAAAGTATATTTGTATTGATATTTTGCCCATGAATAGACGTTTTTGTACAGAGAGACGGAGATCCTAGTAAGAGGAAATCGTCGAAAGGAAAACGAAAATTTAGAATGAAAACAAATAGCCATGTGAAATGATCTCATTGCCTTCCAACTCTACTATTGCCCCAATGTCTTCGAATGTCCCTTGCCATTAATAGAAGTTGATTGGATTGATCTTGGACCGTTTGAACTTGGACCTTGGTGATAGAATTTTCTGTGTTGATTCCATGGGACATAGTCACACGCTTTTAATCTTTAACTTTTGCCTGGACCTCCCTTTCGGGGTTTCAGCCCACCAGGATACCCTTTTTTACCCAAGTCGCCCTTTCGGGTTTTCAACTTGCCGGGTGTACAATCTTTTGCATATATCCCTAATTTTCCCCCAAACTTTTAGTTTGTCGGGATGCCCTTATTTTGCTTAGGTGTGTCAACCTAATGGGTCTCTTATGCGTAGTATTTTTTAACTATATCCGCATTTATATAATGTGGGAAATCTTCACCATCCATGGTAGTCAGCATCATGGCACCGCCAGAGAAAACTCCCTTGACAACAAATGGCCCTTCATAGGTGGGAGTCCATTTTCCTATGGGGTCGCCTTGTGGTAAAATGATGCGCTTTATCACCAAGTCTCCAACTTGATATACTCGAGGCTTGACTTTTTTGTTGAAAGTCTTGATCATCCGTTTTTGATACGTCTGACCATGGCAAATAACAGCTAATTATTTTTCATCAATCAAGTTCAGCTGATACAATCTCGTTTGAATCCACTTGTCTTCGCCTAAGCCTGCCTCAATCATAATCCTCAGCGAGGGAATCTGAACATCCACTGGCAGAACAACTTCCATTCCATAGATTAAGGAAAAGGGAGTTGCCCTTGTTGATGTTCTAGATGAAGTGCGGTAGCCATGTAGAGCAAACGACAACATCTCATGCCAATCCTTATAGGTTACTACCATTTTCTGCATAATTTTCTTGATATTTTTGTTGGCCGCTTCGACTGCGCCATTTATTTTTGGTCTATACGGAGAAGAATTGTGATGCTTGATCTTAAACTGAGTGCAAAGCTCAGTGATCATAACATTGTTGAGGTTAGTCCCATTATCGGTAATAATCCTTTCGGAGATACCATAAAGGCAGATGAGATTGTGTCTGATGAATCTGGCTACCACATTCTTGGTGACTGAGGCAAACGAGGCGGCTTCGACCCATTTGGTAAAATAGTCGATAGCAACAAGAATGAAGTGATGTCTGTTAGAAGCTGTAGGTTTGATCTCTCCAATCATGTCAATTCCCCACATTGAAAATGGCCACGGAGCGGTCATGACAATCAGAGGGATATGAGGCACATGGACCTTGTCAATGTAGATTTGGAATTTGTGACAAGTCCTTGAATATTGATGGCAATCGGTCTCCATCGTTGACCAATAGTAACCGGCTCTTAAGATTTTCTTAGCCATCATATGTCCGCTTAAGTGAGTACCAAAGAGACCATCGTGCATGTCTTCCATAATTTCCTCTGCCTCCTTCTCGTCCACACATCGGAGTAGAGTCGAATCATGGTTGCGTTTGTACAATATCATGTTACTTAGGAAGAATTTGGCTGCAAATCTTCGCAAGAACTTTCTGTCATTGATAGATGCACCCTCTGGATATTCTTGTGCTTCAAGGTATCTCATCACCTCATGGTACCATGGATTTTCCGCATTGGTGCCAAGCTCATAGCAATGTGCAGGTTCATTGAATCTTTCAATTGTTATCATAGGGGCTTCATTGTCCCATCTGACTTTGAACATTGAAGACATGGTTGCCAAAGCGTCAGCCAACTGGTTTTCTTCCCTAGGGAAGTGCTCGAATGTGATCTCTTAGAAGTAAGGAATTAGGGATAGCACAAGTTCCTTGTAAGGGATAAGATTAGGGTGTTTAGTGTCCCAATCTCCTTTTACTTGGATGATCACTAGGGCGGAATCTTCGAACACATTTAAATGCTTGATCCTTAAATCAATAGCAGCTTTCAGACCTAAGATGCATGCTTCATACTCGGTCATATTGTTTGTGCAATCGAAACATAATCTGGCAATGAAAGGAGTGTGGCAACCTTCAGGAGATATAATCACAACACCAATTCTGTTACCTAAGGCGTTAGAAGCCCCATCGAATACCATAGTCCATCGGGATCCTGGTTCAGGTCCATCATATGGTCTAGATTTCGCGCAGTCTGTTACCAACATAATGTCCTCATCAGGGAAGTCGAAGTTCATTGACTGATAATCATTAACGGCTTGATGGGCCAAATGATCTGCTAGTACACTTCCTTTGATGGCTTTTTGAGTCGTGTATTGAATGTCGTACTCAGTCAATATCATTTGCCATCTGGCTATCCGTCCGGAAAGGGCAGGTTTCTCGAAGATGTACTTGATTGGGCCCATCTTAGAAATCAACAGAGTGGTATGCGTCAACATATACTGTCTTAGCCGACGAGCAGCCCATGCCAGAGCACAACAAGTTTTCTTGAGCAGTGAATATCTCGTTTCACAGTCGGTAAACTTTTTGCTCATGTAATAAATAGCATGCTCTTTTCGGTCAGACTCGTCATGTTGGCCCAGAACGCACCCCATAGAATTCTCTAATACCGTCAAGTACATGATCAAGGGTCTTCCTTCAACTGGAGGGATGAGAATAGGAGGTTCTTGTAGGTATTATTTGATTTTGTCAAAGGAAATCTGGAAATCATCATTCCATCTGACTACCTGATCTTTCTTCAAGAGTTTGAAGAGTGGCTCACAAGTAGCAGTTAAGTGAGATATGAAACGGGCAATGTAATTGAGACGATCCAAGAATCCTCTTACTTCTTTTTCAGAATGAGGGACTGGTATTTCTTGGATGGCCTTTATCTTGGCAGGATCAACTTCAATGCCTTTATTGTTGACGACGAAACCTAGAAGCTTTCCAGACGTACTCCAAACGTGCACTTATTAGGGTTTAACCTCAGTTTGTACTTTTTCAACCTCTCGAATAACTTGTGCAGGTGATCGAGATGTTCTTCTTCGGTTTGTGATTTGGCAATCATATCATCTATATATACCTCTATCTCATGATGAATCATGTCATGAAATAAAGCTACCATAGCCCTTTGATATGTTGCCCCTGCATTCTTTAATCCGAACGACATGACCTTGTAGTAGAAGGTGCCCCATTGCGTAACGAAAGTAGTCTTTTCCATATCTTTGGGAGCCATCCTTATTTGATTGTAGCCTGAGAAGCCATCCATGAATGAGAAGACTTTATGCTGAGCGGTATTATCAACTAAGACGTCAATGTGTGGTAGAGGAAATCATCCTTTGGGCTTGCCCTATTCAGATCCCTATAGTCTATGCACATGTGAACTTTCCCGTCTTTCTTTGGCACTGGCACCACATTGGCAACCCATTGAGGATAGGATATCACAACTAGGAACCCCGCATCGAATTGTTTCATCACCTCGGCTTTGATCTTTTCAGACATATCAGGCCTCATGTGACAAACCTTTTATTTAACAGGAGGGCAGTCTTCTTTAGTTGGCAGATGATGAACTACGATGTCGGTATCCAACCCAGGTATATCTTCATAAGACCAAGCAAAAACTTCCACATAATCATGCAACATTTGAACCAACCTGCTCTTGACACTGCTTTCCAAGTTAGTGTTGATCTTGATTTCCTTCTTATCTGACTCAGTACCCAGGTTGATAACTTCAACTAACTCTTCATGCGGTTGAATAGCTTTTTCCTCTTGTACTAGAAGTCTAGCTAGTTCTCCCGGTATGTCACAATATTCCTCGCTTTCGTCTTTGGCTTGGTTGATAGGACATTTAAAGTCATAGTCGACAATAGTAGAGTTTTTGGCAATAAGATCCAAAGTGGATGTGGACCTGCAAGAGTGTGTGTGTGTGCATGTAAGATACATGGCTATATTTTTTTTGAAAAATGTATTTGAAAGAAAGGAAAGATATGAACACAAATATTTGAATTCAAAAGAGTCCAATGTACTGAATGATCATATGATTAGATGAACATAAATAAATCCTTGACAAATTGACCAAAATGCCCCAGGCCAGGCACATGGCTTAAAAGTAATTGTTTTGAATATTACATACAACAAGTTCTTGGATTGAAAGAAAAGCAGAAACAAGTAGATTACTCATCGACGAAGGAGACTGGTACAAAGTCCTTTGTATGCCAATTCTTCAGCTCCGTAGTAGTTGGATACAACCATTTCTCAAATGCAATCTCTTCTTCAGAATTATCCACGGTGTTGACTCCACGACTTCCAATGCGGAGAGGTGGCTTTCCAGCATGAGCACGCCTCATTTCCTACCGGGTTTTGACGGTGAATCCCAAACCAAACTTGTCTGCTTTAAATGGGATATCAAGGAGTTTCCCCCAAGTATCACAATTTCCTTCTTCAATTGTCGTGCGGTGTAACACCCGTGATTTAATTAATTATTTAATTAAATTATTTTTAGAATAATTGTGAAGAAGTGTTAATAAATTGGATTTATTTTATTAAATGGAGAAATAATAATATATTTAAGGTATTATATTATTATAAGAAATAATGTTAGAAGCTAATATTATTTAATGTGGGCCTTGATTGTGTGAGTATAAGTAATAAGGGGGTGTAAGTTTGGAGTCCATTAAGGAATAATATAATAATATTAGGTTATTTTATTATTTGTTGTTAGAATAGAAGGAAGAAGTAGTAAGAAGAGAAATAAGGATTGTGGAAACGTGAAGCTGCTGGTTTTTGAAGGAAACGACAAGAACAAAGATTCAACCCAGAAATTGTAGAGCGACCTTCGATCCAAGGTAAGGGTGAGGTTCTGGCTTTATAATTGGGTTCATGATGTTTGATATGTGGGATTAGAGGATTGTTGTTTTTGTTATTGAATTGAATGATGTATGGTGAATATTGATGAATTCTCGATGGATAAATGATGTTATGATGTTGTGTAATAGATGTTGTATTATAAGTTAATGTTAGGTGATGATTTAGTATGATTATAATGAGGTTTGTGGGACTGTAGTATGATTCCCGTAGTGAAATACAGTAGAAAACGCAGAAAAATTATGCAGAAAATCGCAGGATGCGTCGACCCCAAACTGGATGTGTCGATACATGAAGGATGTTGGACTCAGGATGAGTCGATGCATACAGGGCTTGCGTCGATGCATGTTAAGTATAAGACTCAGGATGAGTCGACGCGAAGAGAGGATGTGTCGATGCATGATGAGTACAAGACTCGAGATGAGTCGACCGATATGATGCATGTGTCGATACATGCTGTATTGAAAGCCAGAATGAGTCGATCCATAGGGGGATGCGTCGACTCATAGCGTGAAGAAGAAGCGGGATGTGTCGATCCAAGGAGTTTTGTGTCGATACATAATGCTAGATTTTTGACAGAATTAACTTCTAATTGCTGTAACTTGAGTTTTAGGATGCTGTTTGAGATGTCGTTCGAAGCGTTGATTAGCTAATGCGATGAACTCTATTCTAGAGAATTAAAATGATGATTAAGAGGTGTAATCCCAGTAACCAATTTAGGATTTAGAATTAATTCCCGTAGATGGCCGTTGTGTTGTTTTTAGGACAGATTGATGAATATGAGATGTTAGAGGCTGCTGTTAGAATTATGACAGTAGGATTGAGTGATAATAATGATGTGCAGTAGCAGAATAACAGTATGACTTACTGTATTATTGATATACAGCTGAGTTATTAATAAGACGTGATTATTAAAGCTGTGTTTGATAATTTATGATGAACAAATGATATTGATAAATAATGATGTTTAATAAATTATTTTGAGATGTTTAAGAGATGCTGTAATTGAGATGTTGTTGTTTGAGATGACTGAAATGTTGTCGTTTTGAGATGATTGAGATGTTGTTGTTTGAGATGACTGAAATGTTGTCGTTTTGAGATGATTGAGATGTTGTTGTTTAAGATGTGTTTTGAGATGTTGTTAACTGAGTGTGTTATTACATTCATGTTGAGTCGCATACATTGCATTTTTCTGAGATGGAACTTATACTCATTGAGATGGTCTGGATTGACAAATTTTGAGATGAAGGCTATGTCTTGTTGATGCCTCTATTAATTGGCAGATTAGATTTTTGAGATTGGAGTTCTGCTCCAATGGTACCACATGCATTTGTATAGTTTTGAGTCGCATTTTATGATTGAATAATGAAGTGTATTTGATGTTGATGAATGAGTTTATATGATGTAATTATTGTTGATTATGAGATGAGAAGTGATGATATTATTGATCTAATTTAATATATTAATTATCATGCGCTTTATTATATTGTTAGATATCTCACTCCTTCTGTTTGAATGTTGCCCTTATGTCGGTAACGTGTAGGTAATCGAGAGTGAAGGCTGTATACCTTCAATAGATCGAGTCGGTGTCATTGCTCTGATATGTAACACTCGGGGGGATGAACGCTTGCTGATTTTTGATTGCTGATTTTTAGTTGTTGAACTTTAAATTGTCTATTTACTAAATATGAGATGTTTCGAAGTTGTTGCTATTTTATTTAAAGATGTTATTGAAGTTTTCCGCTGCGTAGTTGTTGAATGATTAATGAAAGATATTATGTTGTTAGTTTATCCGATGTTTTGAAATAAAAAAGTTGTATCTCAAAAATGATTTTCATAAAAAGTTATTTAAAATAACTTCAAAATTAAGTGATTTTTTGAAATATTATCCAAAAAATTCAATAAAATAATAAAATATCTAAAAGAACATTTTAAAAATAACTATTTAAACCAAATAAAAAATTTAAAACTTATATAAAAAGTTTCTTTATAACACTATAAAAATAATTTTTAAAAAATAAAACAAACAGACCCATTACATTGAGTTTGTGAATTCAGATATGGTTAGGAGGGTAGTAACTTTCTAACCAGACAAAGTGACCTTATCTCTAAATTTTCCCTTATTCAATCAATAAAAATACAGGTAAAATAGTTGGATTTTAATATCCACGCTACTACCGCTAAACCTAACAATATATATTTTTTTGGAAAAATCTTAGTCATCAAAGTGGACGATCTTACCACCTTTAAAATTCCATCATTTTGGATAGAGTAAGTATTACTACAACAATTAAACAAGTACCACATTTATATTAATAACAAATGGAGATTCCCATTTATTCTAGAATAGACCGGGTCTTTGATAATATTGATTGGTTCCAACAGAACCTTGATAAAACACTGCATATTATGAGTCTTCATGTCTCAAACCATGTATTGTTATGTATCTAAGGTGATGTGTATGTAAGTACACAGAAATATCGAAGTAATATAAAAGATTGTCGAACTTATAGAGACCAATGTCAATCTACTGTAATCTATCGTTGTTTTGTAAACTAAGGTTAATGAATGATTAATTTAGGGGAAACTAAGAACTAAAATTGAAATAAAATAAGATTAAGAATATATATATATATATATATATATATATATATATATATATATATATATATATATATATATATATATATATATATATATATGAAAAGAGAGACCAGAATGTGTATTCTGCGTACCTCTGGGACTATGTAACTCATTGGCTTATACTTATGTTAAAAATCTGTTTAGTAGAAAATATCAATTTAAAGATTGAACCTCAAGCTCTCGCGATTTTAAATAAAGTTGCATTCCTTAGCCATGTGATTTTGCTCTCGCTCACCCATTTTAATTAAGGAATGTGTTTTGAAAACTGAACAAGTTCTAATTAATCCTAAAACGCTCTCGTTGTATTTAGAATTAATGCTTAGTTTCTACTGTCAGGTTCGACCCCCACGCTCTCGCAGTGCGGACTCGAACCTTAGTTAATTTCTCGCTCTCGTGAAAAAATCGTGTTAAGTAACCTCTCACTCTCATGACAAAGCTATTTAAATTAAATTTTAAAAATAAAAGACCGAAACATGATTTTCAAACAAAGATTTAAGCCAACTTCGTTACCCGAGTCCCGTCGAGACGACAATCCTCACATATCGGGTTCTAAATGGTTTAACTAGACATAGTATTGATTGAAAACAAATTAAACATAGCAAATTCAATTAAAACAAGCATGGTAATTAAATTAACAATCATAAGCGATAATAATAATAATAAAGCAATAAAAGAGAACCTGTAAAAGAGAAACTTGAATTAGAATTGAAATTAATCTTCAATAATCCAACAAGCTTACGATCGTAATATTTTCAACATGTGTCGATCGTAACATCATGTGTGCCGAGGGGCACACATACTTTCAAAGCGTGGCAACCGGAACATCATGTGTGCCGAGGGACACACATATTTTCATATTGTGGCGACCGGCAGGAGGCTGCGGACGATCGTCACAGTCATCTGATGCATTTTCTTCTATTTTCTGCTACAGAGTCACACATTTTCTGTCATTTCTTCCTCTTTTCTTATGCGAGCCTTGTGAAATGTTATCTGAAATGAAATAGAAATACTGGCATAACAAGATAAAATGAACGAAAAACAATATAAAAGTGCATGTGAATCAAGTCGAATATACGATATAATTTCACGTTATCACAAGGGCAGAAGACAGATGCGAAGATCCAAAAGTCAAATTTCAAATTCTTAAACTGTGTTACTATTTACAGGATTTTCAGAGATTGTTAAGAGAAACTGGAAGAAGCTTATAGATGGCATGTCTATGGAGCTCCTTTGGAGAAAGCTTCGTAGGCTTCAACTAGATATGAGGAGATTGAGTAAGCCTATCGTCGGGGCTAAAATCAATCTGGAAAAAGTTAGAAGTAACCTTCAAGATGCTCAAACAATTCTGCTGCAGGACATATGAATCCTTAAGCCATCTTGGAAGTTAAACATTGCACGGAGGAAGTTATTAAATGGAATGACATAAAAGAACAAGTTCTTCGACAAAGAGCCAAAATTGATTGGCTTAAGCTTAGAGACGGGAATAACTCATATTGTCATGCCTCTATCAAGAATAATAAAAAATGAAATGAGCTGAGGAACATTTATAAGGAGGATGGCATCGCTCTTACTAGCCATGAGAGAGAGAGAGAGAGAGAGAGAGGAGAGAGTGAGAGAGAGAGAGAGAGAGAGAGAGAGGAGAGGAGAGAGAGAGAGAGAGAGAGAGAGAGAGAGAGAGAGAGAGAGAGAGAGAGAGAGAGAGAGAGAGAGAGAGAGAGAGAGAGAGAGAGAGAGAGAGAGAGAGAGAGAGAGAGAGAGAGAGAGAGAGAGAGAGAGAGAGAAAGAGAGAGAGAGAGAGGGGGGGGTCTTGGACCTTTATGAAACCTTGATAGGAAAGTTTGAGACCAATATGACAACAATGATATTGTTGCTATGAGGTAAGGGCACCAAGCCAATATGGACAAACCAAAGCTTTTGATTGCTCATGTTACTGAGAAGGATATTCTCAATGCTTTGAAAAGTATTGGGGATCTTAAAGCACCCGGGATTGATGGTTATGGCGCAAAATTTTTAAAGCAACATGGAGTATTGTTAAGGAGAATGTTGTTGCGACTGTTATGGAGTTTTTTGTTGAGGAGAAAATCTATAGTGCTATTAACAACACCTTAGTCCCTAAACATGTTGAAACCAAGACTATTAAAAAATATTGTCCTATTTCTTGGTGCACTACAATCTATAAGCTTATCTCTAAGAGATTAAGTAAAGTGTTAGGGGACATTGTGCACCATAGTCAGGCTGCTTTTGTGCCTAGACAACATATCATGATCACATATTGCTAACCTATGAGTTGATTCGAGGTTATAGTAGGAAGGAAGAGACTCTAAAGTGTATGCTTCAGCTTGATTTGCAGAAGGCATAAAACGATACCGTAGATTGGAATGCACTGCAACAAATTCTGAAGGAAGTGGGTCTGTCTCATAAATCATCAGATTGATCATGTTGGCTATGAGTTTTGTGTCCTATAATTTCAACATTCAAGGAAACTACACTAGAACTATGAAAGCTAAGAGAGGCCTTTGACAGGGTGTCCTATTTCGCCTTTGTTTTTTTGTGATCGTAATGGACTACTTACATATAACGTTGCAAAATTGAGAAAAGTGTCTACTTTTAATTTCCACTCAAAGTGTGAAAAACTCCACATCATTAACTTGAGCTCTGCAGATGACCTGTTGATTTTCACAAAAGGTGATACTAGATCTAATGAATTGGTTATGAGAAAAATATGTGAGCTCTCTAAGACTACAGACCTTCATGTTAACCCATCGAAATGTAAAGCGTATTATGGTAGTGTTAATGACCAAGATAAGAGAGCTATTCAGGTCAATACCTCTTCTGTTCAGGTACCTAGGTGTGCCCCTCACTAGTAAGAAGTTATTTGTCCAACACTATATGTAGTTGATTGATCGTATAGTGGCGTAGATTCAAAACTGGAGTACTAAGCTTTTAAGCTTCGCGGGTCAGATGCAACTTATTAGAAGTGTCATTTTTGCAATTGCAAATTTCTAGATGCAATGCCTTCCTCCCCCAAAGAAGGAGAAGAAGGTTCTTCTCCGCATATTCGTTGGATTCATAGCTACTATATCAATTTCTATATGCAATGCCTTCCTCCCCCAAAGAAGGAGAAGAAGGTTCTTCTCCGCATATTTGTTGGATTCATAGCTACTATATCAAACAGGATAAGATTATGACTATGCCGGTTAAATCGAGTTACTCATGGATTTTTAAAATCGTCCTCAAACAAAAAACTACTCTTCAGCTTATGCAGGATTGGTCTAATATGAGAAGAAAAATCGACACCAAGAGAGTTTACAAGCACCATTTGTTTTTTGATTGCATTACTCTGCGACAAATTTGGCAGAAGGTACTTGACTCGTTGCAAATCAATCATGCTTGTAGAAGAGTGTGACAAAACTGTCCATGCTATTAGGAAGTATAGAAATAATTTGTGTTTTGTAAACAAGATATATAACACTAACATGACATAAGAGATTATCAATACTATAGTTTATAGGGGATGGAGTAGTCCTAAGGTTAGGGAGCATATTGCTCACTTGATGTTAATCTAGTTGAGGCTCTCCTTTTTGTTTGCCATATCTTGATTCTAAACAAAAAAAAAAAAAATTTAAACAAGTGCCACGTTTATTTTAGTGTTTTTCATAGAACTATATGCTTAATAAAACAGTATAACGATTATATTTTTTAAAAGAAAAAATTCAATTATTTTCAAATCTTGACCCTCCAGTAGCCTGCACGTACCTTGAAAACTAAACATGCTGAACATGTACAGCAAAACTATTAGCAAAGCATATATTCCTACTGGCAAACTGAATCAAATGAATTCCACCAGTAAACTCAAGAAGGATCTAATATACATACATAAATCCTTGGATAGTTTAGAATTCTACCAGTAAATTTTAGCAGTGTATTTCCACCAAAGAAAAAGATAGACGAATGATCCAGAGTATGAAAGCTAAGAAAACCCGAGCAAGGAATTGTATCCACCAAACATCTTCATGTATATAATGATAAATGATAAATTAAACAGCTATTCAGACTGACAGGGGTAAATTAGAAACAAAACTACTCGGCAATCTCCGAACTGCAAGGTTCCATTCCCCATAATCATCTGCTCAGCTTACATGGAAACCCTGTTGTAAGGCAAAAAGGTAACCACTCAATGTAGGAACTTCGGATGATTTACAATTACATTACAATGGCAAGATTAATTAAAAAGTGTAGGAACTACGGTATATTGCATGATCCTAACAGAGGTACCACATATGCATTAGAAAAATACAATGAAATAAAAGAGAAAAGAATGCACCTACCTAATTAAAGTATAAAAACCAAAATGTGCAAACACATGTATGAGTTCCACAGTAGAGTATGGCAGGATAGTTAATATAGAAATATAACTATTAAATATAAAGTCATAAATTCAACATAATTTCACCAAGTAAAAAACCCATAATTTCACAAGTCAGTTTGTTATAGATTCCAGTGAAAGCAACAGAAAAAGCACATAAATTCACTTTTATTAAAAGAAAGCTTTTATTGCTTCCACTAAAATCTTGCTCGAGGACGAGGACACCTCAGACAAAAAAGGGGGCTATATATACCAAACAAAAAAAGTTAAAGAGAGCCTAGTTCTATTTTGAAGGGAGTGGAGTACCAGTTTTCCATTTGGCCACAAAGGCACAAATTATACAGACACAAGCATATCATTAATGATATTTCCTATATCCAATGATTTCTCCAAGCATTTTAATTTGTTCATGCACAAGTATTTTTATATGCTTTTCTTGCAGACACAAGCATATTGTTAATTATATTTCCTATATCCAATGATATCTACTAGCACATATTCTTTTTACTGTCCCAAATCAAATATAAAATTTACTCTCCACGCCTCATTAATTATCTTCACGCACAACTATTTATATATGCTTTTCTGACATCAATAAAAAGAGATTTTCAAATAAAGTTCACTTATGAAAAAACAATGATATAAGTGATGTGTTCTCTTCTACCAACTCCGTATTTCATCCGCGCCAAGATATCAGCCAGCAATAATAATCTATAGTGATTTTGGCTATACCTTAACCAGTTGTTGGGAGAAACACCCTTATAAGCTCTTTCACGGTAATCTTTTTTCTACAGGTAGGACATTTAGCCTGAGCACTTATTGCAGACTTGATACATGCCTTGCAAAAAATATGACCACACCTTGTCGACATTTCTTCAACCAAAGGGCCCATGCATATAGGACAATTGAAGACAGGTTCCTTGGGAGGCTCGGGTAGCTTTTTGACACTTTCCACCTGCCAAAGAGATATCCAAATCAAAACAGGAATTAGAAACAGGAATTTGACCTTTATGGCCTTATATAAGTTTTTGTTCGTTGGAGGTGGTGATTAAGAAGCAACAGATGATACAATTTATATTATAAAGACTATGAAATAACTCCAAGTAATATTATGCAGCACAGTACTTAAAGAGATGTAAAGACACAAAAAAACTAGGACACTGAAAAACATTGGCATATTGGCAAGTATCTAACTGCACTATAAAAGGATGAAGAAAATCAAGCTGTGTTTGACATAAAGAACTGTTCTAACAACACAACATCTTCAACGGCAAGCAGCCATAGCAAGCCACACTTGCATCAATTCAGTTAAATGCAAGTAAAAATGTCTCGACTAAAAATACCATAAATCTACTGTCTCTGATTTTAAAACATTCATCCCATCTTATGCTCAGTGGTAGCCTGTCCCCATCAAAGAAAATTTCCCTGTCCCACAACTGAAATAGACCAACTCCTCAGGTCCCCAAGAGAACATCAAAAGGACATAGTCTTGAGAAATAAGTATTTAAGTGTATATAATTGTGCAATATGTCTATCCAAATATAACAAGTAAAATAAAAGGTACTGTAAATAACTGCCTAAAGATCATAGCTAAAAACAAATCATAAAGAAGTAATACCTAACTACATGCCACAAGGTTGAAATTAGTTATCCATAACCCAGAGGCCAAAAGCTAATTATTTGTCGCACAGTAGAAACTAATTAGTACAAATCTGACAGCTAATTTTTTCAGATACTAAAAGCAGAAGAAACATTGAACATAGAACAATATGACATGTCAGAAAGAGCTCTTACCAGAGAGCTGCTACTGCCTTCCAAATTAATATAAAGATCACAATTGATAATGGTTCCATTTGGAGGTTCTCTTCTGCGCTTGTTGCGATTAATGTTGTTTACCCTAGTCTGCTCTTCTTCAATAATCATGAATGACAGACTATATCAGAAAAAATATACCGATATAATAAATTTAAAATCATGAAGAGTAAAGACTGCATCAGGAAAAAGAAGAGAGCAAAGTTAAAAAACATTTTATCGCGTGATAAAAATCATGTTATGGGATACAGAAAGCTTCCGTACAAGACATTCTAACCCAATCGGCAAGGAAATGGATTGGGGAAAGTTATGAAATGCAGTACTGGAAAATATAAATGTTAAAACTGGGGAAAACAGGACTTAATTCCACATTAACTAGGAATAATACACTTCCAAACCCTTACATAACTACAATGTTTGGCTGTGAGAATAAAGGAAATTCATTTTACCTAAATCCACATCAACTATAGTCCTCCCGCGATTTCTTCTAGAATTGTTTTTAGCCTAAGAAAACATAAACAGAAAAAATTAGACTCATTCTAGCAACAACTGAAAGACAATATAAACAAAGAATATACAAAAGGAGAGATAAACCTCAGCAAAAGCCCTTGGGGAAGATTCAATAACATCATCGTCAATGGCCTCCACATCAATCAACGGGGGTTGTTGATGGTTGTTGGCTTGTTGTTGTTGCTGGTTGTTGGCTTGAGTTTCTACTACTTGAGGCTCCAACTGAGTTGAAGTTCCCTCCTGCTCCCGATTCTCACCAGCGGGTACTCTGTTAAGGTCAAGGTCCAAAACTGTCTTCCTACGCCGGTAACTTCTGACAGAAGTCGGCTTGCTCGTCCGAGAGCTCATATTGGAACCAATGTTCCCTGATTCCAATATGAAATCTGAAAAAACAAATACATCATAACTACAGATTCCAAGATGAAATCTGAAAAAACCAATACATGATAACTACACAAGTAAAATATGGTGAAGAAAAAACAAAAACTCAAAATCTCAAAAATCTGAAAAATTAAGTGGCACTTTTACTTATATTTCTCATATAATAACAAATCCTCATACCTACTCACACAAGCGAAAACAGTGCTAGAAATCATATAAATAATATAAACCTATGTTACAAAAACAAAGCCAAATAAAAATTAAAAAAAACTACACTAGCACAATCGCAAACCAAACAAGAAAAATCAGTTGAGATACAAGTTGAAAATCGAGAATCGTAAACCCTAACATGATAACAATCGTAGAAGCAACTAAGAAGAATTGTAGAAGCAGTTACACCGATTGTAATCGATCGATGAAAATCGGAAACCCTGAGATGATAGAAAGAGAAGAAAAAACGTACCAGAGTGAAATCGCTTTGTGGTGTGAGAAAGAAAGTGGTAAATATAATCTGATGGATGAGAAGGGGAGAGAGAAAGATTGTGCAATAAGAAGGAGTTAGATCTTATAGAAACGTAGGAAAGGAAAAAGGAAGGGGAAGAAATGAAAATATTGTGAGCAGAGAGGAAATGGGGCTCGGGTCGGAAGACCCTGCACGCGCTTCAATGCTACTACCCAACGTGGTGCTCTTTCTCTCCTCTTCGTTACGCACGTATCCCACTCCCTTCGTTTCGCACGCGTTTCCTTTTCTTTTTTTCAAAACTTATTTCTTTAAAAAATGTTTTTTTTTTAACTTTTTTGAAAAACGAAGATTAGAGTGATTCTTCTTGGAGAATACTTTCCGTTGCAATTTCCTTTTAAATTTTCTACGAATACATTCAAATCAATCAATATAATTATATTAACTACTGATTTTTAGTATTTGATTATAAAATGTAACATTTTTTTGTGCCCAATTCACTTTTTTAGACCGACTCAATAGAAAACTCCAATTCAAAGTTTAAAATTAAATTATTCAGATTCATGAACACTTGTATTATCGTTATGGATTTAAATTCAATTAATCTATATTTTTTAAATCTCATTTAATTTTAAATTTTAATTATTTGATTAATTCAATTGTGAAAAATAACAAAAGTGTGAAACAAAATATTTTTAAAAGGGAGAATTTTATTTATATATAAGTTAATTGATTAACTATACTAATGAAAAGTACATCTTTTTCAATATATAAAACTTACTTAAAGATTCATTGTTTTCTCTAAAATATAACAATATTAATTGATTATTGATTTTTTTTCCAATGTATGATACAAAATAATCTAATTTGTTCTTAAATAGACACTACAATTAAGTATATTAATTAATTTAAAATTAGATTATATTAATATACTTAATTGTTTATTATATTTTAGAAAAGGATTAGATTATATATATAACTGTTATCACTATTTTAAAATAAATATAAGATTAAATTACAGTTTTGATTCCTTTATTTTGGTAAATTCACGAAATCAGTTTTTCTATTTTTTTTTTTAAGTTTTGATCTCTTATGTTCACTTTTCGTCTAAAAACGCTGATGTGTATTATTTTTTAGATACATGACATATTTTTATTGACTTGACATGAGAAAGGTTAGTTATCCATCGTGTTTCTGACGATGTTTTCTTTGTTCAATCATCTTCTTCGATCGACTTCTTCATCTTCTTTCTTTTTCAGCTTGTTCGTTCGTCATCTGTTTTATAGAAAAATGCTCTATATGTTCTCTCTTACATGAAAAGAATGTCACGTATAGAAAAAACGACACATCAGTGCTTTTTTGGACGAAAAATGGACATAGAGAATTGTTGTACCCCAAAATTTTCCATCTCTTTTATCAAAACATTTCTCACCAAAGATCTCAAATGCTCAAGGGTTCTCAAGACTTTGATCAGACAAACTCACTGAGCCTCCAAATTAGGGTTTTGACCGAGAACGACGAATCATTGACTTTTGACCTAATACATGACCTAATGGCTTGAAGCATAATCTCAAGGATTCAAACACAACATGGTGACCTAATTTTATGACTCAAATCATTTCTCAAAGATCAAAAGATCGATAGTTGAATTTTGATCAACTGATGAAAAGTTAACTAATACACAAAAAGTCAAACTTTAACTTTTTGGTCTAACATTGAATTTCAAAAATCAAAATTCATCAAGACATTCAAGAATACCAAATTTGGTCAACAAGAATCAAGAAAGTCAACAAAAAGTCAAAATTTTCAATACTTATAAATTTTCTAAGTGTTTTTACACTTGATAATTTCATTACTTCATGACATTCTTTCACCAAGATGCAAGATGATTCAAAGAAAACTTTCAACATGAAAGTTGTAGATCTTGATGAATTATACAGCTTTGTATTAGAGGGTTGATGTCCAAAAAACACTTAGATATAAAGATACAGGCTCATGAAGTCATGGCATTTTCATCCAACACATAGAGAAATTTTCAACAGATTTTGGTCAGTTTTTATCTCAACTTCTTGGCCAATTTTCATCAAGTTCCAATTTGATTTAAAAAAAGTGGAAAACATGAAAGTTGTAGAGGATGTTTCAAGCTTTCCAAAAAATCCAATGGCATGAATTTATCATACTTGAGCTAGGAGATTTAAAGGTATGAAGTTAGGCATTCATTCTTGAATTACAAGTCATTTTGGTGAAGAACACATAATCCAATCTATATGACATGCTGCATAATCTTGTGTTGCAGGCCTTCTAACTTACAAATCTCACTATAATTTAATGATTACACCTACTTTTGAGTTATTACCCAAGTGTTTGATCTATTGTCCAAAAGATCTTTCCATTTATGGCATAAAGGCATCATTGTCATTCTTGAAAAGCATTGCTTTAACCACAATGTCAACTCCTTGAGCCTCTCAATGGTTTCTTCTGCACATACACAATATCAAAGAAAGAAACAACTATATACAACCTGCAAAGCACTCATAGAAAACAGGCCAGGCCCCATTGGAAAAATGTAAAGTCATGAATTCTCATGTACAATCCAACCAAACCATAACATGTTGTTTTGCAAATCTGATTACTTCAACCTCTCAAACCCCTTGCCTATAAATAGAGAGATCAGTTGCAAGAGAAAGAGGCCAGAAAAAATAGAGAGAAGAAATCACTCAAAATCCCTTTACTCTCAGAAAACCAAAATTGTTCACAAAACCTCCATCTTTGAGCTTTGAAGTCCAAACCCTTGAGTCTCTGAAACCTTACAATTTTTCTCAAACAAACCATCCAAATACTTCACATACATCATATATAAGCTATTCAAACACAAGAACAAATTTTGTAACGTCACTATCACCATCTTCCAAACTCAAAAATAACATTTTGCAACTTGACTGGTTGGAGTGGTTCAGCCATTTTAGCACAACAAGAGGGTTGGAGCAACTTCAAGAAGGTTCAAAAGAGCTCGATCAATCACCACTTTGCGTCTGGAAACATCCATACATGTTTTAAAGTTTTCACTTCAAGAGGTAAACTTTCTCAAACTGTGATATCTTTATCCATACATCATTTACTTTTGCATTCAAAAAATATAACAGAACAGATCAAAGAGAAAACTCAACAAAAAGCTAGGCCAGGGACTGACACGGGTGCCCGTGTCACACGACATGGCCCTTGTCAGCTCAGTTGGGTTAAAAACCTAACAAAAATGTAGGGCAGGGGCTGACACGGGTGCCCGTGTCACATGACACAGCCCGTGTCAAATCAACTGGAATTGGAAACGTGCAAAAACAGGAGGACCGAGGATTGACACGGGTGTCCGTGTCACACGACACGACCCATGTCAATTTGGCTGGAATAAAAACATTGTGCAAAGGCGTGGGTAGATCCTGACACAGGTTCTCGTGTCCAGTGACATGGCCCGTGTAAGCCTAGGCATGAGAAATCTTGATTTTTGACATTTTTTGCTATAATTTTGGATCACTAAAGGTGCACTAGACATATTGCATTGGTTGGAGATGACCTAACACCATAAAAATTTCCAAATGAAACATCAAAAATATTTTTCTAAACAATTAGTGTTCTTTTTAACTTAACTTAGACCTAGGTTTTTTTCTTCAATTAAATGAACTACAAAAAATTTTCTATCAAAAAATCCTAAAAAACAATTTCTTTCACTTTACATTTTCTTGCACATTTTACTATTTGGCATTATAAATTATGTAATTGTCAAATACTTGTAATAGTAATTAGGGTTTACTTTACTTGTCATCCTCATTCGTAAGTTTGTATCCCCCTTCCCCTCAAGTATTGCAATAGTGTATCATATTTAATTTCCATAATTTATCACTTTCCATATTGTTGCTAGTAATTAGAGTTTGTATGACCAGACTAAAATTAAACAAGTAGACAACCCTAATTTAAGACAAAAATATATGAAAACAAAAACACTTTGCTTATTTGTACCTTTAGGGTAACCCACACTTGTTGTAACAGCCCGAGCCTTCAGCGTTCCCGGCACTATTACCTCACGATCTTCTCTACCCCCCTCACTAGTAGAGTTTTTACCTTTCGTGAGAATCAAACCCTATACCCTGGGGTTCAAGTACATGCTCAATGCATTCCCACTACCAATTGAGATACGTAGCTCAATTGGTAGTGGGAATGCATTGAACATGTACTCGAACCCCAGGGTACAGGGTTCGATTCTCACGAAAGGCAAAAACTCTACTAGTGAGGGGGGGTAGAGAAGATCGTGAGGTAATAGTGTCAGGAACGCTGAATGCTCGGGCTGTTACACTTGTTGTCTCAGATTAAACAGTCATGTCTCTCGAACGTGGGATACTTTAGCAATGACCCTCGAATACAAGATCACAGTCCCTCGATGACCCTTTGATATTGCCTTCGATAAACGATCTTAGTTCCTTACGACAAATTGCTAAGGTATCCTACAATGTTGCCTTTTATGACTGAAGAATGACACACATCCGTCCCTTCATATATGTTGTACCCCAAAATTTGCCCTCCCATTTTCACACAAAACATACTCCTAGAGGTTCTCAATTGCTCAAGGTTGACCAAGAATTGACCAGACAAATTCTCCTCCTAGGGCAATGAACCCCCCAACTAGGGTTTCAATTTTCATCAAGATGGTTAAGCTTAAAGGATCCTAAATGTTCTCCATTGTCCTAATATGTCCTCAAGATCATCCATGCCAAGTTCCATGCCTTGCTCAATAAGCTTGCTCAGTCAATTGCTCAAGTATTGGAAAATCAATTGTGTTAGGTCAAAAGTCAATTGTGGCCTAGGTACAGTCAAACTTCAAGATTTTTGGTCAACATCAACATTTTAAAGAGATATTTGTTATTTGATCAAGGGTTGATCATGATTCCTCAAGAAATTCCCATAACTCATCAAAAGTCAAAAATGACAACTTAGGGTTTCTATAGGAAAAGTCTACTGAACTTTGACCAGGCATAACTTTCTCATACTTTATCAGAAATTTTCCAACCAAAGATCAGTTTGAATAAAATCTAATTCCCTACAACTTCTCTTCAGCCCTCAAGTTCAAGAAATGCACCATTTGAAAGATACAAGTTCATCCATTACATGACATTTTTAGAAAGTCAACAAAAGCCATTTTTTCCAAGACCTTTTACATCAAGATAACATATTCAAATGCAAAATTGGTCAAAAGAGGGATTGAAGCAGGCATCTTGGGCTTTCCAAAAAGTACAAGATCATCATCATGAGATAAAAATTGAGAAAGTTATGGCTTGCCCAAGTTGGGAAAATTTTGGAAATTTCAAGAATGGTGCATTGAGCAAATTTGAACTTTTGAAGCAATGGCTTGTTTTCTTAGGCCTCAAACATCTTCCTAAGCTTATAAAGGACCTCTAATTCACTCTTGCATTGACTTGCATTTTTAGCTATTTTATTCATATTTATTTTGTTTTCATTCACATAAATACAAGATAAATCATATAAAATAGCAAATGATTGGATCATGACCATTGGGCTTTTGTTTTGATTCAATTTCAAGCCCACAAATTTGTACAAAGAATGACCAGGTTCATTCATGCATGGAAAGGGAAAGATTTGCAAATATGGAAGCCTTTAAATTGGTTGGATTTTGACATGAAAACATAGCATTATGACTTGATTTTTTCCATGTTATATTGTCTCCTCCATCTACATTATAAGAACAACACATTGGCAAGCCAAAGAAACACACACAGAATCCATAAAACCTCTGCCCATTTTGCAAAAAAACTCAAAGTTGTCAAACTCGGATTTCAAATTCCAGCCTCCCTTGCTCCAAACCAAGGATTCGAATCCAGTCCTGGAGATCCCTTGAATCATTTGCAGCCATTATTAAGCCCAGAAGCATCGCCTAACACGTCCACCAGCATCCACGGTTTGCTTCGTTTTCAAATTTTGTTTTGTACAATTCATGTAGTTTCCATGTGATTTAACCTTGCATTTCTGGTTTATTGATCATTTGCAAGCTTCCTATATGGTTGGATTGAGTTTTTGATGGAGGAACTGTGTGTTACCATTTTTAGGGTTTAAAGCTTAGATTTGGGCGTTTTTACATTGGCCAAAATTAGGCTTAAACAGGGGCACCATCATGCTCAGGAGAGTGAGGCAATCGATTCATGGCCTCACATATAATTTCTATTGCGTATTTGGCTTATTTCAGGGTACAAAGGCTGTAGTGACGGACAAAAATCTGTCACTATAAGTATTTCTACCTAAAACGACAGAGGGAGGTAGGAGATAAATGCGTGGCAGACCCCTACTGGCTCATTCAAATCCAGCGCGTGTTTTTATTTTTTTTGAATGCTTCTGACTAATCTTTACATATAATATTATCTTGTTGTTTGGATTAACGAATGATCATGTAGTTCAAATGGTGAAGCATCGTGCTGGTGAGGGAAGGGACCTGGGTTCAAATCCCAGGTCCAACATTTTATTTATTTAACGTTTGTTGACTGCAGATCCAATGCTCTGCCTCTCAAGCACTTACCATATGCCCTCCAGCTCCAGGCAGTGGATAATGATGAGGCCAAATCCAAGGATCCCAAATGCGTGCTATCTATTGGGCCCAATGTTTTTTAATTAACACCCCTCATTCAGCTTTTTGCACATCCAGGCCCATGTGTTATGTTTTTTTTTTAAATATTTTTTCTTTTAATATTTTTGTTTATTTTATATTTTCATTTTTAACAAATCATAAAAATAAATAATAAAAAAATCACAAAAAATAGGATTAGATATTTTAATATAATTAATTTCTTAAATCAATTAATTAATTAAACTTTAACTTCTCTTTTTAATTAAAATAAAATAGACTTATGTTTTTTTTCCTGAATTAATCTTAACTTTGTAAATTAACTTAATTAATTATTTGGACCTTATTTTTATTAATTCAAAATTAATTAGACTTAGATTCTTTTTTATCTAAATATTTTCTTAAAAATAAAAAAAAACAAAATATATTAGGATTAGTCTTTGTTTGCATTGATTTAATTAACTAGAATTAAAACTTAATCTTCCTTATTTTTATTTAATAGTTTTCTTAACAAAAACAAAAACAAAACAAAAAAAGATTTCCTTTTGTTTACTTAGCATTTCTTAAGTTTTTAGATGTTCATCTTTATTTCGCGCGCGTTTATCGTTTTCGCATTTTTTTAATATTGTAACTGATCATGGATGTAATAGTTTTAGATTTAAAATTCCGCACTTTATTTTTTTTGCATCTCTTTTTTATGTAACTGTCCCAAAGTGTTGTAATAGTTTAGGGTTTATGTTTTTGCTTTTATTTTCCGTACTTTACATTTCCTGTATAATATTGCTGTTAGTAACTAGGATTGCATGGAAAGATTGAAAATAAACGTTAGCAAACCTTAATGCAAAAGATAAATAACTGAAAAAACACACTTCTCGCACTTGCATCCTTAGGGTATTCTTCACTCGGTTGCCTCGAAAATGGTCATGTCCCTCGAACGTAGGGATATCTTAGTAAAGACCCTCGGTATAAAAGTCATCATAAAAGATCATGGTCCCTAAACGTCCCTCGAGTTACCTTTCGGTAAATGATATTGTCCCTCGATGTTGCTTATATGATGATAGTCCCTTCGAAATGCTAAGATATCTTTACATGTTGCCTTCGATGACCATAGCGTCCCTTTCGATGGTCCCTCAATATCCGACGATAGGGTTACCTACTCACTAATAGTAGGATAACACTATCTAAAGGAAAGGAGGAAAAGAACATCTTTTTTTGAGTAGGTAGACAGTTCTTAAGTACTTGCTCAAAATCTGATTTTTTATACACTTACACACTTTTCAAAACTTCTTTTCAAAAACACCTTATCACACTCTTGAAGACTGATACAAGAGTTACCATAAAGTAGATAAAAACTTTCAAAACACACAAACAGTTTTCAAAATGAGCAAGCACCTAAGAGCCCATGGAAAACCACGGATGGAAAGGATGCTAATACCTTCCATTTCCATAATCTACCCCCCTTACTCATAAAATCTCGAAAAAAAGTCTTTTCTGTTTTTTTCACCCTTTCCTTTGTTGGATAAAAGAAAAGTCGATGGCGACTCTTGCTTACCGTGACATTTGCAAATAAAAAACGTAAAACCAATATTAACAGTCGGTTCTGCCACCGTATCACAACATCCAATGATAAGTTTTCTTACTAACTAATGGTAAGATAACACTATATAAAGGAGTAGGAAAAGAAATAAGACTTTTTGAGTAGGTAAAACGCTCGTAGTTGCTTGCTCATAAATAAAACCATCTTCACACTTACATTTTCAAAACATCTTTCCAAAAACAACATCTCTTTGAACTATTTTCAAAGCCAATACTTTGTATACATCACCGAAACGATAATCATTACAAAGTTTTCCGAAACAAAGACATTTTCAAAATATTTTTAAACTTATACAAAACACAAAAACATTTACAAAAGCATTTCAAAGTGAGCTAGCAATTAAGAGCTGGTAGATAACTACAGATGAAAAGGGTGCTAACACCTTCCCTTTTCATAACCTACCCATCGAACTCAAGAAAATATCTCAAAAGATATTTCCCGTTCTTTTCACCATTTCCTTTATTGCATAAAAGAAAAGTCGGTGACGCCTCTTACTATCCGCAACAATTGCGATAAAACGCAAAAATACCCAAGTCAGTTCTCCCACCGTGTTACAGGGACCAAAACAGTTTAAAAAATAAATAGAGAGACTGATTTTGTTAGGCCAAAATAGAGGGACCAAAATTGTAATTTAGCTAATAAATTATTACTATATCTTCTATATTTCATCTCATATCAACTAAAATTATCAAAATCATATGAAAAAAAATTAAAACAAAAATCTAATTGAATTTTTAAATTAAGATTTTTAATTTAGATTTCTATTTTGTTATGAATAATTGGATGATTGTTTCTCAGTGATTTTATTCCTTATTTATAATAATTTGTATTTATTATATTGTCTGGATATTGTCATATAAATAGAACTAATCTCATTGTACAAATACACCGATAAAATAATATAAAATTATTTTCATCTATCACTCTACTCTTTTATCTTCTTTGTCCTTATTTTATAACACTTATTAGCACAAAGCTCCAAGACTTGAAATGATTTTATGGTGTTGTAAGGTGACATTATTTCTTCTTCTTTTTATAATATATATTTTCTACTTGTTATTTATAATATATTGATTAGAAGGGGGAAAAAATTAATGATGATTATCAAACATCCGTGAAGGATTACATTTATAATATTAACGAATATCAGAAGGATTACATCTATAATATTAATGAATCCAAAAAGAATTGCATATATACTATTAACAAATCTTAGAAGGATTACATCTATAATATTAATGAATCCCAAAAGAATTGCATCTATACTATTAACGAATCTTCTAGGATTACATCTATAATATTAATGAATCCCAAAAGTATTTTCATCTTTAATATTAATAAATCCTAAAAGAATTAGATCAATTATGATAAAAATTAGCAAAATGATTGCATCAATAATATTATATCCAATTCAAGAAGATGAAAGAATAATATTGAATACCGCAAAAGGATTTCATAATTTTTTTTATATCAATCTAAAAAATTTGTAATATGCTCATAAAATGATTGTCATTCCAGAAGAATGACATAAATAATCTTAACGCATCCTAGTAGGATGGTTATATTTTTCTAAACTATTGTTTATAACAAATAATTTTAACGCATCTCAGAAGAATGATTTTTTTTATATCATCATTAATAATTTTAACGCATCCCATAAAGATGATTATATTTATTTTAGATTATTGTTCATAAATATTTATATTATTCTAAAAAAATTCTCTAGCATTTGACTGTATTAGAAACTTCTTCAAATTGTTAGAATATAATTTGTTACATGTTTGTGATTATAAATCAATATATTTCCCGAAGAAGAAAAAAATCACAACATCTCTGAAGAATGGGTCAAATAATGTATTTTTTGAAATCATTTGTTATGTCATTCTCTAAGAGCTATATATTTCACTAAAGGATTGTTTATATAATATATATTTTTTATGGTCTTTGATGATTGAGCCATTGTCAATGTGTTTGGTGTTAAAATATTTTACTAGAAGAAATCTTGTTATGTATAATATATCAATTAGCCAATATTATGTATTTTATTGCTGCTATTAAATTTTTAAATTAAGAATTTTTTTTCAAATATTAAGGTGTGTTTTATATTTTAAGATAATTTTTATGTTGCTTAATTAATATTTTATTTTTATGATAAAATAAAATTGAATTGCATGAAATTCTTTTGGCTAAATGTGTGTGACCTGAATAATATTATTATGAAATAAATTTAGAATTAATTAAATCATACAAAAACATGTATATGGTTTATGAAGATTTATTTATTAGAGAATAATATGGTTGATTCCAACATTTTAGAATAATTAAAATACATATATGTATTATTGTAAATCAGAAGTTTACAAATCACACTTAAATGTGTTGTTGACAAAATCGGTTGATTCATCTTGAATGTATTATGATGTAGAAATTAATATTGAAGAACCTAACATTTCTTCAATTCAATAAGTTTTGTATGTTCCTAAAGGAAAATAGAATTTTATAAGTTGAGTTTTTATATAACATATATAAGGTGATATTTGTGAATTAATACATAAATTATGTAGACGATTTAAATATTTTATGATATTAATCGTTGCATTGACTTAAAGATCATGTAAATATTTTTTTGTCTACTCACAACCAAGATTTGTGAAATTTTTTTCACAACTAAAAGATCATGAATATGTATTATGATGTGAAAACTAGTATTGAAGAACCACAAGTTTCTTCAATCTAATAAATTTTGTGCGTTTCTAAATGAAAATAAAATTCTAAGAAATTGAGTTTTTAATGACATTAATTATTGCATCGACTAAAATATCATGTAAATGTTTCTTGTCTACTCACAACCATAAGTTTGTGAAGTTGTTTTCTCATACTAAGATCTCAATTTTTGAGATTTTCAAAATTTTCTTGATAAATATCACATATTGTAATACGATGGAGAACTGACTTGGGTATTTTGCGTTTTATCGTAATTGTTGCGAATAGCAAGAGTCGCCACCGACTTTTTTTATCCAATAAAGGAAAGGGTGAAAAGAAGAGGAAATACCTTTTAAGAATTTTTTTCTTGAGTCCGGTGGGTAGGTTATGAAAAGGGAAGGTGTTAACACCATTTTCATCCGTAGTTACCTACGGGCTCTTAGTTGCTAGCTCACTTTGAAATGCTTTTGTGAATGTGTTTGTTTTGAAAGTATTTTTGAAAAGTGTCTTTGTTTAGGCGAATTTTGTAATGATTCTCGTCTCTATAAGAATGTATACAAAGTGTTGACTTTTGAAAATGTTTCATGGAAAGTGTTGGTGTGTTTGAAAGATGCTTTGTTTTGAAATATTTGTGAGCAAGTAACTACGAATGTTCTACCTACTCAAAAAAGTCTTTGTTCTTTTCCTCCTTCTTTAGATAGTGTTATCTCACCATTAGTTGGTAAGCAACCTTATCATTGGATATGAAGGGACAAACGTGAGTCATCATACAGTCATAGAAGGAAACATTGTAGGATACCTTAGCAATTTTTCGTAAGAGTCTAAAATCGTTTACCGAATACAACATCGAAGGGTCATCGAGGGATTACGATCTTGTAATCGAGGGTCTTTGCTAAAGCATATCATGTTCGAGCGACATGATTGTTTTATTCTAAGGCAACAAGTGTGGGTTAACCCTAGAGGTGCAAGTGTGCAAGGTGTGTTGATTTCATGCATTTTTGTCTTGAATTAGGGTTGTCTACTTGTTGATTTTAAGTCTTGCCATACAAACCCTAATTATTAGCAATAATATTGAAAGCGATAAATTGCGGAAATTTAAAATTCTACACTATTACATCATTTAGGGGATGGGAATACAAATTATAAATAGGGGAAGAAAGCAATTAAAACCTAATTACTATTACAACCATATTGAATAATGAATAACAATAAAAATATATAAAACTATAAAGATAATGTAAAAAGAAAAGAAAATTGTTTTTGTTTGAGTTTTTTGTATGAAAAGGTATTGACCTAATTAGTTTTAAAAAGAAATTAATTAATTAAAGTCCAAGTTTATTTAATTAAAAAGGGAAAATAAAAGTAAAAACCTAATTCTATATTTATTTTAATTAAATTAAGAAAGAACATATTTTTTAGGGTTTTTTGTTTAATAAAAATAAAATGGAAGTAGAAAATTAGTCTAAGTATTTAATAGAAAAAATATATTTTTGTATTTTTAATAAGAATAAAAATAATAAAAAATAAAATAAAGACATGAAAATAAAAAATAAAAATAGTAAGTCAGAGGGTTTGAAAATGATTTAGGGGGTAAACAAGTAAAACAGTTTGGTTTACTAGTGTGATACGGTGGCAGAATCGACTGTTTAATACTAGTTTGTGTTTTGCATTTTGTGTTCGCCAAATATCACGGTAAGCAAGAGTCGCCACCGACTTTTATTTCATCCAATCACGGAAAAGGAAAAAGAACAGAAAAAACCTTTTTTTCGAGATTTCTGAGTACGGGGGGTAGATTATAGAAAGGGAAGGTGTTAGCACCCTTTCAATCCATGGTTTTTCATGGGCTCTTAGGTACTTGCTCATCTTTTTAAAATTGCTTGTGTATGTGCTTGCTTTGAAAATGTTTTACTTCGTGATAACCCTTGTATCAGTCCTCAAGGGTGTGACGAAGTTGTTTTGAAAATTTATTTTGAAAGGTGTTTGTGTGAAAAGTTTTATTTTGAGCAAGTACCTACTAGCATCTACCTACTCGAAAAAAGATCGCTTCTGTTCTATATCCTTTAGACAACATTATCCCACTATTAAGGAGTAGGTAGCACCGTCGTTGGAGTTTGTAAGGGACGTTCGAAAGGGACGAATACAATCACTAAAGCAATAGTTAGGAAACCTTAGTAGTAACCCTAAAGTCTTAAGATCTTTCTGAGGCAACATTTCTGAGGCAACATTCGAATGTGACATTTGATCTTTTAGACAGGAGGGCGACCACTGAAATTTCCTATGCTTAATGACTGTTTACCGAAGGCAACCGAAGTGAGGTAAACCCTAGGAGTGAATATGTGCGAGTGATTTGTTTCAGTTATTTTAATCTTTGCACATTAGGGTTTTCTAACTGTTTTAATTTTCATGCATTCTTGCCATACAATCTTATTAGCCATACATCTAGACAAATAATATTTGCAGGAATTTAAAGCGGAAATAAACCTAACTATTACATGGCTTTGACAGTTATATAATTGCTTTGACAGGAAATAAAAGTGCAGAATTTAAAACCCTAATTAAAACTATTACAACCTTGGAACAGTTACAATAATAATAAGAAAGAAAATTAAAAAATGCGCGGTAAATTAAATACGAGGACAGTTGAAGAGATAACCTAAAACCCTAATTTGAGAGAAAAAGTATTTTTAGATTTTTATTGAAGAAAATATTTAATTGCAAATTAATTAAACCTAATTTCTAATTGTTTTTAAATTATGAAAGAAATTAAAGTTGCCCTAAATTAATTAAACTAACTAATTTAAAAAAAACATTTATTAAGAAAATAAATCTTTTTGTGATTTTTGATTAGTTAATTTAATAAAATAATTTTTGTGTTGATTAAAAAAAAACAAAATAATTAAAGAAAAGAAATTAAAGGAAAATAGTAGAAATAACCAAATGGGCCTACTGTCAGCAGATTTGGGGGTGTTGAACTTTTGAAACACAGAAGGATGGCCCAGAGTCTGGCGTCTCATCCAATGAGACCATCTTCTGGGGACTCATGGTGGACCTGCGTATGTTGGTGTTGGATCAGAGGATGAGATCAGAGGGAGCTTGATGATCCTCAGAAGGTGTATGCTGGATCTGGCTGGAGATGAATCCAGAGGATGAGATCAGATGATCCTCAGAAGGTGAGGTATGCTGGATCTGGCTGGAGATGGATCCAGAGGATGAGATCAGATGATCCTCAAAAGGTGAGGTGTGCTGGATCTGGCTGGAGATGGATCCATATGATGAGATCATATGATCCTCAGAAGGTGAGGTGTGCTGGATCTGGTGAAAATAATGGAGAAAATGCCAAAAGCTCACGCATAGGATCGAACCTAGGACATGAGCTTCTGACTTCCTTCCTCTGACCAATTGCGCTGGATGTTAACTTGTTAATATAATAAAAACAAATAATATATTAGAAAACAAGTTAGTGGCCAGAAAAACGCGCCAGAATTCAAACCAGTCAGTCAGGTTGTGACACACTATTTTCTTCTTCCCTGTCCGTCGTTTTAGGCTATGAACCTTTACCTACAGACGCAAGTCTGTTGCTAAAAACCTGTGTTATTCAATAATTAATCACACACAATATAAATTCAATTGGGGACCATGAATCAACTGGGTTTAAAGCCCTGATCATCATGGTACCCATTATCAGGCCTAATTTTGCTTAAATCACAAAACCCCAAATTGGAGCACGAAACCCTAGCAATGGCAAAATCTTGTTCCTGCATTGTAACTTAAATCAAATTATCCAGAAACATTGCAAACATGATCATGAACACAAATATATGGGTAAAATACATTTATAATGTGTAAATTATAGAAATCAAATTTGAGTTCTTAGTGCAAACCGTGATGCTTCTATGCGAGGATTCTTGATGTTCTGACGCCTGCAAATGGTTGGGAATGCTTCCTGAGATGCCAAGGAATTGATTTCTGGATTTGAATTGTATTGAATAGGCTGGTGGAAGAAGATATGTCTCACTTTTTTATCAAAAATTTTGAGTTTCCTTCTGGCAGTTTCACGCCTCCAATCCTTGTTTTCTTGATCTGGAATTGTTATGCCCTTATAGTAGACTGAATTAGGTCAACAAATTTGGATTAAATCTTGAAATTTGATGAGATTTGATTTGATTCTTTAACCATATGCAAACTTGCTATTTTGAGCCAAATCTTCCCTTCTTTGAACCAATTATTCCTGGTTCGTTTTGGCCTTGATAATTCAGCATATTCTGATTGCCAACCTGTCCAAAAACCAAATCAAATCATATCTTTGCTATTATTCATCAATTATTTGATTTAATTCATTTTTTAATTAACAAAAAATCAAAATAAATTGAAAAATGAAGCATATAATGTGTGGTTGAATTTTTGAGTCGTGGACCACATTATGAGTGAGGTGCAAGCATAAAAAGTTAGGCCCATTTAGCAAAAAATACATTTGTGAGCACATTTGACTTTTGACAATTTTGCAAAAAAAAGGTCAACTTTGACAAGGCTTAACTCCTCCAATTTTAACCCTAGAGAGGTGTTCTTGGACTTTTTAGAAATCTTAGGATGTCCCCTAAGCAACCCTTTTGGTCTCATATCAATTGAGTCTTCCATGTTCATGTATGAAACTTTGACCCAAAAGGTGTTTTTGTTGACTTTTCAAAAGGACCTATAATGTCAAAATTCATATCTTTCTATGAGTGCATATTCTAAACTTATAAGCTGAAGATGGATTGTAGGGAATTTCATCCTCTCCAAAATGAGCTATGGATGGAATTTTTTTGATAAAGTATGAAGAAGTTATGCTTGGTCAAAGTTGGGTTGACTTTTCCTGCAAAACCCTAATTTAGCAACTTTTGGGTTTTGATGAATTTGGAGCATCCCTTGAGGAATCACGATCAACCCTTGATCAAATGATGGGTGTTGTATCCCAAACTTTTCCCTCTCATTTATCAAGACTTTTCTCACAAGACTTCTTGGACTCAAGACAAGATTAGGGTTTGGTCAGCTCAAGACATCTCATCTTGCAATGATAACCCAAAATTAGGGTTTGAGTTTGCACATGGATTTTTGGATCACCAATGCTTCATGTGACTTTCATACATCATCTTGGACCCCTAATATTGCTCATGTTAAGTTTCAAGCCTTGAACCACATTTTTGATCAGTCAATTGGACAGTTGACCAAAAAATCAATTGTATTGGGGAAAAAGTCAACCATGACCAATTTACAGTAAAACTTCATAATTTTTGATCCACATCAACGTTTTAGACTCATATGTACCATTTGATCAAGTTTGGATCACAACTCCTCAAGAAATTTGATCAAATCATCAAAAGGGTAAAATGGTCAAAATTAGGGTTTTGACTGAGAAAGGGAAATTTCTAATTTTTAACCTATCCAATGACCAATGGAGTTCAAGCATGATTTCAAGGGTTCAATGGCATCATCTTGACCTAATTACATGGTTCAAAAGATCTCAAGTTCATTGGATTAACAGATGAAATTTGTAGTCAACTGATCAAAAGTCAACTGTACACTGAAAAGTCAAACTTTGACTTTTTGGTCAAAATCAAGTGTCAAGGGTCATAATTCATCAAGATATGTCAAAATGTGAAACTTGTTGACCAAGAAAACTAAATTTGAAAATTAGGGTTTTAATTTGAAAATTTTCATAACTTAGAATTTTTCTAAGTATAAAATTTTTCTTATTTTTTCTCAACTTTTCACCACTTTTTCACCATGATGCATTTTGATTCAAAGAAAACTCCCAACATAAAAGTTGTAGATCCCCATGAAATATACAACTTTTCTTCACAAACTTTTCCTTAAAGATGCTTGGATCTCAAGTTATGAATTTGTGAATATAGGGCCATGAACTAAATAACAGTGAAATTTTGCCCTAATTTAGGCAGGTTTTTGACCCAACTTCATGGAAATTTTTCACCTAGTTCCAAGAGGTATATCAAAATTCATTTTAAATATGGATTATAGAGCACGTTGCAAGCTTTCTAAAATGTCCAAGAACTCTCCAAGATCATTTTTGAGTAGGGAGAATCGAAGAGAGGAAGTTGGCATTTTCTCACTTTTTGTTCAAGCCATTTTCACATAGAATCAAGTTGCAAACCAAACCTATGCTGATTGTTTCTTGCTTTACAGGTCCTAAACTTACTATACACTCCTTAATTAAATGCATACTCAGTTGAAAAATCCTTTATCCTTGATTTTGAAACTTTACACAAGTTATAATTCCATTTTGGGCAAAAAGGTTACATTGCCATTTTCATAAAGGGCAACTTTTGCAAACTTTGTAATATTGAGCATTGAACCTGTCCCCTTGATGCATACAAATCACACAGGTCTCAAGCAACTTGTACAAACTCATACCAACCCTAAAGAAAGCTGGTACAAGCATGTGAAGCATTGGTCTTGTCACTTTGCTTCAAGTACAAGAAAGTTGGCAAAAAGGCTAGCATTGGCAGATCTGTTGGGAAGCTGACTTTAGATCATTTTTATACTAATATGAAAACAATATGCAACACATTACACGCTTGGCTTGGACTTAGAACTCTCTCAAACTCAAAAACACCAAAATTCTGCCCAAGCATACAGTTTCTGCAAAAGCTCAGCCAACTCTCATTTGGCTCGTGCGTTTTGTGTTTAACTGATCAAAACATCTCATACACTTGATAACTAATCAATCCAAGCCATCACCCTGGTTCTGTAACCTCTGTTTCACCATCTGCCATTTTCAATTTGGAAGCTTGCAGTTGGACTTGGTTAGGGAGTTCCAGCCATCCTCAGAGCAAGATAGAGATTAGAATAGGTTCAGGGAAGTTCAAGGAAGCTTAAACAATCACCAGGCCTCAATTAAAGTCCCTACATTGCCATACACGATTCCAGCTGAAGAAGGTATTTTCTTAAACTCTATCTCTTTATATAGGCAACTTCAAGCCACGATTTGTGAAGAAAAAATGTAGCTCTCATCATAACGAAACTGTACATATCATTACTTTTCATTTATATTACTTGTGCTAAGAGAATTTGAAGCTTGAAATCTCTGAAATTTTTAGTCACGATTTAGGGATTCCAAAATTCTCTTTGATCTTTGATAGTTAGGTCACATAATTTATATGGTTGGAATCGTGAGCTCAAATGCCACATTTTTCATGTTATGAGTTTTCATTTTTATGCAAGCATAAGGAAGATACAGGTTGAACTGCAAAAGCATGGAGAAGAGATGGACGAAGTACATGGATGAAGTTCTGGGCTTTTTTGTTGCTTTGGCCTTTTTGTTTTTGCTAATCACACCCCCTGACTTGCTATTGCACCCCCTGGCTAACTATTTTATTTTTTGTATTTTTTTCATATTTTCATATTTAATACTTTTGTTTATTTTTTCTAAATGATAAAAAATCCTAAAAATGATTTATTTATTTTCACACTTTTATTTATTTATTTATTTATTTATTTATAATTATTTTCTCACATGAAAAAATAGTTTATTTTGATAAATAGAATTTATTTTCTTAAATAACTTATAAATATAATTAAATACTTAATATTTATATGATACATTTTATACTTACCAATACCAATTTTTACACATATATAATTTTAAATATTCATATACAATATTATTTATTATATTTTTATACAAAAAATGTACAAAATAATAACATGAAACATTATTTTCTTTTAATTGAGAACTAGGGTTTAATCCCCTTTCAAAAATTAAATATTATTTCTTCCTTTTTTTAGGTTTAAATTAATTTTTTTTCTTACACAAAAACAAGACATAAAAACATTTTTCTAACATGAACATTACATTGCATTTTAAATATTTGTATTATATTTATTTAATTCGCGCATATTCGATTTGGTTGTAATAATATATTTAGCTTTATATGTGTGCAAATCCCCATTCAAACTTGTATTCCCCCCTCCCATAAAAATTGTTGTAATAGCTTAGTATATTTATAGTACGCAATTTATCGCTTTATATACCATGATTAGTAATTAGGGTTTGCATGACAAGAACAAAAACAACGCAAAATAGAAAACCCTAAATGCAAGACAAAAGCATGAAAATGATACACTTTGCACACAAGCACCCTTAGGGTTTCTCCCACTTGGTTGCCAAAAATAAAATGGCCATGTTACGCATGCGAAGTATCTTGGCAAAACAAAACAAATATAAGGTCATAGTCCCTCGATGACGCTATTCAAAAAGTTGCCTAAACAAAATGATCTTGGTCCCTCAAAAATGCTAAGATACTTAGCAACATTGCTATCATGGTTATACGATGACCCACGCCCGTCCCGTTTACATCCAAAGATAGGGTTGTTTACCAAATCAATGGTAAATCAACAATGTCAAAGGAATAAAAAATGCATAGGAAAGACATTTGAGTAGGTAGATAGCTTCTAAGTTACTTGATTCATTTCAAACAATCCTTGCTATTTTAAAAAACAAACACACACATTTCAAAACATCTTAAAAAACATTGAAAACATTTTCAAAAGACAAACATCTTTGTATACATTCTTACGAACGAGAATCATTACAAAGATTGCCTAAACAATGACCTCTTTTACAAATACTTTCAAAAACCACAAACAAGCACCATTTCAAACAAACTAAAGCAAGTGATCTAAACAAGTAACTAAGAGCCCATGGAAAACCATGGATGAAAAGGGTGCTAGCACGTTCCCTTTTCATAATCTACCCCCCGAACTCAAGAAAACATCTCAAAGGTCTTTTATGTGCTTTTTTACCTTTCCTTTTGGATAAAAGAAAAGTCGGTGGCGACTCTTGCTAACCGCAACATTTACGACAAATCACAAAACCTTTAAGTCAGTTCTCCCACCGTATCACAGAACTGGCGACTCTGCTGGGGAATAATTTAAAAGTGGGGTTAAATTAGGGTTTAGATCACATTTATTTTCTTGAAATTGTTTGACTTGTTTGCTTTACATTATGGTTCTTTGTTTGGGTTTGAATCCTCCACCCGGATTTGGGAAACATTATAGGTAAATAGCAATACATTGTGGAAACTGTGCGGGGTATACCGACATGGTCTAAGCAATAGCTATATTAGTGTGACATATTTATGGGTACCGGTAGCCTTTGAGTCAATCAAAGAGAATACGGGGCCGTTGAGTGATGTCATGAAGCACTAATGAACTTCTAGAACCCTTTACTTGACCAACTTGGCCTTTTTAGGATGTAGTGAGATGACCGGCTTTGGTGCAGTCCGAAGTTGGTAGATACTCGATACTACACTCAATAAGGGTTGGTTTCTTGGGATATTTCGGTCGCCATTAAAGAGGCTTGAGCTGAAACAATGACCAAGGAAACAATCCAGTGATATTGAGCTCCTTAGAACCCGGTTACTATTGTTAGGACAGGTTGAGCCAACTAAACTTCAAGAGGGTACTTACCTATGAAACCTCATGCAAGCCTAAACTAAGAACTTACTTGATTTGTTTGTATATGCATGCTTGTACATAAACATCATGGACATCATGAACATCATATGCATTCACTAACCATTTCAAGGATTTTGGAGATTCATCTTTGTTCTTGTTTTGTAGGGCATGGATTCACTTCGCAGGAAAACTATCCAAATCAACCTTGTAAGAATTCCTCCACAACTCAAGGAGCTAGCTTCAAGGATCCCTGAGAACTCTCCATTCACCGAGAGACATGGTCGTCTACTCAACTTGATCACTTCCAACACAGAGGAGGATATGGTGAAGGTTCTTTTCCAGTTCTTTGACCCTTTGCATCATTGCTTCACATTTCCTGACTATCAACTTGTGCCCACTTTGGAAGAATTCTCTCAACTTCTGAGGATTCCTATTCTCAATCAACTACCCTTCAACGGTACGGAAAGAGATCCAAGGCCAGAAGAGATTGCTCAAGCCCTGCACTTGCACTCATCTAATGTTACAACTCATTGGGAAACTAGAAGTGGTGTCAAAGGCTTCTTGGCAAAGTTTCTATTTGAGAAGGCCCAAAGTTGTTGGAATTCCATAGACTTGCAAGATTTTGAGGAGATTCTAGCTCTTCTCATCTATGGTATGGTCTTTTTCCCTAATCCTGACCACCTCATAAATGTAAGCGCTGTCAAAATCTTCATGTCTCGCAACCCGGTGCCTACATTGCTTGGGGATATCCTACACTCTTTTCACACCCGTACAATGAGGAAAAGAGGTGTTCTTATGTGTTGTACTCCTCTCCTAGTAAGATGGTTTATTTCTCATCTTCCCCAATCAGTCTTGAAGAATGAGCAAGGTTTGAGGTGGTCACAAAGGTTAATGACACTTAAACATTCAGATATTCATTGATGTTCTCGATCCAAAGAGAATGTTATTATTGTGGACCGTTGTGGGGAATTCCCTAATGTCCCTCTACTTGGCATTAGGGGAGGCATCACTTACAACCCCAGCTTAGCTCTAAGACAGTTTGGTTATGCCCAAAGGGATGGCCCACGTGATATGCTGATTCAAGGATTGGTTTTCGACTACGACAACGACGATCAAGGACTTCGCCAGAGATTCATCCGAGCTTGGAGGATGCTAAACAAGGTGGATAGTAAGAATTTGGGACACAAGAATTCCATCCCTCTTGAGCCTTACCTCAAGTGGGTACGAACCCGCACTCAAAGTCTTATGATGCCTTATCCCTCCATTCTCCCAGTGATTATTGAGCCTGTTAAGGAGGGAGAAGTTCCATACACTATCCTACATCCTGACATGCCTACATCACTCGAAGACCTACAAAGGGATTGGATATAGCTCAAAGGAGAGCGCGATACTTTCGAAGCCCAATTCTACACAAGCGAGAAGAAGGTTTTGGAACTCACTCGGCTACTTCATGAAGAGCAGACTCTCAATACCTACATTGCACCAAAGAGGATGCGCAATGTCTTTTTACCTTAGAATTTGGTATTATTTTGCCCAAGGGGCATGGATGTACTCAAATTCTATCTTATTAATATGACATGTGTTTCTTTTTTGTTTAAAACAAATTTGAATTTCTAAATCCTTGAAAGCATTGCATGAATACATATCATTCATCATAAACATAAACATGTCTTTGCAACAAGTTTCCTCATCTCTCCACTGTTCATTTCAGTACGATGGATCTCGAACAAACGGTCAAAGATCTGCAAGCTCATAATACGCAATTTCAACAGTTACTCATGACCTTAGCCAAGGGGCAAGAGGAGCTGAAGACTCTGCTAGAAAAAGAGAAAGAGAAGAAGAAGAAGCCAACTGGTGTGGTAATCATGGGCAGAAGGTTTCAGGGACAAGCTAGAAGGACCTTAGATTTTCCAACAACATCTGATGAAGGGGAAAGAAAAGGAAAAGAAACGGCAGTACCATCAGATTCTGAAGAAGAAGAGGAAGAGGATGAATACTCTGAACAACAATACCCTCCGACTGATGACAAGTATAAACACCTTGAAGAGCGATTAAGCGCTATGGAAATCCAGAGAGTACCAGGGCTAGATTTTGAAGAGTTGGGGCTGGTGTCAGGAATTGTGATCCCACCAAAGTTTAAAGTACCCCTATTTGCCAAGTATGATGGGGTGTCTTGTCCTAAAATGCACCTCAGATCATATGTCAGGAATATTCAACCACACTCTGCCGACAAAGACTTGTGGGTCCACTTTTTCCAAGACAGTTTATCAGGAACGCAACTTGATTAGTTCTAACAATTAGAAAGGGGTGACGTCCACAATTGGGAAGACCTGATGGATAACCAAGAAATTTTGTTTGAGAATGCTCCTGTTTCACCCGTTCCAGTTAAAGAAGTTTCAATCATAACCATTTATGCCAATCCTTCCAGGGTCCCTAACAGACCCGTTAGGATTACACCTGCTCCAAAGACTACTCCACTTAAGATTACAATGCCCGGGCCGGTCCAGTACAAATCAGATAAAACAGTACCATGGAATTACGGTGGAGAAATCTACTACCATGGTATTAAACAGGATGAACTGACTGCTGAAGAAGAGAGCTCCGAAGAGGACAATTCCGACATTAGCAATATTTCTGGAACTAGCAAGATTACCGTAGTGGTAGAATCTTCTCTCCAGAGATTGCCCCTCCAAGGGCAGTCTCTGGACCCGTGGCCATTCCGAAGATTACTCTGCACCAGTGATTATACCTGCAAGTGTAATAACCGACAAAGACAACACAATTCATATCCCTACTTCCACTGATGAGAATAAAGGAAAAAATGTTCAAGAGGAGCCTGTCCGGACGAAGGCTCAATCACTAGCTATTCCCGAAACATCGAAGAAGGAAATGGAAGAAATCCTGAGGATAATAAAAAAGAGTGATTATGATGTGGTTGAACAGTTAGGGCAAACCCCTTCCAAGATCTCTATGCTAGCTCTGTTGTTGTGCTCTGAAGCACATGCAAAAGCTCTGGTAAAATTTCTGAAGACGGCTCATGTGCCGCAAGAGACGTCTACTGACCAATTCCAGGATTGTGTGGCCAGTTTGACAGCTGATAATGGCTTGGGCTTCTCCGATGCTGATTTGACACCCAGAGGGAGAAAACACAACAAGGCATTACACGTCTTAGTGGAGTGTAGAGGAACAACCCTAGCCCATGTCTTGGTGGATACGGGATCATCTTTGAACGTCTTATCGAAAAAAGCCCTTGACAGATTGGATTGCGAGGGGCTGACTTTAAAACCCAGCAACATAGTGGTGAGAGCATTTGATGGTTCGAAGAGGATGGTCCACGGGGAGGTGGATATCCCAATAAAGGTGGGAACTCAGATTTTCAACTCAACCTTCTATGTGATGGACATCCGTCCTTCTTATTCCTGTCTGTTAGGACGCCCCTGGATCTACAATGTTGGTGCTGTCACCTCTAATTTACATCAGATGCTGAAGTACCCCGTCCAAGGAAAGATCATAACTGTCCACGGGGAAGAGGAGTACATGATTAGTCATCTGAATTCTTTCCGATATGTAGAATTGGATGGCGAGTTCATTGAAACCCCTTTCCAACATTTTGAAGAAGTTTCTCCAAAAGTAGCGGCAACCAAGGCAGTATCCTCGATTCCTAAGATCACAAGACCTCCGCTTCAGATGTTATCTCTAAAGGATGCAAAGTCAGTAGTGGAAGAGGGTGGATGCACCATCTGGGGGAAGCTTCCAGACTTTTCGTACAAATCAGACAAGTGTGGCTTGGGGTTTACTTCAACTGCTCAGAAGGCTGTGTGTTGTGCCCGTGCTGGGGGGCCACCTGTGAAGATTAGCAACCAAGAGTTCAATGCAGTAGAAGACAATGAAGAGGATGGCAGCTTGGAATATTGGATATTTCCTACTGTCAGTTGATGACTTCACAACTGGGAAGCCAGAGACTTTGTCCCAATAACTTTCATCTCTTAGTAATTTATCTTTTACATTTCTGTTGGACTTGTAATATTCACGAACAATTCACACTTTAAAAACCTTGTGTCTTACCCGAGGCACAATGGTCCATTTGTAAGGGTTTTTATTTCATCTTCATATGACATTCAATGAATCATGGACGCTTTTTCATATATAAACCTTTTATGCTCATTGTCTTTCTTTTACATTTTATTGTTTTAAGATGGCTATACCCTTACACACACCACACTCACAAATGCAGGTACCCTTCTATTCTGGATCCCATGGGTAATGTGATGCGGTGGGAGAACTGATTTGAGGTTTTGCGTTTGTGTTCGCAAATGTTGCGGTTAGCAAGAGTCACCACCGAATTTTCTTTTATCCAAAAGGAAAGGTAAAAAAGCACAGGAAAGACCTTTGAGATGTTTTCTTAAGTTCGGGGTGTAGATTATGAAAAGGGAAGGTGCTAGCACCCTTTTCATCCATGGTTTTCCATGGGCTCTTAGTTACTTGTTTAGATCACTTGCTTTGCTTTGTTTTGTTTGAAATGGTGTTTGGTGTGGTTTTCAAAGTATTTTGAAAAGAGGCCATTCGTTTAGGCAATCTTTGTAATGATTCTCGTTCGTAAGAATGTATACAAAGATGTTTGTCTTTTGAAAAATGTTTCAATGTTTTGTAAAATGTTTTGAAATGTGTGTGTGTTTGTTTTTGAAAATAGCAAGGATTATTTTGAAATGGGACAAGTAACTAGAAGCTATATACCTACTCAAATGTCTTTTTTGTGCATTTTTATTCCTTTGACATTATTGATTTACCATTGATTTGGTAAACAACCCTATCTTTGGATGTAAACGGGACGGGCGTGGGTCATCGTATAACCATGATAGCAATGTTGCCAAGTATCTTTAGCAATTTTTGAGGGACTAAGATCATTTGTTTAGGCAACCTTTTGATAGCGTCATCGAGGGACTATGATCTTATTTGTTTTGTTTTTCCAAGATACTTCGCGTGCGTAACATGGCCATTTTATTTAGGCAACCAAGTGGGAGAAACCCTAAGGATGCTTGTGTGCAATGTGTGTCATTTTCATGCTTTTGTCTTGTATTAGGTTTTTATTCTACTTGTTTTGTTTTTGTTTCTTGTCATGCAAACCCTAGTTTACTAAACATGGTATAAAAGCGATAAATTGCATAAATGTAAACTAAGCTATTACAACAATTATTATGGGAGGGGGATACAAGTTTTTGAATGGGGATATTGCACAAATATAAACCTAAAAATACTATTACAACCCAATCAAATATTGTACGCATTAAATAAATATACAAATATTAAAATGCAATGCAAATGTATTTATGTAAAAAATGTTTTTTATTTGTTTAATGTATGAGAAAATAATTTATTTAAACCCTAGAAATAAGAGAAAAAATATTATTACTTTTGGAAAGGGATGAAACCCTAATTTTTTGATTAAAAGAAAATAAAGTTTTCCTAATATTATTTTGTCCATTTTTGTACAAGAAATAATAAATAATATTATGTTTAAATATTAAAAATTAAATATGTATAAAAATAATTATTTATGATTATAAATGGTATAATAAAAATGTTAAGTATTTTTTTTTAAATGAATTTATAAATTATATAAGAAAATAAGTCCTATTTATTAAAATAAACTATTTTTCATGTAAAAAATAATAATAAAAATAAATAAAATTGCAAAAAATTATTTAATTATTTTTTAGGATTTTTTAATGTTCAGAAAAAAATAATCAAAAGCAATAAATATGAAAATGTAAAAAAAATATGAAAAATATACAAAATTAGCCAGGGGGTGCAAAAGTAATTCAGGGGGTGTGGATAACAGAAACAAAAAGGCTAGGCGCGCCAAAAAACCCAGGCGCTTCGTCCCTGTCCTCCAGCTATGTCCTGCGCGCGCGTTTTCCCTTCAAACTGTATCTTTCACATGCTTGCATAAAAACAAAATCTCATAACATGAAACTTGTGGCATTTAATCTCATGATTCCAACCAAATAAAATTTGTAACCTAACTCTCAAAGATCAGAGAGAATTTTGGGACCCCTAATTTGTAACCTAAAAATTTCATGAACTTCCAGCTTCAAATTCTCACAACATAGTTAATATAAATGAAAAGTATGCATATGTACAACTTCACCATGATAAGGGCTACATTTTTTCTTCACAAATCGTGGCTTGAGGATGCCTATTCAGAGAGATAGAGTTTTGAAAAATACCTCATTCAGTTGGATTTGGATAGAGCAATGTAGGGACTTTAATGGAGGCCTGAGGATTGTGTGAGCTTCCTTGAACTTCCTTTAAGTTATTCCAATGCCTAACTTGCCTTGTGGATGGCCAGAACTCTCTGCTCAAGTCAAGCTGCAAGCTCCAAGTTTGAAAATGGAAATGGCTGAAACAGGGCTTACAGATGCAGGGTAAGGGCTTGGATAGCTTTGGTATGTTGTGTATGAGGTGTTTCAAGTGTCAAGCCACAAAACGCACGGGCCAAAAATGAAATGGATATGATTTTGCAGCAATTGTGTGTTTTGGCAGAAAAATGGAGTTTTGAGTTTGAGAGTGTTTCAGTTGTCAAGTAATCCTGTTGAGCCTTGTGATAAGTTTGTGAATATGTATAGAAATGATCCAAGTCCATCTTCACTAGCTGTGCAAGCTTTTTTACCTTTTGGCAACTTTTCTTGTATTTGAAGAAAAGTGAAGTGACCAAACTAACAGGCCTGTCCTTGCTTGCTTAATAGCTGCAGAGAGTTGGTATACATTGCTTGTGACCTGTAGAAATTTCTTGCACCAAAGGGACAGGTCCAAGGCTCAAGATTTGTAAAGTTGCAAAAGCTCACCTTTATGAAAATGGCATTGTAACCTTTATGCCTAAAATGGAATTATCTCTTGTACAATGTTCCAAAAGCCAAGATAAAGCCTTTAACTTCTGAGTTTGAATTTAATTATGGAGTGTAGAATGAGTTTAAGACATGTAAAGCAAGATTCAAACATCAAAGATCTGATTTACAACTTGATACTTTGTGAAAATGGCATGAACAAAAGTGATAAAATGCCAACTTCTCCTCTTCGATTCTCTCTAACCAAAAATGATCTTGGAGAGTTCTTGGACATTTTGGAAAGCTTGCAATGTTATCTATAATCCATATTTGAAATTAATTTTGAGATACCTCTTGGAATTAGGTGAAAAATGTCCATGAAGTTGGGTTAAAAAACTGCCTAAATTAGGGCAAATTTTCACTAAGTTATTTAGTTCATGGACCTATATTCACAAATTCATAACTTGAGATCAAAGCATCTTTTGGGAAAAGTTTGTGAAGAAACATTGTAGATTTCATGGAGGACTACAACTTTCATGTCGGACGTTTTCTTTGAATCAAAATGCATCATGGTGAAAAAGTGGTGAAAAGTTGGGAGAAAATAAGAAAATTTCCATACTTAGAAAAATTCTAAGTTATGAAAATTTTCAAATTCAAAACCCTAGTTTTCAAAATTGATTTTCTTGGTGAACAAGTTTCATATTTTGACATATCTTGATGAATTATGACCCTTGACACTTGATTTTGACCAAAAAGTCAAAGTTTGACTTTTCAGTGTACAGTTGACTTTTGATCAGTTGACTGCAAAATTCATCTGTCAATCCAATGAACTTGAGATCTTTTGAACTATGTTATTAGGTCAAGATGGTGCCATTGAATCCTTGAAATCATGCTTGAACTCAATTGGTCATTGGCTAGGTTAAAAATTAGAAATTTCCCTTTCTTAGTTAAAACCCTAATTTTGACCATTTTGCCCTTTTGATGATTTGAACAAATTTCTTCAGGAGTTGTGATCCAAACTTGATCAAATGGTACATAGGAGTCTAAAATGTTGATGTGGATAAAAAATCATGAAGTTTGACTATAAATTGGCCATGTTTGACTTTTTCTCCAATACAACTGATTTTTAGGTCAACTGTCCAATTGACTGATCAAAAATGTGGTTCAAGGTTTGAAACTTAACATGAGCAATCTTAGGGGTACAAGATGATGTATGAAAGTCACATGAAGCATTGGTGGTCCAAAAATCCTTGTGCAAACTCAAACCCTAATTTTGGGGTATCAGTGCAAGATGAGTCTTGAGCTGACCAAACCCTAATCTTGTCTTGAGTCTAATAAGTCTTGTGAGAAAAAATCTTGATAAATGAGAGGGAAAATTTTGGGGTACAACAGCTGCCCCTGTTCAATTTTCTTGAACCTGAAGAGTTAGATTGGCGAGTTTTGTCGTTCGTGACTCGAAGGTAAAAGATGATTGGACACTAGAGTGCCCATAAGTTTGCACTCGACAAAGTGTAGTTGAGGGAATGAGCTTAAAGATGCCATTCGGAGAGATGATATAATCTTGTTGGAGATGGGCTTGTAGATGCCATCCAAGAATGTTTGCTGAGTTGTAAGTTGTAAGTCAGAAGAATAAGTATCACAATGGGTATCACTTCAAAATGATGATGTTGACAAAAAATCTTTAAGTTCGACTGTATGTGAGCCACAATTGACTTTTGACCTAGTACAATCGATTCTCAAGCATCTGAGCAGTTGGCTGGGTAAACTTCTTGTACAAGGCATGAAACTTGACATGTAGGGTCTTGAGAACATATTAAGACCATGGAGATATTGGGATCCTTTGGACTCAAGCATCTTGATGAAAAATGAAACCCTAATTTGAGGTATACTGCCTTGGGAGAGAGTTTGTCTGGTCAACTCTTGGACTTTCTTGAGAAACTTGGGGACCTCAGTTGACATGTATTGAGTAAAATGAGAGGGCAAATTTTAGGGTACAACAGCTGCCCCTGTTCAATCTTCTTAAACCTGAGGATGTAGATTGGCTGCTCTGCCTTTCGTGATCTGAAGGTGGAAGATGATTGCACACTAGAGTGCCCATAAATTTACACTCGCAGGAAGTGGCACTTGATTTGTGATATCGAGAATGGGCTTACAGATGCCATTTGGAGGTCAAGGATTGAAGATTGTCGGAGATGGGCTTAAAGATGCCATCCTGGATGCGACGGAGAATTGTAGGAGATGGGCTTAAAGATGCCATCTAGAGGATGTTGATTTCCTGTCTTGGGAGAACTAGAGTTTTAGGAGCTTCAGTTGTCCATTATTCTACTGGGGAATAACTCTGGCTTGAGGAAGCGGAAGTGTACTGCGTATCTGGTCGGGGTATATGCTGCACCGCGATTTACTGGGGAAATGCGAAATCAATCATGTTTGATCGAGTCCTAGTCTTACAGTGTTGTGGACCGTTGTTTGGGGATAAGAGAGGGGGAACTGGGATAGTAAGGTTATGAGAAGGAACTTGGATACTAGGATTGCTCCGATATGAAAGCCTGGATAGTAGGGTTGTGAGAAGGAACTTGGATAGTAGGGTTGCTTCGATATGAAAGCCTGGATAGTAGGGTTGTGAGAAGGAACCTGGATAGTAGGGTTGCTTCGATATGAAAGCCTGGATAGTAGGGTTGTGAGAAGGAACCTGGATAGTAGGGTTACTTCGATATGAAAGCCTAGATAGTAGGGTTGTGAGAAGGAACCTGGATGGTAAGGTTACTTCGATATGAAAGTCTGGATAGTAGGGCTGTGAGAGGGGACCTGGATAGTAGGGTCACTTCGATATGAAAGACTGGATAATAGGACTGTAAGAAGGAACCTGGATAGTAGGGTTACTTTGATATTAAAGTCTGGATAGTAGGGCTGTGAGAAGGAACCTGGATAGTAGGGTTACTTCGATATGAAATCCTGGATAGTAGGGCTGTAAGAAGGAGCCTGGATAGTAGGGTTACTTCAATATGAAAGCCTGGATAGTAGGGCTTATGGGAAGGAACCTGGATAGTATGGTTACTTCAAGATGAAAGCCTGGATAGTAGGGCTTATGGGAAGGAACGTGAATAGTAGGGTTACTTCAAGATGAAAGCCTGGATAGTAGGGTTTATGGGAAGGAACCTGGATAGTAGGGTTACTTCAAGATGAAAGCCTGAATAGTAGGGCTTATGGGAAGGAGCCTGGATAGTAGTGTTACTTCAAGATGAAAGCCTGGATAGTAGGGCTTATGGGAAGGAACCTGGATAGTAGGGTTACTTCAAGATGAAAGCCTGGATAGTAGGGCTTATGGGAAGGAACCTGGATAGTAGGGTTACTTCAAGATGAAAGCCTGGATAGTAAGGCTTATGGGAAGGAACCTGGATAGTAGGGTTACTTTAAGATGAAAGCCTGGATAATAGGGCTTATGGGAAGGAACCTGGATAGTAGGGTTACTTCAAGATGAAAGCTTGGATAGTAGGGCTTATGGGAAGGAACCTGGATAGTAGGGTTACTTCAAGATGAAAGCCTGGATAGTAGGGCTTATGGGAAGGAACCTGGATAGTAGGATTCCTTCAAGATGAAAGCCTGGATAGTAGGGCTTATGGGAAGGAACATGGATAGTAGGGTTACTTCAAGATGAAAGCCTGGATAGTAGGGCTTATGGGAAGGAACCTGGATAGTAGGGCTTATGGGAAGGAACATGGATAGTAGGGTTACTTCAAGATGAAAGCCTGGATAATAGGGCTTATGGGAAGGAACCTGGATAGTAGGGTTACTTCAAGATGAAATCCAGGATAGTAGGGCTTATGGGAAGGAACCTGGATAGTAGGGTTACTTCAAGATGAAAGCCTGAATAGTAGGGCTTATGGGAAGGAACCTGGATAATAGGGTTACTTCAAGATGAAAGCCTGGATAGTAGGGCTTATGGGAAGGAACCTGGATAGTAGGGTTACTTCAAGATGAAAGCCTGGATAGTAAGGCTTATGGGAAGGAACCTGGATAGTAGGGTTACTTCATGGGGAGTTTAGGTAAAACTGCATCTGAACCGAGAAGGAACCTAGGTAAGGTTGCTTCATTTGATCATGTAGATTAGTTGACCCATTTGGTTTCGGGAACTAATTTTCCATTAGTCGTCTGTAAATGATCTGTATAACTGCTGAATTTGTTGAAGCCAATCCTCTTTTCTTGAAAAGATATCAGGGTTAGTTATATGAGATGCATGAAATGTAGGGTGAGATGATGTTCTCAAAATAAATGAGATTATGCTGTTATGTATGCGTATGTCATGGTGTATGTTCATGAAATGCTATTGGGGTATGCTCGCGTCTGGGAAAATAAATCCATGATTATTGCTGGAGAGTTGTGAATATTCTGTCGGGAAGAAGATGCTGGAGAATAAACTTTGTGAGGAACGTATCTGAGCTGTATCTGGAGACTTGAAATCTAAATGAGAAACAGAATAGCATCCATGTCTGGAGCATATCCATACTGTATCTTGAAGTTGAGGTCTGAATGAGTAATAGAATAGCATCCGCGTCTAGAGCGTATCTAAACTGTATCTGAGATCTGAATCTGAATGAGTAACAGAATGACTTCCGTGTCTAGAGTGTATCTGAATTGTATCTGATAGTTGAATCTGAATAAGTGACAGAATGGCAACCGTGTCTGGAGTGTATCTGGACTTGAAATCTGAATGAGTAGCATAATGACTTCTGTGTCTGGAGTGTATCTGAATTGTATCATGATTGCATATTGTTAAATGGTAGCTGTTAATCTTATCCTGAAAAGGGTAAAATGTTAGCTGAAACACAAAGTTATGTTGCATGAAATGTATGATTGCAATATATGTGTTTTGTCAATGTTTATGATATATGGGTGTAATGTATGCGCATGTAAGCTGATATGCTGTATTACTGAGGAAAATAAATCCTTGACTGCTGCTGGGGATAATAAATCCTTGATTGCTGAGGAAAGTAAATCCTTGGCGACTTCACTGGGGATATAGGGATTCTTCATGTCTTGAAGTTGGAGTATTGACAACAATTTTGTTGTGAGCCATGCCATATACTGCCTAAGTAACCTGCTTGGGGAATCCAGAGAATTTTGATGACTTCTGCTGGGGATTTACACAATGGGAATCCTTGTTCTGCTGGGGAATAAAGAAAACTCTGATGACTTTTGCGGGGAATTAATAAAGAGAATCTTCAATCTGTTGGGGAGCAATGAAAACTCTGTGGGGAAGAAAACTTATTCCTGTTTGGAAAAAGTTCAGGAGTTTCGGTCGTCTGCCGCTCTACTGGGGAGTTATCCTAGGTTGGGGAGAGACAAAAGTTAACTGTTATCCGGTTGCTTTTTAGGCTTCAAGATAACTTGCTGGGAAATATGGAGAAACTGGATGGTGTCCACTGGGGATTGATAGTTAGAAACTTTGGCTCCGCTGAGGATTGGGAGTTTGAAGTTTTGACTCCGCTGGGGATCTTAAGAGTTTGAAGTTTTAGCTCTGCTGGGGATCTAGATGATGTACTGTAGGGATTGCTCATGGAATAGCCTAAAGACGTTTTCCTATCCTTTCAACCTGTCAGTAGTTGTTCTTTTCCACTTTGTTTATTTGTAAACAGTAATTATATTCAAATGCACATGTTCATCAATGAATCATTGGACGTTTTTGCAAATAAAAAACACAAGAGTAAAGAAAAAGGCAAATAGTTTTCTGTACTTTGAAAGAGACATATTTGTATTTACTTTGAATAAGTGTTTTGTACAAAGGAGACATACATCCTAGTAAGAGGATGGTGTCATAAAAGTAAGAAAAATTTATACAAAGAAAGATAACTATGTGTGATATTCCCATGGGGTTCCCATTCTGCTATAGCCTTCGTATCTCTGAATATCTTGTCCATTCGTTGCTTCGTCCGAAGATGATTAGATTGATCAGAAGCTCAGAGTTTGTTAGTGAAGAGATTGTCCTTAAAGTGATCCGACGAGACATAGTCATACGCTTTAATTCCCTAAATTTTGCGTGGACCGTCCTTTTGGGTTTTCAGTCCACCGGGAAACCCTAATTTGCCCAAGTCGCCCTTTCGGGTTTTCAACTTGCCGGGTGTACAATTTTTTTTTTATCCCTAATTTTTGCCCAAACCTTTTTGGTTCACCGGGATGCCCTTGTTTTGCCTAGGTGTGTCAACCTAGCGGGTCTCTTATACGTAGTATCTTTTGACTATGTCTGCGTTCGCAGGGTGTGGCAGGTCGTCGCCGTCCATGGTGGTTAAGATCATTGCCCCACCAGAAAAGATATTCTTGATTACAAATGGTCCTTCATAGGTAGGAGTCCATTTGCCCCTGGGATCACTTTGTGGCAAGATGATGCGCTTGATCACTAAATCTCCAACTTGATATACCTGGCGTCTGACTTTCTTATTAAAAGCCTTGATCATCCGTTTTTGATACGTCTGACCGTGGCAAACAGCAGTAAGTCTCTTTTTGTCAATTAGGTTCAAATGATCAAGTCGGGTCTGAATCCAATCGTCTTCACTCAAGCCTGCATCCTTCATGATTCTCAAAGAGGGGATCTGAACCTCGATAGGTAAAACAACCTCCATGCCATAAACCAAAGAATAGGGTGTTTCCCCAGTTGACGTGCGAGTCGTGGTACGATACCCGTGGAGAGAAAACGGTAACATCTCATTCCAGTCCTTGTAGGTGACTGCCATCTTATCTTCTTAATGTTTTTGTTAGGAGCTTCGACTGCACCATTCATCTTTGGCTGATAGAGAGATGAATTATGATGTTGAATCTTAAACTGCTCACACAAGGCGGTGATCATAGTATTGTCAAGGTTTGTACCGTTATCAGTGATGATCCTTTTGGGGATACCGTACCGGCAAATGAGATTCTGCATGATGAAGCGGGCAACAAAATTCTTAGTAACGGATGCGAAGGAAGCTGCTTCGACCCATTTGGTGAAATAATCAATGGCCACTAGAATGAAGCGGTGTCCATTGGATGTTGTAGGCTTGATCTCCCCAATCATGTTGATTCCCCACATAGCGAAGGGCCAAGGAGCTGTTAAGACATTTAGAGGAACCAGAGGCACGTGCACCTTGTCTGCATAGATTTGACACTTATGACAGGTCCGGGAGTGTTGATAGCAGTCTGCTTCCATGGTAGACCAGTAATAGCCTGCCCGTAGAATCTTCTTTGCCATTGTATGCCCACTAGAGTGAGTGCCAAAGGTACCCTCATGCAATTCAGCCATGATCTTTTCAGCTTCAAACTTGTCCACACAATAGAGCAGAATAGAATCATGATTACGTTTATACAAGATGCCATTACTTAGGAAGAACTTAGCTGAGAATCTCCTTAAGAACTTTTTGTCATTGACTGAAGCTCCTTCTGGATATTCTTGAGCCTCGAGATACCTTTTTGACTTCGTGAAACCATGGCTGGTCCACTACTTCTTCGGTATTAATCTCATGACAGTGTACTGGTTCATCCATCCGTTCAATGGGGATCTGGGGAGCCTCGTTATCCCAATCAAGTTTAAACATAGATGACATTGTAGCTAGAGCATCTGCGAGCTTATTTTCTTCTCGCGGGAAGTGCTCAAGGGTAATCTGCTTGAAATATGGTAACAATGTCAAAACATGTTCTTTGTAAGGGATGAGGTTTGGATGTTTAATGTCCCACTCTCCTTTGATCTGACTGATGACCAAAGCTGAGTCCCCAAACACATCTTATTATTTGATACCCAAGTCTATGGCAGCCTTGAGACCAAAGATGCATGCCTCGTACACTGCCATGTTATTCGTACAGTTGAAGCAAAGTCTGGAAGTGAAAGGAGTATGGCATCCTTCCGGGGATATAAGCACAGCGCCGATACCGTTACCAAGTGCATTGGATGCCCCATCAAAGTACAGGGTCCATCGGGATCCTTGTTAAGGTCTGTCATATGTCCTGATTTCTTCACGGTTGTCCAATGTCATGATGTCTTCGTCAGGGAAGTCAAACTTCATGGATTGGTAATCTTCTACAGCTTGATGAGCCAGATGATCAGCTAGCACACTGTCCTTTATAGCTTTTTGGGCAGTGTACTGTATGTCGTATTCTGTTAGGATCATCTGCCATCTAGCTATCCTCCCAGACAGGGCAGGCTTCTCAAAGATGTACTTTATCAGATCCATCTTAGATATCAGCAAAGTGGCATGAGTCAACATATATTGCCTTAGCCGGCGAGCAGCCCATACCCAAGCGCAACAAGTTTTCTCGAGCAGTGAATATCTGGTTTCACAGTCGGTAAAATTTTTGCTAAGGTAATAAATAGCGTGCTCTTTTCGGCCAAACTCGTCATGCTGCCCCAATACGCAACTCATTGAATTCTCTAAGACAGTCAGATACATGATTAGCGGTCTTCCCTCGACAGGTGGCATTAGGATAGGAGGTTCTAGCAAATACTCCTTGATTTTATCGAAAGCAATCTGACATTCATCGTTCCATCTGACTACTTGATCTTTCTTCAACATCTTGAAGATTGGCTCACAAGTAGACATTAGGTGAGAAATGAATCTGGAAATGTAGTTTACGCGTCCCAAAAAACCTCTGACTTCCTTCTCAGTGCGAGGAGCAGGCATTTCTTGTATAGCTTTGACTTTGGCAGGATCAACCTCGATGCCTTTGTTGCTGACAACGAAACCTAAGAGTTTACCGGACCGGACTCCGAATGTACACTTGTTTGGATTCAATCTTAGCTTGTACTCTTTTAATCTGACAAACAACTTTTGTAAGTGATCAAGGTGTTCTTCTTCAGTTTGTGATCGGGCTATCATGTCATCTACGTAGACCTCTATCTCATGATGTATCATATCATGAAATAAAGCTACCATGGTGCGTTGATAGGTTGCCCCGACATTCTTCAGTCTGAATGGCATCACTTTGTAGTAGAACGTACCCCACTGTGTGACAAAAGTAGTTTTCTCCACGTCCTCAGGTGCCATTTTGATCTGGTTATAGCCTGAGAATCCGCCCATGAAAGAAAATACTTTGTGTTGGGCTGTATTGTCAACCAGGATATCAATGTGTGGAAGTGGAAAATCATCTTTAGGGATGACCCTGTTTAAATCTCTATAATCCAAGCACATTCTTACTTTGCCGTCCTTTTTAGGCACGAGAACAATGTTGGCCACCCATTGAAGATAAGAAGTAACAGCCAGAAATCCAGCATTGAACTGTTTCATAACTTCTGATTTGATCTTCTCTGACATGTCAGGTCTCATGCGGTGGACCTTTTGTTTCACTGGTGGACAGTCTTCTCTTGTGGGTAGATGGTGTACCACGATGTATGTATCGAGTCCCGGCATGTCTTCGTATGACCATACGAAGATCTCAACATAATCATGCAGTAGCTGAATTAGGCGCTCCTTGACACTCGACTCTATATTGGCACCCACTCTGATTTCCTTCTTATCATCCTCGGTACCCAAGTTGATTGTATCCAACAGCTCCTCATGAGGATGAATTGCTCTTTCCTCTTGCTGCAGTAATCTGGTCAATTCCCCTGGCACCTCATAATCTTCCTCACCTTCGTATTCGGCTTGGTAGATCAGATCTTCAGAGTCACTGAAGGCTATAGCAGTATCGTTACCCATGGGATCCGAAATGGAAGGGTACCTGCATTTGTGAGTGTGGGTGTGTGTAAGGGTATAGCCATCTTAAAACAATAAAATGTAAAAGAAAGACAATGAGCATAAAAGTTTATATGTGAAAAAGCGTCCATGATTCATTGAATGACATATGTAGATGAAATAAAAACCCTTACAAATGGACCATTGTGCCTCGGGTAAGACACAAGGTTTTTAAAGTGCAAATTGTTTGTGAATTATTATAGTCCAATAGAAATGTAAAAGATAAATTACTGAGATATGAAAGTTATCGGAACAAAGTCTTTGGCTTCCCAGTTGCACAGTCCTCCGCTGACAGTAGGAAATATCCAATCTTCCAAGCTACCATCCTGTTCATTATCTTCTACTGCATTGACGCTTTGATTGCTAATCTTCACAGGTGGCCCCCAGCACGGGCATGGCGCACAGCCTTCTGACCTGTCGTAGTAAACCCCAAACTAAACTTGTGTGATTTGTAAGGAATGTCTGGAAGCTTCCCCCAGATGGTTCCCCCCTTCTTCCACTACTGCCCTTGCATCCTTGAGAGATGACATTCGAGGTGGAGGTTTTGTGATTTTAGGAATTGAGGATACCGCCTTGGTCGCTGCTATTTCTTCAGAGACTTCTTCAAAATGTTGGAAAGGGGTCTCTATGAACTCGCCATCTAACTCCATATAACAGAAGGAATTCAAATGACTAATCTTATACTCCTCCTCCCCATGGACAATTATGATCTTCCCTTGGACGGGGTACTTTAGCATCTGATGTAAGGTGGAGGTGACAACTCCGACATTGTAGATCCAGGGGCGTCCCAACAGACAGGAATAAGAAGGACGAATGTCCATCACGTAGAAGGTTGAGTTGAACACCCGAGTTCCCACCTTTATTGGGATGTCCACCTCCCTATGGAACATCCTCTTAGAACCATCGAAAGCTCTCACCACTATATTGCTGGGTTTTAGAGTCAGCCCCTCGCAATCCAATCTATCAAGGGCTTTCTTTGGCAAGACGTTTAAAGACGATCTAGTATCAACCAAAACATGAGCTAGGGTTGTTCCTCTACACTCCACTGAGACATGTAATGCATCATTGTGTTTTATCCCTCTGGGTGTCAAGTCAGCATTAGAGAAGCCCAGGCCATTATCAGCTGTCAAACTGGCTACACAGTCCTGGAACTGGTCAGTAGACGTCTCTTGCGGCACGTGGGTTGTCTTCAGAAATTTTACCAGAGCCTTGGCATGTGCTTCAGAGCATAACAACAGAGCTAGCATAGAGATCTTGGAAGGGGTCTGCCCCAATTGTTCAACCATATCATAATCACTCTTCTTAATGATCCTCAAGATTTCTTCCATCTCCTTCTTGGATGTTTCAAGAATAACTAGTGATTGAGCCTTCGTCTGGACAGGATCCTCTTGTACATTCTTTCCTTTATTCTCAGCAACGGAAGTAGGGATAGGAATTGTATTGTCTTTGTCGGTAGGTACACTTGCAGGTACAATCACTGGTGTAGAGGTAATCTTCGGAACGACCACGGGTCCAAAGACTGTTGTTGGAGGAGTAATCTCTGGAGAGAAGATCCTACCACTACGGGTGATCTTACTAGTTCCAACAATATTGCTAATGTCGGGATTGTCCTCTTCGGAGCTTTCTTCTTCGACAGTCAGTTCAATCTGTTTAATACCATGGTAGTAGATTTCTCTACCATAGTTCCATGGTACTGTTTTATCTGAGTTATATGGGGTCGGCCCGGGCATTGTAATCTTAAGCAGAGTAGTCTTTGGAGCAGGTGTAATCCTAACGGGTCTTTTAAGGGCCCTGGAAGGATTGACGTAGATGGTTATTATTGAAACTTCTTTCACTGGAACGGGTGAAACATGAGCATTCTCAAACAAAATTTCTTGGTTATCCATCAGTCGTTGGATACCTTTCTTCAACAGAGGGCAGTCAAATGGTGAGGACAGACAAACATGGTAGTCTTTGTCACAACCTAGGAAGATACCAGCTTTCAATAAATTCAACTTGATAATCGGGAGCGGAGTTAATAGTTTATCCACAGTAGCAACAAACAGATCTTCTTCAATAGCGTTGGCATTGTGACCATGCCTCGACATTGGGGCAGAAATAACATTTGGTTTCTCAGGCGCCTCAAACTCAACTTCCTTCGCATCTATCAGATTTTGAATCTTGTTCTTCAGAGCCCAATAGTTGTTGGTATCGTGCCCTGGACTTTCAGAATGGTATGCGCATCTGGCGTTGGGATGGTAATGTGGAGAAGTAGTATTAGGATTTTTTGGTGCCTCTTTCAAAGTGGCCAGATTCAACTTCAAGAGATGTGGTAGAACTTGGGCTGGAGTCATGTTAATCTTGGTAAATTGCCGAACTGGCCTTTCTACCCTTTGCTGATTATTTTTTGGCTGGTCTGGTGCAGGCTTCGGAATCATAACGGCCCCCACCGTTGGTCGGCGCTCAGTTCTTCCATGATTCCTCTGTGAATAGACAACATACACTTCCTTTCTTCCTGTGAAGGGCTTTTTTATAGCTGTTGAGGGAGACACGTCCTTTTGAATTTTCCCACTTCTTATACCAGCCTCCACTCTTTTGCCGATTAAGATCAGTTCAGTAAATCCTGTAGAGGAACTCCCAATCAGATGATTGAAGAAAGGACCTGATAAGGTTCCCAAGAACATGTCCACCAACTCCCTCTCAGATAGAGGGGGTTGCACCCTTCCGGCTAGGTCTCTCCACTTTTGCGCGTAATCTTTAAATCCCTCATTGGAAACCATGGCCATACTCTGTAGCTGAGTACGGGTTGGCGCCAAGTCGGTGTTGTATTGATACTGTTTATAGAAGGTTGCTTCCAAGTCTTCCCAATTGTGAACATCTGCCCTCTCCAACTGGTAGAACCAATCAAGTTGCGTTCCTGATAAACTATCTTGGAAAAAGTGGACCCATAAATCTTTGTCGGCAGAATATGGTTGCATCTTCCTGACATAGGATCTGAGGTACATTTTAGGGAAAGACACCCCATCATACTTGGCAAACAGTGGCACTTTAAACTTTGAAGGGATTACAATTCCTGACACCAACCCCAACTCCTCAAAATCCAGCCCCGGTACTCTCTAGATTTCCATAGCGCTTAATCGCCCTTCAAGGTGTTTGTACTTATCATCAGCCGGAGGGTATTGTTATTCAGAGTAGTCCTTTTCTTCCTCCTCTTCTTCTTCCTCAGAATCTGATGGTACTGCCATTACTTTTTCTTTTCTTTCCCCTTCATCAGAAGTTGTTGGAAAATCTAAGGCCCGTCTGGCTTGTCCCTGAAATCTTCTGCCCATGTGTGATACAGTGGGAGAACTGACTTGAGGTTTTGCGTTTGTTTTCGCACTTGTTCAATTTAGCAAGAGTCGCCACCGACTTTTTATTTTATCCTAAGGAAAGGTCAAAAAGCACAGGAAAGACCTTTGAGATGTTTTCTTGGGTTCGGGGGGTAGATTATGAAAAGGGAAGGTGCTAGCACCCTTTTCATCCATGGTTATCCATGGGCTCTTAGTTACTTGTTTTTAGATCACTTGCCTTTGCTTTTTCGATTGTTTGAAATGGTGCTTGGTGTGTGTGGTTTTGAAAATGTTTTTGAAAAAGATGCCTTGTTTAGGCAACCTTTGTAATGATTCTTGTTTGAATATATACGAAGGTGTGTGTCTTTTTGAAAAGATATTTCAATGTTTTGAAAGTTGTTTTGAAAGTTGTTTTGAAATTGTGTTGTGAAGTGTGTTTAAAAATGGCAAGGATGTTTTGCAAGCTTTTTGATCAAGTAACTAAGAGTTGTCTACCCTATTTTACTCAAAGATTTTTCTTATGTTTTTAACCCTTTTTAACAGTGTTGTTTCACCATTGTGCTTGGTGAACAACCTTGTGTTAGGATGTTTAAATGGGACAGGCACGGGTCATCGTATACAATCATTGAAGGCAACTTGTGAGACGCTCTAGTAATTTTGTAAGGGACGAGATCGTTTTATCGAAGGCAACATCGAGGGTCATCGAGGGACTACGATATTTGTTTATCGAAGGGGCATTTGCTAGAGTGTCTCATACTCGAGGGACATGATTGCATTTTCCGAGGCAACAAGCGAGGTTACCCTAGAGGTGCAAGTGTGAATTATGTATTGATTTTCATGCATTTATCTTTTATTAGGTCATCTAGCGATTGATTTTGAATCTTCGCATACAAACCCTAATTACTATACAATATATTGAAAGCGGTAAATTGCGGGAATTTAAAGTCTAAGTTATTACAAATAAGTATCCGGGGATGGGGGTACAAATTATTTACAAATGGGGATGAGTCTTATCAGAATAATGTCCCAAATATTATGGGTTACAACCAAATCGAATCGACGCAATTCAAATATTAACAAATTGTAACAAAGCGTAAAAATAAAGAGAATCAAAAGTATTATGAGATGCATGTGGTTATTTATAAATGAACAAACAAAAATTTAACCTAATGAAGATTAAGTGTTATTATTATTTTTTGTGTTTTTTATATTGATTATGCAAATAAAGAGTTTTTTTTAAGAAAAGAAAAATTATTTAAGTTAAATTTTTATTATTTATGTACTTTTGTGTTATTAAATGTAATAAATAATAAGGAAAATTATTAAAAAAAATTATACAAAAATTTAATATATTTTTATTTAACAAAAGAGAAAAATAATTAGATTATAAAAAATAAAGTGATAAACAAAAGTATTAGTTTTAAAACATTAAAAAAGAAAAAGATAATGGGCCTAAAAAATGTTTTTGGATGGCCCAATAAAAAAAATGATGAAGAACAAGGAAATCATGAAGAAGAAAGGGAGGCGAGGCATGTTCAGAAGTGTTGGGCTTGTGGTTTTATGTTTGGGCGAAGGCCCATTATGAATGTTTGAACAAGTTTTGTTAGGGTTAATGTTTCCTTTACTCAGAACTAGGGTTTTCAGTTTTGGGTTACGACGGCGCCGCTCCTCTCATCTTCTTCATTTATATTCCTCGTTCCCAACCATGCTTTGGATTTCTCAGGTCATGCAGTTTCAGCAGGTTTTAGTGTTTGAGGCAGTTTTGCAGGTTTTAGTGTTTGTAAGGCAGGCTTTCTGTTTGCTTTTTGGAAGGCAGGCTACAGGCTTGCTTGTTATTGTTACAGTTGGGAAGTTTTTGGTTGGGATCAGGTTTTTGGTAAGTTTTAGGCAGGCTTACTGTTAGTTTGCTTGCTTCTGGTATTTTGTGTTGTTGGAAGCAGGCTTCAGGTTATGCAGGTTCAGTTGGAGGCAAGCTTGAGCTTTTGTTTGGCCTTTATGCAGGCTTGTTGTTTAAGCAGGTTTAGCAGTTTATGAAGTTTAAGCAGGTTGGTGTTTTGGAGGCAGTTTTAAACTGAGTGTTTGAGTTTTGGTGAGCTTGAGATGCAGGTTTGCTCGCTTGTTTTGTGTTTTCAAAATAGGTTTTGCAATTTTGCTCTATGTCCTCCTCTCCTCTCTGCTGAACTGTTAGACTTGTTATATCTATTTGTTTTCTTACTGCCTTTTACAGCCTGCCAAAACTGCAAACCCTCACTTCACTCTCTTTCTCTCTCCATAAAAGCACTTTTAATTGCTTATTATATTATTCTGAAAAGCTGCTGGCCAGAACATGATGAGGGCTAGGACAAGCTCTCTTGCTTGTAACTTGGTTTATCTCTGCGTTGTGTAGTTTCTTTCCATATTTCATGCATTGTACTTTCTTGGACAGCTTTGTGTACTTGCTGTGACAGTTTTGCAACTTAGTTTGTCATTCAGCTTGGTTAGTGCATTTGTAGTTAGCTTGCCATGCTTTCTCATGTTTGCCTTGCTGTTGGTTGACTAATGCAGTTTGAAATTCAGTTTGTAGTACCCTTCTTTGTGTGCAGCCTTGTGCCTTTGCATTTTGAATAACTTGTATGCTTGTAATTTTATATATTTTATTTTTCTCTCTGAACCGAGAAGAGAAATCTTCTTGTGATTTGCATAGAGGAAAATGAAACATGATGAACATAGCATTTCTGATTCCGGCCAGCAGACTTTAATGATGATTTTTCTTTTTACCTGCTTCTGCTTGAAAATTCTTATACTAACTTCTTTTTGTCTTTTGCAGGTAAGTACCAGTTGGATGATAAAGGAAGCAGTAGAAGTAGAAGTCAAAGATCTCAAGAGATTTAGGCTTAGATTTATATATATTTTTTCATTTATTGTAAACAAATATTACTGTAAATACTGTAAACTGTAAATTCACAATATTCGAATAAAATTTGTAACAATATTTGAAATAAATAAATAAAAAGTCTTTGTCAAATATCTTCCAACTTTTCCTTGTATTGTCTATTTAATTATTTAAGACTCTTAAATTAAAATAACTGGAAATGTATCCCAATAACTTTGATCCAAATGAAATAAATAATCAACAAACTTTTCCGTCTCGCAACCTTGCATTAATCACAATACACCTGGTATTCCAATTAACATATGCATTGTTCAGTTAAACAAACAAGTATTCCATAAACCTTTCACTACACTGATCAAGCAAATGCCTTAATATTCCAAACAAAAGTCTCAGCTCCTACCCCAGATAACTAGGTTTTGAGAAATAACCAGTAATCTTGAACAAGCGTAAAAATGATGTAACAGTTGTGATCGGTGGATCTGGAACTGACTGTTTTAAAGCTGGTTCGCGAAATGTCGCGGTAAGCAAGAGTCGCCACCGTCTTTTATTTGCTCCAATAGGAAAGGACAAAAGCACAGAAAAATTCCTTTAAAGAGATCGCTCTCGGTTCGGGAGGTAGGTTATAGAAAGGGAAGGTATTAGCACCCTTTCTATCCATGGTTATCCATGGGCTCTTAGGTACTTGCTCAATGTGTTTTCAAAATGTGTGCTTGCTTTTCAATTGTGGGTTTCAAAAATATTCTTTGAAAAGTTTCAGTTCAACTCGTGCGTCAGAGTGTTTTGAAAAGTTTGTTTTGAAAGTTTTTGAAAGGTGTTGGGGAAAAGAGTTTTTGTTTGGTTTGAAATTAGAGCAAGTACCTTTGAGAACCTACCTACCCTTAAGGAATTTGTCTGTGTAAATGTCCTTTAAGGTAGTGCCATCCCACCATTGAGAGGTAGGTAGCACCACCGTAGGAGGTGTTCGGGTCAATTCGAGTTTTAGGGACGTGGTGGTCACCGGAGCAATAGGAAGACACCTCAGAAGCTACCCTCATGCCAGATTCCCGGACCATGAGGACTTACTAAGACGCTTTCTACTCGACGACCACCTTTCGAAAGGCAACAGTGAGGCGTATCCTAGGGGTGGTGTGTGCGAATTGTGTGTCATTGTCAGTTCATTGTTTGTCTTGTCATGCATTGGTGATCTAACGATTCAATTTTATTTTCGGGCATTCATTCTTTCATGCATATTTATTAACAGTTAAAAGTGCGGGAATTTAAATCTAAACTATTACAACCGGCGCGGGTCCACATCGCCAAAAAAACCGAACCCGATTTGACTGAAAGTAAAATAAAGCGAATAAATAAAAAGTGCAAGAAATAAATCTAAACTTATTACAAGGCTTTGGGGCATATACAGAGGTATTTAAACAATATAAGATAAATGCGCGAAATAAAGAGTTTAAACAAAATTAGGGCGTTGGACCCTTTAACAGATAATTAAAATTAATCAAGGAATCTAAAATTAAATGAAAAATAATGTTTTTGTGTTTTTTAGGTTTAAAAGAAAAAAAGAGAAAAGTTAATTAAAATTAAAATCCTAGTTCTAATGTTTTTTAAGTTTATTATGAAAAAAGATTTAATTTCTAACCTAATTAAATTCTAAACTAATTTATGTACAATTTTTGATTTATAGAAAATAAATAATAAATAATAATATTGTGAGAAAAAAGGAAAAAATTAAAAAGGATATAAAAAATTAATAATTAACCTAATTCTACATTTTTTTGGATTTTTTATTATGAAAAAAGAATTAAAATTAAAACTAAGACCTAATTAAACTAAATGAGTTACATTTTAATTTATTTATAAAAGAATCAAAATTAATTATATTTTTTTTTTGTCCTTTCTGTATTTTTTAATGTTTTTTTTATATTTTTGTAAGAATGGTTAATTAAATAAAAGGAAAAGAAATAAAAAGAAAAAATAATTAAAGAAAGAATGAAAAAACAATAAGGCAAACCAGGGGGGTGTGGCATCAAATTTGGAGGTGTAGGCCTGAAAAGCCTGGTCCATTTGCTGGCAATTTGTTGACTTTTGAAATCATATGCACGCCTGTTGACTTGTCCTCATGGTATACCTTCAAGTTGGACCCTTGATCAGGTCCCCTGGGACACGTGGATAATGCCTCTTGAATGTGCATGGTGAGTCCTTATGTGGGCGCTGCATGGAACCTTGAAATGAAAAATAATATGAGAAATTGCAAGACCTGGGACTTGAACCCAGGTCATTGTGGTTACATGCGCGTGTCTTGGCCAGCTGAGCCACTTGTTTTCATTTAACATATAATAGTTAATAAACAATATAAAATAAAACCAACGCATAAAGATTACACGCGCGCAAATTTAAACGGACGAATGACAGCGTGCCACATCTTCATCTTCTTCACGTCCCTGTAAACAAAATACATTGGCAACGGTTTTGAAGCGCTGCATTAGATAAGCTACAAAAAAATAGCGAATAGCTCGTTTCCTAATATAAATTAGGCGCGAGTATGTCTTCTTCTTCGTCTCAAGATGCTGAGTGTGATGGTGTTGCTCTGAGGTTCTGATTTTTCTTATTTACAAAAGCCCCAATTTAAGAAGCTGGAAAACCTAGAACATGAAAATGGTAAAATCGTGTATGGCTTATGAAAATGCAATTAAATACCATGAACAGCTTGGAAACTTTGTGAGGAACATGAATGTGTAATTAAAAATGCAAGAGGATGCGTAGAATCAAGAACACGAATTCAAAAAATTTGCTGTACAGTTTCACTTGTAACTACCAGTTCAAGGAGCTTTGAGTGATGTTATGAATTGAAATGCGTTTAGAATTATCTCAGGATGCTAATGGTATAAAAATTTTGGCTTGAAAAGATCCCTAGCACTGATTTCAGTTTTGCATTTTATGGCCAAATTTTCAAATGTCCAATGGCCTTTTCAGCGAGCTTTTTGCTATGTTCTAGGTAGGGTTGGACTCAGTGATCATCATGGAATTGACTTGGCTTGCTATTTGACCTTAATCCATGCTTGAGAAAGAATTGGCATTAGGGTTTCTTCCATTAACCATTTTTCCTATTTTCTAGCCAAAACCTAGACCTAGTATGCAAATGAACCTTGGCCTGATTTTTGAGTTGGTTCATGATACATAGAACTTGTCCAAGTTCATATGACACCATTTCATTGATTTTTAAATTTTATTTGAATTTTCAAAGAATTAAAATGAATTAAATCATCAAAAATTAAATAAAATAAAAAAGTCAACATTTGGTCTTGAAATCAACCATGGGCCACGTGTGTGGCATGACAAGGATGAACAAAGTGAGAAAAATGGGGCCCTTTTGTCAAAATTGGATTTTCAAGGATAGTTGACTTTTGCCATTTCACAAAAATTTCCCAACTTCTACAAGGCATAACTTGCTCAATTTTTAAGATTTTCTCATGTTCTTGGACATTTTGGAAAGGTCTTTGAGTCCTTTAACCAATGCCTTTGGTCCCATGTCATTTTGATTTACCAATCTCAAGTTATGGTCTTTGACTCAAAGTCCCTTTTTGTTGACTTTTGAAAATGACCTGTAATGTTGAAATTGATAACTTTTTGTGAGAGCATTTCTTGGACTTGAAGTATGAAGATGAGTTGTAGGAAATGTCTTTCTCTTCAAAATGAGCTTTGGATGGAATTTTTCTGATAATCCATGTGAAAGTTATGCCCTGGTCAATTTCAGTTGACTTTTTCAGCTGTCCAAATATAGCAACTTTTGCATCTTTGATGATTTCTGAGCCAAATTTTGAGAATCATGATCAAGCATTGATCAAATGATGTTTGTGGCTTCAAAATGATATGTTGACCAAAAATTTGAACTTTTGACTGCCAAATGACCATTTTGCCCCTACAGTTGACTGTAGTGCAATTTAGGGTTTTGACTGTGCAATCTTGAGCTGAATGCCGTGAAACTTGATATGAGGATGCTTGACCATGTTTGTAAGCATATGAGACTTGATTGGGTCCTTGAAAACTTTCAATTCTTGATCAGATCACAAACCCTAATTTTGACTGTATGGGAGACTGTTGCACTGCACAACCCTTGGGGAATTTTGTAGCTTGGCTTGGCAATTTCTTGAGGAATATGGGAGGGCAAATTTTGGGGTATAACAGTTGCCCCTGTTCAATCTTCTTAGACCTGAGGATGCAGATTGGCTGACGTGCCTTTCGTAATCCGAGGGTAGAAGATGATTGGACACTAGAGTGCCCGGAAATTTGCGCTCACATGTTAGCAATGATGGTGGAATGGGCTTATAGATGCCATCTGGATGTTGATCGCGTAGGAGATTTCTTGGCGAGAACCTGTATACCTGCAAAACAGAAAATGAGTACCTGACACGTTGCAGGGATGATTACTTCCTTAGCATGAATGGTAAGAGAGCCTTGAGCGACTTTAACTTCAACAACGCTCGTTGAGAAAAATCTGGGGTGTCTTCTGCTGGGATAAGAATCAGGGAGATCTTAAGGTCGATCTGACTGAACCAGAGAAGGCCTTTGACTGGATAAGCAATCAGGAAAATCTTGGGACGATTTAACTGAACCGGTCTAGGTCTTGAAATGTCTTCAATGGGATAAGCATCAGGGAGATCTTAGGTCGATCTGACTGAACCAGAGAAGGCCTTTGACTGAACCAGTCTAGGTCTTGAAATGTCTTCAAAGGGATAAGCATCAGGAAAATCTTGGGACGATTTAACTGAACCAGAGAAGGCCTTTGACTGAACCAGTCTAGGTCTTGAAATGTCTTCAAAGGGATAAGCATCAGGAAAATCTTGGGACGATTTAACTGAACCAGAGAAGGCCTTTGACTGAACCAGTCTAGGTCTTGAAATGTCTTCAAAGGGATAAGCATCAGGAAAATCTTGGGACGATTTAACTGAACCAGAGAAGGCCTTTGACTGAACCAGTCTAGGTCTTGAAATGTAGCTTGAGAACTTAACTGGATCTTTCCTGAAAGGTAAAAGTCAGTCATATGCAATGCATGATATGAATCAAGCAATGATGTTCTCAACATAAATGAGATTTGTATGATGCAGTGCGTTATGCATGCTATAATGCTGTATGTGATGTTTTATGTATGTTTTCGTCTAGGAAAGTAAATCCTTGACGGGTGCCGGGAAGTCGTATCCTGGGCTGATGTCGGAGAATAGATTTTGCTTCCGCTGGGGATGATAATTGCAAGGATACCGGTAGGAGAAGATGACTCCGTTGCGGAATAAACTTGGCGAATGGAAGATTCTGCAGGGAGAAAAGATACTCTAGCGATCATGCTGGAAAGCAATACTCTGTGGGAAGAGTGATGCCTTGCTGAACGTTGATAGTAACTCTGTTGGGGATACCGTCGTTGTATTGGAAGTGTGAATAGACTTCGCTGGGGATAGGAAAGCACTACGTTGACGACGACCTTCCTTTGGCTTTTGGCTGAGGATAACCCAGTTATATCCTGTTAAGGAATTAACTCTTTGAATAAAGCCAGACGACGCGTTCATGTCCTGTGAAGGATAAGCTTCCAGAATTTACTGGGGATAAGCTTACTGCTTGGGGATATGAATTCCACCTTTCCTGGGGAACTTGGATGGGACTCTCCTGGGGAAGTTTTGATATGCTGGGGAAGAATGCACTGACTTGCTGTCTCACTCTCTGGGGAATTTAAGATGTCTGGTTAGGTTCTTTAGCTGAACCTACTTTGGTACCTTGGAGGATAGAACAATTAGACTGCTCAGACAACTCTTTATTGCCCCTTGTTTCTAGTGTCACCTGCAATTAATTCTTTGTTTCGTATGTAAATATTTATGAGCTAGCAAATTATTGTCAATGCATATATCACAAATTGAACCTTGGACGTTCTTCGCAAAACAAAACAGAAAAAAGAAAAATAGTTGGCGCGTTTAACTGAAAAGTATATTTGTATTGATTTTGAATAGCCTGTGAATAGGCGTTTTGTGTACAAGAGGCTGACGTCCTAGTAAGCGGAATGTCGCCGAGCAAAAGAGTTTATTACAAGTTTTGTACAAAAGAAATTAAAACAGCTGTGTGAAATATGAATGATCCACTGGGTTTCAACTCTGCTATAGCCTTTATAACTCCGAGCGTCTCATCACTTGGTGACCTTGATTGAAGGTGAAGCTGACTGATCGATGCCGTCTTGATGTAGATACCGGATTCCGGATGCAAAGTGATCCAATGAGACATAGTATTACGCTTTTATCCCTAACTTTTGCCTGGACTGCCTTTTCGGGTTTTCAGTCCACCGGGATACCCATTTTTGCCCAAGCCGCCTTTTCAGGTTTTCGACTTGCCGGGTGTACAGATTTTTTCATTTTCATCCCTTCATTTTGCCCGAACCCTTTTGGTTCGACGGGAAGCCCTAATTTTTGCCTAGACATGTCAGCCTAGCGGGTCTTTTTTCATGCGTAGTATTTTTTAACTATGTCTGCATTGGCGGGGTGAGGAAGGTCGTCACCATCCATGTTGGTTAATATCATTGCTCCTCCTGAGAACACATGCTTAACCACAAATGGCCCTTCGTACGTAGGGGTCCATTTGCCCCTTGGATCACTCTGAGGAAGGATGATTCGCTTGATCACCAGATCCCCGACTTGATATTCCTGTGGCCTGACCTTTTTGTTAAATGCCCTGATCATTCGCTTCTGATACGTCTGACCATGGCAGATAGCAGCAAGTCTCTTTTCGTCAATAAGGTTGAGTTGATCAAGTCGTGTCTGGATCCAATCATCTTCGTTCAGATTTGCATCCTTCATTATCCGGAGAGAAGGAATTTGTACTTCGATCGGCAAGACTGCCTCCATGCCATAAACCAGAGAGAAAGGAGTTGCCCCGGTTGACGTCCTAGCTGAAGTACGATACCCATGCAGAGCGAACGGTAACATCTCGTGCCAATCTTTATACGTTACTGTCATCTTCTGCACAATCTTCTTGATGTTTTTATTAGCTGCTTCTACAGCCCCATTCATCTTCGGTCTGTAAGGAGAAGAATTGTGGTGCTGTATCTTGAACTGTTCGCAGAGCTCAGCGATCATCTTATTGTTTAGATTGGTACCGTTGTCTGTTATGATCCGCTCAGGGACGCCGTACCGACAGATCAGGTTGTGCCGAATGAACCGTGCCACAACAGTCTTGGTTACCGTAGCATAGGATGCTGCCTCAACCCACTTCGTGAAATAATCAATTGCCACTAGGATGAAGCGATGTCCATTGGATGCCGTAGGTTTTATCTCACCGATCATGTCTATGCCCCACATTGCAAATGGCCAAGGCGCAGTCAGAACATTCAGGGGAACCGGAGGAACATGCACCTTGTCTGCGTAGATCTGGCATTTATGGCATGTCCTAGAATGTTGGTAGCAATCAGCTTCCATGGTGGACCAGTAATACCCTGCCCGTAGGATCTTCTTTGCCATGGTATGTCCACTAGAGTGTGTACCAAAGGTCCCATCATGTAGTTCTTCCATGATTCTTTCCGCTTCAGTCTTATCTACACAACGCAGTAGGGTTGAATCCTGGTTTCGCTTGTACAAGATGTCGTTGCTAAGAAAGAACTTGGCTGCAAACCTTCTCAGGAACTTCTTATCATTGACAGATGCTCCTTCAGGGTATTCCTGAGCCTCTAGGTATCTCTTCACTTCGTGGTACCAAGGCTTCTCAGTTACCAATTCAGTTTCGAGATCACAACAGTATGCCGGTTCGTCCAGTTTCCAGATGATGATCAGGGGAGCTTCATTATCCCATTTAACCTTGAACATTGAAGACATTGTAGCTAACGCGTCCGCCAGCTGATTCTCTTCTCTTGGAAAGTGCTCAAATGTTATCTCTGTGAAGTGGGGGATCAGGGCCAGCACACATTCTCTGTAAGGAATCAAGTTTGGGTGTTTCGTATCCCACTCTCCTTTGATCTGATTGATCACAAGAGCGGAATCTCCGAAGACACTCAGAAATTTGATCCTCAGGTCGATCGCAGCTTGAAGACCCATAATACACGCTTCATACTCCGCCATGTTGTTGGTACAGTTGAAACACAGCCGGGCGGTGAGTGGAGTATGAGTACCTTGTGGAGATACGATTATGGCGCCGATACCATTTCCCAAAGCATTGGAGGCTCCGTCAAAGTGCATAGACCATCGGGATCCTGGTTCAGGTCCTTCATCCGGTCCAGGTATTTCACAGTCAGTTACTATCATAATGCTTTCATCTGGAAACTCGAAGTTCATTGACTGGTAGTCATCTACAGCTTGATGTGCTAGGTGGTCTGCCAATACACTTCCCTTGATGGCTTTTTGGGTCGTGTACTGAATGTCGTATTCCGTCAAGATCATCTGCCATCTTGCAATTCTCCCAGACAGAGCAGGCTTTTCGAATATGTACTTTATAGGATCCATTTTTGAGATTAATAAGGTAGTGTGAGTCAGCATATACTGTCTCAGCCGGCGAGCAGCCCATACCAAAGCGCAGCAAGTTTTCTCAAGCAGTGAGTATCGGGTCTCACAGTCGGTAAACTTTTTGCTAAGGTAATAAATGGCATGCTCTTTTCGGCCAGACTCGTCATGCTGCCCCAGCACACACCCCATTGCATTATCAAGCACTGTCAGGTAAAGTATCAAAGGTCTCCCTTCAACTGGTGGCATAAGGATGGGTGGTTCTTGGAGATATTCTTTGATTCTGTCAAAAGCAGCCTGGCATTCATCATTCCAACGTACTACCTGATCTTTCTTCAGCAGCTTGAATATGGGCTCACAGGTGGCAGTCAGATGAGAGATGAACCGAGCAATGTAATTCAGACGTCCTAGAAAGCCTCTGACTTCCTTCTCTGTCTTAGGAACTGGCATCTCTTGAATGGCTTTGACCTTAGCAGGGTCCACTTGAATTCCCTTGTCACTGACCACGGAGCCTAGCAACTTCCCAGATCTTACCCCGAAGGTGCACTTGTTCGGGTTCAATCTCAGCTTGTACAGTTTCAACCGGTCGAACAACTTCTGCAGATGATCTAGGTGCTCTTCCTCAGTCTGGGACCTAGCGATCATGTCGTCCACATACACTTCTATCTCATGATGGATCATATCATGAAATAAGGTAACCATGGCACGTTGGTAGGTTGCCCCAGCATTCTTTAACCCGAACGGCATGACCTTGTAACAGAAGGTGCCCCACTGAGTAACAAAGGTAGTCTTTTCCATGTCTTCAGGTGCCATCTTGATCTGATTGTAGCCTGAAAAACCATCCATGAAAGAGAACACTTTATGCTGAGCTGTATTATCAACAAGGACATCAATGTGGGGTAGAGGGAAGTCATCCTTGGGGCTGGCCCTGTTCAGATCCCTGTAATCAACACACATCCTGACCTTGCCATCCTTCTTAGGTACCGGCACCACATTAGCAACCCACTGAGGGTAAGAAGTCACTGCAAGAAACCCGGCATCAAATTGCTTCATAACCTCGGCTTTAATCTTCTCAGACATCTCCGGACGCATACGGCGGACCTTTTGCTTAACCGGAAGGCAATCTTCTTTAGTTGGTAAGCGATGGACCACAATGTCGGTATCTAATCCGGGCATATCTTCGTAGGACCAGGCAAAGATTTCTTTATAGTCATGCAGCATCTGAGTCAACCGTTGCTTCACACTGAGCTCTAGGTTGACACCAATCTTCACCTCTTTCTTATCTTCCTCCGTACCCAAGTTTATTATTTCCACTGGCTCTTCATGGGGTTGAATTGCCCTCTCTTCCTGTTGTAACAGTCTTGCAAGTTCACCAGGCACTTCGCAATCATCGTCACCTTCGTCGGCGGCTAAGTTGATCGGATTTTCGAAGTCATAACTGGCAGTAGCAGAGTCGTTACCGGTGAGATCCAGAGTGGATTGAAACCTGTATGAGTGAGTGTGTGTGTAAATACAGCTGTTTTGCAATAAAGAAAGGAAAGAAAAGGAGCGCAAAATTTGAAAATGTGAAAAACGTCCAATGCTTTTATTCATGATATATGATAGTGACAAACAAAAAGCCCTCATAGATAGAACCACGGTGCCCCGGGTAAGACACCGGGCCATATAGTCTCAAATTATTGTTTATTACAAATCAAAAACAAAGAAATTCATTACTGGGGAACAAAAGTTATGGGAGTAAAATCTTTAGCAGTCCAATTGGTCAATCCACCGTCGGCCGTTGGGTAGATCCAGCTATCGAACTCTGACTCTCCCACTTCATCTTCCTCTCCAATAGCATTCACTCCATGCTGAGTGATGAGCAACGGAGGTCTTCCAATTCTTGCCTTGCGCACCGCTTTCTGAGCTTCCGTGGTGAAACCCAGCCCAAACTTGTTAGTCTTAGGAGTAAGATCAGGGAGCTTGCCCCAATTTGCACATTCACCTTTTTCGATCACAGCCCGGGCGTCCTTTAAGGAGGCCATCTTCATAGGAGAAACCTCTTCATCTTCTGCTGTTGCCAAGGTTGGTGGTACCTCCTCAAAATGTTGAAAGGGGGTTTCAATGAACTCCCCATCCATTTCCACGTATCTGAAAGAGTTGAGGTGGCTGACCATGTATTCCTCCTCCCCTTGCACTGTTACGATCCTCCCCCTGACCGGGTACTTGAGCTTCTGATGCAATGTGGAGGTCACCGCTCCAGCCTTGTGGATCCATGGGCGACCCAGCAAACAAGAATAGGACGGATGGATGTCCATCACATAAAATTTTGAATCAAATACTTGTGACCCAACCCTGATTGGGATGTCCACTTCACCATGCACCATTCTTTTGGACCCGTCAAAGGCCCGGACAACAATGCTACTTGGTTTGAGCTCTAGACCCTCACAATCCAGCCTATCCAGAGCCTTCTTGGGCAGCACATTTAATGAAGAACCTGTGTCAACCAGCACATGAGCAAGAGTAGTGCCCCTGCATTCAATGGAGACATGCAGGGCATCATTATGGTTCTTCCCCTTTGCTGTCAGATCGGCATCAGAGAAACCCAGGCCATTATCAGCAGTTAGGTTGGCCACACAATCGGTGAACTGGTCAGCAGTCGTATCTTGGGGTACATGGGCAGTCTTTAAGAAAGCAATCAGAGCCTTTGCATGGGCCTCTGAACACAGCAGCAGTGACAACATGGAGATTTTAGAGGGGGTGTGCCCCAGCTGTTCCACAACATTGAAATCACTTTTCTTTATTATCTTGAGAATTTCTTCCATTTCCTGCTTGGAAGCCTCAACAATGGTCTTTGGTGCCTCCGTCCTGGCAGGCACATCAGCAGCAATTCCCTTGCCCCGAGTATCAGATGACTCAGCAGCAGGGGTGGATACTTGGTCAGAAGGAGAAACAGGCACTCTGGCAGGTGTGAAGATCAAAGGCCTATGAATTGCTGGTGGAGCAATGTCTGGCGAGAACAGTCTTCCACTACGAGTGACCTTAGCAGGCCCGGTGATGTTGGAGACACCAGTATCAATGTTGCACTCTTGTTTCACACCCAGAACATAAACATCCGCCCCATAGTGCCATGGGACAGCCTTATCAGATTTGTAGGGTATAGGCCCCGGAACAGTAATGGTGATGGGAACATTCTTGTGAACTGACAAAATTTGTGTAGGCTTCTTTGAAGGAGCCTCGGAATAGTTGTTGAAGATGGTAACGATTGACACTTCTTCAACAGGAGCAGCAGGAACAACAGTCTTTTCAAACAAAATCTCTCTACTATCTATCAGGTTTTGGATGCCTGACTTCAACAGAGAACAACCAGCAGGGGAAGCAACACATAGAGGGCAACTTTCGCTACATCCCGGAAATAAACCGGCTAGCAACAGATTCCTCTTGACCATCAGCAACGGAGTAGCAACATCATCCACCGAAGCTACATACAAATTCTCCTCAACAGCATTTACTCCATGCTGGGGCATGGGAGCATTTACAACATTTGGCTTCTCGGGCGCTTCAAACTGTATTTCCTTGGCATCAATGAGGTCTTGAACCTTGTTTCTTAGGGCCCAACAGTCATCTGTGTTATGCCCCGGGCTATCAGAGTGATAAGCACAGCGAGCATTTGGATTGAACTTGGGAGATGCAGTGTTGGGAAACTTTGGAGCCTCCTTGACAGTCACTAAATTGGTGGATAGCAACTGTGGCAGGATTTGTGATAAAGTCATGCTTAACCGGGTGAACTCTCTCCGGGGTCTTTCAAACTTTTGAGGATTAGTGGGCCGAGGAGCGGCAGCAGGTTTGGCAATCATTACCGCACTGACAGATTGGCGGTGTTCAGGTCGCTCTGTTCTCCGGGAGTTATATACAGCACTAGCCTCCTTTTTGAAGGGTTTCTTCTCAGTACTGGAGGAGGCAACTTTCTGTATCTTCCCCGATTTTATACCGGCCTCAATCCTTTCACCAGTCAGGATCAGATCAGTAAACCCAGCAGAGGAATTACCAATGAGATGATTGAAAAACGGACCAGATAGGGTCCCCAAGAACATATCTACCAGCTCCCGATCCGTCAATGGTGGCTGCACCCTGCCAGCCAGGTCTCTCCATTTCTGAGCATACTCCTTAAAACCTTCACCCGACCCTAGCGACATACCCTGGAGCTGGGTACGCGTAGGAGCGAGGTCGGCATTATACTGATACTGCTTGTAAAAAGCAGTGGCCAGATCCTCCCAGTTACGAATGCTGATTCCATCTAGCTGATAGAACCAATCGAGGTGAGTCCCTGAAAGACTCTCCTGGAAGAAGTGGATCCAAAGGTTCTTGTCTGCTGTGTAAGGCTGGATCTTCCTTACATAAGAACGGAGGTGCATCTTGGGACAGGAAGCCCCATCATACTTCACGAAGGCAGGTGTTTTGAACTTGTGCGGGATCACCACTCCAGTAGATAACCCCAAGTCTCCGAAATCCAATCCAGGTACCCGTTGAACTTCCACAGCCTTTAGCCTGTCTTCCAGCTGTTTGTACCGGTCTTCAGCAGGAGGGTACTGGTCGTCGTTGAAGTCTGTTTCAGTATCAGAGCCCACAGGAGTAGTGACCTCCCTTTCATGGTGACTACCTTCCGTCACAGATGGAGGAGTCCTTTCAGCTTCAACAACCAAAGTGTTCCCGAGTCTGCGCCCAGTGTTAAATAGCACAGTCCTCCTCTTCTTCTTAGTCTTCTTCAACAGCATGGTCTTTAACTCTTGTTGACCCTGAGACAAGCCCTTGATCAGCTCCTGAAATTGGGCGTTTTGCGCCTGAAACTGGACGTTCTGCGCCTGAAGAGCCTTGATAGCCGCATCGGTTGATGATTCAGGAGGGTTCATGATGCTGAAATAAACAGCGAAGAACGGTAAACAACCTGAAAAGAAGAGTATTTATGATGCACATGATGAATGATATGCGTTTATGCAATGCATTCAAGAGTTCGAAAATTCAAATTTGTCGTAGACCAAAAGGAACACACGTTATTATTAAGAAAATCATTGTTCGATACATCAAAGCCTCATGGGCAAAAGTACAAAAAGATCAAATCACATCCAAAATATGTTGCGCATCTTCTTTGGAGCTATGTAAGTATTGAGACTCCTTTCCTCATGCAACAGGCGGGTGAGCTCCAAGACCTTCCTTTCACTGGCATGCAAACTAGTCTCAAGAGAATTCCGTTCTTCCTTAAGCTGGATCCAGCTCTTCTGCATCTCTTCCCAGGATGTGGGCATATCAGGGTGCTGGATAACATGAGACACCTCCCCTTCCAAGGCAGGTTCTTTGATTACTGGAAGCATGTGAGGATAAGGCATTACCAACTTCTGAGAACGGGCTCGTACCCACTTGAGGTAAGGCTCCAAAGGGATGGAGTTCCTGTGCCCCAGTGTCTTGCTGTCTATCCTACTAGGCATCCTCCAAGCTCTGATAAATCTCTGGCGGAGTCCTTGAGTATCGTTGTCGAAGTCAAAAACTATGTCAGGTATCAACATGTCATGAGGACCATCCCTCCGAGCATAACCAAATTGTCTCCAAGCCAGGCATGGACTATAAGTAATACCCCCTCTGATTCCAAGTAAAGGAACATTAGGATACTCTCCGCAACGATCAATGATAGTGACATCTTCTCTGGACCTAGGGCACCAATGTATATCTGCATGTGTAAGAGTCATCAACCGTTGTGACCATCTCAAACCCCGCTCGTTCTTCAGGACTGATTGTGGAAGGTGCGAAATAAACCACTTTCCCAGGAGAGGAGTGCAACACATAAGGACACCTCTTTTTCTCATGGTTCGAGTGTAACATGAGTGAAGGAGGTCCCCCAGCAACGTAGGTATAGGATTCCTGGACATAAAGATCTGGACAGCACTGATATCAATGAGATGATCTGGGTTAGGGAACAACACCAAACCATAAACAAGGAGGGCCACAACCTCTTCAAAAGCTTGCAAGTCGAGGGAATTCCAACATTCATAGGCCTTTTCAAACAGAAACCTGGCTAAGAACCCTTTGATACCACTTCTAACTTCCCAATGTCCCTTGAGGTCAGATGACTGTAGGTGCAAGGCTTTAGCAATCTCTTCAAGCTTAGGTTCCTTTTCTGTACCGTTGAAGGGTAGCTGATCAAGAATAGGGATCTTCAGGAGTCGGGAGAACTCCTCCAATGTAGGTACCAACTGATAGTCCAAGAAGGTGAAACAGTGATGCAGAGGGTCAAAGAATTGGAACAGGACTTTTATCATATCTTCCTCAATGTTGGTGTTGACCAAGCTGATGAGGCTTCCATGCCTTTCACTGAATGAAGAGTTCTCAGGAATCCTGGATATAAGCTCCTTAAGCTGAGGAGGGATCCTTACAAGACTGATTGGAATTGTCTTTCTACGAACAGTTTCCATGTCCTACAAAATAAGAACAAAGATGAAAATTCGAACCCCTGAAATGGTTAGTTAATGCGTATGATGCTGGATGATGTCATGATGCTATGATTAAACACAGATATTTACAAAGACAAACATGTAAGGCACACAAGGCACACAAGACAGGCCCTTAAGGTTTAAGGCCAGCATGGGGTCTGGGTAGTACCCTCTTGAAGTTGGTGGGTTCAACCTGTCCTAATCAAAGTAACCGGGTTCTAAGGTTCCCAATATCACGGGATTGCTTTCATTGTTCATCGTTTCGATTTAGCCACTGAACTGGCGACCGAAATATTCCAGGAAAGCAACCCTCAATTGAGTGTAGTATCGAGTATCAACCAACCTCGGACTGCACCAAAGTCAGTTATCTCACTACCCTAAAGAGGCCAAGATTGTTCAATTAAGGTTCCTAAGGTCTGTTGATGCTTCATGACACCACATGGAGGCCCCGTACTCTCCTTGACTGACTCAAGGGTTACCGGTACACACCAAAGTGCCACATCAACGTAGCAGACTGTTTCAACCATGTCGGTATACCCCGCACAGTTCCCTCACAGCCTTGTTGCTACTTTCTAAGAAGGTATCCCCAGATCCGGGTTAGGATCTATAGCACTCCCAAGCAACCCACAATTTTAAAGCATACAAGGAAAGCAATTGAAAACACAATGATCTTAGCCCTAAGGTACACCTCACTTTAAGTTATCCCCAGCAGAGTCGCCAGTTCTGTGATCGGTGGATCTGGAACTGACTGTTTTAAAGCTGGTTCGCGAAATGTCGCGGTAAGCAAGAGTCGCCACCGTCTTTTATTTGCTCCAATAGGAAAGGACAAAAGCACAGAAAAATTCCTTTAAAGAGATCGCTCTCGGTTCGGGAGGTAGGTTATAGAAAGGGAAGGTATTAGCACCCTTTCTATCCATGGTTATCCATGGGCTCTTAGGTACTTGCTCAATGTGTTTTCAAAATGTGTGCTTGCTTTTCAATTGTGGGTTTCAAAAATATTCTTTGAAAAGTTTCAGTTCAACTCGTGCGTCAGAGTGTTTTGAAAAGTTTGTTTTGAAAGTTTTTGAAAGGTGTTGGGGAAAAGAGTTTTTGTTTGGTTTGAAATTAGAGCAAGTACCTTTGAGAACCTACCTACCCTTAAGGAATTTGTCTGTGTAAATGTCCTTTAAGGTAGTGCCATCCCACCATTGAGAGGTAGGTAGCACCACCGTAGGAGGTGTTCGGGTCAATTCGAGTTTTAGGGACGTGGTGGTCACCGGAGCAATAGGAAGACACCTCAGAAGCTACCCTCATGCCAGATTCCCGGACCATGAGGACTTACTAAGACGTTTTCTACTCGACGACCACCTTTCGAAAGGCAACAGTGAGGCGTATCCTAGGGGTGGTGTGTGCGAATTGTGTGTCATTGTCAGTTCATTGTTTGTCTTGTCATGCATTGGTGATCTAACGATTCAATTTTATTTTCGGGCATTCATTCTTTCATGCATATTTATTAACAGTTAAAAGTGCGGGAATTTAAATCTAAACTATTACAACCGGCGCGGGTCCACATCGCCAAAAAAACCGAACCCGATTTGACTGAAAGTAAAATAAAGCGAATAAATAAAAAGTGCAAGAAATAAATCTAAACTTATTACAAGGCTTTGGGGCATATACAGAGGTATTTAAACAATATAAGATAAATGCGCGAAATAAAGAGTTTAAACAAAATTAGGGCGTTGGACCCTTTAACAGATAATTAAAATTAATCAAGGAATCTAAAATTAAATGAAAAATAATGTTTTTGTGTTTTTTAGGTTTAAAAGAAAAAAAGAGAAAAGTTAATTAAAATTAAAATCCTAGTTCTAATGTTTTTTAAGTTTATTATGAAAAAAGATTTAATTTCTAACCTAATTAAATTCTAAACTAATTTATGTACAATTTTTGATTTATAGAAAATAAATAATAAATAATAATATTGTGAGAAAAAAGGAAAAAATTAAAAAGGATATAAAAAATTAATAATTAACCTAATTCTACATTTTTTTGGATTTTTTATTATGAAAAAAGAATTAAAATTAAAACTAAGACCTAATTAAACTAAATGAGTTACATTTTAATTTATTTATAAAAGAATCAAAATTAATTATATTTTTTTTTTGTCCTTTCTGTATTTTTTAATGTTTTTTTTATATTTTTGTAAGAATGGTTAATTAAATAAAAGGAAAAGAAATAAAAAGAAAAAATAATTAAAGAAAGAATGAAAAAACAATAAGGCAAACCAGGGGGGTGTGGCATCAAATTTGGAGGTGTAGGCCTGAAAAGCCTGGTCCATTTGCTGGCAATTTGTTGACTTTTGAAATCATATGCACGCCTGTTGACTTGTCCTCATGGTATACCTTCAAGCTGGACCCTTGATCAGGTCCCCTGGGACACGTGGATAATGCCTCTTGAATGTGCATGGTGAGTCCTTATGTGGGCGCTGCATGGAACCTTGAAATGAAAAATAATATGAGAAATTGCAAGACCTGGGACTTGAACCCAGGTCATTGTGGTTACATGCGCGTGTCTTGGCCAGCTGAGCCACTTGTTTTCATTTAACATATAATAGTTAATAAACAATATAAAATAAAACCAACGCATAAAGATTACACGCGCGCAAATTTAAACGGACGAATGACAGCGTGCCACATCTTCATCTTCTTCACGTCCCTGTAAACAAAATACATTGGCAACGGTTTTGAAGCGCTGCATTAGATAAGCTACAAAAAAATAGCGAATAGCTCGTTTCCTAATATAAATTAGGCGTGAGTATGTCTTCTTCTTCGTCTCAAGATGCTGAGTGTGATGGTGTTGCTCTGAGGTTCTGATTTTTCTTATTTACAAAAGCCCCAATTTAAGAAGCTGGAAAACCTAGAACATGAAAATGGTAAAATCGTGTATGGCTTATGAAAATGCAATTAAATACCATGAACAGCTTGGAAACTTTGTGAGGAACATGAATGTGTAATTAAAAATGCAAGAGGATGCGTAGAATCAAGAACACGAATTCAAAAAATTTGCTGTACAGTTTCACTTGTAACTACCAGTTCAAGGAGCTTTGAGTGATGTTATGAATTGAAATGCGTTTAGAATTATCTCAGGATGCTAATGGTATAAAAATTTTGGCTTGAAAAGATCCCTAGCACTGATTTCAGTTTTGCATTTTATGGCCAAATTTTCAAATGTCCAATGGCCTTTTCAGCGAGCTTTTTGCTATGTTCTAGGTAGGGTTGGACTCAGTGATCATCATGGAATTGACTTGGCTTGCTATTTGACCTTAATCCATGCTTGAGAAAGAATTGGCATTAGGGTTTCTTCCATTAACCATTTTTCCTATTTTCTAGCCAAAACCTAGACCTAGTATGCAAATGAACCTTGGCCTGATTTTTGAGTTGGTTCATGATACATAGAACTTGTCCAAGTTCATATGACACCATTTCATTGATTTTTAAATTTTATTTGAATTTTCAAAGAATTAAAATGAATTAAATCATCAAAAATTAAATAAAATAAAAAAGTCAACATTTGGTCTTGAAATCAACCATGGGCCACGTGTGTGGCATGACAAGGATGAACAAAGTGAGAAAAATGGGGCCCTTTTGTCAAAATTGGATTTTCAAGGATAGTTGACTTTTGCCATTTCACAAAAATTTCCCAACTTCTACAAGGCATAACTTGCTCAATTTTTAAGATTTTCTCATGTTCTTGGACATTTTGGAAAGGTCTTTGAGTCCTTTAACCAATGCCTTTGGTCCCATGTCATTTTGATTTACCAATCTCAAGTTATGGTCTTTGACTCAAAGTCCCTTTTTGTTGACTTTTGAAAATGACCTGTAATGTTGAAATTGATAACTTTTTGTGAGAGCATTTCTTGGACTTGAAGTATGAAGATGAGTTGTAGGAAATGTCTTTCTCTTCAAAATGAGCTTTGGATGGAATTTTTCTGATAATCCATGTGAAAGTTATGCCCTGGTCAATTTCAGTTGACTTTTTCAGCTGTCCAAATATAGCAACTTTTGCATCTTTGATGATTTCTGAGCCAAATTTTGAGAATCATGATCAAGCATTGATCAAATGATGTTTGTGGCTTCAAAATGATATGTTGACCAAAAATTTGAACTTTTGACTGCCAAATGACCATTTTGCCCCTACAGTTGACTGTAGTGCAATTTAGGGTTTTGACTGTGCAATCTTGAGCTGAATGCCGTGAAACTTGATATGAGGATGCTTGACCATGTTTGTAAGCATATGAGACTTGATTGGGTCCTTGAAAACTTTCAATTCTTGATCAGATCACAAACCCTAATTTTGACTGTATGGGAGACTGTTGCACTGCACAACCCTTGGGGAATTTTGTAGCTTGGCTTGGCAATTTCTTGAGGAATATGGGAGGGCAAATTTTGGGGTATAACAACAGTCAACTGAATTTCTGAGGATTCAGTTTCTTCTGAGAAATGCGAGCGTAAACCCTAATCCTGGATTACTGCCAAAGAAAGATCTGTCTGATCGATTCTTGAGTCAACCTTAACAAATCAGAGAAAACCCTAATTCTGGATTACTGCCAAAGAAAGATCTGTCTGATCAATTCCTGAGCCAATCTCAATAAAACCAGTGGAAACCCTAATTCTGGATTTAACTGATAAAGAAGAGTCTTTTTGACCGATTCTTGAGCCAATCTTGAAAAATCATGGAAAACCCTGAAGTTATGATTTCTTGTGAAAAAGGGAGGGCAAATTTTGGGGTACAACAGTTGCCCCTGTTCAATCTTCTTGAACCTGAAGAGTTAGATTGGAAATTTTGCCGTTCGCGACTCGAAGGTAAAAGATGATTGGACACTAGAGTGCCCAAAAATTTGCACTCGTCAAAGCATAGTTGAGGGAATGAGCTTAAAGATGCCATTTGGAGATGTGATAGAATCTTGTCGGAGATGGGCTTAAAGATGCCATCCAAGAATGTTTATTGAACTGTATGTTGCAGGTGAGTGGATGAGTATCAGAAAGGTATCCATGTTTGGAACGTCTCTGAGCTGGGGGTTTGAATAAGCAACAGATTAGCATCCGTGTCGGGAGCTTCCGTAAATTGTTTTTCAGTGTTTGAAGTTTGAAACTTGCTAAACTTATCCTGCAAAGGGTAAAGTATTAGCTGAAACACAAAGTCATGTTGTATGATGCCATGTATGTGTTATATGAATGTAATGAATGCGCATGTAAGCTGATCAGCCGTCTTACTAAGGAGAATAAATCCTGGATGGCTGGAGATAATAAAATCTTTGACTGCTGTCGGGGAAAATAGATCCTTGACTACCGCTGGGGATTGAAAATCCTTTGATCGTTGAAAATGAGAAGTCCTGGGACCGCTGTTGGGGAAATCAGGAGTTTGGGTTGTATGCCAATCTACTGGGGATTCCTACTCTGAGGAGATCTTCGCCGGGGAATATCTGAAAAACTCTGTGAGGAATTGAGAATGAGAGTCTTCATTCTGCTTGGGGAATAAGAATTCTATGGGGAATAGCTATACTGTTGAAAAGTAGCTATCCTGTTGGAGAGTAAAACTAAAGATTCTGGAAAAAGATTATTCCTGTTTGGAGGAAGTTCAGAAGTCAAGTCGTATGCCACTTTGAGAATGAGAATCTTCATTATGTAGGGAATATCACGAAGTTGGATTGTATACCACTTTGAGAATGAGAATCTTCATTCTGTCGGGGAAAATCAGGAGGTTGGGTGTATGCCAATCTACTGGGGAAGCCAAAATGAGAATCTTCATTCAGGTCTTGGGTCAGAAGGTTGGGTGTATGCCAATCTACTGGGGAAGCCAAAATGAGAATCTTCATTCAGGTCTTGGGTCAGAAGGTTGGGTGTATGCCAATCTACTGGAGTTTTAAGGATGAGAATCTTCATTCTGTTAACGGTATCAGGAGCTTGGGAGTATACCAATCTCTTGCGGTTTTAAGGATGAAAATCTTCATTCTGTTAAGGGTCAGGAGCTTGGGAGTATACCAATATTCTGAGGTTTCAAGGATGAGAATCTTCATTCTGTTAGCGGTATCAGGAGCTTGGGAGTATACCAATCTTCTGAGGTTTCAAGGATGAGAATCTTCATTCTGTTAAAGGTCAGGAGGTTGGGAGTATACCAATCTTCTGAGGTTTCAAGGATGAGAATCTTCATTCTGTTAACGGTATCAGGAGCTTGGGAGTATACCAATCTTCTGAGGTTTCAAGGATGAGAATCTTCATTCTGTTAAGGGTCAGGAGGTTGGGAGTATACCAATCTTCTGAGGTTTCAAGGATGAGAATCTTCATTATGTTAACGGTATCAGGAGCTTGGGAGTATACCAATCTTCTGAGGTTTCAAGGATGAGAATCTTCATTCTATTAAGGGTCAGGAGGTTGGGAGTATACCAATCTTCTGAGGTTTCAAGGATGAGAATCTTCATTCTGTTAACGGTCAGGAGGTTGGGAGTATACCAATCTTCTGAGGTTTTAAGGATGAGAATCTTCATTCTGTTAAGGGTCAGGAGGTTGGGAGTATACCAATCTTCTGAGGTTTCAAGGATGAGAATCTTCATTCAGTTAAGGGTCAGGAGGTTGGGAGTATACCAATCTTCTGAGGTTTTAAGGATGAGAATCTTCATTCTTGAGAGAAACCGATTTTTAGGAGCTTCAGTTGTCCGTTATTCTGTTGGTGGCTGTAACTTCCAACAGGTGATGAAGGAATCTTTGATGACTGTAACTTCCAACAGGTGATGAAGGAATTTTTGATGATGACCGTAACTTCCAATAGGTGATGAAGGAATTTTTTACGATCTTAACTTCCAACCGGTGATGAAGGAATTTTTGATGACGACCGTAACTTCCAACAGGTGATGAAGGAATTTTTTACGACCGTAACTTCCAACAGGTGATGAAGGAAATTTTGATGACGACCGTAACTTCCAACAGGTGATGAAGGAATTTTTACGACCGTGACTTCCAACAGGTGATGAAGTAATTTTTGATGACTGTAACTTCCAACAGGTGATGAAGGAATTTTCGATGACTGTCAATTTGAAATGTAATTTGTTTTGGAGAATAAATCCTTGACAAATGTTGGGGAAATAAACCCATGACTGCTGGTCTGCTAGAGAGGTGATAAACTTCTCGAGGACGCTTGAACTTCTTTTCAGAAAGATTTCGGAGAGGTTCATCACTGCCCCTAGTATCAGATGTTTGTGACACTTCCAGGAAATTTGGACTATACGTAACCCTTTGAGGAGATTGACGTTTTAAATGCCCCAAGTGATGGTGAGGGAGACTTGCCCCAGGTTGATCTGCAGTTGAGAGATTTTCTTAAAATCTTGACTGGACTTCCCCAGGTTTAATGGACTTTGAAAGATTTGTTGAAATCTTGACTGGACTGCCCCAGGTTTACTGGACAATATCATATCAGGCCCCCTTTTGTTGATGGGAGATTTTTGCAATGGGAGTGTTATCCCACTTGAAGTGATTTTATTCACTGAGAGAGCTTTCGTTCCTCCGAACATTCACTGTATGAATTTCTTCGCTGTCAAACAAATAGCCATGTGCAAACAACGATATTCAAATAATGCAAAGTTTATGCTTGTCTCGAAGTTTTGAAAAATGCGTTTTTTAGCAGAAAACTTTTTATAAGACAAATTCAACACAAGATTTAGGCAAAGCCTTACAGGAGTCAGGATACCTTTTGTAACAGTATGCTTTCTAACTAACCCATGCTTCAATTAGGACTTTTGAAGGGTTGTAACGTGGCTTGGTTCACGGTTTAAGAAACAAAGGATAAAGGCTCAAAGTATATTTGTACCCACCCGCTCTTCGTGATGTCCTTCAATCCTATACTCAGTTAATTGTGCGTCGAACTCTATTCGAGTTTGGAACGACGTTTTGGTGATGGCTCACACAAGTTGAATTTATTGGAAGGCAGTCATCATTTTTTTTGCAACATTTTTCATGTTGTTGAGGATTTACAACGACCTCTTTCTTTTGATTTGTTATCCCTAATTTTTGCCTGACTGTTCCTGTTTTCGAGATTACAGTCAGCGGGATGCCCCAACTTTCTTAAGCCTCCTTTGTAGGTTTTGGCTTAGTGGGATTTTCTCTTTTGAGACATGATGACTGCCTATGAGATAAGGAACCATCACTGTCTTTTGGTTCCAAAGGAATGTTTTTGATGTCATTCGTTGTATTACGAACTGAGAGTTTGCGACTTTAATGCGCATCTTTTGAATTAACTGAGAGACTACCCTGCCCCAGGTTTAAATCAAAGGTTTCAATTTGTGTTTAAAACAGAAAACTTCTACTTCTTTGGCTCGAAGGGGTTGACTAGGGATTATCTTCCTTATAACTCCAGTGTTTAGGATTTGAAAGAAACGCTTGTACATCGTCAGCAAGGTCTATTCAATAGCATACTGTTATGAGATTATGGCATTGTTTCGTCATCCTCCCTCTAAAGACTTTGTAACTTTTATCAAGAGTTAAATATCATAAAGAAAGTAGGAAGCATAATTCAAAAATAGTGAAAACGAATGAATGAATTCAAGAAAAACATATGCAATGCATTAATGAAACAGAGTTTGACATCAACAGATAATTGTTTGAATAAAATAAATTACAACTTAAGAATTCAAATGGAACAAAAGTCTCTTAGTTCGAACTTTGTCATTTCAGGTGGAGAACCCTTAGCGGAAAATTTTCATCTCGCCATCCGACATGAATTTCAGCACTCCATTGTCAATCAAGTCTTGGATCTTGTTTTTCAAAGTCCAACAGTCGTCGGTGTCATGTCCAGGACTATAGGAGTGGTATGCACAAAATGCGTCGGGGTGATAGCTAGGAGCAAAGGTATTGGGTTTCCGAATAGGATCCTTTAAAGCAGTTAGATTGACTTCTAACAAGCGTTCCAGTATTAGAGATGGTGGTATGTCGGTCTCAGTAAACTGTCTTCCAGACGTATTTTTCTTACGCCGATTACCCCGTTGACGCTGACGAGGTTGTTGCTGGGCTTGTGACCCTGAAGCAAGCTGGGGAGCTTTTCCTTTGTCTTCTTGTCTTAAAGGAGATTGAATGATGACTTGATCTTCAACCCTAGTTGTTTTCCCCACTTGGTTATCTTGAAGCAGTTTGTTGACGAGGACCCTGAGCTCTTCTTGTCTTTGAGCCAGGTCTTGAATGAGAGCCATCTGGCCCACCAACTGTCCCATCATCTGGATCTTCATTGTTGCCAGCTCAATCTGTAGTTCTTCCAACTGATCATTCCTGGCGTTGCCTGGATTCCCTAGGACCATACCCCTTGTGAGGAGAGCTTTCACTTCTTCTTGCCCCTGGGACAGGTTCAAGAACAATTCTTGAAGTTGAGCGTTCTGAGCCTGGATGTCTTCGACGGTCATTTTTAGAGCCATCTCTACTAAAATAAACAGTAGGAGAATAAGGAAACCTGAAAAGGAAAACTTGTTATGATACAATGCATGATGTGTGGATGCATGTTTTCAAGGATCTCTCGGGGTAAACACAAGGACCTTCTTCTCGCTTGCGTAGAATTGGGTTTCGAAAGTATCACGCTCTCCCTTGAGCTGTATCCAACTCCTTTGTAGGTCTTCCAGTGATATTGGCATGTCAGGATGTAGGGATAGTGTATGGAACCTCTCCTTCCTTAACAGGCTCTATAATCACTGGGAGAATGGAGGGATAAGGAATCATAAGACTTTGGGCGCGGGTTCATACCCACTTGAGGTAAGGCTCAAGAGGGATGGAATTCTTGTGTCCCAAAGTCTTGCTATCCACCTCGTTTGGCATCCTCCAAGCTCGGATGAATCTCTGACGGAGTCCTTGGTCGTCGTTGTCGTAGTCGAAAACCAATCCTTGAATCAGCATATCATGTGGGCCATCCCTTTGGGCATAACCAAATTGTCTTAGAGATAAGCAAGGGTTGTAGGTGATGCCTCCCCTAATGCTAAGTAGAGGGACATTAGGGAATTCCCCATAATGGTCAATGATAATAAAATTCTCTTTGGATCGAGAACACCAATGAATATGTGAATGGTTAAGTGTCATTAACCTTTGTGACCACCTCAAACCTTGCTCATTCTTCAAGACTGATTTGGGAAGATGAGAAATAAACCATCTTTCCAGGAGAGGAGCACAACACATAAGAACACCTCTTTTCCTCATTGTACGAGTGTGAAAAGAGTGGAGGATATCCCCAAGCAATGTAGGCACCGGGTTACGAGACATGAAGATTTTGACAGCGCTCACATCTATAAGTTGGTCAGGATTAGGGAACAAGACCATCCCATAGATGAGAAGAGCTACAATCTCCTCAAAAGCTTTCAAGTCTAGGGAATTCCAACAACTTTGGGCCTTCTCAAATAGAAACTTTGACAAGAAGCCTTTGACACCACTTCTAGTTTCCCAATGAGTTGTGACATCAGACGAGTGCAAGTGCAGGGCTTGAACAATCTCTTCTGGATTTAGATCTCTTTCCGTACCATTGAAGGGTAGTTGATTGAGAGTAGGAATCCTCAGAAGTTGAGAGAATTATTCCAAAGTAGGCACAAGTTGATAGTCAGGAAATGTGAAGCAATGATGCAAAGGGTCAAAGAACTGGAAGAGAACCTTCACCATATCCTCCTCTGTGTTGGAAGTGACCAAGTTGAGTAGACGACCATGTCTCTCGGTGAATGGAGAATTCTCAGGAATCCTTGAAGCTAGCTCCTTGAGTTGTAAAGGAATTCTTACAAGGTTGATTTGGATAGTTTTCCTGCGAAGTGAATCCATAACCTACAAAACAAGAACAAAGATGAATCTCCAAAATCCTTGAATTGGTTAGTGAATGCATATGATGTTCATGATGTTATGCACAAGTATATGTACAAGCAAATCACACAAGTTCCTAGTTTAGGCTTGCATGGGGTTTCTTAGGCAAGTACCCTCTTGAAGTTTAGTTGGCTCAACCTGTTCTAATAAAAGTAACTGGGTTCTAAGGAGCTCAATAGCACTGGATTGTTTCCTTGTTCATTGTTTCAATTCAAGCCTCTTTACTGGAGACCGAAATATTCCAAGGAACCAACCCTCAATGAGTGTAGTATCGAGTATCTACCAACTTCGGACTGCACCAAAGCCGGTCATCTCACTACATCCTAAAAGGCCAAGTTGGTCAAGTAAAGGTTCTAGAAGTTCATTAGTGCTTCATGACATCACTCAGCGGCCCCGTATTATCTTTGATTGACTCAAAGGCTACCGGTACCGACAAATATGTCGCACTAACATAGCTATTGCTTAGACCATGTCAGTATACTCCACACAGTTTCCACAACGTATTGCTATTTACCTATAATGTTTCCCAAATCTGGGTGGAGGATTCAAACCCAAACAGTAGAACCAAAATGTAAAGCAAACAAGTCAAACAATTGTAAGCAAATTAAGGTGATCTAAACCCTAAGGTAACCCCACTTTTAGATTAGTCCCCAGCAGAGTCTCCAGTTATGTGATGCGGTGGGAGAACTGACTTGAGGTTTTGCGTTTGTGTTCGCAAATGTTGCGATTAGCAAGAGTCGCCACCAACTTTTCTTTTATCCAAAAGGAAAGGTAAAAAAGCACAGGAAAAACCTTTGAGATGTTTTCTTAAGTTCGAGGGGTAGATTATGAAAAGGGAAGGTGCTAGCACCCTTTTCATCCATGGTTTTCCATGGGCTCTTAGTTACTTGTTTAGATCACTTGCTTTGCTTTGTTTTGTTTGAAATGGTGCTTGGTGTGGTTTTGAAAGTATTTTGAAAAGAGGCCATTCGTTTAGGCAATCTTTGTAATGATTCTCGTTCGTAAGAATGTATACAAAGATGTTTGTCTTTTGAAAAATGTTTCAATGTTTTGTAAAATGTTTTGAAATGTGTGTGTGTTTGTTTTTGAAAATAGCAAGGATTATTTTGAAATAGGGCAAGTAACTAGAAGTTATCTACCTACTCAAATGTCTTTCTTGTGCATTTTTATTCCTTTGACATTGTTGATTTACAATTGATTTGGTAAACAACCCTATCTCTGGATGTAAACGGGACGGGCGTGGATCATCGTATGACCATGATAGCAATGTTGTCAAGTATCTTTAGCAATTTTTGAGGGACTAAGATCATTTGTTTAGGCAACCTTTTGATAGCGTCATCGAGAGACTATGATCTTATTTGTTTTGTTTTGCCAAGATACTTCGCGTGCGTAACATGGCCATTTTATTTAGGCAACCAAGTGGGAGAAACCCTAAGGGTGCTTGTATGCAATGTGTGTCATTTTCATGCTTTTGTCTTGTATTAGGTTTTTTTCTATTTGTTTTGTTTTTGTTTCTTGTCATGCAAACCCTAGTTTACTAAACATGCTATAAAAGCGATAAATTGCATAAATGTAAACTAAGCTATTACAATAATTATTATGGGAGGGGGGATACAAGTTTTTGAATAGGGATATTGCACAAATATAAACCTAAAAATACTATTACAACCCAATCGAATATTGTGCGCATTAAATAAATATACAAATATTAAAATGCAATGCAAATGTATTTATGTAAAAAATGTTTTGTATTTGTTTAATGTATGAGAAAATAATTTATTTAAACCCTAGAAATAAGAGAAAAAATATTATTACTTTTGGAAAGGGATGAAACGCTAATTTTTTGATCAAAAGAAAATAAAGTTTTCCTAATATTATTTTGTCCATTTTTGTAAAAGAAATAATAAATAATATTATGTTTAAATATTAAAAATTAAATATGTATAAAAATAATTATTTATGATTATAAATGGTATAATAAAAAATGTTAAGTATTTTTTTTAAATGTATTTATAAATTATATAAGAAAATAAGTCCTATTTATTAAAATAAACTATTTTTGATGTAAAAAATAAAAATAAAAATAAATTGTAAAAAATTATTTAATTATTTTTTAGGATTTTTTAATGTTAAGAAAAAAATAATCAAAAGCAATAAATATGAAAATGTAAAAAAAATATGAAAAATATACAAAATTAGCCAGAGGTGCAAAAGTAATTCAGGGTGTGTGGATAACAGAAACAAAAAGGCCAGGCGCGCCAAAAAGCCATGGCGCTTCGTCCCTGTCCTCTAGCTATGTCCTGCGTGCGCATTTTCCCTTCAAACTGTATCTTTCACATGCTTGCATAAAAACAAAATCTCATAACATGAAACTTGTGCCATTTAATCTCACGATTCCAACCATATAAAATTTGAAACCTAACTCTCAAAGATCAGAGAGAATTTTGGGACCCCTAATTCGTGACCTAAAAATTTCATGAACTTCCAGCTTCAAATTCTCACATCATAATTAATATAAATGAAAAGTATGCATATGTACAACTTCACCATGATAAGGGATACATTTTTTCTTCATAAATCGTGGCTTGAGGATGCATATTCAGAGAGATAGAGTTTTGAAAAATACCTCATTCAGTTGGATTTGGATAGAGCAATGTAGGGACTTTAATGGAGGCCTGAGGATTGTGTGAGCTTCCTTGAACTTCCTTCAAGCTATTCCAATGCCTAGCTTGCCTTGTGGATGGCCAGAACTCTCTGCTCAAGTCAAGCTGCAAGCTTCAAGTTTGAAAATGGCAATGGATGAAACAGGGCTTACAGATGCAGGGTAAGGGCTTGGATAACTTTGGTATGTTGTGTATGAGGTGTTTCAAGTGTCAAGCCACAAAATGCACGGGCCAAAAATGAAATGGCTATGATTTTGCAGCAACTGTGTGTTTTGGCAGAAAAATGGAGTTTTTGAGTTTGAGAGTGTTTCAGTTGTCAAGCAATCCTGTTGAGCCTTGTGCTAAGTTTGAGAATATGTATAGAAATGATCCAAGTCCACTCTTCACTAGCTGTGCAAGCTTTTTTACCTTTTGGCAACTTTTCTTTTATTTGAAGAAAAGTGAAGTGACCAAACTAACAGGCCTGTCCTTGCTTGCTTGATAGCTGCAGAGAGTTGGTATACATTGCTTGTGACCTGTAGAAATTTTTTGCACCAAAGGGACAGGTCCAAGGCTCAAGATTTGTAAAGTTGCAAAAGCTCACCTTTATGAAAATGGCATTGTAACCTTTATGCCTAAAATGGAATTATCTCTTGTACAATGTTCCAAAAGCCAAGATAAAGCCTTTAACTTCTGAGTTTACATTTAATTATGGAGTGTAGAATGAGTTTAAGACCTGTAAAGCAAGATTCAAACATCAAAGATCTGATTTGCAACTTGATACTTTGTGAAAATGGCATGAACAAAAGTGATAAAATGCCAACTTCTCCTCTTCGATTCTCTCTAACCAAAAATGATCTTGGAGAGTTCCTTGACATTTTGGAAATCTTGAAATATGCTCTATAATCCATCTTTGAAATGCATTTTGGGACACCTCTTGCAACTAGGTGAAAAATGTCCATGAAGTTGGGTCAAAAAACTGCCTAAATTAGGGCAAATTTTCACTAAGTTATTTAGTTCATGGACCTATATTCACAAATTCATAACTTGAGATCCAAGCATCTTTTTGGAAATGTTTGTGAAGAAAAGTTGTAGATTTCATGGAGGACTACAACTTTGATGTTGGAAGTTTTCTTTGAATCAAAATGCATCATGGTGAAAAAATGGTGAAAAGTTGAAGAAAAAAAAGAAAATTTCCATACTTAGAAAAATTCTAAGTTATGAAAATTTTCAAATTCAAAACCCTAATTTTCAAAATTGGTTTTCTTGGTGAACAAGTTTCATATTTTGACATATCTTGATGAATTATGACCCTTGGCACTTGATTTTGACCAAAAAGTCAAAGTTTTACTTTTCAGTGTACAATTGACTTTTGATCAGTTGACTGCAAAATTCATCTGTCAATCCAATGAACTTGAGATCTTTTGAACTATGTGATTAGGTCAAGATGGTGCCATTGAACCCTTGAAATCATGCTTGAACTCAATTGGTCATTGTCTAGGTTAAAAATCAGAAATTTCCCTTTCTCAGTCAAAACCCTAATTTTGACCATTTTGCCCTTTTGATGATTTGATCAAATTTCTTGAGGAGTTGCGATCCAAACTTGATAAAATGGTACATAGGAGTCTAGAATGTTAATGTGGATAAAAAATTATGAAGTTTTACTGTAAATTGGCCATGGTTGACTTTTCCCCAATACAGTTGATTTTTAGGTCAAATGTCCAATTGACTGATCAAAAATGTGGTTCAAGGTTTGAAACTTAACATGAGCAATCTTAGGGGTCCAAGATGATGTATGAAAGTCACATGAAGCATTGGTGGTCCAAAAATCCTTGTGCAAACTCAAACCCTAATTTTGGGGTATTAGTGCAAGATGAGTCTTGAGCTGACCAAACCCTAATCTTGTCTTGAGTCCAAGAAGTCTTGTGAGAAAAAATCTTGATAAATGAGAGGACAAATTTTGGGGTACAACAGGTAACGATACTGCTATAGCCTTCAGTGACTCTGAAGATCTGATCTACCAAGCCGAATACGAAGGTGAGGAAGATTATGAGGTGCTAGGGGAATTGGCCAGACTACTACAGCAAGAGGAAAGAGCTATTCAGCCTCATGAGGAGCTGTTGGATACAATCAAATTGGGTACCAAGGAAGATAAAAAGGAAATCAAAGTGGGTGCCAATCTAGATCCAAGTGTCAAGGAGCGCCTAATTCAGCTGTTGCATGATTATGTTGAAATCTTTTCCTGGTCATACAAGGACATGTCGGGACTTGATACAGACATTGTGGTACACTGTCTACCCACAAGAGAGGACTGTCCACTAGTGAAGCAAAAAGTTCGCCGCATGAGACCTGACATGTCAGAGATGATCAAAGCAGAAGTTATGAAATAGTTCAATGCTGGATTTCTGGCTGTTACTTCTTATCCTCAATGGGTGGCCAACATTGTTCCCGTGCCTAAAAAGGATGGCAAAGTGAGAATGTGCGTGGACTATAGAGATTTAAACAGGGCCAACCCTAAAGATGATTTTCCACTTCCACACATCGACATCCTGGTTGACAATACAGCCCAACACAAAGTATTTTCTTTCATGGACGGATTCTCAGGCTATAACCAGATCAAAATGACACCTGAGGACATGGAGAAAACTACATTTGTCACACAGTGGGGTACGTTCTGCTACAAAGTGATGCCATTCGGACTGAAGAATGCCGGGGCAACCTATCAACGCACCATGGTAGCTTTGTTTCATGATATGATACATCATGAGATAGAGGTCTACGTAGATGACATGATAGCCCGATCACAAACTGAAGAAGAACACCTTGATCACTTGAAAAAGCTGTTTGTGAGATTGAAGGAGTACAAGTTAAGATTGAACCCTAACAAGTGCACATTCGGGGTCCGGTCTGGTAAACTCTTAGGTTTCATTGTCAGCAACAAAGGCATCGAGGTTGATCCTGCAAAGGTCAAAGCGATACAAGAAATTCCTACTCCTCATACTGAGAAGGAAGTCAGAGGATTCTTGGGACGCCTGAACTATATTGCCAGATTCATTTCTCACCTAACATCTACTTGTGAACCAATCTTTAAACTGTTGAAGAAAGATCAAGTAGTCAGATGGAATGATGAATGTCAGATTGCTTTTATAAAATCAAGGAGTATTTACAAGAGCCTCCTGTCTTGATGCCGCCAGTTGAGGGAAGACCACTAATCATGTATCTGACCGTTTTAGAGAACTCAATGGGGTGTGTATTGGGGAAGCATGACGAGTCTGGCCGAAAAGAGCACGCTATTTATTACCCAAGCAAAAAGTTTACCGACTGTGAAACCAGATATTCACTGCTCGAGAAAACTTGTTGCGCTCTGGTATGGGCTGCTCGCCGGCTAAGACAATATATGTTAACTCATACCACCTTGCTGATATCTAAGATGGATCCGATAAAGTACATCTTTGAGAAGCCGGCTCTGTCTAGGAGGATAGTTAGATGGCAGATGATCCTAACAGAATATGACATACAATACATGACCCAAAAATCTATAAAGGGCAGTGTGCTAGCTGATCATCTGGCTCATCAAGCTATAGAGGATTATCAGTCCATGAAATTTGAATTCCCTGACGAAGACATCATGACATTAGACAATTGTGACGGACCTAGACAAGGATCCCAATGGACCCTGTTCTTTGACGGGGTATCCAATGCACTTGGTAATGGTATCGGCGCTATACTCATATCTCTGGAAGGATGCCATACTCCTTTTACTGCCATACTTCGCTTTAACTATACGAACGACATGGCAGAATACGAAGCATGCATCTTTGGTCTCAAGGCTGCCATAGACTTGGGAATCAAATCTTTAGATGTGTTTGGAGATTCCGCTTTGGTCATCAGTCAGATCAAAGGAGAGTGGGACACTAAGCATCCAAACCTTATCCCTTACAAAGGACATGTTTTGACATTGCTACCACATTTCGAGCAGATTACCTTTGAGCATTTCCCGCGAGAAGAAAATCAGCTAGCAGATGATCTAGCTACAATGTCATCTATGTTTAAACTTAATTGGGATAACGAGGCTCCCCAGATCATCATTGAACGAATGGATAAACCAGCACACTGTCACGAGATTAATACCGAAGAAGTAGTGGACCAACCGTGGTTTCATGAAGTCAAAAGGTATCTCGAGGCTCAAGAATATCCAGAAGGAGCTTCAATCAATGATAAAAATTTCCTAAGGAGATTCTCTGCTAAGTTCTTCCTAAGTAATGGAATCCTGTACAAATGTAATCATGATTCTATTATGCTCCGTTGTGTGGATAAGATTGAAGCTGAAAAGATCATGGCTGAATTACATGAAGGTACCTTTGGCACTCACTCTAGTGGGCATACGATGGCGAAGAAAATCCTACGGGAAGGCTATTACTGGTCTACCATGGAAGCAGACTACTATCAACACTCCCGGACCTGTCATATATGTCAAATCTATGCAGACAAGGTGCACGTGCCTCTGGTTCCTCTAAATGTCTTAACAGATCCTTGGCCCTTCGCTATGTGGGGAATCAATATGATTGGGGAGATCAAGCCTACAACCTCCAATGGACACCGCTTCATTCTAGTGGCCATTGACTATTTCACCAAGTGGGTCGAAGCAGCTTCCTTCGCATCCGTTACTAAGAATGTTGTTGCCTGCTTCATCAAGCAGAATCTTATTTGCCGGTACGGTATCCCAGAAAGGATCATCACTGATAATGGTACAAGCCTTAACAATACTATGATCACCGCCTTGTGCAATCAGTTCAAGATTCAACATCATAATTCATCCCCCTATCGGCCAAAGATGAATGATGCCGTCGAAGCTGCTAATAAAAACATTAAAAAGATCATACAAAAAATGACAGTCACCTACAAGGACTGGCATGAGATGCTACCGTTTGCTCTCCACGGGTACCGTACCACGGCTCGCACGTCAACTGGGGCAACACCCTATTCGTTGCTTTATGGCATGGAGGCTGTTTTACCTATTGAGGTTCAGATTCCCTCTTTGAGAATCATGAAAGATGCAGGTTTGAGTGAAGACGATTGGATCCAGACCCGACTTGATCAACTGAACTTAATTGACGAGAAGAGACTTACTGCTGTTTGCCATAGTCAGATGTATCAAAAACTGATGATCAAGGCTTTCAATAAGAAAGTCAGACGCCAAATATATCAAGTTGGAGATCTAGTGATCAAGCGCATCATCTTGTCCCAAAGTGATCCCAGGGGAAAATGGACTCATACCTATGAAGGACCATTTGTAATCAAGAACATCTTTTCCGGTGGGGCGATGATCTTAACCACCATGGACGGTGACGACCTGCCACACCCTGCGAACGCAGATATAGTCAAAAGATACTACGCATAAGAGACCCGCTAGGTTGACACACCTAGGCAAAACAAGGGCATCCCGACGAACCAAAAGGTTAGGGAAAAAATTAGGGATAAAATAAAAAAAATCTGTACACCCGGCAAGTTGAAAACCCGAAAGGGCGACTTGGGCAAAAAAGGGTTTCCCGGTAGACTGAAAACCCGAAAGGGCGGTCCAGGAAAAAGTTAGGGAATTAAAGCGTATGACTATGTTTCGTCAGATCACTTTAAGGATAATCTATTCACTAACAAACCCAGAGCTTCTGATAAATTCAATCATCTTCGGACAAAGCAACAAATGGACAAGATATTCGGAGATACGAAGGCTATAGCAGAATGGGAACCCCATGGGATTATCACATATATCTATCTTTCTTTGTATAAATTTTTCTTACTTTTATGACACCATCCTCTTACTAGGATGTCTGTCTCCTTTGTACAAAATGCTTATTCAAAGTAAATACAAAGATATCTCTTTAAATTACAGAAAACTATTTGTCCTTTTCTTTTACACTTGTGTTTTATTTGCAAAAACGTCCAATGATTCATTAATGAACATATGCATTTGAACATAATTACTGTTTACAAATAAACAAAATGAAAAAGAACAACTACTGACAGGTTGAAAGAATAGGAAAACGTCTTTAGGCTATTCCATGAGCAATCCTTACAGTACGTCATTAAGATCCCCAGTGGAGCTGAAATTTCAAACTATTAATCCCCATTGGAAACATCCAGTCTCTCCAAATTCCCCAGCAAGTCATCTTGAAGCCTGAAAAGCAACCAGATAACAGTTAACTTTTGTTTCTCCCCAACCTAGGATAACTCCCCAGTAGAGTGGCAAGCGACCGAAACTCTTGAACTTTTTCCAAATAGGAATAAGCTTTTTCCCACAGAGTTTTCTTGGTTCCCCAACAGAACGAGGATTCCTAGGATAATTTCCCAATAGAAGTCATCAAAATTCTCTGGATTCCCCAAGCAGATTACTCAAGCAGTATATGGCATTACTCGCGACAGAATTTTTGTCAATACTCCAACTTCAAGACATGAAGAATCCACATATCCTCAGCAATCAAGGATTTATTTTCCTCACCAATACAACGAATCGGCTTACATGCGCATACATTACATCCACATGTCATAAACATTGATAAATCACATATATTCCATCATACATTTCATGCAACATAACTTTGTGTTTCAACTAACATTTTACCATTTTCAGGATAAGATTAACAGCTACCGTTTAACAATATGCAATCATGATACAGTTCAGATACATTCCAGACACGGAAGTCATTCTGTTACTCATTCAGATCCAGCTTTCAGATACAGTACAAATACGCTCCAGGCACGGATGCCATGATGTTACTCATTCAAAGTTTAACATTAAGATACAGTACAAATACGCTCTAGGAACGGATGCCATTCTGTTACTCATTCATACTTTAACATTCAGATATAGTTCAGATACGCTCCAGACACGGATGCCATCCTGACACTTATTCAATTTTCAAGGTCATGATACAGTTTATATACGCTCCAGACACGGAAGCCATTCTATTACTCATTCAGATCCAACTTCAAGATACAGTTCAGATACGCTCCAGACACGGATGCTATTCTGTTTCTCATTCATATTTCAAGTCTCCAGATACAGCTCAGATACGTTCCTGATGCGGACACCATTCCGATACTTATTCTTCTGACTTACAAAGTACAATTCAACAAGAATTCTTGGATGGAATCTACAAGCCCATCTCCAACAAGATTCTATCACCTCTCCAAATGGCATCTTTAAGCCCATTCCCTCGACTACACTTTGACGAGTGCAAATTTATGGGCACTCTAGTGTCCAATCATCTTTTACCTTCGAGTCACGAACGACAAATCTAACTCTTCAGGTTCAAGAAGATTGAACAGGGGCAACTGTTGTACCCCAAAATTTGCCCTCTCATTTATCAAGACTTTTCTCACAAGACTTCTTAGACTCAAGACAAGATTAGGGTTTGGTCAGCTCAAGACATCTCATCTTGCACTGATAACCCAAAATTAGGGTTTGAGTTTGCACAGAGAATTTTGGATCACTAATGCTTCATGTGACTTTCATACATCATCTTGGACCCCTAAGATTTCTCATGTTAAGTTTCAAGCCTTGAACCACATTTTTGATCAATCAATTGGACAGTTGACCTAAAAATCAGTTGTATTGGGGAAAAAGTCAACCATGGACAATTTACAGTCAAACTTCAAAAAAATTTATCCACATCAACATTTTAGACTCATATGTACCATTTGATCAAGTTTGGATCACAATTCCTCAAGAAATTTGATCAAATCATCAAAAGGGCAAAATGGTCAAAATTAGGGTTTTGACTGAGAAAGGGCAATTTCTAATTTTTAACCTAGCAAATGACCAATGGAGTTAAAGAATTATTTCAAGGGTTCAATGGCATCATCTTGACCTAATTACATGGTTCAAAAGATCTCAAGTTCATTGGATTGACAGATGAAATTTGCAGTCAACTGATCAAAAGTCAACTGTACACAGAAAAGTCAAACTTTGACTTTTTGGTCAAAATCAAGTGTCAAGGGTCATAATTCATCAAGATATGTCAAAATGTGAAACTTGTTGACCAAGAAAACTAAATTTGAAAATTAGGGTTTTAATTTGAAAATTTTTATAACTTAGAATTTTTCTAAGTATAAAAATTTTCTTATTTTTTCTCAACTTTTCACCACTTTTTCACCATGATGCATTTTGATTAAAAGAAAACTCCAAACATGAAAGTTGTAGATCCCTATGAAATCTACAACTTTTCTTCACAAACGTTTCCCTGAAGATGCTTGGATCTCAAGTTATGAATTTGTGAATATAGGGCCATGAACTAAATAACTTAGTGAAATTTTGCCCTAATTTAGGCAGGTTTTGGACCCAACTTCATGGCAATTTTTTACCTAGTTCCAAGAGGTATCTCAAAATTCATTTCATATATGTATTATAGAGCACATTGCAAGCTTTCCAAAATGTCCAAGAACTCTCCAAGATCATTTTTGAGTAGGGAGAATCAAAGAGAGGAAGTTGGCATTTTCTCACTTTTTGTTCAAGCCATTTTCACATAGAATCAAGTTGCAAACCAAACCTGTGCTGATTGTTTCTTGCTTTACAGGTCCTAAGCTTTCTATACACTCATTAATTAAATGCATACTCGGTTGACAAAGCATTTATCCTTGATTTTGAAACTTTACACAAGTTGTAATTCCATTTTGGGCAAAAATGTTACATTGCCATTTTCATAAAGCGCAACTTTTGCAAACTTTGTAATCTTGAGCATTGAACCTATCCCCTTGATGCATACAAATCACACAGGTCTCAAGCAACTTGTACAAACTCATACCAACCCTAAATCAAGTTGGTACAAGCATGTGAAGCATTTGTCTTGTCACTTTGCTTCAAGTACAAGAAAGTTAGCAAAAAGGCTAGCATTGGCAGATCTGTTGGGAAGCTGACTTTAGATCATTTCTATACTAATATGCAAACAATATGCAACACATTACACGCTTGGCTTGGACTTAGAGCTCTCTCAAACTGAAAAACACCAAAATTCTGCCCAAGCATACAGTTTCTGCAAAAGCTCAACCAACTCTCATTTGGCTCGTGCGTTTTGTATTTAACTGATCAAAACATCTCATACACTTGATAACTAATCAATCCAAGCCATCACCCTGGTTCTGTAACCTCTGTTTCACCATCTGCCATTTTCAATTTGGAAGCTTGCAGTTGGACTTGGTCAGGGAGTTCCAGCCGTCCTCAGAGCAAGATAAAGATTGGAATAGGTTCAGGGAAGTTCAAGGAAGCTTAAACAATCACCATGCCTCCATTAAAGTCCCTACATTGCCATACATGATTCCAGCTGAAAGAGGTATTTTCTTAAACTCTATCTCTTTATAAAGGCAACTTCAAGCCACGATTCGTGAAGAAAAAATGTAGCTCTCATCATAACGAAACTGTACATATCATTACTTTTCATTTATATTACTTATGCTAAGAGAATTTGAAGCTTGAAATCTCTGAAATTTTTAGGTCACGATTTAGGGATTCCAAAATTCTCTTTGATCTTTGATAGTTAGGTCACATAATTTATATGGTTGGAATCGTGAGCTCAAATGCCACATTTTTCATGTTATGACTTTTCATTTTTATGCAAGCATAAGGAAGATACAGGTTGAACTGCAAAAGCGTGGAGAAGAGATGGACGAAGGACATGGTTGAAGTTCTGGGCTTTTTTGTTTCTTTGGCCTTTTTGTTTTTGCTAATCACACCCCTGACTTACTATTGCACCCCCTAGCTAATTGTTTTATTTTTTGTATTTTTTTTCATATTTTCATATTTAATACTTTTGTTTATTTTTTCTAAATGATAAAAAATCCTAAAAATGATTTATTTATTTTCACACTTTTTTTATATTATTTTCTCACATGAAAAAATAGTTTATTTTGATAAATAGAATTTATTTTCTTAAATAACTTATAAATATAATTAAATACTTAATATTTTTATTATACATTTTATACTTACCAATACCAATTTTTACACATATTTAATTTTTAATATTCATATACAATATTATTTATTAAATTTTTATACAAAAAATGTACAAAATAAAAACATGAAACATTATTTTCTTTTAATTGAAAACTAGGGTTTAATCCCCTTTCAAAAATTAAATATTATTTCTTCCTTTTTTTAGGTTTAAATTAATTATTTTTCTTACACAAAAACAAGACATAAAAACATTTTTCTAACATGAACGTTGCATTGCATTTTAAATATTTGTATTATATTTATATAATTCATGCATATTCAATTTGGTTGTAATAATATATTTAGCTTTATATTTGTGCAAATCCCCATTCAAACTTGTATTCCTCCCTCCCATAAAATTGTTGTAATAACTTAGTATATTTACACTACGCAATTTATCGCTTTATATACCATGATTAGTAATTAGGGTTTGCATGACAAGAACAAAAACAAAGCAAAATAGAAAACCCTAAATGCAAGGCAAAATCATGAAAATGATACACTTTGCACACAAGCACCCTTAGGGTTTCTCCCACTTGGTTGGCTAAAATAAAATGGCCATGTTACGCATGCGAAGTATCTTGGTAAAACAAAACAAATATAAGGTCATAGTCCCTCGATGAAGCTATTCAAAAAGTTGCCTAAACAAAATGATCTTGGTCCCTCAAAAATGCCAAGATACTTGGAAACATTGCTATCATGGTTATATGATGACCCACGCCCGTCCCGTTTACATCCAATGATAGGGTTATTTACCAAATCAATGGTAAATCAACAATGTCAAAGGAATAAAAAATGCATAGGAAAGACATTTAAGTAGGTAGATAGCTTCTAAGTTACTTGCTTCATTTCAAACAATCCTTGCTATTTTCAAAAACAAACACACACATTTCAAAAAATCTTACAAAACATTGAAAACAATTTCAAAAGACAAACATCTTTGTATACATTCTTACGAACGAGAATCATTACAAAGATTGCCTAAACAATGGCCTCTTTTACAAATACTTTCAAAAACCACAAACAAGCACCATTTCAAACAAACTAAAGCAAGTGATCTAAACAAGTAACTAAGAGCCCATGGAAAACCATGGATGAAAAGGGTGCTAACACCTTCCCTTTTCATAATTTACCCCCCGAACTCAAGAAAACATCTCAAAGGTCTTTCCTGTGCTTTTTTACCTTTCCTTTTGGATAAAAGAAAAGTCGGTGGCGACTCTTGCTAACCGCAACATTTGTGACATAACGCAAAACCTTCAAGTCAGTTCACCCACCGTATCACAGAACTGGCGACTCTGCTGGGGAATAATTTAAAAATGGGGTTACCTTAGGGTTTAGATCACATTTATTTTCTTGAAATTGTTTGACTTGTTTGCTTTACATTATGGTTCTTTGTTTGGGTTTGAATCCTCCACCCGGATTTGGGAAACATTATAGGTAAATAGCAATACATTGTGGAAACTGTGCGGGGTATACCAACATGGTCTAAGCAATAGCTATATTAGTGTGACATATTTGTGGGTACCGGTAGCCTTTGAGTCAATCAAAGAGAATACGGGGCCGCTGAGTGATGTCATGAAGCACTAATGAACTTCTAGAACCCTTTACTTGACCAACTTGGCCTTTTTAGGATGTAGTGAGATGACTGGCTTTGGTGCAGTCCGATGGTAGATACTCGATACTACACTTATTAAGGGTTAGTTTCTTGGGATATTTCGGTCGCCATTAAAGAGGCTTGAGCTGAAACAATGACCAAAGAAACAATCCAGTGATATTGAGCTCCTTAGAACCAGGTTACTATTGTTAGGACATGTTGAGCCAACTAAACTTCAAGAGGGTACTTACCTATGAAACCACATGCAAGCCTAAACTAATAACTTGCTTGATTTGTTTGTATATGCATGCTTGTACATAAACATCATGGACATCATGAACATCATATGCATTCACTAACCATTTCAAGGATTTTGGAGATTCATCTTTGTTCTTGTTTTGTAGGGTATGGATTCACTTTGCAGGAAAACTATCCAAATCAACCTTGTAAGAATTCCTCCACAACTCAAGGAGCTAGCTTCAAGGATCCATGAGAACTCTCCATTCACCGAGAGACATGGTCGTCTACTCAACTTGATCACTTCCAACACAGAGGAGGATATGGTGAAGATTCTTTTCCAGTTCTTTGACCCTTTGCATCATTGCTTCACATTTCCTGACTATCAACTTGTGCCCACTTTGGAAGAATTCTCTCAACTTCTGAGGATTCCTATTTGAAGGGGTAAGAAAACACTTAGAAGGGGGGGGGGGGGGGGTTGAATAAGTGACTCTTTTTGTTTTCAATACAAAGCTCAAAACAATAATGGAATAACACAATTATTTTTATCCTGGTTCGTTTAAACTCAAACTACTTCAGTCCACCCGCCAAGGTGATTTCGCCTTTCTCAACAAGGACTTAATCCACTATAATCAACTGATTACAATCATACAACAACTGTTGTGACTAACAATGCATAAGTAATCTTACAAGTGACTAACACCACTAAGACTTAAATCTAGTCCTAGTCTGCTTGAGAAATATGACCAAACTTGGTCTCTCAAGGAACAAAATACAGGAGTATAATCTTTACAGATAATTGAAATAGAGTTTGCTTCTAATCAAGCTATATCACAACTGTGATTTTTCACTTAGAATATAATACACAAAATGTATGAACTATGAGTTTGTGATCTTTTGGATCTTTCACGTAGTTTCTTGTTTGAACGTTGTTGTTGGCTTGCAATAAATGTCCTTCTACTTATAGTAGGAATAATAAGACCGTTGTGGCCTTCAGAGGAAATGAAGAGCATTAAATGCTTTGCGTGTATCCTTGCAAAATTCCATTCTCCAAGAAACTAGTTGTAGGCACTTGAGTGCTTTCAGCCGTCTTTGCATTAATTAGCAAACGTCAGAATGTAAGAACGTGTTTCCTTTGCTTTGACAAGACAAGTTGATTTAGACGTTGTTTCAGAATTTGCTTCTAAATGTCTTTAAGTCAGAACATGCTTCATTCAACTTCTGGGCAGAGCGTTGCTTGCTAGAAGTTAGAAGATCCATTTAAAAATTAAAGGTTCTTACCAGAGTCAGCAGATGCGTTTGAATAAAAGGTTCTTTTATCAAAGAACTTCTTCATAATCTTTGCTTAGTACTTTAGAATGTTTTCTGTCAGAACATTAACTAAGACATTCAAAACACATTCATTAGAGCATAAATTATCTTAAATATAATTTAGTTATCATCAAAACTCTTGAGATAGGTCAGAACTAATCTTTTTCTTTCAATCTCCCCCTTTTTGATGATGACAAAAAAATTATTTTAGATAAAGAAAAGAAACAGATTAAGAGATAAGAATCTCCCCCTGAAATGAATATTTCTATGCATAAGACATCCTGAGATTATTTAGTCAGAGTGATACACATCCTTCTTTAATTTCTTCAGAACTTCTTCAAGAAGATAAATCTTAGCTGGAATATTCTTTCATAGTTAAATGATACCTGCAAAAAAAATCTTTTGCACAGAAGGAATTTTTGCAAATTTGTTAGAATGTCTGAGACATAGTCCCATAACTGTTAAACAGTGATTAGTTCAAAAATGTACATTTTCTCCCCCTTTTTGGCATAATCAAAAAGTGTAATAAATGAGAAATTTTGAAAGATTTCATAAAAAGTTAAAAATAAATATCCAGAAGTACAAACAGAACAACCAAATAAGAGACATAAAGAAACTAGGATTTCTTAGAGACAAGAGCCATCAGAAGATTCTTGATTTCAGAGGCAGATTCACTTTGCATTGCCATCCAGTTCTTGAACTCTAGATTTGTTTGATCTTGCTTATCCATGCGTTTATTCAAGACTTCATTCTCCCTCTTTAGCTCTTTCAGAGTGTCCATAATGAGTGAGGTAGGAGCAGAAGATGATGAAGCTTCAGTAGAAACAGGATCAGAAGCAGCAACTGATGAGTCAGACTTCACAAAGGTGGAGAGCAGAGTGCCTAGATCCATTGCAAGAGTTGGCACAGGTTCAGGTCCATCCTTAACTGAAGGTTTATTCAATAGAACAATATCCAGAGGATTTGAATCCTTAGAGGATTATTCAGATTCATCTTCTGATATGTCCATCTTATCAGCTGGTGTATCGGCAATCAATAGCGAATACTTCTTATTCCAAGTATCAGCAGCTTCAGTTTTGAAAGCATGCAAATATAAACCTAAAAATACTATTACAACCCAATCGAATATTGTGCGCATTAAATAAATATACAAATATTAAAATGCAATGCAAATGTATTTATGTAAAAAATGTTTTGTATTTGTTTAATGTATGAGAAAATAATTTATTTAAACCCTAGAAATAAGAGAAAAAATATTATTACTTTTGGAAAGGGATGAAACCTAATTTTTTGATTAAAAGAAAATAAAGTTTTCCTAATATTATTTTGTCCATTTTTGTACAAGAAATAATAAATAATATTATGTTTAAATATTAAAAATTAAATATATATAAAAATAATTATTTATGATTATAAATGGTATAATAAAAAATGTTAAGTATTTTTTTAAATGTATTTATAAATTATATAAGAAAATAAGTCCTATTTATTAAAATAAACTATTTTTCATGTAAAAAAAATAATAAAAAAAAATTGCAAAAAATTATTTAACTATTTTTTAGGATTTTTTAATGTTCAGAAAAAAATAATCAAAAGCAATAAATATGAAAATGTAAAAAAAAAATGAAAAATATATAAAATTAGCCAGGGGGCAAAAGTAATTCAGGGGGTGTGGATAACAGAAACAAAAAGGCCAGGCGCGCCAAAAAGCCCAGGCGCTTCGTCCCTGTCCTTCAACTATGTCTTGCGCGCGCGTTTTCCCTTCAAACTGTATCTTTCACATGCTTGCATAAAAACAAAATCTCATAACATGAAACTTGTGGCATTTAATCTCACGATTCCAACCATATAAAATTTTTAACCTAACTCTCAAAGATCAGAGAGAATTTTGGGACCCCTAATTCGTGACCTAAAAAATTCATGAACTTCCAGCTTCAAATTCTCATAGCATAGTTAATATAAATGAAAAGTATGCATATGTACAACTTCACCATGATAAGGGCTACATTTTTTCTTCACAAATCGTGGCTTGAGGATGCCTATTCAGAGAGATAGAGTTTTGAAAAATACCTCCTTCAGTTGGATTTGGATAGAGCAATGTAGGGACTTTAATGGAGGCCTGAGGATTGTGTGAGCTTCCTTGAACTTCCTTCAAACTATTCCAATGCCTAGCTTGCCTTGTGGATGGCCAGAACTCTCTGCTCAAGTCAAACTGCAAGCTCCAAGTTTGAAAATGGCAATGGCTGAAACAAGGCTTATAGATGCAGGGTAAGGGCTTGGATAGCTTTGGTATGTTGTGTATGAGGTGTTTCAAGTGTCAAGCCACAAAACGCACGAGCCAAAAATGAAATGGCTATGATTTTCAGCAACTGTGTGTTTTGGCAGAAAAATGGAGTTTTTGAGTTTGAGAGTGTTTCAGTTGTCAAGCAATCTTATTGAGCCTTGTGATAAGTTTGCGAATATGTACAGAAATGATCTAAGTCCACTCTTCACTAGCTGTGTGTGATACAGTGGGAAGAACTGACTGTTTTTGAAATGTTAGTTTGCGTTTTGCGTTTGTTTTCGCAAAATGTCGCGGTAAGCAAGAGTCGCCACCGTCATTTATTTTATCCAACAAGGAAAGGAAAAAAGCATAGAAAAATTCCTTTTTTTGAGATATTTTTGAGTACGGGGGGTAAATTATAGAAAGGGAAGGTATTAGCACCCTTTCTATCCGTAGTTATCTACGGGCTCTTAGGTACTTGCTCATCATTTTCAAAATTGTTTTCTTTTGTGCTTGTGGGTTTTTGAAAAGTTTTTGTTTTAACTTCGATTTAACTCTTGCTTCAGTCTTCAAGAGTGTAATGAAGTGTTTTTGAAAACTTTGTTTAAAAAGGAGTGTAAGTGTGAGAAAAAGTTTGTTTTGGATGAGCAAGTATCTAAGAAATAATCTACCTACTCGAAAAAAGGAATCGTTCTATGCTAATTTCCTTTAGACAATGCTATCCCACTATTTGTGAGTAGGTAGCATCGTCGTTGGAGTTTGAGGGTCAATTCGAAAGAGGGACATACGGTCACTAAAGCAATGTTAGGACGTCTTAGCGGTAACCATAATGTCTTAGATCATTTGTTCGAGGCAACAATATCCGAGACAACCATTTCGAGGCAACTTATGATCTTTTAGACAAGAGGGCGACCTCTAAAATAACCTATACTCAATGACTGTTTACAAAGGCAACCAAGCGGGGTGTACCCTAGGAGTGCGCATGTGCGAGTGTATTGATTTTAGTTATTTTTATCTTCGCACATGTTTAGGGTGATCTAACTGTTTTAAGATTAAGCATTCATTCTTATCATGCAAACCCTATTACCAAACATCTAACAGTTGTATATTTACAGAAATTAAAGGTGCGGAATTTCAACTAAATTATTACAAGGCGTCGGGTATTTACATCGCCAAAAGCAACCCTTTGAAATTTAAAAGCGGAAAAATAAATAAATATCCTAATTAATTATTACAAACCGGGAGCAGATACAATTATTTGAATAAAATAATAAAGCGCGCGATGTGAAATTAAATCGAATGCGAATTTAGGATTTTGACCCTTTTAATTAAAAGAAAATGTTTTTTGTTGTTTTTATTTTTAAGAAAAGAAATTAAATCCTAAAATTAAGTGCTAAATTAATTATTAAATAAATAAATTAATGAAAAATATTAAATGACATATTTTTTGGAGTTTTGTTAATTTTAGGAAAGAAAATAAAGTAATTAAATTAGGGTTAAAACCTATTAATTCTAATTGATTTTTAATTATTTACAAAATAAATCAAAGTTACCAATTAATCAACCTAATTAATTAATTAATATTTATTAATGAAAAATAAAGTTCTGAAATTTAATTGGGTAAAAATATTTTTTTTGTGATTTTTTTGATAAAAAGAAATTAATTTATTGGTTAGTAATTAAATTTAAACAAAATAAAACAATTAAATAAAATAAACAAAATATAAAAAGGAGTGAGATGGGCCTGATTTTGGGTGTGTATATAGCAATAATTCTGGCCCATTTGTGAGGTCCGTTTGACTTTTTGTAATCTAGTGCATGTGCGTTAGACTGGTCTTTTGGTGCACTTTCAATAGTGGCCACCAGATCTGGCCATCTGGTGCGTTGGATAGTGAGAGTGTATGATGGAACTCCTGGCCTTGCTTGTACTGAATTACCTGAAAACAAATGTTATAGAGAAAATAGGGGGACATGGGATTCGAACCCAGGTCCCAAGGGGAAATTCCTGCCACGCCTACCACTGAAGCACTCGTTTCTATTTGTTCAATTATAGACTAATAATAATAATAATATAAGAAAACATATATTAATGGAAAATAAAAAGAAAAAAAACACGCGCTGTTTAAACAAGCCAATGATGGGACGACACTTCATCGTCTTCTTCTTCCTTCCGTGGCTAAAACCTTGAGGCCTATACCCACGGACGATGTCCGTTGCTATAAGTCAGGCTTATTCAAAAAATCTCCTACAGGCCATGGAAATGGTATCTAAGACCATGGTTGAGGTCGTCTCATCCTCCTGGTTACAACCATGCCCATTATTAGGGCCAATTATTCCTGAAAACAAAAACCCTAAAAAACTCTAAGAAACCCTAACAATGGTGATTCACGATATAAGTCATATAAATGAAATTGACTATTGTAAAAAGCTTGCAAATGATATGGTGATCAAGAATATGCAATTGTTTTACATTATAGATGCAAGAATAGTGTTAATCGATTTCAAGAACATAGTGGTTCCGTGAACGACTTACAGTGCGTGAGAGGGCTCGAAAATGCCTGGTCTTAATTGCTTTAGGTTGTGGAGACTGCCAGGAAATGATTGAGATCATTAAAGAGCCTTGAAACTGCCTCTAAGAGTGATTTCAAACTCACACTTTTTGCATCTTTTTTGCAAATTCTATTCTTTCCCAATGCTTGATCTCCAACCTTGTTTTTGATATGCCTCGCCTCCTTATGTATTGTATAATGCATTAGGGTTGCAAATTCAGTCCAAATCCCTCTCCATCAATGACTTTGATATTTGATTTGATTCCCTTTAACAACCTTCTAAATTTGGCCTAAATCCAATCTCCTTGTACACAATTGCCTTGATACGATTTTGATTTCCTTGCTAGCTGTAATTAGACCCTGAAACAATCACAAAATTATTGTTATCAATGCTTTTGGATTTTATTTGATTTAATTTGATTTAATTTAGAATAATTCAAATAAAAACCAAATTAAATAATAAAAATATGATATGGACACATGGCCAAGGCTATAGCACGTGGGTTGTAATGCCAACTCAAAACAAGTGAAAAAGAATGGGCCCATTTGGCAAAATTTGAAGTTTTGGGGATAGTTGACTTTTGGTAATTTTGCAAAAAAGTCCAACTTCAACAATGCATAACTTACTCAATTTTGACTCTTTGGAGGTGTTCTTGAACTTTTTAGAAATCTTGAGATGTCCTATAATCAACCATTTTGGTCTCATCTCAATTTGATATTCCATGCTCATGTATGAAGCTTTGACAAAAAAGGTGTTTTTGTTGACTTTTCAAAATGACCTATAATGTCCAAATTCATAACTTCTTGTGAGTGAATATTTTAATCTTTGGAGATGAAGATGTATTGTAGGGAATTTCATCCTCTTCAAAATTAGCTTTGGATGGGTCATTTCTCATAAAGTATGAGAAAGTTATGCTTGGTCAAAGTTGAGTTGACTTTTTCTACAAAACCCTAATTTAGCAACTTTTGAGTCTTGATGAATCTTGAGCAATCCTTGATGAATAATGATCAACCCTTTATCAAATGATGAAATATACTTAAAAATGAGAATGTTGACAAAAAATCTTGAAGTTTGACTGTATGTAGGTCACAGTTGACTTTTGCCCTAACACAGTCGATTTTTGGACCTTTGAGTAATTGACTGAGCAAACTTTCTCTGCAAGGCTTGAAACTTGACATGGATGATCTTGAGAACATATTAGGACAATGTTGAGAATTTGGGACCACTTGGACCCAAGGATCTTGATGCAACATGAAATCCTAGTTTGGGGTAGACTGCCTTAGGAAAGAGCTTGTTTGGCCAATCCTTGAGCAACTTTGAGCAACTTGGAGATCTTTCTTGCCATGTTTTGAGAAATATGGGAGGGAAAATTTTGGGGTACAACAGCTGCCCCTGTTCAATCTTCTTAAACCTGAGGATGCCGATTGTCTTTCGTACCTTTCTTAATCCGAAGGTGGAAGTGGATTGAACACTAGAGTGCCCAGAAATTTGCACTCACATGAAATGATAATTGTCTTGTGATGTCGGGAATGGGCTTATAGATGCCATTTGGAATATTGTCGACCGCATAAGAGATTCCTTAGCGAGAGCTTATATATCTGTCGTTGAGAAAGATTCCGCTGGGGAAGTCTGATCTTTGTTGAGAGAGGTAGGATTTTAGGAGCTTTGGTCGTCCGTCATTCTGCTGGTGAGTCGTCTTTGTTAATATTTAGGAACTTCAATCGTCCGTACTCAACTGGGGAATCAACTTTGCTGAGATTTAGGAGCTCGTCCGTAATTCAAATAAGAAGACATCTCTGTTGAGATTTAGGAACTCGTTCGTAATTCAACTGAGAAAATAACATCTCTGCTGAGATTTAGGAGCTTGTCTGTAATTCAACACAGGAAACAAAATTGCTGAGATTTAGGAACTCGTCCATAATTCAACTGAGGTAATATCTACTGAGATTTAGGAACTTGTCCGTAATTCAACTGATGAAATATCTGTCGAGATTTAGGAACTCGTCCGTAATTCAACTGGGAAAATATCTGTCCAGATTTAGGAGCTTGTCCGTAATTCGACTGAGGAAATAATTTCGCTGAGATTTAGGAGCCTGTCCGTAATTCAACTACTTTGCTGAGATTTAGGAGCCTGTCCATAATTCAACTACTTTGCTGAGATTTAGGAGCCTGTCCGTAATTCAACTACTTTGCTGAGATTTAGGAGCCTGTCTGTAATTCAACTGGGAAAATATCTGTCGAGATTTAGGAGCTTATCCGTAATTCGACTGAGGAAATAATTTCGCTGAGATTTAGGAACTTGTCCGTAATTCAACTGAGATAAAAGCTTCATAGCTTGAATTTTGTGAGAATCTTTCCTGAAAGGTAAAGGTTAGTTGTATGTGATGCATGATATGTATCAAGCAATGATATTCTCAAAATAAATGAGATTGTGTTTGTATGATGCGTATATGCATGTGTCATGATTGTATGAAAATGTGATGTTTTGATCTAGGGAAAATAAATCCCGGATAGCTGCTGAAGAAAAGAGTTAAATTATTCGTTTCCGTTGGAGATAGTGGATGAAAATATTTGTGAGAATAAACCTGCAGGGGAGGATAACTTCTCTGGGGAATAAACTGACGAGAGAATGACTCTGTGGGGAAGAGATGCTCTGCCGGAGGATTCCGTTGATAAATTTAGCTGGGGATAAATTACCGTTGCTGGTGATAATGAACCTTGTCGGGGATTTGAATTTCTGTTTATGAAAGGAATGAACTCCGCTGGGGATGATTTTCCAGTTGTGACTTTACTGGGGATAATTTTTCAAACTCCGCTGGGGATAATTTTTCAGTGCTGATGATAGATAAACTCTACTTGGGGAGAATATCTCCGACTCATTCGCAGTTGTGAGCCTCGACTGGGGAGAGTTGTGTCTTGTTCGGGACAACTAACATCACTGTCTTTTTCTTACTCTGCAAGGAGTGAACGTTACTAGGACGCATACTAAGGATATGACGATGGCTTTACATCGAGACTTTTCTGCCCCTGTTTCTGTGGGAGAAAGTGCATGCGGAGGCCCTGTGGATCGAGTGTTTGTTGGTGTAAGCCCTAGAGGCCAATACTTTTGGTACTTGTATCGAATTATTTATTAATAATAAAAGGCATTTCTTTATTATGTTTGCTTTCCAAAATAATAAAGTCCCTAGAATGGTTTATTTGTTTAATGAAATGTTAAGTGTGACTTAATCATGAGATCCCATTAAACATAAGACATTATTCTTAAAGTATCCGTAGTCAAGCTTTAATGTGAAGTGGGATAACATTAAAGCATTAAGATTATTATGAAGATAGATTGATGATCACATCTCATGGATCATAGATAAGGAATTATCAAGTCTTGACATAGGTATGAATATTAGGAGTAATATTTATACTGGATTGACCCGCTATGAGAATACTACATAGAATGTTATGCAAAGTGTCATAAGTTATTCTCATGATGATAATGGTGTATACCACCCTTCGACCTGAAACCACTATGGACCCTAGATGTAGAGTCAAGTACTTTATTGCTGATCAAACGTCATCTGTAACTGGATGACTATAAAGACGGTTGATGGGTACTTCACAAAGCATGCTAAGGGACATGAGTGACCTAGATGGAATTTTCTCATCCTACATAACAAGATAAATGTCTAAGGGCCCAATATTGAACTGGACAAGGGTGACACAGTGTATGCCTTGTGTTCAATATAGACATGAGGGCAAAAGGGTAATTGTACAACATAAATATTATCACAGAAAAGGTTTGGTCAGATCACATGACATTTTTGTGACTTGGGTAAAAGTGATGTGTTGCTAGATACCGCTCACTGTTTATTATATTAAATGTGTGATTTAATATAATTGCCAACATCGCGAAAACCTACAGGGTCACACACATAAGGACAGGTTGATGAGAGATAGAATAAATAAGGAACACCGTAAGATATGGTTCACTTAAGTGTAATACGGAAAGTGGTAAGGTACCACGTGGATAAGTGATATATGGTACATCATAAGGTATGATGTCCATAAGCTTAATTGGGCTTTTAGCTTATAGCCTTAATTGGGCTTTTAGCTTGAAGCCCACACGAGTGATTCTATAAATAGATCCCTTGTGATGAAGCAATTTCACTTGATGCAATTTTGTTTTTGATTCTCTCTCTCACTCAAGGTTTCCGTTCGTGATCAGCTAGCACTGTGACCGGAAGCGATCTGTTCGTATGGACTGAGTAGAGGCGTTATTCTTCATCAATGCTCGTGATCACAACATCAAAGGTCTGAATCGCCACAAGAGGTAAATATTTCTATCACTGACCATGTTCATTCGTAAGGATCGTTAAAGGACAATTTAAAATTCCGCTGCGCTTTTGATCGCAATTTTCCTTCAGTGTTATCCCAACTTATGAGGTGCTTGGTAACTTTCGATCGAAATGATAAGTCTTCTTATGGTAGGCAAGTGACGAGATGACAGGACATAGTCATACGCTTTAATCCCTAAATTTTGCATGGACTGTCTTTTCAGATTTTCAGTCCACCGGGATACCCTTTTTTGCCCAAGCCGCCTTTTAAGGTTTTCGGCTTCCCAGGTGTACATATCTTTTTGTTTTTATCCCTAATTTTGCCCGAAACTTTTTGGTTCGCCGGGATGCCCTTATTTTTGCCTAGGTGTGTCAACCTAGCGGGTCTTTGTTCATGCACAGTATTTTCTGACCATGTCCATGCTCTTAGAGCGTAGGGAGTTGTCACTATCGATCGTGTCGTGTTGCCATACTACCAGAAAATGTTCGTTTGATCATGCAAGATTCGTTGCGGGAATCCATGTCTAATGCCCTAAGTGACACAGATGGAGATTTGCCCCTGGCTATTTGGTATCTTTGAGAGATTCTCTGAATCTTGACTTGACTGCCCCAGATGATGGACAATGATCATGCCGTGCCCCTTGGTTGGAAGTGTTTTTCCACTTGAGGTGATCTTTTTTATTGAGAAGGTTTTTTGTTCAATAGATATTCGTCGTGCGAATTTCTCTGCTGTTTGAAAAAATAGTCATATGCAAATAATGTTATATTAAGAATGCAAAGCTTATGTCTGTCTTGAAGTTTTTGAAAATGCATTTTTTTCAGTAAGATAGGAAAATTTTGTAAAATGTGACGTCAACTCAGGATTTACAGCAAGCCCTACAGGAGCCAGGATACCTTTTGTAACAGTATGCTTTCGAACTAACCCATGCTTCAGCTAGGACTTTTAAGGGTTATAACGTGGCTTGGTTCAGGTTTAAGAAACAAAGGATAAAGGATCAAATTTTATTTGTACCCACCCGTTCTTCATGATGTTCTTCGATCCTAAACTCAACTAATTGTGCATTTAGATCCCATTTGAGTCTTTGCTCTGATATTCCAGTGATGGTTCGGATACTGACAGTTTATTTTGAACAGACAGTCATTTTTGTTGAGAGTTTGTAGGATCTCTTTCTTTTTGATTTTATTATCCCTGTCTTTTGCCTGGACTGTTTCTTTTGTGATTACAGTCAGCGGGATGCCCCAGTTTTGTAAGTCTCCTTCATAGGTTTTGACTTAATGGGCTTTTATTTCTGAGAGATAAGGACTGCCTGTCCTGACGATTATAAGGAACCATCACCATCTTTTATTTTGGAAGGACCTCTTTGATGCCATTCATTGTGCACCCGGATTAACTGAGAAACTACCCTGCCCCAGGTTGTGATTAAGGGTTTTAATTTGTGAAAAGAAAAAACTCCAACTTCTTTGGCTCAAAGGGGTTGACTAGGGATTATCTTCCTTATAACTCCACTGTTTAGGATTTGAAACAACGCCTGTACATCGTCAGTGGGGTCTGTTCAAAAGCATACTGTAGAGATTTTGATATCATTTTCGTCATCCTCCTTCTAAAGGCTTAGAATTTTTTAATCGAGAGTTGAACATCACAAAAAATGAAAGCAATTTGAATATAGTGAATACGAATGGATTGATTCAAAACAGACATATGCAATACATTGATGAAGTAACAAAATTTAACATGAATAAATGTTTGAAAAATCAAAAGAAAATTACAAATTGAAAATTCTAATGAACAAAAAGTCTTCTCGTCTGGTCTTGTCACTTCAGAGGACGTGCCTTGGAGGGATGGAGAAGAACTCAGCCTGACCATCTTGTGTAAACTCCATCACTCCTTTATCAATCAAGTCCTGAATTTTATTTTTCAATGCCCAACAGTCATCAGTATCATGCCCCGGGCTGTTGGAATGGTATGCACACCTAGAATCAGGATTGTACCTTGGGGAGGCTATGTGGGGATTTTGAGGAGGGTCCCTTAGCATCAACAAATTCAATCTCAACAGGTGCTGTAAAGCTTGAGACAGCGGCATGTTGAGCTCAGTGAACTGCCTTTTGGGCGTATCTGGCTTAATCTGATCAACCCGTTGTTTTTGGCGAGGTTGTTGTTGGACCCGTGATGTAGTAGCAATTTGGAAAGGTCCATTTTTCACCAAACCAACCTTTTGTCTTCTTGGAGGTTGATCAATGACTTGGTCCCCGGCCTCGACTCTTTGCTTCATACTGTTGTATCTGTCTTGATGAAACTGGTTGATAATGGTTCTCAGCTCTTCTTGTTCCTGAGCTAAGCCTTGGATAAGAGCCATCTGCCCCAGCATCTGGGTTTTCATGGCACCTAACTCAACTTGCAGTTGTTCCATCCGTTCATCCTTATTGTCTTCAGGACTTTTCTTGACCAAGTTCCTGACGAGGAGTGTTTTCAACTCTTCCTGCCCCTTGGATAGGTTTAGGAATACGTCCCTGAACTGAACTTCTTGAGTTTAAATATCTTGGTTGTCTTGTTGGAGAGCCATTGCTGAAATAAACAGCGAGAACATGAGAGACATGTACTGGGAGACCTGTTATGCAATGATATGTATGATATATGTATGCAATGTTTTCAAGGATCTCACGGGGTAAACAAGAAACTGTTAGAATTTGAATTTTGCAGCTTTGATTGAAGAAACTTCGTGTCATCAAGAGTCCTTCTTCAAGAGTCAAGCTCACCATATCGAGTGGGTCATAGCCACTGACTCAAGTTATCGTGTTTTGATTTCTAGACAACCTTGGCTAGAGGAAAATAAATCCCCTTTGTCCCTTGCTAGATGTTTGATTTACCATAACCTGCATCACAAACCCTTGAGATTCTTGAAATGGTTAAGGAAATGCTATGGTATGATGTTATGATGTGTATGCTATGCGTTTAAGAAAATGCAAGGTGATGTAAGTAAGTAAATTCGGCAAGAAATCCAAGTTATTGGATAAGGACTGTAAACAAAACCTGCAAAGAACTCATGTTGTTAGATAACAAACATGTGCAAGTAGTTCAAGTTGAAAGCACACAAGTCACACAATAGCCCTTAAATTTCAGGCTGGCATGGAGTTTAGGTACTACCCTCTTGTAGTTTAGTTGGTTCAACCTGTCCTAGTAATAGTAACCGGGTTCTAGAGGTTCTCAATATCACTGACCATCCTCGATCGGTCATAATTCCAGTTTAGCAACCTTTTCTTACGGCCAGAATCATCGCGAGAGTATGGTCTCAATGAGTGTAGCATACTGCTACTTTTCTATGGCCAAGTTGGTCAATTATAGGTTCTAAGGTCAGTTGATGCTTAATGACCCATTAGCATCCCCATACTCTCCTTGTTCCTCCACAAGGGATATCGGTACCAACTAATATGTCACACCAACATAACTACTGCTTCAACCGTATCGGTCTACGCTGTACAGTTCCCTCACAGTCTATTGCTACTTACCTAAAAGGTATCCCCAGATCCGGGTTAGGATCTATAGTAACTCGGATACAAACCCACAAAATAAAGCAATCAAATCAAACAATTGAAAACAATATAATGAACTATTCCTAAGGTACACCCCACTTAATCATCCCCAGCAGAGTCGCCAGTTCTGTGATACGGTGGGAAGAACTGACTGTTTTTGAAATGCTGGTTTGCGTTTTGCGTTTGTTTTCACAAAATATCGCGGTAAGCAAGAGTCGCCACCGTCTTTTATTTTATCCAACAAGGAAAGGAAAAAAGCACAGAAAAATTCCTTTTTTTGAGATATTTCTGAGTACAGGGGGTAAATTATAGAAAGGGAAGGTATTAGCACCCTTTCTATCCGTAGTTATCTACGGGCTCTTAGGTACTTGCTCATCATTTTCAAAATTGTTTTCTTTTGTGCTTGTGGGTTTTTGAAAAGTTTTTGTTTTAACTTCGATTTAACTCTTGCTTCTGTCTTCAAGAGTGTAATGAAGTGTTTTTGAAAACTTTGTTTGAAAAAGAGTGTAAGTGTGAGAAAAAGTTTGTTTTGGATGAGCAAGTATCTAAGAACTAATCTACCTACTCGAAAAAAGGAATTGTTCTATGCTAATTTCCTTTAGACAATACTATCCCACTATTAGTGAGTAGGTAGCATCGTCGTTAGAGTTTGAGGGTCAATTCGAAAGAGGGACATACGGTCACTAAAGCAATGTTAGGACGTCTTAGCGGTAACCCTAATGTCTTAGATCATTTGTTCGAGGCAACAATATCCGAGGCAACCATTTAGAGGCAACTTATGATCTTTTAGACAAGAGGGCGACCTCTAAAATAACCTATACTCAATGACCGTTTACAAAGTCAACCAAGCGGGGTGTACCCTAGGAGTGCGCATGTGCGAGTGTATTGATTTCAATTATTTTTATCTTTGCACATGTTTAGGGTGATCTAACTGTTTTAAGATTAAGCATTCATTCTTGTCATGCAAACCCTATTACCAAACATCTAACAGTTGTATATTTACAGAAATTAAAGGTGCGAAATTTAAACTAAATTATTACAAGGCGTCGGGTATTTACATCGCCAAAAGCAACCCTTTGAAATTTAAAGCGGAAAAATAAATAAATATCCTAATTAATTATTACAAACCGGGAGCAGATACAATTATTTGAATAAAATAATAAAGCGCACGATGTGAAATTAAATCGAATGCGAATTTAGGGTTTTGACCCTTTTAATTAAAAGAAAATGTTTTTTGTTGTTTTTATTTTTAAGAAAAGAAATTAAATCCTAAAATTAAGTGCTAAATTAATTATTAAATAAATTAATTAATGAAAAATATTAAATGACATATTTTTTGGAGTTTTGTTAATTTTAGGAAAGAAAATAAAGTAATTAAATTAGGGTTAAAACCTATTAATTCTAATTGATTTTTAATTATTTACAAAATAAATCAAAGTTACCTAATTAATCAACCTAATTAATTAATTAATATTTATTAATGAAAAATAAAGTTCTGAAATTTAATTGGGTAAAAATATTTTTTTGTGATTTTTTTGATAAAAAGAAATTAATTTATTGGTTAGTAATTAAATTTAAACAAAATAAAACAATTAAACAAAATAAACAAAATATAAAAAGGAGTGAGATGGGCCTAATTTTGGGTGTGTGTATAGAAATAATTCTGGCCCATTTGTGAGGTCCGTTTGACTTTTTGTAATCCAGTGCATGTGCATTTGACTGGCCTTTTGGTGCACCTTCAATAGTGGCCACCAGATCTGGCCATCTGGCCATCTGGTGCGTTGGATAGTGAGAGTGTATGATGGAACTCTTGGCCTTGCTTGTACTGAATTACCTGAAAACAAATGTTATAGAGAAAATAGGGGGACCTGGGATTCGAACCCAGGTCCCAAGGGGAAATTCCTGCCACGCCTACCACTGAAGCACTCATTTCTATTTGTTGAATTATAGACTAATAATAATAATATAATAAAACATATATTAATGGAAAACAAAAAGAAAAAAACACGCGCTGTTTAAACAAGCCAATGATGGGACGACACTTCATCGTCTTCTTCTTCCTTCCGTGGCTAAAACCTTGAGGCCTATACCCACGGACACTGTCCGTTGCTAAAAGTCAGGCTTATTCAAAAAATCCCCTACAAGCCATGGAAATGGTATCTAAGACCATGGTTGAGGTCGTCTCATCCTCCTGGTTACAACCATGCCCATTATTAGGGCCAATTATTCCTGAAAACAAAAACCCTAAAAAACTCCAAGAAACCCTAACAATGGTGATTCACGATATAAGTCATATAAATGAAATTGGCTATTGTAAAAAGCTTGCAAATGATATGGTGATCAAGAATATGCAATTGTTTTACATTATAGATGCAATAATAGTGTTAATCAATTTCAAGAACATAGTGGTTCCGTGAACGACTTACAGTGCGTGAGAGGGCTCGAAAATGCCTGGTCTTGATTGCTTTAGGTTGTGGAGACTGCCAGGAAATGATTGAGATCGTTAAAGAGCCTTGAAACTGCCTCTAAAAGTGATTTCAAACTCACAATTTTTTCTTCTTTTTTGCAAATTCTGTTCTTGCCCAATGCTTGATCTCCAACCTTGTTTTTGATATGCCTCGCCTCCTTATGTATTGTACAATGCATTAGGGTTGCAAATTCAGTCCAAATCCCTCTCCATCAATGACTTTGATATTTGATTTGATTCCCTTTAACAACCTTCCAAATTTGGCCAAAATCCAATCTCCTTGTACACAATTACCTTGATACGATTTTGATTGCCTTGCTAGCTGTAATTAGAGCCTGAAACAATCACAAAATCCTTGTTATCAATGCTTTTGGATTTGATTTGATTTTATTTGATTTAATTTAGAATAATTCAAATAAATGCCAAATTAAATAATAAAAATATGATATGGACACATGGCCAAGGCTAGAGAACATGAGTTGTAATTCCAACTCAAAACAAGTGAAAAAGAATGGGCCCATTTGGCAAAATTTGAAGTTTTGGGGATAGTTGACTTTTGGCAATTTTGCAAAAAAGTCCAACTTCAACAATGCATAACTTCCTCAATTTTGACTCTTTGGAGGTGTTCTTGGACTTTTTAGAAAGCTTGAGATGTTCATGCTCATATATGAAGCTTTGATAAAAAATGTGTTTTTGTTGACTTTTCAAAATGACCTATAATGTCCAAATTCATAACATCTTGTGAGTGCATATTTTGATCTTGGGAGCTGAAGATGGATTGTAGGGAATTTCATCCTCTTAAAAATGAGCTTTGGATGGGTAATTTCTCATAAAGTATGAGAAAGTTATGCTTGGTCAAAGTTGAGTTGACTTTTCCTGCAAAACCCTAATTTAGCAACTTTTGAGTCTTGATGAATCTTGAGCAATCCTTGATGAATCATGATCAACCCTTGATCAAATGATGAAATATACTTCAAAATGAGAATGTTGACAAAAAATCTTGAAGTTTGACTGTATGTAGGTCACAATTGACTTTTGCCCTAACACAATCGATTTTTGGACCTTTGAGCAATTGACTGAGCAAACTTTCTCTGCAAGGCTTGAAACTTGACATGGATGATCTTGAGAACATATTAGGACAATGTTTAGAATTTGAGACCACTTGGACCCAAGGATCTTGATGTAACATGAAACCCTAGTTTGAGGTAGACTGCCTTAGGAGAGAGCTTGTCTGGCCAATCCTTGAGCAACTTTGAGCAACTTGGAGATCTTTCTTGCCATGTTTTGAGAAATATGGGAGGTAAAATTTTGGGGTACAACACTGTGCAAGCTTTTTTACCTTTTGGCAACTTTTCTTGTATTTGAAGAAAAGTGAAGTGACCAAACTAACAGGCCTGTCCTTGCTTGCTTGATAGCTGCAGAGAGTTGGTATACATTACTTGTGGCCTGTAGAAATTGTTTGCACCAAAGGGACAGGTCCAAGGCTCAAGATTTGTAAAGTTGCAAAAGCTCACCTTTATGAAAATGGCATTGTAACCTTTATGCCTAAAATGGAATTATCTCTTGTACAATGTTCCAAAAGCCAAGATAAAGCCTTTAACTTCTGAGTTTGCATTTAATTATGGAGTGTAAAATGAGTTTAAGACCTGTAAAGCAAGATTCAAACATCAAAGATCTGATTTGCAACTTGATACTTTGTGAAAATGGCATGAACAAAAGTGATAAAATGCCAACTTCTCCTCTTCGATTCTCTCTAACCAAAAATGATCTTGGAGAGTTCTTGGACATTTTGGAAAGCTTGAAATGTTCTCTATAATCCATATTTGAAATGAATTTTGAGATACCTCTTGGAAATAGGTGAAAAATGTCCATGAATTTGGGTCAAAAAACTGCCTAAATTAGGGCAAATTTTCACTAAGTTATTTAGTTCATGGACCTATATTCATAAATTCATAACTTGAGATCCAAGCATATTTTGGGAAAAGTTTGTGAAGAAAAGTTGTAGATTTCATGGAGGACTACAACTTTCATGTTGGAAGTTTTCTTTGAATCGAAATGCATCATGGTGAAAAAGTGGTGAAAAGTTGGGAAAAAATAAGAAAATTTCCATACTTAGAAAAATTCTAAGTTATGAAAATTTTCAAATTCAAAACCCTAATTTTCAAAATTGGTTTTCTTGGTGAATAAGTTTCATATTTTGACATATCTTGATGAATTATGACCCTTGGCACTTGATTTTGACCAAAAAGTCAAAGTTTGACTTTTCAGTATACAGTTGACTTTTGATCAGTTGACTGCAAAATTCATCTGTCAATCCAATGAACTTGAGATCTTTTGAACTATGTGATTAGGTCAAGATGGTGCCATTGAACCTTTGAAATCATGCTTGAACTCAATTGGTCATTGGGTAGGTTAAAAATTAGAAATTGCTCTTTCTTAGTCAAAACCCTAATTTTGACCATTTTGCCCTTTTGATGATTTGATCAAATTTCTTGAGGAGTTGTGATCCAAACTTGATCAAATGGTACATAGGAGTCTAGAATGTTGATTTGGATAAAAAATCATGAAGTTTGACTGTAAATTGGCCATGGTTGACTTTTCCCCCAATACAATTGATTTTTAGGTCAACTGTCCAATTGACTGATAAAAAATGTGGTTCAAGGTTTGAAACTTAACATGAGCAATCTTAGGGGTCCAAGATGATGTATGAAAGTCATATGAAGCATTGGTGGTCCAAAAATTCTTGTGTAAACTCAAACCCTAATTTTGGGGTATCAGTGGAAGATGAGTCTTGAGCTGACCAAACCCTAATCTTGTTTTGAGTCCAAGAGGTCTTGTGAGAAAAAATATTGATAAATGAGAGGGAAAATTTTGGGGTACAACAGTTGCCCCTGTTTAATCTTCTTGAACCTGAAGAGTTAGATTGGCGAGTTTTGCCGTTCGTGACTCGAAGGTAAAAGATGATTGGACACTAGAGTGCCTATAAATTTGCACTCGACGAAGTGTAGTTGAGGGAATGGGCTTAAAGATGCCATTTGGAGAGATGATAGAATCTTATTGGAGATGGGCTTGTAGATGCCATCCAAGAATGTTTGTTGAGTTGTAAGTTGTAAGTCAGAAGAATAAGTATCACAATGGGTATCACTTCAAAATGATGATGTTGACCAAAAATCTTGAAGTTTGACTGTATGTGAGCCACAGTTGACTTTTGACCTAGTACAATCGATTCTAAAGCATCTGAGCAGTTGGCTGGGAAAACTTCTTGTGAAAGGCATGAAACTTGACATGTAGGGTCTTGAGAACATATTAAGACCATGGAGAGAATTTGGGATCCTTTGGACTCAAGCATCTTGATGAAAAATGAAACCCTAATTTGAGGTATACTGCCTTAGGAGAGAGTTTGTCTGTTCAACTCTTGGACTTCCTTGAGAAACTTGGGGACCTCAATTGACATGTTGTTTCCAGTGATTTCTGGTAAACAACCGCTAGTCTTCCAAACTATCGAATAATCTTTCTGACTGTTATTCAATTCCTTTGGTAACTCACAGGATCGACTAGATTGATCCTAGGACTCCTTGGATATTAAGGTTACTCTTACGATCGAACAGATATTCATGGTTGATATTGTATATGTGTTTGGCTTATTTCGATTTCTCTCTCTAAAAGTCTAAAGATGTAATCAAAATGTGTGTGTGAAAACTAAGTTACATGAATAAATGCTAATTGTAAAGACATGTAAAATTGCATAAAAGTGAAGTAAATGGTTTCGGCTTACAAAACAGTTAATATAAAGGATTTCTGGAACGTAAAAGGTTTGAAATATGAAGAAAGCGTTTAATGCAAGAAATCTTTAAATGACTTTAAGTAAAAATATGCGTTCGAAGGATAAGACTTGAAGGTAAAGGTATGGAAAATATGACAGTTTTCTGAGATATAAAGTGCTTGAAATATGAAGAAAACATTAAAATGTAAAACTTTGAAGAAGAGATTTCGAAGTGAAAAGACTGTAAATGAGAAAACTTGTAAATGTTATTTGACAAAAGGATAAAGGAAAGTGTTGGAAATGGTAAAAGGTTTTCATTAAATCAGAAATACATGGTGCTATCATACATACATTTCTCTTGCATTCGTTTCCCTTGCCATGTGGTAGTTTGAATGTTACTGAGTATTTTGTATAATAGATATGACACCCCAAATCCTAATACTAAGACTTCTATTTATACTAATTCGACCATAACGGTCTTGCTATAAGATTATGCCACGTTTAGAACATGCAGGACAATGCCTCTTTCGTCTTTCCACGTGTCCCCAAATGCTCCAGCACATAACTTTCAAACTTCGAAAGTCCCGCTTCCATTTGAATTTCAAATGCTTTGGTACTTCTCCGTTTCGAACGCTCTTCCCAGACACATCCTTGTTGTTATTTCGAGACTTCTTTAGATATGTTCCCATAATTGCCACTCGAAGCTCCAAGCTTTGACATACTTATTCGAAACACTACTTCTGCTACTTCGAAACATGACGCTTTACCTCATTTCGATCAAAATTTTTAATTCATTTGGCTTCTAATAACATTATCAAAATCTTCAGCCAACAAATTGCCCCTTTAAAATATGTATTTCGATTCCTCTGAGAAATACCTATTTTAAACACCTACACAAGATTTTGATGGGACTTTCGAATCATCGTAACATTTAATGCATTTGACTCCAGTCACGTCAATCATAGCACCTTTTGGATTCCTTAACCGCCTGGAGCCACTTCATAGCATGGTGCAGTTACAAATAATGATTATCTTTAAATCACGCCTATTACCCATGTTAACTTTACGCCACCTCTTCATCACACCAACCCATGATCTCCACGTATCACACCTTTATTCGGTGGATGCTTAAACTTCCCCATTATAAAACATCACCAACTTAATATTTTTCTTTTCTTTTCACACTCTAAATCTTTTACCCTCCTTCTCTCGTAAAAAAAAAATCCAAGCTTTCAACATCTTTCAAAAATGTCTTCTTCTACTTCATCCCAACTCAAGAAAGTCTCCAAGAAGAAAGGAAAAACTGCAGGAGCTACCATGGAAAGTAAAATCATCACTCACCAAGGTCAATCCGTTCTTGCCCCTCAGATGATTTCAAAATAAAAAGAAATGTTGTATGCGTCACAGGTACTCATTCCTACCAACGTTGCTGGTAAGAGGTTAGCTTTAAATGGCCCTCTTACAGTTTTTGAAATATTAAAAGACACCAGGATGATTTTCCCAGTTTGTTATAGCTTCAAACCCTTATTTAACAAAATGGACGCCCCTAAGGCAGTAGAATCTCCTAGTTCAAATACCATAGAAACCCCAACTGTTCCTCCTAAGGACCCCTTTGTTTTGGATTATGTAAAAAGTAATTTTAAGCCATTTCGATCTTGCCCCACCTCTGATATTGCTTATCAAAATTGGTTCACGAAAGTAGAAGCTAAGAAATCCCAGCAATGGGAAGAATTAGGCATCTATAACCTGATTAAGCTATCGAAGCCTGGTTTCACCTACAACCACCCTCTGCTATTCGCGTCCCTTTATTTCTGGGACAGTACCTATAACACTTTCCATCTCCCAGGTGGAATGATCACCCCAACCTTCTTCGACATAGCGGCCATCACTGGGCTATCGCCAGTGGGAGAAACTTATATACCCGACAACGAAGAACACTCAAGCATAATTGACTTCGAAGTTAAGCTAGCCAGTTTTTCCAAATTTATCAGTCATTACCATGCTGAGGGGGACAATGTGTCTGACGTAGAGCACATTGCTTTCTTAACCCTGTGGCTGTCAAGATACATTTTCTGCAGTAGATCCCTATAGGTAGCTAGTAGGTTCATTCCTCTAGCTAGGGACTTGCATGAAAATCGAAAAGTGTGCCTAAGTGAACTGCTCTTAGTTGACCTCTATGAAAGCTTGAGGTCAGCTGTTTCGAGCCTCAAATCCCACACCTCCAAAAATATTCTATTGGCTGGCCCTTTTTGGTTACTCCAACTATGGCTAAATGCCATGTTCGAACCCTCCTTATCAACCGCCAACACCATTGATGAGCAAGATTCTGAGATAAATGATAGGATAGTCGAAGGCACTAGGCTTCGAAGATTAACTCCCAATGACGACAAAGATGACTTCAAAGTTCAATTCTCGAAGTACATCATGATATTCTCCAAAAGGCACAAGTTCGAAGAGAGCATGGCGCCTTTTGCTTTGAGGGCTCATGGACCTTCTTGGTTCACCATGGCTCTCTCAGAAGCTATCAAGAGCAAGGAGATTCAGGATGTATGGAGAGCTTTTTTGCTGCCTAGACTCATTTCTTCAAGAATAACCCCAGCCAAGAACCAAATTTTTCTCTTTGCCTACCAACCAAACTTCGTTTCGAGGCAGTTTGGCTTATGCCAACTGATTCCTGAACCTTTATTTCAAACTGAGAGCGCCATCACTTCTGGACGAACTTTCAAGGCACGGGAAGCCAAAATACAGCAAGAACAATATCAAGGCTTTGCCCAATTTGAGCTGATAACCTTCGAACCTACCCATCTCACGGCTAAAGGATTTCTGGAATGGTGGACCAAGTTTTATCAAACTTATATGTTCGATACACTTACAATTCAACAGAAACTAATTGATGCCTTCGATGTGCAGGTACCAACAAAGAAAGGTATGTTTACTCATGCCAAAGAGATTAAAGCTTTCCAAAATTATTTTGAAACTACTTATGACCCCACGCGCTTGGACTCCACTGTGCATCAAGCAGCTGAGACCTTGAAGGAAAAATTTAAACAAAAAGTTTCTAAGTTAAAACTTCCTTCAGGGCTGTCACCTGAGGATAGGTATAGGTTGGCATTCGAAATGCATCCACCTAAATTTCCCAGATTACCTACCTCAGAACTGGCTCTGGCTTGGTTTCCCCCATATCCATGGTGGTTTACTTGCAAAGAGATGTTCAAATATCTTCAAAGGAAACCAAAGCCATCTGAGACTGTGACATGGGCTCGATACTGGCTTCATGATTTCCCAGGACACCTTCGATACGACCTTTCTGCCATGTCAATTAAATCTGATCAAGGCACAGGTGCGAATGCTTGGGAAAATCCCAAATGTCTTTTACTTTCCATATCTTTAACCTTTGCTTTAATTGTTTCGATTTTCAGCCATCAGGATAAAGACAGCTGCCTCGAAGTCGAAAGAAGGGAGTGCCTCTCAAGCCTCCATCGAAACTACTGACAAAGTGACTCCACCCGAAACAACCACTATTGCTGCAACCATAACAACAACAATAATACCAACAACAACCAGTGTTCCAATTCCAACGGTAATCACTTAGCCTTGATGTTTCGAATTCACTCATGCTTTATGGTTTGCATCTAACTCTTCGTTAAAATTCTTTCAGACCAATAAGCTTCCTCCTACTACTCCCAAGAAGCGGAAATCAAGCACCACTGGGGAAGACCCCAAGGCTGGAGGAAACTTAAATACTGCTTCGAAGAAGAAGCCAAAGAAAGATATTTCGAAAAGCACCGTTCCAACTAGTGTCTCTGGACTTGATTCCAGGGATGCTGCTCCCTCACCCAAATCCAAAAATCCACCTTCGACCTCCAACCCAACGTTGGAACGTATAGCTAGTAACCTCTCCTCTGAGAGTCCACAGGTAAATTGAACCTTTAAATTTTTTACAATACTAACTTCTTATTACCTTGGTGAATGTTTTTTCTTAACATTCTGTTGTTCCTTGCAGAACATCTTGAATCCAGCTTCCACTATTTCGAACTCACCATCCAGAGCTGCTGCTCCGCTCAACTCCTCTCCTCAAGGAGATTCCAGCAACCTGGTTCAAAATAAAGGTTCCTCCAATATGGCGGTTCTGGTTGGAACTTCTGAACAGCAGGATGATCAAGGTACCTCCATTCCTCTGAAAGAGATAAACGAAACAACACTTCAAACGTCTGCAGAGGATTTGCAAAGGGCTTCTCTTCAAAAGTCCCCTCTTGAAACTCTTCAAGAGGACCCAAAGGACACTCAAACTGAAGAAGAGAAAGCTGATTCTGGGCAAAGAGCCGAAGAATCTGCAGACGAAGAATCTGAGGAGGAGAATGCCAATGACGGTTCGACTGTTGGGACGGAGTCCAACGCAAATAGTAGTGAAAGGGATGGTATCGAAGTGGTGGACTTGGATGAGGACGAAGAAGACCAAGAGCACGAAACGAATGAAGGGGATGGTAATGCAACCAACGAACCCATAGAGGTTGAAATGGACGTGGCTCCCCTACGTGTGGAACTCCCTCAATCCTCTCTGTCTCGAATGACTGACGAGGAACTGGAACTTCTGAGACGAAATGACCCTATTGGGTACATGAAGGCAAAGTTGGCTCAGAGGGACGTCCCACTTGCTAGGGCTGGCACAAGTTCGACCAGCTATCCTCTTCCCACAAATGAAAGAATTGTTCTTCTTAATAAAATTAGGAAAACCATTCTCAATGTGGATATATTCGAAGTGCTTAAGCAAGATAGTACTGCTTGCTATACTATGAAGGAGCTGCTCACAAAGGTCAATCTTTCCACCTGCTCCTTGCCAGTTAGTACTCTCTTGTTCGATCTTCAGAATTTGCTGGACAACGTAACTGGTTACCTTCTCCAAGACGAATCTGCTGCCAAGAAGGTTCAAGAGAAACGTATTGCCATGGATGCCGCTTATGAACAAGCTTCGAAACTCTCTCAAGAAGCTGAGGATCAAGCTATGCATCTGAAGCAGGCGAAAACTGATTATGAGGCTCGAGCTGAGTCCGTCCTTCTTTGGGAAAGGCAGATTCTGGAACTTCAACAGAAGGTTAAGGAGGCTAAAGAACAACAACTAGCCTTCGAAACCAATTCTGCTGGTAGCCAATTCGAAGAGCTTCTCAACCAGGGGCTTGCGGAAATGGAGACTGCAGAACAACTTAAAGGAGAAGTAGAAACCTTGGAAGGAGCCAGGCGGTTCGCTCAGCAGAAACTTGAATCATTTCGAAGCACTTTTAATCGATTGAAAAATAATTCTTATTTCTAGATTTTGATGTTTATTTGACTATAATTTTGATTTCTTACATGTAATATTCGAACAACGCCATTTTGGCATTTTATCTTGCCATCTTGGCTTTTTATAACATCTTGTTTATGTTGTTACTATTCGAATCTCCTGCAGGCTTGGCTTATATTTCTTTAAATATTTCCCATTAACCTTTAGGACACGTTTATCATCCATGAGTTCTTCGATTTCGTATGCATTGTTTGAGAATACTTTTAATATTCGAAAAGGTCCTTCCCAATGAGGTGACCATTTACCTAACGCTTTATTCTTCTTGTCCATAGGCAATATGACTCTCCAAACCAAGTCATTAATAATGAATACTTTTTTCTTCACCCTTTTATTGTATGTTCTGGCCACTCTTTCTTTTTGCCTCATCAAAATTTCCAATGCATGTAATCTAATTTCGTCCAACTCAACTAATTCATTCATCATCATTTCCCAATATAATGCAGTTGGGATTTCGTTTTGTCTCTGAATTCGAACTGATTGTAGATGAATTTCTACTGGCAACACTGCATCATGACCAAATGTGAGTTGGAAAGGCGTAGTGTTAGTAGCTTCCTTAGGACATGTCCTACAAGCCCATAATATTTGGTCCAGAGTTTTGTGCCAGTTTCTTGGCTTTTTGCCAATATGCTTCTTGATTAATCCTATTATTACTTTATTTGCTGCTTCGACTTGTCCGTTTTCTTGAGCATAATATGGCGTTGATGTTAGCAATCTAAACCCCATTTCTTGGGCAAATCCTTGCATCTTTCTACCAGTAAACACATAGCCTTGGTCTGTAGTTATGCTCTCTGGCAATCCGAACCTATAGTTAATGTGCTTTTGTATAAATTCAATAATAGCCTCTTGATCAGCAACTATCAGTGGTATAGCTTCGATCCATTTGGTAAAATAATCTATTCCCACCAAGATGTATTTCTGTCCTTTGGACGAAGCAGGATTTATTTCTCCTATCAAATCCAATGCCCATCCTCTAAATGGCCATGGTTTGATGATCGAATGCAACTCACTTGCAGGGGCATGTTGAATTCCTGCATGTTTCTGACATTCCTCACATCCTTTAGCAAAGTCTATGCAATCTTTGAGCATGCTAGGCCAATACAAGCCGTATCGAAATAACAACCATTTCATTTTATGGCCTGCTTGATGTGCCCCACATGCCCCATTATGGACTTCAGACAATGCTAAGTATGCCTCACTTTCTCCTAGGCATTTCAATAATACACCCTCTTGGGTCTTTTTAAACAATTCGTTCCCCATGAGGAGATATGACAATGCTCTATATTTTGTTTTTCTATCCACCTTTAGAGTTGGGTCTGCTAAATAACTCTTCAATGGACTTCGCCAATCTGCATCTGACAAAGTATTTATGGCTAATATTTCGAATCCCTGTTTCTCAACATATCCCAATCTCATACTTTCCAGATCCGATGGTGTGAATCTAGTAGCCATAACTCTTCCCCTTAATTCGACCAAATCCTTGAAGTTCTTGGTAGACACTTTATAACCTGAAGCCAACTGCGCTAAGTCATTTGCTTCTTGGTTCTCTATTCTTGATATGTGTTGAATATCCATGTATTCAAATTTCCTCAATAGCCTATTGACTATGACGAAGTATACCATTAAATTTTCCTTTATGCACTTGTATTCCTTTGTGATTTGTTTGACCACTAATTCAGAGTCTCCTTTAATTTCGACTCTGGTTGCCCCCAATTCCAACAAAGCTTCAAGTCCAACAATGAGCGCTTCATACTCAACTTCGTTGTTAGAACAACGAGGACCATCTAATTTATACTTGAATTTTGTTGGAATTCCTTCAGGAGAAATCAGAAGGACTCCAACACCACTTCCATTCCTGTGGGTTGAACCATCAAAGTACAATTTCCATGGTTGCATTTCGACGTAACTCATGACCGTCTGCTCAACCAAAGAATGGTCCACAATGAAGTCAGGAATCACTTGACCTTTCATAGCTTTTAAAGGCATGAAAGTCAACGAATATTCTGTTAAGGCTAAAGCCCACTTGCCAACTCTGCTATGCATTATTGGTTTTGAAAGCATATGTTTAATGACATAGAAATGAGATGAAACATAAACATCAACAGGTTTTATATAATACTTGAGTTTCATACAAGAGAAATACAAACAGAGACATAACTTTTCTAAATTGCTATATCTGGTCTCTGCATCATTTAGCACTCTACTTAAATAGTATATGGCTCTTTCGACGCCATTGTTATCTTCTTGTGCTAGCATACTACCTATACTAACTTCAGAGGCAGATATGTACAATCTCATGGGCTTCCCCCATGAAGGTGGAGACAAAATAGGAGGCTGAGAAAGGTATTCTTTTATTCTGTCAAACGCCTCCTGGTGAGCTTCGTTCCATTCGAAGGCTTGACCTTGCTTTAGACGAAGTAACGGAGAGAAAGCTTGGGTTCTTCCACTTAGGTTCGAGATGAATCTTCTGAGGAAGTTAATTTTCCCTAGCAGAGATTGCAACTCCCTTTTTGACGCAGGTGCTTTCGTCTCCATTATGGCTTTGGTTTTGTTCTGGTTGATTTCGATTCCTTTATTGTGAACCACAAAACCAATAAAATCTCCAGCCTGCACAAAAAATGCACATTTAAGGGGATTCATCTTTAAGCCATGTTTTCTCATTCGCTCGAATGATTGGCTTAAATGATGCAAATGTGTTTCTGCAGATATAGATTTGATGACTATATCGTCAATATACACCTGCATGAAGGTTTCAATGAAATCATGAAAAATTGAATTCATTGCCCTTTGATAAGTTGCCCCAGCATTCTTTAAACCAAAAGGCATCACCACCCATTCGTAGGTGCCTAAGGCTCCTGGGCAACGAAATGCTGTCTTTGCAACATCTTCTTCAGCAATGAAAATCTGGTTATACCCAGAGTATCCATCTAACATACTCAAGTATTCGAACCCTGCAGCAGAATCTACTAGCATTTCTGCCACAGGCATGGAATATTCATCTTTAGGGGTTGCAGTGTTTAAATCCCTAAAATCTATGCAAATTCTTAAAGAACCATTTTTCTTAATAACAGGTACTATGTTTGCTAACCATTCGACGTACCTTGTTGTTCTGATGAATTTGCAACGCAACAACCTTTCGATCTCAGCTTTAATTTTTGTGAGAACCGCTGGTGCGAATCTTCTGGGAGTTTGTTTGATGGGCCTCTTGCCATCTTTGATTGGCAGTCTGTGTTCGACCAACTCCCTCTTTAAACCAGGCATCTCGTCATAATCCCATGCGAAGCAATCTTTATTTTCCTTAAGGACTTCGATCACTTCCTTCTTGAGGCCTGGGCTAAGTTTAGCACTTATGTAGGTTACTCTTTTCGTTTTTTCATCCCCTAAGTTGACTTCTTCGAGTGGATCCTGTGCCAACATTTTGGCACCTGAGTTTATGGGGTCCCTTTCGAAGCCTAAGGGTTCTTTATCATAGATGGCATCCAACCTTTGATCCATCTCAAACTCTTTGAAGGGTGAGCATTTCGAACCATCCCCACTTACTTCGTCCGTCTTTATAGTTGATTTATTTATTTCAGCCTCTAAGGCCACTTTTGATTCGTTCTCAGCCATATAGGCCGAAATCCTTTCGAAAAAGGTAGACTCAGTCATGGCTAAGGTTGTCGAAGTCCCAGCCTGCTGGCCGTTTTTGTATAGTGCTTTCGACTCCCTCTTCTTCACTGATTATTGTTATATCCCAGTAAAGGCCATCATGACGAAGGGTCATGTAGTAGTGGGCGTTTCTAGTTTCATTAATCTCATCATTTGGAACACACGGAGCAATCTTTGCCAGATTTTTATCATAATCCCTCTTGTCAACTAAATTGACAGTTGACATAAAGTAACTCTAGTCTGCTTCGATGTTTTCCACGATTCCATCATCTCTCCATAGAACTAGTCACTGATGCATTGACGAAGGAACTGCCCCCACGCCATGGATCCACTCTCTTCCCAGCAGTAAGTTATAGTTGGCCTTGGCTTCGATCACCATAAACATGGTGGGCCTACAGCTTGAGCCTATTGTCAATTCCAACTGGACCACTCCCAGTGTTTTGCCCACTTTTCCCTCATAATTGGACAAAACCATATTATGGGGCTTGATGTCTCCTTCGCGGATCTCTAATCTTTTTAGCATGAAATGGGGTATCAAATTGACTGCAGCACCCCCATCCACTAGAACTTTGTTCACACCATGGACACCAACTTTCGCCCGAATGAAAAGTGGCTTGAGATGGTTCTTCATTGCAGGTTCTGGACGTTCGAAGAACGCATTTTGTTCCTCAACAGCCCCATTGTCCATCACATAGTAGCACACGGGCCTATGTTTCATCAAATATGTGGTGTCTTCCTCCTCATATTCATTGATTTCGGTTTCCTGCCCAAATTCGCAGGGAAGCACAGACACCACGTTACAGTTCAAGTTAAATGAAGACTCCCCCTCCGATTCGAAGTTATCTGTTATCATATCTTCGTCCTCTTCCGGGCCTGGAGTGTATTCCTTTGGTTCATTGCGTTGTTCTTCAGAGAAGAGCCTCCTATTGACTGGAGGTTTGTCTTCAGTTTGATTTTTTGGTTTGTTGGTGCTAGATTCACCTTGGTTTTTCGTTGAAGTAACCCCTTTGTTTGCCACAGCTTCTCTCTCAGCCTTTCGAATCCTTTGCTGTCTGCGCCACTGGGATCTTGACATGGGGTTCCTTCCTTTGTAATTTTCTAATCTCACCTCCTCCCTTTTTGCTGTGTTGAATTGCCTCCTGTATGTCACAGCATGGCGTGCATTTCATTCAGCATTTCTTCATCTATCTTTGCCTTTGTCATTTCTGACCTGTAACCATCTATCGGTTGGCACTTCAGCAGGGAGTTTGAAAGTCACTCTTCGAGCAGCCTTGGGGTGAGGGCTATCAGGCCTTCGCTGTTTGTGTCTGCTGTCGAAACGTGGGCCCATCTGGGCAGTTTCTTGATGGTTCCAGCAAGGGGCGAAGGGAATCGTTTCGAAGGCCCTGGCCATGCTTTGGTCATACACAGCAGAACACCTTGGGCAAATCAAGCACTTGGTTGCCCCTTTGTAGCAGCGAAACACAAATTCCAGCAAACTTTCTCCAGCCTTGGGATAACACCTAAAAAGCTGGTTATCCTGGCGCCAATTGTTGCCAGTTCGAGCCCTCTGTACCCTTTCGAAATTCGTAGCGATTCTTTGATTGCAGAGGATGCTGCACCTAGGGCACAATATCATGCCTGAATCTCCTTTGTGGCATGTCATGAGATAATCCTTGAGACTAGCATCTCCAGTGTGATTATCCCCCATTCTATACTTTTCTTTTTCTAAGTATTTTTCCACTTCCTCCATCTCAGAGCGAGGTCTTTCCATATCCACCATATTTATTTCAACATCTCCCCCTTTAGCTTCATCATCACCCCATCCTGTGGGCTTTATATCCTCAATCTGAACCTTCGAACTCTCTGGGGCAGAATATTTGACCAAATAGTCAAATTTTCCACTGGGTTCCCCTAGAGTGTCCCATATTTCCTTCTGAAGGGAAATTGGCTGCGTGATTTGGACTTTCTCCAATTCCAGCCTCAAGCCTTCAGTGACTTGTGTTAATTCTTGGTTTTGATTTCCCTGGCCTTCAGTAGCCTGGGTTTCTCTTGCAACAGCTACAGGTGCGACAATCAGAGTCTCTGGCGTATTCTGGATGTCTTCGGTGACCTCCTCGCTGACTTCGACCATCACCCAGTTTTCAACTCCAGTACCCTTCTCTCCTGTTAGGGCGTCGCTTTGATCAGTTTCCACCATGTTGACCTCTCCAATGCATGCAGGCTCGGAGTAGTTGGTGTCTGCGACGTCCAAGGGATCTTCGTCCACTTTCATCTTCACCTTATCAGCAAACTTTAGTCTGCCATCTTTGATCGCGTTTTGAATCATGTCCCTGAAAAGAAAACATTGTGAGGTTTTGTGGCCTAGGAAACTATGATATTTGCAAAATCCTCTCTTCTTTCTCTGATCCAAAGGAGGTATTTTGACATTTGATGGCACAATTAGTTGGCCATCTTTGACAAGTAAGTCAAAAATCTCGTCACATTTAGTGACATCGAAGGTATAAACCTTCTTTGGAAATTTGTCACTTTTTTCATTTTCAACAAAGTCTTTCCCTTTTGTGGGAACTAACAATTTGCAGGAATAAGGCGGGGCCTGTTTTAATTCAGCGAGGTCGATTTCGACCTCTTTGAATTCGAATTCAGGATATTCTTCTGCTTCCTCAGTCCCAACATAGGAAATCCTTTCTTTCTTGCTATTCTTAAAGACTCTGGCTTTTTCGGCCTTTAGTCTTTCGATCTGTCGAACCCTATTGGCTAACTGAGCCATATCCCTCAAATACTGAGTGTCTAGTTTCTTTCGAATAGAATAATCCAAGCCACCAGCGGCCATTTCGACTAACTCATGTTCAGGCACTACTGTGTAACATCTGGATTTCAAAAGCCTAAATCTATTCAAATAATCATCTATGGGTTCGGTGAACTTTCTCTTAACACTGGCCAATTCCTTCAAACTTATTTTCGACTGTCCCATGTAAAATTGTTCATGGAATAATCTCTCTAAGAGAGCCCAAGTGTCAATGGACCCAGGAGGCAAAGTGGTAAACCATGTGAAGGCGTTTTTTGTCAAGGAACTTGGGAAGTATTTGATCCTGAGATCTTCATTATTGGCTATATCTCCCGCTTCGGTTAGATATCTCGCTATGTGTTCGACTGTTGACTCATTGGTATCCCCAGCGAACTTTGTAAATTTAGGGACTTTATATCCCCTTGGTAAATCAGTATGCATTATGCAATCCAATATAGGAGAAGCGTAATTTGGCCTTCTCATTCCTGTGTTGAGGCCATTCTGGGCCATGACTCTCTCTATCATGGTGGTTAGGTTGTTTTCTGCCAAGATGTTATCGTTTCGAATTCTATGAACGACAACATCGGCATCTTTATTTCGACCAACCAAAACAACTCCCCTAGGTTGTTCTTCTCGAAACTCTGGGGCTTCTAGCCTTTCTACCCTTGCCCCTGGTTCCATAATTTCCCTTTGTGGGCCCGGGATTATTGGGGCTTCTAACCTTGGTGCCCTGGCCCCTAAGTTAACTTCTTCTCTGGGTGGTCTATAAATTGGGTCGTCAACAATTTGTTCTATAACAGGCATGTTTGCTCGAAATCCCGCCTGATTCTGCCTACGCCTTTCTGGGGGAGCAAAGAAATCTGCTATTCGACTCATATTGTCAGCGTTTTCTCTGTTTGTCACAGTCACATTTTGCACTATTGGGGAAAATATCTCCTGCATGGTTTGTGCTAACACCCCTATCATATTATGGTTACTGTCATCCATCAATTGCCTAAAAGCCAACTGGTTGTCCGTGGTTAAGATAGGCATTGTGCTATAACCCACCGACCCTTGGTTATTTGTCATAAACTGATTCGCCCCAGACCCAGACCCTAGTTGTGGAGATGAATTCGATGTGGAATTGTGTAAACCTGCCATAAAAGATGTTGGCATTCCATAAGAGGAATTTCTGGTTCTATTCCCATCGAAACCGGGTGGTCTAGTTAATGGAGTGGCGAAATGGGATTGTGTCCCTGATGGTGGAACGAATCCCCCAGGGTAGCCAATGGTTCCAGTATTTCCTAAGATCGAACTATTAGTTGATATGCCACTTACTCCATTGGTGGCTATGTTACTGGTCGAAGATGCAACAGACTGTGCATTCGAAGGGATTACATTAGATGTTCCGATCGAAGTGGACGCATTAGTGCCTGTTGTATGTGGGCCATTTTGGTCCCCTTGTTGATTGTCTGAATTAGACATTTTGTCCAAACGTTTTCTTCTGGATAAAGGTTGGTTGCTGTTGGTTATCTTACCACTTCTCAGGTTCATAAAACAGCAAACTTCTTAGGTTCCAACGTTTTTGTAATGGTTATGTCTCAACAATCCTTATTTCTAATATCCAATTATTGGTCCCACCGGGTGTGCCAATTTGTTTCCAGTGATTTCTGGTAAACAACCGCTAGTCTTCCAAACTATCGAATAATCTTTCTGACTGTTATTCAATTCCTCTGGTAACTCACAGGATCGACTAGATTGATCCTAGGACTCCTTGGATATTAAGGTTACTCTTACGATCGAACAGATATTCATGGTTGATATTGTATATGTATTTGGCTTATTTCGATTTCTCTCTCTAAAAGTCTAAAGATGTAATCAAAATGTGTGTGTGAAAACTAAGTTACATGAATAAATGCTAATTGTAAAGACATGTAAAATTGCATAAAAGTGAAGTAAATGGTTTCGACTTACAAAACAGTTAATATAAAGGATTTCTGGAACGTAAAAGGTTTGAAATATGAAGAAAGCGTTTAATGCAAGAAATCTTTAAATGACTTTAAGTAAAAATATGCGTTCGAAGGATAAGACTTGAAGGTAAAGGTATGGAAAATATGACAGTTTTCTGAGATATAAAGTGCTTGAAATATGAAGAAAACATTAAAATGTAAAACTTTGAAGAAGAGATTTCGAAGTGAAAAGACTGTAAATGAGAAAACTTGTAAATGTTATTTGACAAAAGGATAAAGGAAAGTGCTGGAAATGGTAAAAGGTTTTCATTAAATCAGAAATACATGGTGCTATCATACATACATTTCTCTTGCATTCGTTTCCCTTGCCATGTGGTAGTTTGAATGTTACTGAGTATTTTGTATAATAGATATGACACCCCAAATCCTAATACTAAGACTTCTATTTATACTAATTCGACCATAACGGTCTTGCTATAGGATTATGCCACGTTTAGAACATGCAGGACAATGCCTCTTTCGTCTTTCCACGTGTTCCCAAATGCTCCAGCACATAACTTTCAAACTTCGAAAGTCCCGCTTCCATTTGAATTTCAAATGCTTTGGTACTTCTCCGTTTCGAACGCTCTTCCCAGACACAGCCTTGTTGTTATTTCAAGACTTCTTTAGATATGTTCCCATAATTGCCACTCGAAGCTCCAAGCTTTGACATACTTATTCGAAACACTGCTTCTGCTACTTCAAAACATGACGCTTTACCTTATTTCGATCAAAACGTTTAATTCATTTGGCTTCTAATAACATTATCAAAATCTTCAGCCAACACATGTATTGAGTAAAATGAGAGGGCAAATTTTGGGGTACAACAGCTGCCCCTGTTCAATCTTCTTAAACCTGAGGATGTAGATTGTCTGCTCTGCCTTTCGTGATTTAAAGGTGGAAGATGATTGAACACTAGAGTGCCCATAAATTTACACTCGCAGGAAGTGGCACTTGATTTGTGATATCGGGAATGGGCTTACAGATGCCACTTGGAGGTCGAGGATTGAAGATTGTCGGAGATGGGCTTAAAGATGCCATCCTGGATGCGACGGGGAATTGTAGGAGATGGGCTTAAAGATGCCATCTAGGGGATGTTGATTTCCTATCTTGGGAGAACTAGAGTTTTAGGAGCTTTAGTTATCCGTTATTCTACTGGGGAATAACTCCGGCTTGAGGAAGCAGAAGTGTACTGCGTATCTGGTCGGGGTATATGCTGCACCGCGATTTACTGGGGAAATGCGAAACCAATCATGTTTGATCGAGTCCCGGTCTTACAGTGTTATGGACCATTGTTTGGGGATAAGAGAGGGGGAACTGGGATAGTAAGGTTATGAGAAGGAACCTGGATACTAGGATTGCTCCGATATGAAAGCCTGAATAATAGGGTTGTGAGAAGGAACTTGGATAGTAGGGTTGCTTCGATATGAAAGCCTGGATAGTAGGGTTGTAAGAAGGAACCTGGATAGTAGGGTTGCTTCGATATGAAAGCCTGGATAGTAGGGCTGTGAGAAGGAACCTGGATAGTAGGGTTACTTTGATATGAAATCTTGGATAGTAGGGCTATGAGAAGGAACCTGGATGGTAGGGTTACTTCAATATGAAAGTCTGGATAGTAGGGCTGTGAGAAGGAACCTGGATAGTAGGGTTACTTTGATATGAAAGTCTGGATAGTAGGGCTGCGAGAAGGAACCTGGATAGTAGGGTTACTTTGATATGAAAGCCTGGATAGTAGGGCTGTGAGAAGGAACCTGGATAGTAGGGTTACTTCGATTTGAAATCTTGGATAGTAGGGCTGTGAGAAGGAGCCTGGATAGTAGGGTTACTTCGATATGAAAGCCTGGATAGTAGGGCTTATGGGAAGGAACCTGGATAGTAGGGTTACTTCAAGATGAAAGCCTGGATAATAGGGCTTATGGGAAGGAACCTGAATAGTAGGGTTACTTCAAGATGAAAGTCTGGATAGTAGGGTTTATGGGAAGGAACCTGGATAATAGTGTTACTTCAAGATGAAAGCCTGGATAGTAGGGCTTATGGGAAGGAACCTGGATATTAGGGTTACTTCAAGATGAAAGCCTGGATAGTAGGGCTTATGGGAAGGAACCTGGATAGTAGGGTTACTTCAAGATGAAAGCCTGGATAGTAAGGCTTATGGGAAGGAACCTGGATAGTAGGGTTACTTCGTGGGGAGTTTGGGTAAAACTGCATCTGAACCGAGAAGGAACCTAGGTAAGGTTGCTTCATTTGATCATGTAGATTAGTTGACCCATTTGGTTTCGAGAACTAATTTTCCATTAGTCGTCTGTAAATGATCTGTATAACTGCTAAATTTGTTGAAGCCAATCCTCTTTTCCTGAAAAGATACCAGGGTTAGTTATATGAGATGCATGAAATGCAGGGTGAGATGATGTTCTCAAAATAAATGAGATTATGCTGTTATTTATGCGTATGTCATGGTGTATGTTCATGAAATGCTATTGGGGTATGCTCGCGTCTGGGAAAATAAATCCCTGATTATTGCTGAAGAGTTGTGAATATTCTGTCGGGAAGAAGATGCTGGAGAATAAACTCTGCGGGGACCAAACTTTGGGGGAAGAGATACTTTATTGGTAGACTTGCCGATCTAGAGGAACAAGCTTAGCTGGGGATGAAATTCAATTGCTGGGAGTGATGAACTATGTTGGAGATTGAGCTTCTGTATCTATAGAAGTAAACTCCGCTTGGGTGATAAGATTTATTGACTCGCCTACGATTACGAACTTTGGCTGTGGATAGTTATGTCCTGTTTCAGGGGAATTGAAATCAACGCCCTTGGATACTTTTACTCTGTGGGGAGGGTAGATGTTACTGGGACACATGCTGAGGATATGACAATGACTTCGTATAAAGACTTTTCTGCCCCTGTACCTGCTGGAGAAAGTGCTTGCGGAGGCCTTGTGGATTGAGTGTTATCCCAACTTATGAGGTGCTTGGTAACTGCCAATTGGAATGATAAGTCTTCTACTGATAGGCAAGTGACAAGATGACGGGACATAGTCGTACGCTTTAATCCCTAACTTTTGCCTGGACTATCTTTTCAGATTTTTAGTCCACCGGGATACCCTTTTTTGCCCAAGCCGCCTTTTCAGGTTTTCAACTTGCCGGGTGTACAAATATTTTTTGTTTTTATCCCTTATTTTTGCCCGAACCCTTTTGGTTCGCCGGGATGCCCTTATTTTTGCCTAGGCCAGTCAACCTAGTGGGTCTTTGTTCATGCGCAATATTTTCTGACTATGTCCATGCTCACCGAGTACGGAGAATTGTCATTGTCCATAGTAGTAAGTGTTGCCACACTGCCAGTAGATGTTTGTTTGATCGTACACGATTCGTTGCTGGAATTCATGCCCAATGCCCCAAGTGATTCAGATGGGGGTCTGCCCCTGACTATTTGGCATCTTTGAGAGATTCCTTGAATCTTGACTTGACTGCCCCAGATGATGGACAATGATCATGCCGTGCCCCTTGGTTGGAAGTGTTTTTCCACTTGAGGTGATCCTTTTTATTGAGAAGGTTTTTGTTCACTAGATATTTGTCATGCGAATTTCTTTGTTGTTGAACAAATAGTCATATGCAAACAATGTTATTTTAAGAATGCAAAGCTTATGTCTGTCTTGAAATTTTTGAAATTGCGTTTTTCAGTAAAACAAGCAAATTTTGTAAAATGTGATGTCAACTCAGGATTTGTAACGGACCTTCAGGAGTCAGGATACCTTTTGTAACAATATTCTTTTGAACTAACCCATGCTTCAGCTAGGACTTTTAAGGGTTATAACGTGGCCTGATTCACGGTTTAAGAAACAAAGGATAAAGGCTCAAAATTTATTTGTATCCACCCGTTCTTCGTGATGTTCTTCAGTCCTATGCTCAACTAATTGCGCGTTTAGAATCCCAGTTGAGTACTGGAGTATTGTACTTGATCTTCCGGTGATGGTTCAAATAGTGAAAGTTAATTTTGAATAGGCAGTCATTTTTTTTGTTGAGGGTTTGTAGGACCTCTTTCTTTTTGATTTTATTATCCCTGTCTTTTGCCTGAACTGTTTCTTTTTGTGATTGTAGTCAGCGGGATGCCCCCATTTTTTTTCTTAAGTCTCCTTCATAGGTTTTGACTTAATGGGATTTTATTTTGAGAGATAATGACAGCCTGTCTTGATGATTATAGGGAACCATTACCGTCTTTTGTTTCGGAAGAACGTCTTTGATGCTATTCATTGTGTACGAAGCGGCAGATTGTGACTGAATGCGCCTCTGAATTAACTGAGAAAACTACTCTGCCCTAGGTTATGATTAAGGGTTTTAATTTGTGTGAAGAAAAACTCCTACTTCTTAGGCTCGAAGGGGTTAACTAGGGATTATCTTCCTTATATCTCTAGTGTTTAGGATTTGAAAAAATGCCTGTACATCGTCAGCCACGTCTGTCCAAAAGCATAATGTATGGAACATGGTATTTTTCGTCATCCTCCCTCTAAGGCTTAGAGTTTTTAATCGAGAGTTGAATATCATAAAAAATAAGTAAAAAAACAGTTTAAATATAATGAATTACTTCAAGACAAACATATGCAATGCATTAATGGGAACACCAAAGTTTGACATTACAGTAATTGTTCGAACAAGCAAAAGAAATTACAATTGAAAAATCAAAAATGAATTGGACACTCTCAATGATTTGGCCTAGGAGCAGTGATCACTTTATGAGTCTCTGAAGGGTCGAATTCAATCTCCTTGGCGTCAATCATATCCTGAATTTTGTTCTTCAGGGCCCAGCAGCCATTCGTATCATGTCCAGGACTATCAGAATGGTATGCACACCTTTTGTTGGGGTGGTAACTAGGAGAAGAAGTGTTGGGATTCTGTAGAGGAGCCTTTAACGTAATCATTCCTGCCTTCAACATGTGTTGTAACACTTGTGCTAGCGACATGTTGATCTTGGTGAATTGTCTTTTGGGTATATCCGGCTTACTCTGATTAACCTGTTGTTTTTGGCGAGGTTGTTGTTGGACCTGTGAGGTAGTAGAAATTTGGAAAGGTCCATTCTTCACCAAACCAACCTTTTGTCTTCTTGGAGATTGATCAATGACTTGGTCCCCGACCTTGATTGTTTGCTTCATACTGTTGTATCCGTCTTGATGAAGTTGGTTGATGATGGCTTTCAGCTCTTCTTGTCTTCAGGCTAGGCCTTGGATAAGAGCCATCTACCCCGGCATCTGGGTTCTCATTGCACCTACCTCAACTTGCAGTTGTTCCAGCCGTTCGTCCTTATTGTCTTCAGGAATTTTCTTGACCAAGTTCCCAACGAGGAGTGTTTTCAACTCTTCCCGCCCCTTGGATAGGTTTAGGAATATTTCCCTGAACTGAGCTTCTTGAGTTTGAAGATCTTTGTTATCTTGTTGGAAAGCCATTGCTGAAATAAACAGCGAGAACATGAGAGACTTGTACTGGAAGACCTGTTTATGCAATGATATGTATGATATATGTATGCAATGTTTTCAAGGATCCTTAAAGGCTTAGATTTGTTTAACCAAAAACACACACGTTAATTGCATTAATAAGTCCAAATTGTTACAAAGAATGCCTTTTAGGCTTACAATTAAATAAAACAAAATTGAAAGCAAAAAGAAACTAGGTCTCCCAGTAGCGCATCCTCTTTGGTGCGATGTAGGCATTTATGTTCCTTTCTTCATGAAGTAGCCTAGTGAGCTCCAGAACCTTCTTCTTGCTGGCATAGAACTGAGCTTCAAACGTGTCCCGCTCTTCTTTGAGTTGAACCCAAGACTTCTGTAACTCTTCATGATCGGTTGGCATGTCGGGATGATGAACAATAGCGTCTCCTTCAGTAGCTAGCTCCATGGTTATTGGTAGGACATCTGGGTAAGGCATCCTAAGACTTTGGGCGCGAGCTCGTACCCATCGGAGATAAGGCTCAAGAGGAAAGTAATTCTTGTGCCCTAGCGTCTTGCTATCAATTTTATGCACCATGCCCCAAGCCTTTATGAACCTTTTGCGGTATTCCTGAGCATCATTCTCATAGTTGAAGGCAATTCCTTGGATGAGCGTGCCATGTGGGCCATCTCTTCTCGCATAACCAAACTGACGTAAGGCCAAACAAGGGTTGTACGTGATTCCTCCCTTAATGCCTAAGAGAGGGACATTAGGGAATTCACCACAATGATCAATGATGGTAATATCTTCCAAGAACCGCGAACACCAATGAATGTCTGAATGTTTGAGGGACATCAACCTACGAGACCATTTCAAACCCTGCTCATTCTTCAAAACAGACCTGGGTAGGTGCGAAATAAACAACCTAGCCAATAGAGGAGTGCAACACAGGAGGGTTCCCATTATCTTTAGAGTGTGAGCATGCAAAGAGTTCAAAATATCCCCGAGTAATGTAGGTACTGGATTATGAGACAGGAAAACCTTGATAGTGCTCACATCTACGAGTTGATCAGCATTAGGGAAAAGTTCCGTCCCATAAACGAGAAGTGCCAGCACCTCTTCGAAAACTTGTAAATCTAAGGTATCCCAAAAATGGTAGGCCTTCTCAAATAGAAACTTAACCAGAATTCATTGGACACCCCCTCTAGTCTCCCAATTCGCCACTATGTCAGACCGTTGTAAAGACAAAGCTCTAGCAATTTCTTCAGGCTTTGGATGTTCTTCCGTACCATTGAAAGGCAACTGGTCAAGAATAGGTACCCCTAACAACTGAGAAAACTCCTCTATAGTAGGTACTAGCTGGTAATCCGGGAAGGTGAAACAATGGTGCACCGGTTCGAAGAACTGAAACAACACTTTTAACAACTCTTCATCAGGTTTTGCAGTGACCAGATTGAGCAACTGACCATGCTTTCTAGTGAAATGAGAACCTTCAAGAACCCTTAATGCCAGATCCTTTAGTTGGAGAGTGTTTTACCCCAAAATTTTCCCTCTCAATTTATCAAGATTTCCCCTTACAAGACTCTTTGGACTCCAGACAGAATTAGGGTTTCCTCTGCTCAAGACCTCTCCTTGCACTGTTGACCTGAAATTAGGGTTTGAGTTTGCACAGGGATTTTTGGACTTTCAATGCCCCATGTGGCTTTCATACTTCATATTGGACCTATAAGATTGCCCATACCAAGTTTCAAGCCTTGAATCAAATTTTTGTCCAGTCAATTGGACAGTTGACTTAAAAATCAATTGTATTGGGGAAAAAGTCAACTATGGCCAATTTACAGTCAAAACTCATAATTTTTGACCCACAATAACATTATAGACTCATATGAACCATTTGATCAAGTTTGGACCACAACTCCTCAAGAAATTTGATCAGATCATCAAAAGGGCAAAATGGTCATTTTTAGGGTTTTGACTGCAGAAGGGCAATTTCTGATTTTTCACCTAGCCAATGGAAAATTGGGTTCAAGCATGGATTCAAGGACTAAATGGAATCATCTTGACCAATTCACAAGGTTCAAAAGATCTCAAATGCATTAGATTGACAGATGAATTTTCCAATCAACTGATCAAAAATCAACTGTACACTGAAAAGTCAAACTTTGACTTTTTGGTCAAAATCAAGTGCCAAGGGTCATTTTTCATCAATATGTATCAAAACATGAAACTTGTTCACCAAGAAACCTAATTTTGAAAATTAGGGTTTAAAATAGAAAATTTTCATAACTTAGAAATTTTCTAAGTTATGAAAATTTCTTATTTTTCCCCAACTTTTCCCAACTTTTTCACCATGATGCAATTGGATTCAAACAAAACTTCCAACATTAAAATTGTATTCCTCCACAAAATCTACAACTTTTATTCACAAAGTTTTCCCAAAAGATGCTTGGATCTCAAGTTATGATTTTGTGAATAAGGGTCCATGAAACTTTTAACTTAGTGAAATTTTGTCCTAGTTTAGGCAGGATTTTGACCTATCTTCATGGCAACTTTTCACATAGTTCCAAGTGGAATCTCAAAATGAATTTCAAATATGGATTGTAGAGCATGTTACAATATTTCCAAAATGTCAAAGAACTCTCCAAGATCATTTGTGGTTAGGGAGAATCGAAGGATTGAAAATGGCAAATCATCACTTTTGTCCAAGGCATTTTGCACCATGATACAAGTTGCAAATCAGTTTGGATCATGCTTGTACTTGGTTTACAGGTTATAATCCTTTCTACACTCATAAATTAAATGCAAACACATTGGATTAAGGCTTTGTTCTGAGCTTTAGAGCATTGTACAAAGAACTATTCCAAAAATGGCAAAAAGATAACAATGCCATTTTGATAAAGGTCACTTTTAGCAACTTTGTTTATCTTGAGCCAAGGACCCAATCTTTTGCAGCAAACAAAGTCCACAAACTTGGGGCAAAGTAAACCAACTATGTGCAGGCTTTGAGCTAGCCTGTACAGGCCTTGGCATTGTCAATTCACCTTTTACTTCAAAAATAAGCAAGTGTGCAAAAACTCCACAACTCTTCAATCTGATAAAACCAAGTCTTATGCACATTTCAAACAAGTTCAACACATTATCTCAAGCCAGAAACACGAGATCTTAGCATCTAAAACACCCAAATACGTCATGTGATACGGTGGGAATAGAGAACTGACTGTTTTGGAATGCTGGTTTGCGTTTTGCGTTTGGTTTTTGCAAAATGTCGTGGTAAGCAAGAGTCGTCAGCGTCTTTTATTTTATCCAATAAGGAAAGGAAAAAAGCACAGAAAAATTCCTTTTTCGAGATGTTTCTCGGGTCCGGGGGGTAGATTATAGAAATGGAAGGTGTTATCACCCTTTCTATCCATGGTTATCCACGGTCTCTTAGGTACTTGCTCAAAGTGTTTTCAAAATTTGCTTTTCTTTGTGTTTGTGGGTTTGAAAAGAGTTTTTGTTTGAAAGGAGTGTAAGTGCGAAAAGTTTTGTTTTGTTTTAAAAGGAGCAAGTACTTAAGAACCATCTACCTACTCGAAAAAGGAATCAAACTGTGCTAATGTCCTTTAGACAATGCTATACCACTATTGAGGAGTAGGTAGCATCGTCGTTGGAGTTTAAGGGTCAATTCGATTAAGGGACGTGTGGTCACTAAAGCAATGTTAGGACGCCTTAGCGGTAACCCTAATGTCTTAGATCATTTTTCCGAGGCAACCGTTTCGAGGAAACTATGATCTTTGGACAAGAGGGCGACCTCTAAAACTTCCTATACTCAATGACCACGTTCGAAGGCAACCAAGTGAGGTGTACCCTAAGAGTGCACATGTGGGAGTGTGTTGTTTTTCAGTTTATTTTATCTTTGTACATGTCATGGTTATCTATGTTGATTTTAAGTTAAACATTCAATCTTGTCATGCATTCCCTATTATCAAACATCTAACAGTTTATAAGTTGCGGAAATTAAATTGCGGAAATTAAATTACGGAAATTAAACTAACTATTACAAGGCGTCGGGTATTTATATTGCCAAAAGTAACCCTTGAAATTAAAATGCGGAAAATAAATAAAGCGGTAAAAATATTTAAAGTCCTAATTATCTATTACAAACCGGAGGCAAGTACATTAATATGATAAAAATAAACAAACGCGTGCGGGAAATTAAATCGAGCGCAAAGTTCTAGGGTTTTGACCCTTTTTGTTAAAGAAAAGATTTTTTGTTTGTTTTTGAATTTTAAGAAATAAATTATCTAAGTTAATTATTAAACTACATTAAATTAATTAATTAATGAAAATAAATATTTTTTGTGGTTTCTAATTTTATTAGAAAAATTATTAATTAGTTAATTAACAATAAAATAATAAAACAATTTAAATAAAAGAAATATAAAAAAGGGAAAAGAAATAAACCCATAGGGGGGTGCTGGGCCCAGACTGGGAGGTTGGATTTGCAATTTGAGGCCCAAAACGTTCAAGCCTGCTTTGACTTTGCCAGTTCCCTATGCGCTTGTTGACTTGGACATATGATTGTCCTTCATTCCTGGCCATTGGATTTGATCTGAAGCTATTTGGCAATCATCTGGATGGAGGATTATGGTAGGTCACGCTCCTGATGCTGCATGGAATTGCCTGAAAATAAAATGCAACAAAGTTTTGGGGGACCTGGGATTCGAACCCAGGTCCCATTGCTCATTGGCCAACGCACCAACCACTCCACCAATGCTTGATAGTTGTTAGGATAATAAACACACAATAATATATTTGAAACAAACAACTATGCCTGAAAATAAAAAAATATGGCGCGCTGATTTGAACCAGCCAATAGGAAGAGGACGCGTAGTCGTCTTCTTCATAAATACCTGGTTTTCTTACCTGCAGATTTTTATCCGCAAGAATATTCGTGGCTTGCTTCCAAAATTCATCGTAGGCCATGTAAATACCAACTAAGATTACCAACGTGTTCGTCTCTCCTCCTGGAACACAACCATGGTCATCCTTTGTCCTAATTATTCCTGCAAAACAAAACCCCAAATGCAAACCTCCAAAACCCTAGATTCAGGCAAGGTGATATAGGCTACAAAAACAAAATTAAATAATGCAGAAATACTCTTAATGAATCGACTAACATGATAGTGTCAAGATTTTGGCAAAAAGATGTAAGCTTCAGAGGTTATGAATTCGTGCACAGGGTCGTGTTTAGGACGACTTACAGTGAGTTTGGGGCTGTCTCAGGGCTTGATTATGATTGCTTTAGCTTCGTTGGATGTCAGGAAAGAACACCACGTTGAGTTTTGGCCTCCAATTTGCCTCTAGGGTGGATTTCAGTTTTCAATTTTCCAAGCTTTTTCTCCAATTTGGTTTTGCCATTTTGGGCAGCTTCAGGTCGTGTTCTTTGTATGCCTAGCTTGTATGTGTATAAGGGAAGCAATTAGGTTAAACTTTGGGCCTCCAATCCATGTGCATTGAAGAATTGAGACATGATTTAATTTCCATTAACAAAGCTTCCAAAATTATGCCAAATCCAATATTTTTTCATAATAAGGCTTGATACGAATTTGATTGTGTGTATCATGTTAATTGAAAGTTGTAATGATCAAAAAATCTTATTCCATCAATTTTTGGATTTTATTTGAATTAATATTGATTTAAAATGAATTAATTCAATAAAAATTAAATAAAATAGAAAAATAAATGAATGGACATGAAACTGAAGATAGGACACGTGTGTGGTGTGACAATATCAAATCAAGTGGAAAAAAGTGGGCCCTTTTGTCAAAAATTGGAGTTTTGAGGATAGTTGACTTTTAGCAATTTTGGAAAAATGCCCAACTTCAACAATCCATAACTTCTTCAATTTTGAACTTTTGGAGGTGTTCTTGGACTTTTTTAGAAACCTTGAGATTTCCTCTAACCAACCCTTTTGGTCTCATCTCATTTTGATATTCCATGCTCAAGTTATAAGCTTTGGCAAAAAAGGTGTTTTTGTTGACTTTCAAAAATGACCTATAATGTCCAAATTTGTAACTTTTTGTGAGATAATTTATTGATCTTGGGGTGTGAATATGGATTGTAGGAAATTTCATCCTCTTCAAAATGAGCTTTGGATGGGTCATTTAGCATAAAGTATGAGAAAGTTATGCTTGGTCAAAGTTAAGTTGACTTTTCCTACAAAACCCTAATTTAGCAACTTTTGAATCTTGATGAATCTTGAGCAATCCTTGATGAATCATGATAAACCCTTGATAAAATGATGATTTATCCTTCAAAATGAGAATGTTAACAAAAAAATCTTGAGGTTTGACTGTATTTGGGTCACAATTGACTTTTGCCCTAACACAGTTGATTTTTGGACCTCTTGAGCAATTGACTGACCAAACTTCCTCTGCAAGGCTTGAAATTTGACATGGATGAACTTAAGAACATATTAGGACATTGGGAAGCACTTGAGGTCATTTGGATGTAAGGAACTTGATGCGACACAAAACCCTAATTTTGAATTGCATGCCTTAGGAGATGATTTGACTGTCCAATTCTTGAGCCATCTTGAGCAACTTGAGATTATTCTTGACATGTTTTGAGAAATATGGGAGGGAAAATTTTGGGGTACAACAGTTTCCCCTGTTAAATCTTCTTAAACCTGAGGATATAGATTGGCGTTCGGGCCTTTCGTGATCCAAAGGTGGGAGATGATTGAACACTAGAGTGCCCAGAAATTTGCACTCGCATGAAGTGGTATCAGCATTGTGATGTCGGGAATGGGATTGCAGATGCCATTTGGAGATTGTTGGTAAGTGGTTTTGTCTTCTTTGACGGGTTGTCTCTTTTTAATGGGTGTCTCTTTTGACGAGTTGTCCCTATTGACGGGTTGTCTCCATTGACGGGTTGTCTCCATTGACGGGTTGTCTCTATTGACGGGTTGTCTCTTTTGACGAGTTGTCTCCATTAACGGGTTGTCTCCTTTGACGGGTTGTCTCCATTGACGGGTTGTCTTCATTGACGGGTTGTCTCCATTGACGGGTTGTCTCCATTGACGGGTTGTCTCTATTGACGGGTTGTCTCTTTTGACGAGTTATCTCCATTGACGGGTTGTCTCCATTGACGGGTTGTCTCTATTGACGGGTTGTCTCTATTGACGGGTTGTCTCCATTGACGGGTTGTCTCTATTGACGGGTTGTCTCCATTGACGGGTTGTCTCTATTGACGGGCTGTCTCCATTGACGGGTTGTCTCCATTGACGGGTTGTCTCCATTGACGGGTTGTCTCCATTGACGGGTTGTCTCCATTGACGGGTTGTCTCCATTGACGGGTTGTCTCTATTGACGGGTTGTCTCTTTTGACAAGTTGTCTCCATTGACGGGTTGTCTCTATTGACGGGTTATCTCTATTGACGGGCTGTCTCCATTGACAGGTTGTCTCTATTGACGGGCTGTCTCCATTGACGGGTTGTCTCCATTGATAGGTTGTCTCCATTGACGGGTTGTCTCTATTGACGGGTTGTCTCTATTGACGGGTTGTCTCCATTGACGGGTTGTCTCCATTGACGGGTTGTCTCCATTGATGGGTTTTCTCCATTTACAGGTTGTCTCCATTGACAGGTTGTCTCCATTGACGGGTTGTCTCCTTTGACGGGTTGTCTCCATTGACGGGTTGTCTCCATTGACTGGCTTCGCCTCAGAAAAATCTTTAAGAATCAATTTAACTGATTTTGTCTCCATTGACTTGGCTGAGAGTTTAACTGCATCCCTCCTGAAAGGTAAAGGTCAGTCATATGCAATGCATGATATGGATCAAGCAATGATGTTCTCAACATAAATGAGATTGTATGGTATGATGCGTATATGCATGTATCATGATGTATGGACATGTAATGTTTTATCTGGGGAAAATAAATCCTGGAACTGCTGGATAATAGAGTTGAGTTCTTCGTTTCCGCTGGGGATGATGAACGAAGATGATTGTGAGAATAAACTTGCAGGAGGAGATGACTCCGTTGGGGAATAAACTGATGAAGAGATTACTCCGAGGGGAATTACTCTGTGGGGAAGAGATGCTCTGCTGAGGATTTTAACGATAAACTTCGCTAGGAATTCTGCTGATAAACTCCGCTGGGGATGGGTTACTGTTGCTGGTGATATTGAATTTGTTGAGGATTGAATTCCTGTTGGGGGGAAAGAAAAAACTTTGCTGAGGGATGACCTTTCAATTGTAACTTGCTGGGGATAATCCTGTTAGACTCTTGTGGGGATAAACCTCTAAGTTCTGCTAGGAATGCTCCTTTGAACCTGGCTGGGGAGGTTTATTGTACTCCGCCGGGGATAAACTTCCAGAGTCTACTGGGGAAGATGATTCAACTCTGTTGGGAAAGCTTTTTTAGACCGCGCTGGGGAAATGGCTCTACTGGGGGGTATCTTGTATTCCGCCGGGGAACATTCTTATACTCTGTTGAGGAATATTAAGACTGTCGGGGATGCTCTTATACTTCTTGGGGAATATCTTTATACTCCACTGGGGAATATTAAGATCTTCTGGGGATACTAAGCCTTTTTAGGGCTGATGGTGGATGAACTCTGCTTGGGGAGAGTATTGCTGATTTGTTCATAGTTGCAAGTCCCATCTGGGAGAGCTACTATTACTGTCTTACTCTGCGGGAAGTGAAGGTATCGTAGCCATATTCTTCAGCTGGATCTACCTTGTACCTGGTGGATGAAGCAACTACACAGCTTGGACATTTCTTATGCCCCTGTTTCTGATATTACCAGTAATTCATCCTTTGTTTCACATGTAAATATTTATGAGCAACAATTAATGTCAAATGCATATATCAAAAATGAAACTTTGGATGTTCTTTGCAAAACAAAACAGGTAAAGGAAAAACAATTTGAAATTTGTCTGAAAATGAATTTGTATTGATTTTGAAGTTTGCCTGTAAATAGGCGTTTTTGTACAAGAGGCTGACGTCCTAGTAAGAGAATGCCGCCGAACAACAAGAATTTATACAATTTGTGGAAAGAAAACAAAACAGCTATGTGAATAATCCCACTGGGTTCCAACTCCGATATTGCCCTTATGTCTTCGAGCATCTCATCGCTTTGCCGTTGGTTGAAGAGGAATCAGATTGATCAGTGCCTTTCGAGTTTGATAGTTGATACCGAAGTCTGGATGCAGGGTGATCCAATGAGACATAGTATTACGCTTTAATCCCTAATTTTTTCCTAGACCTCCCTTTCGAGTTTTCAGTCCACCAGGATGCCCTTTTTTGCCCAAGCCGCCTTTTCAGGTTTTCGACTTGCCGGGTGTATAGATTTTTCATTTTCATCCCTTATTTTTGCCCGAACCCTTTTGGTTCGTCGGGAAGCCCTTATTTTTTCCTAGGCCAGTCAACCTAGCGGGTCTTTGATTATGCGTAGTATCTTTTCACTATGTCTGCATTGACAGGGTGAAGAAGGTCGTCACCATCCATGGTGGTTAGAATCATAGCTCCTCCTGAGAAAATGTTCTTAACCACAAATGGCCCTTCGTAAGTAGGGGTCCATTTTCCCCTGGGTTTACCTTGAGGTAGAATAATGCGCTTGATTACCAGGTCCCCAACTTGATACTCTTGTCGTCTGACTTTCTTGTTAAATGCCTTGATCATCCGGTTTTGGTACGTCTGACCATGACAAATAGCAGTGGGTCTCTTTTCGTCAATTAGGTTTAGCTGATCAAGCCGGGTCTGAATCCAGTCATCTTCGCTCAAACCTGCATCCTTCATGATTCGAAGAGAGGGTATCTGAACTTCAATGGGCAAGACTGCCTCCATACCATATACCAAGGAATAGGGTGTTGCCCCTGTTGACGTCCGAGCTGAGGTACGGTACCCATGAAGAGCAAATGGTAACATCTCGTGCCAATCTTTGTATGTCACTGTCATCTTCTACACAATCTTCTTGATGTTCTTATTATCCGCTTCTACAGCCCCATTCATCTTCGACCGGTAGGGAGAAGAGTTGTGATGTTGTATCTTGAATTGCTCGCAGAGCTCAGTGATCATCTTGTTGTTGAGATTGGTACCATTGTCCGTAATGATCCTCTCTGGTACACTATATCGATAAATCAGGTTGTTCCGAATGAACTGTGCCACGACGTTCTTGGTTACAGTAGCAAAGGAAGCTGCTTTAACCCACTTCGTAAAGTAATCAATCGCTACCAGGATGAAATGATACCCGTTAGATGCCGTAGGTCTGATCTCGCCGATCATATCAATGCCCCACATTGCAAAAGGCCAAGGAGCCGTCAAGACGTTCAAAGGAACTGGAGGTATGTGCACCTTATCAGCATAGACTTGGCACTTGTGACATGTTCGAGAATGCTGATAACAGACAACTTCCATTGTGGACCAATAATATCCTGCCCGAAGGATTTTCTTTGCCATGGTATGTCCACTGGAATGAGTCCTGAAAGTACCTTCATGTAACTCCGCCATGATCCTTTCTGCTTCATTCTTATCCACACAACGCAGTAAGGTTGAATCATGGTTACGCTTGTAAAGGATGTCATTGCTGATGAAGAACTTTGCTGCAAACCTCCTCATAAACTTCTTGTCATTAACAGATGCACCCTCGGGGTATTCCTGAGCTTCAAGATACCTCTTCACCTCATGATACCAGGGCTTTTCTGTTACCTCCTCAGTCTCAAGATCACAGCAATGTGCAGGTTCATCCAATCTTTCAATGATAATCCGGGGAGCTTCATTGTCCCAATTGACTTTGAACATAGAAGACATCGTAGCCAACGCGTCCGCTAACTGATTCTCCTCTCTGGGGAAGTGTTCAAAGGTGATCTCCTCGAAATGGGGAAGCAACATCAACACATACTCCTTGTAAGGAATAAGATTTGGGTGTTTCGTATCCCACTCGCCTTTGATCTGACTGATCACGAGAGCGGAATCTCCGAAGACACTTAGAAACTTAATCCTTAGGTCAATTACTGCTCGAAGACCCATGATGCACGCTTCATACTCCACCATATTGTTGGTGCAGTTGAAACATAGTCGGACGGTAAACGGAGTATGAGAGCCTTTAGGAGATATGATCACTGAAATTATGGCAGCAGATACTCAATGTCACAGTGAATGTTATGACACCGTATCTGACTTTCTATAAGACAGTAAATAAAAACAGTAAAGAACACAGTCAATTGTTTAGCCAGTTTAGTGTGAAACAACACCTACTCTGGGGGCTACCAAGCCAGGGAGGAAATCCACTATAAGAGATATTAATTCAGGAATAAACCAACCGGTTTATCTCCTTCACTTAAGACCTACCCAATGCAACTTCAATCTAAGTTCTACTTAAACCTGAGTTCCTACTCACTCCCCCTCAATCACAGCAGTGATACTTAAAACAATTGACTAATGAATTAATGAAGACACTCTTCAGAACATACACTTGATTATGCTTCACAGCTTTTTAATCAAGTAACACAAACACTCTTGCTTCACAGCTTTGAGTGATACATAAACCTAACTTGACTTTGCTTCAAAGCTTTAGTCAAGAGACACAAAACACTCTTGCTTCAAAGCTTTGAGTGATACATAAACCTAACTTGACTTTGCTTCAAAGCTTTAGTCAAGAGACACAAAACACTCTTGCTTCAAAGCTTTGAGTGATACAAAAACCCTTACAATCAAAACCTATTCCAAGTCACTTATCACAATGATACTTGCTTGGATTACAGCAGTTAAAACTATACAGCTCCTAATTGGTCTTCAGTCCAAGAGTTACTTTCCAAACAGCAATCCTGTTGAATATATAGCAGTTGTTTCTTCAGTTAGGGTTTCCACAAAAAGCTAGGTTTAATTAGGTTTAACCTTAAGACTTGGTCACAAGACTTTATCAACCAGATTAGGGTTGAGCTAGGTTAACCCAAAGACCACGAGAGATTCTGTTCTGGAAGGAATGAGCCAACTTCCTGAAAAATCTCAGAATTAACCAAACTGCACTACTGTTAGATCAGTACAGGATGTCTTAACATTTGTTATGACATCAGAATTCCTGTTTACTGATTTTGGTATAAGGCAATAAATGTGATATTTTGCAAAATGCTCAGATACACACTCATACACAGTAGCTACTGTATGCCATACTTTTTCTGCATAAGGTACCTAATAATCCATAATGTTATGACATCAGTCATGACATTTACACACCTGGTTTTACCAAAAATACATGCCAATAACTAAACACTTACAAACTCCCCCTTTGGCAGATTTTTGGCTAAAACCCCTAAGCAATCAGAGAATATAGAGCAGCAGAATGAATATAACTGCAGAAAAATATAATGTCTACCAAGTAATTAACACATCTCCCCCTCTTTAGCCACAAATAGGCCAAAGATACATGTACTTAAATGTTATACAGTCGTCCAAAATGAGCAACAAATAAAATCTGAAAAACACTTGCATCAACAGGAACCAGCATCAGGCTTGTCAATTCCACCAAACTTTAAGCACTGTCACCTTCAGAGGAGCTACTTTCTTCAGCATTGAGCTGATCTTCAGCAGCACCCTCTTCCCTTCTGTTTCCTTCAGTCTCCTACTGTTCTAATTTGGCAATTAGGTTTTCTAGAGTCTTTTTCCTGGTCTCCAGCTCTTTGCAGGTCTCTTTCAATACGGCTATAACATCAGATGTCTTGGACTGAGTTTTTGCAGATGATGTCTCAGCAGATGTTATGACAATGTCAGGAACATGAGATCCCTGAAACAGCTTGTAGTGTAACCCAAGAGCAGGAGCTCTTTTGCAAGCAGTGTCTCTTTCCACCAGGATATCAGGGTACTGAGCAAGGATGATTCCACATAGGAGGGAGGGAAAGGCAATTGGGCCTTTAACAGCATAGCTACCAGCATGTTTTAAAGTTTGATAAAAAATGTACCTGCCATAGTCAAATTCAGTCCTGGTACCAACAACATAAATGAATCTCCCCAATCCTGTAGAGATGGTTGATTTATGGTTTGTAGGGACCCAGTTGGCTGCACCAATATTGTGCAGGAGGGAAAATTTTATGCTTAGCTTGCTAGAATTTAGCTTGCCTTGTCTTCCAGTTCAGGGCAAGCCTCATTTGATCTTCCAAGAAATTTGTTAATTTCAGATGGAGAGAAATTAACCCTTCTTCCTCTCACATATACACATTCAAAGTCAGCTGACCTTCCATCAGCACATTCATCAGACAAATTCACTATGAATTCCTTGACCAGATTTTCATAGCATTTGGTAAATTTTACCACAGTCTTCATTAGTCCAACAGCTTTGATCAGGTCCATGATTTCCTTGCAATCCATGGCACCATTGTTTAGTTCTCTTTCCAAGGCTATTCTCTTCAAGCAAACATACTTCCATCTGTTGGCATTTTCAGGGTGGTGAAATGAAATGTTGTCAGTGGGGACTTCAGGAACTCTAGCCATTTTGCTAGAAGGGACTTTCCTTCTGAGAGGAATGTCTTCAGCATCAATTTCAAATTCTGATTCCTCATCAGAATCAGTAGGCTCAGGTTCTTTTCTCTTTGTTATTGGTTGTCTTGCAGCCTTTGAGAGACTCCCAGTATGCACTTGGGCTTTCACCTTCCCTTTGGACAGTCCAGTCTTCACAGTACCAGTCTTGCCTTCAGACTTGGTTTTCTTATCAGCAGGTTTCTCTTTGATTAGACATTTTGCAGCATCTTGATTACCCTTCCTGTTCATCATTCTCCTAGCTATGCTAGGGTTGATATTTGCAATCAGGTCATTTTTTGAGTATTCCTCATCCACATCAATAACAGGTGGTTCAACATTCTTTTCTGAGGGGTTCTGAATATCATCAAGGTTTTCAGATGATTTTTGAATGTTGTCATTTGGTGTCTCAACATTCTCAGAGACATATGGATTTGCTTTAACATTTGGGCTTGCTGATTCTTGATTTAATGGAACAGAAATCCCCGGTACAGAGTGGTTCTCACTCAGGATTCTTGTAACAAGCCTAGCTATTGCTTGATGTACATAAGCTGATCCTTCCCTATTTGGTACAGAAGATGAAGGTTGAGAGGGATTACCGGATGAAGTAGCCTGAGACCTTCCTGCATGCCTTGTTCTCAGCTTTTTGACCTTGGAAGGGTTAGTTTCCATTTCTCTAAGAGGAGTAATCTCCAGGACTTCAGTATCCATGCATGAGGTGATTGCCCTAGAATTTTGATCATATGATGAAGATGAAACGGTCGTCTTGGATGAGGATGATGTTTGAGACATTCTGATAGTCTTAGAAAACCAGTACCAACTAGAGAGAAAACTTTGATTGAGAGATTGGGAGTTGTTGCAAAGTCGAGAGAGGAAGGAGGCAAATGTGTGTCTATTCAACTTCTTAATAATTTTGAAAGAATTGGGGAAATATATGATTAACCCACTTAAAATAGACTTAACAAAAATAACTCCTTCAACCCTTGTTTTGAGCAAAATTAATTGCTATAATTTCTCATGTTGGCAAATACCCAACTTGCCCCTCAAGTTTTCAAATTGATTTGCATCAAGAGCCTTGGTAAAAATGTCAGCCAGCTGTAGCTTAATGGCAACATGTTCCAGTTTAATTGTCTTCTCCTCTACAAGGTCTCTGATAAGGTAATTTTTAAGGTCAATGTGCTTGGTCTTGCTATGCTGAATAGGGTTCTTGGAAATATTGATTGTACTCAGATTGTCACAGTACAATGTCACAACATCTTGTGAGACATTATACTCAGTGAGCATCTGTTTTATCCAGATAATTTGAGAACAGCTGCTACCAGATGCAATGTATTCAGCCTCAGCACAAAAAGGGAGTCTTTTGGCATGTATCATAGTTCTGGCAGATTCCTGTATGATCCTATTTTTCCTCTCTTCAACTCCATTTTGTTGGGGAGTTATAGGAGAAGAGAATTCATGACTAATTTCTTCTGAGGAACAGAACTTATTAAACTTGCTGTTTTCAAATTCCTTGTCATGATCACTTATGATTCTGACAATACACCCTTCTCTTTGAATTCTTTTGCACAGTTCTTTAAAAACTTCAAAGTCATCCACCACAACATAGGCATATCTCTTTCCACCAAGACTTTTCACCTGCATTGGTCCCATATGAAGAAGATCTAGAACCTTAGAGGTGGTCATATGTCTTGACTTTGGATGTGACATCCTAGTCTGCTTACCAACCTGACATTCACCACAAACTCTCCCTTCATCAATTTGCAGTCTTGGAATCCCTCTGACTGCCTCCATGGAGATAATCCTTTTCATTCCTCTTAGATGAAGATGGCCAAGTTTTTGGTGCCACAGTTTCACCTCTTTTTCTTCTTTGGCAATAGAACACACAGTGGAGTTATTAGTGTTCTCAGGTTCCCACAAGTAACAGTTGTCTTTAGATCTGACTCCTTTCATTACAATTTCTTGTTTTTCATTAATTACAAGACATTCAGATTTTGAGAAGTTGACCTTGAATCCTAGATCACATAATTGACTGATACTAATGAGATTAGCAGTCAGGCCTTTTACCAATAGTACTTCATTCAGATTTGGAACTCCAGGGCAGTCCAAATTACCAACTCCTTTGATTTCACCTCTAGCACCATCTCCAAAGGTCACATAACTAGTGGTGTGAGATTTAACATTATTGAGAATGTTCTTGATTCCAGTCATGTGTTTAGAACACCCACTGTCAAAGTACCAGTCTTCCTTTGCAGAGACTCTCAGGGAAGCGTGGGCTATCAGGGCAGTAGCCTTTTTCTTCCATTGAGGAGTATGTGGTACCCTGTTAGCCTTAGGTTTGACACATGGGTTCTGATTAGGGTATCCATACAATCTGAAGCAGAAAGGCTTTATGTGACCAAACCTCCCACAATGATGACATCTCCATCTTTGGTACTTTTTCTTCATATTTCTCTGTTCCCGATGTTGAGTGTTATGTTGTGACATCTGCTTTGACATTTGTTCATCAGACCTGATCTTCTTGTCTGCACCAGATTTCTTTGCTCCCACAAATCCTTGTCCAGACTTGTTTCCCACATTTTGTCCAACCTGAAGGATTTCTTCCAATTTGTCAGTTCCATTTGTCAGCATCTTGACAGATTTGGTCATCTGGTTCAATTTTGAGTTCAGCATTTGAACTTCCCCTTCTAGATGACTTATAGTTTCAAGGTCTGCCCTTTTTTTAGCCTCCAACTTTATGATGAGTTTTGTTTGTCTCTCATTTTGCACACAGACTTCAGCACTTCTGATACACAATTTCTTATAAGTATCAGCCAGTTCTTCAAATCTCACTTCCTCATCACTAGTGTCACTTTCAGAGGTACAAACACCAGTTAGTGCAGTAACTAGTTTGGCAGATTCTTCTTCAGAGTTACTTTCTGAATCACAGTCAGACCAGGTAACAGTCATACCTTTCTTTTGTTTCTTAAGAAAGGTAGGACATTCAGCTCGAATATGCCCATACTGTAACACCCCAATTCTACCCCTCGTAATTAATAATAAAATCAGAGTTTCAAAATTTCATCCAAACATAAGTTGAGGTATCACATATTCGTGTTTTCATCACTTTGCATTATAATGCACATCACAAAAATCAAAAGTCGGATATACCGATTCATAACATAAATCATCATATAAACATATAACTAATCACAGCACAGCGGATGTGTTCACAAAATGTATGTATCATCATGTTATCATCAGTACATAAAGTCATAAGATAGTACACATAAACTATCCTATCAAAATAATAACGTCGCCCAAATCCCGAGTGTTACTACTATCAGAGCAGAGCGACTCAAAATAAAGAGACTCGAGCTAATCCTCATCATCCTCGCGGATCACCTGCACGTTACCAATATAAAGGCAACGGCGAAACAAGTAAAGGGTGAGATACTCCAAAACATATAATTAAAGGCATGATAAAATATATAAATGGTTTTGGAATCATAAATGATATAGATTAATAAGAATATGTCAACAATTATCAAATCTCACATACTTTAAAGTCATCATTTAGTGTATAAGATCAACACTTTAATATCATCACATAATCACCATAATCATGTCAAAACAAGACATAAACTCCATCGCCATAAACTCATATCGTCGCTTTACCGTCATGGTATATCCATCACATAATTTTTATGAAATTATCACATCATAATCACTTTATATTCAACACAAAAATCATCACAAAATAAAGTATCATATAACATCGCAATTCATTGTAAGTCATCAAATAAAACTCAACGCCAAAAGACTCAAAAATAAACATAACCGACTCCATGAGACACGACTATGTTATGCATGTGGTACCCGTCGCTTTTGTCCATAATTAGGGACATTCGGCATAAAAGCCCATCGTTGCTTTGGCATAAAAGCCCTCGTCGCTTGGCATAAAAGCCCTCGTCGCCAATGCAATGTATGTGACTCGACAACACGACATCACAAACACGACACAACAAAACATCATCATCGCACATCAAAATTTGGTATAAAACCCACGTCGCCATATTTATCCACATCAAGATAAACATATCATCGCATTGCATATCATCAAGTACTCATTATAAATAAACCGTCGCAAACATCATATTTAATCACACCACTTCATAATCAAATAATTCACTAAATTTCAAACACGGAAAAATAGTCAAACATCAATAATCGTCGCGAAAGTCATTCATAATAATCGGCACCAATCATAATCATTAACGTTGAAATCGGATTGTCCATACGCGACTTAAACCGACTAAAACGCAACCCGGTTCAACTTAACCGTAAATTGACTTATTTCGGGTCGCTCCGTTAAAAACTCGCAATCTCGAAAAACTAACTTTACCACGACGTTCTACACGTCAAAATTAGCTAGCACGTCTATTTTCGTTAAATTCGGAACAACTTACTTCGTCGCCGAAATTGCCGAAATCGGGAAATTGGAACATAATCGGGTTCCAAATTAAATCGGCTAACTTAAGTCATAACTATATTTAATTATTATAAATATTTAATATATTAATTTAAGAAAATAAAAACAAAACATAATTTAAATAATTTCTAAACTTAGTATAGTAATTATACTGCTATTATTTTTTCTAAGTTCATTAAAAGAACATACTGCTAGTAACTTCTAAAATCCATTTTAATAAATATGGCTACTTGTTTCTAACTTCATTTTATCACCGCTAGTACAACTTCCTATACGCATATGCTGTTCTAACTTCATTTAGTACACCAAACATCACCAAACACTTCACTAAAATACATAACAATCAAATTCACCTATAAACATAAACACTTTCTCCAATAATCACTTATTAAAATAAGCTCTTAAAGCTACCTAATTCCTCATAATCATATAGAAAATTTCACTAGCTTTCCAACGCATCAAACGGCGCCTAAATCGGAGTTACGGTTCAAAAGTTATGGCCGAAACGATTTTTGGGAAATGCCAAGTCAGAGCTTCAACACGGGCACCCGTGTGCTGCAACACGGCCCGTGTTGTGAAGCCTGCGCGAAAATCTCATTCTTTTGAGTTTTTATCATTCCACTACCATGGTTTTCTTTCCCATTTCAATACTCTTAATTTCTACAAGCTAGCACCTAATACACCCACAAACCATACTCCTAATCCAACTTCTCTAAACCATTCTAACAATCAACCAACAAAACCCTATAAAATCAACTATCCATTTTACCCCCAAATCCAAAATATATTTACCAAAACCTAACAATATGAGATGGAGAATCAAACCCCTTACCTTGGTGTGGGTTTTCTTGAAACAAGATGATGAAGATGTTGTAACTCCACCCTAGCTTCCTTTCTTCTCTTCTCCTCTTTTCTTTCTTCTTTCTCCTCTCTTCTTTTCTTCTTCCTCTACTCTTACTAACTTTCCTTCTCTCTTTTATAAAACTCCCTTCTACTACTAACTTTCCTCCCTCTATCTTTCTAAAATTGTAATTTGGCCCCAACAATTATTTAATTCAAATTATAATATATAACCCTATTAAACAATATTACATTAAATAATATTTATTCTATATAAACCTAATCATGCCAATTAATCAAACAAAGCCAAATATTACTACACACCAAATTAATATTACTCAAAATAGTATTTTATCATTATGAATATTTTTACTTTAAATAGCCGGATTAACATTTAATCGAAAACGGGGTGTTACAACTCTCCCCCACTTAAAAGATTTTCGGCCTCGAAAATTTTGACCAAAACGAACAAATCGGGACATGCCTACGCATTCGTCCACCCAATCCTTGCGTTAATTTACAACATACAAAATACACCTAACACAAGGGCATCTCCCTAGCCATAACGTTTAGACAAGAACAGCCATGCCGAGATGCGAAGCCCATACAATGCACTCGACAATCTACTAACACCCAACAACTAAACAAGTCGCAGACACACCGGTTCGCTCGAGAACTAAACAAACAAGATCGGTACCATTCTAACGTCTCAACCATAGAATTAGTCATACACTCGAACCGATGCCTCGGAAACGAGTCACTAAAGGTAGGAACATAAAGTCCTACGACACAACACCGACACCATCGCTAAAACAAAAACAACAAAATGGTTATACAAACCAAAACTGAAACGATCAGAAAGGATAAAACCACGCGTGCTACACAAACACGAAAAGATGCCATCATTCACGCATAAGTACGAACTCAAGAATTACACTTGCAGTTATCGCTCTCCTTCCAGAAATCACAAGGTCACCTCGTCCTTGTAGATTACCAACGTACCACCCTTGAACAATACCAAGTTACCCAAACATAACTGAACTGCGACACACCACTCATCCTAGGACGTATACTGACGACTTGCGACTATAACTCACTAGCTCAAATCCAACAATCCCGCATACTCGCTAAAACTCAATGCTCGATACCTAAACCATGCTGTGTCACTTTATGCATAAGATGCCAACCGTAAAACAACTTGGTTACTCCTAAACTTCCCAATCACCCAAAATGGATACGTTCAAAGCGTACACCCATCAAGACACCTCGCAACATCAGCTTCATCAACTCGAAGAATCACTCTTTCATTCTCGATTGATCAACGTCCGTTGATCCTCTGAAATACACGACATAGTTTGACCTCTTCAAATACTGTCCAAATATTTCACTTGTGAAACTTCGATGTATACACTTGACTTCCACGAAGTCTTCCCTTATAACAATTCAATTCCCAGAGTTTAATTAAGTAATCACCATCCTCGCATCGCCGCAACGATTAATACACTGATTTCTTATTCGAAACATTTCTCATATTTTCAATCTTCTAAAGTGGTAATCCAAACCAAACACTCTCTCAAGAACTCTACTCATCAATTTCGTCTCATACTCCTGAAATTACAACATAGTTTGGACTTAGAACCATAACATCAATTTCTATGGGATCCAACATAAACACCGTCGCGACCGACTTCAGTCACAAATAGAACATCTTCCTCTATAAAACATCAATCATCTTTAAGTACCTGTGGCTACCAAACCATCATCAAATTCCTTACCGCCAAGACTTATTTTAGTCGTAATCTAATAATCCACCGCGACCATTAGTATCCGGCGAAATCCATATGGTAGTAGTGAACGAATCCTTAATAACCTTATGAGTTTAATCTCAACAAGCGTCTCAAAACAAACATGCAACATTCTTTCAAAATAATAAATCTCAAATAAGATATTCTTGGGTTATCCTCAATTTCAACTTAATAAACTCAACAACAGACGAAGTCTCTTATAGATTCATTCTCAACTTGAATTGTCTTCAACAATTCTAATCTCCTTGTCGTTAACATCTGTACCTATAAGGTTCCAATGAGCATAACTGCATCAAACTCTAACTCCCGCATCCGATAATTTTCCATAAGAAAAATCGAATCGTTCTAAGGTAGTAATACACTTTTCCAACTCTATGTCGAAATACATCTTACGTCCAAAACAAAATATCATAACACGTCGCACCAGGTTCTTCAGTACAAAACAAAACCAAAATCAAGGCATTCGCTAAACTTTTCACCGGCTAAAACAAATTTGCTTCCCATTGCGAAGTCCAATTAGTGACTCAACCATTTCGGGTCAAAATACTCACGATCAATACCAACTCATAAAAATATCTTCCATCAAACTCACAAAGTTAACCATCCAAAACAAAAGAACTTCTAAACTATGAATTAGCCCCTTAAAGTCTTCGACAAGACCCAAAATAGATCTTCGCGGAACTGTCTAAAATATTGCCGTCTAAGTTGCTTACTTAAGACACTCACGTCCAACAGTTCTAAAACTCCTTCTTTAGAGGACTCAACATGCACCAATCTAACTCCACTACTGATAACGCAACACTCGGATGCTTGCCACAATCCCTTAACTTGATGTAAACCAAATAATATCCATGAACACGAAACAACTCTTCAGCTACTCATGAGAGTACTGTTGGAACATTTCAAAATCTTACCTGACGCATTAGTCACACTAATGACATCAGCTTATACTCGCCCGGACCATACATTATCTTGAAAAGCATTACCTGAACATCTTCAACCCTCACACTAACCCATAGGCAGCCAGACTTCAAAACGATCTCACTAAACACATAAACTCCAAATAACTGCTTCACTTAAATATCAATCCTCTGAAGCAGACACTCGTCCTCAACATCCGCTTCATTCCTTGACTACAAACGACACACCAACATTAGGTAACCTTTGCTCTTCTCGAACAACACAATCGGCGCACTCCACAGCGAACCACTCGAACAAACAAACTCTACTAAAACCAATATTCAAGTTGACTCTTCAACTCTAATTCAGAAACAAACATCCCTTAAGGATACTTCGAATCCCAACTAGTTCCAGAAACTAAATCCATCAAAACTTCACCTCGCACTACAGCGGTAATTCACTCACATTTCCACAAAAGGTTTCGGAAGAATCACAACAAGAAGGTCGCTTGCCAAAAATCTTATTTCTCACCAAAATCCAAATTCGCCCACAACTCAAGTAACCATGCACTGCCTTGTGCCAACTCATCTGCTTCACACTCTAATAAGTTGGCAAGACAAGTCTATCCCAAACAACACAATTCCCGACTACTATCAACAAGAGATTAAGGATGATCAGTCCCTCGATTTGTCAATGGACAGTCGACAATCATGAGGTGACATTAACCATCGTTACCAAACTACACATCATCTTCAATCTTACCCCTCAAGTTACTTAAACATAACCATGCTTGAAGCATCAATTGTTCGGCACTACCTACATCTTACAATCGGCGGTATACTGAACCAACCTCTTGCACAAAACTTCAGAGAAGAAACTTCTCCCCCACTTATTTCACACGTACCTCTGCAGACAACGAAAAGGACACAAACAAGTACCGACAGTGTTTCACACACATGTCGCATACCAAAAGGGATTAAACACATAAACAACCTGGCCGATAGACCGACCTGCTCTGATACCACTAATGTAACACCCCAATTCTACCCCTCGTAATTAATAATAAAATCAGAGTTTCAAAATTTCATCCAAACATAAGTTGAGGTATCACATATTCGTGTTTTCATCACTTTGCATTATAATGCACATCACAAAAATCAAAAGTCGGATATACCGATTCATAACATAAATCATCATATAAACATATAACTAATCACAGCACAGCGGATGTGTTCACAAAATGTATGTATCATCATGTTATCATCAGTACATAAAGTCATAAGATAGTACACATAAACTATCCTATCAAAATAATAACGTCGCCCAAATCCCGAGTGTTACTACTATCAGAGCAGAGCGACTCAAAATAAAGAGACTCGAGCTAATCCTCATCATCCTCGCGGATCACCTGCACGTTACCAATATAAAGGCAACGGCGAAACAAGTAAAGGGTGAGATACTCCAAAACATATAATTAAAGGCATGATAAAATATATAAATGGTTTTGGAATCATAAATGATATAGATTAATAAGAATATGTCAACAATTATCAAATCTCACATACTTTAAAGTCATCATTTAGTGTATAAGATCAACACTTTAATATCATCACATAATCACCATAATCATGTCAAAACAAGACATAAACTCCATCGCCATAAACTCATATCGTCGCTTTACCGTCATGGTATATCCATCACATAATTTTTATGAAATTATCACATCATAATCACTTTATATTCAACACAAAAATCATCACAAAATAAAGTATCATATAACATCGCAATTCATTGTAAGTCATCAAATAAAACTCAACGCCAAAAGACTCAAAAATAAACATAACCGACTCCATGAGACACGACTATGTTATGCATGTGGTACCCGTCGCTTTTGTCCATAATTAGGGACATTCGGCATAAAAGCCCATCGTCGCTTTGGCATAAAAGCCCTCGTCGCTTGGCATAAAAGCCCTCGTCGCCAATGCAATGTATGTGACTCGACAACACGACATCACAAACACGACACAACAAAACATCATCATCGCACATCAAAATTTGGTATAAAACCCACGTCGCCATATTTATCCACATCAAGATAAACATATCATCGCATTGCATATCATCAAGTACTCATTATAAATAAACCGTCGCAAACATCATATTTAATCACACCACTTCATAATCAAATAATTCACTAAATTTCAAACACGGAAAAATAGTCAAACATCAATAATCGTCGCGAAAGTCATTCATAATAATCGGCACCAATCATAATCATTAACGTTGAAATCGGATTGTCCATACGCGACTTAAACCGACTAAAACGCAACCCGGTTCAACTTAACCGTAAATTGACTTATTTCGGGTCGCTCCGTTAAAAACTCGCAATCTCGAAAAACTAACTTTACCACGACGTTCTACACGTCAAAATTAGCTAGCACGTCTATTTTCGTTAAATTCGGAACAACTTACTTCGTCGCCGAAATTGCCGAAATCGGGAAATTGGAACATAATCGGGTTCCAAATTAAATCGGCTAACTTAAGTCATAACTATATTTAATTATTATAAATATTTAATATATTAATTTAAGAAAATAAAAACAAAACATAATTTAAATAATTTCTAAACTTAGTATAGTAATTATACTGCTATTATTTTTTCTAAGTTCATTAAAAGAACATACTGCTAGTAACTTCTAAAATACATTTTAATAAATATGGCTACTTGTTTCTAACTTCATTTTATCACCGCTAGTACAACTTCCTATACGCATATGCTGTTCTAACTTCATTTAGTACACCAAACATCACCAAACACTTCACTAAAATACATAACAATCAAATTCACCTATAAACATAAACACTTTCTCCAATAATCACTTATTAAAATAAGCTCTTAAAGCTACCTAATTCCTCATAATCATATAGAAAATTTCACTAGCTTTCCAACGCATCAAACGGCGCCTAAATCGGAGTTACGGTTCAAAAGTTATGGCCGAAACGATTTTTGGGAAATGCCAAGTCAGAGCTTCAACACGGGCACCCGTGTGCTGCAACACGGCCCGTGTTGTGAAGCCTGCGCGAAAATCTCATTCTTTTGAGTTTTTATCATTCCACTACCATGGTTTTCTTTCCCATTTCAATACTCTTAATTTCTACAAGCTAGCACCTAATACACCCACAAACCATACTCCTAATCCAACTTCTCTAAACCATTCTAACAATCAACCAACAAAACCCTATAAAATCAACTATCCATTTTACCCCCAAATCCAAAATATATTTACCAAAACCTAACAATATGAGATGGAGAATCAAACCCCTTACCTTGGTGTGGGTTTTCTTGAAACAAGATGATGAAGATGTTGTAACTCCACCCTAGCTTCCTTTCTTCTCTTCTCCTCTTTTCTTTCTTCTTTCTCCTCTCTTCTTTTCTTCTTCCTCTACTCTTACTAACTTTCCTTCTCTCTTTTATAAAACTCCCTTCTACTACTAACTTTCCTCCCTCTATCTTTCTAAAATTGTAATTTGGCCCCAACAATTATTTAATTCAAATTATAATATATAACCCTATTAAACAATATTACATTAAATAATATTTATTCTATATAAACCTAATCATGCCAATTAATCAAACAAAGCCAAATATTACTACACACCAAATTAATATTACTCAAAATAGTATTTTATCATTATGAATATTTTTACTTTAAATAGCCGAATTAACATTTAATCGAAAACGGGGTGTTACACATATCCTTCACAACCATGGCATTGAATTCCTCTGCCTTGATTTCCCTTCTCTTCAGACCTTGGTCTTCTGCTGGAGTCATAAGATCTGTTAATGTCAGAGGGGATGTTCTCAACATTTGACCTTGACTTTGGATCCATTCTCTTGATGAGTTTGTTGAATTGTCTTCCAAGCATGGCTATAGCTTCTGAAATATTTTCTTCTTCATCCTCTTTGTTTTCATCTTCAGTGTTGGATACAAGTGCTATGCTCTTGTTTTTCTTGTCAGCATTGTCACTGATCCCCATCTCAAAAGTCTGAAGAGACCCAATGAGTTCATCCACCTTTAAGTTGCTGATGTCCTGGGCTTCCTCTACAGCAGTTACCTTCATTTCAAATCTTTTAGGTAGGGATCTGAGAATCTTTCTCACCAGTTTTTCTTCAGACATCTTTTCACCCAATGCTCCTAAGGTGTTGGCAATCTCCAAGATGTTCATGTGAAACTCATGAATGGTTTCATCTTCCTTCATCCTTAGGTTCTCAAACTTTGTAGTCAGCATCTGAAGCCTTGACATTTTTACTTTGGATGTGCCTTCATGGGTAGTTTTGAGAGTGTCCCACACTTCCTTGGCCAGTTCACATTGATGTACTAGTCTGAAAATGTTTCTATCAATTCCATTGAACAAGGCATTTAAAGCTTTGGAATTTCCCAGGGCTAACTCATCTTCTTCTTTGCTCTATTCTTCCTCAGGCTTCAGACTGATTGTCCCATCTTTCTCAGTTATGGTGGGATGGTTCCATCCTTTGTCAGCAGCTCTCCAAGCCTTTTTGTCCAGAGATTTTAAGAAGGCAATCATACGAGGTTTCCAGTAGTCATAATTTGTTCCATCCAGAATGGGTGGTCTATTTCCAAAAACTCCTTCTTTGTCCATAGTGCCAGAAAGTGATATCCCTAGATCTCACCCAGTAATACAGGCAGGGTGCCTGCTCTGATGCCAATTGAAATTCTGGCAGCAGATACTCAATGTCACAATGAATGTTATGACACCGTATCTGACTTTCTATAAGACAGTAAATAAAAACAGTAAAGAACACAATCAATTGTTTACCCAGTTCTGTGTGAAACAACACCTACTCTAGGGGCTACCAAGCCAGGGAGGAAATCCACTATAAGAGATATTAATTCAGGAATAAACCAACCGGTTTATCTCCTTCACTTAAGACCTACCCAATGCAACTTCAATCTAAGTTCTACTTAAACCTGAGTTCCTACTCACTCCCCCTCAATCATAGCAGTGATACTTAAAACAATTGACTAATGAATTAATGAAGACACTCTTCAGAACATACACTTGATTATGCTTCACAGCTTTTTAATCAAGTAACACAAACACTCTTGCTTCACAGCTTTGAGTGATACATAAACCTAACTTGACTTTGCTTCAAAGATTTAGTCAAGAGACACAAAACACTCTTGCTTCAAAGCTTTGAGTGATACATAAACCTAACTTGACTTTGCTTCAAAGCTTTAGTCAAGAGACACAAAGCACTCTTGCTTCAAAGCTTTGAGTGATACAAAAACCCTTACAATCAAAACCTATTCCAAGTCACTTATCACAATGATACTTGCTTGGATTACAGCAGTTAAAACTATACAGCTCCTAATTGGTCTTCAGTCCAAGAGTTACTTTCCAAACAGCAATCCTGTTGAATATATAGAAGATGTTTCTTCAGTTAGGGTTTCCATAAAAAGCTAGGGTTAATTAGGTTTAACCTTAAGACTTGGTCACAAGACTTTATCAACCAGATTAGGGTTGAGCTAGGTTAACCCAAAGACCACGGGAGATTCTGTTCTGGAAGGAATGAGCCAACTTCCTGAAAAATCTCAGAATTAACCAAACTGCACTACTGTTAGATCAATACAGGATGTCTTAACATTTGTTATGACATCAGAATTCCTGTTTACTGATTTTGGTAGAAGGCAATAAATGTGATATTTTGCAAAATGCTCAGATACACACTCATACACAGTAGCTACTGTATGCCATACTTTTTCTGCATAAGGTACCTAATAATCCATAATGTTATGACATCAGTCATGACATTTACACACCTAGTTTTACCAAAAATACATGCCAATAACTAAACACTTACAATCACGACGCCAATGCCATTACCCAAAGAGTTTGAAGCTCCATCGAAGTACATAGACCATCAGGATCCTTCTTCAGGTCCTTCATCCGGTCCAGGTGTCTCACAATCAGTCACTAACATGATATTCTCGTCCGGAAATTCAAAGTTCATAGACTGGTAATCATCCACTGCCTGATGTGCCAAATGGTCTGCCAATACACTTCCCTTGATTGCCTTTTGAGTCGTATATTGGATGTCATACTCAGTCAAGATCATCTGCCATCTTGCTATTCTTTCGGACAAGGCAGGCTTTTCGAAGATATACTTGATTAGATCCATCTTTGATATCAACAGAGTAGTGTAAGTCAGCATATACTGTCTCAGCCGACGAGCAGCCCATGCCAAAGCACAGCAAGTTTTCTCGAGCAGTGAGTATCGGGTCTCACAGTCGGTAAACTTTTTGCTAAGGTAATAAATAACATGCTCTTTTCAGCCAGACTCGTCATGTTGCCCCAGCACACACCCCATTGAGTTGTCGAGCACTGTCAAGTATAAGATCAGAGGTCTCCCTTCAACTGGTGGCATCAGAATGGGTGGTTCTTGGAGATACTCTTTGATCCTTTCGAAAGCGGCCTGGCATTCATCGTTCCAACGTACTACTTGATCTTTCTTCAGCAGCTTGAAGATTGGTTCACAAGTAGCAGTTAGGTGCGAGATGAATCAGGAAATGTAATTCAGTCGTCCCAGGAAGCCTCTGACTTCTTTCTCTGTTCTAGGAGCTGGCATCTTCTGTATAGCTTTCACTCTTGCAGGGTCCACTTGAATACCTTTGTCGCTTACGACGAAACCCAACAGCTTACCAGATCTCACCCCGAAGGTGCACTTGTTCGGGTTTAACCTCAGCTTGTACAACTTCAGTCTGTCAAACAGCTTCTGCAGATGGTCAAGGTGTTCTTCCTCAGTCTGAGACCTTGCAATCATATCGTCGACGTATACTTCAATCTCATGATGGATCATGTCATGAAACAAAGAAACCATGGCACGCTGATATGTTTCCCCAACATTCTTCAGTCCAAAAGGCATGACCTTGTAGCAAAAGGTACCCCACTGAGTAACAAAGGTCGTCTTCTCTATGTCTTCGGGAGCCATTTTAATCTAGTTATAACTGGAGAAGCCATCCATGAAGGAGAAGACCTTGTGCTGAGCGGTGTTGTCAACCAGAACGTCAATATGAGGTAGAGGGAAGTCATCCTTGGGGCTCGCCCTGTTCAAATCCCTGTAGTCAACACACATTTGGACCTTGCCATCCTTCTTTGGCACTGGAACCACATTGGCCACCCACTGAGGATAAGAAGTAACTGCTAGAAAGCCGGTGTCAAACTGTTTCATAACTTCAGCCTTGATTTTCTCAGACATCTCTGGGCGCATACGACGAACCTTCTATTTCACTGGAGGACAGTCTTCCTTGGTAGGCAGGCGATGAACCACAATATCAGTATCCAACCCCGGCATATCTTTGTAAGACCAGGAAAATATCTCAACATAGTCATGCATCATTTGAATCAACCGTTGTTTCACACTAAACTCCAGATTTGCACCGATTTTAACTTCCTTCTTGTCTGTCTCAGTACCCATATTCATTAATTCCATCGGCTCTTCATGTGGCTGAATGGCCCTCTCTTCCTGGAGTAACAGTCTTGCAAGTTCACTAGGCACTTCGCAATCATCTTCACCTTTGTCTTCAGCTAAGTTGATCGGATTTTCGAAGTCATAACTGGAAGTAGCAGAGTCGTTACCAGTGAGATCCAGAGTGGATGTGGACCTGTATATGTGAGTGTGTGTAAAATAGCTGTTTTGCAATATATAATAAAGAAAAACAAGGAGCGCAAAATTTGAAATGCAAAAAACGTCCAATGCTTTTATTAATGATATATGAAAATGACACACAAAAGCCCTCACAAATGAAGCCACAGTGTCCTGGGTAAGACACCAGGCCATAAAGTTTAAAACATTGTATGTTACAAGTTCAACACAAAAAGTTTCATTACTGGGTGATGACAGAAACGGGCATAGAATCCTTCGCTGTCCAGTTGCTTAATCCACCATTGGCAGTCGGGTAGATCCAACTGTTGATATCAAACTCTTCATCATCGTCATCTCTGATAGCATTCACCCCTGCATCTTATTTAGGCTTCTCTGGTGCTCCGAACTCAATCTCCTTTGCATCAATCAAGTCTTGTACCTTGTTCTTCAGACTCTATGATACGGTGGGAGAACTGACTGTGGTTTTGCGTTCGTATTCGCACTTGTGCGGTTGAGCAAGAGTCGCCACCGACTTTTTATTTTATCCTAAAGGAAAGGTTAAAAAAGCACAGCAAAAACCTTTTGAGATATTTCGTGGGTTCGGGGGGTAGATTATGAAAAGGGAAGGTATTAGCACCCTTTTCATCCATGGTTATCCATGGGCTCTTAGTTACTTGGTTTTTTAGATCACTTGCCTTGATTTTTTGATTGCTTGAAAATGGTGTATGTGTGAGTGTTTTTTGAAAATGTTTTGGAAGAAGATGCCTTGTCTTAGGCGACCAATGTATTTGACTCGTGTTTGAATGTTTTACAAAAGTGTGGATCTTTTTCGAAAAGATGTTTCAAATGTTTTTGAGAGTTTGTTTGAAAGTGTCGTGGATTATGGTTTTTGAAAAGAAGGCAAGTGTTTTTGCAAATTGATCTCAAGTAACTAAGAGTTTTGTCTACCCTATTGTACTCAAAGGTTTTCTCTATGTTTTCAACCATTTTTAACAATTTTGTTCCACCATTGAAATTGGTGGACAATCTTGTGTTTAGGATGTGAAAGGGACGGGCGCGGGTCATCGTATGGACCACGAATGCAATGGTGCCAAGTGTCTTTGGCAATTTGTTTTGAAGGGACTATGATCATTCCGTTTAGGCAACATTCGAAAGCGTCATCGAGGGACTTATGATCATTTGAATTTGTTTTGCCAAAGATACTCGACGTGCAAGCATGGCCCATTTTGGAAGGCAACATGTGGGATTACCCTAGAGGGTGCAAGTGTGATTGTGTATTGATTTCATGTATTTGTCTTGTATTAGGTTATCTAGCGTTTGATTTTATGTACATGCAAGCCCTAGGTCTAACCATGGTATAATTGAAAGCGGTAAATTGCGAAAATGTAAAATCTACGCTATTACAAAGTAAGTATCCGGGAGTGGGGGTACAATATTCACAAATGGGGATGAGACTTATAGTATCCAATAAGTTACAACCAAATCTAATTTGCGATCAAATGTAAATAATGTATATCAATGCATAAGATAAACAAGTGTGTATAGGGGCATTGTATTGTGTTTGTATTGTGTACGTGTATATGTGCATGTGATTATTTACAAGTTAGGATGTGAAACTGAACATGTATTAAGTATTGCTTTGGAGAAAAAGTTGAATGTTTATTTAACTTAATTAATAATCTTGTGTAAAAAGAAAGTTTTAAGAAAAGAAAGTATTCTAAATTTAAAAGTTATCATTTTACATTTGATATATATAAAAAATAGTATCTTTATATTGTTAATAAGAATATTTGAATTAAGAAAAAAAGTGTTTTCAATTTTAATTATGGTGTAATAAAAAATGTATCTTTATTATTTATGAAAAAGTATATTTAAATAAATATCAAGAAACAAAGTAGAAAAAAGTATTTTTGTTTATTATAAACAAATTAAATGAAAAGTATTTTCAATATTTATTATATGGTGTGATAAAAAATGGTTCTTTGTTTGTATGTACAAATTAGAATAAATTTTAATAAAAAGAAAGTGTTTTAAACAAACATATTTTTAGGTATTTTATGTATTAATGTACAAATAAGTATTTTACTAAAAAAGGTTTAACACTCTAATTACATTATATTTTGTATTAATATATTAATGTTTTTTATTGTATTATTGTATTATTTAATTATATTAGTATATATTTCTTTCAAAAGAGTTAAGTCAAAATAAAATTTTAGTTTATAAAAAAAATGAAATGAAGAGAAGAATAGAAAAATAAGCAGGCTTAGGAAAGTGTTAAGGCCCAAATCAGAATTGGCATAAGGGGGCGTGAATTGGAATATAGTGGGCTTAGGTGTACTTGAGACGGGCAAGGCCCAGCGAGTGAAACAAGCATTTTTAGGGTTAGATGGTTTCGTTTTAGTTGGGGGAAAGCTTTAGGGTTTGGTGAGCAGCGCGCCGTTTGTTCGTTCGTTTTCGTATTCTTCTTCGTCTTCCTGAGCGATACCCTCCGCCACAGAGCCACCAGCATCCTTCATTTCCCCTTCCCTCCAACGATAGCGTCAAGGCGACAGAATTAGGTAACCAATTTAACTCGTTAGGGTTTGTTACAAATGTACATGCTATGATTGTCTAATCCTGTTGATTTTAACTTCAAGCTTTCTTCAATGTTTGTTTGAGGTTTTGAAAGAAGGACAGAAGGAAAGAGGTACCTTGGAGACGGAGGAAGGAGATGAGGAAAGCTAGGAGGCTCGATGGCGAAGAGGGCGTGAAGACGCTAGCTTGCTCTTTGGTAACTTTTATCTTTTCTTCTTCTTTCTTTCGTTGCCTTGAGCTTCTTTGAAACTGTTGAGCTTGTCGCCTATGATGAAGCCTTCTTCTGAGGCCTTTGAATTGCCTTGAATGCTTCTTTGGTTGCCTCTGAGTACTTTCTCTCTTCCTCTCTTGCTATGATTTTTGTTGTATGCTTAATGCCTTGAACGCTTGTTGAAACGCTTTGAGACGCCTCTGAACGTATTTTGTTTATGTTGCCCCTGAATACTTTCTCTCTTCTTCTCTTATTACCTTGAGCTTGCCTTTGAAACTGTTGAGCTTGTTTAATGGCCCATGATGATGTTGTCTGAGGCTTTCCTGTGTTGTTGCCTTTGTTGGATGCCTGGGTTGCCTTTGACTTTCTTCTTCTCTTTTGCCTTGTGTTGCCTTTGACTTTCTTCTTTTTCTCAGCTATGCTTCTGTACGCTTTTCTGTCGCCTAATTTGACATGTTTCTCTCCTGCCCCATGATGAATCTAGGGTTCTGAGGGCTTGTATACCTTGAATGCTTGTGTATGCTGTTGAATATGCCTTTGTGTTTATTAGAAAATGCCCTATGATGGATGCTCTGAGAGCCTTGAGGGTTTGGTTGCCTTAGACAGGTTCAAACTTCTTTGGAGCCTTTAGGCTTTGAAAGGTTTAGGAACCTGTGTTTTGACATTGAGTAGCCTAATCGTTTTGAATGGGATGGTAGGCACAAGGTTTTCTTTTGGTATATGCTGGTTTTTAATGATTAGGCTTTGAATGTTTAAGGTTTGTGAAATAGCAGGTTTAAGGGTTTTTGACTCTTTAGAGTTTAAGGGCTTGACAGGTTTTGATGGTTAGGCCAGGTTTTTGAAGCTTTAGGCAGGATGATGCTGAGGCTTGCTTCAGCTGGTTTGTATGTTGAGTCCTTTTGAGGTTTCAGCAGGTTGGTATGTTGTGAGGTTTTTGACAGGCAGGGTGAGGCTTTGAATGGTTTTAGAGCTTCAACAGGTTTTTTGCTTCATGTTTTTAGCAGGTTTGAGTTTTATGGTTAAGGCTTGAGGCCTAGCAGGTTATGTGTTTGGAGGTTATACTGGTTTTTGAATGATGCAGGTCTGGCTTCAGCAGGTTGGTATGTTGTGAGGTTTTTGACAGGCAGGGTGAGGCTTTGAATGGTTTTAGAGCTTCAACAGGTTTTTTGCTTCATGTTTTTAGCAGGTTTGAGTTTTATGGTTAACGCTTGAGGCCTAGCAGGTTATGTGTTTGGAGGTTATACTGGTTTTTGAATGATGCGGGTCTGGCTCCAGCAGGTTATGCTTGCAATCTTGTATATCAGTTTGTATTGGTTTCTCTGAAAGTTCTACCTCCTCCTCTCTCTTACTGTGTTCAGTCCCTTTGTATATCTTTCTTCCTGCCTAAAAGCCTAAAAACCTGCCCCTTATCTCTTCTTTTTCTCTCTCTTTAGTACACTTTAAAGAATATTAAATGTTTTTCTTGTGTACTTTCTGAAAGGGCCACCCTTATGGGAAATGATGATATGAATAGGTTTTCTTGCATAATAGATTTCCTCTGCATTCTTTATCTTTTCTTGACAGCTTGATATCTTTCCCAAAATCTTCTTTTGACAGCTTGGGTATCTTTGGCATCTTGACAGCAAGTTGTACCTTTTGGCCTTTTTGACATAAAGTAGGAAATTGGATTTTTCAGTTTGGTTTGAACTTGGAGTTTGAGATTTTAAACTTATGCAGTTTTGACACTTTGCATTTTTTCTCAACTTTGCATAAAATTCTTCCCTCTTTGTGAACCGGGAGAAATCCCGTGATTTGCAGAGAGGGTTAACTGATCCCAATCAGTGGCCCTTAATGATGAATTTCTTTTTATCTGTCTTTATTTATTTATCAGTCACTGACTTTTCTCCTTTTCTTTTTGCAGATGAATATTTGGATGGAGAGGAGCAAAGTGAAGAATGAAGAATTAGGGACTTAGAAAATATCTAGAAAAATAGGATAGTTTTATTTTCAATTTAATCATTGTAAACTATTATTATTTTAAATACTTCGTAAATGCATACTTGTATCTAAATAATAATTGTAACAAATGTTTAAATATGAAATAAAAATTCTATTGATCCATTTAATTCTTTTTATCCCTTCTCAATTATTTACTTATTATTTATAGTTCCTTAAATTAAAACAAATGAAAATTAAATTCCAGATATTTAATTCTTAGAATAATAAATAATCAACTAAACATTGACTCTTCATTGATCAAAATAAATGAACTTGGCGCCTCCATCATCTAAAGCAACGCACAGTCAAACGCACTAACTGATCAGACGCATTCCTTTCTTACTGATTTCTTGCCAAGCACTGTAAATCCAATACTGCATATTTCTTTTGACTGGCTCAAACAAACCAACGTGAATTCAAACCAACTGTCTCTTTTACTGATTAAATCAAAACAATGTGAATTCAAACCGAATCTCGGAATAACTTGCAAAGTGCTGTGGAATTTAAATCCTTCTGAGAATATGCCCACAAAACCCTTAATTCCTGATTAAATGCCAAAGAACGTTCACCTGATCAAAATTGAGTCAAAATCAACCAAAACCCTAAGCCAACTGTGTGAAACAATCCAGAGCCCTGAAAATCAGTAAAATCCTAATTTTGCTTGACTGACGAGAAAAGTCCGTTTGTCCGATTCTTGAGCCAATCTGAAAAATCAGGAAATGCCGGAAGCTGCGATTTCTTGTGGAAAAATGCGAGGGCAAATTTTGGGGTACAACAGTTGCCCCTGTTCAATCTTCTTGGACCTGAAGAGTTAGATTGGCAAGTTTGCCTTTCGCGACTTGAAGGTAAAAGAAGATTGGACACTAAAGTACCCAGAAAATTTGCGCTCAGCGATATGATGGTAGAGGTGAATGGGCTTAAAGATGCCATTTGGTGATGGGCTTAAAGATGACATCTGGTGCAATAGAATCTTGTCGGGGGATGGGCTTAGAGATGCCATCTGATAATGGGCTTAGAGATGCCATTTGGTGACTGCTGGTAGGAGGATGGGCTTAAAGATGCCATTTGGTGATGTTGAACTGTATGTCAATCGTGAGTGGACAAGTATCAGAAGGGCATCCATGTTTTGGAACATCTCTGAATTGGGGGTCCGAATGAGCAATAGATTGACATCTATGTCTGGAGAATCTGTAAACTATTTGAGATTGAATAAGCAATAGAGCAGCATCCGTTGTTGGGAAGCGTCCGTAAACTGTTTTCAAAAGTTGAGAAGAGTCTGAACAAGTTGGTAGATTAACATCCATTGTTGGGAAGAATCCGTAAACTGTTTTCAAAAGTTGAGAAGAGTCTGAACAAGTTGGTAGATTGACATCCGTTGTAGGGAAGAATCTGTAAACTGTTTTCAGAAATTGTGAAGTTGAATAAGCAATAGAGCAGCATCCGTTGTTGGGACGCGTCCGTAAACTGTTTTCAAAATTGCACCTGAATAAGTTGGTAGATTAACATCCGTTGTTGGGACGAATCCGTAAACTGTTTTCAGATGTCTCGAAGAGGAACCGGTGTAGGGTTTCCTGATGATGCGTTTGAATGGATCTGGAATAAATATCAGAATGTCGCCGTGTCCGGGTCACATCTGAACTATTTCTGGATGAATCTCGGAAGATGATCTGTGTCTGTCGACTGCTCTTACCTGAAAAGATAGAGGGTTAGTTGTATGCAATGTTATGATGCATGATGCAATGTATGTGGCATCAATGTTTATGACATGAATGTGATGAATGCGCATGTGAGCTGATGAGCTATCTTGCTGAGGATAAATGAATCTTGGACGGCTGAAGATAAAAGCATCTTGACCGCTGCCGGGAAAATAAATCCTTGGCTGTTGCTGGGGGAAGAGAATTCCTGATGACCTCTACTGGGGAGTTCCAAACTAGTAGACTCATGCTGGGGAGGTAAGATTGAGAATCTTCAGCTCGGTAGTAAGTAACTCTGGCGACTTCACTGGGGAACTCAAGATTTGCCTTCCCGAAACTCTGTGGGGAGAAGGTTCAATGGTCTGGCTCCGCTGGGGATTGATAGTTTGAAGTTTTAGCCTTGCTGGGGATCATGAAGCTTGACTCTGAGTGGAGTTAGCTTGAGAAGAATCTGAACAAGTGATAGGTTAACATCCGTTACTTGGAGAACCCGTGAACTGTTTTCAGAACGTTTGAGATTGAATAAGCAATAGAGCAGCATCCGTTGTTGGGAAGCGTCCGTAAACTGTTTTCAAAGGTTGCATCTGAACAAGTTGATAGATTAACATCCGTTGTTGGGAAGAATCCATAAACTGTTTTCAGAAGTCTTGAAGAAGAATCTGAACAAGTGATAGGTTAACATCCGTTTACTTGGAGAACCCGTGAACTGTTTTCAGAAATCTTGAAGTTGAATCAGCGATAGAGCCGCGTCCGTTATTGGGAAGCGTCCGTAAACTAATTTCAAAGGTTGCATCTGAACAAGTTGATAGATTAACATCCGTTGTTGGGAATAATCCATAAACTGTTTTCAGACGCCTTGAAGAGGAACCGGTGTAGGGCTTCCTGAAGATGAGCTTGTGTAAAACTGCATCGGGTTTTTGAACACTTTTGACATTCGAATGCCCCAAGTGGTGATGTAGATAATTTCCTGGCTTGTTACAGGTGTTGATCTGGAACTCTTCAGACGTGCCCTGGCTGGATACAGGAATCGAGTCTGGAAATGGGTTGTCAACAGATATGCCCTGGCTGGATACAGGAATCAAATCTGGAAATAGTCGTCAACAGATATGCCCTGGCTGGATACAGGAATCGAATCCTCAAACTCTTCAGACGTGCCCTGGCTAGATACAGGAATCGAGTCTGGAAATGTGTTGTCAACAGATATGCCCTGGCTGGATACAGGAATCGAATCTTCAAACTCTTCAGACGTGCCCTGGCTAGATACAGAAATCGAGTCTGGAAATAGTCGTCAACAGATATGCCCTGGCTGGATACAGGAATCGAATCCTCAAACTCTTCAGACGTGCCCTGGCTAGATACAGGAATCGAGTCTGGAAATGTGTTGTCAACAGATATGCCCTAGCTGGATACAGGAATCGAATCCTCAAACTCTTCAGACGTGCCCTGGCTAGATACAGGAATCGAGTCTGGAAATGTGATAGTTGATTTGTTGAACACTTTTAACATTCGAATGCCCCAAGTGGTGATGAAGGGATCTTGAATCAGATTACTCTGCATATTGAGAGATTTCTTGAAATCTTGACTGGACTGCCCCAGGTTAATTGAATTTTGAAAGATCTATTGAAACTTGACTGGACTGCCCCAGGTTAATTGGATGGTGACATGTCATGCCCCCCTGCTGATAGGAGATTTGCAATGGAAGTGTTATCCTCTTGAAGTGATTTTTACTTACTGAGAGAGTTTTCGGTCCTCCGAACATTCACTGTATGAATTTCTTCGCTGTCAAACGAAAAGCCAAATGCAGACAGTGATATTCAAGCAATGCAAAGTTTATGTTTGTCTCGAAGTTTTGAAAAATGCGTTTTTAGCAGAAAACTTTTCATAAGACAAGTCAACACAAGATTTAGAGCAAAGCCCTACAGGAGTCAGGATACCTTTTGTAACAGTATGCTTTCGAACTAACCCATGCTTCAATTAGGACTTTTGAAGGGTTGTAACGTGGCCTGGTTCATGGTTTAAGAAACAAAGGATAAATGCTCAAAGTATATTTGTACCCACCGCTCTTCGTGATGTTCTCCAACCTAAGCTCAGTTAATTGCGTCATACTCTGTTTTGAGTTTCGGACGACTTCTGGGCGATGGTTCACCAGTTGAATTTGGGGAGACAGTCATCATCTCCTTTTTTCTTTTTCAACATTTTCCATGTTGCTGAGGATTTTGTAATGACCTCACTATTTTGATTTTGATTTGTTATCCCTAACTTTTGCCTGACTGTTACCGTTTTTTTTCGGGATTACTGTCAGCGGGATGCCCCAGCTTTCTTAAGCCTCCTTTATAGGTTTTGGCTCGGCGGGCTTTTCTCTTTTGAGAGATTAACTGTCTATGTGATAGGGAACCACCCCTGTCTTTTGATTCCAAAGGAATGCTTTCTCTCTTTTTTTTGACATCGTTCGTTGTATTACAATCTGAGAGTTTGCGACTTTAATGCGCATTTTCTTTGAACTAACTGAGATACTACCCTGCCACAGGTTTATATCAAAGGTTTCGATTGTTTATAACAGAAAACTCCTACTTCTTTGGCTCGAAGGGGTTGACTAGGGATTAACTTCCTTATAACTCCAGTGTTTGGGAATTGAAAGAAATGCCTGTACATCATCAGCGAGGTCTGTTCAAAAGCATACTGTATAAGATCATGGTATTATTTCGTCATCCTCCCTCTAAAGGCTTACAGCTTTTTATCAAGAGTCAAATATAATAAAGAAAAGCATAAGAGTAGTGAAACGAATGGATGAATTCAAGACAAACACATGCAATGCATTAATGAAAACAGAGTTTAACATCAACAGATAATTGTTTGACATCAAAAGAAATTACAACTTTGAAAATTCAAAAAGAAGCAAAAGTCTTTCAGCTTGAGCTTCGTCACTTCAGGTGGAGCACTCCTTAACGGAAGATTTTCATCTCACCGTCTGGCATGAATTCCAGCATTCCAATGTCGATCAGATCTTGAATCTTGTTCTTCAAGGCCCAACAGTCGTTGGTGTCGTGTCCCGGGCTGTAGGAGTGGTAAACACAAAATGCGTCGGGATGATAGTGAGGAGAGGAGGTATTGGGCTTCTGAGGAGGGTCCTTTAAGGTAAGCAAGTTGACCTCCATCAGACGTTTCAGTATGAAGAATGATGCTATTTCAGTCTCCGTGAACTGTCTTCCCGACGTTTCTTGCTTACACCGATTACCCCGTTGACGCTGGCGAGGTTGTTGATGGGCTTGTGACCCTGAAGCAAGTAAAGGAGCTTTCCCTTTGTCTTCTTGAGTGGATGGAGGTTGAGCGGTGACTTGCTCCTCAACCTCAGATGTTTGCCCCAGTTGGTTGTTTGGAAGCAGTTGGCGGACAAGAACTCTGAGCTCTTCTTGTCTTTGGGATAGGTCTTGGATGAGAGCCATCTGGCCCACCAACTGTCCCATCATTTGGGTCCTCAAGGTTGTCAGATCAAACTGCAGCTCCGCAAGCTGATCACTCTTGGCATTGTTGGAATTCCCCAAGCCCTTTGTGAGGAGAGCTTTCATCTCTTCTTGCCCCAGAGACAAGTTCAGGAACATCTCCTGCAGCTGAGCAGTCTGGTCTTGGATGTCTTTGACAGACCTTTCTAGGGCCATCTCTTGCTGAAATAAACAGCAGGAGAGTAAGGAAACCTGAAAAAGGAAATATTGTCAAAATGCAATGCATGATATGTGGATGCATGCTTTCAAGGATCTCTTGGGGTAAACACAAGAAAATGTTAGAGGTTGAACTTTGCTCTTGGATTGGAGATCTCTGCACCGGTGGACGTCCTTCCACGAGAATCAAGCTCACCATGTCAAGTGGGTCATAGCCACTGATTCAAGTTGTTGTTCTTGAACTTTGATTGGAGAGCTTTGTTTAGAGGAGAAACCCCTTGCCCCTTTGGTAGACGTCTGGTTCAACGTAACCCTGCATCCAAAGAACCCTCGAGATCCTTGAAATGGTTATTGAAAATGCTATGGTATGATGTCATGATGTTATGTACATGTATGCGAAAAGCAAGTGAGTGTATATACAGACAATCATATTCACACAAAGCAAACAAGTCCTTAGGTTTAGGCTTGCATGAGGTTCAGGTAAGTACCCTCTTGAAGTTAGTTGGCTCATCCTGTCCTAAAATAGAAACCGGGTTCTAAGGAGCTCAATATCATTGGATTGTTTTCTGTGTTCATTGTTTCGGTTTAGCCACTTACTGGCGACCAAAATATTCCAAGAAAACAATCCTCAAAAGAGTGTAGTATCGAGGATCTACCAACTTCGGACTGCACCAAAGTCGGTCATCTCACTATCCCTAAAAAGGCTAAGATGGTCAATTAAGGTTCTAAGGTCAGTTGATGCTTCACGACACCACGCAGCGGCCCCGTACTTTCCTTGACTGAACTCAAGGGTTACCGGTACACACCAAAGTGCCACATCAACATAGCAGACTGTTTCAACCATGTCGGTATACCCCGCACAGTTCCCTCACAGCCTTGTTGCTACTTTCTAAGAAGGTATCCCCAGATCCGGGTTAGGATCTATGAAACTCCGATACAAAAGCCCACAAATGTAAAAGCAAACAAAGCAATCAATTGAAAATAAAGGTGATCTAACCCCTAAGGTAACCACACTTTTAATTATCGTCCCCAGCAGAGTCGCCAGTTCTGTGATACGGTGGGAGAACTGACTGTGGTTTTGCGTTTGTATTCGCACTTGTGCGGTTGAGCAAGAGTCGCCACCGACTTTTTATTTTATCCTAAAGGAAAGGTTAAAAAAGCACAGCAAAAACCTTTTGAGATATTTCGTGGGTTCGGGGGGTAGATTATGAAAAGGGAAGGTATTAGCACCCTTTTCATCCATGGTTATCCATGGGCTCTTAGTTACTTGGTTTTTTAGATCACTTGCCTTGATTTTTTGATTGCTTGAAAATGGTGTATGTGTGAGTGTTTTTTGAAAATGTTTTGGAAGAAGATGCCTTGTCTTAGGCGACCAATGTATTTGACTCGTGTTTGAGTGTTTTACAAAAGTGTGGATCTTTTTCGAAAAGATGTTTCAAATGTTTTTGAGAGTTTGTTTGAAAGTGTCGTGGATTGTGGTTTTTGAAAAGAAGGCAAGTGTTTTTGCAAATTGATCTCAAGTAACTAAGAGTTTTGTCTACCCTATTGTACTCAAAGGTTTTCTCTATGTTTTCAACCCTTTTTAACAATTTTGTTCCACCATTGAAATTGGTGGACAATCTTGTGTTTAGGATGTGAAAGGGACGGGCGCGGGTCATCGTATGGACCACGAATGCAATGGTGCCAAGTGTCTTTGGAAATTTGTTTTGAAGGGACTATGATCATTCCGTTTAGGCAACATTCGAAAGCGTCATCGAGGGACTTATGATCATTTGAATTTGTTTTGCCAAAGATACTCGACGTGCAAGCATGGCCCATTTTGGAAGGCAACATGTGGGATTACCCTAGAGGGTGCAAGTGTGATTGTGTATTGATTTCATGTATTTGTCTTGTATTAGGTTATCTAGCGTTTGATTTTATGTACATGCAAGTCCTAGGTCTAACCATGGTATAATTGAAAGCGGTAAATTGCGAAAATGTAAAATCTACGCTATTACAAAGTAAGTATCCGGGAGTGGGGGTACAATATTCACAAATGGGGTTTTGAAAGAAGGACAGAAGGAAAGAGGTACCTTGGAGACGGAGGAAGGAGATGAGGAAAGCTAGGAGGCTCGATGGCGTGAAGACGCTAGCTTGCTCTTTGGTAACTTTTATCTTTTCTTCTTCTTTCTTTCGTTGCCTTGAGCTTCTTTGAAACTGTTGAGCTTGTCGCCTATGATGAAGCCTTCTTCTGAGGCCTTTGAATTGCCTTGAATGCTTCTTTGGTTGCCTCTGAGTACTTTCTCTCTTCCTCTTTTGCTATGATTTTTGTTGTATGCTTAATGCCTTGAACGCTTGTTGAAACGCTTTGAGACGCCTCTGAACGTATTTTGTTTATGTTGCCCCTGAATACTTTCTCTCTTCTTCTCTTATTACCTTGAGCTTACCTTTGAAACTGTTGAGCTTGTTTAATGGCCCATGATGATGTTGTCTGAGGCTTGCCTGTGTTGTTGCCTTTGTTGGATGCCTGGGTTGCCTTTGACTTTCTTCTTCTCTTTTGCCTTGTGTTGCCTTTGACTTTCTTCTTTTTCTCAGCTATGCTTCTGTACGCTTTTCTGTCGCCTAATTTGACATGTTTCTCTCCTGCCCCATGATGAATCTAGGGTTCTGAGGGCTTGTATACCTTGAATGCTTGTGTATGCTGTTGAATATGCCTTTGTGTTTATTAGAAAACGCCCTATGATGGATGCTCTGAGAGCCTTGAGGGTTTGGTTGCCTTAGACAGGTTCAAACTTCTTTGGAGCCTTTAGGCTTTGAAAGGTTTAGGAACCTGTGTTTTGACATTGAGTAGCCTAATCGTTTTGAATGGGATGGTAGGCACAAGGTTTTCTTTTGGTATATGCTGGTTTTTGATGATTAGGCTTTGAATGTTTAAGGTTTGTGAAATAGCAGGTTTAAGGGTTTTTGACTCTTTAGAGTTTAAGGGCTTGACAGGTTTTGATGGTTAGGCCAGGTTTTTGAAGCTTCAGGCAGGATGATGCTGAGGCTTGCTTCAGCTGGTTTGTATGTTGAGGCCTTTTGAGGTTTTAGCAGGTTGGTATGTTGTGAGGTTTTTGACAGGCAGGGTGAGGCTTTGAATGGTTTTAGAGCTTCAACAGGTTTTTTGCTTCATGTTTTTAGCAGGTTTGAGTTTTATGGTTAAGGCTTGAGGCCTAGCAGATTATGTGTTTGGAGGTTATACTGGTTTTTGAATGATGCAGGTCTGGCTTCAGCAGGTTGGTATGTTGTGTGGTTTTTGACAGGCAGGGTGAGGCTTTGAATGGTTTTAGAGCTTCAACAGGTTTTTTGCTTCATGTTTTTAGCAGGTTTGAGTTTTATGGTTAAGGCTTGAGGCCTAGCAGGTTATGTGTTTGGAGGTTATACTGGTTTTTGAATGATGCAGGTCTGGCTCCAGCAGGTTATGCTTGCAGTCTTGTATATCAGTTTGTATTGGTTTCTCTGAAAGTTCTACCTCCTCCTCTCTCTTACTGTGTTCAGTCCCTTTGTATATCTTTCTTCCTGCCTAAAAGCCTAAAAACCTGCCCCTTATCTCTTCTTTTTCTCTCTCTCTCTCTCTTTAGTACACTTTAAAGAATATTAAATGTTTTTCTTGTGTACTTTCTGAAAGGGCCACCCTTATGGGAAATGATGATATGAATAGGTTTCTTGCATAATAGATTTCCTCTGCATTCTTTATCTTTTCTTGACAGCTTGATATCTTTCCCAAAATCTTCTTTTGACAGCTTGGGTATCTTTGGCATCTTGACAGCAAGTTGTACCTTTTGGCCTTTTTGACATAAAGTAGGAAATTGGATTTTTCAGTTTGGTTTGAACTTGTAGTTTGAGATTTTAAACTTATGCAGTTTTGACACTTTGCATTTTTTCTCAACTTTGCATAAAATTCTTCCCTCTTTGTGAACCGGGAGAAATCCCGTGATTTGCAGAGAGGGTTAACTGATCCCAATCAGTGGCCCTTAATGATGAATTTCTTTTTATCTGTCTTTATTTATTTATCAGTCACTGACTTTTCTCCTTTTCTTTTTGCAGATGAATATTTGGATGGAGAGGAGCAAAGTGAAGAATGAAGAATTAGGGACTTAGAAAATATCTAGAAAAATAGGATAGTTTTATTTTCAATTTAATCATTGTAAACTATTATTATTTTAAATACTTCGTAAATGCATACTTGTATCTAAATAATAATTGTAACAAATGTTTAAATATGAAATAAAAATTCTATTGATCCATTTAATTCTTTTTATCCCTTCTCAATTATTTACTTATTATTTATAGTTCCTTAAATTAAAACAAATGAAAATTAAATTCCAGATATTTAATTCTTAGAATAATAAATAATCAACTAAACATTGACTCTTCATTGATCAAAATAAATGAACTTGGCGCCTCCATCATCTAAAGCAACGCACAGTCAAACGCACTAACTGATCAGACGCATTCCTTTCTTACTGATTTCTTGCCAAGCACTGTAAATCCAATACTGCATATTTCTTTTGACTGGCTCAAACAAACCAACGTGAATTCAAACCAACTGTCTCTTTTACTGATTAAATCAAAACAATGCGAATTCAAACCGAATCTCGGAATAACTTGCAAAGTGCTGTGGAATTTAAATCCTTCTGAGAATATGCCCACAAAACCCTTAATTCCTGATTAAATGCCAAAGAACGTTCACCTGATCAAAATTGAGTCAAAATCAACCAAAACCCTAAGCCAACTGTGTGAAACAATCCAGAGCCCTGAAAATCAGTAAAATCCTAATTTTGCTTGACTGACGAGAAAAGTCCGTTTGTCCGATTCTTGAGCCAATCTGAAAAATCAGGAAATGCCGGAAGCTGCGATTTCTTGTGGAAAAATGCGAGGGCAAATTTTGGGGTACAACAGACTCCAACAATCATCTGTATTATGCCCTGAGCCATTGGAGTGATAAGCACAGCGGGCGTTAGGGTTATACCTTGGTGACGTTGTATTTGAATTCTTTGGGGCTTCCCTTAGAGTCACCAGATTAGTCTTCAGCAACTGTGGCAGAATCTGAGATAAGGTCATGCTGAGACGAGTGAATTTCCTCTTAGGTCTCTCATCCTTCTATTGATTGTTGTGCTGAGGAGCACCAGCAGGTTTTGAAATAACAACCGCATTGACAGCTTGGTGGTGTTCAGATCTATCCTGTTTTCTTGCACTGTAGAGAACACTGGACTCTTTCTTAAACGGCTTCTTTTCAGTGCTTGCGGCGGCACCCTTCTGTATTTTCCCAGCCTTAATACCAGCCTCAATCCTCTCACCAGTCAAAATAACATTTGTAAACCCAAATGAAGAGCTTCCAATCAAGTGGTTGAAAAATGGACCAGACAGGGTCCCCAAAAACATGTCCACAAGCTCCCGATCATCCAATGGTGGTTACACTCTACCGGCGAGGTCCCTCCACTTTTGAGCATAATCTTTAAATCCTTCACCCGTTCCCATTGACATACCCTGGAGTTGGGTACGCGTAGGAGCAAGGTCGGAGTTGTACTGATACTGCCTGTAGAATGCAGTAGCCAAATCTTCCCAACTGCGAATACTGGCTCCATCCAACTGATAGAACCACTCAAGTTGAGTCCTTGAGAGACTGTCCTGAAAGAAATGGATCCATGAGTTCTTATCAGCAGTGTAAGGCTGGATCTTCCTCACATATGACCAGAGGTGTAGCTTCGAACAAGAAACTCCTTCATACTTAGCAAAGGCTGGTGCCTTGAATTTGTGGGGAATGACTACCCCAGATGATAGACCTAGATCAGCAAAGTCCAGACTAGACACCTTTTGAACCTCCATAGCACTCAACCGGTCTTCCAGTTGTTTTTATCTATCCTCGGCAGGAGGATATTGTTCTTCATCATAGTCTGTCACGTTGTCGGAGACCACAGGGCTAGGAGCCCTCCTTTCTTATGGACTATCTTTCCCTCCAGATGAGGTGGTCAGATCAACTTCATCCCGTAGCCTGTTTCCAAACCTAGGACCAGTGTTGAACAAGACTGTCCTCTTCTTCTTCTCTTTCAGAATCAAGGTCTTCAGGTCTTGCTGACCCTTAGCTAGACTCATGAACAACTCTTGAAATTGGGAATTCTGGGCTTGGAGGGCCTTGATAGCTTGCTCAGTTGAAGGTTCAGTAGACATGATGATTGCTGAAATAAACAGCGAAGAAGATAAGAGACCTGTAAAGGGTACCTGTTTATGAAGTGCATGGGATGAAATGCGTATGATTATGATTTCAAAGACAATTGAGATTCAAATTTGTAAACAAGAAAGGAAACACACTTTATTAGATAACTTTGTAATTCAAATTGTTCAACAAATTGCCCTTAAGGCGTTACATGAATGGAAATACTGAAAAGTAAAAATAAAACTGGAAAGGAAATCATCAAAGTCCCATCAATGCTCCCATGGTCTCTTCTTCTCAATGCGGACATAGTCGTTGAGAATCCGCTCGTTCTCTAACTGCCTAGTCAGCTTCTGGATCTTTTGCTCTTACTCGTTGAACTTCTCTCAGTAAGAATCCCGTTCATCCCTCAACTGCATCCAAGACCTCTTCAGTGCCCCAATGTCAGTGGGCATATAAGGATGGAGAATGGTTGGAAGAACCCCTTCTTCATTAGCAACTTCAAGAGTGACAGGCCAGACAGCTTCATATTGCATACCTAGCTTCTGGGCACAGATGCGGACCCATCTGAGATATGGCTCCATTGGCAGAGAAGTCTTTGGACCCAGCTCATGTGGATCAGATTGGTGAACTCTGTCCCAAGCCCTTATGAATCTACGACGTTGCTCGTCGCTATCCCCTTGGAAATCAAAGATGATATGAGGCATCAGCATCTCATGAGGTCCTTCTCTTCTGGCTCTTCCAAATTGACGGAGAGATAAGCAAGGGTTGTAAGAAATCCCTCCATGGGTTCCTATCAATGGAACATTAGGATACTCTCCACAATGATTAATGATAGTCACCTCATCCATACCCTTGAGAGTCCAGATAATGTCATTGTGAGATAAAGACATCACCCTATAAGCCCAGCCCATTCCTTCTTTGTTCTTCAGCACCGACTTAGGGAGGTGTGAAATAAACCACCTCGATAATAAAGGAGCACATCACATCAAGGTTCCCCGCTTTCGGGCAGTACGAGCATAGAGCTGATGAAGGATGTCACCCAAGAGAGTGGGTACAGGATTCTGAGAGATGAAGATCTTTATCGCATTCACATCAACAAAAGTGTCAGGATTCAGAAACAATACCAAGCCATATATCAAAAGAGCCAGAATATCCTCGAAGGCCTTGAAGTCTAGACCATCCCAGAAATAGTTAGCCTTACCAACCAAAAACTTAGTCAGAAAGCCCTTTGCTCCACTTCTAGTCTCCCAATTAGCCATTACCTCCTCTTTGGTCAAATGAAGGGCTGCAACAATCTCTTCGGGCCTAAGAGTCTTCTCCCAACCAATAAACGGGGTCTGCTCCAGAACAGAGATACCGAGCAGCTCAGAGAACTCTTCTAGGGTGGGAACCAGCTGATAGTCTTGAAAAGTAAAACAATGGTACAACGGATCATAGAACTGGACCAGGACATTCATCATATGCTCGTCCAATTTAGAGGTGACCAAACTGAGAAGAGAACCATGCCTCCTGATGAAGGAAGTAGTGTCAGGCATCTTGGCAACCAACTCTTTAAGCAAGGTAGGGACTTGGACAAAGTTGATCCGGATGGTATTCTTACGCATGGGCATCATGATGACCTACAAAACAGAGCAAAGATGAATCCCTCATGTCTTTGAAATAGGTTAGTCCTTATGCAAGATGTATGCAATGTTATGATGTCATGATAGTAAGCACACCACAAGTATCCACAAATAGCAAACATGGTAAAGGCACACAAGTCACACAAAAGAGCCCTTAGGTTTCAGGCTGACAAGGAGCTTAGGTACTAACCTCTTTCAGTTCAGTTGGCTTAAACCTGTCATAAAAATAGTAACCGGGTTCTAGAGGATCTCAATATCACTGACTACCCTCAATCGGTCATAATTCCAGTTTAGCAACCTTTTCTTGCGGCCGGAATCATCGCGAGAGTTTAGTCTCAATGAGTGTAGCATACTGCTACTGTTCTATGGCCAAGTTGGTCAATTTAAAGGTTCTAAGGTCAGTTGGTGCTTAATGACCCCTTAGAAGACCCATATTATCCTCGTTCTAACACAAGGGATATCGGTACAGACTAAAGTGCCACACCAACGTAGCTACTGCTTCAACCGTGTCGGTCTACGCCGGACAGTTCCCTCACAGTTTATTGCTACTTACCTAAAGGGTATCCCCAGATCCGGGTTAGGATCTATAGAAACTCCGATTCAAGCCCACAAATGTAAATCATACAAAGAAAACAATTGAAAACAACAATGATCTAATCCTAAGGTACACCTCACTTATTATAAATCCCCAGCAGAGTCGCCAGTTCTGTGATCCGGTGGGAATAGAGAACTGACTGTTTTGGAATGCTGGTTCGCGTTTTGCGTTTGGTTTTCGCAAAATGTCGCGGTAAGCAAGAGTCGCCACCGTCTTTTATTTTATCCAACAAGGAAAGGAAAAAAGCACCAAAAAAATTCCTTTTTCGAGATGTTTCTCGGGTCCGGGGGGTAGATTATAGAAAGGGAAGGTGTTAGCACCCTTTCTTTCCGTGGTTATCCACGATCTCTTAGGTACTTGCTCAAAGTGTTTTCAAAATTTGCTTTTCTTTGTGTTTGTGGGTTTGAAAAGAGTTTTTGTTTGAAAGGAGTGTAAGTGCGAAAAGTTTTGTTTTGTTTTAAAAGGAGCAAGTACTTAAGAACCATCTACCTACTCGAAAAAGGAATCAAACTGTGCTAATGTCCTTTAGACAATGCTATCCCACTATTGAGGAGTAGGTAGCATCGTCGTTGGAGTTTAAGGGTCAATTCGATTAAGGGACGTGTGGTCACTAAAGCAACGTTAGGACGCCTTAGCGGTAACCCTAATGTCTTAGATCATTTTTCCGAGGCAACCGTTTCGAGGCAACTATGATCTTTGGACAAGAGGGCGACCTCTAAAAATTCCTATACTCAATGACCACGTTCGAAGGCAACCAAGTGAGGTGTACGCTAAGAGTGCGCATGTGCGAGTGTGTTGTTTTTCAGTTTATTTTATCTTTGTACATGTCAATGGTTATCTATGTTGATTTTAAGTTAAACATTCAATCTTGTCATGCATTCCCTATTATCAAACATCTAACAATTTATAAGTTGCGGAAATTAAATTGTGGAAATTAAACTAACTATTACAAGGCGTCGGGTATTTACATCGCCAAAAGCAACCCTTGAAATTAAAATGCGGAAAATAAATAAAGTGGTAAAAATATTTAAAGTCCTAATTATCTATTACAAACCAGAGGCAAGTACATTAATATGATAAAAATAAACAAACGCGTGCGGGAAATTAAATCGAGCGCAAAGTTCTAGGGTTTTGACCCTTTTTGGTAAAGAAAAGATTTTTTGTTTGTTTTTGAATTTTAAGAAATAAATTACCTAAGTTAATTATTAAACTACATTAAATTAATTAATTAATGAAAATAAATATTTTTTGTGGTTTCTGATTTTATTAGGAAAATTATTAATTAGTTAATTAACAATAAAATAATAAAACAACTTAAATAAAAGAAATATAAAAAAGGGAAAAGAAATAAACCCATAAGGGGGTGCTGGGCCCAGACCGGGAGGTTGGATTTGCAATTTGAGGCGCAAAACGTTCAAGCCTGCTTTGACTTTTCCAGTTCCCTATGCGCTTGTTGACTTGGACATATGATAGTCCTTCATTCCTGGCCATTGGATTTGATCTGAAGCTATTTGGCAATCATCTGGATGGAGGCTTATGGTAGGTCACGCTCCTGATGCTGCATGGAATTGCCTGAAAATAAAATGCAACAAAGTTTTGGGGGACCTGGGATTAGAACCCAGGTCCCATTGCTCATTGGCCAATGCACCAACCACTCCACCAACGCTTGATAGTTGTTAGGATAATAAACACACAATAATATATTTGAAACAAACAACTATGCCTGAAAATAAAAAATATGGCGTGCTGATTTGAACCAGCCAATAGGAAGAGGACGCGTAGTCGTCTTCTTCATAAATCCCTGGTTTTCTTACCTGCAGATTTTTATCCGCAGGAAGATTCGTGGCTTGCTTCCAAAATTCATCCTAGGCCATGTAAATACCAACTAAGACTACCAACATGTTCGTCTCTCCTCCCTGAACACAACCATGGTCATCATTTGTCCTAATTATTCCTGCAAAACAAAACCCCAAATGCAAACCTCCAAAACCCTAGATTCAGGCAAGGTGATATAAGCTACAAAAAAAATTAAATAATGCAGAAATACTCTAAATGAATCGACTAACATGATAGTGTCAAGATTTTGGCAAAAAGATGCAAGATTCAAAGGTTATGAATTCGTGCACAGGGTCGTGTTTAGGACGACTTACAGTGAGTTTGGGGCTGTCTTAGGGCTTGATTATGATTGCTTTAGCTTCGTTGGATGTCAGGAAAGAACACCACGTTGAGCTTTGGCCTCCAATTTGCGTCTAGGGTGGATTTCAGTTTTCAATTTTCCAAGCTTTTTCTCTAATTTGGTTTTGCCGTTTTGGGCAGCTTCAGGTTGTGTTCTTTGTATGCCTAGCTTGTATGTGTATAAGGGAAGCAATTAGGTTAAACTTTGGGCCTCCAATCCATGTGCATTGAAGAATTGAGATATGATTTGATTTCCATTAACAAAGCTTCCAAAATTATGCCAAATCCAAGATTTTGTTCATAATAAGGCTTGATACGAATTTGATTGGGTGTATCATGTTAATTGAAAGCTGTAATGATCAAAAAATCTTATTCCATCAATTTTTAGATTTTATTTGAATTAATATTGATTTAAAATGAATTAATTCAATAAAAATTAAATAAAATAGAAAATAAATGAATGGACATGAAACTGAAGATAGGACACCTGTGTGGTGTGACAAGATCAAATCAAGTGGTCCCTTTTGTCAAAAATTGGAGTTTTGAGGATAGTTGACTTTTGACAATTTTGGAAAAATGCCCAACTTCAACAATGCATAACTTCTTCAATTTTGAACTTTTGGAGGTGTTCTTGGACTTTTTTAGAAACCTTGAGATGTCCTCTAACCAACCCTTTTGGTCTCATCTCATTTTGATATTCCATGCTCAAGTTATAAGCTTTGGCAAAAAAGGTATTTTTGTTGACTTTAAAAAATGACCTATAATGTCCAAATTTGTAACTTTTTGTGAGAGCATTTATTGATATTGGGGTGTGAAGATGGATTGTAGGAAATTTTATCCTCTTAAAAATGAGATTTGTATGGGTAATTTCTCATAAAGTATGAGCAAGTTATGCTTGGTCAAAGTGGAGTTGACTTTTCCTGCAAAACCCTAATTTAACAACTTTTGAATCTTGATGAATCTTGAGCAATCCTTGATGAATCATGATCAACCCTTGATCAAATGATGAATTATCATTCAAAATTAGAATGCTGACAAAAAATCTTGAGGTTTGACTGTATTTGGGTCACAATTGACTTTTGCCCTAACACAGTCGATTTTTGGACCTCTTGAGCAATTGACTGACCAAACTTCCTCTACAAGGCTTGAAATTTGACATGGATGAACTTAAGAACATATTAGGACATTGGTAATCACTTGAGGTCATTTGGATGTAAGGACCTTGATGCAACACAAAACCCTAATTTTGAATTGACTGTCTTAGGAGATGATTTGACTGTCCAATTCTTGAGCCATCTTGAGCAACTTGAGATTATTCTTGACATGTTTTGAGAAATATGGGAGGGCAAATTTTGGGGTACAACACATCAAAACACCAATTGCTTGTCAAAATAGGGCAAGCCCTACAGAACTCAAGCCATCTTCACATTGCCTCGTGCGTTTTGTCCCAAACCACTTCAAACACTTTCTAGACAATACACCTAAGCTGTCTAAACCATTCTCAAGCAATTGTAACTGCATTTTCAAGCTTCACCATTTTTAAATTCTAAGTTTGCAGTTTGAGTTCTATAGGGACATTCAGGCCATTTCAAAGCAAACTAAGCATTGGGAAAGGTCAAGGGAACATCAAGCAAGCTCAAAAGTCCTTCAAGCCTCATTCAAAACTCCTGCATTGCCATATTCGAACTTGACTGAAACAGGTATTTCTCAAACTTTTATCTCCTTATTTAGGAATCATTAGGCTTAGGTTTGTGAAGCAAAAATGTAGCCCATAATGTCCTTGAACTGTACATATGATAGAATTCATTTATGTTAACTGAGCTAGGAGAATTTAGATGTTGAAGTTGCTGAAAAAACTAGGTTAGAATTAGGGCCAAGGAAATTCTCCCTGGTTTCTTAGAGTTAGATCAAGTTTTTTATATGGTTAGAATCATGGTTTAAAGCTCTATAATTTTCATGTTATGAGTTTTTGATTTCAAGCAAAGAATAGAGAGAATAGATTTGAAGTTGCAGGCGCACGTATTTTTGTCAGAGGTTAGAGATGAAGTGAACGTGGGCTGGGCCTGGCTTGTCTTGCTGTTGACACCCCCACCTTGCTTCTTGCACCCCCTTGGCCCATTTGATTTATTTTTGTATATTTTTTTATTTCTTTTACATTTCTGACTTTTTATTTATTTTTCTAAATATTAAAAATCACCAAAAATATTTTCTTAAATTTTCACATTTTTATTTTATTATTTTAATTATTTTTTATGACAAAAAATAGTTTATTGGGTTAAATACTTTTATTTTCTTAAATAAATTTGTAAATAAAATTAAAATACTTATATATTTTTATTTTATTATATTATACACTTAAAATATTATTTCTTCACAAATATAATTTTTTAAACATTTTTTGTATATATATATTTTCTTTGTTTTCTTGTACATAAATAAATAATATAGAATATATATTTTCTTAAAACAAAAACTAGGGTTTCCACCCTTTCAAAAAATAATCATTAATATTTTTCTTATTTTTGAGACATAAATAATTTATTTTACATACATAAAATAAAATACAAAAACATCCTTTGCATATTTATATTTATTTGTACATTTAAATATTTGTCTATTTATTTATTTGTGCAATATTTCAATTTGGTTGTAATAATAGTTTTAGGGTTTATTTTTGAACAATATCCCCTTATTTCAAACTTGTACCCCTCTCCCATAATAATGTTGTAATAGTCTTAGATTTACTTTTACGCATTTTATCGCTTTGATATGCATGATAGTAAATTAGGGTTTGTATGATAACCAAAAATCAAAACAATTAGCAAGACCTAAACACAAGACAAAAATGCATAAAAAATGACAACACAATGCACACAAGCACCCCTAGGGTTTCACCCACTTGTTGCCTTAAAAACATGGGCATGGTATGCATGATTGGTATCTTGGCAAAACAAAATCAAAACGAAAGATCATAGTCCCTCGATGACGCTATCTTGGTTGCCTATACAAAAATGATCCAGTCCCTCAAAAACTTGCTAAGATACTTGGCAACACTGTTATCATGGTCATACGATGACCCACGCCTGCCCCGTTTAACATCCAAATATAAGTTTGTTTACCAAATACAATGGTAAAACAACAATGTAAAAGGGTTAAAAATATGTAGGAAAGATCTTTGAGTAGGGTAGACAACTCCTAGTTACTTGATCAAACTTGCAAACATCCTTTCTATTTTAAAAAAAAAACACACAATACAATTTGAAAACATTTTCCAAACAAAACTTTCAAACATTGAAACATTTTTCAAAAGACAAACACCTTTGTATACATTCAAACAAGAATCATTACAAAGGTTGCCTAGACAAAGGCCTCTTTTCAAAATACTTTCAAAACCACACACACAAAGCACCATTTCAAACAATTGAAAAGCAAAAGCAAGTGATCTAAAACAAGTAACTAAGAGCCCATGGAAAACCATGGATAAAAAGGGTGCTAGTACCTTCCCTTTTCATAATCTACCCCCCGAACCCAAAAACAATCTCAAATGTCTTTCCTGTGCTTTTTGACCTTTCCTTTGGATAAAATAAAAAGTCGGTGGTGACTCTTGCTAAACCGAAACATTTGCGAACACAAAATGCAAAACCTCAAGTCAGTTCTCCCACCGCATCAAATAACTGGCGACTCTGCTGGGGAAATTGAAACCTAAAAGTGGGGTTACCTTAGGGTTTAGATCACCTTTACATGCTTATCTTGTTTGACTTGATTGCTTTACATTTGGTTCTATTGTTTGGGTTTGAAATCCTCTACCCGAATTTGGGAAACATTCATAGGTAAATAGCAATACGTTATGGAAACTGTGTGGGGTATACCGACATGGTTGAAGCAATAGCTATATTAGTGCGACATATTTATGGGTACCGGTATCCTTTGAGTCAATCAAAGAGAATGCGGGGCCGCTGAGTGATGTCATGAAGCACTAATGGACTTTTAGAACCTTTACTTGACCAACTTGGACTTTTTAGGGGTAGTGAGATGACCGGCTTTGGTGCAGTCCGAAGTTGGTAGATACTGGATACTACACTCATTGAGGGTTGTTTTCTTGGAATATTTCGGTCGCCAGTAAAGTGGCTAAACTGAAACAATGAACACAGAAAATAATCCAGTGATATTGAGCTCCTTAGAACCCGGTTACTATTTATAGGACAGGTTGAGCCAACTAAACTTCAAGAGGGTACTTACCTATGAAACCCCATGCAAGCCTGAAACTAGGAGCTTGTGTGATTTGTTTGTACATATATACTTGTGCATAACATCATGGACATCATGAAGCATCATATGCATCCACTAACCATTTTAAGGATTTGGATCTTCATCTTTGTTCCTGTTTTGTAGGTAATGGATTCACTTCGCAGGAAAACAATTCAAGTCAACCTTGTAAGAATTCCTTCTCAACTTAAGGAGCTAGCTTCAAGGATTCCTGAGAATTCTCCATTCACCGAGAGGCATGGTCGTCTTCTCAACTTAGTCAACACCAACACTGAGGAAGACATGGTGAAAGTTCTCTTCCAGTTCTTTGACACCCTACACCACTGCTTCACATTTCCTGATTACCAGCTTGTGCCTACTTTGGAGGAATTTTCTCAACTCTTCAGGATTCCTATTCTTAATCAACTACCCTACAACGGTTCGGAAAGAGATCCAAAGCCTGAAGATGTTGCTCAAGCCCTACACTTGCAACCATCTGATATCATAGGCCATTGGGAAACTAGAAGTGGTGTCAAAGGTTTCTTGTTAAAGTTCTTGTTTGAGAAGGCCTAAAGCTGCTGGAATTCATTGGACTTACAAGCTTTTGAAGAGATTGTAGCTCTTCTCATCTATGGGTTAGTCTTGTTCCCTAACCCTGACCAGCTTATAGATGTCACTGCTGTCAAAATTTTCATGGCTCGCAACCCGGTGCCTACATGGCTTGGGGATATCCTCCACTCTTTTCACACTCAAACAATGAGGAAAAGAGGTGTTCTCATGTGCTGTACTCCTCTACTGGCAAGATGGTTTATTTCTCACCTTCCCCAATCAGTCTTGAAGAATGAGCAAGGTTTGAGGTGGTCACAACGATTGATGACTCTTACACATTCAGATGTTCATTGGTGTTCTCGATCCAGAGAAAATGTTATCATCATTGATCATTGTGGGGAGTTTCCTAATGTCCCTCTACTTGGCATTAGGGGAGGCATTACCTATAACCCCTTCTTGGCTTTGAGACAGTTTGGGTATGCCCGAAGGGATGGCCCACATGACATGTTGATTCCAGACTTGGTTTTTGACTTCGACAACGACGATCAAGGACTTTGACAAAGGTTTATTCGAGCTTGGAGGATGCCCAATAAGGTGGACAGTAAGACCTTGGGACACAAGAATTCCATCCCCCTTGAGCCTTACCTCAAGTGGGTACGAACCCGCGCCCAAAGTCCTATGATGCCTTTGTTGGTATAAGCCCTAGAGGCCAATACTTTTGCTACTTGTATCGAATTATTTATTAATAATAAAAGGCATTTCTTTATTATGTTTGCTTTCCAAAATAATAAAGTCCCTAGAATGGTTTATTTGTTTAATGAAATGTTAAGTGTGACTTAATCATGAGATCCCATTAAACATAAGACATTATTCTTAAAGTATCCGTAGTCAAGCTTTAATGTGAAGTGGGATAATATTAAAGCATTAAGATTATTATGAAGATAGATTGATGATCACATATCATGGATCATAGATAAGGAGTTATCAAGTCTTGACATAGGTATGAATATTAGGAGTAATATTTATACTGGATTGACCCGCTATGAGAATACTACATAGAATGTTATGCAAAGTGTCATAAGTTATTCTCATGATGATAATGGTGTATACCACCCTTCGACCTGAAACCACTATGGACCCTAGATGTAGAGTCAAGTACTTTATTGCTGATCAAACGTCATCCGTAACTGGATAACTATAAAGACGGTTGATGGGTACTTCACAAAGCATGCTAAGGGACATGAGTGACCTAGATGGAATTTTCTCATCCTGCATAACAGGATAAATGTCTAAGGGCCCAATATTGAACTGGACAAGGGTTACATAATGTATGCCTTGTGTTCAATATAGACATGAGGGAAAAAGGGTAATTGTACAACACAAATATTATCACGGAAAAGGTTTGGTCAGATCACATGACATTTTCGTGACTTGGATAACAGTGATGTATTGCTAGATACCTCTCATTGTTTATTATATTAAATGTGTGATTTAATATAATTGCCAACGTCGCGAAAAACTACAGGGTCACACACATAAGGACAGGTTGGTGAGAGATAGAATAAATAAGGAACACCGTAAGGTACGATGCACTTAAATGTAATACGGAAAATGGTAAGGTACCACGTGGATAAGTGATATATGGTACATCATAAGGTATGATGTCCATAAGCTTAATTGGGCTTTTAGCTTATAGCCTTAATTGGGCTTTTAGCTTGTAGCCCACATGAGTGATTCTATAAATAGATCCCTTGTGATGAAGCAATTTCACTTGATGCAATTTCGTTTTTGATTCTCTCTCTCACTCAAGGTTTCCGTTTGTGATCAGCTAGCACTGTGACCGGAAGCGATCTGTTCGTGTGGACTGAGTAGAGGCTTTGTTCTTCATCAACGCTCGTGATCACAACATCAAAGGTCTGAATTTCCACAAGAGGTAAATATTTCTATCACTGACCATGCTCATTCGTAAGGATCTCTAAAGGAAAATTTTAAATTCCGCTGCGCTTTTGATCGCAATTTTCCTTCAGTGGTATCAGAGCCACTTACGAAACCATGGATCTGATAGTTGTTTATGTTCTATATTTTCTGTTTTGATTCGATTAAAACCAGAATGAATTGAATAATAAACGAGTAATTAAATTTGGCATCTGTTGTGTACGATTTGGATGATTGATGTTGACTATGCTTCGGAATCCGACATTAGTATGGTGAAGCAGCGATACATCGATCGTCCATAGGTTACACAAATATGATCGATCACTTTTATATATGATATAAGTAAATCTGATGCAACGATGGTATATGGGATATACTGTTTCTGTTTCATTCATTCAAACACTTGATGATTGTTATTCCTTTGACCGATCACTGTTCATATGCTTCGGAATCCGACATTAGTATGGTAAAGCAATGGCATGTGATTAATCATACTGAATTATTAATCGAAATGTGTTTGACAGCATGAAACAGTTGCATTAGGGTTCATGACGGCACAAGGGTTGTGTTGTTGCAGAGTTATGCGATTAGGGTTGTGAATGCACAAGAGTTGTGCGAAAATGACGCCGATTTCAAATGAATTGTTCATTAAAATTTTGCGCCGGGGCGCTGCCCCTGACAACCCCGGCTAACTCTGCGTAGTGTGATCAATCGTCGAAATTTAATTTGCCTTTTTTTAATTAACAAAATTTAAACTAATAATAAAAGTGTGTTTATTATTATTGTCTTGTGGTGATCAATTATGGCCTTAGTTTTTTTTCCTTTATTTTGTTTTGGGATTGTAAAATACGGCCTGCGTGTCGTGCCTCTCTCTAAAATTCTTGATGTAACTTCTTTTCTCATCTCACTCCCTCGTATGTAAAACGAGTTTCTTTTATGTAATGTAATGTTATGAAGAAAGAGAAGAATGCAATATCAAAGGAGGATAACCTTGGAGATCTTGCTTGGAGAAGTTTAGATCATTATTAGGTTAGCTTAGGTTCTCTCATTGGCTTGGGAGAACAATTGCGCTAGGGGACATAATTGTATCCTTTTATGTATATTGATGCATGTGTTTGTATGTTGATGCATGAGAGAGACGAATTGCATGTTAAGCCGGTGATATCAAACTAATAACAAAATCCCTCAAGTTAAATATTAAGTTCATGCTTTCCAAGTTTTAGCACTCATCAAGACTAGTATCGAACAATGTAGGTTTCGCCTACGCGAGGTGCATGTTCTATATTAGTAAGGTGCGATGGGATAATTGTAATATCCAACTGCTAAAACAATGGGTCAAACTTAACTAAACACATTATAATAAGATTATACATGTTTAGAAGCAAGAGTTGGGAAAGATTCATATGATGAATTAGAAAAAGGAGTTATTCATCCAACTGAAAATATTCGAGAGTTGTATGAGATACAATTGGAAGGAGTTCCTACCTAAATAACCTAGTTTTGTGTAATCAGCCTAACACTGACTTAGAACGAAGTGAAATGTGGATCTTGACCCACTAGAAAGTCTTCTAACGGGATTTTCCGAATCAAATGATGAGGGTCATTTGGTTTGAGTAAAATAGTGGGAGCATATTTGATTAAAGGCCTAATTAAATATGTTGTTTTAATGATACTTATATTTTCATTTTTTTTTGTAGATTACCATGACAACAAACAACCATATTTTGCGATCAATCCTAGATAAGGAAAAATTGTCTGGGACAAATTTCCTGGATTGGCACCGAAATCTAAGGATTCTCCTCAAGCACGATAAGAAGCTGTATGTCTTGGAGACACCTGTTCCTGAAGAGGAACCGCCTAGTTTGGCACCTAAGGCAGAAAGAGATGCTTATAAGAAGCATTTTGATGATGCTAACGAAGCCGCTTGTCTCATGCTAGCTACTATGAACTCGGAGTTGCAAAAGCAACACGAGAACATGTCAGCGTTCGATATGATCGGACATCTGAAAATGCTCTATCAAGAGCAGGCAAGAAATGAGAGGTTTCAAGTTTCAAAGGCCCTTTTTAACAGTAAGTTATCTGAGGGAAACCCTGTAGGTCCCCATGTACTCAAAATGATTGGGTAAGTGGAGAACCTTGAAAGGTTAGGGTTTCCGCTTGGAAAGGAACTTGCAACTGATTTTATCTTGCAATCGTTGCCAGATAGATTTAATCAGTTTGTCATGAATTTCAACATGAATGACATGGATAAGAGTCTTCCAGAATTGCTAAGCATGTTGAAAACTGTTGAGCAGAATATGAAGACAAAAGGGAAGTCCATTCTGATGGTCAGTAATGGAAAGAAGCTGAACAAGAGGCCTACCAAGCAGGTTTGTAAAGGGAAAGGCAAGGAATTTTCCAAGCCTAAACCTACTGTTCCTGTTTTGAAGCCTAGTGGAGGCATAGCAAAGGAGGGCACTTGCTTCCATTGCGGTAAGACCGGACATTGGAAGAGAAACTGCCCAAAGTACCTGGAAGATAAGAACAATGGAGTAGGGACTTCAAATTTAGCTATTTTTGTTATTGAAATTAATTTATCTACTTCTGCATCATGGGTATTAGATACTGGATGCGGTTCTCACATTTGTACTAATGTGCAGGGGCTAAAAAGGAGTAGAGATTTGGCAAAAGGTGAAGTTGACCTACGAGTTGGAAATGGAGCAAAGGTTGATGCTTTAGCCGTAGGAACTTATGTTTTGACTTTACCTAGTGGTTTAATAATTCAGTTAGAGAACTGTTATTATGTACCTGCAATTAGTAGGAATATTATTTCCGTTTCTTGTTTGGACAAGTTTGGTTTTTCATTTATAATAAAGAATAATTGTTGCTCTATTTATTTGAATGATATATTCTATGCTTCTGCACAAATGAACAATGGACTATATGTCCTTGATCTTGAAATGCCAATTTATAACATTAATACTAAACGGATTAAACCTAATGAGTTAAATCCAAGCTACCTTTGGCACTGTCGCTTAGGCCACATAAATGAGAAACGCATTTCCAAACTCCATAAAGATGGACTCTTGGACTCTTTTGATTATGAATCATATGAGACATGTAAATCTTGTTTAATTGGAAAGATGACAAAGTCCCCATTCACAGGAAAAGGTGAAAGGGCTAATGATCTTTTGGCCCTCATACATACTGATGTATGTGGACCACTGAACATACCATCCAGAGGAGGTTTTCAATACTTCATCACATTTACTGATGATTTCAGTAGATATGGTTATGTGTATTTAATGAAACACAAATCTGAAACCTTTGAAAAATTCAAGGAATTCAAGAATGAAGTACAAAACCAACTAGGTAAGAATATTAAAGTTCTTCGATCAGATCGAGGCGGTGAATATTTAAGCCTAGAGTTTGATGACCATCTAAAGGAATGTGGGATTTTATCCCAACTTACTCCTCCCGGAACACCACAATAGAATGGTGTATCTGAGAGAAGAAATCAAACCTTGTTAGACATGGTCCGATCCATGATGAGTCACGCCGATCTTCCGAACTATTTTTGGGGACATGCGCTATTGACTGTAGCTTACACACTTAACCGGGTTCCATCCAAAAAGGTTGAGAAGACACCATATGAGATATGGAGTGGTAAGAAACCACATATGTCTTACATGAAGATTTGGGGTTGCGAAGTTTATGTGAAACGACAAATTTCAACTAAGCTTGAGCCCAAATCTGACAAATGCTTATTTGTGGGGTATCCTAAAGAAACAAGAGGGTATTACTTCTACAATCCTTCTGAGGGAAAAGTGTTTGTCGCTCGAACTGGAGTTTTTCTGGAAAAGGATTTTATTTCCAAAAGAATCAGTGGGAGGAAAATAGAGCTTGAAGAAATTCAAGAACCACAAAACATTGATACACCTATGGAGGAATTAGAGCAGGAAACACAAGTAGTTGTGGAAGAGCAACCTGCTCAAGTAGAACAAGACCAGCGTAGGTCAAGCAGGATACGTCAACAACCTGAGAGATATGGATATCTCATAAGTGATCAGGGTGATGTATTACTCATGGATCAAGATGAGCATGTGAACTACCAAGAGGCCATAACCGGTCCTGAGTCCGAGAAGTGGATAGAAGCCATGAAATCTGAAATGGATTCCATGTACACAAACCAGGTTTGGACCTTGGTAGAGCCTCCTATAGGAGTTAACCCTATAGGATGCAAGTGGGTATTCAAAAAGAAGACTGACATGGATGGTAAGGTACATACCTATAAGGCAAGACTGGTTGCAAAAGGCTATAAACAAATTCATGGGGTTGGCTATGATGAAACCTTTTCACCAGTTGCAATGCTTAAATCTGTTCGGATTTTACTTGCTATCGCTGCATATCATGATTATGAAATATGGCAGATGGATGTCAAAACTGCTTTCCTTAATGGGAATCTTCTTGAGGATGTGTACATGACACAACCTGAAGGATTTGACATACCAGAAGAAGCCCAAAAGATATGTAAGTTACAGCGATCAATTTATGGATTGAAGCAAGCTTCCAGAAGCTGGAATCTTCGTTTTGATGAAACAGTAAAACAATATGGATTCATCAAGAATGAAGATGAGCCTTGTGTCTACAAGAAGGTTAGTGGGAGCATCATCGTATTCCTGGTATTATATGTAGATGACATATTACTCATTGGAAACGATGTCCCTACCTTACAACAAGTGAAGACTTGGTTAGGGAAATGCTTTTCAATGAAGGACCTAGGTGAAGCAGCCTATATATTAGGAATCAGGATCTATAGAGATAGGTCACAAAAACTGCTTGGCCTAAGTTAGAGTACATACATAGAAAAAGTGTTGAGACGCTTTAATATGCATGATTCCAAGAAAGGATTCATACCTATGCAACATGGCATGTGTCTGTCAAAAACACAATCCCCTTCAAATAAGGAAGAAAGGGATCGCATGGATAACATTCCATATGCATCTGCAATAGGATCTATCATGTATGCCATGCTATGTACTCGACCAGATGTCTCATATTCTTTAAGTGCAACGAGTAGGTACCAGTCTAATCCCGGTGATGCTCATTGGGTAGCTGTCAAGAATATCCTTAAGTACTTGAGAAGGACTAAGGACTCATTCTTGATATATGGAGGTCAGGAAGAGCTTGCTGTAATTGGATACACCGATGCTAGCTTCCAAACAGATAATGATGACTTTAGATTGCAATCTGGTTATGTGTTTTGTTTAAATGGTGGCGCTGTGAGCTGGAAAAGTTCAAAGCAAGATACATTTGTTGATTCTACAACCGAGGCTGAGTATATTGCTGCCTCAACTGCAGCAAAGGAAGCTGTTTGGATCAAGAAGTTCATTAGTGAACTTGGCATAGTCCATAGCATTGTGGATCCCATTGATCTCTATTGTGATAACAATGGTGCTATCGCACAAGCTAAGGAGCCTAGATCTCACCAATGATCCAAACACATACTTAGGCATTATCATCTCATTCGAGAGATAATCGATCGGGGAGATGTGAAAATATGCAGAGTACCTACACTTGACAATGTTGCTGACCCATTAACAAAGCCTCTTGCGCAGCTGAAGCATGATGGACATACTAGATCTATGGGTATTAGGGGTATGCCTGATTGGCTCTAGTGCTAGTGGGAGATTGTTGGTGTAAGCCCTAGAGGCCAATACTTTTGGTACTTGTATCGAATTATTTATTAATAATAAAAGGCATTTCTTTATTATGTTTGCTTTCCAAAATAATAAAGTCCCTAGAATGGTTTATTTGTTTAATGAAATGTTAAGTGTGACTTAATCATGAGATCCCATTAAACATAAGACATTATTCTTAAAGTATCCGTAGTCAAGCTTTAATGTGAAGTGGGATAACATTAAAGCATTAAGATTATTATGAAGCTAGATTGATGATCACATCTCATGGATCATAAATAAGGAGTTATCAAGTCTTGACATAGGTATGAATATTAGGAGTAATATTTATACTGGATTGACCCGCTATGAGAATACTACATAGAATGTTATGCAAAGTGTCATAAGTTATTCTCATGATGATAATGGTGTATACCACCCTTCGACCTGAAACCACTATGGACCCTAGATGTAGAGTCAAGTACTTTATTGCTGATCAAACGTCATCCGTAACTGGATGACTATAAAGACGGTTGATGGGTACTTCACAAAGCATGCTAAGGGACATGAGTGACCTAGATGGAATTTGCTCATCCTGCATAACAGGATAAATGTCTAAGGGCCCAATATTGAACTGGACAAGGGTGACACAATGTATGCCTTGTGTTCAATATAGACATGAGGGCAAAAGGGTAATTGTACAACACAAATATTATCACGGAAAAGGTTTGGTCAGATCACATGACATTTTCGTGACTTGGGTAATAGTGATGTGTTGCTAGATACCGCTCACTATTTATTATATTAAATGTGTGATTTAATATAATTGCCAACGTCGCGAAAACCTACAGGGTCACACACATAAGGACAAGTTGATGAGAGATAGAATAAATAAGGAACACCGTAAGGTACGGTGCACTTAAATGTAATACGGAAAGTGGTAAGGTACCACGTGGATAAGTGATATATGGTACATCATAAGGTATGATGTCCATAAGCTTAATTGGGCTTTTAGCTTGTAGACCACACGAGTGATTCTATAAATAGATCCCTTGTGATGAAGCAATTTCACTTGATGCAATTTTGTTTTTGATTCTCTCTCTCACTCAAGGTTTCTGTTCGTGATCAGCTAGCACTGTGACCGGAAGCGATCTGTTCGTGTGGACTAAGTAGAGGCGTTGTTCTTTATCAACGCTCTTGATCACAACATCAAAGGTCTAAATCGCCACAAGAGGTAAATATTTCTATCACTGACCATGCTCATTCGTAAGGATCGCTAAAGGAAAATTTTAAATTCCGCTGCGCTTTTGATCGCAATTTTCCTTCAGCCTTACCCCTACATACTTCCTGTGATCAAAGAGCCTGTTATGGAAGGAGAGGTTCCATACACCCTCCTACATCCTGACATGCCAACATCACTTGAATATTTACAAAGGAGTTGGATACAGCTCAAGGGAGAGCGTGATACTTTTGAAGCCCAATTCTACGCAAGTGAGAAGAAGGTTTTGGAACTTACTCGTCAACTTTACAAAGAGTAGACTCTCAAGACCTACATTGCACCAAAGAGGATGCACAACGTCTTTTTACATTAGAATTTTGTATTATTTTGCCCATGGGGCATTGATGTACTAACAAATTCTATCTTATTAATATGACGTGTGTTCCTTTTTGTTTAAAACAAACTTGAATTTCTGAATCCTTGAATTCATTACATGAATACATATCATTCATCATATGCATAATCAGGTCTTCACACCAGGTTTCCTTATCTCTCTGCTGTTTATTTCAGCAAGATGGATATAGAGCAGACGGTCAAAGACTTACGAGCGCAGAATTCACAGTTCCAACAGCTACTCATAACCTTGGCTAAGGGTCAGGAGGAGCTCAAAACCTTGCTGGAAAAGGAAAAAGAGAAAAAGAAAAAGAAGAGGGTTGGTGTGGCTACCATGGGTCGAAGATTTAAAGGTCAAGCTAGAAGGGTCCTGGATTTCCTCTCAACATCTGATGAAGGGGTAGGAAAAGGTAAAGGAACTGAAGTGCAATCTGAGTCCGAGGAAGAAGAATAAGAAGAGGATGAAGACTATTCTGAACAGCAGTACCCTCCTGCAGATGACAAGTACAAGAATCTAGAAGAGCTTCTGGTTGCGATGGAGATACAAAGAGTGTCTGGGCTGGACTTTGAAGAGCTAGGGCTGGTTGCTGGGATTGTGATTCCCCCTAAGTTCAAGGTGCCTTTTTTGCTAAATACGATGGTTTGTCTTGTCCAAAGATGCATCCGCGATCTTACGTCAAAAAAATTCAACCTCATTCTTCTGACAAAGACCTATGGGTTCATTTCTTCCAGGACAGTCTTTTGGGGACGCAGTTAGATTGGTTCTACCAGCTAGAGAGGTCTGATGTGCACAATTGGGAGGATTTGGCTGCTGCCTTCTACAGACAATATCAATATAATGCGGAGTTAGCACCAACTTGTACTCAATTATAGAGTATGGGCATGGTCTCAAATGAAGGTTTCAAATAGTATGCCCAGAAATGGAGATACTTGGCGGGATCAGTACAACCACCTCTATCTGAGAGGGAGCTGGTAGATATGTTCTTGGGTACACTATCAGGCCCCTTTTTCAATCACCTGATTGGAAGTTCGTCTACGGGGCTCACCGAGTTGATTCTAACTGGCGAGAGAGTTGAAGCCGGAATCAAGAGCGGAAAAATTCAAAAGGATGCATCTGCTTCCACTGCCATCAAAAAGACCTTTCCAGCAAAGAAAGAAGTCTCAGTTGTCTACTCCCAAAGAGGTCAAGGAAGAGTTGAGCGCCGGCCAGCGGTGGGGGCTGTAATGATTCAGATGTCTGTAGCTGATCAACCTAGAAACAATCAACCCAGAACCAACCAAACAAGGGTGGAAAGGCCTGCACGGAAATTCACTCGGATCAACATGACACCTGCTCAGGTTCTCCATCATCTATTGAAGTTAAACCTTGCAAGTTTGAAGGAGGCCCCAAAGAACCCGAATACATCTTCTCCTTACTATCATTCAAATGCTAAGTGTGCTTATCATTCAGACAGCCTGGGGCTTGACACCAACAATTGTTGGGCCCTCAAAAATAAGATTCAAGATTTGATAGATGCTAAAGAAGTGGAATTCGACGCTGTTGTACCCCGAAATTTGCCCTCCCACATTCTCCAAAAAATGGCCAAGTCAAGTTGCAAAATTCCCCAAGGGTTGCTCAGTGCAAAGGTCTCCTATACAGTCAAAACTAGGGTTTAAGTTCTGATCAAGAAAATGAAGTTTTCAAAGGCCCAATAAAGTCTCATATGCCTACAAATATGGTCAAGTATCCTCATATCAAGTTTCAAGGCATTCAGTACAAAATTGCACAGTCAAAAAACCTAATTGCACTACAGTCAACTGTAGGGGCAAAATGGTCATTTGACCGTCAAAAGTTCAAATTTTTGGTCAACATATCATTTTGAAGCCACAAACATCATTTGATCAATGCTTGATCATGATTCTCAAAGTTTGGCTCAGAAATCATCAAAGATGCAAAAGTTACTATATTTGGACAGCTGAAAAAGTCAACTGAAATTGACCAGGGCATAACTTTCACATGGATTATCAGAAAAATTCCATCCAAAGCTCATTTTGAAGAGAAAGACATTTCCTACAATTCATCTTCATACTCCAAGTCCAAGAAATTCTCTCACAAAAAGTTATCAATTTCAACATTATAGGTCATTTTCAAAAGTCAACAAAAAGGGACTTTAAGTAAAAGGCCATAACTTGAGATTGGTAAATCAAAATGACATGGGACCAAAGGCATTGGTTAGAGGACTCAAAGACCTTTCCAAAATGTCCAAGAACATGTGAAAAGCTTAAAAATTGAGCAAGTTATGCCTTGTGGAAGTTGGGAAATTTTTGGATATTTTGAAAAGTCAACTTTGATTCAAATGGTCTAAAATTGCTAATGGGCCTATTTTTCTTCCATGATTCATCATTCCAAGCCTATGCACGACCACTTGGCCCAAAGGGAAGTATTTCCTCATTTTTTATTTATTTATTTGAGTTTTTATTTATATTAATTCAATTAAATCAATTAAATATGTGAAAAAATATTTAACCTAACAAAACCAATCTTTTTATACATGTTTTGGCTTCTATAATTCGTGCATATGCAAATGTGGAAAGTTTTGGTTTGATTTGAGCTAATTGACACAAAGAGCACATGAAAAAGATTTGAAAAGATCTTGAGAAAATCAAATATGCAAAATCATCAATGCCATGGATTTTATTGAGTTTTCTTAACCTAATGCCTTCACTACATAATCAGAAACACAACCCTAATCCTTGTACACCCTAAGCTGCGCAGAAGAACAATAGAAAAACTTGGAAAATTGTTGGAAAAACTCAATTCTGAAATCATTGATAGAGGTGGATTCAAGGCACGAAATTCATTCCAAAAGCTTCCTTGTGGATCATTGATCATATTCCAGTTCATAACACTCATCAAAAGGCAAGGAATCGGTGTACAGAACTCAATATATTCCATAAAAATTTCAAAATCGTATTCTATATTCTATGCATTTTCATGACATTTCACTTATTGATTCTTGTTCCTGATGTGATTTCAAAGCTAACTGATATGTTTGATTGTATTTTTGCAAGCCATACGCGATTATGCCATAACTGACTTTTAGGGTTTTCAGAGTTCTTAATTTGGGGCTTCTTAAAAGAGGAAAAATTGGACATCCTCAGTACCATGGTTGGACTCAGCGCATGAGGACGAAGAACATGGAACCCTCGCGCTCAATTTATGAGCGCTGAGGGGCTAATCGTTATTTTCTCAAAACACCTCTAAACCCACGTTTGCAAAACCGTTGCCTCATAGTTGCGTTTCAGGAAGAAGAAAGAAGACGACCTCGTTGTCAAGACGTGATTGGCTTATTCAAATTTTTGCGCGCAAATTCCATTCACCGTTGCTTTTGTTTTATATTATTTACTTGTTATATATATATTAAACGTGTTGACATGGCTCAGTGGCAGGTATGTATGCTTGCAACGTCCAAGACCTGGGTTCGAACCCCAGGTCTACGCTATTTCCATAATATTTTTCCACTAATGCTCACATGCAGGCACAACATTGTGGATCACCATACGCTCAACCTATCAAGCCATCCACGCGTCTAGCACATTCAAATCAAAGGCAGGGATTCAAAGGGCACAATAAACCCTAGTCAACGTTGCCACATGATGTCTGGGAGGGTCAACGAATCTGAATGCTATTGGGCTCAATTTATTGGATCAACACCTCACAATTGGGACTGAACCCCCCCTGGTTTGCTTTTGCTATATTTTTCTTATTTTATTTTTTATTGTTATTTTATTTTTTTTATTTGTTTAAAGTAATTATTATTTTTACAAAATATAAAAAAACATCATAAAAAATCCAGAAAAAGATAAAAAATGTAATAAATTATTTCATTCTAATATTTTCATAAATAAATTAACATATAATTATTAGTTTTAATTAGGTTACAATTTTAATTTCTTTTAATAACAAGAATACAAAAAAATATGTAGAAATAGGTTTAATTAATTTTGATTCCTTTTAATTTCCCTTTCTTACAATAATAATATTTATTTTATTTATTTTCATAATTAAAAATGCATGTAAATTAATTTAGGTTTAAATTAGTTAAAAATTCAATCTTTTTCATAATAAATTTAAAAACCATTAGAATTAGGGTTTACATTCAATTTTAATTTTGATTAATTCTCTTTTTCCATTAATTCCTAAAAAACACAAAAAATACCAAAAAACATTTAATTTTAATTTTAATCCCTTATTAATTTTAATTTTGCAAAAGGGTCCAACGCCCTCGTTCGTAATTTATTTAATTCGCGTATTTATTTTCTTTCGCTTAATTAATTATGTACCTCTCCCAAAGCGTTGTAACTTAAACTTTTCGCACTTTTATTTGCTTTATTTACTTTCCGTCAAATCGGGTCCGGTTTAATTTGGCGATGTGGACCCGTGCCATTTGTAATAGCTTTAGAATTTACTTTCCCGCAAACTTTTTAAACTGTTAAATAAGCATGAAAGAATGTATGGCCTTAAATAAAATCAAGCGTAGGTCACAATAAACATGACAAGACAAAATATCTGAAAACGACACACGAATCGCACACACCACCCCTATGGTACGCCTCACTGTTGCCTTTCGAAAGGTGATCGTCGAGTAGAGGATGTCTTAGTAAGTTCTCATGATCCGGGAACCTGGCATGAGGGTAGCTTCTAAGGTGTCTTCCCATTGCTCTGGTGATCACCATGTCCCTACAAACTCGAATTGACCCGAACACCTCCAACGGTGGTGCTACCTACCTCTCAATGGTGGGATGGCACTACTTTAAAGGACATTTACACAGACGAATTCCTTAGGGTAGGTAGGTTCTCAAGGATACTTGCTCTAATCTCAAAACAAACAAAAAATCTTTTCACACCAACACATTTTCAAAAGCTTTCAAAGCAAATTTTTCAAACACTCTGACGTACGAGTCGAACTGAAATTTTTCAAAGAAACTTTTTTAAAACCCACAGTTGAAAAGCAAACAAACCAATTTTGAAAACACGTTGAGCAAGTATCTAAGAGCCCATGGATAACCATGGATAGAAAGGGTGCTAACACCTTCCCTTTCTATAATCTACCTCCCGAACCGAGAGCAATCTCTTTAAGGAATTTTTCTGTGCTTTTGTCCTTTCCATTTGGAGAAAATAAAAGACGGTGGCGACTCTTGCTTCCACGACATTTCGCGAACCAGCGTTAAACAGTCAGTTCCAGATCCACCGATCACTGAACTGGCGACTCTGCTGGGGACTAAACTTAAAGTGGGGTGTACCTTAGGATTAAGATCACTGTGTTTTCAATTGTCTTCTTTGCTTGCTTTATTATTGCGGGACTGTCTTGGGAGTTCTATAGATCCTAACCCGGATCTGGGGGATACCTTCTTAGAAAGTAGCAACAAGGTTGTGAGGGAACTGTGCGGGGTATACCGACATGGTTGAAACAGTCTGCGACGTTGATGTGGCACTTTGGTGTGTACCGGTAACCCTTGAGTTCAGTCAAGGAGAGTACAGGGCCTCCGCGTGGTGTCGTGAAGCATCAACAGACCTTAGGAACCTTAATTGAACTATCTTGGCCTCTTTAGGGTAGTGAGATAACTGACTTTGGTGCAGTCCGAGGTTGGTTGATACTCGATACTACACTCAATTGAGGGTTGCTTTCCTGGAATATTTCGGTCGCCAGTTCAGTGGCTAAATCGAAACGATGAACAATGAAAGCAATCCCGTGATATTGGGAACCTTAGAACCCGGTTACTTTGACTAGGACAGGTTGAACCCACCAACTTCAAGAGGGTAATACCCAGACCTCATGCTGGCCTAAACCCTAAGGGCTCTTTTGTGTGACTTGTGTGCCTTCGTACTTGACTATCTGCGTGCTTGTTACCTGACACTAAGTTTCTTGCAGGTCTTGTTTATAGCCCTTAACTAGGACTCATGACAAGGTTTACCAAATTTCTTGCAGGTTTTGTTTATAGTCCTTAACTAGGACTCATGACAAGGTTTACCAAATTTCTTGCAGGTTTTGTTTATAGTCCTTAACTGGGACTCATAACAGGGTTTGCTAGATCTCTTGCAGGTTTTGTTTATAGTCCTTAATTGGGACTCATAACAAAGTATACTGAATTTCTTGCAGGGTTTGTTTATAGTCCTTAATTGGGACTCATAACATGGTTTACCTACATCACCCCATGCATAGCATGACATCATACCATTGCATACATCCTAACCCATTTCAAGGATCTCAAGGGCTTGTGATGCAGGTCATGATGAATCAAACATCCAGCAAGGGGCAAAGAGGATTTATTTTCCTCTAGCCAGGGTTGTCAGGGGCTATGACCCACTGGATATGGTGAGCCTTTGACCCTTGAAGAAGGGTTCTCTACAACAGGAGGTTCCTTCAATCAAGTTGCCAGTTTCCAACTCTAACAATTTCTCTGTTTATCCCGCGAGGTCCTTGAAAACATTACATGCATGTCATACATCTCATTGCATTGCAGGTGTCCCTTTGACAGGTTGCTTACCCTTCTTCGCTGTTTATTTCAGCCGATCGTCATGAATCCTGAATCTTCAACCGAGCACACTATCAAGGACCTCCAGGCTCAGAATGCCCAGTTCCAAGAGCTGATCATGAATTTGACCCAGGGGCAACCAGATCTGAAGGCTTTGCTCTTGAAGAAAGAAAAGAAGAAGAAGAGGACTGTTTTGTTCAGCCCTAGACGCAGATCTGGGAATACACCGCAGACTGAAACTGAGAGGACAACCCCATCTGTAAGGGAAAGCAGTCACCATGAGAGAGAGGTGCCTAGTCCAGTGGTCTCCGACAACGAGACGGATTTCAACGACGAACAATACCCTCCTGCTGACGACAAGTACAAACAGTTGGAGGATAGGCTGAATGCTATGGAGATCCAACAGGTACCGGGGCTGGATTTTGGAGATCTGGGTTTGTCAACTGGTGTGATTATTCCTCGGAAGTTCAAAGCACCATCCTTTACCAAATATGACGGGGCGTCTTGTCCCAAGTTACATCTCAGGTCCTATGTTCGGAAGATTCAACCATATACGGTGGACAAGAATTTATGGATCCACTTCTTCCAGGAGAGTCTTTCAGGGACTCATCTCGAATGGTTCTATCAGCTAGATGGAACCAAGGTTCGTAACTGGGAGGAGTTGGCTACTGCTTTCTACAAGCAGTATCAATATAATGCCGACCTTGCTCCTACGCGTACCCAACTCCAGGGCATGTCGTTAGGATCAAGTGAAGGTTTTAAAGAGTATGCGCAGAAATGGAGGGATCTTGCTGGAAGGGTACAACCACCTCTGACTGATCGGGAACTTGTCGATATGTTCCTGGGGACCCTGTCTAGTCCGTTCTACAACCACCTAATTGGGAATTCGTCTGCTGGATTCACAGATCTTATCTTGACTGGAGAGCGAATAGAAGCTGGCATCCGGTCTGGGAAAATTCAAGAGGCTGCACCTTCTGATAAAAAGCCTCATCATGGAAAGAAAGAATCCAATGCGGTGCACGGTAAAAAGAGCCGTCATGAGGTAGGGGCAATCCAGATCCCCAATCCCGGACCTGCTCAACAAGGACAGGGGCAGCAGCGAAAGGAGAAACGACAGTACACCAAAATCAACATGTCGCTGGATCAAGCACTGCAACAAATGTTGAAGGCAGGGCTGATCACTTTAAGGGCTCCTCTTCGGAATCCGAACACTTCTGCTCCCAACTATCATCCCAATGATAGGTGCGCATATCATTCTGATAGCCCGGGGCATACTACGGACAACTGCTGGCCTCTCAAGAACAAAATTCAAGACATGATCGACGCCGGGGAGATTCAGTTTGAAGTGCCTGAGACTCCGAACATAATCACTGCTCCGTTACCCAATCGTTGAAGACCTTTTGTTTATTTGAATTTCTGAGTTGTGTTTTTCTTTGCTTATATAAACAATTAATGTCATAGCAAACTCTTTTATTCTATCAATGCATCGCATACGTCTGTTTTGGGAAGTAATACAGTTGTTTTCATTATGTTCAAATATCTTTTCATATTTTTTCTGATGATCAACTCTTGGTTAATAATTCTGAGCCTCTTGAGGGAGGATGACGAAAACGATACCGCTATCTTTACAGTATGCTTTTGAACAGACCCCGCTGATGAGGTACAGGCATTGTTTCAATCCCTAAACACTGGAGTTATAAGGATGATAATCCCTCATCAACCCCTCTAAGCCAAAGAAGTAGGAGTTTTTCTTTTCGAAATTTAAAACCCTTAATCGTAACCTGGGGCAGGGTAGTCTCTCAGTTGATCCAAGTGCATAACGAATGGCACCAAAGAGATCCTTACGAAAAAGGACAGTGATGGTCCTGAATAAATCACAAGGACAGGCAGTCATTATATCAAAAAATCATAAACGAAAAGCCCAAGAAGTCAAAACCTATAAAAAGGGACTTATGAAACTGGGGCATCCCGCTGACTGTAATTCCAAAAAAGGAAACAGCTCAGGCAAAAAATAGGGATAACAAAGTCAAAAAAGAAAGAGGTCCTACAAACCCTCAACAAAAAAGGAAATGACTGCCTAATCAAAATATACTGTCAATATCCGAATCATCACCGGAAAATCCGAGCAAAGACTCAAACAAGGTCTAACGCACGATCAACTGAGTTTAGGTTTGGAGAACATCACGAAGAGCGGGTGGGTACAAATAATTTGAGCCTTTATCCTTTGTTTCTTAAAACCGTGAACCAGGCCACGTTATAACCCTTAAAAGTCCTAGCTGAAGCATGGGTTAGTTCGAAAGCATACTGTGACGAAAGGTATCCTGACTCCTTAAGGCCTACGGTAAATACGGAGTTGACATCACGTTTTACAAACATTCACTTGTTTTATGAAACGAACGCATTTTCAAAATCTTCGAGACAGACATAAGCGTTGCATTTTTAACATAACTTTGTTTGCATATGACTTTTTGTTTGAACAGCATAGAAGTTCGCACGACGAAAGCCTAATGAACAGAAGCACTTCCAATCAAGGGGCATGGCATGATCATGGTCCGTTATCTGGGGCAGTCCAATCAAGATTCGAAGAATCTCTCAAAAGCTAAACAGTAGGGGCAAATCTATGTCTGAGTCACTTGGGGCACTCCAGCAACGGATTTTGCACGATCAGACATCTTCTGGTAATATGGCAACACAAGCAGCCAGGGGCACCTCCCTGCATTCTAAGAATGGACATAGTCGGGAAAAATACTACGCAAAATCAAAGACCCGCTAGGTTGACATACCTAGGCAAAAATGAGGGCTTCCCGGCGAACCAAAAGGGCTCGGGCAAAATGAGGGATGAAATGAAAAATCTGTACACCCGGCAAGTCGAAAACCTGAAAAGGCGGCTTGGGCAAAAATGGGTATCCCGGTGGACTGAAAACCCGAAAGGGCGGTCCAGGCAAAAATCAGGGATCAAAGCGTACGACTATGTCCTGCCATCTGTCTACCAGAAGAAGGTTTGTCCATCAACAACTATCAAGCACCTCCACAGGTATCTTCCGCTCCCACATCAGAAACAGGGGCAATAAAGGGTGGTCTAAGCAATCTGATTGTTCTATCCTCCAGGGTATCAAGGTAGGTTCCGTTGAAGAACATAACCAATACGGTTCAAAACTTCCCCAGAGAATCCAATCCAGTTCCCAGGAAAGTGGAATCCATCTCCCCAAGCAGTAAGCTTATCCCCAGTAGATTCTGGAAGCTTATCCCCTCGCAAAACACGAACGCGTCGCCCGGCTTTATTCAAAGAGTTATTTCCTTAACAGGATATAACTGGGTTATCCTCAACCAAAAGCCACGGAAAGAGTGTCCTCGACGAAGTCTTCCTACCCCAGCGAAATCCATCAGCATTTCCAACAACAAGGGTATCCCCAGCAAGCTATCATCAACATTCAACAAAGCATATCCCCACAAAGTATTGCTTCTCAGCATGGTCACTAGAGTATCTTTTCTCCCCGCAGAGTAATCCATTCGCCAAGTTCATTCCCCGACGGAGTTATCTAAACCTACCGGTATTCTTGCAGTTATCATCCCCAGCGGAGCAAGATCTAATTCTCCAACATCAGCCCAGGAGTGACCTCCCGGCACCCGTCAAGGATTTATTTTCCTAAGACAAGCATATATTCATAAACATCACATCTTCATACATTATAGCATGCATATGTATCATACTACACGAATCTCATTGATTTTTGAAGACATACAGTTCATGCATCATGATTTTGCATACAATTATGTTCTACCTTTTCAGGAAAAAGATCAATACAAAAATGACTACTACCAACTATCGCAAATCCTTCTAGATATAGTTTCAGATGTAAACCAGAGATGGTGACGTTCTGATGCTGCTTCCATATATCCTTCTAGATATAGTTTCAGATATGACCCAGAGATGGTGACGTTCTGATGCTGCTTCCAGATATCCTTCTAGATATAGTTTCAGATATGACCCAGATATGGTGACGTTCTGATGCTGCTTCCAGAGTTCCTTCTAGATATAGTTTCAGATATGACCCAGAGATGGTGACGTTCTGATGCTGCTTCCAGATTTCCTTCTAGATATAGTTTCGGATATGACCCAGATATGGTGACGTTCTGATGCTGCTTCCAGATTTCCTTCCAGATATAGACATTTCAAGACCTCCTCTAGTCCAGCTAAATCGACTCCCAACAGATTTTCCTGATGAAGACTCAGTAGAAGTTATTTCAGATGTTTCCCTCTCCGACGATGAGTGTGAGGTGATAATCTCCTTATGGTCCCCTCTCCGACAAGTGCGTGAGGTGGTAATTCCTTTTTCAGATGTTTCCCTCTCCGACGATGAGTGTGAGGTGATAGTCTCCTATGGTTCCCTCTCCGACGGTGTGTGAGGTAGTAAGTCCTTTTAAGATGTTTCCCTTTCCGACGATGAGTGTGAGGTGATAGTCTCGTATGGTTCCCTCTCCGACGGTGTGTGAGATGACAAGTCCTTTTCAGATGTTTCCCTCTCCGACGTTGAGTGAGGTGATCATTCCTTTCAGATTATAATTGCCTATGGTTCTCTTCCCGATACTGCAAAGATGGTAATTCCCGCCAAGATTTTTCTCAACGAGCGTTGTTGAAGCTAAAGTCGCCCAAGGTTCTCTTACCATTCATGCTAAGACAGCAACCATCCCTGGTTCATTCATCAGCGTTTGAAGCTCCAGACTCAGCTCCTGTAACCAGTCAGGACATATCTATGCCAAGCATCTAAAATCAGCTCCTGCAACGTGTCAGGTATTCATTTTCTTTTTGCAGGTATGCAGGTTCTCGCTAAGGAATCTCCTACGCGATCAACATCCAGATGGCATCTATAAGCCCATCATCCTAACCAGCAATCTCCAAATGGCATCAATAAGCCCATTCCCATCACACCGCTAACATGTGAGCGCAAATTTCTGGGCACTCTAGTGTCCAATCATCTTCTACCCTCGGATTACGAAAGGCACGTCAGCCAATCTGCATCCTCAGGTCTAAGAAGATTGAACAGGGGCAACTGTTGTACCCCGAAATTTTCCCTCCCACATTCTCCAAAAAATGGCCAAGTCAAGTTGCAAAATTCCCCAAGGGTTGCTCAGTGCAAAGGTCTCCTATACAGTCAAAACTAGGGTTTGAGTTCTGATCAAGAAAATGAAGTTTTCAAAGGCCCAATCAAGTCTCATATGCCTACAAATATGGTCAAGTATCCTCATATCAAGTTTCAAGGCATTCAGTATAAAATTGCACAGTCAAAAAACCTAATTGCACTACAGTCAACTGTAGGGGCAAAATGGTCATTTGACCGTCAAAAGTTCAAATTTTTGGTCAACATATCATTTTGAAGCCACAAACATCATTTGATCAATGCTTGATCATGATTCTCAAAGTTTGGCTCAGAAATCATCAAAGATGCAAAAGTTACTATATTTGGACAGCTGAAAAAGTCAACTGAAATTGACCAGGGCATAACTTTCACATGGATTATCAGAAAAATTCCATCCAAAGCTCATTTTGAAGAGAAAGACATTTCCTACAATTCATCTTCATACTCCAAGTCCAAGAAATGCTCTCACAAAAAGTTATCAATTTCAACATTATAGGTCATTTTCAAAAGTCAACAAAAAGGGACTTTAAGTCAAAGGCCATAACTTGAGATTGGTAAATCAAAATGACATGGGACCAAAGGCATTGGTTAGAGGACTCAAATACCTTTCCAAAATGTCCAAGAACATGTGAAAAGCTTAAAAATTGAGCAAGTTATGCCTTGTGGAAGTTGGGAAATATTTGGATATTTTGAAAAGTCAACTTTGATTCAAATGGTCTAAAATTGCTAATGGGCCTATTTTTCTTCCATGATTCATCATTCCAAGCCTATGCACGACCACTTGGCCCAAAGGGAAGTATTTCCTCATTTTTTATTTATTTATTTGAGTTTTTATTTATATTAATTCAATTAAATCAATTAAATATGTGAAAAAATATTTAACCTAACAAAACCAATCTTTTTATACATGTTTTGGCTTCTATAATTCGTGCATATGCAAATGTGGAAAGTTTTGGTTTGATTTGAGCTAATTGACACAAAGAGCACATGAAAAAGATTTGAAAAGATCTTGAGAAAATCAAATATGCAAAATCATCAATGCCATGGATTTTATTGAGTTTTCTTAACCTAATGCCTTCACTACATAATCAGAAACACAACCCTAATCCTTGTACACCCTAAGCTGCGCAGAAGAACAATAGAAAAACTTGGAAAATTGTTGGAAAAACTCAATTCTGAAATCATTGATAGAGGTGGATTCAAGGCACGAAATTCATTCCAAAAGCTTCCTTGTGGATCATTGATCATATTCCAGTTCATAACACTCATCAAAAGGCAAGGAATCGGTGTACAGAACTCAATATATTCCATAAAAATTTCAAAATCGTATTCTATATTCTATGCATTTTCATGACATTTCACTTATTGATTCTTGTTCCTGATGTGATTTCAAAGCTAACTGATATGTTTGATTGTATTTTTGCAAGCCATACGCGATTATGCCATAACTGACTTTTAGGGTTTTCAGAGTTCTTAATTTGGGGCTTCTTAAAAGAGGAAAAATTGGACATCCTCAGTACCATGGTTGGACTCAGCGCATGAGGACGAAGAACATGGAACCCTCGCGCTCAATTTATGAGCGTTGAGGGGCTAATCGTTATTTTCTCAAAACACCTCTAAACCCACGTTTGCAAAACCGTTGCCTCATAGTTGCGTTTCAGGAAGAAGAAAGAAGACGACCTCGTTGTCAAGACGTGATTGGCTTATTCAAATTTTTGCGCGCAAATTCCATTCACCGTTGCTTTTGTTTTATATTATTTACTTGTTATATATATATTAAACGTGTTGACATGGCTCAGTGGCAGGTATGTATGCTTGCAACGTCCAAGACCTGGGTTCGAACCCCAGGTCTACGCTATTTCCATAATATTTTTCCACTAATGCTCACATGCAGGCACAACATTGTGGATCACCATACGCTCAACCTATCAAGCCATCCACGCGTCTAGCACATTCAAATCAAAGGCAGGGATTCAAAGGGCACAATAAACCCTAGTCAACGTTGCCACATGATGTCTGGGAGGGTCAACGAATCTGAATGCTATTGGGCTCAATTTATTGGATCAACACCTCACAATTGGGACTGAACCCCCCCTGGTTTGCTTTTGCTATATTTTTCTTATTTTATTTTTTATTGTTATTTTATTTTTTTTATTTGTTTAAAGTAATTATTATTTTTACAAAATATAAAAAAACATCATAAAAAATCCAGAAAAAGATAAAAAATGTAATAAATTATTTCATTCTAATATTTTCATAAATAAATTAACATATAATTATTAGTTTTAATTAGGTTACAATTTTAATTTCTTTTAATAACAAGAATACAAAAAAATATGTAGAAATAGGTTTAATTAATTTTGATTCCTTTTAATTTCCCTTTCTTACAATAATAATATTTATTTTATTTATTTTCATAATTAAAAATGCATGTAAATTAATTTAGGTTTAAATTAGTTAAAAATTCAATCTTTTTCATAATAAATTTAAAAACCATTAGAATTAGGGTTTACATTCAATTTTAATTTTGATTAATTCTCTTTTTCCATTAATTCCTAAAAAACACAAAAAATACCAAAAAACATTTAATTTTAATTTTAATCCCTTATTAATTTTAATTTTGCAAAAGGGTCCAACGCCCTCGTTTGTAATTTATTTAATTCGCGTATTTATTTTCTTTCGCTTAATTAATTATGTACCTCTCCCAAAGCGTTGTAACTTAAAATTTTCGCACTTTTATTTGCTTTATTTACTTTCCGTCAAATCGGGTCCGGTTTAATTTGGCGATGTGGACCCGCGCCATTTGTAATAGCTTTAGAATTTACTTTCCCGCAAACTTTTTAAACTGTTAAATAAGCATGAAAGAATGTATGGCCTTAAATAAAATCAAGCGTAGGTCACAATAAACATGACAAGACAAAATATCTGAAAACGACACACGAATCGCACACACCACCCCTATGGTACGCCTCACTGTTGCCTTTCGAAAGGTGATCGTCGAGTAGAGGATGTCTTAGTAAGTCCTCATGATTCGGGAACCTGGCATGAGGGTAGCTTCTAAGGTGTCTTCCCATTGCTCTGGTGATCACCATGTCCCTACAAACTCGAATTGACCCGAACACCTCCAACGGTGGTGCTACCTACCTCTCAATGGTGGGATGGCACTACTTTAAAGGACATTTACACAGACGAATTCCTTAGGGTAGGTAGGTTCTCAAGGATACTTGCTCTAATCTCAAAACAAACAAAAAATCTTTTCACACCAACACATTTTCAAAAGCTTTCAAAGCAAATTTTTCAAACACTCTGACGTACGAGTCGAACTGAAATTTTTCAAAGAAACTTTTTTAAAACCCACAGTTGAAAAGCAAACAAACCAATTTTGAAAACACGTTGAGCAAGTATCTAAGAGCCCATGGATAACCATGGATAGAAAGGGTGCTAACACCTTCCCTTTCTATAATCTACCTCCCGAACCGAGAGCAATCTCTTTAAGGAATTTTTCTGTGCTTTTGTCCTTTCCATTTGGAGAAAATAAAAGACGGTGGCGACTCTTGCTTCCACGACATTTCGCGAACCAGCGTTAAACAGTCAGTTCCAGATCCACCGATCACTGACGCCCCTGAAAAGCCTAATGTGATATCTGCTCCAATGCCAAAGCATGTCCACAATGCCCATGCTGTTGAAGAGGATCTTTTTGTTGCTACTGTTGATGATTTGATGACTCCGCTACCGATAATCAAGTTGAATTTGCTGAAGGCTGGGATTTTCCCAGGTTGTGAAGAAGATTGCTGCCTTTGTTCATCCTTACCAACCGACTGTACGTTGTTGAAGTTAGGCATCCAGCGCCTAATGGATAACCAAGAAATCCTCTTTGAAAAGACTGCTGTTACACTGACTCCTGTCAATGATGTTTCGATAATTACCATATCCGCCAATCTTTCCAAGGTCTCCAAAAGACCTGTTAAGATTACATCCGATCCGAAGATTGTACCTTTGAAGATAACCATGCCGGGGCCTATACCGTACAAGTCCAACAAATCAATACTATGGAACTATGGGGGAGAGATCTTCTACCACGGTATTAAGCAAATCGAATCAACTGAAGAGAGTTCAGATGAAGAGACTCCCGACATTGGAAGCATTGCCGGAACGAGTAAAATCACCCGCAGTGGAAGAATTTTCTCTCCGGAGATTTCCCCTCCAAAGGCAACCTTCGGACCCTCAGCTGCTCCTAAGGTTACCCCTGTACCGGTCAACATATCTGCGAGAACTCCAGTTATTAAAGAAATTGTAACTCCTGTGGTTGTCCCCTCTGCTGCTGCTGATGATAGAGGGAAAGGAATCCAAGAAGAGCCTGTCAGGACGAGGGCTCAGCCATTGATCATCCCTGAGACCTCTCAAAAGGAAATGGAAGAGATTTTGAAAATAATCAAGAAAATCGATTATAATGTTGTTGAGCAACAGGGGCAAACCCCCTCAAAAATCTCTATGTTGGCCCTGCTGCTCTGTTCCAAAGCTCATGCTAAAGCTCTGATCAGATTTTTGAAGACGGCCCATGTGCCCAAGGAAACCTTTGCGGATCAGTTCCAGGAATGTGTAGCTAGCCTAACAACAGACAACAGTTTAGGATTCTCCGATGCTGATCTAACAATCAAAGGGAGAAAGCATAATGACGCTTTGCATGTCTCGGTAGAATGCAGAGGGACTAATCTGGCGCATGTTCTAGTGGACACTGGTTCATCGCTGAACGTCTTACCAAAGAAAGCATTGGATAGGCTAGATTGTGAAGGTTTAACCTTGAAGCCCAGCAACATCATTGTCAGAGCCTTTGATGGTTCTAAAAGGATTGTCCACGGGGAGGTGGACATCCCGATTAAAGTGGGAACTGAAACCTTGAACTCCATATTCTATGTCATGGACATCTGTCCCTCCTATTCTTGCTTGCTGGGAAGACCCTGGATTCATCATGCTGGAGCCGTCACTTCTACTCTGCATCAGAAGCTCAAGTACCCTGTCCAGGGGAAAATTGTAACTGTTCACGGCGAGGAGGAATACATGATAAGCCATCTTAATTATTTCCGCTATGTAGAATTGGATGGTGAATTCATCGAAACCCCCTTTCAGCATTTTGAAGAGGTAGCTCAGGAGATTGCGGCGACCAAGACAATGCCTTCTGTACCCATGATTACCCGACCTCCGCCTCAGATGTCATCCCTCAAAGATGCAAAGGTTGTGATTGAAGAAGAAAGAAGCACAATCTGGGGGCAACTTCCATACTTTCCCTTTAAATCTGATAAGTTCGGCTTGGGTTTCACTGCTTCTGCTCAAAAGGCTTTGCGTCGCTCCCGGGCTGGAGGACCACCAGTGAAGATCACCCATCATGGATTCAATGCTTTGGAGGATAGTGAAGAGGAGAGTGACCCGGAAGACTGGATTTTCCCTACTGTGGAAGGAGGACTATGCAATTGGGAGGCAAAGGACTTTATTCCCATTACTTTCATCAATCAGTAATTTATCTTTCAAACATTTCTGTTGGTTTGTAATAATTCTTAAACAATTCGTACACTTTTAACCTTGTGCCTTACCCGAGGTACATAGGTCCATTTGTAAGGGTTTGATTTTTCATCTTCATATGTCATTTTAATGAATCATGGACGTTTTCACATATAAACTTTTGTGTTCATTTTCTTTCTTTTTACATTTTATTTGTTTAAAGGTGGCTATCCCTTACACATACCCACACTCACAAATGCAGGTACCCTTCCATTCCGGATTCCATGGGTAACAATTCTGCTATGACCTTCAGTGACTCTGAAGACCTGGTCTACTATGCCGAATACGAAGGTGATGAAGACTGTGAAGTGCATGGAGAATTGGCTAGACTGCTACAACAGGAAGAAAGGGCTATTCTACCTTACGAGGAGTTGTTAGAGACAATCAACTTGGGAACGGAGAAAGACAGAAAAGAAGTTAGAGTGGGTGCCAACTTAGAGCCAAGTGTCAAGGAGCGCTTAATTCAGCTGTTGAATGAATATGTTAAGATCTTCGCCTGGTCATACGAAGACATGCCTGGGCTTGATACAGATATTGTGGTTCATCGTCTCCCCACGAGAGAAGACTGTCCACCAGTTAAACAGAAAGTCCGCCACATGAGGCCTAACATGTCTGAAAAGATCAAAGCTGAAGTTATAAAGCAGTTCAATGCTGGATTTCTTGCTGTTACTTCCTATCCACAATGGGTTGCTAACACTGTGACCGTGCCTAAGAAGGACAGAAAAGTGGGAATGTGCGTGGATTACAGAGACTTAAACAGGGCTAGCCCTAAAGATGACTTTCCACTACCGCACATTGACATCTTGGTTGACAATACAGCTCAACACAAGGTATTTTCTTTCATGGACGGATTTTCAGGTTACAACCAGATCAAAATGGCACCTGAAGACATGGAGAAAACTACTTTTGTTACACAGTGGGGTACGTTCTGCTACAAAGTGATGCCATTCAGACTGAAGAATGTCTGGGCAACCTATCAACGTGCCATGGTAGCTTTGTTTCATGATATGATACATCATGAGATAGAGGTCTACGTAGACGACATGATAACCCGTTCACAAACTGAAGAAGAACACCTCGACCATCTGCAAAAGCTGCTTGTCAGGTTGAAAGAGTACAAGCTCAGACTGAACCCTAATAAGTGCACTTTCGGAGTCAGGTCCGGTAAACTCTTGGGTTTCATTGTCAGTAACAAGGGCATCGAGGTTGATCCTGCCTAAGTCAAAGCTATACAAGAAATGGCTGCCCCTCGCACTGAGAAGGAGGTCAAAGGTTTCTTGGGACGCCTAAACTACATTGCAAGGTTCATTTCTCACCTAACATCTACCTGTGAGCCAATCTTTAAGCTGTTAAAGAAAGATCAGGTGGTTAAATGGAATGATGACTGTCAATTTGCTTTCAATAACATCAAGGAGTATTTGCTAGAACCTCCCATATTGATGCCTCCCGTCGAAGGAAGACCGCTAATCATGTATCTGACTGTCCTAGAGACTTCAATGGGGTGCATATTGGGCCAACATGACGAGTCTGGCCGAAAAGAGCATGCCATTTATTACCTCAACAAAAAGTTTACCGACTGTGAGACCCGATACTCACTGCTCGAGAAAACTTGTTGCACTTTGGTATGGGCTGCTTGCCTGCTAAGGCAGTATATGTTGACTCATACCACTTTGCTGATCTCTAAGATGGATCCTATCAAGTACATCTTCGAGAAGCCTGCTTTATCCGGAAGAATTGCTAGATGGCAGATGATCCTCACAGAGTATGATATACAGTACACGACCCAAAAAGCTATAAAGGGGAGTGTGCTAGCCGATCATCTGGACCATCAAGCTGTCGAAGATTACCAATCCATGAGGTTCGACTTCCCCGACGAGGATATTATGACATTGGACAACATTGAAGAGAACAGACCGTATGACGGACCTGAACAAGGATCCCGATGGACTCTGTACTTTGATGGTGCTTCTAATGCACTTGGTAACGGTATCGACGCGGTACTTATCTCTCCAGAAGGTTTCCATACACCTTTCACTGCCAGACTCTGCTTCAGCTGCACCAACAACATGGCCGAGTATGAAGCTTGTATTTTGGGTCTCAAGGCTGCAATTGACTTGGGAATCAAATCCTTGATTGTGTTTGGGGACTCAACTTTGGTTATCAGTCAAATCAAAGGAGAGTGGGATACTAAACATCCAAACCTCATCCCTTACAAAGAACATGTTTTGACATTGTTACCACATTTCGAGCAAATTACCTTCGAGCACTTCCCGCGAGAAGAGAATCAGCTAGCAGATGCTCTAGCTACAATGTCATCCATGTTTAAACTTAACTAGGATAATGAGGCTCCCCAAATCACCATTGAGCGAATGGAAGAACATGCACATTGTCACGAGATTAATACCGAAGAAGTAGTGGATCGACTTTGGTTTCACGAAGTCAAACGGTATCTTGAGGCACAAGAATACCCTGAAGGAGCTTCAGTCAATGAAAAAAAGTTCTTGAGGAGATTCTCCGCCAAGTTCTTCTTGAGCAATGGTATCCTATACAAGCGTAATCATGATTGCATTCTGCTCTGTTGTGTTGACAAGGTTGAAGCTAAGCAGATCATGGTTGAACTGCACAATGGTACCTTTGGCACTCACTCTAGAGGATATACGGTGGCTAAGAAGATTCTGCGGGCAGGCTATTACTGGTCTACCATGGAAGCTGATTGCCATCAACATTCCAGGACTTGTCACAAATGTCAAATCTACGCTGACAAGGTACATATACCTCCAGTTCCTCTCAATGTCTTAACCGCTCCTTGGCCATTCGCAATGTGGGGAATCGACATGATTGGAGAGATCAAGCCTACAACATCCAATGGACATCGTTTCATACTGGTGGCCATTGATTACTTTACCAAATGGGTCGAAGCAGCTTCCTTCGCATCTGTTACAAAGAATGTTGTTGCCCGCTTCATCAAGCAGAACCTCATTTGTCGGTACGGTATCCCCGAAAGGATCATCACTGACAAAGGTACAAACCTGAACAACACTATAATCACTGCCTTGTGCGAACAGTTCCAGATTCAACATCACAATTCATCTCCCTATCGGCCAAAGATGAACGGTGCTGTCGAAGCTGCGAACAAAAATATCAAGAAGATCATACAAAAGATGACAGTCACCTACAAGGACTGGAATGAGATGTTACCGTTTGCTCTGCACGGGTACCGTACCACGGCACGCACATCAACTGGGGCAACACCCTTTTCTTTGGTATACGGCATGGAAGCTGTTTTACCTATCGAGGTTCAGATTCCCTCCTTGAGAATCATGAAGGATGTTGGTTTGAGTGAAGACGATTGGATTCAGACCCGATTTGATCAACTTAACTTGATTGACGAAAAGATGCTTACTGCTGTTTGTCATGGTCAGACTTATCAAAAACGGATGATCAAGGCATTCAATAAGAAAGTTAGGCGCTAGATATATCAAGTCGGGGACCTTGTAATTAAGCGGATCATCTTTCCGTAAAGTGATCCCAGGGGAAAGTGGACTCCTACTTACGAAGGACCATTTGTGATCAAAAACATCTTTTCTGGTGGGGCAATGATTCTAACCACCATGGACAACGACGACCTGCCGCACCCTGCGAACGCAGACATAGTCAAAAGATACTACGCATAAATGACCCGACAAGTTGAAAACTCGAAAGGGCAACTTGGGCAAAAAATGGGCATCCCAGTGAATCGAAAACCCGAAAGGGCGGTTCAGGCAAAAATTAGGGATAAACAAAAAAGATCTGTACACCCGGCAAGTTGAAAACCCGAAAGGGAGACTTGGGCAAAAAAGGGTTTGGTCCAGGCAAAAGTTAGGGAATTAAAGCGTATGACTATGTCTCGTCGGATCACTTTAAGGACAATCTCTTCACAAACAAGCTCTGAGCTTCTGATCAATCCAATCATCTTCGGACGAAGCAATGAATGGACAAGATATCCAGAGTTATGAAGGCTATAGCAGAATGGGAACCCCATGGAATTTTTACACATAGCCATCTTTCTTTGTATAAATTTTTCTTATTTTACGACAACATTCTCTTACTAGGATGTCTGTCTCCTTTGTACAAAATACTTACACAAAGTTAATACAAAGATACTTCAAAGTGCAGAAAACTATTTGTCTTTTTCCTTTTTACACTTGTGTTTTATTTGAAAACGTCCAATGATTTATTAAATGAGCATATGCATTTGAATATAATCACTGTTTACAAATAAACGAAATATGAAAGAATAATTACTGACAGGTTGAAAGAATAAGAAAACGTCTTTTGGCTATTCCAAGAGAAATCCCCTGCAGTACATCATCTAGATCCCCAACGGAGCTACAACCTTGAAATACATATCCCCAGCGGAATTAAATTTCAAAATCCTCGCCAGAGTTAAACTTCAAACTTCCAATCCCCGACGGAGTTATATTTTCAAACCTTTAATTCCCATCAGAGTTAAGTTTTCAAATTCCCAATCTCCAGCGGAGTAAACACTTTGAACTACAGACCCTCAGCGGAGATGAAACCTTCTTCCCCAACAGAGTCAAGTTTCCAACTATCAATCCCCGGCGGGAACCATTCAGTCTTCCCCAGATTCCCCAACAAGTTGTCTTGAAGCCTGGAAGTCAACCAAATAACAATTAACTTATATCCCCAATCTAGGATAATTCCCCAGTAGATTGGCATACAACCCAACCTCTTGATCTCCCCAGAAGGATAGCTACTCCCCAACAGTATAGTTATTCCCCATAGAGCTTTTACTCCCCAACCGGATGAAGATTCTCATTCTTGATTCCCCAGTAAGGTTGCCAGAGTCTTCTTTGCTCCCCAGCTTGAATTTGTCAGAATTGTTAATCCCCTGCAGATCGAAGATTCTCCTTCTTGACTCCTCAGCATGAAATCCCCAAGGATTCAAATTCCCCAACAGAATGAAGATTCTCATTCTCAATTCCCTGCAGAAGCCATCAGAATGTTCCTTATTCTCTAGCAGATCAAGGTTTTTCTTTTGTCTGACCCCCAGTAGAGATCGTCAGAGTTTTCCCTATTCCCCAGCCGAGTAAGGATTCCCATTGTGTAAATCCCCAGTCATAGTTTTCAAAAGTTCTCTGGATTCCCCAAGTAGGTTTCTCAAGCAGACTGGAAGGATTCTCACATCCCCACATAAATTGTCCAGGTTTTTGATAATCCCCGCGAGTTGCCAAGGATTTTCTATCCCCACAGTAGTCAGCAAGGATTTCTCCTCCTCAGCAATCAAAGATGTTGAATCTCCAACAGCGGTCATGGATTTATTTTCCCCGGCAGCAATCAAGGATTTTATTATCTCCAGCCATCAAGGATTTATTTTCCTCAGCAAGATAGCTAATCAACGTACATGCGTATACATTACATTCATATATCATGAACATTGATAAAGCACATTTATTGCATCATACATTTCATGCAACATAACTATGTGTTTTAGCTAACATTTTACCCTTTTCAGGATAAGATTAAAAGCTATCTTTAACAAATATTCAAAGATTTCAGATACATTACAAATACACTCCAGACACGAAAGTCATTCTTCTACTCATTCAGATCTCTTATTCAGATACAATACGGATACACCCCAGACACAGAGGTCATTCTATTACTCGTTCAGAATTCAAAGTCAAGATACAGTCCAGATGCGCTCCAGACACGGTTGCCATTCTGTCACTCATTCAGACTTTAGCAATCAGATACAGATTAGATGCGTTCCAAATACGGAAGCCATTCTATTTCTCATTCAGATTCAACTAACAATTTCAAGTTCAGATACACTCCAGACACGGAAGTCATTCTGCTACTCGTACAGATCTCAACTTCAAGATACAGTCCAAATACGCACCAGACACGGTTTCCATTCTGTCACTCATTCAAATGTTTCCCCAGCCCAGATATGCTCCAGACACGGACGTTATTCTACCGCTTATTGAGATTTCAGATTCAGATACAATACAGATACACTCCAGACACGAAAGTCATTCTGTTATTCATTCAATAATCAAATACAGTTACAACACAGATAGGCTCCAGACACGGACGCCATTCCATTGCTCATACAGATTCAATCTCCAAATACAACTCAGATACGTTCCAGATACGGATACCATTCTGATGTTCATTCCCCTGATTTTTAACAAACAATTTTGGATGGCATCTTTAAGCCCATCTTCGACAAGATTCTGTCACCTCTCCAAATGGCATCTTTAAGCCCATTTCCTCAACTACATTTTGACGAGTGCAAATTTACGGGCACTCTAGTGTCCAATCATCTTTTACCTTCGAGTCACAAACGGCAAACCCGCCAATCTAACTCTTCAGGTTCAAGAAGATTGAAAAGGGGCAGCTGTTGTACCCCAAAATTTTCCCTCTCATTTTATCAAGATTTCCCCTCACAAGACTCTTTGGACTCCAGACAAAATTAGGGTTTGCTCTGCTCAAGACCTCTCCTTGCACTATTGACCTGAAATTAGGGTTTGAGTTTGCATAGGGATTTTTGGACTTTCAATGCCCCATGTGGCTTTCATACTTCATATTGGACCTATAAGATTGCCCATACCAAGTTTCAAGCCTTGAATCAAATTTTTGCCCAGTCAATTGGACAGTTGACCTAAAAATCAACTGTATTGGGGAAAAAGTCAACTGTGGCCAATTTACAGTCAAACCTCATAAATTTTTATCCATAACAACATTATAGACTCATATGAACCATTTGATCAAGTTTGGACCATAACTCCTCAAGAAATTTGATCAGATCATCAAAAGGGCAAAATGGTCATTTTTAGGGTTTTGACTGCAGAAGGGCAATTTTTGATTTTTCACCTAGCCAATGGCAAATTGGGTTCAAGCATGGATTCAAGGACTCAATGGCATCATCTTTACCAATTCACAAGGTTCAAAAGATCTCAAATGCATTGGATTGACAGATGAAATTTCCAGTCAATTGATCAAAAATCAACTGTACACTGAAAAGTCAAACTTTGACTTTTTAGTCAAAATCAAGTGCCAAGGGTCATTTTTAATCAAGATGTGTCAAAACATGAAACTTGTTCACCAAGAAACCTAATTTTGAAAATTAGGGTTTAAAATGGAAAATTTTCATAACTTAGCAATTTTCTAAGTTATGAAAATTTCTTATTTTTTCCCAACTTTTCCCAACTTTTTCACCATGATGAAATTGGATTCAAACAAAACTTCCAACATGAAAATTGTATTCCTCCACAAAATCTACAAATTTTATTCACAAAGTATTCTCAAAAGATGCTTGGATCTCAAGTTATGATTTTGTGAATAAGGGTCCATGAAACTTTGAACTTAGTGAAATCTTGCCCTCGTTTAGGCAGGATTTTGACCTATCTTCATGGCAACTTTTCACATAGTTCAAAGTGGAATATCAAAGTGAATTTAAAATATGGATTGTAGAGCATGTTACAAGCTTTCCAAAATGTCAAAGAACTCTCCAAGATCATTTGTGGTTAGGGAGAATCGAAGGATTGAAAATGGCAAATCATCACTTTTGTCCAAGGCATTTTGCACCATGATACAAGTTGCAAATCAGTTTGGATCATGCTTGTAATTGGTTTACATGTTATAATCCTTTATACACTCATAAATTAAATGCAAACACATTGGATTAAGGCTTTGTTATGAGCTTTAGAGCATTGTACAAAGAACTATTCCAAAAATGGCAAAAAGATAACAATGCCATTTTGATAAAGGTCACTTTTAGCAACTTTGTTTATCTTGAGCCAAGGACCCAATCTTTTGCAGCAAACAAAGTCCACAAACTTGGGGAAAAGTACACCAACTATGTGCAGGCTTTGAGCTAGCCTGTACAGGCCTTGGCATTGTCAATTCACCTTTTACTTCAAAAACAAGCAAGTGTGCAAAAACTCCACAACTCTTCAATCTGATAAAACCAAGTCTTGTGCATATTTCAAACAAGTTCAACACATTATCTCAAGCCAGAAACACAAGCTCTTAGCATCTAAAACACCGAAATACATCAAAACACCAAGTTCTTGTCAAAACAGGGCAAGTCCTGCAGAACTCAAGCCATCTTCACATTGCCTCATGCATTTTGTCCCAAACCACTTCATACACTTTCTAAACAATACACCTAAGCTGTCCCGACCATTCTCAAGCAACTGTAACTGTATTTTCAAGCTTCACCATTTTTAAATTCTGAGTTTGCAGGTTGAGTTCTATAGGGACATTCAGGCCATTTCAAAGCAAACTAAGCATTGGGAAAGGTCAAGGGAACATCAAGCAAGCTCAAAAGTCCTTCAAGCCTCATTCAAAACTCCTGCATTGCCATATTCGAACTTGACTGAAACAGGTATTTCTCAAACTTTTATCTCCTTATTTAGGAATCATTAGGCTTAGGTTTGTGAAGAAAAAATGTAGCCCATAATGTCCTTGAACTGTACATATGCATAGAATTCATTTATGTTAACTGAGCTAGGAGAATTTAGATGTTGAAGTTGCTGAAAAAACTAGGTTATAATTTAGGACCAAGGAAATTCTCCCTGGTTTCTTAGAGTTAGATCAAGTTTTTTATATGGTTAGAATCATGGTTTAAAGCTCTATAATTTTCATGTTATGAATTTTTGATTTCAAGCAAAGAATAGAGAGAACAGATTTGAAGTTACAAGCACACGTATTTTTGTTCAGAGGTTAGAGATGAAGTGAACATGGGCTGGGCCTGGCTTGCCTTGCTGTTGACACCCCCCATCCTGCTTCTTGCACCCCCTTGGCCCATTTGATTTATTTTTGTATATTTTTTTATTTCTTTTACATTTCTGACTTTTTAATTATTTTTCTAAATATTAAAAATCACCAAAAATATTTTCTTAAATTTTCACATTTTTATTTTATTATTTTTATTATTTTTTATGACAAAAAATAGTTTATTAGGTTAAATACTTTTATTTTCTTAAATAAATTTGTAAATAAAATTAAAATACTTATATATTTTTATTTTATTATATTATACACTTAAAATATTATTTCCTCACAAATATTATTTTTTAAACATTTTTTGTATATATATATTTTCTTTATTTTCTTGTACATAAATAAATAATATAGAATATATATTTTCTTAAAACAAAAACTAGGGTTTCCACCCTTTCAAAAAATAATCATTAATATTTTTCTTATTTTTGAGACATAAATAATTTATTTTACATACATAAAATAAAATACAAAAACATCATTTGCATATTTATATTTATTTGTACATTTAAATATTTGTCTATTTATTTATTTGTGCAATATTTCAATTTGGTTGTAATAATAGTTTTAGGGTTTATTTTTGAGCAATATCCCCTTATTTCAAACTTGTACCCCTCTCCCATAATAATGTTGTAATAGTCTTAGATTTACTTTTATGCATTTTATCGCTTTGATATGCATGATAGTAAATTAGGGTTTGTATGATAACCAAAAATCAAAACAATTAGTAAGACCTAAACACAAGACAAAAATGCATGAAAAATCACAACACAATGCACACAAGCACCCCTAGGGTTTCACCCACTTGTTGCCTTAAAAACATGGCCATGGTATGCATGCTTGGTATCTTGGCAAAACAAAATCAAAACAAAAGATCATAGTCCCTCGATGACGCTTTCTTGGTTGCCTATACAAAAATGATCTAGTCCCTCAAAAACTTGCTAAGATACTTGGCAACATTGTTATCATGGTCATACAATAACCCACGCCTGTCCCGTTTAACATCCAAATACAAGGTTGTTTACCAAATACAATGGTAAAACAACAATGTAAAAGGGTTAAAAATGTGTAGCAAAGATCTTTGAGTAGGGTAGACAACTCCTAGTTACTTGATCAAACTTGCAAACATCCTTGCTATTTAAAAAATAAACACATAATACAATTTCAAAACATTTTCCAAACAAAACTTTCAAACATTGAAACATTTTTCAAAAGAAAAACACCTTTGTATACATTCAAACAAGAATCATTACAAAGGTTGCCTAGACAAAGGCCTCTTTTCAAAATACTTTCAAAACCACACACATAAAGCATCATTTCAAACAATTGAAAAGCAAAAGCAAGCGATCTAAAACAAGTAACTAAGAGCCCATGGAAAACCATGGATAAAAAGGGTGCTAGTACCTTCCCTTTTCATAATCTACCCCCCGAACCCAAAAACAATCTCAAAGGTCTTTCCTGTGCTTTTTGACCTTTCCTTTGGATAAAATAAAAAGTCGATGGCGACTCTTGCTAAATTGAAACATTTGCGAACACAAAACGCAAAACCTCAAGTCAGTTCTCCCACCGCATCACAGAGAGACACTTTCACAAGGTTTATCTGTATAGTATTCCTACGGGCAGATGCCATATCCTACAAAACAGAGCAAAAATGAGCCCTAGGGAATCCTTGAAATGGTTAGTCATGATATGCCATGCTTATGATGTCATGATTAGGTTAGAAAATCACATGTATAACAAACAACAAACAAGTCACATCAAGTCCTTAGGTTTAAGGCTTGCATGAGTTTTAAGGTCATACCCTCTTAAAGTTGGATTGGTTTAACTTGTCCTATAAATAGTAACCGGGTTCTAAAAGGGATCTCAATATCACTAATCTTTCTCCCAGCTTCGTTCAATAGGCGATTGACTTGCAACCAAACAAAGCTCAAGAGTCAGACCTCAATGAGTGTAGCATCGAGTATCTTTCGACCTTGGGCATACACCAAAGTCGGCTATCTCGCTACGTCCTACTGGCCAAGTTGTGCGATTAAAGGTTCTAAGGTCAGTTGATGCTTAATGACACCACGCGGCGGCCCCATACATATCCTTGATTGACTCAAGGGTTTACGGGTACCAACCAAAGTGCCACGTAAACGTAGCTACTGCTTCAACCATGCCGGTATACCCCAAACATAGTTCCCTCACAGTTTATCTGCTACTTACCTAATAGGTGTTCCCCAGATCCGGGTGTAGGATCTATAGTACCCAAACAGTTCCCATAAAGATAAATCATACAAGCATACAATAAAAGAAGTTTTTAAGATGACCTAGATCCTAAGGTATACCTCACTTATTGTTTATTCCGCAACAAAGTCGCCAGTTCTGTGATACGGTGGCAGAACCGACTGTTTAATACTAGTTTGCGTTTTGCATTTTGTGTTCGCAAAATATCGCGTTAAGTAAGAGTCACCACCGACTTTTATTTCATCCAATCATGGAAAAGGAAAAAGAACAGAAAAAACCTTTTTTCGAGATTTCTGAGTACGGGGGGGGGGGGGGGGGGGGGGGGTAGATTATAGAAAGGGAAGGTGTTAACACCCTTTCTATCCATGGTTTTCCATGGGCTCTTAGGTACTTGCTCATCTTTTTAAAATTGCTTGTGTATGTGCTTGCTTTGAAAATGTTTTACTTTGTGATAACGCTTGTATCAGTCCTCAAGGGTGTGACGAAGTTGTTTTGAAAATTTGTTTTGAAATGTGTTTGTGTGAAAAGTTTTATTTTGAGCAAGTACCTACTAGCATCTACCTACTCGAAAAAAGATCACTTTTGTTCTATATCCTTTAGACAGCGCTATCCCACTATTAAGGAGTAGGTAGCATCGTCATTGGAGTTTGTAAGGAACGTTCGAAAGGGACGAATACAATCACTAAAGCAATAGTTATGAAACCTTAGTAGTAACCCTAGAGTCTTAAGATCTTTTTGAGGCAACATTTCCGAGGCAACATTCAAATGGGACATTTGATCTTTTAGACAGGAGGGCGACCACTAAAATTTCCTATGCTTAATGACTGTTTACCGAAGGCAACCGAAGTGAGGTAAACCCTAGGAGTGAATATGTGTGATTGATTTGTTTCAGTTATTTTAATCTTTGCACATTAGGGTTTTCTAACTGTTTTAATTTTCATGCATTCTTGCCATACAATCCTATTAGCCATACATCTAGACAGTTAATATTTGTAGGAATTTAAAGCGGAAATAAACCTAACTATTACATGGCTTTGACAGTTACATAATTGCCTTGACGAGAAATAAAAGTGCGGAATTTAAAACCCTAATTAAAACTATTACAACCTTGGAACAATTACAATAATAATAAGAAAGAAAATTAAAAAACGCGCGGTAAATTAAATACGAGGACGGTTGAAGAGATAACCTAAAACCCTAATTTGAGAGAAAAAGTATTTTTAGATTTTTATTGAAGAAAATATTTAATTGCAAATTAATTAAACCTAATTTCTAATTGTTTTTAAATTATGAAAGAAATTAAAGTTGCCCTAAATTAATTAAACTAATTAATTAAAAAAAACATTTATTAAGAAAATAAATCTTTTTGTGATTTTTGATTGGTTAATTTAATAAAATAATTTTTGTGTTGATTAAAAAAAACAAAATAATTAAAGAAAAGAAATTAAAGAAAAATAGTAGAAATAACCAAATGGGTATGTTGTCAGCAGATCTGGGGGTGCTGAACTTTTGAAACCCAGAAGGATGGCCCAGAGTCTGGCGCATGATCCAATGAGACCATCTTCTGGGGACTCATGGTGGACCTGCGTATGCTGGCGTTGGATCAGAGGATCAGATCAGAGGGCGCTTGATGATCCTCAGAAGGTGTGTGCTGGATCTGGCTGGAGATGGATCTAGAGGATGAGATCAGATGATCCTCAGAAGGTGAGGTGTGCTGGATCTGGCTGGAGATGGATCCAAAGGATGAGATCAGATGATCCTCAGAAGGTGAGGTGTGCTGGATCTGGTGAAAATAATAGAGAAAATGCCAAAAGCTCACGCCTGGGATCGAACCCAGGACATGAGCTTCTGACTTCCTTCCTCTGACCAAATGCGCTGGATGTTAACTTGTTAATATAATAAAAACAAATAATATATTGGAAAACAAGTTAGTGGCCAGAAAAACGCGCCAGAATTCAAACCAGCCAGTCAGGTTGTGACACACTGTTGTCTTCTTCCCTGTTCGTCGTTTTAGGCTCTGAACCTTTACCTACAGACGCAAGTTTGTTGCTAAAAACCTGTGTTATTCAATAATCAAGCACACACAATATAAATTCAATTGGGGACCATGAATCAATTAGGTTTAAAGCTCTGATCATCACGATACCCATTATCAGGCCTAATTTTGCTTAAATCACAAAACCCCAAATTGGAGCACGAAACCCTAGCAATGGAAAAAGCTTGTTCCTGCACTGTAACTTAAATCAAACTATCCAGAAACATTGCAAACATGATGATGAACACAAATATATGGGTAAAATACATTTATAATGCGTAAATTATAGAAATCGAATTTGAGTTCTTAGTGCAAACTATGATGCTTCTATGCGAGGATTCTTGATGTTCTGACGCCTGCAAATGGTTGGGAATGCTTCCTGAGATGCCAAGGAATTGATTTATGCCTTTGAATCGTCTTGAATAGGCCGATGGAAGAAGATAGGTCTCACTTTTTTATCAAAAATTTTGAGTTTCTTTCTGGCAGTTTCACGCCTCCAATCCTTGTTTTCTTGATCTGGAATTGTTATGCCCTTATAGTAGACTGAATTAGGTCAACAAATTTGGATTAAATCTTGAAATTTGATGAGATTTGATTTGATTCTTTAACCATATGCAAACTTGCTATTTTGAGCCAAATTTTCCCTTCCTTGTACCAATTATGCCTGATTCGTTTTGGCCTTGATAATTCAACATATTATGATTGCCAACTGTTGTACCCCAAAATTTGCCCTCCCATATTCTTCAAGATTTGCCATGTCAAAGCTTCAAAATTCCCCAAGGGTTGCACAGTTCAAGGGCCTCCTAAACAGTCAAAATTAGGGTTTTGGTTCTGACAAAGTAAATGAAGTTTCCAAGGGTACAATCAAGTCCCACATACCTATAAACATGGTCAAGCATCCTCCTATCAAGTTTCAAGACTTTCAGCACAAAATTGCACAGTCAAAAAACCTAATTGCACTACAGTCAACTGTAGGGGCAAAATGGTCATTTGACAGTCAAAAGTTCAAATTTTTGGTAAACATCTCATTTTGAAGCCACAAACATCATTTGATCAACGCTTGATCATGATTCTCAAAGCTTGGTTCAAAAATCATCAAGATGCAAAAGTTTCCTTATTTGGACAGTTGAAAAAGTCAACTGTAAATTGACCAGGGCATAACTTTCACATGGATTATCAGAAAAATTCAATCCAAAGCTCATTTTGAAGATAAAGACATTTCCTACAACTCCTCTTCATACTTCAAGTCCAAGAAATGCTCTCACAAAAAGTTATCAATTTCAACATTATAGGTCATTTTCAAAAGTCAACAAAAAGGGACTTTAAGTCAAAGGCCATAACTTGAGATTGGTAAATCAAAATGACATGGGACCAAAGGCATTGGTTAGAGGACTCAAAGACCTTCCCAAAATGTCCAAGAACATGAGCAAAGCTTAAAAATTGAGCAAGTTATGCCTTGTGGAAGTTGGGAAATTTTTGGATATTTTGAAAAGTCAATATTGATTCAAATGACCTAAAATTGCTAATAGGCCTCTTTTTCTTCCACAATTCATCATCCAAGACATGTGCACGACCATTTGGCCCAAAGGGAAGTTTTTATCATTTTTATTTTATTTGTTTGAATTTTTAAATGCTAGAAATTCATTTAATTAATTAAAATATATAAAAAATGCTAAACCTAGGTTTTTCAATCTTTTTATGCATGATATCTACTCAATATTTCGTGCAAATCAGGTTTGGAAAGTATCTTGGTAATTGAACATGATTTGGACTAAAATAGCATGAAAAAGATTTGAAAATAATGGCATAAAAAATCAAATATTGGTTCATCAATTCATGGATCTTTTTGACAAGAATTCTTACCCTAATCATTCACCTATACATACACATGCTAACCCTCGTGCCAAAGAACTCCAAGCTGCGCCATATACCAAAAAACAAACTTGGAATTTTTCAAGAAAAACTCAAATCTGAAAACCATCTTCTAGGTCGATTCAAGCCAAGAAATTCATCCCATTACCTTCCTAGGACATCACTGAGTCTAACTGGATAGCTTTCCATACGCATAGCCCTTTGAATTGGTATATAGAAATCAAATTTTTCACATAATATGCATAATCGTATTTTGATTTTCAAGCACATTCATTGCATTTTTCTTATGGATTCTGACTAATTGATGGATTCTGATGCTAACTGTGTAATTTGATTGCATTTTTATCACCCATACGCGATTTCACCATTGTTGGATATTAGGGTTTTTCAGCTTTCGAATTAGGGGTTTTTGAATATGGAAAAATTGGAACATGCCAATGCCATGACCATAATCAGCGTGCTTGGACGAAGAGAACAGGACCCTCGCGCCTGACTTATGTGGCCGGACGGCCTAATCGCTATTATCAAATCAAGCATGTTTTGGGGGGGTTAAAAACCCCCGCTAACCTTTTGTATGTTTCAGGGAAAAGTGCACTAAGGAGGAAGACGATGATGTGTAGAGCATTGGTTGGTCCGTTCAAAATTTCGCGCGGAAAAAAGAGCATCAACGTTTGTTTATTTTATTATGTTTATTGATTGCATAATGTACAAAGAAGTAAAGCAGCTCCACTGGCAGGCATAAGCATTGGTAATCTTCAGGACCTGGGTTCGAGCCCCAGGTCCCCCACCCCTTCAATACTATTTTTCATTTAATAATTCTATGCAGTGTCAATGCTATGGACCACCATATGTTCCTCAATCAAGCCGTCCACGCGTACCATTGCATTCAATCAAGGGCCAGGATCTGTAGAACATGGTAAACTCTAGTCAACGCCTATGCACGCTAGCTGGAAAGTCCACCAGGCCAGGGAAAATTGGGCCCAAAAATACTAATCAAAACCTCCATTTGGGGACAGACCCCCCTAGGTTTGCATTATTTCTTTTCATTATTTTGGTATTATCTTCAATTATTATCTTTTTTTTTTAATTAATTCTTTTAATTTAATATTTTCATAAAAAAAACATAAAAACAACAAAGAATCAGAAAAAAGATAAAAATAAGTATTTTATTTAATATTCTAATATTTTGTAAATAAAATCTTTATTAATTTTAGTTTTAAACTTAGGGTTAAATTTTAATATTTTTCTCAATCAATTTAAAATTTGGTAGAATTAGGGTTTGTAATAATTTTTATCCTTTTTTCTTTTCTTTCATAATAATTAATTATTAAAATATTATTAATTTTTATAAATCAAAATTCCATGTAATTAATTAGGTTAATTTAGGTTTAACTTTAATATTTTGTTAATAAACTAAAAAACAATTAGAATTAGGGTAGTTTCTCAATTTAATTCAATTTCATTAATTTCTCATAAAATACAAAAAAACCAAAAAAATAATTTCTTTTTCTTTAATTTAATTAATTTGCTAATAATATAATTTCATTAAAAAGGGTCCAACGCCCTCGTTTCAATTTAAAATTTCAATTCGCGTATTTATTTCTTTTCCTTTTAATATTTATGTACCTCTCCCAAGGCCTTGTAAACTCGGACATTTATCTTTCGCAATTTAATTCTTTATTTTTTCTGTCAAATCGGGTTCTGGAAATTTTGGCGATGTGGACCCGCGCCTTTTGTAATAGCTCTAGAACTTTTATTTCTCGTAATATTTTAACTGTTAAACAAATGCATGCAAGAATGAATGACCTTAAATAAAAACAAGCGCGTAGATCACCCATGACATGAACAAGACAAAATATCTGAAAACGACACACAAATCACACACCACCCCTAGGGTACGCCTCACTGTTGCCTTGCCTCGAAAGGTGATCGTCGAGTAGAGGATGTCTTAGTAAGTCCTCATGATCCGGGAACCTAGCATGAGGGTAGCTTCTAAGGTGTCTTCCCATTGCTCTGGTGATCACCATGTCCCGAACCTCGAATTGACCCGAACACCTCCAACGGTGGTGCTACCTACCTCTCAATGGTGGGATGGCATTACTTTAAAGGACATTTACACAGACGAATTCCTTAGGGTAGGTAGACGACTCTAGATACTTGCTCTAAATTTGAAAACAAATCAAAAATACTTTTCACACCGACACCTTTTCAAAAAGCTTTCGAAAGCAATTTTTCAAACACTCTTGAGGACCGATACAAGAGTCGAACTGAAATTTTCAAAGAAACTTTTTTTAAACCCACATTGAAAAGCAAACAAACCATTTTTGAAAACACATTGAGCAAGTATCCAAGAGCCCATGGATAACCATGGATAGAAAGGGTGCTAACACCTTCCATTTCTATAATCTACCTCCCGAACCGAGAGCAATCTCTTTAAGGAATTTTTCTGTGCTTTTGTCCTTTCCATTTGGAGAAAATAAAAGACGGTGGCGACTCTTGCTTCCGCGACATTTCGCGAACCAGCTTTAAACGGTCAGTTCCAGATCCACCGATCACAGAACTGGCGACTCTGCTGGGGACTTAACTTAAAGTGAGGTGTACCTTAGGGTTAGTTCATAACTGTGTTTTCAATTGCTTTCCTTGTTTGCTTTAAATTATGGGACTGTCTTGGGAGTTCTATAGATCCTAACCCGGATCTGGGGATACCTTCTTAGAGAGTAGCAACAAGGCTGTGAGGGAACTGTGCGGGGTATACCGACATGGTTGAAACAGTCTGCTACGTTGATGTGGCACTTTGGTGTGTACCGGTAACCCTTGAGTTCAGTCAAGGAGAGTACGGGGCCTCCGCGTGGTGTCGTGAAGCATCAACAGACCTTAGGAACCTTAATTGAACTATCTTGGCCTCTTTAGGGTAGTGAGATAACTGACTTTGGTGCAGTCCGAGGTTGGTTGATACTCGATACTACACTCAATTGAGGGTTGCTTTCCTGGAATATTTCGGTCGCCAGTTCAGTGGCTAAATCGAAACGATGAACAATGAAAGCAATCCAGTGATATTGGGACCCTTAGAACCCGGTTACTTCTAATAGGACAGGTTGAGCCCACCAACTTCAAGAGGGTAATACCCAGACCCCATGCTGGCCTAAACTCTAAGGGTTTCTCTTGTGTGACTTGTGTGCCTTCGTACTTGGCTGCTTGCATGCTTGTTATCTGACGCATGAGCTACTTGCAGGTTTTGTTTATAGTCCTTAATTGGGACTCATAACAGGGTTTACTAAGTCTCTTGCAGGTTTTGTTTATAGTCCTTAATTGGGGCTCCTAACAAAGTGTACTGAATTTCTTGCAGGTTTTGGTTTGCAGTCCTTAATTGGGACTCGTAACAGGGTTTACCTACATTACCCCATGCATAGCATAACATCATACCATTGCATACATCCTAACCCATTTCAAGGATCTCAAGGGCTTGTGATGCAGGTCATGATAAACCAACATGTCTAGCAAGGGGCAAAGGGGATTTATTTTCCCCTAGCCAGGGTTGTCAGGGGCTATGACCCACTGGATATGGTGAGCCTTTGACCCTTGAAGAAGGACTCTCAACAAATATGAAGTTCCTTCAATCAAGCTACCGGATCCCAGCTCTAACAAATTTCCTGTTTATCCCGCGAGATCCTTGAAAATATCGCATGCATATCATGCATATCATTGCATAACAGGTACCCTTTCTCTGCAGGTTGCTTATCCTCTGCGCTGTTTATTTCAGCATCATGAATCCTGACTCATCATCAACCGAGATGTCTATCAAGGCCCTCCAGGCTCAGAATGCCCAGTTCCAAGAGCTGATCATGAATTTGGCCCAGGGGCAACAAGATATGAAGACTCTGCTCCTGAAAAAGAAGAAGAAGAAGACTGTTTTGTTCAGCCCTAGACGCAGATCTGGGAATACTCTGCAAATTGAAACTGAAAGGACAACTCCATCTGTGAGGGAAGGCAGTCACCATGAGAGAGAGGTTCCTAGTCCAGTGGTCTCCGACAACGAGACAGATTTCAACGACGAACAATACCCTCCTGTGGAAGACAAGTACAAACAGTTGGAAGACAGGCTGAATGCTATGGAGATACAACAGGTACCTGGGCTGGATTTCGGAGATTTGGGTTTGTCTACCGGTGTGATTATTCCTCGTAAATTCAAAGCACCATCTTTCACTAAGTACGACGGGGCGTCTTGTCCCAAGCTACATCTCAGGTCCTATGTTCGAAAGATTCAACTGTACTCAGTGGATAAGAATTTGTGGATCCACTTCTTCCAGGAGAGTCTTTCAGGGACTCATCTCGAATGGTTCTATCAGCTGGATGGGACCAAGGTTCGTAACTGGGAGGAGTTGGCTACTGCTTTCTATAAGCAGTATCAGTATAATGCCGACCTTGCCCCTACACGTACCCAACTCCAGGGTATGTCGTTAGGTTCAAGTGAAGGTTTTAAAGAGTACGCTCAGAAGTGGAGGGATCTGGTTGGCAGGGTGCAGCCTCCATTGACTGATCGAGAGTTGGTAGACATGTTCTTGGGGACCCTATCTGGGCCATTCTTCAACCATCTGATTGGGAACTCTTCTGCTGGGTTTACAGATCTGATCTTGACCGGGGAAAGGATCGAAGCTGGTATCAAGGCTGGGAAGATACAGAAGGATGCTTCATCGAGCACCGATAAAAAACCTTTTAAGAAGGAATCCAATGCCGTCTATGGTTCAAAGAGAGAGAATAGACCAGAACGCTGCCAAGCTGCCAATGCAGTGGTGATCTCAAAACCTGCTGGTGCTCTTCAACATCACAACCAACAAAAGAGTGAGAGAAGGCAGTTCACTCGGCTCAGCATGACCTTATCCCAGATATTGCCACAGTTGCTGGAGACCAAGCTGGTAACTCTAAAAGAAGCTCCTAAGAATCAAAATACAACGTCACCGAAGTATAACCCCAACGCCCGCTGCGCTTATCACTCTGACAGCTCGGGGCATACTACAGATGATTGTTGGAGCTTGAAAAATAAGATCCAAGACTTGATTGACGCAAAGGAGATTGAGTTCGAGGCGCCCGAGGCTCCCAACGTGATCACTGCTCCCATGCCAAAACATGGCTAGGATAGAAAGAACTTTTTTGTTCATTTGAATTCAAGTCGTATTTTTCTTTGTTTATTCAAACAATAATATTCATGTCAAACATTGTTATTTCATTAATGCATTACATATGTCTGTTTTGAAACAATATATTCGTATTCACTAAATGCAAATTATTTTCATATTTTTTCTGATGTCAACTCTTGATCTAAGATTCTAAGCCTCTTGAGGGAGGATGACGAAAATGATACCACAATCTACAGTATGCTTTTGAACAGACCCCGCTGATGAGGTACAGGCATTGTTTTAATCCCTAAACACTGGAGTTATAAGGATGATAATCCCTCGTCAACCTCTCTGAGCCAAAGAAGTAGGAGTTTTCTTTTCGAAGTTTAAAACCCTTAATCATAACCTGGGGCAGGGTAGTCTTCTCAGTTGATCCAAGTGCATAACAAACGGCACCGAAGGAGGTCCTTACAAAACAAAGAAAGACAGTGATGGTTCCGAATAATCAATAAAGACAGGCAGTCATTACTTCTCAAAATAAAAAAACCCAATAAGTCAAAACCTATGAAGGAGACTTACAAAACTGGGGCATCCCGCTGACTGTAATCACAAAAGAAACAGTTCAGGCAAAAAAAAAAGGGATAACAAAAATCAGAAAAGAAAGAGGTCATACAAACCCTCAACAAAAAAGGAAATGACTTCCTATTCAAAATAAGTTATCAATATCCGAATCATCACCGGAAAATCAGAGCAAAGACTCAAACAAGGTCTAACGTATGATCAACTGAGTTTAGGTTTGGAGAACATCACGAAGAGTGGGTGGGTACAAATAATTTGAGCCTTTATCCTTTGTTTCTTAAACCGTGAACCAGGCCACGTTATAACCCTCAAAAGTCCTAGCTAAAGCATGGGTTAGTTCGAAAGCATACTGTTACGAAAGGTATCCTGACTCCTGAAGGCCTACGGTAAAATACGAAGTTGACATCACGTTTTACAAACATTCACTTGTTTTATGAAAAGAAATGCATTTTCAAAATCTTCAAGACAGACATAGGCTTTGCATTTTTAACATAACTTTGTTTGCATATGACTTCTTGTTTGAACAACATAGAAATTCGCACGACGAATGCCTAATGAACAGAAGTACTTCCAATCAAGGGGCAGACATGACCATGGTCCATTATCTGGGGCAGTCCAATCAAGATTCGGAGAATCTCTCAAAGGCCAAATAGCCTGGGGGCAAATCTCCGCCTGAGTCACTTGGGGCATTCCAGCAACAAATTTTGCACGATCAGACATCTTCTGGTAATATGGCAACAAAACAGCCAGGGGCAACTCCCTACATTCTAAGAGAACGGACATAGTCGAAAAGAATACTACGCAAAATCAAAAACCCGCTAGGCTGACGTACCTAGGCAAAAATTAGGGCTTCCCGGCGAACCAAAAGGGTTCGGGCAAAATGAAGGGATGAAATGAAAAAATCTGTACACCCGGCAAGTCGAAAACCTGAAAAGGCGGCTTGGGCAAAAATGGGTATCCCGGTGGACTGAAAACCCGAAAGGGCGGTCCAGGCAAAAATTAGGGATCAAAGCGTACGACTATGTCCCAGCATCTTGTCACTTGCCTATCAAAAGAAGAGTTTGTCCATCAACAGCTATCAGCACCTCACAAGTCTTCCTCTCCCACCTCAGAAACAGGGGCAATGATGAGTTGTCCAAGCGATCTAATTGTTCCATCCACCAAGGTGCCGAGGTAGGATGAAGAACATAACCAGACATCTTAATTCCCCAGAGAGTGAGCCAACAAGTCCATACACTCTCCCCAAGCAGAGTTACAATCAAACCTTAAGGAAGTTGGGTATACTCCCGCAGATCTCAACATTCCCCAGCACATCATTCTTAAACAAGCATCCCCGGTAGTCATGGTCTAAAGATCGTTCCCCGGCGGTATATCAAACATTCAGTGGAGTTGCTTCTAATACACCTCAAAACTTCCCCCCAGAGAGTCCAATCTAGTTCCCCAGGAAAGTTGGAATCCATCTCCCCAAGCAGTAAGCCTATCCCCAGTAGATTCTGGAAGCTTATCCTCGCAGAACACGAACGCGTCCCCCGGCTTTATTCAAAGAGTTATTTCCTTACTAGGATATAACTGGGTTATCCTCAGCCAAAAGCCACGGAAAGAGCGTCCTCGACGAAATCCTCCTATCCCCAGCGAAGTCTATTAACACTTCCAACCCAACAATGGTATCCCCAGCAAGTTATTATCAACAATTCAACAAAGTACCCCGCTCCCCACAGAGTTTTGTTTCCCAGCAAGATCGTTAGAGTACTTTTCTCCCCGCAGAATATTCCATTCGCCAAATTTATTCCCCAACGGAGTTATCTTCTCCCACCGGTATTCTTGCAACTATCATCCCTAGCGGAAGCAAAGATCTATTCTCCAACATTAGCCCAGGAGTGACTTCCCGACACTCGTCAAGGATTTATTTTCCTAAGACAAAAACATACATTCATAAACATCACACTTCCATACATTATAGCATGCATGTACGCATCATATCTTACAAATCTCATTTATGTTGAGAATATCATTGCTTGACCCATATCATGCATTGCATATGACTGACCTTTACCTTTCAGGAAAGATCCAGTTAAGTTCTCAAGCTACATTCCAAGACCTTGTCTGGTTCAGTTAAATCGACTCCAAAGATTTTCCTGGTTATTATCCAGTCAAAGGCCTTCTCTGGTCTAGTTAAACCGACTCCTAAAGGTTTTTCTTTTGAAGACTCAGTTGAAGACTCCAAGACCTTGTCTGGTTCAGTTAAATCGACTCCAAAGATTTTCCTTGTTATTATCCAGTCAAAGGCCTTCTCTGGTTCAATCAGATCGACTCCAAAGATCTCACTGTTTCTTATCCAGTTGAAGACATTCAAGACCTAGACCGGTTCAGTTAAATCGACTCCAAAGATTTTCCTGGTTATTATCCAGTCAAAGGCATTCTCTGGTCTAGTCAAACCGACTCCTAAAGGTTTTTCTTTTGAAGACTCAGTTGAAGACGCCAAGACCTTGTCTGGTTCAGTTAAATCGACTCCAAAGATTTTCCTGGTTATTATCCAGTCAAAGGCCTTCTCTGGTTCAGTCAGATCGACTCCAAAGATCTCACTGTTTCTTATCCAGTTGAAGACATTCAAGACCTAGACCGGTTCAGTTAAATCGACTCCAAAGATTTTCCTGGTTATTATCCAGTCAAAGGCCTTCTCTGGTCTAGTCAAACCGACTCCTAAGGGTTTTTCTTTTGAAGACTCAGTTGAAGACGCCAAGACCTTGTCTGGTTCAGTTAAATCGACTCCAAAGATTTCTCTGTTTCTTATCCAGTCAAAGGCCTTCTCTGGTTCAGTCAGATCGACTCCAAAGATCTCCCTGTTTCTTATCCAGTTGAAGACATTCAAGACCTATACCGGTTCAATTAAGCGACCCTAAGGTTTTCTGTTTCTTATCCAGTCCAAGGCCTTCTCTAGTCCAGCTAAATCGACCCCAAACAGATTTTCCTGATAAAGACTTAGTAGAAGATATCCAAGATTCTCTCAATGATTGCTGTTGAGGTTGTAGTCGCCTATGGTTCTCTCCCCGATACTGCGGAGGTGGTAATCCCAGATTTCGCTCAACGATTGTTGTTGAAGTGGAAATCATCCCAAGATTTTCTCAATAATTGCTGTTGAGGTTAAAGTCATCCAAGGTTCTCTCACCGTTCCTGCTGAGGTAGTAACCATCCCTGGTTCATTCATCATCGTTTGAAGCTCCAGATTCAGCTCCTGTAACCAGTCAGGACACATCTACACAAAGCATCTGAAGACCAGCTCCTGCAATCTGTCAGGTACTCATTTTTCTTTTGCAGGTACGCAAGTTCTCGCTAAGGAAACTCTTACGCGATCAACATCCAGATGGCATCTATAAGCCCATCCACCTTCCATCATCTCTTAGCATGGCATCTATAAGCCCATCATCCTATCCATCAAATGGCATCTATAAGCCCATTCCCACCATCATACTACTATGTGAGCGCAAATTTCTGGGCACTCTAGTGTTCAATCATCTTCCACCCTCGGATTACGAAAGGCACGTCAGCCAATCTGCATCCTCAGGTTTAAGAAGATTGAACAGGGGCAACTGTTGTACCCCAAAATTTTCCCTCCCATATTCTTCAAGATTTGCCAAGTCAAAGCTTCAAAATTCCCCAAGGGTTGCACAGTTCAAGGGCCTCCTAAACAGTCAAAATTAGGGTTTTGGTTCTGACAAAGTAAATGAAGTTTCCAAGGGTCCAATCAAGTCCCACATACCTATAAACATGGTCAAGCATCCTCCTATCAAGTTTCAAGACTTTCAGCACAAAATTGCACAGTCAAAAAACCTAATTGCACTACAGTCAACTGTAGGGGCAAAATGGTCATTTGACAGTCAAAAGTTCAAATTTTTGGTAAACATCTCATTTTGAAGCCACAAACATCATTTGATCAATGCTTGATCATGATTCTCAAAGCTTGGTTCAAAAATCATCAAGATGCAAAAGTTTCCTTATTTGGACAGTTGAAAAAGTCAACTGTAAATTGACCAGGGCATAACTTTCACATGGATTATCAGAAAAATTCCATCCAAAGCTCATTTTGAAGATAAAGACATTTCCTACAACTCCTCTTCATACTTCAAGTCCAAGAAATTCTCTCACAAAAAGTTATCAATTTCAACATTATAGGTCATTTTCAAAAGTCAACAAAAAGGGACTTTAAGTCAAATGCCATAACTTGCGATTGGTAAATCAAAATGACATGGGACCAAAGGAATTGGTTAGAGGACTAAAAGACCTTTCCAAAATGTCCAAGAACATGAGCAAAGCTTAAAAATTGAGCAAGTTATGCCTTGTGGAAGTTGGGAAATTTTTGGATATTTTGAAAAGTCAATATTGATTCAAATGACCTAAAATTGCTAATGGGCCTCTTTTTCTTCCACAATTCATCATCCAAGACATGTGCACGACCATTTGGCCCAAAGGGAAGTTTTTATCATTTTTATTTTATTTATTTGAATTTATAAATGCTAGAAATTCATTTAATTAATTAAAATATATAAAAAATGCTAAACCTAGGTTTTTCAATCTTTTTATGCATGATATCTACTCAATATTTCGTGCAAATCAGGTTTGGAAAGTATCTTGGTGATTGAACATGATTTGGACTAAAATAGCATGAAAAAGATTTGAAAATAATGGCATAAAAAATCAAATATTGGTTCATCAATTCATGGATCTTTTTGACAAGAATTCTTACCCTAATCATTCACCTATACATACACATGCTAACCCTCGTGCCAAAGAACTCCAAGCTGCGCCATATACCAAAAAACAAACTTGGAATTTTTCAAGAAAAACTCAAATCTGAAAACCATCTTCTAGGTCGATTCAAGCCAAGAAATTCATCCCATTACCTTCCTAGGACATCACTGAGTCTAACTGGATAACTTTCCATACACATAGCCCTTTGAATTGGTATACAGAAATCAAAATTTTCACATAATATGCATAATCGTATTTTGATTTTCAAGCACATTCATTGCATTTTTCTTATGGATTCTGACTAATTGATGGATTCTGATGCTAACTGTGTAATTTGATTGCATTTTTATCACCCATACGCGATTTCACCATTGTTGGATATTAGGGTTTTTCAGCTTTCGAATTAGGGGTTTTTGAATATGGAAAAATTGGAACATGCCAATGCCATGACCATAATCAGCGTGCTTGGACGAAGAGAACAGGACCCTCGCGCCTGATTTATGTGGCCGGACGGCCTAATCGCTATTATCAAATCAAGCATGTTTTGGGGGGGGGGGGGTTAAAAACCCCCGCTAACCTTTTGTATGTTTCAGGGAAAAGTGCACTAAGGAGGAAGACGATGATGTGTAGAGCATTGGTTGGTCCGTTCAAAATTTCGCGCGGAAAAAAGAGCATCAACGTTTGTTTATTTTATTATGTTTATTGATTGCATAATGTACAAAGAAGTAAAGCAGCTCCACTGGCAGGCATAAGCATTGGTAATCTTCAGGACCTGGGTTCGAGCCCCAGGTCCCCCACCCCTTCAATACTATTTTTCATTTAATAATTCTATGCAGTGTCAACGCTATGGACCACCATACGTTCCTCAATCAAGCCGTCCACGCGTACCATTGCATTCAATCAAGGGCCAGGATCTGTAGAACATGGTAAACTCTAGTCAACGCCTATGCACGCTAGCTGGAAAGTCCACCAGGCCAGGGACAATTGGGCCCAAAAATACTAATCAAAACCTCCATTTGGGGACAGACCCCCCTAGGTTTGCATTATTTCTTTTCATTATTTTGGTATGATCTTCAATTATTGTCTTTTTTTTAATTAATTATTTTAATTTAATATTTTCATAAAAAAAACATAAAAACAACAAAGAATCAGAAAAAAGATAAAAATAAGTATTTTATTTAATATTCTAATATTTTGTAAATAAAATCTTTATTAATTTTAGTTTTAAACTTAGGGTTAAATTTTAATATTTTTCTCAATCAATTTAAAATTTGGTAGAATTAGGGTTTGTAATAATTTTTATCCTTTTTTCTTTTCTTTCATAATAATTAATTATTAAAATATTATTAATTTTTATAAATCAAAATTCCATGTAATTAATTAGGTTAATTTAGGTTTAACTTTAATATTTTGTTAATAAACTAAAAAACAATTAGAATTAGGGTAGTTTCTCAATTTAATTCAATTTCATTAATTTCTCATAAAATACAAAAAAACCAAAAAAATAATTTCTTTTTCTTTAATTTAATTAATTTGCTAATAATCTAATTTCATTAAAAAGGGTCCAACGCCCTCGTTTCAATTTAAAATTTCAATTCGCGTATTTATTTCTTTTCCTTTTAATATTTATGTACCTCTCCCAAGGCCTTGTAAACTCGGACATTTATCTTTCGCAATTTAATTCTTTATTTTTTCTGTCAAATCGGGTTCTGGAAATTTTGGCGACGTGGACCCGCACCTTTTGTAATAGCTCTAGAACTTTTATTTCTCGTAATATTTTAACTGTTAAACAAATGCATGCAAGAATGAATGACCTTAAATAAAAACAAGCGCGTAGATCACCCATGACATGAACAAGACAAAATATCTGAAAACGACACACAAATCACACACCACCCCTAGGGTACGCCTCATTGTTGCCTTGCCTCGAAAGGTGATCGTCGAGTAGAGGATGTCTTAGTAAGTCCTCATGATCCGGGAACCTAGCATGAGGGTAGCTTCTAAGGTGTCTTCCCATTGCTCTGGTGATCACCATGTCCCGAACCTCGAATTGACCCGAACACCTCCAACGGTAGTGCTACCTACCTCTCAATGGTGGGATGGCATTACTTTAAAGGACATTTACACAGGCAAATTCCTTAGGGTAGGTAGACGACTCTAGATACTTGCTCTAAATTTCAAAACAAATCAAAAATACTTTTCACACCGACACCTTTTCAAAAAGCTTTCGAAAGAAATTTTTCAGACACTCTTGAGGACCGATACAAGAGTCGAACTGAAATTTTCAAAGAAACTTTTTTTAAACCCACATTGAAAAGAAAACAAACCATTTTTGAAAACACATTGAGCAAGTATCTAAGAGCCCATGGATAACCATGGATAGAAAGGGTGCTAACACCTTCCCTTTCTATAATCTACCTCCCGAACCGAGAGCAATCTCTTTAAGGAATTTTTCTGTGCTTTTGTCCTTTCCATTTGGAGAAAATAAAAGACGGTGGCGACTCTTGCTTCCGCGACATTTCGCGAACCAGCTTTAAATGGTCAGTTCCAGATCCACCGATCACACCAACCTATCCAAAAACCAAATTAAATCATATCTTTGCTATTATTCATCAATTATTTAATTTAATTCATTTTTTAATTAAAAAAAATCAAAAAAAATTGAAAAATGAAGCAAATAATGTGCGGGTGAATGTTTGAGTCTTGGACCACATTATAAGTGAGGTGCAAGCATAAAAAGTTAGGCCCATTTAGCAAAAAATGCATTTGTGAGCATATTTGACTTTTGGCAATTTTGCAAAAAAAGGTCAACTTTGACAAGGCATAACTCCTCCAATTTTAACCCTAGAGAGGTGTTCTTGGAATTTTTAGAAAGCTTAGGATGTCCCCTAAGCAACCATTTTGGTCTCATCTCAATTGAGTCTTCCATGTTCATGTATGAAGCTTTGACCCAAAAGGTGTTTTTGTTGACTTTTCAAAAGGACCTATAATGTCAAAATTCATATCTTTCTATGAGTGCATATTCTGAATTTGTGAGCTGAAGATGGATTCTATGGAATTGAATCCTCTCCAAAATGAGCTTTGGATGGAAAATTTCTGATAAAGTATGAATAAGTTATGCTTGGTCAAAGTTGGCTTGACTTTTCCTTCAAAACCCTAATTTAGCAACTTTTGGATTTTGATGAATTTGGAGCATCCCTTGAGGAATCATGATGAAACCTTGATCAAATGATGGATAACACTTCAAAATGATGATGTTGACCAAAAATCTTAAAGTTTGACTGTATGTGGGCCACAGTTGACTTTTAACCTAGTACAATCGATTCTCAAGCATCTGAGCAGTTGGCTGGGAAAACTTCTTGTGCAAGGCATGAAACTTGATATGTAGGGTCTTGAGAACATATTAAGACCATGGAGAGAATTTGGGATCCTTTGGAATCAAGCATCTTGATGAAAAATGAAACCCTAATTTGAGGTATACAACCTTAGGAGAGAGTTTGTCTGGTCAACTCTTGGACTTCCTTGAGCAACTTGGGGACCTCAATTGACATGTATTGAGTAAAATGAGAGGGCAAATTTTGGGGTACAACAACTAGGCCCAAGTCTTTTTTGTTTGAAGTGAGAAAAAGAAATAAAAATAATAATGGGCCTGCGTGTTATATAATGATCATGGGGTGTTGCTGAGTAAAAGAGAAAATGGTCCACTGGAGGGAGGCGTGTTGATGGCCAAAAAGTTAAACAAAGAAAATGTTAGAAAGCAAAACAAAAGGTCCCTGGGGTTCGAACCCAGGACCTTATAAGGTAATGCCTTAGGTGCACGCTTCTTTCCACTGGGGTGGCTGTTTCATCTGTGAATAATACAACATGCAATAAAATTAAAATAAACCAAGCCCTCAATGTTTGAACTGGCTTCATCTTCAACCTTGCACGCACAGTGAAGAATAACACCATGGTTAAAACTGTAACTTCTTCATTTCTCAATCATTTGTAAAAGTATAAACATGAAACTTGTTCCATTTTTCCATACGAATTCAACCATATAAATTTCATGAGTTATAAATCAAAGATGAATGAGAATTTTACTAGTACTAAATAAAAACCTAATTTTTTCAGCAATTTCAAACTCAAAATTCTCACTACTCAAGCAATATAAATAAATTCTAAGGACATAGTCAGTTTCAGGGCTATGACGTCTACATTTTATCTTTGAAAATGGAAACCATATTATGCCTATATGAAGAATTCAAAAGTTAGAAAACTCACCTTGAAAATGGAATTCGTATTTTGAGTTTGATCTTTCTTCAAGGTGCTGCAATGATCTGGTTAGCTTCCTTAGACCTCTAGGAAGCTAATGCAATGCTTAGCTTGAGTTGAGAGTGGCTGAAACTCCTTGTAGAAGTCAATGTGCAGGCTTCTGGTTTTGAGTTTGGAGGAAGATGAAAATTGAGTTACAAAACTGTAACAGGTGTTAGGATGGATTATATTTGATGTATAGAAGCGTTGAGAAATATTTAGAGGGAATACGCACGAATGGATTAAGAGATGGAAGTGCAAGGTCAGATTCTGCACTAAAATGGAGTTTGCATGCAAATTCTTGTTTAAAGGAGTTTGGGAGAGTTTTAGGGCTTTTTAATTCATGTTTGGCTTGCAAATAACATCTTCTATTTATAGAGAAAGGTTTTGGAAGCTTGAAGTAACCAGAAATTAGATATCACATGTTATGGTTTAGTTGTAAATGAGAAATTAAGTTGAATGGATTTTCATGATTCCAAAGTTCAAGTACAAGCATGGTATGATGTTTGTTAGATGTAGGATACTTGATTCATGCTTTTGATCTTGCTTTCAATCAAAGACATACGTTACAAGGCTTAATTCATTGACAATTTGCATAAAGCTTGCGTTTCCAAAATGGAAGTGTGACCTTTCTTCCTTAAATGGCAAGTCAACTTGGACAAAGCTTGAATCACTTGGACAATGGATCTATCAGTTGTGTAAACATTAAATTATTGAGTGATTTGTAAGTTAGAATGCCTGCAAATCAAGATTATGCAGCATGATTGAAGATTGGATCAAATGTTCATCAAGAAAATGACCTATAATTCAAGTTTATGAGGTCGTCTCATCTCTTCGAAACTTCTAGATCAAGCATGATCTCTTCAAGTTCTTGGATATTTTGGGAAGCTTGAAAAATCCTCTACAACTTTCATGTTTTCCATTTTTTCTAAATCAAATTTGAGCTATGTGAAAAAAGGTCAAGAAGTTGGGACAAAAAACTACCTAAACCATGTCAAAATTTCACTAAGTATTTAAGAAAATGTGCATGACTTCATGAATTCATAACTCAAAATCCAAGAATTTCTAGGAATTGATCAGTAAAGAAAATTTGTAGATCTCATCAAGATATATAACTTTCATGTTGGAAGTTTTCTTTAAATCATCTTGCATCTTGGTGAAAAATTTGCATGAAGCAATGAAATTATCATGTATAAAAACACTTAGAAAAATTTCTAACTCTTGAAAAGTTTGACTTTTCACATTGACTTTTGACTTTCTTGATGATCAAGCTTCATATTTTTGAATGTATTGATGAATTGTGACCTTTGAAGCTCAAATTTGACCAAAAAGTCAAAGTTTGACTTTTTGTGCATCAGTTGACTTTTCATCAGTTGATCAAATTTCAACCATCAATCCATTGATCTTGAAGAATGTTTTGAACCATGAAATTAGGTCAACGTGTTGTATTTGAAACCTTTATATTATGCTTCAAGCCATTAGATCATGTATTATGTCAAAAGTCACTGATCAATCAACTACAGTCAAAACCCTAATTTTGACCATTTTGCCCTTTTGGTAAATTGAGTGCTTTTCTTGAGGGATTGTGATCAATACTTGATAAAATGATGAATAGGACTTTAAAATATTGATGTTGGCAAAAAATCATGAATTTTGACTGTAGGTTGACCATAATTGACTTTTTAACTAATATAGTTAATTTTCAGTCACTTGGTCAATTGACTGAGCAAAATTGTGATTCAAGACTTGAAACTTGACATGAGTATTCTTGGAGGTATATAATGATTAATGAATTTCATTTTTGGCATTAGAAGTCCAATTATCCTTGTGAAAATCAAAACCCTAATTTGAGGCATCAGTGTTTTAGGAGATGGCTTGACCTAGTCAACACTTGTGCAAACTTGAGCTATTGGAGATCTATGTGAAATGTCTTGAGAAAAGAGATGGACAATTTTGGGGTACAACACATATTATTAAATTTTATATTGAACTTATTATAGCATATGTTGATAAAAAGATGTGCTTGAAGATCCATTCTTTAGATGTCTAAAGTTAATTACGTGGCCGATACTTATGAGATCATAGGTTATAAGTTATACATTTAAAACACACAACCGTGAATATTCAAATACTTATTCGAATTAAGCCAACAAGTTATTATATGTTAATTCTCTCCTCCACCATAAAAAATATACTTATTTTCTCACCTCCACCATCTATTTTACATACAACATTTTATAGCCAAAATATACAGATTTTTCAAAGAGGTTCCTGCAGAGTACCGTAGATGTTTAGGATACTAATACCTTCCCTTTGCATAACCAACCCCCTTACCTTGAATATTTCTCCCTCTTTTTGGGTTACTCGCTCTTTCCCTATTCCTTTTAAATAATAAAGCGTGATGGCGATTTTCATTTTGATTTGTATAAGTCTAGTCAATCCAATGGCTTAGTCTTAAACATTTCTACCGCTACAGAAAAAATGGCGACTTCACTGGGGATAGATAGACCTCTTGCTAGTCCATCCCTAAGTGGGTTAAACCTATCTTTGTTTATATCAGTATATGTGATATTGTTGTTTATGTGTTATATGTTGTATATATGTTTATCTGGATCTTCCTAGTTTTCAGGGTGCTTGGTGATTACTTATAAGTCCTATACCCAGACTTGGGAAAACTTTAAGATAGGACGGGCGGTATAGTCATGTTAACTTTGAGGGATTAATCCCCAAAAGGAGGCATGAGATCCACCACTCAGTGGAGGCCCCTTTAACTGTAGTGTCATTTACCGAGTAATCGGGAAGACGTATTGCTTTCGACCTGGGAGCCTGCTGAAGATGAGGACCGTAGAATACCTAACCCATCTTGGCCTTTTAGGTGTAGTGTGGAAACTACGAAGGAGTAATCCAGAAACAGTTGTCACGTGATACTACACTCAGACGAGTTTTTCTTAAGAATATTACTAATTACCGAGTCAATCGGGAAGTTGGTAATATCCGAAGGAAGGATGTAGACTTTGGGAACCTCTAGAACCTTGTTCGGCAGGTGATAACTTTTAGACCATACCTAATGGGTAGTACCTTCGACCTCATGCTCGTGACATTGAACCTATGAACCCTATATGTGTGATCTTGTGTGTGATTGTTACATCATGCATCCATGCACTCATAAGCATCTTTTGAAGGAATTTCATTTCAAGGGACTTAAAAGTTGACAATTTTTGAATATCTCAGGTACCTTTTGACCATGGATTATGGAAAAAGAAAGACCGGAAAATACAGTTTCAAGGATCCCAAGATTGATGAATTTATCAGTCTAATTCCCGAGATTGAGTGTTCTGCAGATTTTCGGAAGAACTATGGATCCATCATTCCTCTCATGAAGCTTAGGATGAATGAGGGTATTCTCTCGACCTTGTCCAGTTTTATGATCCGATGTATCATTGCTTTACTTTCCATGTCAGTTGAAGCCTACACTAGAGGAGTGTTCTCATCTGTTGGATTTACCTATTATCGATTGTGTTCCTTTTACTAGTTTGGAGGGTGAGCGAAAACCACACGAGATTGCTGCTTTGATCCATCTAGGGAAGTCTGAGGTTGAAGCCCATATGACTACTAAAGGAGGGATTATAGGATTACCAGCTCAGTTCTTATTGGAGAAAGCTCGTTACTTTGTTAGGATGAAGAGTACAGTCGTTTTTGATGCCATCTTTGCTCTACTTGCTTACGGGTTGTTCTTATTTCCTAATATGGACAAGTTTGTTAACGTTAATGCTATCAGGATCTTCATGATTGGAAACCAAGTTCCTACATTATTGGGTGATGCTTATTACTCTATTCATCTTCAGAATTCTTATCATGAGGGGATGATTATCTGTTGTACGCCTCTGTTGTACCGGTGGTTTATCTCTCATATGCCTCAGTCTGATGCTTTTTGGGATATTGGGAAGGAACCCCGTTGGGATCCTAAGATCAAGGAACTTACTCACTCAAATATTCATTGGTATCATCGAGCTTACTAGGATGTAGAGATTTTTGACAGTTGTGGTAGTTTCCTCAATGTACCTCTTCTTGGTACGAAGGGAGGAATTAACTATAACCTTGTTCTTGCATGACAACAACTTGGTTATCCAATGAGGAATAAACAAAATATTATTTGTTTTACCCCAAAATTTTCCCTCCCATATTTCTCAAAACATTTCAAGAAAGATCCTCAAGTTGCTCAAGGAAGTCCAAGGGTTGACCATACAAGCTCTCTCCTAAGACAGTCTATCTCAAATTAGGGTTTCATGTTGCATCAAGATACTTGAGTCTAAGGGATCCCAAATGCTCACCATTGTCCTAATATATTCTCAATATCATCCATGTCAAGTATCAAGCCCTACAGAGAAAGTTTTCTCAGTCAATTGCTCAAAGGCCTGAAAATCGACTGTGCTAGGGCAAAAGTCAACTGTGACCCCCATACAGTCAAACCTCAAGATTTTTGGTCAAAATCCCCATTTTGAAGTATATTTCATAATTTGATAAAGGGTTGATCATGATTCATTAAGGATTGCTCATAATTCATCAAGAACCAAAAGTTGCTAAATTAGGGTTTTGTAGGAAAAGTCAACTCAACTTTGACCAAGCATAACTTTCTCATACTTTATGAGAAATGACCCATCCAAATCTAATTTTGAAGATAATTCCATTCTATACAATCCATCTTCATCTCCCAAGTTCAAAATATGCACTCACAAGAAGTTATGAATTTGGACATTATAGGTCATTTTGAAAAGTCAACAAAAACACCTTTTTTGTCAAAGCTTCATACATGAGCATGGAATATCAAATTGAGATGAGACCAAAAGGGTTGCTTAGAGGGAAACTCGGGATTTCTAAAAAGTCCAAGAACACCCTCAAAGAGTCAAAATTGAGGAAGTTATGCATTGGTGAAGTTGACCTTTTTTGCAAAATTGCCAAAAGTCAACTATGCCTAAAAATGCAAATTTTGCTTAATGGGCCCGATCTTTTACACTTGTTTTGAGTTGGCACCATGGTCCACGAGCCCTAGCCTTTGCCACTTGTCATTATATTATTTTTATTATTTATCTTGATTTTTATTTGAATTAAATCAATTTTAATCAAAATAAATCATGAAAAATCTAAAGCATTGAAAACTCAAGATTTTGTACTTGTTTCAGGTCTCAAATCCAGTTGGCAAGTATTTGAATTCGTGTAAAGGCTTGGAGTGCACAAAAAGATTGAATTTGCCTAATTTTAGAAAGATATTCAAAGTGTATCAAATCAAAATCAAATTCAATAATGGAGGAAGATTGTGATCATATTGGCAACCCTAATCCATTCCTCAATACATAAAGAACGTGTGCAGACCCAAAGAGAGGCTAGAGAGAGGCGCAACAATCAGAACAAAACTTGAAAAAAACCATAAAAAGTATTTACTCGAATTCATAGTTCCAGGCCAATTCAAGACCTTTTGACCATTCCAATCGCTTCCTCGGCGTGTAAGGAAGCGAAATCAATCAAGAACAAGTCTTTTCCAGTACCAAAACACGCTGTAAGTCATCCACGACATTGCTCCTTTCTTGAATTCGATTTACGTAATTCTTGCACATTCATCACATTCTAATCATATATTTTTGTTCGCCATCACATATGCAAGCTCTCTGTACCATTTAATTTCATTTTTATGACCTATATGAGGTTTCACCATTGTTAGGGTTTGTAGCTTCGATTTGGGAATTTTGCGTGCAGGCAAAATTAGGCCATGAAAGGGGCACCTTTGTGCTCAACAGGTCCAGACGAACCTATCCATGGCATTAGTTTTTAATTATCACGTTTGTATGAGATTTTGAGGATTGCAAGACTTGTAGCAACGGACATGGTGCCGTAGGTAAAAGTCTGTGTCTTTCAGCCACAGAATAAGGAAGAAGAAGATATTGTGGCAAGCAACCATTGGTCCATTCAAACTTCTGGCATGCGTTTTTTTATTATTCTCCATTAATTATTTTTTTGTATATTATTATTATTATTGTTTATTTTATGTACAAACAGAATAGCTAGATCAGTTGGTTGCCAAGCGTTGGAAATTGCCTTGGGGCCTGGGTTCGAATTTCAAGTCCCCCACTTTCTTCATATATTTTTCTTTCAGGTAATCCAGCGCATACCTAAGACCATGGTCCATCATGGGACCTCATCATCCAGCCTGCCAAGTGGCCAGATGGCCAGATCCAAAGGCCATCAATGAAAGAACACCATGAAGCCTATTCAACGCAAAGCATGTGATCTCAGAAAGTCAAAACGGACCTCCCTGTTTTAGGCCAAGGCTTGCTATCTACACCCCCACCCCAAATTGCTGTTTTCAGGCCCATTATCTCTTTACCTTTTTTTTCCTTTTTTATATTTTATTTCATTTAATTTAATTAATTCTTTTACTAACACAATTAATTATTTTCTTTTATCAAAAAATCATACAAATATTTTTCACCAAATTAGGTTTAGATTTTATTTTTTATCAAAAAATTAAATTAATTTAATTAGGTTGTTAATTTTAGGTAATTTTAATTATTTTGTAAATAACTTAAAAATAATTAGAAAATTAGGGTTTTGTCTAAACTTAATTATATTTTCTTTTTCTTTAAATAACCAAAAAACACAAGATTAGGTTAGATAATTATTTTCGTTAATTAATTTAATTAACTAATTAATTTTGTATTTTAATTTAAAACTTAATTCCTTTTCTTAAAAAAATAATTAAAAACAACAAAAATATTTTTCTTTTAATTAGGTTAAAAATGGTCAAAACCCTAATTTTTCTTATCGTTCTAATTTCATTGCGCGCGCTTTATTATTTTATTATTTACCATATTGATGTAACTGCCTACAAATTGTAATAGTTTAATTAGGAATTTTATCTTTTCATTTATCGCTTTATTTTTAAGGGTTTGTTTTTGGCTATGTAAATACCCGAAGCCTTGTAATAGCGTAGTTTAATTTCCACACTTTAAATTCCGTAAAATATTTAACTGTTAGATGTATGGATATTAGGGATGCATGACAAGAATGTATGTAAAACTTTAAAACAGTTAGCAAACTCTAAATGTGCAAAGATAAATAATCTGAAACTGAATCACTCGCACATGCGCACTCCTAGGGTACACTCCCACTTGGCTGCCTTCGGTAAACGGTCATTAAGTATAGGATATTTTAGTGGTCGCTCTCTTGTCTAAAAAAAGATCAAAGTCCCTCGGAAAAGTTGCATCAGAATGGTTGCCTCGGAATTGTTGCCTCGAATAATTGATCTAAGACATTAGGGTTATTACTAAGACGTCCTAACATTGCTTTGGTGACCGTACGTTCCTTTCGAATTGACCCTCAAAACTCCAACGACGATGCTACCTACTCACTAATAGTGGGATAACGTTGTCTAAAGGAAACGAACATAGAACAATTCTTTTTTCGAGTAGGTAGATTAGTTCTTAAGTACTTGTTCAATCCAAACAAACTTTTTCACACTTACACTCCTCTTTTAAACCAAGCTTTTAAAAACACTTCGTAACACTCTTGAAGACAGAAGCAAGAGTTAAATCGAAGTCAAAAACTTTTCAAATCACACAAACACACAAAGAAGCAATTTTGAAAATGATGAGAAAGTACCTAAGAGCCCGTAGATAACTACGGATAGAAAGGGTGCTAATACCTTCCCTTTCTATAATCTACCCCCATACTCAGAAAATCTTGAAAAAAGGAATTTTTCTGTGCTTTTTTCCTTTCCTTGTTGGATAAAATAAAAGTCGGTGGCGACTCTTGCTTACCGCGACATTTTGCGAACACAAATGCAAAACGCAAACCAGCAATTCCTAAAAAGAAACAGTCCCGATTCTGGCCACCGTATCACAATATTCATTTGAGTAGTTTTTTTTCTGAAGGAGGGAGAAGACCATAAGGAAGCTAGGGAGCAGATTGCAAAGGCCTGGCGTCACATTCATAAGAAGAGTAGGGAATATTTGGGACCAAGAGGGGTTGTTTCTTTAGAAACTTATCTTCAGTGGGTCCAAACGAGAGTTATTCAGTTGAAGATGCCATATTCTCGGGAAACACCTATGCCTGGTTTGTTTGTGAAGACCAATCCTCACTTATTGGATGATATAGAAGAGCTACAACTTGCTTTGGTCAGGATGCAGCAGGAAATGGATGCTTGGAAGAATAAGTGCCAAACTTTAGAGATTTCATATAGAGCAGACTTGAAGGAGAAAGACGACTTGATTGAGATTCTTGAGAGTCGGGTTGTAGAGACCATGGAGAGGCAAGGGGATTTATTTTCTCCTAAGCCTCAGTTAGATGCTAGTTGCTGACTTTATGATTCAGGTGATTGGAAGGAGGTGGCCACCAGATATGCTAAAGAAAACCAGAGGTTGAAGGCTCAGATTACCAGGCTTACAGGGAAGCGCCATCATATAGAGTGATCTCTGTCAGCTTTACTTCTTAGGGTTTTAGACTTTATTTTCATCTTGTACTTGGGATTATTAAAACTTGTAATCCATTTTAAAGTTATTTTAATAAAAATTTTCAGTATTTCAAAGGTGTTATTACTTTGATATTTGCAATGTGTCTATAAATCTTTAAGTCCCTTGAAATATTAATAATAAAAATTAATCATGTGCATTGCATATTGTTGTACCCCAAAATTTTCCCTTCCATTTTCACACAAGACATACTCCTAGAGGTTCTCAATTGCTCAAGTTGACTAAGGATTGACCAGAGAAATCCTCCTCTTAAGACAATAAGCCTCAAACTAGGGTTTCACTCCTCATCAAGATGGTTGAGTTCCAAGGACCCCAAATGTTTTCCATTGTCCTAATATGTCCTCAAGATCATCCATGCCAAGTTTCATGCCTTGCACAACAAGTTTGCTTAGTCAACTGCTCAAATGCCTGAAAATCAACTTTATTAGGTCAAAAGTCAATTGTGGCCCAAATACAGTCAAACTTCAAGATTTTTGGTCAACATCAACATTTTGAATTAATATCCATCATTTGATCAAGGGTTGATCATGATTCCTCAAGAAATGCTCCCAACTCTTCAAAAGTCAAAAATGGCAATTTAGGGTTTCTATAAGAAAAGTCAACCAAACTTTGACCAGGCATAACTTTCTCATACTTTATCATAAATTTTCCAAACAAGGCTCATTTTGAAGAGAATCCAATTCCCTACTTTTCCTCTTCATCCATCAGGTTCAAGAAATGCCTCAATCAAAAGATATGAGCTCGGACATTATAGGTCATTTCAAAAAGTCAACAAAAACACCTTTTGGGTTAAAGCTCCTTACATGAACATGGAAGATCCAATTAACATTAAACCAAAATGATTGTTTAGAGGACATCCTAAGATTTCTAAAAAGTCCAAGAACACCCTCTCAGGGTTAAAATTGTGAGAGATAGGCATTGTCAAAGTTGGCCATTTTTGGAAATTTGCATAAAGTCAACAATGCCCAAATTTGCATTTTTTTCCAAATGGGCCTAACTTTTTATACTTGAAACACATTCCTAGCCTGGTCCACGACCCAAATACCTTTTCATGCATCATTGGCTTTATTTATTTAATTTATTTTGATTTTAATCCTTTAAAAATCAAATTAAATCAAATAAATGATATAAAAATAATGAAGATTTGTTTTGATTTGATTTCGCATTGAATTACAATCCAAATATGTTGTATAATACCAAAAAAAATCGTGGAAAGGCTAATTGATTGGAAAAGATCATGATTTGGCTTGTTTTAGAAACAAATAATGCAAGGAACAAAATCAAATCAAATCTCAACAATTTGTGAAGATACAGTCCAATTTTGTTAACCTAAATCAGTCTATTATAAGTACACAACATTGACAAAGCATAAAAAGGAGGATTGGTCGTGTAAACTGCAAGAACAAAAACTCAATTTTTGGACAAAAAATGAGAATTGAATTTCGTTCTACAGGGCGATTCAAAGTATTTCAAGGCCAGAAATCCATTCCTGGCAATCTCCTGAAACTAACAGCATCATTTGCACGCATCAAAACACCCAGAATCACTCCTTACAGATTCATGGTTTGCACACATATTCTTGAATTTGATTTTTACAATTCACGCATGATAAATGATTTCTAAGCATATATTCGTGTTTGTATCATCCTTTAGAATGTGTTCGTATATTTAATTACGTGTTTTGATGCCTGTTTGATGAAACGTCATTGCTAGGGTTTATAAGGTAGTTTTAGGGCTTTCAAATGTAGGAACAATTGGATCTAAAGATAGATACCATCATGATTAGAGGATCAAAACCAATTGATCCATGGTCTTGAATCTAATTTATCTTGCTTAATCATGATTTTTGAGATGCACAGGTTATAGCTACAGACAACGTCTGTGGGTAAAAGTCTTTGCCTAAGACAACAGTCTCAGCCAAGAAGACGATTGCATGGCGAGGCGTGAGTGGCCCATTTGAATCTCGCGCGTCTTAATTATTGCACTGGCTTTTCATTCTATATAATATATTGTTTGTGTTATATAAACGATTGAAACAAATGGTCCAGTGGCAAGAGGAAAGGCTTTGCAAGATGCGCGTGTAGGAGGACAGGGGTTCGATCCCTGCCTCCTACATGTTATTTTTCTCAATATTTCTTGGCAGATTCTATGTTGCCATCACATGCGCGAACACCATACGCTTCCAGGTCACCATCATTGGATCGTTCACTATCCAGATCCAACACTTTCAAGCATGCAGACGCATAGTGGACACTCCTGATCCCAACACACAGGATCCAACGTTGCTCGGGCCAACCAATATGGGCCTGGAATAGAATTCAGCAGCATCACCTCCTTTTTGGGCCTACACCCCCTCAGGTTATTTCTTTCTTCTTTTTTTAATTTAATTATTTTATTTTGTTTAGATTAGTTTAATTATTTTTTTATTAATCAATTTTTTATGAAATCATAAAATCAAAAAGTCACAAAAAATAGGATTTAGTTCTTTTTTTTATTATATAAATTAATTTTTTGTAAATAATTAATTTTCTCAACTTTAGTTAATTTTTTTATTAAAATCAATTAGAAAATTAGGTTAAATTCGAACCTTTTTTTTTTACAAAAAATCCAAAAATATTCTCCATGATCAAATTAGGGTTTCTAGGGTTTTCAAACTTGTTTCCAATTTTTATTCTCGCGCTGAATTATTTTTGTCGCACGATAATTTTTCAATATTGATGTAATTGCGCCCTGTTTGTAATAGATTAATTAGGGTTTTATTTTCGCACTTTATTTTCAGTCAAATATTTATGTATCTTCCCAAAAGCCTTGTAATAGCGTAGAACTCTTTTATTTTCTCGCTTTTATATCTTATGCTTGTATATAATGGCTAGCAACCTAGGCTTGTATGGTTAATCAATTAATCAGTAGATCACTTAATTACAAGATAAATATCTGAAAACAAAGAATGTTGCACACTCGCACCCTTAAGGTATACCTCACATGGTTGCCTCGGAAACAATGGTCATGTCCCTCGAACGTAGGGATATCTTAGCAAAGACTTGCAATTCAAAAAAATCATCATAAAAGATCATAGTCTCTTACTGTCCCTCGAGTTGCCTACGAGAAATGATCTTATGATGATAGTCCTTTCGAAATGCTAAGGTATCCTTACATGTTGCCTTCAATGACCATTTCGTCCCTTTCAATAGTCCATCAACATCCAACGGCTAGGGTTACCTACTCACTAATAGTAGGATAACACGGTCTAAAGGATATGAGGAAAAGAACACATTTTTTCGAGTAGGTAGATAACTGTTAGGTACTTGCTCAAATAAATTTTCACACCATACTTTCAAACATACTTTTCAAACAAAAGTTTTCAAAACGCTTTATCACACTCTTGAGGACTGATATAAGATTTACCATAAAGTGAATCGCGACACTAGGGCAATTTCAAAGCTTTTCAAACCACACAAACACAAAAGCAATTTTAAAAATGAGCAAGTACCTAAGAGCCCATGGAAAACCATGGATAGAAAGGATGCTAACACCTTCCCTTTCCATAATCTACCCCCCTTACTCAGAAATCTCGAAAAAATGTCTTTTTCTGTTCTTTTCACCCTTTCCTGATTGGATAAAAGAAAAAACGATGGCGACTCTTGCTTACCGCGAAATTTGCAAACAAAAAACACAAACCAGTCTTAACAGTCGGTTCTTCCACCATATCACAGAACTGGCGACTATGTTGGGGGCTAAATAAAAGTGGGGTTTACCTTAGGGTCTAGATCATTTCTAAATTGTTTGCTTGTTCTGATTGCTTTACTTTTAAGGGTATCTGTTTGGGTTATTATAGATCCTACGCCTGAATCTGGGGAAACCTTTTAGGTAAGTAGCAATAGATCGTGGAAACTGTGCGGGGTATACCGACATGGTTAAAGCAATGGCTACATTGATGCGACACTTTTGTTGGTACCATTAGCCCTTGAGTTAACTAAGGAAAATGCGGGGCCGCTGCATGGTGTCATAAAAGCGTCAACTGACCTTAGAACCTTTAAATGAATAACTTGTCCATTAGGACGTAGTGAGATGGCCGTATTTGGTGTATTCTCAAAGTCAGCAAATACTCGATGCTACACTCATTGAGACGTGACTCCTGAGTTTTGTTTGGTTGCGAGTCAGTTGCCTATCGAACAAAGCTTGTGGGAAAGGTCAGTGATATTGAGATCCCTTAGAACCTTGTTACTATTATAGGACAGGTTGAACCAATCCAACTTCAAGAGGATACTACCTTAAAACCCATGCAGGCCTAAACCTAAGGCTGCTTGTGTGACTTGTTTGCTTTCAACTTGAACTACTCGTAGGGTTTTATTATCTGAAAACATGATTTCCTTACAAAATTTGTTTACAGTCATTATCCAATAACTTGGATTTCTTGTAGGGTTCACTTATTTTCATCACCTTACACTTTTGCTTAACGCATAGCATACACATCATAACATCATGCCACAACATTTCCTTAACCATTTCAAGGATCTCAAGGGTTTGTGATGCAGGTTATGATAAATCAGACGTCTAGCAAGGGGCAAGGGAATTTATTTTCCTCTAGCCAATACCGTCAGAAGATCAAAACTTAACAACTTGAGTCAGGGGCTATGACCCACTTGATATGGTGAGCTTGACTCTCGTAGAAGGACACTCAATGGTACGAAGTTCTTCAATCAAAGCTGCAAATCTCAATTTCTGACATTTTCTTGTTTACCCCACGAGATCCTTGAAAACATTGCGTACATATCATTGCATAAGCAGGTTTCAAAGCAGGTCTCTCATGTTCTCGCTGTTTATTTTAGAAATGGCTCACAAACAAGACAACAGGGATCTCCAAACTCAAGAAGCTCGGTTCATGGAAATGTTCCTAAACCTATCCAAGGGGCAGGAAGAGTTGAAAGCACTCCTCGCTAGGGACCTGGCCAAGAAAAGTCCTAAAGACAATTAGGACGAACGGTTGGAACAACTGCCAGCTAAGGTAGAAGCAATGAGAACCCAGATGATGGGGAAGACGACTCTTATCCAAAGCCTATCCCGGGGACAAGAAGAGCTGAGAGCCATTATCAACAAACTTCATCAAGACGGATACAACCATATGAAGCAAGCAGTCGAGGCTGGGGAATAAGTCATTGATCAACCTTCGAGAATACAAGAGGTTGGTTTGGTGAAGAGTGGACCTTTCTAAATTACTATTACCTCACGGGTCCAACAACAACCTCGCCAGCAACGACGGGGTAATCGGTGTAAGCGGGATTCACTTACTAGGAAATATACCAAACTCAACATACCAATGTTGCAAGTCTTGCAACACATGTTGAAGTTGAGTTTGGTCACATTGAAGGATCCTTCTAGGAATCCTAATACTTCTGCTCCTACTTACAATCCTGGTGCAATAAGTGCATATCACTCTAACAGTCTGGGGCATGACACTGATAGTTGTTGGACATTAAAATACAAAATTCAAAACCTGATCGATGAAGGAGTACTGCAGTTTACACACGATGGTCAAGCTGAGTTCTTCTGCCATCCCTCTAAGGCACGCTATCCGAAGTGACAAGATCAGACGAAGAAGCTTTTGTTCATTAGAATTTTCAATGTGTGATTTTATTTTGATTGATCAAACATTTATTCATGCCAAACTTTGTTACTTTATCAATGCATTGCATATGTCTGTTTTGAATCAATTCATTCATATTTACTATATTTAAACTGCTTTCCTTTTTTGGATATTCAACTCTCGATCAAAAGCTCTGAGCCTTTACCGCGAGGATGACGAAAACGATACCACAATCCATACAATGTGCTTTTGAACAGACCTTGCTGACGATGTACAAGCATTGTTTCAAATACCAAATAGTGGAGTTATAAGGAAGATAATCCCTAGTCAACCCCTTTGAGCCAAAGAAGTAGGAGTTTTTCTTTTCACACAAATTAAAACCCTTTAATCGAAACCTGGGGCAGGGTAGTTTTCTCAGTTAAGTCAGGTGCGCATTCAGTCACAATATTCCGCTTCATACACAATGAATGGCATCAAAGACGTCTATTGTACCCCAAACTTTGTCCTCTCATTTCTCAAGACATTTCTCACAAAGATTTGCGAAAGCTCAAGCTTGCACCAGTATTGACTAGGTTAAGCCATCTCCTCAACATTGATACCTCAAGATTAGGGTTTTAATTTTCATAAGGACAATTGGACTTCTAATACTTCAAGTGATGTTCTTGGATCATTATGGACCTTCTAGAATGCTCATGTCAAGTTTCAAGTCTTCTCAGTCAATTGACCAAGAGACCAAAAATCAACTGTATTGATGAAAAAGTCAACTATAACACCAAAAGTCAAACTTTGACTTTTTGGTCAACATTAAGTCTCAAAGATCAAAATTCATCAAGACATTCAAAAATATGAAATTTTATCATCAAGAAATCAAGAAAGTCAAAATTCAATGTGAAAATTCAAACTCTTCAAGACTTAGAAATTTTTCTAAGTGTTTTTTATACATGATAATTTCATTTCTTCATGCCAACTTTTCACCATGATGTAAGATGATTCAAGGAAAACTTCCAACATGAAAGTTGTAGATATCAATAAGATCTAAAACTTTGTAGGGTAGTACTTTTTCTAGAAATTCTTGGATTTTGAGTTATAAATTCATGAAGTCATGGCATTTTTGAATAAACACTTAGAAAAATTCTCAGCAGTTTTGGTCAGGATTTTATCCCAACTTCTTGGCATTTTTTCATATAGTTACAAGATGATTTTGTCAAAATGGACAACATGAAAGTTATAGAGGGTGTTTTAAGCTTTCCAAATCATCCAAGAGCATGAATTTATCATATTTGAGCTAGGAGATACAAGGATCTGAAGTTGAACATTCATTCTTGATTTATAAGGCAGATTTGTGATGAACAAGGAACAAAAATCTTAGACATGCTGAATAATATTAACTTTGCAGGCCTCCTGACTTGCAAATCTATCCATAATCAGATGTTTACACAATTGATTGAACCATTATCCAAGTGGTTCAAGTATTGTCCATTGCATCTTTCCATTTTTGGCACAAAGGCACCATTGCCATTCTTGCAAAGTTCACTTTAATCATAAAGTCATTTTCTTGAGCCTCTAACTTGTTGTTCTAATCACACTCAACTTCTACAAGTCAAAACAAACATGTTTAAAGTGATCAACCACTTTATATAGCTTGGTACAAGCATTGGAAACATGTTCTTCATGCTTGCTTCAAAAACAAGCAAGATAACCATAACATATGATTCAAAATATGAGTTGTTTGAAGTCTCAAACCTTCTCTATAAATAGAGAGACCAATTGAAAGAGAGAGAGGTCAGAAAAAAGAAGGGGAAACTAACACTCAAAATCATTCTTGTTGTCAAAAACCATAATTGCCCACAAAACATCCATTTTTGAGCTTTGAAGTCCAAATCTTTGAATCTCATACCTTGGAAGTTTTCTCCAAACAAACCATCCAAACACTCCACATACATCATATAGAAGTTGTTCAAACACAAAAAAAAAACTTCTGTAACATCACTATCATCACTTCCTAAGCTCAACAACAGCCCATACAGCAACTCATACTCAAAGCACAAATTTCAGTTTCAAGGTAAGTTTTCTTGACTTTGAACTCTTCATACAAGCATCATTAATGGTTCATTTGTGAAGATAAAATATAGATATAATTGCCTTGAAGCTAACCATATGCTTGATTTTCATTTTCACTAACCATGTATTGAGAACTAACTTTTACATGTAGCAAAACAATGATAAAAGCAAAAAACAGCAGTTATGCGTCGATACGAAATGTTATGAGTCGACACATACTATATTCAAAACAGGTTATGAGTCGACACGAAACATATATGCGTCGATACGAAATGATTATGAGTCGATACGAAACCAGTATGCGTCGACTCATACTGAGTTGTTTTGACTTCCAGGAGCATGAGCCAATACGAAATCTGCATGAGCCAATACGAAATCTGCATGAGCCAATACATGAGCCAATACATAAGCTCATGTGTCAGCTCATAAAACTTTGTTTTTTTAATATTTTTTTAATTCTAATTTTATTTTTTTCTTTATACTTTTATTATTATTATTTTCATATAAAAAAAATCAAAAATATATATTTTTTATTTAAATATGTACGCATACACTTTTGTTTTATTATTTTTTTTTCTAAACTAAAAAAGACAAAAAACATTTTCATATTAAAATAAATTTCTTTTCTTAAAATTAATTTAATATTTAGACATAGGTTTTATTTCAATTTGTTTATTTTGATTAAATTAATGTAGACATTAGGATTTTAATTAATTTCTTTTCAAATCAATTAGAACCCTTTCATAAAAAAACAACAAAAATCATATTTCTTTACATTTATATTCTTGCATTTTTATCTTTATTTTGTACATCTATTCAATTTCAATATGGTTGTGTAGCGGTAGAAATGTTCAAGACTAAGTCATTGGATTGACTAGCCTTTATACAAATCAAAATAAAAATCGCCACCGCGCATTATTGTTTCCAAAGGAATAGGAAAAGAGCGAATAACCCAAAAAAGAAGGGGAAATATTCAAGGTAAGGGGGTTGGTTATGCAAAGGGAATGTATTATCACCCTAAACATCTATGATACTCCGCAGGAGCCTCTTTGTAAAATCTGCATTATTTTGGCTATACAATGTGTTATATATAAAATGGATGGTGGAGGTGAGAAAAAAAATATTTTTTATGATTTTTGCACCCGCCGCGGTTGCGAACCTTTAGTGCCTACATGCCATCTTTCGTGCAATAGGGGATCATGGTAGACGTAGTTCCTCTTTTTTTAAAAATTTGAAATACAAATGTGTTGGTTAATTTTAAGAGATAAGACATCATCGTCATCGTCCGTGTGGAAAACATACTTACTACCCACAATCATGAGGAAGGAGAATTTGCATCATCTCAAAGTGGAGGCTATGGCTTAGATTTTAAAATCAATAATGCCTGACTCAAAACCCAAGTGGAAAATATCTCACTTCACTACATATTCTAGAAGTATAGTTGTTTTCATCACTACAAGGATTGACAAGAGTCTAACCTTTTGAGAAAAGTTTTAAAGATAAAAGCCAAAGTGGCAAAATGGTTTGAAATGAGATTGTTTGACTTTTAGTATTCTCACAAAAAAGTGTCAAAGTACTATTAAATTGATTGAAGTTTATTTATGAAAAATGATTTTGAAAATGCATGGACATAAGTCCAAGTTTATTATGAAAGCATCTGAAGTTTTAGAAACAAGAATAGTTTTCAAAAGGAGAGAGAGGATTTTTGAAATTGAAGAAGATGTGAGGAGAAGAAGAGACTATCCTAAAGCATAAGGTAAAAGCTAAGGAGAAGAATCATCTAACCAACAAGAAGCCAAAGCTTGACATTATGAGCCAAGATAAAATTCCCATTCTTTGGATTGAAACCAAGCAAGCAAAGATACTAAACCTCTTCAAATATATTAAGTCTTCATAAAAATTGGGCAGAGTAACAGCTGTATACGGGTGAATTCCAGATTACAAACAGAGAATGTAATCACAAAAACCTGCACACAAAAACAAACAAGCAACCCAATGTCTTGAGGTAAACCTCGAGAGCTCCAGACAAAATAATCAGATGAGATCACAAGGTATCCATGATAGGCCAAAGTTTCTAATCCTAAGTCCAAGAAAAAGTCCCATGCTCCATCATGCCAAGGATAGTAACCAAATAGTCCAAGTACCATTGATATTTTTTTAGGGTTTAAGTTGGTTATTAAGTATCTTAGAAAAAAGAAAAAGAAAAGCTCAAGTGAGCAAAGTAAAAATGATAAGAAAATAAATGCTCAAATGAGCAAAGATGAAAATGACATGAAATGTAAATGCTAAAAGTAAATAGTGCATAAAGCATAAAAGAATAAAAGCATAAAATAAAACAAGTCAATAATTAGTGGTTAGTTGGATGACCATCTTGAAACTTTCATTTGGAACTCATTAGAGGATTGATAGAACCAAAGCCTCCACACAACAAGTTACATTTTCTTTTTGTCAAGTATATCATCCATTTGGAATTCTCACAAGTACCATTTAATGATCAACGGTGTTTAAGTGATCCGCGTTGACCAAATGTGTTGTAGATCCATTAGAGGATTGGTAGAACCAAAGCCTCCACACAATGAATCTCAAGGTTATTGGATCAAGGAGATCAAATTAACATACTTGTGCTTGCAATCATAAGTTTGGGCCACGAATGATCATTATTTGAATCAGGACAAAATTTAGCGCTATGATAAGCAATCGTAAGTGGACTTATATAGAAGTCGCACCTATATTGAGGTCGGTCAATAGCAATCTATGCACCATTTGTTTTGAGACATGATATAGAGATCATGCTCCAACAATATTTAGTGCAAGGAGAAGGGGATGAGATGAAGAGGAATTAGGGTAAATAAAGAAAACCACATTTGAATTAATATTTAATCGAACTATTATTAAAATCATTCATCCATTTTTGTGGAGTTAAACTCAACACCATGGATCCAAAGATGTTAATAAAGCCATGACCAAAAAAATCAACCCAAGACAGCCAGAAAATATTCACAAAAATAACATAGCATTTAATATATATATTAAAGGATTAAAAATGTTAAAATAAACTAGAAAATAATGAGGAAAATATCAATTATATTCATATTAATCAAGAAATGAAAAATAAGACTATAGAAAAATCAGAAATGGGTCCAAATATTTTTATAAAAAATTTAGTAATTTTTAAAAGTCAGAAACTATTTTTAAACTATTTAAAATTGCTAAAACAAATATAAAATAGATCAAAAATAGTAAACATCAACATAAAATTCCATAAAAATTTCAGAAATTCAAAAAATATGCAAAATAATGTTTATGAATTTTTTCAGAATTAAAAAATGTCAGAAAGTATTTTTTAAGTAATTAAAAGAAAGCAAATAATACAAAAAATATAAAAAATATCAAATGTTAAAATAAAAATGTAAAAAAATATTCATGAGATCATAAATAATTCAAAGTATTTTTTGTGAATTTTTCATAATTTTTGGATAAAAAATAAAAGATTTATGAAATTTTGAAAATTTAATCAAATAAAATATAAAATCAGAAAATAAAATAAAACCAAAAAGATGTGGACCATCAGATCAAAGTCAAAATGCGTTAGTAAGCTAATCCAATGGATCGGACGCGCTGTGCTTGATATGGACCTTAGTGAAACACACATGTAATCAGAAAAAGGGCAACCAATGAATTAAAACGCTTGGCACGCTATCATTGGCTGAGATGAGACATATCATCGTCTTCAACCTCCAGACACCCTACAATGGGGATTTTGTGAGATCCTTCAAATGGAAAAATTAGGATCCCTGGCTAGCATCATTGAACTCGTCTCTTCAAGACGATTCTAACACAACCATCGCGCCAAATTTATGTAAAGTATGGAGAGAGATATGAATCAAAACACAAAAATAGAGAGCACCTTCAATTTGAGATTTTTCTCTCAATTCTCAATGGATTTAAAAATTGTAATCAGCATTAGAATCAGACAAAGGAGTAGAACAAATTAGTGCTTGATTTGGATCCAATTGGTGGATAATTCTACCTTTTCGAAGTTCAAGTAAGAAGCTCTGAAAATGGACTTCTGTAGCTTGGATTATGGGTCGTTTTGATTGGTTTAAGTGCTGGAGAGTTTATATGAAGTTCAAGCATGATGAATGCACAAAGAATTTTGGAAAAGGAAGCTTAAATTTCAAAAACTGAATTCAACAAAAGTGGGTTCGTGTGAGGTTTTGGCAGGGTGTTCTTGGCTCTCGAAGCTTGGGAAATTGAATGGCGGGATGACCCTCTATTTATAGGGAAGTGAATGGGAATGAAAATTTGAAGAAACAAGGAAGTTTGGAGGGAAATTGAGCAAGGGTCGAGCACGAGTGAAGTGTGACTTCATTTCCATCAAAACTCAGTCAAACCTTGCGTTTTGGGGTGCTAATCACTTATGGCAAGTTTGCTAATCAAGTTTAAATCAAAACACGCATAAATCTTGTGTTTAGAAGTCACATTATGGATTTAAAAATTCTGACTTGGTGAGAAATTCAGTTTCAAGTTACCAATTTCAAAACAATGGCATTTTCAACTCAAGGGGTCTTAGGACATGATTCTTAATGCTTTGGAAAAATAATGTTACAAGCTTTGCAATGAAAAAAGAATGAAATCAAATGGATGCTTGAGCTGAAAGTTACATGGAGTCAAAGTTGAAGAAAAAGAGTTGACTTTCCATACTTAGAAAAATTTCAAACTCTTCTTTAAAAATGACCTATAATCTCTTGCATCCAAACATGGCCTTCCACTTAGAATTTATCTTGACCAAAAAATATGGAATGAAGTAGACCTCTTGAATGACATTTTGCAATTTGAACCACTCAAAATCTCCAAAAATTGAGCAAGTTATGACTTGTTGAAGTTAGCCAAAAATCATGAAATGACCTATAATATCTTGCATTCTTAAGGCAACTTCCATCCATTTTCTCACTTTGCACATAAAAGAAGGCATGAAGTACACATATTTAGGATCATCATTAAAAAATAATGGGCCCAAGGTAATAAAAATTGACCAAGTTATGATAATTTGAAATCATATATGGAAAAATGGGGGTTCATCTAAATGACCTGTAATCTTTCTTCTTCATTAAGTTCCTTACACATGAAAACTCTTTGGAACTTTTGAAGTGATTTATTGGTAACTCTTTGAAGAAAATAATGTTTTTGGAATCACTCAAAAATACCAAAATATGAGCAAGATATGCACCTTTGAAGTCCAAAACCCTAACTTCTAGATTAAGCGAATGCTTGGTGGAACTTTGCCAAATTTGAACAAACTTTTTGTGCCAATATCCTTCCTTTGTGAATAAGATTTGTTGAGTATGATGATGAGGACTCATGGCCACCAAAACTACTTCCATACCGCTGTTGTACCCCAATTTTTGCCCCTAAGATTACTCTATCATATCATATCAACTCGATCATAACAAGATCGTATTAGGGTTGGTTCTTCCTCTTTTTTCCTATCTTTAAGTTTTCTCTTGAGGAATCTCCAAGCACCTTGGTTGTGTATTTTGTATATGTGTTGTTGTCTAACTTCTAATCAAAATACAAAAAATATTTATCTTTGTCTTTGTATATTTTTGTTTTGTAGGTACCAAGTCGAAGCATCTGACAAATAAGGATTTCTGGTATTATTTTCCTAAAATCTCTATTTGCAAAGAAAAAGAATTAAAAAATTTCATTTTTTTCACTGATGCAATCGATTGCTCTTAAAGTGCAATCGATTGCATATAGTGCATTTTGCGCCATTTTTGAAAAAATACACTGTGCAAATCGATTTGCACTGTAGTGCAATCGATTGCACAGTGTGAAAATTAAAAAAAATCAGCATTTTAAACTTGTCAAATTTTGGCTTCAATGTTCCTTCACTTTTGAAAGATGTATCATTAATTCAAATTTTAGTGCCAATCTTTCATTTTTTAAAATAATTATCATTAATTCAAATTTTGGCTCTAATATTTGAAAGAATTATCATTAATTCAAATTTTGGCTCTAATTTTTGAAAGAGTTATCATTAATTCAAATTTTGGCTCAAAGAATCAATTACCAAATTACCACTAATCCCAATCCTAAAACTCTATAAATAGAGCTCTCATTTCATTCAAATTTCAAGCTTTTGATAACCAAATCCACCTTGCTAAAAAATCTCTCAATTCTCTCCATCTACCAAATTCACTCAAAGCTCCATTTTCAAAAAGTTAGTAAGCTTTGCATTGAAGCTTACTAATCTTTGAGCTAAACCTTCATCCAAACACTTTTTCTCCATCAATTCTCTACATCCAAGCTTGGCCAATTGATTCTTGTGGTTGAATTGAAGCAAATTCTTGAAGTTGTTTTGATAATTCTCTAGATCTACCTTTGGTAAGTTGGATAATTCATCTTTCACAATGTGATCTCTTGGTGATCTTTGGAATTGATTCTTTGAGCATTATTTTGTGATTTCAATGGTGTTATTTTCTCATAATTTGATGGAATTTTCGTGCTCAAGTGGATCCATGATCATAAGGTGTTTGATGGAAAGTTTGAACAAGAAATTGCCCTTTTAAAATGTTGTTTTTGCTATTGTTACTGTGTGCAATCGATTTGCACTAAGTGTAAATCGATTGCACAAAAGCAATTTCACGCGAATTTTTGAAAACTGTATTGTGTAAATCGATTTACATAGTAGTGTAAATTGATTTACACCAGGACAGAATGCATTTTTTTCCTTGTTTTGGGGCAACTTTGATCCAAAATGCTTTTTCTACTCACTCCTTTTGATTGTTGGTGTGGATTGCAATTTTAAATGTCCAATTTGTCTTTAAACTCAATGGACTTTGTGATGTAGATGAAGTTGGATAAATGTTCATCAATTCAAATCTACCTAAGAGTGAATTATTTAATTCATTTTTGGTGCTTTGGATTAATGATATGTTTAGTGCTTTAATCCATCTAGAGGAGTGATTGAATTTAAAGATGAAAGAATTTTGAAATGGTGTTCCAAATTAGCTTATCATTTCCCTCCCTCTTCATCTTATCCCTTTCTTTTTTAATTGTGCTACATGTTAAGGGATGGTGATCTCTATATCATTTATCCAAACATGAAGTACATAGATTGCTATTGACCGGCCTCAAAATAGGTGTGACTTCTACATAAGTCCACTTACGATTGCTTAACATAGCGCTAAATTTTGTCCCGATTCGAATAAATGATCATTCGTGGCCCAAACTTATGATTGCAAGCCCAAGTATGTTAATTTGATCCCTTTGATCCAATAACCTTGAGATTCATTGTGTGGAGGCTTTGGTTCTACCAATCCTCTAATGGATCTACAAACCTTTGGTCAACGCAGATCACTTAAACATCGTTGATCATTACATGTTGCCTTGTGAGAATTCCAAAATGGATGATATACTTGACAAAAAGCAAATGCAACTTGTTATGTGGAGGCTTTGGTTCTACCAATCCTCTAATGAGTTCCAAATGCAAGTTTCAAGATGGTCATCCAACTAACCACTAATTACTAATAATTAACTTTACTTTACGCTTTTATTTTCATGCTTTATGTACCATTTACTTTTAGCATTTTACTTTTCATGCTATTTTCATATTTGCTCACTTGAGCATTTACTTTTATGTCATTTTTATTTTGCTCACTTGAGATTTTATTTCCTTTTAAAGACACCTAATAATCAACATGAACCATAAAAATCATTAATGGTACTTGGACTACATGGTTACTATCCTTTGCATTATGGAGTGATGGACTTCTTGGACTTAGGATTAGAGACCTTGGCCTATCTTGGAGACTTTGTGACTTTATTTGATATTTTGTCTGGAGTTCTTGAGGTTTACCTCAAGACAGTGGGTTGTTTGTTTGTTTTGTGTGCATGTTATTGAGATTACGATCTTTGTTTGTAATCTGGAATTCACCCGTATACAGCCGTTACTCTGCCCAATTTTTGCAAAGACTTAAAACACTCGAAGTTTGGTTCTTTCAAGAGGTCTAGTATCTTTGCTTGCTTGGTTTCACTCCAAAGAATGGGAATTCTACATTGACTCATAATGTCAAGTATTGGCTTCTTGTTGGTTAGATGGTTCTTATCCCTAGCTTTTACCTTATGTTTTAGGATAGCCTCTTCTTCTCCTTCCCTCTTCTTTAATTTCAAAAATCTTCTCCCTCCTTAAAAAAAACTCTTCTTGTTTTGAAACTTGAAACATTTTCATAATAAACTTGGACTTAGGTCCATGCATCTTCGAAACATTTTCATAAATAAATTTCAATCAATTTAATAATACCTTGACCATTTTTTTGTGAGAAGACTAAAAGTCAATCAATCTCATTTCAAACCATTTTGCCACTTTGACTTTTATCTGTAAACTTTTATCAAAAGATTAGACTCTTGTCAATCCTTGTAGTGATACAAACAACTATACTTCTACAATATGTAGTGAAGTGAGATATTTTCCACTTGGATGTTGAGTGAGGCATTGTTGATTTTAAAATCCAAGCCATATCCTCCACTTTGAGATGATGCAAATTCTCCTTTCTCATGATTGTGGGTAGTAAGTATGTTTTTCACACGGACAATTGCGATGATGTCTTATCTCATAAAATCAACCAACACACTTGTGTTTCAAATTTTTAAAAGAGGAACTACGTATACCCTGATCCCCTATTGCACGAAAGGTGGTACGTAGGCACTAAAGGTTCGCAACCGCGGCGGGTGCAAAAATCATAAAAATATTTCTTTTCTCACCTCCACCATCCATTTTATATACAACACATTTTTTATAGCCAAAATATACAGATTTTTCAAAGAGGTTCCTGCGGAGTACCATAGATGTTTAGGGTGCTAATACCTTCCCTTTGCATAACCAACCCCCTTACCTTGAATCTTTCCCCCTCTTTTTGGGTTATTCGCTCTTTTCCCATTCCTTTGGAAATAATAAAGCGCGGTGGCGATTTTTATTTTGATTTGTATAAAGTCTAGTCAATCCAATGGCTTAGTCTTGCACATTTCTACCGCTACAGAAAAAATGGCGACTTCACTGGGGAATATTTGACCTCTTGCTGGTCCATCCCTAAGTGGGTTAAACCTATCTTTGTTTATATCTGTATATGTGCTATTGTTGTTTATGTGTTATATTTTGTATATATATTTGTCTGGATTTTCCTGGTTTACAGGGTGCTTGGTGATTACTTATAAGTCCTATACCCGGACTTGGGAAAACTTTAAGATAGGACGGGCGGTATAGTCATGTTAACTTTGAGGGAGTAATCCCAAAAAAGGAGGCATGAGATCCCCCACTTAGTGGAGGCCCCTTTGACTGTAGTGTCGTTTACCGAGTAATTGGGAAGACGTACTGCTTTCGACTTGGGAGCCTGCCGAAGCTGAGGACCGTAGATTACCTAACCTCTCTTGGCCTTTTAGGTGTAGTGCGGAAGATATAACGGAGTAATCCGGAAGTAGTTGTCACGCGATACTACGCTCAGACGAGTCTTTCTTGAGAATATTACTAATTACCGAGTTAATCGGGAAGTTGGTAATATCCGAAGGAAGGATGTAGACTTTGAGAACCTCTAGAACCTTGTTCGGCAGGTGATAACTTTTTAGACCAATACCTTATGGGTAGTACCTTCGACCTCATGCTCGTGACGTTGAAACTATGAACCCTATATGTGTGATCTTGTGTGTGATTGTTGCATCATGCATCCATGCACTCATAAGCATCTTTTGAAAAAACAATATTTCAAGGGATTTAAAGGTTGACTATTTGTGGATATCTCAGGTACTTTTAAACCATGGATTCTGGATAGAGAAAGACCGGGAAATACAATTTCAAGGATCCTAAGATAGATGAGTTGATCAGTCTAATTCCCGAGATCGAGTGTTCTGCAGACTTTCAGAAGAAGTATGGATCCATTATTCCTCTCATGAAGCTGAAGATGAAGGAGGGTTTTCTCTCAACTTTGGTCCAGTTCTATGATCCGGTGTATCACTGCTTTACTTTTCCCGATTATCAGTTGATGCCAACACTGGAAGAGTATTCCTATCTATTGGATTTACCTGTTACTGATCGCGTTCCTTTTACTAGTTTGGAGGGTGAGCCAAAACCACATGAGATTGTTGCTTTGATTCATCTGGGGAAGTCTGAGGTGGAAGCTCATATGACTACCAAAGGAGGGATTAGAGGATTACCAGCTCAGTTCTTATTGGAGAAAGCTCGTTACTTTTCCAGGATGAAGAGTACGGTTGCTTTTGAGGCCATCTTTTCTTTACTCGCCTGTGGATTATTCTTATTTCCTAATGTGGACAAGTTTGTCGACATTAACGCTATCAAGATTTTCATGATTGGAAACCCGGTTCCTACACTATTGGGTGATGCTTATTACTCTGTTCATCTTCGGAATTCTTATCATGGGGGAATGATTATCTGTTGCACGCCTTTGTTGTATCGGTGGTTTACCTCTCATATGCCTCAGTCTAACGCTTTTTGGGATGTCAAGAAGGAACCCCATTGGGCTCCTAAGATCATGGCACTTACTCACTCGGATATTGATTAGTATCATCGAGCTTACCAGGATGCGAAGATTATTGACAGTTGTGGTAGTTTCCCCAATGTGCCTCTTCTTGGTACAAAGGGAGGAATTAACTATAACCCCGTTCTTGCACGGCGACAACTTGGTTATCCGATGAGGGATAAACCGAACAATATTCATCTGAGTAGTTTCTTTCTGAAGGAAGGAGAAGACCACAGGGAAGCTAGGGAGCAGATTGCGAAGGCCTGGCGTCACATTCATAAGAAGAGTAGGAAGGATTTGGGACCTAGGGGTGTTGTTTCTTTGGAGCCATATCTTCAGTGGGTCCGATCGAGAGCCATTCAGTTGAAGATGTCGTATACTCGGGAGACACCCATGCCTGATTTGTTTGTGAAGACTACTCCTCCCTTATTAGATGATCTAGAAGAGTTGCAGCTTGCTTTGGTTAGGATGCAACAGGAAAGGGATGCTTGGAAGAACAAGTTCCAGACTTTAGAAAGTTTCTACAGAGCAGACCTGAAGGAGAGAGATGATTTGATCGAGGTCCTTGAGAGTCGAGCAGTAGAGTCTATGGAGAGGCAAGGAGATTTATTTTCTCCTAAGCCTCAAACATGTGTTGTTTGTTCACTTCCTGATTCAAATGATTGGAAGGAGGTTGCCATCAGACATGGGGAAGAAAACCAGAGGTTGAGAGCTCAGATTGCCAGGCTCACAAGGAAGCGCATTCGTACAGATTGATCTCTATCAAGTCCTTTTCTCAGGATTTTAGATTGTATTTTTATCTTGTACTTGGGATCATTGAAACTTGTAACCCATTTCGAAGTTATTATAATAAAAGTTTTTAGTATTGCAAATGCGTTGTTATTTTGATGTTTGCAATATGTCTCTAAATCTTAAATCCCTTGAAATATTAAATGAAAAAATAATAATTATTATATACATTGCATATCATGCATCATATTGCACATGTTTTTGCATTAATTATGTATATCCAGGTGCCTTACCCAGCTTCTTTACTTCATTCAGCAATATGACTCATCACTACAACACTCAGGCTAATTTCAAAAAGAAGATGGACAACTTAGAACAGGAGAATCGCGAGCTGCGCGAAGAAGTTTTTGCTTTGAAGGATGGCTTGGCCAACTTGACTACTCTGATGGAAGCTCTGGTGGTTGCTCAGAATCAGCCACCGAGTTTTCAACCTCAGCCAACAAGGGCAAGTACTGAAGTTCTGACTGTTCCTGTATCTGCTACTCCGGCTGTTGTTCAAAACCGTATGCCTCAGGGTTATCCGTGGGGAATGCCAGAGAATTTTGCACCTGAAGGTTTCAATCTGGGTCCTCAAGATGCTCCAGTGGTTCCAAATGTTGTTACTCCTGCACCTCCTGTGGTGCATACTGTTCCTGCTGCACCTCCTTCGGTGAATTTGGTTCCGTTTGTTAATGAAGATGTGTGTCGTCCTTTCCCTCCGCCGAGTGAAGACTTGGGTCTTTATGATAGAATGGATGATTTCCAAGAGCAGTTTAATAGAATGCAAAGAGAGATGAAGGCTCTTAGGGGAAAAGAGTTGTTCGGGCAGAATGTGAATGAGCTGTGTTTAGCCCTGAATGTTAAAGTGCCTGCTAAGTTCAAGGTCCCGGAATTTGAGAAGTACAAGGGCAACACTTGCCCTCGTGCTCATTTGGTGATGTATGTGAGAAGGATGTCTACCCATACTGATGATCAGCGTCTGCTGATTCATTTTTTCCAGGATAGTCTGACCGGTGCTGCGTTGAAATGGTACATGAGTTTAGACAGTGCCAACATCCATACTTTTAATGATTTGGGAGAAGCATTCATTAAACGATACAAGTATGATGTGGACATGGCGCCTGACCGTGACCAGCTTAGGGCCATGGTTCAGAAAGACAGAATCATTCAAAGAATATGCGCAGAGATGGCGCGAAGTGGCTGCACAAGTGATTCCTCCCATGGAAGAAAAGGAGATGACAAAGATCTTCCTGAAAATTCTTAGTTCCTTCTACTATGAGAAGATGGTTGCAAGTGCTCCCGCTTATTTCAACGAAATGGTAAGCATGGGAGTCCATTTAGAGGAAACTGTCCGTGAAGGTCATTTATCTGAAGACGGGGACTCGTTAAATGGTGCTAAGAAGTATGGTGATAATTGTTCCAAGAAGCAAGAGCAAGACTCCTACGCTATACTTCGTGGTAGGCGAGGAGGATCTCATAATAGGAATCAACAAGTTGCTTCTGTGACTCCATTCATCAATGAGACTCTGACTGCTATTGCATATCAGAGGGTACCTCAACAAGGAAATCAAGGGCAATGTCATCAGAGGAAAATGAGCTTTGATCCAATTCCAATGACATACACAGAGTTGTATCCTTCTTTGTTGAAGAAGAATCTGGTTCAAACTCGAGCTCGACCAGTTGTTCCCAAAAAACTGCCAAGAGGATATAAGGATGACGCTTCTTGTGCCTTTCATTAGGATGCTCCTGGGCACGGTTTGGAAGATTGCTTTGCTTTGAAGGTTGAAGTTCAGAGGTTGGTCCAAAGTGGTATCTTGTCTTTTAAGGATATTTTTCTTGAGGTTCAAGACAAATCTTTGCCGAAGAATAAACTTGATTGAAGAATGCCTTGGAGTTTAAGGATGATTAGCCTTCTCAGTTTATTATTATTTTTATTGCTTTCTCATTTGTAATTTTTCTTGTTTATCATTGCACTGTTTGCATGTAAGAACTTGTTTGCATTTGAGTGTTTAATCTTAATACAATGAGTATGTTTGTCTTGAAGAAATTCATTCGTTTCACTCGTATTTGTTTTCAATTTTAAATTGCTTTATCATACCAACTTGTTACCCATTCTCTTGCCTAGGCAGAGATTGGAGGGAGGATGATGATATTAAAACGCAAATTTTCTAGTTGTATGCTTTTGGATAAAACTCTGTTGACGATGTACAGGCATTGTTTCAAATCCTCAAACACCGGAGATATAAGGGAGTGAAACCTTTGTTAACCTTTGAGCCTTGAAGTAGGAGTTTCTTTTTCTATTAAAAAAACCCTCATTTTTTAACCTGGGGTAGGGTAGTGTTCAGTTAATTTGATCGAGCATTCAGAACTCTTCAGGAGTGCGCATCTAAGGATACAATAATGGTTATCCTTCAAAAGGTTGAGGGAATTCAAAACCGCAATGTTTAATCTCCGCATATCAGTAGTGTGCATCAAAAGAAGATGTTATCCCAATGGTTATCTCTCACATATCAGGAGATCAACAGATGACGATACAATAATGGTTATCCTTTATCTACCCAGAAATAGGGCAGTCATAATTCTTTCGACAAGTCACGAATGACTCAAAGTCACGCGACATGTTAAAAAAAAGAGAGAAAAAGATAATATGAATAAAAAAAATTATGATGAAAAATAAAGAGACAAAAAGCCCCTCTAAGTCGGAACTTGAAAAAAAAAACAAGTCGCTTAGGAAAAAGTCAGGGCATCCCGCTGCACTTCAGAGTCAAAGTCAAAAGGAATTTTTCCAGAAGGAAAGGAAGAAATGGAAATCCTAAAATGCGATAAAGGATTACAATGTGAAATCCTCAGCAAAGAACAGGGTTACGTGACAAGAAACCCAAAAGAAGCAATAATGAGTGACTTGCATGTCCGAAGGAAACCTTGTTTGATTCCTCAACCGTCTCGAAATTTCTTTTGAGAGATGAATGTTCATGTCAAGTTAACTGAACTTAGGACCGAAGAACATCATGAAGGGGGTGGGAACCAAATATTTTTGAGCCTTAAATCTTTTTTTTCTAAAACTGTGAACCAGGCCACGTTACAACCCTCAAAAGTCCTAATTGAAACAGGGTTTATTTCGAAAGCATACTCCAATGAAATAGTGTTTCCTGACTCCCATTAATTTTGATAAATTATTGTGATTGGTATCATATGCTTTTGTTATCTTTCACACAAAAAATCCATGTCGCATCCTAGCTAGTGATTTGCTCACAAGGTTTTGCGACATCTTTTCAAATAAAATCTTCAAGACTTACATAATTGTTGCATTAGAATTTTCATTCTTAGAATAAACATTTTCTGCTTGTAAAACAACTGCTTGATATCATGAAAGTTTACATTTGAGTATCAGCAAAAGGCATGTTGCCGAGAAGAGTTGTGGAGCAAAGAGGATGCAACATTCAGCCAATCTAGGGAAGTTACGTCAAGATTCGACAAATCTATGAAAGCCATTTGATCAGAAATGTTATCTTAAAAGCATGCAGCCAAGGGCAAGTTATGAAAGTTACCTTGATCAGCCCGGTAAGCTTGGGACACCAGATTGGTTTCCAAGGGCATATCCAGATTTTGTCAAGATAGTTACTATGTCTACCCCAAGCTGAGAACCTTCCTCAAGTTATGTTATGATGTTGGGTTCATAATCCCATTTTTCCAGTCTTGCTACAGACTTCTCCAGCTGAGTGTGATTCTTTACCCAGCCATGTGGTGATCAAATGGAGATTAAAAAGAGCTATGAAGCCTTTGCTCATTTGATGGAGTTCTTTCTCCCTTTTTATTGATATGGAATCTCTTGTAGAGCAGTGCTTTCTCTTGTTACTACATTATTGTTATTATGTGCTTCCCAAGTAGCTAGACAATGGCAGTATATTTTCTAAGAGGTGTTGAGACAACTGTGAAGTTTTTGGGTTTTCTCTCACCAAGTGTTGAGTTTGATTTAAAATCCCCATAATTTTGACTTCTTACTATAGTGTTAACTTCTTGGTTCCCCAGGAAGGTTCTCTTAAGTCATCTTGTTGGTATGTGTGCAATCTTTGTGTGTTTCTCGGATAGTTGAAGACGATACCAGTTGGCGTAAGGTACAATATTAGGTTTGTGATCCCATGATCCCCGACCAAGTCTTGGTTCGCTTTTGATTTTGGGTTTGCATGGTCAGAAGCCTCTGTCCCAGGTCCCCCAGCGAAGTTTTCCCTCATATGATGAAAGGTTTTATTCCCTTGGTGTGCTAAGATATCGCTCTTTTTACAGTATTGGCATTAGTGTTGACTTTTTGATTTCCCAGGAAGACTACACCAGGGCATGTTTTGTTGGAATAGGTTTGGTTGATATGAAGACTCAATCCAGTATTTTCCAGTGAAGGCCTTGTTTGTTTGATAGAAGTCCTTTTTCCCCAGTGAATAATGTATCTTGGTTTCCCCTCGATGATGTGGTGTCGACCTCCCCAATGAAGTCAGCATGAAGTCCCCGGTAGAAGTCTCGATGATGAAGTATTGTCTCCCTTAGTGAAGTCCGTATGTTTTTCTTCCTTCAAAGTGAGCCTGATTTCCCCAGTGAATGTTTTGACAATTTGGTTTCCATTTGCCTTATTCACAATCAGTATCGAAATCCCCAGTAGGAGTACGGACTGTGAAACATTTGTTTTCCCCATGGAAGTATGTGTGTTATTCCCTGGGAAGGTTATCCCAGGGCATCTCTTGTTGGAATGAGTATTCATGATGAAAAGTTTTCAATCCTCAGTTTTTTTTTCTCCAAGGAAGTGGGTTTGAATTCCTCAGTGAGGTTTGGTTGTCTCGGCGTCAATCTGCTTTATTTGAGACTAGTTTTGCAATCTTCAGTAGGCACGTTGTTTTGGGAAAACTGGTTTCTCCGATGAAAACGGAAGAAAGATGTTATATCCCAGTATCTGTTTGATTTAGCTACATCCGTATTATGTTTCTCCTCAGTGAAGTTAGGACAGACAATAACGCTCCTTGATTAGTTGGATTTGGTTTTCCCTCTTGAGTTTATTTCTCAAAGGATGTATCTTCTTTGGTCGTCTTGCTCCAGTTTGTTTCTAATTGGATTCGTGGTTGCATGACAATATTATTTACTCTGGATTTCTGAGGACTTTGAGCTTTGATTTGTGCATTTATTTTACACGAGAAGAATTTATCTCTTCAGCAGGAATAATGTGGCATTTCCCCAGGAAGTCATGTCTCATTTCCCCAGGAAGTCATATCTCATTTCCCCAGGAAGCCACATTTCTATCCCCAGAAAGTCGTTTCTTTTTGCAATCCTCCATGATAACAAGCAACAGGTATCTTTGTTTGAGCAACTCGTGCTTCCCTGTACAAGTCGACGTAACTTTTTTTTGATATTTCCTCTATGAGTGGTTAGCTTGCAGTCCGTCGTCAGTTTACGCCAGCGGATGGCAAGACTTTCAAATTCACAGAAATTGCTCGTTGTGAAATCTTTGCAAGTGGAAGTCTCTTTATTTGAGACAGCTTACATATTACACTTTCCAGGCGGATTTCCTTGGTTAAGGAAGAAGTTGAGACCCGTTCTAGGTGAAACACCAAAAGTTTGGGGAACATATGATATTTTCAAAGTCTACCTTCAGTGAACGTTGGTAGTGCATCGGCAGTGAACGTCAGTGTCTCTTATCTTTTTGCTACCATCAGTGAACAGTGGTGGTTCCTCGTCAATGAACGACGATGGTATGATATTTTCAAAAATCTACCATCAGTGAACGTTGGTAGTGCATCGGCAGTGAACGTCGGTGTTTCTTGTCTTTTTGCTATCATCAGTGAACGGTGGTGGTTCCTCGTCAGTGAACGTCGATGCTTGTTATCCTCCTCTCTGGTTCTATTCTTTTGGTCCACCAGTGATTTATTTTCCTGGTGGGGTTGCTCCTTTGTTTCTTCATTTTTGTGGCATCCCCAGTGTTACTTTGCGTCTCTTTTGTTCTGTTCATATGCATCCATAATCATAAGCATTGCATGACATCTTAGAGACAAAAATAGGGCTTGTTTTATATTTAAGTATCTTCAATCGCGTCGACACGAAGATTTGTAACCTTCGTATCTCCGGATAGAAGACACTTAAATAAGGGCATCTGTTGTACCCCAATTTTTGCCCCTAAGATTCCTCTATCATATCATATCAACTCGATCATAACAAGATCGCATTAAGGTTGGTTCTTCCTCTTTTTTCCTATCTTTAAGTTTGGTCTTGAGGAATCTCCAAGCACCTTGGTTGTGTATTTTGTATATGTGTTGTTGTCTAACTTCTAATCAAAATACAAAAAATATTTGTCTTTGTCTTTGTATATTTTTGTTTTGTAGGTACCAAGTCGAAGCATCTGACAAATAAGGATTTCTGGTATTATTTTCCTAAAATCTCTATTTGCAAAGAAAAAGAATTAAAAAAATTTATTTTTTCACTGATGCAATCGATTGCTCTTAAAGTGCAATCGATTGCACATAGTGCATTTTGTGCCATTTTTGAAAAAATACACTGTGCAAATCGATTTGCACTGTAGTGCAATCGGTTGCACAGTGTGAAAATTAAAAAAAAATCAGCATTTTAAACTTGTCAAATTTTGGCTTCAATGTTCCTTCACTTTTGAAAGATGTATCATTAATTCAAATTTTAGTGCCAATCTTTCATTTTTAAAAAGAATTATCATTAATTCAAATTTTGGCTCTAATATTTGAAAGAATTATCATTAATTCAAATTTTGGCTCTAATTTTTGAAAGAGTTATCATTAATTCAAATTTTGGCTCCAAGAATCAATTACCAAATTACCACTAATCCCAATCCTAAAACTCTACAAATAGAGCTCTCATTTCATTCAAATTTCAAGCTTTTGATAACCAAATCCACCTTGCTAAAAAATCTCTCAATTCTCTCCATCTACCAAATTCACTCAAAGCTCCATTTTCAAAAAGTTAGTAAGCTTTGCATTGAAGCTTACTAATCTTTGAGCTAAACCTTCATCCAAACACTTTTTATCCATCAATTCTCTACATCCAAGCTTCGCCAATTGATTCTTGTGGTTGAATTGAAGCAAATTCTTGAAGTTGTTTTGATAATTCTTTAGATCTACCTTTAGTAAGTTGGATAATTCATCTTTCACAATGTGATCTCTTGGTGAACTTTGGGATTGATTCTTTGAGCATTATTTTGTGATTTCAATGGTGTTATTTTCTAATAATTTAATGGAATTTTCGTGCTCAAGTGGATCCATGATCATAAGGTGTTTGATGGAAAGTTTGAACAAGAAATTTCCCTTTTAAAATGTTGTTTTTGCTATTGTTACTGTGTGCAATCGATTTGCACTAAGTGTAAATCGATTGCACAGAAGCAATTTCACGTGAATTTTTGAAAACTGTACTGTGTAAATCGATTTACATAGTAGTGTAAATTGATTTACACCAGGACATAATGCTTTTTTTGCCTTGTTTTGGGGCAGCTTTGATCCAAAATGCTTTTTCTACTCACTCCTTTTGATTGTTGGTTTGGATTGCAATTTTAAATGTCCAATTTGTCTTTAAACTCAATGGACTTTGTGATGTAGATGAAGTTGGATAAATGTTCATCAATTCAAATCTACCTAAGAGTGAATTATTTAATTCATTTTTGGTGCTTTGGATTAATGATATGTTTAGTGCTTTAATCCATCTAGAGGAGTGGTTGCATTTAAAGATGAAAGAATTTTGAAATGGTGATCCAAATTAGCTTATCATTTCCCTCCCTCTTCATCTTATCCCTTTCTTTTTTAATTGTGCTACATGTTAAGGGATGGTGATCTCTATATCATTTATCCAAACATGAAGTACATAGATTGCTATTGACCGGCCTCAAAATAGGTGTGACTTCTACATAAGTCCACTTACGATTGCTTAACATAGCGCTAAATTTTGTCTCGATTCGAATAAATGATCATTCGTGGCCCAAACTTATGATTGCAAGCCCAAGTATGTTAATTTGATCTCTTTGATCCAATAACCTTGAGATTCATTGTGTGGAGGCTTTGGTTCTACCAATCCTCTAATGGATCTACAACACCTTTGGTCAACGCAGATCACTTAAACATCGTTGATCATTACATGTTGCCTTGTGAGAATTCCAAAATGGATGATATACTTGACAAAAAGCAAATGCAACTTGTTGTGTGGAGGCTTTGGTTCTACCAATCCTCTAATGAGTTCCAAATGCAAGTTTCAAGATGGTCATCCAACTAACCACTAATTACTAACAATTAACTTTACTTTACGCTTTTATTTTCATGCTTTATGTACCATTTACTTTTAGCATTTTACATTTCATGCTATTTTCATCTTTGCTCACTTGAGCATTTACTTTTATGTCATTTTTATTTTGCTCACTTGAGATTTTCTTTCCTTTTAAAGACACCTAATAATCAACATGAACCATAAAAAACATTAATGGTACTTGGACTACATGGTTACTATCCTTTGCATTATGGAGTGATGGACTTCTTGGACTTAGGATTAGAGACCTTGGCCTATCTTGGAGACTTTGTGACTTTATTTGATATTTTGTATGGAGTTCTTGAGGTTTACTTCAAGACATTGGGTTGTTTGTTTGTTTTGTGTGCATGTTATTGAGATTACGATCTTTGTTTGTAATCTGGAATTCACCCGTATACAGCCGTTACTCTGCCCAATTTTTGCAAAGACTTAAAACACTCGAAGTTTGGTTCTTTCAAGAGGTCTAGTATCTTTGCTTGCTTGGTTTCACTCCAAAGAATGGGAATTCTACATTGACTCATAATGTCAAGTATTGGCTTCTTGTTGGTTAGATGGTTCTTATCCCTAGCTTTTACCTTATGTTTTAGGATAGCCTCTTCTTCTCCTTCCCTCTTCTTTAATTTTAAAAATCTTCTCCCTCCTTAAAAAAAACTCTTCTTGTTTTGAAACTTGAAACATTTTCATAATAAACTTGGACTTAGGTCCATGCATCTTCGAAACATTTTCATAAATAAATTTCAATCAATTTAATAATACCTTGACCTTTTTTTTGTGAGAAGACTAAAAGTCAATCAATCTCATTTCAAACCATTTTGCCACTTTGGCTTTTATCTTTAAACTTTTCTCAAAAGATTAGACTCTTGTCAATCCTTGTAGTGATACAAACTACTATACTTCTACAATATATAGTGAAGTGAGATATTTTCCACTTGGATGTTGAGTGAGGCATTATTGATTTTAAAATCCAAGCCATATCCTCCACTTTGAGATGATGCAAATTCTCCTTTCTCATGATTGTGGGTAGTAAGTATGTTTTTCACACGGACAATTGCGATGATGTCTTATCTCATAAAATCAACCAACACACTTGTGTTTAAATTTTTTAAAAGAGGAACTACGTGTACCCTGATCCCCTATTGCACGAAAGGTGGTACGTAGGCACTAAAGGTTCGCAACCGCGGCGGGTGCAAAAATCATAAAAATATTTCTTTTCTCACCTCCACCATCCATTTTATATACAACACATTTTTATATCCAAAATATACAGATTTTTCAAAGAGGTTCCTGCGGAGTACCATATATGTTTAGGGTGCTAATACCTTCCCTTTGCATAACCAACCCCCTTACCTTGAATCTTTCCCCCTATTTTTGGGTTATTCGCTCTTTTCCCATTCCTTTGGAAACAATAAAGCACGGTGGCGATTTTTATTTTGATTTGTATAAAGTCTAGTCAATCCAATGGCTTAGTCTTGCACAATTCTACCTCTACAACCAATTTCAAAACAACTTCATTGGTGAGGTTTGGATCTCTCAAGCTTTGACTAGGGCATGGAAATAAACTCATGAACCCCTGATACAACTTGCTAATCCTCATTGCCTTTACCTACATTATTAACAAGTAAGACAAACCAATATTGTATTTGTTAATTTAGAGAGAAAATCAAAGCAAAATATCCATGTTCACCAAAGAAAACAAGTCAAGGTGCTTGGTAACTCCTCAAAGAGCAAAGCTAAAGATAGGGAGAAGAACCAAAAGCCTTAATGTGATTTTGTGGTGATTGAAACAATATGGTATGATGAAGGGATCTTAGGGGCAAAAATTAGGGTACAACATCTGCCCTTATTTAAGTTTCTTCTATCAGGAGATACGAAGGTTAAAAATCTTCGTGTCGACATGATCGAAGACACTTAAATATAAAACAAACCCTATTTTTGGCCCTAAGATGCCATGCAAACATTTATGCATATGAATGCATACGAATGGAACAAAAGAGATGCAAAGTAGCATTGGGGATGCAACATGAAATGTAGAAACAAAAGAGCAATCCCACCAGGAAAATAAATCACTGGTAAGCCACAAGAAAAGACCAGAGAGGAGGATAACAAGCATCGACGTTCACTGCCGATGTACTACCAACGTTCACTGAAGGTAGAAAGAGAAAATATATCATATCACCGCCGTTCACTGACGATGAACTATCAACGTTCACTGAAGATAGCAAAAAGATAAGAAACACTGACATTCACTGCCAATGTACTACCAACGTTCGCTGAAGGTAGAAAGAGAAAATATATCATATCGCCGTTGTTCACTAACGATGAACTATCAACGTTCACTGAAGATAGCAAAAAGATAACCAACACCTACGTTCACTGCCGATGTACTACCAACATTCACTGAAGTTAGAAAGAGAAAATACATCATATCACCGCCGTTCACTGACGATGAACTATCAACGTTCACTGAAGATAGAAAAAAGATAACAAACACCGACGTTCACTGCCGATGTACTACCAATGTTCACTGAAGGTAGAAAGAGAAAATATATCATATCACCGCCGTTCACTGGCGATGAACTATCAACGTTCACTGAAGATAGCAAAGAGATAACAAACACCAACGTTCATTGTCGATGTACTACCAACGTTCACTGAAGGTAAAAAGAGAAAATATATCATATCACCGCCGTTCACTGACGATGAACTATCAACGTTCACTGAAGATAGAAAAAAGATAACAAACACCGACGTTCACTTCCGATGTACTACCAACATTCACTGAAGATAGAAAGAGAAAATATATCAAGTTTCCCCAAGATTCTGGTGTTTTTCCAAGAACGGGTCTCAACTTCTTCTTTAACCAAGGAAATCTGCCTAGAAAGGGTAATACGTAATTTGTCTCAAATAAAGAGACTTCCACTTATTGTCAAGGGGATTTTCAAAGAGAAATGACTTTCTAGGGATGGAAATATGATTTCTCGGGGAAGTGCCACGATATTCCTGTTGAGGAGATAAAGTCTTCCTGTGCAAAATAAAGGCACAAACCAAAACCCAAAGTTTTCAGAAAACCACAAATCCAATTCGGAAATAAACTGGAGCAAGACGGCCAATGCAGATTCATCCTTTGAGAAATAAACTCAAGAGGGAAAACCAAATTCAACTAAGCAAAGAGTACTGCAGGAAAGGTCAGAACACAATGCTAATGAATGATGGTTTTTAGCAATGCATGATGTATGTATGAATGTATGAGTGCTATCATGCATATGCTGGTAAAAGGATACATAATCAGTACAAACAAACAAAACCGCCTCAGGTACTAACAACAATGGGCTAAACTTTAACCAGAAAGATCAATCCAAGAAAGGTAAAAACAACTGCGAAAACCAAACCCATTGCTTGTCTTAACTTTACTGAGGAGAAACATAATCCGGATGTAGCCAAATCAAACAAATATTGGGATAGAACATCCTTCTTCCGGCTTCATCGAAGAAAACAATTATTCTAAAAAACAACATGCCTACTGGAGACTGCAAGACCGGTCTCAAATAAAGCAGACTGACGCCGACACAACCAAACCTCATTTGGGGATTCAAGCCTATCTCCCTGGAGAAAACTTTCATCACGAATACTCATTCCAACAAGAGATGCCCTGGGATAATCTTCCCGGCAAGTCAAGAAGTCAAAACTAATGCCAAAAGTGCAAAAAGAGCGACATCCTCGCACACCAAAGGAATAAAACCTTTCATTATATGAGGGAAGACTTTGCTGGGGAATCTGGGACAGCGTCTTCTGACCATGCGAATCCAACATCAAGTAAACCAAGACCTGACTGGGGATAATGGGATCATAAACCCAATACTGTACCTTGCACCCACTGACGTCGTCTTCAACTATCTGAGAAACACACAAAGATTCGCACCTACCAGCAAAATGACCTGAGAAAACCTTCATGAAGGGAGTAAATCTTCTTAAAACAACCGGAGTTCATTCTTGGGATCACCATTCTTGTTGTCATTGTTTCATCACAGATCCCAAAGTAAATTGAATTTGTAAAGATCTCTCTTCTTTTTGAAAAGTTAATTTTTCTTTTTAATCCTTTGGCTTTAACAGTTATTATCAGTAATAAATGATGTCTATGCAAGCTAAATAAAAATAAGAACACAAAAATTTGGGTAAAAGCTCGAATTTCATTAATAGAATGGTAGTCTGCGAGTGGCGAGACTCCATGGATGATTACAAATTTTGGGAAATGGTAATACATAATGGAAAAGATACATTGAGATACAATGACCACTACCCCACCTAACAACTTTTGAAATCCTGAGCAGCAGCTTTTGTCGAAGTATGGTGAGGATCCGAGAAGATTGTTGCTTCAATGATCAAGTCTCGTCTGACGTAGTTACTTGCCAAGAAAAATCCCTAACTTTTGCCTAAGCTGCCCTTGCGGGTTTTCAACTTAGCGGGAAATTTATTCTGTTTATGTCTCTAATTTTTTCCTAGACCGCCCTTTCAGGTTTTTGGCCTACCGAGACTCTCTTTTTTGTCTAAGCCGCCCTTTTGGGTTTTCAACTTAGCAAGCTGTTCTTTTATTTCTTTAGGCGAATTATTTCTTGAGTGCGTCAGCATTCATGGGACGTGGGAACTCTTCGCCATTCATAGTTTCAAGAATTAATGCACCACCAGAGAAGGCTTTCTTGACAACATACGGGCCTTTAAAATTGGGAGTCCACTTGCCCCTAGAATTAGTGTTGAAAGACATGATCTTCCTGAGCACGAGGTCGCCTTCTCTGAATTCACGAGGTTTGACCTTTTTGTCAAATGCTTTCTTCATTCTTTTCTGATATAACTGCCCATGACACAAAGCTGTCATTCTCTTCTCTTCAATCAAATTTAATTGGTCAAACCTGTTATGAACCCATTCAGCCTCTGTCAATTTGGCTTCGATTATTACACGCAACGAGGGAATCTCTACCTCAACAGGGAGTACAGCTTCCATTCCATAAACTAAAGAAAACCGGGTTGCTCCTGTTGAAGTGCGAACAGATGTTCGATATCCATGTAGAGCAAAAGGGAGCATTTCATGCCAATCCTTATAAGTAACAACCATTTTCTGGATAATTCTCTTGGTATTCTTATTAGCAACTTCAACAGCCCTATTCATTTTTGGCCTGTATGGAGATGAATTATGATGGACAATCTTGAATTCTTTGCACAGTTCAACCATCATCTTGTTGTTCAAATTCGAGCCAATGTCAGTGATGATTCTGCTCGGCACACCATACCGGCATATAAGATTGTTTTTGATGAAATGCATAACCACCTGCTTGGTAACATTGGCATATGAAGCAGCCTCTACCCATATGGTAAAGTAGTCAATTACTACCAAGATAAAATGGTGCCCATTCGAAGCTTTGGGTTCTATCATCCCAATCATGTCAATACCCCACATAGAGAAAGGCCATGGGGAGGAAATCACATTGAGGAGTGTTGGAGGTACATGGATCTTATCTGCGTAAATCTGACATTTATGGCACTTCTTTGCAAATTTGTAATAATCAGATTCCATTGTCAACCAATAATAACCTGCCCTTAGCATCCTTTTAGCCATTGAATGTCCATTAGCATGAGTGCCAAATGAACCTTCATGGATATCATGCATCAACGTGTCTTCTTCGTGTATATCCACGCATCTGAGCAAGACCATGTCAAAATTTCTCTTGTATAACACATTTTTACTAAGGAAGAAACTGCCTGCCAATCTTCTCAATATCTTTCTTTGACGCACCAAACGGGTATTCCTGAGTCTGAAGAAAATGCTTGATATCATAGTACCAAGGTTTTTCATCTGCTACCTCCTCTGTCGCAAACACATGAGCGGGCCTATCTAGCTGTCGAATTGTAATTCAGGTATATCATTCCAAGCATTTACTTGGTACATGGAAGCCAGAGTTTCCAGAGCATCTGCCATTTGATTTTCATCCCTAGGAATGTGATGGAATTCAACTTTATTGAATAAGGGTAGCAATCTTCTAGCATAATCTTTGTAAGGGATCAAGCCAGGGTGACGAGTGTCCCATTCTTCTTTAATCTGATTTATTACCAATGTTGAATCGCCATATACATCTAGAATTTTGATTCTGAGATCAATAGCTTCTTCAAGACCCATGATGCAAGCCTCATATTCTGCCATATTATTAGTGCAATCAAATGTTAACCTTGTAGTAAAAGGAATGTGCGATCCATGAGGAGCAACAATCACAACGAGATTCAGGGTCGGGGACCTCCTCGAGAAATGGTTCATCACAATCTTTCACTTTCAAGAACATCCCATCTTCATCGGGAATTCATATTCTGCAGACTGATGATCTTCCACCGGATGGTGAGCAAGGTAATCTGCCAACACACTACTTTTGATAGCTTTTTGAGTGTGGTACTCGATATCATATTCAGATAACAACATCTGCCAACGGGAAATTCTCCCAGTAAGAGCAGGCTTTTCAAAAATATACTTGATTGGATCCATTTTGGAGATCAACCAAGTGGTATGATTCAACATATACTACCGCAAACGCTTTGCCGTCCAGGCCAAAGCAAAACATGTTTTTTCTAGCATGGAATACCGCGACTCACAATCAGTGAAATTTTTGCTGAGATAATAAATGGCGAACTCTTTCTTTCCTGTTTCATCCTATTGTCCCAGAATACAACCCATGGATTTATCCAACACTGTTAGATACATAATCAACAGTCTTCCTTCTACGGGAGGGAGCAAGATAGGAGGTTCAAGCAGATATTCTTTAATACTTTCAAATGCCCTTTGGCAGTCATCCGTCCACACACAACCTTGATCTTTCTTTAACAACTTAAAGATCGGTTCACACGTTGCAGTCATGTGGGAAATAAATCTGGAGATATAATTCAGTCGCCCGAGGAAACCCCTGACTTGCTTTTCAGTTCTTGGTGCTGGAATTTCTTGAATTGCTTTAACTTTGTCAGGGTCAACTTCAATTCCTTTCTGGCTAACAATAAGACCCAATAATTTCCCCGATCTAACTCCGAAGGTGCATTTATTTGGATTCAAGCGGAGATGATATTTCCTCAAACGCTGAAACAACTTCAACAAATCTTCTATATGCTCTTCTTCAGTTCGGGATTTGGAAATCATATCATCAACATATACTTTGATTTCTTTGTGCATCAGATCATGGAATAGGGTTGTCATATCCCTCTGGTACGTTGCACCAGTGTTCTTCAACCCGAAGGGCATCACTCTGTAACAGAATGTTCCCCAGGGTGTGATAAACGTTGTTTTTTCCATGTCATATGGAGCCATTCTTATTTGATTATACCCGGAAAATCCGTCCATGAACGAGAATACCTTGAATTTTGTTGTGCTATCCACTAACATATCAATGTGAGGCAATGGAAAATCGTCTTTTGGACTAGCTTTATTTAGATCTCAGTAATCTACGCACATGCGGACTTTTCCGTCTTTTTTAGGTACTGGGACAATATTGGCAATCCATTGAGGATACACTGATGTAACAAGAAAACCAACATTAATCTGTTTTAGGACCTCCTCTTTGATCTTTACTGCCATATCCAGGTGGGTTCTTCTCAACTTTTGTTTAACTGGCGGACACTCTGGCTTCAACGACAAATGATGTTCGACAATGTCTGTATCTAGACCAGGCATATCTTGATAAGACCAAGCAAAAATATCCACATATTCTTTCAACAACTCAACCAACCCGCTCTTTACGTCAGGATGCAACGATGCTCCAATCTTGACTTCCTTCGGATCTTCCTCTGAACCCAAATTAACCACTTCCAAAGGCTCTTTGTATGGTTGAATGGTATTTTCCTCATGCTCAAGCAACCGTGAGACCTCTTCTGGAATATCATCATAATATTCTTCTTCAGCCCCAAACACAGGACATTCAAAGTTGGGAGAGGGTGCAGGGTCGTTGTATTCAACAAGTTTATTAATTAATTTGCACATATGATTTATGATTGCCTTTAGAAACTGACACATATAACAAGTGATCATGCAGATTAATTTTCAGTTATTATTTATTTTGAAAGTTTTTTTTTATTATTACCATTTCCCAAGAAAAAGGCAGAAAACAAAAGACATAATTTAGAAGCAAAGACAACTTTTATTAATGATCTTAACAGTTATAGCAAACAGATAAGCCCTACAACATCAATACTTCCACCTTGGGCAGAGTGAAAGCTTTTCAAAAAGAAAGAAACAGATTAACAAAACAAATTACTTTGAAACATGTATGCAAGAAGGAATATCAATGTGACCCAGTTCTGAACTTGGACTCCATGCGTCACATAATTTGGTGCTTCCTGCTCTGCTTCATCCTCTTCAACAACATTAATTCCAGAACCAATCGGATGGAGGTAGCCTCCTCTGCGGAAAACATCATGATAACTGTTCACATAAGAATTTAACTTCAAACTTTTGCCTTTTCCATTCCTCGAAGAGAAACCCAAACCAGCTATGTTTTTGTTCACGGGTGGATCCATAAGTCGTCCCCACACTGCATTATGATCATTGCATACAACCTGTTGCGCATCCTTCAGGGAAACCACATAATTCTCATTCTTCCTTATGTTATCAATGGATAGGGCTTGGAACTGGGTTCCAACAGCAGACTCATCCGCTTCTACAATACTGAAAGAGGATAGATGGGATATCAACAACGCCTGCTCCCCATTTATGATCACGACCTTCCCTTCACGCACAAATTTTAGCTTTTGATGCAGAGTTGAAGTGACAGCCCTTGCTTCGTGTATCCATGGCCGTCCTAGAAAACAACTATACGCGGGAATAATGTCCATTACCTGGAAAGTTATCAAGAACAAGTGTGGTCCTATGTGGATGGGCAAGTCCACTTCACCGATGACAGATTTCCTCGACCCATCGAAAGCCTTCACAATGATGCCACTCGGGCGCATATGTGTTCCCTGATACTTTAACTTCATGAGAGTACTTCTCGGTATAACATTCAACGCGGATCCATTATCAATTAGCACATTGGATAGAAAATCATTATTGCAATTCATAGATATGTGGAGGGCCAGACTGTGATTCCTCCCTTCATCTGGTAACTCATCATCACAGAAACTCAAGTTGTTACACGACATAATGTTTCCAATTACGATGCTGAACTGATCTAATGGCACGTCATTCTCTACAAAAGCTTGTTCTAGTACTCTCATCAGCGATTCTCTATGAGCGGAGGAATTCATCAATAAAGCTAGGATGGATATCTTTGAAGGAGTTTGCAATAGCTGGTCCATAATTTTGTAGTCGCTCATTTTAATTATTTTCAAGATATCATCCACTTATTTCTCCAATGTGGCTCCACTAGTCTCTCCTGCAGCCTTCTTTAGCTCATCATTCTCAGCAATTCTCTTTCCAGCCACAACGTCTCTTCGAATAACCGGCACAAACACACGACCACTACGGGCCACCCTGCTACTATCAGCTATATTTCTAACATCTGTCATTGGCTGGATGGGAACTTCCACCCCATCTTCCAAGATTGTAGCATTGTATTTGTAAGGCACAACCTTATCTGATTTATAGGGAACGAGTCCTGGCAGACTAATTACCAATGGGGTAACAGCTGGTTTGCTATGGTACTCCACCTCAAGGTGAGCGGGTGCACCAAAACAAGGTACAATGACATTTACACCTTCCTCGACACAATCATCCCTCAAAAGACCATTTCCGGTAAACAAATCTTCGTCTGAAGAGAAATACTCATCCATGGAGGCATATTCTTCCTCTGACTCTTCTCCCATCAAACAAACTTCAACCATATCAATCTCGTGATAATCATCTCCCAGACCTGTGATCTTGATAGTCCTATTGTCTAACAGCAATTCAACACCCTCTCTTACAATAGAACATCCTCGGGGGTTTCGACAGCAAACTATGCAAGATCCATATTGGTGTTCCACCTGACCAGCAGTACGGCATAAAGTAGCATGCAATTGTACAAGATCTTCATTCAAATGCTCTACTTCAAAAATTCTGAATTCACCCGGACATCCAGAAACCATATTAACTTCATCTTCATACTCTGCCCTAGGCCTGATTATATGGATTAAACCTTCATCCATCATCTCCTGTAAATCAGCCTTTATCTTCTCGCAACCCTGTATGTTTGTACTGCAAATAGTACAACCGGCATGGTCATGCGTATAATAACTGAATTCACAGAAGTCTGTATGCATTTTCACCAAATCCCCTCTAACCAAATTAATGTCAAAAATCTGGAAGTCACCTAGACAACCGGCCACCATATTCATAACACTCACTCCCCCGTGTTTGGGCAGAGGATTGTCTTTCACATTAGGTCCCATGTCTTTGAAAGATAAAATTACGGACTTCACCAACCTTTGCACTTCATTCTTCAAAGGATAACAATTTTCAACACTATGCCCTGGTGCTCCCTGATGAAAGGCACACGTCTGGTCTGCTTTGTAATACCAAGGAAATGGAGATGGTATTGCTGGAGGTGGTCGTGTTTGGACCAACTTCTTCTGGATCAATGCTGGTAGTAGCTCTGCATAACTCATGGGAATAGGGTCATAGTTCTCCCTTATTTGATTATTCCCTTGGTTCCCCTGCTGGGACTGTCTTTGATAAGCAACGGTAGTCGGAGAGGCATTCATAACAGGAGTAACTGAGGCAACTTGCTGGTGACACTTATAATTCCTTCTAGGAGCATTCACTCTCCTCTCTTGCATGACAGCATTGGCATCTCCTTCTTTCTTCTTTGTAAACCCATAAGCTGGCTTCTTCACACTTCCAGATCCTCCACCCTTTGTCAAACGACCTTCTCTTACTGCCTCTTCTAGGCGGACGCCTATTCCTACCATCTCTGTAAAATCACTCGGGGCACTTTCTACCATTCTTTCATAGTAGAAAGCACTCAGCGTCTTCAGAATTTTTTTAGTAATTTCCTTCTCCTCCATAGGAGGAATCACTTGTGCAGCCACTTCGCGCCATCTTTGTACGTACTCTTTGAATTGGGGTGTTACATTAGTGGTATCAGAGCAGGTCGGTCTGTCCGGCCAAGTTGTTGAGTTTGTTATTGTCTAACAATCAAGTATTGTTATTTGTTGATTCTAATCCTTGTTTTGTTGTGAGGAACGCTGGTAAGAATGATGAGGCTCTTGCTGCTTCTATGCAGGCAATGGCTCAGGCTTTCCAAAACCCGCCGAATGCTGACGAGAACGCTGGGTCTCGTAGTTTGGAAACCTTCCAAAGAGAGAATCCTCCTACTTTCCAAGGAAAGTATGATCCCGAAGGTGCTTTAGCGTGGCTGAAGGAGATTGAAAGAATCTTCCATGTGATGAATTGCACTCCTGTGCAAAGGATCCGTTATGGTACTCATAAATTAAGTGCTGAAGCGGATGACTGGTGGGTTGAAACCCGTCAGAGGCTTGAGGTTGCTGGTGAGGAAGTGACGTGGGAAGTTTTCCGAAGGGAATTCATGAAGAAGTATTACCCGGAAGATGTTCTAGGAAAGAAGGAGATAGAGTTCCTTGAATTAAAGCAAGGAAGCATGTCTATCACTGATTATGCTGCAAGGTTCACTAAGTTGGCCAAGTTCTATCCGCATTATGATGGGCCGAATGGCGAGTTCTCTAAATGCATCAAGTTTGAAAATGGTTTGCGTCTTGAGATTAAGAAAGCTGTTGGTTATCAGAAAATCCGTGTCTTTTCGGATTTTATTGATAGTTGTAGGATCTTTGAGGAGGACAATAATTCTCATTATAAGATTATGTCTGATAAGAGAAACAAAGGTCAACAAAGCCGTGGAAAACCATATGATACTTCAGCTGGTAAAGGAAAATAGAAAGCGTTTCTTGGGCGAAGAGCTAGTGGGGGAGATGCTCCTGCTAGTATTTTTTGTTACAAGTGTGGGAAACCTGGCCACAAAATTAATGTTTGTCGAAGCGATGTGAGAGCTAAGGAGGTTGAGGTAAGATTCTTCTGATGTGGAGAAGTGGGTCACATGACTCGTGATTGTAGGCATAAGTATGTGGTTTGTTTTAATTGTGGCGAGGGAGGTTACATTAGTGCTCAATGTAAGAAGCCTAAGAGGACTCAAGGAGCGGGAAAGGTGTTTACTTTGTCGGGTGCTTCGACGGCAAACGAGGATGGTCTTGTTCGAGGTACTAGTTTCATTAATAGAATTTCTCTTATTACTATTATTGATACTGGTGCTACTCACTATTTTATTGCTGCTGATTGTGTAAAGAAATTGGGTCTCACTTTGTTGTCTTTGGATAGAGATATGTTGGTAGAAGTTCCGGCTAAGGGAACAGTTACTACTTCTTTTGTGTGTGCAAGTTGCCCTTTATCAATCTTTGATAGAGACTTTGTGGTGATTCTTGTTTGTTTACCGCTTGTTGGGTTGGACGTGGTTTTAGGTATGGACTGGTTGAAAGCTAATTATGTCCATATCAATTGCTATGACAACACTGTGAGGTTTTCTTCCTTAGTAGAAGAAGAACAATCTATGTTGGTGCCGACGAAGCAGTTGAATGAGTTCATGAAGGATGAGGCGTTGGTTTTCTTGTTGATGGAGACTCTTTCTGTGGAGAGTCAAGTTGTGATTGCAAACTTTCCGGTGGTGTGCGACTTTCTCGAAGTATTCCCTGATGAGATTCCTAGTGCACCTCCAGAAAGAGAAGTTGAATTTTTCGTGGATCTTGTCCCTGGTACCAGACCTATCTCTATGGCACCATACAGGATGTCCGCGTCCGAGTTAACGGAATTGAAGAGCCAATTAGAAGATTTGCTCGAGAAGAAGTTTGTTAGACCAAGTGTGTCGCCGTGGGGAGCTCCTGTGTTATTGGTAAAGAAGAAAGACGGTAGCATGAGACTTTGCATTGATTATCGTCAGTTAAATAAAGTAACTATCAAGAATAGGTATCCACTTCCTAGAATTGATGATTTGATGGACCGATTGGTTGGTGCTCGCATGTTTAGTAAGATTGATTTGAGATCAGGTTACCATCAAATAAGGGTGAAAGAAGAAGATGTTCAGAAAACTACTTTCAGGACGAGGTATGGACATTACGAGTATTCGGTGATGCCTTTCGGTGTCACTAATGCACCTGGAGTATTCATGGAGTACACGAATCGTATTTTCCATCCTTACTTGGATCGTTTAGTGGTTGTTTTCATTGATGATATTCTGGTTTATTCTAAATCGGAAGAAGAGCACGCATAACATTTGCGCATCATGTTGGAAGTTCTGAAAGAGAAGAAGCTTTATGCTAAGTTGTCAAAGTGTGAGTTCTGGTTAAGTGAAGTGAGCTTTTTGGGGCATGTCATTTCTGGTGATGGCATTGCAGTTGATCCTTCTAAAGTTGATGCTGTGTTGAGATGGAAAACTCCTAAGTCTGTTACTGAGATTAAAAGTTTCTTAGGATTGGCTGGTTACTATAGAAGGTTCATTGAAGGTTTTTCTAAGTTGGCGCTCCCTTTGACAAAGTTGACTTGTAAAGGAGTTGCATTTGTGTGGGATGTCAAGTGTGAAGAAAGTTTTATTGAATTAAAGAAAAGGTTGACAACGGCTCCGATCTTGATTCTACCTAATCCTGAAGAACCATTTGTTGTTTATTGTGATGCTTCTAAGATGGATTTAGGTGGTGTACTTATGCAAAATGGCAAAGTGGTTGCTTATGCTTCTAGGTAATTGAATATTCATGAGAAGAATTATCCTACGCAAGATTTGGAGCTTGCGGCGGTTGTTTTTAAGATTTGGAGGGATTGTCTTTATGGTTCTAGATTTGAAGTATTTAGTGACCATAAAAGCCTGAAGTACTTGTTCGATCAGAAAGAGCTTAATATAAGGCAAAGACGGTGGCTTGAATTGTTGAAAGATTATGATTTTGGATTGAATTATCATCCTGGTAAAGCTAATGTGGTGGCCGATGCTTTAAGTCGAAAGACTTTGCATATGGCACTTTTGATGGTGAAAGAGTTGGAATTGATTGAACAATTTAGAGATATGAGTCTTGTAATAGAAGTGACGTCGAAGAGTGTTATCTTGGGAATGTTAAAGATCAATAATGATTTCCTTGATAGCATTAGAGAAGCTCAGAATCTTGATGTGAAACTTGTTGATTTGTTGGTTGGTGTTGGACAAACTAAAAATGAAGATTTCAAGTTAGATGCTCAGGGTGTTTTGAGGTTCCGTGATAGGATTTGTATTCATGATGATGTGGATTTGAAGAGAATGATTTTGGAAGAAAGTCATAGAAGCAATTTGAGTATTCATCCCGGAGCGACCAAAATGTATCAAGATTTAAAGAAACTATTTTGGTGGTCGGGCATGAAAAGAGAGATGGCTCAGTTTGTTTATGCTTGTTTGACTTGTCAGAAGTCTAAAGTGGAGCATCAGAAACCTGCAGGGTTGATGCAACCGTTAGAGATTCCAGAGTGGAAATGGGATAGCATTTATATGGATTTTGTAATGGGGTTACCGAATACACCAAGAGGACACGATGCAATTTGGGTGATTGTTGATAGGCTTACGAAGTCGACTCAATTTATTCCTATTAACATCACTTATCCCATATCGAAGTTGGCAGAAATTTATATGCATGTGATTGTGAGATTACATGGTATTCCTTTGTGTATTGTTTCAGATAGAGATCCGAGGTTTACTTCTGAATTTTGGAAGAGCTTGCAAGAGGCTTTGGGTTCAAAGTTGAGGTTGAGTTCGACTTATCATCCTCAGACTGATGGTCAGACGGAAAGGACGATTCAATCGTTGGAAGACTTGTTACAAGCTTGTATTCTTGAACATGGTGGTTCATGGGACACATACCTTCCTTTGATTGAGTTTACTTATAATAACAGTTTTCGTGCTAGTATTGGAATGGCACCGTTCGAGGCTTTGTATGGTCGGAGGTGTAGAACTCCTTTGTGTTGGCAGGAGTCGGGTGAAAGTGTGGTGCTTGGACCAGAATTGGATAGAGAGACTATTGAGACGGTGAAGATGATTAGAGAAAAGATGAGAATTTCTCAAAGTCGACAAAAGAGTTATCATGATAAAAGGAGAAAAGACTTGGAATTTCAAGATGGTGATCATGTATTTTTGCGAGTTACTCCTACAACCGACGTTGGGCGAGCATTGAAGTCGAAGAAGCTAACTCCTTGCTTTATTGGTCCTTACCAAATTACTAGTAAAGTGGGAAAAATGGCTTATGGAGTGGTGTTACCGCCAAATCTTTCGAACTTGCATGATGTGTTCCATGTGTCGCAACTTTGGAAGAATGTTCCAGATCCTTCACATGTGATTGAAATGGATGATATTCAAGTTCGAGACAATCTTACGGTGGAGACGATTCCTTTAAGGATCGAAGATCGTGAGATAAAGTCTCTTCGTGGCAAAGAGATCTCCTTGGTCAAAGTTGTTTGGATATGAGCAGCTGGTGAAAGTACGGCGTGGGAGTTGGAAATCAAGATGCGGGATTCCTATCCCGAGCTTTTCGAGTCAGGTAATTTCGAGGACGAAATTTTGAAAGTGGGGGAGAGTTGTAACGCCCCATTTTATTTAATATTAATTATATTAATATTTTTGAGTTACCGTTTGACGTTTATTTTTGCGACGAGAATATTTATATTAACCGTTATATCTGTTAATATATTCGGCGATGTTTTATTCAGACCGGAAATTATTTTATTCGGTCTGGTATTTATTTTGAGGGACTGATAATTATTTTATTCGGTCCGATATTTATTTTGAAGGACCGATAATTATTTTATTCAGTCTGGTATTTTTTTTGAGGGGCCGATAATTATTTTATTCGGTGCGGTATTTGTTTTGAGGGACCGGTATTTATTTTGTTTGGTCCGATTTTTATTCCGTTCGGTTCGGTAAAAATATTATTCGGACCGATATTTAATTATTTGGAGTTATTTTGATTATTTGGGTTAATAATATTATTTAGTATTTGTTGTACCCCAAATTTTCCCTCTCATTTATCAAGATTTTCCTCACAAAACTTTTTGGACTCAAGACAAGATTAAGGTTTGGTCAGCTCAAGACATCACCTTGCACTGATAACCTAAAATTAGGGTTTGAGTTTGCACAAGGATTTTGTACCATCAATGCTTCATGTGACTTTCATACACCATCTTGGACCCCTAAGATTTCTCATGTTAAGTTTCAAGCCTTGGATCACATTTTTGACCAGTCAATTGGACAGTTGACTTGAAAATCAGCTGTATTTGGAAAAAAGTCAACCATGGCCAATTTACAGTCAAACTTCATAATTTTTTATCCACAACAACATTTTATACTCATATGTACCATTTGATCAAGTTTGGATCACAACTCCTCAAGAAATTTGATCAAATCATCAAAAGGGCAAAATGGTCAAAATTAAGGTTTTGACTGAGAAAGGGAAATTTCTGATTTTTAACCAAGCCAATGACCAATTGGGTTCAAACATGATTTCAAGGGTTCAATGGCATCATTTTGACCTAATTACATGGTTCAAAAGATCTCAAGTTCATATGATTGGCAGATGAATTTTCCAGTCAACTGATCAAAAATTAACTGTACACTGAAAAGTCAAACTTTGACTTTTTGGTCAAAATCAAGCGCCAATGGTCATAATTCATCAAGATATGTCAAAATATGAAACTTGTTGACCAAGAAAACCAATTTTGAAAATTAGGGTTTTGAATTTGAAAATTTTCATAACTTAGAATTTTTTAAGTATGGAAATTTTCTTATTTTTTCCCAACTTTTCACCACTTTTTCACCATGATGCAATTGGATTCAAAGAAAACTTCCAACATGAAAGTTGTAGTCCTCCATGAAATATACAACTTTTAATCACAAAGTTTTCCCAAAAGATGCTTGGATCTCAAGTTATAAATTTGTGAATAGGGGTCCATGAACTAAAAGACTTAGTGAAAATTTGCCCTAATTTAGGCAGGTTTTTGACCCAATTTCATGAGCATTTTTCACCTAGTTCCAAGAGGTATCTCAAAATTAATTTCAAAGATGGATTGTATAGAATGTTGCAAGCTTTCAAAAATGTCCAAGAACTCTCCAAGATCATTTGTGGTTAGGGAGAATCGAAGAAGAGAAAATGGCATTTTGTCACTTTTGATCAAGCCATTTTCACAATGCACCAAGTTGCAAATCTGATCAAGCATGCTTGTACCTTGCATTACAGGTCCTAACTCCTTCTACACTCCATAATTAAATTCTAACTCAGTGGTTAATGGCTTTATTTTGGCTTTTGGAGCTTTGTACAAGAAATAAATCCATAAATGGCATAAAGGGAACATTTCCATTTTCATAAAGGCAAGCTTTTCCAACTTTACAAACCTTGAGCCTTGGACCTGTTATTTTGTTACAAGAAATGTCCACAGATATCAAGCAATGTTTACCAACCCTTGGCAGCCCTAGAACTAGCCAGTACAAGCATGTTGGCTCAAGTCACTTCACTTTTCTTCAAAAGCAAGAAAACTTGCAAAAGTCCAAAGAACTTGTACATCTGATAAAGGGTGGACTTGGCGTCATTCTATATACATTCACAAACTTGTTACAAGATAAGACACAAATGCTTGACCTCTGAAACATTCCAAAACTCCAAAACTCCAAATTTCTGCCCAACATTGCAGTTTCTGTAAAATCATAGCAAGCTCAATATTTGCTCGTGCGTTTTGCCTTGTAACACTTCAAACACCTTTCATACATCCTACCAAAGCTATCCAAGCATTCATCCTGTAACTGTGTTCTCTATTTCAGCCATCACCATTTTCACTTGAGAAGGTTGCAGCTTGACTTCTACAGGGAGTTTCAGCCATCCACAAAGCCAGTTGAGCATTGGAATAACTTGAGGGAGCTTCAAGGAAGCTCACACGATCCTCAAGCCTCACTCAAAGTCCTCACATTGCCATATCCAAATCCAGCTGAACAAGGTATTTTTCAAATTTCTATCTCTTTATTTAGGCATCCTCAAGCCACAATTTGTGAAGCAAAAATGTAGTCTCTAGCATGGTGAAGCTGTACATATGCATAGTTGTCATTTACATTAACTGAGCTAAGAAAATTTGAATGTTGAACATGCTGAAATAATTAGGTCAGAAATTAGGGGTGATTAAATTCTCTCTGATCTTTGAGAGTTAGGTTACAAACTTTATATCATTGGAATCGTGAGATTACAAGCTACATTTTTTATGTTATGAGTTTTTATTTTTATGCAAGCTATAGCAAGTTAGAGATTTGAACTCAGAAACGCGCGCAAGCTGAAGGACAAGGATGAAGATGATGTTCTGGGCCTTGGCTCCTTTGGGCTTGTTTGCTTTTGTTGTTCACACCCCCTGACTTGATATCCACACCCCCTGGCTTTATTTTGTTTATTTTTTATATTTTCTTTTCATTTTTATATTTATTGCTTTATTTATTTTTTCTGAACCATTAAAAATCATGAAAAATATTTTCTTTATTTTTTGCATTTTATTTTATTTTTTATTTTATTTTTTGCATAAAATAATAATTTATTAGGATAATGAACTTTATTTTCTTAAATAAAATTTATAAATATATTTAAAAATACCATACACTTTTATTTTATTATTTTACACAAAATATTTATTTTCATACATATTTTAATTTTTAATATTTGTTAATAATATTATTTATTATTTTTCTTATAAAAAAATGGACAAAATAATTAAAATAGAACATATATTTTCTTAAATAAAAAATTAGGGTTTCCCCTTTCAAAAATAATACTATTATTTTTTCTTATTTTTTAGGACTTAAATAATTTTATTTTCTCATACATAAAACAAATACAAAATATTTTTGCATAATTACATCTTATTGCATTTTTATTATTTGTATTTTTATTTAATTTGCACAATAATTCAATTGGGTTGTAATAGTATTTTAGGGTTTATTTTTATGCAATATCCCCATTCAAAAAATTGTATCCCCCTCCCGTAATAATTGTTGTAATAGTTTAGTTTACTTTACGCAATTTATCGCATTTATATTTATGTAGTAAATTAGGGTTTTGCATGATAAGACCAAAAACAAACAAATAGAATGACCTAATCCAAGACAATCAAAATGCATGTAAAATGACACACATTTCACACAAGCACCTCTAGGGTTTCACCTACTTGGTTGCCTAAACAAAAATGGCCATGGTATGCATGCAAAGTATCTTGGCAAAACAAAACAAAACAAAACAAAAGATCATAGTCCCACAATGACGCTATCAAAAGGTTGCCTAAAAGAAAATGATCTTGGGCCCTCAAACATGCTAAGATACTTGGCAACATTGTTATTATGGTCATACGATGACCCACACCTGTCCCGTTTAACATCCAAAGATAGGGTTGTTTACCAAATCAATGGTAAAACAACAATGTCAAAGGAATAAAAATACATAGGAAAGACATTTGAGTAGGGTAGATAGTTCCTAGTTACTTGCTCTCTTCCAAACAATCCTTGCTATTTTAAAAAACAAACAAACACACATTTCAAAACATTTCCAAACATCTTTCAAAACATTGAAACATTTTTGTATACATTCTTACGAACGAGAATCATTACAAAGATTTCTTAAACGATGGCCGCTTTTCAAAATACTTTCAAAACCATACAAAGCACCATTTCAAACAATTTCAAAAGCAAATCAAGTGATCTAAACAAGTAACTAAGAGCCCATGGAAAACTATGGATGAAAAGGGTGCTAGCACCTTCCCTTTTCATAATCTACCCCCCGAACTCAAGAAAACATCTCAAAGGTCTTTCCTGTGCTTTTTTACCTTTCCTTTTGGATAAAATAAAAGTCGGTGGCGACTCTTGCTAAACCGCGACATTTGCGAACACAAACACAAAACCTCAAGTCAGTTCTCCCACCGCATCACAGTATTATTTAGAGGTATTTTATAAGAAGGGCTTTTTGGGTATTTACTTGTGTCTTGCAAGACCAAAACCAAACACAACACTACTTGTTTTGACATAACACATGAAAACATACTTAGAGGCATAGAGAGAGCTAGAGGTCTTGGAGAAGAGAAGAAGAACACAAAGCTAAGATTGGATTTGGTTGAAAGATCAGAATCATTTCAAGCATCTAAGGTAAGGGGTTTGATTTTCCAATGCTTATAGCTATGGTTTAATTTGGTATATTTTGGATTTGGGATAAAATTTATGTTAGGGTTCTTGAGTTTGTTGAGATAAATTAGATGAGTTAATTTAGGTGTTGTTGTTGATGGATTATTGTTATGTTAATTGAAATGGAAATTGGAAATTAAATTAGGAAGGAAAATTGAATTATATTAAGTTTAAGAAATATAACTAACAGTATGTAAATGGAATATGGATCATGCAGTATGTTAGAAATAATGAATATACATGTTACAGGTTTTCTTTTTTTTGGAAAGTGGCAATGGGATTTTTTTTAGAAACAAAATTGCATGTTCCTTGAATTGAACAGTGCGTATGCAGTATTTTTGTTTAGTTTAGTAATTGGCAAGTTAAGAAACTAAATTATGCAGGATTTTTTGTAAATTGGAATTTAGGATTACAGTATGCAAAAATAATTGCATGGATGCACTTGGAAAGGGTCCCCATTCCTTAGTTTCCAAAGGGACTTCCGTCCCATGCATTAGGCTAATGGAGAGACGGCATGTCGGTTTTGCGGTTTCTCTGTTTTGTTTTTTTTTCTTTTACATTTCAGGTTTCTTCCAAAAATTAATTCCTGTTTTGTTTTTCTTTTCTTAATTTAATATATTAAATAATTATATTAATCAAATACAAATATGACATAAGTTAGCCGATTTAATTTGGAACCCGATTATGTTTCGATTTCCTGATTTCGACAATTTCAGCGACGGAGCTAGTTGCTCCGAATTGAATGAAAATTGACGTGCTAGATAATTCCGACGTGTAGAATGTCGTGGTGAGGTTAGTTTTTCTAGATTTCGAGTTTTTACGAAGCGGCCCGAAATAGGCCAATTTAAGGTCAATTTGAAATGGGTTGCGTTTTAGTCGGTTTAAGTTGCGTATGGACAATCCGATTGTGACGTTAATGATTATGATTGATGCCGATTATTATGAATGACTTTCGCAACGATTATTGATGTTTGACTATTTTTCCGTGTTTGAAATTTAGTGAATTATTTGATAATGATGTGGTGTGATTAAACAGGATGTTTGCGACGGTTTATTTATAATGAATACTTGATGATATGCGATGCGATGATATGTTTATCTTGATGTGGATAAATATAGCGACGTGAGGTTTATGCCAATTTTGATGTGCGATGATGATGTTTTGTTGTGTCGTGTTTGTGATGTCGTGTTGTCGAGTCACATACATTGCATTGGCGACGAGGGATTTTATGCCAAGCGACAAGGGCCTTTATGCCAAAGCGACGATGGGCTTTTATGCCGAATGTCCCTAATTATGGACAAAGCGACGAGTACCACATGCATAACATAGTCGTGTCCCATGGAGTCAGTTATGTTTATTTTTGAGTCTTTTGGCGTTGAGTTTTATTTCATGGCTTATGATGAATTGCAATGATACACGATACTTTGTTTTGTGATGATTTTTGTGTTGAACATAAAGTGAATATGATGTGATAATTTCATGATGAATAAGCGATGAATATAACATGACGGTAAAGCGACGATATGAGTTTATGGCGATGAAGTTTATGTCTTGTTTTGATATAATTATGATGATTATGTGATGATATTAAAGTGTTGATTTATACACTAAAATGATGATTTAAAGTGTGTGAGATTTGGATATGTGTTGACATACTCTTATTAATCCTATATCATTTATGATTCCAAAACTATTTATATATTTTATCATGCCTTTAATTATATGTTTTAGAGTATCTCACCCTTTACTTGTTTCGCCGTTGCCTTTATATTGGTAATGTGCAGGTGATCCGCGAGAATGATGAGGATTAGCTCGAGTCTCTTTATTTTGAGTCGCTCTGCTCTGATAGTAGTAACACTCGGGATTTGGGAGACATTATTATTTTGGATAGGATAGTTTATGTATACTATCTTATGATGTTATAACTTTATGTATTGATGATAACATGATGATACGTACATTTTGTGAACACATCCGCTGTGTTGTGAATATTCATATGTTGATATATGATGATTTATGATATGAATCGATATATCCGACTTTTGATTTTTGTGATGTGCATTATAATGCAAAGTGATGAAAACACGAATATGTGATACCTTAATTTATGTTTGGATGAAATTTTGAAACTCTGATTTTATTATTAATTACGAGGGGTAGAATTGGGGTGCTACAGCAACCACCAGAGCTTCCATCAGAGTAGTCAAATTGGCCAAACCGGCCTTCAAAGGAGAAACTTCTTCGTGTATCTCGCGATTCTCCTGTTCTAAGTTGTCCATCTTCTATTTGAAATTAGCCTGAGTGTTGTAGTGATGAGTCAGCTTGCTGAATGAAGTAAAGAAGTTGGGTAAGACACCTGGGTATGCATAACAAATGCAAGAAATATGTGCAATATGATGCATGATATGCAATGTGTGATACGGTGGGAGAACTGACTTGAGGTTTGCGTTTGTATTCGCAAATGTTGCGGTTAGCAAGAGTCGCCACCGACTTTTTATTTTATCCTAAGGAAAGGTTAAAAAGCACAGCAAAAAAACCTTTTGAGATGTTTTCTTGGGTTCGGGGAGTAGATTATAGAAAGGGAAGGTATTAGCACCCTTTCTATCCATGGTTATCCATGGGCTCTTAGTTACTTGCTTAGATCACTTGCCTTTTGTTTTCAATTGTTTTAAATGGTGCTTTGAGTGTGTGGGTTTTGAAAATGTTTTTGAAAAGAGGCCAATGTGGTGGCAATCTTTGTAATGATCCATGTGGGGATGTATACAAAGATGTATGTCTTTTGAAAAGGTTTTCATTTGTTTTTGAAAGTGTAGTGGATTGTGGTTTTTGAAAAGAAGGCAAGTGTTTTGTTTTGCAAGTTGGTTCAAGTAACTAAGAGGTTATCTACTCCTAAATTTCTCAACAGATTATTGCTATACTTTAACCCTTTTAACAAGTTTGCACCACCATTGTATTTGGTGGGCAACCTCGTGTTAGGATGTGAAAGGGACAGGCGCGGGTCATCGTTTAGACCATAATTGTAACGACGTTAAATGTCTTTGGGCAATTTCTCTAAGGGACTTGATCATTTGTTTTGTTTGTTTTGAAAAGTTTTATCGAGGGACTATGATCATTCAAACTGTTTGCTTTGCCCAAAGATGTTCAACATACAATATGGCCCATTTACTTGAAGGCAACAAGTGGAATACCCTAGGGGGTGCAAGTGTGATTTATGTGTCCATTTTCATGCTTGTTTATCTTGTATTAGGTCAAACTATTTTTTATCGTTTTTTTTCGCATACAAACCCTAATTCTAGCATGTTATTATTTAGAAAGCAATAAAGTGCGAAATTAAAATTACTAAGCTATTACACAACCAAATATGGGAAGGGGGGTACAAATGTTCAAATGGGGATATTGACAAGAATTTAAATCTAAATTATTACAACAATTGGATATTTTGCAATGCATAATTAAATGTAGATTAAATAAATATGTGAAATGTAAAAAGAAAGTTTCTATGTGTATGAGAAAATATTATTTATGTAAAAGGAAAAAGAAAATAAAGATGTATTTATTTTTTTAGTATTTTTGAAATTTAGGGTAAGAAACCCTAATTTTTATATAAAAAGTATTATTATCTAATTTAATTCTACTATTTATTTATTATTTATAAAAAAAAATAAAATAAAATGAAGTGTATTGTGAAAAGGGTATTTTTGGTATCAAATATTAAATGAAATGAAAAAATCAAATATTTTTATATTTTTGTCTTAAATATATTAATAATCATATATATATATATTATTAAACCCTAGCTATGTATTATACAAAAATATTTATTTATTTAATATTTTAATAAAATAAATAAAAGAGTGTTTTTTGTGTGAAATATTTTCAGAAAGTAAATAAAAATAAAAATGTATTTACATTATTTTTACATTTTTCTAATAATCAAATATATATATATTTATGTGCAAACTAAACAAATAATCAAATAAATATGCAATAAATGCAAAAAATGATAAAAAAAATATTTTTTAATTTTTTAATGGCATGAGAAAAAATAAGTGAAGTCAACCAAAAAGAAAAAAGTCAAAAATGTTTAAAAATAAGCAAATGGGCTCAGGGGGGTGTAAGCCAAAAAGGATGGTGTGAAAAGAAAGAACAACAACAGCCCAGCCCAATAACACACTGTCTTCAACCTCCAGCTTCAAACTTTGAAAAAACGCGCGCCTCTTGCTTCAATGTCTAACTCCTGATTCCTTGATTTTTTGAACAAACTTCCAACACAAAAGATGTTAAGCATGAAGAGACGGTTCTAACCATATAAAGAACATGTCCTATCTCTCTAAGATGAGGGAGAATTTCTCTCCCCCTCTTTCCTGACCTAATTTTTCTATCATTTTCAGAGCTCAAATTCTCTCTACTCAAGCAAAAGAAATGAAAAGTAAAGCTATGTACATGTTCAGGGCTATGATTAGGACCTTGTTTCTTCACAAACTTAAGACTAAAGATGCCTAATAAGAGAGATACGAATTCAAACTTTTACCTGTGCAGTTGAACTTCTATGTGGAGAATGAGAGACTTTCAGTGCAATGTAATGATTGGAAAAGCTTCCTTGAGGCCCAGGGATGCTTTTTCAATGCTCACTTTGTCTTGAACCTTCTTGTATCAAGCTATTGAACTTCACCTGCAAGTCAAAGATGTGAAAATGGTGGAAGTGGTTAGAGCAACTACAGATCGTGCCTTAGCTTCTGGATAGCTTGCATATGTTGTAAGGAAGGTAGAGGAACAGGTTTGGACAGAAATGCTTGAAGGGATTGAGAAATGCACTCAAACTGCAGGGGCACCCCTGTTTGTGCAGTTTGAGGATGATTCTGAGATGGAGGGTGTTTGAAAGGGAAATGGCTCGTGCAAAAGCTTCAATGTGGTCTATGGAATGTGTTTGATATCTTTTGTGCTGTGTTCTTTTGCTGATATGAGAGATAGCATATGTTATGGACCTTTCTTCACACTTAAGCTACCAAAAGCAAATTGGTGTTCTAGGTCAGTATAGGACCCCCTAATGTGCTGCATCAACTCCTCTTGATCAGTGTGTTATGCCTATAATCTTGTGCTAAGCAGATCTTCTATGTACTTGTTTGATTTACCAATTGACATAAAGCTAAACTTTTCAAAAATGGAAATTCCACTTTATCTAGTTTAGGATTAAACCATTATGCAATGTTAGAACACAAAGAACATGACCTTAACACATTGAATATGCATTAAATTATTGAGTATGAAATGGTTCAAGGACCTGTAATCAAGCATAAAGCAAGCTGATTTCAAATTGGCAAGGTTATGAACATGTCTTGATGAAGAACAAAAGTGAATTTTTGCCAACTTGTGAAATTCGAATCTCTCAAGTTATGAGGTTGTTTGATGAGTTCTTGGACATTTTGGAAAGCTTGGGATGTGTACTACAATCCATCTTTGAAATGCAATTTGAAATTCCAAGTGGAAGGGTATGAAAAGTGGCCTTGAAGTAGGGTAGAAAACCTTGTCAAAATAGGTCAAATTTCACTAAGTTAAAAGATGGTTTAGTGCCCTTATTCAAAAAATCCTAACTTGAGATACAAGCTTCAAATGAGAAAACTTTGTGAATCAAAGTTGTAGATTATGCAACAAGCTACAACTTTCATGTTTTGACTTTTGTTTGAATCCAAATGGATCATGGTGAAAAGATGGGGCAAAGTTGGGAAAAAATTAGGGTTTTTCATAACTTAGAAAAATTCTAAGTTATGGAAAATTCCATTTTCAAGCCCTAATTTGCATTTTGTGATTTCTTGGTGAACAAGTTTCATGATTTGGCATGTTTTAATAAAAAATGAATCTTGACTCTTGATTTTGACCAAAAAGTCAAAGTTTGACTTTTCAGTATACAGTCAAAATTGATCAATTGACTGGGAAATTCAACTGTCAATCTTGTGTACTTGGGATCTTTTGAGCTTGATGAACATGTCAAGATAATTCCATGGGGTCCTTGAGTCTATATGTGAGCTTGGTTTGCCATTGGCTAGGTCAAACAGTCAAAAATTGCCTTTGTGCAGTCAAAACCCTAAAAATGACCATTTTGCCCTTTTGATGATCTGATCAAATTTCTTGTGGAATTGTGATCCAAACTTGATCAAATGGTCCATGTGAGCTCATAATGTTGATGTGGATCAAATTTCATGAGGTTTGACTGTCAATTGGCCACAGTTGACTTTTTCCCCAATACAGCTGATTTCTAGGTCAACTGTCCAATTGACTGGGTAAAACTTGGAATCAAGACCTGAGACTTGGTATGGGTAAACTTGGGAGTCCAACATGAAGCATGAAAGTCATCTTAGGCATTTTAGGTCAAAGCATCCTTAGGCAAACACAAACCCTAATTTGAGTCCACAGTGCAAGGAGAAGCCTTGAGCAGAGGAAACCCTAACTGGATCTTGATCTTCAAAGGTCTTGTGATGAGAAAATGTTGAGGAAATGGGAGGGCAAATTTTGGGGTACAACAGTTGCCCCTGTTCAATCTTCTTGGACCTGAAGAGTTAGATTGGCAAGTTTGCCTTTCGTGACTCGAGGGTAAAAGGAGATTGGACACTAGAGTGCCCGGAAATTTGCACTCGCATGTTGAAGTATCAACAATGTGGTGTCGGGAATGGGCTTATAGATGCTATTTGGAGAGATGGTGGATAGGGAGATGGGCTTTGTAGATGCCATCTGGAAAAGTGACAGAACTTTGTCGGGAATGGGCTTATAGATGCCATTTGGAAGTGTTGATCGCATAAGAGGTTCCTTAGCGAGAACTTGTGTATTTAAGAAAGACAGATGTTTTCCTGGCTTGTTACAGGTGTTTGATCTTCAGTCTCCTTATGCAGATATGCCCTGGCTAGATACAGGTATCGAATCTACAATCGGTTGCTCACAGATGTGCCCTGGCTGGATACAGGAGTCGAATCTGGAAATAGTCGTTAATAGATATGCCCTGGCTGGATACAGGAGTCGAATCTTTGAACTCTGCAGACGTGCCCTGGCTAGATACAGGAATCGAGTCTGGAAATGTGGTCAACAGATATGCCCTGGCTGGATACAGGAATCGAATCTGGAGCTGTTGTAGTTGATAGATGTGCCCTGGCTGGATACAGGAGTCGAATCTTTGAACTCTTCAGACGTGCCCTGGCTAGATACAGGAGTCGAGTCTGGAAACTGATCACTCTCAGATGTGCCCTGGCTAGATACAGGTATCGAATCTGGAATTGTGACAGTTGAAGGTAGTCGTTTTTGAGATTGTCTTTTTCCTGAAAAGGCAAAGACGTAAGTTGTATGCAATGTCATGATGTATGATATGCATGATGTCATGATGTTCAATATTTGATGTTGTATGTGTTTCATCATGTATGTATAAAAATGCGAAATGTTTATGAGTGTAACTTCATCTTAGGAAAATAAATCCTTGACGAATGACCGGGAAGCTGTTCTGCGGAAGAGATGCTTGACCGAAGTTTTGATGAGAGGCCCGCTGAGGACTTTTAACGATGGACTCCGCTGAGGATAATGATGGTAAACTCCACTGGGGAACTCCAAAGATAAACTCTGCTTGGGAATACCGAAGATAGACTTCGCTGGGGATTGAAGGAACTTTTGCCGAGAACGGTCTTCCGTGGCTTTTAGCTGAGGATAACCCAGTTATAAGTCCTTGTGAGGAAATAACTCTAAATAAAACTCGGGCGAGACGTCCGTACTTCGCCGGGGATAAGCTCGCAGAATCTACTGGGGATGAGCTTTTAAGACCTGCCGGGGAATGTTGTGCCTTTTTCAGGATCGACGGGGAATCGACTCCTGCTTGGGGAAAGTGCTGCTGAACCTTGTTTTTCTCTGCGGGGAGCTAAGATGATTTGGCCACATTTTCAGTTGAACCTACCTTGGTGCCTTGGTGGATAAAACAACTAGACCGCATTAGACAACTCCACATTGCCCCTGTTTCTGATGTCACCTGTAATCAATCTCTTTTTTCATATGCAAACATTTATGAATCAGCAATTTTAATGTCAAATGCATATATCAAAAATGAACATTGGACGTTCTTCGCAAGACAAAACAGAAAAAGAAAAACAATGGCAATTTGTATGGCCAAGTGAATTTGTATTGATTTAAGCTTTGCCTGTGAATAGGCGTTTTTTGTACAAGGGGCTGACATCCTAGTAAGAGGACATCGCCAAAAGTATAGAATTTACAATTTGAAAAAGAAAACAAAACAGCTATGTGAACAATCCCACTGGGTTCCAACTCTGCTATTGCCTTTATGTCTTCGAATGTCTCATCGCTTTGCTGCTTAGTTGAAGATGAAGCTGATTGGTCAACGCCGAAATCTGGAGCCAGATAGTTGATGCCGAATTCCGGACGCGAAGTGATCCAATGAGACATAGTGTTACGCTTTTATCCCTAACTTTTGCCTGGACCGCCCTTTCGGGTTTTCGGTCCACCGGGATACCCATTTTTGCCCAAGCCGCCCTTTCAGGTTTTCGACTTGCCGGGTGTACAGATTTTTTATTTCATCCCTTATTTTTGCCCGAACCCTTTTGGTTCGCCGGGAAGCCCTTATTTTTGCCTAGGTATGTCAACCTAGCGGGTCTTTTATTTATGCGTAGTATTTTTTCACTATGTCTGCATTGGCGGGGTGAGGAAGGTCGTCACCATCCATGGTGGTTAGGATCATGGCTCCTCCTGAGAACACACGCTTAACCACAAATGGCCCTTCGTAAGTAGGGGTCCATTTGCCCCGGGGATCACTTTGAGGAAGGATGATGCGTTTGATTACCAGGTCCCCAACTTGATACTCTTGCGGTCTGACTTTCTTGTTAAATGCCCTGATCATCCGTTTCTGATACGTTTGACCGTGACAGATAGCAGTGAGCCTCTTTTCGTCAATCAGATTTAGTTGATCAAGTCGAGTCTGGATCCAATCATCTTCATTCAAGTCTGCATCCTTCATTATCCGGAGCGAGGGTATCTGGATTTCGATCGGTAAGACTGCCTCCATGCCATAGACCAAGGAGAAAGGAGTCGCCCCGGTTGATGTCCTTGCTGAGGTGCGGTACCCATGAAGAGCGAACGGTAACATTTCGTGCCAATCTTTATAGGTCACTGTCATCTTCTGCACAATTTTCTTGATATTTTTATTGGCTGCCTCTACAGCCCCATTCATCTTCGGCCGGTAGGGAGAAGAATTGTGGTGCTGTATCTTGAATTGTTCACAGAGTTCAGTGATCATTTTGTTATTGAGATTGGTACCATTGTCCGTAATGATTCTTTCTGGGACGCCGTACCGACAGATCAGATTATGCCGGATGAAACGTGCCACGACGCTCTTGGTTACTGTGGCATAAGAAGCTGCCTCAACCCATTTCGTGAAGTAATCGATCGCCACCAAGATGAAGCGATGCCCATTGGATGCCGTTGGTCGGATCTCTCCGATCATATCGATGCCCCACATTGCGAAAGGCCAAGGTGCCGTCAGGACATTCAAAGGAACCGGAGGGATATGCACCTTGTCAGCATAGATTTGGCATTTATGACAAGTTCGAGAGTGCTGGTAACAATCGGCTTCCATTGTGGACCAGAAATATCCTGCCCGAAGGATTTTCTTAGCCATGGTGTGTCCACTGGAATGTGTTCCAAATGTACCTTCATGTAGTTCCATCATGATTTTCTCCGCTTCAGCCTTATCCACACAACGTAGCAGGGTAGAATCATGATTCCGTTTGTAGAGAATGCCGTTGCTGAGGAAGAATTTTGCAGCAAACCTCCTCATGAACTTCTTATCATTGACAGATGCGCCTTCAGGGTATTCCTGAGCTTCCAAGTACCTCTTCACCTCGTGATACCAGGGTTTTTCAGTTACCTTCTCAGTCTCGAGCTCACAGCAGTATGCCGGTTCATCCAACTTCCAGATTATGATTTGAGGAGCCTCATTGTCCCATTTAACTTTGAACATTGAAGACATCGTAGCTAGTGCGTCCGCTAGCTGATTCTCCTCTCTTGGGAAGTGCTCAAAAGTTATTTCTTCAAAGTGAGGGAGCAAGGTTGACACATACTCCTTGTAAGGAATAAGATTCGGGTGTTTCGTATCCCACTCGCCTTTGATCTGATTGATCACGAGAGCGGAATCTCCGAAGACACTTAGAAACTTGATCCTCAAATCGATCGCAGCTTGTAAACCCATGATACATGCCTCATATTCTGCCATGTTGTTGGTGCAGCTGAAACATAATCGGGCGGTGAGTGGAGTATGAGTCCCCTTGGGAGATATGATTACAGCACCGACGCCGTTACCCAAAGCATTGGAGGCTCCGTCGAAATGCATAGACCATCGGGATCCTTCCTCAGGTCCTTCATCCGGTCCAGGTACTTCACAGTCAGTTACCACCATGATGTCTTCGTCCGGAAAATCAAAGTTCAATGATTGGTAATCGTCCATAGGTTGGTGTGCCAAATGATCAGCCAGTACACTTCCCTTAATTGCTTTCTGAGTTGTATACTGGATATCATATTCTGTTAAGATCATTTGCCATCTCGCTATTCTTCCAGACAGAGCAGGCTTTTCAAATATGTACTTGATGGGATCCATCTTTGAAATCAATAAAGTAGTGTGAGTTAGCATATACTGTCTCAGCCGGCGAGCAGCCCATACAAGAGCGCAGCAAGTTTTCTCAAGCAGTGAGTAACGAGACTCACAGTCGGTAAACTTTTTGCTCAAGTAATAAATAGCGTGCTCTTTTCGGCCAGACTCGTCATGCTGCCCCAGCACACACCCCATTGAATTATCAAGCACTGTCAAGTATAGTATCAGAGGTCTTCCTTCCACCGGTGGCATAAGAATGGGTGGCTCTTGGAGATATTCCTTTATTCTTTCAAAGGCGGCCTGACATTCATCATTCCAGCGTACCACTTGATCTTTCTTCAGTAATTTGAAGATTGGCTCACAAGTAGCAGTCAGATGTGAGATGAATCGGGCAATGTAATTCAGTCGTCCTAGGAAACCTCTGACTTCTTTCTCTGTTTTTGGAGTCGGCATCTCTTGTATGGCTTTTACTTTGGCAGGATCCACCTGGATACCTTTATCACTTACAATGAAACCTAACAACTTTCCGGATCTTACCCCAAAGGTGCATTTGTTGGGATTCAATCTCAGCTTGTACAACTTGAGTCGGTCAAACAACTTCCTCAGATGATCAAGGTGTTCCTCCTCAGTTTGAGACCTTGCAATCATGTCATCAACGTATACTTCAATCTCATGATGGATCATATCATGAAATAAAGCAACCATGGCACGCTGATAGGTTGCCCCAGCATTTTTCAATCCGAATGGCATGACCTTATAACAGAAGGTCCCCCACTGAGTTACAAATGTAGTCTTCTCCATATCTTCAGGAGCCATCTTGATCTGATTATACCCTGAGAAGCCATCCATGAAGGAGAACACCTTGTGTTGAGCTGTATTATCAACAAGGACATCGATGTGAGGTAGGGGAAAATCATCCTTGGGGCTGGCCCTGTTCAGATCCCTGTAGTCAACACACATTCTGACCTTACCGTCCTTCTTCGGCACTGGCACAACATTGGCAACCCACTGAGGGTAAGAAGTTACTGCAAGGAAACCCGCATCAAACTGTTTCATCACCTCAGCTTTAATCTTTTCAGACATCTCTGGACGCATTCGTCGAACTTTCTGTTTTACCGGAGGGCAATCTTCCTTGGTTGGCAAATGGTGAACTACAATGTCGGCATCCAAACCAGGCATATCTTCATAAGACCAGGCAAAGATCTCCATGTAGTCCTGTAGCATCTGGATCAATCGTTGCTTCACGCTGAGCTCTAGATTGGCGCCAATCTTGACCTCTTTCCTATCTGTCTCAGTACCCAGGTTAATTGTCTCCACAGGCTCTTCATGTGGTTGAATAGCCCTCTCTTCCTGTAGCAGCAGTCTTGCGAGTTCACCAGGCACTTCGCAATCATCTTCACCTTCGTCTTCGGCCAAGTTGATCGGATTTTCGAAGTCATAACTGGCGGTAGCAGAGCTGTTACCAGTGAGATCCAGAGTGGATTGAAACCTGTATAAGTGAGTGTGTGTAAATATAGCTGTTTTGCAATATGTATAACACAGAAAGAAAAGGAGCACAAGATTTGAAATGCAACAAACGTCCAATGTTTTGATTGATGATATATGAACATGTCATACAAAAAGCCCTCACAAATGGAGCTACGATGCCCCGGGCAGGACACCGAGCCAACAGAGTTTTAACATATGGTTTGTTACAAATTTGGAAATCAAAAGAAATCAATTACTGCGTGACAAATGTGATAGGGGTAAAATCCTTTGCTGTCCAGTTGCTTGGTCCGTTGCTGGCAGTCGGGTAGATCCAACTATCAAACTCAACCTCCTCCACATCTTCCTCGATAGCGTTCACCCTTGAGCTGGAAATAAACACCGGAACCTTTCCGATCTTCTCTTTGCGTACTGCCTTCTGAGCCTCTGCAGTAAAGCCTAGCCCAAACTTGTCGTTCTTCTGAGTGAAGTCAGGAAGCTGACCCCAGTGTGCACCATTGCCTTTCTGAACCACAGCCCGGGCATCCCTTAGGGAAACCATCTTCAAGGAATCATTCTCTTCGGCCATTGTCTCCGCAGCTGCTGAAATTGGATGTACCTCCTCGAAATGTTGGAAGGGAGTTTCAATGAATTCTCCGTCCATCTCGATGTACCTGAAGGAATTCAAATGGCTCACCATGTACTCCTCTTCTCCTTGCACAGTGACGATCTTCCCTCTGACGGGATACTTCAGTTTTTGGTGCAAGGTGGAGGTCACTGCCCCAGCTTTGTGGATCCAAGGTCGACCCAACAGACAGGAGTATGATGGACGTATATCCATCACGTAAAAGGTAGAGTCAAACACTTGAGAGCCCACACGAATAGGGATGTTAACCTCTCCATGAACCATCCTCTTGGAACCGTCAAAGGCTCTGACGATGATATTGCTGGGTTTCAACTCCAGGCCTTCATAATCCAGACGATCTAAAGCCTTTTTTGGAAGAACATTCAAGGAAGAACCAGTGTCCACCAATACATGTGCCAGAGTAGTGCCCCTGCATTCAATGGAGACATGCAGGGCATCATTGTGGTCTCTCCCTTTTGCGGTTAGATCAGCATCTGAAAAACCCAAACTGTTGTCCGCCGTCAAATTTGCTATGCAGTCAGTGAACTGAACTGCAGACGTCTCCTGCGGCACATGGGCCGTCTTGAGAAATGAGATCAAGGCTTTTGCATGGGCCTCGGAACATAGTAATAAGGAAAGCAGGGAGATCTTGGAGGGTGTATGCCCCAACTGCTCAACAACATTAAAATCACTTTTCTTTATTATTTTCAGAATCTCCTCCATTTCTTGTCGGGAGGCCTCAGCATTTACGGGTATGGGTGCCTCCATCCGGGCAGGCTCTTCTTCAATCCCTTTGCCCCGAGCATTTGATGACTCGGCAGCAGGGGACACAAATTGATCAGCAACAGGACTTGGTAAACTTGCAGGTTTTATGAGGAGGGGTTTTCGAATAGCGGGCGGCGCAATGTCAGGCGAGAAGAGCCTGCCACTGCGGGTGACTTTAGCTGGACCGGTGATATCGCAGATACTGGCACTAGTATCAAATTCTTGCTTGATTCCATTTACATATACGTCTGCCCCATAATGCCAGGGGACAGCTTTATCAGACACGTAAGAGAGGGGTCCTGGAACGGTAATGATCACAGGTGCAACTGTCAAGATTTGAATAGGCTTCTTTGGGGGAGCCTTGGTTGGATTTTTGAAGATGGTAATCACGGACACTTCTTTCGTCGGAACCAAATGAACAGCAGTCTTTTTGAATAGAATCTCCTTGCTATCCATTAGGCCTTGGATGCCTAACCTTAGCAAGGGACAATCAGATAGGGAAATAGCACAGAATGGGCAACCTTCGCCGCAACCCGGAAATAAACCGGCCCGCAGTAGGTTCTTCTTAACAGTCTTCAAAGGGGTAACAACTTCATCTACCGAAACAGCGTACACTTCTTCCTCAATGGCATTCACCCTATGCTGGGGCATAGGAGCCGTTACAACATTCGGTCTTTCCGGCGCTTCAAACTGAATTTCTTTTGCGTCAATCAGATCTTGCACTTTGTTTCTCAAGGCCCAACAATCATCAGTAGTGTGCCCGGGACTATCAGAATGATAAGCACACCGGGCATTTGGGTTGTATTTAGGGGACGCAGTGTTGACGACCTTAGGAGCTTCTTTGAGGGTCACCAGGTTGGTGGATAACAGTTGGGGTAAAATTTGAGATAATGTCATACTCAATCGGGTATACTGCCTCTTGGGCCTTTCACTTCTTTGCTGATTGTACTGCTGAGGAGCAGCAACAGGTTTAGAGATGACCAAAGCATTAACGGCTTGGCGACTTTCGGGCTTGACTTGTCTTCTAGGGCCATAGACGGCGCTTGCTTCCTTCTTAAATGGCCTCTTCTCAGCACTTGTAGAGGCAGCCCTCTGTATCTTGCCTGACCTGATGCCAGCTTCAATTCTCTCTCCCGTTAATATCAAATCGGTGAACCCAGCGGAGGAGTTACCAACCAAATGATTGAAAAACGGACCAGACAACGTTCCCAGAAACATATCAACCAGCTCTCGATCAGTTAATGGAGGCTGCACCCTGCCAGCCAAATCTCTCCATTTTTGAGCGTACTCTTTGAACCCTTCACCCGTCCCTAGAGACATACCCTGAAGTTGGGTACGCGTAGGAGCGAGATCAGAATTGTATTGGTATTGTCTGTAAAACGCAGTTGCCAAATCTTCCCAGTGTCGGATGCTAGCTCCGTCCAATTGGTAGAACCATTCAAGTTGTGACCCCGAGAGGCTGTCCTGGAAGAAGTGAATCCAAAGGTTTTTATCCGCCGTGTAAGGTTGGATTTTCCTTACATACGACCTCAGATGCAGCTTTGGGCAGGAGACCCCATCATACTTGGCGAAGGCAGGCGCCTTAAACTTGTGTGGAATTACTACTCCGGAAGATAATCCCAAATCTCCGAAATCCAGTCCTGGCACGTTCTGAATTTCCATAGCGCTCAAGCGGTCCTCCAATTGTTTATATCTGTCAGCAGCAGGTGGGTATTGTTCCTCGTTATAGTCCGTCTCGTTGTCGGAGACTGCGGGACTAGGAGCTCCTCCCCCTTGGGGACTGTTTTTCTCAGCAGAAGAAGTGACTGGATCAGCTTCATTGTGGAGTGTGTTCCCGAATCTGCGTCCGGTGTTGAACATCGCCGTCCTCTTTTTCTTCTTCTTCTTCAGGAGTAGAGTCTTCAACTCTTGCTGACCCTGGGCTAGGCTTAGGACCATCTCTTGAAACTGTGCACTTTGGGCCTGAAGGGCCTTGATTGCTTGCTCACTGGATGATTCCGGATTCATGATGACTGTGCACACAAACAGCGAAGAAAATTAAGCAACCTGTGAAATAGGGTACCTGCTATGCATATGGTGTAATGGAATGCGTATGTTTTATGTTTTCAAAGACAAATAAGATTCAACTTTGTAGACAAAAAAGGGAAACACACTTCATTAGATTAAAATTTTTCAATTGTTCAACAATTTGCCCTTAGGCATTACAGGAATGAAAAATACGGAAAAGGAAATAAAACTACAAAAGGAAATAATCAAAGCTCATCAATGCTCCCATGGCCTCCTCCTCTCAGTGCTGATGTAGTTGTTCAGGACACGTTCTTCCTCCAATTGCTTAGTCAGCCTTTGGACCTTCCTTTCCTGTTCGTTGAACTTCTCCCGATAGAAATCCCGTTCTTCCTTTAGCTGTGCCCAAGATCTCTTCATGGTGTCAAAATCAGTAGGTATCTGAGGAGGGAGGACAGTTGGAGGAACCCCATCTTCATCGGGAGATTCAAGGATGATTGGTCTGACAGCTTCGTACGGCATACCTAACTTCTGAGCACGGATGCGGACCCATTTGCAATAGGGCTCCAATGGTAAAGAAGTCTTTGGTCCTAACTCATGTGGGTCAGCTTTGTGGATTCTGTCCCAAGCTCTAATGAATTCCTGGCGTAGTTTGTCACTGCCTGCCTGAAACTCAAAATGGAAGTGAGGAACCAGCATTTCATGAGGCCCATCTCCTCTGGCTCTTCCAAACTGACGGAGAGCTAAACATGGATTGTAAGAGATTCCTCCTCGGATACCAATCAACGGGACATTAGGGTATTTTCCGCAACGGTCGATAACAGCTACCTCATCCAAGCCTCTGAGAGTCCAAGTGATATCCTCATCTGTGAGAGACATTAACCTCCGAGCCCAACCTTTTCCCTCTTCATTCTTCAGCACGGATTTAGGAAGGTGCGAAATAAACCACCTTACCAGCAAAGGAGCACAACACCACGGAGTCCCCCGTTTTCGAGCAGAACGAGCATAGAGTTGTTGTAGAATGTCACCCAAGAGAGTGGGTACCGGATTCCGAGACATGAAGATTCTTATGACATGGATACTGATGAAGGTGTCAGGGTTGGGAAACAATACCAGACCATAGATCAAAAGAGCCAGAATATCCTCATATGCTTTGAAGTCCAAGTCATTCCAAAAATCATTAGCCTTGCCAACCAGAAATTTGACCAAAAAGCCCTTGATCCCATTTCTAGTTTCCCAGTTGGACAATACCTCTTCTTTGGTCAAGGGGAGAATTGCAGCAATCTCTTCAGGCCTAGGAGTCTTTTCCAAACCAGTGAAAGGAGTTTGTTCCAAGACAGGAATCCCAAGCAAGTAAGAGAACTCTTCCAGGGTAGGAACCAGCTGGAAGTCTTGAAAGGTGAAACAATGATGCAGAGGGTCATAAAACTGGGTCAGAACACTTATCAGTTGTTGGTCCCATTTTGCAGTGATCAAGCCAAGGAGGGAACCATGTCTGTTGATGAAGGAGGTAGTGTTTGGAATTCTTTCAACCAGATCTTTGAGTAAAACTGGTGGTTGAACAAAGTTGAGCCGGACAGTATTTCTACGCACGGGCATCATGATGTCCTACAAAACAGAGCAAAGATGAAACCTTTTTGTCTTTGAAATGGGTTAGCTTTTTATGCATGCAATGGTATGATGGCATGATGCTATGATGAAGCACATCACAAGTATTCACATAGGCAAATAAAGCACACAAGTCACACAAGACACCCTTAGGTTTCAGGCCAGCATGAGTTTCAGGTATTACCCTCTTTTGGTTTTGTTGGTTAAAACCTGTCCTATCAAAAGTAACCGGGTTCTAGAGGATCTCAAATCATTGGCTACCCTCAATCGGTCATAACTCCAGCATCGCAATCTTTTCTCGCGGCCAGAACCATCTCGAGAGTTTAGCCTCAATGAGTGTAGCATACTGCTACTGTCCTAATAGCCAAGTTGGTCAATTTAGGGTTCTAAGGTTGGTTGGTGTTTAATGACCCCTTAGAAGACCTATATTCTCCCCGTTACAACACGAGGGATATTGGTACAGACTAAGATGCCACACCAACGTAGCCACTGCTTCACCCATGTCGGTCTACGCCGGACAAGTCCCTCACAGATTACGCTACCTAAAAAGGGTATTTCCCAGATTCGGGTTAGGATCTATGAAACTCCGATGCAAAGCCCACAAATATAAAAGCAAACAAAGCAAACAATTGAAAACAAAGGTGATCTAAAACCCTAAGGTTACTCCACTTTTAAGTTTTCCCCAGCAGAGTCGCCAGTTCTGTGATACGGTGGGAGAACTGACTTGAGGTTTGCGTTTGTATTCGCAAATGTTGCGGTTAGCAAGAGTCGCCACCGACTTTTTATTTTATCCTAAGGAAAGGTTAAAAAGCACAGCAAAAAAACCTTTTGAGATGTTTTCTTGGGTTCGGGGAGTAGATTATAGAAAGGGAAGGTATTAGCACCCTTTCTATCCATGGTTATCCATGGGCTCTTAGTTACTTGCTTAGATCACTTGCCTTTTGTTTTCAATTGTTTTAAATGGTGCTTTGAGTGTGTGGGTTTTGAAAATGTTTTTGAAAAGAGGCCAATGTGGTGGCAATCTTTGTAATGATCCATGTGGGGATGTATACAAAGATGTATGTCTTTTGAAAAGGTTTTCATTTGTTTTTGAAAGTGTAGTGGATTGTGGTTTTTGAAAAGAAGGCAAGTGTTTTGTTTTGCAAGTTGGTTCAAGTAACTAAGAGGTTATCTACTCCTAAATTTCTCAACAGATTATTGCTATACTTTAACCCTTTTAACAAGTTTGCACCACCATTGTATTTGGTGGGCAACCTCGTGTTAGGATGTGAAAGGGACAGGCGCGGGTCATCGTTTAGACCATAATTGTAACGACGTTAAATGTCTTTGGGCAATTTCTCTAAGGGACTTGATCATTTGTTTTGTTTGTTTTGAAAAGTTTTATCGAGGGACTATGATCATTCAAACTGTTTGCTTTGCCCAAAGATGTTCAACATACAATATGGCCCATTTACTTGAAGGCAACAAGTGGAATACCCTAGGGGGTGCAAGTGTGATTTATGTGTCCATTTTCATGCTTGTTTATCTTGTATTAGGTCAAACTATTTTTTATCGTTTTTTTTCGCATACAAACCCTAATTCTAGCATGTTATTATTTAGAAAGCAATAAAGTGCGAAATTAAAATTACTAAGCTATTACACAACCAAATATGGGAAGGGGGGTACAAATGTTCAAATGGGGATATTGACAAGAATTTAAATCTAAATTATTACAACAATTGGATATTTTGCAATGCATAATTAAATGTAGATTAAATAAATATGTGAAATGTAAAAAGAAAGTTTCTATGTGTATGAGAAAATATTATTTATGTAAAAGGAAAAAGAAAATAAAGATGTATTTATTTTTTTAGTATTTTTGAAATTTAGGGTAAGAAACCCTAATTTTTATATAAAAAGTATTATTATCTAATTTAATTCTACTATTTATTTATTATTTATAAAAAAAAATAAAATAAAATGAAGTGTATTGTGAAAAGGGTATTTTTGGTATCAAATATTAAATGAAATGAAAAAATCAAATATTTTTATATTTTTGTCTTAAATATATTAATAATCATATATATATATATTATTAAACCCTAGCTATGTATTATACAAAAATATTTATTTATTTAATATTTTAATAAAATAAATAAAAGAGTGTTTTTTGTGTGAAATATTTTCAGAAAGTAAATAAAAATAAAAATGTATTTACATTATTTTTACATTTTTCTAATAATCAAATATATATATATTTATGTGCAAACTAAACAAATAATCAAATAAATATGCAATAAATGCAAAAAATGATAAAAAAAATATTTTTTAATTTTTTAATGGCATGAGAAAAAATAAGTGAAGTCAACCAAAAAGAAAAAAGTCAAAAATGTTTAAAAATAAGCAAATGGGCTCAGGGGGGTGTAAGCCAAAAAGGATGGTGTGAAAAGAAAGAACAACAACAGCCCAGCCCAATAACACACTGTCTTCAACCTCCAGCTTCAAACTTTGAAAAAACGCGCGCCTCTTGCTTCAATGTCTAACTCCTGATTCCTTGATTTTTTGAACAAACTTCCAACACAAAAGATGTTAAGCATGAAGAGACGGTTCTAACCATATAAAGAACATGTCCTATCTCTCTAAGATGAGGGAGAATTTCTCTCCCCCTCTTTCCTGACCTAATTTTTCTATCATTTTCAGAGCTCAAATTCTCTCTACTCAAGCAAAAGAAATGAAAAGTAAAGCTATGTACATGTTCAGGGCTATGATTAGGACCTTGTTTCTTCACAAACTTAAGACTAAAGATGCCTAATAAGAGAGATACGAATTCAAACTTTTACCTGTGCAGTTGAACTTCTATGTGGAGAATGAGAGACTTTCAGTGCAATGTAATGATTGGAAAAGCTTCCTTGAGGCCCAGGGATGCTTTTTCAATGCTCACTTTGTCTTGAACCTTCTTGTATCAAGCTATTGAACTTCACCTGCAAGTCAAAGATGTGAAAATGGTGGAAGTGGTTAGAGCAACTACAGATCGTGCCTTAGCTTCTGGATAGCTTGCATATGTTGTAAGGAAGGTAGAGGAACAGGTTTGGACAGAAATGCTTGAAGGGATTGAGAGATTGCACTCAAACTGCAGGGGCACCCCTGTTTGTGCAGTTTGAGGATGATTCTGAGATGGAGGGTGTTTGAAAGGGAAATGGCTCGTGCAAAAGCTTCAATGTGGTCTATGGAATGTGTTTGATATCTTTTGTGCTGTGTTCTTTTGCTGATATGAGAGATAGCATATGTTATGGACCTTTCTTCACACTTAAGCTACCAAAAGCAAATTGGTGTTCTAGGTCAGTATAGGACCCCCTAATGTGCTGCATCAACTCCTCTTGATCAGTGTGTTATGCCTATAATCTTGTGCTAAGCAGATCTTCTATGTACTTGTTTGATTTACCAATTGACATAAAGCTAAACTTTTCAAAAATGGAAATTCCACTTTATCTAGTTTAGGATTAAACCATTATGCAATGTTAGAACACAAAGAACATGACCTTAACACATTGAATATGCATTAAATTATTGAGTATGAAATGGTTCAAGGACCTGTAATCAAGCATAAAGCAAGCTGATTTCAAATTGGCAAGGTTATGAACATGTCTTGATGAAGAACAAAAGTGAATTTTTGCCAACTTGTGAAATTCGAATCTCTCAAGTTATGAGGTTGTTTGATGAGTTCTTGGACATTTTGGAAAGCTTGGGATGTGTACTACAATCCATCTTTGAAATGCAATTTGAAATTCCAAGTGGAAGGGTATGAAAAGTGGCCTTGAAGTAGGGTAGAAAACCTTGTCAAAATAGGTCAAATTTCACTAAGTTAAAAGATGGTTTAGTGCCCTTATTCAAAAAATCCTAACTTGAGATACAAGCTTCAAATGAGAAAACTTTGTGAATCAAAGTTGTAGATTATGCAACAAGCTACAACTTTCATGTTTTGACTTTTGTTTGAATCCAAATGGATCATGGTGAAAAGATGGGGCAAAGTTGGGAAAAAATTAGGGTTTTTCATAACTTAGAAAAATTCTAAGTTATGGAAAATTCCATTTTCAAGCCCTAATTTGCATTTTGTGATTTCTTGGTGAACAAGTTTCATGATTTGGCATGTTTTAATAAAAAATGAATCTTGACTCTTGATTTTGACCAAAAAGTCAAAGTTTGACTTTTCAGTATACAGTCAAAATTGATCAATTGACTGGGAAATTCAACTGTCAATCTTGTGTACTTGGGATCTTTTGAGCTTGATGAACATGTCAAGATAATTCCATGGGGTCCTTGAGTCTATATGTGAGCTTGGTTTGCCATTGGCTAGGTCAAACAGTCAAAAATTGCCTTTGTGCAGTCAAAACCCTAAAAATGACCATTTTGCCCTTTTGATGATCTGATCAAATTTCTTGTGGAATTGTGATCCAAACTTTATCAAATGGTCCATGTGAGCTCATAATGTTGATGTGGATCAAATTTCATGAGGTTTGACTGTCAATTGGCCACAGTTGACTTTTTCCCCAATACAGCTGATTTCTAGGTCAACTGTCCAATTGACTGGGTAAAACTTGGAATCAAGACCTGAGACTTGGTATGGGTAAACTTGGGAGTCCAACATGAAGCATGAAAGTCATCTTAGGCATTTTAGGTCAAAGCATCCTTAGGAAAACACAAACCCTAATTTGAGTCCACAGTGCAAGGAGAAGCCTTGAGCAGAGGAAACCCTAACTGGATCTTGATCTTCAAAGGTCTTGTGATGAGAAAATGTTGAGGAAATGGGAGGGCAAATTTTGGGGTACAACACAATGCATATGATTATTTTCATTTTATCATTTAACATTTCAATGGATTTAACGTTTATAGACATATTGCAAACATCAAAATAATAACGCATTTGAAATACTAAAAACTTTTATTATAATAACTTCAAAATAGGTTACAAGTCTCAATGATCCCAAGTACAAGATGAAAATACAATCTAAAATCCTGAGAAAAGGAACTGATAGAGATTAATCTGTACGCTGGTGCTTCCCTGTGAGCCTAACAATCTGAGCTCTCAACCTCTGGTTTTCTTCCACATGTCTATGGAAATCTCCTTCCAATCACCTGAATCAGGAAGTGAACAACCAGAACCTGTTTGAGGCTTAGGGGAAAATAAATCCCCTTGCCTCTCTATAGACTCTACTGCTCGACTCTCAAGGATCTCGATCAAATCATCTTTCTCCTTCAAGTCTGCTCTATAGGAACTCTCTAAAGTCTGGAACTTGTTCTTCCAAGCATCCCTTTCCTGTTGCATCCTGACCAAAGCAAGTTGCAGCTCCTCTAGATCATATAACAAAGGAGGAGTGGTCTTCACAAATAGATCAGGCATGGGTGTCTCCCGAGTATATGGCATCTTCAACTGAATGGCTCTCGATCAGACCCGCTGAAGATATAGCTCCAAAGAAACAATGCCCCTAGGTCCTAAATCCTTCTTACTCTTCTTATAAATGCGACGCCAGGCCTTCGCAATCTTCTCCCTAGCTTCCCTGTGGTCTTCTCCTTCTTTCAGAAAGAAACTACTCAAATGAATGTTGTTTGGTTTATCCCTAATTGGATAACCAAGTTGTCGCCGTGAAAGATCAGGGTTATAGTTAATTCCTCCCTTTGTACCAAGAAGAGGTACATTGGGGAAACTACCACAACTGTCAATAATCTCCACATCCTGGTAAGCTCGATGATACCAATCAATATCCGAGTGAGTAAGTGCCATGATCTTAGAAGCCCAACGAGGTTCCTTCTTGACATCCCAAAAAGCATCAGACTGAGGCATATGAGAGATGAACCACTGGTACAACAAAGGCGTGCAACAGATAATCATTCCCCCATGATAAGAACTCTGAAGATGAACAGAGTAATAAGCATCACCCAATAGTGTAGGAACCGGGTTTCCAATCATGAAAATCCTAATGGCGTTAATGTGACAAACTTGTCCACATTAGGAAATAAGAATAATCCATAAGCAAGCAGAGCAAAGATAGCCTCAAAAGCAATCGTACTCTTTATTCTGGAAAAGTAACAAGCTTTCTCCAATAAGAACTGATAATCCTCTAATCCCTCCTTTGGTAGTCATATGGGCTTCCACCTCAGACTTCCCCAAATGAATTAAAGCATCATGTGGTTTTGGCTCATCCTTCAAACCAGTGAAAGGAACACGATCGGTAACGGGTAAATCCAATAGATAAGAATACTTCTCCAGTGTAGGCATCAACTTATAATCGAGAAAAGTAAAGCAGTGATACATCGAATCATAGAACTGGACCAAGGTCGAGATAATACCCTCCTTCATCTTGAGCTTCATGAGAGGAATAATGGATCCATACTTCTTCCGAAAGTCTGCAGAACACTCGATCTCTGGAATCAGACTGACCAACTCATCTATCTTGGGATACTTGAAACTGTATTTCCTGGTCTTTCTCTTTCCAAAATCCATGGTTAAAAGTACCTGAGATATTCACAAATAGTCAACCTTTAAATCCCTTGAAATATTATCTTCAAAAGATGCTTATGAGTGCATGGATGTATGAAGCAGCAATCACACACAAGATCACACATATAGGGTTCATAGGTTCAATGTCACGAGCATGAGGTCGAAGGTACTACTCATAAGGTGTTGGTTTAAAAAGTTATCACCTGCCGAACAAGGTTCTAAAGGTTCTCAGAGTCTATATCCTTCCTTCGGATATTACCAACTTCCCAATTAACTCGGTAATTAGTAATATTCTCAAGAAAGACTCATCCGAGCATAGTATCACGTGACAACTATTTCTGGATTACTCCGTCATAGCTTCTGCACTACACCTAAAAGGCCAAGATGGGTTTGGTATTCTATGATCCTCAGTTTCAGCAGGCTCCCAGGTCGAAAGTAGTACGTCTTCCCAATTACTCGGTAAACTACACTACAGTCAAAGGGGCCTCCACTGAGTGGGGGATCTCATGCCTTATTTTTTTGGATTACTCCCTCAAATTTAACATGACTATACCGCCCGTCCTATCTTAAAGTTTGCCCAAGTCCGGGTATAGGACTTATGAGTAATCACCAAGCACCCTGAAAACCAGGAAAATCCCAACAAACATATATACAAAATATAACACATAAACAACAATAGCACATATACAGATATAAACAAAGATAGGCTTAACCCACTTAGGGATGGACCAGCAAGGGGTCAATCTCTCCCCAGTGAAGTCGCCATTTTTCTATAGCAGTAGAAATGTTCAAGACTAAGCCATTGGATTGACTAGCCTTTATACAAATAAAAATAAAAATCGCCACCGCGCTTTATTGTTTCCAAAGGAATGGGAAAAGAGCGAATAACCCAAAAAATAAGGGGAAAGATTCAAGGTAAGGGGGTTGGTTATGCAAAGGGAAGATATTAGCACCATAAACATCTACGGTACTCCGCAAGAGCCTCTTTGTAAAATCTGCATTATTTTGGCTATAAAATGTGTTATATATAAAATGGATGGTGGAGGTGAGAAAATAAATATTTTTTATGATTTTTGCACCCATCGCGGTTGCGAACCTTTAGTGCCTACGTACCACCTTTCGTGCAATAGGGGATCAGGGTACACGTAGTTCCTCTTTTTAAAAAAATTTGAAATACAAATGTGTTGGTTGATTTTAAGAGATAAGACATCATCGTCATTATCCGTGTGGAAAACATACTTACTACCCACAATCATGAGGAAGGAGAATTTGCATCATCTCAAAGTGGAGGCTATGGCTTGGATTTTAAAATCAACAATGCCTCACTCAACACCCAAGTGGAAAATATCTCACTTCACTACATATTGTAAAAGTATAGTTGTTTGCATCACTACAAGGATTGACAAGAGTTCAACCTTTTGAGAAAAGTTTTAAAGATAAAAGCCAAAGTAGAAAAATGGTTTGAAATGAGATTGGTTGACTTTTAGTCTTCTCACAAAAAAGTGTCAAAGTACTATTAAATTGATTGAAGTTTATTTATGAATAATGATTTTGAAAATGCATGGACATAAGTCCAAGTTTATTACGAAAGCATCTGAAGTTTTAGAAACAAGAATAGTTTTCAAAAGGAGAGAGAGGATTTTTGAAATTGAAGAAGATGGGAGGAGAAGAAGAGACTATACTAAAGCATAAGGTAAAAGCTAAGGAGAAGAATCATCTAACCAACAAGAAGCCAAAGCTTGACATTATGAGCCAGGATAAAATTCCCATTCTTTGGATTGAAACCAAGCAAGCAAAGATACTAAACCTCTTCAAATATATTAAGTCTTCACGAAAATTCCAGATTACAAACAGAGAATGTAATTACAAAAACCTGCACACAAAAACAAACAAGCAACCCAATGTCTTGAGGTAAACCTCAAGAGCTCCAGACAAAATAATCATATGAGATTACAAGGTATCCATGATAGGCCAAAGTTTCTAATCCTAATTCCAAGAAAAAGTCCCATGCTCCATCATGCCAAGGATAGTAACCAAATAGTCCAAGTACCATTGAGAGTTTTTTAGGGTTTAAGTTGGTTATTAAGTATCTTAGAAAAAAGAAAAATAAAAGCTCAAGTGAGCAAAGTAAAAATGACAAGAAAATAAATGCCCAAATGAGCAAAGATGAAAATGGCATGAAATGTAAATGCTAAAAGTAAATAGTGCATAAAGCATAAAAGAATAAAAACATAAAATAAAATAAGTCAATAATTAGTGGTTAGTTGGATGACCATCTTGAAACTTGCATTTGGAACTCATTAGAGGATTGATAGAACCAAAGCCTCCACATAACAAGTTGCATTCGCTTTTTGTCAAGTATATCATCCATTTGGAATTCTCACAAGTACCATTTAATGATCAACAGTGTTTAAGTGATCCGCATTGACCAAAGGTGTTGTAGATCCATTAGAGGATTGGTAGAACCAAAGCCTCCACACAATGAATCTCAAGGTTATTGGATCAAAGAGATCCAATTAACATACTTGGGCTTGCAATCATAAGTTTGGGCCACGAATGATCATTTATTCGAATCGAGACAAAATTTAGCGCTATGTTAAGCAATCGTAAGTGGACTTATATAGAAGTCGCACCTATTTTGAGGCCGGTCAATAGCAATCTATGCACCATTTGTTTTGAGACATGATATAGAGATCATGCTCCGACAACATTTAGTGCAAGGAGAAGGGGATGAGATGAAGAGGAATTAGGGTAAAAAAATAAAACCACATTTGAATTAATATTTAATCGAACTATTATTAAAATCATTCGTCCATTTTTGTGGAGTTAAACTCAACACCATGGATCCAATGATGTTAATAAAGCCATGACCAAAAAATCAACCCAAGACAACTAGAAAATATTCACAAAAATAATATAGCATTTAATATATATATATATATATATATATATATATATATATATATATATATATATATATATATATATATATATATATATATATATATATATATATATATATATATATATATATATATATATATATATATATCTATATATATATATATATATATATATATATATATATATATATATATATATATATATATATAATGTTAAAATAAACTAGAAAATAATGAGGAAAATATCAATTATATTCAAATTAATCAAGATATGAAAAATAAGACCATAGAAAAATCAGAAATGGGTCCAAATATTTTTATAAATAATTTAGTAATTTTTAAAAGTCAGAAACTATTTTTAAACTATTTAAAATTTCTAAAACAAATATAAAATTGATCAAAAATAGTAAACCTCAACATAATATTCCATAAAAATTTCAGAAAGTCAAAAAATATGCAATATAATGTTTATGAATTTTTTCAGAATTAAAAAATGCCAGAAAGTATTTTTTAAGTAATTAAAAGAAAGCAAATAATATAAAAAATATAAACAATATCAAATGTTAAAATAAAAATGTAAAAAAATATTCATGAGATCAAAAATAATTCAAAGTATTTTTTATGAATTTTTCATAATTTTTGGATAAAAAATAAAAGAGTTATGAATTTTTGAAAATTTAATCAAATAAAACATAAAATCAGAAAATAAAATAAAACCAAAAAGATGTGGACCATCAGATCAAAGTCAAAACGCGTTAGTAAGCTAATCCAATAGATCAGACGCGCTGTGCTTGATATGGACCTTAGTGAAACACACATGTAATCAGAAAAAGGGCAACCAATGAAATTAAAACGCTTGGTACGCTATCATTGGCTGAGACGAGACATGTCATCGTCTTCAACCTCCATACACCCTGCAATGGGGATTTTGTGAGATCCTTCAAATGGAAAAATTAGGATCCCTGGCTAGCATCATTGAACTTGTCTCTTCAAGACGATTCTAACACAACCATCGCGCCAAATTTATGTAAAGTATGGAGAGAGATATGAATCAAAACACAGAAAAATAGCGAGCACCTTCAATTTGAGATTTCTCTCTCAATTCTCAATGAATTTAAAAATTGTAAGCAGCATTAGAATCAGACAAAGGAGTAGAACAAATTAGTGCTTGATTTGGATCCAATTGGTGGAGAATTCTACCTTTTCGAAGTTCAAGTAAGAAGCTCTGAAACTGGACTTCTGTAGCTTGGATTATGGGTCGTTTTGATTGGTTTAAGTGCTGGAGAGTTTATATGAAGTTCAAGGATGATGAATGCACACATAATTTTTGAAAAGGAAGCTTAAATTTCAAAAACTGAATTCAACAAAAGTGGGTTCGTGTGAGGTTTTGGCAGGGTGTTCTTGGCTCTCTAAGCTTGGGAAATTGAATGGGGGATGACCCTCTATTTATATGGAAGTGAATGGGAATGAAAATTTGAATAAACAAGGAAGTTTGGAGGGAAATTGAGCAAGGGTCGAGCACGAGTGAAGTGTGACTTCATTTCCATCAAAACTCAGGCAAACCTTGCGTTTTGGGGTGCTAATCACTTCTGGCAAGTTTGCTAATCAAGTTTAAATCAAAAACACGCACAAATCTTGTGTTTAGAAGTCACATTATGGATTTAAAAATTCTAACTTGGTGAGAAATTCTGTTTCAAGTTACCAATTTTAAAACAATGACATTTTCAACTCAAGGGGTCTTAGGACATGATTCTTGATGTTTTAGAAAGATGATGTTACAATCTTTGAAATGGAAAAAGAATGAAATCAAATGGATGCTTGAGCTGAAAGTTACATGGAGTCAAAGTTGAAGAAAAAGAGTTGACTTTCCATAATTAGAAAAATTTCAAACTCTTCTTTAAAAATGACCTATAATCTCTTACATCCAAACATGGCCTTCCACTTAGAATTTATCTTGACTAAAAAATATGGAATGAAGTAGACCTCTTGAATGACATTTTGCAATTTGAACCACTCAAAATCTCAAAATTGAGCAAGTTATGACTTGTTGAAGTTGGCCAAAAATCATGAAATGACCTATAATCTCTTGCATTCTTAAGGCAACTTCCATCCATTTTCTCACTTTGCACATAAAATAAGGCACGAAGTACACATCTTTAGGATCATCATTAAAAAATAATGGTCCCAAGGTGATAAAAATTGACCAAGTTATGATCATTTGAAATCATATATGGAAAAATGGGGGTTCATCTATATGACTTGTAATCTTTCTTCTTCATTAAGTTCCTTCCACATGAAAACTCTTTGGAACTTTTGAAGTGATTTATTGGTAACTCTTTGAAGAAAAGAATGTTTTTGGAATCACTCAAAAATACCAAAAGATGAGCAAGATATGCCCCTTTGAAGTCCAAAACCCTAGCTTCTAGATCAAGAGAATGCTTGGTGGAACTTTGCCAAATTTGAACAAACTTTTTGTGCCAATATCCTTCCTTTGTGAATAGGATTTGTTGAGGATGATGATGAGGACTCATGGCCACCAAAACTACTTCCATACCAAATTCAAAACAACTTCATTGGTGAGGTTTGAATATCTCAAGCTTTGACTAGGGTATGGAAATAAACTCATGAACCCATGATACAACTTGTTAATCCTCATTGCCTTTACCTACATTATTAACAAGTAAGACAAACCAATATTTTATTTGTTATTTTAGAGAGAAAATCAAAGCAAAATATCCATGTTCACCAAAGAAAACAAGTCAAGGTGCTTGGTAACTCCTCAAAGAGCACAACTAAAGATAGGGAGAAGAACCAAAAGCCTTAATGTGATTTTGTGGTGATTGAAACAATATGGTATGATGAAGGGATCTTAGGGGCAAAAATTGGGGTACAACAGGTTGTAACATTTTCAATAACCATTTCAAGGATCTCAAGGGTCTATGATGCAGGGTCACGTTGAACTAGACGTCTAGTAAGGGGAAAGAGGATTTATTTTCCTCTAACCAAATGCCGTCAAAGATCAAGTACAACAAACTATAGTTAAGGGATACAACCCACTCGACATGGTGAGCTTAATTCTCATGGAAGGACATCCACCGATACAAAGTTCTTACATCAAAGCTGTAAGTGACTACTAACATTTACCCCTCGAGATCCTTGAAAACATGCATCCACATATCATGCACCATATCATGACAGGTTTCTCCCATACAGGTCTCCTTATCTTCCTACTGTTTATTTCAGTAAGATGGATATGGAACAAACGATGAAAGACATCCAGTCTCAAAACGCCCAACTTTAACAGATGTTCTTGAATCTATCCAAGGGACAAGAAGAGGTGAAGGCGCTTCTCAGAAGGGGCATGGACGTGGGGAATCCAGAGGGCACAAAGGATGATCAGTTGGAACGGCTACAAACCGAGATAGCCACAATGAAAGTCCAGATGATGGGACAACTGGTGGGTCAGATGGCTTTCATCCAAAACTTGGCTCAGGGACAAGAAGAGCTGAGAGTCCTCATCAACAAGCTTCGTCAAGACAGATGTAACCAAATGGGGAAAACAACTAGAATTGGGGATCAAGTCATCATTCATCCTCCCATGAGACAAGAAGCCGGTTTGGGGGAGAGAATACCTTCCCAATTTTCTTCCACGTCACGGGCCCAACAACGACTTCGTCAACATCAACTGAAAAATCAGCAAAGGCAAAGTGATCCCAAAAGACAGTTTACCAACATCAACATACCACTGTCTCAAGCTTTGCAACACATGTTAAGGATAAAGCTGATAACACCAATAAGACCTCATCCAAATCCCAAAACTTATTCTCCCAACTACAATCCTGATGCCAGGTGTGCCTATCATTCCAACAGTCCTGGGCATGATACAAACGATTATCGGACGCTGTGATGCGGTGGGAGAACTGACTATAGGTTTTGCGTTTGTATTCGCAAATGTTTCGGTTGAGCAAGAGTCGCCACCGACTTTTTATTTTATCCTAAGGAAAGGTTAAAAAGCACAGCAAAAACCTTTGAGATGTTTTCTTGGGTTCGGGGAGTAGATTATAGAAAGGGAAGGTATTAGCACCCTTTCTATCCATGGTTATCCATGGGCTCTTAGTTACTTGATTAGATCAACTTGCCTTATTTTTCAATTGTTTGAAATGGTGCTTTGTGTGTGTGGGTTTGAAAATGTTTTGAAAAGAAGCCAATGTGGTGGCAACCTTTGTAATGATCCATGTTGGGATGTATATAAAGGTGTATGTCTTTTAAAAAGGTTTTCATTTGTTTTTGAAAGTTGTTTTGAAAGTGTAGTGATGTGTGGTTTGAAAATAGGCAAGTGTTTTGTTTTGCAAGTTTGATCCAAGTAACTAAGAGGTTGTCTACTCCTAAATTTCTCAAAGATTTCTCCTATGTTTTTTTTAACCCTTTTAACAATTTTGTTCCACCATTGCATTTGGTGGACAATCTTGTGTTAGGATGTGAAAGGGACGGGCGCGGGTCATCGTTTAGACCATAATTGCAATGGTGCCAAGTATCTTTGGGCAATTTTTCCTTTAAGGGACTTGATCATTTTTAGGCAACTTTCGAAAGCGTCATCGAGGGACTATGATCATTTGATTGTTTTGTTTTGCCCAAAGAGACCTAACATGCAATATGGCCCATTATTGAAGGCAACAAGTGGAATACCCTAGGGGTGCAAGTGTGATTAGTGTTGTCCATTTTCATGCTTGTTTATCTTGAAATTAGGTCAAACTATTTTGGTTAATTGATTTGCATACAAACCCTAATTCTAGCATGGTATAATTAGAAAGCATTAAAGTGCGAAAAATAAAGTTCCTAAGTTATTACAACACAATATATATGGGAAGGGGGGTACAAATGTTCAAATGGGGGTATTTTGACAAGGAATTTAAACCTAGACTATTACATCAAATATTGAATTATACAAATTATTTAATATACAATAATTAAATAAAAATGGAATAAATATGCAAGATGCAAAAAAAATTTTTATGTGTATGAAAAAAAAAGTATTTTTTTATGTGTCAAATAAGAAAAATAAAAAGTATTATTTTTTTGGATTTTTTATGTATTTAGGGCAAAACCCTAATTTATTAAATAAAAGGTATTAATTATTTAATATGTACAATATTTATTTATTATATACAAAAATAAAATAAAAATGAAGTATATTTGTCAAAAAGGTATTTTTAATATTAATAAAAATAAAAATGTGTATATTTTGTATTTTTTTCTAAATATGCTAATAAATATGTATGTATTTGTATTATTTACTAAATATATATTATATATACAAAATAATAATATTTAATATTAAAAAAAAAGTATATTTTATATAAAATATTTTCAGAAGATAAAATAAAATAAAAATGGAAAATAAAATGTGTTTGCACTATTTTAATATTTTTTAAATAAAAGTATGTCTATATATTTATTTATGTACAAATAACCATTTAAACAAATAAATGCCTAATAAATACAAAAATGGTTTAAAAAAATATTTTTATATTTTTAACATTATGAGAAAAAATAAATAAGTCAGGACAAAAAAGAAAAGGTCAAAAAATCATAAAAATAAGCATAATGGGCCAGGGGGGTTCAAAAGTAATAAAAGGGTGCAAAAAGAAAGTCAACTCAGGCCCAGCCCAAGAAGACTTCATCTTCAACCTCAGAACATGTTTGAACAACCATCCACGCGCGTTTTCTATCTCCCAATTCCTGGACTTTCAAGCAAAACTCACAACATGAAAAATGTAGAGCATTAAAAGACGAATCCAGACATATAAAGAACTTGACTTAACTCTCTAAGATGAGAGAGATTTCTTCTCCCCCAATTCCTGACCTAGTTTTTGTTCCATGTTCAGACATTAAATTCTCACAGCACACATAATATAAATGAAAACTAATTACATGGGCATGTTCAGGGCTATGAATGTGACATATTTTCTTCACAAACCTAAAGCTAACAATGCCTGGATAGAGAGATACGAGTTCATGAACTTACCTGTTCAGTTGGAGTTGTATCTGGTGATGGAGGTACTTTCAGTGCAAGGTGATGATTGGTACAACTTCCTTGATGTCCAGGGATGCTATTCCAAGTTTTACTTTGCTTTGAAACTAGCTGAATCGAGTTATAGAACTCCACCTGCAAAACAGAAAAATGAAAATGGTGATGTTGAAAGGGAGTGTTACAGGTCGTGTTTGAGGTTTGGAATAGCTTCAAGGGATGTTGTGGGATGTGTTTGAGGTGATTTTAGCAAGAATGCATGAAAGGATTGAGCTATGGAACTCAATCTGCAGCAGGTCCCCTGTTTTGGCAGTTTGAGGGTGATTCTGTGTTTGAGAGGGTGTTGGAGATGGTTGGCTCGTGTTCTAGCTCAGGTTTGATGATTAGAAAGTGTTTGACAAGTTTGCTTAAGCTTGTGTTAGCTGAGATGAGAGTTGTGTTATGTTATGCTAGCTTTCTTCAACTTTAAGCAACAAATGTCCACTTGAGTTTTTAGACTGATAGAGGCCCCCTAATGTGCTGCATACCTTGGCCTTGATCAGTGTAATTAGCTCATAAACTTGTGCCAAAGAGATTTGCACTGTACTTGCTTGGATTGTTAATTGACATAAAGTGCAACTTTTCTAAAATGGATATAATGCTTTATCTAAAAATGGCTTAATCTTGCATACAATGTCCAAACTCATAGAACAACACCTTGGCACAAAGGATTGGCATTAAATTATGGAGTGTAGATGAGATAAAAGACCTGTAATCTAGCTTAAGGCATGCTGAGTTCAAAAATGCAAGGTTATGGATATGTAACTTGGTCATGAACAAAGTGAGTTTTTCCCAACTTGCCAAATTCGATTCTCCCTAACCATGAGGTTGTTTGATGAGTTCTTGGACATTTTGGAAAGCTTGGAATGTGTACTACAATCCATCTTTGAAATGCAAATTGAAATTCCAAATGGAAGTATGTGAAAAATGGTCTTGAAGTTAGGCAAAAATCCTGCCTAAAATAGGTCAAATTTTCTCTAAGTTAAGAATGGTTTGGTACCCTTGTTCCAAAAATTGTAACTTGAGCTACAAGCTTCTTTTGGGAAAACTTTGTGAATCAAAGTTGTAGATTTTTCAATAGGCTACAACTTTCATGTTTTGACTTTTCCTTGAATCCAAATGAATCTTGGTGAGAAAGTGGGACAAAGTTAGGAAAAAATTAGGGTTTTTCATAACTTAGAAAAATTCTAAGTTATGAAAAATCTTCATTTCAAACCCTAATTTGCAATTCTTGATTTCTTGATGAACAAGTTTCATGATTTGGCATGTCTTGATGAAAAATTAATCTTGACACTTGATTTTGACCAAAAAGTCAAAGTTTGACATTTCAGTATACAGTCAAAATTGATCAATTAACTGGGAAATTCAACTGTCAATCTTGTGCACTTGGGATCTTTTGAACTTGTTGAGCATGTCAAGACAATTCCATGGGGTCCTTGAGTCCATATGTGAGTTTGGTTTGCCATTGGCTAGGTCAAACAGTCAAAAATTGCCTTTGTGCAGTCAAAACCCTAAAAATGACCATTTTGCCCTTTTGGTGATCTGATCAAATTTCTTGTGGAATTGTGATCCAAACTTGACCCAATGGTTCATATGAGTTCATAATGTTGATGTGGGTCAATTTTCATGAGATTTGACTGTCAATTGGCCACAGTTGACTTTTTCCCCAATACAGTTGATTTCTAGGTCAACTGTCCAATTGATTGGGCAAAATTTGAAATCAAGACTTGAAACTTGGTATGGATAAACTTGGGAGTCCAACATGAAGCATGAAAGTCATCTTAGGCATTTTAGGTCAAAATATCTTTGTGCAAACACAAACCCTAATTTGGGTCAACAGTGCAAGGAGAAGTCTTGAGCAGAGGAAACCCTAACTGGACCTTGAGCTCCAATGGTATTGTGATGAGAAAATGTTGAGGAAATGGGAGGGAAAATTTTGGGGTACAACAGTTGCCCCTGTTCAATCTTCTTGAACCTGAAGAGTTAGATTGGCAAGTTTGCCTTTCGTGACTCGAGGGTAAAAGGAGATTGGACACTAGAGTGCCCGGAAATTTGCACTCGCATGTTGGAGTATCAGTAATGTGATGTCGGGAATGGGCTTATAGATGCCATTTGGAGAGATGGTGGATAGGGAGATGGGCTTATAGATGCCATCTGGAGACGTGACAGAACCTTGTCGGGAATGGGCTTATAGATGCCATTTGGAAGTGTTGATCGCATAAGAGATTCCTTAGCGATAACTTGTGTATTTTGAGAAAGACAGATGTTTTCCTGGCTTGTTATAGGTGTTTAATCTTCAATCTCCTCATGCAGATATGCCCTGGCTAGATACAGGTGTCGAATCTACAATTGGTTGCTCACAGATATGCCCTGGCTGGATACAGGTATCGAATCTGAAAATAGTCGTCAACAGATATGCCCTGGCTGGATACAGGAATTGAATCTGGGATTAGTCGTCAACAGATATGCCCTGGCTGGATACAGGAATCAAATCTTCGAACTCTTCAGATGTGCCCTGGCTGGATACAGGAATCGAATCTGGAATGGTGACAGCTGATAGATATGCCCTGGATGGATACAGGAATCGAATCTTCAAACTCTTCAGACGTGCCCTGGCTAGATACAGGAATCGAGTCTGGAAATAGTCGTCAACAGATATGCCCTGGCTGGATACAGGAATCGAATCTTCAAACTCTTCAGATGTGCCCTGGCTGGATACAGGAATCGAATCTGGAAGCTCTTCAGATGTGCCCTGGCTAGATACAGGAATCGAATCTGGAAACTCTTCAGATGTGCCCTGGCTAGATACAGGAATCGAATATGGAATTGTGACAGTTGAAAGTAGTTGTCTTTTGGATTGTCTTTTTCCCTGAAAAGGCAAAACATCAGTTGTATGCAATGTCATGATGTATGAAATGATATAGTGTTGTATGCACTTTATCATGTATGTAAGCAAGATGTATGAAATGTGAAATGTTTATGAATGTATTTTCGTCTAGGAAAATAAATCCTTGACGACCGGCCGGGGAATTAAATCCTGGGCTGACGTTTGAAGAGTAGAGTTCTTCGCTTCCGCTAGGGATGATGGTTGCAAGAATACACCGGTAGGAAAAGATGGCTCCGTTGGGGAATAAACTTATTGGAGAGATTACTCTGAGGGGAATTACTCTGTGGGAAGAGATACTTCGCTGAAGTTTTGATGAGAGGCCCGCTGAGGATTTCAATGATGGATTCCGCTGGGGATAACAATGATAAACTCCGCTGGGGATTTTGTTGATAAGTTATGTTGGGGAACTTTGATGAACTTCGCTGGGGATAGGAAGAACTTCGCCGAGGACGATCTTCCGTGGTAATTAGTTGAGGATAACCCAATTATAAGCCCTTGTGAGGAATAACTTTGAATAAAGCTCAGGAGAGACGTCCGTACTCTGCAGGGGATAAGCTTCAAGAATCTTACTGGGGGATAAGCTTCAAAACCTGCCGGGGATATGAATTTCCATTTTCCTGGGGAAACCTTCAGACTGTACTGGTAAATGGTTCCATTGGGGTGTCTAATATACCGCCGGGGAACAATCTTAGATCAAGACTGCCGGGGATGCTTGTTGACGAATGCTTATACTCCGCTGGGGAATGTTGATATCTTCTGGGGATACCCAACTTCCTTTAGGCTGACCGTAGACTAACTCTGCTGGAGGAGAGTGTTGCTGACTTGCTAGGGGAACAGGGTGCCTATTGTAGGGCTGATGATAGACTAACTCTTCCTGGGGAGAGCATTGCTGAATCTTGTCTTACTATGTGGGGAGTTGAGATAACTTGGTCACATTCTTCAGTTGAATCTACCTTGGTACCTTGGCGGATAAAGCAACTAGACTGCCTGGACAATTCTACATTGCCCCTACTTCTGATGTCACCTGTAATTAGTATTTTGTTTCATATGCAAGTATTTATGAATTAGCAATTTAATGTCAAATGCATATATCAAAAATGAACATTGGACGTTCTTCGCAAGACAAAACAGAAAAAGGAAAAACAATTGGCGATTTGTTTGGAAAAGTGAACTTGTATTGATTTTGAAATTTGCCTGTGAATAGGCGTTTTTTGTACAAGAGGCCGACGTCCTAGTAAGAGAATGCCGCCGAATAACATAGAGTTTATACAATTTTGAAAAGGAAACAAAACAGCTATGTGCACAATATTCCCACTGGGTTCCAACTCTGCTATCGCCTTTATGTCTTCAAGCGTCTCATCACTTTGCCGCTTAGTTGAAGATGAAGCTGATTGATCGATGCCGAAGTCTGAGCCAGATAATTGATGCCGAATTCTGGATGCAAAGTGACCCTAATGAGACATAGTGTTACGCTTTATCCCTAACTTTTGCCTGGACCGCCCTTTCGGGTTTTCAGTCCACCGGGATACCCATTTTTGCCCAAGCCGCCTTTTCAGGTTTTCGACTTGCCGGGTGTACAGATTTTTTTTTCATTTTATCCCTTATTTTTGCCTAGGTATGTCAACCTAGAGGGTCTTTTATTCATGCGTAGTATCTTTTTACTATGTCTGCATTAGCAGGGTGAGGAAGGTCGTCACTATCCATGGTGGTTAGAATCATGGCTCCTCCTGAGAACACATGTTTAACCACAAATGGCCCTTCGTACGTAGGGGTCCATTTGCCCCGGGGATCACTTTGAGGAAGGATGATACATTTGATTACCAGGTCCCCAACTTGATACTCTCGTGGTCTGACTTTCTTGTTAAATGCCCTGATCATCCGTTTTTGGTACGTCTGACCATGACAGATAGCGGTGAGTCTCTTTTCGTCAATCAGGTTTAATTGATCAAGTCGAGTCTGAATCCAGTCATCTTCACTCAAGTCTACATCCTTCATTATCCGGAGAGAGGGTATCTGGACTTCAATCGGCAAGACTGCCTCCATGCCGTAGACCAAGGAAAAAGGAGTTGCCCCGGTTGACGTCCTTGCTGAGGTACGGTACCCATGAAGAGAAAATGGTAACATCTCGTGCCAATCTTTATAGGTCACTGTCATCTTCTGCACAATCTTTTTGATATTCTTATTAGCTGCTTCTACAGCTCCATTCATCTTCGGCCGGTAAGGAGAAGAGTTGTGGTGCTGTATTTTGAATTGCTCGCAGAGCTCAGTGATCATCTTGTTGTTAAGATTGGTACCATTGTCCGTAATGATCCTTTCTGGTACACCGTATCGACAGATTAGATTATGCCGAATGAATCGTGCCACAACGCTCTTGGTTACCGTGGCGTAGGAAGCTGCCTCAACCCACTTTGTGAAGTAATCGATCGCTACCAAGATGAAGCGATGCCCGTTGGATGCCGTTGGTCGGATCTCGCCGATCATATCGATGCCCCACATTGCAAAAGGCCATGGTGCCGTTAGGACGTTCAGAGGAACTGGAGGGATGTGCACCTTGTCAGCATAGATCTGGCATTTGTGACAAGTTCGAGAATGTTGGTAACAGTCGGCTTCCATTGTGGACCAGAAATATCCTGCCCTAAGGATTTTCTTTGTCATGGTGTGTCCACTGGAATGTGTTCCGAATGTACCTTCATGTAGTTCTACCATGATCTTCTCTGCTTCAGCTTTATCCACACAACGCAGTAGAGTTGAATCATGGTTTTTTTTAGAAAATGCCGTTGCTGAGGAAGAATTTTGCCGCAAACCTTCTCATGAACTTCTTGTCGTTGACAGATGCACCTTCAAGGTATTCCTGAGTTTCCAAGTATCTCTTTACCTCATGATACCAGGGTTTTTCAGTCACTGTCTCATCCTCAAGATCACAACAGTATGCCGGTTCGTCCAACTTCCAGATAATGATCCGGGGAGCCTCATTGTCCCATTTGACTTTGAACATTGAAGACATCGTAGCTAGTGCGTCCGCTAACTGATTCTCCTCTCTTGGGAAGTGCTCAAAAGTTATCTCTTCAAAGTGGGGAAGCAAAGTCAACACATACTCCTTGTAAGGAATAAGATTTGGGTGTTTCATATCCCACTCGCCTTTGATCTGATTGATCACGAGAGCGGAATCTTCAAAGACACTCAGAAACTTGATCCTTAAGTCGATTGCAGCTTGAAGACCCATGATACATGCCTCATACTCCGCCATGTTGTTGGTGCAGTTGAAACATAGCCGGGCGGTGAGTGGAGTATGAGTACCTTTGGGGGATATGATCACAACGCCGATACCATTACCCAAAGCGTTGGAGGCTCCGTCAAAATGCATAGACCATCGGGATCCTTCCTCAGGTCCTTCATCCGGTCCAGGCACTTCACAATCTGTTACTACCATGATATCTTCGTCCGGAAATTCAAAGTTTAAGGATTGGTAATCGTCTACGGGTTGGTGTGCCAAATGATCTGCCAGTACACTTCCTTTGATTGATTTTTGAGTGGTATACTGGATATCATATTCTGTCAAGATCATTTGCCATCTTGCTATTCTTCCAGACAGAGCAGGCTTTTCGAATATGTACTTGATGGGATCCATCTTTGAAATCAACAAAGTAGTGTGAGTCAACATATACTGTCTCAGCCGGCGAGCAGCCCATACCAGAGCGCATCAAGTTTTCTCGAGCAGTGAGTACCGAGACTCACAGTCGGTAAACTTTTTGCTCAGGTAATAAATAGCGTGCTCTTTTCGGCCAGACTCGTCATGCTGCCCCCAACACACACCCCATTGAATTGTCAAGCACTGTCAAGTATAGTATCAGAGGTCTCCCTTCCACTGGTGGCATAAGAATGGGTGGCTCTTAGAGATACTCCTTTATCTTTTCGAAAGCAGCCTGACATTCATCGTTCCAACGCACTACTTGATCTTTCTTCAGCAGTTTGAAGATTGGCTCACAGGTAGTAGTTAGATGCGAGATGAATCGGGCAATGTAATTTAGTCGTCCCAGAAAGCCTCTGACTTCTTTCTCTGTCTTGGGAGTCGGCATCTCTTGTATGGCTTTTACCTTGGCAGGGTCCACCTGAATACCTTTATCGCTTACAATGAAACCTAGCAATTTTCCAGACCTCACCCCAAAGGTACATTTGTTTGGATTCAACCTCAGCTTGTACAACTTCAGTCGGTCAAACAGCTTCCGCAGATGGTCAAGGTGTTCCTCCTTAGTTTGGGACCTTGCAATCATGTCATCAACGTATACCTCAATCTCATGATGGATCATGTCATGAAATAAAGCAATCATGGCACGTTGGTAGGTTGCCCCAGCATTTTTCAACCCGAATGGCATGACCTTGTAGCAGAAGGTGCCCCACTGAGTCACAAAGGTAGTCTTTTCCATATCTTCTGGAGCCATCTTGATCTGATTATACCCTGAAAAACCATCCATGAAGGAGAATACCTTGTGTTGAGCAGTATTGTCAATAAGAACGTCGATGTGAGGCAGAGGGAAATCATCTTTGGGGCTGGCCCTGTTCAAATCCCTGTAGTCGACACACATTCTGACCTTACCGTCCTTCTTCGGCACTGGCACCACGTTGGCAACCCACTGAGGGTAAGAAGTTACTGCTAGAAACCCGGCATCGAATTGCTTCATAACTTCAGCTTTGATCTTTTCGGACATCTCTGGACGCATACGACGGACCTTTTGCTTTACCGGAGGGCAATCTTCCTTGGTAGGCAGGTGATGAACCATAATGTCGGCATCCAAACCAGGCATGTCTTCGTAAGACCAAGCAAATATTTCCATGTAATCATGTAGCATCTGGATCAATCGTTGCTTCATGCTGAGCTCTAGATTGGCACCAATCTTGACTTCTTTTCTATCTGTCTCAGTACCCAGGTTTATCGTCTCCTTCGGCTCTTCATGCGGCTGAATGGCCCTCTCTTCCTAGAGTAGCAGTCTTGCGAGTTCACCAGGAACTTCACAATCATCTTCACCTTCGTCTTCGGCCAAGTTGATCGGATTTTTGAAGTCATAACTGGCAGTAGCAGAGCTGTCACCAGTGAGATCCAGAGTGGATTGAAACCTGTATAAGTGAGTGTGTGTAAATATAGCTGTTTTGCAATATATAACACAGAAAGAAAAAAGAGCACAAGATTTGAAATGCAACAAATGTCCGATGTTTTGATTAATGATATATGGAAATGTCATACAAAAAGCCCTCACAAATGGAGCTACGGTGCCCCGGGTAGGACACCGAGCCAATAAAAGTTTCAACATATTGTTTGTTACAAATTGAAAATCAAAAGAGTTAATTACTGTGTGACAAATGTAATAGGTGTAAAATCCTTTGCCGTCCAGTTGCTTGGTCCGTTGCTGGTGGTTGGATAGATCCAACTGTCAAACTCCACTTCCTCTACGTCCTCCTCGATAGCATTCACCCTTGGGTTGGTGATGAACACCGGAGCCTTTTTGATCCTTTCCTTGCGAACAGCTCTCTGAGCCTCTGCAGTGAAGCCCAGCCCAAACTTGTCGTTCTTTTGAGTGAAGTCAGGAAGTTGACCCCAGTTTGCACAATTGCCTTTCTCGATTACAGCCCGGGCATCCTTCAAGGAAGCCATCTTCAGAGGAAAGTCTTCTTCAACCACTGTCTCAGCCGACGCCAACGTTGGAGGTACCTCCTCAAAATGCTGAAAGGGGGTTTCAATAAACTCCCCGTCCATCTCGATATACCGGAATGAATTCAAGTGACTTACCATGTATTCCTCCTCGCCCTGCACAATAACAATCTTCCCTTTGACAGGGTATTTGAGCTTTTGGTGTAGAGTGGATGTTACTGCCCCAGCATTGTGAATCCAGGGTCGACCCAACAAGCAGGAATAAGATGGACGAATATCCATTACGTAGAACGTTGAGTCGAAGACTTGGGAACCCACACGAATAGGAATGTCTACCTCACCGTGAACCATCCTCTTAGAACCGTCGAAGGCTCTAACAATGATGTTACTAGGTTTCAATTCCAGGCCCTCACAATCCAGGCGATCTAAGGCCTTCTTGGGCAAAACATTCAGGGAAGAACCGGTATCCACCAACACGTGTGCGAGAGTAGTGCCCCTGCATTCTATGGAGACGTGCAGGGCATCATTGTGATTTTTCCCTTTGGCGGTAAGGTCAGCATCTGAGAACCCCAAACCATTGTCAGCTGTCAAATTAGCCACACAGTCAGTGAATTGATCTGCAGAGGTCTCTTGCAGCATATGGGCCGTTTTCAGAAATGAAATCAGGGCCTTTGCATGGGCATCTGAGCATAGCAGTAATGATAGCATAGAGATTTTGGAGGGGGTATGCCCCAACTGTTCAACAACATTGAAGTCACTCTCTTTAATGATTTTAAGGATTTCCTCCATTTCTTGTTGGGAGGCTTCAACAGCAGTCTTTTTTGGTGCCTCCGTCCGGGCAGGCAAATTGGTAGCAACTTCTTTGCCCCGAGCATCAGAGGACTCGGCGGCAGTAGTAGACACAGGAACTTGATTTGGAACATGCACACTTGCGGGTGTGATGATAAGAGGTTTTCGGATAACTGGTGGTGCAATGTCAGGCGAGAAAAGCCTGCCACTGCGAGTAATCTTGGCGGGACCAGTGATGTTACTGATACTGGTACTGGTGTTGAACTCCTGCTTCACTCCAAGCACATACACGTCTTCCCCGTAGTGCCATGGGACATCCTTGTTAGATTCATAGGGGAGAGGCCCCGGAACAGTAATAGTAATGGGTGCAACAGACATAATTTGGACTGGCTTCCTCGGGAGAGCCTTGGTAGGATTGTTGAAAATTGTGACGACAGATACTTCTTCAGCGGAAACAAACGGAACAACAGTTTTCTTGAACAGAATTTCTTTGCTATCCATCAGGCTTTGGATGCCTGATTTCAACAGCGGACAACCGGTAGGGATAACAGCACACAGGAGGCAACCCTTGCTACAACCCGGAAATAAACCGGCTAGTAGTAAGTTCCTCTTAACAGTCAAAAGAGGGGTAGCAACATCATTAACCGAAACAGTATACAAATCTTCCTCGACGGCATTTACTCTATACTGGGGCATAGGAGCAGTTACAGCATTTGGCCTCTCAGGCGCCTCAAACTGAATTTCCTTCGCGTCGATAAGGTCTTGCACCTTATTTCTCAGGGCCCAGCAATCATCAGTAGTATGCCCGGGGCTATCAGAATGATAAGCACAACGGGCATTTGGGTTATATTTAGGAGATGCAGTGTTCACGGCCTTCGGAGCCTCTTTGATGGTCACCAAGTTGGTTGATAACAGTTGCGGTAAGATTTGTGACAAGGTCATACTCAGCCGAGTATACTGCCTCTTGGGCCTTTCACCTCTTTATTGATTGTACTGTTGAGGAGCAGCAACATGCTTTGAAATTACTAAGGCATTGACGGCTTGACGGCTTTCTGGCTTGACTTGTCTTCTAGGACCATAGACGACACTTGCTTCCTTCTTGAAAGGCCTCTTCTCAGTACTTGCGGAGGCAGCTTTCTGTATTTTTCCTGACCTGATACCGGCTTCTATCCTTTCACCCGTCAGAATCAAATCCGTAAACCCAGCTGAGGAATTTCCAACCAGATGATTGAAAAATGGACCAGACAAGGTCCCTATAAACATATCAACCAGCTCACGATCAGTCAATGGAGGCTGCACCCTGCCAGCCAAATCTCTCCATTTTTGTGCATATTCTTTGAACCCTTCACCCGTTCCTAGAGACATACCCTGAAGTTTGGTACGCGTAGGAGCGAGGTCAGAATTGTATTGATATTGTCTATAAAATGCGGTCGCCAAATCTTCCCAATGTCGGATACTAGTTCCATCTAGTTGGTAGAACCACTCAAGCTGTGACCCCGAAAGGCTATCTTGGAAGAAGTGGATCCAAAGATTTTTGTCTGCCGTGTAAGGTTGGATCTTCCTTATGTACGACCTTAGATGCAGCTTTGGACAGGAAGCCCCGTCGTATTTGGCAAAGGCAGGCGCCTTAAACTTGTGTGGGATTACTACCCCAGAAGATAACCCCAAATCTCCGAAATCCAGCCCCGGCACATTCTGAATCTCCATGGCGCTCAAGCGGTCCTCTAATTGCTTGTATCGGTCAGCAGCAGGTGGGTATTGTTCGTCATTGTAATCCGTCTCGTTGTCAAAGAATGCCGGACTAGGAGCTCCTCCCCCTTGGGGACTGTCTTTCTCTGCAGAGGAAGTAGTTGGATCAGGTTCATTATGGAGTGTGTTCCCAAACCTGCGTCCAGTATTGAATAACGCAGTCCTCTTCTTCTTCTTCTTCTTTAGGAGTAGAGCCTTCAACTCTTGCTGACCTTGGGCCAGGCTCATGACCATCTCTTGAAACTGGGCATTTTGGGCCTGGAGGGCCTTGATTGCTTGCTCACTGGATGATTCTGGATTCATGATGACTGTTCAAAATAAACAGCGAAGAAGATTAATCAACCTGTAGAAAAAGGAGTACCTCTTATGCACATGATGCATGAGATGCTATCTATGCAATGCATTTAAGGATTTTAGAAATTCACAATTGTTGCAAACAAAAAAGAACGCACGTCATATTAATAAGAAAAGATTTGTTAGTACATAAATGCCCCATGGGCCAAATATTACAAAAACAACTTCTCAAGGTAAAAAGACGTTGCGCATCCTCTTTGGCGCAATGTAGGTGTTGAGGGCTTCTTGCTCATGGAGTCGGAGGGTGAGCTATAAAACCTTCTTCTCACTGGCGTAGAAGCTGGCTTCAAAAGTGTTCCATTCCTCCTTGAGTTGGATCCAACTCTTCTGTATTTCCTCCCACGATGTAGGCATGTCAGGATGTAGGATGGTGTAGGGAACCTCTCCTTCCTTGACGGGCTCTTTAATCACAGGGAGAACATGAGGATAAGGCATCATTAGACTCTGGGCTCGGGCTCGTACCCACTTGAGATAAGGCTCAAGAGGGATGGAGTTTTTGTGTCCCAGTGTCTTGCTATCAACCTTGTTGGGCCTCCCCCAAGCTCTGATGAATCTTTGGCGAAGTCCTTGCCCATCGTTGTCGAAGTCAAAAACTAGGTCAGGAATCAACATGTCGTGAGGGCCATCTCTTCGTGCATATCCAAATTGCCTCAAAGTTAGGCAAGGGTTGTAGGTGATACCCCCTATGATTCCAAGTAAAGGAACATTAGGAAACTCTCCACAACGATCGACGATGATGACATTTTCTCTGGACCGAGAACACCAATGTACATCAGAGTGAGTAAGAGTCATCAACCGTTGGGACCACCTTGAGCCTTGGTCATTCTTCAAGACAGATTGTGGAAGGTGAGAAATAAACCACCTTGCAAGGAGAGGAGTACAGCACATGAGAACACCCCTCTTTCTCATTGTTCGTGTGTAAAATGAGTGAAGAATGTCCCCAAGCAATGTTGGTATTGGATTTCTGGACAAGAAGATTTTGACGGCGTTGACATCTACCAATTGGTCAGAATTTGGGAACAAGACCAACCCATAGATAAGGAGTGCCACAATCTCTTCAAAGGCTTGTAGGTCCAATGAATTCCAACACTCTTGTGCCTTCTCAAACAAGAATTTTGCTAAGAAACCTTTGACGCCACTTCTAGTTTCCCAATGCCCCTTGATGTCAGAAGGCTGTAGATGTAATGCTCGAGCAACATCTTCAGGCTTTGGTTCCTTTTCCGTACCGTTGAAAGGTAGCTGATTAAGGATAGGAATTCTCAGGAGTTGAGAAAATTCCTCCAAAGTGGGTACCAACTGATAGTCAGGGAAAGTGAAACAGTGGTGAAGAGGGTCAAAGAACTGGAATAGCACTTTCATCATGTCTTCTTCAATGTTGGTGTTGACTAAGCTGAGCAGTCTACCATGTCTTTCACTGAAGGATGAGCTTTCCGGAATTCTTGAGGTGAGCTCCTTGAGTTGAGGAGAGATTCTCACAAGGTTAACTTGGATGGTTTTTCTGCGAGGAATTTCTATGACCTACAAAACAAGAACAAAGATGAAGATCTAAACCCTTGAAGTGGTTAGTAAATGCATATGATGCTTTATGATGTTCATGATGTATGCACAAACATATGTACAAGCAAATCACACCAAACCCTAGTTTCAGGATTGCATGGGGTTTCATAGGTAAGTACCCTCTTGAGTGTAGTTGGCTTAAAAACCCGTCCTATAAATAGTAACCGGGTTCTAAGGAGCTCAATATCACTGGATTGTTTTCATCGTTCATTGTTTTGGTTTAGCCACTTAACTAGCGACCAAAATATTCCAAGAAAACAACCCTCAATGAGTGTAGTATCGAGTATCTACCAACTTCAGACTGCACCAAAGCCGGTCATCTCACTACCCCTAATAAAAGGCCAAGATGGTCAAGTAAGGTTCTAGGTAATTAGTGCTTAGTGACATCACTCAGCGGCCCCGTACTCTCCTTGATTGGACTCAAGGGTTACCGGTACTCACAAATATGTCGCACTAATATAGCTATTGCTTCGACCGTGTCGGTATACCCCGCACAGTTTTCACAACGTATTGCTATCTATGAATGTTTCCCAAAAATCCGGGTGTAGGATTGCAAACCCAAACAAGAGAGACAAGATATAAAGCAATCAAGACAAACAATTAGTCATGCAAGGGGGTGATCTAAGCCCTAAGGTTACTCCACTTTTAAATTTATTCCCCAGCAGAGTCGCCAGTTCTGTGATGCGGTGGGAGAACTGACTATAGGTTTTGCGTTTGTATTCGCAAATGTTTCGGTTGAGCAAGAGTCGCCACCGACTTTTTATTTTATCCTAAGGAAAGGTTAAAAAGCACAGCAAAAACCTTTGAGATATTTTCTTGGGTTCGGGGAGTAGATTATAGAAAGGGAAGGTATTAGCACCCTTTCTATCCATGGTTATCCATGGGCTCTTAGTTGCTTGCTTAGATCAACTTGCCTTATTTTTCAATTGTTTGAAATGGTGCTTTGTGTGTGTGGGTTTGAAAATGTTTTGAAAAGAAGCCAATGTGGTGGCAACCTTTGTAATGATCCATGTTGGGATGTATACAAAGGTGTATTCATCTTTTGGAGAGTTTTCAATGTTTTTGAAAGTTGTTTTGAAAGTGTAGTGATGTGTGGTTTGAAAATAGGCAAGTGTTTTGTTTTGCAAGTTTGATCCAAGTAACTAAGAGGTTGTCTACTCCTAAATTTCTCAAAGATTTCTCCTATGTTTTTTTTAACCCTTTTAACAATTTTGTTCCACCATTGCATTTGGTGGACAATCTTGTGTTAGGATGTGAAAGGGACGGGCGCGGGTCATCGTTTAGACCATAATTGCAATGGTGCCAAGTATCTTTGGGCAATTTTTCCTTTAAGGGACTTGATCATTTTTAGGCAACTTTCGAAAGCGTCATCAAGGGACTATGATCATTTGATTGTTTTGTTTTGCCCAAAGAGACCTAACATGCAATATGGCCCATTATTGAAGGCAACAAGTAGAATACCCTAGGGGTGCAAGTGTGATTAGTGTTGTCCATTTTCATGCTTGTTTATCTTGAAATTAGGTCAAACTATTTTGGTTAATTGATTTGCATACAAACCCTAATTCTAGCATGGTATAATTAGAAAGCATTAAAGTGCGAAAAATAAAGTTCCTAAGTTATTACAACACAATATATATGGGAAGGGGGGTACAAATGTTCAAATGGGGGTATTTTGACAAGGAATTTAAACCTAGACTATTACATCAAATATTGAATTATACAAATTATTTAATATACAATAATTAAATAAAAATGGAATAAATATGCAAGATGCAAAAAAGTTTTTTATGTGTATGAAAAAAAAAGTATTTTTTTATGTGTCAAATAAGCAAAATAAAAAGTATTATTTTTTGGGTTTTTTATGTATTTAGGGCAAAACCCTAATTTATTAAATAAAAGGTATTAATTATTTAATATGTACAATATTTATTTATTATATACAAAAATAAAATAAAAATGAAGTATATTTGTCAAAAAGGTATTTTTAATATTAATAAAAATAAAAATATGTATATTTTGTATTTTTTTTTCTAAATATGCTAATAAATATGTATGTATTTGTATTATTTACTAAATATATATTATATATACAAAATAATAATATTTAATATTAAAAAAAAGTATATTTTATATAAAATATTTTCAGAAGATAAAATAAAATAAAAATGGAAAATAAAATGTGTTTGCACTATTTTAGTATTCTTTAAATAAAAGTATGTCTATATATTTATTTATGTACAAATATCCATTTAAACAAATAAATGCCTAATAAATACAAAAATGGTTTAAAAAAATATTTTTATATGTTTAACATTATGAGAAAAAATAAATAAGTCAGGACAAAAAAGAAAAGGTCAAAAAATCATAAAAATAAGCATAATGGGCCAGGGGGGTTCAAAAGTAATAAAAGGGTGCAAAAAGAAAGTCAACTCAGGCCCAGCCCAAGAAGACTTCATCTTCAACCTCAGAACATGTTTGAACAACCATCCACGCGCGTTTTCTATCTCCCAATTCCTGGACTTTCAAGCAAAACTCACAACATGAAAAATGTAGAGCATTAAAAGACGAATCCAGACATATAAAGAACTTGACTTAACTCTCTAAGATGAGAGAGATTTCTTCTCCCCCAATTCCTGACCTAGTTTTTGTTCCATGTTCAGACATTAAATTCTCACAGCACACATAATATAAATGAAAACTAATTACATGGGCATGTTCAGGGCTATGAATGTGACATATTTTCTTCACAAACCTAAAGCTAACAATGCCTGGATAGAGAGATACGAGTTCATGAACTTACCTGTTCAGTTGGAGTTGTATCTGGTGATGGAGGTACTTTCAGTGCAAGGTGATGATTGGTACAACTTCCTTGATGTCCAGGGATGCTATTCCAAGTTTTACTTTGCTTTGAAACTAGCTGAATCCAGTTATAGAACTCCACCTGCAAAACAGAAAAATGAAAATGGTGATGTTGAAAGGGAGTGTTACAGGTCGTGTTTGAGGTTTGGAATAGCTTCAAGGGATGTTGTGGGATGTGTTTGAGGTGATTTTAGCAAGAATGCATGAAAGGATTGAGCTATGGAACTCAATCTGCAGCAGGTCCCCTGTTTTGGCAGTTTGAGGGTGATTCTGTGTTTGAGAGGGTGTTGGAGATGGTTGGCTCGTGTTCTAGCTCAGGTTTGATGATTAGAAAGTGTTTGACAAGTTTGCTTAAGCTTGTGTTAGCTGAGATGAGAGTTGTGTTATGTTATGCTAGCTTTCTTCAACTTTAAGCAACAAATGTCCACTTGAGTTTTTAGACTGATAGAGGCCCCCCTAATGTGCTGCATACCTTTGCCTTGATCAATGTAATTAGCTCATAAACTTGTGCCAAAGAGATTTGCATTGTACTTGCTTGGATTGTTAATTGACATAAAGTGCAACTTTTCTAAAATGGATATAATGCTTTATCTAAAAATGGCTTAATCTTGCATACAATGTCCAAACTCATAGAACAACACCTTGGCACAAAGGATTGGCATTAAATTATGGAGTGTAGATGAGATAAAAGACCTGTAATCTAGCTTAAGGCATGCTGAGTTCAAAAATGCAAGGTTATGGATATGTAACTTGGTCATGAACAAAGTGAGTTTTTCCCAACTTGCCAAATTCGATTCTCCCTAACCATGAGGTTGTTTGATGAGTTCTTGGACATTTTGGAAAGCTTGGAATGTGTACTACAATCCATATTTGAAATGCAAATTGAAATTCCAAATGGAAGTATGTGAAAAATGGTCTTGAAGTTAGGCAAAAATCCTGCCTAAAATAGGTCAAATTTTCTCTAAGTTAAGAATGGTTTGGTACCCTTGTTCCAAAAATTGTAACTTGAGCTACAAGCTTCTTTTGGGAAAACTTTGTGAATCAAAGTTGTAGATTTTGCAATAGGCTACAACTTTCATGTTTTGACTTTTCCTTGAATCCAAATGAATCTTGGTGAGAAAGTGGGACAAAGTTAGGAAAAAATTAGGGTTTTTCATAACTTAGAAAAATTCTAAGTTATGAAAAATCTTCATTTCAAACCCTAATTTGCAATTCTTGATTTCTTGATGAACAAGTTTCATGATTTGGCATGTCTTGATGAAAAATTAATCTTGACACTTGATTTTGACCAAAAAGTCAAAGTTTGACATTTCAGTATACAGTCAAAATTGATCAATTGACTGGGAAATTCAATTGTCAATCTTGTGCACTTAGGATCTTTTGAACTTGTTGAGCATGTCAAGACAATTCCATGGGGTCCTTGAGTCCATATGTGAGTTTGGTTTGCCATTGGCTAGGTCAAACAGTCAAAAATTGCCTTTGTGCAGTCAAAACCCTAAAAATGACCATTTTGCCCTTTTGGTGATCTGATCAAATTTCTTGTGGAATTGTGATCCAAACTTGACCCAATGGTTCATATGAGTTCATAATGTTGATGTGGGTCAATTTTCATGAGATTTGACTGTCAATTGGCCACAATTGACTTTTTCCCCAATACAGTTGATTTCTAGGTCAACTGTCCAATTGACTGGGCAAAATTTGAAATCAAGACTTGAAACTTGGTATGGATAAACTTGGGAGTCCAACATGAAGCATGAAAGTCATCTTAGGAATTTTAGGTCAAAATATCTTTGTGCAAACACAAACCCTAATTTGGATCAACAGTGCAAGGAGAAGTCTTGAGCAGAGGAAACCCTAACTGGACCTTGAGCTCCAAGGGTCTTGTGATGAGAAAATGTTGAGGAAATGGGAGGGAAAATTTTGGGGTACAACAGACGCTGAAATACAAGATTCAAAACCTGATCGACAAAGGATTGCTAGAGTTCACACAAGATGGCCAGACTGAGTTCTTCTGAAGTCCCTCAAAGGCTCACCACCAAAAGTGACAAGTTCAGACAAAGAGGCTTCTGTTCATTTTGAATTTTCAATTGTAATTTCTTTTGTTATTCAAACAATTATCTATTAATGTCAAACTCTATTTCATTAATGCATTGCATATATTTGTCTTGAATTAATCCTTTCGATTTCACTATATTTAAACTATGCTTTTTATTCTTCTTATGACATTTAACTCTTGCTAAAAGTTACAAGCATTTAGAGGGAGGATGACGGAAACAATGCCATAATCTCATACAATATGCTTTTGGACAGACCTTGCTGACGATGTACAAGCGTTTCTTTCAAATCCTAAACATTGGATTTATAAGAAAGATAATCCCTAGTCAACCCCTTCGAGCCAAAGAAGTAGAAGTTTTCTGTTTATACACAAATCAAAACCTTTAATCAAAACCTGGGGCAGGGTAGTCTCTCAGTTAATTCAAATGTGTGTTCAGTCGTAAACTTTCCCTTCAAAAGACGGTGATGGTTCCATACCAAATAGGCATTCATTATCTCTCAAAAATAAAATCCCACTAAGTCAAAACCTACAAAGGAGACTTAAGAAAATTGGGGTATCCCGCTGACTGTGATCTCAAAAACAAGAACAGTCAGGCAAAATCAGGGATAATAAACCAAAAAATAGGTCACTACAGATCCTCGACCAACATGCAAAATGTTGCAAAAAAATGACTGCCTTCCAACAAACTTAACTTGTTTGAACCATCACTAAAGCGCCATTCCAGACTCAATTGGAGTTCGAACACACAATTAACTGAGTTTAGGACTGAAGAACATCACGAAGAGCGGGTGGGTACAAACACACTTTGAGCATTTATCCTTTGTTTCTTAAACTGTGAACCAAGCCACGCTACAACCCTTCAAAAGTCCTAACTGAAGAATGGGTTATTTCGAAAGCATACTGTTACAAAAGGTATCCTGACTCCTGTAAGGCTTTACTCTAAATCCTGATTTGAATTTTCCTGCAAAAATTCTTTTATCTGCTAAAAACATATTTTTTAAAACTTCAAGACAAACATAAACTTTGCATTATTTCAATATCACTATTTGCATATGGCTATTAGTTTGATAACATAGAAATTCACACGACGAATATCCAGTGAACAAAAAAAACCTCTCAATGAGCAAATTCATTTCAAGTGGGAAGACACTTCCAACAACAAATCTCCTATAAACAAGGGGGCATGACATGTCACTATCCAGCACACATGGGGAAGTCAAGTCAAAATTCCAAAAGAAATGCAGAATAACCAGGGGCAGGTCTCCATCTCCATCACTTGGGGCTTTGAATGCAAATCTCGACAAAGGGTTACGTACAATCAAACATTTCTTGGCAGTGCCACAAACACTCGCTATTAGGGGCAGTGACAAATCTCCCCAAAATCCTTCTCATAGGATGGCTCCCAGCCAGAGTTTCAATCTCTAAAAAACCTTTTCCCAACTGAGTCGACCTCAAGAATCCTCGAGGATCTTCCCCAGTGAATTCGCTACCTCTCCAACAGACCGACAACAAGATTTATTTCCCCAACAAACAGCAGGATTACCCAGCTTGAGTTTTCCTCTCCGACTACTACAAATCAAAGGACCACAACTCCACCTCCCTAGTAGACTACTCTACAATCCCCAGCAAGTTACTATGAAACCTGGACCCGACCAGATATCAGTTCAACTTCGACTCCCCAGTAGAGCAACGAACGACTGAGACTCCTAAACTCTTTTCCCCAAGCAGGAATCAACACTCTATACAGAGCTTTCAACATCCCCCAGCAGAGTTCTCCTCAAAAAATAAAACAGGAATCCCCGGTGGAAACATTCTAAGCAAAGTTTGAAGACACACCTACTCTTCGACATCAATCCGAGATTTAATAACTACCCAACACTTGTCAAAGATTTATTCTCCAAGACAAAATTACATTTCAACAACATTCATGGCATATGCATAAAAAATACATGTAACACAAATATCATTTATTTTGAGAACATCATTACACAATGCATACATCATGACATTTCATACAACTAACTCTTTACCTTTTCATGAAAGATCAATCAACAGACAAAGGTCATCATTCTGCTGAGGTAGTAATCACCCAAGATTCCTTCATCATCCTGCTGAGGTAGTAATCGTCTAAGATTCCTTCATCATCCTGTTGAGGTAGTAATCATCCAAGATTCCTTCATCATCCTGCTGAGGCAGTAATCGTCCAAGATTCCTTCATCATCCTGCTGAGGTAGTAATCATCCAAGATTCCTTCATCATCATGTTGAGGTAGTAATCGTCCAAGATTCCTTCATCATCCTGCTGAGGTAGTAATCGTCTAAGATTCCTTCACTATCCTACTGAGGTAGTAATCATCCAAGATTCCTTCATCATTCTACTGAGGTAGTAATCGTCCAAGATTCCTTCATCATCCTGTTGAGGTAGTAATCGTCCAAGATTCCTTCATCGTCCTGATGAGGTAGTAATCATCCAAGATTCCTTCATCATCCTGCTGAGGTAGTAATCGTCCAAGGTACCTTCATCATCCTGCTGAGGTAGTAATCGTCCAAGATTCCTTCATCATTCTGCTGAGGTAGTAATCATCCAAGATTCCTTCATCATCCTACTGAGGTAGTAATCGTCCAAGATTCCTTCATTATCCTGTTGAGGTAGTAATCGTCCAAGATTTCTTCATCATCTTGCTAAGCATTCAGATACAGTTCAGATACTCTCCAGATACGGATGCCATCCTGATACTCATTCAGATTCAGCTGTCATATACAGTTGAGATACGCTCCAGATACGGATGTCATCCTGATACTCATTCAGATTCAACTGTCAGATACAATTCAGATATGCTCCAGATACGGATGCCATCCTGATACTTATTCAGATTCAGCTTTCAGATACAGTTCAGATACGCTCCAAATATGGATGCCATCTTGTTACTCATTCAGATTCAGCTTCTAGATATAGTTCAGATACGCTTCAGATGCGGATGCCATCCTAATACTCATTCAGATTTGGCTTTCAGATACAGTTCAGATGCGCTCTAGATACGGATGCCATCCTGATACTCATTCAGATTCAGCTTCTAGATAAAGTTCAGATACACTCCAAATGTGGATGCCATCCTGATACTCATTCAGATTCATATTTCAGATACAGTTTAGATATGCTCCAGATACGGATGCCATCCTGATACTCATTCAGATTCAGCTTTCAGATACAGTTCAGATACAATCCAGATATTGCTGACATTTGATACTTACTCCATATTCCTTCAAATAAAGTCCATATACGATCCAAATTTGGATGTCATTCTGTCACTCATTAAACATACCTTTTAAATACAGCCCAGATATGATCCAGATTTGGATGTCATTTTGTCACTCATTCAATATACCTTTCAAATACAGTCCAAATACGACCCAGATATGGATGTCATTCTGACGCTCACTCAGTACATCTCTCAGATACGAGTCAGACACAATAAATTTATGAATATTATTCTGATACTCATCCAAGACCTCTATCGGTTCAGTTTAAACCTCTCAACGGTTTAGTCTGATTCTTTCCTGTAGACATTTTCTCTAGTTCAGATAAGTCACTCCAAGATTTATTCTGATTCTTTCCAGTTAAAGAAAATTCAAGACCTCTACTGTTTCAGTTTAAATCTCTCAATGGTTTATCCTTATTCTTTTTGGTAGACATTTCTTCTGGTTCAGATAAATTGCTCTAAGATTTATTTTGATTCTTTTCCAATTGAAGTCAAGTTTAGGCTTAGTCTAATTTCCGTCAACAATCACCTTCAGATGGCATCTATAAGCCCATCTCCAACAATTATCCATCATTTCTCAAAATGGCATCTTTTAAGCCCATTCCCTACACAATCAACCACCACATCATCGAGTGCAAATTTTTGGGCACTCTAGTGTTCAATCATCTTCCACCTTCAAGTCACGAATGGCAGACTCACCAATCTAACTCTTCAGGATTAAGAAGATTGAACAGGGGAAGTTGTTGTACCCCAAAATTTTCCCTCTCATTTCTGAAGACATTTCTCACAAAGATCTGCGAAAGCTCAAACTTGCACCAGTATTGACTAGGTCAAGCCATCTCCTCAACACTAATACCTCAAGATTGGGGTTTGAATTTTCATAAGGACAATTGGACTTCTAATACTTCAAGTGAAGTTCTTGTATCATTATGGACCTTTTAGAATGCTCATGTCAAGTTTCAAGTCTTCTCAGTCAATTGACCAAGAGACCAAAAATCAGTTGTACTAATGAAAAAGTCAATCGTAGTACTAAAAGTCAAACTTTGACTTTTTGGTCAACATTAAGTCTCAAAGATCAAAATTCATCAAGACATTCAAAAATATGAAATTTTATCATCAAGAAATCAAGAAAGTCAAAAGTCAATGTGAAAATTCAAACTCTTCAAGACATAGAAATTTTTCTAAGTGTTTTTTATACATGATAATTTCATTTCTTCATGCCAACTTTTCACCAAGATGTAAGATGATTCAAGGAAAACTTCCAACATGAAAGTTGTAGATCTCAATGAGATATAAAACTTTATAGGGTAGTACTTTTCTAGAAATGCTTAGATTTTGAGATATAAATTCATGAAGTCATGGCATTTTTGAATAAACACTTGGAAAATTTTCAGCAGTTTTGGTCAGGATTTTATCCCAACTTCTTGGCATTTTTTCACATAGTTACAAGATGATTTTGTCAAAATGACCAACATGAAAGTTATAGAGGGTGTTTCAAGCTTTCCAAAACATCCAAAAGCATGAATTTATCATATTTGAGCTAGGAGATACAAGGATCTGAAGTTAGACATTCATTCTTGATTTACAAGGTATATTTGTGATGAACAAGGAACAAAAATATTAGCCATGCTGCATAATATTCACTTTGCAGGCCTCTTGACTTGAAAATCTATCCATAATCAGATGTTTACACAATTGATTGAACCATTATCCAAGTGGTTCAAGTATTGTCCATTGCATCTTTCCATTTTTGGCAAAAAGGCACCATTGCCATTCTTGCAAAGTTTACTTTAATCATAAAGTCATTTTCTTGAGCCTATAACTTGTTGTTCTAATCAAACTCAACTTCTACAAGTAAGAACAATCATGTTTAAAGTGATCAACCACTTTAGATAGCTTGGTACAAGCATTGGAAACATGTTCTTCATGCTTGCTTCAAAAACAAGCAAGATAACCATAATATGTGATTCAAAATATGAGTTGTTTGAAGTCTCAAACCTTCTCTATAAATAGAGAGGCCAATTTCAAGAGAGAGAGGTCAGAAAAAAAGAAGGGGAAACTAACACTCAAAATCATTCTTGTTGTCAAAAACCAGAATTGCCCACAAAACCTCCATTTTTGAGCTTTGAAGTCCAAATTTTTGAATCTCATACCTTGCAAGTTTTCTCCAAACACTCCACATACACCATATAGAAGTTGTTCAAACACAAAAAAACTTTTGTAACATCACTATCATCACTTCCTAAGCTCAACAACAGCCCATACAACAGCTCAAACTCAAAGCACAAATTTCAGTTTCAAGGTAAGTTTTATTGACTTTGAACTCTTCATACAAGCATCATTAATGGTTTATTTGTGAAGGTAAAATATAGATATAATTTCCTTGAAGCTAGCCATATGCTTGCTTTTCATTTTCACTGACCATGTGTTGAGAACTAACTTTTACATGTAGCAAAACAGTGATAAAAGCAAAAAACAGCAGTTATGCGTCGATACAAAATGTTATGAGTCGACACATACTATGTTCAAAATAGGTTATGAGTCGACACGAAACACGTATGCATCGATACAAAATGATTATGAGTCGATACGAAACCAATATGCATCGACTCATACTGAGTTGTTTTGACTTCCAGGAGCATGAGTCGACACATGAGCCAATACGAAATCTGCATGAGCCAATACGAAATCTGCATGAGCCAATACATAAGCTCATGTGTCAGCTCATAAAACTTTGTTTTTTTTAATCTTTTTTAATTTCTTTTTTATTTTTTTATTTATAATTTTATTATTATTATTTTCATATAAAAAAATCAAAAATATATATTTTTTATTTAAATATGTACGCATACACTTTTGTTTTATTTTTCTTTTTTCTAAACTAAAAAAGACAACATTTTCTTATTAAAATAAATTTATTTTCTTAAAATTAATTTAATATTTAGACTTAGGTTTTATTTCAATTTGTTTATTTTGATTAAATTAATGTAGACATTAGTATTTTAATTAATTTCTTTTCAAATCAATTAGAACCGTTTCATAAAAAAACAACAAAAATCATATTTCTTTACATTTATATTCTTGCATTTTTATCTTTATTTTGTACATTTATTCAATTTCAATATGGTTGTAATAATTAATTAGTTTTAATTTTCTTTCAATACTCCCCATTTGTAATTTGTACCCCCCTCCCATAAGTATTGTAATAGCGTAGTAATTTTACTTTTCGCAATTTATCGCTTTATATAAATGCTATTAATTAGGGTTTGTATGAGAAGATAAAATCAACAAGTTGCAAATCCTAATCAAAGACTAAATAAATCATGAAAATCAATACACTTGCACACAAACACCCCTAGGGTAAAATCCACTTGGTTGTCTTACAAAAATGACCATATTATGCATGTGAGGTATCTTAGCAAAGACAAGCAAAATACAAGATCATAGTCCCTCGATGACGCTATCAAAAGTTGCCTTTCAAAATGATCTTAGTCCCTAAAAAATGCTAAGATACCTTGCAACATTGCTAATCATGGTTATACAATGACCCATGTCCGTCCCGTTTACACCCAAATATAGGTTTACTTACCAAATCAATGGTAAGATAACAATGTCAAAGGAGAAAGGAAATGAACATAAAAGACTTTTGAGTAGGTAGAATATTCCTAGTTACTTGCTCACTTTCAAAACAAAACATACTTGCTATTTTCAAAACAAACACATACACTTTCAAAATGTCTTACAAACTTGAAAACATTTTCAAAAGATCAACATCTTTGTATACATTCTTACGAACGAGAATCATTACAAAGATTGCCTAAACAATGACCTCTTTTCAAAAATACTTTAAAAAAAACCACACAAAGCATAATTTCAAACAAACGAAAGTGATCTAGCAAGTAACTAAGAGCCCATGGAAAACCATGGATGAAAAGGGTGCTAATACCTTCCCTTTTCATAATCTACCCCCCGAACTCAAGAAATAATCTCAAAGGTCTTTCCTGTTCTTTTCAGCCTTTCCTTTTGGATAAAAGAAAAGTCGGTGGCGAATCTTGCTAACCGCAACATTTGAGATTAAACGCAAAACACCCAAGTCAGTTCTCTCATCGTATTACAGAACTGGCGACTCTGTTGGGGATTTCTTAAAAGTGGGGTTACCTTAGGGCTAGATCACCTTTACTTGATTTCTTTGTTTGACTTGTATGCTTTACATTTTGGTTCTTTGTTTGGGCTTGAATCCTCTACCCAGATTTGGGATACCTTATAGGTAAGTAGCAATACATTGTGGAAACTACGCGGGGTATACCGACATGGTCTAAGCAATAGCTACTTTAGTGTGACATATTTGTGTGTACCAGTAGCCCTTGAGTAGTCAAGGAGAATACGGGGCTGCTAAGTGATATCATGAAGCACTAACTGACTTTTAGAACCTTTACTTGACCAACTTTGCCATTAGGACGTAGTGAGATGTCTGGCTTTGGTGTAGTCCGAAGTTGGTTGATACTCGATACTACACTCATTGAGACTTGACTCCTGAGTTTTTTTTTTGGTTGTGAGTTAATTTCCTATCGAATGAAGCTTATGGGAAAGGTCAGTGATATTGAGATCCCTTAGGACCCGGTTACTATTAACTAGGACAAGTTGAGCCAACTAAACTTCAAGAGGGTACTTACCTACAAACTCCATGCAAGCCTAAACCTAAGTGTTGTACCCCAAAATTTGCCCTCTCATTTTATCAACATTTCTCATCACAAAGCTCTTGGAACTCAAGATCAAGCTAGGGTTGCTCTGCTCAAGACATCTCCTTGCACTGATGACCTAAACTAGGGTTTGAGTTTGCACAAGGATTTTTGGACCTTCAATGCTCAAATTGACTTTAATACTTCATATTGGACTCATAAGTTTGTCCATACCAAGTTTCAAGCCTTGAATCAAATTTTTGCCCAGTCAATTGGACAGTTGACCTAGAAATCAGCTGTATTGGGGAAAAAGTCAATTGTGGCCAATTTACAGTCAAACCTCATGAATTTTGACCCACATCAACATTATAAACTCATATGAACCATTGGATCAAGTTTGGACCACAACTCCACAAGAAATTTGATCAGATCACCAAAAGGGCAAAATGGTCATTTTTAGGGTTTTGACTGTACAAAGGCAATTTCTGACTATTTGACCTATCCAATGGAAAATTAGGTTCAACCATGGACTCAAGGACTCAATTACATCATCTTGACTTATTCAACAAGTTCAAAAGATCTCAAATGCATGGGATTGACAGATAAATTTTTCAGTCAACTGATCAAAATTTGACTGTACACTGAAAAGTCAAACTTTGACTTTTTGGTCAAAATCAAGTGCCAAGGGTCATTTTTCATCAAGATGTGTTAAATTATGAAAAATTTTCATCAAGAAACCCAAAATTTCAAATTAGGGTTTGAAATTGAAATTTTTCATAACTTAGAATTTTTCTAAGTTATGAAATTTTCTTAATTTTTCCTAACTTTGCCCCACATTTTCACCATGATGTAAATGGATTCAAACAAAACCTCCAACATTAAAGTTGTAGTCCTCCACAAAGTATACAACTTTTATTCACAAAGTTTTCTCAAAAGAAGCTTGTATATCAAGTTATGATTTTTGGAACAAGGGTACCTAAAACTTTTAACTTAGTGAAATTTTGCCCTAGTTTAGCCAGGATTTTGACCTATCTTCTTGGCCATTTTTAACATAGTTCCACTTGGAGTATCAAGTTGCATTTCAAAGATTGATTATAGAGAATGTTGCAAGCTTTCCAAATTATCCAAGAACTCCTCAAACACATTTGTGGTTAGGGAGAATCGAAGGCTTGAAGTTGGCAAAAACTCATTTTTCATCCATGGCATATTCATGTTCATACAAGTTGCATTTTCAAATCAGCATGCCTTACACTAGTTTGCAGGCCTCTAAACCACTTCACACTCCATAATTAAATTCAAATCCATCATTCTAAGCTTTTGTTTTGATCATTTGGATATTGTACACAAAACTAAGCCCTAAGTAGAAAAAGGCAAATTTCCATTTTTGCTTAAGTATGCTTTATGTCAAACCAACAATCCTTGAGCATTGGTCCAAGATCTCTTGCAGCAAAACAAATCCATAAATCAGAGGGGCCAAGAGCAATATATGCAAGCATATTTGATAGCCTGTACAGGCCTGTAACTTCACTTCCATATTCTTACTTCAAAAACAAGAAAGTTGTCCAAATCCTTAGAACTTGAAAACCAGCCAATGTTAACTTGCACAAACAGTTTGAACATCTTTCTCACACCCCTTTGAGCTAGAAACGCGATTGCTTGAGCCTTTAAACACCCCATAGCCAAAAATAACATTCCTTTGGCAAAACAGGGAAGGTTCTGCAACTTGAGTTCCATAGCTCATTTGGCTCGTGCGTTTTGCCCCAAGTTACTTCAAACACCTTCCATTCAACTCACCCAAGCTATCCCAAAGCTCAAACACCAACTGTAACTCCATTTACAATGTTCACCATTTTAATTTTGAGCTTGTGCAGGTTGAGTTTTATAGGCTGATTCAAGGACATCCAAGGCAAGCTAGCTATTGGAGAAGGTCAAGTGAAGTTCAAGCAAGCTACCAGACATCTCAAGCCTTGTTGAAAAGCACTACATTGCCCTACACGAATCCAACTGAAACAGGTTTTGCTTCACTTTCTATCTCTCTATTTAGGAACATTTAGCCTTAGGTTTGTGAATAAAAAATGTAGTGTTCATTGCCATGAAGCTGTACATATGCTCAGTTTTCATTTATATTAAGTGTGCTAGGAGAATTTCATCCATGAACATGTTGAAAAAGCTAGGTCAGATTTTGGGCCCAGAGAAATTCTCTCTAGTCTTTGAGAGTTAGGATAAGTTGTTTATATGGTTGGAATCGTCTTGAAATTCTCTACAAGTTTGATGTTGTGTGTTTTTGCAATAGATCACGTATACAGGATCTGGTAGTTTGTACAGGGACGCGCGCGTTTTTTCATATGCTGGAGGTTGAAGATGAAGTTTTGGGCTGGGCTTGGCCTGGCTACTTTTGACACCCCCTCTTTTCCTTTTTGCACCCGCTGGCCCAATTTCTTGTATTTTTATATTTTTTGCATTTTTGTTTTCATTTCTGATTTTGTTTATTTATTTCCAAATATAAAAAAGGTTCAAAAATATTTTCATAATTTTTTCACATTTATTTGGCATTTTATTTTAATATAGAAAACATTTTAAATACTTTTACCTTATTTATTTAAATTTGAAAATAATATGTAATTTATACTTTTATTTTTGTTCTTTATTTTTATTCATACTAAAAATATTTTCCTAAATATATTTTATTTTTGTACATATTTTATTTTATATTGTACATATTTAATTTGATTAATATACATATATAAATATACTTTTATTTTATTAAATACTTTAGAATAAAAATATAAAATATTACATTTTTACTTTTATTTTTACACTAAAAAATACTTTTTTCTAAGTATATTTTATTTTTACATATATTAATATATTTTATTGTATATAAATAATATAATGTATTTATTTTCTTAAAGAAATTAGGGTTTTACCCTTAAACAAATAAAATAAATATTTTATTTATTCCTTTATTTTTTACATTAAATACTTTTACATACATGAACAAACAAAAACCTTTTTTTTGCATAATTCATTTATTTGATATATTTATTTATTTTGTTTATTTAAATATTGTCCATTTAATATTTATGCATTGGGAATTCAATTTGGATGTAATAGTAAACTAGGGTTTATATTTCTTGTCAAATCCCCCCTATTCAAAGATTGTACCCCCATCCCCATAATTGTGTTGTAATAGCTTAGAATTTTAATTCTCGCACTTTACGCTTTCAATTATGCCATGATTAGAGAATTAGGATTTGTATGCAAAAATCCAAATCAACAAATAGCTTGACCTAATCAAAGACAAATATGCATGAAAATTAAACACAATGCACACTTGCACCCCTAGGGTTACAATCCACTTGTTGCCTTCAAAAATGGGCCATGGTAAGCATGTTGGGTACTTTGGCAAAACAAAAACAAAACAAAAGATCATAGTCCCTCGATGACGCTATCTTGGTTGCCTAAAACAAAAATGATCAAGTCCCTCAAAAAATTGCCAAATATACTTGACACAATTGCTATCATGGTCTATACGATGACCCGCGCCTGTCCCGTTTAACATCCTAACACAAGGTTGTTCACCAAATGCAATAGTGAAACAACACTGTCAAAAGGGTTAAAAACATTAGGAAAGATCTTTGAGTAAAATAGGGTAGATAGCTCTTAGTTACTTGATCAAAACTTGCAAAAACATCCTTTCTATTTTCAAACACACTTCACAACACAATTTCAAAACATTATCCAAATCAAACTTTCAAACATTGAAATATTTTCAAAAGACTAAAACACCTTTGTATACATTCAAACATGAATCATTACAAAATTGCCACAACGATGGTCTCTTTTCAAAACATCTTTCAAAAACCACACACAAAGCACCATTTCAAACAATTGGAAAAGCAAAGCAAGTGATCTAAACAAGTAACTAAGAGCCCATGGATAACCATGGATGAAAAGGGTGCTTGCACCTTCCCTTTTCATAATCTACTCCCTGAACCCAAGAAAACATCTCAAAGGTCTTTCCTGTGCTTTTTGACCTTTCCTTAGGATAAAATAAAAAGTCGGTGGCGACTCTTGCTAAACTGAAACATTTGCAAACACAAACGCAAAATCCCAAGTCAGTTCCCCCACTGTATCACAGAACTGGTGACTCTGCTGGGGAAAACTTTAAAAGTGGAGTAACCTTAGGGTTTATATCACCTTTGCATGCTTATCTTGTTTGTTTTGATTGCTTTACATTTGGTTCTAATGTTTGGGTTAGAATCCTCCACCCGGATTTTTGGGAAACATTCATAGGTAAATAGTAATACATTGTGGAAATTGTGCAGGGTATACCGACATGGTTGAAGCAATAGCTATATTAGTGCGACATATTTGTGAGTACCGGTAGCCTTTGAGTCAATCAAAGAGAATACGGGGCCGCTGAGTGATGTCATGAAGCACTAATGAACTCTTAGAACCTTACTTGACCATCTTGGCCTTTTTTAGGGGTAGTGAGATGACCGGCTTTGGTGCAGTCCGAAGTTGGTAGATACTCTATACTACACTCATTGAGGGTTGTTTTCTTGGAATATTTCAGTCGCCAGTCAAGTGGTTAAATTGAAACAATGAACACAGAAAATAATCCAGTGATATTGAGCTCCTTAGAACCCGGTTACTATTTATAGGACAGGTTGAGCCAACTAACTTCAAGAGGGTACTTACCTATGAAACCTCATGCAAGCCTGAAACTAGGATCTTGTGTGACTTGTTTGTACATATGCTTGTGCATACATCATGAACATCATAAAGCATCATATGCATCCACTAACCATTTCAAGGGTTCGGATCTTCATCTTTGTTCTTGTTTTGTAGGTCATGGAATCTCTTCGCAGGAAAACAATCCAAGTCAACCTTGTGAGAATCCATCCTCAACTCAAAGAGCTTACTTCCAAGATTCCATAGAATTCTCTCTTCATTGAAAGACATGGTAGACTTCTCAACTTGGTCAACTCCAACATTGAAGAAGACATGATAAAAGTTCTCTTCCAGTTCTTTGACCCCCTACACCACTATTTCACATTCACTGATTACCAACTAGTACCTACTTTAGAGGAATTTTCTCAACTCCTGAGAATTCATATTCTCCATCAACTACCCTACAACGGTACAGAAAGAGAACCGAAGCCTGAAGATGTTGCTCAAGCTTTACACTTGCAACCATCTGATATTAAAGGTCATTAGGAAACTAGAAGTGGTGTCAAGGGTTTCTTGGCAAAGTTTCTATTTGAGAAGGCACAAGACTGTTGGAATTCTCTAGATCTACAAGCCTTTGAGGAGATTGTAGCACTTCTCATCTATGGGTTGGTCTTGTTCCCAAACCCTGATCAGCTTATAGATGTGAATGCCGTCAAGATTTTCATATCTCGGAATCATGTACCTACATTGCTTGGGGACATCCTACACTCATTTCACACACGAACAATGAGGAAAAGAGGTGTTCTCATGTGTTGTACTCCTCTTCTAGCAAGGTGGTTTATTTCTCACCTACCCCAATCAGTTTTGAAGAATGAGCAGGGTTTAAGGTGGTCACAACGGTTGATGACTCTCACACATTCAGATGTTCATTGGTGGTCTCGGTCTAGAGAAAATGTCATCATCATTGATCGTTGTGGGGAATTCCCTAATGTCCCACTACTTGGCATTAGGGGAGGCATCACCTGCAACCCCTATTTAGCTCTAAGGCAGTTTGGATATGCCCAGAGAGATGGTCCTCATGATATGCTGATCCCTGACTTGGTTTTTGACTTCGACAATGACGCTCAAGGACTTCGACAAAGGTTTATCAGAGCTTGGAGGATGCCCAACAAAGTGGATAGTAAGACACTGGGGCACAATAATTTCATCCCCCTTGAGCGTTATCTCAAATGGGTACGAAACCGCGCCCAGAGTCTTATGATGCCTTACCCTCACATTCTCCCCGTGATCAAAGAGCTTGTTATGGAAGGAGAGGTTCCATACACCCTCCTACATCCTGACATGCCAACATCATTGGAAGAATTACAAAAGAGTTGGATACAACTCAAAGAAGAACATAATACTTTTGAAGCCAACTTCTATGCCAGTGAGAAGAAGGTTTTGGAACTTACCCACCGGCTTCACGAAGAGGAAACTCTCAACACATACATCGCGCCAAAGAGGATGCGCAATGTCTTTTTACATTAAGAATTTTGTAATATTTGGCCCATGGGGCATTTATGTACTAACAAATTTCTTCTTATTAATATGACGTGTGTTCTTTTTGTTTGCAACAAATTTGAATTTCTGAATCCTTGAATGCATTACATGAATAACATATCATTCATCATATGCATAAACAGGTCTTCACACCAGGTTTCCTTATCTTTCTGTTGTTTATTTCATCAAGATGGATTTAGAGCATACGGTTAAAGATCTGCAAGCACAGAATTCGCAATTCCACCAACTCCTCATGACCTTAGCAAAGGGTCAGGAGGACCTTAAAGCACTGTTAGATAAAGAGAAGGAACCAGAAAGGAAGAAAAAGAAAAGAGTTGGGGTAGCCACTATGGGAAGGAGATTTGAGCATCAGGCTAGGAGAGTTCTGGAATTTCCCTCGACGTCTGACGAAGGGGTTGGTAAAGGAAAAGGAGTTGCAATACCCTCTGAATCTGAAGCTGAAGAAGAAGAAGAGAAAGAGGACGAAGATTACTCTAAACAGCAATATCCCCCGGCGGATGATAAGTATAAAAATCTTGAGGATCGGTTGGCAGCCATGGAGTTGCAAAGGGTACCTGGTTTAGATTTCGAAGAACTAGGGTTGGTTGTTGGGATCGTCATTCCTCCCAAGTTCAAAGTACCTACATTTGCTAAGTATGACGATTTGTCCTGTCCAAATATGCACCTGAGGTCCTACGTCAGAAAAATCCAACCTCACTCCTCTGATAAGGATCTTTGGGTCCACTTTTTTCAAGATAGTTTGTCAGGCACGCAATTGGACTGGATCTATCAACTTGAGATATCTGATGTTCATAACTGGGAAGATTTGGCTGCTGCTTTCTACCGACAATACCAATACAACACGAATTTAGCGCCTACTCGTACTCAACTACAGAGTATGGGTATGGCCTCTAATGAGGGATTCAAGGAGTATGCCCAGAAGTAGCGGGATTTGGCTGGAAGGGTGCAGCCACCATTGTCGGATAGAGAGCTGGTTGACATGTTTTTAGGGACCCTGTCAGGACCATTCTTCAATCATTTAATTGGGAGCTCATCTGCAGGGTTCACCGAATTAATTCTGACCAGTGAAAGGGTCGAGGCTGGCATTAAAAGTGGTAAAATTCAGAAGGATGCCTCCGCTTCCACTTCTATTAAAAAGACCTTCCCAGCCAAGAAGGAAGTTTCTGCTATTCACACCCATAGAAATCAATGGAGAACAGAGCGCCGACCAACGGTGGGGGCTGTTATGATCCAAAACTCCTCAGCCGACCAACCTCGCAACAATCAACCAAGAGCTAATCAGCAAATGGTAGAAAGGCCACAACGACAATTCACCTGAATCAATATGACACTGGCTCAAGTCCTCCCTCATCTGTTAAAGCTGAACCTTACCAACTTGAAAGAAGCGCCGAAAAACCCCAATACCTCTTCTCCTTATTATCATTCCAATGTAAAATGTGCATACCACTCGGACAGTGTAGGGCATGATACCAACAACTGTTGGGCTCTTAAAAACCAGATCCAAGACCTAATAGACGCCAAGGAAGTAGAGTTTGATGCTCCCGAAAAACCCAACGTGATTTCTGCCCCAATACCCAAGCATGGTCATAATGTCCATGCCATTGTGGAAGATCTTCATGTTACCACTGTTGATGACCTTTTGACTCCGTTACCAATGATTAAAGTGAATTTGATAAAAGCCGGGATATTCCCAGACTGTGAAAAAGACTGTTACTTTTGTTCAAACTTGCAAACTGACTGCCCATTGTTGAAATTAGGCATCCAACGCCTGATGGATACCCAAGAGATCCTCTTTCAAAAGACTCCTGTTACCTTTGATACTCCAACCAATGACATTGTTATAATAACCATCTCCGACAATCTTTCCAAGACCTGCAAAAGGCCTGTTAAGATTACGCCTGATCCTAAGTTTGTGCCGCTGAAAATTACCATGTCGGGGCCTATCCCGTATAAATCTAACAAGACGATACCATGGAATTACGGAGGAGAAATCTTCTACCATGGTGTCAAAAAGATCGAATCAGTCCAAGAGAATTCCGATGATGAAACCCCTGATATAGGGAATATTGCGGGAACGAGCAAGATAACTCGCAGCGGAAGGATCTTCTCTCCGGAGATTGCTCCTCCACAAGCAGTCTTCGGACCCTTAAGAGTTTACGTGCCTGTCAAGCCATCTGTGCAAAGCCCGGTAATTGAAGAATTTGATGCTCCCGAAGCTAGACCCTCTATTGTTACTACCGATAAGGGAAAGGGGATACAAGAAGCACCTGTCAGGACGAAGGCTCAGACTGTGGTTATCCCCGAGACCACCCAAAAAGAGATGGAAGAAATCTTAAAGATAATCAAGAAGAGCGAATACGATGTCGTGGAGCAGCTAGGGCCAACCCCTTCAAAAATCTCCATGTTGGCTCTCTTACTCTGCTCCGAGGCTCATGCCAAAGCCTTGATCAAATTTCTGAAGACGGCACACGTGCCTCAAGAAACTTCTGCGGACCAGTTTCAAGAGTGCGTGGCTAGCCTTACAGCCGATAATGTTATTGGTTTTTCTGATGCTGATTTGACCCCTAAGGGAAGAAAGCATAACGATGCACTTCATGTCTCGGTAGAGTGCAGGGGGACCACACTTGCTCATGTTCTGGTAGATACCAGTTCATCCTTAAATGTTCTACCAAAGAAGGGCTGGACAAATTGGACTGCGAAGGTTTGACCCTAAAGCCCAGTAACATCGTTGTTAGAGCCTTCGACGGTTCTAAGAGGATGGTTCATAGAGAAGTGGACATTCCAATCAAAGTGGGTACAGAAATTTTCAACTCTACATTTTATGTGATGGACATCCGTCCTTCATATTCATGCTTGTTGGGAAGGCCATGGATCCACAACGTTGGGGCAGTCACTTCTTCTCTACACCAAATGCTAAAGTATCCAGTTCAAGGCAAGATCATAACGGTTCATGGTGAGGAGGAGTATATGATAAGTCACCTTAACTCCTTCCGCTATGTGGAGTTAGATGGCGAATTCATAGAAACGCCTTTCCAACACTTCGAAGAGGTTTCTCCTGAAGTCGCAGTAGAAAAGACAATGACTGATGTGCCGATCATTTCCAAGCCTGTGTCTCAGATGGCATCCCTTAAAGATGCGGAGGCTGTAATCAAAGAAGGAAGAAGTACAGTGTGGGGGCAACTGCCTGATTTTCCTCACAAGACTGACAAGTTCGGACTAGGTTTCACTGCTTCTGGCTAGAAAGTTGTGCGTCGCTCCCGGGCTGGAGGACCACCCTTAAAAATCACTCACCATGGAATTCATGCCTTAGAAGATGATGATGAAGAAGACAACTTTGAACATTGGATCTTTCCAACCATTGAAGGAGGATTAAGCAACTGGGAGGAGAAAGACTTCCTTACAAATGGACCTATATGCCCCGGGTAAGGCATAAGGCGAAAAGAGTGTACGAATTGTTTAATAATTATTACAGACCAAATAGGAAATGTTCAAAAGATAAATTACTGATTGATGAAAGTAATGGGAACGAAGTCTTTCGCCTCCCAGTTGTTCAGTCCTCCTTCAATGGTTGGAAAGATCCAGTCTTTAAAATTTCTTCCTTCTTCATCGTCTTCTAAAGCATGAACTCCATGATGAGTGATTTTCAGTGGTGGTCCTCCAGCCCGGGAGTGACGCACAGCTTTATGGCTAGCAGCAGTGAAACCCAATCCGTACTTATATGTCTTGTAGGGAAAATCTGGCAGTTGACCCCACACTGTACTTCCTCCCTCCTTGATTACAGCCTCCACATCTTTAAGGGATGACATCCGGGACACAGGCTTGGTAATGATGGGCACATCAATCATTGTCTTGGCTACCGCGACTTCAGGAGAAATCTCTTCAAAGTGTTGGAAAGGTGTTTCTATGAATTCACCATCTAACTCCACGTAGCGGAAAGAGTTAAGGTGTCTTATCATATACTCTTCCTCACCATGAACTGTTATGATTTTACCCTGGACTGGGTATTTGAGCATCTGGTGTAGAGAAGAAGTGACTGCCCCAGCGTTGTGGATCCATGGCCTTCCCAACAAGCATGAATATGAAGGACGGATGTCCATCACATAAAAAGTAGAGTTGAAAACATTCGTTCCCACCTTAATTGGGATGTCCACCTCTCCGTGAACCATCCGCTTAGAACCGTCGAAGGCTCTAACAATGATATTACTGGGCTTTAGGGTCAAACCTTCACAGTCCAATCTGTCCAATGCTTTCTTTGGTAGAACATTTAAAGATGAACCGGTATCCACCAGAACATGAGCAAGTGTGGTCCCTCTGCACTCTACCGAGACATGCAGCGCATCATTATGCTTTCTTCCCTTAGACATAAAATCAGCATCAGAGAAGCCAAGACCATTATCGGCTGTAAGGCTAGCCATGCACTCTTGAAACTGATTCGCGGAAGTTTTTTGAGGCACGTGTGCCGTCTTCAGAAATTTAATCAAGGCTTTGGCGTGGGCCTCGGAGCAGAGCAATAGAGCCAGCATAGAGATTTTTGAAGGGGTTTTCCCCAGCTTCTCTACGACATCATGGTCTCTCTTCTTAATTATCTTTAAAATCTCCTCCATCTCCTTTTGGGTGGTCTCGGGGATAACCAAAGTCTGAGCCCTCGTCCTGACGGGCGCTTCTTGGATCTCCTTACCTTTATCAGCAGTAACACCAGAGGGTATAACTTCAGGAGTAACAATTTCTTCAATAACTAGACTTGGCACAGATATCTTGACAGGCATAGGAACACTTGAGGGTCCGAAGACTGCCCGTGGAGGAGCAATCTCCGGAGAGAAGATTCTTCCGCTACGAGTGACCTTACTTGTCCCCACAATATTCCCCACATCAAGAGTCTCTTCATCGGAATTTTCTTCAACTGATTCAATCTGTTTCACACCGTGATAGAAGATCTCTCCTCCATAATTCCACGGTATTGTTTTATTGGACTTATATGGGATAGGCCCTGGCATGGTAATCTTCAGCGGTACAAACTTTGGATCAGGTGTAATCTTAACAGGCCTTTTGCAGGTCTTGGAAAGATTATCGGAAATGGTGATTATAGCAACATCATTGATTGGAGTAACAGGAGTAACATGAGTGATAGTAGCAACAGGAGTTTTCTGAAAGAGGATCTCTTGAGTATCCATCAAGCATTGAATGCCTGACTTCAACAGCGGACAATCGGATTGCACGGTTGAACAAAAGTAACAATCTTTTTTACAGCCCGGGAATATCCCGACTTTCAACAGATTCATCTTGATCATTGGCAACGGAGTCATTAAGTCATCAACAGTGGTAACATGAAGATCTTTTACAATAGCATGGACATTATGACCATGTTTTGGCATAGGAGCGGATATCACGTTAGGTTTTTCGGAGGCATCAAACTCTACCTCCTTGGCATCTATTAAATCTTGGATCTTGTTTTTAAGGGCCCAACAGTTGTTGGTGTCGTGCCCCACACTATCCGAATGATATGCACATTTTGCATTTGAATGATAATAGGGAGAAGAGGTATTTGGGTTTTTCGGTGCTTCTTTCAAGTTGGTAAGGTTTAACTTTAACAGATGAGGGAGGACCTGAGCCGGTGTCATATTGATCCGGGTGAATTGCCGTTGTGGCCTTTCTACCCTTTGCTGGTTAGCTCTAGGTTGACTGCTTCGAGGTTGATCGGCTGAGGAGTTCTGGATCATCACAGCCCCCACCGTTGGTCGGTGCTCCATTCTCCCTTGATTTATATGGGTGTGAACAGAAGAAACTTCCTTCTTGGCTAGGAAGTTCTTCTTGATAGCAGTGGAATAGGAGGCATCCTTCTGAATTTTACCACTCTTAATGCCAGCTTCAACCCTTTCACCGGTCAGAATTAATTTGGTGAACCCTGTAGATGAGCTCCCGATCAAGTGATTGAAGAATGGACCTGACAGGGTCCCTAAAAACATGTCAACCAACTCTCTATCCGACAGTGGTGGCTGCACCCTTCCAGCCAAATCCCGCCACTTCTGGGCATACTCCTTAAATCCCTCATTAGAGGCCATACCCATACTCTGTAGTTGAGTATGAGTAGGATCTAAATCTGCGTTATATTGGTATTGTCGGTAGAAAGCAGTAGCCAAATCCTCCCAGTTATGAACATCAAATCTCTCAAGTTGATAGAACCAGTCCAATTGCGTACCCGACAAACTATCTTGAAAAAAGTGGACCCATAGATCCTTATCAGAAGAGTGGGGTTGGATCTTTCTGACATAGGACCGCAGATGCATCTTTGGACAGGATAAACCGTCGTATTTAGAAAATGTAGGCACTTTGAACTTAGGAGTAATGACGATCCCAGTAACCAACCCTAGTTCTTCGAAATCCAACCCAGGTACCCTTTGTACCTCCATGGCTGCCAACCGATCCTCAAGATTCTTATACTTATCGTCCGCCAGAGGGTACTGCTGTTCGGAGTAATCTTCATCCTCTTCTTCCTCTTCTTCTTCTTCAGCTTCAGACTCGGAGGGAATTTCAACTCCCTTTCCTTTACCAACCCCTTTGTCAGACGTCGAGGGGAAATTCAGAAATCTCCTAGCCTGATTCTCAAATCTTCTTCCCATAGTGGCCACACCAATTCTTTTCTTTTTCTTCTTTTCCATTTTCCTTCTCTTTCTCTAACAGTGCTTTAAGATCCTCTTGACCCTTTGCCAAGGTCATGAGGAGTTGTTGGAATTGTGAATTCTGTGCTTGCAGATCTTTGACCGTCTGCTCTAAATCCATCTTGCTGAAATAAACAACAGAAAGATAAGGAAACCTGGTGTGAAGACCTGTTTATGCATATGATGAATGATATGTTATTTATGTAATGCATTCAAGGATTCAGAAATTCAAATTTGTTGCAAACAAAAGAACACACGTCATATTAATAAGAAGAAATTTGTTAGTACATAAAAATCCCTATGGGCAAAATATTACAAAGCTTCTTAATGTAAAAAGACGTTGCACATCCTTTTTGGCGCGATGTAAGTGTTGAGAGTCTCCTCTTCGTGAAGTCGGAGGGTAAGTTCCAAAACCTTCTTCTCAATGGCATAGAAGCTGGCTTCAAAAGTGTTCCGCTCTTCCTTGAGCTGTATCCAACTCTTTTGCAATTCTTCCAATGATGTTGGCATGTCTGGGTGTAAGAGGGTGTATGGAACCTCTCCTTTCATAACTGGCTCTTTGATCATAGGCAGAATGTGAGGGTAAGGCATCATAAGACTCTGGGCACGAGTTCGTACCCACTTGAGATAAGGCTCAAGGGGGGTGGAATTCTTGTGCCCTAGTGTCTTACTATCCACTTTGTTGGGCATCCTCCAAGCTCGGATAAACCTTTGTCGAAGTCCTTGAGCATCGTTGTCGAAGTCAAAAACCAAGTCAGGAATCAACATATCATGAGGGCCATCCCTTCGGGCATACCCAAATTTCCTCAGAGCTAAACAGGGGTTGTAGGTAATGCCTCCCCTAATGCCAAGTAATGGGACACTAGGGAATTCTCCACAACGATCAATGATGATGACATTTTCTCTGGACCGAGAACACCAATGAACATCAGAATGTGTGAGGGTCATCAACCTTTGTGACCACCTTAAACCCTTCTCATTCTTCAAAACTGATTGGGGAAGGTGAGAAATAAACCACCTTTCCATAAGAGGAGTACAGCACATGAGAACACCTCTTTTCCTCATTGTTCGTGTGTGAAATAAGTGTAAGATGTCCCCAAGCAATGTAGGCACGGGATTCTGAGATATGAAAATCTTGACAGCATTCACATCTATAAGCTTATCAGGGTTTGGGAACAAGACCAATCCATAGATGAGGAGTGCCACACTCTCTTTAAAAGCTTGCAGATCTAGAGAATTCCAGCAGTCTTGTGCCTTCTCAAACAGAAACTTTTCCAAGAAACCCTTGACACCACTTCTGGTTTCCCAATGACCTTTGATATCAGATGGTTGCAAGTGTAAGGCTTGAGCAACATCTTCAGGCTTTGGTTCTCTTTCCGTACCGTTGTAGGGTAGTTGATGAAGAATAGGAATCCTCAGGAGTTGAGAAAATTCCTCCAAAGTAGGCACTAGTTGATAATCATGGAATGTAAAGCAATGGTGTAGGGGTCAAAGAACTGGAAGAGGACTTTCACCATGTCTTCTTCAATGTTGGAGTTGACCAAGTTGAGGAGTCTGCCATGTCTTTCACTGAAGAGAGAATTCTCTGGAATCTTGGAAGTAAGCTCCTTGAGTTGAGGAGGGATCCTTACAAGGTTAACTTGGATTGTTTTCCTACGAAGAGATTGCATTACCTACAAAACAAGAACAAAGATGAAGATCCAAACCCTTGAAATGGTTAGTGGATGCATATGATGCTTTATGATGTCCATGATGTGTGCACAAGCATATGTACAAGCAAGTCACACAAGATCCTAGTTTCAGGCTTGTATGGGGTTTCATAGGTAAGTACCCTCTTGAAGTTAGTTGGCTCAACCTGTCCTATAAATAGTAACCGGGTTCTAAGGAGCTCAATATCACTGGGTTATTTTCTGTGTTCATTGTTTCAGTTTAGCCACTTAACTGGCGACCGAAATATTCTAAGAAAACAATCCTCAATGAGTGTAGTATCGAGTATCTACCAACTTCAGACTGCAACAAAGCCGGTCATCTCACTACCCCTAAAAAGTCCAAGATGGTCAAGTAAAGGTTCTAAGAGTTCATTAGTGCTTCAAGACATCACTTAGCGGCCCCGTATTCTCTTTGATTGACTCAAAGGCTACCAGTACTCACAAATATGTCGCACTAATATATCTATTGCTTCAACCATGTCGGTATACCCCGCACAGTTTCCACAATGTATTGCTATTTACCTATGAATGTTTCCCAAAAATTCGGGTGGAGGATTCAAACCCAAACAAGAGAACCAAATGTAAAGAAATCAAAGTAAACAAGATAAGCATGCAAAGGTGATCTAAACCCTAAGGTTACTCCACTTTCAAACATTTCCCCAACAGAGTCGCCAGTTCTGTGATACGGTGGGAGAACTGACTTGAGGTTTTGCGTTTGTATTCGCAAATGTTTCAGTTTAGCAAGAGTCGCCACCGACTTTTTATTTTATCCTAAGGAAAGGTCAAAAAGCACAGGAAAGACCTTTGAGATGTTTTCTTGGGTTCGGGGAGTAGATTATGAAAAGGGAAGGTGCAAACACCCTTTTCATCCATGGTTATCCATGGGCTCTTAGTTACTTGTTTAGATCACTTGCTTTTGCTTTTCAATTGTTTGAAATGGTGCTTTGTGTGTGGTTTTTAAAGATGTTTTAGAAAGAGGCCATCGTTGTGGAAACCTTTGTAATGATTCTTGTTTGAATGTATACAAAGATGTATTGTATTTTTGAAAAGATGTTTCAATGTTTGAAAGTTTTGATTTGAATTTTTTTTTGAAATTGTGTTGTGAAGTATGTTTGAAAATAGCAAGGATGTTTTTGCAAGCTTTGATCAAGTAACTAAGAGTTATCTACCCTATTTTACTCAAAGATCTTTCCTATATGTTTTTAACCCTTTTGAAATTGTTGTTTTACCATTGCATTTGGTAAACAACCTTGTATTAGGATGTTAAACGGGACAGGCGCGGGTCATCGTATAGACCATGATAGCAATTGTGTTAAGTATCTTTAGCAAATTTTTGAGGGACTTGATCATTTTTGTTTAGGCAACCAAGATAGCGTCATCGAGGGACTATGATCTTTTGTTTTGTTTTTGTTTTGCCAAAGTACTTAACATGCATAACATGGCCCATTTTTAAGGCAACAAGTGGATGTAACCCTAGAGATGCAAGTGTGCATTGTCTTTGTCATTTTCATGCATTTAGATCTTGTATTAGGTCAGGCTACTTGTTTATTTTGGATTTTTTCATACAAACCCTAATCTCTAATCATGGCATAATTGAAAGCGTAAATGTGTAAAATAAATCTACCACTATTACAACATGATTATGGGGATGGAGATACAATTTTTGAATGGGGATTATTTGACAAGAAATTAAAACCCTAGTTTTACTATTACATCCAAATTGAATCAAATGGCATAAATAACAAATGAATAATATTTAAACAAATTAAATAAATATGCAAAATAACATGAATATGCAAAAAAGGTTTTGTTTATTTTTTTTATGTATGTAAAAATATTTAATGTAAAAAGGAAGAAATAATAATAAATAAATAAAAGATTATTATTTTTTATTAAGGGTAAACCCTAATTTCTTTTAAGAATACCAATATATTAAATATATTATTTATATATAATAAAATAAAATAGTATATATACAAGAAATAAAATATATTTAGAAAAAAGTATTATTAAAGTATAAATAATAACAAAAATAAAGTATAGTATTTTCATGTTTTTATTCCAAAGTATTTATTAAATAAAATAAAAGTATGTATATATAATATTAATCATATTAAATATGTACAATAAAAAATAAAAATATATACAAGAAATAAAAATATATTTAGAACAATATTTTTTAGTGTAAATAAATAATAAAATAAAAGTATAATGGTTATTATATATTTATTTTCAAGTTTTCAATAAATAAAGTATTTACTAATTAAATTGCTTTTTATGTTAGAAAAATAAAAATAAATGTGAAAAATTTATAAAAATATTTTTGAGTATTTATATTTGGAAATAATAAAATAAAATCAGAAATGAAAATAAAATACAAAAATATCAAAGCATAAAGAAATTGGGCCAGGGGGTGCATTCAGCAAAAGGGGGGTATCAAAAGCAAGGCCAGAACCAAACCCAGCCCACTGACTTCATCTTCAACCTCTTGTTCAAACAAAAACACGCGCCCTGTATAAAATGTCAGATCCTGCATACGTGCTCTAATCCAAAAACATATAACATCAAAGTTGTAGAGTTTTTCAAGACGAATCCAACCATATGAAAAACTTGTCCTAACTCTCAAAGACCAGAGAGAATTTCTCTGGCCCTAAAATCTAACCTAATTTTTTCAGGATGTTCATGGACCAAATTCTCTTAGCACGCTTAATTAAAATGAAAACTGAGCATATGTACAGCTTCATGGCTATGAATACTACATTTCTTATTCACAAACCTAAGTCTAAATGTTCCTAAATAGAGAGATAGGAAGTTGATAAAAACATGTTTCAGTTAACTTCGTGTATGGCAATGTGGAGCTTTTCAACAAGGCCTGAGATGTTTGGGAGCTTGCTTGAACTTCGCTTGACCTTCTCCAATGTCTAGCTTGCCTTGAATGTGCTTGAACAAGCCTGCAAACTCAACCTGCACAAGCTGAAATTAAAAATGGAAAACCCTGTAAATGGAGTTACAGTTGGTGTTTAAGGGTTGTTATAGCTTGGATATGTTGTGTGGAATGTGTTTGAACCAATTTGAGACAAAATGCACGAGGGAATTGTGTTATGGAAACCAAACTGCAGATGTTGCCCTGTTTTGTCAATGAGATGTGATTTTGTACTATGGGAGGTTTGAAGGCTCAAAGGGTCGTGTTTCTGGTTCAAGGTGGTGTGAGAAAGATGTTTCAAAAGCTTTCACAAGTTAGTTTTAGCTGATGTTCAAGTTCTAGTACATTGGACCAATTTTTTGGTTATGAAGCAAAGTATGAGAAGTGATGTGAAGCAGGCATGTACAGGCTATCCATCAGCTTGCACACTTTGCCCTTGGTCCCTCAAGTTTGTGGATCTGATTTGCTGCACAAGGTTTGGTTCTATGCTCAAGGATTGTGGTTTTGACATAAAGCAAACTTTAGTAAAAATGGTAATGTACCTTTTACCATTTAGGGATTAATCTTGTATGCAATGCCCTAATGACCAAAACAATGCCTTAGACCAATGGAATTGCATTTAATTATTGAGTTTGGAATGGTTTTGAGTCCTGTAATCTAGTGCAAAGCAGGCTGATTTGAATTGGTAACTTATATCAACATGAACATGCCATGGATGAAAAATGAGTTTTTACCAACTTCAAGCCTTCGATTCTCCCTAACCATAAATGTGTTTGGAGAGTAATTGGACATTTTGGAAAGTTTGCAACATTCTCTACAATCCATCTTTGAAATGAAATTTGATATTCCAAGTGTAACTATGTGAAAAATGGCCAAGAAGATAGGTCAAAATCCTGCCTAAACTAGGGCAAAAATTTCACTAAGTTAAAAGTTTTAGGGACCCTTGTTCCAAAAATCATAACTTGAGATCCAAGCTCCTTTTGGGAAAACTTTGTGAATAAAAGTTGTAGACTTTTTGGAGGACTACAACTTTCATGTTGGAAGTTTTGTTTGAGTCCAATTGCATCATGGTGAAAATGTTGGGCAAAGTTAGGAAAAATTAAGAAAATTTCATAACTTAGAAAAATTCTAAGTTATGAAATTTTTCAACTTTTAACCCTAATTTACAAAAATGGGTTTCTTGATGAACAAGTTTCATGTTTTGACACATCTTGATGAAAAATGACCCTTGGCACTTGATTTTGACCAAAAAGTCAAAGTTTGACTTTTCAGTGTACAGTCAAATTTTGATCAGTTGACTGGAAAATTCATCTGTCAATCCAATGCATTTGAGATCTTTTGAACCTTGTGAATAGGTAAAGATGATGCCATTGAGTCCTTGAATCCATTCTTGAACCCATTTTGCCATTGGCTAGGTCAAAAGTCAGAAATTGCCCTTGTGCAGTCAAAACCCTAAAAATGACCATTTTGCCCTTTTGATGATCTGATCAAATTTCTTGTGGAGTTGTGGTCCAAACTTGATCAAATGGTTCATATGAGTTTATAAGGTTGATGTGGATCAAAAATCATAAGGTTTGACTGTAAATTGGCCATAGTTGACTTTTCCCTAATACAGCTGATTTCTAGGTCAACTGTCCAATTGACTGGGCAAAAATTTGATTCAAGGCTTGAAACTTGGTATGGACAAACTTATGAGTCCAACATGAAGTATGAAAGTCGCTTTGATCATTGAGAGTCCAAAAATCCTTGTGCAAACTCAAACCCTAATTTAGGTCATCAGTGCAAGGAGATGTCTTGAGCAAAGTAAAACCCTAATCCTGTCTGGAGCTCAAGGAATCTTGTGAGGGGAAATCTTGATAAAATGAGAGGGAAAATTTTGGGGTACAACAGTCACTATCCAACACACCTGGGGCAGTCAAGTCAAAATTCCAAAAGAAATGCAGAATAACCAGGGGCAGGTCTCTATCTCCATCACTTGGGGCATTGAATGCAAATCCCGATAAAGGGTTACGTACAGTCAAACATTTCCTGGCAGTGCCACAAACACTCGCTATTAGAGGCAGTGACAAATCTCCCCAAAATCCTTCTCATAGGATGGCTCCCAGCCAGAGTTTCAATCTCTAAAAAACTTTTTCCCAACTAAGTCGACCTCAAAAATCCTCGAGGATCTTCCCTGGTGAAGTCGCTACCTCTCCAACAGACCGACAACAAGATTTATTTCCCCAACAAACAACAGGATTACCCAGCTTGAGTTTGTCTCTCTGACTACTATAAATCAAAGGACCACAACTCCTTCTCCCCAGTAGACTACTCTACAATCCCCAGCAAGTTATTGTGAAACCTGGACCCGACCAGATATCAGTTCAACTTCGACTCCCCAGTAGAGCAATGAACGACTGAGACTCATGAACTATTTTCCCCAAGCAGGAATCAACACTATATACAGAGCTTTCAACATCCCCCAGCGGAGTTCTCCTCAAACAATAAAATAGGAATCCCCAGTGGAAACATTCTAAGAAAAAGTTTGAAGACACACCTACTCTTCGACAGCAATCCGGGATTTAATAACTCCCCAACACTTGTCAAGGATTTATTCTCCATGACAAAATTACATTTCAATAACATTCATAGCATACGCATAAAAAATACATGTAACAAAAATCTCATTTATTTTAAGAACATCATTACACAATGCATACATCGTGACATTTCATACAACTAACTCTTTACCTTTTCATGAAAGATCAATCAACAGACAAAGGTCGTCATTCTGCTGAGGTAGTAATCACCCAAGATTCCTTCATCATCATGCTGAGGTAGTAATCATCCAAGATTCCTTCATCATCTTGTTGAGGTAGTAATCGTTCAAGATTCCTTCATCATCCTGTTGAGGTAGTAATCGTCCAAGATTCCTTCATCATCCTGCTGAGGTAGTAATCATCCAAGATTCCTTCATCATCCTGTTGAGGTGGTAATCGTCCAAGATTCCTTCATCGTCCTGCTGAGGTAGTAATCGTCTAAGATTCCTTCATCATCCTACTGAGGTAGTAATCGTCCAAGATTCCTTCATCATTCTGCTGAGGTAGTAATCGTCCAAGATTCCTTCATCATCCTACTGAGGTAGTAATCATCCAAGATTCCTTCATCATCCTTCTGAGGTAGTAATCATCCAAGATTCCTTCATCATCCTGCTGAGGTAGTAATCGTCCAAGATTCCTTCATCATCTTGTTGTGGTAGTAATCGTCCAAGATTCCTTCATTATTCTGCTGAGGTAGTAATCGTCCAAGATTCCTTCATCATCCTGCTGAGGTAGTAATAGTCCAAGATTCCTTCATTATCCTGCCGAGGTAGTAATCATCCAAGATTTCTTCATCATCTTGCTGAGCATTCAGATACAGTTCATATACGCTCCAGATACAGTTGCCATCCTGATACTCATTCAGATTCAGCTGTCAGATACAGTTCAGATATGCTCCAGATACAGATGCCATCCTGATACTCATTCAAATTCAGCTGTCAGATACAGTTCAGATACAGTTCAGATACGCTCCAGATACGGATGCCATCCTGATACTTATTTAGATTCAGCTTTTAGATACAGTTCAGATACTCTCCAGATATGGATGTCATCTTGTTACTCATTCAGATTCAGCTTCTAGATACAGTTCAGATATGCTCCAGATGCGGATTCCATCCTAATACTAATTCAGATTTAGCTTTCAGATACAGTTCAGATACAGTCCAGATTCTATCCAGATTCGGATGTCATTCTGTCACTCATTCAATATACCTTTCAAATACAGTCCAGATACGGCCCAGATATGGATGTCCTTCTGACACTCACTTAGTACATCTCTCAGATACGAGTCAGACACAATACATTTATGAATATTATTCTGATACTCATCCAAGACCTCTATCGGTTCAGTTTAAACGTCTCAACGGTTTAGTCTGATTCTTTCCTGTAGACATTTTCTCTAGTTCAGATAAGTCGCTCCAAGATTTATTCTGATTCTTTCCAGTTAAAGAAAATTCAAGACCTCTACTGTTTCAGTTTAAATCTCTCAATGGTTTATCCTGATTCTTTCTGGTAGACATTTCTTCTTGTTCAGATAAATTGCTCCAAGATTTATTTTGATTCTTTTCCAATTGAAGTCAAGTTTAGGCTTAGTCTAATTTCCGTCAACAATCACCTTCGGATGGCATCTATAAGCCCATCTACAACAACTATCCATCATTTCTCAAAATGGAATCTTTTAAGCCCATTACCTACACAATCAACCACCACATCATCGAGTGCAAATTTTTGGGCACTCTAGTGTTCAATCATCTTCCACCTTCAAGTCACGAATGGCAGACTCGCCAATCTAACTCTTCAGGTTTAAGAAGATTGAACAGGGGCAGCAGTTGTACTAATGAAAAAGTCAATTGTAGCACCAAAAAGGTCAAACTTTGACTTTTTGGTCAACATTACGTCTCAAAGATCAAAATTCATCAAGACAGTCAAAAATATGAAATTTGATCATCAAGAAATCAAGAAAGTCAAAAGTCAATGTTAAAATTCAAACTCTTCAAGACTAAGAAATTTTTCTAAGTGTTTTTTATACATGATAATTTCATTTCTTCATGCCAACTTTTCACCATGATGTAAGATGATTCAAGATAAAACTTCCAACATGAAAGTTGTATATCTCAATGAGATCTAAAACTTTGTAGGGTAGGACTTTTTCTAGAAATGCTTAGATTTTGAGTTATAAATTCATGAAGTCATGCAATTTTTGAATAAACACTTGGAAAAAATTTCAGCAATTTTGGTCAGGATTTTATCCCAACTTCTTGGCATTTTTTCACATAGTTACAAGATGATTTTGTCAAAATGGACAACATGAAAGTTATAGAGGGTGTTTCAATCTTTTCAAAACATCCAAGAGCATGAATTTATCATATTTGAGCTAGGAGATATAAGGATCTGAAGTTGGACATTCATTCTTGATTTACAAGGCAAATTTGTGATGAACAAGGAACAAATATCTTAGCCATGCTGCATAATATTCACTTTGCAGGCCTCTTGACTTGCAAATCTATCCATAATCAGATGTTTACATAATTGATTGAACCATTATCCAAGTCGTTCAAGTATTGTCCATTGCATTTTTCCATTTTTGGCACAAAGGCGCCATTGGATTCTTGCAAACTTCACTTTAATCATAAAGTCATTTTCTTGAGCCTCTAACTTGTTGTTCTAATCAAACTCAACTTCTACAAGTCAGAACAAACATGTTTAAAGTGATCAACCACTTTAGATAGCTTGGTACAAGCATTAGAAACATGTTCTTCGTGCTTTCTTCAAAAACAAGCAACATAACCATAATATGTGATTCAAAATATGAGTTGTTTGAAGTCTCAAACCTTCTCTATAAATAGAGACGCCAATTGCAAGAGAGAGAGGTCAGAAAAAAAAGAAGGGGAAACTAACACTCAAAATCATTCTTGTTGTCAAAAACCAGAATTGCCCACAAAACCTCCATTTTTGAGCTTTGAAGTCCAAATCTTTGAATCTCATACCTTGCAAGTTTTCTCCAAACAAACCTTCCAAAAACTCCATATACATCATATAGAAGTTGTTCAAACACAAAAAGAACTTGTGTAACATCACTATCATCACTTCCTAAGCTCAACAACAGCCCATACAGTAGCTCAAACTGAAAGCACAAATTTCAGTTTCAAGGTAAGTTTTCTTGACTTTGAACTCTTCATACAAGCATTATTAATGGTTCATTTGTGAAGATAAAATGTAGATATAATCAGATTGAAGCTAACCATATGCTTGCTTTTCCTTTTCACTAACCATGTGTTGAGAACTAACTTTTACATGTAGCAAAACAGTGATAAAAGCAAAAAAACAACAGTTATGTGTCGATACGAAATGTTATGAGTCGACACATACTATGTTCAAAACAGGTTATGAGTCGACACAAAACACGTATGCATCGATACGAAATGATTATGAGTCGATACGAAACCAGTATGCGTCGACTCATACTGAGTTGTTTTGACTTCCAGGAGCATGAGTCAACACATGAGCCAATACAAAATCTGTATGAGCCAATACGAAATTTGCATGAGCCAATACATGAGCCAATACGAAATCTGCATGAGCCAATACATGAGCCAATACATAAGCTCATGTGTCAGCTCATAAAACTTTGTTTTTTTAATCTTTTTTTAATTTTATTTTTATTTTTTTCTTTATACTTTTATTATTACCATTTTCATATAAAAAAAAATCAAAAATGTATATATTTTATTTAAATATGTACGCATACACTTTTGTTTTATTCTTTTTTTTTTTAAACTAAAAAAGACAAAAAACATTTTCTTATTAAAATAAATTTTTTTTCTTAAAATTAATTTAATATTTAGACTTAGGTTTTATTTCAATTTGTTTATTTTGATTAAATTAGATATTAGGATTTTAATTAATTTCTTTTCAAATCACTTAGAACCCTTTCATAAAAAAACAACAAAAATCATATTTCTTTACATTTATATTCTTGCACTTTTATCTTTATTTTGTACATTTATTCAATTTCAATATGGTTGTAATAATTAATTAGTTTTAATTTTCTTGCAATACTCCCCATTTGTAATTTGTACACCCCCTCCCATAAGTATTGTAATAGCATAGTAATTTTACTTTTCACAATTTATCGCCTTATATAAATGCTAGTAATTAGGGTTTGTGTGAGAAGATAAAATCAACAAGTAGCAAACCCTAATCAAAGACTAAACAAAGCATGAAAATCAATACACTTGCACACAAACACCCCTAGGGTAAAATCCACTTGGTTGCCTTACAAAAATGACCATATTATGCATGTGAGGTATCTTAGCAAAGACAAGCAAAATACAAGATCATAGTCCCTTGATGACGCTATCAAAAGTTGCCTTTCAAAATGATCTTAGTCCCTAAAAAAATGCTAAGATACCTTGCAGAATTGCTAATCATGGTTATACGATGACCCATTCCCGTCCCGTTTACATCCAAAGATAGGGTTACTTACCAAATCAATGATAAGATAACAATGTCAAAGGAGAAAGGAAATGAACATAAAAGACTTTTGAGTAGGTAGAATGTTCCTAGTTACTTGGTCACTTTCAAAACAAAAACTACTTGCTATTTTCAAAACAAACACCTACACTTTCAAAACGTCTTACAAACTTGAAAACATTTTCAAAAGATCAACATCTTTGTATACATTATTACGAACGAGAATCATTACAAACTTTTCCTAAACAATGGCCTCTTTTCAAAAATACTTTCAAAAAAACCACACAAAGCACACTTTCAAACAAAAGAAAGTGATCTAGCAAGTAACTAAGAGCTCATGGAAAACCATGGATGAAAAGGGTGCTAATACCTTCCCTTTTCATAATCTACCCCCCGAACTCAACAAAATAATCTCAAAGGTCTTTCCTGTTCTTTTCAGCCTTTCCTTTTGGATAAAATAAAAGTCGGTGACGACTCTTGCTAAACGCAACATTTGCGATCAAACGCAAAACACCCAAGTCAATTTTCCCACCATATTACAACGTCCTTCCAAATCAAAAGACGGTGATGGTTCCGCATAATCATTAAGAACAAGCAGTCATTATCTCTCAAAATAAAATCTCATTAAGTCAAAACCTATGAAGGAGACTAAAAAAACCAGGGCATCCCGCTGGCTGTAACCACAGAAGAAACAGTTCAGGCAAAAGAATGGATGATAATAAAAAAGGAGGTCCTACAAATCCTCGACAAAACAAAAAAGATTACAAAATGATCACCTCTTCCAAATAAACTTTCAGTATCCGAACCATCATCAGAATATCAAGGACAAGATGCTAGACTCAATTGGGATCTGAACGCACAATTAATTGAGCATAGGACTGAAGAACATCATGAAAAGTGGGTTGGGTACAAATAAAATTTGAGCCTTTATCCTTTGTTTCTTGAACCGTGAACCAGGACACGTTATAACCCTTAAAAGTCCTAACTGAAGCATGGGTTAGTTCGAAAGCATATTGTTACAAAAGGTATCCTGACTCCTATAGGGTTCGCTATAAATCCTGAGCTGACATCACACTTTTACAAAATTTGTTTGTTTTACTAAAAAATGAATTTTCAAACTTCAAGACAGGCATAAGCTTTGAATTCTTAAAATACCATTGTTTGCATATGACTATTTGTTCAACAGTAGAGAAATTCGCATGACGAATATCTAGTGAACAAAAACCTTCTCAAACAAAAAGGATCACCTCAAGTGGAAAAACACTTCCAACCAAGGGGCACGACATGATCATTATCCATCATCTGGTGCAGTCAAGTCAAGATTCAAGGAATCTCTCAAAGATGTCAAAGCCAGGGGCAGATCTCCATCTGAATCACTTGGGGCATTGGACATGAATTCCAGGAGCGAATCATGTATGATCAAACAAACATCTTCTGGCAGTGTGGCAACACTTACTACCATGGACAGTGACAATTCTCCGTACCTGATGAACGTGGACATAGTCAGAAAATACTACGCATGAAAAAGACCCGCTAGGTTGACTGGCCTAGGCAAAAATAAGGGCATCTCGGCGAACCAAAAGGGTTTGGGCAAAAATTAGGTATAAAAACAAAAATATATACATCCCGCAAGTCGAAAACCTGAAAAGGCGGCTTGAGCAAAAAAGGGTATCCCGGTGGACTGAAAATCTGAAAAAACCGTCCAGGAAAAAGTTAGGGATTAAAGCGTACGACTACGTCCCGTCATCTCATCACTTATCTAATCAGTAGAAGGTTTATTGCCATGATCTACATTCACCAAGGACTCCAGGAGTTTGGATGATAGTCAAATCATCTACAATATACCCAGTTGATATTTTCTATAACATGTATCAAAACAGGGGCATTCTACTACAAGGTCACCGCCATATTCTCAGCTTACAACCTATTGATGTCAGGTGTTCTCACACCCTCGGAAGAGAAAAATCTCCAAATTATGGCTCCAACGAAAACTCCCCAATGAAGTCGCCAAGCTTCTTGGGATTCCCCAACAGAAACATTCTGAATAAAGCAGATTCACATCTAGAAACGGTTCAGGTACGATCCAGAGGCGGATATCATCCTGATACTTATTCAGATTCTCTTCTAGAAACGGTTCAGGTACGATCCGAATACGGATGTCATCCTGACACTCACTCCAGATTCTCATCTAGAAACGATGCAGATACGATCTAGAGACGGATATCATCCTTATACTTATTCTGATTCTCATCTAGAAACGGTTCAGGTAAAATCCAAATACAGATGTCATCCTGACACTCGCTCTAGATTCTCATCTAGAAACGGTGCAGATATGATCCAAATACAGATGTCATCCTAACACTTACTCCATATTCTCATCTAGAAACGGTTCAGGTACGATCCAGAGACGAATGTCATCCTGATACTTATTCAGATTCTCTTCAAATACAGTTCAGATACGATCTAGAGACATATGTTATTTTGACACTTATTTCAACACATAGATCCATCCACAAAGCCTCCACAGGTTTTTTCTCCAACATGTACAGGGGAAGAAACGTCTTGATGCAAAGTCATCATCGTATCCTCAGGATACGACCCCGTGACATCTACACTCCACACATAGTAGAGGAAACCAAAAGTTTGGATCTCTGCTTCCCCAAACATAAGTTACTTTCTCCAGCAAAGTTCCTTCAGAGAGCCGATATCCATATTCCCCATCCGAATTTTATAACCCCAAGCGGTTCATAAAGTTTTCTCCCGAGCAGAGTTTATTTCTCTGAATACATAAGCTCAATCCCCAACAGAGTTTATTTCTCTGGCTACAGAAGTTCATCCCCCGACGGAGTTTATTTCCTGGAATCGGCAAAATATTCCAGTAAAGCATCTCCTCTCGCAAGCAGAGCTATTCCCCGCAGAGTTATTCTCAAGCAGAGTCTCTCCCCAGCAGAATATTCATGAACAAGGAGTAAATCCACAGCATAGTCATCTCCATTCACCATCCCCAGGGGAAATGAAGAATCCAGTTGCCCTAATACTCTTCAGCAGCAATCCGAGATTTATTTTCCTTGACTAAGAAGTACAACAATAACATCCCATATGCATACATCATGGCATGTGCATACATATTGCATACAATACAATCTCATTTATTTTGAGAACATCATCACAATGCATTTCATACATCATGACATTGCATACGACTAACTCTTCACCTTTCAAGAAAAGACCAAATCAACAAGCTACGTCTAACCAAAGGCTATTTCAGCATTTTCTTCAAGAAGATGTCCTCATAAGACTTTCTCTGGATCATCCAGATTCACCAAGATCTCTCCGCTCACTATGCCGGTGGAAGATATTCCAAGACTTTCATCTGGGTCAGTTGAATCGCTACTAAGATTCTCCTGATAGCTATGCCAGTCAAGGTCATCCCAAGATCTCTCCGCTCACTATGCCGATGGAAGAGACTCCAAGACTTTCGTCTGGGTCAATTGAATCACTACTAAGATCCTCCTGATTACTATGCCAGTCAAAGTTACCCAAAATCTCTCTGCTCACTATGCCGGTAGAAGAGACTCCAAGACTTTCGTCTGGGTCAGTTGAATCGCTACCAAGATTCTCCTGATTACTATGCCAGTCAAGGTCATCCCAAGATCTCTCTACTCACTATGCCGGTGGAAAAGACTCCAAGACTTTCATCTGGGTCAGTTGAGTCACTACTAAGATTCTCCTGATTACTATGCCAATCAAGCTCATCCCAAGATCTCTCCGCTCACTATGCCAGTGGAAAAGACTCCAAGACTTTCGTCTGGGTCAGTTGAATCGCTACTAAGATTCTCCTGATTACTATGCCAGTCAAGGTCATCCAAAGATCTCTCCGCTCACTATGTCGGTGGAAGAGACTCCAAGACTTTCTTCTGAGCTAGTTGAATCGCTACTAAGATTCTCTTGATAGCTATGCCAGCTAAAGTTAACCTAAGATCTCTCTTCTCACTATACCGGTAGAAGAGACTCAAATACTTTTGTCTGGGTCAGTTTAATCACTACCAAGATGCTCCTGATTACTATGCCAGTCAAAGTTATCCCAAGATCTCTCTACTTACTATGCCGGTAGAAGAGATTCTAAGAATTTTGTCTGGGTCAGTTGAATCGCTAATAAGATTCTTCTGATTACTATACCGGTCAAAGTTATCCCAAGATCTCTCTGCTTACTATACCGGTAGAAGAGATTCCAAGACTTTCATCTGGGTCAGTTGAATCGCTACTAAGATGCTCCTGATTACTATGCCAGTAAAAGTTAACCTAAGATTTTCTCTGGATTAGTCAAATCGATACTAAGATTTCTATTCTAGTTAAAGAAGCTATGAAGCCCGGAAACTGATCGGATAATAGTTAATCAACAATTCAAGACACTGTGAAGCCCAGATCCTGACCGGATAACAGTTTAATCTCATTTCCTCAATAAGTAGCTGTGAAGCCTGAGATACAACCAGATAGCAGTCAACCTTATTATCCTCAGCAAGTCACTGTGAAGCTTGAGATACGACCAGATAGCAGTCAACCTTATTATCCTCAGCAAGTCACTATGAAGCCTAGGAAACAACCAGATAGTAGTCAGCCCTATTATCCTCAACAAGTCATTGTGAAGCCTGGATCTTGACTAGTGTAGTACACTTCCGTCTCTTTAATCAAGAGACAACTCCCCAGTAGAGTAATGTACAAACTGAAGCTCCTAGACTCTATTCCCCAAGACAAAGACCAACATTCCTCAGTGAAGGCCTCCCTAACAACAAGAACAGGAATTCCCACGAAGGAATATCTCACAAAATCATAATTGTTTTGGATGGCATATTTAAGCCCATCTCCGACGACTCTCCGCCACCTTCTCTGGATGGAATTTGTAAGCCCATTCTCGACGTCATCAACTGTCAGTTTTACCTCATGCGAGTGCAAATTTCTGGGCACTCTAGTGTTCAATCATCTTCCGCCCTCAGATCACAAAAGGCAGACAAGCCAATCTAAATCCTCAAGTTTAAGAAGATTTAACAAGTGAAGTTGTTGTACCCCAAAATTTTCCATCCCAATTTCACACAAGACATACTCCTAGAGGTCCTTAATTGCTCAAGTTGACTAAGGATTGACTAGATAAATCCTCCTCTTAAGACAATAAGCCTCAAACTAGGGTTTCACTCCTCATCAATATGGTTGATTTCCAAGGACCCCAAATGTTTTCCATTGTCATAATATGTCATCAAGATCATCCATGCCAAGTTTCATGCCTTGCACAATAAGTTTGCTCAATCAACTGCTCAAATGCCTGAAAATCAACTATACTAGGTCAAAAGTCAATTGTGGCCCAAATACAGTCAAACTTTAAGATTTTTGGTCAACACCTACATTTTGAAGTAATATCCATCATTTAATCAAGGGTTGGTCATGATTCCTCAAGAAATGCTCCCAACTCTTCAAAAGTCAAAAATGGCAATTTATGGTTTCTATAGGAAATGTCAACCAAACTTTGACCAGGCATAACTTTCTCATACTTTATCATAAATTTTCCAACCAAGGCTCATTTTGATGAGAATCCAATTCCCTAAATTTCCTCTTCAGCCCTCAAGTTCAATAAATGCTTAAATCAAAAGATATAAGCTCAGACATTATAGGTCATTTCAAAAAGTCAACAAAAACACCTTTTTGGTCAAAGCTCCTTACATGAACATGGAAAATCCAATTAAGATGAAACCAACAGGGTTGTTTATAGGACATACTAAGATTTCTAAAAAGTAAAAGAACAAACTCTTAGGGATAAAATTGAGAGAGATATGCATTGTCAAAGTTGGCTTTTTTGGAAATTTGCATCAAGTCAACAATGCCCAAATTTGCATTTTTTCCAAATGGGCCTAACTTTTTATACTTGAAACACATTCCTAGCCTGGTCCATGACCCAAACACCTTTCCATGCATCACTGGTTTATTTATTTAACTTATTTTGATTTTAATCCTTTAAAAATCAAATTAAATCAAATAAATGATATAAAAATAATGAAGATTTGTTTTGATTTGATTTTGCATTGAATTACAATCCAAATATGCTGTATAATACCAAAACAATTCGTGCAAAGGCTAATTCATTGGAAAAGATCATGATTTGGCTTGTTTTAGAAACAAATAATGCAAGGAACAAAATCAAATCAAATCTCAACAATTTGTGAAGATACAATCCAATTTTGTTAACCTAAATCAGTCTATTATAAGTACACAACATTGCAAAAGCCTAAAAAGGAGGATTGGTCGTGTAAAATGCAAGAACAAAAACTCAATTTTTGGACAAAAAGTGAGAATCGAATTTCGTTCTACAGGGCGATTCAAAGTGTTTCAAGGCCAGCAATCCATTCCTGGCAATCTCCTAAAACTAATAGCATCATTTGCATGCATCAAAACACCCAGAATCACTCCTTATAGATACACGATTTGCATACATATTCTTGAATTTGATTTTTACAATTCACGCATGATAAATGATTTCTAAGCATATATTCATGTTTGTATGATCCTTTAGAATGTGTTTGCATATTTAATTACGTGTTTTGATGTCTGTTTGATGAAACGCCATTGCTAGGGTTTATAAGGTCGTTTTAGGGCTTTCAAATGCAGGAACAGTTGGATCTAAAGATGGATACCATCATGATCAGAGGATAAAACCCAATTGATCCATGATCTTGAATCTAATTTATGTTGCTTAATCATGATTTTTGAGATGCACAGGTTATAGCTACAGACAACGTCTGTAGGTAAAATTCTTTCCCTAAGACAACAGTCTCAGCCAAGAAGATGATTGCATGGCGAGGCGTGAGTGACCCATTTGAATCTCGTGCGTTTTAATTATTGCACTGGCTTTTCATTCTATATAATATATTGTTTGCGTTATATAAACGATTGAAACAAATGGTCCAGTGGCAATAGGCAAGGCTTTGCAAGGTGCGCGTGTAGGAGGTCAGGTGTTCAATCCCTGCCTCCTACATGTTATTTTTCTCAATATTTCTTGGCAGATTCTATGTTGCCATCACATGCGCGCACATCATACGCTTCCAGGTCACCATCATTGGATCATTCACTATCCAGATCCAACACATTCAAGCATGCAAGTGCATGATGGACACTCCTGATCCCAACACACAGGACCCAATGTTGCTTGGGCCAACCAATATGGGCCTGGAACAAAATTCAACAGCATCACCTCCTTTTTGGGTCTACACCCCCTCAGGCTATTTCTTTCTTCTTTTTTTAATTTAATTATTTTATTTTGTTTAGATTAGTTTAATTATTTTTTTATTAATCAATTTTTTATGAAATCATAAAATCAAAAAGTCATAAAAAATAGGATTTAGTTCTTTTTTTATATATAAATTAATTTTTTGTAAATAATTAATTTTCTCAACTTTAATTTATTTTTTATTAAAATCAATTAGAAAATTAGGTTAAATTCAAATCTTTTTTTTACAAAAAATACAAAAATATTCTCCATGATCAAATTAGGGTTTTTTAGGATTTTCAAACTTGTTTCCAATTTTTATTCTCGCGCTGAATTATCTTTGCCGTATGATACTTTTTCAATATTGATGTAATTGCGTCCGGTTTGTAATATATTAATTAGGGTTTTATTTCCGCACTTTATTTTTGTAACACCCCAATTCTACCCCAAGCAATTATATAAAATAAATCAGAGTTATAAAAATCATTCATGCAAACAAATCGGGACGTCACAAATTCTTCTATCAAATTCATTGCATTCGTCGTGGATATATAACACTTTCAAAACATCGAATGAACCATCATCATAACATCTTTAATTAAATAACTCAACATCTACGCAGCGGAATTCTTAATAACATCTTTAACAACAATACAACAACTTCACAACAGCACATATTTAATAATAGCCAACTTAACGTTCAACAACAGAAAAATCAACAATAAAAAACAACAAGCGCTCATCCCCCCGAGTGTTACATATCAGAGCAATGACACCGAATCGAACTACCGAAGGTATACAACCTTCACTCTTGATTACCTGCATGTTACCAACATAAGGGTAACATTCAAATAGAAGGGGTGAGATATCTAACAATATAATAAAGCGCATGATAATTAATATATTAAATTAGATCAATAACATCACCACTTCTCATCTCATAATCAAAAATAATTACAACGTATATACACATTCATCAACATCAAAATACACTTTTTATGAAATCATATAATGCGACTCAATACTATGCAAATGCATGTGGTACCATTGGAGCAGAACTCCCATCTCAAAAATTTGCCAATTAATAGAGGCATCAACAAGGCATAAGCCTTCATCTCAAAATTCGTTAATACAGGCCATCTCAACGAGCATAAGCTTCATCTCAAAAATTCAATGTATGTGACACAACCATGAATATAATAACAACACCCAAGTTAACAACGTTTCAAATTAACAACATCTCAAAAGCATCTCAAATTAACAACATCTCAAAAGCATCTCAACGTCTCATCATCAACATCTCATATCATCATAATAATTCATCAAACATCATTTATTTATTATAAATCATCAACACAACATCATTAATAACTTCTCACTAACAACTCAGTTGTACATTAATTCCACAGTAGTTCATACTGTTATTCTATAACTCTTACGTCATTATCGTCACTATTCCTACTGTTATAGTTCAAACAGCAGCCTCTAAACATCTAACCTTCATCATTCTGTACAAAACCAATGCAACGACCAACACAACTTCTGACCAACACAACCTCTGACAACACAACTTCTAACCAACACAGCTTCTGACCAACACAACTTCTGACAACACAACTTCTGACCAGAAAACTTTTGACCAACACAACTTCTGACAACACAACTTCTGACAACATAACTTCTGACCAACACAACTTCTGACCAACACAACTTTTGACAACACAACTTCTGACCAACACAACTTCTGACAACACAACTTCTAACCAACACAGCTTCTGCCATCAGAACTTCTACCTTTTACTAATCCAACGCAACTTCTAACCAACACGGCTTCTACCATCATAACTTCTACTTTTAACTAATCCAACGCAACTTCTAACCAACATAGCTTCTACCATTAGAACTTCTACTTTTTACTAATCCAATGCAACTTCTAACCAACACAACTTCTACCATCAGAACTTCTACTTTTTACTAATCCTACTATTTTGATTCTTAGCCTGATATTCAACTTAACTAAAAATGGTACGACTAACTCTATCCCCAATTTAATTCATTGTTCTAATACAGCAGCACCTAATATCCTTCACGCAAAATTTTGTGCTTTTCTTCCCTGCAATATTCTGCGTTTTTCTTCCCTGAATCTCACTACGGGATTCATACTTAAAGCCATAAAACTTAATATAATCATGAAAATTCATCACCTATAATCATCTTATAATACTACATCGATCAAACAACATCATGACATCATTATTCATCTAAAATTCATCAATTCTCATCATACAACAATCATATATTTTCAATTCAAGAACAAGACAACAATCACCTCTAACCCCACATACCAATCATCATGAACCCAATTATAGAGTCATAACCCCACCCTTACCTTGGATTGAAGGTCGCTCTATAATCTTCCGATTGAATTCTTGTTCTGCCGTTTGTCCTATTTTTCCAGCAGCTTGCACGTTCTCCTCTCAATCCTTATTCTTCTACCGCTTCTTCCTTTCTATTCTATTCCAACAACAATAAAATAACCCTATTATTCTTTATTCCTTATTGGGATTAAAACTAATACACCCCCTTATTACTTCTATTCCTTTAAAAACAAGCCCACATCAAATAATATTATACTTCTAATATTATTTCACCACTTAATAAAATAATTAAATCCAATTAATCACAACACAACTTCACAAATATTCCAAAAATAATTTAATTAAATAATTAGTTAAGTTAAGGGGGTTACAACTCTCCCCCACTTAGAATATTTTCGTCCTCGAAAATTTACCTCAATCAAACAATTCAAGATAGGAGTCTCGCATCTTGCTCCCCAACTCCCAAGTCATGCTTTCACCAGCAGCTCCTAGCCAAACCACTTTAACCAAGGAAATCTCTTTGCCCCTCAGAGTCTTCATTTCACGATCCGCGATCCGTACAGGCATTGTCTCCACCGTAAGATTATCCCGTACTTGCACATCGTCCATATGAATCACATGAGATGGATCTGAAATATACTTCCGAAGTTGCGACACGTGAAACACATCATGCAAATTCGAATGATTAGGCGGTAAAGCCACTCTATAAGCAACATTCCCCACTCTCTCTGAAATCTGATACGGTCCAATAAAACCAGAAGTGAGCTTCTTAGACTTCAATGCTCTCCCAACACCATTCACAAGTGTAACTCTCAAAAACACATGATCACCAGCTTGAAATTCTAAATCCTTCCTTCGCTTGTCATGATAACTCTTCTGTCTACTTTGGGCAGATTTCATCTTTTCTCGAATCAACTTCACCTTCTCAGTAGTCTCACGAACAAGTTCAGGTCCAAGTACTACACTTTCACCAGATTCATGCCAACATAAAGGAGTTCTACATCTTCGACCATACAATGCTTCAAAAGGTGCCATCCCAATACTAGAATGATAACTATTATTATAAGTGAACTCTCTCAACGGAAGATAAGTATCCCACGAACCTCCCTACTCAAGAACACATGCCCTTAGCAAATCTTCTAACGATTGAATAGTCTGTTCAGTCAGACCATCTGTCTGAGGATGATACGCTGAACTTAACCTCAACTTAGAACCCAACGCTTCTTACAAACTCTTCCAAAAATCAGAAGTAAATCTTGGATCTCTATCTGACACAATGCATAAAGGAACACCATGCAACTTCACAATCACACTAATATAAATCTCAGCCAACTTCGGCACTGGAAAACTGATGTTAATCGGAATAAAATGAGGTGACTTCATAAGCCTATCAACAATCACCCAAGTCGAATCATATCCTCTTAAAGTATTAGGTAACCCTATCACAAAGTCCATTGAAAAGCTATCCCATTTCCATTCTGGAACTTCCAACGGTTGCATCAATCCTACAGGCTTCTGGTGTTCAACTTTCGACTTCTGATAAGTCAAACATGCATACACAAATCGAGCCATGTCACTCTTCATCCCAGGCCACCAAAACAAACCTTTCAAATCTCGATACATCTTTGTAACTCCTGGATGAATACTCAACTTACTTCTATGACTCTCCTCAAGTATCACTTTCTTCATCTCAGCATCATCAGGAATACAAATCCGGTTACGAAACCTCAACACACCTTGCGCGTCTAGCTTAAAATCACTATCCTCAGACTGATCAATCCTAACCGTCAAATCTACCAATTTCACATCCAACTTATGAGCTTCTCTGATACTGTCTAAAAATTCATTATTAATCTTCAACATACCCAACGTAACGCTCTACGGAGTAACCTCGCAAACTAAGCTCATATCTCTGAACTGATCAATTAATTCCAACTCTTTAATCATCATTGCTGACATATGTAAAGTCTTTCGACTCAACGCATCAGCTACCACATTAGCTTTTACTGGATGATAATTCAAACTGAAATCATAATCCTTTAACAATTCCAACCATCTTCGTTTCCTCATATTCAACTCTTTCTGGTCGAATAAACACCTTAAGCTCTTATGGTCACTAAACACTTCAAATCTAGAACCATAAAGATAGTGCCTCCAAATCTTCAACACAAAAACAATTGCAACAAGCTCTAAATCATGCGTAAGATAGTTCTTCTCATGAGTCCTTAACTGCCTTGACGCATAAGCAACTACCTTACCATTCTGCATAAGCACACCTCCTAAACCCATCTTAGAAGCATCACAATACACCACAAAAGGCTCTCCTAGATTAGGTAACATCAAAATCGGAGCCGACGTTAACCTTTTCTTCAATTCCGTAAAACTTTCTTCGCACTGAATATCCCATACAAATGCTCTACCTTTACAAGTCAACTTAGTCAATGAAAGTGACAACTTAGAAAACCCTTCGATAAAACTTCTATAATAACCAGCTAATCCCAAGAAGCTTCTAATCTCAGTAGCTGACTTTGGAGTTTCCCATTGCAACACAACATCAACCTTCGATGGATCTACACCAATGCCACTACCTAAAATCACATGACCAAGAAAACTAACCTCTTTTAACCAAAATTCACACTTGGACAACTTTGCATACAACTTCCTCTCTTTCAAAACTCGCAATACTACTCTTACGTGTTCTGCATGCTCTTCTTCTAACTTAGAGTAAATCAAAATATCGTCAATAAACACCACTATGAACCGATCCAAATAAGTATGAAAGATACGATTCATATAATCCATGAATACTCCCGACGCATTAGTAACACCGAAAGGCATCACCGAATACTCGTAATGTCCATAACGCATTCTGAAATCCGTCTTCTGAATATCTTCATCCTTCACTTTAATCTGATGGTAACCCGGCCTCAAATCAATCTTACTAAACACACGAGCATCCACCAATTGGTCCATCAAGTCATCTATTCTTGGAAGCGGATACTTGTTCTTAATCGTCACTTTATTCAACTGTCTATAATCAACACAAAGCCTCATACTTCCATCTTTCTTCTTTACTAACAGCACTGGAGCACCCCACGGCGATACACTTGGTCTTACAAACTTCTTCTCAAGTAATTCTTCCAATTGCTTCTTCAACTCTGACAACTCAGATGCAGACATCTTGTATGGTGCCTGTGATCGGTGGATCTGGAACTGACTGTTTAACGCTGGTTCACGAAATGTCGCGGAAGCAAGAGTCGCCACCGTCTTTTATTTTCTCCAACATGGACAGGACAAAAGCACAGCAAAATTCCTTATGAGATAGTTTCTCGGTTCGGGAGGTAGATTTATAGAAAGGGAAGGTGTTAGCACCCTTTCTATCCATGGTTATCCATGGGCTCTTAGATACTTGCTCATTTGTGTTTTCAAAATGTTTGCTTTTCAATTGTGAGTGAGTTTGAAAAATTTTCGTTTAAGATTTCAGATCGACTCTTGTATCAGTCCTCAAGAGTGTTTGAAAAATTGTTTTGAAAGCTTTTTGAAAGTGTCGGTGTGAAAAGAGTTTTGATTTGTTTTTGAATAGAGCAAGTATCTATGAGTCATCTACCTACCCTAAGGAATTAGGCTGTGTAAATGTCCTTAAGGTAGTGCCATCCCACCATTGAGAGGTAGGTAGCACCACCGTTGGAGGTGTTCGGGTCAATTCGAGTTTAGGGACTGTGTGGTCACCAGAGCAATAGTAGGACACCTTAGAAGCTACCCTTATGCCATTAATCATGGACATAAGGACTTACTAAAACGTCCTATACTCGACGACCACGTTTCGAGGGGCAAGGCAACAGTGAGGCGTACCCTAAGAGTGGTGTGTGAATTTGTGTATTATTTTCAGTTAATATTTGTCTTTGATCATGCCTTTGGTGAGCTACGCATTGTTTTTTTAATTTTGGCCATACATTCTTTCATGCACAGTTTAGCAGTTTTAAAGGGTGCGGAAGTTAAAGTGCGGAAAATAAAGTCCTACGCTATTACAAGGCGCGGGTCTATACATCGCCAAATTAACAAAGACCCGTTTCTTAATAAAATGCGGAAAGTAAATGAATTTCCTAATTACTATTACAAGGCCTGAGCAATTACATAATATTTAAAAGAAACATAAGAATAAACGTGCGAAAATAAATTAGAATCGAGTGTTCGAGGGCGTTGGACCCTTTAAAGAAATTAAATGAAATTAAAAATTAATTAATTATTTAATAAAGAAAAGAAGTTATTTTTTTGGTTTTTTGGTATTTATGAAATAAAGAAAGTCAAAATTGAAAGAAACCCTAATTCTAAATATTTTTAATTATTTAAAGAAAAAGATTAAAGTTTTAACCTAATTTATACTAATTATTTAATGTGCATGTTTATTTACAAAATAATTAATAATTAATAATAATAATGATAGGAAGAAATTATTTATTAGGAAAAAGAATAAAAATGCTAAAAACCTAATTTCTACATATTTTAGTTATTTGAGAAAAGATAAAAATTAAAAACCCTAAATTAAACTAAATTGATTATTAAAATTTATTTACAAAAATATCAATGAATTAAATATTAAATAAACATATTTTTAGTTTTGATTTTTCTGGTTTTATTATGAAAATTATTTTTGTGAATTAAATAAAAAACAATTAAAATAAAAAGAAGAAAAGAAAAGGAAATTAGAAAAAGAAATACAAACAATGGGGGTGTCTGACCCAATTTAGAGGTGTATTTGGAAGCAGTTTGGCCCAACAGAATGAGGCCCCTTTTGACTTTCTAGCGCGTGTGTGGAATGATTGACCAGCGTGCATGGTGGACCTCCACATTCTGACCTTTGGATGAGCCTTCCTGGGCGCGTGGCAAGCTAGGAGGTGGGGTTGTATGGTGGTCTTTTGATGGCATGCTGCATAGAAACATATTGAAGAAAAAATTATGGAAGAAGTGGGGGACCTGGGAATCGAACCCAGGTCCCAGCGTTTACCAGATGTGTCAATTGCCAGTTGAGCCATGCGCGCGCGTTGTATAGGAATTAGCAAGCAAACAATATAATGCAAAACAACACTTAGTGATATACAACGCGCCAAAATTCAAATGCGCCAGTCATCATGAGCCACGTCCACCTTCTTCCTCATCTTTTCTGCAATTATGAAACAAATAGCGGGGGTTTTAAACCCCCACTAACTACAATGCACAAAAATAACGATTAGAGCATGGTTAATTATAAAAAGGGCGCGAGGTGGTTGTTCAGTTCGTCTTGATGTCCTGATTTCAATGGTACTAGTTTGAATGGCCAATTTTTCCTTATGAAGAAAACCCTCTTTCGGAGCTTCTGAAACCCTAGAAAACTTTCATGGTGAATTCTTATACAGCCATTGTTAGTTCAATCAAAGGGTACCAATAGTTTCAAAACATCCATATTAGTATAAATCAGCCATTAAAAATCATGAATCATGCATGGAATTTAAAACACGATTATGAATAATTTTATGAAAAGTGCAATCCGGTTTTACCAATTCCTTGAGTATGGAGGGCCGGTTTTGATTGGAATCGTTTCCTGGATGCCCTGGAAATGTTTTGGAATGATTTTCAAGCCTTGAATCATCCTCTAGGTATGAAAACAGTTTCAACTTTTTTGTGAAAAAAATGCACTTTGGTTCTTTGATTCCTACGCGGCTTCTGTCTCTAATGCTTTAGGTTTCAATTGTGCATATGTATATGAATGAATTAGGTTAAAAAAGACCAGCCTATAATCCATGCATTGATGATTTGGAGATTGGATTTTCAATGAGATCAATTTCAATCTTTTTCAATCCTTTTTTATGCCAATCATTGCCAATCATGTAGAATCTTTCCCTTTTGAATGATGCACGAAATATTGAGCACATAATGAGTGAAATCTCTGCACAAAAAGATTTGAAAGGTATTATTTGCTATTTTTTCATATTTAATTTTAATTAAGTGAATTAATAATAATAAAAATTCAAATAATTAATGAAAAATGAGAAAATAACTCCCTTGGAGGTCAATGGGTCGTGCATAGCCTTTGGGTGATGATTCATGGAAAAAATTGAGGCCCATTAGCAATTTTGAGGCTTTTGAAGCAAAGTTGACTTTTCAAAATTCCCAAAAATTTCCCAACTTCCACAAGGTATATCTTGCTCAATTTTTAAGCTTTGATCATGTTCTTGGACATTTTGGAAAGGTCTTGAAGTCCTCTAACCAATGCCTTTGGTCCCATGGAATTTTGATTTATCAATCTCAAGTTATGGTCTTTGACTTAAAGTGCCTTTTTGTTGACTTTTGAAAATGACCTATAATGTTGAAATTGATAACTTTTTGTGAGAGCATTTCTTGGACTTGAAGTGTGAAGATGAGTTGTAGGAAATGTCATTATCTTCAAAATGAGCTTTGGATGGAATTTTTCTGACAAACCATGAAGAAGTTATGCCCTAGTCAATTTGCAGTTGACTTTTTCAACTGTCCTAAAATAGAAACTTTTGCATCTTGAGACTTTTTGAGCCATGCTTTGAGAATCATGATCAAGAATTGATCAAATGATGTTTGTGGCTTCAAAATAAGATGTTGACCAAAAATTTTGACTTTTGACTGCCAAATGACCATTTTGCCCCTGCAGTTGACTGTGAAGCAATTAGGGTTTTTGACTGTGCAATTTGATGCTGTGAGTCTTGAAACTTGGCATATGGATGCTTGACAATGTTTACAGGCATGTGAGACTTGATTGGACCCTTGGAAACTTCAATTTCTTTGCCAGAACCAAAACCCTAATTTTTGACTGTTAGGAGGCAATTGGACTGTGCAACCCTTGGGAGATTTTGAAGCATGATCTTAGCAAACCTTGAAGAATATGGGAGGGAAAATTTTGGGGTACAACAGTGCCATAGACACAGGTCTGGTACCAGGTACAAGATCAATTGCAAATTCAACTTCCCTCTCCAGTGGTACATCAGGAATTTCATCAGGGAAAACTTCAGGAAATTCGCACACCACCTGCAATTCCTCAATTATAGCTTGAGTCTCTACAAATAGCGACGCCATTAACGAGAACATTTGTGCTTCCTCTTGCATCAACTTTCTCAACTGTCTAGCAGAAAACAAACCACCTTCCTCTTCTTCAGGAGTAAAAAGCTTCACCGACTTGTCATAACAGTTAATATGAACACAGTTATGCCCTAACCAATTCATACCCAAAATTACATCCAGACCTCGTAACGGCAAACAAACCAAATCAACAACAAAGTCTCTGTCGAAGATCGACAAGGGACACTTCAAACACACAAAATAAGTAGTCACCGACCCCTTGGCTGGAGTATCGACGACCATTTCTCCATTCAAAGAAGACAACATAAGACCCAATCTTTCAACATAATCAGCAGAAATAAAACAATGCGTAGCACCGATATCAATAATAGTAATTAAAGGAGTACTATTAATGAAACATGTACCTCTGATAAGTCTATCCTCCACAGTTGTCTGATCCTCAACCAAAGCAAACACTTTCCACTTGACTGAGCCCTCTTCGGTTTCGGACACTGACTACCAATCTGCCCTTCTTCTCTACAGTTGAAACAAATCACATCCTTATGTTCACACTCAGATATAACATGTCTGTTCTTACCACAACGGAAACACCTATTCACTTCAGTAGTGCACACATTACTCTTTTGCCCATGTTTTCCACACTTAAAGCAAACCACACCAGCAGGAGCATCTCTCCCACTAGTCCTCTGACTCTGAGCAACTTTCTGTTTACCTTTACCAGCTGGGACATCATAAGGCTTACCATAATTCTGTTGGTGCTTACCCCTCTTCTCGCTGATAATCTTGTAATGAGCATTATTGTCCTCCTCATAAATCCTGCAACTATCAATCAAATCAGCAAAGACACAGATCTTCTGGTATCCAACTGCCTTCTTGATCTCCGGGTGCAACCCATTCTCAAATTTAATACACTTTGAAAATTCATCATCTGCCTCAGCATAGTGCGGATAAAACTTAGCCAATTCAGCAAACTTGGCAGCATACTCAACAACTGACATACTTCCTTGTTTCAGCTCAAGAAACTCAATTTCCTTCTTACCATGGACATCTTCAGGAAAATACTTTATCAGGAATTCTCTACGGAACACAACCCAAGTGACATTCTCACCTGCAGCTTCCAACTTCTGACAAGTCTCTAGCCACCAGTCATCAGCCTCGACTGCTAGCATATGAGTCGCATATCGAACCTTCTGCGTTGGAGTGCAGTCCATCACACAGAAGATTCTCTCAATCTCTTTCAACCAATCCAATGCTTCATCGGGATCATACTTTCCCTTGAACGTAGGTGGATTCTCTCTCTGGAAAGTCGCCAAGCTACGAGATCCAGCATTTCCGTCAGCATTCGGCTGATTTTCCATCGCATGAGCCATTGCTTCAAGAGCAGCAGCAAGTACAACATCATTCCTTCCAGCCATCTCAACTTATCACTACAACATAAACAACGGTTAGAACTCAAAATAACAATACTCGATTGTTAGACAACTACGACTCGACGACAAGGTCGGACCAACCTATTGCTCTGATACCAACTTTGTAACACCCCAATTCTATCCCAAGCAATTATATAAAATAAATCAGAGTTATAAAAATCATTCATGCAAATAAATCGGGACGTCACAAATTCTTCTATCAAATTCATTGCATTCATCGTGGATATATAACACTTTCAAAACATCAGATGAACCATCATCATAACATCTTTAATTAAATAACTCAACAGCTACGCAGCGGAATTCTTAATAACATCTTTAACAACAATACAACAACTTCAAAACAGCACATATTTAATAATAGTCAACTTAATGTTCAACAATAGAAAAATCAATAATCAAAAACAACAAGCGTTCATCCCCCGAGTATTACATATCAGAGAAATGACATCGACTCGAACTACCAAGGTATACAGCCTTCACTCTCGATTACCTGCACATTACCAACATAAGGGCAACATTCAAACAGAAGGGGTAAGATATCTAACAATATAATAAAGCGCATGATAATTAATATATTAAATTAGATCAATAACATCACCACTTCTCATCTCATAATCAACAATAATTACAACGTATATACACATTCATCAACATCAAAATACACTTTTTATGCAATCATATAATGCGACTCAATACTATGCAAATGCATGTGGTACCATTGGAGCATAACTCCTATCTCAAAAATTTGCCAATTAATATAGGCATCAACAAGGCATAAGCCTTCATCTCAAAATTCGCCAATACAGGCCATCTCAACGAGCATAAGCTTCATCTCAAAAATGCAATGTATGCGACACAACCATGAATGTAATAACAACACCCAAGTTAACAACGTCTCAAATTAACAACATCTTAAAAGCATCTAAAATTAACAACATCTCAAAAGCATCTCAATGTCTCATCATCAACATCTTATATCATCATAATAATTCATCAAACATCATTTATTTATTATAAATCATCAACACAACATCATTAATAACTTCTCACTAACAACTCAGTTGTACATTAATTCCACAATAGTTCATACTGCTATTCTGTAACTCTTACGTCATTACCGTCACTATTCCTACTGTTATAGTTCAAACAGCAGCCTCTAAACATCTAACCTTCATCATTCTATACAAAACCAACGCAACGACCAACACAACTTCTGACCAACACAACCTCTGACAACACAACTTCTAACCAACACAGCTTCTGAACAACACAACTTCTGACAACACAACTTCTGACAACACAACTTCTGACCACACAACTTCTGACCAACACAACTTCTGACAACACAACTTCTAAAAATACAACTTCTGACCAACACAACTTCTGACTAACACAACTTCTGACAACACAACTTCTGACCAACACAACTTCTGACAACACAACTTATGACAACAACAACTTCTGACAACACAACTTCTAACCAACACATCTTATGCCATCAGAACTTCTACCTTTTACTAATCCAATACAACTTCTAACAAACACAACTTCTACCATCAGAACTTCTAGTTTTAACTAATCTAACGCAACTTCTAACCAACACAGCTTCTACCATCAGAACTTCTACTTCTTACTAATCCAACGCAACTTCTAACCAACACAACTTCTACCATCAGAACTTCTACTTTTTACTAATCCTACTATTTTGATTCTTAGCCTGATATTCAACTTAACTAAAAATAGTACGACTAACTCTATCCCCAATTTAATTCATTGTTCTAATACAACAACACCTGATATCCTTCACGCAAAATTCTGTGTTTTTCTTCCCTGCATCTCACTACGGGATACATACTTAAATCCATAAAACTTAATATAATCATGAAAATTCATCACCTATAATCATCCTATAATACTACATTGATCAAACAACATCATGACATCATTATTCATCTAAAATTCATCAATTCTCATCATACAACAATCATATATTTCCAATTCAAGAACAAGACGGTAATCACCTCTAACCCCACATACCAATCATCATGAACCCAATTATAGAGTCATAACCCCACCCTTACCTTGGATTGAAGGTCGCTCTATAATCTTCCGGTTGAATTCTTGTTCTGCCGTTTGTCCTATTTTTCCAGCAGCTTGCACGTTCTCCTCTCAATCCTTATTCTTCTACTGCTTCTTCCTTTCTATTCTATTCCAACAACAATAAAATAACCCTATTATTCTTTATTCCTTATTGGGCTTAAAACTAATACACCCCCTTATTACTTATATTCCTTTAAAAATAAGCCCACATCAAATAATATTATACTTCTAATATTATTTCACCACTTAATAAAATAATTAAATCCAATTAATCACAACACAACTTCACAAATATTCCAAAAATAATTTATATCTTATGCTTGTATATAATGGATAGCAACCTAGGCATATATGGTTAATCAATTAATCAGTAGATCAGTTAATTACAAGATAAATATCTGAAAACAAACACTGTTATACACTTGCACCCTTAGGGTATACCTCACATGGTTGCCTCAGAAACAATGGTCATGTCCCTCGAACGTAGGGATATCTTAGCAAAGACCCGCAATTCAAAAAAATCATCATAGAAGATCATAGTCCCTTATTGTCCGTCGAGTTGCCTACGAGAAATGATCTTATGATGATAGTCCCTTCGAAATGCTAAGGTATCCTTACATGTTGCCTTCAATGACCATTTAGTCCCTTTCGATAGTCCCTCAATATCTAACAGCTAGGGTTACCTACTCACTAATAGTAGGATAACACGGTCTAAAGGATTGGAGGAAAAGAATGCCTTTTTTTCGAATAGGTGGATAACTGTTAGGTACTTGCTCAAATAATGTTGAAATTGATAACATTTTGTGAGAGCATTTCTTGGACTTGGAATGTCAAGATGAGTTGTAGGAAATGTCATCCCCTTCAAAATGAGCATTGGATGGGATTTTTCTGATGAACCATGAAAAAGTTATGCATTGGTCAAGTTACAGTTGACTTTTCAGCTGTCCAAAAATAGAAACTTTTGACACCTTGATGATTTTTGAGCCATTCTTGTGAAATCATGGTCAAGATTTGACCAAATGATGATTGTGGCTTCAAAATAAGATGTTGACCAAAAATTTTGACTTTTGACTGCCAAATGACCATTTTGCCCCTACAGTTGACTGTGAAGCAATTAGGGTTTTTGACTGTGCAACTTGACCTTGTGAGCCTTGAAACTTGGCATGTAGATACTTGACAATGTGTATGAGCATATGGGACTTGATTGAGCCCTTGAAAACCTCAACTTCCTTGCAGGAACCAAAACCCTAATTTGACTGGCTTAGGAGGGTGTTTGAACTGTGCAACCCTTGAGAGGACTTGAGCAAATTGAGATGATGCTTGTCAAACTTGAAGAATATGGGAGGGCAAATTTTGGGGTACAACAGTTGCCCCTGTTCAATCTTCTTAGGCCTGAGGATGTAGATTGGCTTGCGTGCCTTTCGTGATCCGAAGGTGGAAGATGATTGAACACTAGAGTGCCCAGAAATTTGCACTCACATAGTAGAGTATCAGCAGTGTGATGGCGGGAATGGGCTTACAGATGCCATTTGGAAAGATGATGGACAGGAGGATGGGCTTAAAGATGCCATCTGAAACTGTGACAGAACCTTGTCGGGAATGGGCTTATAGATGCTATTTGGAGACTGTTGGTATGTGGAGGGGCTTATAGATGCCATCTAGGTGTCGATCACGTAAGAGATTCCTTAGAGAGAACTTGTGTACCTGAGAAAGAAAGATAATTACCAGGCCTGTTACAGGGGTTGATCTTCAAACTCTTCATGCAGACATGCCCTGGCTGGATACAGGTATCGAATCTACAATCGATTGCTCACAGATATGCCCTGGCTAGATACAGGAATCGAATCCGGAACTTTAAAAGGTTGCTTACAGACGTGCCCTGGCTGGATACAGGTATCGAATCTGGAATTAGTCGTCAACAGATATGCCCTGGCTGGATACAGGAATCGAATCTTCAAACTCTTCAGACGTGCCCTGGCTGGATACAGGAATCGAATCTGGAACTTCAAAAGGTTGATGGGTTATCTCTACTGACAGGTTATCTCAGAAAAATCTTTAGGATTTAACTGAACCAGAGGAGGTTTTGTCTTTCTTGACGAGTTGTCTCTTTGGACGGGTTGTCTTCAATGACGAGTGATCTTCAATGACGAGTTGTCTTTAATGACGAGTTGTTTTCAATGACGAGTTGTCTTCAATGACGAGTTGTCTTAAATGACGAGTTGTCTTCAATGACGAGTTGTCTTCAATGACGGGTTGTCTTAAATGACGAGTTGTCTTCAATGACGGGTGTCTATAATGACAGGTTGTCTTAAATGACGAGTTATCTTCAATGACGAGTTGTCTTCAATGACGGGTTGTCTTCAATGATGAGTTGTCTTAAATGACGAGTTGTCTTCAATGACGGGTGTCTATAATGACGGGTTGTCTTAAATGACGAGTTGTCTTTAATGACGAGTTGTCTTAAATGACGAGTTGTCTTCAATGACGAGTTGTCTTTAATGATGGGTTGTCTTCAATGACGGGTGTCTATAATGACGGGTTGTCTTAAATGACGAGTTGTCTTCAATGACGAGTTGTCTTCAATGACGAGTTGTCTTCAATGACGGGTTGTCTTCAATGACGAGTTGTCTTAAATGACGAGTTGTCTTCAATGACGGGTTGTCTTAAATGACGAGTTGTCTTCAATGACGAGTTGTCTTCAATGACGAGTTGTCTTCAATGACGGGTTGTCTTCAATGACGAGTTGTCTTCAATGACGGGTTGTCTTTACTTACGGGTGTCTATATTTACGGGTTGTCTTCAATGATGGATTGTCTTCAATGACGGGTTGTCTTCAATGACGGGTTGTCTTCACTGACGGGTTGTCTTCAATGACGGGTTGTCTTCAATGACGGGTTGTCTTCACTAACGGGTGTCTATATTGACGGGTTGTCTTTAATGACGGGTTGTCTTCAATGACGGGTTGTCTTCACTGACGGGTGTCTATATTGACGGGTTGTCTTCAATGACGGGTTATCTTCAATGACGGGTTGTCTTCAATGACGGGTTGTCTTTACTGACGGGTGTCTATATTGACGGGTTGCCTTCAATGACGGGTTGTCTTCAATGACGGGTTGTCTGCAATGACGGGTTGTCTTCACTGACGGGTTGTCTTAAATGACGAGTTGTCTTCAATGACGGGTGTCTATAATGACGGGTTATCTTAAATGACGAGTTGTCTTCAATGACGAGTTGTCTTAAATGACGAGTTGTCTTCAATGACGGGTTGTCTTAAATGACGAGTTGTCTTCAATGACGAGTTGTCTTCAATGACGGGTTATCTTCAATGACGAGTTGTCTTAAATGACGAGTTGTCTTCAGTGACGGGTTGTCTTAAATGACGAGTTGTCTTCAATGACAAGTTGTCTTCAATGATGAGTTGTCTTCAATGACGGGTTGTCTTCAATGACGACGAGTGTCTACATTGACGGGTGTCTACAACGACGGGATGTCTTCAATGACGAGATGTCTTCAATGACGAGATGTCTTCAATGACGAGATGTCTTCAATGACGGGATGTCTATAATGACGGGTGTCTATAACGACGAGTGTCTATAACGACGAGATGTCTTCAATGACGAGATGTCTTCAATGACGAGATGTCTTCAATGACGAGATGTCTTCAATGACGAGATGTCTTCAATGACGGGATGTCTATAATGACGGGTTGACTTTAATGACGGGTTGTCTTTACTGACGGGTGTCTATATTGACGGGTTGTCTTCAATGATGGGTTGTCTTCAATGACGCGTTGTCTTCAATAACGGGTTGTCTTCACTGACGGGTTGTCTTAAATGACGAGTTGTCTTCAATGACGGGTGTCTATAATGACGGGTTGTCTTAAATGACGAGTTGTCTTCAATGACGAGTTGTCTTCAATGACGGGTTGTCTTAAATGACGAGTTGTCTTAAATGACGAGTTGTCTTCAATGACGGGTGTCTATAATGACGGGTTGTCTTAAATGACAAGTTGTCTTAAATGACGAGTTATCTTCAATGACGAGTTGTCTTCACTGATGGGTTGTCTTCAATGACGGGTTGTCTTCAATGATGGGATGTCTATAATGACGGGTGTCTATAACGACGGGTGTCTACATTGACGGGTGTCTACAACGACGGGATGTCTTCAATGACGGGATGTCTTCAATGATGAGATGTCTTCAATGACGAGATGTCTTCAATGACGGGATGTCTATAATGACGGGTGTCTATAACGACGGGTGTCTATAACCACGAGATGTCTTCAATGACGAGATGTCTTCAATGACGAGATGTCTTCAATGACGAGATGTCTTCAATGGCGAGATGTCTTCAATGACGGGATGTCTATAATGACGGGCTGTCTTCAATGACTTTAAGAATTAATTTTAACTGGACTTGTCTTCTTTGACTGGATGAGCACCAGAAAAACCTTTGGGATTTAACTGGACTTGTCTTTTTTGACTGAATCTGTCTTCTTTGACTGGATTGGCCACTTTTGACTGTATCTGTCTTCTTTGACATAGCTGATCATTTAACTGTATCCTTCCTGAAAGGTAAGGTCAGTCACATGCAATGCATGACATGGATCAAGCGATGATGTTCTCAATATAAAATGAGATTGTATGATGCGTATATGCATGTATCATGACGATGTGATGTTTATGAATGTATTCTCGTCTAGGAAATAAATCCTTGACGGATGCTGGGAGCTTATTGAATCCTGGGCTTGATGTTTGAAGAGTAGAGTTCTTCGTTTCCGCTGGGGATGATGGTTGCAAGAATAAACCGGTAGGAGAAGATGACTCCGTTGGGGAATAAACTTGTTGGAGAGATTACTCTGCGGGGAATTACTCTGCGGGAAAGAGATGCTTCGCTGAGATTTTAATGAGAACTCCACTGGGGATTCCATTGATAAGTTATGTCGGGGAACTTGATGAACTCCGCTAGGGGATAGGAAGGACTTCGCCGAGGACGGTCTTTCCGTGGTAATTAGTTGAGGATAACCCAGTTATAAGCTCTGGTGGGGAATAACTTTTGAATAAAGCCGGGGAGACGCGTCCGTGCTCTGCAGGGGATAAGCTTCCAGAATCTACTGGGGAGGATGATTCAACTCTCCTGGGAGACTTGAGACTGCATTGGGAAATGGCTCCACTAGGATGTCTGTATTCCACCGGGGAATAATCTTATATTAATACGGCCGGGGATGCTTGCTTAGGAATATCTGTATACTCTGCTGGGGAATATTGAGATTTTCTGGGGATACCCAATCTCCTTATGGCTGACAGTAGATTAACTCTGCTTGGGGAGAGTGTTGCTGACTTGCTGGAGAATGTTGTGCCTTTTCAGGGCTGATTGGGAGACCAAACTCTGCTCGGGGAAGAGTATTGCTGACTCCTGTCTTACTCTGCGGGGAGTGGAGGTAACTTGGTCATGTTCTTCAGCTGAACTTGCCTTGGTACCTCAGTGGACAGAGCAACCAGATCGCTTAGACAATTCTTATTGCCCCAGTTTCTGCGGGAGAAGATACCCGTGGAGGTGCTTGATGACTACCGACTAGAAAATCTTCTTCTTGTAGGCAAGTGACGAGATGACGAGACATAGCCGTACGTTTTTTATCCCTAACTTTTGCCTGGACCGCCCTTTCGGGTTTTCAGTCCACCGGGATACCCATTTTTGCCCAAGCCGCCTTTGCAGGTTTTCGACTTGCCGGGTGTACAGATTTTTTCATTTCATCCCTTGTTTTTGCCCGACCCCTTTTGGTTCACCGGGAAGCCCTTATTTTTGCCTAGGTGTGTCAACCTAGCGGGTCTTTGATTATGCGTAGTATTTTTTTTGACTATGTCCATACTCTCAGGATGTAGGGAGGTGCCCCTGTCAGTAGCGTTGTGTTGCCCTACTACCAGAAGATCTTCGTTTGATCGCCCAATGCCCCAAGTGATCTAGATGGAGATTTGCCCCAGGCTATTTGGCATTTGAGTGATTCTCTGAATCTTGACTGGACTGCCCCAGATGACGGACAATGATCATGTCATGCCCCTTGGTTGAAAGTGCTTTTGTTCATTAGGCATTCGTCGTGCGAACTTCTATGCTGTTCAAACAAATAGTCATATGCAAGCAATGTTATATTAAAAATGCAAAGCTTATGTCTGTCTTGAAGATTTTGAAAATGCATTTTTCCGTAAAAACAAGTGAATTTTGTAAACTGTGACGTCAACTCGTTATTTTACCGCAAACCTTAAGGAGTCAGGATACCTTTCGTAACAGTATGCTTTAGAACTAACCCATGCTTCAGCTAGGACTTTTTAGGGTTGTAACGTGGCCTGGTTCATGGTTTAAGAAACAAATGATAAAGGCTCAAAATTATATTTGTACCCACCCGCTCTTCGTGATGTTCTTCAAACCTAAACTCAGTTGATCGTGCGTTAGACCTTGCTTGAGTATTTGTCCTGATATTCTGGTGATGGTTCGGATATTGACAGTTTATTTTGAATAGGCAGTCATTCCTTTTTGGTTGCTTGCAGGTCCTCTTTTCTTTTTGATTTCGTTATCCCTGTTTTTTGCCTGAAGTGTTTCTTTTGTGATTACAGTCAGCGGGATGCCCCAGTTTTCGTAAGTCTCCTTCATAGGTTTTGACTTATTTTGAGAAATGATGACTGCCTATCTTTATGATTATTCGGAACCATCACCGTCTTTTGTTTTGTAAGGACTTTTTTGGTGCCATTCGTTGTGCACTTGGATCAACTGAGAGAACTACCCTACCCCAGGTTATGATTAAGGGTTTTAATTTTCGAAAAGAAAAACTCCTACTTCTTTGGCTCAGAGGGGTTGACGAGGGATTATCTTCCTTATAACTCCAGTGTTTAGGAATTGAAACAATGCCTGTACCTCATCAGCGGGGTTCGTTCAAAAGCATACTGTAGATTATGGTATCATTTTCGTCATCCTCCCTCAAGAGGCTTAGAATTATTAATTGAGAGTTGACATCAAAAAATGAAAGCAGTTTGAATATAGCGAATGAGAATATATTGATTCAAAACAGACATATGTGATACATTGATAAAGTAAAAGAGTTTGACATGAACAAATGTTTGAATAATCAAAGAAAAATACAACTTGAACATTCGAATGAACAAAAGCTTCTTAGTTTGCACCAGTCATTTCAGATGGAAGATTCTCAGCAGAAGATTTTCATTTTCCCTTCCGGCATGAATTCCAGCACCCTTCCGTCGATCAAGTCTTGGATCTTGTTCCTCAGGCTCCAACAGTCGTCAGTGTCATGTCCAGGACTGTCAGAATGGTAGGCACACCTTTCATCAGGATCGTACTTTAGGGAGGTTATGTTGAGCTTCTTAGGAGGATCCTTTAAAGCAATCAGCTTGACCTCCAACAAGTGTTTCAGTATTAGTGAGGATGGCACACCAGTCTCCGAGAAATGTCTTCCAGACGTATTTTGCTTGGGTTAATTACCCTGTTGACGTTGGTGAGGTTGATGCTGGGCTTGTGACCTCGAAGCAAACTGAGGAGCTTTTCCCTTGTCTTCTTGCCCCACAGGTGGTTGAATGATGGCTTGCTCTTCAACCTTAGATGTTTGCCCCAGTTGGTTATCCCGAAGCAGTTGGTTGACGAGAACCCTGAGCTCTCCTTGTCTTTGAGATAAGTCTTGGATAAGAGCCATTTGCCCCAGCATCTGGGTTCTCATTACATCCACCTCAGCTTGCAGATGTTTCAGTCGTTCGTCCTTGTCGTCTTCGGGACTCTTCCTGACCAAATTCCCCATGAGGAGTGTTCTCAGCTCTTCCCGCCCCTTGGATAGATTTAAGAGGATCTCCCCGAACCGAGTCTCTTGAGCATGAAGATCCTGGTTGTTTTGTTGGGAAGCCATTACTGAAATAAACAACGAAGATGGTAAGTGACCTGTCAAAGGAGTACCTGTAATGCCATGATATGTATGTATGCATGCAATATTTTCAAGGATCTCGCGGGGTAAACAAGAAAATTGTTAGAATTTAAATTTCGTAGCTTGATTGAAGGAACTTCATGTTGTTGAGAGTCCTTCTTCAAGAGTCAAGGCTCACCATATCGAGTGGTTCATAGCCCCCGACTCAAGTTATCAACCTTGGCTGGAGGAAAATAAATCCCCTTTGCCCCTTTCTAGACAGTTGGTACATCATGACCTGCATCACAAACCCTTGAGATCCTTGAAACGGGTTAGTCCTTATGTAGGATGTATGCAATGGTATGATGTTATGCTATGCGTGGAGTAATGTAGGTAAACCCTGTTATGAGTCCAGATTAAGGATTGTAAACAAAACCTGCAAGAAACTCAAGTGTCAGATAACAAGTATGCAAGTAGTCAAGTTTGAAGGCACACAACTCACACAAAGAGCCCTTAGAGTTTAGGCCAGCATGAAGTTTGGGTACTACCCTCTTGAAGTTGGTGGGCTCAAAACCTGTCCTACCAAAAGTAACCGGGTTCTAAGGAGCTCAATATCATTGGGTTATTTTCTATGTTCATTGTTTTGATTTAGCCACTGAACTGGCGATCAAAATATTCCAAGAAAACAACCCTCAATGAGTGTAGTATCGAGTATCTACCAACTTCGGACTGCACCAAAGTCGGTCATCTCACTACCCCTAAAGAGGCCAGGATGGTCAAGTAAGGTTCCTAAGGTCAGTTGATGCTTCACGACACCATGCGGCGGCCCCGTACTCTCCTTGACTTGACTCAAGGGTTACCGGTACTCACCAAAGTGCCACATCAATGTAGCAAACTGCTTCAACCGTGTCGGTATACCCCACACAGTTCCCTCACAGTTTGTTGCTACTTTCTAAGAGGTATCCCTCAGATCCGGGTTAGGATCTATGAAACTCCCAAAATAGGCCCGCAATTTTAAAGCAAACAGATCAAGCAATTGAAAACATGATGATGAACTATTCCTAAGGTACACCTCACTTTATTAATTCCCCAGCAGAGTCGCCAATTCTGTGCTCGGTGGAAATAGAACTGACTGTTTTTTAAGCTGGTTTCACGAAATGTCGCGGTAAGCAAGAGTCGCCACCGTCTTTTATGTTCTCCAACATGGAAAGGACAAAAGCACAGCAAAATTCCTTCTTTGAGAATGTTTCTCGGTTCGGGAGGTAGATTTATACAAAGGGAAGGTGTTAGCACCCTTCCTATCCGTGGTTATCCACGGGCTCTTAGGTACTTGCTCTTATGTTTTCAAAAATTGTTTGCTTTTCAAGTGTGTGTGGGTTTTGAAAAAGTTCGTTTGAAAAACTTCTAAGTAACTCTTGTATCAGTCCTCAAGAGTGTATGAAGTGTTTTGTTTGAAAACTTTTTGAAAGTGTGGGGTGCGAAAAGTTGTTTTTGTTTGCTTTGAAAAGAGCAAGTACTTAAGAGAAACCTACCTACTCTAAGGAATTAGGCTGTGTAAGAGTCCTTTAGATATTGCTATCCCACCATTGAGGGGTAGGTAGCACCATCGTTGGAGGTATTCGGGTCAATTCGATTATCGGGACAGTGTAGTCACCGAAGCAATGGTAGGACACCTTAGCGGTAACCCTAATGTCCTAGATCCTTTTTTATCTAAGGCAAACGTTTCGAGGCAACTGGATCTTTTGGACAGAAGGGCGACCTCTAAGACACCCTATACTTGACGACCACGTTTCGAGGCAACGAGTGAAGCGTACCCTAGAAGTGGCATGTGCTTTGTGTGTTGTTTTCATGTTAATTGTCTTTGTACATGTTATTTGTGAGCTACGGATTAATTTTATTTACATACATTCTTTCATGCGTTGTTAATAGTTAGGAGTGCGGAAAATTAAAGTGCGGGAATGTAAAGCTACGCTATTACAAGGCGCGGGTCTATACATCGCCAAAAAACAAAGACCCGTTTTGATAAAGTGCAGAAAGTAAAGAAAGCGGTAATCCTAATTACTATTACATTCTTGGAAGCAGTTACATAATAATCAAAATATAAAAATAACGCGCGAATAGAAATTAAATTGGAACGTCATGAGGGTTTTGACCCTTTTTTGAATAAGAATTGAATTTTGTCTTTTTTTTGTAATTAATGAAACTAAAATTAATAACTAATTAATTAATTAAGAAAATATTTTTTGTGTTTTTATGTTTTTAATGAAAATAAAACAAAAGGGATTAAGATTAAAAGAAGAAAAAAAACCTAGTTCTAAATTTATTTTAGTTGTTAAAAAAAAAGATTAAAGTTGCCTATTTAAACTAATTAATTAATTATAGTTTATTTACAAGATAAGTTGATAAATAATAAAACATTTTCTTTTTTTGATTTTTTTATGAAAAATATTAATTATGTTAGTTTAATTAACAATAATGATAGTAATTAAAAAATTAGTTAAAAGAAAATAAAAAAGGAAAAGAAAACAAAAGAAAATAAAATAGAACCATAGGGGTGTTGGGCCAAAATTGAGGGTTTGTTTAGCATTGTTGTGGCCCATTTGCACAAAGTCACGTTGACTCCTGGAATCATGTGCGTATGGTTGACTGGAAAGCATGGTGCTCATCATTTCCTGGCCACTGGATTGTTGTTTGTAGACACTTGGCATACTGAAGCGTCAGGGCACATGGTGTACCACTTTTAGAAACCTGCACAGGAATACATTGAGAAAAAATGGAAACAAGGAAATTGGGGGACCTGGGAATACTTACAGTGCTTGATAATGGACCTTAGGATGTGGCAAGGGCTGCTTTAGCTTCAGGGTATGGCAAAGAAGAGAGTCACGTTCTCCTCTTGGCCTGAAAATGCTTGCAAAAACTCCTTTTGATCTCACACTTTTTTGACAAATTTTGAACTTTGCTCTTGCCATTTGTGCACTTTTTCTAGGTTGTGAATGAGGCTTGCAAGGCTTGTATATATAGTAATAAGTGAGAATAAGTCACATTTAGGAGCCTTTAACCATTGCAATTAAACTTTGGATTTCTCCATAACCACCATTAAAGTAACTTGCCAATTTTGTTCAAATTTGAATTTTTATGCTTAAAATGGACTTGGCACGGTTTTGGTATGTGTATTATGCTTCATCAAGGTCATTCAAACCACAAGATATCAATTAATTAATTTTTTTGATTTTTATTTGAATTTTAAGGATTTAAAATGAATTAAATCAATAAAATTAAATAAAAATAGAAAAATTAATGTTTAATCTTGAAATTAATTATGGGACACGTGGGTGGCATGAAAAGGCTGAACCAAGTGGAAAAAAGTGGGCCCTTTTGTCAAAAAATGAAGTTTCAAGGATAGTTGACTTTTGCCATTTCACAAAAATTTCCCAATTCTCCAATGCATATCTTGCTCAATTTTGATCATATGAACATGTTCTTGGACATTTTGGAAAGGTCTTGAAGTCCTCTAACCAATTCCTTTGGTCCCATGTCATTTTAATTTACCAATCTCAAGTTATGGTCTTTGACTTAAAATGCCTTTTTGTTGACTTTTGAAAATGACCTATAATGTTGAAATTGATAACTTTTTGTGAGAGCATTTCTTGGACTTGGAATGTGAAGATGAGTTATAGGAAATGTCATCCCCTTCAAAATGAGCATTGGATGGGATTTTTCTGATGAACCATGAAAACGTTATGCCTTGGTCAAGTTACAGTTGACTTTTCAGCTGTCCAAAAATAGAAACTTTTGACACCTTGATGATTTTTGAGCCATTCTTGTGAAATCATGGTCAAGATTTGACCAAATGATGATTGTGGCTTCAAAATAAGATGTTGACCAAAATTTTTAACTTTTGACTGCCAAATGACCATTTTGCCCTTGAAAACCTCAACTTCCTTGCAGGAACCAAAACCCTAATTTGACTGGCTTATGAGGGTGTTTGAACTGTGCAACCCTTGAGAGGACTTGAGCAAATTGAGATGATGCTTGTCAAACTTGAAGAATATGGGAGGGGAAATTTTGGGGTACAATAGTTGCCCCTGTTCAATCTTCTTAGGCCTGAGGATGTAGATTGGCTTGCGTGCCTTTCGTGATCCGAAGGTGGAAGATGATTGAACACTAGAGTGCCCAGAAATTTGCACTCACATAGTAGAGTATCAGTAGTGTGATGGCGGGAATGGGCTTACAGATGCCATTTGGAAAGATGATGGACAGGAGGATGGGCTTAAAGATGCCATCTGGAACTGTGACAGAACCTTGTCGGGAATGGGCTTATAGATGCCATTTGGAGACTGTTGGTATGTGGAGGGGCTTATAGATGCCATCTAGGTGTCGATCGCGTAAGAGATTCCATAGCGAGAACTTGCGTACCTAAGAAAGAAGGATAATTACCTGGCCTGTTACAGGTGTTGATCTTCAAACTCTTCATGCAGACATGCCCTGGCTAGATACAGGTATCGAATCTACAATCGATTGCTCACAGATATGCCCTGGCTATAGGAATCGAATCCGGAACTTCAAAAGGTTGCTTACAGACGTGCCCTGGCTGGATACAGGTATCGAATCTGGAATTAGTCGTCAACAGATATGCCCTGGTTGGATACAGGAATCGAATCTTCAAACTCTTCAGACGTGCCCTGGCTGGATACAGGAATCGAATCTGGAACTTCAAAAGGTTGATGGGTTCTCTCTACTGACAGGTTATCTCAGAAAAATCTTTAGGATTTAACTGAACCAGAGGAGGTTTTGTCTTTCTTGATGAGTTGTCTCTTTGGACGGGTTGTCTTCAATGACGAGTGATCTTCAATGACGAGTTGTCTTTAATGACGAGTTGTCTTCAATGACGAGTTGTCTTCAATGACGAGTTGTCTTAAATGACAAGTTGTCTTCAATGACGAGTTGTCTTCAATGACGGGTTGTCTTAAATGACGAGTTGTCTTCAATGACGGGTGTCTATAATGACGGGTTGTCTTAAATGACGAGTTATCTTCAATGACGAGTTGTCTTCAATGACTGGTTGTCTTAAATGACGAGTTGTCTTAAATGACGAGTTGTCTTCAATGACGGATGTCTATAATGACGGGTTGTCTTAAATGACGAGTTGTCTTCAATGACGAGTTGTCTTAAATGACGAGTTGTCTTCAATGACGAGTTGTCTTTAATGACGGGTTGTCTTCAATGACGGGTGTCTATAATGACGGGTTGTCTTAAATGACGAGTTGTCTTCAATGACGAGTTGTCTTCAATGACGAGTTGTCTTAAATGACGAGTTGTCTTCAATGACGGGTTGTCTTAAATGACGAGTTGTCTTCAATAACGAGTTATCTTCAATGACGAGTTGTCTTCAATGACGGGTTGTCTTCAATGACGAGTTTTCTTCAATGACAGGTTGTCTTTACTGACGGGTGTCTATATTGACGGGTTGTCTTCAATGACGGGTTGTCTTCAATGACGGGTTGTCTTCAATGACGGGTTGTCTTCACTGACGGGTTGTCTTCAATGACAGGTTGTCTTCAATGACGGGTTGTCTTCACTGACGGGTTTCTATATTGACGGGTTGTCTTCAATGACGGGTTGTCTTCAATGACGGGTTGTCTTCACTGACGGGTGTCTATATTGACGGGTTGTCTTCAATGACGGGTTGTCTTCAATGACGGGTTGTCTTCAATGACGGGTTGTCTTTACTGACGGGTGTCTATATTGACGGGTTGTCTTCAATGACGGGTTGTCTTCAATGATGGGTTGTCTACAATGACGGGTTGTCTTCACTGACGGGTTGTCTTAAGTGACGAGTTGTCTTCAATGACGGGTGTCTATAATGACGGGTTGTCTTAAATGACGAGTTGTCTTTAATGACGAGTTGTCTTCAATGACGGGTTGTCTTCAATGACGAGTTGTCTTAAATGACGAGTTGTCTTCAATGACGAGTTGTCTTCAATGACGGGTTGTCTTCAATGACGAGTTTTCTTAAATGACGAGTTGTCTTCAATGACGGGTTGTCTTAAATGACGAGTTGTCTTCAATGACGAGTTGTCTTCAATGACGAGTTGTCTTCAATGACGGGTTATCTTCAATGACGACAGGTGTCTACATTGACGGGTGTCTACAACGTCGGGATGTCTTCAATGACAGGATGTCTTCAATGACGAGATGTCTTCAATGACGAGATGTCTTCAATGACGGGATGTCTATAATGATGGGTGTCTATAACGACGGGTGTCTATAACGACGAGATGTCTTCAATGACGAGATGTCTTCAATGACGAGATGTCTTCAATGACGAGATGTCTTCAATGACGAGATGTCTTCAATGACGAGATGTCTTCAATGACGGGATGTCTATAATGACGGGTTGTCTTCAATGACGGGTTGTCTTTACTGACGGGTGTCTATATTGACGGGTTGTCTTCAATGACGGGTTGTCTTCAATGACGGGTTGTCTTCACTGACGGGTTGTCTTAAATGACGAGTTGTCTTCAATGACGGGTGTCTATAATGACGGGTTGTCTTAAATGACGAGTTGTCTTCAATGACGAGTTGTCTTCAATGACTGGTTGTCTTCAATGACGAGTTGTCTTAAATGACGAGTTGTCTTCAATGACGGGTCTATAATGACGGGTTGTCTTAAATGACGAGTTGTCTTAAATGACGAGTTGTCTTCAATGACGAGTTGTCTTCACTGACGGGTAGTCTTCAATGACGGGTTGTCTTCAATGACGGGATGTCTATAATGACGGGTGTCTATAACGACGGGTGTCTACATTGACGGGTGTCTACAATGACGGGATGTCTTCAATGACGGGATGTCTTCAATGATGAGATGTCTTCAATGACGAGATGTCTTCAATGACGGGATGTCTATAATGACGGGTGTCTATAACGACGGGTGTCTATAACAACGAGATGTCTTCAATGACGAGATGTCTTCAATGACGAGATGTCTTCCATGACGAGATGTCTTCAATGGCGAGATGTCTTCAATGACGGGATGTCTATAATGATGGGCTGTCTTCAATGACTTTAGGAATTAAATTTAACTGGACTTGTCTTCTTTGACTGGATGAGCACCAGAAAAACCTTTGGGATTTAACTGGACTTGTCTTTTTTGACTGAATCTGTCTTCTTTGACTGGATTGGCCTCTTTTGACTGTATCTGTCTTCTTTGACCTAGCTGATCATTTAACTGTATCCTTCCTGAAAGGTAAGGTCAGTCACATGCAATGCATGACATGGATCAAGCGATGATGTTCTCAATATAAAATGAGATTGTATGATGCGTATATGCATGTATCATGACGATGCGATGTTTATGAATGTATTCTCGTCTAGGAAATAAATCCTTGACGGATTCCGGGAGCTTATTGAATCCTGGGCTTGATGTTTGAAGAGTAGAGTTCTTCGTTTCCGCTGGGGATGATGGTTGCAAGAATAAACCAGTAGGAGAAGATGACTCCGTTGGGGAATAAACTTGTTGGAGAGATTACTCTACTGGGAATTACTCTGCGGGGAAGAGATGCTTCGCCGAGATTTTAATGAGAACTCCGCTGGGGATTCCATTGATAAGTTATGTCGGGGAACTTGATGAACTCCGCTGGGGGATAGGAAAGACTTCGCCGAGGACGGTCTTTCCGTGGTAATTAGTTGAGGATAACCCAATTATAAGCTCTGGTGGGGAATAACTTTTGAATAAAGCCGGGGAGACGCGTTCGTGCTCTGCAGGGGATAAGCTTCCAGAATCTACTGGGGAGGATGATTCAACTCTCCTGGGAGACTTGAGACTGCATTGGGAAATGGCTCCACTAGGATGTCTGTATTCCACCGGGGAATAATCTTATATTAAGACGGCCGGGGATGCTTGCTTAGGAATATCTGTATACTCTGCTGGGGAATATTGAGATTTTCTGGGGATACCCAATCTCCTTATGGCTGACAGTAGATTAACTCTGCTTGGGGAGAGTGTTGCTGACTTGCTGGAGAATGTTGTGCCTTTTCAGGGCTGATTGAGAGACCAAACTCTGCTCGGGGTAGAGTATTGCTTACTCTTGTCTTACTCTGCGGGGAGTGGAGGTAACTTGGTCATGTTCTTCAGCTGAACTTGTCTTGGTACCTCGGTGGACAGAGCAACCAGATCGCTTAGACAATTCTTATTGCCCCAGTTTCTGCGGGAGAAGATACCCGTGGAGGTGCTTGATGACTACCGACTGGAAAATCTTCTTCTTGTAGGCAAGTGACGAGATGACGAGACATAGCCGTACGTTTTTGATCCCTAACTTTTGCCTGGACCGCCCTTTCGGGTTTTCAGTCCACCGGGATACCCATTTTTGCCCAAGCCGCCTTTGCAGGTTTTCGACTTGCCGGGTGTACAAATTTTTTCATTTCATCCCTTGTTTTTTCCCGACCCCTTTTGGTTCACCGGGAAGCCCTTATTTTTGCCTAGGTGTGTCAACCTAGCGGGTCTTTGATTATGCGTAGTATTTTTTTTTTGACTATGTCCATACTCTCAGGATGTATGGAGGTGCCCCTGTCAGTAGCGTTGTGTTGCCCTACTACCAGAAGATCTTCGTTTGATCGTCCAATGCCCTAAGTGATCTAGATGGAGATTTGCCCCAGGCTATTTGGCATTTGAGAGATTCTCTGAATCTTGACTGGACTGCCCCAGATGACGGACAATGATCATGTCATGCCCCTTGGTTGGAAGTTCTTTTGTTCATTAGGCATTCGTCGTGCGAACTTCTATGCTGTTCAAACAAATAGTCATATGCAAGCAATGTTATATTAAAAATGCAAAGCTTATGTCTGTCTTGAAGATTTTGAAAATGCATTTTTCCGTAAAAACAAGTGAATTTTGTAAACTGTGACGTCAACTTGTTATTTTACCGCAAACCTTAAGGAGTCAGGATACCTTTCGTAATAGTATGCTTTCGAACTAACCCATGCTTCAGCTAGGACTTTTTAGGGTTGTAACGTGGCCTGGTTCACGGTTTAAGAAACAAATGATAAAGGCTCAAAATTATATTTATACCCACCCGCTCTTCGTGATGTTCTTCAAACCTAAACTCAGTTGATCGTGCGTTAGACCTTGTTTGAGTATTTGTCCTGATATTCTGGTGATGGTTCGGATATTGACAGTTTATTTTGAATAGGCAGTCATTCCTTTTTGGTTGCTTGCAGGTCCTCTTTTCTTTTTGATTTCGTTATCCCTGTTTTTTGCCTGAAGTGTTTCTTTTGTGATTACAGTCAGCGGGATGCCCCAGTTTTCGTAAGTCTCCTTCATAGGTTTTGACTTATTTTGAGAAATGATGACTGCCTATCTTTATGATTATTCGGAACCATCACCGTCTTTTGTTTTATAAGGACTTTTTTGGTGCCATTCGTTGTGCACTTGGATCAACTGAGAGAACTACCCTGCCCCAGGTTATGATTAAGGGTTTTAATTTTCGAAAAGAAAAACTCCTACTTCTTTGGCTCAGAGGGGTTGACGAGGGATTATCTTCCTTATAACTCCAGTGTTTAGGAATTGAAACAATGCCTGTACCTCATCAGCGGGGTTCGTTCAAAAGCATATTGTAGATTATGGTATCATTTTCGTCATCCTCCCTCAAGAGGCTTAGAATTATTAATTGAGAGTTGACATCAAAAAATGAAAGCAGTTTGAATATAGCGAATGAGAATATATTGATTCAAAACAGACATATGCGATGCATTGATAAAGTAAAAGAGTTTGACATGAACAAATGTTTGAACAATCAGAGAAAAATACAACTTGAACATTCGAATGAACAAAAGCTTCTTAGTTTGCACCAGTCATTTCAGATGGAAGATTCTCAGCAGAAGATTTTAATTTTCCCTTCCGGCATGAACTCCAGCACCCTTCCGTCGATCAAGTCTTGGATCTTGTTCCTCAGGCTCCAACAGTCGTCAGTGTCATGTCCAGGACTGTCAGAATGGTAGGCACACCTTTCATCAGGATCGTACTTTAGGGAGGTTATGTTGAGCTTCTTAGGAGGATCATTTAAAGCAATCAGCTTGATCTCCAACAAGCGTTTCAGTATTAGTGAGGATGGCACACCAGTCTCCGAGAAATGTCTTCCAGACGTATTTTGCTTGCGCCAATTACCCTGTTGACGCTGGTGAGGTTGATGTTGGGCTTGTGACCCCGAAGCAAACTGAGGAGCTTTTCCCTTGTCTTCTTGCCCCATAGGTGGTTGAATGATGGCTTGCTCTTCAACCTTAAATGTTTGCCCCAGTTGGTTATCCCGAAGCAGTTGGTTGACGAGAACCCTGAGCTCTCCTTGTCTTTGAGATAAGTCTTGGATAAGAGCCATTTGCCCCAGCATATGGGTTCTCATTACATCCACCTCAACTTGCAGATGTTTCAGCCGTTCGTCCTTGTCGTCTTCGGGACTCTTCCTGACCAAATTCCCCATGAGGAGTGTTCTCAGCTCTTCCCGCCCCTTGGATATATTTAAGAGGATCTCCCCGAACCGAGTCTCTTGAGCATGAAGATCCTGGTTGTTTTGTTGGGAAGCCATTACTGAAATAAATAGCGAAGATGGTAAGTGACCTGTCAAAGGAGTACCTGTAATGCCATGATATGTATGTATGCATGCAATATTTTCAAGGATCTCGCGGGGTAAACAAGAAAATTGTTAGAATTTGAATTTCGTAGCTTGATTGAAGGAACTTCGTGTTGTTGAGAGTCCTTCTTCAAGAGTCAAGGCTCACCATATCGAGTGGGTCATAGCCCCCGACTCAAGTTATCAACCTTGGCTGGAGGAAAATAAATCCCCTTTGCCCCTTTCTAGATAGTTGGTACATCATGACCTGCATCACAAACCCTTGAGATCCTTGAAACGGGTTAGTCCTTATGTAGGATGTATGCAATGGTATGATGTTATGCTATGCGTGGAGTAATGTAGGTAAACCCTGTTATGAGTCCAGATTAAGGACTGTAAACAAAACCTGCAAGAAACTCAAGTGTCAGATAACAAGTATGCAAGTAGTCAAGTTTGAAGGCACACAAGTCACACAAAGAGCCCTTAGAGTTTAGGCCAGCATGAAGTTTGGGTACTGCCCTCTTGATGTTGGTGGGCTCAAAACCTATCCTACCAAAAGTAACCGGGTTCTAAGGAGCTCAATATCATTGGGTTATTTTCTATGTTCATTGTTTTGATTTAGCCACTGAACTGGCGATCAAAATATTCCAAGAAAACAACCCTCAATGAGTGTAGTATCGAGTATCTACCAACTTCGGACTGCACCAAAGTCGGTCATCTCACTACCCCTAAAGAGGCCAGGATGGTCAAGTAAGGTTCCTAAGGTCAGTTGATGCTTCACGACACCATGCGGCGGCCCCGTACTCTCCTTGACTTGACTCAAGGGTTACCGGTACTCACCAAAGTGCCACATCAACGTAGCAAACTACTTCAACCATGTCGGTATACCCCGCACAGTTCCCTCACAGCTTGTTGCTACTTTCTAAGAGGTATCCCCCAGATCCGGGTTAGGATCTATGAAACTCCCAAAACAGGCCCGCAATTTTAAAGCAAACAGATCAAGCAATTGAAAACATGATGATGAACTATTCCTAAGGTACACCTCACTTTATTAATTCCCCAGCAGAGTCGCCAGTTCTGTGATCGATGGAAATAGAACTGACTGTTTTTTAAGCTGGTTTCACGAAATGTCGCGGTAAGCAAGAGTCGCCACCGTCTTTTATGTTCTCCAACATGGAAAGGACAAAAGCACAGCAAAATTCCTTCTTTGAGAATGTTTCTCGGTTCGGGAGGTAGATTTATAGAAAGGGAAGGTGTTAGCACCCTTCCTATCCGTGGTTATCCACGGGCTCTTAGGTACTTGCTCTTATGTTTTCAAAAATTGTTTGCTTTTCAAGTGTGTGTGGGTTTTGAAAAGTTCGTTTGAAAAACTTCTAAGTAACTCTTGTATCAGTCCTCAAGAGTGTATGAATTGTTTTGTTTGAAAACTTTTTGAAAGTGTGGGGTGCGAAAAGTTGTTTTTGTTTGCTTTGAAAAGAGCAAGTACTTAAGAGAAACCTACCTACTCTAAGGAATTAGGCTGTGTAAGAGTCCTTTAGATAGTGTTATCCCACCATTGAGGGGTAGGTAGCACCATCGTTGGAGGTATTCGGGTCAATTCGATTATCGGGACAGTGTGGTCACCGAAGCAATGGTAGGACACCTTAGCGGTAACCCTAATGTCCTAGATCCTTTTTTATCCGAGGCAACCGTTTCGAGGCAACTGGATCTTTTGGACAGAAGGGCGACCTCTAAGACACCCTATACTTGACGACCACGTTTCGAGGCAACGAGTGAAGCGTACCCTAGAAGTGGCATGTGCTTTGTGTGTTGTTTTCATGTTAATTGTCTTTGTACATGTTATTTGTGAGCTACGGATTAATTTTATTTACATACATTCTTTCATGCGTTGTTAACAGTTAGGAGTGCGGAAAATTAAAGTGCAGGAATGTAAAGCTACGCCATTACAAGGCGCGGGTCTATACATCGCCAAAAAACAAAGACCCGTTTTGATAAAGTGCGGAAAGTAAAGAAAGCGGTAAACCTAATTACTATTACATTCTTGGAAGCAGTTACATAATAATCAAAATATAAAAATAACGCGCGAATAGAAATTAAATTGGAACGTCATGAGGGTTTTGACCCTTTTTTGAATAAGAATTGAATTTTGTCTTTTTTTTTGTAATTAATGAAACTAAAATTAATAACTAATTAATTAATTAATTAAGAAAATATTTTTTGTGTTTTTATGTTTTTAATGAAAATAAAACAAAAGGGATTAAGATTAAAAGAAGAAAAAAAACCTAGTTCTAAATTTATTTTAGTTGTTAAAAAAAAGATTAAAGTTGCCTATTTAAACTAATTAATTAATTATAGTTTATTTACAAGATAAGTTGATAAATAATAAAACGTTTTCTTTTTTTGATTTTTTTATGAAAAATATTAATTATGTTAGGTTAATTAACAATAATGATAGTAATTAAAAAATTAGTTAAAAGAAAATAAAAAAGGAAAAGAAAACAAAAGAAAATAAAATAGAACCATAGGGGTGTTGGGCCAAAATTGAGGGTTTGTTTAGCATTGTTGTGGCCCATTTGCACAAAGTCACGTTGACTCCTGGAATCATGTGCGTATGGTTGACTAGAAAGCATGGTGCTCATCATTTCTTGGCCACTGGATTGTTGTTTGTAGACACTTGGCATACTGAAGCGTCAGGGCACATGGTGTACCACTTTTAGAAACCTGCACAGGAATACATTGAGAAAAAATGGAAACAAGGAAATTGGGGGACCTGGGAATACTTACAGTGCTTGATAATGGACCTTAGGGCGTGGCAAGGGCTGCTTTAGCTTCAGGGTATGGCAAAGAAGAGAGTCACGTTCTCCTCTTGGCCTGAAAATGCTTGCAAAAACTCCTTTTGATCTCACACTTTTTTTGACAAATTTTGAACTTTGCTATGGCCGTTTGTGCACTTTTTCTAGGTTGTGAATGAGGCTTGCAAGGCTTGTATATATAGTCATGAGTGAGAATAAGTCACATTTAGGAGCCTTTAACCATTGCAATTAAACTTTGGATTTCTCCATAACCACCATTAAAGCAACTTGCCAATTTTGTTCAAATTTGAATTTTTATGCTTAAAATGGACTTGGCACGGTTTTGGTATGTGTATTATGCTTCATCAAGGTCATTCAAACCACAAGATATCAATTAATTAATTTTTTTGATTTTTATTTGAATTTTAAGGATTTAAAATGAATTAAATCAATAAAATTAAATAAAAATAGAAAAATTAATGTTTAATCTTGAAATTAATTATGGGACACGTGGGTGGCATGAAAAGGCTGAACCAAGTGGAAAAAAGTGGGCCCTTTTGTCAAAAAATGAAGTTTCAAGGATAGTTGACTTTTGCCATTTCACAAAAATTTCCCAACTTCTCCAATGCATATCTTGCTCAATTTTGATCATATGAACATGTTCTTGGACATTTTGGAAAGGTCTTGAAGTCCTCTAACCAATGCCTTTGGTCCCATGTCATTTGAATTTACCAATCTCAAGTTATGGTCTTTGACTTAAAGTGCCTTTTTGTTGACTTTTGAAAATGACCTATAATGTTGAAATTGATAACTTTTTGTGAGAGCATTTCTTGGACTTGGAATGTGAAGATGAGTTGTAGGAAATGTCATCCACTTAAAAATGAGAATTGGATGGTATTTTCATGATGAACCATGAAAAAGTTATGCCTTGGTCAAGTTACAGTTGACTTTTCAGCTGTCCAAAAATAGAAACTTTTGACACCTTGATGATTTTTGAGCCATTCTTGTGAAATCATGGTCAAGATTTGACCAAATGATGATTGTGACTTAAAAATAAGATGTTGACCAAAAATTTTGACTTTTGACTGCCAAATGACCATTTTGCCCCTACAGTTGACTGTGAAGCAATTAGGGTTTTTGACTGTGCAACTTGACCTTGTGAGCCTTGAAACTTGGCATGTAGATACTTGACAATGTGTATGAGCATATGGGACTTGATTGAGCCCTTGAAAACCTCAACTTCCTTGCAGGAACCAAAACCCTAATTTGACTGGCTTAGGAGGGTGTTTGAACTGTGCAACCCTTGAGAGGACTTGAGCAAATTGAGATGATGCTTGTCAAACTTGAAGAATATGGGAGGGAAAATTTTGGGGTACAACACCATCCTATGGGTTTGCCAAAAATAAAGAAGGATATACAAATGTTGTTATGCAAGAGAGGAGAGTTAATCCTCCTAGAAGAAGTTATCAGCGTCATCAGCAAGTCTCCTCAATTACTCCAGTTGTTGGTATAGCTCCAACCACCATTGCTTATCAGAGACCATCCCAGCAGGGGAATCAAGGGTATAATCAGAGGAGGGCGAGTTATGACCATATTCCTATGAGTTATATAGAGTTTCTACCAGCATTAATTTAGAAGAAGTTGGTTCAGACCCGACCATCTCCCGTTGTACCATCACCATTGCCTTGGTACTACAAGGCGGACCAAACATGTGCTTTTCATCAGGAAGCACCGGGCATAATGTTGAGAACTGCTATTCTTTGAAGACTGAGGTGCAGAAATTAGTGAAGTGCAGTATTCTATCCTTCAAAGATATGAGCCTTAATGTGAAAGACAATCCTCTACCCAAGCATGAAGGAGAAAATGTTGTGAATATGGTGGTCAGTTGTCCAGGCAAATTCCAGATTTTTGATATTAATATGGTTAGAGGAGATTTGGGGAAAATGCATGCAAACATCTGTGAATTTAGCTACTATACGCGTGACCATGCTGGTTGTGCTATTTGCAGTATGGATATACAGGGTTGCGACAAGACAAAGGCTGATTTGCAGGAGATGATGGAAGATGGCCTCATCCACATAATCAAGCCTAGGGAAGAGTATGAAGAGGAAGTGAGCATGGTTTCTGGATGTCCTGGAGAGTTCAGAATTTTTGATGTGGAGTATATGAATGAGGACCTTGTGCAATTGCACTCTACTTTCTGCCACATGGTTGGTCAGGTGGAACATAAATATGGATCTTGCCGAGTTTGCTGCCAGGACTCCCGAGGATGTTTAATTGTGAGAAAAGGTGTTCAGTTGTTGTTGGATAATGGAACCATCAAGGTTACAGGTCAAAGGGATAATTACCATGAAGTTGATATGATTGAGGTTTGTTTGGCAGAAGAAGAGTCAGATGATGAGTATGCCTCTGCAGATGAGTATTTCTCCTTAGATGAGGATTTGTTTTCCAGAGATGACTCAATAATGACTGATTATGTTGAAGAAGGGGTAAACGTTATTGTGCCTTGTTTTGGTACACCTGCCCATTTTGAAGTTGAGTATCATAGCAAGCCAACTATTACTCCATTGGTGATTAGTTTGTCGGCTCATGTATCCTACAAGTCAGATAAGGCACCCTACAAATATAATGCTACAATCTTAGAGGATGGTGTGGAAGTTCCCATCCAGCCAATGCCTGATGTTAGAAATATTGCTGAGACTAGCAGAGTGACCCGCAGTAGTCGTGTATTTGCACCAGTTGTTCGTGGGGATGTTAGTACTCGAAAGAAAATTGTTGAAACTGTTAAACCCAAGAAGGCAGTGGGTGAATCTAGTGGAGCTACGCTAGAGAAAAATGTGGATGATGTTTTAAAGATAATCAAGATGAGCGACTACAGAATTGTGGATCAGCTACTGCAGACTCCTTCAAAAATATCTATCTTGGCTTTATTGATGAACTCCTCTGCTTACAAGGAATCTTTGATGAGGGTATTAGTCCAAGCTTTTATGGAAAGTGACATGCCTATAGACTAATTCAACAGTGTAGTAGGGAACATTACGTCATGTAATAACCTGAGTTTCTACGATGATGAATTGCCAGATGAAGGAAGGAATCACAACTTGGCCCTCCATATCTCTATGAACTGCAAGAATGATTCACTATCCAATGTGCTGATTAATAATGGATCCTCTTTTAACGTTATACCAAGGAGTACACTTATGAAGTTAAAATATCAAGGAATTCCCATGCGCCCAGGTGGCATTATTGTGAAAGCATTTGATGGATCAAGGAGATCTGTTATTGGCGAAGTGGACTTACCTATTCATATAGGCCCACATTTGTTTCAGATTACTTTCCAGGTCATGGATATTATACCCGCTTATAGCTGCTTGCTGGGACGGTCGTGAATAGATGAGGTAGGGGTTGTCACTTCAACTTTACACCAAAAGATGAATTTTATACATGAAGGAAAAATGGTGATTATAAATGGAGAACAAGCATTGTTGATATCTCATTTGTCCTCTTTCAGCATTGTGGAGGAGGATGAAGTTGCTGTTGGAACCCAGCTCCAAGATTTATCCATTGACAACATAAGGGGAAATGAGAATTCTATGGTTTCACTTAAGGATGCGCAACAAGTTGTGCGTAATGGTCATAGTGAGGTATGGGGACAGATTGTGGATCCACCTGTAAATAAGAACAGTGCTGGCTTGGGGTTCTCTTTGAAGAATGATAAAGGTAAGAGCATGGAGCCAAAGTCTACTGCAGGCAAGTATCAAGACATCTTCCGTAGCGGGGGTTATCTTCATCCAATTGTTTCCGAGATTAATGCCATTGTGGAAGTTGAAGCAGAGCCAGAAATGCCGAATTATGTGACGCACAGAGTTAGGGTTCAGAACTGGATCACCATTAATGTTCCCTCTTGCATACATGTTTCAAATTAATTTGTTTTGTTAATCTTTTTGAAAAGCTTTCACTCTGTCCAAGGTGAAAGTATTAATATTGCATGGGCTTATCTGTTTGCTGTGACTTTTAAAATCAATAATAAAAGTTGTCTTTGTTTCCCAAATTATGTTTTTTTCTTATTTTTTTTCTTGGAAAATGGTAATAATAAAAAACCTTTCAAAATAAATAATAACTGAAATTCAATCTGCATGATCACTTGTTATATGTGTCAGTTTCTAAAAACAATCATAAATCATATGTGCAGATTAATTAAAAAACCCGTTGAATACAATGACCCTGCACCCTCTCTCAACTTTGAATGTCCTGTGTATGGGGCCGAAGAAGAAGATTATGATAAGATCCCAGAAGAGGTCTCATGGTTGCCTGAGAGCGAGGAGGATGTTATTCAGCCATATAAAAAGCCATTGGAAGTAATCAATTTGGGTTCAGAAGAAGATCCGAAGGAAGTCAAGATTGGAGCGTAACTGCATCCTGATATGAAGAGAAGATTGATTGAGTTGTTAAAAGAGTATGTGGACATTTTTGCTTGGTCTTACCAAGATATGCCTGGTCTAGATACAGATATTGTAGAGCACCGTTTTTCGTTGAAGCTAGAGTGTCCGCCAATCAAACAGAAGTTGCGAAGAACTCACCCAGATATGGCAGTGAAGATCAAAGAGGAAGTTCTAAAGCAGATTAATGCCAGTTTTCTTGTGACATCAGTGTACCCTCAATGGATTTCCAATATTGTCTCAGTATCAAAGAAAGACAGAAAAGTCTGCATGTGCATAGATTACAAAGATCTAAATAAAGCTAGTCTAAAAGATGATTTTCCATTGCCACACATTGATATGTTAATGGATAACACAACAAAATTCAAAGTTTTCTCGTTCATGGACGAATTTTTCGGGTATAATCAAATAAGAATGGCTCCTGAGGACATGGAAAAACAATGTTTATCACACCCTGGGGAACATTCTATTTAAGAGTGTGCCCTTCGGGTTGAAGAATGTTGGTGCAACGTACCAGAGGGCTATGACAACCCTATTCCATGATTTGATGCACAAGGAAATCGAGGTATATATTGATAATATGATTGCTAAATCCTAGAATGAAGAAGGGCATGCAGAAGATTTGTTGAAGTTGTTTCAGCATTTGAGGAAGTATTGTCTCCTGTTGAATCCAAATAAATGTACCTTCGGTGTCCGGTCAGGGAAATTGTTGGGTTTTATTATTAGCCAGAGAGGGATTGAAGTTGACCCTGATAGAATCAAAACAATTCAAGAAATGCCAGCACCAAGAACTGAAAAGCAAGTAAGAGGGTTCCTTGGGCGTTTGAATTATATTTCAAGATTCATTTCCCACATGACTGTAACGTGTGAACCGATCTTTAAGTTGTTAAAGAAAGATCAAGGTTGCGTGTGGACAGATGACTGCCAAAGGGTATTTGAAGGTATTAAAGTATATCTGCTTGAACCTCCTATCTTGCTCCCTACTGTTGAAGGAAGACCATTTATTATGTATCTGACAATGTTAGATAATTCCATAGGCTGTATTCTGGGACAACAAGATGAAACAGGGAAGAAAGAGTGTGCCATTTATTATCTCAGTAAAAAGTTTACTGATTGTGAGTCACGGTATTCCATGCTGGAAAAGACATGTTGTGCTCTGGCATGGGCGGCAAAACATTTGTGACAGTACATGTTGAATCGCACTACTTGGTTGATCTCCAAAATGGATCCAATCAAGTACATTTTTGAAAAGCCTGCTCTTACTGGGAGAATTGCCCGCTAGCAGATGTTGTTATCTGAATATGACATTGAATACCGCACTCAAAAAGCTATTAAAAGCAGCGTGTTGGCAGATTATCTTGCCCACCAACCAGTCGATGATTATTAGTCTGTGAAGTAGGATTTTACCGATGAGGATGTGATGTTTCTGAGAGTGAAAGATTGTGAAGAACCATTACCTGAGGAAGGTCCTGATCCTGAATCTCGTTGGAGTATGATATTTGATGGAGTTGTGAATGCTTATGGTAAAGGAATTGGTGATGTGATTGTCACTCCACATGGATCGCACATCCCTTTCACTGCAAGGTTGACATTTAATTATACTAATAATATGGCATAATATGAGGCTTGCATCATGGGTCTCGAGGAAGCTATTGATCTCAAAATTAAAATTCTAGATGTGTATGGCGATTCAGCTTTGTTAATAAATCAGATTAAAGGAGAGTGGGATACTCGTCACCCTGGCTTGATCCCTTACAAAGATTATGCTAGAATATTGTTACCCTTATTTAATAAAGTTGAATTTCATCACATCCCCAGAGACGAAAATCAAATGGCGGATGCTCTGGAAACTTTGGCTTCTATGTATCAAGTAAATACTTGGAATGATATACCTCAAATTATAGTTCGACGACTGGATAGGACCGCTCATGTGTTTACAACATAGGAGGTATCGGATGAGAAACCTTGGTATTATGATATCAAGCATTTTCTTCACACTCAGGAATATCCAATTGGTGCATCAAATAAAGATAAAAAGACATTAAGAAGACTGGCCGATAGTTTCTTCCTCAGTGAAAATGTGTTGTACAAGAGAAATCATGACATGGTCCTGCTCAGATGTGTGGATAGACACGAAGCAGACATTTTGATGCATGATATTCATGGAGGCTCATTTGGCACTCACGCCAATGGACATTCGATGGCTAAGAAGATGCTAAGGGCAGGTTACTATTGGCTGACAATGGAATCTAACTGTTACAAAATTGCAAAGAAGTGTCATAAATTCCAAATTTATGCGGACAAGGTTCATGTGCCTTCGACACTTCTCAATGTTATTTCTTCTCTGTGGCCCTTCTCTATATGGGGTATTGACATGATTGGGATGATAGAACCCAAAGCCTCGAATGGACACCATTTTATCTTGGTAACAATTGATTACTTCACCAAATGGGTGGAAGCAACTTCATATGCTAATGTTACTAAGCAGGTGGTAGTGCGCTTCATTAAGAATAATCGTATATGTCGGTATGGTGTGCTGAGCAGAATTATCACTAACAATGGATCGAATATGAACAATAAGATGATGATAGAACCTTGTGAGGAATTCAAGATTGTGCATCACAACTCATCTCCGTACAGGCCAAAGATGAATGGGGTTGTTGAAGATGCTAATAAGAATATTAAGAAGATTATACAGAAGATGGTTGTTACTTATAAGGATTGGCATGAAATGCTCCCTTTTTCTTTGCATGGCTATCGGACATCTGTCCACACTTCAACAGGAGCAACCCCATTATCCCTTGTGTATGGAATGGAAGCGGTACTCCCAATTAAGGCTGAGATTCCCTCTTTGCGTGTGATAATGGAAACCAAGTTGTCAGAGGCTGAATGGGTCCAGAACAGGTTTGACCAATTGAATTTGATCGAAGAGAAGAGAATGATGGCTTTGTGTCATGGGCAGTTATATCAAAAGAGAATGAAGAAATTTTTTGATAAGAAGGTCAAACCTCATGAATTCAGAGAAGGCGACCTCGTGCTCAGGAAGATCATGTCCTTTAACGCTGATTCTAGGGGTAAGTGAACTCCCAATTTTGAAGGCCCATATGTTGTCAAGAAAGCCTTCTCTGGTGGCACATTAATTCTTGAAACTATGGATGGTGAGGAGTTACCACGTCATATGAATGCTGATGCAGTCAACAAATACTTCGCCTAACGAAATAAAAAAGAACAGCTCGCTAAGTTGAAAACCCGAAAGGGCGGCTTAGGCAAAAAAGAGCGTCTCGATAGACCGAAAACCCGAAAGGGTGATCTAGGTAAAAATTAGAGACATAAACAGAATAAATTTCCCGCTAAGTTGAAAACCCACAAGGGAAGCTTAGGCAAAAGTTAGGGACTTTCTTGGCAAGCAACTACATCAGACAAGATTTTATCATTGAAGCAACAATCTTCTCGGATCCTCATTATACTTCAACGGAAGCTGCTGGTCAGGATTTCAAAAGTTGTTAGAGGGGATAGTGGTCATTGTATCTCAATGTATCTTTTCCATTATATATTACCATTTTCTAAACTTTGTAATTATCCATGGAGTCTCGCCATTCGCAGACTACCATTCTATCAATGAAATTTGAGCTATTACCCAATTCTTTGTATTTCTTGTTCTATTTAGCTTGCAAAGACTCCATTTATTATTGATAATAATTTTCAAAGCAAAAAGATTAAATAACAAAATTGTTTTTCAAAAAGGATTTACAATTTACTTTTGCTTTAGATTTTGTGATTCAAGAGGAAAACAAAAGTGATGATCCCAGGAATGGACGGACTCCAGTTTCCCCCGGGAAGATTTTCTCCAGACGTTTTCGTTGTATTGGGTTTGTGACTCCAGTGTCCCCTGTCAAGTCTTGGTTCTTTTATTTTCTTCTTTTCTGAGTTTGCATGATATGAAGATTCAATTCAATATTTCTCCAGTGAAGGTTTCGCTTATTGGATAAAATTCCTCTCTTCCTAGAGAAGTTGGTACAATTATTACTCTCGAAGAACACGTATCTCTGGTTTCTCCAGTGAAGAACGTATATTGGTTTCCCCTTGATGATGTGGTGTTGATCTCCTCAATGGAGTCAGCACAAAGTCCCCAATAGATGTCTCGATGATGAGGCGTTATATGCCTTAGTGACGTTTGTATGTTTTTCCTCCTTCAAAATAGTCTTGAATTCCCCAGTGAATGTTTTGATCATTTGGTGTCCATCTACTTTATTTGAATTAGTTTTGCAATCCCTAGTAGAAGTGTTACATTTGAAAATATTTATTTCCCCGTTGAAGTCTGAGTGTTACTCCCGGGTGAAGCCTGGAGAAGGATGTTATATCCCTGTATTTGTACTGTTTCGCCTCTATATTGTTTCTCCCTAGTAAAATTAAGCCATGAAGTAGGACTTTGTTTCCTTAGTTGGTGTTTATTTTCTTTTGGGATGATCGTCTTGGATGTGTTTTGGCCGAGTGTTGTGTGCGCTTGAGTTGGTTTTATTTGTGTATTCCCAGTATTATATGTCTGTTTTGTCAGCATATACATAATAACACTCATACACTCATACATACATCATACATAGTTAAATTTAGCAAATCATTTCTCATTCACACTCGTTAATATTTTGTGGACATATTGCCCTGTTTTGCAGAGTTATGTTGTCCTCTCTCCAATAGAGTGTCAGTCATAAGCAGAAAGTGCATATTCTTTCAATTTCCCTACTGAGTTATCCCCTCGTGGAAGATTTTTTTCTTTAGCCTTCCTACACAACTCCTTAACTGGATTATTTGGGTTTCCCTCTTAAGTTTATTTCTCAAGGAATGTATTTTGGTAGACCGTTTTACTCCAGTTTATTTCTGGATTGAATCTTTGTTTCCCAGCGATATTATTACTTTGGATTTCTGAAAGCTTCGAGTTTTGGTTTGAGAATGTGCATTTATTTTGCACGAAAACACTTTATATCCCCAGCAGGAATATGTCGGTATTTCCCCAGGAAGCCATATTGTTTTCCCCAGGAAGCCATATTGTTTTCTCCAGGAATTCATTTTTTCAAGTCTCCATAACAGCAAATAGCAGGTCTGTTTATTTGAGCAACTTGTATTTCCCCATAAAAGTCGACGTTGCTTTTCTTTACTATCTTCTCTATGAGTGGATAGTTAGTCGTTCAATATAACAGGGACGGTTCGTTAAGAAATCTTTGTAAGCAGTAGTCTCTTTATTTGAGACAGCTTATACATTATCTTTTTCCAGGCAGAACGCCTTAGTTAAAGAAGAAGTTGAGACCCGTTCTAGGTGAAACGCCAGAATTTTGGAGAAAACTTGCTATCTTTTTTCTACCTTCAATGAAAGTTGGTAGGTCACCTTCAGTGAATGTTGGTAGTTCATCGTCAGTGAACAGCGATGGCATGATATATTCTCTTTCTACCTTCAGTGAAAGTTGGTAGGTCACTGTTGTACCCCAAAATTTGTCCTCCCATATTCTTCAAGATTTGCAAAGAGCATGCTTCAAAATCTCCCAAGGGTTGCACAGTCCAATGGTCTCCTAACAGTCAAAAATTAGGGTTTTGGTTCTGGCAAAGAAATTGAAGTTTCCAAGGGTCCATTCAAGTCCCACATGCCTACAAACATGGTCAAGTATCCCTATGCCAAGTTTCAAGACTCACAGCACAAGATTGCACAGTCAAAAACCCTAATTGCTCAACAGTCAACTGCAGGGGCAAAATGGTCATTTGACAGTCAAAAATTCAAATTTTTGGTCAACATCTTATTTTGAAGCCACAAACATCATTTTATCAATTCTTGATCATGATTCTCAAGGCATGGCTCAAAAAGTCTCAAGATGCAAAAGTTTCCATATTTGGACAGTTAAAAAAGTCAACTGCAAATTGACCAAGGCATAACTTCCACATGGTTTATTAGAAAAATTCCATCCAAAGCTAATTTTGAATAGAATGACATTTCCTACAACTCCTCTTCACACTTCAAGTCCAAGAAATTGTCTCACAAAAAGTTATCAATCTCAACATTATAGGTCATTTTCAAAAGTCAACAAAAAGGCACTTTAAGTCAAAGACCCTAACTTGATATTGGTAAATCAAAATGACATGGGACCAAAGGCATTGGTTAGAGGACTCCAAGACCTTTCTAAAATGTCCAAGAACATGATCAAAGCTTAAAAATTGAGCAAGATATGCCTTGTGGAAGTTGGGAAATTTTTGGGAATTTTGAAAAGTCAACTTTGCTTCAAATGCCTCAAAATTGCTAATGGGCCTTAATTTCTTCCAAGAATCATCACCCAAAAGCTATGCACGACCCATTGACCCAAAGGGGAGTTATTTCATTATTTTTTATTAATTATTTGAATTTTTATCACCATTAATTCATTTAATTAAAATAAAATATGACAAAAATAGCAAAGCATGTGTTTTAAATCTTTTTATGCAGCTAATAGGATCTTTACTCACTCAAGATTTCGTGCATATGCTCAAGGGGACCAAATCTTCCAAAATAAGCAAGTTTTCATGGCAAAAAAGATTGAAAAAATCAAGAAAGATCACAAATTTGAAAGGCATTAAAACTTGGATGTTGGGCTTGTTTTGTTGACCTAAAACATTCACATACATATACATATTGCAACCCTAATGCACAGAGGAAGCTAGCTGCGCTCAGAATCAAAAACAAAAACTTGCATTTTTCTTAAAAGGTTCAAAATTGAAAACATAGTTTGAGTGTGTTTCAAAGCCTGAAAACTGTTCCATAAGCTTGCCAAGGCTGCCAGGAATCTTTTCCAATACTTTTCAGGTCTCCATACTCAAAGAACTGGTAGCACGAAGTCACCCTGTTCATATTTTTTTGCATATTCGTATTCATATTTTCATGCCATGTTAATGCATTCTAATGATTGATTTGTACTAAGCTGATTGTTGTTCTAAAGCTATTGGCATTCTTTGATTGAGTTTTTAAGCCATATACACAAAGTTGCCATGGAAGCTGCCTAGGGTTTCAGAGGTGTGAAATTGGGGTTTCTTGCCTGGGGAAAAATTGGGCCATGAAACTAGGACCATTGAATTCGTGACATTCCAACGAATTCAAAATACTCATCGCGCCTTTTTTATGATTGACCAATTTCTATTCGCTATTTTTTGTTGTTTCAGATTGTGGGGGTTTAAAACCCCCGCTATCTAGCTTGTATTTTCAGGTAAAACAAAGAATCCAGGAGGAAGACGCTGAGCTGTATGCCTATGGTTGGTTAATTTAAATCGTTGGCGCGTTTTTTGGTGGTTCCAGGATAATTGCACGTTTCATATATATTGTTTGTGTCCCATACTAATAACAAAGAGCACAAACAGCATAGCTGGCAAGGCATTAGCATGGTAAACGCTGGGACCTGGGTTCGATTCCCAGGTCCCCCCACTTTATTTAATATTTTTCTTTCTAACGTGATTCTGTGTAGCATACTTCCAAAGGCCTACCATACAGCCTCACCATCTGGCTTGCCACGCGCCTGGAGATTCCAATTTGAAGGCCACCAAAGGGGCTCATCATACGCACCAGTCAACGCCTCCACACACAAGCCTGAAAAGTCAAAAGGGCCTAACCCTTATTGGGCCAAAATGCTTCTCACATACCTCCTAATTGGGTCAGAAAACCCCCCATGTTTGCCTTTTTCTTTCCCTATTTTTATTCCTTTCTTTTATTTTAATTATATTATTTGTTTTATTTAAATCCATAAAAATCAATTTTCATAAAATACAAAAAAAATCAGAAAGTCATAAAAAATAAAAATGTGTTTTATTTAATATTATTTTGTAAATAAATTTCATAATCAATTTAGCTTTAATTTTAGGTTTTAACCTTAATGCTTTTTTTTCTTAAATAATTAAAAAAAATATAAAAATAGGTCTTTTATCATTTTTTATTCTTTTTCTTAATAAATAATCTTTTTTTCTTATCACTATTAATTATTAATTATTTTTGTAAATAACTTATAATAAAATAATTAGTAAATTAGGTCAAACTCGAGTTTATTTCTTTAATAATTAAAAATGCTTAGAATTAGGGTCTTAATTCCATTTAATAAATTAATTTCATAAATACAAAAAACATCAAAAAATAAATTCTTTCCTTTATTTAATTTAATTAATTTTCAATTTCAATTTAATTTCTTTAAAGGGTCCAACGCCCTCGCATTCTCGATTTTTATTTCTTTTCGCACATTTACTTTTATTTCCTTTTTTAAATTTCATGTAATTGCCCCAAAGCTTTGTAATAGATAATTAGGATATTTACTTTCCGCATTTTATTTATTTCAAATCGGGTCTTGGTTTAATTTGGCGATGTAGACCCGCGCCTTTGTAATAGCGTAGGACTTTTATCTTCCCGCACCTTTTAACTGCTAATAATCACATGAAAGAATGTATGCTCAAATAAAATCAAAGCGTAGAACACTCAATGCATGACAAGACAAATAATAACTGAAAATCACACACAAATTCACACACCACTCTTAGGGTACGCCTCACTGTTGCCTTGCCCCTCGAAACGTGGTCGTCAAGTAGAGGACGTTTTAGTAAGTCCTCATGTCCATGAACATGGCATGGGGGTAGCTTCTAAGGTGTCCTCCTATTGCTCTGGTGACCACACCGTCCCTAATTCTCGAATTGACCCGAACACCTCCAACGGTGGTGCTACCTACCTCTCAATGGTGGGATGGCACTACCTTAAGGACATTTATACAGACGAATTCCTTAGGGTAGGTAGATGACTCGTAGATACTTGCTCTAATTCAAAACAAAAATCAAAAACTTCTTTTCACACCGACACTTTTCAAAAAGCTTTTAAAACAACTTTTCAAACACTCTTGAGGACTGATACAAGAGTCGAACTGAAATTTTAAACGGAACTTTTTCAAACCCATTCACCTTGAAAAGCAAACAAACATTTTGAAAACACAAATGAGCAAGTATCTAAGAGCCCATGGATAACCATGGATAGAAAGGGTGCTAACACCTTCCCTTTCTATAAATCTACCTCCCGAACCGAGAACTAATCTCAATAAGGAATTTTTCTGTGCTTTTGTCCTTTCCATGTTGGAGAAAATAAAAGACGGTGGCGACTCTTGCTTCCGCGACATTTCGCGAACCAGCGTTAAACAGTCAGTTCCAGATCCACCAATCACAGTCACCTTCAGTGAAAGTTGGTGCTTGTTATCTTTTTGCTACCTTTAGTGAATGTTGGTAGTTCATCGTCAGTGAACGGTGATGCCATGATATATTCTCTTTCTACCTTCAGTGAAAGTTGGTAGGTCACCTTCAATGAAAGTTGGTGCTTGTTATCTTTTTGCTACCTTCAGTGAACGTTGGTAGTTCATCGTCAATGAACGATGATGCTTTGATATATTCTCTTTCTACCTTCAGTAAAAGTTGGTGCTTGTTATCTTTTTTATACCTTCAGTGAACATTGGTAGTTCATCGTCAGTGAACGATGATGCTATGATATATTCTCTTTCTACCTTCAGTGAAAGTTGGTAGGTCACCTTCAGTGAAAGTTGGTGCTTGTTATCTTTTTGCTACCTTCAGTGAACGTTGGTAGTTCATCATCAATGAACGGCAATGCCATGATATATTCTCTTTCTACCTTCAGTGAAAGTTGGTAGGTCACCTTCAGTGAAAGTTGGTGCTTGTTATCTTTTTTCTACCTTCAATGAATGTTGGTAGTTCATTGTTAGTAAACGGTGATGCCATGATATATTCTCTTTCTACCTTCAGTGAAAGTTGGTAGGTCACCTTCAATGAAAGTTGGTGCTTGTTATCTTTTTTCTACCTTCAGTGAACGTTGGTAGTTCATCATCAATGAACGGTGATGCTTTGATATATTCTCTTTCTACCTTTAGTGAACATTGGTAGCCCACTGTCAGTAAACGTCAGTGTTGTTATTTCTTTCCTCTTTCTACCCTCAATGAGCGTTGGTAGTTTCACCTTCAGTAAAAGTTTGTGTATCCTTTGACTTTTTATCATCCTCTATAAGTCGGGTCTTTCAATCCACCAGTGATTTATTTTCCTGGTCGGGTTTCTCTTTTGTTTCTTTATTTTGTTAGATCCCCAGTGGTATTTTGTGTCCCTTTGAATTTGTCCATGTGCATTCATATTCATAAGCATTACATGGCATCTTAGGGTCAAAAATAGGGTTTGTTTGATATTTAAGTATGTTCGATTGCGTAGACATGAAGATTTTTAACCTTCGTATCTCCAGATAGAAGAAACTTGAATAAGGGCAGTTGCTGTACCCCAATTTTCCCCCCTAAGATTCCTTCATCGTACCATATTGATTCAATCACAACAAGATCACATTAGGGCTTTTGGTCCTCCTCCCTATCTTTAGTTTTGCTCTTTGAGGAATCACCAAGCATCTTGACTTGTTTTCTTTTGTGATCATGGATATTTTGACTTGATTTTATTTCTAATTGATAAAATTCAATGTTGGATGGTATTACTTATTAATAATGTAGGTAAAGGAAATGTGGCTTAATAAGTTGATCCATGGGTTCATGAGTTTATTTCCATGCCCTAGTCAATAAAGCTTGAGAAATTCAAACCTCACCATTGAAGTTGTTTTGGAAGAAATGGCATGGCAAAGTTTATTTTGGTTCATCACATTTAAAAGTTATTAAATTGATTCAAAGGTACAAAGGGTTGATGGAAGAAGTTGTCATGACTGGACAAGGTCTTGTTCCCATTGATCACAAGTGCATATTTCCATAAATTATCAAGATATGGAAGTGGTTTTGATGGCTATGAGTTATCATTATCATCCTCAGTAACTTCTATTTACAAAGCAAGAGTGTTGGTACAAGAAGGTTGATCAAAATTGTCAAAGTTCCTCAAAGCATTTTCTTGGTCTAAGAGCTAGGGTTTTAAACTTCAAAGAAGTATATCTTGCTCATATTTTGGTATTTTTGAGTGATTCCAAAAACATCCTTCTCTTAAAAGGGTTATTAACAAATCACTTCAAAAGTTTCAAGGAGTTTTCATGTGGAAGAAACTTGATTATGAAGAAAGATTACAAGTCCTCTACATGAACACCCAATTTCTCAAGTGTAGCTTCAAATGATCATAACTTGGTCAATTTTTATGACTTTGAGCCCACTCTTTTTACATAATGATCTTGGTTATGTTAAATTCATTCCTTATTTTATGTGTAAAGTGAGAAAATGGATGGAAGATGCCCCGAGGATGCAAAAGATTATAGGTCATTACATGATTTGTTGCCAACTTCACCAATTCATAACTCTCACAATTTTTTGAGATTTTGAATGGTTCAAGTTTCAAAATGTCATTCAAGAGGTCTATTTCATGACATATTTTTTGGTCAAGAGCAAATTCCAAGTGGAAGGCCATGTTTGGATGCAAAACATTATAGGTCACTTTTGAAGAAAAATTTGAAATATTTCTAAGTATGAAAAGTCAACCTTTTTTCTTCAACTTTGACTCAATGCAACTTTCAGCTCAAGAATCCATTTGATTCCATTATTTTTCCATTGCAAAGCTTGAAAACACATCTTTCTAAAACATCAAGAATCATGTCCTAAGACCCCTTGAGCTGAAAATGCCATTGCTTTGAAATTGGTAGCTTAAAACTGAAGTTTCATCACAAGTCAGATTTTGAAATCTTTGTTTTGGCTTCTAATCATAAGTTTTCCATGCGTTTTTTCTTCTAATCATATTTAGCAACTTTCCAAAGGTGTTTAGCATCATGAAACACACGATTTGGCTGAGTTTTGATGCTAAACAAGTCACACTTTGTTCATGTTGCAGACCCCCCACAATTTCCCTCCAAACTTCATCATTTCACACACTTAAGGATCCCATTCATTCTCCTATAAATAAAGGGTCACTCCCCCCCCCATTCATTTCCTCAAGCTTGGATAGCCAGAATCATCCTGCCAAACTTGCTCCATAACTCAATTTTCTGTAACTTCGTAATTAGTATTCAAGCCTTTTTCAATCCAATTTTTTTTATCAATTCACCTTTCTTGATCTTCCCTGAAACTAACTGTTGTACCCCAAAATTTGTCCTCCCGTTTTTCAAGAAATCACAACTTCAGGGTTTTCCCTGACTTTTCAAGATTGGATCAAGAATCGGTCAAATAGGCTTTTCTTATCAGTAAATCCAGAATTAGGGTTTCCACTGATTTTGTTAAGATTGGCTCAGGAATTGATCAAGCAGACTTTTCTTTGACAGTAATCCAGGATTAGGGTTTGCGCTCGCATTTCTCAGAAGAAATGGAATCCACAGTATTTCAATTGACTGTTACATTATTTTTACGCTTGTTCAAGATTACTGTTTGTTTCTCAAAACCTAAATATCTGGGATAGGAGCTGAGGCTTTTGATTGAAACTTTGAGGCATTGGTTTGATTAGTGGAGTGAAAGGTGTATGGAATGCTTGTTTGTTTAAACTGTACAACACATATGTTAATTGGAATACCAGGCGTATTGTGATTAATGCAAGGTTGCGAGACGGAAAAGTTTGTTGATTATTTATTTCATCTGGATTAAAGTTATTGGAATACATTTCCAGTTATTTTAATTTAAGAGTCTTAAATAATTAAATAGAAAATACAAGGAAAAGTTGAAAGATATTTAACAAAGACTTATTAATTTATTTCAAATGTTTTTACAAATTTTATTCGAATATTATGAATTTACAATTTACAATATTTACAATGATATTTGTTTACAATAAATGAAAAAATAAATCTAAAGCCTAAATCTCTTGAAATCTTTGACCTTTACTGCATCCTCCATTATCCAACTGGTACTTACCTGCAAAAGACAGAAAAAGAAGTTAGTATAAGAATTTTCAAACAGAAGCAGATAAATAAATAAAATCATCATTAAAGCTTGTTGGCCGGAATCAGAAATGTCATGTTCATCATGTTTCATTTTCCTCTCTGCAAATCACAAGAAGATTTCTCTTCTCGGTTCACAGAGAGAAAAATAAAATATATAAAATTGCAAGCATACAAGTTATTCAAAATGCAAAGATATAAGGCAGCAAGGCAAAGCAAACTGAATTCCAAACTGCATTAGTCAACCAAGTCAGCATGAGCAAGCAAGGGACAAAGCTAACTACAAATGCAAACTAAATGTCAAACTGAGTTGCCAAACTGTCACAGCAATGCAGAAGCATACAAGTAACAAAAGTACACAAAGCTGTCCAAGAAAGTACAATGCAGGAAATATGGAAACAAGTACAACAATGCAGAGATGAACCAAGTTACAAGCAAGAGCTTGTCCTAGCTCTCATCATGTTCTAGCCAACAAGCTTTTCAGAAAAAATATAATAAGCAATTTAAAATGCTTATGGAGAGAGAAAGAGAGAACCTAGTGAATAGGTTTTGCAGTTTGCAGTTTTGGCAGGCTGTAAAAGGAAGTAAGAGGAACAAAAGAAAATATATAACAATATAGCAGTCCAGCAAAAAGGAGAGAGGCAAAATATTGCATAACCTCCAAACTTGCAAGCAAAACTCCACAGTCTGAACTTACCAAAAAACCTGCAAGTTACAAACCTGCATAACCTACAGGCATGTTTCAAAAACCCATACTCACAAGCCTTCAAGCATGCTTTCAAAATGAAAAAACCTGTTAAACTGCATAACCTGCCTTCCAAAGCAAAAACAAGCTCACCAAACATACAGAAAAAACTCACAAATCTGCAAGAAACTGCAGCTCAGGCCACAAAAACTGTAACTCAGTTCAAGCCTGTCTCAAAAAGTCACCAATACTGCAAATTACAAAACTGCTTGTAAACACAAACAAGCACAACAAATCACACAAGCCTGCCTTCAACAAGCAAACTTGTAGCCTGCATAACTGCAACTCCAACCTGCTTAAACTGCACAAAACTGCTAAACCAGTTTTAACAACAAACTGCTTGTAAACACAAACAAACAACAAATCACACAAGCCTGCCTCCAAACTCAGAAGCCTGTCAAGCAAGCTCAAAACCTGTAGTCTGCCTTACCAAACACTAAAACCTGCAAAACTGCCTCCAACTGAACCTGCATACCAGAAGCAAGCAAACTGACAGCAAGCCTTCCTAAAACCAACCAAAAACTTTCCCAACTATAATAATAACAAGCAAGCCTGTAGCCTGCCTTCCAAAAGGCAAACACAAGCCTGTTTCAAAAAACACCAAGAACAAACCTGCATCATAAACTGCAGCTCAAGCCTATTTACAAAAGAACTAATCTGCAAATCCCAAATCCAAACAAGTTAACTAACAACCTCATCTCCAACAAGAGAAAGGAAGAACTTGCAGAACAAGCAAAACAAAAATACTGACTTTCAGGTTCACCATCACAAAACATCAGCAAATTCAAATCAAGGCAACAACAATAGTAAATCTCAGAATACTATCATCATTGACATCAAATAATTCACAAAGAGAGAGGAAGAGTTTAGAGGTAAAACAAAAAGGAAGAATTTCAGAAGTATTCATCATCAACTCAAGCCAACAAAAACATAGCAACAACAAAAAGTAAATCTCAGAACATCATCATCATCGACATCCATATCAAAACCAGAAAGGGGAAGGGATTCAGAAGCAAGGAAGAATTTCAGAACTATACATTCATCATCAATAAAAAATCAACAAAGCAAGCAGTTTTCAGAAACACGATCATCATCAAACCTTCAAAGAGGAAAGAAAATATATAAATACCAGATACGCATCATCCTCGTCCCTCCGCCTAGCCTCCTGAGAGCGCCACCGGCCGGCCTCACCTCCTTCTCCTTCAGTTTATAGAACAAGACACTCAAGGTATGTCCCTCAGGTTTTTATTACTTGTAAACATCATAACCACCATAAATTAAAACATGCAAGAGCAAAACAAAGGCATAACTGTAAAAAGCCCCAAAACAAAGATTAATAATCCGTACCGTACATTCAAGATTTTGGACCGCTGCAAAGGGAAGGCAGGAGGTGGATGGAGGCGATGCTCCGGTGGCCAAGGCAAGAGAGGAGGAATCAGTTTGTTCATGGCTGAGAATGAGGAAGAGAGACGAAGAAGATGAGAGGAGCGGCGCCGTTAACTCAAAACTGTGAACCCTAATTTCTGAATACACAAAACTCCAACCCTAAAAATTTATTCAAACATCAGATGGGCCTTTGCCCAAAACAAAACATAAAGCCCAACATTCTTACTAACGCACCCCTCCCCATGATCCTTGTTTTCCTTCATTTTCTACCATGGGCCAAATACCAATCTTGGGCCCATCCTTTTTACTATCAAAACTAATTTCTTTTCTTTTTTTAAGATTATTTTCTTTCTTTTAATTAATTCACATACTAACTTAATTTGGGTTTAATTTCTTTTTAAGTTATTGTTAATCTTGTTCATAATTAAAAATATATATAAAAAGAAAAGAATATTTAGTCTAAATATTTTTTTGATTTTCTTTAAACCTAGTTATTGATTGATAAAATGCAAAAATGATCTTAAGCATTAACTTAAATAATTTTTCTTTTCTTTAAAACTCTTTGTTTATATAATCAATAAAAAACACAAAAAATAAGTAAAATACTTAATTTTCCTTAGGTTAAATTTTTATTTGATCATTTGTAAATAAATACACGCATCTCATATTTCTTTGATTTTCACTATCTTATACTTTGTTATAATTTTACATTAAAAATGCGACAGTTCAATTTGGTTGTAATATATGCTTGGGCATTATTATCCTGATAAGACTCATCCCCATTTGTAAACATTTGTACCCCCATCCCCGGATACTTATTTGTAATAACTTAGACTTTAAATTCCTGCAATTTATCGCTTTCCATATACTGTATAGTAATTAGGGTTTGTATGCGAAGATTCAAAATCAATCGTTAGATGACCTAATACAAGATAAATACATGAAAATCAACACACAATTCACACTTGCACCTCTAGGGTAACCTCGCTTGTTGCCTCGGAAAATGCAATCATGTCCCTCGAGTATGAGACACTCTAGCATATGCCCCTTCGATAAACAAAGATCATAGTCCCTCGATGACCCTCGATGTTGCCTTCGATAAAATGATCTCGTCCCTTAGAAAATTGCTAGAGCGTCTCACAAGTTGCTTTCAATGATTGTATGCGATGACCCGCGCCTGTCCCGTTTAACATCCTAACGCAAGGTTGTTCATCAAATACAATGGTGAAACAACACTGTTAAAAAGGGTTAAAAACATAAGAAAGATCTTTGAGTAAAATAGGGTAGACAACTCTTAGTTACTTGATCAAAAAATCTTGCAAAACATCCTTGCCATTTTCAAACACACTTCACAAACACAACTTCAAAACAACTTCAAAACAACTTTCAAAACATTGAAATATCTTTTCAAAAAGACACACACCTTTGTATATATTCAAACAAGAATCATTACAAAGGTTGCCTAGACAAGGCATCTTTTTCAAAACATTTTCAAAACCTCACACACCAAGCACCGTTTCAAACAATCGAAAAGCAAAGGCAAGTGATATAAAACAAGCAACTAAGAGCCCATGGATAACCATGGATGAAAAGGGTGCTAGCACCTTCCCTTTTCATAATCTACCCCCCGAACCCAAGAAAACATCTCAAAGGTCTTTCATGTGCTTTTTGACCTTTCCTTTAGATAAAATAAAAAGTCGGTGGCGACTCTTGCTGAACCGAACAAGTGCGAATACAAAAGCAAAACCTCAAGTCAGTTCTCCCACCATATCACACTAACCATACAATTACCTTCAAGAATCATGCCCTATATTGCTCCATAGAAGTCCAGTTTAAGAGCTCTGCAACTCAACTTCAATAGGTAGATTTCTCCATCAATTCTTCAAAACTCTGATATCATTGTGATGCTCTCATTGACATGGTTCTAGTCGCAACACTTGCTTTTATCTGTAAACATATTTTGTCCATGAAATTTCAAACCCCTTTTCAAAACTTTCCTTCCAAATTGCTTGAGCTACAGTTTATATAAATTTGTCGCAAAGGTGTGGTTGTCTTCGTCTTGAAGAAACGAAGCGAATGACATAGGCTTGAGCTTCTGATTTTATAGTTTGAGAGACCTGTAATTCACGTTGGCTGGAGGTTGAAGATGACCAACGTGTCATTTTCCAACCAATGAAGGCGCGCCACTTGTTTTTTTTTTAATTTCTAATTTAATAAGTGATCTAGTGTTTTATTCACTAATGACCATGATATGCACAACGCGCCAGATCTCTTGGATCTGATTACTAACGCGTTTTGACTGTCATCCATTGGTCCACATCTTTTTGATTTTTTATTTTATTTTCTGATTTTTATATTTAATTGTTTTAAACTTCAAAAAATCATAGAAAATTTATTTTTAGTCCAAAAAATCTGAAAAAATTATGAAAAATATTTTTGATTATTCTCTTTCTGATTCTTATTTTTTCACAATTTTATTTTGTGTTTTGATATTTTTTTTATAAATTATCACTTTATTTTATTTGTTTTAAATGTTTAAAAATACTTTTATACATTTTTAAATTCTGAAAAAATTATGGAAGGATCCAATAATATTGTGACAAATATTGGTGACCTTATTTATTTTTTATTTATAAATTTGTTATTTTTTACCATTTTTAGTTTATTTTACTCATTTCTTTTAATTTTAAAAATAGTTTCTGACTTTAAAAAAATACCAAAAAGTTTATAAAAATATTTGAGTCCTTTTCTGATTTTTATATGGTCTTACTTAATATTTCTTGATTAATTTGAACATATTTGATATTTTTCTCTTTTATTTCTATTTTTAAAACTTTTTTAAACTTTTTTAATGTATATATTAAATGCAATATTATTTTATGATTATTTTTTGGCTGATCTTGGGTTGAATTTTTTATCATGAACTTTATTATCATCATTGGATCCATGGTGTTGAGTCTAACTCTATAAAAATGAATGAATGATTTTAATAATAGTTTGATTAAAATTTAATTCAAATGTGGTTTATATATTCTTTCCCACTCCTCTACATCTTATCCCTTTCTTATTGCACTAAGTGTTATTGGAGCATGATCTCTATATCATGTCTTAAAACAAATGGTGTATAGATTGCTATTGATCAGCCTCAAAATAAGTTTGACTTCTATATAAGTCCACTTACAATTGCTTAACATTGCGCTAAATTTTGTCCCGATTCGAATAAATGATCATTCGTGGCCCAAACCTATATTTGCAAGCCCAAGTATGCTAATTTGATCTCTTTGATCCAACAACCTTAAGATTCATTGTGTGGAGGCTTTGGTTCTACCAATCCTCTAATGGGTCTACAACACTTTTGGTCAACACGAATCACTTAAACATCGTTGTTCATTAAATGGTACTTTTAAGGATTCCAAATGGATGATATACTTGATAAAAAGCAAATGCAACTTGTTGTGTGGAGGTTTTGGTTCTACCAATCCTATAATGAGTTCCAAATACAAGTTTCAAGATGGTCATCCAACTAACCACTAATTATTAATTTGTTTTTACTTTATGCTTTTTATTTTTTATGCTTTATGTACCATTTACTTTAAGCATTACATTTCATGCCATTTTAATTTTTTGCTCACTTAAGCATTTATATTCTTGTTATTTTTATTTTTATTTTGCTCACTTAAGCTTTTCTTTTCTCTTTTAAGACACCTAATAATCAACATGAACCATAAAATGCTTTAATGAAACTTGGACTATTTGGTTACTATCCTTGGTATTGTGGAGTATTGGACTTCTTGGACTTAGGATTAGAAACCTTGGCCTATATTGGAGACCTTGTGACCTCAATTGATATTTTGTATGGAGTTCTTAGGGTTTACCTCAAGACATTGAGTTGTTTGTTTGTTTTGTGTGCAGGTTATTGTGATTACATACTTTGTTTGTAATTTGGAATTCACATGTATACAGCCGTTACTCTACCCAATTTTTGTGAAGACTTAATACACTTGAAGTTTGCTTCTCTCAAGAGGTCTAGTATCTTTGCTTGCTTGGTTTCAATCCAAGGAATTTGAATTCTATCTTGACTTATAATGTCAAATATTGGCTTCTTATTGGTTATATGGTTCTTATCCGTAGCTTTTACCTTATGCTTTAGGATAGTCTCTCCATCTCCTCCCATCTTCTTTAATTTCAAAAATCTTCTTCCTCCTTTTGAAAACTCTTCTTGTTTTGAAACTTGAACCATTTTCATAATAAACTTGGACTTAGGTCCATGCATTTTCAAAATATTTTCATAAATAAACTTCAATCAACTTAATAATACCTTGACATTTTTGTGAGAAGGCTAAAAGTCAATCAATCTCATTTCAAACCATTTTGCCATTTTGGCTCTTATCTTTAAAACTTTTCTCAAAAGATTGGACTCTTGTCAATCCTTGTAGTGATGCAAAAAACTATACTTCTACAATATGTAATAAAGAGAGATATTTTCCACTTGGGTGTTGAGTGAGGTATTGTTGATTTTAAAATCCAAGCCATATCCTCCACTTTGAGATGATGCAAATTCTCCTTTCTCATGATTGTGGATAGTAAGTATGTTTTCCACACACACAATGACGATGATGTGTTATCTAATAAAATTAATCAACACACTTGTGTTTTAAATTTTTTTATTTAAAAAATGTGAACTAAGTGTACCCTGATCCCCTATTGCACGAAAGATGGTACGTAGGCACTAAAGGTTCCCAACCGCGACGGGTGCGAAAATCATAAAAAATATATTTCTTTTCTCACCTCCACCATTTATTTTACATACAACATTTTATAGCCAAAATATACAGATTTTTCAAAGAGGTTCTTGCATAGTACCATAGATGTTTAGGGTGCAAATACCTTCCCTTTGCATAACCAACCCCCTTACCTTAAATCTTTCCCCCTCTTTTTAGGTTACTCTCTCTTTCCACATTCCTTTGGAAACAATAAACCGCGGTGGCAATTTTCATTTTGATTTGTATAAGTCTAGTCAGTCCAATGGCTTAGTCTTAAACATTTCTACCGCTACACCAACATTAGGGGGAGAAAATACACAACTCAAATTGTGAACCAGAAGTTTAAATGAACAATTTGAAATAAAATGTTATTATATTATTTGATCCTCGAAGTTCAAAATACAATTCATTTGTAAAGTCTATGAAACAAATTATCAGTTGCTAATACTCCACTCAAATTGTATTTTCCTATAAGCAATCTAATATTGCAAATGAGTTGTAGTCGCGCCTGAAGCGTGGTAGAAAAGTCAGTTTCAATGCTAAAAGTCATCTACCAAGAAAAGAAACTGAAGTTAAAGATGACCCAAGTGAGGATATGAAAATTTTAAGAGTACTTTGACATAATTTATTTTTAAGTTCCAAAAGAACTAATCAAGTACTTGAAATATGAAATAAAGAGATATCGATAAATTATGTCATGGATGAAATAGAATGGAACCAAAATTAAGATAACCAAATAATGTCAACATTGGTAATGTATTTGTATACAATATAACACTAAAGATGATAAATGATAACGAGGATTGTGAAACAAAGTCTACCAAATATTGTAGACAGAGTGATAATTGGTCAAAATGAACAAATCATGAATCAAAGTCTATCCAAGATTATAGACAAAGTGAGAATTGACCAAAATGAATATATTCAATTGAAAACGAATTAAAATCACTTTACAAGTGACTTGATTTTGGATCTGTAGTCCAAACTCCTCAAGGTGTAAAACCAATGGGATATAAATGAGTTTTTATGAAAAAGCAAAATAAAAATTGTATAATGTTTGATTTGTTGTTCAATGATTTTCACAAAGATCTAAGATTGATTTATATGAAACATATCCACATGTAGTGTATTTAATTAATTTTTCCATATTTGATTATCCTTGTAGCGCATGAAGGGCTTGATGTGAACATGATAGATGTTGTGATATCTTATTTATACGGTGTGATACAGTGGCAGAGCTGACTGTTATACTAGTTTTGCGTTTGTATTCACAAATGTTGCGGTAAGCAAGAGTCGCCACTGACTTTTCTTTTATCCAATAAAGGAAAGGGTGAAAAGAACAGAAAAAGACCTTCTGAGAGTTTTCTTAGTAAGGGGGTATATTATGGAAAGGGAATGTGTTAGCACCCTTTGCATCCATACTTTTCTACAGGCTCTTAGATGCTTATCTCATTTTTAAAGTACCTTGTGCATTTGTGTGTTTTTGATAAAAATTTTGAAATGCCATAGTGAGGAAGTTGGCTTTATGATAACTCTTGTATCAGTCCTCAAGAGTGTTGGTAAATCATTTTTGAAAAGGTTTTTGAAAATTGTTTTGTGTAAGTATAAAAAGTTTGTTTTGAGCATAGAATCTAGGAACTATCTACTCTACTCGAAAGGTTCGTTCTTTTCCTCCTTTCCTTTAGAAAGTGCTAGCCTACTATTAGTGAGTAGGTAGCCCTATCGTTGGATGTTTGAGGGACATTCGAAGGGACGTTTTATAGTCATGAAGGCAACTGGGCAAGAAACCTTAGTAACTACCCTAGGGTTTTAAGATCATTGTTTACTGAGGCAATGTCGAGAAGGTCATCGAGGGACTTATGATCTTTTTAAACCAGAGGGTAGCCATTAAAATCTCTCATGTTTCGAGATTTGTGACTATTTTTCCGAAGGAAACCAAAGTGGGAGTACCCTAGAGGTGCGCATGTGAAAGTGTGTTTGTTTTCAGTTGATTTTGTCTTGTGTTAAGTTTTCTAGTGTTGGTTTTAATTCTTATCATGCAATTCTATTACCATACACCTAACAGTTAATATGTACAGGAATTTAAAATGCGGAATTTAAATCTACGCTATTACAAAGCTTCGGGGAGGGGGGGTTAATTACATAGTCCAAAATTTGGGGGAGAAATAAAAAGCAGAAAATAAAGTCCTAATTTTAACTATTACAACCCAGTAAGCAGTTACAACAATATGAAAAAAGTGAGAAAGTAAATAAATACGCGTGAATTGAAAATAACGTCTAAATCCTAAGTTAAAGGAAATCTTTTTGTTTTGTTTTTATTTTGGGAAAAATGATTTAATTAAAATCCTAAGTCTATTTAGTTTTAAATTAAAGAAAAGGTTAAAATGATTAATTAATTAGTTAATTTACATAATTAATTTAATTAACAAAAAGTACTAACCTAATGTTTTTTTTGTGATTTTTATTTGTTTTTACCGATTAAACAAATTAAAAGAAGTAAATAGTAAAGATAAAACAAAAATAAAAATGAGCCTAATAGAAAAAGAAATAGAGGGGGGTATGAAGTGGACTTCGCTGGACCCAAGTGAGAGAAGCCCAGATCTGCCCTTGTATTCAGTGGGGAGATCCCCATGAGGGTCCATGGTGAAGCTGTGTGCTTAGGATGTTGGATCCGGATCAGATGTGCATCTGATGGCATGGACTTGATGGTGTATGGTGAGCATGCATAGGACCTGCTAGTACTGGATCTGCAAATGACATGTTAGAAAAACATAATACATGACCTGGGGATCAAACCCATGCCATTTCGATTGCACGCATTCCTCTTTACCATCTGAGTTATTTGTCAATCGTTAGTAAAAATAAAATCGTAACATTTCATTAGCAAACGAATCAGATATATATATATATATATATATATATATATATATATATATATATATATATATATATATATATATATATATATATATATATATATATATATATATATATATATATATATATATATATATATATATATATATATATATATATATATATATATATATATATATATATATATAATTCGAAATCCCTACATGCATGTTGCACAAGCCAAAAGGACAGGGATGCCTGGATTGAGATTCGAAGGAATCTATTTCACATGCCTTAATAAAGGTACCCTGTTACTTAACAATCACAAATGTCATACAACAATCAAAATTAAATTACACATGAGATGAATTTAAGATCGAAAGTTTGTTACCAATAGAATGCTTTGTTTTGGATGGAGGTGGCTTGTAAAGTATGCTTCGATTTTGGCAGCTTTGTTGTATTTCTTGCAGCCTTCGTGTGGCTAGTATGGGGAAATGTGTGTGTACCTGGCGGCAAGATGCGTGTATAGGCCAAAATGTTTCTGTGGGTGCTCATCCTACAGCTTCGATTGGCAATAAGTATTTTGTGTGATGCAACGTGTCTCCTAATATTGTTTCCTCTCTTTTTTCTGTCCCTTGGTAATGTGTCCTTAGACTTGTATTTATAGGGGCGTAGAGGGGAATGGAAATGGCAAGGGACATCCTTTAACCAGGCTTTTAAGGAAAAATCATACAAATTAAATCATTTCCATTTTTGATGGATTCCTACCCTTTTGGGTTTTTGGATGAACTTGGACATCCCTGACTCCTTCGAATGCCTCCACACCTAGTTTTTCGATTACCCTTGAGTTTCTTCCTTCGAATGGCTCCAAGCCTCATCATTATGGCTTCTTAGATTAAACTACTATCTGCCTTAGTGGCTTGATCTGAAACTTTTCAACTAGCCCAATCGAAAACTCCTTTTTGGCCAGTCGAAGCTTCTTTTGTTACCTCATTCAAATGTAATTATGCAGGAGGCTTGGGCTTGGAAAATGTAGGATTTTGGCCAGCAAGCATCTTGGACCAAGACTCGTCATAAAACAAACTGGTTTCCCACAATTATGTGTGCTTCGAATGGACCAATTGTAGGTCCTTCGATGGTACCATTTGTGTGTCCTTCGAATAGCCCACATGTATGTCCTTCGAAGGCACCATTTGTGTGTCCTTCGAATGGACCAAATGTATGTCCTTCGGAGGCACCACTTGTATGTTTCTTCGAATAGACCTTTGGAATGTTTCTTCGAATGGAACTTTGGAATGTTTCTTCGAATGGACCTGTTGTACCCCAAAATTTGCCCTCTCATTTATCAAAACTTTTCTCACAAGATCTCTTTGACTCAAGAATTGATTAGGGTTTGAGCTTGAACAAGAATTTTTGGACTATCAATGCTTCATGTGACTTTCAAACATCATTATGGACCCCTAAGATCACTCATGACAAGTTTCAAGTCCTGAACCATATTTTTAATCAGTCAATTGGACAGTTGACCTTAAAATTAGTTGTATTGGGGAAAAAGTCAACCATAGCCAGTTTACAGTCAAACTTCGAAATTTTTTATCCACATCAACATTTTAAACTTATATTTATCATTTGGTCAAGTTTTGATCACAACTCCTCAAGAAATTTGATCAAATCACAAAAAGGGCAAAATGGTCAAAATTAGGGTTTTGACTGAGGAAGGAAATTTCTGATTTTTAACCTAGCAAATTACCAATTGAGTTCAAGAATGATTTCAAGGATTAAATGGCATCATCTTGACTTAATTACATGGCTCAAAACATCTCAAATTCATTGGATTGACAGATGAAATTTGCAGTCAACTGATCAAAAGTCAACTGTACACTGAAAAGTCAAACTTTGACTTTTTGGTCAAAATCAAGTACCAAGGGTCATAATTCATCAAAACATTTCCAAATGTGAAACTTGTTCATCAAGAAAACCAAATTTGAAAAGTAGGGTTTTGAATTTGAAATTTTTCTAACTTAGAAATTTTTCTTATTTTTTCTCAACTTTAGGCCACTTTTTCACCATGATGCATAATAATTCAAGGAAAGTTCCCAACATAAAAGTTGTAGACCTCCATGAAATATACAACTTTGCTTCACACACTTTTTCCCTAAATATGCTTATATCTCAAGATATAAATTTGTGAATACATGGTCATGAACTAAATAACTTAGTGGAATTTTGCCCTAATTTAGGCAGGTTTTGGACCCAACTTCATGAAAACTTTTCACCTAGTTCCAAGAGGTATATCAAAATGCATTTCAAAGATTAATTATAGAGCATATTTCAAGCTTTCTAAAATGTCAAAGAACTCCTCAAGATCATTTTTGAGTAGGGATAATCGAAGAGATGAAGTTGGCCATTTCTCACTTTTTGTCCAAGCCATTTCATGAAGAACAAAGTTGCAAATCAATCCTATGATGGATAATTCATGTTGTACAGGTCCTAAACTTGTTCCACACTCCTTAATTAAATGCTTACTCAGTTGACAAAGCTTTGACCCATGCTTTTGAACCTTTATCCAACTTGTAATTCCATTTATGGCAAAAAGGTTCCATTGCCATTTTGAAAAAGAGCAACTTTTACAAACTTTACAATTTTGAGCTTTGAACATGTCCCCTTGGTGCATACAAGTCTCACAGGTCTCAAGTAAGTTGTACAAACTGATACCAACCCTAAGGGAGCAAGTACAAGCATGGCAAGTATAGTCACTTCACTTTACTTCAAATGCAAGGAAAGTTGCAAAAAGGCTAGAACTTGCAGATCTGTTGAAGAGCTGACCTAAGACCATTACAATACTAATACACAAAGATTATGCAACACATAACACGTGAAGCAAGGACCTGAAACACTCCCAAGCTGAAAAACACCAAAAATATGTTCAAACTCACAATTTCTGCACAAGCATACCCATCTTCCATTTGGCTCGTGCGTTTTGAGTTTGGATCATTCAAACACCGTACATACTTGATACTTAGTCAATCCAGGTCATCATCCTTATTCTGTAATCACTCTTCCACCATCTGCCATTGTTGACTTCAGAGCTTGCAGTTTGACTTGGCCAAGGAGTTTTAGCTACTTTTAGAGCAAGGCAAGGGTTGGGATACATCCAGGGAAGTTCAAGGAAGCTCAAACAAGCATCAGGCCTCCCTTAAACTCACCCCAGTTCATTTCACGATTCCAACTGAAGGAGGTAAAATTTCAAACTCTATCTCCTTGTACAGGCAACCTTAGGCCACGATCTGTGAATAAAAAATGTAGTCCTCATCATAACGAAGTTGTACATACCATTATCTTGCATTGATTTTACTTGTGCCGAGAGAATTTAGAACTTGAAATTTCTGGAAATATTAGGTCAAGATTTAGGGCTGTTAAAATTCTCTTTGTTCTTTGATTAATAGTTCACATAATTTATATGGTTGAAATTGTGAGTTCAAGCACTACAATTTTCATGTTATGAACTTTTATTTTTATGGAAGTATGAGAAAGTTACAGGGTGTCTGGCCAAGCGTGAGGAAGGAGATGAAGTACATGGCATAGGGCGCGTTTTATGTTATATCGTTATTGCTTTCCTAAAGACAATGGAAGTATAGCCACCCCAGTGGCAAAGCAGCGCGCTGGTGAGACCCATGTCCTGGGTTCGAACCTGCGCGCTACTTTTGTTATTTTTCACTCTTTTTCTTTTCCATTTTCACATTTTTTGCAGATTGGGCTTGGTCTGTTGGGCCAGGAATTTTTGCTAGCATCTTACCATCAGTTCTACTATATCACCCCCCCTTGCTAACTCTTTGCATTTTCATATTTTTATTTTTATTTTGTTTTATTTTCATATTTTACATATTAAATATTTTCTCTAATATATAAAAATCCCAAAAATATAAATTGATGATATTACACTTTTATTTTATTTTTTTATTATTTCTCACATAAAAATACATTTTATTTTACTAGGATATAATTTATTTTCTTAATAAACTTGTAAATATAATTAAGCATATTTAGTTTAATTTATTTTTTATTTTATACTTATAAATACTTATTTTTTTAACATATAGAAATTGTATATTTCATTACAATATTATTTATTATTTTTATACAAGAAAATACACAAAATAATACATATAAAAACTTTATTTTCTTTTAAATAAAAATTAGGGTTAAACCCCTTTTAAAAAATTAATTCATTTTCCTTATCTTTTTAGGTTTAGATTAAATTTTCTTTTACATGAAAACAAGACACAAAAATCTCTTTTACATGTACATTGCATTGAATTCTCTTTTAACATTGTATTATATTTATTCTAATTCGTACAAATTCGATTTGGTTGTAATAATTTATTTAGGTTTATATTCTTGCAAATCCCTATTCAAATTTGTATTCCCCCTCCCATAAATTGATGTAATAGCTTAGAAATTTTTTTTATTATGCAATTTATCGCTTTTATATGCCATGATTAGTAATTAGGATTTGTATGACAAGAACAAAACAAAGCAAAATAGAAAACCCTAAACACAAGACAAAATCAAAGCATGAAAATGATACACTTGCACACAAACACCCTTAGGGTTTCCCTACTTGGTTGCATAAAACAAAAATGTCCATATTACGCATGCGAAGTATCTTGGCAAAACAAAACAAATATAAGATCATAGTCCCTCGATGACGCTATTCAAAAAGTTGCCTTACAAAATGATCTTGGTCCCTCAAAAATGCTAAGATACTTTGCAAACATTGCTAATCATGGTTATACGATGACCCACGCCCGTCCCGTTTACATCCAAAGATAGGGTTGCTTACCAAATCAATGGTAAGACAACAATGTCAAAGGAATAGAAAATACATAAGAAAGACATTTGAGTAGGTAGATGGCTTCTAGTTACTTGCTCCATTTCAAACAACAATCCTTTCTATTTTTCAAAACAAACACACACATTTCAAAACATCTTACAAACATTGAAAACATTTTCAAAATACAAACATCTTTGTATACATTCTTACGAACGAGAATCATTACAAAGATTGCCTAAACGAATGGCCTCTTTTACAAAATACTTTCAAAACCACACAAAGCACAATTTCAAACAACAAAAGCAAGTGATCTAAGCAAGTAACTAAGAGCCCATGGAAAACCATGGATGAAAAGGGTGCTAATACCTTCCCTTTTCATAATCTACCCCCCGAACTCAAGAAAACATCTCAAAGGTATTTCTTGTGCTTTTTCACCTTTCCTTTTGGATAAAAGAAAAGTCGGTGGCGACTCTTGCTAACCGCAACATTTGCGATAAAATGCAAAACCTCAAGTCAGTTCTCCCACCGCACCACAGGACCTTTGGAAAGTTTCTTTGAAGGGACCATCTTGTGTGTCAAAGTGTGGAAAATTGTGTGTTGAAGGGTTTAGAGGTGGAGTCAAAGCTAGCATGAGGGAAGCCAACTTCTTAATGAATCGAAACACATATGAAAGGGGCCTTTGCCTTGTGGATCGAAGGCAAGCATGCAGAGGCCTTTGCCTTGTGTGCAGAAGGCACACACAGAGGAAGTCATTTCCTTGTGGGTCGAAGCACACATGAAAAAAGCTCTTGCTTTGTGAATCAAAGGCAAGCATGAAGAGGCCTTTTCCTAAAAGAAGCTTGCGTGCAGGAGGTCAGTGCTTTGTGAATCAAAATAAACATGCAGGAGGCCACTGCTGGTGAATCGAAGCAAACTTGTAGGGGTTTTTTTCCTTGTGAATCGAAGGCAATCTTGAAGCAGCCAATGCTCAGTCGAAGCTTTGTGAACTGAACTTGATCGAAGGGGACCCAGCGCCCAATCAAAGCTTGTGAATCAGGCCTGCATTGAAGGAGGCCAAATGTTCAATCGAAGCTTGTGAAACAAAGCTTGCTCGAAGGATTTTAGATGCCCAATCTAAGCTTATGAATCAAGGCAAATTTGCTCTTCTTTAATTTGATGCCTGAAAGCCAAAAATCCAATTGTACTTGTGTAAACTTGCCCTTTTGAAAATTCTTGTGAGAAAATGCCTTGAGAAAAAGGAGGGAAAATTTTGGGGTACAACATACGACTCACTTGATAGTGACATTTACATGAAACTCTCTAAAGAGTTTAATATATCAGAGACATAACTTTGGATATGGAGAAAGCTACTCCATAAAATTGAACAAATCTCTTTATGAGCTAAAATAATATGGACACATGTGATATAGTCGTCTTAGTAACTATTTGCTAAGGGAGAGATATACAAATAACTCCAAATGTCCTTGAATTTTTATGAAAATATCTGGAAATTTTTTTGATACAATAGATGTCCATATGGATGACATAAATATTATTGAAACTCCAGGAGAGTTTCCAAGGTCAACATTTAGACAATAGAATTTTCATACACCAATAATGTTATATAGAAAAAGTTTTAAAAAATTTTTATATGGAAAAATCATGTATATAGCAAAAATGTTAAAATGTTTCTATGTGGACAAATCTTGTATGTTGTCTACCTCCATTATTGTAGATAATTGTATGTGTAAAAGATCCTTTTAAAACTCGAGAAGAGGATGAAAAATTAATTAGTCTTGAAGTACCATATCTCAGTTTAATTCAAGCACTGGTATATGTTGTTAATTATACACACCATGACGTATCAAGTAATATTACTCTATTCACAAGATATAGTTCTTCGCCTTCATGAAGGCATTGGAACAAAGTCAAAATATACTTCATTATTTTAGGGGTAAATGGAAACGAGTTTGTTTTATTCGTATCTGTTCTAGATTGGGCCTGCACTCAGCCTAGACTTCATACAAGGCCCAATCCAGCTATGCTATAGGGGAGGCCCAGCAAGAATGAGTATGTCCTTAACTTATGTCGGGCAGGAATTCCTCCACTCCTCGACCAAGAACCTATCCTCCAATGTGTCCCTCGAGGACATCCTCACCATACGATTATCAAGGAGGATGAACGACACTCACAAGGTCATTACAATGCACCCACCCCGTAGGGCATGCACCCAATATCTATGAATATCACGGAGTCTTCTTGACCCCGAAAAGACCGTATCCACTCCTCTCTGGTAGTTCAGAGCAGTTCACCCAGGATGGAGACCACGTGCTGGTCTCCACTACACACATAGGTCCTGCAAGTCTCCGTTTTGGGTATGCTGCAAATGTCCAACATAGAGACCTTGGCACAATGTTGGGGCTATAAATATGCTCTCACTTGAGAGGGTCAGATATTCATTCATTCACTTTTACTATAGTACTTATACTGTGATTGTTTCCATTCTCACTTTGACATCATAGTACCTTGCAAGTACACCCCCTTCCATTTCACTTTCAACAACTATCGTTCAACTCAAGCTCGTGGGTCACTGACGATTCCTTCTGATTAGGTACGATCAGTGGCACCATCTATGGGAATCTTACTTCCCCATATTTTCTTATCTCGGGACTAAAGCAACTCTTAACCTACCGATTTTCATGGTCGACCAAGTCAACAACGATGATCAAAATGTTCATTTCGCTGATGCTAGAAACAATAATGATGCCAGAGGTCCCAAGCACGACATTAAGGACGGGATGACCGCGTCCTCCTCCACCCGCTCACAGCCGCATGACAACCCTCCTCAACAAGACTACGAGTCTGCGGTATATCAAGAGATCCTCGTGCCTGAGAATGATGACCCTATGACTAAGGCCATGTTCGCAGCGATCAACCAAACCAACTACATGATCTTCGTGTAGGGTGAACGCCTTAGAATGATGGAGATAACCCACTGGTACCCCAAAAAACATAGAAGACCAGACTCACAGAGCCCGTCTCTTAGATGATGTGAGAGCCGCTCCCAGTCTCCTCCGCGGAGACACCGACTAGATGATTCTCGAAGCCCCTCTCCCCGTTGCACTGGGTGAGACCCTGCACTGGAGAGGACCTAACTAGAAGTCTTCAAAAATCATGGTCACACTCCCCCGTGTAAGGAATGACGATCCCTTGACCATAAAAGGAAAAGGGGCAATGAAGAGAGGAAGACTCGGCCGGGGAATCCTCCTCGTCATAAAGAACGCCATTATGACTGTTTCCTCTCTCGGTCCCCAAAGCGAAGCAACAAAGACGACTCCCGTGGTCCACTGTACCAAGCCATTATGGATGCCCCTATTCCTAAGGAGATGGAGAAACCTCCCCCTCTGAATATTTATGATGGCAATACAGATCCCATCAACCACCTCGACGGCTTCGAGGTGATGCTCCACTATCACAACATCGGGGTCCTATCAAGTGCAGACTGTTTCCCATAACACTGAGGAAAACTGCCATAGACTGGTATATAAGCCCCCCCTCCCCCGAGTCGATCACCTCGTGGAGGAGTCTGAAGAACCAATTCGCCACCAGCTTCATAGAATCTCGCTGGTACCCTAAAATCAAGGTTGCCCTCGAAGCAATCATCCAGATGAGAGACAAGACTCTCAGAGTATACATCAATCGGTTCAACCACGAGGCCATTCTAGTCCCCTGCATCGATCATATGAAGAGGTACCTGTTCAAAAGGGGACTTCTCCCAGGCATCGAGTTCAGAAAGGAAATCAACATCGAGCCTCCCAGGTCTTTGGGCGAGCTCCTTGATAAAGCCCTGGCCTACACAACCTATGAGGAAAAGGAGGCCACCAACAACGCCCGTGAGTCAAGGAACCGCAAACCAACCGGTGTCCTGCGGCATAATGATGCAGGCCCTTCTCTATGAACAGGGGATAAGAGATGGGAAAACAAGTCTTGTGACTCCCGCGAGCATAGAGGGCCAGCTGGGCGACTCACCGAGTACACCCCGATGACCGTTCCCTACGAGCGTATCCATCTAGAGCGTGTCAATGCCGAATTTAAGGACGGTGGGGTTAGGTGCCCTATACTAACTCCTGCTAAGCCCGGGGCCGATAAGACAAAATTTTGCCAGTACCACCAGAGTCACGGCCATGTGACTAAAGACTGCGTACTTTAAGGATGTTATTGAGACTCTCATTAAGGTGGGGAGACTCTGGTAGTATAAGAGGAACGACGCCCCTTACTGGGATACCCGCAAGGTGAAAGAAACTGAGGAGGATGCTCGACCATCTAATGAACCTGGCCCCCTCCAGGTCGCTTTCTGCGTCTCTCGGCCAGAAGACTTCTGGATCCGCGATAGCCTCGAAGACGAAGAGCCCTTGTTCACCCACAGCAGGTGGGAGAAGTTACCCTATGCCATGGTCATATCTGGCGGGGGATTCAACAGCGTCTCGGTGAATTCAGCAAAGAGGAAATTCAACAAGTTAATAGACACAACCCCGGTTTAGGTTGTAACCCTCGAAAGGTTCAAGGGAAAATTAGAACCAATCACTTTCTATCTCGAGGAGCTTCCTGATGGAGATCCCAACTCTAGCATCCTGTTGCTCGTGGGGGTAATGATGGCCAACATTGACTTACATCGCATTCTGGTCTAGGAGGGGAGTTTCATCGATGTCAAGTACACCCATCTGTTACACACTTTGGAGCCCGACAGTTCTCACTTGTCACCGTATATGGGGTCCGACCTACAAGGCTTCAACGGTTCGAATTCCAAGCCATGGAGTTATGTCGAGCTATTTGTCACGTTATGGGAAGAAACCGCATCCCGAAAGGTCAAAGATCGTTTCTTGGTGATCGACTTCCCATCTCTCAACATTTGCATCTTAGGGAGACCAACACTTACCGAACTGACTGTCGTACTTTCCACGGTGCACTTGAGATGAAATTCTACACCAAGAGAGTCTGTGTCGCCACCATCCATAACGACATGACAACTGCCAAGAGATGTTTCAATGTAGCCTCCAAAGGACAAAACATGGTTGACACTGGGGTGCAACCTACCAACAGAACAACCTCATAAACAATAGAGGCTCCCTTGATGGACAAACCTTCTCAAATATAGGAACAACAAGATCCCCCAAAGGTCGACTCGATTGACTTTGATACCCAATTTTCCAAAGATAAAGTTGAGGCCCTCAATGGAGAACAGGATCCTTTCTGACCTATCCCCGATAAAGACTTCAAATTCATCCCCCTCAGCAAGGACCAGATAAAGGTGTAAATATCGGAGTTGGACTCCCCGATCTAGCGAGGAAGCAGCTCAAAGCATGTCTGAGAGAAAACACTAATTTGTTCACGTGGAGCACTACACAGATGCCCAGACTCAACCATGAGGTTGCCTGTCACCAACTTGTTGTGGATCCAGCCGTTAGGATAGTAGTACAACATAGGCATAGGCAGTCTCACGAGAAAGCGAAGCCTGTTAAAAAAGCTGTAAAAGACCTCCTAGAGGCAAATTTTATTTGAGGCCCGATATTCAACCTGGCTCTCCAATGTTTTACTTGTTAAGAAAAATAATGTAAAATGGCGTATATGTGTTGACTATACTAATCTCAACCAGGCATGCCCCAAAGATGCATTTCCTTTACCTAACATTGACATGTCGGTCGACAACTCGGTTGACTACAAACTTTTATCGTTTATGGACGCATATTCAGAATAAAATTAAATCCCCATGGCGATGAGCGACAAACATTTCACTACTTTCATGACCAGGTTGGGCAATTACTACTACAACATAATGCCCTTCGGCCTAAAAGACATGGGCGCAACATATTGTTGTTGCGGTAAAGCGGAAAGCAAAAAGTAAATTATTAATTTACCGGGCGATATTTAGGTTATATCATATCGTGTCCATAGAGATTAGTGAATTGAAATATCGTTCAACAAATCTCTCGTTAATGATTTTAGGAATAAATGGGTTGAAAGGAAAAGTATCAACAAAAAATAAATGCATAAAAAGGAAAAGGAATAAATTATCAAGCATGCATATATACTACTTCTCATTGACTTAAACCTATCGACCTATTATACTCAACTTAAAATATTCATCAATGTCATCACGTGTCACTCATAACCTAAGTCATTTCTAACCCAAATTGTGAGGCCGACTGCGTCACCTCGATAGCAATCTCTCAACCACCTCAACAACATATAATTCAATTGTGCTCGCTTGCATCAACGATCTCTCAAAGCAAAAGAAACAACACAGAGGCATTAATCACAGATACCCTAAGTGAATAATAGCACTAAATCTATTTGTAGAATTAAGACACTATTAGATAATCATCCTAGATAAGAATCTAAGTAGTATATGTCTATAGCAACTCAAATCCCTAGCACAGAGCAAAAATCAAGGATAAAAATCGATAAAGATTTGTAAAGCAAGTTTTATATAGTTCCAAGGGAGACAAATGTACATAAGATAAAAGTAAATATACATACAATACCCAACAAAAGATAAATACAAAGACATGAGAAGAGATAAACCACAAATCTTCCAGTTTGTCAATGCTGGTCAATGAGAAATCCACCTCCAATCATCCATAAGCAAATCCCTAGTGTTGTTAACTAAGCTAATCTAACAAAAATGAAGGTTGATGGAGTTGGGAGAAAAAACTTCCCCAAAACCATAACCTAAAAAATGAACTAAATCTGTTTTTATAAAACTCTACTCAGCAGATCGCGCTAAGCGGGTTGATCACGCTAAGCGGGCTGCATAATATTTACACACTAAACTGACCTAAATCCCGCTAAGCGACCTGATTCTACTAAGCGGACTCATCCCACTAAGCGGCCTTATCAGCACAGCTTCTGCCAAATCTATCAAAACACTCGTAGCGTGCTACAACTCCCGCTTAGCGCGCCTGCTTGGACAGAACTTCCCAAAAATAGATTTTTATTCCAAAAACGTGCACCCGGAGTTGTTCCTTTGACACCTTATTCCTCGACGCTCCAAATAAGCAACAATACCTACAAAAAGATATTAAAACTATCAAACGTTACACAAATGAATCGAAAACTAAATTATATACAAACTAAATGTATTTACAACAAAGTCGGGATTATTCAATGAATATTAGCAAAAAGCATCGATAAGTGATACAAATCATATACATAAAATAACAACATTTTGGCACTTATCAAACTCTCCCCAACATTTTGGCACTTATCAAACTCTCCCCAACATTTTTCCCTCTCATATTTCTCCAAACATTGCAAGAAAAATCTCCAAGTGGCTCAAGATTGCTCAAAAGTTGGACAGACAATCAACTCCTAAGGCAGTCTTCCCCAGATTAGGGTTTTGTGTTGCATCAAGATCCTTGAGTCCAAATGACTTCAAGTGCTCCCAATGTCCTGATATGTTCTCAAGGTCATCCATGTCAAATTTCAAGCCTTGTAGAGGAAGTTTGCTCAGTCAAATGCTCAAAAGGTCCAAAAATCGACTGTGCTAGGGAAAAAGTCAATTGTGACCCAAATACAGTCAAACTTCAAGATTTTTTGTCAACATTCTTATTTTGAAGGATATTTAATCATTTGATCAAGGGTTGATCATGATTCATCAAGGATTGCTCAAAATTCATCAAGACTCAAAAGTTGCTAAATTAGGGTTTTGCAGGAAAAGTCAACTTAACTTTGACCAAGCATAACTTTCTCATACTTTATGAGAAATGACCCATCCAAATCTCATTTTGAACAGGATGCAATTTCCTACAATACATATTCATACCCCAAGATCAAAAAATGCACTCACAAGAAGTTATGAATTTGGACATTATAGGTCATTTTTGAAAGTCAACAAAAACACCTTTTTTCCAAAGCTTATAACTTGAGCATGGAATACAAAAATGAGATGATACCAAAAGGGTTGGTTATAGGACATCTCAAGCTTTCTAAAAAGTCCAAGTACCCTTCCAAAAGTTCAAAATTGAAGAAGTTATGCATTGTTGAAGTTGGGCATTTTTGCAAAATTGCCAAAAGTCAATTATCCCCAAAACTTCAAATTTTGTCAAATGGGCCCATTCTTTTCCACTTGATTTGAGCTTGCATCATTTTCCACGTGTCCTAGCTTCAGCCTTGAGATCATATTTCTTTTTTATTATTTTATTTGATTTTTTATTGAATTATTTCATTTTAAATCAAATTAAATCATATAAAATCCAAATATTGATTACTTAAGATCTTTTTGGTTATTTCAGGTTATAATTATCATCAATATCATAATCAAACTCGAATCTCACCATACCATGTGCAAAAAGATTGAAAAATTGGCAAATTTGGCAAGTTGGTAATGGTGAATCAAATCAAATATGCAATGCATTGATGTGGGAGATTCAAGCCATATTTGTTACCCTAGCACATTCCACAATACATAAGCAAGAGAGGCACACGAAAAATAAGGTTGGAGGCTGCAAGCATAGAGAGAACAAAACTTGAAAAAGTGGTGAAAAAGCTTGAATTCGAATTCACACTTAGAGGCAATCTTAGAAGCCAAGAAGCATCCCAATCAATTCCTGGAGGTTCACTGAGTTGAAACCAATCCAAAGCAGGCTTCCATACACGCCTAAACACGTTGTAAGCATCACATTACCTAGCTATGCATTTGAATTCATAAATCATTATTCTTGCATCCTTTGTATAAATTAACTGCATATTCATGATCACCATGTCATTTGCTAACTTTCTGTAATAGCCAATTCCATTTATAGGCGTTGTAACCCCAAATCTCCATAGCTAGGGTTGCGTTCTTGTTTTTAGGGTTTTCTTTTTCAGGAGAAATCAGAGCTCAAGAAGGGTATAATGTTAATCAGGAAGCCAAGACGAACTCAGCCATGTGTTCGGAGTTGATTTATGTGGCCTAGAATGGATGTTAGAGCAAGCTTGCGCATTTAGCTGCGGATCTAAATCCGCAGGTAATATTTACAGGGGCTGGAGGTAGGGGACGATGGCGTGTCTCTTCCCCAATGGCCAATTCAAAAAACCATGCGCGCTTTTATTGTTTACTGGCATATTAACGTATTTTAACATATTATATTTTATTTGTATATTATTAACAATTGAAGCAAACGGCCTAGTGGTAAAGCGAGCTGGCAATCACGTACAGGACCTGGGTTCGAATCCCAGGTCCTCCAAATTTCTCAATATATTTTTTCTTCAGGAAATCACATGCATAGTCCAAGCGTGCAGCTCACCATATACCTTCACATATCAAAGTGCCAGATGGCCCAAGGCCAAATCTGGTGATCCATGAGTGAGGGTCCATCATAGATCCAGTCAACGTGCACACACCAGATCCAGGAAGGTCAACAAGGCCAGCGTGTTGTTGGGCCTCAGATTGCTTCTCAAACCACCCTTTACAGGCCCATACCCCCTTCTCTCTTTCTATTTCATTTATTTTATTTTTATTAATTATTATATTATTTGTTTATTTACTAACCAATTGAAAAAAATTCTTTTTTTATAAAATAAAAAAACCACAAAATATTTTCTTTATCAAATTAAATTCTAACATTTTTTTTAATAAACATTAATTAATTGATTTAGAATTTTAATTAGAATAACTTTCACATTTTTGTAAATAATTAAAATTAACTTAGACTTAATTAGGTTTTTACTAACATTGATTATTTTATTTTTCTTTCTTAAAATAACAAAAAACCAAAAAATAACTTCTTATTATTAATTTATTTATTTATTAATTTAGTAATTAATTTAAGTTAATTTCTTTATTAATTCAAAAAACAACAAAAAGATCTTTTTTTTTTTAACAAAAAGGGTCAAAACCCTAAATTTGCGCTCAATTTAATTTCCCGCACGCGATTCATTTTCTTTTATCCATTTATGTACTTACTCCAGGTTGGTAATAGCTTAATAAGACTTTTATTTATTTTTTTATCGCTTTATTTATTTTTCAAGGGTTTGTCTTTGGCGATGTAAATACCTGACGCCTTGTAATTTAAATTCCGTAATTTATTTTCCGCAAATTATAACTGTTAGATGTTTGATAATAGGATGACATGACAAGACTGAATGCTTTAACATAAAATCAACTTAGATCACCCTTAACATGTACAAAGACAAAAATAAATTGAAAACGACACACTCGCACATGCGCACTCTTAGGGTACACCCCACTTGGTTGCCTTCATATACGGTCAATGAGTATAGGTCGTTTTAGAGGTCGTCCTTTTGTCCAAAGATCATAGTCGCCTCGAAACGGTTGCCTCGAATATTGTTGCCTCAAAACAAATGATCTAAGACATTAGGGTTACCGCTAAGGCGTCCTAACATTGCTTTGGTGACCGTAAGTCCCTAATTCGAATTGACCCTTAAAACTCCAACGACGATGCTACCTACTCATCAATAGTAGGATAGCATTGTCTAAAGGAAGATATCATAGAATGATTCCTTTTTCGAGTAGGTAGATGGATCTTAGATACTTGCTCTTTTAAAACAAAAACTCTTCACACTTACACTTTTCGAACAAAGTTTTCAAAAACACTTCATACGCTCTTGAGGATAGAAGCAAGATTTAAATTGAAGTTTCAAATAAAAACTTTTTCAAACCCACAAGCACAAAGAAAACAATTTTGAAAACAATTGAGCAAGTACCTAAGAGCCCGTAGATAACTACGGATAGAAAGGGTGTTAACACCTTCCCTTTCTATAATCTACCCCCCGTACTCAGAGATAATCTCGAAAAAGGAATTTTTTTGTGCTTTTTTCCTTTCCTTGTTGGATAAAATAAAAGTCGGTGGAGACTCTTGCTTACCGCGACATTTTGCGAAAACAAACGCAAAACGCAAAACCAGCATTCCAAAAAACAGTCAGTTCTTTCCCACCGTATCACAGATGCCCTCACAAGACCTTCTCTGTTTCAGTCAGATCACCACTAAGATCTATCTGATTTCTATTCCAGATGAAGATATTCCAAGAATTTTGTCTGGTTCAGTCGAATCAATGCTAAGATTCTTCTGATTTCCATTCGAGTCAAAGTTAATCCAAGACCTTCTCTGGTTCAGTCATATCGACACTAAGATCTCTCTGATTTCTATTCCAGATGAAGATATTCCAAGACTTTTTTCTGGTTCAGTTGAATTGACCCTAAGATTCTTCTGATTTCCATTCCAGTCAAAGTTAATTAAAGACCTTCTCTGGTTCAGTCAGATCGCCACTGAGATCTCTCTGATTTTTATTCCAGATAAAGATATTCCAAGACTTTTGTCTACTTCAGTTGAATCGATCCTAAGATTCTTCTAATTTTCATTCCAGTCGAAGTTAATTAAAGACCTTCCATGGTTCAGTCAGATCGACACTAAGATCTCTCTGATTCCTATTCCAGTTGAAGATGACCCAAGACTTTTGTCTAGTTCAGTTGAATCGATCCTAAAATTCTTTTGATTTCTATTCCAGTCAAAGTTAAATCAAGACCTTCTCTGGTTCAATCAGATCGCCACTAAGATCTCTCTAATTCCTATTCCGATTGAAGATATTCAAAGACTTTTGTCTGGTTCAGTTGAATCGATACTAAGATTCTTCTGATTTCTATTATAATCAAAGTTAATCCAATACCTTCTCTGGTTCGGTTAGATAGATATTAAGATCTCTCTGATTTCTATTCCAGTTGAAGATATTCCAAGACTTTTTTCTGGTTCAGTTAAATCAATACTAAGATTCTTCTGATTTTCATTTCAGTCAAAGTTAATTAAAGACCTTCTCTGGTTCAGTCAGGTCGACTCTAAGATCTCTCTGATTCCTATTCCAGTTAAAGATATTCCAAGACTTTTTTATGGTTCAGTTAAATCGACACTAAGATTTTCCTGATTCTTATCCAGTCAAAGTTAATTCAAGACCTTCTCTGGTTCAGTTAGATTGACATTAATATATCTCTGATTACTATTCCAGTTGAAGATATTCCAAGACTTTTTCTGGTTCAGTTAAATCGACACTAAGATTTTTATGATTCTTATCCAGTCAAAGTTGATTCAACACCTTCTCTGGTTCAGTTAGATCGACACTAAGATCTCTCTGATTCCTATTCTAGTTGAAGATATCCCAAGATTTTTTTCTGGTTCAGTTGAATCGATACTAAGACTCTTCTGATTTCCATTCCAATCAAAGTTAGTTCAAGATTTTTCTCTGGTTCAGTTAGATCGATACCAAGATCTCTCTGATTCCTATTCCAGTTGAAGATAATCCAAGACCTTTTTATGGTTCAGTTAAATTGACAATGTTGTACCCCAAAATTTGCCCTCCCATATTTCTCAATACATTGCAAGAATAATCTCCAAGTTGCTCAAGATGGCTCAAAAGTTGGACAGCCAAATCATCTCCTAAGGCAGTCAATCTTAAATTAGGGTTTTGTGTTGCATTAAGGTCCTTGCATACAAATGACCTCCAGTTCTCCCTAATGTCCTAATATGTTCTCAAGTTCATCCATGTCAAATTTCAAGCCTTGCAGAGGATGTTTGGTCAGTCAATTGCTCAAGAGGTCCAAAAAAATCGACTGCGCTAGGGCAAAAGTCAATTGTGACCCAAATACAGTCAAACCTCAAGATTTTTTGTCAACATTCTAATTTTGAAGGATAATTCATCATTTGATCAAGGGTTGATCATGATTCATCAAGGATTGCTCAAGATTCATCAAGATTCAAAAGTTGCTAAATTAGGGCTTTGTAGGAAAAGTCAACTCAACTTTGACCAAGCATAACTTTCTCATACTTTATGAGAAATGAATCATCCAAATTTTATTTTGAAGAGGATGCAATTTCCTATAATCCATCTTCACACCCCAAGATCAAGAAATGCACTCATAAAAAGTTACAAATTTGGACATTATAGATCATTTTTGAAAGTCAACAAAAACATCTTTTTTTCCAAAGCTTATAACTTGAGCATGGAATATCAAAATGAGATGAGACCAAACGTTTTGGTTAGAGGACATCTCAAGGTTTCTAAAAAGTCAAATAACACCTCCAAAAGTTCAAAATTGAAGAAGTTATGCATTGTTGAAGTTGGGCATTTTTCCAAAATTGGCAAAAGTCGACTATCCCCAAAACTTCAAATTTTGCCAAATGGGCCCACTTTTTTCCACTTGATTTGATCTTGTCACACCACACACGTGTCCTATCTTCAGTCTTGTGTCCATTCATTGATTTTTCTATTTTATTTGATTTTTATTAATTTAATTCATTTTAAATCAATTTAAATCCAAATAAAATCCAAATATTGATGAAATAGGATCTTTTTGATTGATACAGCTTTCAATTATCATCATGGACAAGATCAAACTCGTACCAAGCCATATCATGCACAAAATATTGGATTTGGGACATTTTTGGAAGCTTTGTAATGGAGGATCATATCAAATCCAAAATCATCAATGCATAAAGATTGGATCCACAAAACTTGACCTAATGCATTGCTTTATACATATACAAACCAAAGGCACACGATTTGAGACCTAGAGGCTGCTAATTCACAAGAACAAAAACTTGGAAAAAGCTTGAATCTGAAATCCATCCTAGAGGCGTTTTCAAGGCCAAGACTCCACGCTATTTAATTGCCATACGTCCACTGAGTGAGAAGGAATCAAAAGCAAGCCCTCTCCCTCCCTGAATCACGCTGTAAGTCTCCTAGAACACCTCCCTGTACATGAAAACGCAATCTCTCATTCTTGCATTTTTTTTGACAAACCATGGACATATTCTTGATCCTTGCATGATTTCTAAGCTTTCTACATTATTCAATTGTATTTTCATAGCCTGTAATGCCATGCCCGAATCTAGGGTTTGTGCTTCTTGTTTTTGGGGTTTTTAGTTTCAGGAAAAATCAAAGCAAATGATGGACATAGCCATGTTCAGGAGGGAGAGACGAAGCGAACCATGGTCTTAGGATCAATTTACATGGCCTACAGATGATTTTAGGAGACATCTAGGGATTTAGTTGCGGATTCAAATCCGCAGGAAAAATAACCAGAGTTCTGTGGGAAAGACGACTACGTGCCCTCTCCCTATTGACCCATTCATATTTCGCGCTTATTTTTTTATAATTTCTGGCATTTGTTTTGTTTTCCCTTATAATAATCATCACCTATTCCACTAACAAGTAAACACCTTGGCTCTGCTGGTAGAGGCGCTAGTGCAAAGTCCAATGGGACCTGGGTTTGAATCCCAGGTCCCCCAAATGCCTATTATTATTTTGTTACAGGTGATTCAGTGCAAAGCTAATGGTGTGGTCCATCATGCTCCTTCAGATCCCAAGCGCCAGATGGCCTTCAGGCCAAATCTGATGGCCAAGATTGCAAGACCACCATATTCCCAAGTCAATGCACGCGCGTGGAATGGCAAAAGTCAAAGCAGGCCAACGTACATGGGCGTTAAAAATGCTATTCTCACCATCAATCTGGGCCCAACCCCCCATTGGGTTATTTCTTTTCTTTTTTATATTTCTTTTTATTTAATTGTTTTGTTAATTATTATTTTTATTATCACTAACCAATTAATTTTATTTTCCTTAATAAAATCAAAAACATAAAAAAACATTTTATTTATTAAAATTAAATTCATACTTTATTTTTGTAAATAAATTAATCCAATTAATTTAGTTTAATTAGGTTTAATTTTTAATATCTTTTGCAAATAATTTAAATTAATGTAGAAAATTAGGTTTTTACTAACTTTTAATCAATTTATTTTATTTCTTAAAATACTCAAAAATCCAAAAATATCTTTTTCTTAATTAATTAATTTATTTATTTATTTAATTAACTTAGATCTAATTTCTTTTTAATTCAAAAATAACCAAAAAAAAAGCTTTCTTTTCAAAAAAAGGGTCAAAACCCTAAAAAATGCGTCGTTTTAATTTCTCGCACGCGGTCCATTTGATTCCAATTTTGTAATTGTTTCCCGGTATGTAATAGTTTTTAATTAGGATTTTATTTTATCGCTTTATTTTCTTTTCCGCAATTTAAATTAAAGGGTTGTTTTTGGCGATGTAAATACCCGACGTCGTGTAATAGTTTAAATTTAAATTCCGCAACTATACACTGTTAGATGTTTGGTAATAGGGAATGCATGAAAAGATCCAATGTATGAACTTAAAATCAACATAGCTCACTCATGACATGTACAAAGATAAATAACTGAAAATAACACACTCGCACATGTGCACTCTTAGGGTACACCTCACTTGGTTGCCTTCGAACGTGGTCATTGTAAGTCTCAGAGTGCCTAAGAGGGGGGGGGGGGGGGGGTGAATTAGGTATATAAAAATTTATTCGGTTTTATGAGAATACTTGAAGTGATTTTTGGTTAAGTGTTTGAAGGTTTTGATTATATCTTATCTTTTCCTGATTATGGTGATGAAAGCGATAAATGCAGAAAAGTAAAGAACACGGTGATATATCCTGGTTCCCCTCACAATCCGAGAGTACTCCAGTCCCCTTTCCAACACGAAAGAGATTTCACTATAGTTAGAATGATTGTACAACCTATGCTTACTATCTAACATATAGGGAGATCAAAGGTTCTTAACACCTTTAATATCAAACAAACACTAATGTGAATGAAGAACAATCCTCTTCAAATCACAACACTTACTTCCAACAATCCTGGATAGTAAGGGAATAATTTCTTTAATGTAATACAATGATTTAATTTGAAATATATGGATAGCACTATCAATCTTCAATTGATCTTCTTCTTCAAGATATAAACAACTCTCAAGCAATGTATATAAATGTTCACAATGTATGAAACTTGTAATGATTTAATGAAAGTGTATATGGCAAGTTTTACAAAATTTATGAACACATGAAAGTTTAAGTGCAAATTTGAATGAATGAGAAAATTGTTAATATGAAGAAGGTTTTTTGTTGTATGAAAATGTTATTGTGTTCTTGTCTATTGATTTTTGAAAATCTGAAAAATCTGCATTTTATAAAGTCACAAGAACCTCTTCATTCATGCCAATTCATATGAAAGGTTGCAATGCATTCATGAAAGAGTACCATTGAAAATATGTTCAAAAACCAAAAGAAAAGCTGCACTGGTTCGCTAGGAACCAGTTCCGACACTGACAGAACCCGGTTCTTAGTGAACGTTATAAGTCAGATTCAAAAAATATCACGCAGGAACCAGTTCCCCTATTGGTACAACCCGGTTCCTGGTACAAATTCCAGGGACATGTTTTTGAACAAGTTTTGGAACCCGGTTCCCTGTTAGGGAGGAACCGGTTCCTAAAGGGTTATTTTCAAAAATTCTTTTTGAAAAAGATTTCAAACAAAGTTTTTCTTAATGTTAAAATTGTGGGATATGTATATGTTGATGAATGCATATTTTTGTGAAAATCTATATTCAAGATTAAGAATTATTTATACCATTTGACATTGTGGATTCTTAAATAATTCTTCTAATAATCTTCAAGAATTTTATATGATGTTGATAAGCTTTTTGCACATCCTTTGAATGTTGATGTCCATGTTGTCTTCATCAAAACAAATGCTTTAAATATGACTTGAGAAGCTTGCAATTACATTCTCCCCCTTTTTGATGATGACAACCAAGTCTTGAAAATAGTTCTTGAAATGTTTTATGTTGTTTTGTGTAGCACAAATGTTGAGCAAATGCAAGGCTCCCCCTAAATTTTATGCTCCCCCTAAGTCCATGATTCCTTGAATTTTGGAGTGAGTATGATAGATATTTGGGCCTGTAATTTCTTTAAAACAAAACAACACATATGCATATATTCTTCTCCCCCTTTGTTAACATCAAAAAGGATGGGAAAAAGAGTGAAATAAATTCATTTAAAAATTAAGACGAGCATCTTATGAGAAATATTTAGATATCACCTTCATCCAAAATACCAAGTTCTCTTTGGATTTTGAAGAATGGTTCTCGAGCAAGCGGTTTTGTGAAGATATCTGCGAGTTGGTTATGAGTATCCATAAAAGTGACTTCGACATCTCCTTTAAGTACACGATCACGGAGAAAATGATGTCGAATATCTATATGTTTGGTTCTTGAATGCATGACCGAATTCTTTGTAATATTGATAGCACTTGTATTGTCGCATCGAAGAGGAATGCATCCGAGATCAAGTCCGTAATCACGGAGTTGTTGCTTGAGCCAAAGAATTTGTGCACAACAACTACCTGTTGCTATGTATTCTGCTTCGGCCGTGCTAAGAGCAACACATGCTTGCTTTTTACAAGCCCATGATACTAATGCATTTCCAATAATGTGACAAGTACCACTTGTGCTTTTACGATCAGTTTTACAACCTGCATAATCCGCGTCAGAATAACCAATTAAAGTGAAAATACTACCTTTCGGATACCATAAGTCGACATTGGTTGTTCCTTTTAGATACTTCATGATCCTTTTAACTGCCATGAGGTGTGATTCCTTTGGATTTGCTTGAAAGCACGCACAAAGACAAACACTAAACATGATGTCAGGACGACTTGCCGTCAAATACAATAAGGAACCAATCATACCTCGGTATTTTGTAATATCAATTGGAGTACCAGATTCATCTTGATCAACATATGTACCGGAGCCCATTGGAGTATTCATTGATTTACAATTGTCCATATCAAACTTTTTCAATAAGTCTTTGCAATACTTAGATTGGTTGATGAAGATTCCATCTTCTAGTTGCTTGATTTGTAGTCCAAGAAAGTAGTTCATCTTTCCCATCATAGACATCTCTAATTCTCCTTGCATCATCAATAAGAATTCCTCACACATTTCTTTGTTAGTCGATCCAAAAATGATATCATCAACATAGACTTGAACCAATAAAGTGTTACTTTGGATTTTCTTAATGAACAAAGTTTTATCAACCTTACCCTTTTTGAAACCTTTTTCACACAAAAAATTGCTAAGTCTATCATACCATGCTCTTGGTGCTTGCTTTAAGCCATTGTTGGCTGAAGATTTTGATGATATTGTTCGAAGCGAAGCAGGTTGGATGTTTCGTTGGAATAAAGCAAGATGTCATGTTTCGAAATGGTAGAAGCAGTGCTTCGAATGGGCATGTCAAAACTCTGAGCTTCGAGTGACAGTTATAGGGATATATTCAAAAGAAGTCTCGAAGTGGTAACAAGGCTGTGTCCAAGAAATGAGTTCGAAACGAAGAGTACCAAAACATTTGAAATTCAAACGCAAGCGGGATGTTCGAAATTTAAAATATATGCGCTGGAGCATTCGAAGACACGTGGAAGCTAGAGAGGGGCATTGCTTTGCATGTTCTGAACGTGGCAGAATCTTATAGGCAAGACCGTTATGGTCGAAGTAGTATAAATAGAAGTCTTAGCGTTAGGATTTCGTGTGTCATATCTATTGTACAAAATTCAGTAAACATTCAAAATACCACATGGCTAGGGAAATGAATGCTCGAACAATGTACATATGATAACACCAAATGTTTATGATTCAGCAAAACTCTTTACCATTTCCAGTTTATCCTCTATCTTCATGTCAATATCATTCAAAAGCCTTTACATTAAAATCTTTTTCATTCAAAGTCATCTACTGATTTATTTCATTTGAAAGTCTTTCTTTCTATTCCGAGTACTTTACATTTCAGAAATTCTTATACCTTTTATGCTGTTATTTTCATGCTTTTATCATTCGAATCCCTTTTCATCCAAAGTCATTTTACTGATTTCTTGCATTTAAACGCTTTCTTTCTATTTCGAATCTTTTACATTCCAGAAACGCTTTTACATTACATGCTTTTATACTTCGAAGTTATTTACTTGTCTTTTTGCGGTTTTACATGTCTTTACAATTGAACCTTTATTCATGCAATTTAGTTTCGCACATATTTACTTGATCATGTCATTAGATCTTTAATAGAGTAATTGAAGTAAATTAAACACCTACACAACATTCTAAATACCAACCATGAATATCAGTTCTACAATGAGAATTATCCAAACGACCAATACACCATAGGATCAATCTAGTCGATCCTGCAAGTTACCAGAGAGATTAAATAACAGTCATTAAGATTATTTGATAGTTTGGAGGACTAGTGGTTGTTTACCAGAAATAATTGGTAAACAAATTGGCACACCCGGTGGGACGCGTCATTGGTCATTACGAAATTTAGAACAAAGTAAAAAATTGTTGAGACATAACCATTGTAAAAGTACTCTCTGAGTGATAAGTTTATTGTTATATGAACCTTAGAAGTGGTAGAATAACCAATAGCAACCAACCCTTACCCAGAAGAAAACGTTTAAATAAGATGTCTAATCCAGACAATCAACAAGGGGAACAAAATATCCCACATACAACAGGCACTAATATGTCCGCTTAGATGGGAACATCTAATGCGATCCCTTCGAACACACAGTCTGTTGCATCCTCTACCAGTAGTGTAGCCACTAATGGAACAAGTGGCATGTCAACTAACAGTTTGATCCTAGGAAATACTGGAACCATTGGTTATCCTGGGGGATTCGTCCCACCATCAGGGACACAAACCCATTTCGCCACCCCACTAACTAGACCACCCGGGTTCGATGCTAACAGACACAGAAATTCCTCTTATGGGATGCCAACATCTTTTATGGCGGGTCTGCACACTTCGACATCGAATACGTCACCACAATTAGGGTCTGGGTCTGGGGCAAACCAATTTATGACAAATAACCAAGGATCAGTGGGTTATAGTGCAATGCCTATCTTAACCACAGAAAATCAATTGGCCTTTAGGCAATTAATGGATGACAGTAACCATAATATGATAGGAGTATTAGCACAAACTATGCAGGAGATCTTTGCCCCAATAGTACAAAATGTAACTGTGACAAACAGAGAAAACACGGATAACATGAGTCGAATAGCAGATTTTTTCGCTCCCCCAGAAAGGCGTAGGGAGAATCAGGCGGGAGTTCGAGCAAACGTACCTATCATAGAACAAGTTGCTAACGACCCACCCTATAGACCATCCAGGGAGGAGGTTAATTTGGGGGCAAGGGCACAAAGGTTAGAAGCCCCAATGATTCAAGGCCCACAAAGGGAAATTATGGAACCAAGGGCAAGGATCGAAAGGCTAGAAGTCCCTGAGTTTCGAGAAGAACAGCCTAGAGGAGTTGTCATGGTAGGTCGAAATCAAGATGCTGATGCAGTTGTTCACAAAATTCGAAATGATAACATCTTGGCCGAAAATAATTTAACCACCATGATAGAGAGAATCATGGCCCATAATGGCCTCAACACAGGAATTAGAAGGCCAAATTATGCCTCTCCTATATTAGATTACATAATGCACACTGATTTACCAAGGGGATATATAGTCCCTAAGTTTAAAAAGTTTGCTGGGGATACCAATGAATCAACAGTCGAACATATAGCCAGGTATCTAACCGAAGCAGGAGATATAGCGAATAATGAAGACCTTAGGATCAAATATTTCCCAAGTTCCCTAACTAAGAACGCTTTCACATGGTTCACCACTTTACCTCCTGGGTCCATAGATACTTGGGCTCTGTTGGAGATATTATTCCATGAACAGTTCTACATGGGACAATCTAAAATAAGTCTGAAGGAACTAGCCAGTGTCAAGAGGAAGTTTACTGAACACATAGATGATTATCTGAATAGATTCAGGCTCTTGAAATCCAGATGCTTTACAGTAGTTCCTGAACATGAGTTAGTCGAAATGGTTGTTGGCGGCCTGGATTACTCTATTCGAAAGAAATTAGACACACAATACTTGAGGGATATGGCTCAATTAGCCGATAGGGTTCGACAGGTCGAAAGGCTAAAGGCCGAAAAGGCCAGAGTTTTTAAAAATAACAAGAAATAAAGGGTCTCCTATGTTGGATCTGAGGAAGCAGAAGATTACCCTGAATTCGAAGAGGTCGAAATTGATCTCGCTGAATTAAAACAGGCCCCACCTTACTCCTGCAAATTATTAGTTCCCACAAAAGGGAAAGAAATTGTTGAAAATGAGAAAAGTGACAAATTCCCAAAGAAGGTTTATACCTTCAATGTAACTAAGTGTGATGAGATTTTTGATTTACTTGTCAAAGATGGCCAACTCATTGTGCCATCAAATGTCAAAAGACCTCCTTTAGATCAAAGGAAGAAAAGAGGATTTTGCAAGTATCATAGTTTCCTAGGCCACAAAACCTCACAGTGTTTTCTTTTCAGGGACCTAATTCAGAATGCAATTAAAGATGGCAGACTGAAATTCGCTGATAAACCAAAAATGAAAGTAGATGAAGATCCTTTGGATGTCGCAGACACCAATTACTCCTAGCCTGTATGCATTGGAGAAATCAACATGGTGGAAGCAGATCAAAATGACGCTCCAGTAGGAGAGAAAGGTACTGAAAATGAAAGTTGGGTGTTAGTCAAAGTCAACAAGGGGGTCACTGAAGACGTCCACAAGCAACCAGAGACTTCGATCGAAGCAGAACCTTTAGCTGTTGCAAAAGAAATCCAGGCTACTGAAGGCCATGAAAACCAAAAGCAAGAGTTGACACAGGTTACTGAAGGCCTGAGGCTAGAATTGGAGAAAGTCCAGATCACGAAGCCAACCTCCCCTCAGAAAGAAATATGGGATACTTTAGGGGAGCCCAGTGGAAAGTTTGACTACTTGGTCAAGTATTCTGCCCCAGAGAGTTTAAAAATCCAAATTGAAGATATAAAACCTACAGGATGGGGAGATGATGACACTAAGGGGGAGGATGTTGATGTAAACATGGTGGATATGGAGAGACCTCGTTCTGAAATGGAGGAGGTGGAGAGATACTTAGAAAAAGAAAAGTATAAAATGGAGGATAATCATGATGGGGATGCTAGTCTTAATGATTACCTCATGATGTGCCACAAAGGAGATACGGGAATGATACTATGCCCTAGGTGCAGCATCCTCTGCAACCAGAGAATTGCTGCAAACTTCGAGAGGGTACAAAGGGCACGAACTGGCATCAACTGGCGCCAGGATAACCATTTATTCAGGTGTTATCCTAAAGCTGGAGAAAGTTTGTTGGAATTTTTGCTTCGCTGCTACAAAGGGGCAACCAAATGCTTGATATGCCCAAGGTGTTCTGCTGTGTATGATCAAAGCATGGCCAGAGCCTTCGAAACAATCCCTTTCTCCCCTTGCTGGAACCACCAAGAGACTGTTCAGATGGGCCAACATTTCGATAGCAAATACAATCAACGAAGGCCTGATAGTCCTCATCCCAAGGGCGCTCGAAGAGTAACGTTCAAAATTCCTGCTGAAGTGCCAACAGACAAATGGCTGCAAGTCAGAACTGACAAAGGCAAAGACAAATGGAGAAACAATGAACGAAACGCATGCCACACTATGACATATAGAAGGCAGTTCAACGTAGCGAAGAGGGAAGAAGTTAGGTTAGAGAACTACAAAGGAAGAAACCCCATGTCAAGATCTCAATGGCGAAGGCAACAGAGAATTCGAAAGGCTGAAAGGGAAGCTGTGGCAAATAAAGGAGCAACTTCGATAAAAAACCAAGGTGAATCTAGCACCAACAAACCCACACCAAATAACCAAACTGAAGACAAACCCCCAGTTAGTAGGAGACTCTTCTCTGAAGTACAACCAAATGAATCAAAGGAATACATTTCAGGTCCAGAAGAAGACGAAGATATGCTAACGGACAACTTCGAATCAGAGGGGGAGTCTTCGCTCAATATCAATTGCAACGTGGTATCTGTACTTCCTTGTGAGTTTGGACAGGAAACTGAAATCGAAGAGTATGAGGAAGAAGATACCATAGATCTGATGAAGCATAGGCATGTGTGTTACTACGTGATGGATAACGGAGCTGTCGAGGAGCAGAATGCGTTCTTCGAGCGTCCAGAACCAGCTATGAAAAATCATCTGAAGCCATTATTTATTTGGGCAAAGGTTGGTGCCCATGGTGTAAATAAGGTTTTAGTGGATGGGGGCGTTGCAGTTAACTTAATACCCCATTTCATGCTGAAAAAGCTAGAAATACGCGAGGGAGACATCAAACCACACAACATGGTTCTGTCCAATTATGAAGGGAAAGTAGGCAAAACATTGGGAGTGGTTCAATTGGACTTGACGATAGGCTCAAGATGTAGGCCCACCATGTTCATGGTGATCGAAGCCAAGGCCAACTACAACTTGTTGCTGGGAAGAGAGTGGATCCATGGCGTAGGAGCAGTTCCTTCGTCAATGCACCAGCGATTAGTTTTATGGAGAGAAGATGGGATCGTGGAGAACATTGAAGCGGACCAGAGTTACTTCATGATAGCAGTCAACTTAGTTGACAAGAGGAATTATGACAAACATCTGGCAAAGATTGCTCCTTGTGTCCCAAATGATGAAATCAACGAAACCAGAAACGCACACTATTATATGACCCTTCGCCATGATGGCATATATTGGGATAGAAGAATAATCAGTGAAGATGAAGGAATCGAAGGTACTATGCAAAGACGGCCAGCAGGCTGGGAATTCGACAACCTTGCTCATGATTGAGTCCTCCTTTTTCGAATGGATTTCGGCCTATATGGCTGAGAACGAATCAAAGGCGGCCTTAGAGGCTGAAATAAATAAACTGGCTGTAAAGGTGAACGAAATAAATGGGGATAGCTCGAAAGGCTCACCCTTTGAAGAACTTGAAATAGATCAAAGGCTGGACGCCATCTATGATAAAGAACCCTTAGGTTTCGAGAGGGACCCCATAGACTCAGGTGCCAAAATGTTGGTGCAGGATCCACTCAAAGAAGTGAATTTAGGGGATAAGAACACGAAAAGAATAACCTACATAAGCGCAAAACTTAACCCAGGCCTCAAGCAGGAAGTGATCGAAGTCCTCAAGAAAAACAAAGATTACTCCGCGTGGGACTATGACGAAATGCCTGGTTTAAAGAGGGAGTTAGTGGAACACAGACTTCCAATCAAGGATGGCAAGAAGCCCATCAAGCAAACTCCTAGAAGATTCGCACCAGCGGTTCTCACAAAGATCAAAGCTGAGATCGAAAGGTTGTTACGTTGCAGATTCATCAGAACCACAAGGTATGTCGAATGGTTAGCAAATATAGTGCCTGTTATTAAGAAAAATGGCTCTTTGAGAATCTGCATAGACTTTAGGGATTTAAATACTGCAACTCCTAAAGATGAGTACTCCATGCCTGTGGCAGAAATGTTAGTAGACTCTACTGCAGGATTCGAATATTTAAGTATGTTAGATGGATACTCTGGGTACAATCAGATTTTTATTGCTGAAGAAGATGTTGCCAAGACAACATTTCGTTGCCCAGGAGCCTTAGACACCTACGAGTGGGTGGTGATGCCTTTTGGTTTAAAAAATGCTGGGGCAACTTATCATAGAGCAATGAATTCGATTTTCCATGATTTCATTGAAACCTTTATGCAGGTGTATATTGATGATATAGTCATCAAATCTATATCTGCAGAAACCCATTTGCATCATTTGAGCCAATCATTCGAACGAATGAGAAAACATGGCTTAAAGATGAACCCCCTTAAATGTGCATTTTTTGTGCAGGCTGGAGATTTCCTTGGCTTTGTGGTTCATAAAAAAGGAATTGAGATCAACCAAAATAAAACCAAAGCCATAATGGAGACGAAAGCACCTACGTCAAAAAGGGAGCTGAAATCTTTGCTAGGTAAGATTAACTTTCTCAGAAGGTTCATTTCGAATCTGAGTGGAAGAACCCAAGCTTTCTCTCCGTTGCTTCGTTTGAAGCAAGGCCAAGCCTTCGAGTGGAACGAAGCCCATTAGGAGGCATTTGACAAGATAAAAAGATATCTCTCTCAGCCTCCCATCTTGTCTCCACCTTCATGGGGAAAGCCCATGAGATTGTATATATCTGCCTCTGAAGTTAGTATAGGTAGTATGTTAGCACAAGAAGATAGCAATGGCATCGAAAGAGCCATATACTATTTAAGTAGAGTATTGAATGATGCAGAGACTAGATATAGCAATATAGAAAAGCTATGTCTCTGTTTGTACTTTTCTTGTATGAAACTTAAGTATTATATAAAGCCTGTTGATGTTTATGTTTCATCTCATTTTGATGTTATTAAACACATGCTTTCGAAACCAATAATGCATAGTAGAGTTGGTAAATGGGCTTTAGCCTTAACAGAATATTCTTTGACTTTCATGCCTTTAAAAGCTGTGAAAGGCCAAGTGATTTCTGATTTCATTGTGGACCATTCACTGGTTGAACAGACTGTCATGAGTTATGTTGAAATGCAACCTTGGAAATTATACTTTGATGGTTCGACCCACAGGAATGGTAGTGGTGTTGGAGTCCTTATAATTTCTCCTGAAGGAATTCTAACAAAATTCAAGTATAAATTAGATGGTCCTCGTTGCTCGAACAACGAAGCTGAGTACGAAGCGCTTATTATGAGACTTGAAGCTCTGTTGGAATTGGGGGCAAGTAGAGTCGAAATTAAAGGAGACTCAGAGTTAGTGGTCAAGCAAATAACAAAGGAGTACAAATGCATAAAGGAAAATCTGATGATATACTTCGTCATAGTTAACAGGCTACTTAGAAAATTTGAATACATGGATATTCAACATATACCAAGAATAGAAAACCAAGAAGCAAATGACTTAGCACAGTTGGCTTCAGGTTATAAAGTTTCTGCCAAAAACTTTGAGGATCTGGGCGAATTAAGAGGTAGAGTTATGGCTACTAGATTCATACCATCAGATCTAGAGAGCATAAAGTTAGGGTATGCAGAACAACAGGGATTCGAAGTACTAGCCATAGACACCTTATCAGATGCAGATTGGCGAAGTCCACTTGTGATCTATTTAACAAATCCAACTTTGAATGTTGATAGGAAGATAAAATATAGAGCATTGTCATATGTCCTCATGGGAAACGAATTGTTCAAAAAGACCCAAGAAGGCGTATTACTGAAATGCCTAGGAGAAAGTGAGGCATACTTAGCATTGTCAGAAGTCCACAATGGGGAATGTGGGGCACATCAAGCAGGTCATAAAATGAAATGGTTGTTATTTCGATATGGCATGTATTGGCCCAACATGCTCAAAGATTGTATAGACTTTGCTAAAGGTGTGAAGAATTCCAGAAACATGCAGGGATTCAACATGCTCCTGCAAGTGAGTTACATTCGATCATTAAACCATGGCCCTTCAGAGGATGGGCATTGGATTTAATAGGAGAAATAAATCCTGCTTCGTCTAAAGGACAGAAATATATCTTGGTAGGAATATATTATTTTACCAAGTGGATCGAAGCAATACCATTAATAGTTGCTGATCAAGAGGCTATTATTGAGTTCATACAGAAACAAATTATCTATAGGTTCAGATTGCCAGAGAGCATAACCACAGATCAAGGTTTTGTGTTTACTGGTAGGAAGATGCAAGAGTTTGCTCAAGAAATGGGGTTTAGATTATTGACATCAACGCCATATTATGCTCAAGCAAATGGTCAGGTCGAAGCAGCTAATAAAGTGATAATAGGGTTAATCAAGAAACATATTGGTAAAAAGCCAAGGAACTGGCACAAAACTTTGGACCAAATACTATGGGCCTGTAGAACATCTCCTAAAGAAGCTACTAACACCATGCCTTTCCAACTCACATTTGGTCATGATGCAGTTCTGCCAGTAGAAATTCATCTACAATCAGTTCGAATTCAAAGACAAAACGAAATTCCATCTGCATTATATTGGGAGATGATGATGAATGAGTTAGTTGAGTTGGACGAAGTTAGATTGCATGCATTGGAAATCCTGATGAGACAAAAGGAAAGGGTGGCCAGGGCATATAACAAAAGTGTGAAAGGAAAAGCATTCACTATTAATGACTTAGTCTGGAAAGTCATATTGCCCATGGACAAGAAAAATAAAACGTTAGGTAAATGGTCACCTCATTGGGAAGGACCTTTTCGAATAATAAAGATATTTTCAAACAATGCATATGAAATCGAAGAGTTGATGGATGATAAACGTGTCCTAAAGGTTAATGGGAAATATTTAAAGAAATATAAGCCATGCCTGCAGGAGATTCGAATAATAACAACGTAATCAAAATATCATAAAAATGCCAAAATGGTAATATGGGATTGCCAAAATGGCGTTGTTCGGATATTACAGACAAAAACCAAATTTCAAAACTAATTAAAACTAAGATTTAAAAATAGACATTATTCTTCAATCTATTAAAGGTACTTCGAAAGGACTCAAGCCTTTGTTGAGTAAAGCGCCTTGCTCCTTCTAGGGTAGCTACTTTTCCTTTAAGTTGTTCTGCTGCCTCCATTTCTGCAAGTCCTTTGTTGAGGAGCTCTTCGAAATGTTCACCAGCAGTATTGGTTTCGTAGGCCAATTTTTGTTGTTTAGCCTCCTTAACCTTTTGTTGAAGTTCGTGAATTTGCCTTTCCCAGAGAAGAATAGACTCAGCTCGAGCTTCATAGTCAGTTTTTGCTTGCTTTAGATGCATGGCTTGATCCTCAGCTTCTTGAGAGAGCTTCGAAGCATCCTCATAAGCAGCATCCATTGTAGTTCGTTTTTCTTGGACCTTTCTGGTAGAAAATTCATCTTGGAGAAGACACCCAGTCACGTTGTCTAGTAGAGATTGAAGATCGAACAAGATAGTGCTGACTAGCAAAGAGCAGGTAGCGAGGTTGACTTTTGTAAGTAGCTCCTTCATGGTATAGCAAGTTGTACTATCCTGTTTGAGCACTTCGAACAAATCCACATCAAGGATTATTCTCCTAATTCTGTTAAGGAGTACAACTCTATCATCTGTGGGCAACGGATTGCTAGTCGAACTTGTACCAGCCCTAGCAAGAGGAATATCCCTTTGAGCTAGTTTCGCCTTCATGTACCCAATTGGGTCATTTCGTCTTAGGAGGGCTAGCTCCTCTTCGGTCATTTGAGATAGAGACGATTGAGGAAGTTCCACGCGTAAGGGAGTCACATCCATTTCGACTTCCATGGGTTTATTGGTCGCGTCACCGTCACCTTCACTCGTTTCCTGCTCATTGCCTTCTTCATTATCAACCAGATCCACCACTTCGATATCATCGTTCTCACTGCTATTTGCGTCTGACTCTGTTCCAGCAGTCGAACCATTGTGGGCATCTTCTTCCTCATACCCTTACTCTGCAGATTCTTCGTTTCCTTGATCAGAATCAGCCTTCTCTCCTTCAGCGTGAATGTCCTTTGGATTCTCTTGAAGGGTTTCAAGAGGGGACTTTTGAAGAGAAGTTTTTTGTAAAGTCTCTGCAGATTCATGAAGCGTTGCTTCATTCGTTTCTTTCAGAGGGGGATAAGTACTCTGGTCATCTTGCTACTCTGAAGCCCCAGTCAGAACCACCATGTTGGAGGATCCTTTGTTCTGCACCAGGTTACTGGAGTCCCCTTGAGGAGAAGAGTTGATGGGAGCAGCAGCCTTTGATGGAGAAGTCGAAGTGGTAAGAGCTGGGTTCAAAATGTCCTACAGAGGCAAAGAATACTAAGAGCATGCACCAAGGTAATGAATAATTATTTTGTTAAAATTAGAGTTCAATTTACCTGTGGATTCTCAGAAGAGAGGTTGCTATCTATATGTTCCAACATTACGTTGGAGGTCGAAGGTGGATTTTTGGATTTAGTTGAGGGAGCAGCATCTCTGGAATCGAGTCCAGAGATACCAGTTGGTGCAGCACTTTTGGAAATTTCCTTCTTCTGCTTCTTCTTCGAAGCAGTTGGTGAATTCCCTCCAGCATTGGGATCCTTCCCAGTAGTGTTTGTTTTTCTTTTCTTTGGAGTGGTTGGTGGGAGTTTGTTAGTCTGAAAAGATTTAAACATGAGTTAGATCCAAATCATGAAACATTAGTGTATTCGAAACATCAAGGCTGATTGATTACCTGTGGAGTTGGAACAGTGGTTATTACTGGTGTTGTTGTTGTTGTTGCAGCAGTTGTTGTTGGTTTGGATAGAATCACATTATCAATGGTTTCGACAAATGTTTGGGAGGCGCTTACCTCTTTAGACTTTGAAGCAGCAGTCTTTATCCTGATGGCTGAAAATCGAAACAATTAAGGCAAAAGTTAAAAATGTAGAAATTGAGAAACATTTAGGATTTTCCCAAGCATTCGCACCTGCGCCTTGATCATACTTAATCGACATGGCAGAAAGGTCATAGCGAAGATGTCCTGGGAAATCGTGGAGCCAATGACGAGCCCATGTCACGGTCTCAGATGGATTTGGTTTCTTTTGAAGATATTTGAACATTTCTTTGCAAGTGAACCACCAAGGGTATGGAGGAAACCAAGCCAGAGCCAGTTCTGAGGTAGGAAATCTAGGAAATTTAGGTGGATGCATTTCGAATGCCAACCTATACCTATCCTCAGGTGACAACCCTGAAGGAAGTTTTAGCTTAGAAATTTTTTCTTTAAATTTTTCCTTCAAGGTCTCATCCGCTTGATGCACAGTGGATTCCAAGTGTGTGGGATCATAAGTGGTTTCGAAATAATTTTGAAAAGCCCTAATCTCTTTGGCATGAGTGAACATACCTTTCTTGGAGTGTACCTGCACATCAAACGCATCAGTTAGTTTCTGTTGAATAGAGAGAGTATCGAACATATAAGATTGGTAGAACTTTGTCCACCATTCCAGAAAACCCTTTGCTGTGAGGTGTGTAGGTTCGAAAGGTATTAGTTCAAAGTGGGCGAAGCCTTGATATTGTTCCTGTTGTAGTTTGGCTTCTCTTGCTTTGAAGGTTCGCCCAGAGGTGATGGCACTTTCTGTTTGGAACAGGGGTTCAGGGATTAGTTGGCACAGGCCAAATTGTCTAGAAACGAAGTTGGGTTGATAAGCAAAAAGGAAGATTTGATTCTTAGAGGGAGTAATTTGTGAGGAGATTAATCTGGGAAGCAAAAAGGCTTTCCATATATCTTGAATTTCTTTGCTTTTGATTGCTTCTGAGAGAGCCATGGTGAACCATGATGGTCCATGAGTCCTTGAAGCGAAGGGCGCCATGGTCTCTTCGAATTTGTGTCTCTTGGAGAAAATCATGATATAGTTGGAGAAGAGAACTTTGAAGTCATCTTTATCATCGTTTGGGGTAAGTCTTCGCAGCCTAGTACCTTCAATGATTCTATCCGCTATCTCCGGATCTTGTTCAACAATAGTGTTAGCAGTTGGTAGTGAAGGTTCAAACATGGCATTAAGCCATAACTGGAGTAACCAGAAGGGGCCAGCTAGCAGGATGTTTTTGGGAGTGTGGGATTTCAAACTCGAAACGGCTGATCTTAAACTTTCGTAAAGATCAACAAGTAACAGTTCGCTTAAACACACCCTCCGATTCTCATGTAAATCTCTAGCTAGAGGGATGAACCTGCTGGCTACCTGTAAGGACCTGCTGCAGAATACATACCTTGATAACCATAAGGTGAGGAAAGCAATGTGTTCCACATCCGACACACTGTCTCCTTCAGTGTGGTAGTGGCTAATGAATTTTGAAAAGCTGGCTAATTTGACTTCAAAGTCAATAATGCTCGAGTGCTCTTCATTGTCAGGAATGTAGGTTTCTCCTACTAGTGACAAACCAGTAATGGCTGCTATGTCAAAAAAGGTGGGTGTAATCATTCCCCCAGGGAGATGGAAGGTGTTGTAGGTACTGTCCCAGAAATATAAGGACGTGAATAATAATGGGTGGCTATAGGTGAAGCCTGGTTTCGATAATTTAATCAAGTTGTAAATGCCTAATTCCTCCCATTGCTAGGATTTCTTGGGTTCTACTTTGGTAAACCAGTTGTGGTAAGTTGTGTCAGAGGTGGGGCAGGATCGAAATGGTTTAAAGTTACTCTTCACATAATCTAGCACAAAAGGGTCCTTTGGGAAAACGATTGGAGTTTCCACGGTTGTTGAATCAGAAGACTCTCCTGTCTTAGGGATATCCATTTTATTAAACAAAGGCTTAAAATTATAACAAACAAGAAAGATTTTTCTAGTATCTTTTAAGATTTCAAAGACTGTAAGAGGACCCATTAAAGCAAACCTCTTGCCAGCGACGTTAGTGGGAATTAGTACCTGAGATGCGTAGAGCATTTCCTTCTCTTTGGAGATCATCTGAGGAATAAGCACAGATTGACCTTGATAGGTGCCAACCTTGCTTTCCATTGTGGTTCATGTGTTCTTTCCTTTATTTTTTGAAGCTTTTTTCAGTTGGGATGATGTTGTAGAAGACATTGTTGAAGATTGTTGGAAGTTTTAGGGTTTCGGTGAGAAGAGAGGAAGAAAAGATTCAGAATGTGGAAAGAAAAATAAAATACTAAGTTGATGGGTTTTTATAGTGTGGAAGTTTAAACATCCACTGAGTAAGATTGGGATACGTGGGAGTCGTGGGTTGGATTGAGAAGGAGGTGGCGTAAAAGTTGATATTGGTAATAGGCATGATTAAATAATAATCATTGTTTTATAACTGCACCATGCTGTGAAGTACTAGTTCAAGACGGTTAAGGAACCTGAAAGGCGTCGTGATTGACGTGACTGGAGTCATATGCAATAAATGTTACGATTATTCAAAGGTCGCATCAAAATCTTGCATATATGTTTAAAATAAGTATTTCTCAAAGAATCGAAATACATATTTTAAAGGGGCATTTTGTTGGCTGAAGATTTTGATGATACTGTTCGAAGCGAAGCAAGTTGGATGTTTCGTTGGAATAAAGCAAGATGTCACGTTTCGAAATGGTAGAAGCAGTGCTTCGAATGGGCATGTCAAAACTCTGAGCTTCGAGTGACAGTTATAGGGATATATTCAAAAGAAGTCTCAAAGTGGTAACAAGGTTGTGTCTAAGAAATGAGTTCGAAACGAAGAGTACCAAAACATTTGAAATTCAAACGCAATCGGGATGTTCGAAATTTAAAATATATGCGCTGGAGCATTCGAAGACGCGTGGAAGCTAGAGAGGGGCATTGCTTTGCATGTTCTGAACGTGGCATAATCTTATAGGCAAGACCGTTATGGTCGAAGTAGTATAAATAGAAGTCTTAGCGTTAGGATTTCGTGTGTCATATCTATTGTACAAAATTCAGTAAACATTCAAAATACCACATGGCTAGGGAAACGAATGCTCGAACAATGTACGTATGATAACACCAAATGTTTATGATTCAGCAAAACTCTTTACCATTTCCAGTTTATCCTCTATCTTCATGTCAATATCATTCAAAAGCCTTTACATTAAAATCTTTTTCATTCAAAGTCATCTACTGATTTATTGCATTTGAAAGTCTTTCTTTCTATTCCGAGTACTTTACATTTCAGAAATTCTTATACCTTTTATGCTGTTATTTTCATGCTTTTATCATTCGAATACCCTTTTCATCCAAAGTCATTTTATTGATTTCTTGCATTTAAACGCTTTCTTTCTATTTCGAATCTTTTACATTCCAAAAACGCTTTTACATTACATGCTTTTATACTTCGAAGTTATTTACTTGTCTTTTTGCAGTTTTACATGTCTTTACAATTGAACCTTTATTCATGCAATTTAGTTTCGCATGTATTTACTTGATCATGTCATTAGATCTTTAATAGAGTAATCGAAGTAAATTAAACACCTACATAACATTCTAAATACCAACCATGAATATCAGTTCTACAATGAGAATTATCCAAACGACCAATACACCATAGGATCAATCTAGTCGATCCTGCAAGTTACCAGAGAGATTAAATAACAGTCATTAAGATTATTTGATAGTTTGGAGGACTAGCGGTTGTTTACCAGAAATAAATGATAAACAGCCATAAAGAGCCTTTCTCAACTTAAAGACATGTGTAGGATGTTTGAAGTCTTCAAATCCCGGAGGTTGTTTGACATAGACTTCCTCATTGATGTATCCATTCAAGAATGCACTTTTGACGTCCATTTGAAAAAGCTGAAAATTTAATGAACAAGCATAAGCAAGTAAAAGACGTATAGCTTCTAACCTTGCAACCGGAGCAAATGTTTCTTCAAAGTCGATTCCTTCCTCTTGATTGTAACCTTGGGCAACCAACCTTGCTTTGTTTCTAACAATTAGACCATTCTCATCAAGTTTGTTCTTAAACACCCATCGGGTACCTATGATGTGTTTACCACTTGGTCTAGGAACAAGTTCCCAAACTTGATTTCTCTCTAATTGATTTAATTCTTCTTGCATAGAAATAATCCATTGATCATCTCCTAAGGCTTCATCAACTTTGGTAGGTCCAATTTGAGAAACAAACGCCATGTTTAAGCAAGCATCTTTTAGATTCAATCTTGTTGATACTCCTTGGCTAATTTCACCAATAATTTTGTCAATAGGATGGTCTCTATGAGTTCTCCATTCTTTTGGTAGATCATTGATGTTTGAATCTTGTTGTACAATGTTTTCTTGATTTTCCGGTGATTTCACAACTTGATCATTTGAAAGATCTTCTGGGGGTAAATCTATAGGATCATCATCATCACAAACAACTACTTCCTCCTTAGAGGTGTTAGTTTCATCAAAAGATACATGCATAGATTCTTCAATAGTTAAATTTCTTTTATTATAAATTCTATATGCTTTACTAGAAAGAGAATAACCAAGAAATATACCTTCGTCGGATTTCTCGTCAAACTTACCGAGATTGTCTTTGTCATTGTTAAGAACAAAGCACTTGCATCCAAAAATGTGAAAGTGAGCAATATTTGGCTTTCTTCCTTTGAAGAGTTCATATGGAGTCTTCTTTATTATAGGTCTAATGATAACTCGATTTCCAACATAACATGCCGTACTAACCGCATCCGCCCAAAAATATTTAGGAAGATTTACATCACTAAGCATGGTTCTTGCAAGTTCCACTAGAAACCTATTCTTTCTTTCAACTACTCCATTTTGTTGTGGAGTTCTAGGTGCTGAAAAATTATGAGAGATACCATGTTCTTCACAAAATTCTTCAAATTGTGCATTTTGGAATTCTCCACCATGATCACTTCTTATGGATACAATCTTTAGTGATTTTTCATTTTGGATTTGCTTAGCATACTTCTTAAAAGCTTTAAAAGAATCACTTTTCTGCACAAGAAACAAAGTCCAAGAATATCTAGAAAAATCATCAATAATAACTAAAGCGTATACATTACCTCCGAAGCTTTTTGTTCTTGATGGACCAAAGAGATCCATGTGTAACAATTGTAGTGGCCTTGTAGTAGACACCACATTCTTAGATTTGAAAGTTGTTTTGGTCTGTTTGCCCTTTTGGCAAGCGCTACATAATTTGTCTTTGATGAACTTCATCTTTGGTAGACCAAAAACTAAGTCATGCTTAACCAATTTGTTCAAGTGCTCCATGTGAATGTGAGCAATCCTCTTGTGCCATAACCAAGCGTCATTGTTGTTTACCATAAGACATTGTACCTTCATAGACAAATCATCTAAAGTAATCATAAAAATATTGTTAGATCTTATACCTTTGAGTTTTACCTCATTGGTTGCCTCATCCATAATAAGGCATTCATCTTTGTTGAATTTGATCTTGAACCCTCTATCGCAAAGTTGACTTATGCTCAGAAGGTTGTGCTTTAATCCTTCAACATAGAGAACATCCTCAATTTGAATGGAGGGAGGTGTGCCAACTATTCCAACGCCAAGAATCTTTCCTTTGGTGTTGTCTCCATAGGTGACATACCCTTTGGCTTTATGTACTACATATGAAAATTGGTGTACATCTCCTGTCATATGCTTTGAACATCCACTATCAAGATACCAAACATTTGATGTGGATTTCAAGCATACCTACAAAAACAAATTATTCTTTGTTAGGTACCCGAGTTGCCTTGGGTCCTTCATAGTTAGTTCCCTTTTTCACCCACACATAATGCCCACTTGCTATACTAAAGTTTCTAACATAGCAAGCATTAGGTGTATGGCCTTTAATACCACAATAAAAACAAGTAGGTTCAAAGTTACTTCTATATCTAGAAGGATAATATTTCTTCTTAGGAAATGTTTTATTTTTCGATACATTAGCCTTTTTCTTTTGATGATTATGAACAACTTGCTTCTTTTCTACTTTCTTGGGATTGGAACTATTACTAGCCTTTACAAAAACAGTGGGATTGTTACTTGGTTTCTTAGTATTCATATAACCAAGACCTCTTTTATCATTTGGATAACGTTGTTGGCTTAGTAATCCTTCCAATCCTATTTTTCCTTTTTCATATCGTTCAATGACTCTTTTCAATTGAACAATTTGAAAGACATTTGATTCACATTTGGAGCATGCAAAGTTTTCTTTTTCTTTAATAAAATTCTGTTTTTGAAGATCAAAATCTTTAGTCATGGTGTCAATTTTTTCTAGACAAATTAGAAGTTATTTTTCTTGATTTGATACCTTTTTGTATAAACTTTTGCATTCTTCCAAGAGTTCATCAATAGCACCTTGAACATCATCATCAAAAAGATTAAATTCATTACTAACCTCTTCTTCATCGTCGGAGTGATGTGAAGCCATCAATGCTAGATTTGCACATTCGTCGCTTTCTGAATCGGATGAAGAACTCATCTCATTATCTTCCCATGCAACATAAGCCTTTTTGTTCTTGAACTCCTTTTTGCCTTTGAATCCATTTTTCTTGGAGAGTTTCGGACTATCCGGCTTTATGTGACCTTGCTTTCCACATTCATAGCATGTGACATCTTGGGTTGATGTGGAGGCTTCTTTATCTTTATGCTTATAGAATTTCTTTCTTTTGACAAAGTTAGCATTATGAAGATTATTTTTATGACCAAAATATTTTCCTAACCTTTTTACAAGAAGCAAGAGATTTTCCTCTTCCTCTGATGCATCTTTATCTTGACTTTCTTTTGAATCAACTTTCAAAGCAATGCCTTTGGATTTCTTCTCATGATTCTCATGTTTTTCAAGTCTTCCAAGTTCCGTCTCATATTCTTGAAGCTTTCCGAAAAGTGTTGCGGAAGTCATAGTTGCTAGGCTTTTCTTTTCGGATATTGCCGTCACTTTTGGTTGCCATTCCCTCGTTAAAGATCTAAGCACTTTAAGATTGAATTCATCGTTAGTTAAAGTCTTACCAAGTGCCTTCAAATGGTTTGTCAAGTGAACGAATCTCTTTTGCAAGTCAAGGATGGATTCTCCGGGCAGCATTATGAATAATTCATATTCTTGACTCAAAGTGTTCAATCTAGACCTTTTGACTTCGACGGTTCCTTCATGAGTTTCTACAAGAGTATCCCAAATTTCCTTTGCCGTTGTACATGTCGATACTCGGAAAAATTCATCCATACTAAGAGCACTTTGGAGAATATTGATTGCCTTTTTGTCAAAGAGAAATTTTTTCTTGTCATCGTCATCCCATGATGCTTTAGGCTTTGATGACCCAACACCATTGACAACACACACCGGAGTAAATGGACCATTCTCAACAGCATTCCATATTTCTTCTCCTTGCGCTTCAAGATGAGCCTTCATGCGAATTTTCCAAAAGTCAAAGTATTCACCACAAAACAATGGAGGCTTGTTGTTACTACCACCATCTTTGAAAACTGGATTTGGATTTGCAGAAGCCATTCTGGATCTTTAGGAACAAGTTACCTATAACTTGCTCTGATGCCAATTGTAAGTCTCAGAGTGCCTAAGAGGGGGGGGGGGGGTGAATTAGGTATATAAAAATTTATTCGATTTTATGAGAATACTTGAAGTGATTTTTGGTTAAGTGTTTGAAGGTTTTGATTATATCTTTTCTTTTCCTGATTATGGTGATGAAAGCGATAAATGCGGAAAAGTAAAGAACACGGTGATATATCCTGGTTCCCCTTACAATCCGAGAGTACTCCAGTCCCCTTTCCAACACGAAAGAGATTTCACTATAGTTAGAATGATTGTACAGCCTATGCTTACTATCTAACCTATAGGGAGATCAAAGGTTCTTAACACCTTTAAGATCAAAATAACACTAATATGAATGAAGAACAATCCTCTTCAAATCACAACACTTACTTCCAACAATCCTGGATAGTAAGGGAATAATTTCTTTAATGTAATACAATGATTTAATTTGAAATAGATGGATAGCACTATCAATCTTCAATTGATCTTCTTCTTCAAGATATAAACAATTCTCAAGCAATGTATATAAATGTTCACAATGTATGAAACTTGTAATGATTTAATGAAAGTGTATATGGCAAGTTTTACAAAATTTATGAACACATGAAAGTTTAAGTGCAAATTTGAATGAATGATAAAATTGTTAATATGAAGAAGGTTTTTTGTTGTATGAAAATGTTATTGTGTTCTTGTCTATTGATTTTTGAAAATCTGAAAAATCTGCATTTTATAAAGTCACAAGAACCTCTTCATTCATGCCAATTCATATGAAAAGTTGCAATGCATTCATGAAAGAGTACCATTGAAAATATGTTCAAAAACCAAAAGAAAAGCTGCACTGGTTCGCTAGGAACCGGTTCCGACACTGACAGAACCCAGTTCTTAGTGAACGTTATAAGTCAGATTCAAAAAATATCACGCAGGAACCAGTTCCCCTATTGGTACAACCCGGTTCCTGGTACAAATTCCAGGGACATGTTTTTGAACAAGTTTTGGAACCCGATTCCCTGTTAGGGAGGAACCGGTTCCTAAAGGGTTATTTTCAAAAATTCTTTTTGAAAAAGATTTCAAACAAAGTTTTTCTTAATGTTAAAATTGTGGGATATGTATATGTTGATGAATTCATATTTTTGTGAATATCTATATTCAAGATTAAGAATTATTTATACCATTTGACATTGTGGATTCTTCAATAATTCTTCTAATAATCTTCAAGACTTTTATATGATGTTGATAAGCTTTTTGCACATCCTTTGAATGTTGATGTCCATGTTGTCTTCATCAGAACAAATGCTTTAAATATGACTTGAGAAGCTTGCAATTACAGTCATTGAGTATAGGAAGTTTTAGAGGTCGCCCTCTTGTCCAAAGATCATAGTTGCCTCGAAATGGTTGCCTCGGAAAGATGATCTAAGACATTAGGGTTACCGCTAAGGCGTTCTAACATTGCTTTAGTGACCACACGTCCCTTAATCGAATTGACCCTAAAACTCCAACGACGATGCTACCTACTCATCAATAGTGGGATAGCATTGTCTAAAGGACATTTGTACAGATTAATTCCTTTTTCGAGTAGGTAGATGGTTCTTAAATACTTGCTCATTCTAAAACAAAACAAAACTTTTCGCACTTACACCTTTCAAACAAAAACTCCTTTCAAACCCACAAACACAAAGAAAAGAAAATTTTGAAAACACTTTAAGCAAGTACCTAAGAGCCCGTGGATAACCACGGATAGAAAGGGTGCTAACACCTTTCCTTTCTATAATATACCCCCCGGACCCGAGAAACATCTCGAAAAAGGAATTTTTCTGTGCTTTTTTCCTTTCCTTTTTGGATAAAATAAAAGATGGTGGCGACTCTTACTTACCGCGACATTTTGCAAAAACAAACGCAAAACGCAAACCAGCATTCCAAAAATAGTCAGTTCTCTCCCACCGTATAACAGAGCTGGCAACTCTGCTGGGGATGATAATAAAGTGAGGTGTACCTTAGGATTAGATCATTGTGTTTTCAATTGTATGCTTTGTATGCTTTAATTTTGTGGGCTTGTATCAGAGTTTCTATAGATCCTAACCCGGATCTGGGGGTATCCTTTAGGTAAGTAGCAATAAACTGTGAGGGAACTGTCCGGCATAGACCGACACGGTTGAAACAGTAGCTACGTTGGTGTGGCACTTTAGTCTGTACCGATATCCCTTGTGTTGGAACGAGGAGAATATGGGTCTTCTAAGGGGTCATTAAGCACCAACTGACCTTAGAACCTTTAAATTGACCAACTTGGCTATAGAACAGTAGCAGTATGCTACACTCATTGAGACTAAACTCTCGCGATGATTCCGGCTGCAAGAAAAGGTTGCTAAACTGGAATTATGACCGACTGAGGGTAGTCAGTGATATTGAGATCCTCTAGAACCCGGTTACTATTTTTAGGACAGGTTTAAACCAACTGAACTGAAAGAGGGTAGTACCTAAGCTCCTTGCCAGCCTGAAATCTAAGGGCTCTCTGTGTGACTTGTGTGCCTTTACCATGTTTGTTGTTTGTGGATACTTGTGGTGTGCTTACTATCATGACATCATGACATCATAACATTGCATACATCTTGCATTGGACTAACCTATTTCAAAGACAGGAGGGATTCATCTTTGTTCTGTTTTGTAGGTCATCATGATGCCCATGCGTAAGAATACCATCCGGATCAACTTTGTTCAGGTTCCCACCTTGCTTAAAGAGTTGGTTGCCAAGATGCCTGACACTACTTCCTTCATCAGGAGGCATGGTTATCTTCTCAGTTTGGTCACCTCCAAATTGGACGAGCAGATGATGAGTGTCCTAGTCCAGTTCTATGATCCGTTGTACCATTGCTTTACTTTTCAAGACTATCAGCTGGTGTGATACGGTGGGAGAACTGACTTGGGTTTTGCGTTTGTTTTCGCAAATGTTTCGGTTTAGCAAGAGTCGCCACCGACTTTTTATTTTATCCTAAGGAAAGGTTAAAAAGCACAGGAAAAACCTTTGAGATGTTTTTGTGGGTTCGGGGAGTAGATTATAGAAAGGGAAGGTATTAGCACCCTTTCTATCCATGGTTATCCATGGGCTCTTAGTTACTTACTTAGATCACTTGCCTTTGCTTTTCAATTGTTTGAAATGGTGCTTTGTGTGTGTGGTTTTGAAAATGTTTTAAAAAAGATGCCTTGTCTAGGCAACCATTGTAACAATTCTTTACTCGAATTTTTTACAAAGGTGTTTGTCTTTTTGAAAAGATGTTTCAATGTTTTTGAAAGTTATTTTGAAAGTTGTGTTGTGGAGTGTGTTTTGAAAGTAGGCAAGTGTGTTTTGCAAGTTTGATCAAGTAACTAAGAGTTGTCTACCCCTAAATTTACTCAAAGATCTTTCTCATGTTTTAACCCTTTTAACAGTGTTGTTTCACCATTGTATTTGGTGAACAACCTTGTGTTAGGATGTTTAACGGGACGGGCGCGGGTCATCGTTTAGACCATGAATGCAATAGTGTCAAGTATTTTGGCAATTTTCTTGAGGGACTATGATCATTTTGCTTAGGCAACAAGATAGCGTCATCGAGGGACTATGATCATTTCGTTTGTTTTTTGTTGTTTTGCCAAAGTACTTGACATGCAAACATGTCCCATTTTGGAAGGCAACAAGCGGGATTACCCTAGGGGTGCAAGTGTGAATTGTGTATTGATTTTCATGCATGTTTATCTTTGAATTAGGTCAAGCTATTTGTTGATTTTATTTGCATACAAATCCTAGGTCTATCATGGCATAATTGAAAGCTTTTAAATGCGGAAATTTAAATGCTAAGCTGTTACAACAATGATTATGGGGATGGGGGTACAAGTTTGAATTTGGGGATATTTGACAAGAAATTAAATTCTAAGCTATTACATCCATATTGAATATACAAGACAAACATCTAATATTTAAATAAATACAAACAAACAAATATCAAATAAAAATGCATTATGCTAAAAAGGGGATTTTTTATGTATGTAAAAGAATCTTTTAATGTGAAATATAAACAAGATAAAAAAAGTCAATTTTTGGTTATTTTTATTGTTTTAGGGTTAAACCCTAATTTTTTGAATAAACATTATTATTTATTGATTATATACAAAATAAATTAATTTATGCACAAAATAAAAAGTATATGGTTAAAAAGGTATTTTTGATGTCATATATTAATAAAAATAAAAATGTATTATTTTCATATTTTTGTCCTAAATATTTAATAAAATATGTATAAGTATATATTATATATATATATATATATATATATATATATATATATATATATATATATATATATATATATATATATATATATATATATATATATATATATATATATATATATATATATATATATATATATATATATATATATATTAAATATGCTAAAATAAAATATTAATTATTCAAAAAAAATGTATATTTTAGAAAATGTTTTCAAAATGTAAACAAAAAATAATAACTAAAAAAATAAATATTTTTGTATTATTTTCTAGGTTTTTTTTTAAAAAAGGAAATATATTTGTTTATATGTATATGTTAAATAAAATAAATAAATGCCAAATAAATACAAAAAAAGATGGAGAAATATTTTTGGAGTTTTTTATATTTGTACAAAAAATATGGAGTCAGAATCAAAAAAGAAAAAATGCAAAATGACAATAATTTCACACAATGGGCCAGGGGGTGTAAATGGAAAAAAGGGGTGTAAACAGCAAGCTGACTCAGGCCCAGCCCAAGCCAGCTTTGTCTTCAACCTCCATCAACGTTCAAACAGAAAACGCGCGCGCCTCCTATGCAATCATCATCTCCTGATTATTTGACTTTTAACAAAAACTCATAACACCAATAATGTAGAGCATCAAAAGACGAATTCAAACATATAAAATACTTGACCTAACTCTAAGAAACCAGGGAGAATTTCTTCACCCCAAATTTCTGACCTAATTTTTCTTCAGTGTTCATGGCCAAAATTCTCACAGCATGCTTAATATAAATGAAAAGTAAATACATGGATGGCTTCAGGGCTATGAGTAGAACATGTTTCATTCACAAACCTAAGCTTAATCATGTCTGGATAGAGAGATAGAAGTCCATGGTTTTACCTGTTTCAGCTTGAGTCGTGTACAACAATGTGGCCAACTTCAATGGAGTTTGAGCTTCTGTATAGCTTGCCTGAAGTCCAAGGAAGCTTCTCAAACACCTAGCTTGCTTTGAATCACTATGAATCGTGCTATGGAAGTTCACCTGCAAAACTGAAAAATGAAAATGGCAGATGAGGTTAGGGGTGTTACAGTTGGTGTTTAGGGCTTGGAATAGCTTCAGTGGATGGTAGGGAATGTGTTTGAACAAGCTTTGGCCAAAACGTACGAGTGGATTGAGTTATGGACCTCAATCTGCAGCAGGTATCCTGTTTTGTAGCAAAACTGTGATTTGGTGAATGAGGAGGTATTAAGGATCAAGGAATCGTGTTTTAGGTCAGTTAGGATGTGTGGATGATGTTCACAAAGTTTGTTTTAGCTTATGCTTGCAGGAAATGAGAGTTGGAGTTGTTTTTGCAATGTTTCTTCCAATGTAAGCAAAGAAATGTCAAGTTGTGATATAGGCCTGTACCAAGCTCTCAAGCATGTTGCAGCACTTTCTCTTGATCAGTGGGATATGTGTACAAACTCTTGCCTCAAAGATCTGGCCCATGCCTCCAAGATTTGGTATTTGACATAAATCACCACTTTTCAAAAATGGCAAGTTTGCTTTTTCCATTTAAGGATTAATTCTATGTGTAATGACCAAATGCATAAAACAATGCTTGAACACAATGGTTAGGCATTAAATTATTGAGTGTGAAGAGGTTTAGAGGCCTGCAAATTATCACAAACCCTGCTGACTTGAAAATGCAAATGTTATGAACAAGCTTTGGCCATGAATAAAAGTGAGTTTTGGCCAACTTTGCAAATTCGATTCTCTCTAACCACAAGGATGTTTGATGAGTTCTTGGACAATTTGGAAAGCTTGGAATGTGTACTACAATCCATATTTGTAATGAAAATTGAAACTCCAAGTGGAACCATGTGAAAAATGGCCAAGAAGTTGGACAAAAATCCTGCCAAGAATAGGTCAAAATTTCTCTAAGTTAAAAATGTTTTGCACCCTTGTTCCAAAAATCATAACTTGAGATACAAGCTTCCTTTGAGAAAACTTTGTGAATAAAAGTTGTAGATTTTGAAATGGAATACAACTTTCATGTTTCAAGTTTTGTTTGAATCCATTTGCATCTTGATGAAAAAATGGGACAAAGTTAGGAAAAAATAAGGAAATTTCATAACTTAGAAAATTTCTAAGTTATGAAATTTCTTCATTTTAAACCCTAATTTGTCATTTTGGATTTCTTGATGAACAAGTTTCATAATTTGACATGTCTTGATGAAAAATGAATCTTGGCACTTGATTTTGACCAAAAAGTCAAAGTTTGACTTTTCAGTATACAGTCAAATTTTGATCAGTTGACTGGAAAATTCATCTGTCAATCCTGTGCATTTAAGATCTTTTAAACTTGTTGAATGGGTCAAGAAAATTCCATTGAGTCCTTGAGTCCATATGTGAGCTTGGTTTGCTATTGGTTAGGTCAAACAGTCAAAATTTGCCTTTGTGCAGTCAAAACCCTAAAAATGACCATTTTGCCCTTTTGGTGATCTGATCAAATTTCTTGTGGAATTGTGATCCCAACTTGACCAAATGGTTCATATGAGTTCATGATGTTGATGTGGGTCAAAAATCATGAGGTTTGACTGTCAATTGGCCACAGTTGGCTTTTTCCCCAATACAGCTGATTTCTAGGTCAACTGTCCAATTGACTGGGCAAAGAATGGAATCAAGGCTTGAAACTTGGTATGGATAAACTTGTAAGTCCAACATGAAGCATGAAAGTCACTTTGGGAATTTTAGGTCAAAACATCTTTGTGCAAACTCAAACCCTAATTTGGGTCAACAATGCAAGGAGGCGTCTTGAGCAGAGCAAACCCTAACTTGATCTTGAGCTCCAAGAGACTTGTGGTGAGAAAATGTTGATGAAAAGGGAGGGAGAATTTTGGGGTACAACAGTTGCCCCTGTTCAATCTTCTTGAACCTGATGAGTTAGATTGGCAAGTTTGCCTTTCGCGTCTCGAAGGTAAAAGGAGATTGGACACTAAAGTGCTCGTAAATTTGCACTCGTCAAAGCATGGGTGCGGGAATGGGCTTAAAGATGCCATTTGGAGATGGGCTTAAAGATTCCATCTGGAGATGTGACCAAAATCTTGTTAGGGGATGGGCTTAAAGATGCCATCTGGAATGTATGTTGTAGGTGAAAGAAATGAGTATCAGAAAGGTGTCCATGTTTGGAATATCTCTGAACTGGGGATCTTGAATAAGCAATGGATTGACATCCGTGTTTGGAGAATCCGTAAACTGTTTTCAAAAGTTGAATTCGAATAAGTGGTAGATTAACATCCGTATCTGGAGAATCCGTGAACTGTTTTCAGAAGTCTTGGATCTGAACAAGCGATAGGTTAACATCCGTGTCTGGAGAACCCGTAAACTGTTTTCAAAAGTTGAGTCTGAACAAGCAATAGATTAACATCCGTGTTTGGAGAATCCGTAAACTGTTTTCAGAAGTCTTGGATCTGAACAAGCGATAGGTTAACATCCGTGTCTGGAGAACCCGTAAACTGTTTTCAGAGGTCTTGAATCTGAACAAGCGATAGGTTAACATCCGTGTCTGGAGAACCCGTAAACTGTTTTCAGAGGTCTTGAAGTTGAATAAGCAATAGATCAGCATCCATGTTGGGAAGCGTCCGTAAACTGTTTTCAAAAGTTGAGTCTGAACAAGCGATAGATTAACATCCGTGTTTGGAGAATCCGTAAACTGTTTTCAGAAATCTTGGATTTGAATAAGCGATAGGTTAACATCCGTGTCTGGAGAACCCGTAAATTGTTTTCAGAGGTCTTGAATCTGAACAAGCGATAGGTTAACATTCGTGTCTGGAGAACCCGTAAACTATTTTTAGAGGTCTTGAATCTGAACAAGCGATAGGTTAACATCCGTGTCTGGAGAACCCGTAAACTGTTTTCAGAGGTCTTGAATCTGAACAAGCGATAGGTTAACATCCGTGTCTGGAGAACCCGTAAACTGTTTTCAGAGGTCTTGAATCTGAACAAGCAATAGATTAACATCCGTGTTTGGAGAATCCGTAAACTGTTTTCAGAAATCTTGGATATTAATTTTATCCTGAAAAGGGTAAAATATTAGCTGAAACACAAAGTCATGTTTGCATGAAATGTATGATGCAATATGTGTATATCAATGTTCATGATATGAATGTAATGAATGCGCATGTAGGCTGACGAGTTGTCTTGTTGCGGATAGAGGAATCCTGGATAGCCAGAGATAATAGAATCTTGACTGCTTCCAGGGAAAGTGAATCCTTGTTGTTGCAGGAGAGTGTAAGAATCTTTGATTGCTGAAGATGAGACATCCTTGTTGACTGCTGACTGCTCGGGGAACAAGATCTTCAATTGTTGAGGGATCTTAGGACCACTGCTGGGGATTGGAACTCCTTGGTGACTTGTAGGGAATGAGAATTCTGATGATCTCTACTGAGGAGTCCAGAACCTGGTAGGCTTAAGCTGGAGAATTAAAATTGAGAATCTTTAATCTGACGGGAAGTATCTCTGTGGGGAGAAGGTTCACTAGTCTGGTTCCGCTGGGGATTGATAGTTGGAAGTTTTAGCTCCGCTGGGGATTGATAGTTTTGACTTCAACTGGGGATAGGATTTTCAGATTTTTAAGGCTCCACTGGGGATACTGAAACTTAACTCTAAGGGGAATTAAGTTCTGGAAGGCTCTCTTAGCTGGGGAAATTAGTTTTGAGAAAGCTTTTGTTCTGCTGAGGATCCTGAAGTTTAACTCTGTTTCGGGAATTAAGTTCTGGATTTTAACCTTGTTGAGGAATTTGGAGTTTAATTCCGTTGGGGATTTCTTCTGAAAGGGCATCAAGATATCTATCTGTACCTTCAACCTATCAGCAGTCATCTTTCTTGATTTGTAAGAAAATGATTATGTTCAAATGCATATGCCTATTTAACAAAACATTGGACGTTTCTCAAATAAAACATAAGTGTAAAAAAGGAAAAGGAAGACAAAGCAAATTTTTGTATTGGGAAAAGTATTTGTATTAACTTTTTATGAGTATCTTTGTACAAAGGAGACAGGCATCCTAGTAAGAGGATGTTGTCGTAAAAAATTGAAAATTTTATACAAAAGAAAGATGGCTATGTGTAACAACTCCATGGGATTCCATTCTGTTATAGCCTTCACAACTCTGAATATTTTGTCCATTCAATGCTTCGTCCGCCGATGATTGGATTGATTAGAAGCTCGGAGCTTGTTGGTGAAGAGATTGTTCTTTAAAGTGATCCGACGAGACATAGTCATACGCTTTAATTCCCTAACTTTTGCCTGAGTCGCCCTTTCGGGTTTTCGATCCACCGGGAAACCCCTTTTTTCCCGAGTCGCCCTTTCGAGTTTTCAACTTGCCGGGTGTACAGATTTTTTTTGTTTTATCCCTAATTTTTGCCTGAACCGCCCTTTCGGGTTTTCGGTTCACCGGGATTCCCTTTTTGCCCAAGTTTCCCTTTAGGATTTTCGACTTGTCGGGTTGTTTTATGCGTAGTATCTTTTGACTATGTCTGCGTTCGCAGGGTGTGGCAAATCGTCGCCGTCCATAGTGGTCAGAATCATTGCACCACCCGAAAAGATGCTCTTGATTACAAATGGTCCTTCGTAAGTAGGAGTCCATTTGCCCCTGGGATCACTTTGCGGCAAGATAATCCGCTTGATTACGAGATCTCCGACTTGATATACTTGACGTCTGACTTTCTTGTTGAAAGCCTTGATCATCCGTTTTTTGTACGTCTGACCATGGCAAACAGCAGTGAGTTGCTTCTCGTCGATCAAATTGAGTTGATCAAGTCGGGTCTGAATCCAATCGTCTTCACTCAAACCAGAGTCCTTCATAATCCTTAAAGAAGGAATCTGAACTTCCATGGGTAGGACAGCTTCCATGCCATATACCAAAGGAAATGGGGTTGCCCCTGTCGAAGTACGTGCCGTGGTACGATATCCATGCAGAGCAAACGGTAAAATCTCATGCCAATCCTTGTAGGTAACTGTCATTTTATGAATGATCTTCTTGATGTTTTTGTTCGCAGCTTCAACAACATCGTTCATCTTCGGCCGATAGGGAGATGAATTGTGATGATAAATCTTGAACTGTTCACATAGAGCGGTGATCATAGTATTGTTCAGGTTGGTTATGTTGTCTGTGATGATCCTGTCGGGGACACCATACCGGCATATGAGGTTTTGCTTGATGAAGCGGGCAACCACATTTTTTGTAACGGAGGCAAAAGAAGCTGCTTCGACCCACTTGGTGAAATAGTCAATATCGACCAGGATGAAGCGATGTCCATTGGATGTCGTAGGCTTGATCTCTCCAATCATGTCAATGCCCCACATTGCGAATGGCCAAGGAGCTGTCAGAACATTGAGAGGAACAGGAGGAATATGAATCTTGTCAGCGTAGACTTGACATTTGTGGCAAGTACGGGAATGTTGATGGCAATCAGCTTCCATGGTAGACCAGTAATAGCCTGCCCTTAGAATCTTCTTAGCCATCGTATGTCCACTCAAGTGGGTGCCAAATATGCCATTGTGTATCTCAGTCATGATCAACTCTGCTTCAGCTTTGTCTACACATCGGAGTAAAACACAATCATGGCTGCGTTTATAGAGGATGTCGTTGCTCAGGAAGAACTTGGCAGCAAATCTCCTTAGGAAATTCTTGTCATTTACGGAAGCTCCTTCGGGATATTCTCTAGTCTAGAGATACCTTTTGATTTCGTGAAACCAGGGTTGTTCCACTACTTCTTCGGTATTAATCTCATGACAATGCGCAGGTTCATCCATTCGCTCGATGGTAATTTGGGGAGCCTCGTTATCCCAGTTGAGTTTAAACATGGAGGACATTGTTGCCAGAGCATCTGCAAGCTGATTTTCTTCTCGCGGGAAGTGCTCGAAGGTGATCTGCTCGAAATGAGGCAGCAATGTCAAAACATGTTCTTTGTATGGGATAAGATTAGGATGTTTGGTGTCCCACTCTCCTTTGATTTGACTGATAACCAAAGTCGAGTCCCCAAATACGACCAAAGATTTGATCCCCAAGTCTATAGCAGCCTTGAGACCAAAGATGCAAGCTTCATATTCGGCCATGTTGTTGGTACAGCTGAAACAAAGTCGGGCCGTGAAAGGTGTATGGCAACCTTCCGGGGAAATGAGTACCGCACCGATACCGTTTCTAAGTGCATTTGAAGCACCATCAAAGTACAGGGTCCATCGGGATCCATTTTCAGGTCCGTCATACGGTCCGTTACCTTCAATGTTGTCCAAAGTCATGATGTCCTCATCCGGGAAGTCGAATCTCATGGATTGATAATCTTCGATAGCTTGATGAGCTAGATGGTCAGCTAGTACACTCCCTTTTATAGCTTTTTGGGTAGTATACTGGATGTCATACTCAGTCAGGATCATTTGCCATCTAGCGATTCTTCCAGATAAAGCAGGCTTCTCGAAGATATACTTGATAGGATCCATTTTGGAAATCAACAGAGTGGTATGAGTCAACATATACTGTCTTAGTCGGCGAGCAGCCCATACCAAAGCACAGCAAGTTTTCTCGAGCAGTGAGTAGCGAGTCTCACAGTCGGTAAACTTTTTGCTAAGGTAATAAATGGCATGCTCTTTTCGACCAGACTCGTCATGTTGGCCCAGTACGCACCCCATTGAGTTGTCTAAAATAGTCAGATACATGATCAGTGGCCTTACTTCGACGGGTGGCATCAGAATAGGAGGTTCTAGCAAATACTCCTTGATCTTATCAAAAGCAGCTTGGCAATCGTCGTTCCATTCGACTACCTGATCTTTCTTCAATATTTTGAAAATTGGCTCACAGGTAGACGTCAGATGAGAGATGAATCTGGAAATATAGTTCAAGCGCCCCAAGAACCCTCTAACCTCCTTTTCAGTACGGGGGGCAGGCATTTCTTGTATAGCTTTCACTTTTGCTGGATCGACCTCAATGCCTTTGTTGCTGACAATAAATCCTAGAAGTTTACCAGACCTAACTCCAAAAGTGCACTTACTTGGATTCAGCCTGAGTTTGTATTCCTTCAACCTGCCAAACAGCTTTTGCAAATGTTCAAGGTGTTCCTCCTCTGTTTGTGATCGAGCTATCATGTCATCTACATAAACTTCGATCTCATGATGTATCATATCATGAAACAAAGCTACCATGGCGCGTTGATAAGTTGCCCATGCATTCTTCAGTCCGAACGGCATCACCTTGTAGCAGAAGGTACCCCAGTGTGTAACAAAGGTTGTTTTCTCCATGTCCTCGGGGGCCATTTTGATCTGGTTGTAGCCCGAGAATCCGTCCATGAAGGAAAACACTTTGTGTTGAGCCGTGTTGTCAATCAAAATGTCAATATGTGGTAGCGGAAAATCATCTTTAGGGATGGCCCTGTTCAAATCCCGGTAGTCCACACACATTCTGACCTTGCCGTCTTTTTTGGGAACGGGCACAATGTTAGCCACCCATTGCGGATAGGATGTAACAGCCAGAAAGCCAGTGTTGAATTGCTTCATTACTTCAGCTTTAATCTTCTCAGACATGTCAGGCCTCATTCGGCGGACTTTTTGCTTGATCGGTGGACAGTCCCCTCTTGTAGGGAGACGGTGAACCACGATATCTGTGTCTAACCCTGGCATGTCCTCATAAGACCAGGCGAAGATTTCAACGTATTCATTTAACAGTTGTATTAAGCGCTCCTTGATACCTGATTCCAGATTGGCACCCACTTGTACTTCATTCTTGTCTTCCTCTGTTCCTAAGTTGACGGTTTCCAACAACTCTTCATGAGGTAAGATGGCCCTATCTTCTTGTTGTAGAAGTCTGGCTAACTCTCCCGGTACTTCACAATCTTCGTCATCTTCGTACTCAGCCTGATTGACCAAATCTTCAGAGTTATTGAAGGATATAGCAGAGTAGTCACCCATGGAATTCGGAGTGGATGGGTACCTGCATTTGTGAGTGTGGGTGTGTGTAAGGGATAGCCATCCTTAAACAAACAAAAATGCAAAAGGAAAGAAAATGAACACAGCAGTTTATAAATGAAAAACGTCCAATGATTCATTAAACATGGCATATGATTTATGAAGAGAATCAAAACCCTTACAAATGGACCTGCATGCCCCGGGCAAGGCATGAGGTGAAAAGTAGTGTGCAGATTATTTAAAAGTAATTATTACAGACCAACAGGAAATGTTCGAAAGATAAATTACTGATTGATGAAAGTAATGGGAATGAAATCTTTCGCCTCCCAGTTGTGCACTCCCCCTTCAATGGTTGGGAAGATCCTATCTTCAATGTTACCCTCTTCGTCTTCGTCTTCCAAAGCATTGATTCCATGAGGAGAAATCTTGATGGGTGTTCTTTCAATTTTTGAGCGACGCATAGCTTTTTGCCCCGCGGCGGTAAATCCTAACCCAAACTTGTCTGTCTTGTGAGGAAAGTCAGGCAACTGACCCCATGTTGAGCTCTTCCCCTCCTTTATTGCAGCCTTTGCGTCTTTCAGAGATGCCATCCTGGCCACCTGCTTGGGTTCCTCGGCTACTGCCTTTGCTACAGCCACCTCGGGAGAAACTTCCTCGAAGTGTTGGAAGGGTGTTTCAATGAATTCGCCGTCCACTTCCACATACCGAAAGGAGTTCAGATGACTGATCATGTACTCCTCCTCACCGTGTACAGTTATGATCTTTCCCTTAACAGGGTATTTCAGCATCTGATGTAGAGAAGAGGTGACTGCCCCAACATTATGTATCCACGGTCTTCCTAGCAGGCAGGAGTAAGATGGGCGGATGTCCATCACATAGAATGTGGAGTGGAACACCTCAGTGCCTACCTTGATGGGAATGTCGACCTCCCCATGCACCATTCTTTTAGACCCGTCAAAGGCCCTGACGATGATATTACTTGGTTTCAGCTCCAAGCCTTCACAATCCAACCGGTCCAGAGCCTTCTTAGGCAGCACATTTAGAGAAGAACCAGTGTCGACCAAGACATGGGAGAGAGTGGTTCCTCGACATTCAACTGACACATGCAGTGTGTCATTGTGCTTCCTTCCCTTTGGAGTTAGGTCAGCATCAGAGAAACCCAGGCCGTTGTTGGCGGTAAGGCTGGCTACACAATCTTGGAACTGATCAGCTGAGGTTTCCTGGGGCACATGGGCTGTCTTCAAAAACCTTATCAAAGCTTTGGCATGAGCCTCCGAACAAAGCAGCAGGGCCAACATGGAGATCTTCGAGGGGGTTTGCCCCAATTGCTCCACCACGTCATAATCACTCTTCTTAATTATTTTCAGAATCTCCTCCATTTCTTTCTTAGAGGTTTCGGGGATGGCCAATGGTTGAGCCCTCGTCCTGACGAGCTCTTCTTGGGTCCCTTTTCCATTATCAGCAGAAGTAGGAGGGACAACCACAGGAGTAACAACTTCTTTAATCAACGGAGTTCTTGCAAATAGTTTTACCGGTGCAGGGGTAACCTTGGGAGCAGCTGAGGGTTCAAAGATTGCCTTTGGAGGGGCAATCTCTGGAGATAAAATTCTCCCACTTCGGGTAATTTTGCTCGTACCGGCAATGTTTCCAATGTCGGTCGTTTCTACGTCAGAGCTCTCTTCAGTTATCTCAATTTGCTTAACACCGTGGTAGTAGATTTCTCCACCATAATTCCACGGTATCGATTTGTCAGATTTGTATGGGACGGGCCCAGGCATGGTTATCTTCAAGGGAACAATCTTCGTAGCGGATGTAATCTTAATAGGCCTTTTGGGGACCTTGGAGAGATTGGAAGAAATGGTGATTATTGAAACATCATTGATAAGGGTTGGAGTAACGGGAGTCTTTTCGAAAAGAATTTGTTGGTTGTCCATTAGGCGTTGGATGCCTATCTTCAGCAATGGACAGTCGATTGGTAGGGAGGAACAAAAGTAGCAATCTTCTTTACATCCTGGGAAAATCCCAGCCTTCAACAGATTCAACTTGATTGTTAGTAGTGGAGTTACCAGATCATCAACAGCAGCAACATACAGATCTTCTTCAATAGCATGGATATTGCGACCATGCTTTGGCATCGGAGCGGAGATCACATTTGGCTTCTCCGGGGCGTCGAACTCAACCTCTTTAGCATCTATTAAATCTTGAATTTTATGCTTAAGCGCCCAGCAATCGTTGGTGTCATGCCTGACGCTGTCAGAATGATAGGCACATTTAGCATTGGGATGATAATGTGGGGAAGTTGTATTCACATTTTTGGTGCCTCTTTGAAACTGGTGAGATTCAGCTTCAACAAATGGGGAAGAACTTGTGCGGGCGTCATATTGATGCGGGTGAACTGTCGTTGTGGCCGTTCTCCCCATTTCTGTTTAGGTCTAGACTAATTGGTACGAGGCTGATCATTTGACGAATTTTGAATCATCACGGCCCCTACAGTCGACCGGCGCTCAGTTCTTCTCGATCCTTTCTGAGAGTACACAATAGCTGCTTCCTTCTTGGCCGGAAATGATTTCTTAACAGTTGTGGAGGCAGAGGCATCCCTTTGAATCTTCCCACTCTTAATACCAGCTTCCACCCGTTCTCCAGTCAGAATCAATTCAGTAAACCCTGCGGAAGAGCTCCCGATCAAATGGTTGAAGAAAGGGCCAGATAGGGTCCCCAAGAACATATCAACTAGTTCCCTATCTGAAAGAGCTGGCTGCACTCTTCCAGCTAAGTCGCGCCATTTCTGGGCGTATTCTTTTAATCTCTCATTTGAGGCCATCCCCATACTTTGTAACTGAGTACGGGTTGGCGCCAAGTCAGCGTTATATTGATACTGGCGATAAAAGGCAGCTGCCAAATCCTCCCAACTATGCACCTCTGACCTCTCAAGCTGGTAAAACCAATCTAGCTGTGTACCAGACAGGCTATCCTGGAAGAAGTGTACCCAAATATTTATATCGGATGAATGAGGTTGAATTTTTCTGACATACGACCTCAGGTGCATCTTCGGGCAAGACAGACCGTCGTATTTTGCAAAAGTTGGCACCTTAAACTTTGGAGGAATCACAATCCCAGCAATCAATCCCAATTCTTCAAAATCTAACCCGGGAACCCTTTGCAGCTCCATAGCTTCCAGTCTATCCTCCAGGTTTTTGTATTTGTCGTCCGCTGGCGGGTATTACTGCTCTGAATAATCTTCATCTTCCTCAACCTCTTCCTCTTCAGCCTCGGACTCAGAAGGTAATGCAGCTCCTTTTCCTTTTCCGGTCCCCTCATCAGACGTGGAGGGGAATTCAAGAACTCTCCTAGCTTCATTCTCAAATCTTCTTCCCAGTGTAGCTACCCCAACTCTTTTCTTCTTCTTTTTTCGTTTTTCTTGCTCTTTATTCCCTAACAGTGTTTTAAGATCCTCCTGACCCTTTGCCAAGGTCATAAGGAGCTGTTGAAACTGCGAGTTTTGTGCCTGCAGATCTTTAACCGTCTGTTCAAGATCCATCTTACTGAAATAAACAGCAGAAAGATAAGGAAACCTGGTGTGAAGACCTGTTTATGCATATGATGAATGATATGTTTATTCATGCGATGCATTCAAGGATTTAGAAATTCAAAATCGTTGCAGACAAAAAGAACACACGTCATATTAATAAGAAGAAATTTTGTCAGTACATAAATGCCCCATGGGCCAAATATTACAAAAAACTTCTTAAGGTAAAAAGACGTTGCGCATCCTCTTTGGTGCGATGTAAGTGTTGAGGGTCTCCTCCTCGTGAATTCGGCGGGTAAGCTCCAAAACCTTCTTCTCACTGGCGTAGAAGCTGGCTTCAAAAGTATTTCATTCTTCCTTGAGTTGGATTCAACTCTTCTGCATTTCCTCCCATGATGTTGGCATGTTAGGATGTAGGATGGCGTATGGAACCTCTCCTTCCTTAACAGGCTCTTTAATCAAAGGGAGAATGTGAGGGTAAGGCATCATAAGACTCTGGGCTCGGGTTCGCACCCACTTGAGGTAAGGCTCAAGAGGGATGGAGTTCTTGTGCCCCAGTGTCTTGCTATCTACCTTGTTAGGCATCCTCCAAGCTCTGATGAATCTTTGGCGAAGTCCTTGCGCATCGTTGTCGAAGTCAAAAACTAGGTCAGGAATCAGCATGTCATGAGGGCCGTCCCTCCGTGCATATCCAAACTGTCTCAAAGCTAGACAAGGGTTGTAGGTAATGCCTCCCCTAATGCCAAGTAATGGAACATTAGGGAACTCACCACAGCGATCGATGATGATGACATTTTCTCTGGACCGAGAACACCAATGTACATCAGAATGTGTGAGGGTCATCAATCGTTGTGACCACCTTAAGCCTTGCTCATTCTTCAAAACAGATTGTGGAAGGTGAGAAATAAACCACCTTGCAAGGAGAGGAGTACATCACATGAGAACACCTCTCTTTCTCATTATTCGTATGTAAAATGAATGGAGGATGTCCCCAAGCAATGTAGGTATGGGATTCCTGGATAGGAAAATCTTGACAGCATTCACGTCTATAAGTTGGTCAGGATTTGGAAACAAGACCAACCCATAAATAAGGAGTGCCACAATTTCTTCAAAGGCTTGTAGATCCAAAGAATTCCAACACTCTTGTGCCTTCTCAAACAAGAATTTTGCCAAGAAGCCTTTGACACCACTTCTAGTCTCCCAATGCCCCTTGATGTCAGATGGTTGCAAGTGTAGTGCTTGAGCAACATCTTCAGGCTTTGGTTCTTTTTCCGTACCGTTGTAGGGTAGTTGATTAAGAATAGGAATTCTCAGGAGTTGAGAAAATTCCTCCAAAGTAGGCATCAATTGGTAGTCGGGGAATGTGAAAGAATGGTGAAAGGGGTCAAAGAACTGGAACAACACTTTCACCATGTCTTCTTCAATACTGGTGTTGACTAGGTTGAGCAGTCTACCATGTCTTTCACTGAAGAGAGAGCTTTCTGGAATTCTGGATGTAAGCTCCTTGAGTTGAGGAGGGATTCTCACAAGGTTTACTTGGATAGTTTTCCTGGGAAGAATTTCCATGACCTACAAAACAAGAACAAAGATGAAGATCCAAACCCTTGAAATGGTTAGTGGATGCATATGATGCTTTATGATGTTCATGATGTATGCACAAACATATGTACAAGCAAGTCACACAAAACCCTAGTTTCAGGCTTGCACGGGGTTTCATAGGTAAGTACCCTCTTGAGTGTAGTTGGCTTAAAAACCTATCCTATAAATAGTAACTGGATTCTAAGGAGCTCAATATCATTGGATTGTTTTCCATGTTCATTGTTTTGGTTTATCCACTTAACTAGCGACCAAAATATTCCAAGAAAACAACCCTCAATGAGTGTAGTATCGAGTATCTACCAACTTCTGACTGCACCAAAGCCGGTCATCTCACTACCCCTAATAAAAGGCCAAGATGGCCAAGTAAGGTTCTAGGTCATTAGTGCTTAGTGACATCACTCAGCGGCCCTGTACTCTCCTTGATTGAACTCAAGGGTTACCGGTACTCACAAATATGTCGCACTAATATAGCTATTGCTTCAACCGTGTCAGTATACCCCGCACAGTTTCCATAACGTATTTCTATCTATGAATGTTTCCCAAATCCGGGTGTAGGATTTCAAGCCCAAACAAGAGAACCAAAATGTAAAGCAATCAAAGCAAACAATTAGTCATGCAAAAGGGTGATCTAGGCCCTAAGGTTACTCCACTTTTAAATTTATCCCCAGCAGAGTCGCCAGTTCTGTGATACGGTGGGAGAACTGACTTGGGTTTTGCGTTTGTTTTCGCAAATGTTTCGGTTTAGCAAGAGTCGTCACCGACTTTTCATTTTATCCTAAGGAAAGGTTTAAAAGCACAGGAAAAACCTTTGAGATGTTTTCGTGGGTTCGTGGAGTAGATTATAGAAAGCGAATGTATTAGCACCATTTCTATCCATGGTTATCCATGGGCTCTTAGTTACTTGCTTAGATCACTTGCCTTTGCTTTTCAATTGTTTCAAATGGTGCTTTGTGTGTGTGGTTTTGAAAATGTTTTAAAAAAGATGCCTTGTCTAGGCAACCATTGTAACAATTCTTTACTCGAATGTTTTACAAAGGTGTTTGTCTTTTTGAAAAGATGTTTCAATGTTTTTGAAAGTTGTTTTGAAAGTTGTGTTGTGGAGTGTGTTTTGAAAGTAGGCAAGTGTGTTTTGCAAGTTTGATCAAGTAACTAAGAGTTGTCTACTCCTAAATTTACTCAAAGATCTTTCTCATGTTTTAACCCTTTTAACAGTGTTGTTTCACCATTGTATTTGGTGAACAACCTTGTGTTAGGATGTTTAACGGGACGGGCGCGGGTCATCGTTTAGACCATGAATGCAATAGTGTCAAGTATTTTGGCAATTTTCTTGAGGGACTATGATCATTTTGCTTAGGCAACAAGATAGCATCATCGAGGGACTATGATCATTTCGTTTGTTTTTTGTTGTTTTGCCAAAGTACTTGACATGCAAACATGGCCCATTTTGGAAGGCAACAAGCGGGATTACCCTAGGGGTGCAAGTGTGAATTGTGTATTGATTTTCATGCATGTTTATCTTTGAATTAGGTCAAGCTATTTGTTGATTTTATTTGCATACAAATCCTAGGTCTATCATGGCATAATTGAAAGCTTTTAAATGCGGAAATTTAAATGCTAAGCTATTACAACAATGATTATGGGGATGGGGGTACAAGTTTGAATTTGGGGATATTTGACAAGAAATTAAATTCTAAGCTATTACATCCATATTGAATATACAAGACAAATATCTAATATTTAAATAAATACAAACAAACAAATATCAAATAAAAATGCATTATGCTAAAAAGGGGATTTTTTATGTATGTAAAAGTATCTTTTAATGTGAAATATAAACAAGATAAAAAAAGTCAATTTTTGGTTATTTTTATTGTTTTAGGGTTAAACCCTAATTTTTTGAATAAAAATTATTATTTATTGATTATATACAAAATAAATTAATTTATGCACAAAATAAAAAGTATATGGTTAAAAAGGTATTTTTGATGTCATATATTAATAAAAATAAAAATGTATTATTTTCATATTTTTGTCCTAAATATTTAATAAAATATGTATAAGTATATATTATATATATATATTAAATATGCTAAAATAAAATATTAATTATTCAAAAAAATGTATATTTTAGAAAATGTTTTCAAAATGTAAACAAAAAATAATAACTAAAAAAATAAATATTTTTGTATTATTTTCTAGGTTTTTTTAAAAAAAAAGGAAATATATTTGTTTATATGTATATGTTAAATAAAACAAATAAATGCCAAATAAATGCAAAAAAAGATGGAAAAATATTTTTGGAGTTTTTTATATTTGTACAAAAAATATGGAGTCAGAATCAAAAAAGAAAAAATGCAAAATGACAATTATTTCACACAATGGGCCAGGGGGGTGTAAACAGCAAGCTGACTCAGGCCCAGCCCAAGCCAGCTTTGTCTTCAACCTCCAGCAACGTTCAAACAGAAAACGCGCGCGCCTCCTATGCAATCATCATCTCCTGATTCTTTGACTTTTAACAAAAACTCATAACACCAATAATGTAGAGCATCAAAAGACGAATTCAAACATATAAAATACTTGACCTAACTCTAAGAAACCATGGAGAATTTCTTCACCCCCAATTTCTGACCTAATTTTTCTTCAGTGTTCATGGCCAAAATTCTCACAGCATACTTAATATAAATGAAAAGTAAATACATGGATGGCTTCGGGCTATGAGTAGAACATGTTTCATTCACAAGCCTAAGCTTAATCATGTCTGGATAGAGAGATAGAAGTCCATGGTTTTACCTGTTTCAGCTTAAGTCGTGTACAATAATGTGGCCAACTTCAATGGAGTTTGAGCTTCTGTATAGCTTGCCTGAAGTCCAAGGAAGCTTCTCCAACACCTAGCTTGCTTTGAATCACTATGAATCGTGCTATGGAAGTTCACCTGCAAAACTGAAAAATGAAAATGGCATATGAGGTTAGGGGTGTTACAGCTGGTGTTTAGGGCTTGGAATAGCTTCAGTGGATGGTAGGGAATGTGTTTGAACAAGCTTTGGCCAAAATGCACGAGTGGATTGAGTTATGGACCTCAATCTGCAGCAGGTATCCTGTTTTGCAGCAAAACTGTGATTTGGTGAATGAGGAGGTATTGAGGATCAAGGAATCGTGTTTTAGGTCAGTTAGGATGTGTGGATGATGTTTACAAAGTTTGTTTTAGCTTATGCTTGCAGGAAATGAGAGTTGGAGTTGTTTTTGCAATGTTTCTTCCAATGTAAGCAAAGAAATGTCAAGTTGTGATATAGGCATGTACCAAGCTCTCAAGCATGCTGCAGCACTTTATCTTGATCAGTGGGATATGTGTACAAACTCTTGCCTCAAAGATCTGTCCCATGCCTCCAAGATTTGGTATTTGACATAAAGCACCACTTTTCAAAAATGGCAAGTTTACTTTTTCCATTTAAGGATTAATTCTATGTGTAATGACCAAATGCACAAAACAATGCTTGAACACAATGGTTAGGAATTAAATTATTGAGTGTGAAGAGGTTTAGAGGCCTGCAAATTATCACAAACCCTGCTGACTTGAAAATGCAAATGTTATGAACAAGCTTTGGCCATGAACAAAAGTGAGTTTTGGCCAACTTTGCAAATTCGATTCTCTCTAACCACAAGGGTGTTTGATGAGTTCTTGGACAATTTGGAAAGCTTGGAATGTGTACTATAATCCATATTTCTAATACAAATTGAAACTTCAAGTGGAACCATGTGAAAAATGGCCAAGAAGTTGGACAAAAATCCTGCCTAGAATAGGTCAAAATTTCTCTAAGTTAAAAATGTTTTGCACCCTTGTTCCAAAACTCATAACTTGAGATACAAGCTTCCTTTGAGAAAACTTTGTGAATCAAAGTTGTATATTTTGCAATGGACTACAACTTTCATGTTTCAAGTTTTGTTTGAATCTATTTGCATCTTGATGAAAAAATGGGACAAAGTTAGGAAAAAATAAGGAAATTTCATAACTTAGAAAATTTCTAAGTTATGAAATTTCTTCATTTTAAACCCTAATTTGTCATTTTGGATTTCTTGATGAACAATGTTGTACCCCAAAATTTGCCCTCCCATATTCTTCAAGAAATTTCCAAGTCATGCTTCAAAATTCCCCAAGGGTTGCACAGTTCAAGGCCTCCTAAGCAGCCAAAATTAGGGTTTTGGTTATGATCAAGAAAATGAAGTTTCCAAGAGTCCAATCAAGTCCCATATGCCAAAAAATATGGTCAAGCATCCTCATATCAAGTTTCAAGACTTTCAGCACAAAATTGCACAGTCAAAAACCCTAATTGCACTACAGTCAACTATAGGGGCAAAATGGTCATTTGACAGTCAAAAGTTCAAATTTTTGGTCAACATCTCATTTTGAAGCCACAAACATCATTTGATCAATGCTTGATCATGATTCTCAAAGCTTGGCTCAAAAATCATCAAGATGCAAAAGTTTCCTTATTTGGACAGTTGAAAAAGTCAACTATAAATTGACCAGGGCATAACTTTCACATGGATTATCAGAAAAATTCCATCCAAAGCTCATTTTGAAGAGAAATACATTTCCTACAACTCATCTTCATACTCCAAGTCCAAGAAATGCTCTCACAAAAAGTTATCAATTTCAACATTATAGGTCATTTTCAAAAGTCAACAAAAAGAGACTTTAAGTTAAAGGCCATAACTTGAGATTGGTAAATCAAAATGACATGGGACCAAAGACATTGGTTAGAGGACTCAAATAACTTTCCAAAATGTCCAAGAACATGAGCAAAGATTAAAATTTGAGCAAGTTATGCCTTGTGGAAGTTGGGAAATTTTTGGATATTTTGAAAAGTCAACATTGCTTCAAATGACCTAAAATTACTAATGGGCCTATTTTTCTTCCACAATTCATCATCCAAGGCATGTGCACGACCACTTGGCCCAAAGGTAAGTTTTTCTTCATTATTTATTTATTTATTTGGATTTTTATTATTAATAATTCATTTTAATTAAATAAAATACATGAAAAATGCTAAACCTAGTTTTTCAATCTTTTTGTGCATATTATATCCTCAAGATTTCGTGCCTAGCCAAATATGGAAAGAACCAATGGAATTGGATGTGATTTGTATCAAAAAGCATGTGAAAAAGATTTGAAAATCATGGTTAAAAATCAAATATCATATTCATTAATTCATGGATTTTGATCAAGTTTTTTTCAACCCTAATCATTCACAGATACATATATATGCTAAACCTAATGCCATTGACAAAAAGCTGCGCAGAAAAGCATACAAAAAACTTGACATTTTTGCTTGAAAAGTGAAATCTGAAAACCAATTTCCAGGGCGATTCAAGGCGAGATTTTTATCCCATCACCTTCCTGAAGCTTCAAGGAAGGATTTCCAATCAAAATCATCCATCATAACATCAAGAATTGGTAAAACGAACATGACCTGTACAGAAAAAAATCCATAATCGTGCATCTCAATTCATGCATCTTTTGTAATTTTTAACGCTTGATTCATGTTCATTGTTTGATTCTAATGCTAATCCAATGGTTTAATTTTGTTTTCGTGCCCTATATGAAGATTTACCATTAACAATATTTAGGGTTTGTGAAGCTTGGAATTGGGGGTTTTCGTTCAAGGAAAAATTAGCCTTCAGGACCTAGGCCACTGAATCAAGCATGGTTGGACGATCACAAGGCCACCCTCGCGCTCAATTTATGAGCATCCCTGGGCTAGTCGCTATTTTTCAGAAACTAGCCTAAGGGAACATTTGAAAAACCGTGGCCTATGTTTTTATGTTTCAGGAAAAATAAAACAATGAGGAAGATGACTCGGTGGCATAAGTTGAGTGGCTGGTTCAAAAATTCGCGCTAAAATCCACTAACGTTTTTGTTTTATTTGATATTAATTGTTTGTTGTATTACATACAAGACGCGTAACATGGCTCAGTGGCAGGCGTACACGCTGGTAACGTTCAGGACCTGGGTTCGAGTCCCAGGTCCCCACCCCCTTTCATATTTTTCTTCCTTTAATATTCATGTGTAGTTTCAGCATAAAGATGCACCATACGCCTTCAAAATCAAGCCGTTCATAAGGCCAATGAGATTAATCAGAAGGCCACGATCTGGAGAGCACGGTACACGTGGGTCAATGCTCCCATATGTTGCATGAAAAAGTCAGCCAGGCCATGAATAAATGGGCCTCAAATTGCTGGGCTATACCTCCACTTTGGGGACAGCAACCCCCCTAGGTTTGCAAATGTTTTTATTATTCTTTATTTCATTATATTTTTATTTCCTTTTAATTATTGTTTTCTTAATTAATTCAATTATTTTCATAAAAAAACACAAAAACCATAAAAAAATCAGAAAAGATGAAAAAATAATAAATATTTTATTTTAATATTTTGTAAATAAATTCATTAATTAACTAGTTTTAAATTAGGTTTTAATCTTAACTTTTAATAAAAATCTAAAAAATATAGAATTAGGGTTTAATTAATTTTTTATCCCTTTTTATTTTCTTTCATAATAATTAAATATAAAATATTATTTATTTTTATTAAAAATTGCATGTAAATTAATTAGGGTTAATTTTAGGTTAAAATTTAATCTTCTTTTTAATAAATTAAAAAAAACCACTAGAATTAGGGTTAGCATTTATTTTAATTAATTATTTTTCATTAAAATCATAAAATACCAAAAAATACCAAAAACAATTTCTTTCCTTTTTTTTAATTAATTAATTCCCTCATTTGATTTAATTTTGCAAAAAAAGGGTCCAACGCCCTCGTTTAATTCTTATTTAATTCGCGTATTTATTTCTTCTCCGTTTAATATTTATGTATTTCTCCCAAGGCCGTGTAATTAATTCCTCGCACTTTATTTTTCTTTTAATTCTTTACTTTTCTTTTAATTCATTTATTTTCTGTCAAATCGGGTTCTGGAAAATTTTGGCGATGTGGACCCGCGCCTTTTGTAATAGCTTTAGAACTTTTACTTTTCGCAATTTTTAACTGTTAATCAAGGCATGAAAGAATGTATGGACAAAAATAAAAACAAACGCTAGATCACCAATAACATGACAAAAGACAAAATAACTGAACATGACACACAAATCACACACCACCCCTAGGGTACGCCTCACTGTTGCCTTGCCTCGAAAGGTGATCGTCGAGTAGAGGATGTCTTAGTAAGTCCTCATGATCCGGGAACCTGGCATGAGGGTAGCTTCTAAGGTGTCTTCCCATTGCTCTGGTGATCACCATGTCCCGAACCTCGAATTGACCAGAACACCTCCAACGGTGGTGCTACCTACCTCTCAATGGTGGGATGGCACTACTTTAAAGGACATTTACACAGACGAATTCCTTAGGGTAGGTAGGTTCTCGTAGATACTTGCTCTAATTTCAAAACAAATCAAAAAAATACTTTTCACACCGACACCTTTTCAAAAAGCTTTCGAAAGCAATTTTTCAAACACTCTTGAGGACCGATACAAGAGTCGAACTGGAATTTTCAAAGAAACTTTTTTAAAACCCACAGTTGAAAAGCAAACAAACCATTTTTGAAAACACAAGTGAGCAAGTATCTAAGAGCCCATGGATAACCATGGATAGAAAGGGTGCTAACACCTTCCCTTTCTATAATCTACCTCCCGAACCGAGAGCAATCTCTTTAAGGAATTTTTCTGTGCTTTTGTCCTTTCCATTTGGAGAAAATAAAAGACGGTGGCGACTCTTGCTTCCGCGACATTTCGCGAACCAGCGTTAAACAGTCAGTTCCAGATCCAACGATCACAGAACTGGCGACTCTGCTGGGGAAATTTTTAAAGTGAGGTGTACCTTAGAGTAGTTCATAACTGTGTTTTCAATTGTCTTCTTTGCTTGCTTTAAATTGTGGGTTGCTTGGGAGTTCTATAGATCCTAACCCGGATCTGGGGGATACCTTCTTAGAAAGTAGCAACAAGGCTGTGAGGGAACTGTGCGGGGTATACCGACATGGTTGAAACAGTCTGCTACGTTGATGTGGCACTTTGGTGTGTACCGGTAACCCTTGAGTTCAGTCAAGGAGAGTACGGGGCCTCCTCGTGGTGTCGTGAAGCATCAACAGACCTTAGGAACCTTAATTGAACTATCTTGGCCTCTTTAGGGTAGTGAGATAACTGACTTTGGTGCAGTCCGAGGTTGGTTGATACTCGATACTACACTCAATTGAGGGTTGCTTTCCTGGAATATTTCGGTCGCCAGTTCAGTGGCTAAATCGAGACGATGAACAATGAAAGCAATCCCGTGATATTGGGACCCTTAGAACCCGGTTACTTTGATAGAACAGGTTGAACCCACCAACTTCAAGAGGGTACTACCCAGACCCCATGCTGGCCTTAAACCCTAAGGGCTTGTCTTGTGTGCCTTGTGTGCCTTACATGTTTATCTTTGTAAATATCTGTGGTGTGTTTAAGCATAGCATCATGACATCATCCAGCATCATATGCATTGACTAACCATTTCAGGGGTTCGAATCTTCATCTTTGTTCTTTGTTTTGTAGGATATGGAAATTGTTCGTAGAAAGACAATTCAAATCAGTCTTGTAAGGATCCCTCCTCAGCTTAAGGAACTTATATCCAGGATTCCCGAGAACTCGTCATTCAGTGAAAGACATGGAAGTCTCATCAGCTTGGTCAATACCAACATTGAGGAAGATATGATAAAGGTCCTGTTCCAATTCTTTGGCCCTCTGCATCACTGTTTCACCTTCTTGGACTATCAGCTGGTACCTACATTGGAGGAGTTCTCCCGGCTCCTGAAGATCCCTATCCTTGATCAGCTACCCTTCAACGGTACGGAAAAGGAACCTAAGCTTGAAGAGATTGCTAAAGCCTTGCACCTACAGTCATCTGACCTCAAGGGACATTGGGAAGTTAGAAGTGGTATCAAAGGGTTCTTAGCCAGGTTTCTGTTTGAAAAGGCCCATGAATGTTGGAACTCCCTTGACTTGCAAGCTTTTGAAGAGGTTGTGGCCCTCCTTGTCTATGGTTTGGTGTTGTTCCCTAACCCAGATCAGCTTATTGATATCAGTGCTGTCCAGATCTTTATGTCCAGGAATCCTATACCTACGTTGTTGGGGGACATCCTTCACTCATGTTACACTCGAACCATGAGAAAAAGAGGTGTCCTTATGTGTTGCACTCCTCTCCTGGGAAGGTGGTTTATTTCGCACCTTCCACAATCAGTTTTGAAGAATGAGCGGGTTTGAGATGGTCACAACGGTTGATGACTCTTACACATGCAGATATACATTGGTGCCCTCGGTCCAGAGAAGATGTCACTATCATTGATCGTTGCGGAGAGTACCCTAATGTTCCTTTACTTGGAATCAGAGGAGGTATTACTTACAGCCCATGCCTGGCTTGGAGACAGTTTGGTTATGCTCGGAGGGATGGTCCTCATGACATGTTAATTCCTGACATAGTTTTTGACTTCGACAACGATACTCAAGGACTTCGCCAGAGATTTATCAGAGCCTGGAGGATGCCAAGTAGGATAGACAGTAAGACACTGGGGCACAGGAACTCCATCCCGTTGGAACCTTATCTCAAGTGGGTACGCGCCCGCTCCCAGAAGTTAGTGATGCCCTATCCCCATATGCTCCCAGTAATCAAAGAACCAGTCTTGGAAGGAGAAGTGTCCTACAATATTCAGCACCCTGATATGCCCACGTCCTGGGAAGAGATGCAGAAGAGCTGGATCCAGCTTAAGGAAGAACGGAATTCTCTTGAGACCAGTCTACATGCCAGTGAAAAGAAGGTCTTGGAGCTCACCCGCCTGTTGCATGAGGAGAGGAATCTCAACACTTACATAGCTCCAAAGGGGATGCGCAGTGTATTTTGGGATTGATTTGCTTTTGTATTATTTTGCCCATGAGGCTTTGATGTACTAAACAATTATTTCCTTAATAATAACGTGTGTTCCTTTTTGTCTACAACAAATTTGAACTTTCGAACCCTTGAATGCATTGCATAAACACATATCATTCATCATGTGCATAGCAGGTTTTTCCTCTTTTCAGGTTGTTTACAGTTCTTCGCTGTTTATTTCAGCATCATGAATCCTGACTCGTCATCAACTGAGACATCCATCAAAGCTCTTCAGGCGCAGAATGCGCAATTTCAGAAATTAATCAAGGGTTTGGCTCAAGGCCAAGAAGAGCTGAAGGCTCTACTTCTGAAGAAGGAAAAGAAGAAGAAGAGAAGAACTGTTCTGTTTAGCTCGGGCCGAAGGTTTGGCAACACTTTGCAGAATGAAGAGGCTGGTTCTTCTATTGGCAAGAGTACTCCTCAAACAGAAAAGGGTCCGAGTCTGGTAGTCTCTGACAACGAGACTGATTTTGATGAAGAGCAGTACCCTCCTGCAGAAGACAGATACAAGCAACTGGAGGATAGGTTGAATGCTATGGAGATACAACAAGTACCTGGGCTGGATTTTGGAGATCTGGGTTTGTCTACTGGTGTGATCATTCCTCGGAAGTTCAAAGCACCATCTTTCACTAAATACGACGGAGCGTCTTGTCCCAAGCTACATCTCAGGTCCTATGTTCGGAAAATTCAACCGTACTCAACGGATAAGAATTTGTGGATCCACTTCTTCCAGGAGAGTCTTTCAGGGACTCATCTCGAATGGTTCTATCAGCTGGATGGGACCAAGGTTCGTAACTGGGAGGAGTTGGCTACTGCTTTCTATAAGCAGTATCAATATAATGCTGACCTTGCCCCTACACGTACCCAACTCCAGGGTATGTCGTTAGGTTCAAGTGAAGGTTTTAAGGAGTACGCTCAGAAGTGGAGAGACCTGGCTGGCAGGGTGCAGCCTTCGTTGACTGATCGGGAGTTGGTAGACATGTTCTTGGGGACCCTATCTGGGCCATTTTTCAACCATCTTATTGGGAATTCGTCTGCAGGGTTCACTGATCTGATTCTGACTGGAGAGAGAATTGAGGCTGGGTTGAAGTCTGGTAAGATCCCGAAGGGTGCATCATCTGGTTCTGAAAAGAAACCCTTCAAGAAGGAGGCTAGTGCTGTATATGGTTCCAAGAGACCGGAGAGATTTGAGCGCCGCCAATCTGTCAGTGCGGTAATGATTGCCAAGCCTGCTGCCGCTTCTCGGCCAACCAATCCTCCAAGGGCTGAAAGACCCCGGAGAGAGTTCACCCGGTTAAGTATGACTTTATCGCAGATCTTGCCGCAGTTGCTATCCACCAATTTAGTGACTGTCAGAGAGGCTCCGAAGTTTCCCAATACTACATCTCCTAAGTACAACCCAAATGCTCGTTGTGCTTATCATTCTGATAGCCCGGGGCACTCTACTGACGACTGTTGGGCATTAAGAAGCAAGTTGCAGGACCTTATTGACGCCAAGGAAGTACAGTTTGAGGCATCTGAGAAGCCTAATGTAGTGACAGCTCCCCTGCCTGCTCATGGAGTGAATACTATTGGGGACGAAGACGAAGTGGATGAAGCTGAGTTTGATAGCTGGATTTACCCGGCAACCGACAGTGGACCTAACAATTGGAGTGCAAAGGACAATCTATCTGTTCCTCTTGTTACTGAGTAATGAATTCCCTTGTTTTGTTATTTTGTAATAAACAATATGGCCCGGTGTCCTACCCGGGGCACCGTGGTTTTATTTGTGAGGGCATATAAATTGTCATTTCATATATCATAAATGAAAATCTTGGACGTTTTCTCGCATTGCAAATTTTATGTTCCTTTTCTGTCTTTCCTTCCTTTACATATATTTCAAAACAGTTGTATTTATACACACACTCACTCATACAGGTTTCAATCCACTCTGGATCTCACTGATAACGACTCTGCTACTGCCAGTTATGACTTCGAAAATCCGATCAACTTAGCCGAAGACGAAGGTGAAGATGATTGCGAAGTGCCTGGAGAGCTTGCAAGACTGTTACTTCAGGAAGAGAGGGCAATTCAACCCCATGAAGATCCAGTGGAAACAATAAACTTGGGTACTGAGGCAAACAGGAAAGAGGTAAATATTGGTGCCAACCTAGAGCTCAGCGTGAAGCAACGGTTGACTCAGATGTTACATGATTATGTGGAGATCTTTGCCTGGTCCTACAAAGATATGCACGGGTTGGATACTGATATTGTGGTCCATCACTTGCCAACTAAGGAAGACTGCCCTCCGGTCAAGCAAAAGGTCCGTCGTATGCGTCCAGAGATGTCTGAGAAGATCAAAGCCGAGGTTATGAAACAGTTTGATGCTGGGTTCCTTGCAGTGACTTCTTACCCTCAGTGGGTTACTAATATGGTGTCGGTACCTAAGAAGGACGGTAAGGTCAGAATGTGTGTCGACTACAGGGATCTGAACAGGGCCAGCCCCAAGGATGACTTCCCCCTACCTCACATTGATGTCCTTGTTGATAATACAGCTCAGCACAAGGTATTCTCTTTCATGGATGGCTTTTCAGGTTACAATCAGATCAAGATGGCACCTGAAGACATGGAAAAGACTACATTTGTTACTCAGTGGGGCACCTTCTGCTACAAGGTCATGCCGTTTGGACTAAAGAACGCTGGGGCAACCTACCAACGTGCCATGGTTGCTTTATTTCATGACATGATCCATCATGAGATAAAAGTGTATGTTGACGACATGATCGCAAGGTCCCAAACTGAGGAAGAGCACCTAGATCATCTGCAGAAGTAGTTTGACCGGTTGAAACTGTACAAGCTGAGGTTGAACCCGAACAAGTGCACCTTCGGGGTAAGATCTGGGAAGTTGCTAGGCTTCGTGGTAAGTGATAAGGGTATTCAAGTGGACCCTGCCAAGGTTAAAGCTATTCAAGAGATGTCAGTTCCTAGGACAGAGAAAGAGGTCAGAGGCTTTCTAGGACGCCTGAATTACATTGCTCGATTCATCTCACACTTAACTGCCACCTGTGAGCCAATCTTCAAGCTGCTGAAGAAAGATCAGGTAGTACGTTGGAACGATGAATGTCAGGCTGCTTTTGACAGAATCAAAGAGTATCTCCAAGAACCACCTATCCTTATGCCACCGGTCGAACGGAGACCTCTGATACTATACCTGACAGTGCTCGACAACTCAATGGGGTGTGTGCTGGGGCAGCATGACGAGTCTGGCCGAAAAGAGCATGCCATTTATTACCTTAGCAAAAAGTTTACCGACTGTGAGACCCGATACTCACTGCTTGAGAAAACTTGCTGCGCTTTGGTATGGGCTGCTCGCCGGCTGAGACAGTATATGCTGACTCACACTACCTTGTTGATCTCAAAAATGGATCCTATAAAGTACATATTCGAAAAGCCTGCTCTGTCTGGGAGAATTGCAAGATGGCAAATGATCTTGACGGAATACGACATTCAGTACACGACCCAGAAAGCCATCAAGGGAAGTGTATTGGCAGACCACTTGGCACATCAGGCCGTAGATGACTATCAGTCAATGAACTTCGAGTTTCCGGATGAAAGCATCATGATAGTAACTGATTGTGAAGTACCTGGACCGGATGAAGGACCTGAGGAAGGATCCCGATGGTATATGCACTTTGACGGAGCCTCCAATGCTTTGGGTAACGGTATCGGTGCCATAATCATATCACCTCAAGGTACTCATACTCCACTCACTGCCCGGCTGTGTTTCAATTGTACCAACAACATGGCGGAGTATGAGGCATGCATCATGGGTCTTCAAGCTGCGATCGATCTAAGGATTAAGTTTCTAAGTGTCTTCGGAGATTCCGCTCTGGTGATCAATCAGATCAAAGGAGAGTGGGATACGAAACATCCGAACCTTATTCCTTACAGAGAATGTGTGTTGACCTTGATCCCCCACTTCACAGAGATAAACTTTGAGCACTTTCCAAGAGAAGAGAATCAGCTGGCGGACGCGCTAGCTACAATGGCTTCTATGTTCAAAGTTAAATGGGATAATGAGGCTCCCCGGATCATCATCTGGAAACTGGACGAACCGGCATACTGTTGCGATCTCGAGACTGAATTGATGACTGAGAAGCCTTGGTACCATGAGGTGAAGAGATATTTGGAAGCTCGGGAATACCCTGAAGGTGCCTCTATCAATGATAAAAAGTTCCTGAGAAGGTTCGCAGCAAAGTTCTTCCTTAGCAACGGCATCTTGTACAAGCGCAACCATGATTCAACCTTACTGCGTTGTGTGGATAAGACTGAAGCAGAAATGATCATGGAAGAGCTACATGAAGGGACCTTTGGTACACATTCCAGTGGACACACTATGGCTAAGAAGATCCTTCGGGCAGGATATTACTGGTCCACAATGGAAGCTGACTATTACCAACATTCCAGGACATGCCATAAGTGTCAGATTTATGCAGACAAGGTGCATGTTCTTCCAGTTCCCCTGAATGTTCTGACTGCGCCTTGGCCGTTTGCAATGTGGGGCATAGACATGATCGGTGAGATTAAACCTACGGCATCTAATGGGCATCGCTTCATCCTGGTAGCGATTGATTATTTTACAAAGTGGGTTGAAGCAGCATCCTACGCTACGGTAACCAAGACTGTTGTGGCACGGTTCATTCGGCATAATCTGATCTGTCGGTACGGCGTCCCTGAGAGAATTATTACAGATAATGGTACCAATCTGAATAACAAGATGATCACTGAGCTCTGCGAGCAGTTCAAGATACAGCACCACAATTCTTCTCCTTACAGACCGAAGATGAATGGGGCTGTAGAGGCAGCAAATAAGAACATCAAGAAAATCGTGCAGAAGATGACAGTGACCTATAAAGATTGGCACGAGATGTTACCGTTCGCTCTACATGGGTACCGTACCTCAGCTAGGACGTCAACCGGGGAAACTCCTTTCTCCTTGGTTTATGGTATGGAGGCAGTCTTACCGATCGAAGTGCAAATACCCTCTCTCCGGATAATGAAGGATGCAAATCTGAACGAGGATGATTGGATCCAGACACGACTTGATCAGCTAAACCTCATTGATGAAAAGAGACTTGCTGCTATCTGCCATGGTCAGACGTATCAGAAACGGATGATCAGGGCATTTAACAAAAAGGTCAGACCACAGGAGTATCAAGTTGGGGATCTGGTAATCAAACGAATCATCCTTCCTCAGAGTGATCCAAGGGGCAAATGGACCCCTACGTACGAAGGGCCATTTATGGTTAAACATGTGTTCTCAGGAGGAGCCATGATTCTAACCAATATGGATGGTGACGACCTTCCTCACCCCGCTAATGCAGACATATTAAAAAAATACTACGCATGAAAAAAGACCCGCTAGGCTGACATGCCTAGGCAAAAATTAGGGCTTCCCGGCGAACCAAAAGGGTTCGGGCAAAATGAAGGGATGAAATGAAAAAAATCTGTACACCCGGCAAGTCGAAAACCTGAAAAGGCGGCTTGGGCAAAAATGGGTATCCCGGTGGACTGAAAACCCGAAAGGGCGGTCCAGGCAAAAGTTAGGGATAAAGCATAATACTATGTCTCATTGATCACTTTGCATCCAGAATCCGGTATCTATATCAAATTCAGACGACATCGATCAGTCAGCTTCATTTTCGTTTAGGTCATCAAGTGATGAGACGCTCGGAGTTATAAAGGCAATAGCAGAGTTGAAACCCAGTGGGATCATTCATTTCGCACAGCTGTTTTATTGTACAAAATTTGTATAAATTCTTTTGTTCGGCGGCGTTCTCTTACTAGGACGTCAGCCTCTTGTACACAAAACACCTATTTTCAGGCCATTCAAAATCAATACAAATATACTTTTCAGTTAAAAGTGCCAATTGTTTTTCTTTTCTGTTTTGTTTTGCGAAGAACGTCCAAGGTTCAGTTTGTGATATATGCATTGACAATAATTTGCTAACTCATGAATATTTGCATACGAAACAAAAGGATTAATTACAGGTAACATTAGAAACAGGGGCAATAAAGAGTGGTCTAAGCAATCTAATTGTTCTGTCCTCCAAGGTACCAAGGTAGGTTCAACCGAAGAACATAACCAGATATCTTAACTCCCCAGAGAGTGAGCCAGCAAGTCAGTACACTCTTCTCCAGGCGAAGTTATCAAAACTTAAGGAAGTTGGGTATCCTCCAGTAGATATCAACATTCCCCAGCAGCATATATATATTCTTAACAAGCATCCCCGGCAGTCTTGGTCTAAAGATTGTTCCCCGGCGGCATATCAACATTCAAAGGAATCACTTCCCCCGCAGTTCAAAACTTCCCCAAGAGAGTCCAATCCAGTTTCCCCAGGCAAGTTGGAATTCATCTCCCCAAGCAGTAAGCTTATCCCCAGTAGATTCTGGAAGCTTATCCTCGCAGAGCACGAACGCGTCGTCCGGCTTTATTCAAAGAGTTATTTCCTTACCAGGATATAACTGGGTTATCCTCAGCCAAAAGCCACGGAAAGGTCGTCGTCAACACAGTTCCTTCTTATCCCCAGCGAAGTCTATTAACACTTCCAACGCAACAAAGGTATCCCCAGCAAGTTACCATCAACTCAACGAAGTATCTCTCTCCCCACAGAGTATTTCTCCCCAGCAAGATCGTCGGAGGACTTTTCTCCCCGCAGAATATTCCATTCGCCAAGTTTATCCCCCAACGGAGTTATCTTCTCCTATCGGTATTCTTGCAGCTATCATCCCCAGCGGAAGCAAAATATATTCTCCAACATCAGCCCAGGAATGACTTCCCGGCACCCGTCAAGGATTTACTTTCCTAGACGAAAACATACATCCCTAAACATCACATACATCATTATAGCATGCATAGACGCATCATATCTTACAAATCTCATTTATGTTGAGAACATCATCGCTTGATCCATATCATGCATTGCATATGACTGACCTTTACCTTTCAGGAAAGATTCAGTTAAATTCTCAATCATATTTCAAGACCTAGACCGGTTCAGTTAATCGACTCCAAAGATTTCTTATCCAGTCCAAGGCCTTCTCTAGTCCAGCTAAATCGACCCCAAACAGATTTTTCTGATGAAGACTCAGTAGAAGTTATCAAAGGTTTTTCTCAAACGTCCGCTTTTGAGATTATAATTTCCTATGGTTCTCTCCCCGATCCTGCGGAGACGATAATTCCATTTCAGGTTTTTCTCAAACGTCCGCTTTTGAGATTATAATTTCCTATGATTCTCTCCCCGATCCTGCGGAGACGATAATTCCATTCCAGGTTTTTCTCAAACGTCCATTTTTGAGATTATAATTTCCTATGGTTCTCTCCCCGATCCTGCGGAGACGATAATTCCATTCCAGGTTTTTCTCAAACGTCCGCTTTTGAGATTATAATTTTCTATGGTTCTCTCCCCGATCCTGCGGAGATGATAATTCCATTCCAGGTTTTTCTCAAACGTCCGCTTTTGAGATTATAATTTCCTATGGTTCTCTCCCCAATGCTGCGGAGACGATAATTCCATTTCAGGTTTTTCTCAAACGTCCGCTTTTGAGATTATAATTTCCTATGGTTCTCTCCCCAATGCTGCGGAGACGATAATTCCATTTTAGGTTTTTCTCAAACGTCCGCTTTTGAGATTATAATTTCCTATGGTTCTCTCCCCGATGCTGCGGAGACGATAATTCCATCCTAGGTTTTTCTCAATGATGGCTTTTGAGATTATAATTTCCTATGGTTATCTTCCCGATACTGCGGAGATGGTAATTCCCACCAAGATTCTCTCAACAACTGCTGTTGAAGCTGAAGTTATCCAAGGTTCTCTCACCGTTCATGCTGAGGTAGCAACCACCCCTGGTTTATTCATCATCTTTTGAAGCTCCAGATTCAGCTCCTGTAACCAGTCAGGACACATCTATACCAAGCATCCGAAGACCAGCTCCTGCAACATGTCAGGTACTCTCTTTTATACAGGTACGCAAGTTCTCGCTAAGGAATCTCTCATGTGATTGACACCCAGATGGCATATATAAGCCCATCATCCTATCCATCAATCTCCAAATGGCATCTATAAGCCCATTCCCATCATCACACTGCTACTATATGAGCGCAAATTTCTGGGCACTCTAGTGTTCAATCATCTTCTACCCTCGGATTACGAAAGGCACGTCAGCCAATCTGCATCCTCGGGTCTAAGAAGATTGAACAGGGGCAACTGTTGTACCCCAAAATTTGCCCTCCCATATTCTTCAAGAAATTGCCAAGTCATGCTTCAAAATTCCCCAAGGGTTGCACAGTTCAAGGCCTCCTAAGCAGCCAAAATTAGGGTTTTGGTTCTGATCAAGAAAATGAAGTTTCCAAGAGTCCAATCAAGTCCCATATGCCAACAAATATGGTCAAGCATCCTCATATCAAGTTTCAAGACTTTCAGCACAAAATTGCACAGTCAAAAACCTTAATTGCACTACAGTCAACTGTAGGGGCAAAATGGTTATTTGATAGTCAAAAGTTCAAATTTCTGGTCAACATCTCATTTTGAAGCCACAAACATCATTTGATCAATGCTTGATCATGATTCTCAAAGCTTGGCTCAAAAATCATCAAGATGCAAAAGTTTCCTTATTTGGACAGTTGAAAAAGTCAACTGTAAATTGACCAGGGCATAACTTTCACATGGATTATCAGAAAAATTCCATCCAAATCTCATTTTAAAGAGAAAGACATTTCCTACAACTCATCTTCATACTCCAAGTCCAAGAAATGCTCTCACAAAAAGTTATCAATTTCAACATTATAGGTCATTTTCAAAAGTCAACAAAAAGAGACTTTAAGTCAAAGGCCATAACTTGATATTGGTAAATCAAAATGACATGGGACCAAATACATTGGTTAGAGGACTCAAAGACCTTTCCAAAATGTCCAAGAACATGAGCAAAGCTTAAAATTTGAGCAAGTTATGCCTTGTGGAAGTTGGGAAATTTTTGGATATTTTGAAAAGTCAACATTGCTTCAAATGACCTAAAATTACTAATGGGCCTATTTTTCTTCCACAATTCATCATCCAAGGCATGTGCACGACCACTTGGCCCAAAGGGAAGTTTTTCTTCATTATTTATTTATTTATTTGGATTTTTATTATTAATAATTCATTTTAATTAAATAAAATACATGAAAAATGCTAAACCTAGTTTTTCAATCTTTTTGTGCATATTATATCCTCAAGATTTCGTGCCTAGCCAAATATGGAAAGAACCAATGGAATTGGATGTGATTTGTATCAAAAAGCATGTGAAAAAGATTTGAAAATCATGGTTAAAAATCAAATATCATATTCATTAATTCATGGATTTTGATCAAGTTTTTTTCAACCCTAATCATTCACAGATACATATATATGCTAAACCTAATGCCATTGACAAAAAGCTGCGCAGAAAAGCATACAAAAAACTTGACATTTTTGCTTGAAAAGTGAAATCTGAAAACCAATTTCCAGGGCGATTCAAGGCGAGATTTTTATCCCATCACCTTCCTGAAGCTTCAAGGAAGGATTTCCAATCAAAATCGTCCATCATAACATCAAGAATTGGTAAAACGAACATGACCTGTACAGAAAAAATCCATAATCGTGCATCTCAATTCATGCATCTTTTGTAATTTTTAACGCTTGATTCATGTTCATTGTTTGATTCTAATGCTAATCCAATGGTTTAATTTTGTTTTCGTGCCCTATATGAAGATTTACCATTAACAATATTTAGGGTTTGTGAAGCTTGGAATTGGGGGTTTTCGTTCAAGGAAAAATTAGCCTTCAGGACCTAGGCCACTGAATCAAGCATGGTTGGACGATCACAAGGCCACCCTCGCGCTCAATTTATGAGCATCCCTGGGCTAGTCGCTATTTTTCAGAAACTAGCCTAAGGGAACATTTGAAAAACCGTGGCCTATGTTTTTATGTTTCAGGAAAAATAAAACAATGAGGAAGATGACTCGGTGGCATAAGCTGAGTGGCTGGTTCAAAAATTCGCGCTAAAATCCACTAACGTTTTTGTTTTATTTGATATTAATTGTTTGTTGTATTACATACAAGACGCGTAACATGGCTCAGTGGCAGGCGTACACGCTGGTAACGTTCAGGACCTGGGTTCGAGCCCCAGGTCCCCACCCCCTTTCATATTTTTCTTCCTTTAATATTCATGTGTAGTTTCAGCGTAAAGATGCACCATACGCCTTCAAAATCAAGTGGTTCATAAGGCCAATGAGATTAATCAGAAGGCCACGATCTGGAGAGCACGGTACACGTGGGTCAATGCTCCCATATGTTGCATGAAAAAGTCAGCCAGGCCATGAATAAATGGGCCTCAAATTGCTGGGCTATACCTCCACTTTGGGGACAGCAACCCCCCTAGGTTTGCAAATGTTTTTATTATTCTTTATTTCATTATATTTTTATTTCCTTTTAATTATTGTTTTCTTAATTAATTCAATTATTTTCATAAAAAAACACAAAAACCATAAAAAAATCAGAAAAGATGAAAAAATAATAAATATTTTATTTTAATATTTTGTAAATAAATTCATTAATTAACTAGTTTTAAATTAGGTTTTAATCTTAACTTTTAATAAAAATCTAAAAAATATAGAATTAGGGTTTAATTAATTTTTTATCCCTTTTTATTTTCTTTCATAATAATTAAATATAAAATATTATTTATTTTTATTAAAAATTGCATGTAAATTAATTAGGGTTAATTTTAGGTTAAAATTTAATCTTCTTTTTAATAAATTAAAAAAAACCACTAGAATTAGGGTTAGCATTTATTTTAATTAATTCTTTTTCATTAAAATCATAAAATACCAAAAAATACCAAAAACAATTTCTTTCCTTTTTTTTAATTAATTAATTCCCTCATTTGATTTAATTTTGCAAAAAAAAGGGTCCAACGCCCTCGTTTAATTCTTATTTAATTCGCGTATTTATTTCTTCTCCGTTTAATATTTATGTATTTCTCCCAAGGCCGTGTAATTAATTCCTCGCACTTTATTTTTCTTTTAATTCTTTACTTTTCTTTTAATTCATTTATTTTCTGTCAAATCGGGTTCTGGAAAATTTTGGCGATGTGGACCCGCGCCTTTTGTAATAGCTTTAGAACTTTTACTTTTCGCAATTTTTAACTGTTAATCAAGGCATGAAAGAATGTATGGACAAAAATAAAAACAAACGCTAGATCACCAATAACATGACAAAAGACAAAATAACTGAACATGACACACAAATCACACACCACCCCTAGGGTACGCCTCACTGTTGCCTTGCCTCGAAAGGTGATCGTCGAGTAGAGGATGTCTTAGTAAGTCCTCATGATCCGGGAACCTGGCATGAGGGTAGCTTCTAAGGTGTCTTCCCATTGCTCTGGTGATCACCATGTCCCGAACCTCGAATTGACCCGAACACCTCCAACAGTGGTGCTACCTACCTCTCAATGGTGGGATGGCACTACTTTAAAGGACATTTACACAGACGAATTCCTTAGGGTAGGTAGGTTCTCGTAGATACTTGCTCTAATTTCAAAACAAATCAAAAAAATACTTTTCACACCGACACCTTTTCAAAAAGCTTTCGAAAGCAATTTTTCAAACACTCTTGAGGACCGATACAAGAGTCGAACTGGAATTTTCAAAGAAACTTTTTTAAAACCCACAGTTGAAAAGCAAACAAACCATTTTTGAAAACACAAGTGAGCAAGTATCTAAGAGCCCATGGATAACCATGGATAGAAAGGGTGCTAACACCTTCCCTTTCTATAATCTACCTCCCGAACCGAGAGCAATCTCTTTAAGGAATTTTTCTGTGCTTTTGTCCTTTCCATTTGGAGAAAATAAAAGACGGTGGCGACTCTTGCTTCCGCGACATTTCGCGAACCAGCGTTAAACAGTCAGTTCCAGATCCACCGATCACAAACAAGTTTCATAATTTGACATGCCTTGATGAAAAATGAATCTTGGCACTTGATTTTGACCCAAAAGTCAAAGTTTGACTTTTCAGTATACAGTCAAATTTTGATCAGTTGACTGGAAAATTCATCTGTCAATCATGTGCATTTGAGATCTTTTGAACTTGTTGAATGGGTCAAGACAATTCCATTGAGTCCTTTAGTCCATATGTGAGCTTGGTTTGCTATTGGTTAGGTCAAACAGTCAAAAATTGCCTTTGTGCAGTCAAAACCCTAAAAATGACCATTTTGCCCTTTTGGTGATCTGATCAAATTTCTTATGGAATTGTGATCCCAACTTGACCAAATGGTTCATATGAGTTCATGATTTTGATGTGGGTCAAAAATCATGAGGTTTGACTGTCAATTGGCCACAGTTGGCTTTTTCCCCAATACAGCTGATTTCTAGGTCAACTGTCCAATTGACTAGGCAAAGATTGGAATCAAGGCTTGAAACTTGGTATGGATAAACTTGTAAGTCCAACATGAAGCATGAAAGTCACTTTGGGCATTTTAGGTCAAAACATCTTTGTGCAAACTCAAACCCTAATTTGGGTCAACAATGCAATGAGGGGTCTTGAGCAGAGCAAACCCTAACTTGATCTTGAGCTCCAAGAGTCTTGTGGTGAGAAAATGTTGATAAAAAGGGAGGGAAAATTTTGGGGTACAACAGCTGGTTGCCACCCTAGAAGAGTTCTTTGAGCTGCTCGGTATCTCTGTTCTAGAGCAGACCCCGTTTACTGGTTGGGAGAAGATTCTGAGACCGGAAGAGATTGCTGCAGCCCTTCATTTGACCAAAGAGGAGGTAATGGCTAATTGGGAGACTAGAAGTGGAGCAAAGGGCTTTCTGACTAAGTTCTTGGTTGGTAAAGCTAACTATTTCTGGGATAGTCTAGACTTCAAGGCATTTGAGGATATTCTGGCTCTTTTGATATATGGCTTGGTATTGTTTCCGAATCCTGACACTTTTGTTGATGTTAATGTGGTAAAGATCTTCATCTCTCGCAATCCTATACCCACTCTCTTGGGTGATATTCTTCATCAGCTTTATGCCCGTACTGCCCGAAAGCGGGGAATCTTGATGTGCTGTGCTCCATTATTGTCGAGGTGGTTTATTTCGCACCTCCCCAAATCAGTGTTGAAGGATAAAGAAGGCATGGGCTGGGCCTATAGGGTTATGTCTCTATCGCATAATGACATTATCTAGACTCTCAAGGGTATGGATGAGGTGACTGTTATTGATCGATGTGGGGAGTACCCCCAATGTTCCCCTGATAGGAACCTATGGAGGAATTTCTTACAATCCGTGCTTAGCTCTCCGTCAGTTTGGAAGAGCCAAAAGAGAAGGACCTCACGAGCTGTTAATGTCTAATATCATCTTTGATTTTCAAGGGGATGGCGACGAGCAATGTTGGAGATTCATAAGGGCTTGGGATAGAGTTCACAGATCTGATCCACATGAGCTGGGTCCAAAGACTTCTCTCCCGATGGAGCCATATCTCAGATGGGTCTGTATCCGTGCCCAAAAGCTGGGTATGCCTTATGAAGTCGTCCGGCCTATCATTGCTGAAGTTGCTAATGAAGAAGGGGTTCCTCCAACCATCCTCCACCCTCATATGCCCACTGACATTGTGGAACTGAAAAGGTCTTGGATGCAACTAGGGGAAGAACGGGATTCTTACCGAGAGAAGTTCAACGAGCAAGAGCAGAAGATCCAGAGGTTGACTAGGCAGCTGGAGAACCAGCGGATCCTGAATGACTACGTCCGCACCGACAAGAAGAGACCATGGGAGCATTGATTTACCTTTGATGATTTCTTTTCCAGTTTTTATTTACTTTTCAGTATTTCCTTTCATGTAATGCCTTAAGGGCATCAGTTGAACAATTTGAATTCCAAAGTTTATTTAATAAAGCGTGTTTCCTTTCTGGTTTACAAATTTGAATCTCTCAATTGTCTTTGAAATCATGTCATACGCATTGCATCCCATGCACTTCATAAACAGATACCCATTACAGGTCTCTTATCTTCTTCGATTTTTATTTCAGCACTCATCATGTCTGCTGAACCTTCAACTGAGCAAGCCATCAAGGCCCTCCAGGCCCAGAATGCCCAATTTCAAGAACTGTTCATGAATCTGGCTAAGGGTCAGCAAGATCTAAAGACCCTGATTCTGAAAGAGAAGAAGAAGAAGAAGAAGAAGAGGACAATCTTGTTTAACACAGGGCACAGGTTTGGAAACAGGCTACGGAATGAAGTTGATCTGACCACCTCATTTGGAGGGAAAGATAGTCAAGAAGAAAGGAGGGCTCCTAGCCCTGTGGTCTCCGACAACGAGACGGACTTCGATGAAGAGCAGTATCCTCCGGCTGAGGATAGATACAAGCAACTGGAAGACCGGTTGAGTGCTATGGAAGTTCAGAAAGTGCCTGGTCTGAACTTTGCTGATCTAGGTCTATCATCTGGGGTAGTGATTCCCCACAAGTTCAAGGCACCAGCCTTTGCCAAGTATGATAGAGTTTCTTGTCCGAAGCTGCACCTCCGATCATATGTGAGGAAGATTCAGCCGTACACCGCTGATAAGAACCTATGGGTCCATTTCTTTCAGGACAGTCTCTCAGGGACTCAGCTTGAGTGGTTCTACCAGTTGGACGGAGCCAGTATCCGCAGTTGGGAAGGTCTGGCTACTGCTTTCTACAGGAAGTATCAATATAATTCCGACCTCACTCTCACACGTACCCAGCTCCAGGGTATGTCAATGGGAACGAATGAAGGATTCAAAGATTATGCTCAGAAGTGGAGGGACCTCGCCGGAAGAGTACAACCACCCTTGGTTGATCGGGAGCTTGTGGATATGTTTCTGGGGACCCTGTCTGGTCCATTTTTCAACCACCTGATTGGAAGCTCTTCATCTGGGTTTACAGAGCTAATTTTGACCGGTGAGAGGATTGAAGCTGGTATTAAGGCTGGAAAGATACAAAAGGGTGCTTCATCAAGCACCAAGAAGAAGCCATTTAAGAAAGAATCCAGTGTTGTCTATAGTTCAAGAAGCCAGAATAGACCTGAACGCCGCTAAGCTGTTAATGCGGTCGTTATTTCAAAACCTGTTGGTGCTCCTCAGTACAACAATCAACAGAAGGACGAGTGACCTAAGAGGCAATTCACTCGTCTCAACATGACCTTATCTCAGATTCTGCCACAGTTGCTGAAGACTAATCTGGTGATTCTAAAGGAAGCCCCAAAGAATCCAAATACAACATCACTAAAGTATAACCCTAATGCCCGTTGTGCTTTTCACTCTGATAGCCCGGGCATAATATAGATGATTGTTGGGTTTTGAAGAACAAGATACAAGACTTGATTGATGCGAAGGAGATCGAGTTAGGAGAACTGGAAAAGCCTAAACAAGATGCAGGGGTGAATGCTATCGGGGACGACGATGATGAAGAGTTTGATATCGACATTTGGATCTACCCGACTGCCAATGGTAGATTAAGCAACTGGACAGTGAAGGATTCTATGCCTGTTTCAGTTATCAACCAGTAATGAAACTTTTTGTTTTGAATATATAACAGACAATGTTTTAAACTTTATGGCCCGGTGTCTAATCCAGGGCACTGTGGCTTCATTTATGAGAGCTTTTGTGTGCCATCTACATATATCATTAATAAAAGCATTGGACGTTTCTTACATTTCAAATTTTGCGCTCCTTGTTTTTCTTTATTATATATTGCAAAACAGTTATTTTACACACACTCACATATACAGGTCCACATCCACTCTGGATCTTACTGGTAACGACTCTGCTACTGCCAGTTATGACTTCGAAAATCCGATCAACTTAGCCGAAGACGAAGGTGAAGATGATTGCGAAGTGCCTGGTGAACTTGCGAGACTGTTACTCTAAGAAGAGAGGGCCATTCAGCCGAACGAGGAGTCGTTGGAATCAGTGAATCTGGGTACTGAGACAGACAAGAAGGAAGTTAAGATCGGTGCAAATCTGGAGCTTAGTGTGAAACAACGGTTGATTCAGATGCTGCGTAACTACGTTGATATATTTGCTTGGTCTTATGAAGACATGCCTAGTTTGGATACTGATATCGTGGTCCATCACCTGCCTACCAAGGAAGACTGTCCTCTAGTGAAACAGAAGGTCCGCTGAATGCACCCGGAGATGTCTGAGAAAATCAAGGTTGAAGTCATGAAACAGTTTGACTCCGGTTTTCTAGCAGTTACTTCTTACCCTCAGTGGGTAGCCAATGTGGTTCCGGTACCGAAGAAGGATGGTAAGGTTCGAATGTGTGTTGACTACAGGGATCTGAACAGGGCAAGCCCCAAGGATGACTTCCCTCTGCCTCACATTGACGTTCTGGTTGACAACACTGCGCAGCACAAGGTATTCTCCTTTATGGATGGTTTCTCCGGTTATAATCAGATCAAGATGGCTCCCGAAGACATGGAGAAGATTACCTTTGTCACTCAGTGGGGTACCTTTTGCTACAAGGTCATGCCTTTTGGACTGAAGAATGCTGGGGCAACATATCAGCGTGCCAAGGTTGCTTTGTTTCATGACATGATCCATCATGAGATTGAAGTATATGTTGACGATATGATTGCAAGGTCCCAGACAGAGGAGGAACACCTTGACCACCTGCAGAAGCTGTTTGACAGGTTGAAGTTGTACAAGCTGAGGTTAAACCCGAACAAGTGCACCTTCGGGGTGAGATCTGGTAAGCTGCTGGGTTTCGTTGTAAGCGACAAAGGTATTCAAGTGGACCTTGTAAAGGTGAAAGCTATACAGGAGATGTCGGCTCCTAGAACAAAGAAAGAAGTCAGAGGCTTCCTGGGACGACTGAATTACATTGCCCGATTCATCTCGCACCTGACTGCTACTTGTGAACCAATCTTCAAGCTACTGAAGAAAGATCAAGTGGTACGTTGGAACGATGAATTCCAGGCCGCTTTCGAAAGGATCAAAGAGTATCTCCAAGAGCCACGTATTCTAATGCCACCAGTTGAAGGGAGACCTCTGATCTTATACTTGACAGTGCTCGACAACTCAATGGGGTGTGTGCTGGGTCAACATGACGAGTCTGGCCGAAAAGAGCATGCTATTTATTACCTTAGCAAAAAATTTACCGACTGCGAGACCTGATACTTGTTGCTCGATAAAACTTGTTGCGCTTTGGCATGGGCTGCTCGCTGGCTGAGACAGTATATGCTGACTCACACTACTTTGTTGATATCAAAGATGGATCCAATCAAGTATATCTTCGAAAAGCTTGCCTTGTCTGGAAGAATAGCAAGATGGCAGATGATATTGACTGAGTATGACATCCAATATACGACCCAAAAGGAAATCAAAGGAAGTGTGTTGGCAGACCATTTGGCACAGCAAGCAGTGGATGATTACCAGTCTATGAACTTTGAGTTTTCGGACGAGAATATCATGTTGGTAACTGATTGTGAGACACCTGGACCGGATGAAGGACCTGAGGAAGGATCCTGATGGTCTATGTACTTTGATGGAGCTTCAAACGCTTTGGGTAATGGCATTGGCATCGTGATCATATCTCCTAAAGGCTCTCATACTCCGTTCATTGCCCGACTATGTTTCAACTGCACCAACAATATGGCGGAGTATGAAGCATGCATCATGGGTCTTCGAGCAGCAATTGACCTAAGGATTAAGTTTCTAAGTGTCTTCAGAGATTCCGCTCTCGTGATCAGTCAGATCAAAGGCGAGTGGGATACGAAACACCCTAATCTTATTCCTTACAAGGAGTATGTATTGACGTTGCTTCCCCATTTTGAGGAGATAACCTTTGAACACTTCCCTAGAGAGGAGAATCAGTTGGCGGACGCGCTGGCTACGATGTCTTCTATGTTCAAAGTCAATTGGGACAACGAAGCTCCCCGGATCATCATTGAAAGATTGGATGAACTTGCACATTGCTGTGACATTGAGACTGAAGAGGTAACCGAAAAACCCTGGTATCATGAGGTGAAAAGGTATCTTGAAGCTCAGGAGTACCCTGAGGGTGCATCTGTTAATGACAAGAAGTTTCTGAGGAGGTTCGCGGCAAAGTTCTTCATCAGTAATGGCATTCTTTACAAGCGAAACCATGATTCGACCTTACTGTGTTGTGTGGATAAGAATGAAGCAGAAAGGATCATGACAGAGTTACATGAGGGTACTTTCGGAACTCATTCCAGTGGACATACCATGGCAAAGAAAATCCTTCAGGCAGGATATTATTGGTCCACAATGGAAGCCGACTGTTATCAGCATTCTCGGACATGTCACAAGTGCCAAGTCTATGCTGATAAGGTGCACATACCTCCAGTCCCTCTAAACGTCTTGACGGCACCTTGGCCTTTTGCAATGTGGGGTATAAATATGATTAGCGAGATCAGACCTACGGCATCCAATGGGCATCGTTTCATCCTTGTGGCGATTGATTACTTTATGAAGTGGGTTGAAGCAGCTTCCTTTGCTACCGTAACCAAGAACGTCGTGGCACGGTTTATTCGGCACAATCTGATCTGTCGATATGGTGTACCAGAGAGGATCATTACGGACAATGGTACCAATATCAATAACAAGAGGATCACTGAGCTCTACAATCAGTTCAAGATACAGCATCATAACTCTTCTCCCTATCGGCCGAAGATGAATGGGGCTGTCGAAGCGGCTAATAAGAACATTAAGAAGATTATGCAGAAGATGACAGTGACATACAAAGACTGGCACGAGATGTTACCATTTGCTCTTCACGGGTACCATGCCTCAGCACGGACGTCAACAGGGGCAACACCCTATTCCTTGGTATATGGAATGGAGGAAGTCTTGCCCATTGAAGTTCATATACCCTCTCTCTGAATCATGAAGGATGCAGGTTTGAGTGAAGATGACTGGATTCAGACCCGACTTGATCAACTGAACTTAATCGACAAAAAGAGACTTACTGCTATTTGTCATGGTCAGACGTACCAAAAACGGATGATCAAGGCATTTAACAAGAAAGTTAGACGACAAGAGTATCAAGTTGGGGATCTGGTAATCAAGCGCATTATTCTACCTCAAGGTGATCCCAGGGGCAAATGGACCCCTACTTACGAAGGGCCATTTGTGGTTAAGAACATTTTCTCAGGAGGAGCTATGATTCTAACCACCATGGATGGTGACGGCCTTCCTCACCCCGTCAATGCGGACATAGTGAAAAGATACTACACATAATCAAAGACCCGCTAGGTTGACTGGCCTATGCAAAAATAAGGGCTTCCCGGCGAACCAAAAGGGTTCGGGCAAAAATAAGGGATGAAAATGAAAAAAATCTGTACACCCGACAAGTCGAAAACCTGGAAAGGCGGCTTGGGCAAAAAAGGGTATCCCGGTGGACTGAAAACCCGAAAGGGCGGTCCAAGCAAAAATTAGGGATAAGCGTAACACTATGTCTCATTGGATCACCTTGCATCCAGACTTCGGTATCGACTATCAAGCTCGGACGGCACTGATCAATTTGATCTACCTTCAACCAAGTTGCAAAGTGATGAGATGCTCGAGGATATAAAGGCAATAGCAGAGTTGGAACCCAGTGGGATTATTCACATAGCTGTTTTTGTTTAGTTTTTCACAAATTGTGTAAATTCTATTATTCGGCGGCGTTCTCTTACTAGGACGTCTGCCTCTTGTATAAAAACGCCTATTTTACAGGCCAAATTTCAAAATCAATACAAATTCATTTTCAGACCAATTTCAAACTACTTTTCCTTTATCTGTTTTGTTTTGCAAAGAACGTCCAATGTTCATTTTTGATATATGCATTTGACATTAATTGCTGCTCATAAATATTTGCATGCAAAACGAAAGACGAATTACTGGTAATATCATAAACAGGGGCAATAGAATTGTCCAAGCTGTATAGTTGCTTTGTCTACCAGGTACAAGGTAAATTCATCTGAAGAACATGGCTAGAGTACCTTCATTCCCCGCAGAGTAAGACAGTAATGGTAGCTCTCTCAGCTGAGACTTGCAACTATGAACGAATCAGCAATACTCTCCCCAAGCAAAGTTCATCCATCATCAACACTAAAAAGGCTTGGTATCCCCAGAAGGTCTTAATATTCCCCCAGCGGAGTATAAGAATATTCCCCAGCAAGTATAAGAGTATCCCCGACAGTCTTAATATTCCTCAACGGAGTATAAGAATGTTCCCCGACAGCATACAAGATACCCCAGTGGAGTCAATATTTCCCAGCACGGTCTGAAAAAGCTTCCCCAACGGAGTTGAAACATCATCCCCAGTAGACTCTGGAAGTTTATCCCCGGTGGAGTACAAAAATAAATCTCCCCAGCCAAGTTCAAAGGATAATTCCTAGCAGAACTAAGAGATTTATCCCCACAGGAGTCTAACAGGGTTATCCCCAGCAAGTTGCAACTAAAGGATCATCCTCAGCGAAGTCTTTCCTTTCACAGACAGGAATTCAATCCTCAACAGATTCAGTATCGCCAGCAACAGTAATCCATCCCCAGCGGAGTTCATCATTGGAATCCTCAGCAGAGCATCTCTTCCCCACAGAGTAATCTCCTCATCAGTTTATTACCTGACGGAGTTATCTTCTCCCGCAGGTTTATTCTCGCAATCACCTTCGTTCAGCATCCCCAGCGGAAGCGAAGCATTCAACTCTATTCTCCAGCAGCTATCCGGGATTTATTTTCCCCAGCTAAAACATTACATTTCCATACATAATGATACATGCATATACATACAATCTCATTTATGTTGAGAACATCATTGCTTGATCCATATCATTCATTGCATATGACTGACCTTTGCTTTTCAGGAAAGATACAGTTAAAGTTCTCAGCAATCAAAGGAGACAAAACCAGTTAAATCGATTCCTAAAGATTTTTCTGAGGCCAACCCAGTCAAAGGAGACAAGACCAGTTAAATCGATTCCTAAATATTTTTCTGAGGCCAATCAAGTCAAAAGAGACAAAACCAGTTAAATTGATTCCTAAATATTTTTCTGAGGCCAACCCAGTCAAAGGAGACAAGACCAGTTAAATTGATTCCTAAAGATTTTTCTGAGGCCAATCAAGTCAAAAGAGACAAAACCAGTTAAATCGATTCCTAAAGATTTTTCTGAGGCCAACCCAGTCAAAGGAGACAAGACCAGTTAAATCGATTCCTAAAGATTTTTCTGAGGCCAATCAAGTCAAAAGAGACAAAACCAGTTAAATCGATTCCTAAAGATTTTTCTGAGGCCAACCCAGTCAAAGGAGACAAGACCAGTTAAATCGATTCCTAAAGATTTTTCTGAGGCCAATCAAGTCAAAAGAGACAAAACCAGTTAAATCGATTCCTAAAGATTTTTCTGAGTCCAATCTAGTCAAAGGAGACAAAACCAGTTAAATCGATTCCTAAAGATTTTTCTGATACCAATCCAGTCAAAGAAGACAAGACCATTTAAATCAATTCCTAAAGATTTTTCTGATGACAATCCAGTCAAAAGAGACAAGACCAGTTAAATTGATTCCTAAAGATTTTTCTGATGCAAATCCAGTCAAAGAAGACAAAACCTCCTCTGGTCCAGTTAAATCGATTCCTAAAGATTTTTCTGATGCCAATCCAGTCAAAGAAGACAAAACCTCATCTAGTTCAGTCAGATCATCGATAAGATCTCCCTGATTCGTATTCCAGTTGAAGTTCAGACCACCTACCAACAATCTCCAAATGACATCTGTAAGCCCATTCCCGACATCACAATGCTAATACCACTTCATGCGAGTGCAAATTTCTGGGCACTCTAGTGTTCAATCATCTTCCACCTTCGGATCACGAAAGGCCCGAAAGCCAATCTATATCCTCAGGTTTAAGAAGATTGAACAGGGGAAACTGTTGTACCCCAAAATTTGCCCTCCCATATTTCTCAAGACATTGCAAGAATAATCTCCAAGTTGCTCAAGATGGCTCAAAAGTTGGACAGTCAAATCATCTCCTAAGGCAGTCAATCTTAAATTAGGGTTTTGTGTTGCATCAAGGTCCTTGCATCCAAATCACCTCAAGTTCTCCCCAATGTCCTAATATGTTCTCAAGTTCATCCATGTCAAATTTCAAGCCTTGCAGAGGAAGTTTGGTCAGTCAATTGCTCAAGAGGTCCAAAAAAATCGATTGTGCTAGGGCAAAAGTCAATTGTGACCCAAATATAGTCAAACCTCAATATTTTTTGTCAACATTCTCATTTTGAAGGATAATTCATCATTTTATCAAGGGTTGATCATGATTCATCAAGGATTGCTCAAGATTCATCAAGATTCAAAAGTTGCTAAATTAGGGTTTTGTAGGAAAAGTCAACTCAACTTTGACCAAGTATACCTTTCTCATAATTTATGAGAAATGACCCATATAAAGCTCATTTTGAAGAGGATGCAATTTCCTACAATCCATCTTCACACCCCAAGATCAAGAAATGCACTCATAAAACGTTACAAATTTGGACATTATAGGTCATTTTTGAAAGTCAACAAAAACACCTTTTTTTCCAAAGCTTATAAATTGATCATGGAATATCAAAATGAGATGAGACCAAAAGGGTTGGTTAGAGGACATCTCAAGGTTTATAAAAAGTCCAAGAACACCTCCAAAAGTTCAAAATTGAAGAAGTTATGCATTATTGAAGTTGGGCATTTTTCCAAAATTGCCAAAAGTCAATTATCCCCAAAACTTCAAATTTTACCAAATGGGCCCACTTTTTTCCACTTGATTTGATCTTGTCACACCACACACGTGTCCTATCTTCAGTCTTGTGTCCATTCATTGATTTTTCTATTTTATTTGATTTTTATTAATTTAATTCATTTTAAATCAATTTAAATCCAAATATTGATGAAATGAGATCTTTTTGATTGATACAGCTTTCAATTATCATCATGGACAAGATCAAACTCGTACCAAGCCATATCATGCATAAAATATTGGATTTGGGACATTTTTGGAAGCTTTGTAATGGAGGATCATATCAAATCCAAAATCATCAATGCATAAAGATTGGATCCACAAAACTTGACCTAATACATTGCTTTATACATATACAAACCAAAGGCACACGATTTGAGACCTAGAGGCTGCTAATTCACAAGAACAAAAACTTGGAAAAAGCTTGAAAAAGCTTGAATCTGAAATCCATCCTAGAGGCGTTTTCAAGGCCAAAACTCCATTCTATTCAATTGCCAGACGTCCACTGAGTGAGAAGGAATCAAAAGCAAGCCCTCTCCCTCCCTGAATCGCGCTGTAAGTCTCCTTGAACACCGCCCTGTACATGAAAACGCAATATCTCATTCTTGCATTTTTTTGACAAACCATGGACATATTCTTGATCCTTGCATGATTTCTAAGCTTTCTACATTATTCAATTGTATTTTCATAGCATGTAATGCCATGCCCGAATCTAGGGTTCGTGCTTCTTGTTTTTGGGGTTTTTAGTTTCAGGAAAAATCAAAGCAAATGATGGACATAGCCATGTTCAGGAGGGAGAGACGAAGTGAACCATGGTCTTAGGATCAATTTACATGGCCTACAGATGATTTTAGGAGACATCTAGGGATTTAGTTGCAGATTCAAATCCGCAGGAAAAATAACCAGAGTTCTGTGGGGAAGACGACTACGTGCCTTCTCCCTATTGGCCCATTCATATTTCGCGCTTATTTTTTATAATTTCTGGCATTTGTTTTGTTTTCCCTTATAATAATCATCACCTATTCCACTAACAAGTAAACACCTTGGCTCAGCTGGTAGAGGCGCTAGTGCAAAGTCCAATGGGACCTGGGTTCGAATCCCAGGTCCCCCAAATGCCTATTATTATTTTGTTACAGGTGATTCAGTGCAAAGCTAATGGTGTGTTCCATCATGCTCCTTCAGATCCCAAGCGCCAGATGGCTTTCAGGCCAAATCTGATGGCCAAGATTGCAAGACCACCATATTCCTAAGTCAATGCACGCGCGTGGAATGGCAAAAGTCAAAGCAGGCCAACGTACATGGGCCTCAAAAATGCTATTCTCACCATCAATCTGGGCCCAACCCCCCATTGGGTTATTTCTTTTCTTTTTTATATTTCTTTTTATTTAATTGTTTTGTTAATTATTATTTTTATTATCACTAACCAATTAATTTTATTTTCCTTAATAAAATCAAAAACACAAAAAAAAAAAAATTATTTATTAAAATTAAATTCATACTTTATTTTTGTAAATAAATTAATCCAATTAATTTAGTTTAATTAGGTTTAGTTTTTAATATCTTTTGCAAATAATTTAAATTAATGTAGAAAATTAGGTTTTTACTAACTTTTAATCAATTTATTTTATTTCTTTAAATACTCAAAAATCCAAAAATATCTTTTTCTTAATTAATTTATTTATTTATTTATTTAATTAAATTAGATATAATTTCTTTTTAATTCAAAAATAACCAAAAAAAATGCTTTCTTTTCAAAAAAAAGGGTCAAAACCCTAAAAAATGCGCCGCTTTAATTTCTCGCACGCGGTCCATTTAATTCCAATATTTTAATTGTTTCTCGGTATGTAATAGTTTTTAATTAGGACTTTATTTTATCGCTTTATTTTATTTTCCGCAATTTAAATTAAAGGGTTGTTTTTGGCGATGTAAATACCTGACGCCTTGTAATAGTTTAAATTTAAATTCCGCAACTATACACTGTTAGATGTTTGGTAATAGGGAATGCATGACAAGATCCAATGTATGAACTTAAAATAAACATAGCTCACCCATGACATGTACAAAGATAAATAACTGAAAATAACACACTCGCACATGCGCACTCTTAGGGTACACCTCACTTGGTTGCCTTCGAACGTGGTCATTGAGTATAGGAAGTTTTAGAGGTCGCCCTCTTGTCCAAAGATCATAGTTGCCTCGAAACGGTTGCCTCAGAAAGATGATCTAAGACATTAGGGTTACCGCTAAGGCGTCCTAACATTGCTTTAGTGACCACACGTTCCTTAATCGAATTGACCCTAAAACTCCAACAACGATGCTACCTACTCATCAATAGTGGGCTAGCATTGTCTAAAGGAAGTTTGTACAGATTAATTCCTTTTTCGAGTAGGTAGATGGTTCTTAAATACTTGCTCATTCTAAAACAAAACAAAACTTTTCGCACTTACACCTTTCAAACAAAAACTCCTTTCAAACCCACAAACACAAAGAAAAGCAAATTTTGAAGACACTTTGAGCAAGTACCTAAGAGCCTGTGGATAACCACGGATAGAAAGGGTGCTAACACCTTCCCTTTCTATAATCTACCCCCCGGACCCGAGAAACATCTCGAAAAAGGAATTTTTCTGTGCTTTTTTCCTTTCTTTGTTGGATAAAATAAAAGACGGTGGCGACTCTTGCTTACCGCGACATTTTGCAAAAACAAACGCAAAACACAAACCAACATTCCAAAAACAGTTAGTTCTCTCCCACCGTATAACAAACACTAATATTTTTCTGATTCTTATCCAATCAAAGATAAATCAAGACCTCTGTTGGTTCAGTTCAAATCGACCATTGAGTTATTACTGATTCTTTTCTGGTATATCCTTTCTCTGGTTCAGTTAAATCGACACTAAGATTTTTCTGATTTCTATTCTAGTTGGAGAAACTGCCAAGCCTGGAGTATGACCAGATGACAGTTTAATCTCATTTCCCCAGTAAGTCGCTGTGAAGCCTAGAATACGACCAAATAGTAGTCAGCCTTATTATCCTCACCAAGTCACTTTGAAGCCTGGATCCTGACCAGATAGTAGTTCACTTCCATCTCTTCAGTCAAGAGATGACTCCCCCGTAGAATAATGGACAACCGAAGCTCCTAGACTCTATTCCCCTAAAAAACATTCCCCAGCGGACTCCTCCTCGGACAGCAGGAACAGGAATCTCCACAAAGAGACTTCTTTTAGAGTCAGCATCTATTTTGGATGGCATCTTTAAGCCTATCTCCGATGACTCTCTGTCATATTCCTTGGATGGCATCTTTAAGCCCATCTCCGACATTCTTCTCTCATCTATCCTAAATGTCATCTGTAATCCCATTCCCGATATTACTCACCAACAGTCTCACTTCGAGCGAGTGCAAATTTCTGGGCATTCTAGTGTTCAATCATCTTCCACCTTCAGATCACGAAAGGCAGACTATCCAATCTACATCCTCAGGTCTAAGAAGATTGAACAGGGGAAGTTGTTGTACCCCAAAATTTTCCCTTCCATTTTCACACAAGACATACTCCTAGAGGTCCTCAATTGCTCAAGGTTGACCAAGAATTGATCAGACAAATTCTCCTCCTAAGCATTGGCCTTCCAACTAGGGTTTAATTTTTCACTAAGATGTGTGAGCTCTAAAGATCTCAAATTTATTCCATGGTCCTAATATGTCTTCAAGATTATCCATGACAAATTTCATACCTTGCACTACAAGTTTGCTTAGTCAATTGCTCAAATGCTTGAAAATCAATTGTACTAGGTCAAAAGTCAACTATGGTCTATATACAGTCAAACTTCAATATTTTTGGTTAAAATCAACATTTTTAAATGATATCCATAATTTGATCAAGGGTTGATCATGATCCCTCAAGAAATGCTCCTAATTCATCAAAAGTCGAGAATTGCTAATTAGGGTTTCCATAGGAAAAGTCAACTGAACTTTGACCAGGCATAACTTTCACATACTTCATCCATTTTCCCCAACAAAAGCTCATATTTAATATAATCTCATTCCCTACAACTTCTCTTCATCCCTCAAGTCCAAGAAATGCACCATTTGAAAGATCCAAGCTCATACATTACAGGTCATTTTCGGAAAGTCAACAAAAGCCACTTTTTTCCAAGACCTTTTACATCAAGATAAAATCTTCAAATGCAAAACTGATCAAAACATGGATTGAAGTAGACATCTTGGGCTTTCCAAAAAGTCCAAGATAATCATCATGAGATAAAAATTTAGCAAGTTATGGCTTTCCCAAGTTGGGAAAATTTGGGAATTTTCAAGAATTATGCATTGAGCAAATTTGAAGTTTTAAGGCAAGGGCTCAATTTCTTGGACTTCAAGAATCTTACTAAGTTTATAGAGGACCTCTAAAATTATTCTTGCCATGCCTTGCATTTGCTAACTATTTTATTCATATTTATTTTAATTTATTTCAAATAAATATAAAATAAAATGTATAAAATAATTGGAAATGGGCTTTGAGCTTTGGGTTGATGTTTTTGACAGCCTAGGCCCATAAAATTTCGTGCAAAGGTGTCCACATTCATTCAAATTCAAAAAAGGACAAGTTTCCTTGTTTTTGGCCAAAGTTACAAATTTCATTCATGGCTTTGAAACGTTTGCTTTAAGGTTGTTTAAACCTTTATTTTCTTGTCTCGTCATTCCTCTCTATATAAACAAGCACCTAGCAATCATTTCAACACGCCTACACAACCTAGAGAGAGCTCTACCATTTTTGCAAAATTATCAAAAGCGGTAAAATTTCGAAACCCACTTTGCAGGTACTTTTGGTCTGAACTAGTAATCATATATTGCTCTTGAGGTTCCCAGGGACTTGTTCCAACCATCCTCAAAGCTTTCCAGGTCCCAGATCACCGAATCCAAGCTATCACCGTTTTGGTATAATCTCAAATTTGAATCTCTATTTTTATTAATTGTTGAATATTCTAATGTGTGTATATGAGTTCTTGGGTATCCTTAGAGCAGGTTAGGGGAATTACGTGCATGACATCTAGAACATGAGATACCATGTATCATCAAGTACTGTCCACACTGGATCCAAGGATGGACCTGGGCTTCACAATCCGGGCTTAGCGAAATTTCAATTGCACCCTCCATTCTACTTCAGCCGTCAAGCCCAATTTCTTTTCTTTTTGCTTTAATTAATTATTTCATCTCTTAATCATTTTAATTATAATAATAAAAAAACTCACAAAAAATTTAGACATAGACTTTTTTGATTAAATAATTAAATTTTTAATTAATTAATTAATTAAAACTTTAATCTTTTTCTTAATTAAAAATGAATTAGAATTTAAGTCTAATTACTTTCTTTTCATAATAAATAAAAAAACACAAAAAAGGCTTAGTTTATTTTTTCTTAATTTAATTTTTTAAGTAGACTTTAGGATAATTAATTTAATTATTTTTCTTAATCTAATTTTTTTTAAAATAAAAACCAACAACAAAAAGATTTTCTTTTATGTCTTCAGGCGTACTTTCAACTTTTCGCGCGTTTATTTCCTTTCGCATTGTTTATATTATTCTAATTGTTGTATGAGATGTAATAGATGATAAGTAGACTCTTTTTATTGCTTTATTTTCTTTTCCCCAATTGCTTTGGAATGTAAATCCCCCTCCTCGAAGCCATGTAATAGTCTAGATTTATACTTTCCACATTTTATTTTTCTGTATATATTACTGTTAGTAACTAGGCGTGTATGGAAAGACTAATAATCAAACGTTAGCTAACCTAACAAAAAGAAAAATATCTGAAAACAACTTTGTTGCACACTTGCACCCTTAGGGTACTCCTCACTTGGTTGCATTCGGAAATGGTCATGTCCCTCGAACGTAGGGATATCTTAGCAAAGACCCTCAGTTTAAAAGTCATCATAAAAGATCATAGTCCCTTAAATGTCCCTCGAGTTGCCTACGAGAAATGATCTTGTCCCTCGATGTTGCCTATATGATGACAATCACTTCGAATGCTAAGATATCCTTACATGTTGCCTTCGATGACCATAATGTCCCTTTCGATAGTCCCTCAACATCCAACGATAGGGCTACTTACTCACTAATAGTAGGATAGCACTATCTAAAGGAAAGGAGAAAAAGAACATCCTTTTCGAGTAGGTAGACTATTCTTAAGTACTTGCTCAAACCTGAACTTTTCACACTTACACACTTTTCAAACTTCTTTTCAAAAACGCTTTATCACACTCTTGAAGACTGATACAAGAGTTACCATAAAGCAAACAAAAAAATCTTTCAAAACACACAAACACAAACAGTTTTAAAAAATGAGCAAGTACCTAAGAGCCCGTGGAAAACCACAGATGGAAAGGGTGATAACACCTTCCCTTTCCATAATCTACCCCCCTTACTCAGAAAATTCTCGAAAATGTCTTTTTCTGTTCTTTTCACCCTTTCCTTTATTGGATAAAAGAAAAGTCGATGACGACTCTTGCTTACCGCAACATTTGCAAACAAAAAATACAAACCAGTATATAAACAGTCGGTTTTGCCACCGTATCACAGAGCCCTTGAGCACTGTTTATAAAACTTGCACGGAAGACGAAGCGTCGCATCAAATAACGTGTCAATTAATTATTTTCTTTGCCGTCCACGCATTTAAATTCATGATGACCTCTACTCTATAGGTCATTATTCCACTCCAAAGGCTATGACACGTGGCATACAAAATAAAGGTCTATAATTTATTCATCTCCCCATGAGTCGAGGAGCATAAAGACTCTCCTCGTGAACACACTCCAACTTCTATCCAAACAACGACCATATAAGGACGACCATGTTTCTCGATGAAATAGGGGACCCCGGCGAGCTACGCTCGTCGGATGAGAAAGTTGGTCTTAAGTCATAGGCCATCCCTTTAGGAGCAACGAATTAGGGGGCTCCTGTTCTGGACTGGGCCCACACTCAGCCCATACTTCATACAAGGCTCAATTCAGCTATGTTGCAGGGGAGGCCTAACAAGAATGAGCCTGCCCTTAACCTATATCGGGCAGGAATTCCTCCCCTCGTCGACCAGGAACCTATCCTCTAACGTGTCCCCCGATGACGTCCTTACCACACGACTACCGAGGAGGACCAGTGGCATTCAGGAGGTCATCACAATGCACCCATCTCATAAGGCACCCACCCAGTATCTCTGAATATCACAGAGTCCTCTTGACCCCGAAAAGACCGCATTAACTCCTCCCTTCTAGTTTGGAGCGGTTCACCCATGATGAAGACCATGTGCGGGTCTCCACTACACACGTAGGTCCTGGATGTCTCCATTTTGGGCCTGCTCAAAATGCCCAACATGGAGATCTTGGTCCAGCATTGGGGGCTATAAATACCCTCTCAATTGAGAGGGTCAGATATTCATTCATTCACTCTTACTACAGTACTTGCACTCTGATTGTTCCTATTCTCACTTTGGCATGGGAGTACCTTGAAGGTACACCCTCCTCCACTTCACTTTCAACAACTATCGTTCAACTCAAGCTCGTGGGTCAGTGAAGGTTCCTTCTGATCAGGTACGATCAGTATCCAAATTAGAATTAAAAGGTTATGCAAAAACATAATACTTTTCAAATCCTCATAATGGTAGGTGTTGTACCCCAAAATTTGCCCTCCCATTTCCTCAATATTTTCTCACCACAAGGCCCTTGGAGCTCAAGATCCAATTAGGGTTTGCTCTGCTCAAGACTCCTCCTTGCACTGTTGACCCAAATTAGGGTTTGTGTTTGCACAAATATGTTTTGACCTAAAATGCCCAAGATGACTTTCATGCTTCATATTGGACTCCCAAGTTTATCCATACCAAGTTTCAAGCCTTGATTCCAATCTTTGCCCAATCAATTGGACAATTGACCTAGAAATCAACTGTATTGGGGAAAAAGTCAATTGTGGTCAATTGACAGTCAAACCTCATGAAATTTGACCCACATAAACATTATGAACTCATATGAACCATTTGGTCAGGTTTGGATCACTATTCCACAAGAAATTTGATCAGATCACCAAAAGGGCAAAATGGTCATTTTTAGGGTTTTGACTGCACAAAGGCAATTTTTGACTGTTTGACCTAGCCAATGGAAAACCAAGCTCACATATGGACTCAAGGACCCCATGGAATTGTCTTGACATGTTCAACAAGTCCAAAAGATCCCAAATGCACAAGATTGACATATGAATTTTCCAGTCAACTGAGCCAAATTTGACTGTATACTGAAAAGTCAAACTTTGACTTTTTTTGTCAAAATCAAGTGTCAAGATTCATTTTTCATCAAAACATGTCAAATCATGAAACTTGTTCATCAAGAAATCAAGAATCACAAATTAGGGTTTGAAATGAAGAAATTTCATAACTTAGAATTTTTCTAAGTTATGAAAATTCCTAATCTTTTCCTAACTTTGTCCCATTTTTTCACCAAGATGCATTTGGATTCAAACAAAACTCAAAACATGAAAGTTATAGTCCATTGCAAAATCTACAACTTTGATTCACAAAGTTTCCTCAAAAGAAGCTTGTAGCTCAAGTTACAATTTTTGGAACAAGGGTGCAAAACATTCTTAACTTAGAAAAATTTTGACCTATTCTAGGCAGGATTTTTGCCTAACTTCATGGCCACTTTTCACATGCTTCCACTTGGAATTTCAACTTGCATTACAAATATGGATTGTATTTCCAAGCTTTCCAAAATGTCCAAGAACTTCTCAAACACCCTTGTGGTTAGGGAGAATCGAATTTGGCAATATGGGCAAAAGTCACTTTGTTCATGAGCCATTTCCATGTTCATAACTTGTGCATTTTCAAACTCAGCATGTGCAAGCTACATTACAGGCCTCTAATATCATTTACAGTCAAAAATTAAATGCTAAACCATTGTGCCAAGATTTTATTCTATGCATTTGGTCATTACATGGAGAATTAAGCCTTAATTAGAAAAAGCACATTATCCATTTTTGAAAAGGTGAACTTTATGTCAAGATTGCAATCTATGAAGTACTATGCAAATCCTTTTGGCACAAGTTCAGGGACATATCCCACTGATCAAGACTCAAGTGTGCAGCATACTTGAGGGGCCTAGAAAAGCTTGTAAACCAACTTGGCATTTTTGGCTTACATTAGAAGAAACTTGGCATATTGACATCCATCTCACATTGCTGCAACCACAAGCCAAGACAAACTTTCTCCATACTTTCCATACTCCCTAACAGACCTAAAACACGAGCCTTTAACCCTTGATACCTCCCCATTCCCAGAAACACCATTGAACTGCACAAAATAGGGCATCCCTGCAGTTTGAGTGGCACAACTCAATCCACTCGTGCGCCTTGGCCAAAACCAGTTCATACACACTCCATACCACCCATACAAACTATCTCAAGCATTGGACACGAACTGTAACACCCCTAACCAACTTCACCATTTTCACTTTTTCTGTTTTGCTGGTTGACTTCCATAGCTTGATTCATTTAGTTTCAAAGCAAGCTAAAGGTTGGAGAAGCATCCCTGAACTTCAAGCAAGTTGTACAAGTCATCACATTGCACTGAAAGTACCTCCATTGTCATACACGATCCCAGGTGAACAGGTAAGTTCATGGACTTCTATCTCTCAATCTAGGAAGAGTTAGCTTTAGGTTTGTGAATGAAAAATGCTCTACTCATGGCCCTGAAGCTACACATATAATCACTTTGCATTTATGTCGTGTGTACTGAGAGAATTTGGGACCTGAACATTAGAAAAAAACTTAGGTCAAGAATTAGGGATGGAGAAATTCTCTCTCATTTCTGAGAGTTAAGTCAAGTTTTTTATATGTCTGGATTCGTCTCTTGATGCTCTACATTTTATGTGTTATGAGTTTTGCTTGAAAGTCCAGGAATCAGGAGTTAGGAAACGCGTGTTGTTGTTGTTCAAGCAAGTCTGGAGGTTGAAGACAACCCCTCTTGGGTTGGGCCTGAGTTTGATTTTCTTTTTGCACCACATTCTCACACATGCACCCCCCTGGCCCATTGTGTTTTATTTTTATTATTTTTTACTTTTGATTTTTGTTTCTGACTTGTTTATTTTTGTCAAAGCATAAAAAATATTTAAAATATTTTTCTCACATTTTTTGCATTTTATTTGATATTTATTTGTTCCATTTAGTTATATATGTAAATAAATACATAATATTTTTTTATTTAAAATACTAAACAATACAAAATACATTTATTTTCTAATTTTATTTTATTTTATCTTCTGAAAACATTTCCTAAAAAATATACTTTTTTGTAAATATTAAATATTTTATTTTTTTGGTGCATATTTAATATATTTATTAAATAATATAAATACTTATATATTTATTAGTATATTTAGGTTAAAAATACAAAAATAATACATTTTTCATTTTATTAATATTTGACCTCAAAAATACTTTTTTTTACAATATACTTCCTTTTATTTATTTTTTGTACATAATTAATAAATATTATTTATATTAAATGTTAAATACCTTTTATTTAGCAAAATTAGGGTTTTTGCCCTAAACATGAAAATATCTAAATTAACCCTTTTTTTTATTTATTTTTATTTCACTTATGAATAAAACATACACTTACATGAAAAATATTTACACATACATATTGCTTTATTCTTATACATCTTTACATTTACATTTACGCAATTCGATTTGGTTGTAAATATTGGACACTACTCTACTATGAAGTCTCATCCCCCATTTGAACATTTGTACCCTTCATCCCATGATTGTGTTGTAATAATTTAGGACCTTTAAATTTCGCACTTTAAAGCTTTCTAATTATGCCATGATAGAATTAGGGTTTTGTATGCAAAAATCAACCAAAACAAATAGTTTGACCTAATTCCAAGATAAAAGCATGAAAATGAACAACACCAATCACACTTGCACCCCTAGGGTTACTCCACTTGTTGCCTTCAATAAATGGGCCATGTTGCATGTTGGGTGTCTTTGGCAAAACCAAACAATTCAATTGATCATAGTCCCTCGATGACGTTTTTGAAAGTTGCATAAAAATGATCAAGTCCCTTAAAGGAAAAATTGCCAAAGACACTTGGCACCATTGCGATCATGGTCTAAACGATGACCCGCGCCCGTCCCGTTAACATCCTAACACAAGGTTGTCCACCAAATACAATGGTGGAACAAAGTTGTTAAAAGGGTTAAAACATAGCAAAAATCTTTGAGTAAACTTAGGGGTAGACAACTCTTGGTTACTTGCCAACTTTCAAAACAAAAACACTTGCCTATTTTTCAAAACCACACATCACAACACACTTTCAAAACAACTTTCAAAAACATTGAAAACTTTTCAAAAGACATACACCTTTGTATACATCCCAACATGGATCATTACAAAGGTTGCCACTACATTGGCCTCTTTTCAAAACATTTTCAAACCCACACACAAGGCACTATTTCAAACAATTGAAAGCACCATTTCAAACAATTGAAAATGCAAGGCAAGTGATCTAAGCAAGTAACTAAGAGCCCATGGATAACCATGGATAGAAAGGGTTCTAATACCTTCCCTTTCTATAATCTACCCCCCGAACCCAAGAAAACATCTTAAAGGTTTTTTCTGTGCTTTTTAACCTTTCCTTAGGATAAAATAAAAAGTCGGTGGCGACTCTTGCTCAACCGAAACATTTGCAAAAACAAACGCAAAAACCAAGTCAGGTCTCCCACCATATCACAGAACTGGCGACTATGCTGGGGAATTACTTAAAAGTGGGGTTACCTTAGGGTTAGATTGTTTACTTGTTTTCAATTGTTTGCTTTTATATTTGTGGGCTTTGCATTGGAGTTTTCATAGATCCTAACCCGGATCTGGGGAATACCCTTTTAGGTAGCATAAGCTGTGAGGGATCTGTCTGGCATAGACCGACATGGGTGAAACAGTGGCTACGTTGGTGTGACACCTTGGTCTGTACCGATATCCCTTGTGTTGCAACGAGGAGAATATGGGTCTTCTAAGGAGTCATTAAGCACCAACCTACCTTAGAACCCTAAGTTGACCAAACTTGGCCATAGAACAGTAGCAGTATGCTACACTCATTGAGGCTAAACTCTCGTGATGGTTCTGGCCGCAAGAAGAGATTGCGATGCTGGAGTTATGACCGATTGAGGGTAGTCAATGATATTGAGGTCCTCTAGAACCCGGTTACTTTTGATAGGACGGGTCTTAACCAACAAAACTGAAAGAGGGTAATACCTAAACTTCATGCTGGCCTAAACCCTAAGGGTTGTCTTGTGTGACTTGTGTGCCTTATCATGCTTGCCTTTGTGAATACTTGTGGTGTGCTTTATCATAACATCATACCATCATACCATTGCATGCATCCTGTATAAGGACTGACCCATTTCAAAGACAAAAGGGTTTCATCTTTGCTCTGTTTTGTAGGACATCATGATGCCCGTGCGTAGGAATACTATCCGGCTCAATTTTGTTCAACCACCTACTTTGCTCAAGGATTTGGTTGATAGGATTCCAAACACTACTTCCTTCATCAAGAGGCATGGTTCTCTCCTTGGGTTAGTCACTTCAAAGTGGGACCAACAACTGATAAGTGTCCTGACCCAGTTTTATGATTCATTGTATCATTGCTTCACATTTCAAGACTTCCAGCTGGTCCCTACCCTGGAAGAATTCTCTGATTTGCTTGGTATCCCTGTTTTGGAGCAGATTCCATTCACTGGTTGGGAGAAGACTCTTAGGCCTGAAGAGATTGCTGCAGTCCTTCCCTTGACCAAGGAAGAGGTATTGGCTAACTGGGAAACTAGAAGTGGAGTTAAGGGCTTTTTGGTTAAGTTTCTGGTTGGCAAAGCTAATAGTTTCTGGAATGACTTAGACTTCAAGGCGTACGAAGACATTCTGGATCTTTTAATCTATGGTCTAGTATTGTTTCCAAATCCTGATACCTTTATCAATATTTATGCCATAAGGATCTTCATGTCTCAGAACCCTGTACCCACTCTTTTGGGTGATATCCTGCAACAACTCTATGCTCGTACTACCCGAAAACGAGGAACTCCGTGGTGTTGTGCTCCTTTGTTAGTAAGGTGGTTTATTTCGCACCTCCCTAAGTTCGTGCTGAAGAATGAAGAAGGAAAAGGCTGGGCTCATAGGTTAATGTCTCTCACCGATAAGGACATCATTTGGACTCTCAGAGGTTTGGATGAGGTTGCCATTATTGATCGTTGCGGAGAATATCCTAATGTTCCATTAATCGGTACCCAGGGAGGAATCTCTTATAATCCTTGTTTAGCTCTCCGTCAGTTTGGAAGAGCCAGAAGAGCAGGGCCTCATGAGATGTTGGTGCCTCACATCAGTTTTGAGTTTCAGGTAGACAGTGACGAGCTGCGTCGTAGATTCATCCGGGCTTGGGACAGAATTCACAAAGCTGACCCACATGAGTTAGGATCAAAGACTTCTCTACCGTTGGAACCCTATTGCAGATGGGTCTGCACCCGTGCTCAGAAGTTAGGTATGCCATACGAAGTTGTCAGGCCTATCATTCTTGAATCTCCTGATGAAGACGGGGTTCCTCCAACTGTCCTCCCTCCTCAGATACCCACTGATGTTAATACACTAAAGAGATCTTGGGCGGAGTTACAGGAAGAGCGGGATTATTATCGGAAAAAGTTCAACGAACAGGAACAAAAGATCCAGAAGCTAACTAAGCAATTGGAGGAAGAACGGGTCCTGAATGACTATATCCGTACTGAGAAGAGGAGGCCATGGGAGCATTGATGGGCTTTGGATGTTTCTTTTTTACAGCTTTTATTTCCTTTTCAGTATTTTCATTCTTGTAATGCCTAAGGGCAAGTTGTTGAACAATTTAAAGTTTGAATCTAATGAAGTGTGTTTCCTTTTTGTCTACAAAGTTGAATCCTGTTTGTCTTTGAAAACATAAATCATGCGCATCTCATTGCATCATATGCATAACAGGTACCCTTTTTCTACAGGTTGCTTAATCTTCTTCACTGTTTATTTGAACAGTCATCATGAATCCTGAATCATCCAATGAACAAGCTATCAAGGCCCTCCAGGCCCAGAACGCCCAGTTTCAAGAGTTGGTCATGAGTTTAGCCCAAGGTCAACAGGAGTTGAAGGCTCTGCTCTTGAAGAAGAAGAAGAAGAAGAAGAAGAAGAAGAAGAGGACTGTGCTGTTTAACACTGGACGGAGGTTTGGGAATACACTACACAATGAGGCTGATCAGGCTACTTCCTCTGTAGATAAAGACAGTCCCCAAGGGGGAAGGGCTCCTAGTCCTGCGGTCTCCGACAACGAGACGGATTACAATGATGAACAGTACCCTCCTGCTGAAGACAGGTACAAGCAACTAGATGATCGTTTAAGTGCCATGGAAATTCAAAATGTGTCGGGGCTGGATTTTGGAGATCTAGGTTTATCTTCTGGGGTGGTGATCCCACACAAGTTCAAGGCACCTACCTTTGCGAGGTACGATGGGGCTTCCTGTCCTAAGCTGCATCTCAGATCATATGTAAGGAAGATCCAACCTTACACTGCAGACAAGAACCTATGGATCCATTTCTTTCAGGATAGCCTTTCAGGGTCTCAACTCGAATGGTTCTATCAGCTGGATGGAACCAGTATTCGAAACTGGGAGGAGTTGGCTACCGTATTTTATAAACAGTATCAGTACAATTCTGACCTCGCTCCTACGCGTACCCAACTCCAGGGTATGTCACTAGGGACGGGTGAAGGATTCAAGGAGTATGCGCAAAAGTGGAGAGACCTGGCTGGCAGGGTGCAGCCACCTTTGACTGACCGTGAACTTGTTGGCATGTTCTTAGGGACCTTGTCTGGTCCGTTCTTTAACCATCTGATTGGTAATTCTTCTGCTGGGTTTACAGATTTAATCTTGACTGGTGAGAGGATAGAAGCTGGTATCAAGTCGGGGAAGATACGGAAAGGTGCCTCCGCGAGTATTGAAAAGAAGCCCTTCAAAAAGGAAGCCAGTGTTGTTTATGGTCCCAGAAGACAAAAGGAAGCCGGAAATGCGTTGGTAATTTCAAAGCCTGCTGCTGCTCCTCAGCAATACAACCAACCCAGGGGTGAGAGGCCCAAAAGGCAGTACACTCAGCTCAGTATGACCCTGTCTCAGATTTTGCCGCAACTACTGTCAACCAATCTGGTAACTGTCAAAGAAGCTCCGAAGGTAGTGAACACAGCTTCTCCGAAGTACAACCCCAACGCCCGCTGCGCTTATCACTCTGATAGCTCGGGGCATACTACGGATGATTGTTGGGCTCTGAGGAATAAGGTTCATGACCTTATTGATGTTAAAGAAATACAGTTTGAGGCGCCCGAAAGGCCCAATGTTGTGACTGCTCCCATGCCCCAGCATGGAGTGAATGTTGTGGAAGAAGACTTGTATGTAGCCTCTATGGAAGATATTGTTACTCCGTTGCTGACTGTCAAAAGGAACCTGTTGCTAGCCGATTTATTTCCGGGATGTAGTAAAGGTTGCCATTTATGTGCTGCTTCACCTGTTGGTTGTCCTTTGCTGAAATCAGGTATCCAAAGCCTGATGGATAGCAAAGAATCTTGTTCGAGAAGATTGTTGTTCCTGCTGTCCCTGTTGAAGAAGTGTCTATTGTTACTATTTTCAACAACCCTCCTAAGGCTCCTTCAAAGAAGCCTGTCAAAATCATGTCTGCTCAGAATATTGCTCCTATCGTCATTACTGTTCCGGGGCCCCTCCCCTATACATCTGACAAAGTTGTCCCGTGGCACCATGGGGCAGACGTTTATGTGCTTGGAGTTAAACAAGAGTTCGAAACAAGTACCGGCGTCAGCAACATCACCGGGCCTGCCAAAATTACTCGCAGTGGTAGGTTGTTCTCACCAGATATTGCGCCACCAGCTATTCAGAAACCTCTTATCATCACACCTGCAAGTGTGCATGTTTCCCTTCCTAATCAAGTTCCTGTTTCTACCCCTGCTGCTGAGTCATCTGACGCTCAGGGCAAAGGGATTGCTACTGATTTGCCTGCCCTGACGGAGGCGCCGAAGACAACCACTGTTGAAGCCTCCCAGCAAGAGATGGAGGAGATCCTCAAGATTATCAAGAAAAGTGATTTCAACGTAGTTGAGCAGCTGGGGCACACCCCATCAAAAATTTCTATGCTATCATTGTTGTTGTGTTCAGAGGCCCACGCCAAGGCCCTGATTTCCTTCCTGAAGACGGCCCATGTGCCGCAAGAAACGTCTGCTGATCAATTTACCGATTTTATGGCCAACTTGACTGCTGATAATGGTTTGGGCTTCTCTGACGCTGATCTGACCGCCAAAGGAAAGAACCATAACGACGCCCTGCATGTCTCCATTGAATGCAGGGGCACTACTCTTTCCCATGTGTTGGTAGACACCGGTTCTTCATTGAACGTTTTGCCCAAGAAGGCCCTAGACAGATTGGATTGTGAGGGTCTGGAGCTCAAGCCCAGTAATATTGTTGTCCGAGCCTTTGACGGTTCGAAAAGGATGGTACATGGCGAAGTTGACATTCCAATCAGGGCTGGTTCTCAAGTTTTTTATTCAACTTTCTATGTGATTGACATCCGTCCATCCTACTCTTGTTTGTTTGGTCGTCCATGGATCCACAAGGCTGGAGTTGTGACCTCCATACTACATCAGAAGCTTAAGTACCCGGTTAGGGGGAAAATTGTTACAGTTCAGGGAGAAGAAGAGTATATGGTCAGCCACCTTAACTCGTTCCGGTACATAGAAATGGATGGGGAATTCATTGAGACTCCATTCCAACACTTTGAAGAGGTGCCTCAGACACTGGCGTCGGCTGAAACTGTGAGTGAAGACCCTCCTTTGAAGATGGCTTCCTTAAAGGATGCCCGGGCTGTGATTGAGAAGGGTGAGTGCGCAAACTGGGGCCGACTTCCTGACTTCACTCCAAAGACTGACAAGTTTGGCTTAGGCTTCACTGCAGAGGCTCAGAAGGTTGTTCGTAAGGCAAGAATTGGAAGACCTCCTGTGTTCATCACCAACCCGGGAGTGGATGCTATTAAAGACGACGTGGAGGAATCGGAATTCGACAGCTGGATCTACCCAACAACCGACAGTGGACCAAGCAACTGGACTTCCAAAGACTTCACACCTATTACTTTTGTCACTCAGTAATGAACTCTTTTGTTTTGAATTTGTAACAAACAATATATTGAAACTTTTATGGCTCAGTGTCCTACCCGGGGCACCGTGGCTCCATTTGTGAGGGCTTTTTGTATGACATTTTCATATATCATTAATCAAAACATTGGACGTTTGTTGCATTTCAAAATCTTGCGCTCCTTTTTCTTTCTTTATTATATATTGCAAAACAACTATATTTACACACACTCACTTATACAGGTTCCAACCCACTCTGGATCTCACTGGTAACGACTCTGCTACTGCCAGTTATGACTTCGAAAATCCGATCAACTTAGCCGAAGACGAAGGTGAAGATGATTGCGAAGTTCCTGGTGAACTTGCAAGACTGTTACTCCAGGAAGAGAGGGCCATTCAGCCACATGAGGAGCCAGTGGAAACGGTAAATCTGGGTACTGAGACAGACAGAAAGGAAGTCAAGATTGGTGCCAATCTAGAGTTCAGTGTGAAACAACGGTTGATTCAGATGCTTCATAACTATGTGGAAATCTTCGCCTGATCTTATGAAGACATGCCTGGGTTAGATACCGACATCGTGGTTCATCACCTGCCTACCAAGGAAGACTTACCTCCGGTAAAACAGAAGGTCCGCCGTATGCGTCCAGAAATGTCCGAGAAAATCAAAGCCGAGGTTATGAAACAATTTGATGTCGGGTTTCTAGCAGTGACTTCTTACCCTCAGTGGATTTCCAACATGGTTCTAGTGCCGAAAAAGGATGGTAAGGTCCAAATGTGTGTTGATTACAGGGATTTGAACAGGGCAAGCCCTAAGGATGATTTCCCTCTGCCTCATATCGATGTTCTGGTTGACAATACTGCTCAGCATAAAGTTTTCTCCTTCATGGATGGCTTCTCCGGTTATAATCAGATCAAGATGGCTCCTGAAGACATGGAGAAGACCACTTTTGTCACTCAGTGGGGCACCTTTTGCTACAAGGTCATGCCTTTTGGGTTGAAAAATGCTGGGGCAACCTACCAACGTGCCATGGTTGCTTTATTTCATGATATGATCCACCATGAGATCAAAGTGTATGTCGACGATATGATTGCAAGGTCCCAAACTGAGGAGGAACACCTTGACCATCTACGGAAGCTGTTTGACCGTCTGAAGTTGTACAAGCTGAGGTTGAACCCGAACAAGTGCACCTTTGGGGTAAGATCTGGAAAACTACTAGGTTTCATTGTAAGCGACAAAGGTATTCAAGTGGACCCTGCCAAAGTAAAAGCCATACAAGAGATGCCAGTTCCCAAGACAGAGAAAGAAGTCAGAGGCTTTCTAGGACGGTTGAACTACATTGCCCGATTCATCTCACATCTAACTGCTACCTGTGAACCAATCTTCAAGCTACTGAAGAAAGATCAAGTAGTACGTTGGAATGATGAATGTCAGGCCGCTTTCGAAAAGATCAAAGAGTATCTCCAAGAACCACCCATTCTTATGCCACCAGTTGAAGGGAGACCTCTAATACTATACTTGACAGTACTTGACAACTCAATGGGGTGTGTGCTGGGACAGCATGACGAGTCTGGCCGAAAAGAACACACCATTTATTACCTGAGCAAAAAGTTTACCGACTGTGAGACTCGGTACTCACTGCTCGAGAAAACTTGTTGCGCTCTGGTATGGGCTGCTCGCCGGCTGAGACAGTATATGTTGACTCACACTACTCTATTGATTTCAAAAATGGATCCAATCAAGTACATATTCGAAAAGCCTGCTCTGTCCGGAAGAATAGCAAGATGGCAAATGATCTTGACGGAATATGACATCCAGTACACGACTCAAAAAGCAATCAAGGGAAGTGTATTGGCAGACCATTTAGCACACCAGGCAGTGGACGATTACCAGTCGATGAACTTTGAATTTCCAGACGAGGATATCATGGTAGTGACTGATTGTGAAATACCTGGACCAGATGAAGGACCTGAGGAAGGATCCCGATGGTCTATGCATTTTGACGGAGCCTCGAACGCTTTGGGTAATGGTATCGGTGCTGTGATCATATCCCCTAAAGGAACTCATACTCCACTCACCGCCCGGCTATGTTTCAACTGCACCAACAACATGGCAGAGTATGAGGCATGTATCATGGGTCTTCAAGCTGCAATTGACTTAAGGATCAAGTTTCTGAGTGTCTTCGGAGATTCCACTCTCGTGATCAATCAAATCAAAGGCGAGTGGGATACGAAACACCCAAATCTTATTCCTTACAAGGAGTGTGTGCTGACATTGCTTCCCCACTTCGAGGAGATAACTTTTGAACACTTCCCAAGAGAGGATAATCAGTTGGCGGACGCACTAGCTACGATGTCTTCCATGTTCAAATTCAAATGGGACAACGAAGCTCCCCGGATCGTTATCTGGAAATTAGAGGAACCTGCATATTGTTGTGATCTTGAGGCTGAAGAGGTAACAGAAAAACCCTGGTATCATAAAGTGAAGAGGTACCTTGAAGCTCAAGAATACCCCCGAAGGCGCATCGGTTAATGACAAGAAGTTCCTAAGAAGGTTTGCGGCAAAGTTCTTCCTCAGCAACGGCCTTCTCTACAAGCGAAACCATGATTCAACCTTACTGCGTTGTATGGATAAGACTGAAGCAGAAAGGATCATGGCATAGCTACATGAAGGTACCTTCGGAACACATTCCAGTGGACATACCATGGCAAAGAAAATCCTTCGGGCAGGATATTTCTGGTCCACAATGGAAGCCGACTGTTATCAGCATTCTCGGACTTGTCATAAATGCCAGATCTATGCTGATAAGGTGCACATTCCTCCAGTTCCTCTAAACGTCTTGACCGCACCTTGGCCTTTTGCAATGTGGGGCATTGATATGATCGGTGAGATCCGACCTACGGCATCTAACGGGCATCGCTTCATCCTGGTAGCAATTGATTACTTCACAAAGTGGGTTGAAGCAGCTTCCTATGCTACCGTAACCAAGAGCGTCGTGGCACGGTTCATTCGGCACAACCTGATCTGTCGATACGGTGTACCTGAGAGGATCATTACGGATAATGGTACCAATCTTAACAACAAGATGATCACTGAGCTCTGCGAGCAGTTCAAGATACAGCACCACAACTCTTCACCTTATCGACCGAAGATGAATAGGGTTGTAGAAGCAGCGAATAAGAACATCAAGAAGATTGTGCAGAAGATGACAGTGACCTACAAAGATTGGCACGAAATGTTGTCGTTTGCTCTTCATGGGTACCGTACCTCGGCACGAACGTCAACAGGGGCAACTCCCTTCTCCTTGGTCTATAGCATAGAGGCAGTCTTGCCTATTGAAGTCCAGATACCCTCTCTCCGGATAATGAAGGATGCAGGTTTGAGCGAAGACGACTGGATCCAGACTCGGCTTGATCAACTAAACCTAATTGACGAAAAGAGACTCACCGCTATTTGTCATGGTCAGACGTACCAAAAACGGATGATCAGGGAATTTAACAAGAAGGTCAGACGACAAGAGTATCAAGTCGGAGACCTGGTAATCAAGCGCATCATTCTTCCTCAAAGTGATCCCAGAGGAAAATGGACCCCTACGTACGAAGGGCCATTTGTGGTTAAACATATCTTCTCAGGAGGAGCTATGATTCTGACCACCATGGATGGTGACGGCCTTCCTCACCCTGCCAATGCGGACATAGTAAAAAGATACTACGCATGAGCTAAAGACCCGCTAGGTTGACACACCTAGGAAAAAATAAGGGCTTCCCGGCGAACCAAAAGGGTTCGGGCAAAAATAAGGGATGAAAATGAAAAAATCTGTACACCCGGCAAGTCGAAAACCTGAAAAGGCGGCTTGGGAAAAAATGGGTATCTCGGTGGACTGAAAACCCGAAAGGGCGGTCCAGGCAAAAGTTAGGGATAAAGCGTAATACTATGTCTCATTGGATCACCTTGCATCCAGAATTCGACATCAACTATCAGACTTCGGCATCAATCAATCAGCTTCATCTTCAACTAAGCAGCAAAGTGATGAGACGCTTGAAGACATAAAGGCGATAGCAGAGTTGGAACCCAGTGGGATTATTTTTAACATAGCTGTTTTGTTTCCTTTTCACAAAATTGTATAAACTCTATTTTTCTCGGCGGAGTTCTCTTACTAGGACGTCAGCCTCCTGTACATAAAGCGCCTATTTACAGGCAAATTTCAAAATCAATACAAGTTCAATTTTTCAGACAAATTACCCATCGTTTTTCCTTTTTCTGTTTTGTTTTACAAAGAACGTCCAATGTTCATTTTTGATATATGCATTTGATATTAATTGCTAATCATGAATATTTACATGCGAAACAAAGGACTAATTACAGGTGACATCAGAAACAGGGGAAATAAAGAATTGTGTAAGCGATCTGTTTGCTCTGTCCACCAAGGTACCAAGGTAAGTTCGGTTGAAGAATGTAACCAAGTTACCTCAACTCCCCACAGAGTAAGACAAGATTCAGCAATACTCTCCCCAGGAAGAGTTGGTCCCCCATCAGCCCTGAAAAGGCACAGTATCTCCAGCAAGTCAGCGATACTCTCCCCAAGCAGAGTTTAGTCTACTGTCAGCCTTAAGGAAGTTGGATATCCCCGGAAGATTTAAATATTCCCCAGCGGAGTATAGACATTCCTCAGTAAGCATCCCCGGCAGTCTTAATATAAGATTGTTCCCCGGCGGAATACAAGACACCCTAGTGGAGCCATTTCCCAGTACAATCTAAAGTTTCCCCAAGGAGAGTGGAATCCATATCCCCAGCAGGTCTTGAGGCCCATCCCCAGTAGATTCTGGAAGCTTATCCCCTGCTGAGTACGAACGCATCTCTCCGACTTCATTCAAAGGTTATTTCCCCACCAGGGCTTATAACTGGGTTATCCTCAGCTAATTACCACGGAAAGATTGTCCTCGGCGAAGTTCTTCCTATTCCCCATCGGAGTTCATCAAATTCCCCAACATAACCTCTCAGTGGAATCCTCAGCGAAGTATCTCTTCCCACAAAGTAATACCCCGCAGAGTAACCTCTTCACCTATTTTATTCCCCTCAGAGTAATCTCTCCAACAAGTTTATTCCCCAACGGAGTCATCTTCTTCTACCGGTTTATTTTTGCAACCATCATCCCCAGCGGAAGCGAAGAACTCTACTCTTCAATATCAGCCCAGGATTTGATTCCCCAGCCAGTCGTCAAGGATTTATTTTCCTAGACGAAAATACATTCATAGACATTTCACATTTCATACATCCTGCTTACATACATGACAGAGTGCATACAACACTATCTCATTTTGAGCATCATGACATCATGCATCTCATACATCATGACTTCGCATACAACTGATGTTTTGCCTTTTCAGGAAAAGGTCAATCCAAAGATGATTTCTATCAACTATCACAATTCCATATTCGATTCCTGTATCTAGCCAGGGCATATCTGTGAGCGATTGACTGTAGATTCAACTCCTGTATCTAGCCAGGGCATGTCTACATGAGAGTTTGAAGATCAACCCCTGTAACAGGCCAGGAAATTATCTTTCATTCTCAGGTCAGAGGTCTACACCTGTATCCAGCCAGGAAAGCTATCTCTACCAACCTTTTGCAATTCCAGATTCGATACCTGTATCCAGCCAGGGCATATCTGTAGACGACAATTCCAGATTCGATACCTGTATCCAGCCATGGCATATCTGTAGACAACAATTCCAGATTCGATACATGTATCCAGCCAGGGCATATCTATAGACCACAGTTCCAGATTCGATTCCTGTATCTAGCCAGGGCACATCTGTGAGCAACCAATTGTAGATTCGATACTTGTATCCAGCCAGGGCATATCTGCATGAAGAGACTGAAGGTCAACACCTGTAACAAGCCAGGAAACCATCTTTCTTTCTCAAAGTACGCAAGTGCTCGCTAAGGAATCTCTTACGCGATCAACACTTCCAAAAGGCATCTATAAGCCCATTCCCGACAAGGTTATGTCACGTCTCCAGATGGCATATATAAGTCCATCCTCCTATCCATCCTATCTCCAAATGGCATCTATAATCCCATTCTCGCCATCACATTGTTGATACTCTACCATGCGAGTGCAAATTTCCGGGCACTCTAGTGTCCAATCTCCTTTTACCCTCGAGTCGCGAAAGGCAAACTTGCCTATCTAACTCTTCAGGTTCAAGAAGATTGAACAGGGGCAACTATTGTACCCTAAAATTTTCCCTCCAATTTCCTTAATATTTTCTCACCACAAGGCCCTTGGAGCTCAAGATCCAATTAGGGTTTGCTCTGCTCAAGACTCCTCCTTGCACTGTTGACCCAAATTAGGGTTTGTGTTTGCACAAAGATGTTTTGACCTAAAATGCCCAAGATGACTTTCATGCTTCATATTGGACTCCCAAGTTTATCCATACCAAGTTTCAAGCCTTGATTCCAATCTTTGCCCAGTCAATTGGACAGCTGACCTAGAAATCATCTGTATTGGGGAAAAAGTCAATTGTGGTCAATTGACAGTCAAACCTCATGAAATTTGACCCACATCAACATTATGAACTCATATGAACCATTTGGTCAGGTTTGGATCACAATTCCACAAGAAATTTGATCAGATCACCAAAAGGGCAAAATGGTCATTTTTAGGGTTTTGACTGCACAAAGGCAATTTTTGACTGTTTGACCTAGCCAGTGGCAAACCAAGCTCACATATGGACTCAAGGACCCCATGGAATTGTCTTGACATGTTCAATAAGTCCAAAAGATCCCAAATGCACAAGATTGACAGATGAATTTTCCAGTCAACTGAGCCAAATTTGACTGTATACTGAAAAGTCAAACTTTGACTTTTTTGGTCAAAATCAAGTGTCAAGATTCATTTTTCATCAAAACATGTCAAATCATGAAAATTGTTCATCAAGAAATCAAGAATCACAAATTAGGGTTTGAAATGAAGAAATTTCATAACTTAGAATTTTTCTAAGTTATGAAAAATCCTAATTTTTTCCTAACTTTGTCCCATTTTTTCACCAAGATGCATTTGGATTCAAACAAAACTCAAAACATTAAAGTTATAGTCCATTGCAAAATATACAACTTTGATTCACAAAGTTTCCTCAAAAGAAGCTTGTAGCTCAAGTTACAATTTTTGGAACAAGGGTGCAAAACATTCTTAACTTAGAAAAATTTTGACCTATTCTAGGCAGGATTTTTGCCTAACTTCATGGCCACTTTTCACATGCTTCCACTTGGAATTTCAACTTTCATTACAAAGATGGATTGTAGTACACATTCCAAGCTTTCCAAAATGTCCAAGAACTTCTCAAACACCCTTGTGGTTAGGGAGAATCGAATTTGGCAATATGGGCAAAAGTCACTTTGTTCATGAGCCATTTCCATGTTCATAACTTGTGCATTTTCAAACTCAGCATGTGCAAGCTACATTACAGGCCTCTAATATCATTTACACTCAAAAATTAAATGCTAAACCATTGTGCCAAGATGTTATTCTATGCATTTGGTCATTACATGGAGAATTAAGCCTTAATTAGAAAAAGCACATTATCCATTTTTGAAAAGGTGAACTTTATGTCAAGATTGCAATCTATGAAGTACTATGCAAATCCTTTTGGCACAAGTTCAGGGACATATCCCACTGATCAAGACTCAAGTGTGCATCATACTTGAGGGGCCTAGAAAAGCTTGTAAACCAACTTGGCATTTTTGGCTTACATTAGAAGAAACTTGGCATATTGACATCCATCTCACATTGCTGCAACCACAAGCCAAGATAAACTTTCTCCACACTTTCCATACTCCCTAACAGACCTAAAACACGAGCCTTTAACCCTTGATACCTCCCCATTCCCAGAAACACCATTGAACTGCACAAAACAGGGCATCCCTGCAGTTTGAGTGGCACAACTCAATCCACTCGTGCGCCTTGGCCAAAACCAGTTCATACACACTCCATACCACCCATACAAACTATCCCAAGCATTGGACACGAACTGTAACACCCCTAACCAACTTCACCATTTTCACTTTTTCTGTTTTGCAGGTTGACTTCCATAGCTTGATTCATTTAGTTTCAAAGCAAGCTAAAGGTTGGAGAAGCATCCCTGAACTTCAAGCAAGTTGTACAAGTCCTCACATTGCACTGAAAGTACCTCCATTGTCATACACGATCCCAGCTGAACAGGTAAGTTCATGGACTTCTATCTCTCAATTTAGGAAGAGTTAGCTTTAGGTTTATGAATGAAAAATGATCTACTCATGGCCCTGAAGCTACACATATAATCACTTTGCATTTATGTTGTGTGTACTGAGAGAATTTGGAACCTGAACATTAGAAAAAAACTTAGGTCAAGAATTAGGGATGGAGAAATTCTCTCTCATTTCTGAGAGTTAAGTCAAGTTTTTTATATGTCTGGATTCGTCTCTTGATGCTCTACATTTTCTGTGTTATGAGTTTTGCTTGAAAGTCCAGGAATCGGGAGTTAGGAAACGCGTGTTGTTGTTGTTCAAGCAAGTCTGGAGGTTGAAGACAACCCCTCTTGGGCTGGGCCTGAGTTTGATTTTCTTTTTGCACCACATTCTCACACATGCACCCCCCTGGCCCATTGTGTTTTATTTTTATTATTTTTGACTTTTGATTTTTGTTTCTGACTTGTTTATTTTTGTCAAAGCATAAAAAATATTAAAAATATTTTCTCACATTTTTTGCATTTTATTTGATATTTATTTGTTCCATTTAGTTATATATGTAAATAAATACATAATACTTTTTTATTTAAAATACTAAACAATATAAAATACATTTATTTTCTTATTTTATTTTATTTTATCTTCTGAAAACATTTCCTAAAAAATATATTTTTTTTTTGTAAATATTAAATATTTTATTTTTTTGTGCATATTTAATATATTTATTAAATAATATAAATACTTATATATTTATTAGTATATTTAGGTTAAAAATACAAAAATAATACATTTTTTATTTTATTAATATTTGACCTCAAAAATACTTTTTTTTACAATATACTTCCTTTTATTTATTTTTTGTACATAATTAATAAATATTATTTATATTAAATGTTAAATACCTTTTATTTAGCAAAATTAGGGTTTTTGCCCTAAACATGAAAATATCTAAATTAACCCTTTTTTTATTTATTTTTATTTCACTTATGAATAAAACATACACTTACATGAAAAATATTTACACATACATATTGCTTTATTCTTATACATCTTTACATTTACATTTGCGCAATTCGATTTGGTTGTAAATATTGGACACTACTCTCCTATGAAGTCCCATCCCCCATTTGAACATTTGTACCCCCCATCCCATGATTGTGTTGTAATAATTTAGGACCTTTAAATTTCGCACTTTAAAGCTTTCTAATTATGCCATGATAGAATTAGGGTTTTGTATGCAAAAATCAACCAAAACAAATAGTTTGACCTAATTCTAAGATAAAAGCATGAAAATGAACAACACCAATCACACTTGCACCCCTAGGGTTACTCCACTTGTTGCCTTCAATAAATGGGCCATGTTGCATGTTGGGTGTCTTTGGCAAAACCAAACAATTCAATTGATCATAGTCCCTCGATGACGCTTTTGAAAGTTGCATAAAAATGATCAAATCCCTTAAAGGAAAAATTGCCAAAGACACTTGGCACCATTGCGATCATGGTCTAAACGATGACCCGTGCCCGTCCCGTTAACATCCTAACACAAGGTTGTCCACCAAATACAATGGTGGAACAAAGTTGTTAAAAGGGTTAAAACATAGCAAAAATCTTTGAGTAAATTTAGGGGTAGACAACTCTTAGTTACTTGCCAACTTGCAAAACAAAAACACTTGCCTATTTTTCAAAACCACACATCACAACACACTTTCAAAACAACTTTCAAAAACATTGAAAACTTTTCAAAAGACATACACCTTTGTATACATCCCAACATGGATCATTACAAAGGTTGCCACTACATTGGCCTCTTTTCAAAACATTTTCAAACCCACACACAAGGCACCATTTCAAACAATTGAAAGCACCATTTCAAACAATTGAAAATGCAAGGCAAGTGATCTAAGCAAGTAACTAAGAGCCCATGGATAACCATGGATAGAAAGGGTGCTAATACCTTCCCTTTCTATAATCTACCCCCCGAACCCAAGAAAACATCTCAAAGGTTTTTTTTGTGCTTTTTAACCTTTCCTTAGGATAAAATAAAAAGTCGGTGGCGACTCTTGCTCAACCGAAACATTTTCGAAAACAAACGCAAAAACCAAGTCAGTTTTCCCACCATATCACAGTAGGTAACACAAATTATTTGATTACTTATGGTGGTACAACTATTTCATGGAGACTAGTGAATCAAACCATAACCAACTCCGTCTAATCATGAAAAAAAATTAGCACTACACAAGGCAAGTTGAGAATGCGCTTGATTGAGATCCCAAATTTAACGCACCTAAAGGACTTGTGATTTGACTTCTAGAAAGAAATACAACAACCATATTTGAAGATAATATTACATGCATTGCTTAACTGAAAAATGATTACATTAAGGGAGATCGAACAAAACACATTTCTTCAAAATTCTTTTTCACTCATGATCTTCAGCAAAGTGGTGATTTAAGCTCCAACAAGTTTGTTCATGTGGTAATCTTACAGATCTTTTAGTGTAAAAGATTGACCTTCATCATAGAAGAAATGATTTTTCAGTTGAGGGGGAGAACTAAATTCGTTCAGTTGAGGGAGAGAAATGATTTTTTTAAAAGGATATGTACTTTTTTTCCTTCACTAGATTTTTTCAACTTAGTTTTTTCTAGTAAGGTTTTAACGAGACATATTCTAAACAAACATCCAAAGGAGAGTGTTATGAATAATTGGATGATTGTTTCTCAATGATTTTATTCCTTATTTATAATAATTTGTATTTATTACATGGTCTGAATATTGTCCTATAATATGATCAATCTCTTTATAAAATACACCAATAAAATAATAAAAAAGTATTTTCATTTATCTCTCTACTCTTCTATCTTCTTTCTCCTTATTTCATAACACAATTGAATTTATAAGATATATTGACCACTAATTAATTAAGATTTTTAAATAATAAACCTTTAATATATTAATATTAAAATATTTTTATAAAACATTATTTGAATATAATTAAATAATATCCAAAAACAATTAGTTATATTATAACAAATTTTTAAGGAATTTTTAATATTTAAAATAAGTTATAATTGATAATGTAATCATTTTAAGGAATTTTTTAGAATTTCTAATATTTTAAACAAATAAAATTTACATTAATTTTAAAGAGTTTCTAATATAGTCAAATGTTAAATAAAAAACTTCAAATAATACGAGTGTTTATAAATAATAATCTAAATTATTTAAAAATATTTTAAAGAGTTTTTAAGAATGTTTGTCGTTATTTCTTATTTACATCGTTTTTAAAAAAAGATTATCAAAAATAAAGTGAAATGTTTGATACACTATTTCTAGAGAGGCAAAAAATTCTCTAAAAATAATATTTGATAGTATAACATTAAATGAAATATATTTGTTTTATATCTTCTAAAAAAAATTAATCATAAAATCTTTCTGAATTCAAATTGAAGGTTATGATTAAAGAAAAATAAGTTAAATATAAAAGATTTGATTTTAAACCTTTTCAATTTCATGAATAAATCTCTTAAGAAAAAAAGTTAGCTATATTTTCTTAGTTATGATATATATATACACACATACATATATATTTTCTTAACTTATAATTTTTTTTTTTTTTTTCTAAAAGATATTTTAATATATTTATCATATTTTTTTTGGAGAAAAGTATGAATCACGCTTATAAAATTGTATCTAAGTATTCTTTATCTCTTAAAATAAGATTTAAAAAAACAAATATCAATATTAAATTCATATCTAAATAATTTTAATCCTAAAATTTCAATATTGATAAAATCAATATGAATCATTATAAGTTAATTTCAAATAAATATATTTTTACAAAATATATTAATTTTTTCACAGAAAGCATGTCAATCTCATCAATAATAAAGGAATCAAATATTTATTAAAAATATTATAACAATATATGCACACACAAAAATTCTTCTTTAAAAAAATATAAAAAGTCCCTTAAAATTAATTTTTTATAGAGCACATGAGTTGAACAATTCAACTCGGTAGAAAATTAATTGTTAAAATGAGAATCTTTCATATTTGTTTATTAATATTTTTAAAATTTTATAAGTTTTTCAATAATATATATATATATATATATATATATATATATATATATATATATATATATATATATATATATATATATATATATATATATATATATATATATATATATATATATATATATATATATATATATATATATATATATATATATATATATTCATTCGCAATCCTTTCAAATCCTTTCAGGGTGTTTTATAAGTCCTTCATAAATTATATAAAATTCTTCATGAATTATATATAAAAACAAATTATTTATTCGCAATATTTTCAATGATGTATTATAAATTATTTAGGAGTTATATAATAAGTTATAATATTACGATCATTCAGAGATGTTCGATAAATTCTTTAAAAAATATACAACAAATTATTTTATCTTTTTTTATCTTTTATAGATACTTATAAGTTTTTCAAAAACAATATAACAAACACACGTTTTCAAAAATTATTATTGTTAATTTAATAAAATATAATATCAAATTTTAACACGAATAATAAAAAAGAATAAAATAATGAATGAATATTACCTATAATAGTTATGGCTTCAATTTTTGCCCATCTAAATATTTGGTAGAGTTTTGGATAAATAATATGTTATAAATTTGAATAAAATAATAGAAAAGAGAAAGAGAATAAGAGAGTTTATTATATTATTCTCGTTCTCAATGAATGATTCAAACACAATAGGAACCATATTTATAGAACATATATAATAAATGAAATCAATATAAAATCTTCTAATGGATGAACATCCATAATCATATCCTTTATAATAAATCAATTATTTTATATATAAAGTTTTTTTTTATAAATATTTTGTTACAATATCTTTCTCTTATCACATGCACTTATGTTATTTTAATATTAGATTAATTAAGAAAATTTCTCTTTACATCTAGTGTTCTTCTTCCAGACCTCTGACAAAAAAACTTAAAATACTCTCAGAATTAGGATATGCATATCCAAACGCACTGTATTTATCAATAAAAGATGACTTCGCATGTGCATATCTGAAATAATTTTACTTTGTCTAGAAAAGGTGTCTTCCCGTGTGCATATCTGAATTCACCCATAATTTATCACTTCAGATATTATTCTGGACTGGGCCTGCCCTTAGCCCAACTCCACGTGAGGCCCAATCTACGCCGGGCAGAATATGTTCCACTCCCTGTAAGGAAGCGACCTCACTACACGAGGGGAAAACCAAGTTAGCCTTAGGGAGCTCGCACACCGGTCAGGATGATCCCAAGGACACCTTCCGACTTTCCTCGTCGAAGCCTTATCTCCTCACATGACCTCGCGTCTGGAGGGAAGCATTCCACGACGAGCAGAAGCACCTCACGAGCATCCTTTTCGTAGGGCTGACTATCAACATCTCCGAATATCACAGAGTCTTCGTGGCTCCGAAAAAACCACATCCATATCCTTCTGATCTTGCGGAGAAAGTCATCCAGGTGGAGGACCACGTGCGAGTCTCCACTACTCACGTAAAACCTGACAGTCTCCACTTTGGGCCTGCTTGACCAGCCCAATGAGGAGACCTTGGCCCAACGCTGGGGGTTATAAATACCCCCTCTTTCGAGAGGGTCAGGTGTTGAACATTTCTTACTCTCATACTTGCTTGCTCACTCTGAAACTTACTTTGGCATCAGAGTGTCTTGCAGGTACCCCCCACCTCACTCTCAAGTTCTGCTCGGAGCAAGTTGTGACAGTCCATTATGGTCAGGTACGATCAGTGGCACCGTCTGTGGGAAACTTTCTTCCCCGTCTTCCATTCACACGAGGAAAAAGCTAAATTCAACTACCTTTTGAATGTCATGGCTGATCACACGGCAGAAAACAACAACGTCGTCGACGTCAACAACAACATCGTCAACCACAACACTAAAGTCAACAACGTTGGTCCCGTTGGCCTCAATGTCGATAATAATAACAACACCGACAATAACGGCCACGTTGGCGATATGCCCGGCCCCTCAGAGTACAAAGACATGTTGACTTCCTCTTCGTCGTCACTATCCAGATGGCTTAAAGACTGTTGTCGTCCTCTCCAGAACTATCAGCCACCCGCGTTCTAGGAGGTTCCCATTCCTGCGGGTGCTAATGCCACGACAAGGGCACTGTTCGTGGAAATAAATCAAACAAACTACTTGATCATTTCCCAAGGGGAGAGATTAAGCGCACTCGAAGATTCTCAGAGAGCCCCCAGAAGACATGGGAGGTCTCATTCTCCTCCTCCTCGGCAGATAGAGGAACGTCCCCAATCTCCCCCACGGAGACGCAGACGGGACGCCTCTCGAAGCCCCTCTCCCCGACCAATCGGATGATGCCCCGTGTTGGAGAGGGACCAGCCCGTATATACAGGGAGATGTGATCACATCCCCTCGCGTCAAGATAAAAGACCCCCTGAAAACATGAACAGGGGAAATGACGAACGACCACATTGCCCGAGGAATACTCCACGTGAGCAGGGTCACCATCACAACAGCCACTACAACAGATCTCCTTCTCGCTCTCCAGACATAAGTGATGAATATGACCCCCGCGGTCCCTTGTCACAAGCTATTATGGAAGCACCCATCCCCCCAGGTATGGAGAAACCTCCTCATCTAAAGGAGTATGACGATATTGCCGACCTAGTCGGCCATATTGACGGGTTCGAGGCAATGTTGCATTATCATAATGTTGGGGGACCAATCAAATGCCGGTTGTTCCCCACGACTTTGAGAAAGGTTGTGATGGACTGGTATAAGAGCCTCTCCCCAGGGTAAATTACTTTCTGGAGGAATTTAAAAAACCACTTCATCAGTTCATTCACTGCCTCACATCGGCATCCAAAGACTGAAGCGGCCCCCGATGCAATCGTCCAGAGACACGACGAGACCCTCTGGGAGTTTATTGATCGGTTCAACCGTGAGGCCGTTCAGGTCCCCTGCACCGATCATATGAAGAGATACCTGCTCGAGAGGGGACTCCTCACGGGAACGAAATTCAGAAAAGTCGTTGGCATCAAACCACTGCGGATATTCGATGCTCTCCTCGAGAAGGCTAGAGCCTATATGAACTATGATGAGAGGGAAGAGGACAACAGATCTGGGACCCAAGGAATCATGGATCAACCAGAAATCCGTGATAACAAGATTTCGGCCCCCCTCGATGAACTAGCGAGAAGAGGATGGATGACAAACCACGAGATCCTCGCGAGCAAAGAGGACCCTTGGGGCGGTTCACCGAGTACACTTCGCTGACATCTTCCCACGAGCGCATCTTGGCGGAGTGCGCTAATACTGATTTCAAGGACGGCAGTGTCAAGCATCCTCTCTCCGCTCTTGCTAAGCTCGGGGCTGATAGGAGCAAATACTGCCAATATCATCAAAGTCATGGACACCTGACTAGAGATTGTGTCTATCTTAAAGATGTTATTGAGACCCTCATCAAAGGGGGAAGACTCGGGAAATATCGGTTCAACGATGCCCCTCTTCGAGATGCCCACGACACAAAAGAGATTGAGGAGGATGCCTGACCATCAGACGAGACGGTCCCCATCCAGATGACATTCTCTGTTACAAGACCGGAGGACTTCTACGTCCCTGACGATATCGAAGAGCCTCTGTCCATGCACAGTGGGTGGGAAAGCTTCCCCTCCACCATGGTCATAAATGGAGGGGTATTCAATGATATAACTATAAACTCCATGAAGAGGAGATTGGACGAGTTGGTCGACGCCCCCCCCTGCAAACGGTGACATTCTAGAGGGTCAAGGGCAGATCGGAGCCGATCATGTTATACCTCGAAGAATTTCCCAGAGGGGCCCTTAACTCAAGCATTCCCCTTCTGGTTAGGGCGAGGATGGCTAATTTTGACGTTCACCGCGTCTTGGTCAATGAAGGGAGTTTCGTCGATGTAATGTATAGCCAACTCTTTTGAACCCTACAACTCGACTACACCCACCTTTCATCATACGTGGGATCCGACCTGCAGGGCTTCAACGGCTCGCCTCCAAACCTTGGGGGTACATGGAGCTCTTTGTCACCTTCAGCAAGGATACAAACACCAGTCAAGTCAAGGTGTTCTTTCTGGTCATCGGCTGTCCGTCTCTCTATAATTATATCCTCAGGAGACGAACACTGGAGGAATTGATCGATGTTCCCTCCACCGCCCACCTGAAAATGAAATTCTACACAAAGAGAGGACGCGTCGCTACCATCCAAGGTGACCAACAGCTGCCCAGAGATGCTTCAACGCATAGTCAAGGGGACAGAGTACGACCGACATTGGAGCACGGCCCGCCAAGAGAGCCGCAACAACACGACCAGAACCACAGCCCGTCAAGACGGGAGAACAGAGAGCTCCTCCAAAGGTCGACGCCATTTCACTGGACAACCGCTTTGACCAGGAAGAAGAACCCAACGGAAAGCAAAGACTCATATGACCAATTCCGAATGGAGACTTTGAGCCCGTCCCCTTCAGTAAAGACCCGCACAAAGGGGTGAAGATCGGCACTGGACTCCCCGACCCGGTGAGGAAGTAGATCAAGGCTTGTTTGAGGGAAAATGCATATTTGTTCGCGTGGAGTGCCGCAGAGATGCCCGGACTCGACCCCGAGGTGGCTTGTCACCACCTGGCCATCGATCCATTCGCTAGGGAAATAGTACAACATAGGCGTAGGCAGTCCCCCGAGAAAACGGAGGCTGCTGAAAAAGTTGTAAAAGACCTCCTAGAGGCAAATTTTATTTCTGAAGCCCGGTATTCAACCTGGATGTCAAATGTTGTACTTGTTAAAAATAATAATGGAAAATGGCATATGTGTGTTGACTATACTGATCTTAATCGGGCATGCTCCAAAGATGCACTCCCATTGCCTAATATTGACATGCTGGTCGACAATTCGGACGGCTATAAAATTCTATCTTTCATGGACGCCTATTCGGGCTACAACCAAATCCCAATGGCGATAAGTGATAATGATTTCACCACTTTCATGACCAGCTCGGGCAATTACTACTACATTGTAATGCCCTTCGGTCTGAAAAACGCAGGGGCGACATACCAGCAGATGATGAATAAAGTCTTCCGCAACGAGATCGGAGACATGCTCGAGGTATACATGGACGACATGATCATTAAATCACGAGAAGAAACCAACCATGATGCCCACCTTAGAAAAGTCTTTGCCCAAGCAAGGCAATGTAGAATGAGGTTCAACCCCGAGAAATGCACTTTCGGAGTTAAGGCGGGCAAGTTCCTCGGTTTTTATCTAACAAAACAGGGAATTAAAGAGAACCCCGACAAGTTTCAGGAATTCTCCGAGCTCCCTACACCTAATTCAAAAAAATCCATACAAGTCCTGAACGGCATGCTCACCTCTCTCTTCCGCTTCGTGGCGAAATCCGCTTAACACGCCCTTCCATTTTTTAAACTCATGCGCAAGGAGGCAGCTTTCGAGTGGACCGAGGAATACGAGCAAGCCCTCACCATATCAAGCAGATCCTTTCGCAACCTCCCGTACTATCACGACCATTAGACGAGGAGACCTTGTTCCTGTATCTGGCCGTCTCTGTTGAGGCCGTCAGTGCGGCCCTCATTCGCGAGACTCCTGACGGTCAAAAACATGTGTATTTCACGAGCAAAGCACTTCAGGGACCAGAGGTCAGATACCAACCGATCAAGAAGGTGGCCTTGTCCCTCGTTAATACGGCGAGAAGGCTTAGACACTATTTCCTCGCACACACGATCGTCGTACAGACAAACCAACCCGTAAGACAACTCTTAGGCCGACCATATATGGAAGGTCGAATGCTAAAATGGTCCTTGGAGCTTTCAGAGTTTGACATACAATATGAAAGCAGGAAGGCCCTCAAGGCCCAAGCTCTTGCTGACTTCGTCGTGCAGATGACCGCTCACAACCCCCCGCAGGGAAGGAGCACAAGTGGATGGAGCTTCCAGCTCGACGGGGAGTGGAGCAGGAATTCTCCTCGAAAATGAGGAAGGCGTCGTAATAGAACACTCTATCACTCTCTCCTTTCCGACCTCGAATAATTAAGCGGAATACGAGACTTTACTCGCAGGATTAAGGCTAGCCGGAGATCTTGGCACGCGAAAGATACACATTTTTACTGATTCCCAACTTGTCGCATCTCAAGTTCAAGGGGGATACCAGGCTAAGAACAACAGCCTCATTGAGTATTTGAACTTGGTCAAAGAACATATGAAAAAGTTTGATCAAGCAGAAATCACACACGTACCACACGAACAGAACACATGGGCCGACATACTTTCAAAGCTCGCGAGTACAAAGAAAAAAGGCAAAAACAAATCAGTCATACAAGAGTCCCTCTCTCGCCCGAGCATTGAAAGGTCCACGACGCTACTCGAAGTGAATTCCATCGAGGACAGCTCATGTTGGATGACCCCAGTGTTCAACTTTCTGACAAAAGGAGAACTTCCTCTGGACCAAAGGGAGGCTGCCGCGACCAAAAAATGAGCATGCTCATATGTGGTGCTCGAACACAAGTTGTATCACCGTGGATTCTCCATCCTGCTCTTGAAATGTGTCAAAGAATCTGTAATCCCCGAGATACTACGGGAAATCCAGGAAGGAATCAACGCCCAACACATGGGTGGAAAGTCCCTAGCACGAACTACGTTGCGAGAAGGGTACTACTGGACGACCATGCAACAAGACACCAAAGAACATGTCAAGAGGTGTGACAAGTGCCAGAGACACGCTGACATGCACCTCGTACCCCCGCACGAGCTAAATACGCTACCCTCCCCGTCGCCATTTTCCTGGTGGAGAATGGACATCCTCAGACCGTTTGTGCATGGGACATATCAAAACAAATTCCTCATCATGGCCGTAGAGTATTTTACCAAATGGATAGAGGCCGAAGCCCTAGCGATAATCACTTCACATAACATCCTTCGTTTCTATAAACGAAACATGCTCACTTGGTTTGGGATAGCACAAGATTTCGTCACGGACAACGGCACCCAGTTCACCGATCAGGGTTTCCAAAGCTTCATAGCCAAACTCATAACCAAGCAACATTTTACCTCGGTCAAACACCCCCAAACCAATGGGAAAGCCGAAGCCACAAATAGGGTCATCTTACGATGACTCAAACGCAGGCTGGGAGAAGCCAAGAGGGGTTGGATCGAAGAACTACACATCGTCCTATGGGCTTATCGAATAATGCCATATTCGACAACTGGCGAGACACCATACCGACTAACCTACAGCACTGAGGTTGTCATCCTGTAGAAACCATGGAGCCATCTAGGCGAACAGAAATGCCCCTCGACAAGGAGATGAACGACGAGGCACTTAGAGATGAGCTCGACCTAGTCGAAGAGATTCTGTCGGGAGCATATCTTCGCGAGGGCACACTAAAACAGCAGCTAGCCCTACGCCATGACAACAAAGTCATAAAGCGCGAATTTTAGGTCGGCAGCTTAGTCTTACGAAGAAACCTAAAGGATTCGCACGAAGGGAAATTGGCCGCAAACTGGGAGGGGCCTTACCGCGTCCAGGGAGCTACGGGCACCGAAGCATATTACCTCGAACAATTAAATGGAGAACCACTACCTCGACCCTGGAATGTTGCGAAGCTAAAACAATATTATAGTTAAGTCTTTCACCTGCTAAGGGCGTTAGCTGTCGACTAACCCTTTTCAACCGACGGAGGGATGAGCTCGACCACGTAGGCGCGTCTAGGTATGGATGTAGCCTCCAATCATTAACAAAAGGAAAGAGGTTGTTCATTTTACGAATAACATCTTAGCCCGACAGGGACACCTCAATCGAGCTCTGCTGTCGAAGTACCCAACTTGGCAGAACACACAGCTCGCGATAGGCAGTTTACGCCACGAGTTTAGGATCCCGGCCGCGACCTTATGCTTGTTCCGCAGATCCCTAATCTGCATCCTCGACACCTCAATATGTGCCGAACAAATATGAGGGTCGAGCACACATCTCCGCATGGAAAACACAAACTTTTGTGGAAACTTATATCGACCACAACAAAGGTCGAACACATATCTCCACACTAAATATACAAATATTCATGGAATAAATAAGTCATAAACAATGACAAACAAAAACAATAATAAGCTAGCATCAGCAAAAACATGAAGGCATTGAACTAAATTAAAGTAATTATAAGTGTCGACCGCTAGAGTCGACGATGTTTGAATATTACAAAAAATTATGGGCACGTAGGCCCAAATACAAATAACAGTTATCAAAAGAAAAACTCGAATCGCTCCTCGGAGTACCCACTTTGACCTCTGGAGAATTAAGAGGAGGAACAACCCAACCATTAACCACCTGGGACAGAACCCCAGTTCCTTCAGTGTTGAGCCCCGAGTTCAACACAGACAGCTGGTTCACGGCAGCTTCGAAACTGTCGGCCAAGGCATCGACGCAGTATGACTCCAATATCTGAATTCGGGTAACGAAATTTGCACGAGTGCGTAAATCAGTTACACTCTCGGGTTCATCCTCCATGGGTGCCATAGCATCCTTCAGATCAGCAACTTCCCTCTCCAGACGCTCCCTTTCGCTCTCCCACAATTCTCTGTCGAGCAGGAGGCAGTCCTTTTCCTCGAGGGCTTTGTCAGCTCTCTCTTTCTCCCCCTCCAGAGCATCAGCCTGTTCCCGAAACATCTCTTCGCTTCGTTCAAGGGCGGTATTTATTTTTTGTGTCTTCGCTTGAAGAGTCACGTTCTCTGATTCCAGTTCCTTGACCCGACTAGAGGAGATGGCGCCTTCACTCGCGAGGACCACGGCCATCTCCGCCATTTTCATCACCCCGACCATACTGGAAGCCAGATGCTTCCTTCCACCTTTGTCATCGAGGCGCCTTATGATGTCAGACTCATTGTCGGACACAGTTATAGGGAAGCCCTCAAAGAAGTCCTTCTCCACAAAATAAGGCGGGAGGCTGAAGGCTCGGGCAGTCGCCCCTCCGGTCACATCAGCAACCCCATCTGCGGGACGACTCCTTTTCCTGCCCAACACAACAGCTTGCTGGTTGGCACTGCGGGTCCCCGATGACCCACTGGATCCTTCCTTGGCCGGCTTGGAAACTGAACCCATGTGTGTAGGTTGATGCGGCTTCACCAACCTCTTGTGGATTTTCTTCTCTTGGGTCAGCTTCAACAGCCTCTCGCGATGTTCCTCTATGTTGCCTGCAAAAACAAAAATGGTATCCTCAGGTCAGCCTCGGAAAAATAAAACAAAAGAAGGAAATAAGTAATATAGTAAAATCAAGCAAGCAAAAACCTAAGAGATCCACAGCCTGTCCGTAAGATCGACACTCAACGAGCACCTTAGTGTTGATCGGGCGCGCTTTGAACATCGTCTCACCATCTTCGTCAAGGATTTTGTATCCTTCCCTCGTGACCCACCTGGAGGGGAAGAAACCGTCGACGAACCAATTGAGTACGTTATAGGCCTCTTCATCTTCGACGCTCATATCACTGATGTAAGTATGGTAAAGCCTGAGACCATGATCATAGTGGCTCGAACACCAGTGGATGGGAAACTTCGAGATTCATCCAATCTCCATATTACTCTCGGCGTCGTAGCACGGTTCTCCATCCTCGTCCACAACGGAAGCCGGGTCAAACATGGCGACCGCAACTATTTTTGTAGAGGGTTCGAAGACACACCACTTGTCTTTAAAGTCACGGGCATAGTCCATGTACATCTTGAACAACCTCTTCAAATGTTTGAGGGAGACCCGGTTATGTTTCCCTCCCCGGGACTGCTGTTGTAGGTGAAAAACCCTGAAGAACGGGGGAATGGTCTCCCCGATCCTCAGGAACCGGCAAGTAAGTTCAAATGCTCGGATGAAGGAAATAACATTGGGATGAAGCTGAGAGGGTTCTAAGTTCAAGTGATTGAGCACCCCCATTTGGAAATCGTTAAATGGAAGTCGAAGTCCCAAGTCTTTGAATACGACCTCGTACATTAGGAAGGCGTCGTGGTTGAACTCTGAGCATATGCGAGCAGTAGAAATCGGCCGCAGGATTTTGAAGTTCCTCTGGAAGCCTTCCTGGTCGCCACCATACTCGACGACAGTATAAGCTTGCCTCCTAGTGTGACTATATATCGAGACTATTCCTCGAGTCACTACACCGACCCAAGCCAAAGCAGGATCGTCGATTGTGTCGACCAAGTTAATGCCCTCCTCGGTTACACTGGTCTCTTTGGTGTCAATATGCTCTGACGATTCGGGAGTGTCGGCCATTTACCTGTAAAGTAGAGAAAACCGGTGAATTCGACAACAAATCCAAATCCACCCTTCCACGACGCATATGAAAAGGATAAGTAACGCCCTACCCAAGTCTACAATCATTCGTGCAAAGAGGAAAATACATGGCTCTCGACCAGTCCATGAAAATCATGCCAGTCTTATAAGACCACACAACGATCATAACGAAAAACACTTTACATGCGAACACTTTTTCATGAATACTCCGGGCACAGGATGAATATAGAAAGCGAGATATGAATTCGCCGGCCAAACTCATGAATCCTTCGGGGATCGCATAAATTTCTCGTGCAAAAATCATGAATTTCACGGGGATATATGAAGATTACAGGGAAAATTCATCTAAATGTCAGTGACAAGATAAATATCGCGGGCTTAGTCACGAATAATACGCCTAAATCCATGAATCCCCCAGGAAAAATCCCCCAGTGGCTAAACCCTACTACTAAAACGGCATCAAATTCAATCTAAACAAAGAATATCACAGGAAATACTTACTTGGAAAAGAATGGATGAAGAACGAAGGTGATAGATGAGGAACACGCGGTGGATTATGCGACAGCGTCAGCGGTTACAGAGAATGGTACAGCGTTGGCAGTAGGGAGAATGAAGAGAGCGAAAATATAAATGTGAATAATGGGCCTTGAGGCGGTATTTATAGAGTTGGCATGGAATGCAAAACATCGCGTCAAGCATCCCAACAACCGCCTTTCTCCTCGACACCTACGCACTCAGATAATGATATCCCCTACTCCCTAGGCCATCATTACAACCCTAAACGTCACGCCATGTTCCCACACCTCGCCTATTTTCTTCTCTCTGTGTTGAGAACGACGTCATCTCGAGTTCATTCCGAACGTTGCTCGGGTAAAACCGTATACCAACAACTTTCTATGTCCATGCACTGAGAGATTCTCGCCGAGTAACACACTTCGTTAAAAGAAGAAGCTAGATTTAAGTCATAGCTCCTTCATCAGAAGCAACGACTTAGGGGGCTCCTGTTCTAGACTAGGCCTGCCCTTGGCCCAACTCTACGTGAGATCCAATCCACGTCGGGCATAATATGTTCCACTCCCCATAAGGAAGCAACCTCACTACACGAGGGGAAAACCCAGTTAGCCTTAGAGAGCTCGCACTCTGGTCAGGATGATCCCGAGGACACCTTCCGACCCTCCTCATCGAAGCCTTATCTCCTCACATGACCTTGCGTCTGGCGGGGAGCATTCCATGACGAGCATAAGCACCTCACGAGCATCCTCCTCATAGGGATGACTATCAACATCTCTGAATATCACGGAGTCTTCGTGGCCCCGAAAAGACCGCATCCATATCCTCCTGGTCTTACAGAGAAAGTCATCCAGGTGAGGGACTACGTGTGGGTCCCCACTACTCACGTAGAACCTGGCAGTCTCCACTTTGGGCCTGCTTGACCAGCCTAATGAGGAGACCTTGGCCCAGCGGTGGGAACTATAAATACCCTCTCTTTTGAGAGGGTCAGGTATTGAACATTTCTTACTCTCATACTTGCTTGCTCATTCTGAAACTTACTTTGGTATCAAAGTGTCTTGCAGATACCCCTCACCTCACTCTCCAGTTCTGCTCGGAGCAAGTTGTGACGGTCCATTCTGGTCAGGTACGATCAGATATGCACATCTGAAGTCATTAAATTGTTTTCAAAACTGCAAACAGAACATCATAACCCATTTTCTAGAAATCCATTAACCACATTTTTCTACTTCAATCCCTTAATTTCTACTACTCACACTTGAATAACCTAGTCATTTCTACTCATCTCCTCATTTCAACTTTTTTCAAGTCATTCCAACACAACTCCAAAGCTCCAAATTTATGTAAGTTTTCGTTGTTCCATTTAATTCAATATGCAATGCTATAGTAGTTTATTAGGTTTCTTAGAATCAATGACATTATATAGATTGCTGTTATAATACTTAAATGTTGTTGTCTGGGTGGAAAAAAAGGTTTTTGGGTGATTAAGGGCAAGTAGAAGAAGTAACTTGTCAATGGCTGTTCGCATGGGGTTTCAGATGTGCACATGCAAAATCCTCCTTGACCAGTTTCGGATGCGCACATCCGAATTCTTGCCTGAGTTGTTTTTTTTTAAAACCATCATATTAACAATTATCATTTTTCAGGAAGATGGCTGACAACTAGGACCCAAACAATCGATTGAGACAAGGCAGACCAAGCCAAACTGCCTCTATTCGGCGAGAGAGAGTCGAATAGCAAGTTAACAGGCCTCGAGGATGGGGATGGAGACGGGTACGAAGGGAGGAATTTCCTGGAGGCTCTACTTCTGCACCGAGGAGTCGCCTATCTCAGGCATCTACCTCTCGTGCGCATGAGGAGATACCAGATGAGGCAGAGGTTCCCCCGGAGTTTAAGGTACCCAAGAGGATGGAGGTACCTGAGAAGGAGAACTAAGACTATCTAGGAGGGCCTTATGACACCTCCCTCTTGATCTACTATCATGATCATGTCGCTCGACATGTTTGGGATGAAGAAGTATATTTTTGGTTGCACTTTTTCATTTTAAAGGTTTACTCAAAAATATAAACTTAACGATTATTATTTTTGTTTGTTTCAGGAACGGTTGTCCATTAAGTCTGTGAATCACTCGCAAAAAATATTTGAATTGTTTATACCTGTCGTTGTTTGGTTCCATGAGGTCGCTGTTGGATCTAGACTTGTCGGACTATGTTGTACTGGTTACAATACTATAAGCCACGACATGCATTGTATATTTGCTGAGAGGTGGCACAAGGAAACGTTGTTTTCCACTTTCGTGTTAGGGAGATGACGATCACACTTGATGACGTTGCTTACTTGCTCCACCTACTTATCAGAGGTAGGTTACTTAACCATCACAAGGTACCACGAGTTGAGGCGGTTGAATGGATGATTAAGTATCTGAGAGTTGATCCATATATGGCAGCTGAGGGCCGCAGAAGCACTAATGAGTCGCATGCAAAGTTCTTCTATATGAAGGAACTATATGAAGAGCATCTGGTTGCAGCAGCAGGGGCCGAGGACGAGGGTGACGGGGTTTTATCCAGTACCACAGAGATTGTGTTTTATGATGTTACTTCATATTTTTTGTTTGTACGTCCCTTTTTATGGACAAAAGTGTCTACTACGTAAATTGACATACCTCTGGTATTTAATGGATCTGAGTACAGTCTGTGAGTGGAGCTGGGTGATCAGTGCATTTTGATGCATATTATTTCATGATTATACTTATGCATTTTCATGGTTTGTTTAACTTATTTTTATATTTTATAGTGTTTTTCTATTTTAGTTTATTTCTACTCTTATTTGATTTTCGCACTTTATTTTCAGCATTAGCAGTCTCCACAAATAAATTCATAACTTGAGCTACGAGAGTCGAAATGAGGCTTGCTACCAGTTGTTGGAAAGCTAAGAGAAAGAGCTACGATTTTCATTTAGAAGTAGAGAACTGAATCGGACTGTAGTAGGGCCATAAAATTCGTTGAAGTTGCAGCATTTTATATTTAAGTTTTGGATCATTTGTTTTGGGCTTGGGTTATGTTTTCGACCCAGTTGGGTTATGAACCAAATCCTTGTCCTTGCTATACCTAGAAGCCGCTACAATAATTTAGTTTTTTGACCTTTTCATTATTCAGAAAAAAATACATTTTGCTTTTACGCTTGAATGAAGAACTAATCATCCAAAGTTGATCTACTGTAATCGTGCTCCGATGCTTTGAGGTTTTTAACTTATCAATTCAATTTTGTTTCTCTTTCAATTCTATTTTATGAAATTGCATTTGCTTAATCTGTTATTTCATGGAATGTCTTGATTAAATTCGTATGATTGTATTCCTAATCTTTAATCGTTGTTTACGTTGCTTAGTCGTTAAATCGCGTTTTATACCGTGTTTGCTTAATTCATGATTGTATTAATCTATTTGCTTAATTCAGAATGGGAATTCAATCTATTTTATATCTATTGCGCTTGTCAATTGATATTGAAATCGAATAGAGGTCGAAGCCGCTTAGAGAATTGGTAAGGTAAAAATCAATGATTAGCAGGAACTTGAAAACAGTAGATCGACTTATTTTTATAATCACTTATTTTAATCACTTATTTCGTGTTATAAATAGATCCTAAAACCAACCTCATTTGACTTCTATTAGTTAATAATAAAATCAAGAATCTTTGCGATACAACTCGAGCCATTGTCGCTATACTGCATTTTACAAAATACTCATTTTTGATCAGTGTGCGACAGCGGATCAAATTGGCGTCGTTGCCGGGGATTCTTATTTTTATTAACTGATATTATAGTCATAGGTTTAGTGTATTTGTTATTTTTTTCTTGGTCTTTTTGTTGTTTTGTTGTGTTTGTTGATTTTCAGGATTACAATTTCGGTTGCAGTACAGTTTTTCAGTCTACCAGGTATGTTTGAAACCTACTGTTTTGATTTGCTCCGAATTTTTTTCAGAAGTTCAGAAAAAATCGACGAACAGTACTCCTTTAGAATAAAATTCTAAAAGATTTTGGCCCTCAAAATCGCAAATTCCTCTTTTTTCTATTTTTAAATAATTTTTTACTGTTTTCATAGTGTCGAAAAAATCCAAAAGAATTCTTAAAATTCTTATTTTTCTTCATTAGTTTAAATTTTATATTTTTGTATTTTTTTGAATTTATTTTAATCGTTTTCTTTCTTTCTATTTGTATCTGCCTGTTTGGGACATAGTTGGTATTTTTGTGTTTATTAATAACATGGCTGAACAAAGAACTTTGAAGCAGTTGGTTGGCCTTGATGTGAGCTATAATGGTTTATGTATTGACTATCCTGCAGCGGATACACCTTTTAAATCGAAATTTGATTTAATACACTTGTTGTCAAAGCTTAATAGTCTTACAGGTGAGGATCCGCATGAGCATCTGAAGGAATTACAGGTTGTGTGCTCAGAACCTTCTGAACCTTCGCTAGAGGATATTGTCAAACAAATGTCTGCAAATAATCTCAAGTATGAACAACAAATAGATTCTACTCTCCAGACTTTGCAAACACAGATTGAACAACTTGCCTCTTTGATGAATATCATGCAACAAGCTCAAGGATCTAACCAACAACCCTTGGAAAAGAATTCTGTTTTTCCAATAGAGTTTCTTTCTGAGACTGTTGATGATACTTGTACTGATTTATTTGCATATGATTTTCCATCATTATCTGATTTTGATGATGATTACTCTTGTGATGTTTGTACTGATATTAAAATTTGCTCTGTTTGTGCTGAAATTGAGGCCGCCTTGCAAGTTGATATTCTTACTGCATATGAGGTTGTAAATGAAGTTGTTCATGTGGAAGAAGCTCTCGATACTCCGGCAGCCCGAAACAAATCATCCATCGAACAACCACCTTCCCGAGAGCTGAAACTAATTCCTGAAAATCTTAAATATGCTTATTTAGAGATGAATGAAAAACTTCCGGTTATAATTTCTTCTAAACTTTATTTTGATCAAGAAAGTAAATTTTTGCAGGTATTGAAGAAGCATAAGAAAGGAATTGGATGGATCTTGGATGATATTTATGATACTAGTCCGTCCATGTGTATGCATAGGATCTCAATTGAAGATGTAACAAATATAATGAGGCAACCCCTCAATTTTTTGATCTTTGGTGTTGTGGAAAAGAAGATCATGTGCCCATTCAACACTTTTACTTATCAAATATTCTTCTTTGATCCTGGAATAAAAGGTGAAGGCACTAATAAAAATTTCAAGTTCAATGCACATTACCCAAAGCTACTCCATGAGAGTCCCACGTTGGAAGAAGAAACTATAGAAGAGATCTCGTTGGGAAAGGCTACTTATGCGATCATCTATCCGCCTTGACTTCTGGGGTGTGTTCTTTCCTCTCTCTCCTCTCTTATTTTATGCTTGTTTCTTTCAATGAGGACAATGTGTGTTTTAAGTGTGGGGGAGAGAATAATTTATTTGTTTTGTTTTCTTTGCTTTTGTTCGTTGTTTTATTTTTAGTTATAAAAAAAATAAAAAAGTATGCATCTTTTTGAAAGTTTTGGGTTATAGATTAATATGAGGTTAGTTGTGGAGACTTGGGAAAAGTTCACAAGATCGGTATCGTCTTAACACTATAAGTCTCATGCACATGGAAGTTAATTTGAATTTTTATTATGACGTAGCCTTGAATTCTCATCTTTTAATAGCTCTTGAGTAGTTTATTTCAGCAGTCAGCACCATCTCACACGCACTATACGCAGGGAAGCCGATGAAAATAAGTGAGTGATTCAAGTTTTATTTGAAAGAAAAAAAGGAAAGAAAAAGGAATACGCCTTCTAAGTTTGGTGACCCTCACCCGGTCACTTAACCCAACGGTCATAGAACCTACAAAAAAAGTTGATAATAAGACTCGTTGTTAGTTGGTTCAGTGGTTTCTGGTGCTGAACTTGGTAGGGTGGATTACGGTATGATCCTCCGCAACTACAACCAAGTAAGCAAAAGGTTATGCCACATAAGTACTAGAACCCCGTGCAAAAAGGATCAGAGTCACTAACCGGTCGCCTTGCTATGAGTGTGTGGAGATAACGGGCTTAATGTGATTGCGCCTGAATGAAAAAGAGCAAAAAGGAGGATGACTAAGTTAGGCTTTGGCATAATAATATGATTCGAATTGGTTTGCTTATTCAAGAGACAAGATTAGTGTTCCTACGATATCCTTAGTGTGCAAGATTAGTACCTATTGATGCAATCTTAACCGAAGAAGAGTTTGTAGCTAAGAATGAGTAGCTGATGATGTTGTTGTGTTTCTTTTGATTTTATTTTGCTCGGAGTGCAAAAGTTCAAGTGTGGGGGAATTTGATCAGTGCATTTTGATGCACATTATTTCATGATTGTACTTATGCATTTCCATGGTTTGTTTAACTTCTTTTTGTATTTTATAGTGTTTTTCTATTTTAGTTTATTTCTACTCTTATTTGATTTTCGCACTTTATTTTCAGCATTAGCAGTCTGCACAAATAAATTCATAACTTGAGCTACGGGAGTCAGAATGAGGCGTGCTACCAGTTGTTGGAAAGCTAAGAGAAAGAGCTACGATTTTCATTCAGAAGTAGAGAGCTGAATTGGATTGTAGTAGGGCCATAAAATTCGTTGAAGTTGCAGCATTTTATATTTAAATTTTGGGTCATTTGTTTTGGGTCTGGGTTATGTTTTCGACCCAGTTGTGTTATGAACCAAATCCTTGTCCTTGATTTACCTAGAAGCCGCTACAATAATTTAGTTTTTTGACCTTTTCATTATTCAGAAAAAAATACATTTTGCTTTTACGCTTGAATGAAGAACTAATCATCCAGAGTTGATCTACTGTAATCGTGCTCCGATGCTTTGAGGTTTTTAACTTATCAATTCAATTTCGTTTCTCTTTCAATTCTATTTTATAAAATTGCATTTGCTTAATCTGTTATTTCATGGAATATCTTGATTAAATTCGTATGATTGTATTCCTAATCTTTAATCATTGTTTACGTTTCTTAGTCGTTACATCGCGTTTTATACCGTGTTTGCTTAATTCACGATTGTATTAATATGTTTGCTTAATTCAGAATGGGAATTCAATATATTTTATATCTATTGCGCTTGTCAATTGGTATTGAAATCGAATAGAGGACGAAGCCGCTTAGAGAATTGGTAAGGTAAAAACCAATGATTAGCAGGAACTTGAAAACAGTAGATCGACTTATTTTTATAATCATGATGGGTATATTCTGCAAGTGCACGGAAATATCGAAGTAATATAAAAGATTGTCGAACCACAGAGACCAATGTCAACCTACTGCAATCTATCGTTACTTTGTAAAGCTAAAGCTAATGAATAATTGGATTTTTAGGGGAAATTAAAGTAGAGGAAAACTAAATCGAACTAAGGGAATAATAATAATAATAATAATAATAATAAAACGGTCGGTATGTAATATAGTGAAACTAAGTGGATTTAATCGAACCTAAGCATATAAAGATGTTTAACTTAGATGGTTCTGTAGAAATTATCAGTTTAAAAACCCTCAACTCACACTTTCGTGGTCTTAATCTCGGATTATACCCCTAAAGCCTTATGCCTGCTCTCGCTAGCCCATAAGTGTTTAGAAAATACTTTTTGAAAACTTAATAAAATCTAATTCGTTTTAAAGCGCTCTCGCTGTATTTAAATCAAATGCCTAACTTTAGCTATCCGGTTAAAACCTCACACTCTCGTGGTCTCGATCCTAACCTATTCTACCTTTTTTACTCTCGTAACAAAAAGATTGATTTTAATTATAAAAAGTCACAGCCAGAAATTAAGTTAATTTGGATTTTAGCTTAGGAACAATTTAATCCATTTAGTTACTATTATCACATCCCGACTCTAGAAAATTAGTTAGTCATGGTACTTGAAACAGACAGACGGGAAATATAATCGGGAAACAATAAAACATTCATGATAAATAAATAACAGTAATTTAACATAAGCAAATTGTATTAAAGTTAAATTAAATGCGATTAAAAACCTGAATAATAATAATATTCCTCAAGCTCCCTCTTCCACAAGTCGGCAAGATTGGAACCTTCAGAATCGGAACTTGAAACGAATTCTGAGGCTAAAAATAAATTCTAACTACAATAGTAATTTCCTAATATTGGAAATAGCTATTAAATGGTAAGAGGGAAATAAAACAAGAACATAAAAATGCAAACTGATGGTTCGTAAATTTGACAGGGCTTCCGCAAGAAATTCTATAAAAAACCCTCCCCCTCCTTCATTGAAATCTCTCCTATTTATAGAGGGGAAATTGACAGTTGAAACAAGAACGTGGACTGCATTTCAATTGTGGAGAAAAATCAGGACTGGGCGTTTTTGAGGTTGAGAGATTGTAGGAGTATTTAAAAAATCCTTCCATTACGTTGCCCATGTCTCCACGTTCTCCATAACGTTAGTTTTAAGCGTGTGACGGTCGTAAGGCTAAGGTGACTGTCGTAAGACGCTTAAATAGCGTGTTACGTTCGTCAATGCTGTGTGACGAGCACTCTTCATGAACTACACGTGTTACGGTCGTCACACTCCCATGACGACCGTCACAGCATCAAAATCTGCAGAATTTTGCAGATTTGTTCCTTTTCTTCTGATTTTCATGTTAACTTTCTTCCTATGATCTTTTTTCACTAAATTGACTTGAAACATGTTGTACCTGTGAAAAGACATAAAAACTCATAACAATCGGAAGTTAAATGGATTAATGTAGTATGAAAACAGACTAAAAACATAGCAATTATATGATACGATTTCTCGTTATCAAATTCCCCCATACTTAAACCTTTGCTTGTCCTCAAGCAAATAATCATTTAGAAAGATCGGACAAGTTTTATCATACGCACATGCATAACATACCTTTGGTTTTCAAAACAATTACGGGAAATCAATTGTTAGTTCGGCCGATACTTAAGTAAAACATTAGTGATACGCTAATGACACAAGCAATAAGCTAAGTCGTGGACTTTCATTTTAAACAAACTGTCCAATAATTCTGTTATAATTCTACCCAGAGTCTCTTGTACCTATTTCACCCGGTTTGTTCTAGCGCAATAACATTAAGCCTTTTGTCTTAGCACGCACGTAGTGGAGTAACCGGTTAGTGACTTTGATCCTTTTAGCACGGGGTATGGTACACGAATGTGGCAACCCTACATATATTATCCAAATTGGAGGTTGTAGGGGATCGAGCCGTAGCACGCCCTACCAAGTTCAGAACCAGATACCTCTGAACCAACCAACAATGGACTCCTTCATTGTTTGCTCATCTCGTATATGCGACCTTGTATTTTGGTGCAAATTTTCCTTTTTAGCAGCGAGATAAGAAGGACATTTCATTGATTAGGCATCAAACACTTATATTCATCGGCTCCCCACGTGGTTTGTGTCAAGACGGTGTTGACTGCTAGTATAAACTACTAGGGGTTACTTTAGAACTAAAACTCAAGATATAGGTATAACGGTTATAGAAACGGATCGCGTAAGTAGGAATTCTAAGGTGTCATAACCGTATCGATCTTGTTGAATCGTTCTCGGCTTCTTAACTAGGATTTCGTTAAGGTAGGTATGTCGGGCTATGCGAAGATAAAGCAAAAAAATTTCGGTATGGCTAAATAAAGTGGAGAAGAATTGAAACTTAGATATATCGTAAAAAAATTACTTGTTTAATGGAAAATGTAAAGGTACCTCTCCCACACTATATCCGACATTGTCCTCAATGTTTTGATAAAAGATGGAAACAGAAAAGATAGAACCTATATGAATGCTATTGATGGGCTATCACAACCAAATACACTTTGCATCCAGAGGAAGTACCTTTTCCTATCGTACTAATCAACAGTGCCACCACCAGCAGCGACATTCGTAGGAATGTGCGTGGGCACCGGCTCATCTTCGAGATGTTCATCTATAAATTTTCTGCCTAGAGTTGGCCGATACGTGAGGAGCAATCCATATCTTCATTTTCTGCAAATTCAGACAATAAAAACAAAACATTAAATTAAAAGCTTGTGGGTTGCCTCACACGCAGCGCTTTGTTTAACGTTGATAGCTCGACCGCTCAGGAGTGCAAGCACTCATGGTGGTTCTCTCGAGAATGACTCCTCGGTTGAACTTTTAGTAATCATCGTTTCCATGGCCACTTATCAAGCCATCTCACATATCCCTCACCTTTTCTTTTCTTTCTTTTGCAGGGTAGTGCATTCTTTTGAACTTGTGGTGGTGGTTCTGGATCTATCCTAAGTATCCTATTTTCATGTTTGGGCTTTGTGATTTCATCCACCACCTCAAAGGTTAACCTTACCCTCTTAACAACAATTATATCCCTAGTTTCACGGTCCTCTAATTTTCTCTTTTTATGCAAGACTTCCAACAAGGGTGCATTAGTGTGGATATTTTCCAATACCTCCACATATGTTTTAGATTGGGAGTCTATCTGAGCTTCCATAAAACTTTTTGGGAAAGGAATCAGTGGGGTATATGGATGAGGAACAACAATAGGTGCTTCCTTGTCTACCTCTTCTACAACCTCCCTTTTAGATGGTGTTGGAGGATTTTTCTCAATCTTTACTCTTTTCTCATCTGAACTCTCCTTAACCACATCATCACTCTCCTCAACCTCATTATCACTCTCCTTAGGATTTTCAACTTGTTTTTCACTACTGGTTGTTACAACATCCAATTTAACCTCAGGGAAGGGTCCTAGAGGGTTTTGTTCAAGCTGGGAGATTTGAGTCTCTAAGGCTATGTTGTGAGTCGCGAGCGACTCAACCACAGTGGTCAGTTGCCTAAGGTTTTCACTGTTTTGAAGACTTTGTTTTCTAAACTCTTCGTTCTGGACAGTTTGTGTCTCTACAAAGTGATCCATAAGAGATTCTAACCTAGAGTGAATTAGCGTCGCGTCAGAATCCTCCATTGATGTTTCGAAGTTGAAATCATGCGATTCTACTGATTCTTCAAAGTGAGTTAGAGTCACATTTTGTGTTTCCACAAAGCGCTTTGTCATCATTGGTATTTCATTAAAATTTTCCATTAATATTTCGAGGTCGGATTTATAGGATACTTGCGTCTCCTCAAAATATTGGGTGTAGTGATTGTAGGGGAAATTTGGTTGAGGATAAGTTTGGTTGGAATTATAATATCCTTGCGATTCCTCAAAATTTTGGGATTGATAGTTGGAAAGGTAATTCGGGTGAGAATGAGTTTGTGACGCATTGAAATTCTCCAATAGTATTTCGAGGTCGGATTTATAGGATTCTTGCGATTCCTCGAAATACTCGGAGTGGGAGTTGTAGAAAAAATTTGGGTGATACATAGTAATTGGGACAAGAATGCCTTAGTCTATACGATGCAACAACGGAATAACAATATTGACTGTTGGTCCCCGACAACGGCGCCAAAAACTTGATGGGTATATTCCGCAAGTGCACGGAAATATCGAAGTAATATAAATGATTGTCGAACCACAGAGACCAATGTCAACCTACTGCAATCTATCATTACTTTGTAAAGCTAAGGCTAATGAATAATTGGATTTTTGGGGGAAATTAAAGTAGAGGAAAACTAAATCGAACTAAGGGAATAATAATAATAATAATAATAATAATAATAATAATAATAATAATAATAATAATAATAATAATAAAAACGGTCGGTATGTAATATAGTGAAACTAAGTGGATTTAATCGAACCTAAGCATATAAAGATGTTTAACTTAGATGGTTCTGTAGAAATTATCAGTTTAAAAACCCTCAACTCGCACTTTCGTGGTCTTATCTCGGATTATACCCCTAAAGCCTTATGCCTGCTCTCGCTAGCCCATAAGTGTTTAGAAAATACTTTTTGAAAACTTAATAAAATCTAATTCGTTTTAAAGCGCTCTCGCTGTATTTAAATCAAATGCCTAACTTTAGCTATCCGGTTAAAACCTCACACTCTCGTGGTCTCGATCCTAACCTATTCTACCTTTTTTACTCTCGTAACAAAAAGATTGATTTTAATTATAAAAAGTCACAGCCAGAAATTAAGTTAATTTGGATTTTAGCTTAGGAACAATTTAATCCATTTAGTTACTATTATCACATCCCGACTCTAGAAAATTAGCTAGTCATGGTACTTGAAACAGACAGACAGGAAATATAATCGGGAAACAATAAAACATTCAAGATAAATAAATAACAGTAATTTAACATAAGCAAATTGTATTAAAGTTAAATTAAATGCGATTAAAAACCTTAATAATAATATTATTCCTCAAGCTCCCTCTTCCACAAGTCGGCAAGATTGGAACCTTCGGAATCGGAACTTGAAACGAATTCTGAGGCTAAAAATAAATTCTAACTACAATAGCAATTTCCTAATATTGGAAATAGCTATTAAATGGTAAGAGGGAAATAAAACAAGAACATAAAAATGCAAACTGATGGTTCGTAAATTTGACAGGGCTTCCGCAAGAAATTCTGTAAAAAACCCTCCCCCTCCTTCATTGAAATCTCTCCTATTTATAGAGGGGAAATTGACAGTTGAAACAAGAACGTGGACTGCACTTCAATTGTGGAGAAAAATTAGGACTGGGCGTTTTTGAGGTTGAGAGATTGTAAGAGTATTTGAAAAATCCTTCCATTACGTTGCCCACGTCTCCACGTTCTCCATAATGTTAGTTTTAAGCGTGTGACGGTCGTAAGGCTAAGGTGACGGTCGTAAGACACTTAAATAGCGCGTTATGTTCGTCAATGCTGTGTGACGAGCACTCTTCATGAACTACGCGTGTTACGGTCATCACACTCCCATGACGACCGTCACAGCATCAAAATCTGTAGAATTTTGCAGATTTGTTCATTTTCTTCTAATTTTCATGTTAACTTTCTTCCTATGATCTTTTTTCACTAAATTGACTTGAAACATGTTGTACCTGTAAAAAGACATAAAAAATCATAACAATCAGGAGTTAAATGGATTAATGTAGTATGAAAACAGACTAAAAACATAGCAATTATACGATATGATTTCTCGTTATCAAATTCCCCCATACTTAAACCTTTGATTGTCCTCAAGCAAATAATCATTTAGAAAGATTGGACAAGTTTTATCATATGCACATGCATAACATACCTTTGGTTTTCAAAACAATTACGGGAAATCAATTGTTAGTTCGACCGATACTTAAGTAAAACATTAGCGATACGCTAATGACACAAGCAATAAGCTAAGTCGTGGACTTTCATTTTAAACAAACTGTCCAATAATTCTGTTATAATTCTACCCAAAGTCTCTTGTACCTATTTCACCCGGTTTGTTCTAGCGCAATCACATTAAGCCCTTTGTCTTAGCACGCACGTAGTGGAGTAATCGGTTAGTGACTTTGGTCCTTTTAGCACGGGGTCTAGTACACGAATGTGGGAACCCTACATATATTATCCAAATTGGAGGTTGTGGGGGATCGAGCCATAGCACGCCCTACCAAGTTCAGAACCAGATACCTCTGAACCAACCAACAATGGACTCCTTCATTGTTTGCTCATCTCGTATATGCGACCTTGTATTTTGGTGCAAATTTTCCTTTTTAGCAGCGAGATAAGAAGGACATTTCATTGATTAGGCATCAAACACTTATATTCATCGGCTCCCCACGTGGTTTGTGTCAAGACGGTGTTGACTGCTAGTATAAACTACTAGGGGTTACTTTAGAACTAAAACTCAAGATATAGGTATAACGGTTATAGAAACAGATCGCGTAAGTAGGAAGTCTAAGGTGTCATAACCGTATCGATCTTGTTGAATCGTTCTCGGCTTCTTAACTAGGATTTCGTTAAGGTAGGTATGTCGGGCTATGCGAAGATAAAGCAAAAAAAAATCGGTATGGCTAAATAAAGCGGAGAAGAATTGAAACTTAGAAATATCGTAAAAAATTACTTTTTTAATGGAAAATGGAAAGGTACCTCTCCCACACTATATTCGACATTGTCCTCAATGTTTTGATAAAAGATGGAAACAGAAAAGATAGAACCTATATGAATGTTATTGATGGGCTATCACAACCAAATCCACTTTGCATCCAGAGGAAGTACCTTTTCCTATCGTACTAATCAACAGTGTCACCACCACCAGCGACATTCGTAGGAATGTGCGTGGGCACCGGCTCATCTTCGAGATGTTCATCTATAAATTTTCCGCCTAGAGTTGGCCGATACGTGAGGAGCAATCCATATCTTCAACTTCTGCAAATTCAGATGATAAAAACAAAACATCAAATTAAAAGCTTGTGGGTTGCCTCCCACGTAGCGCTTTGTTTAACGTGGATAGCTCGACGGCTCAGGAGTGAAATCACTTATGGTGGTTCTCTCGAGAATGACTCCTCGGTTGATCTTTTAGTAATCATCATTTTCCATGGCCACTTATCAAGCCATCTCACATATCCCTCACCTTTTCTTTTCTTTCTTTTGTGGGGTAGTGCATTCTTTTGAACTTGTGGTGGTGGTTCTGGATCTATCCTAAGTATCCTATTTTCAAGTTTGGGCTTAGTGATTTCATCCACCACCTCAAAGGTTAACCTTACCCTCTTAACAACAATTATATCCCTAGTTTCACGGTCCTCTAATTTTCTCTTTTTATGCAAGACTTCCAACAAGGGTGCATTAGTGTGGATATTTTCCAATACCTCCACATGTGTTTTAGATTGGGAGTCTATCTGAGCTTCCATAAAACTTTTTGGGAAAGGAATCGGTGGGGTATGTGGATGAGGAACAACAATAGATGCTTGCTTCTCTACCTCTTCTACAACCTCCTTTTTAGATGGTGTTGGAGGATTTTTCTCAATCTTTACTCTTTTCTCGTCTGAACTCTCCTCAACCACATCATCACTCTCCTCAACCTCATTATCACTCTCCTTAGGATTTTCAACTTGTTTTTCACTACTGGTTGTTACAACATCCAATTTATCCTCAGGCAAGGGTCCTAGAGGGTTTTGTTCAAGCTGGGAGATTTGAGTCTCTAAGGCTATGTTGTGAGTCGCGAGCGACTCAACCACAGTGGTCAGTTACCTAAGGTTTTCACTGTTTTGAATACTTTGTTTTCTAAACTCTTCGTTCTGGACAGTTTGTGTCTCTACAAAGTGCTCCATAAGAGATTCTAACCTAGAGTGAATTAGCGTCGCGTCAGAATCCTCCATTGATGTTTCGAAGTTGAAATCATGCGATTCTTCTGATTCTTCAAAGTGACTTAGAGTCGCATTTTGTGTTTCCACAAAGCGCTTTGTCATCATTGATATTTCATTAAAATTTTCCATTAATATTTTGAGATCGGATTTATAGGATACTTGCGTCTCCTTGAAATATTGAGTGTAGTGATTGTAGGGGAAATTTGGTTGAGGATAAGTTTGGTTGGAATTATAATATTCTTGCGATTCCTCAAAATTTTGGGATTGATAGTTGGAAAGGTAATTCGGGTGAGAATGAGTTTGTGACGCATTGAAATTATCCAATAGTATTTCGAGGTCGGATTTATAGGATTCTTGTGATTCCTCGAAATACTCGGAGTGGGAGTTGTAGAAAAAATTTGGGTGATACATAGTAATTGGGACAAGAATGCCTTAGTCTATATGGTGCAACAACGGAATAACAATATTGACTGTTGGTCCCCGGCAACGGAGCCAAAAACTTGATGGGTATATTCCACAAGTGCACGGAAATATCGAAGTAATATAAAAGATTGTCGAACCACAGACCAATGTCAACCTACTGCAATCTATCGCTACTTTGTAAAGCTAAGGCTAATGAATAATTGGATTTTGGGGGGAAATTAAAGTAGAGGAAAACTAAATCGAACTAAGGCAATAATAATAATATTAAAACGTTCGGTATGTAATATAGTGAAACTAAGTGGATTTAATCGAACCTAAGCATATAAAGATGTTTAACTTAGATGGTTCTGTAGAAATTATCAGTTTAAAAACCCTCAACTCACACTTTCGTGGTCTTATCTCGAATTATACCCCTAAAGCCTTATGCCTGCTCTCGCTAGCCCATAAGTGTTTAGAAAATACTTTTTGAAAACTTAATAAAATCTAATTCGTTTTAAAGCGCTCTCGCTGTATTTAAATCAAATGCCTAACTTTAGCTATCTGGTTAAAACCTCACATTCTCGTGGTCTCGATCCTAACCTATTCTATCTTTTTTACTCTCGTAACAAAAAGATTGATTTTAATTATAAAAAGTCACAGCCAGAAATTAAGTTAATTTAGAATTTAGCTTAGGAACAATTTAATCCATTTAGTTACTATTATCACATCCCGACTCTAGAAAATTAGCTAGTCATGGTACTTGAAACAGACAGACAGGAAATATATTCGGGAAACAATAAAACATTCAAGATAAATAAATAACAGTAATTTAACATAAGCAAATTGTATTAAAGTTAAATTAAATGCGATTAAAAACCTGAATTATAATATTATTCCTCAAGCTCCCTCTTCCACAAGTCGGCAAGATTGGAACCTTCGGAATCGGAACTTGAAACGAATTTTGAGGCTAAAAATAAATTCTAACTACAATAGCAATTTCCTAATGTTGGAAATAGCTATTAAATGGTAAGAGGGAAATAAAACAAGAACATAAAAATGCAAACTGATGGTTCGTAAATTTGCCAGGGCTTCCGCAAGAAATTCTGTAAAAAACCCTCCCCCTCCTTCATTGAAATATCTCCTATTTATAGAGGAGAAATTGATAGTTGAAACAAGAACGTGGACTGCACTTCAATTGTGGAGAAAAATCAGGACTGGGCGTTTTTGAGGTTGAGAGATTGTATGAGTATTTGAAAAATCCTTCCATTACGTTGCCCACGTCTCCACGTTCTCCATAACGTTAGTTTTAAGCGTGTAACGGTCGTAAGGCTAAGGTGACGGTCGTAAGACGCTTAAATAGCGCGTTACGTTCGTCAATGCTGTGTGACGAGCACTCTTCATGAACTACGCGCGTTACGGTCGTCACACTCCCATGACGACCGTCACAACATCAAAATCTGCAGAATTTTGCAGATTTGTTCCTTTTCTTCTGATTTTCATGTTAACTTTCTTCCTATGATCTTTTTTCACTAAATTGACTTGAAACATGTTGTACCTGTGAAAAGACATAAAAACTCAGAACAATTGGGAGTTAAATGGATTAATGTAGTATGAAAACAGACGAAAAACATAGCAATTATACGATACGATTTCTCGTTATCAAATCACTTATTTTAATCACTTATTTCGTGTTATAAATCGATCCTAAAACCAACCCCCATTCGACTTCTATTAGTTAATAATAAAATCAAGAATCCTTGCGATACGACTCGAGCCATTGTTGCTATACTGCATTTTACAAAATACTCATTTTTGATCTGTGTGCGACAGCGGATCACTGGGAGACCTCCATTTTGGTATACCTCTACCAGAAACTGAATGAAGTTTCAAACTGGAGGACGAGACAGCTCATTAAATCTTGCACACTCCTCACGGTACCTTTCATTTTAACTATTAACGTTAATTTGTTTTTTATAATTTGTACTTACATATTATCTAATTGTTGTTTCAGAGCTGAATAATCTCCCACTTCCACCGCATCTATGGTTTCGAGCGTGATTCGGCTTTTACTGACGACATGCTGATGGCTGCAAAGTATGTCCTCCATAGAGGAAATCATAAAGTGTTGCCTTACCAGGTGTATCTTGATCATACTAATTATGATGACATTAAATGGACCCATTCGAGGATTACACGAATGTTGTTCCATTCGATCCCATCTCATCATACTCTGGGTGGCTAGCATGTGGATCAAATCTTATGGTCATGTATCTTCCAGAGCGGTGTATCCGACAATTTAGGTATATGTGAAGAAGATACTGAGATCTCCTTTTAAGCCTGCTCCCTACACCATGATTCAGCGGGAACTCGATGACATCTTTCAGGATTAGGAGAATCATTTGGTGCCACAGAAGTGTCTGAAGATACCGGCATCCCAGAGTTAGCATTGTGTAGAGGGTTACATGACATGGTTCTTTAACGTGCCACACCCTATCATGACACCAGATGGTTCTGGACGCCCACCTAGACCAACTCATGAGGAGCTCTTAGAGAACCAGCAGACCGAGAATGACCATGCCACTGATCTCTTGTCGATCTGTCAAAGCACCCACCTTCTTGGGCAAGAGGCATTGAATTCTAGAATTATCGAGATGAGTGGTCTTGAGGCGGTTGTCATCGTTGAGAGGATGGTTAGGAAGACATTCAGTGCGGCGCAATATAGAAGGCAGGGGAGGTCGCAAGGGGTTAGGATTAGGCAATACGTAGTAGCAGTAGTCTATGTTATATTTTGTTTTTTGTAACTAATGTAATATTTTGACATTACGCAATTTCTAAACAACTTATGCACTAAATTATGTTTTCCTATGTCTGAAAATATAATCTAATTTTTATGTCTGTATTGTTATGTTCATTTCATTTTTCTTTTAAATTGTATCATTTTTTTGTCCGTTTGTCCGATATAGGTAATGTTGATGTTTTAAACAAAAATGACACAAATAGAAGAAGTTTTTGGTATGCGTATCCGAAACTTTTGTTGATATAATCTCAGATGATTTCGAATATGTATATCTGAAACAACCTCTAAAATTTTAAATTCAACGTTTAAGTGATTAAAACATGGAAAAAAAAAATTCCGAATATACACATCAAAAACAAAAGTGCATTCAAATATACATATCCGAATAATATTTTTATTTTTTCAAACGTTTTCAACATTTCGTGTAAACAGAAGTTTCCTTAATTAAAATATTGGATTAATTAATTAAACAGATAAGATTGAAATTATCTAAATCCCTCCCACGAGGGAGACCCGTATAAAAGTCAGACACGACATCTAACAATCCTCTTGCATAGTGCATCGCATTCACATGGAACACTTTCAACTAATATAAATGTGACTCCGGCGTCAAACCACAACATATAACTCATTACACACTTCCAAGTTTCTCTTCTCTGACTTTGCTGCTTTGAGTGTTGAAATAACCTTAAGGGTATACCATCGTCTCTATTATCTCATTTCTTCTCCCAATCCTAGTTTTTAGGTTTATTGGATAAAAAAATTAATATTTTAATTCATATAATCCAATTCAGATTAATAGGCGTACATATAGTTGTGCGGTAATAAGATACACACATGAAGCAGACAAGATGCTAATAAGTTCAAACTACTGTGAATATTCTCAAATACAAATTTGTCCAAGTTAATACTAACAGCATAAAGATATTTGGTTATACAAAAGGTCCATGCATTCATCAGATTGCAGGATAAATTTTCAAAGCAAATGAAATCTCTAGTCAAAAAGGCAACACATAATCAGAGTCAAAACATCAGAGTGCACTTCTACTGCTATTTTTAATATCGGTGTCTACTCCGGTCCCGATCTCGCCCATAATCCCTGTCTCGATCTCTTCCTCTGTCCCTCTCTCTATTCCGACTGCTTTGCCTCTCCTTCTCGATTGGCTCTCTGCTTCTCTGCTCTCCACCATCACGGTCCCTTCCCCTGTCTCTGCTTTTTTCTGTAGCATCTCTGTGAATCCCTGTCATAGGTGTTATAAAGAGTAAGTTGGTTATAGCAGGTTGAACCAATTCAGAATTTCATACAAACATGATCACATATCAGAGTGACACAATAACTTGTGGAACATTTTTTGCAAATTGGACATCTTAGGCATAACTTGAATCTACGATCTCTAGTAGAGATTCTCTACATAGGACACAAGAATATATGGCAACACTGTAGTATTATTTTTAGAATGCTCCAAAACCAACAGCCAGTGGAATTTAGTTTTATGCATGGCCATCAAACCCGAGTCAGACAATCAATCAGTACATATACATAAATACGTTAAGACAAATAATAATTGGTTTGGAAATAGTATGCAGGTTTAAATCTAAAAAGATGCAACCAACCTGTTGCAAAAAAATGTTAAAAAGGAATGACTAAAATAAATAACAAAAGTATAATAGGATAACATGAAAGTATTTGACAATGTTAATTCCTCTACGGCCATAATGGGAAAACTGAAAACTGTGATGGAGAAGGGAAAGAAGGGTGGGTGCGGTTATAGAGCTTGACAAGTCTGCAAAGTTGCAGCTTCAGCTTTCTCTTTAACATTTAAAGGCGACAAATAATTCCAGGTATGCAACATTACCTAGATCCTCAACCTCCCAACCAGCACGCCCTGAACCAGGAAGCACTCGTGCAGCTTCAGATTGCTGTGTTTTGGCACGGAATTTCTTCTTAAGGTTTCCAAATTCATCATACAGCTCACCATCATCCTGGTGGTAGAAAAACAAATCATAAACCAGAGTCATTTAAATATATACCCCCGCTGTCCCAATTTATAAGCCAAAAAAAATAAACTCATTTTTTGTCCCAAATTATAAGGAAAAAAATCAACTTTAACTATACTTAATCACTTTGTAGCAAAAATGTATCTTTTTCAATGTAAAATTAAGTGCAATGAAAATTATTTTTACATCTTCCTATGAAACTTATTCCAAAGAAAAAACAAAAAGTCATACTCCAAATTGTTATGTTTTGGTTTTCTTAATAAGTCATACTCTAAATCCTGCCTACATTAGCTTTGTTATGATAAAATGAGAGGGTTGTGTTAAGCAGTCGGCAGCCAACGTAATACTTTGTCGAATCTCTATGACATGGATCAATATTATAATTTGGGACAGAGGAAGTATATTTATAGCATGCATGGTCTTAAAATAATCTTACTTCAGCCTGCCGCCTACGACGTTTAGTTTCTTCAATTTCCTCTTCATCAAGCTCTTTATACCCTCCAGCCCGCCCTCCTCTGTTTAATTAGAAAATAACCTGAGTTAGAAAACAACAACAACCAAGCCTTATCCCATTAAGTGGTTCGGCTGAGTTAGAAAAGTAAGGTTAAACCATATAAGGAGTGGTGCATCCCCATATATAGAGGTTGGTGTTTAGTCCTTTGGTGTCGAGTTTATTGTTCATAATATTCATCATCATCATCATCATCATCATCATCATAATAATAATAATAATATTAAGTTTTCACTATTTATCTTCTCCTTCTTTTAACCAAACTGCACGACTTCAAAAAAGACTAAGAAAAAGATAGGTTAAACCATTATGAGATATTAACTTAAGGTTTATCATTGGACTTAATCCGTGGCAGGACATTATAGTGTTGTTTGATCAATGTAGCCAACCCAACAGGTGGTAAAAGACTTTCATTGTTATTTTGTTGAGTTCCTAATTTGAAACTTAGTGTCTCTAGGGAAGAAATAGTTCACAATTTCCCCTAAACAAAATGCAATACAATTTGCAAAAAGAGGTTAGAGGGGGAAACCACACCTACATACTGTGAAACAAATGAAATGGACATTTACCGTGAAAAAGATTGTATACTTAGCGATTTTATGTTTTAAAACTTGCTTTACGAATTACAGCTTTTAACTTGGTTATCATTTATCTTTTAAAATGTAAAGAAGTTGTATGAGTCTTCATAGCCATTCAGAGGTGTCACTGATAGTACATACTTGAAGGTACACAAAGAATTAAATATAATACCTTACACCACCCTCGTTGTGCCCAGGCTTATTTGTATTGCAAATATTGCATTTTAACCGCTTTGCCCAATTGATATTGCCACACCTATGCAACAAAAAAAGACAAAAAGATAAATCAGTACATTAAGACTTTCAATTAAAAACCATTCAAAAAGAAAAAAAATTTGATATAAAATAAAAATCCTGAACAAACCACATCATGCATGTTAATTCCAAGTTTAACGTCAGGTACAAGTATAGCAGCCTCAGCCTAACGTTCAGTTGAGTAGAGCAAGACTCATTCAAATGAATTAAACTAATGATGATATAACTGACAATGAGCCCAAATCATATAGCCAGCTTGCAATAAAGACTCAAGTTCCAAAAATATACAATCTTAACCCCATATTTGCTACAACAACTGCAATCAAAATGCAAAATCAACTGCCATAACCCACAAGGACAGAAGAGACAGAGGATATAGAGGTTGAGTAGGGGAGGAGTTACCAACAACGTCAAAGAAGTTATCAAGCTCACCTCAACGTCATCTTACCCGGTGCCAAAGCTCTAACCCATCGTCATATTGTTAACAGCCTACAACCACTTATTGTCTGTAAACTGTAACAGAATCAGTTGGCCTTATGTGACTTTAAGTTTGGAAAGGTCACTAGATTTACGCTCAATCACATCTCACATGATGATTGCTTCCTTTAAATTCATAGAGAACTAGAATAGCAGAAGAAGGAATGATAGATTGGGTTGGTATGTGCCTAAATTAGTACTAAAGGCAAAAAGGAATGCAATTTGGCTAATATATAACTTTTCCTTACAAAATTAACAAACATGATGCAGCCAACCATGCAAAGTGCAAAGTTAGGAGATATAAATCAAAGAAAACAGCTAGCATTAACTCCTGTTTGAGCCATGTTCATTTCATTCACAAGAGTATGTTGTGTTTTTGTGTTACACATGTACAAACATAAATCTCACCATCATATTCAATTTACACATGGTTTAAATGTTCGCCGACACTAAGTCCAACATGATATAGCACTACAGTAACCCAATTGATGAGTCGGAGCAACATGTCTATTAAATTGTAAGATATTTATACATGCAAAATGATATCAGTAAAATATTAAAATTTGAATGGAAAAAACAAAAATTAAAATGAAACCAAGTATAAGTAAATCACACACACAAAAAGAATGTGGGAACAATATGACAAAATCGTACATTGGACAAGACCAGTCATTGGGACCAAATAGTCCTGCAGTTGCACCTGCTGGACGGCCAATACCCCCAGGATCTTGCCCAGAACGTCCCCTGCCACGGCCACCTCCTCCTGCAACACCAGAAGCACCAGCAGGGCGTGCACTTCCACAGCGATTACACGCACCACGAAAAGCAAAATTCACATTGGAGCAACTGCAATGATAAGAAAAATGTTTTGATCTTCCTGCACCAAAAAAAAACTACTACGACTGAAACAGTGCCTAAAAGAGCAAGAAAGAGCTGCTCACCAATCTCATATCACAGACCTTGTATTCGGACACATCCAATCGCCCTCTTGTTGCCATGGTTTGCTAGAAGCATCAATTTGACCTATACCTCCTCCATTAACACCATTAACATCAGTTTCAGTTTCTTCTGGTCCAACAACATCACCAGCAACAACCGGATCTGCTATTGAATTATAAGTTTGGTCATCCTTGTTTTTTGACTCAGCTATATAAACTCCAATTGCATTGCCATGAAAATCTTTGTTGTTAAACCATTCAACAGCAGCCACGGCAGCATGTGGATCCTCATATGTCACGGTAGCATCTCCCTTTGGTTCATTAGTCTCTTTGTCTCGATATAACCATATTTTAGGTCTTCCTGTACGTTTATCTTTCTGCAAAACATGAATTGTAAATGAAAAATGACTGATAATTTGGAAATAGAAGGTGACGCAGAAAAACAGAACCACGTAAAGAGGAAAATGAAATGCAACAAAAAACAAATCAATCATTTAGGAATCCCAAATCCCAAATAAAGTCCTCACTTTGCAAGGACAAAAAAATCATTCAAGTAATCACATCTTACATAAAAAAAATGACTTTCCAAACTGATCAGGATAAAGTCCCAAACATTACCAAAACCCTGATAAAATTTCATTTCCTAAAAAAATGAAAATTGGACAATAACATAGCATCATTTTGAAGGATAGCTGCAGGCTCAATACCTTTATTACTCCAATGGTACCAAAATATTCAGCCAACATATTATCGTCGGTCCCATGAGGCAGGTTGCATACATAGATAGACCCATTAGAAGGAGCAAATTTTCCAGGAATGCTTGCCATGGAATCTCAATCTCATGAAATAAAAAAGCAACAAGAACCAGCACAGAGCTCTGAAAAAACAAACAATACACATCATTTCTTTTAAACAGTATAAAAACTAAAAACAATATTGCAAAAGAAGCAAGATTATTTATTGCATATCTTGAAAAAAATAGCGATTTGATCAAATTCCGCTACACAACAGTGCTGCTATAACTTGTATGGTAATGCAATCGGAGATGAAGCAAAAACGAATGAAGTAAATCAGCAATTTGAGAGACGGACGATAATGTTTCGATGAAATAAACAGAATGAAACGAAGAGACTGAGAGAGATGAAGAGGGAAGAAGAGTTTACCGCGGCGCGTGACGGAGAGAAGCACGCGCTTTGCTATGTTCTTCTCCGATGGATAGATCTGCGATTTATCGCTCCGTCTACAGTCTCTGCTCTTTTCCTCCACCTCCTCGATAATCCTTAATTCTTATTTCTTTTTTTTTTATTCGGGTTCCTTTTTATTTTGCGTATAACTGGTTATCTCTACGGGCATTCTCGTTTTAGTTTTACTTTCACTTTCACCGCATTTTCTTTTCAGGCATTGTCGATTTAAAATATTTTTAGTGCATCACAACAACCTTTAAAAGTAAATATTTTATATGTAATTTTAAAAAATAAATAAATTTTTATAAAAATTAATGGTTATGATTTTACTGACATTTTATATTGTTGGTGTATTTTCATTAAATTATTTTTTTTATTTATGTATAGTTTTTTTTAAACAACATTTTAATTATTTTGAGTTATATTTGAATTAATAAAATTTAATAAAGATAAAAAACTAAACTTATAAAAGTGTAATTTTTAAATATTCAAAGATAACATATTAGGATGTATTTAATTTCATTTGTAAAAGCGCAAATATCTATCGTATAAGAAAATTTAGGGTTTTGGAAAATATTTTTCTACCATTTTCTCTTATTCCGCCACTTCTCTAAAATGATGCCATATAATTCTATTTCAATTATATAGTTGTTGTTTTTTTTTGTCTTTGATCATTAGGTTGGAACAGATGGATGATGTCACTTGGTCTCATTTAAATTTCATATTACTACTTTCTCTTCTTTCAGTGTTACTTTAGTTCAAATTTAAAAAAAAATTAAGAATCTTTGGTCTCTCTCTCACTCTCAACAATGGACCGAAGGTCCTTCTTCTTCCTCTTTGTCAACCTTTTCCCTCTTCTTCTTCTTCCTCTACCTCAATCTTCATTATGTAACAACATCATCACCATCATTTTCTCTCTCTTTTGGTATATTTGTATCACACCAAAATAATAATAGTGTGCAAATCGGTTTACGGTGTACGAATAAGTTGGATTGTGATTTTAAGGTTTCATTTATTTTTCCTGATTTTTGTTGATTTAGTGTTTGTTGTTTCAGGTTTGGTGAAAAAAACTAAATCGCAGAAGAGGGAAGATACGCAGTAAACTAAATCGGATTGAAATCTCTTTAGTGAAAAAAATGAATGTATAACTCTATTTGTTGGTTAATTTTATTTTGTAAATTTAGATCAGTTCGATTATAGCGATCTTCAATTTAAGGATTTTCATTTTTCCTCACTTTTTCATTTCGAATATGTGTTTTCCATTTCATTTTGTGGTGTTTACATGGAATTTATTGACTTTTTATTACAACATGTTTTTTTTATTGCTTTTAATTTGTGTTGGTTGGTTTTGTTGTTGATGTGATTTTGATTTTCCTAATAAAGAAATGTTTTTTAGTGTGATGGGTTTTTTCATTCGCGCAGGTAGTTGATTAGTATTTGAGTGGTTACAACCGAAAGGGTTTCAGTTGAGATGGTGTCGGTTGGCGTGGCACCAACTTTGAGGTTTAGATAAAGCAACAGTCATGGTGAAATTGGTGTTGAAGTATTGCCAGAGAAAATTAATTATATGAAAATTAAGGATGATAAGGTATGGTGCTCATTTTGTTCATTCTGAACACTTAATTTTATTTTGTGTGTGTTGCTTACAATTTTATTCTGTTGTAGGAAATGGAAGCTACCGTTGTTGACAGCGACAATGGAACGGAAACTGGACATATCATTGTGACTACTATTGGTACTAGAAATGGTCATCCAAAGCAGGAATACCCTTATAATTTGAAAGCTATCAATGGTTCGTGTGGTTCGAAATCATCCAAATCTTGCAATGTGACATCGTCACACCTACTTTATGTTATTTTTTGTGTGCAAATGTCTCCCTAAAGTAGTAGTTGTGGTTTTGAATTGGGAATAGTTGCATTTCTTCTTGAAGTTAAGTGTTGAAATAACTAAAAAAATCTTAAGGGTTTTGGTGTTCTACATGTCCAACTTCCTGCTGACTAGAATCTATTTACAGTGACTAATATATGACTGGTTCTCTTGTCCATAATGTTTGTTTTTTATGTCTACTGATTAGCAAATATCTTACCTATTCTTAATAAGTGATGATTCTCTATGAGATATTATAGGATAGGGTGACAATTTCATATGGTGGGGTTTAATCATTTTATCTTTCATTGTCAATATTCTTTCTTTCTCAATTTTGTTGATTTTTTACATTATATAATTTTATATATTTTTTAATGTTTCAAACTATAAGCTATATGGAAAAGTTGCAATTTCAACGGCTCAGTTGCAAATTCAATGTCTCAGTTGTAATTTTAAAAGTGGAGTCTCATCTTGCGAATGGAAGCCTACTTGTATGTTTCATTATAATGGAATAATTCTTAGGTTAAGTGGCTACACTTTTCGGTTTAACTGACACTGTTGTACCCCAAAATTTACCCTCTCATTTTCTCAAGATTTCTCTCACAAGATGTCTTTTGGTTCAAGAATGCACAAGGATGGATTAGCTCAAGACACCTCATCAAGCACTGATGACTCAAAATTAGGGTTTGAGTTTGCACAAGTACAATTGGACTTTTACTGCCCCATATGACTTTCATGGATTATTTTTAACTTTCAAGATTGCTCATGTCAAGTTTCAAACTTTGGATCACATTTTTGCTCATTCAATTGATCAGTTGACCTAAAATCAATTGTATTGGGAGAAAAGTCAAATATGGACAATTTATAATCAAACTTCATAATTTTAACCCATATCAACATTTTGAACTTATATATGTGCATTGGTCAAGGTTGGATTGTGACACCCCAAATAATCCGATTATTAAATAATTAGAATTTTTAATTATTAATTTAATTGGAAATTTAATTATTGGTATTTTTGGATTATTGGAATTAATTTAATTAATTAAAGGAAAGAAGTATTGGTGGTGTGAAGAGTGATTAGAGGGTGTGAGGGGTAAAATACTCTACTCTTACTAATTACTAATTTAATTATTTTATTGGAATAATAAAAGGAGTATTAAAAGGAAAAAGAAGAGAAAGAGAGTTATTTTGGAATATTCATCATACGCGCATTTGAGAAGAGGAAAAAGAAGGAGAAAACCGGAAGCGTCAGAATTCGAAGAACCCACAAGGTAAGGGGTGATTTCGATTAGTTAATTCGTATTATCGGTTTAGATATTCAATAGTATGTATCATAGTATGTTAGGGAATCCCGGTTTAGAATTCTAGGGTTCCGTAGAATTGTCCCTATTGCGTTGAATTGTAGGTTGAAAACCATTAGGGTGTCAGATGATAAAAAGGAATGATGAAATAATGTTGTTTGATGTTATAATGGTGTAAAATGGATGTGTTTTGGTGTTTCTCATGTTGCAATTCGTATGGGTATGTTTGGAATTGGTTTAGAATGAATAAATGCTGTCAAAAGTGCAGAATTTGACTCTGCAGGTCGTGGGAACCGGTTCCCAGTGGGGAGGAACCGGGTTCCACTGCGTGAATTTATAAAAATTGGCAAAAATGCACGTAGGAACCGGTTCCTGTATAGGTAGGAACCGGGCTCCCATACATTTTCCAGAAGCGTGATTTTTGAACTTCGCAGGAACCGGTTCCTGCATATGTAGGAACCGGGTTCTGCTGTAACTTTTTGAAAAATATTAAACTTTGAAAATTCATAACTTTCAAACCGTAAGTCCGTTTTGAGTGCCGTTTTAGACGTTATTTCTTAAATTTAATGCTCTATTTTATAAAATTAAAAGATTTCCTAAAACCTGAAATTATTTTGAAAATGAGTCAAATCCTGGAATAAGTGATTATTGGCTAACGCACATGGGTGTGTATGTAGCAGTGAACCTGTGATGGATGGATGTATTAGTATTGTGTGAATGAAAGGCATGTTTATGTTGCTAATGATGGTGTGCATGATCGTTGAGATATCATGTTTTTGGTTTTGGTTCAGTTATGATAAATTGATGTATTTCATATACTAATTTGATGTTGCATGCTAGTGATGTGCGTGCATATGCATTGTTTTGGTGAAGTTAATTCCCATTGTGTGGAATTTGACTTGTATTGTCGTTAACCGATACCCGGGTGATGATGGGTGGTTAGGCTGGATTCGTGTCCGGGTGTTTATGGACGAATCGATGGTTGCTGTATCCGGTTGATGATGGATCAATGTTGGGTGACTTGGTCACGTGTTGGTACCACATGCATTGTGTCTGCATTTGTGTTTGCATGGAATTGTAACATGTTAGGATGTCTTCCAGTGTTACAATTCTTTGGTTGATTATTGATTTGTGCATAATGACTTGTATGATTGGAACTGCGTGTTGAATCTGAATTTATGCTAAAATGGGTGAAATAATATGCTTGTGATATAATGTTGATTGAGAAGCTTATAATGCATGTTAATTATGAGAAATCTCACCCTTACTTTAACAATTTCAGATTAAAGTTAGCAGCTCAGGAGTTGGTGAGGATGGCTCTAGAGCTATGTTACTTTAAGTCCGCATGTCAGTGTCGTGCTCTGATAGGTTGTAACACTGGGGAACGTTTAGTTGAGGAATTAGTTATTATTCAATTGTTTCTTTGAATTTAATTAGGAATAATTATGTTTTGGTTTATTCCGTTTTGGTTATGGTATTTTTCCGCTGTGTAAGACATGGTCTTAATTTGATTGAATTATTTGAATAATGACCCTCAGTGTAGCATGACTACTGTTTTATTGGAAGTTTTATTTATTTCATAATTGTGACATCCCTTGTTTCGTGTTAAATCTGATGGAATATGTCTTTAATCATTGATGTAATTAATATTATTCGGGGTATTTTAGAAGGGGTGTTATAATAGTGGTATCAGAGCATAGTCGGTCTTGTCTTGTGTCGTTATCCCTTTTGTATGCGACTAGTGTAAGATGACACTGTCGATACTTGTGTGCTGATGAGGTTGTTTTGTAATGTTACAGAACAATGGCAGGAAGAGGTAACGGAAGAAACGACGATGCTATTGCTGAAGCATTGGGAATGTTGGCTGGAGTACTCGGAGGGAACCAGCAGGGAGCTGTGATTGGTGCTGACCGACAATTGGGGAATTTTCAGAGGAATAATCCTCCGTTGTTCAAGGGTGCACATGATCCTGAAGGTGCTCAGAAGTGGTTGAAGGAGATCGAGAGGATCTTCGGAGTGATTGACTGTGCTGAAGGGCTGAAGGTGAGATACGGAACTCACATGTTAGCAGAGGAAGCTGATGACTGGTGGGTTGCTATCAGAACTGAAATGGAAGAAGATGGTATTGCGTTGACTTGGGCTGTGTTCAGGAGGGCTTTTCTGAGGAGGTACTTTCCTGAGGACATCAGAGGCAAGAAGGAGATTGAGTTTCTGGAACTCAAGCAGGGTAACAAGACTGTCAGTGAGTATGCTTCGAAGTTTACTGAGTTAGCGAAGTATTATGCTCATTATACTAACGATGCAGTTGGAGAATTTTCCAAATGTATCAAGTTTGAGAATGGTCTTCGTGATGAGATTAAGCAGGGTATTCGGTATCAGCGTATCCGAAGATTTCCTGATCTGGTTGACTGTAGTAGGATTTTAGAGGAGGATCTTGCTAGCACTAAGTCGAATGCTCGAGGGTATGTTGATAGGAAGGGTAAGCAACAGATGGATCGTGGTAAGCCTTATGATAGAAGTAATCAGAGACCCGGTGGTTGGAAGAAGTTTGGTGGAGGAGATTCTAGTTCTTCCATTAAGTGCTACAAGTGTGGTGAGACGGGACATCGTATGGTGGATTGCAAAAGTAATGATAAGAAGTGTTTCAAGTGTGGGAAACTCGGCCATGTGGCCAATGATTGCAGAGTAAGAGTGGTGACTTGTTACAACTATGGTGAAGAAGGTCATACTCGTCCTCAGTGTACAAAACCCAAGAAGGAGCAAGCTGGTGGTAAAGTGTTTGCATTGTTTGGGTCAGAGACTAATCCAGATGATCGGTTGATTAAAGGTACATGTTTTATTAATGACATACCTTTGATTGCGATTATTGATACTGGAGCTACGCATTCTTTTATTGCTTTGGATTGTGCTAAAAGATTGAATTTGGAAATTTCTAATATGGATGGAAGTATGGTTATTGATACTCCTGCGTCGGGTTCAGTGACTACTTTGTATGTTTGTAGGAATTGTCCTATTGTGATTTTTGGTAGGGGTTTCGGTATGGATTTAGTGTGCCTACTGTTAGAACAACTTGATATCATCCTTGGAATGAACTGGTTGGAATTCAACCAGGTTCATATTAACTGTTTTGCGAAGACGGCTATTTTTCCTGAAGAGGTTGGTGTCGAAGATGTGACTATGTCGGTTAAACAGATGAACCTAGCTGTGAAAGATGGTGCTGTGGTATTTATGTTGTATTCTGCAATAGAAGCGGAGGGAAAAGCAAAGAGTGATGGATTGCCAGTGGTGAATGAATTTCTAGAGGTGTTTCCGGAAGACGTTAGTGAATTGCCACCCGAGAGGGAGGTAGAATTTACTATAGATTTGATTCCTGGAACTAGTCCGGTGTTGATGGCGCCTTACCGTATGTCGGCATCTGAATTAGCGGAGTTAAAGAAACAGTTGGAGGAGTTACTTGAGAAGAAGTTTATTCGTCCGAGTGTTTCATCGTGGGGTGCTCCGGTGTTGTTGGTTAAGAAGAAAGAAGGTTCAATGAGATTATGTGTTGATTACAGACAACTGAATAAAGTTACAATCAAGAATCGGTATCCTTTGTCGAGGATCGATGATTTGATGGATCAACTAGTTGGAGCTTGTGTATTTAGTAAGATTGATCTGAGATCTGTATATCATCAGATTCGTGTGAAGTCGGAAGATATTCAGAAAACTGCATTTAGAACGAGGTGTGGACATTACGAGTATTCTGTTATGCCGTTTGGAGTTACTAATGCACCTGGTGTTTTCATGGAGTATATGAACAGGATATTTCATCCGTATCTTGATAAGTTTGTGGTGGTGTTCATTGATGATATTCTAATTTATTCGAAGAGCGATGAAGAGCATGCAGAACATCTCAGAGTTGTGTTGGAATTGTTGAAAGAGAATAAGCTTTATGCGAAGTTGTCCAAGTGTGAATTCTGGTTAAGTGAAGTAAGTTTTCTTGGCCATGTAATTTCCAAGAGTGGAATTGATGTGGATCCTACGAAGGTAGAAGCAGTATCTCAGTGGGAAGCACCGAAGAATGCTTCTGAGATTCGTAGTTTTATGGGTCTTGCAGGTTATTACAGGAAGTTTATAGAAGGATTTTCCAAATTAGCGTTACCGTTGACTAAGTTGACCAGGAAGGGTCAGATGTTTGTTTGGGATGTTGAATGTGAGAAAGGATTTCAAGAGCTGAAGAGGAGGTTGACAAGTGCTCCGATCTTGATTTTGCCAAATCCGACTAAGTCTTTTGTTGTGTATTGTGACGCATCATTAATGGGATTAGGTAGTGTGTTGATGCAAGATAAGCAGGTGGTGGCTTATGCTTCGAGACAATTGAAAGTACATGAAAGGAATTATCTGACTCATGATTTAGAGTTGGCAGCTGTTGTGTTTGTTTTGAAGTTGTGGAGGCATTATTTATATGGTTCTCGGTTTGAGGTATTCAGTGATCACAAAAGTCTGAGGTATCTCTTTGATCAGAAAGAGTTGAATATGAGGCAGAGGAGATGGTTAGAATTTCTAAAGGATTATGATTTCGGTTTGAATTACCATCCTGGTAAGGCAAACGTTGTTGAGGATGCCTTGAGTAGGAAGTCCTTGCATATGTCGATGTTAATGGTCCGTGAGTTAGATTTGGTTGAGCAGTTTAGAGATTTAAGTTTGGTATGTGAAACTACTCCGAATAGTGTGAAATTGGGTATGTTGAAACTGACTAGTGGTATTCTGGAAGAAATTCGGAATAGACAGAAGTCCGATGTTGGGTTAGTTGATAAATTGACATTGATCAACCAAGGTCAAGGAGGCGAGTTTCGGATTGATGAGAATGGTGTTATGAGATTTGGTAATAGGGTGTGTGTTCCAGATGTTGCAGAGATTAGGAAGAGTGTTTTGGAAGAAGGACATCGTAGTGGATTGAGTATTCATCCTGGTGCTACTAAAATGTACCATGATTTGAAGAAGTTGTTTTGGTGGCCGGGAATGAAAAAGGAAATTGTTGAGTTTGTGTATGCTTGTTTGGTTTATCAGAAGTCAAAGATTGAGCATCAGAAACCGTCAGGATTGATGGAACCGTTGTTTGTTCTGGAATGGAAATGGGATGGAATCTCTATGGATTTTGTGTCTGGTTTGCCAAGGACATTGAAGAATTGTGATTCTATCTGGGTTATTGTTGATCGGTTGACAAAATCTGCTCACTTTATTCTGATAAGAATGGATTATCCGATGGAAAGGTTGGCAAAATTGTATGTTGAGAAGATTGTGAGTTTGCACGGTATTCCTTCTAGTATTGTGTCGGATCGAGATCCGAGGTTTACATCTAAATTCTGGACGGGATTGCAAGAAGCTTTGGGTACTAAGTTGCGTTTGAGTTCTGCTTATCATCCACAGACAGATGGTCAGACGGAGAGAACGATTCAGTCGTTGGAAGATTTGTTTAGAGCTTGTGTGTTGGAGAAAGGTGGAGCTTGGGATAGTTATCTACCATTGATTAAGTTTACCTACAATAATAGTTTTCATTCGAGCATTGGTATGGCTCCGTTTGAGGCATTGTATGGTAGGAGGTGTCGGACACCGTTGTGTTGGTATGAATCTGGAGAGAGTGCTGTGATTGGACCGGAAATTGTCCAACAGACTTCGGAAAAGATTAAGATGATTCAGGAGAAGATGAGGACTTGTCAGAGTCGTCAGAAAATTTATCACGATAAGAGGAGGAAAGATCTTGAGTTTAGCGAAGGAGAACATGTTTTTATGCGAGTTACTCCGATGACTGGTATTGGTCGAGCTTTGAAGTCAAAGAAGTTGACTCCATGTTTTATTGGTCCGTTTCAGATTACCAAGAGAGTTGGGAAAGTTGCTTATCAGATTGCTTTGTCGCCGTCACTTGCAAATTTGCATGATGTTTTTCATGTATCTCATCTAAGGAAGTACATTGCTGATCCGTCTCATGAGATTCGGGTAGACGATATACAGGTACGAGAGAATTTGACTGTGGAAGCAGTACCTGCGAGAATTGAGGATCAGAAGTTGAAACAGTTGCGAGGCAAGAAGATCGCGTTGGTAAGAGTGGCTTGGGGAGGACCAGCAGATGGAAATGTCACTTGGGAGATGGAGAGTCAGATGAAGGACTCGTATCCCGAACTGTTCGTCTAAGGTATGTTTTCGAGGACGAAAACTCTTTTAGTTGGGGAGAGTTGTGACACCCCAAATAATCCGATTATTAAATAATTAGAATTTTCAATTATTAATTTAATTGGAAATTTAATTATTGGTATTTTTGGATTATTGGAATTAATTTAATTAATTAAAGGAAAGAAGTATTGGTGGTGTGAAGAGTGATTAGAGGGTGTGAGGGGTAAAATACTCTACTCTTACTAATTACTAATTTAATTATTTTATTGGAATAATAAAAGGAGTATTAAAAGGAAAAAGAAGAGAAAGAGAGTTATTTTGGAATATTCATCATACGTGCATTTGAGAAGAGGAAAAAGAAGGAGAAAACCGGAAGCGTCAGAATTCGAAGAACCCACAAGGTAAGGGGTGATTTCGATTAGTTAATTTATATTATCGGTTTAGATATTCAATAGTATGGATCATAGTATGTTAGGGAATCCCGGTTTGGAATTCTAGGATTCCGTAGAATTGTCCCTATTGCATCGAATTATAGGTTGAAAACCATTAGGGTGTCAGATGATAAAAAGGAATGATGAAATAATGTTGTTTGATGTTATAATGGTGCAAAATGGATGTGTTTTGGTGTTTCTCATGTTGCAATTCGTATGGGTATGTTTGGAATTGGTTTAGAATGAATAAATATTGTCAAAAGTGCAGAATTTGACTCTGCGGGTCGTGCGAACCGGTTCCCAGTGGGGAGGAATCGGGTTCCACTGTGTGAATTTATAAAAACTGGCAAAAATTCACGTAGGAACCGGTTCCTGTATAGGTAGGAACCGGGTTCCCATACATTTTCCAGAAGCGTGATTTTTGAACTTCGCAGGAACCGGTTCCTGCATATGTAGGAACCGGGTTCTGCTGTAACTTTTTGAAAAATATTAAACTTTGAAAATTCATAACTTTCAAACCGTAAGTCCGTTTTGAGTGCCGTTTTGGACGTTATTTCTTAAATTTAATGCTCTATTTTATAAAATGAAAAGATTTCCTAAAACCTGAAATTATTTTGAAAATGAGTCAAATCCCGGAATAAGTGATTATTGGCTAACGTACATGGGTGTGTATGTAGCAGTGAACCTGTGATGGATGGATGTATTAGTATTGTATGAATGAAAGGCATGTTTATGTTGCTAATGATGGTGTGCATGATCGTTGAGATATCATGTTTTTGGTTTTGGTTCAGTTATGATAAATTGATGTATTTCATAGACTGATTTGATGTTGCATGCTAGTGATGTGCGTGCATATGCATTGTTTTGGTGAAGTTAATTTCCATTGTGTGGAATTTGACTTGTATTGTCGTTAACCGATACCCGGGTGATGATGGGTGGTTAGGCTGGATTCGTGTCCGGGTGTTTATGGACGAATCGATGGTTGCTGTATCCGGTTGATGATGGATCAATGTTGGGTGACTTGGTCACGTGTTGGTACCACATGCATTGTGTCTGCATTTGTGTTTGCATGGAATTGTAACATGTTAGGATGTCTTCCAGTGTTACAATTCTTTGGTTGATTATTGATTTGTGCATAATGACTTGTATGATTGGAACTGCATGTTGAATCTGAATTTATGCTAAAATGGGTGAAATAATATGCTTGTGATATAATGTTGATTGAGAAGCTTATAATGCATGTTAATTATGAGAAATCTCACCCTTACTTTAACAATTTCAGATTAAAGTTAGCAGCTCAGGAGTTGGTGAGGATGGCTCTAGAGCTATGTTACTTTAAGTCCGCGTGTCAGTGTCGTGCTCTGATAGGTTGTAACACTGGGGAACGTTTAGTTGAGGAATTAGTTATTATTCAATTGTTTCTTTGAATTTCATTGGGAATAATTATGTTTTGGTTTATTCCATTTTGGTTATGGTATTTTTCCGCTGTGTAAGACATGGTCTTAATTTGATTGAATTATTTGAATAATGACCCTCAGTGTAGCATGACTACTGTTTTATTGGAAGTTTTATTTATTTCATAATTGTGACATCCCTTGTTTCGTGTTAACTCTAATGGAATATGTCTTTAATAATTGATATAATTAATATTATTCGGGGTATTTTAGAAGGGGTGTTACAATAGTGGTATCAGAGCATAGTCGGTCTTGTCTTGTGTCGTTATCCCTTTTGTATGCGACTAGTGTAAGATGACACTGTCGATACTTGTGTGCTGACGAGGTTGTTTTGTAATGTTACAGAACAATGGCCGGAAGAGGTAACGGAAGAAACGACGATGCTATTGCTGAAGCATTGGGAATGTTGGCTGGAGTACTCGGAGGGAACCAGCAGGGAGCTGTGATTGGTGCTGACCGACAATTGGGGAATTTTCAGAGGAATAATCCTCCGTTGTTCAAGGGTGCACATGATCCCGAAGGTGCTCAGAAGTGGTTGAAGGAGATCGAGAGGATCTTCGGAGTGATTGACTGTGCTGAAGGGCTGAAGGTGAGATACGGAACTCACATGTTAGCAGAGGAAGCTGATGACTGGTGGGTTGCTATCAGAACTGAAATGGAAGAAGATGGTATTGCGTTGACTTGGGCTGTGTTCAGGAGGGCTTTTCTGAGAAGGTACTTTCCTGAGGACATCAGAGGCAAGAAGGAGATTGAGTTTCTGGAACTCAAGCAGGGTAACAAGACTGTCAGTGAGTATGCTTCGAAGTTTACTGAGTTAGCGAAGTATTATGCTCATTATACTAACGATGCAGATGGAGAATTTTCCAAATGTATCAAGTTTGAGAATGGTCTTCGTGATGAGATTAAGCAGGGTATTCGGTATCAGCGTATCCGAAGATTTCCTGATCTGGTTGACTGTAGTAGGATTTTAGAGGAGGATCTTGCTAGCACTAAGTCGAATGCTCGAGGGTATGTTGATAGGAAGGGTAAGCAACAGATGGATCGTGGTAAGCCTTATGATAGAAGTAATCATAGACCCGGTGGTTGGAAGAAGTTTGGTGGAGGAGATTCTAGTTCTTCCATTAAGTGCTACAAGTGTGGTGAGACGGGACATCGTATGGTGGATTGCAAAAGTAATGATAAGAAGTGTTTCAAGTGTGGGAAACTCGGCCATGTGGCCAATGATTGCAGAGTAAGAGTGGTGACTTGTTACAACTATGGTGAAGAAGGTCATACTCGTCCTCAGTGTACAAAACCCAAGAAGGAGCAAGCTGGTGGTAAAGTGTTTGCATTGTTTGGGTCAGAGACTAATCCAGATGATCAGTTGATTAAAGGTACATGTTTTATTAATAACATACCTTTGATTGCGATTATTGATACTGGAGCTACGCATTCTTTTATTGCTTTGGATTGTGCTAAAAGATTGAATTTGGAAATTTCTAATATGGATGGAAGTATGGTTATTGATACTCCTGCGTCGGGTTCAGTGACTACTTTGTATGTTTGTAGGAATTGTCCTATTGTGATTTTTGGTAGGGGTTTCGGTATGGATTTAGTGTACCTACCGTTAGAACAACTTGATATCATCCTTGGAATGAACTGATTGGAATTCAACCAGGTTCATATCAACTGTTTTGCGAAGACGGCTATTTTTCCTGAAGAGGTTGGTGTCGAAGATGTGACTATGTCGGTTAAACAGATGAACCTAGCTGTGGAAGATGGTGCTGTGGTATTTATGTTGTATTCTGCAATAGAAGCGGAGGGAAAAGCAAAGAGTGATGGATTGCCAGTGGTGAATGAATTTCCAGAGGTGTTTCCGGAAGACGTTAGTGAATTGCCACCTGAGAGGGAGGTAGAATTTACTATAGATTTGATTCCTGGAACTAGTCCGGTGTCGATGGCGCCTTACCGTATGTCGGCATCTGAATTAGCGGAGTTAAAGAAACAGTTGGAGGAGTTACTTGAGAAGAAGTTTATTCGTCCGAGTGTTTCATCGTGGGGTGCTCCGGTGTTGTTGGTTAAGAAGAAAGAAGGTTCAATGAGATTATGTGTTGATTACAGACAACTGAATAAAGTTACAATCAAGAATCGGTATCCTTTGTCGAGGATCGATGATTTGATGGATCAACTAGTTGGAGCTTGTGCATTTAGTAAGATTGATCTGAGATCTGGATATCATCAGATTCGTGTGAAGTCGGAAGATATTCAGAAAACTGCATTTAGAACGAGGTGTGGACATTACGAGTATTCTGTTATGCCATTTGGAGTTACTAATGCACCTGGTGTTTTCATGGAGTATATGAACAGGATATTTCATCCGTATCTTGATAAGTTTGTGGTGGTGTTCATTGATGATATTCTAATTTATTCGAAGAGCGATGAAGAGCATGCAGAACATCTCAGAGTTATGTTGGAATTGTTGAAAGAGAAGAAGCTTTATGCGAAGTTGTCCAAGTGTGAATTCTGGTTAAGTGAAGTAAGTTTTCTTGGCCATGTAATTTCCAAGAGTGGAATTGATGTGGATCCTACGAAGGTAGAAGCAGTATCTCAGTGGGAAGCGCCGAAGAATGCTTCTGAGATTCGTAGTTTTATGGGTCTTGCAGGTTATTACAGGAAATTTATAGAAGTATTTTCCAAATTAGCGTTACCGTTGACTAAGTTGACCAGGAAGGGTCAGATGTTTGTTTGGGACGTTGAATGTGAGAAAGGATTTCAAGAGCTGAAGAGGAGGTTGACAAGTGCTCCTATCTTGATTTTGCCAAATCCGACTAAGTCTTTTGTTGTGTATTGTGACGCATCATTAATGGGATTAGGTGGTGTGTTGATGCAAGATAAGCAGGTGGTGGCTTATGCTTCGAGACAATTGAAAGTACATGAAAGGAATTATCCGACTCATGATTTGGAGTTGGCAGCTGTTGTGTTTGTTTTGAAGTTGTGGAGGCATTATTTATATGGTTCTCGGTTTGAGGTGTTCAGTGATCACAAAAGTCTGAGGTATCTCTTTGATCAGAAAGAGTTGAATATGAGGCAGAGGAGATGGTTAGAATTTCTAAAGGATTATGATTTCGGTTTGAATTACCATCCTGGTAAGGCAAACGTTGTTGCGGATGCCTTGAGTAGGAAGTCCTTGCATATGTCGATGTTAATGGTCCGTGAGTTAGATTTGGTTGAGCAGTTCAGAGATTTAAGTTTGGTATGTGAAACTACTCCGAATAGTGTGAAATTGGGTATGTTGAAACTGACTAGTGGTATTCTGGAAGAAATTCGGAATGGACAGAAGTCCGATGTTGGGTTAGTTGATAAATTGACATTGATCAACCAAGGTCAAGGAGGCGAGTTTCGGATTGATGAGAATGGTGTTATGAGATTTGGTAATAGGGTGTGTGTTCCGGATGTTGCAGAGATTAGGAAGAGTATTTTGGAAGAAGGACATCGTAGTGGATTGAGTATTCATCCTGGTGCTACTAAAATGTACCATGATTTGAAGAAGTTGTTTTGGTGGCCGGGAATGAAAAAGGAAATTGTTGAGTTTGTGTATGCTTGTTTGGTTTATCAGAAGTCAAAGATTGAGCATCAGAAACCGTCAGGATTGATGGAACCGTTGTTTGTTCCGGAATGGAAATGGGATGGAATCTCTATGGATTTTGTGTCTGGTTTGCCAAGGACATCGAAGAATTGTGATTCTATCTGGGTTATTGTTGATCGGTTGACGAAATCTGCTCACTTTATTCTGATAAGAATGGATTATCTGATGGAAAGGTTGGCAAAATTGTATGTTGAGAAGATTGTGAGTTTGCACGGTATTCCTTCTAGTATTGTGTCGGATCGAGATTCGAGGTTTACATCTAAATTCTGGACGGGATTGCAAGAAGCTTTGGGTACTAAGTTGCGTTTGAGTTCCGCTTATCATCCACAGACAGATGGTCAGACGGAGAGAACGATTCAGTCGTTGGAAGATTTGTTTAGAGCTTGTGTGTTGGAGAAAGGTGGAGCTTGGGATAGTTATCTACCATTGATTAAGTTTACCTACAACAATAGTTTTCATTCGAGCATTGGTATGGCTCCGTTTGAGGCATTGCATGGTAGGAGGTGTCGGACACCGTTGTGTTGGTATGAATCTGGAGAGAGTGCTGTGATTGGACCGAAAATTGTCCAACAGACTTCGGAAAAGATTAATATGATTCAGGAGAAGATGAGGACTTCTCAGAGTCGTCAGAAAATTTATCACGATAAGAGGAGGAAAGATCTTGAGTTTAGCGAAGGAGAACATGTTTTTATGCGAGTTACTCCGATGACTGGTATTGGTCGAGCTTTGAAGTCAAAGAAGTTGACTCCATGTTTTATTGGTCCGTTTCAGATTACCAAGAGAGTTGGGAAAGTTGCTTATCAGATTGCTTTGCCGCCGTCACTTGCAAATTTGCATGATGTTTTTCATGTATCTCATCTAAGGAAGTACATTGCTGATCCGTCTCATGAGATTCGGGTAGACGATATACAGGTACGAGAGAATTTGACTGTGGAAGCGGTACCTGCGAGAATTGAGGATCGGAAGTTGAAACAGTTGCGAGGCAAGAAGGTCGCGTTGGTAAGAGTGGCTTGGGGAGGACCAGCAGATGGAAATGTCACTTGGGAGATGGAGAGTCAGATGAAGGACTCGTATCCCGAACTGTTCGTCTAAGATATGTTTTCGAGGACGAAAACTCTTTTAGTTGGGGAGAGTTGTGACACCCCAAATAATTCGATTATTAAATAATTAGAATTTTTAATTATTAATTTAATTGGAAATTTAATTATTGGTATTTTTGGATTATTGGAATTAATTTAATTAATTAAAGGAAAGAAGTATTGGTGGTGTGAAGAGTGATTAGAGGGTGCCAGGGGTAAAATACTCTACTCTTACTAATTACTAATTTAATTATTTTATTGGAATAATAAAAGGAGTATTAAAAGGAAAAAGAAGAGAAAGAGAGTTATTTTGGAATATTCATCATACGTGCATTTGAGAAGAGGAAAAAGAAGGAGAAAACCGGAAGCGTCAGAATTCGAAGAACCCACAAGGTAAGGGGTGATTTCGATTAGTTAATTTGTATTATCGGTTTAGATATTCAATAGTATGGATCATAGTATGTTAGGGAATCCCGGTTTGGAATTCTAGGATTCCGTAGAATTGTCCCTATTGCATCGAATTATAGGTTGAAAACCATTAGGGTGTCAGATGATAAAAAGGAATGATGAAATAATGTTGTTTGATGTTATAATGGTGCAAAATGGATGTGTTTTGGTGTTTCTCATGTTGCAATTCGTATGGGTATGTTTGGAATTGGTTTAGAATGAATAAATGCTGTCAAAAGTGCATAATTTGACTCTGCAGGTCGTGGGAACCGGTTCCCAGTGGGGAGGAATCGGGTTCCACTGTGTGAATTTATAAAAACTGGCAAAAATTCACGTAGGAACCGGTTCCTGTATAGGTAGGAACCGGGTTCCCATACATTTTCCAGAAGCATGATTTTTGAACTTCGCAGGAACCGGTTCCTGCATATGTAGGAACCGGGTTCTGCTGTAACTTTTTGAAAAATATTAAACTTTGAAAATTCATAACTTTCAAACCGTAAGTCCGTTTTGAGTGCCGTTTTGGACGTTATTTCTTAAATTTAATGCTCTATTTTATAAAATGAAAAGATTTCCTAAAACCTGAAATTATTTTGAAAATGAGTCAAATCCCGGAATAAGTGATTATTGGCTAACGCACATGGGTGTGTATGTAGCAGTGAACCTGTGATGGATGGATGTATTAGTATTGTGTGAATGAAAGGCATGTTTATGTTGCTAATGATGGTGTGAATGATCGTTGAGATATCATGTTTTTGGTTTTGGTTCAGTTATGATAAATTGATGTATTTCATAGACTGATTTGATGTTGCATGCTAGTGATGTGCGTGCATATGCATTGTTTTGGTGAAGTTAATTCCCATTGTGTGGAATTTGACTTGTATTGCCGTTAACCGATACCCGGGTGATGATGGGTGGTTAGGTTGGATTCGTGTCCGGGTGTTTATGGACGAATCGATGGTTGATGTATCCGGTTGATGATGGATCAGTGTTGGGTGACTTGGTCACGTGTTGGTACCATATGCATTGTGTCTGCATTTGTGTTTGCATGGAATTGTAACATGTTAGGATGTCTTCCAGTGTTACAATTCTTTGGTTGATTATTGATTTGTGCATAATGACTTGTATGATTGGAACTGCGTGTTGAATCTGAATTTATGCTAAAATGGGTGAAATAATATGCTTGTGATATAATGTTGATTGAGAAGCTTATAATGCATGTTAATTATGAGAAATCTCACCCTTACTTTAACAATTTCAGATTAAAGTTAGCAGCTCAAGAGTTGGTGAAGATGGCTCTAGAGCTATGTTACTTTAAGTCCGCGTGTCAGTGTCGTGCTCTGATAGGTTGTAACACTGGGGAACGTTTAGTTGAGGAATTAGTTATTATTCAATTGTTTCTTTGAATTTCATTGGGAATAATTATGTTTTGATTTATTCCGTTTTGGTTATGGTATTTTTCCGCTGTGTAAGACATGGTCTTAATTTGATTGAATTATTTGAATAATGACCCTCAGTGTAGCATGACTACTGTTTTATTGGAAGTTTTATTTATTTCATAATTGTGACATCCCTTGTTCTGTGTTAACTCTGATGGAACATGTCTTTAATCATTGATATAATTAATATTATTCGGGGTATTTTAGAAGGGGTGTTACATGGATCACCATTCCTCAAGAAATTTGATCAGATCACCAAAAGGGCAAAATGGTCAAAATTAGGATTTTGACTGAGAAGGCTCAACTTTTGACTTTTGACCTAATACATGACTTGTTGGCTTGAGACATAATATCAATATTTCAAATACATCATTTTAACCTAATGGCATGATTCAAAACATTTCTCATGATCAATTGATTGATGGTTGAAATTTGGTCAACCGATGAAAAAGTCAATTGTACACTGAAAAGTCAAACTTTGACTTTTTGATCAAAATCAAGTTTCAAAAATCATATTTCATCAAGACATGTAAAAATATGAAGATTTTTCATCAAGAAATCAAAAAGTCAAAATTCTAAGACTTGGAAATTTTTCTAAGTGTTGGAAAGTTAATTTTTTTCCATAACTTTATGCCAAATATTCACTATGATGCAAGATGATTCAAGAAAAAATTCCAAGATGAAAGTTGTAGATCTAAATGAGATCTAAAATATTGTAGGGTAGAACATTTTCTAGAAATGCTTGGATTTTGAGTTATAGGGCCATAAAGTCATGAACTTTTTCTTTAAACACTTAGTGAAAATTTAACCTAGTTTAGGCAGATTTTTGACCTAACTTCATGGCAACTTTTCACATAGTTCCGATTAAATTCTTAAAAAATGGAAAACATGAAGTTTGTAGAGGATGTCACAAGATTTCCAAAATATACAAGAACTCATTGAGATCATTTTTGAGCTAAGAGAATAGAAGGCAAGAAGTTGGGCATTCATTCTTGATTTACAAGGCCGATTTGTGAATAACACTTGATCCAATCTTCAAGCATGTTGTACAAATCCCACTTTGCAGGCTTCTAACTTCCATTTCACTCCATAATTAAATATTTACACAAATGTTAGAGCTTTTATCCAAGCATTTGAGACATTGTCCAAGTGGTTATTCCATTAATGGCATGAAGGTAACACTTCCATTTTGGAAAAGCAAGCTTTATTGTAAAAGTCAATGCATAGAGATCCTAATTTGTTTCATATGAACACAAGCAAAGTCAAAAACCAAAAGAAACATGGCTAGAACCTCCTACCAACTCAGACCATGCTTGTACAACACATTGAAACTTGTTTTCCACTTTTCTTCAAAATCAAGTAACATGGCCATAACTCTATATCTCACAGATCTGTCAACTTTAAACCCTAAGACCTCTTGCTTATAACTATACAATTTATTTACAAGCAAACGCGAAGAATGGAAAAACACAATAAAGGGGGGTTTGAATTGGTATTTTTAAAACTTAAAGAAAAGAACATATTTGTTATCCTGGTTCGTTTGAACTCAAACTACTCCAGTCCATCCACCAAGGTGATTTCGCCTCTCTCAACGAGGTCTTAATCCACTAATCAATCTTGATTACAACACTATTATGACAACCGTCAAAGTCTTCTTGAGTATAAACCACAAGCCGATTTTCTTAAGTAATTTCACTAAACAATATTGAATAAAAGTGTACAAGAATGTTTTCTAATAAAACAGTATCACAAGTGATGTTTTACACAGTTTAAATGTTGAACGTTTGAGGATGATAAAGATGGCTTCATTACTGTGGGTGAAAAATCGTGAACGATTTATCCTTCAAACTTTGTTAAATAGGTGAATCATGTAGGAGCTTTTGGAATGTTAATCAATGACAATTAAAGAGCTTTCCAAAAATAAAGATCCATGTTCCCTTCCAGCCGTTACTTTTGAAATGGTAATAATTGATTTGTAACGCTTGAGAACATGCTTGCTTCAGAAGATGAAAGTATATGTTGCTTCTTTCCAGAGCCTTATGGATCAGAAACATGAAGTCCTATTTGCAGCATTATAACTTCTTTGAGATATGTTTAGAATCAGAGTTGAAACGGCTTTTTAACGCATCTTCTGATCTTCTTCCATCAGAACTTCTTTGCAAAATAAAATATAAATTTAGGGAGCATAATTGTTCTTTGTGTTTGTTATCATCAAAAATCTTACAAGGTTTGTAGAATCAAACTATGTTATAACAATCTCCCCCTTTTTGATGATGACAAAAATTTGGATATTTCAATAGAAACAGAAAGAACATAAAGCGTTTTAAGGTCTCCCCTGAGTTGAATACTCGGATAGAGAAGAAATACTTCCCTGAAGTTTATTCTGATCAGAGTTTTTGATGCATCTACTTTTGTCTTCTACTTCTGTCTTCAGAAGAGTTTGTTCCTGTTTTACTTTCAGAAAAAAATGGTAGAAGTTATGATATTCAAAATGTTTGAGACTGCATCTCGATACTGTTATTAGAAATATCTTACGTTCTCCCCCTTTTTGTCAAGAATCAAAAAGCAATAAAAACACTTTAAGCAATAAAAGATGAGGAAGATTGACCTTTCCCTTAGTTGCTATGAAGTACATAAGAAATTGCTGATCAATGTTGATATAGTCTGGAGAACTTGTGGGTTTTTTGTGGTTGATGCAGCCCAAGATGATTTTTGACCAAATTCTGAAGTAGTCTTTTAGATCTTTAATATTGTTTGAAGGTTGGCCAGAATAAAAAATATCTTTTGAAATCTTTGTTAGGTCAGAGCATTTATCTGCCATGTCGCTGCAATGAATGCTTCTACTGTCATGACCTATCAAACGCGCAATGAGATCTTCAGTAATTACTATTTTCTTTCTCGTCACAAAAGAAGTAACTTGATGATTTGAAGCAGTAGCGTGAATCCAGAATTCTTTAAGTAATCTTGGAAAAATTAGACCTAATAGACGATCAAAATACTTAGTCCACCCTTGAAATTCAACATAAGGAGTAAGATCGTAACCGTTTTCCTTCATACCGACGAAGTCCATAATGAGTTCACATATAACTTCTAGCGAATCAATGGGAGTCAGGAGTGTTCTTGAGGGCTCTTCATATCTGTCTGCGATACAACATGAGTCTCAATGCATCCAATCAACGCTTTAGTCTCTTCAGAATTTGAACGCATGTTCATCCTTAGAAGAAACTCTTGTGAGAGGATGACAGATGTTGATGTTGTGAGCTGCATGCTTATATCTTTGAAATGAACTGTTTGGGAACTGTTCAGATCTTCTTAGATAGATCATGATACAACTATCCTTCTAACTTCTGAAGAATTGATAATCAGATGTTCACAAAAAAACATAAAATTCTGAGGGTTAAAGAATACATAAATAAAAATCTTATTCTGGACATGATTTCATGCTACGATGTTTCAGAATGAAATTAAACCTATCTTCAGAAAGGGGTTTAGTGAAGACATCAGCCCATTGATGGTTTATGTCAATAAATTTTAATGAAAGAATTCCTTTCTGAATATAGTCCCTAATAAAGTGATGTTTTATTTCTATATGCTTAGCTCTACAATGTAAAATAGGATTTCTAGATAAACAAATGGCAGAAGTATTGTCACAAAGTATAGGAATGTTACTCTCAAATATGTTGAAGTCTTCAAGATGACTTTTCATCTAAAGCATATGTGTGCTGTATCCAGGTGCTGCTATATATCCAACTTTAATGGTTGATAATGCAATTGCGGATTGCCTCTTGTTGGACCACGAGATCAGATTTTCTCCTAGAAATTGGCAGCTTCCATAAGTACTTTTTCTTTCTATTCTGTCTTCAGCGAAGTTAGCATCACAGTACCCTACTAATTTGTATTCTTTGTTTTTTCTATAAAATAGACCAAGATTAGTAGTACCTTTCAGATACTTGAAAACTTGCTTAACAGTTGTTAAGTGAGATTCTTTAGGATTTGATTGGAATCTAGCATACAAACATACACTATATAGAATATCAGGTCTTGAAGCTGTAAGATATAAGAGAGAACCAATCATACCTCTGTAGATCTTCTATTCTACCTTCTTACTTTCCTCTTCCTTTTCTAGAATGCATGTAGGATGCATTGGAGTTTTGGCTGGCTTACATTCTAATAGGTCAAATTTCTTTAGAAGTTCTTTGACGTACTTGCTTTGATGTATGTGTGTTCCTTCTGGGGTTTGATTGATTTGGGTGCCTAGAAAGAACTTGAGTTCTCCCATCAAACTCATTTCAAACTCTGCCTGCATAGACTTAGAAAATTCTCTTCCCAAAGACGCTTTAGTAGATCCAAAAATAATATCATCTGCATAAATTTGACAAACTAGAATGTCATTTTTAAATGGCTTACAAAATAAAGTTGTGTCCAACTTCCCTCTGATAAAATCATTTTCTAACAGAAAACTACTTAGTCTTTCATACCAAACTCTGGCAGCTTGTTTCATACCATATAGTGATTTCTTTAGTTTAAAGACATATTCTAGATGTTTTGAATTTTCAAAACCAGAGGGTTGGTGTACATAAACTTCTTTATCAATGTAACCATTTAAGAATGCACTTTTGACATCCATTTGATAGAGAGTGATGCCATTATTTAAAGCAAAGGAAATTAAAAGTCTGATAGATTCTAACCTGGCGACTGGAGTAAAGGTTTTTGTACATTTTGTCCCCTCTTGCTGACTATAACCTTGTGCCACCAGTCGTGATTTGTTTCTGATGACTTCTCCTTGTTCATTCAGTTTGTTTCTGAATACCCATTTGGTTCCAATGATGTTGAACCCTTTTGGTTTAGGAACCAGATCCCACACATCATTTATGGTGAATTGGTTTAATTCTTCCTACATTGCAAGTATCTAATCATTGTCCAGAAGAGCTTTGTCAATGGAAGTTGGCTCAATCAGAGACACTAATCCCATGATAGATTCTTTAGAGTTTCTGAATGTGGATCTTGTTCTGATTGGGTCTTCTTTCTTTCCTAGAATGTTGTCTTCCGGATGAGCTAAGCTGCTTCTGGATTGTCTTTTCTGGAGAGGCTCTTCAGATGTTGTTGTAATATTTGTGACATCTTCTTCTAGAGTTGACTGTGGTTCTTTATGAGAAACTTATGATGCTATATCTTTAGTACCTGCAAATTGGACTTCTATATCTGCAAGAGATTCATCTTGCTTTGACTTTTGAGAGCCAAGCTTATCATTAAATCTGACACTAATTGACTGCTTTGCAATTTGTGTTTTTGTGTTGTATACTCTATAGCCTTTTGAGCGTTCAGAGTATCCTAACATAATACACTTTTGTGCTTTAGAGTCAAACTTGTTCAGATGATCTTTAGTGTTCAGAATACAACAAGTACATCCAAAGGGATGGAAATACAGATGTTGGGCATTATGTTCTTCCATAGTTCATATGGAGTCTTGTCCAGAATAGGTCTTATGGAGATTATACTCTGAATATAACATGTTGTGTTAATTGCTTCTGCCCATAAGTTCTTAGCAATGTTAGTCTCGTTGATCATGATTCTGGCCATTTCTTGTAAAGTTCTGTTCTTTCGTTCTACAACTTTGTTTTGTTGGGGAGTTCTATGACAAGAGAAATCATGAGAGATGTTATTCTCAGTAAAAAAAATAGTTCAAATTTGTTGTTTTCAAATTCTCCACCAAGATCACTTATGACTTTAACAATTATGAGATTCTTTTCATTTTGGACTTGGTTACAGAAGGAAAAGAACACAGAGTGTGACTCATCCTTGTGTCTTAAGAACTTTACGCATGTCCATCTGCTATAGTCATCTACGATCATTAATCCATACTTCTTGCCACTAATGGATGCAGTTTTCACTAGTCCAAATAGATCTATATGCAGAAGTTTTAATGGTCTAGAGGTAGAAACAACATTTTTGGTTTTAAAAGAAGGTTTTGCAAACTTGCCTTTTTGACATGCTTCACACAGAGCATCTGAGCTGAACTTCAGGTTAGGAAGTCCTCTGACCAGATTGAGTTTGTTAATCTGAGATATTCTTCTCATACTAACATGCCCCAATCTTTTGTGCCAAACCCATTGCTCATCGTTAACAGACAATAGGCATTTTACATTCTGACTTTTCAGTTCAGAAAGTTTTTTTTTTGTAAATGTTGTTCTTTCTCTTTCCATTAAAGAGGATAGATCCATCTTTCTGACTAATTGCTTTACATGACTTTTGATTGAAGATTATATCATAACCGTTATCACTTAATTGACTTATGGATAACAACTTATGCATTAATCCATCTACTAACAGAATATTAGTTATAAAGGGAAGAGTACTATTACCGATAATTCCATAGCCAATGACCTTCCCCTTCTGATTGCCTCCGAAACCTACGTAGCCTCCAAATTTAAACTCCAGGCTTTGGAACATATGCTTTCTTCTTGTCATGTGTCGAGAGCATCCAAAGTCCAGGTACCAAGATTGGTGTTTCATTCTTGTTGTTAAAGATATCTGCAGCATAGAAAATTTTATCCTTAGGTACCCATATCTTTTTGGGTCCTTGTTTGTTAGAGTTACCAAAATTTTGTTTGAATTTTTGTTTAGCAGAAAAAGCATTACTAGTATACTTTAAGTCATGTGTGTGCCCATATGTAAAGTGAGAATTCAGAGGAGTGCGTTTAATTACCAAATCCTTAACTTTCTTAGGTTGAGATACTTTACCTTTGTATCTTATTCCTTTTCTGCCATTTCTGCTAACTCCATAGATCATTGAAGTCATCTTGCTTCTATCTATGTTTTTAGCAAGAAATTTCTGAAAGCTATGATCATATTCCTTTATGATCTTATTAGAGTCACTAGGAACATATGAGACAGTTTCATTCTGAGCATTTTGTAATTTATTTTCAAGTTTTGAAATTGTTTCTTTTAGCTCAGAGTTTTCTGATCTCAGTTTCTTAGTTTCTTCAGAGTCAGAAACTAGATCCTTTTTCAGGTTCTTGTTTATGACTCGAAGTTTTTGATATCTTTCTAGAATTTCTAACAGACTCTCTTCTAATTGAGATCTAGAAAAGTTAGAAAATACCTTTTCTGCCTCTAAGTTTGATTTAGATCCAGATGATTCAGTATCATCTGACACGTTGGCCATAAGGGCTATGTTGGCTCTTTCATCTTCTGATTCTGTGTCAGCTTCGGAATAGTCTGAGTCATCCCATGTTGCCATGAGACTTTTCTTCTTCTTCTTAAAGAACTTCTTTTTAGGTTTCTCCTTTTGAAGCTTTGGACAATCTCTTTTGTAATGCCCTTGTTCATTGCATTCATAACAAACAATGTATTTGTTACTTGACTTTCTGTATCTAGAGGATGGTTCAGACTTTCTGTATCTAGATGATGGTTCAGACTGATTCCCTGTTCTTCTCGAATTTCTGAACTTCCTTTGCCTGTGCTTCCACAGCTGATTGGCTCTTCTGGAGAGAAGAGACAATTCATCTTCTATGATGAGGACCCGCCAGAGTTTTCTTCTATTGCCTACAAAACTTTAGATTCATACTTTTTGTTATATTTAAGGGCTAAAGACTTACCTTGCTTCCGGGGCTCATCTTCTTCTAACTTTATCTCATGACTTCTGAGAGAACTGACAAGTTCTTCTAGACAGATTTTGTTCAGAACTTTGGGCAGTTTAAGAGCAGTGACCACGGGTCTCTATTTCTTTGGTAGACTTCTGATGATCTTCTTTACATGATCAGAAGTTGAGTACCCTTTATCCAGAACTTTTAGCCCAGCAACCAGAATTTGAAATCTTGAGAACATCGTTTCAATGGTTTCATCTTCTTCCATTTTAAAGGCTTCATACTTATGAATGAGCACAAGAGCTTTGGTTTCTTTGACTTGTATGTTACCTTCATGCGTCATTCTCAAGGAATCAAACATGTGTTCTGCTGACTCTCTGTTTGCGATCTTCTCATTTCGTGTATGATATAGAACTCAAGAGAATAGTTCTGTCCTTATGATGATTCTTGAAATCTCGCTTTTGATGATCTGACATTCTTTTTTTGTCAATCTTCTGACCGCTTTCATCAACAGGATGTATGTACCCATCAGTCACCATGTCCCAGAGATCAGCGTCATGAGCCAGAAAGAAACTTTTGATTCTGTCTTTCCAGTAATCGAAGTTCTCTCCATCAAATATTAGAGGTTTACCGTTGATTATTTCTTTCTCATCATGGTAGTCATTGTTGATGTTCTGACTTGGTCCCACCATAGTGTTTTTCTTAGCTTGGATCTTTTTCTGACACGGTTAAGTGCTTGTACTTAGAACCAGGCGCTCTGATTCCAATTGAAGAATGGAAAAACACAAGAAATGGGGGTTTGAATTTGGATTTTAAAAACTTAAAGAAAAGAACATGTTGGTTATCTTGGTTCGTTTGAACTCAAACTACTCTAGTCCACCCGCCAAGGTGATTTCGCCTCTCTCAACGAGGTCTTAATCCACTAATCAATCTTAATTACAACACTACTATGACAACCGTCAAAGTCTTCTTAAGTATAAACCACAATCCGGTTTTCTCAAGGAATTTCACTAAACAATATTGAATAAAAGTGTACAAGAATGTTTTCTAATAAAACAATATTACAAGTGAAAAAGATGGCTTCGTTACTGTGCGTGAAAAATCGTAAATGATTTATCCTTTAAACTTTGTTTAAATAGGAGAAGCATGTAGGAGCTTTTGGAATATTGATCAATGACAATTAAAGAGCTTTCCAAAAATAAAGATCCTTGTTCCCTTCCAGCCGTTACTTTTGAAATAGTAATAATTGATTTGTAACGCTTCATAACATGCTTGCTTCAGAAGATGGAAATGTTCGTTGCTTCTTTCCAGAGCTTTGTGGATCAGAAACACGGAGTCTTGTTTGCAGCATTAGAACTTCTTTGAGAGATGTTTAGAATCAGAGTTGAAATAGCTTTTTAATGCATCTTCTGATCTTCTTCCATCAGAACTTATCTACAAAACAAAATATAAATTTAGGGAGCATAATTGTTCTTTGTGTTTGTTATCATCAAAACTCTTACAAGGGTTGTAGAATTAAACTATGTTCTAACCAAACACGCGAGATACAAGCCCCTGAAACACCCTCAAGCCAGAAATTGCACAAAACCTCCATTTTTGTGTAATTTTGGATTTTGAACACCCAACTCATAATTCCCTCGTGCGTTTCTTGGCCAAACCATTCACAAAGCTTCCAACACACATACAGAGGCTATCCCAATCCCTATTTTCAAACTATAACATCATCTTATTTAATCTCCATAACCAAAAAACAGAGCTTGCATATTGACTTCTTTAGCACGACTCAAGCACTTCCAGCATCAAGTAAAGACTGCTTTAGCTTCCTGGGAACTTGAGGAAGCTAACGTGATCATCACCTACACTTGAAACAAGCTCAAACTCATTTCACGATTTCCAGTTTTTGAGGTATTTTTCTGAACTTTCATCTCCTCATTTAAGCATTGTTAGGCTTGCATTTTCAAAGACAAAATATACACATCATTGCCCTGAAGCTAACCGTGTTCATAGTTTTCATTTATATTGCTTGATGTTGTACCCCAAAATTTCCCCTCCCATTTTTCATGCAAGATATTATCCTAGGGTTTCTCGAATACTCAATTTGGCTCAAAAGTTGATCAGACAGATTCTCTTCCTAGGCAGTAAGTCAACAATTAGGGTTTTCTATTTCCCAAAGAAAATTGAGTCTCCAAGGTTTCAAATGGTCTTCATAGATCTTCATGTCTCCTCAAGGATGTTCTTGCCAAGTTTTAAACCTCGCATTGTAAGTTTGCTCAGTCAAGGATTCAGATGACTGAAAATGACTCGATTGACCCAAAAGTCGACCTTTTGCGAGACCAAGTTCAAGCGATTGTAACTTCTTCATTATTTGATATTTTTGAGCGGTTCTTCTTGCGTATGAATTTCCTTAACGTCATCTCCATTTTCTCTTCACAAATCACGAGTTAATCACGTGTGAAGGATCACCAAAATTCGAATACTTTAGAGGTCGCTTCATGGACTTTGACCTAATTTTAAGTAATTGTTGTTTGATTTCTAAGAAATGTGATTTCCTTAAATTACAAGATCTTGAGACGATTATTTCTGCATATGGTCATAAGTGATATCGATTACGAATTTATATTCAAAGATGGAAGAAAAATTGTGTTTGGAAGACTTTGAAAGTTATCGAATCATCGCAAGTCATTTGTTTTATTTCGAATGTTCTTAACCACAATTGTTTTCTCAAGACTATGATTCTCACATTGAAGTTTGTTAATTTTACAAGATTGATGAATGTTCTTAAAGAATGTTTGTTTTGGCAATAAAGTTCCATTTTAATCGAGCATGGCGTGCGAGTTCATTTTGAATGCAACTTTGATTTGGACATGATGTGAAGATTAAGATTTTCATTTAAATGACCATGGTTTTGTGTTCTAGTTAACCAAGTGGAATTGAATTAGTAAACATTTATTTTGTTTAGAAATTTGATTGGAGTATAAGGCGCATGGTTTACTTGAAATACAAGTTACAAAAGTCATTTGTGATTGCTTGAAGTTCAAGTTATAAAGTCAAGGTGTATCATTCAAACCATTCAATTTCAAAGTTCAAACAAAATCCAAGATTTATCTAATTACTGTACAACAAATTTCATCATTCACAAATTTACTCAAGTTTTATGTTTATTACACCACAAGGAAATTTCAAGTTTTCTATTCAAAGTTGTTACATTTACTACAAGAAATTGGCAAACTTCAAGATTCATCAACTTATGTTACAAAGATTACAAGTTAATACAAGCTTAAATTTTGTTTTGTTTACAAAGAAAGAAATTTTGTTTTGTTTATTCAAGTCTTCTTTGCTTCATCTTCAAGCAACTCATCCACTCCTTGCTAGCCATGGTTTTCTCTTCACCTTTCCTCACTTGCCATCCACTCCCTGTGTTCATGAAACAAGAAAAGAAAAAGTTAGCAAGCATGTGAAAATTCCAGAACATATGGTTATGAACAAGTTTGAATGCTCATCATTAGGGTTTGTATTTAGGAATCAAATTTAAAGTTTGTTTGTTTTTAATCATAATCCCTCTTATCCTATTTTACAAATCAAAGGTCTGGGCCTTGGTTCACAAAAAAGGAAAAGAAAATTTGCAAACATAGCATAAAGCACAAGGTTGTCCAACAACAACAACAAAATATTGCAACAAGACAAACAAATGCAGCACAAATAAAGCCAAAACTGCAACCCAAAGGCAGACTGCTAAAATAGCGGCAACATAGTAGCAACAACAGGGCAAACAACAACTAGGCTGCCAAGCAAAAGCAAGGGAAAACCTGCAACAAAATAGAACAACAATGCAAGTTGCCCAAATGCAATAAACCTGCAACAAGATATTGCAGCAAAACAGCAGTTGCTGTAAACATAGCAAGCAAGCTGCCCAAAATGCTGCCAAACACACGAACCAACAAAGCAGAACAAATGCAGCATAAAGATAACAGCAGCAACAAGTAAAAAAACATAACAAGGCAGAAAAACAAGCTATCTTGCTCAACAATATCAATTGCATCATCATTTTCCTAACTTATGCAAACCCTTCAGAAAAATTATATAAAAAAAGCAAAATGGCTCTATATTTCATTGAAAGATAAAAGATGAAAAAGGATAGACGTGGAAAGATATCCGCTAGCTCACACAACATGCCAAAGTCGACTCTGTCCAAATCTGCCAAAAACTCAGTCCAAATGTTGCACAAAATAGGCAACCTAAGGCCTGCACCTCAACATGTTCAAAGTCAGCATACCACAAATATTCAAAACCTCAAATTCCCCCCCCCCCCCCCCCCCCCCCACTTTTCACCCTTATTTCCATAATATAACAGCCACTGTTTCACTAAGAAAAGGGGAGAGCTTTTAGGGAAGGACAAAAAACCAGAAAAGAAATATATTGATATGTATATACAAACCGTAATCTTCAACAAAAACTTCAACCTTCATTCATCAACTCAGAACATGCAAACCTCCACACTTCTACCATCATCAATTTAGCGGCACATGAGTATAAAGAGCAAGAAAATTAAGAGGAGGAAATTGAGAGGAAAATTAGAAGAAATCAGAGGAAGAAAATTGTAAGAAACACTGCCTAATTAGATCTTTCTACCTTGCAATTCTCCAATCATCCCAAACTTCAAAACCTGCAAATCAAAAGCAACCTTCAACGATCTCTTAACACTGATACATCAAAATCAACTCAATACTGACATTGATGCAATACCACAGCGCACCACAAGAATCAGAGTTGAATTCTTCAGAAGAAGTTTATTGAGGAGAGGATTCTGAAAGTTATACCTGAGATTTGAAGACCCGTCGGAGGAACTTCGACTCAGTAACTCTTCTTTCCCTTCATTTTGCTTTAATCGTTGTTACTGTTGAGACTATAAAGTTTGTTGTTGTTGTTGTCGTAAAACCGGGAATCAATGTTCTTCCACCATTGTTGAGCATAGTTGTTGTTACTATCTTCTTAAAACCAAGAAGGAGCATAAAGAGACTGTGAATTATTGTGAGAGAGCGAGGGACAAGAGTTTGAGAAAGATGAGAGCCGCGGAGAACAGATGTGTTGAGATGAATATGAGATCGGTGATGATTGAAAGATCACGGGGCAATCAATTGAAAAAGTTTGTGTAGGTAAAATCAGAACATGGACAATTGGTTGAGAGTAAAGAGAGGGATCGTTTCTTTTAATTTTTCTTATTAATTGTTCTTTTTGGAACTAACAATAATAATAATCTAACTTTGTCTTCCCCATAACACAAAACCAAGTGGTGCCTATTGTTATTAGGGTTTTCCAAACCCTTCTTTTCCTCCTCCCAATCGGGTCAGCCCATTGGGCTTGATTGGCCCAATTTCATCATCCATCATTCCCTTATATTTCAATTAATTCTTATTAATAACGAATGAAACAGAATAGCGTAGTGGTTGGAGTGTTGGATTGCAAGCGTGGTGTTTTGAGTTCGAGTCCTAGAGGGTGTTTTGTTTCTTTTTCTTTGTATTTTTTCTTAAACACATGTTTTTCCTTATTTTTAACAAATAACTTTGGGCTTTACAATTATTTTTTGGCCTATCCAGATTTCCACCTCACACACCCATAGACAGTTTTACACCACCATTTTTCTTTGTTTTGTTAGGTTTTATTTTATTTGTTTTAATTTAATAATCATGTAGTTTTGTTAGATAATTTGCTTAATTAGCTTAGTTCTAAATTTAAATTAGAAAAATTTGTGAATAATTTTATTAATTAACATTTTATCATTTAGTTAACATTTTTTTAATTTATTTAGTTTCTACACAATAAGAAATACTAAAAGCTAAAAAAATATACATTTGATTTAATTTCTTTAAATCAATTATTTTATTTTCTTTAATATAATAGATTTTTTAATTCTCTTTCTAAACTTTTCAAACAAATACCAAGAATTTTTATTTCCTTATCTTTACTTTGTTAATTAATTTTACTTCATAAATTTGTTGTAATTTCGATTAATTTCTCGATTCAATTTGGTTGTATTATTTACCTATTTAGACTTTTAATCGCATTAATCCATCCCCATTTGTAAATGTGTACCCCCATTTCCAAAAGCTATGTAATACCGTAGAATTTTAATTTCCGCAATTTACTATTTTCCTTATACTGTATAGTAATTAGGCGTGCATGGTAAGATCTAAAATCAATCGTTAGATAACCTAATTTCAAAGACAAAATAACTTGAATCAAACACACTTTCCACACGCGCACCTCTAGGGTAACCTCGCTCGTTTCCTCAGAAATACAGTCATGTCCCTCGAACATGGGGCTCTTTAGCAAAGACCTTTCTATAAAAAATATCGTAGTCCCTCGATGTTGCCTTCGGTAAAACGATCTAGTCCCTTATGAAGGTTGCTAAAGCGTCTCCCAAGTTTCCTTTTATGAATGCACGACCGTCCCACGCTCGTCCCTTCACATCCAAGGATGGGGCTTCTTGTCAAATCAATGGTAAGATAGCAACATCTAAAGGAGGAGAAAAAGAACATCTAATACCTTTTAAGTAGGTAGATTCGCTCCTAGTTGCTCGCTTGCTCACAACAAAAACATTTTATACACCAACACTCTCATCTTGAAACATTTTCAAAAGACAAACACTTTGTACGCGTTCTTATAGAAACGAGAGCCATTACAAAGAAGACACCTTTTCAAAATCACTTTCAAAAACACATTCGACAAACACCTCTTTGAACTATTTTCGAAATAACACTTCATACACGTTCTTATAGAAACGAGAACCATTATAAATACATTTTCAAAATACTTTTAAAACCCACACCACAAGCACACATTCAAATAAAAGCAAGTGATCTAGCAAGAAACTAAGAGCCTGTAGATAACTACGGATGGAAAGGGTGCTAATACCTTCCCTTTTCATAATCTACCCCCCGAACTCAGAAAACATCTCTAAAGGTCTTTCCTGTTCTTTTCAACCTTTCCTTTTGGATAAAAGAAAAGTCGGTGGTGACTCTTGCTACCCGCACAATTGCGATCAAACACAAAATACCCAAGTCAGTTCTCCCACCGTGTTATAGAACTGGCGACTCTGATGGGGAAGAAAAAGTTAAAAGTGGGGTTACCTTAGGGTTAGATCACCTTTACTTGCTTTGCTTGCTTTACATTTTTGGGTCCTTGTTTGGGTTATTATTAAAGATCCTGTACCCGGATCTGGGACACCTTTTTAGGTAAGTATCAATAAATCGTGGAAGTTGTACGGCGTAAACTGATATGGACGAAATGATAGCTACGTTAGCGTGATACTTTGGCTTGTACTAATGTTCCTTAAGTCAGTTAAGGATAACATTAAGCTTCCTTAGTGTCATTAAGCGCTAATTGATCTTTAGAACCTTTTAATTGACTCATCCTTGGTGTTGTACCCCAAAATTCTCCCTCTCATTTTATCAACATTTCTCATCACAAGGCCCTTAGAACTCAAGATCAAGCTAGGGTTTGCTCTGCTCAAGACATCTCCTTGCACTGGTGACCTAAAATAGGGTTTGAGTTTGCACAAGGATTTTTGGACCTTCAATGCTCAAATTGACTTTCATACTTCATATTGGACTCATAAGTTGGTCCATACCAAGTTTCAAGCCTTGAATCAAATTTTTGCCCAGTCAATTGGACAATTGACTTAAAAATCAGCTATATTGAGGAAAAAGTCAATTGTGGCCAATTTACAGTCAAACCTCATGAATTTTGACCCATATTAACATTATGAACTCACATGAACCATTGGATCAAGTTTGGACCACAACTCCACAAGAAATTTGATCAGATCACCAAAAGGGCAAAATGCTCATTTTTAGGGTTTTGACTGTACAAAGGCAATTTCTGACTTTTTGACATAGCCAATGGCAAATTAGGTTCAAACATGGACTCAAGAACTCAATGACATCATCTTGACTTATTCAACAAGTTCAAAAGATCTCAAATGCATGGGATTGACAGATGAATTTTTCAGTCAACTGATCAAAATTTGACTGTACACTGAAAAGTCAAACTTTGACTTTTTGGTCAAAATCAAGTGCCAAGGGTCATTTTTCATCAAGATGTGTCAAATTATGAAACTTGTTCATCAAGAAACCCAAAATTGCAAATTAGGGTTTGAAATTGAAAAATTTCATAACTTAGAATTTTTGTAAGTTATGAAATTTTCTTAATTTTTCCTAACTTTGCCCCACATTTTCACCATGATGCAAATGGATTCAAACAAAACCTCCAACATGAAAGTTGTAGCCCTCCACAAAGTATACAAATTTATTTCACAAAGTTTTCTCAAAAGAAGCTTAGATCTCAAGTTATGAGTTTTGGAACAAGGGTCCCTAAAACTTTTAACTTAGTGAAATTTTGCCCTAGTTTAGGCAGGATTTTGACCTATCTTCTTGGCCATTTTTCACATAGTTCCACTTGGAATCTCAAGTTTCATTTCAAATATGGATTATAGAGCATTTTGTAAGATTTCCAAATTGTCCAAGAACTCCTCAAACACATTTGTGGTTAGGGAGAATCGAAGGCTTGAAGTTGGCAAAAACTCACTTTTCATCCATGGCATATTCATGTTCATACAAGTTTCATTTTTAAATCAGCATGCCTTACACTAGTTTGCAGGCCTCTAAACCACTTCACACTCCATAATTAAATGAAAATCCACCAGTCTAAGCTTTTGTTTTAGCCATTTGGACATTATACACAAAACTAAGCCCTAAGTAGAAAAAAGCACATTTCCATTTTTGCCATAATGTGCTTTATGTCAAACCACAATCCCTTGAGCATTGGTCCATATCTCAGAGGGAAAATCAAATCCACAAGTTGGAGGGGCCAAGATAAAATTACGCAAGCATATTTGATAGCCTGTACAGGCCTGTAACAACAACTTCCATATTCTTACTTCAAAAACAAGAAACTTGTCCAAAGCTTAAGAATTTGAAAACCAGCCAATACTAACTTATGCAAACAGTTTGAACATCTTTCTCACACCCCTTTGAGCTAGGAACACGATTGTTTTAGCCTCTAAACACCCCATAGCCAGAAATAACATTCCTTTGGCAAAACAGGGCAGGTTCTGCAACTTGAGTGCCATAGCTCATTTGGCTCGTGCGTTTTGCCCCAAGTTGCTTCAAACACCTTTCATTCAACTCACCCAAGCTATCCCAAACCTCAAACACCAACTGTAACTCCATTTACAGTGTTCACCATTTTCATTTTGAGCTTGTGCAGGTTGAGTTCTATAGGCTGATTCAAGGACATTCAAGGCAAGCTAGCTATTGGAGAAGGTCAAGTGAAGTTCAAGCAAGCTACCAGACATCTCAAGCCTTGTCGAAAAGAATTACATTGCCCTACACGAATCCAACTGAAACAGGTTTTTTTTCCACTTTCTATCTCTCTACTTAGGAACATTTAGCCTTAGGTTTGTGAATAAAAAATGTAGTGTTCATTGCCATGAAGCTGTACATATACTCAGTTTTCATTTATATTAAGTGTGCTAGGAGAATTTCATCCATGAACATGTTGAAAAAACTATGTCAGATTTTAGGGCCAGAGAAATTCTCTCTGGTCTTTGAGAGTTAAGACAAGTTGCTTATATGGTTGGAAACGTCTTGAAATTCTCTACAAGTTTGATGTTGTGAGTTTTTGCAATAGAGCTCATATGCAGGATGTCCAAGTTAGTACAGGCAAGCGCGTTTTTTTCAAAATCTGGAGGTTGAAGATGAAGTGGTGGGCTGGGCTTGGCCTGGCTCACTCTTGACACCCCCTCTTTTCCTTTTTGCACCCCCTGACCCAATTTCTTGTATTTTTATATTTTTGCATTTTTGTTTTCATTTCTGATTTTGTTTATTTATTTCCAAATATAAAAAATGCTCAAAAATATTTTCATAATTTTTTCACATTTATTTGGCATTTTATTTTAATTTTTCTAACATAAAAAGCATTTAAACACTTTTATATTATTTATTTAAACTTGAAAATAATATGTAAATTATACCTTTATTTTTATTTCTTATTTTTATTCACACTGAAAATATTATTGTAAATATAATTTATTTTTGTACATATTTTATTTTATATTATACATATTTAATATAATTAATATACATAATATAACTGAAAATATTACATTTTTATTTTTATTATTATTTATACTAAAAACTACTTTTTCTAAGTATATTTTATTTTATATATATTAATATATTTTATTGTATATAAATAATATAACATTTTATTTTCTTAAAGAAATTAGGATTTTACCCTTAAACAATTAAAATAAATCTTTTATTTATTTCTTTATTTTTTTACATTAAATACTTTTACATACATAAACAAACAAAACCCCTTTTTTGCATACTTCATATTATTTGATATATTTATTTATTTTATTTAATTAAATATTACCCATTTATTATTTATGCAATTAAATTCAATTTTGATGTAATAGTAAACTAGGGTTTATATTTCTTGTCAAATACCCCTCATTCAAAGATTGTACCCCCATCCCTATAATCATGTTGTAATAGCTTAGAGTTTTAATTCTCGCACTTTACGCTTTCAATTATGCCATGATTAGAGAATTATGGTTTGTATGCAAAAAAATCAAAATCAATAAATAGCTTGACCTAATCAAAGACAAATATGCATGAAAATCAAACACAATGCATACTTGCACCCCTAGGGTTACAATCCACTTGTTGCCTTCAAAAATGGGCCATGTTATGCATGTTGGGTACTTTGGCAAAACAAAAACAAAACAAAAGATCATAGTCCCTCGATGACGCTATCTTGGTTGCCTAAACAAAAATGATCAAGTCCTTCAAAAAATTGCCAAAGATACTTGACACAATTGCCATCATGATCTATACGATGACCCGCACCTGTCTCGTTTAACATCCTAACACAAGGTTGTTCACCAAATACAATGGTGAAACAACATTGTCAAAAGGGTTAAAAACATTAGGAAAGATCTTTGAGTAAATAGGGTAGATAGCTCTTAGTTACTTGATCAAAAAGCTAGCAAAACATCCTTGCTATTTTCAAACACACTTCACAACACAATTTCAAAACATTTTCCCAAATCAAACTTTCAAACATTAAAATCTTTTAAAAAGACAAAAACACCTTTGTATACATTCAAACAAGAATCATTACAAAGGTTGCCACAACAATGGCCTCTTTTCAAAACATCTTTCAAAACCACATACAAAGCACCATTTCAAACAATTGGAAAGGCAAAGCAAGTAATCTAAACAAGTAACTAAGAGCCCATGGATAACCATGGATGAAAATGGTGCTTGCACCTTCCCTTTTCATAATCTACTCCTCGAACCCAAGAAAACATCCCAAAGGTCTTTCCTGTGCTTTTTGACCTTTCCTTAGGATAAAATAAAAAGTCGGTGGCGACTCTTGATAAACCGAAACATTTGCGAACACAAACGCAAAACCTCAAGTCAGTTCTCCCACCGTATCACACTTGGCCAATAGGAAGTAGTGAGATAGCCGACTTTGGTTCCGACCGAAGATTGGTTGATACTCGATGCTACGCTCATTGAGACTAGACTTTTAGGATATATCGACCGCAAGAAAAGATTGATTGAGCTGAGACAATGCCTAAAAGAAAGGTCAGTAATATTGAGATCCCTTAGAACCCAGTTACTATTAACTAGGACAGGTTGAGCCAACTAAACTTCAAGAGGGTACTTACCTACAAACCCCATGCAAGCCTAAACCTAAGGACTTGTCTGCTTTGTGTGTATATGATTATTTGTATATAAACTTGCTTACTTTGAATACTTGAACATAACATCATGACATCATACCATAGCATTTTCATTAACCTTTTCAAGGATCTCAAGGGCCTATGATGCAGGGTCATGTTGAACCAAACGTCTATCAAGGGACAAGAGGATTTATTTTCCTCTAACCAAATGCCGTCAAAGATTAAGTACAACAACTTGAGTCAAGGGCTATGACCTACTTGACATGGTGAGCTTAATTCTCGTGGAAGGACATCTACCGATACAAAGTTCTCCAATCAAAACTGTAAGTGACCACTAACATTTACCCCGCGAAATCCTTGAAAACATGCATCCACATATCATGCATCATATCATGATAGGTTTCTCTCATACAGGCCTCCTTATCTTCCTACTGTTTATTTCAGTAAGATGGATATGGAACAAACGGTGAAAGATCTCCAAGCTCAAAACGCTCAATTCCAACAAATATTTTTGGCTTTGGCTAAGGGGAAAGAGGACTTGAAGACTCTTCTTCTCAAAGACAAGAAGAAAAAGTCCAAGAAGTCAGTAGGCGTCCTAAACTTGGGAAGAAGACTTAAAAGACCAGTCAAGGGAGATCTAGATCTTTCAACTCCATCCAACATGGGGGATAGTCATGAAGAAGACAATAGTCTGGAGATTGATGAAGTCGAAGCTGACTACTCTGAGGAACAATATCCTCCCGCTGATGACAAGTACAAACAATTAGAGGATCGTCTCATTGATATGGAAATTCAACAGATACCTGGCTTGGATTTACGAGACATGGGTTTGGTTTCTGGAGTGGTCATCCCGCCAAAGTTCAAAATCCCTATCTTTTCCCTGTACAATGGAGTCTCTTGCCCTAAGATGCACTTAAAGTCTTATGTCCGCAAGATTCAACCATACACAACTAATCCGAAGCTTTGAATCCATTTCTTCGAAGAGAGCCTGGTAGGGACTCAACTTGAATGGTTCTATCAATTGGAGAGTTCTCACATCCATACTTGGGAGGATTTAGCTGTTGCTTTCTACAAGCAGTACCAGTACAACGCTGATCTTACACCAACTCGTGTGCAATTGAAGAACATGACCATGGGTTCCAACAAGATCTTAAAAGGATATGCCCAAAGATGTAGAGATCTGGCTAGTAGGGTGCAGCCCTCTTTAACTGATAGGGAGTTGATTGACATCTTCATGGGAACTTTGACAGGACCTTTCTTCAAACACCTAATCGGAAGCTCCTCATCCGGATTCACTGAGCTAATAATGACTAGCGAAAGAGTCGAAGCTGGAATCAAAAGCAGTAAAATCCAATGGGGTGTGTGATCGGTGGATCTGGAACTGACTGTTTAAAGCTGGTTCGCGAAATGTCGCGGAAGCAAGAGTCGCCACCGTCTTTTATTTTCTCCAAATGGAAAGGACAAAAGCACAGAAAAATTCCTTAAAGAGATTGCTCTCGGTTCGGGAGGTAGGTTATAGAAAGGGAAGGTGTTAGCACCCTTTCTATCCATGGTTATCCATGGACTCTTAGATACTTGCTCAATGTGTTTTCAAAATTGTTTGTTTGCTTTTCAATGTGGGTTTAAAAAGTTTCTTTGAAAAATTTCAGATCGACTCATACGTCAGAGTGTTTGAAAAAGTTTGCTTTGAAAGCTTTTGAAAATGTGTCAGTGTGAAAAGCCTTTTGAGTTTGTTTTGAGATTAGAGCAAGTATCCTTGAGAACCTACCTACCCTAAGGAATTCGTCTGTGTAAGAGTCCTTAAAAGTAGTGCCATCCCACCATTGAGAGGTAGGTAGCACCACTGTTGGAGGTGTTCGGGTCAATTCGATGTTCGGGACGTGGTGATCACCAGAGCAATGGGAAGACACCTTAGAAGCTACCCTCATGCCAGGTTCCCGGATCATGAGGACTTACTAAGACGTTTTCTACTCGACGACCACCTTTCGAAAGGCAACAGTGAGGCGTACCCTAGGGGTGGTGTGTGCGAATTGTGTGTCATGTTTCAGTTATTTGTCTTGTCATGTTTGTCGTGATCTACGCTTGATTTTAGTTAGGGCCATTCATTCTTTCATGCTTGGTTAACAGTTAAATATTTTGCGAGGAAATAAATCTAAACTATTACAAATGGCGCGGGTCCACATCGCCAAAATAAACCGGACCCGATTTAGCGGAAAATAAATAAAGCAATAAAAGTGCGATAAATAAATGTACATGGCTTTGGGAGATTTACAGAATTATATTAGGCGATAAAGTAAATGCGCAAAAGAAAATAATCAAAACAAAACTAGGGCGTTGGACCCTTTTGCAAACAATTAAAATTAATGAGAATTAAAAATTAAATGATTAAACGTTTTTTTGGTATTTTTTAGATTTAATAAGTAAAAGAATTTATGGCAATTAAATTAAAAGACAAACCCTAATTCTAGTATTTTTTTATTTATTATGAAAGAATTAAATTAAGATCTAAATTAAACCTAAAATTTATTATGTACAATTTTTAATAATAAAAATAAAATAATAAATAAATAGTATTGTGAGAAATAAAAATTAAAAAGACATTAAAACTATCAATTAACCTAATTCTACATGTTTTTTGGATTTTTATTAAAAAAGGAATTAAAATTAAAACCTAATTAAACTAAACAATTTAAATTCTAATTTATTCATGGCAATAATAAAATAAAAATTGTATTTTTTGTCTTTTCTGTATTTTTTAATGTTTTTATATTTTGTAAAAAGAGAGGAAATTAATTAACTAAAGCAATAAAAATAAATAATACAATAATTAAAATAATAAAAGAAAAGAAAAGCAAACCAGAGTGGGGTGTTGTCCCAAATTAGGAGGTAAGGCCTGGTAATTTAAGGCCCATCAAGCTTGATTTCACTGACTTTCCTTGATTTTGTATGGCACGTTGACCAGCCTCCATGGTATGCCTTCACTCTGACCCTTTGATTAAATCTCCAGGACACGTAGGCGATGAATATTGAGTGTGTATGGTGAACTTTCGTGTTAGGCCTGCATGGGATCAGTTATAGAAAAATAGTATGGGATTTTGCCAGACCTGGGACTTGAACCCAGGTCTTTGAGGTCATATGCCTAACACGTTACCACTGAACCAAGCGCGTTTCATTTAATAAATAATAGCGTGTAAATAAGAAAAAGCAAGATCAACGCATAATTGTTAAAACGCGCGTAAATTCAAACTAGCCTGTCTCCGTGTGACAACTCATCGTCTCTTTCGTTTTCTGAAACATGAAGGACGATGGCAACGGTTTTTTGATCGTTGCTTTAGGGGGTCTATAAGAAAATAGCGAATAGGGATATATGAAACATAAATTCATCGCGAGGTATGCCTCTTCTTCGTCTATGAGCACTGAGTTCAACCATGGTGGCCATGAACCCTGATTTTTCCTCTACGCAAAAGCCCTCTTTCAAGAAACCTGTAACCCTAATTTTCAAACATGGCGAATTCGTATATATAGCATAAAAACACAATTGGACATATTGGTTAGCTTAGAAACATCATGACAAACAATAATCCATAAAGAAAAATGCAAAAGGATGCTTAATTTATGCTATGCGAATTCAGAAATTTCAAGGTTCAGTCTGAGTTCTTGGTACCAATTCAAGGCCTTTTTGTTGATGTTAATGATGGAGGAACGTTCAATGATGTCTCAGAATGATGATGGAATGAAAATTTGTGCTTGAATCGCCCTTGAAACTAGATTTCAGTGTTTGAGTTTTTTGTGAAAAATTTCAATATGCAATGGTGTCTTATGCGCAGCTTGCAGTCTAGAATCATTAGGGTTGTGATGCTGAGTATGTATAGAGCATGCTAGGTCAAAAATATTACACAAAATCTCAAGCATTCATGGATTTCAATATTTGATTTTACAAAATCTTTTCCATATCTTTTTTCATGTTGTTTTTGTTCAATCATGATCCAATCTCATCCAAATTTGCCTAATTGGGATATGCACGAAATATTAAGAATAAACATGCATGAAAAGATTTTTTTAGGTTAAGTTTGATATTTTTCATATATTAAAATCATTTAAATGAATATAAATTAATATTAATTCAAATAAATAATTTAAAAAATATGAAAATACTTCCCTTTGGGCCTAATGGTCGTGCATAGGCTTGGCATGAAGAAACTTGGAAGAAAAATGGGCCCATTTGCATTTTTAGGCCTCTTGCATCAATGTTGACTTTTCAAAATTCCCAAAAATTTCCCAACTTCCACAAGGCATATCTTGGTCAATTTTTAAGCTTTTCACATGTTCTTGGACATTTTGGAAAGGTCTTTGAGTCCTCTAACCAATGCCTTTGGTCCCATGTCATTTTGATTTACCAATCTCAAGTTATGGTCTTTGACTTAAAGTCACTTTTTGTTGACTTTTGAAAATGACCTATAATGTTGAAATTGATAACTTTTTGTGAGAGCATTTCTTGGACTTGGAACATGAAGATGAATTGTAGGAAATGTCTTTCTCTTCAAAATGAGCTTTGGATGGAATTTTTCTGATAATCCATGTGAAAGTTATGCCCTGGTCAATTTCAGTTGACTTTTTCAGCTGTCCAAATATAGCAACTTTTGCATCTTTGATGATTTCTGAGCCAAACCTTGAGAATCATGATCAAGCATTGATCAAATGATGTTTGTGGCTTCAAAATGATATATTGACCAAAAATTTGAACTTTTGACTGTCAAATGACCATTTTGCCCCTACAGTTGACTGTAGTGCAATCTAGGGTTTTGACTGTGCAATTTTGAGCTGAATGCCTTGAAACTTGATATGAGGATACTTGACCTTCTTTGTAGGCATATGAGACTTGATTGGGCCTTTGAAAAGTTCATTTGCTTGACCAGAACTCAAACCCTAGTTTTGACTGTATAGGAGCCAGTTGAGCTGCATAGTCCTTGGGGAATTTTGTGACCTTGACTTTGACAATTCTTGATGAATATGGGAGGGCAAATTTTGGGGTACAACAGTTGCCCCTGTTCAATCTTCTTAGACCTGAGGATGCAGATTGGCTGACGTGCCTTTCGTAATCCGAGGGTAGAAGATGATTGGACACTAGAGTGCCCAGAAATTTGCGCTCACATAGTAGCAGCGATGGGGGAATGGGCTTATAGATGCCATTTTAGAGGTTGCTGGATAGGGTGATGGGCTTATAGATGCCATCTGGACGTTGATCGCGTAGGAGATTCCTTAGCGAGAACCTGCATACCTGCAAAACAAAAAAATGAGTACCTGACACGTCGCAGGAGCTGATTTTAGATGCTTGGTATAGATATGTCCTGACTGGTTACATGAGCTGAGTCTGGAGCTTCAAACGCTGATGAATGAACCAGGGATGGTTACTGCCTTAACATGAATGATAAGTGAACCTTGGACGATTTTAACTTCAACAACGCTCGTTGAGAAAATCTTGGTGAGGATTACCATCTTCGTAGTGTCAGGAAGAGAACCAAAGGACATTATAATCTCAAAGGGAGTCACCTTACTCACCGTTGGAGAGGGAACTATAGGAAATTATAATCTGGAAAAAATATCACCTCACTCGCCGTTGGAGAGGGAAACATCTTGAAAGGGAATTACCACCTCACACGCCGTTGGAGAGGGGACCATAAGAGAATATCACCTCACGCTCATGCCGGAGAGGGGAACATCTGAAAAAGGAATTACCACCTCACACGCCGCTGGAGAGGGGACCATAAGAGAATATCACCTCACGCTCATGCCGGAGAGGGGAACATCTGAAGAAGGAATTACCACCTCACACGCCGCTGGAGAGGGGACCATAAGAGAATATCACCTCACGCTCATGCCGGAGAGGGGAACATCTGAAGAAGGAATTACCACCTCACACGCCGTTGGAGAGGGGACCATAAGATAATATCACCTCACGCTCATGCCGGAGAGGGGAACATCTGAAGAAGGAATTACCACCTCACACGCCGTTGGAGAGGGGACCATAAGAGAATATCACCTCACGCTCATGCCGGAGAGGGGAACATCTGAAGAAGGAATTACCACCTCACACGCCGTTGGAGAGGGGACCATAAGAGAATATCACCTCACGCTCATGCCGGAGAGGGAAACATCTGAAGAAGGAATTACCACCTCACACGCCGTTGGAGAGGGGACCATAAGAGAATATCACCTCACGCTCATGTCGGAGAGGGAAACATCTAAAGAAGGAATTACCACCTCACACGCCGTTGGAGAGGGGACCATAAGAGAATATCACCTCACGCTCATGCCGGAGAGGGGAACATCTGAAGAAGGAATTACCACCTCACACGCCGTTGGAGAGGGGACCATAAGAGAATATCACCTCACGCTCATGCCGGAGAGGGAAACATCTGAAGAAGGAATTACCACCTCACACGCCGTTGGAGAGGGGACCATAAGAGAACTTCTACTGAGTCTTTATCAGAAAAATCTGTTTGGAGTCGATTTAACTGGACTGGAGAAATCCTTGAAATATGTTTGAGAATTTCAACTGCATTTTTCCTGAAAGGTGAAGGTCAGTTATATGCAATGCATGATATGGATCCAGCAATGATGTTCTCAACATGGATGCGATTTATAGTATATGATGCGTATATGCATGCTATAATGATGTATATGATGATTCATGTATGTTTTCGTCTAGGAAAATAAATCCTTGACGGGTGCCGGGAAGTCATATCCTGGGCTGATGTTTGAGGAAGAGATTTTGCTTCCGCTGTGGATGATTGTTGCAAGAATACCGATAGGAGAAGATAACTTCGTTGAGGAATAAACTTGGCAAATGAAATAACTCTGCGGGAGAAAAGATACTCTAGCGATCATGCTGGGGAGTGCTACTCTGTGGGGATAGCGGTGCTTTGCTGAGTTGATGAAGATAACTCCGCTGGGGATATCCTTGTTGTCGGAAGTGTTGATAGACTTCGCTGGGGGTAGGAAGATACTTTGCCGAGGACGCTCTTTCCGTGGCTTTTGGCTGAGGATAACCCAGTTATATCCTGTTACGGAAATAACTCTTTAAATCAAGCCGGGACGACGCGTTCGTGCTCTGCGAGGGATAAGCTTCCAGAATCTACTGGGGATAAGCTTGCTGCTTGGGGAGATATGAATTCCAACTTTCCTGGGGAAACTGGATTGGACTCTCTTGGGGGAAGTTTTAGACTGCGGGGAAGTGATTTCTTTGAATGGTGATACCGCCGGGGAACAATCTTTAGACCAAGACTGCCGGGGATGCTTGTTAAGAATGCGTGCTGCTGGGGAGGTATTGAGATCTACAGGAGGATACTCAATTCCTTGATATTTGTAATTTTGCTTGGAGAGACATGTATTGTTTTACTGAACCGCTCTCTGGGGAATTAAGATACACTTGGCCGTGTTCTTTAGCTGAACCTTCCTTAGTACCTTGGGGGACAGAACAATTAGACTGCTCAGACAACTCTTTATTGCCCCTGTTTCTAGTGTCACCTGCAATTAATTCCTTTGTTTCATATGCAAATATTTATGAGTTAGCAAATTATTGTCAATGCATACATCACAAATTGAACCTTGGACGTTCTTCGCAAAACAAAACAGAAAAAGAAAAACACTTGGCACGTTTAACTGAAGATATATTTTTATTGATTTTTGAATGGCCTGAAAAATAGGCGTTTTGTGTACAAGAGGCTGGTGTCCTAGTAAGAGGTACGCCGCCGATCAAAAGAGTTTATACAAGTTTTGTACAAAAGGAAAATAAAACAGCTGTGTGAAAGATGAATGATCCACTGGGTTTCAACTCTGCTATTGCCTTTATATCTCCGAGCGTCTCATCACTTGATGACCTTGGTTGAAGGTGAAGCTGACTGATCGATGTCGTTTGAGCTTGATGTAGATACCGGATTCTGGATGCTAAGTGATCAATGAGACATAGTTTTACGCTTTATCCCTAATTTTTGCCTGGACCGCCCTTTCGGGTTTTCAGTCCACCGGGATACCCATTTTTGCCCAAGCCGCCTTTTCAGGTTTTCGACTTGCCGGGTGTACAGATTTTTTTCATTTTCATCCCTTCATTTTGCCCGAACCCTTTTGGTTCGACGGGAAGCCCTAATTTTTGCCTAGGCATGTCAGCCTAGCGGATCATTTTTCATGCGTAGTATTTTTTAACTATGTCTGCATTGGCGGGGTGAGGAAGGTCGTCACCATCCATGTTGGTCAAGATCATTGCTCCTCCTGAGAACACATGCTTAACCACAAATGGCCCTTCATATGTAGGGGTCCATTTGCCCCTTGGATCACTCTGAGGAAGGATGATTCTCTTGATAACCAGATCCCCAACTTGATATTCCTGTGGTCTGACCTTTTTGTTAAATGCCCTGATCATCCGTTTCTGATACGTCTGACCATGACAGATAGCAGCAAGTCTCTTTTCGTCAATGAGATTGAGTTGGTCAAGTCGGGTCTGGATCCAATCATCTTCGTTCAGATTTGCATCCTTCATTATCCGGAGAGAGGGAATTTGCACTTCGATCGGCAAGACTGCCTCCATGCCATAAACCAGAGAGAAAGGAGTTGCCCCGGTTGACGTCCTAGCTGAGGTACGGTACCCATGCAGAGCGAACGGTAACATCTCGTGCCAATCTTTGTAAGTTACTGTCATTTTTTGCACGATCTTCTTGATGTTTTTATTTGCTGCTTCTACAGCCCCATTCATCTTCGGTCTGTAAGGAGAAGAATTGTGGTGCTGTATCTTAAACTGTTCGCAGAGCTCAGCAATCATCTTATTGTTCAGATTGGTACCGTTGTCTGTAATAATCCGCTCAGGGACGCCGTATCGACAGATCAGGTTGTGCCGAATGAACCGTGCCACAACAGTCTTGGTTACCGTAGCATAGGATGCTGCTTCAACCCACTTCGTAAAATAATCAATCGCTACTAGGATGAAGCGATGTCCATTAGATGCTGTAGGTCTTATCTCGCCGATCATGTCTATGCCCCACATTGCAAACGGCCAAGGCGCAGTTAGAACATTCAGGGGAACCGGAGGAACATGCACCTTATCCGCATAGATCTGGCACTTGTGGCATGTCCTGGAGTGTTGGTAACAGTCAGCTTCCATTGTGGACCAGTAATATCCTGCCCGTAGGATTTTCTTAGCCATAGTATGTCCACTAGAATGTGTACCAAAGGTCCCTTCATGTAACTCTTCCATGATTCTTTCCGCTTCAATCTTATCCACGCAACGCAGTAAGGTTGAATCATGGTTTCGCTTGTACAAGATGCCGTTGCTTAGGAAGAACTTTGCTGCGAACCTCCTCAGGAATTTCTTATCATTGATGGAGGCACCTTCAGGGTATTCCTGAGCTTCCAGATATCTCTTCACTTCGTGGTACCAAGGCTTCTCAGTTACCAATTCAGTTTCGAGATCACAACAGTATGCCGGTTCGTCCAGTTTCCAGATGATGATCCGGGGAGCTTCATTATCCCATTTAACCTTGAACATTGAAGACATTGTAGCTAACGCGTCCGCTAACTGATTCTCTTCTCTTGGAAAGTGCTCAAAGGTTATCTCTGTGAAGTGGGGAATCATGGTCAACACACATTCTCTGTAAGGAATCAAGTTTGGATGTTTCGTATCCCACTCTCCGTTGATCTGATTGATCACAAGAGCGGAATCTCCGAAGACATTTAGAAATTTGATCCTTAGGTCGATCGCAGCTTGAAGACCCATGATACACGCCTCATACTCCGCCATGTTGTTGGTACAGTTGAAACACAGCCGGGCAGTGAGTGGAGTATGAGTACCTTGTGGAGATATGATAATGGCGCCGATACCATTTCCTAAAGCATTGGAAGCTCCGTCAAAGTGCATGGACCATCGGGATCCTGGTTCAGGTCCTTCATCCGGTCCAGGTACTTCACAATCAGTTACAATCATGATGCTTTCATCAGGAAACTCGAAGTTCATTGATTGGTAGTCGTCTACAGCTTGATGAGCTAAGTGGTCTGCCAATACACTCCCTTTGATGGCTTTCTGGGTTGTGTACTGAATGTCGTATTCCGTCAAGATCATTTGCCATCTTGCAATTCTCCCAGACAGAGCAGGCTTTTCGAATATGTACTTTATAGGATCCATTTTTGAGATCAATAAGGTAGTGTGAGTCAGCATATACTGTCTCAGCCGGCGAGCAGCCCATACCAAAGCGCAGCAAGTTTTCTCAAGCAGTGAGTATCGGGTCTCACAGTCGGTAAACTTTTTGCTAAGGTAATAAATGGCGTGCTCTTTTCGGCCAGACTCGTCATGCTGCCCCAGCACACACCCCATTGAGTTGTCTAGCACTGTCAGATATAGGATCAGAGGTCTCCCTTCAACCGGTGGCATAAGGATAGGTGGTTCTTGGAGATACTCTTTGATTCTGTCGAAGGCAGCCTGACATTCATCGTTCCATCGTACTACCTGATCTTTCTTCAGTAGCTTGAAGATTGGCTCACAGGTAGCAGTTAAATGAGAGATGAATCGAGCGATGTAATTCAGGCGTCCTAAAAAGCCTCTGACTTCCTTCTCTGTCTTAGGAACTGGCATCTCTTGAATAGCTTTGACCTTAGCAGGGTCCACTTGAATGCCTTTATCACTGACCACGAAGCCTAGCAACTTCCCAGATCTTACCCCGAAGGTGCACTTGTTCGGGTTCAATCTCAGCTTGTATAGTTTCAACCGGTCAAACAGTTTCTGCAGATGATCTAGGTGCTCTTCCTTAGTCTGGGACCTAGCGATCATGTCGTCCACATACACTTCAATCTCGTGATGGATCATATCATGGAATAAGGCAACCATGGCACGCTGGTAGGTTGCCCCAGCATTCTTTAACCCGAACGGCATGACCTTGTAACAGAAGGTGCCCCACTGAGTAACAAACGTAGTCTTTTCCATATCTTCAGGTGCCATCTTTATCTGATTGTAGCCTGAAAAACCATCCATGAAAGAGAATACCTTGTGTTGAACTGTATTATCAACAAGGACATCGATGTGAGGCAAGGGGAAGTCATCTTTGGGGCTGGCCCTGTTCAGATCCCTGTAATCAACACACATTCTGACCTTGCCGTCCTTTTTAGGTACCGGCACCACATTAGCAACCCACTGCGGGTAAGAAGTCACTGCAAGGAAACCGGCATCAAACTGTTTCATGACCTCGGCTTTAATCTTCTCGGACATCTCTGGACGCATCCGACGGACCTTTTGTTTGACTGGAGGGCAGTCTTCCCTAGTCGGTAAATGATGGACAACAATATCGGTATCCAACCCTGGCATGTCTTCGTAGGACCAGGCAAAGATCTCCATATAGTCATGTAACATCTTGGTTAACCGTTGCTTCACGCTGAGCTCTAGGTTAGCACCAATCTTTACCTCTTTTCTGTCTGCTTCAGTACCCAGGTTTATAGTTTCCACTGGCTCTTCATGGGGTTGAATTGCCCTCTCTTCCTGAAGCAACAGTCTTGCAAGCTCGCCAGGCACTTCGCAATCATCTTCACCTTCGTCTTCGGCTAAGTTGATCGGATTTTCGAAGTCATAATTGGCATTAGCAGAGTTGTTGTCAGTAAGATCCAGAGTGGATTGGAACCTGTATGAGTGTGTGTGTGTGTAAATACAGCTGTTTTGATAATTATGTAAAGGAAAAGAAAGATAGAAAAGGAACACAATATTTGCAATGCGAAAAATACGTCCAAGATTTTCATTCATGATGTATAAAATGACAGTTCGTATGCCCTCACAAATAGAACCACGGTGCCTCGGGTAAGACACCGGGCCATAGAGTTTATCATTGTTTATTACAAAATAACAAAACATGGGAATTCATTACTGTGTCACAAAGGTAACAGGGGTATGATCCTTTGCACTCCAATTGTTCAATCCTTCTTCGGCCGTCGGATAAATCCAGCTGTTGAATTCGGCTTCGTCCACTTCAAGGTCTTCCCCGACAGCATTCGCTTCTGAACCTTTAATAAATACCGGAGGCCTTCCGATCTTCTCTTTCCTCATAGCTCTCTGCCCTTCTGGGGTGAAACTCAGCCCAAGTTTATCAGTCTTCTGGGTGAAGTCTGGAAGTCTGCCCCAGTTGGCACCTTCACCTTTCTGTACCACAGCCCTGGCATCCTTTAGGGAAGCCATCTTCAGAGGACCACCTGCTTCTGCTATTTCTGCTGCGATTGGAAACACCTCCTCGAAATGCTGAAAGGGGGTCTCAATGAACTCCCCATCCATCTCAATGTATCTGAACGAGTTTAGGTGGCTCACCATGTATTCTTCCTCGCCTTGCACGGTGACAATCTTCCCTCTGACGGGGTACTTCAGCTTTTGATGCAAGGTAGAGGTCACTGCCCCAGCCTTATGTATCCAGGGTCGACCCAGCAGACAAGAGTAAGATGGACGGATGTCCATCACATAAAAAGTGGAGTCGAACACCTGAGAGCCTACACGAATCGGAATGTCCACCTCCCCATGGACCATCCTCTTTGAACCATCAAAGGCCCTGACAATGATGTTGCTGGGCTTCAAATCCAGGCCTTCACAATCTAGACGATCCAGAGCCTTCTTGGGTAGCACATTCAAAGATGACCCAGTATCAACCAACACATGTGCCAAGGTGGTGCCCCTGCATTCGATTGAGACATGCAGAGCATCATTATGATCTTTCCCCTTCGTGGTCAAATCAGCGTCTGAAAAACCCAAGCCATTGTCTGCCGTTAGACTTGCCACGCAATCAGTGAATTGGACTGCAGAAGTTTCATGTGGCACATGGGCCGTCTTGAGGAATGAGATGAGGGCCTTTGCATGGGCCTCAGAGCACATCAGTAAAGAGAGCATAGATATCTTGGAGGGCGTATGCCCCAACTGTTCCACGACATTAAAATCGCTCTTCTTTATAATCTTCAAAATCTCCTCCATCTCTTGTGGGGAGGCCTCAGCAGCTATGGGTATGGGTACCTCCATCTGGGCAGGCTCAGTTTCAATTCCCTTGCCCCGAGCATTGGATGACTCGGCAGCAGGAGAAACAATAGGATCAGCAGCAGGAATAACAACTTGATCAGCAACGGGAGTAGGTGTACTTGCAGGGATTATCAGGAGCGGTCTTCGGCTAGCAGGTGGCGCAATGTTAGGCGAGAAGAGCCTGCCACTGCGGGTAACTTTGGCCGGGCCAGTGATGTCACAGATGCTGGCGCCAGCGTTGAGCTCTTGTTTAACTCCGTTTATATATACATCTGCCCCATAGTGCCAAGGGACAGCTTTGTTGGATACATAGGGCAGGGGCCCAGGAACAGTGATAGTAACAGGTGCGACGATCAGAATTTGAACGGGCTTCTTCTGGAGAGCCGGGATCGGATTGTTGAAGATAGTCACCACAGAGACCTCTTCTATTGGAACCATACGAACAGCAGACTTCTTGAATAGAATCTCCTTGCTATCCATTAAGCTTTGGATGCCTAACTTTAGCAAGGGACAACCGGATGGAGACACAACACAGAACAGGCAATCCTCACTACAACCCGGAAATAAACCGGCCTGCAGTAGGTTCTTCTTAATGATCTTTAAAGGAGTGGCTAGATCATCCACAGAAACAGCATAAACATCTTCATCAATAGCATTTACCCCGTGCTGAGGCATAGGGGCAGTAACTACATTTGGTTTTGCGGGCGCTTCGAATTGTATCTCTTTAGCATCGATAAGGTCTTGCACCTTATTCTTTAACGCCCAACAGTCATCAGTGGCATGCCCCGGGCTGTCTGAGTGGTAAGCACAACGGGCATTCGGATTGTACTTAGGAGAGGTAGTGTTTGAAAACTTTGGCGCCTCCTTAACAGTCACCAAATTGGTGGATAGTAACTGTGGCAGGATTTGCGATAGGGTCATGCTTAACCGGGTAAACTCTCTCCGGGGTCTATCAGCCCTTTGAGGATTGTGTGGCCGGGGAGCGGCAGCAGGCTTAGCAATCATCACCGCGCTGACAGATTGGCGGTGATCAGGTCTTTCTGATTTCCTGGAGCCATACACGGCACTAGACTCCTTTTTAAACGGTTTCTTTTCTGAACTAGAGGATGATGCCCCCTTTGCAATCTTCCCAGACTTCAACCCGGCTTCAATTCTCTCTCCAGTTAAGATCAGATCAGTGAAACCAGCAGAAGAATTCCCAATGAGATGGTTAAAAAACGGCCCAGATAGGGTCCCCAAGAACATGTCCACTAACTCTCGATCAGTCAAAGGTGGCTGCACCCTGCCAGCCAGATCTCTCCACTTCTGCGCATACTCTTTAAAACCTTCACTCGCACCTAACGACATACCCTGGAGTTGGGTACGTGTGGGGGCAAGGTCGGCATTATACTGATACTGCTTGTAGAAAGCAGTAGCCAGCTCCTCCCAGTTACGAACTTTGGTCCCATCCAGCTGATAGAACCATTCGAGATGAGTCCCTGAAAGACTCTCCTGGAAGAAGTGGATCCATAGATTCTTGTCCGCAGAGTACGGCTGAATCTTTCGAACATAGGACCTCAAATGCAGCTTGGGACAGGACGCCCCGTCATACTTGGAGAAGGTGGGAGCTTTGAACTTGTGCGGGATAATTACACCAGTCGACAAACCCAGATCTCCGAAATCCAGCCCAGGTGCCTGTTGCACCTCCATGGCCTTCAGCCTGTCCTCCAATTGTTTGTATCTGTTGTCTTCAGGAGGATACTGTTCCTCATCAAAATCCGTCTCGTTGTCGGAGACCACTGGAGTAGGAACCTTGACTTCTGCCTGAGAAGGACTCCTGCCAACAGAAGAACCAGCCTCTTCATGGTGCAGAGTATTACCCAACCTTCGGCCCGTGTTGAACAGAACAGTTCTTCTCTTTTTCTTCTTTTTCAGGAGCATAGTCTTTAATTCCTCTTGGCCCTTAGCTAGACCCAGGATTAGCTCTTGAAACTGCGCATTCTGCGCCTGGAGAGCCTTGATTGATGTCTCTGTTGATTCAGATCCGGGATTCATGATGCTGAAATAAACAGCGAAGAACTGTAAGCAACCTGAAAAGGGGAAAAACCTGCTATGCACATGATGTATGAAATGCGTATGCAATGCATTCAAGGGTTCGAAAGTTCAAATTCATTGTAGACAAGAAAAGAACACACGTTATCATTAAAGAAATCATTGTTTAATACATCAAGGCCTCATGGGCAAAAAGAAATACACAAGTCAAGTCAATCCCAAAATACACTGCGCATCCTCTTCGAAGCTATGTAGGTGTTGAGATTCCTCTCCTCATGCAACAGGCGAGTGAGTTCCAGGACCTTCTTTTCACTGGCATGCAGACTAGTCTCGAGAGAATTCCTTTCCTCCTTAAGCTGGATCCAGCTCTTCTGCATCTCTTCCCAGGACGTGGGCATATCAGGGTGCTGAATAACATGAGACATTTCCCCTTCCAAGACAGGTTCTTTGATTACTGGAAGCATGTGAGGATAAGGCATCACTAACTTCTGAGAGCGGGCGCGTACCCATTTGAGATAAGGCTCCAAAGGGATGGAGTTCCTGTGCCCCAGTGTCTTGCTGTCTATCCTACTAGGCATCCTCCAGGCTCTGATAAATCTCTGACGAAGTCCTTGAGTATCACTGTCGAAGTCAAAAACTATGTCGGGAATTAGCATGTCATGAGGACCATCCCTCCGAGCATAACCAAACTGTCTCCAAGCCAGGCATGGACTATAAGTAATACCTCCTCTGATTCCAAGTAAAGGAACATTAGGGTACTCCCCACAACGATCAATGATAGTGACATCTCCTCTGGATCTAGGACACCAATGTATATCTGCATGCGTAAGAGTCATCAACCGTTGTGACCATCTCAAACCCCGCTCATTCTTCAGGACTGATTGGGGAAGGTGCGAAATAAACCACCTTCCCAGGAGAGGAGTGCAACACATAAGGACACCTCTTTTTCTCATGGTTCGAGTGTAACATGAGTGAAGGATGTCCCCCAGCAACGTAGGTATAGGATTCCTGGACATAAAGATCTGAACGACACTGATATCAATGAGCTGATCTGGGTTAGGGAACAACACCAAACCATAAACAAGGAGAGCCACAACCTCTTCAAAAGCTTGCAAGTCAAGAGAGTTCCAACATTCAAGGGCCTTTTCAAACAGAAACCTGGCTAAGAACCCTTTGATACCACTTCTGACTTCCCAATGTCCCTTGAGGTCAGATGACTGTAGGTGCAAGGCTTTAGCAATCTCTTCCAGCTTAGGTTCCTTTTCTGTACCGTTGAAGGGTAGCTGATCAAGGATAGGGATCTTCAGGAGCCGGGAGAACTCCTCCAATGTAGGTACCAACTGATAGTCCAAGAAGGTAAAACAGTGATGCAGAGGGTCAAAGAACTGGAACAGGACTTTTATCATATCTTCCTCAATGTTGGTGTTGACCAAGCTGATGAGGCTTCCATGCCTGTCACTGAATGAAGAGTTCTCGGGAATCCTGGATATAAGCTCCTTAAGCTGAGGAGGGATCCTTACAAGATTGACCTGAATTGTCTTTCTACGAGCAGTTTCCATGTCCTACAAAACAAGAACAAAGATGAAAATTCGAACCCCTGAAATGGTTAGTCAATGCATATGATGCAGGATGATGTCATGATGCTATGATTAAACACACCACAGATATTTACAAAGACAAACATGTAGGGCACACAAGGCACACAAGACAAGCCCTTAAGGTTTAAGGCCAGTATGGGGTCTGGGTAGTACCCTCTTGAAGTTGGTGGGTTCAACCTGTCCTAATCAAAGTAACCGGGTTCTAAGGTTCCCAATATCACGGGATTGCTTTCATTGTTCATCGTTTCGATTTAGCCACTGAACTGGCGACCGAAATATTCCAGGAAAGCAACCCTCAATTGAGCGTAGTATCGAGTATCAACCAACCTCGGACTGCACCAAAGTCAGTTATCTCACTACCCTAAAGAGGCCAAGATAGTTCAATTAAGGTTCCTAAGGTCTGTTGATGCTTCACGACACCACGCGGAGGCCCCGTACTCTCCTTGACTGAACTCAAGGGTTACCGGTACACACCAAAGTGCCACATCAACGTAGCAGACTGTTTCAACCGTGTCGGTATACCCCGCACAGTTCCCTCACAGCCTTGTTGCTACTTTCTAAGAAAGGTATCCCCCAGATCCGGGTGTAGGATCTATAGAACTCCCAAGCAACCCACAATTTAAAGCATACAAGGAAAACAATTGAAAACATAGTTATAAGCTAGCCCTAAGGTACACCTCACTTTATAAAGATTCCCCAGCAGAGTCGCCAGTTCTGTGATCGGTGGATCTGGAACTGACTGTTTAAAGCTGGTTCGCGAAATGTCGCGGAAGCAAGAGTCGCCACCGTCTTTTATTTTCTCCAAATGGAAAGGACAAAAGCACAGAAAAATTCCTTAAAGAGATTGCTCTCGGTTCGGGAGGTAGGTTATAGAAAGGGAAGGTGTTAGCACCCTTTCTATCCATGGTTATCCATGGACTCTTAGATACTTGCTCAATGTGTTTTCAAAATTGTTTGTTTGCTTTTCAATGTGGGTTTAAAAAGTTTCTTTGAAAAATTTCAGATCGACTCATACGTCAGAGTGTTTGAAAAAGTTTGCTTTGAAAGCTTTTGAAAATGTGTCAGTGTGAAAAGCCTTTTGAGTTTGTTTTGAGATTAGAGCAAGTATCCTTGAGAACCTACCTACCCTAAGGAATTCGTCTGTGTAAGAGTCCTTAAAAGTAGTGCCATCCCACCATTGAGAGGTAGGTAGCACCACTGTTGGAGGTGTTCGGGTCAATTCGATGTTCGGGACGTGGTGATCACCAGAGCAATGGGAAGACACCTTAGAAGCTACCCTCATGCCAGGTTCCCGGATCATGAGGACTTACTAAGACGTTTTCTACTCGACGACCACCTTTCGAAAGGCAACAGTGAGGCGTACCCTAGGGGTGGTGTGTGCGAATTGTGTGTCATGTTTCAGTTATTTGTCTTGTCATGTTTGTCGTGATCTACGCTTGATTTTAGTTAGGGCCATTCATTCTTTCATGCTTGGTTAACAGTTAAATATTTTGCGAGGAAATAAATCTAAACTATTACAAATGGCGCGGGTCCACATCGCCAAAATAAACCGGACCCGATTTAGCGGAAAATAAATAAAGCAATAAAAGTGCGATAAATAAATGTACATGGCTTTGGGAGATTTACAGAATTATATTAGGCGATAAAGTAAATGCGCAAAAGAAAATAATCAAAACAAAACTAGGGCGTTGGACCCTTTTGCAAACAATTAAAATTAATGAGAATTAAAAATTAAATGATTAAACGTTTTTTTGGTATTTTTTAGATTTAATAAGTAAAAGAATTTATGGCAATTAAATTAAAAGACAAACCCTAATTCTAGTATTTTTTTATTTATTATGAAAGAATTAAATTAAGATCTAAATTAAACCTAAAATTTATTATGTACAATTTTTAATAATAAAAATAAAATAATAAATAAATAGTATTGTGAGAAATAAAAATTAAAAAGACATTAAAACTATCAATTAACCTAATTCTACATGTTTTTTGGATTTTTATTAAAAAAGGAATTAAAATTAAAACCTAATTAAACTAAACAATTTAAATTCTAATTTATTCATGGCAATAATAAAATAAAAATTGTATTTTTTGTCTTTTCTGTATTTTTTAATGTTTTTATATTTTGTAAAAAGAGAGGAAATTAATTAACTAAAGCAATAAAAATAAATAATACAATAATTAAAATAATAAAAGAAAAGAAAAGCAAACCAGAGTGGGGTGTTGTCCCAAATTAGGAGGTAAGGCCTGGTAATTTAAGGCCCATCAAGCTTGATTTCACTGACTTTCCTTGATTTTGTATGGCACGTTGACCAGCCTCCATGGTATGCCTTCACTCTGACCCTTTGATTAAATCTCCAGGACACGTAGGCGATGAATATTGAGTGTGTATGGTGAACTTTCGTGTTAGGCCTGCATGGGATCAGTTATAGAAAAATAGTATGGGATTTTGCCAGACCTGGGACTTGAACCCAGGTCTTTGAGGTCATATGCCTAACACGTTACCACTGAACCAAGCGCGTTTCATTTAATAAATAATAGCGTGTAAATAAGAAAAAGCAAGATCAACGCATAATTGTTAAAACGCGCGTAAATTCAAACTAGCCTGTCTCCGTGTGACAACTCATCGTCTCTTTCGTTTTCTGAAACATGAAGGACGATGGCAACGGTTTTTTGATCGTTGCTTTAGGGGGTCTATAAGAAAATAGCGAATAGGGATATATGAAACATAAATTCATCGCGAGGTATGCCTCTTCTTCGTCTATGAGCACTGAGTTCAACCATGGTGGCCATGAACCCTGATTTTTCCTCTACGCAAAAGCCCTCTTTCAAGAAACCTGTAACCCTAATTTTCAAACATGGCGAATTCGTATATATAGCATAAAAACACAATTGGACATATTGGTTAGCTTAGAAACATCATGACAAACAATAATCCATAAAGACAAATGCAAAAGGATGCTTAATTTATGCTATGCGAATTCAGAAATTTCAAGGTTCAGTCTGAGTTCTTGGTACCAATTCAAGGCCTTTTTGTTGATGTTAATGATGGAGGAACATTCAATGATGTCTCAGAATGATGATGGAATGAAAATTTGTGCTTGAATCGCCCTTGAAACTAGATTTCAGTGTTTGAGTTTTTTGTGAAAAATTTCAATATGCAATGGTGTCTTATGCGCAGCTTGCAGTCTAGAATCATTAGGGTTGTGATGCTGAGTATGTATAGAGCATGCTAGGTCAAAAATATTACACAAAATCTCAAGCATTCATGGATTTCAATATTTGATTTTACAAAATCTTTTCCATATCTTTTTTCATGTTGTTTTTGTTCAATCATGATCCAATCTCATCCAAATTTGCCTAATTGGGATATGCACGAAATATTAAGAATAAACATGCATGAAAAGATTTTTTTAGGTTAAGTTTGATATTTTTCATATATTAAAATCATTTAAATGAATATAAATTAATATTAATTCAAATAAATAATTTAAAAAATATGAAAATACTTCCCTTTGGGCCTAATGGTCGTGCATAGGCTTGGCATGAAGAAACTTGGAAGAAAAATGGGCCCATTTGCATTTTTAGGCCTCTTGCATCAATGTTGACTTTTCAAAATTCCCAAAAATTTCCCAACTTCCACAAGGCATATCTTGGTCAATTTTTAAGCTTTTCACATGTTCTTGGACATTTTGGAAAGGTCTTTGAGTCCTCTAACCAATGCCTTTGGTCCCATGTCATTTTGATTTACCAATCTCAAGTTATGGTCTTTGACTTAAAGTCACTTTTTGTTGACTTTTGAAAATGACCTATAATGTTGAAATTGATAACTTTTTGTGAGAGCATTTCTTGGACTTGGAACATGAAGATGAATTGTAGGAAATGTCTTTCTCTTCAAAATGAGCTTTGGATGGAATTTTTCTGATAATCCATGTGAAAGTTATGCCCTGGTCAATTTCAGTTGACTTTTTCAGCTGTCCAAATATAGCAACTTTTGCATCTTTGATGATTTCTGAGCCAAACCTTGAGAATCATGATCAAGCATTGATCAAATGATGTTTGTGGCTTCAAAATGATATATTGACCAAAAATTTGAACTTTTGACTGTCAAATGACCATTTTGCCCCTACAGTTGACTGTAGTGCAATCTAGGGTTTTGACTGTGCAATTTTGAGCTGAATGCCTTGAAACTTGATATGAGGATACTTGACCTTCTTTGTAGGCATATGAGACTTGATTGGGCCTTTGAAAAGTTCATTTGCTTGACCAGAACTCAAACCCTAGTTTTGACTGTATAGGAGCCAGTTGAGCTGCATAGTCCTTGGGGAATTTTGTGACCTTGACTTTGACAATTCTTGATGAATATGGGAGGGCAAATTTTGGGGTACAACAGGGTGCATCCTCGAGCACAGAGAAACAACCTTTCATCGAGAAGAAAGAGTCTGATGCTGCATACACTCAAAAAGGTCATAACCAGGGCAACCACGATCAACACGTAGGAGCAATCCTGATCTCTAATCCTACACCTGCTCAACAAAGACAGGGGCATCAACGTAAAGAGGTCACGCCTAAAAGACAATTCACTAATATTAACATGTCACTGGATCAAGCGCTACAACACATGTTGAAGGCCGAGTTGATTACGTTAGAGGATCCTATCCGGAACCCCAACACTTTCGCTCGTACCAATCATCCCAATGAAAGGTGTGCATACCATTTTGATAGTCCAGGACACGACACGGACAATTGTTGGGCTCTGAAGAACAAGATCCAAGACATGATTGATGCCAAAGAGATCGAGTTTAACCCTCCAGAGACTCCAAACGTGATCACTGCTCCTATGACGAATCATTGAAAGCTTTTCTTCATTTGAATTTTCAAGTTGTAATCTCTTTTGTTGTTCAAACACTTATCTATTAATGTCGAACTTTGTTTCATTAATGCATTGCATATGTTTGTCTTGATTTAATCCATTCGTTTTCATTATATTTAAACTATGCTTTTTTTACTCCCTTTATGATATTCAACTCTTGTTTCAAAAAGTTGCAAGCCTTTAGAGGTAGGATGACAAAAACAATTCCATAATCTCATACAATGTGCTTTTGGACAGACCTTACTGACGATGTACAGGCGTTCTTTCAAATCCTAAACACTGGAGTTATAAGGAAGATAATCCCTAGTCAACCCCTTTGAGCCAAAGAAGTAAAAGTTTTCTTTCTTACACAAATTGAAACCTTTAATCAAAACATGGGGCAGGGTAGTCTCTCAGTTAATTGAAACGCGCGTTTAGCCGCAAACTCTCATCTCGTAATACAACGAATGAAATCAAAAACATTCCTCTGGAATCAAAAGGCAGTGATGGTTCCCTACCAAATAGGCAGTCATTATCTCTCAAGAGAAAAGCCCACTAAGTCAAAACCTACAAAGGAGACTTAAGAAAAACTGGGGCATCCCGCTGTCCGTAATCTCAAAACAAGAACAGTCAGGCAAAAATTAGGGATAACAAATCAAAATAAAGAGGTCACTACAAATCCTCGACAACATAAAAAATGTTACAAAAAATGATTGCCTTCCGACAAACTAAACTTGTCTAAACCATCATCAAAACTTCATTCCATAATCAATTGGAGTTCAAACGGACAATTAATTAAGTTTATGACTGAAGAACATCACGAAGAGCGGGTGGGTACAAATAAACTTTGAGCCTTTATCCTTTGTTTCTTAAACCGTGAACCAATCCATGCTACAACCCTTCGAAAGTCCTAATTGAAGCATGGGTTAGTTCGAAAGCATACTGTTACAAAAGGTATCCTGACTCCTGTAAGACTTTACTCAAAATCCTGAGTTGAATTTTCTTACAAAACTTATTTACTTGCTAAAACGCATTTTCAAAATTTCAAGACAAGCATAAACTTTGCATTATTTGAATATCGCTGTTTGCATATGGCTATTTGTTTGACAGTGAAGAAATTCACACAACGAATATCTAATGAACGCAAGCTCTCTCAGTAAACAAAATTACTTCGAACGGAAAGACACTTCCAATGACAAATCTCTCATAATCAAGGGGCATGACATGTCACTATCCAGCACACCTGGGGCAGCCCAGTCAAGATTCTAAGAAATCTCTCAAGAGGTGCAGAATAACCAGGGGCATGTCTCCATCTAAATCACTTGGGGCATTGAACGTGAATCCTAACAAAGGGTTATGTATAGTCAAACATTTACTTGCAATGCCACAAACACTCGCTACTAGGGGCAATGAAAATTCTCCTCAAAATCCTTCTCATAGGATAACTCCCAGCCAGAGTTTCAATCTCTGAAAACTTCTTACCAATTGAGTCGACCTCAAGAATCCTTAAGGATTTTCCCCAGTGAAGAAGACACCTCTCCAATAGACTGACAATAGGGTTTATTTCCCCAACAAACTATAGATTCCCCAGCTTGAGTTTGCCTTTCCGACTACTACAAATCAAAGGACCACAACTCCTCTTCCCTAATAGACTACTCTACAATCCCCCAACAAGTTACTGTGAAGCCTGGACCCGACCATATATCAGTTCAACTTCGACTCCCTAGTAGAGCAACGAGAAACCAAGACTCCTGAACTCTTTTACCCAAGTAGAAATAAACACTCTCCATAGAGCTTTCAACATTCCCCATCGTAGTTCTCCTCAAATAACAAAACAGGAATCCCCAGTGGAAACGATCTAAGAAAAGTTTGAAGACACACCTACTCTTTAACAAGCAGTCCGGGATTTAATGACTCCCTAGCATTTGTCAAGGGTTTATTTTCCCAGATAAAGATACATTCAAATAACATTTCACCCTTCATGCATCATATTACATACATGACAAGTGCATACGACACAATCTCATTTATTTTAAGAACATCATTGCACCATGCATTTCATACATCATGACATTGCATACAACTAACATTTTACCTTTTTTAGGAAAAGGTTAATCAACAGATGGCTATTGTCAATAATATTCAAAAGTTCAGAAATTAATACTTGTAACAAGCCATGGAAATTATCTACACGATGAGCTGAAGCAATCTTACACGGGCTCCTTCCCACACACTCTTCTAGAATCAGTTCAGATGCGATCCAAATACAGCTGACATTCTGACACTTATTCCAGATTCCTTCTAGAAACAGTTCAGATGCGATCCAGATATGGCTGACATTCTGACACTTATTCCAGAGTCCCTTCTAGAGACAGTTCAGATGCGATCCATATATGGTTGGCATTCTGATACTTACTCCATATTCTCTTCTACAAATAGTTCAAATGCGATCCAAATATGACTGACATTCTGATACTTACTCCAGATTCTCTTCTAAATATAGTACAGACATGATCCAGATATGGATATTATTCTGATACTTCTTTCAGCATACCTTTCCAATACAGTCCAGATACAATCCAGATACGAATGTCATTTTGACGCTCATTCAGTACATCTCTCAGATACGAGTCAGATACAATATTCATTTATGAATATTATTATGATGCTCATCCAAGACCTCTGCTGGTTCAGTTTAAATCTCTCGATGATTTATCCTGATTCTTTCCGGTGGACATTTTTTCTTTTGTCCGGTTCAGTTGAATCAATCCTAAGATTATTCTGATTTCCATTCCAGTCAAAGTTAATTAAAGACCTTCTTTGGTTCAGTCAGATCGACACTAAGATCTCTCTGATTTCTATTCCAGTTGAAGATATTCCAAGACTTTTGTCTGGTTCAGTTGAATCGATCATAAGATTCTTCTGATTTCCATTCTAGTCAAAGTTAACCCAAGACCTTCTTTGGTTCAGTCAGATCGACACTAAGATCTCTCTGATTTCTATTCCAGTTGAAGATATTCTAAGACTTTTATCTGGTTCAGTTGAATCGATCCTAAGATCCTTATGATTTACATTCTAGTTAAAGTTAATCCAAGACCTTCTCTGGTTCAGTCATATCGACACTAAGATCTCTCTGATTTCTATTCCAGTTGAAGATATTCCAAGACTTTTGTCTGGTTCAGTTGAATCGATCCTAATATTCTTCTGATTTCCATTCCAGTCAAAGTTAATCCAGACCCCTGTTGGTTCAGTTTAAATCTCTCAACAGTTTATTCTGATTCTTTCTCGCAGATATTTTCTCTGGTCCAGATAGATCGCTCCAACATTTATTCTGGTTCTTCTCCAAACACCTATTGTTTCAGTTTAAATCTCTCAGCGGTTTCTCCTGATACTTTCCAAATAGACATTTTCTCCAGTTCAGATAAATCGCTCCAAGATTTATTCTGATTCTTTCCAGTCAAATAACGTGTAAGACTTCTGCTAGTTTCAGTTTAAATCGACCCAAGGTTTATTCTGATTCTTTTCCAATTGAAGTCAAGTTCAGACTTAGTCCAATTTTTGTCAACAATCACCTTTGGATGGCATCTATAAGCCCACCTCTGACAACTCTCCATAATTTCTCCAAATGGCATCTTTAAGCCTATTCCCTACACAATCAACCAACACATCACCGAGTGCAAATTTCTGGGCACTCTAGTGTTCAATCATCTTCCACTTTCAAGCTACGAACGACAAACATGCCGATCTCACTTTTCAAGTTTAAGAATATTAAACAGGGCAGCTGTTGTACCCCAAAATTTTCCCTCTCACTTTTCATGCAAGATGCTATCCTAGGGTTTCTCGAATACTCAATTTGGCTCAAAAGTTGATCAGACAGACTCTCTTCCTAGGCAGTAAGTCAACAATTAGGGTTTGCTACTTCCCAAAGAAAATTGAGTCTCCAAGGTTTCAAATGGTCTTCATAGATCTTCATGTCTCCTCAAGGATGTTCGTGCCAAGTTTTAAACCTCGCATTGCAAGTTTGCTTAGTCAAGGGTTCAGATGACTAAAAATGACTCCATTGACCCAAAAGTCGACCTTTTGTGAGACCAAGTTCAAGCGATTGTAACTTCTTCATTATTCGATATTTTTAAGCGGTTCTTCTTGCGTATGACTTTCCTTAACGTCATCTCCAATTTCTCTTCACAAATCAAGAGTTGATTACGTGTGGAGGATCACCAAAATTCGAATACTTTAGAGGTCGCTTCATGGAATTTGACCTAATTTTAAGAATTGTCGTCTGATTTCTAAGAAATGTGATTTCCTCAAATTACAAGATCTTGAGACGATTATTTCTGCATATGGTCATAAGTGATGTCGCTTACGAGTTTATCTTCAAAGATGGAAGGAAAATTGTGTTTGGAAGACTTTGAAAGTTATCGAATCATCGCAAGTCATTTGTTTGATTTCGAATGTTCTTAACCACAATTGTTTTCTCAGGACTATGATTCTCACGTTGAAGTTTGTTAATTTTACAAGATTGATGAATGTTCTTAAAACATGTTTATTTATTTTGGCAATAAAGTTCCATTTTAATCGAGCATGGCGTGCGAGTTCATTTTGAATGCAAGTTTGATTTGGACATGATGTGAAGATTAAGATTTTCATTTAAATGACCATGGTTTTGTGTTCGAGTTAACCAAGTGGAATTGAATTCTTAAACATTTATTTTGTTTAGAAATTTGATTAGAGTACAAGGCACATGGTTTACTTGAAATACAAGTTACAAAAGTCATTTGTGATTGCTTGAAGTTCAAGTTACAAAGTCAAGGTGTATCATTCAAACCATTCAATTTCAAAGTTCAAACAAAATCCAAGATTTGTCTAATTACTATACAACAAATTTCATCATTCACAAATTTACTCAAGTTTTATGTTCATAACACCACAAGGAAATTTCAAGTTTTCTATTCAAAGTTGTTACATTTACTACAAGAAATTGGCAATCTTCAAGATTCATCAACATATGTTACAAAGATTACAAGTTAATACAAGCTACAAGTTTTGTTTTGTTTACAAAGAAAGAAATTTTGTTTTGTTTATTCAAGTATTCTTTGCTTCATCTTCAAGCAACTCATCCACTCCTTGCTAGCCATGGTTTTCTCTTCACCTTGCCTCGCTTTCCATCCAATCCTCGTGTTCATGAAACAAGAAAAGAAAAAGTTAGCAAGTATGTGAAAATTCCAGAACATATGGTTATGAACAAGTTTGAATGCTCATCATTAGGGTTAGTATTTAGGAATCAGATTTAAAGTTTGTTTGTTTTTAATCATAATCCCTCTTCTCCTATTTTACAAATCACAAGGTTTGGGCCTTGGTTCACAAAAAAGGAAAAGAAAATTTGCAAACATAGCATAAAGCCCAAGGCTGTCCAACAACAACAAAATATTGCAAAAAGCCAAACAAATGCAGCACAAATAAAGCCAAAACTGCAACCCAAAGGCAGGCTGCTAAAACAACAGCAACATAGTAGCAACAACAGGGCAAACATCAGCTAGGCTGCCAAGCAAAAGCAAGGGCAAACCTGCAACAAAATAGAACAGCAATGCAAGTTGCCCAAATGCAATAAACCTGCAACAAAATATTGGAGCAAAACAACAGCTACTGTAAACATAGCAAGCAAGCTTCCCAAATGCTGCCAAACACACAAACCAACAAAGCAGAAAAAATGCAGCATAAAGATAACAACAACAATAAGTAAAAAAATAGAACATGATAGAACAACAATCTAGCTTGCTCAACAATCTAAATTGCATCATCATTTTCCTAACCTATGCAACCCCTTCAGAAAAATTATATAAAAAAAGAAAAATGGCTTTATATTTCATTGAAAGATAAAAGATGAAAAGGGATAGGCGTGGAAAGTTATCACCTAGCTCACACAACATGCCAAAGTTGTCTCTGTCTAAATCTGCCCAAAACTCAGTCCAAATGTTGCACAAAATAGGCAACCTAAGGCCTGCACCTCAACATGTTCAAAGTCAGCATACCACAAATATTTAAAACCTCAAACCCCCCCCCCCCCCCCCACTTTTCACCCTTATTTCCATAATATAACAGTCACTGCTTCACTAAGAAAAGGGGAGAGCTTTTGGTGAAGGACAAAAAACCAAAAAAGAAATATACTGATATGTATATACAAATCGTAATCTTCAACAAAAACTTCAACCTTCATTCATCAACTCAGAACCTGCAAACCTCCACACTTCTACCATCATCAATTTAGCGGCACATGAGTATAAAGAGCAAGAAAATCAAGAGGAGGAAATTAAGAGGAAAATTAAAAGAAATCAGAGGAAGAAAATTGTAAGAAACACTCCCTAATCATATCTTTCTACCTTGCAATTCTCCAATCACCCCAAACATAAAAACCTGCAAATCAAAAGCAACCTTCAACTATCTCTTAACACCAATACATCAAAACCAAATCAATACCGACATTGATGCAATACCATAGCGCACCACAAGAATCAGAATTGAATTCTTCAGAAGAAGTTTATTAAGGAGAGGATTCCGAAAGCTATACCTGAGATTTGAAGACCTGTCGGAGGAACTCCGACTTGGTAACTCTTCTTTCCCTTCATTTTTGCTTTAATCGTTGTTACTGTTAAGACTACAAAGTTTATTGTTGTTCCCATAAAACCGGGAATCAATGTTCTTCCATCATTGTTGAGCATAATTATTGTTGATATCTTCTTAAAATCGAGAAGGAGCATAAAGAGATCGTGAAATATTGTGAGAGAGCGAGGGACAAGAGTTTGAGAAAGATGAGAGCCGCAGAGAACAAAGGCATTGAGATGAATATGAGATCAGTGATGATTGAGAGATCACGGGGCAATCGATTGAAAAATTTTGCGTAGGTAAAATTAGAACAGGGACAATTGGTTGAGAGTAAATAGAGGGATCGTTTCTTTTCATTTTTCTTGTTAATTGTTCTTTTTGGAACTAACAATAATAATAATCTGACTTTGTCTTCCGCATAACACAAAACCAAGTGGCGCCTATTGTTATTAGGGTTTTCCAAACCCTTCTTTTCCTCCTCCCAACTGGGTCAGCCCATTGGGCTTGATTGGCCCAATTTCATCATCCATCATTCCCTTATATTTCAATTAATTCTTATTAATAACGAATAAAACAGAATAGCGTAGTGGTTGGAGTGTTGATTTGCAAGCGTGGTGTTCTGAGCTTGAGTCCTGGAGGGTGTTTTGTTTCTTTTTCTTTGTATTTTTTCTTAAGCACATACTTTTCCTAATTTTTAATAAATAACTTTGGGCTTTACAATTATTTTCTGGCCCATCCAGATTTCTACCTCACACACCCATAGTTAGTTTTACACCACCATTTTTCTTTGTTTTGTTAGTTTTGATTTTTTTTGTTTTAATTTAATAAATCATGTAGTTTTGTTAGATAATTTTCTTAATTAGCTTAGTTCTAAATTTAAATTAGGAAAATTTGTGAATAATTTTATTAATTAACATTTTATCATTTAGTTAACATTTTTTTAAATTTATTTAGTTTCTACACAATAAAAAAAATACTAAAAGCTAAAAAAAATATAAATTTGATTTAATTTCTTTAAATCAATTATTTTATTTTCTTTAATAAAATAGATTTTTTAATTCTCTTTCCAAACTTTTCAAACAAATACCAAGAATTTTTATTTCCTTATCTTTACTTTGTTAATTAATTTTACTTCATAAATTTGTTGTAATTTCGATCAATTTCTCGATTCGACTTGGTTGTATTGTTTGTCTATTTGGACTTTTAATCGCATTAATCCATCCTCATTTGTAAATTTGTACCCCCATTCCCAAAGCTCTGTAATAGCGTAGAATTTTAATTTCTGCAATTTACCGTTTTCCTTATACTGTATAGTAATTAGGCGTGCATGGTAAGATCTAAAATCAATTGCTAGATAACCTAATTTCAAAGACAAAATAACTTGAATCAAACACACTTTCCACACGCGCACTTCTAGGGTAACCTCGCTCGTTGCCTCGGAAATACAGTCATGTCCCTCGAACATGGGGCGCTTTAGCAAAGACATTTCAATAAAAAAGATCGTAGTCCCTCGATGTCCCTCGATGTTGCCTTCAGTAAAACGATCTAGTCCCTTACGAAAATTGCTAAAGCGTCTCACAAGTGGCCTTTTATGACTGTACGATCGCCCCACGCCCGTCCCTTCACATCCAAGGATGAGGCTTCTTACCAAATCAATGGTAAGATAGAAACATCTAAAGGAGGAGGAAAAGAACATCTAAGACCTTTTGAGTATGTAGATTCGCTCCTAGTTGCTCGCTTGCTCACAACAAAAACATTTTATACACCAACACTCTCATCTTGAAAATTTTTCAAAAGACAAACACTTTGTACGCGTTCTTATAGAAACGAGAGCCATTACAAATAAGACACCTTTTCAAAATCAATTTCAAAAACACATTCCACAAACACCTCTTTGAACTATTTTCGAAACAACTCTTTGTACACGTTCTTATAGAAACAAGAACCATTATAAAGACATTTTCAAAATACTTTCAAAACCAACACCACAAGCATATGTTCAAATAAAAGCAAGTGATCTAGCAAGAAACTAAGTGCCCGTAGATAACTACGGATGGAAAGGGTGCTAATACCTTCCCTTTTCATAATCTACCCCCCGAACTCATAAAACATCTCTAAAGGTTTTTCCTGTTCAGAGACGAACCAGTGTCAACCAAGACATGAGCCAAAGTTGTGCCCTGGTGTTGTACCCCAAAATTTTCCCTCTCATATTTCTCAAAACATTTCAAGAAAAATCTCCAAGTTGCTCAAGGTTGCTCAAGGATTGGCTAGACAAGCTCTCTCCTAAAGCAGTCTACCCCAAATTAGGGTTTCATGTTGCATAAATATCCTTGAGTCCAAGTGACCCCAAGTACTCACAAATGTCCTAATATGTTCTCAAGATCATGCATGTCAAGTTTCAAGCCTTGCAGAGAAAGTTTGCTCAGTCAATTGCTCAAAGGTCCAAAAGTCGACTGTACTGGGGCAAAATCAAATGTGGCCCACATACAGTCAAAACTTAAGATTTTTTTGTCAAAATTCTCATTTTGAAGTATATTTCATCATTTTATCAAGGGTTGATCATGATTCATCAAGGGTTGCTCAAAATTCATCAAGATTCAAAAGTTGCTAAATTAGGGTTTTGTAGGAAAAGTCAACCCAACTTTGACCAAGCATAACTTTCTCATACTTTATGAGAAATAATCCATACAAAGCTCATTTTGAAGAGGATGCAATTCCCTACAATCTATATTCATACCCCAACATCAAAATATGCACTCACAAGAATTTATGAATTTGGACATTATAGGTCTTTTTGAAAAGTTAACAAAAACACCATTTTTGTCAAAGATTATAACTTGAGCATGGAATATAAAAATGAGATGAGACAAAAAGTGTTGTTTAGAGGACATCTCAAGCTTTCTAAAAAGTCTAATAACACCTCCAAAGAGTCAAAATTGAGGAAGTTATGCATTGTTGAAGTTGGACTTTTTTGCAAAATTGTCAAAAGTCAACTATGCCCAAAACATCAAATTTTTCCAAATGGGCCCATTCTTTTTCACTTGTTTTGAGTTTGCATTATTTCCCACGTGCTCTAGCCTTGTCCATGTGTCTATATCATATTTTTATTATTTAATTTGATTTTTATTTGAATTAATTCATTTTAAACCAAATTAAATCAAATAAAATCAAAAATATTGATAACCAAAGATCTTTTGATGATTTCAGGTTTCAATGGACAGCTTGCACCACATCATACTCGTTTCAAAGCAATTGTACACAAAAAGATTCAATTCAAGCCAATTTTGGAAAGCTTTGAAAAAGAATAAAATCAAATATCAAAATCATCAATGGAGGAAGATTTGGACAACAAATTCTAACCTAATGTATTGTACAATACATAAGGAGGCGAGGCAGACAGAAATCAGGGTTGGAGATCAGTTGGAGAGCAAGAACCAAATTTGCAAAAAACACCAAAAAGTGTGAGATCGAAATCAAGTCTAGAGGCAGTTTCAAGGCTTGGTGTTGATCTCAATCTCTTCCTGGCCATCTCCACAAGCGAAAGCAACCAAGACCACGCGTTTTCAAGCCTCCCAGAGCTCTGTAAGTCATCCACGGATTCACTATATTCTTGATTTTGTATTTTCAAATTTAGACATTGTTAACATGAAATAATTGCATATTCTTAATCCACACATCATTTGCAAGCTTTTTGTAATAACCAATTTCATTTATCTGACCTATATCGAGATCCACCATTGCTAGGGTTTCGTTCTTAATTTTAGGGCTTTTTGTTTCAGGAAAAATCAGCCTTAGTAATGGCTATGGTTTTGATCAGAAGAGGATGACGAATTCAACCATGGTACTGGAATGTATTTCCATGGCATGTACAAGATTTATAGATGCCTGGTTTGTAGTGACGGACATTTATCTGTGGGTATATGTCGTTTGATTTTTAGCAACGGTTCAAGGAAGGGGACGATGAGTTGTCGCTTCCCCATTTGTCCATTCAAACCAGCGCGCTTTTTTTGTCCACTATATTTCCTTTTCTTTATATTATAATTGTTTTGTATTATACTAACAATTGAAAACAACGCAGCCCAGTGGTGGACACCTCAGCGCATAAGGATCCCAAGGCTAGAGGTCAGGGGTTCGATCCCTGCCTCCAGCAATTTGCATTTTCATATTTGTTTTCAGGAAATCATGTGCGTACTTAAGCCTAAGACACACCATGGACTCTCACAAATCAACATGCCAGATGGCCAGATCTGGTGGCCAGTGCTGAAGGAGCACCAAAGGGCCAGGTCAACGCATATGCAGTGAATCAAGAAAGTCAAATGGATCAGCCTCAAATGGGCCAGCCAATTTCTATGGACACCTCCAAAATCAGGCCCATCTCTACTTTTTTATATTTTTGTTTATTTTATTTAATTATGTTATTTTGTTTTAATTAATTTCTAACCAATAAACAAATTTTCTTTTTTATCAAAAAATCACAAAAATACTTTTTATCCAATTAAAATTCAGTTTTTTTTAATAAATACTAATTAATTAATTAGGATGTTAATTAGGTAACTTTAATTTGTTTTTGCAAATATTTAAAATTAATTAGAAACCATTAGGTTTTAACATTCATTCATTTAATTATTTTCTTTTCTTTCTTAAATTAACAAAAATCCAAAAATATGTCATTAATTATTTTTCATTAATTAACTTATTTAATTTCTAATTTAGTATTTAATTTAGGACTTAATTTCTTTTCTTAAAATAAAAACAACAAAACATTTTTCTTTTAAAAGGGTCAAAACCCTAAATTTCGCTTTCGGTTTAATTTCACTCGCGCGATTTATTTTTCCTTATTCAATTATTGATGTATCTGCTCCCGGTTTGTAATTTTAATTAGGATATTTATTTTTCCGCTATTTTATTTTGAAAGGGTTGCTTTTGGCGTTGTAAATACCCGACGCCTTGTAATAATTTAGTTTAATTTCCGCACCTTTAATTTCTGCAAATTATACAACTGCTAGATGTTTGATAATAAGGCTTGCATGACAAGAATGAATGCTTAAATCTAAAATCAAATTAGATCACCCTAAACATGTGCAAAGATAAAAATAACTGAAAACAACACACTCGCACATGCGCACTCCTAGGGTACACTCCCACTTGGTTGCCTTCGGTAAACGGTCATTGAGTATAGGGTATTTTAGAGGTCGCCCTCTTGTCTAAAAGATCATAGTTGCCTCAAAATGGTTGCCTCGGAAATTGTTGCCTCGAATAAATGATCTAAGACATTAGGGTTATCGCTAATATATCATAAACATTGCTTTAGTGACCGTATGTCCCTCTTTCGAGTTGACCCTCAAACTCCAACAACGGTGCTACCTACTCACTAATAGTGGGATAGCATTGTCTAAAGGAAATTAGCATAGAACGATTCCTTTTTTCGAGTAGGTAGATTAGTTCTTAGATACTTGCTCATCCAAAAATAAACTTTTTCTCACACTTACACTCTTTTACAAACAAGTTTTCAAAAACACTTCATTACACTCTTGAAGACAGAAGCAAGAGTTAAATCGAAGTTAAAACCAAAACTTTTCAAAGCCCACAAACACAAAGAAAACAATTTTGACAATGATGAGCAAGTACCTAAGAGCCCGTAGATAACTACGGATAGAAAGGGTGCTAATACATTCCCTTTCTATAATCTACCCCCCGTACTCAGAAATATCTCGAAAAAGGAACTTTTCTGTTCTTTTTTCCTTTCCTTGTTGGATAAAATAAAAGTCGGTGGCGACTCTTGCTTACTGCGACATTTTGCGAATGCAAAACGCGAACCAGCATTCCAAAAACAGTCAGTTCTTCCCACCGTATCACAGAACTGGCGACTTTGCTGGGGAATTTTAAGTGGGGTATACCTTAGAAATAGTTCATCATAATGTTTTCAATTGCTTGATTTGTATGCTTTATCTTTGTGGGTTTGAATCAGAGTTACTATAGATCCTAACCCGGATCTGGGGATACCTTTTAGGTAAGTAGCAATAGACTGTGAGGGAACTTTACATCGTAGACCGATACGATTGAAGCAGTAGCTACATTGGTGTGACACTTTAGTTTGTACCGATATCTTTTGTGGTGGAACAAGGAGAATATGGGTCAGCTAAGGGGTCATTAAGCACCAACTGACCTTAGAACGTATAATTGACCAACTCGGCCATAGAAAAGTAGCAGTATGCTACACTCATTGAGACCAAACTCTCGTGATGATTCCGACTGTAAGAAAAGGTTTCCAAACTGGAATTATGACCGATCGAGGGTGGTCAGTGATATTGAGATCCTCTAGAACCCGATTACTATTACTAGGACATGTTTAACCAACTAAACTAAAAGAGGGTAATACCTAAACTCCATGCCAGCTTGAAATCTAAGGGCTACTGTGTGACTTACTTGCCCTTACCATGTTTTCTATCTGTGAATACTTGTGGTGTGTTTCTATCATAACATCATGAATCATGACATTGCATGCATCTTGCATCAGACTAACCTATTTCAAAGATAGAGGGGATTCATCTTTGTTCTGTTTTGTAGGTCATGGCCTCTATGCGTAGAAACACTATTCGAATCAGCTTTGTGCAGATTCCTACTCAACTTAGAGATTTGGTTTCTAAAGTTCCAGATACTTCCTCCTTTATCAGAAGACATGGTCACCTCCTTGGTTTGGTCACTTCTAGGATGGATGAGCAAATGTTAAGTGTCTTGTCCCAGTTCTTTGACCCGTTGCACCACTGCTTTACCTTCCCGAACTATCAATTGGTCCCTACCCTAGAAGAGTTCTCTGATTTGCTTGGTATTTCTATTCTAGAGCAGACGCCATTTACAGGTTGGGAAAAAACTCTTAGGCCAGAAGATGTTGTTATAGCCCTACATATGACAAAGTCTGAGGTAATGTCTAACTGGGAGACTCGAAGTGGGACAAAAGGCTTCTTGGATAAATTCTTGGTTGATCAGGATAATCAGTTTTGGGACAGTTTGGACTTTCAAGCATTCGAAGAAATCCTGGCTCTTCTCATATATGGTCTGGTTTTGTTCCCTAATTCAGATTCTTTTATCGACGTGAATGCAGTGAAGATTTTCATGTCCCGTAATCCGGTGCCCACTCTCTTAGGTGACATTCTTCATGCTCTTTATGCCCGTACTGCTCGGAAACGGGGAACCCTTATGTGTTGTGCACCAATGCTGGCGAGGTGGTTTATTTCTCACCTCCCCAAATCTATTTTGAAGAACAAGGAAGGTATGGGTTAGGCCTACAGAATTATGTCCCTTGCTCATACAGACATCATCTGGAGCACTAAAGACATGGAAGAAGTAGCTATTATTGACCGGTGCGGAGAATACCCCAATGTTCCTTTACTTGGAATTAGGGGATGAATCACCTATAATCCTTGTCTGGCCTTACGACAGTTTGGGTGAGCTCGAAAGGATGGTCCTCATGAGTTGATGATCCCGAGCATTGTCTTTGACTTCCAAGGGGATAGTGAGGGACATCGCCACAGATTCATACGAGCTTGGAATAGGGTTAACAGGTCTGATCCGCATGAGCTAGGAGCGAAGACTTCTCTTCCAATGGAACCGTATCTCCGGTGGGTTCGAGCCCGTGCTCAAAAGCTGGAGATGTCGTACGAAGCTGTCTTACCGGTAATTGTTGAGAGTACTGATAAAGAAGGGGTTCCTCATACTGTCCTCCATCCATACATGCCTACTGACATTAGGGAATTAAAGAGGTCTTGGATCCAGTTGAGAGAAGAACGGGATACTTACAGAGAAAAGTATCATGAGCAGGAGCGGAAGATTCTAAAGCTTACAAGGCAGCTGGAGAATGAGAAGGTCCTCAACAACTATGTTAGCACCAACAGAAAACGACCATGGGAGCGTTGACGTCTTTTACTATTTCTAGTTTTTATTTACTTTTCAGTGTTTCTCTTTGTAACGCCTTAAAGGCATTTGTCAAACAATGTTTCAAGTTTTTAATCTAATAAAAGTGTGTTTCCTTTTGGTTTACGAATTTGAATCCCTAAAGTCTGTGAAATCATATCATATGCATTTCATTCCCATGCACCTCATTACAGGTACCCATTACAAGTCTCTTATCTTCTTCGCTGTTTATTTCAGCATCATGTCTGCTGAAACATCCACTGATCAAGCTATTAAGGCTCTACAAGCTCAAAACGCTCTGTTCTAGGAAATGTTCATGAGCCTGGCCAAGGGGCAGAAAGACCTGAAGACTCTTATCTTGAAGGATAAGAAGAAGAAGAAGAAGAAGACAATCCTCTTGAACATGGGTCATAGGTTTGGAAACAGGTTACGAGACGAAGTTGATCTATCCCACTCATCTGGAGAGAGGGAAAACCAGGAAGAAAGGAGGGCTCCTAGCCCTGTTGTTTCTGACAACGAGACTGACTTTGACGAAGACCAGTATCCTCTGACTGAGGATAGGTATAAACAGCTTGAAGACCGATTAAGTGCGATGGAGGTTCAGAAAGTCCCTGGTCTGGACTTTGGAGACTTGGGTCTAGCATCTGGGGTGGTGATTCCCCACAAGTTTAAAGCGCCAGTCTTTGCTAAATACGACGGGGTCTCCTGCCCAAAGCTACACCTCCGTTCGTATGTTAGAAGGATTCAACCATATACCGCTGATAGGAACCTCTGGATCCATTTTTTTCAAGATAGTCTCTCAGGGACTCAACTTGAGTGGTTCTATCAGCTAGAAGGAGCTAGTGTCCGTAATTGGGAAGACCTTGCTGCTGCTTTTTACAAGCAGTACCAATATAATGCCGACATCGCTCCCATGCGTACCTAACTTCGGGGCATGTCTATGGGTGCAAGTGAAGGTTTTAAAGATTACGCTCAGAAGTGGAGAGATCTTGCAGGTAGAGTCCAACCCCCACTGGCTGACAGGGAGTTGGTGGATATGTTTCTGGGGACCCTGTCTGGTCCATTTTTCAACCATTTGATCGGAAGTTCGTCGTCAGGTTTTATCGAGTTAATTATGACTGGGGAGAGAATTGAAGCCGGTATCAAGAGCGGCAAGTTACAGAAAGGTGCTTCGTCAAGTACCGAGAAGAAGCCGTTCAAGAAGGAGTCTAGTGCAATTTATAGCTCTAGGAAACAGAACCAACTTGAACGCCGCCAATCAGTTAATGCGGTAGTTATTTCAAGACCAACTGTTGCCGCACAACGCAACAATCAGCCAAGGGCAGAGAGGCCTCAAAGACAGTTTACTCGGCTCAGCATGTCTTTATATCAAATTCTGCCATAATTGTTGAAGACTAATTTGGTGACTCTAAGGGAAGCCCCGAAGAATCCCAACACCACGTCGCCGCTATATAATCCGAACGCCCGCTGTGCTTATCATTCTGATAGCCCGGGGCATGATACGAATATTGTTGGGTTTTGAAGAATAAGGTACAAGATTTGATTGAAGCCAAGGAGATCGAGTTTGAAGTGCCTGAAAAGCCCAATGTCATAACGGCTCCTATGCCAAAACATGATGCGGGAGTAAATGCTATTGGGGATGATGATGAAGAGTTTGATATTGACAACTGGATTTACCCGACTACTGATGGTGGCTTGAGCAATTGGACGATAACGGATTCCATGCCCATTTATTTTATCACAGTAATAGACTTTTATTTTGAATTTGTAACAGACAATTTTAAACTTTATGGCCCGGTGCCTTACCCGAGACACCGTGTCCCTGTTTGAGGGCTTATTGTGTGTCATTTCCATATATCATTAATAAAAGCATTGGACGTTTTCTTGCATTTCAAATTTTGCGCTCCTTGTTTTTCTTTTTTATCTTACAAAACAACTATTTTACACACACTCACATATACAGGTCTGAATCCACTCTGGATCCCACTGATAACGACTCTGCTACTGCCAGTTATGACTTCGAAAGTCCGATCAACCAAGCCGAGGACGAAGGCGAGGACGATTGCGAAGTGCCTGGTGAACTTGCTAGACTGTTACTTCAGGAAGAGAGGGCCATACAGCCGCATGAAGAGCCAGTGGAAACAGTAAATCTGGGTACAGAGGAAGACAAGAAAGAGGTTAAGATTGGTGAAAATCTAGAGTCTAGCGTCAAACAACGGTTGATTCAGATGTTGCGTGACTATGTTGAGATCTTTGCCTGGTCTTATGAAGATATGTCTGGGTTGGATACTGATATTGTGGTTCACCGATTGCCTACCAAGGAAGACTGTCCTCCAATGAAACAAAAAGTCCACCGAATGCGCCCGCAGATGTCTAAGAAAATCAAGGACGAGGTTATGAAACAGTTTGATGACGGTTTTCTAGCAGTTACTTCTTACCCGCAGTGGGTGGCCAACGTGGTTCCGGTGCCGAAGAAGGATGGTAAAGTTCGAATGCGTGTTGACTATAGGGATCTGAACAGGGCAAGCCCCAAGGATGATTTCCCTCTGCCTCATATCGACGTTCTGGTTGACAACACCGCGCATCATAAGGTCTTCTCCTTTATGGATGGTTTCTCCGGTTATAATCAGATTAAGATGGCTCCCGAGGATATGGAGAAGACAACCTTTGTTACTCAATGGGGTACCTTTTGCTACAAAGTCATGCCTTTCGGACTGAAAAATGTTGGGGCAACGTATCAGCGCGCCATGGTCGCTTTGTTCCACGACATGATTCATCATGAGATTGAGGTATACGTTAACGATATGATTACAAGATCCCAGACTGAGGAAGAACATCTTGACCACCTTCAGAAGTTATTTGACAGATTGAAGTTGTACAAACTGAGGCTAAACCCGAACAAGTGCACCTTCGGGGTGAGATCTGGTAAGCTGCTGGGTTTCGTCGTAACTGATAAAGGGATTTGAGTGGATTCTGCAAAGGTGAAGGCTATACAGGAAATGCCAGCTCCCCGAACAGAAAAAGAAGTCAAAGGCTTTTTGGGACGTCTGAACTATATTGCCCGGTTCATCTCACACCTGACTACTACTTGTGAGCCAATCTTCAAGCTATTGAAGAAAGATCAAGTGGTAAGATGGAACGATGAATGTCAAGCCGCTTTCGAAAGGATCAAAGAATATCTCCAAGAGCCACCTATTCTGATGCCTCCAGTTGAAGGGAGACCTTTGATCTTATACTTGACAGTACTCGATAAGTCAATGGGGTGTGTGTTGGGGAAGCATGACGAGTCTGGCCGAAAAGAGCATGCTATTTATTACCTTAGCAAATTTTTTACCAACAGCGAGACCCGATACTCGTTGCTTGAGAAAACTTGTTGCGCTTTGGCATGGGCTGCTCGCTGACTGAGACAATATATGCTGGCTTACACTACTCTATTGATATCGAAGATGGATCCAATCAAGTATATATTCGAGAAGCCTGCCTTGTCCGGAAGAATAGCAAGATGGAAAATGATCTTGACTGAGTATGACATCCAATATACGACCCAAAAGGCAATCAAAGGAAGTGTGTTGGCAGATCATTTGGCACATCAGGCAGTGGACGATTACCAGTCTATGAACTTTGAATTCGCGGATGAGAATATCATGTTGGTAATTGACTGTGAGACACCTGGACCGGATGAAGGACCCGAGGAGGGATCCCGATGGTCTATGTACTTTGATGGAGCTTCAAACGTTTTGGGTAATGGAATTGGCGCCGTGATCGTATCTCCTAAAGGCTCTCATACTCCGTTTACCGCCCAACTATGTTTTAACTGCACCAACAACATGGCGGAGTATGAAGCGTGCATTATGGGTCTTCGAGCAGCTATTGACCTAAGGATTAAGTTCTTAAGTGTATTTGGAGATTCCGCTCTCGTGATCAGTCAGATCAAAGGCGAGTGGGATACGAAACACCCTAATCTTATTCCTTATAAGGAGTATGTATTGACATTGCTTCCGCACTTCGAGGAGATAACCTTTGAACACTTCCCTAGAGAGGAGAATCAGTTGGCGGACGCGCTAGCTACGATGTCTTATATGTTCAAGGTTAGATGGGACAATGAGGCTCCCCAGATCACCATTGAGAGGCTGAACGAACCTGCACATTGCTGCGACATTGAGACTGAAGAGGTAGCAGATAATCCATGGTTTCATGAGGTGAATAGGTATCTTGAAGCTCAGGAATACCCCGAGGGTGCATCTGTTAATGATGAGAAATTTCCGAGAAGATTCGCGGCGAAGTTCTCCATCAGCAATGGCATTCTTTACAAGCGTAACCATGACTCCACCTTGCTGCATTGTGTGGATAAGAACGAAGCAGAAAAGATTATGGTAGATTTACATGAAGGAAATTTTGGAACTCATTCCAGTTGACACACCATGGCAAAGAAAATCTTACGGGCAGGATATTATTGGTCCACAATGGAAGCCGACTGTTATCAGCATTCTCGGACCTGTCACAAGTGCCAAGTCTATGCTGATAAGGTGCACATACCTCAAGTACCTCTGAACGTCCTGACAGCTCCTTGGCCTTTTGCAATGTGGGGCATCGACATGATCTGCGAGATCATACCTACGGCATCCAACAGGCATAGCTTCATCCTTGTAGCTATTGATTACTTTATAAAGTGGGTTGAAGCAGCTTCCTTTGCTACTGTAACCAAGAACGTCGTGGCACGGTTCATTCGGCATAATCTGATCTGTCGATATGATGTACCAGAGAGGATCATTATGGACAATGGTACAAATCTCAATAATAAGATGATCACCGAGCTCTGCAAGCAGTTCAAGATACAGCATCACAACTCTTCTCCTTACCGGTCGAAGATGAATGGGGCTGTAGAAGCGGCTAATAAGAACATTAAGAAGATTGTGCAAAAGATGACGGTGATATACAAAGATTGGCACGAGATGTTACCATTTGCTCTTCATGGGTACCATACCTCAGCGCAGACGTCAACAGGGGTAACACCCCTATTCCTTGCTATATGGCATGGAGGCCGTCTTGCCCATTGAAGTTCAGATACCCTCTCTTTGGATCATGAAGGATGCAGGTTTGAGCGAAGATGACTAGATTCAGACCCGGCTTGATCAGCTGAATTTAATCGATGAAAAGAGACTTACTGCTATTTGTCATGGTCAAACGTACCAAAAGCGGACGATCAAGGCATTTAACAAGAAAGTTAGACGACAAGAGTATCAAGTTGGGGACTTGGTTATCAAGCGCATCATACTGCCACAAGGTGATCCCATGGGCAAATGGACCCCTACTTACGAAGGGCCATTTGTGGTTAAGAATATTTTCTCGGGAGGGGCTATGATTCTAACCACCATGGATGGTGACGACCTTCCTCACCCCGTCAATGCAGACATAGTAAAAAAATACTACGCATAATCAAAGACCTACTGGGTTGACTGGCCTAGGAAAAAATAAGGGCTTCCCGGCGAACCAAAAGGGTTCGGGCAAAAATAAGGGATGAAAATGAAAAAATCTGTATACCCGGCAAGTCGAAAACCTGAAAAGGTGGCTTGGGCAAAAAAGGGTATCCCGGTGGACTGAAAACCCGAAAGGGCGGTCCAGGCAAAAATTAGGGATCAAAGCGTAACACTATGTCTCATTGGATCACCTTGCAACCAGACTTCAGTATCAACTATCAAGCTCGGATGGCGCCAAACAATCTGATCTACCTTTAGCCAAGTAGAAAAGTGATGAGATGCTCGAGGACATAAAGGCAATAGCAGAGTTGGAACCCAGTGGGATTATTCACATAACTGTTTTTTTTTGTGTTTTTTACAAATTGTATAAATTCTATTTGTTCGGCGGTGTTCTCTTACTAGGACGTCAGCCTCTTGTACAAAAACGCTTATTTACAGGCTAACTTCAAAAATCAATACAAGTCATGTTCACAAATAAATTTCGAACTGTTTTCCTTTTTATATTTTGTTTTGCAAAGAACGTCCAATGTTCAGTTTTTAATATATGCATTTGACATTAATTGTTGCTCATAAAATTTACACGCGAAACAAAAGACGATTACTGATAATATCAGAAACAGGGGCAAACGAGAAATGCCCAAGTCGTACAGTTGCTCTGCCCACCAGGTATAAGGATAGACCTAGCTGGAGGAAACGATTGAAAGTACATTCATTCCCCGCAGAGTAAGAGAAAGACAATGGTGTTAGCTCTCCCCAGCTGAGACTCGCAATTGTGAATCAATCGGTAACATTCTCCCCAAGCAGAATTTATCCATCATCAACACTAGACAATTATCCCCATCGGAGTCTGAAAACCTTCCCCAGCAAAGTATAAAAGTATCCCCAGTGGAGTTTGAAGAAATATCCCCAGTAGACTCCAGAAGATCCTCCCCAGCCAAGTCTAAAAGGGCTATCCCCAGTAAGGTCGCTACTGGAAAATCGTCCCCAGCAGATTTCCTTCCTTTCATCAAACAGGAATTCAATCCCCAATAAGGTTCATTATCACCGGCAGCGGTAATTCATCTCCAGTTGAATTTATCAACGGAATCCTCCGGAAGAGCATCTCTTCCCCATAGAGTCATCCTCTCGTCAGTTTATTCCCCATCGGAGTTATCCTCCCCTGCAGGTTCATTCTCACAAACATCTTCATCCACTATCTCTCGCGGAAACGAAGAATTCAATTCTCTTCTCCAACAGCAATCGGGATTTATTTTCCCCAGCTAAAAACATCACATTTTCATGCATCATAACATGCATACGCATCATACAACACAGTCTCATTTATTTTGAGAACATCATTGCTTGATACATATCATGCATTACATACAGCTAACCTTTACCTTTCAGGAAAGATTTTCACAAAATTCAAGCTATGAAGCTTTTACATCAGTTTAATTACGGACGAGCTCCTAAATCTCAGCGAAATTATTTTCTCAGTTGAATTACGGACGAGCTCCTAAATCTCAGCGAAGTTGTTGAATTACGGACGAGCTCCTAAATCTCAGCAGATATCACCTCAGTCGAATTACAGACGAGTTCCTAAATCTCGACAAATATTTCATCAGTTGAATTACAGACTAGCTCCTAAATCTCAACAAAGTCAGTTGAATTACGGACGATGTTCCTAAATCTCAGCAAAATTGTTGAATTACGGACAAGTTCCTAAATCTCAGCGAAGTCAGTCGAATTACGGATGAGTTCCTAGATCTCGACAAAGATATTCTCTCAGTTGAATTACTGACGAACTCCTAAATCTTAGCAAAGCAGTCGAATTACGGACGAGTTCCTAAATCTCGACAGATATGTACCTTAGTCGAATTACGGACGAGTTCCTAAATCTCGACAAATATTTCATCAGTTGAATTACGGACCAGCTCCTAAATCTCGACAAAGTCAGTTGAATTACGGACATGCTCCTAAATCTCAGCGAAGTAGTTGAATTACAGACAAGCTCCTAAATCTCAGCGAAGTTATTTTCTCCAGTTGAATTACGGACGAGTTCCTAAATCTCAGCGAAGTTATTTCCCTAGTCGAAGTATGGACGATGTTCCTAAATCTCGACACCTCAGTTGAATTACGGACGAGTTCCTAAATCTCGACACCTCAATTGAATTACAGACAAGCTCCTAAATCTCGACAAAATCAGTTGAATTACGGGCAAGCTCCTAAATCTCGACAAAATCAGTTGAATTACGGACAAGCTCCTAAATCTCAACAAAGCCAGTTGAATTACGGACTAGCTCATAAATCTCAGCAAATATGTTTTCTTAGTTGAATTATGGACGGATTCCTAAATCTCAGCAAAAGATGTTCCCTCGGTTGAGTACGAACGATTAAAGGTCCTAAATATCAACAAAGATGACTCACCAGCAGAATGACAGACGACGAAGCTCCTAAATTTCTATCTCCCTCCACGAAAGATCAGACTTCCCCAGCGAAATATTCCTCAACAACAAGTATACAAGCTCTCGTTAAGGAATCTCTTATGCGATCAACACTCCTCCAAATGGAATTTGTAATCCCATTCCCGACATCACAAGACAATTACCACTTCATGCGAGTGAAAATTTCTGGGCACTCTAGTGTTCAATCCACTTCCACCTTCGGATTATGAAAGGCACGAAAGCCAATCTGCATCCTCAGGTTTAAGAAGATTGAACAGGGGCAGCTGTTGTACCCCAAAATTTTCCCTCTCATATTTCTCAAAACATTTCAAGAAAAATCTCCAAGTTTCTCAGGTTGCTCAAGGATTGGCCAGACAAGCTCTCTCCTAAAGCAGTCTACCCCAAATTAGAGTTTCATGTTGCATCAAGATCCTTTAGTCCAAGTTATCCAAAGTACTCACCAATGTCCTAATATGTTCTCAAGATCATCCATGTCAAGTTTCAAGCCTTGCAGAGAAAGTTTGCTCAGTCAAAACTCAAGATTTTTTTTCAACATTCTCATTTTGAAGTATATTTCATAATTTTATCAAGGTTTGATCATGATTCATCAAGGGTTGCTCAAAATTCATCAAGATTCAAAAGTTGCTAAATTAGGGTTTTGTAGGAAAAGTCAACCCAACTTTGACTAAGCATAACTTTCTCATACTTTATGAGAAATGATCCATCCAAATCTCATTTTGAAGAGGATGCAATTACCTACAATCCATCTTCATACCCCAAGATCAAAATATGCACTCACAAGAAGTTATGAATTTGGACATTATAGGTCATTTTGAAATGTCAACAAAAACACCTTTTTTTGTCAAAGCTTATAACTTGAGCATGGGATATCAAAATGATGTGAGACTAAAAGGGTTGTTTAGAGGACATCTCAAGATTTCTAAAAGGTTCAAGAACACCTCCAAAGAGTCAAAATTGAGGAAGTTATGCATTATTGAAGTTGGACTTTTTTGCAAAATTGCCAAAAGTCAACTATGCCCAAAACTTCAAATTTTGCCAAATGGGCCCATTCTTTTTCACTTGTTTTGAGTTTGCATTATTGCCCACGTTCTCTAGCCTTGGCCATGTGTCCATATCATATTTTTATTATTTAATTTTATTTTTATTTGAATTAATTCATTTTAAACCAAATTAAATCAACTAAAATCAAAAATATTGATAACCAAAGATCTTTTTATGATTTCAGGTTTCAATGGACAGCTTGCACCACATCATACTCGTATCAAAGCAATTGTACACAAAAAGATCCAATTCAAGCCAATTTTGGAAAGCTTTGAAAGAGAATAAAATCAAATATCAAAATCATCAATGGAGGAAGATTTGGACATCAAATTCTAACCTAATGTATTGTACAATACATAAGGAGGCGAGGCAGACAGAAATCAGGGTTGGAGATCAGTTGGAGAGAAAGAACCAAATTTGCAAAAAACACCAAAAAGTGTGAGATCGAAATCAAGTCTAGAGGCAGTTTCAAGGCTTGGTGTTGGTCTCAATCTCTTGCTGGCCATCTCCACAAGCGAAATCAACCAAGACCACGCGTTTTCAAGCCTCCCAGAGCTCTGTAAGTCATCCACGGATTCACTATATTCTTGATTTCATATTTTCAAATTTAGACATTGTTAACATGAAATAATTGCATATTCTTAATCCACACATCATTTTCAAGCTTTTTGTAATAACCAATTTCATTTATCTGACCTATATCGAGATCCACCATTGATAGGGTTTCGTTCTTGTTTTTAGGGCTTTTTGTTTCAGGAAAAATTAGCCTCACTAATGGCTATGGTTATGATCAGAACAAGATGACGAACTCAACCATGGTACTGGAATGCATTTTAGAGATGCCTGGTTTGTAGTGACAGACATTTGTCTGTGGGTATAGGTCGTTTGATTTTTAGCAATGGTTTAAGGAAGGGGATGATGAGTTGTCGCTTCCCCATTTGTCCATTCAAACCAACGCTTTTTTTTAAATATTTTGTCCACTATATTTCCTTTTCTTTATATTATAATTGTTTTGTATTATACTAACAATTGATAACAACGCAACCCAGTGGTAGACACCTCAACGCATAAGGATCCCAAGGCTGGAGGTCAGGGGTTCGATCCCTGCCTCCAGCAATTTGCATTTTCATATTTGTTTTCAGGAAATCATGTGCGTAATCAATTGAAAACAAAGGTGATCTAAGCCCTAAGGTTACTCCACTTTTTAAAAACTATCCCCAGCAGAGTCGCCAGTTCTGTGATACGGTGGGAGAACTGACTAGGGTTTTGCGTTCGTATTCGCACTTGTGCGGTTGAGCAAGAGTCGCCACCGACTTTTTATTTTATCCTAAGGAAAGGTTAAAAAGCACAGCAAAAACCTTTTGAGATGTTTTCTTGGGTTCGGGGAGTAGATTATAGAAAGGGAAGGTATTAGCACCCTTTCTATCCATGGTTATCCATGGGCTCTTAGTTACTTGCTTAGATCAACTTGCCTTTTGTTTTCAATTTGTTTGAAATGGTGCTTTGTGTGTGTGGGTTTGAAAATATTTGAAAAGAAGCCAATGTGGTGGCAACCTTTATAATGATCCATGTGGGGATGTATACAAAGATGTACGTCTTTTGAAAAGGTTTTCATTTGTTTTTTTGAAAGTTTGTTTTGAAAGTGTTGTGAGGTGTGGTTTTGAAATTAGGCAAGTGTTTTGTTTTGCAAGTTTGATTCAAGTAACTAAGAGGTTATCTACTCCTAAATTTCTCAAAAGATTATTGCTATGTTTTAACCCTTTTAACAAGTTTGTTCCACCATTGTATTTGGTGGGCAACCTTATGTTAGGATGTGAAAGGGACAGGCGCGGGTCATCGTTTAGACCATAATTGCAACGGCGTTAAATGTCTTTGGGCAATTTTCTTTAAGGGACTTGATCATTTATTTTTGTTTGTTTTGAAAAGTTTTATCGAGGGACTATGATCATTCAATTTGTTTGTTTTGCCCAAAGAGACCTAACATGCAATATGGCCCAATTTTGAAAGGCAACAAGTGGAATACCCTAGGGGGTGCAAGTGTGATTTGTGTGTCCATTTTCATGCTTGTTTATCTTGAGATTAGGTCATAACTATTTTTTATCGTTTTTTCGCATACAAACCCTAATTCTAACATGTTATCATTAGAAAGCGTATAAAGTGCGAAAATAAATTTACTAAGCTATTACAAAACCAAATATGGGAAGGGGGGTACAAATGTTCAAATGGGGATATTGACAAGTAATTTAAACCTAAAATTATTACATCAATTTTGAATATTTGCAATTTAATCAATGTACAAAAATTAAATAAGAATGCAAGATGCAAAAGAAATGTTTTGTATATGTATGAAAAAATATTATTTATGTAAAAGAGAAAAGAAAATAAAAATATATTATTTTTTGGAGTTTTTCACATTAAAGGGGGAAACCCTAATTCTACTAAATGAAACATGTTATTTTATTTATTATGCACAAATATTTATTTATATATACAAAAAATAAAATAAAATAAGGTATTTGTCAAATATGTATTCTTATATTAAATATTAATAAGAACAAAAACAAAAGTGTATATATTTGTATTTACCCTAAATATATTAATGAATATATATATATATATATATATATATATATATATATATATATATATATATATATATATATATATATATATATATATATATATATATATATATATATATATATATATATATATATATATATATATATATATATATATATATATATATATATATATATATATATATATATATATATATATATATATATGTATTATTTTAAATATGTATTATATATATATAAATAATAATAATATTTAATATTTGTAAAAAAAAAGTATTTTTTATATAAAGTATTTTCAGAAGATAAAATAATAAAAATGAAAATAAAAAATATTTACACTATTTTTCTATTTATTCTAATAATAGTATATATATAATATTTATATACAAACAAAAGAAATAAATCAAATAAATATGCCATAAATTCAAAAAAAGATGGAAAAAATATTTTTATGTTTTTTATATCATGAGAAAAAATAAACAAAGTCAATCAAAAAAGAAAAAGTCAAAAAAGTCAAATAAATAAGCAAATGGGCTCAGGGGGTTCAGGAGCAATTATATGGTGCAAATAAGAAAAAATTCCAGGCCCAGCCCAGAAGACCTGTCTTCTTCAACCTCTGAACAATATCCTTCAAGCAAACACGCGTTTTTTTATCTCTGGATTCCTGGACTTTCAAGCAAAACTCATAACATGAAAAGTGTAAAGCATTAAGAGACGGTTTCAACCATGTAAAGAACTTGACCTAACTCTCTAAGATGAGGGAGAATTTCTCCTCCCCCAATTTCTGACCTAACTTTTCATCAATGTTCAGACATAAAATTCTCTAAGCACACGAAATATAAATGAAATCTAATCATATGAGCATGTTCAGGGCTATGATTGTGACATGTTTTCTTCACAAACCTAAAGCTAACAATGTCTAATAAGAGAGATACGACCCCATGAACTTACCTGTTCAGTTGGAATCGAGCTTTGCAATGGAGGATGTTTCAGAGTGAAATGATGACTTGTATAGCTTCCTTGAAGTGTAAGGATGCTTTTCCAAGTCCTACTTTGTCTTGAAACTCCCTGAATCGAGCTAGTGAACTCCAACTGCAAAACAGAAAATTAAAAATGGTGAAGTGGCTTGGAGGTGTTACAGGTCAGGTTTCAGGTCATGGTTAGCTTGCATAAGTACTAGGGAATGTGTGTGAACTGGTTTTGGCACAAGAACTTGAGGGAAATAGGAGTTAGCAATCAAACTGCAGAGGCAACTCTGTTTTTGCAGTTTGATGGTGTTTTTTGGTTTGAGGATGTTTGGGAGGTCAATGGCTCGTGCAGAAGCTTAGGTATGATATGTGTAATGTGTTTGATAACTTCTTTCTTGTGTTGGTCAGCTGAGATTGAAGTTGGTACAAGTTATGCCCTTTTCTTGAACTTGAAGCAAACAAATGCAACTTGGCTTTCTAGGTCAGTAGAGGACCCCCTAATGTGCTGCATAAGCTTCTCTTGATCAGTGTGTTATGCCCATAATCTTGTGCCAAGCAGATTTGCTATGTACCTTCTTGATTTGCAATTGGACATAAAGCTAATCTTTTCAAAAATGGAAAGTTCACTTTATCTAGTTTAGGATTAATCTTGCATACAATGCTTGCACTCAAAGAACAACACTTTAACACATTGAATATGCATTAAATTATTGAGTATGGAATGGTTCAAGGACCTGTAATCAAGGGCATGCTGATTTAGAGAAGTTTACACAAACTATGAACATGGAAAATGGCCAATTCAAAGGTGAGTTTTTGCTATATTGTGAAATTCGAATCTCTCAAGTTATGAGGTTGTTTGAGAAGTTCTTGGACATTTTGGAAAGCTTGGAATGTGTACTACAATCCATCTTTGAAATTCAAGTTGAAATTCCAAGTGGAAGAGTATGGAAAATGGCCTTGAAGTGGGGTAGAAAACCTTGTCAAAATAGGTTAAAATTTCACTAAGTTAAAAATGGTTTAGTGCCCTTATTCAAAAAATTGTAACTTGAGATACAAGCTTCAAATGAGAAAAAATTGTGAATCAAAGTTGTATATTATGCAACAAGCTACAACTTTCATGTTTTGACTTTTGTTTGAATCCAAATGGATCTTGGTGAAAAGATGGGGCAAAGTTGGGAAAAAATTAGGGTTTTTCATAACTTAGAAAAATTCTAAGTTATGAAAAATTCCATTTTCTAACCCTAATTTGCATTTTGTGATTTCTTGGTGAACAAGTTTCATGATTTGGCATGTTTTGATGAAAAATGAATCTTGACCCTTGATTTTGACCAAAAAGTCAAAGTTTGACTTTTTAGTATACAGTCAAAATTGATCAATTGACTGGGAAATTCAACTGTCAATCTTGTGTACTTGGGATCTTTTGAGCTTGTTGAATGTGTCAAGGCCATTTCATTGAGTCCTTGAGTCCATATGTGAGCTTGGCTTGCCCTTGGCTAGGTCAAACAGTCAAAAATTGCCTTTGTACAGTCAAAACCCTAAAAATGACCATTTTGCCCTTTTGGTGATCTGATCAAATTTCTCGGAGAATTGTGATCCAAACTTGATCAAATGGTCCATATGAGTTCAATATGTTGATGTGGGTCAATTTTCATGAGGTTTGACTGTCAATTGGCCACAATTGACTTTTTCCCCAATACAGTTGATTTCTAGGTCAACTGTCCAATTGACTGGGCAAAACTTGGAATCAGGACTTGAAACTTGGTATGGATAATCTTGTGAGTCAAACATGAGACATGAAAGTCATCTTAGGCATTTTAGGTCAAAACATCCTTGGGCAAACACAAACCCTAATTTGAGTCCACAGTGCAAGGAGAAGTCTTGAGCAGAGGAAACCCTAACTGTATCTTGATCTTCAAGGGTCTTGTGATGAGAAAATGTTGAGGAGATGAGAGGGCAAATTTTGGGGTACAACAGTTGCCCCTGTTCAATCTTCTTGGACCTGAAGAGTTAGATTGGCAAGTTTGCCTTTCGTGACTCGAGGGTAAAAGGAGATTGGACACTAGAGTGCCCGGAAATTTGCACTCGCATGCTGGAGTCTCAACAATGTGGTGTCGGGAATGGGCTTATAGATGCCATTTGGAGAGATGGTGGATAGGGAGATGGGCTTATAGATGCCATCTGGAGATGTGACAGAACCTTGTCGGGAATGGGCTTATAGATGCCATTTGGAAGTGTCGATCGCATAAGAGATTCCTTAGCGAGAACTTGTATATTTTGAGAAAGACGGATGTTTTCCTGGCTTGTTACAGGTGTTTGATCTTCAGTCTCCTTATGCAGATATACCCTGGCTAGATGCAGGTATCGAATCCACAATTGGTTGCTCACAAATGTGCCCTGGCTGGATACAGGAGTCGAATCTGGAAATAGTCGTTAATAGATGTGCCCTGGCTGGATACAGGAATCGAATCTTCGAACTCTTCAGACGTGCCCTGGCTAGATACAGGAATCGAGTCTGGAAACTGATCACTCTTAGATGTGCCCTGGCTAGATACAGGTATCGAATCTGGAATTAGTCGTTAATAGATGTGCCCTGGCTGGATACAGGAATCGAATCTTCGAACTCTTCAGACGTGCCCTGGCTAGATACAGGAATCGAGTCTGGAAATGTGGTCAACAGATATGCCCTGGCTGGATACAGGAATCGAATCTTCGAACTCTTCAGACGTGCCCTGGCTAGATACAGGAATCGAGTCTGGAAACTGATCACTCTCAGATGTGCCCTGGCTAGATACAGGTATCGAATCTGGAATTGTGACAGTTAAAGGTAGTTGTTTTTGGGATTGTCTTTTTCCTGAAAAGGCAAAAACATAAGTTGTATGCAATGTCATGATGTATGATATGCACGATGTCATGATGTTCAACATGAGATGCTGTTGTATGCACTTCATCATATATGTAAGCAAGATGTATGAAAATGTGAAATGTTTATGTACGTAATTTCGTCTTAGGAAAATAAATCCTTGACGAACGGCCGGGGAGTTGCTCTGTGGAAGAGATACTTGGCCGAAGTTTGATAAGAGGCCTGTTGAAGACTTTAATGATGGATTCCGCTGAGGATAATGATGATAAACTCCGCTGGGGAGCATCGAAGATAAACTCCGCCGGGGATTGAAGGAACTTTGCCGAGGGCGGTCTTCCGTGTCAATTAGCTGAGGATAACCCAGTTATAAGTCCTTGTGAGAAAATAACTCTAAATAAAACTCGGGAGAGACGTCCGTACTCTGCAGGGGAAAGTATTGCTGAATCTTGTCTTACTCTGCGGGGAGTTGAGATGATTTGGTCACATTCTTCAGTTGAATCTAACTTGGTACCTTGGCGGTCAAAACAACCAGACTGCATCAGACAACTTTACATTGCCCCTGTCTCTGATGTCACCTGTAATCAATCTCTTGTTTCATATGTAAACATTTATGAATCAGCAATTTAATGTCAAATGCATATATCAAAAATGAACATTGGACGTTCTTCGCAAGACAAAACAGAAAAAGGAAAACAATGGTAATTTGTATGGACAAGTGAATTTGCATTGATTTAAACTTTGCCTGTGAATAGGCGTTTTTGTACAAGAGGCTGACATCCTAGTAAGAGGACGCCGCCAAATAACATAGAGTTTACAATTTGAAAAAGGAAACAAAACAACTATGTGAATAATCCCACTGGGTTCCGACTCTGCTATCGCCTTTATGTCTTCGAACGTCTCATCGCTTTGCTGCCTAATTTGAAGATGAAGCTGATTGGTCAATGCCGAAATCTGGAGCCAGATGGTTGATGCCGAATTCCGGATGCGAAGTGATCCAATGAGACATAGTGTTACGCTTTTATCCCTAACTTTTGCCTGGACCGCCCTTTCGGGTTTTCAGTCCACCGGGATACCCATTTTTGCCCAAGCCGCCTTTTCAGGTTTTCGACTTGCCGGGTGTACAGATTTTTATTCATTTCATCCCTTATTTTTGCCCGAACCCTTTTGGTTCGCCGGGAAGCCCTTATTTTTGCCTAGGCATGTCAACCTAGCGGGTCTTTTATTTATGCGTAGTATTTTTTCACTATGTCTGCATTGGCGGGGTGAGGAAGGTCGTCACCATCCATGGTGGTTAGGATCATGGCTCCTCCTGAGAACACACGTTTAACCACAAATGGCCCTTCGTATGTAGGGGTCCATTTGCCCCGGGGATCACTTTGAGGAAGGATGATGCGTTTGATTACCAGGTCCCCAACTTGATACTCTTGCGGTCTGACTTTCTTGTTAAATGCCCTGATCATCCGTTTTTGATACGTTTGACCATGACAGATAGCAGTGAGCCTTTTTTCGTCAATCAGATTTAATTGATCAAGTCGAGTCTGGATCCAGTCATCTTCATTCAAGTCTGCATCCTTCATTATCCGGAGAGAGGGTATCTGGATTTCAATTGGCAATACTGCCTCCATGCGATAGACCAAGGAGAAGGGAGTTGCCCCGGTTGACGTCCTTGCTGAGGTGCGGTACCCATGAAGAGCGAACGGTAACATCTCGTGCCAATCTTTATAGGTCACTGTCATCTTCTGCACAATTTTCTTGATATTCTTATTGGCTGCCTCTACAGCCCCATTCATCTTCGGCCGGTAGGGAGAAGAATTGTGGTGCTGTATCTTGAATTGTTCACAGAGTTCAGTGATCATTTTGTTGTTGAGATTGGTACCATTGTCCGTAATGATTCTTTCCGGGACTCCGTACCAACAGATCAGATTTTGCCGGATGAAACGTGCCACGACGCTCTTGGTTACAGTGGCATAAGAAGCTGCCTCAACCCATTTCGTGAAGTAATCTATCGCCACCAAGATGAAGCGATGCCCATTGGATGCCGTCGGTCGGATCTCACCGATCATATCGATGCCCCACATTGCAAAAGGCCAAGGTGCCGTCAGGACATTCAAAGGAACCGGAGGGATATGCACCTTGTCAGCATAGATCTGGCATTTATGACAAGTTCGGGAGTGTTGGTAACAATCGGCTTCCATTGTGGACCAGAAATATCCTGCCCGAAGGATTTTCTTAGCCATGGTGTGTCCACTGGAATGTGTTCCAAATGTGCCTTCATGTAATTCTATCATAATTTTCTCTGCCTCGGCCTTATCCACACAACGCAGCAGAGTCGAATCATGATTCCGTTTGTAGAGAATGCCGTTGCTGAGGAAGAATTTTGCAGCAAACCTCCTTATGAACTTCTTATCATTGACAGACGCACCTTCAGGGTATTCCTGAGCTTCCAAGTACCTCTTCACCTCATGATACCAGGGTTTTTCAATAACCTTCTCAGCCTCGAGCTCGCAGCAGTATGCCGGTTCATCCAACTTCCAGATTATGATTCGGGGAGCCTCATTGTCCCATTTAACTTTGAACATTGAAGACATCGTGGCTAGTGCGTCCGCTAGCTGATTCTCCTCTCTAGGGAAGTGTTCGAAAGTTATCTCTTCAAAGTGGGGAAGCAAGGTCGACACATACTCCTTGTAAGGAATAAGATTCGGGTGTTTCGTATCCCACTCGCCTTTGATCTGATTGATCACGAGAGCGGAATCTCCGAAGACACTTAGAAACTTTATCCTTAAGTCGATTGCAACTTGTAAACCCATGATACATGCCTCATATTCTGCCATATTGTTGGTGCAGCTGAAACATAATCGGGCGGTGAGGGGAGTATGAGTTCCTTTGGGAGATATGATTACAGCGCCGACGCCGTTACCCAAAGCATTGGAGGCTCCGTCAAAATGCATAGACCATCGGGATCCTTCCTCAGGTCCTTCATCCGGTCCAGGTACTTCACAGTCAGTTACCACCATGATATCTTCGTCCGGAAAATCAAAGTTCAATGATTGGTAATCGTCCACAGGTTGGTGTGCCAAGTGATCCGCCAGTACACTTCCTTTAATTGCTTTCTGAGTTGTATACTGGATATCATATTCTGTTAAGATCATTTGCCATCTCGCTATTCTTCCAGACAGAGCGGGCTTTTCAAATATGTACTTGATGGGATCCATCTTTGAAATCAATAAAGTAGTGTGAGTCAGCATATACTGTCTCAGCCGGCGAGCAGCCCATACAAGAGCGCAGCAAGTTTTCTCAAGCAGTGAGTAACGAGACTCACAGTCGGTAAACTTTTTACTCAAGTAATAAATAGCGTGCTCTTTTCGGCCAGACTCGTCATGCTGCCCCAACACACACCCCATTGAATTATCAAGCACTGTCAAGTATAGTATCAGAGGTCTTCCTTCCACCGGTGGCATAAGAATGGGTGGCTCTTGGAGATATTCCTTTATCTTTTCAAAGGCGGCCTGACATTCATCATTCCAGCGTACTACTTGATCTTTCTTCAGTAATTTGAAGATTGGCTCACAAGTAGCAGTCAGATGTGAGATGAATCGGGTAATGTAATTCAGTCGTCCCAGAAAGCCTCTGACTTCTTTCTCTGTTTTTGGAGTCGGCATCTCTTGTATGGCTTTTACCTTGGCAGGGTCCACCTGAATACCTTTATCACTTACAATGAAACCTAGCAATTTTCCGGATCTTACCCCAAAGGTGCATTTGTTGGGATTCAACCTCAGCTTGTATAACTTGAGTCGGTCAAACAACTTCCTCAGATGGTCAAGGTGCTCCTCCTCAGTTTGAGACCTTGCAATCATGTCATCAACGTATACCTCAATCTCATGATGGATCATATCATGAAATAAAGCAACCATGGCACATTGATAGGTTGCCCCAGCATTTTTCAATCCGAATGGCATGACTTTATAACAGAAGGTGCCCCACTGAGTCACAAAGGTAGTCTTCTCCATATCTTCTGGAGCCATCTTGATTTGATTATACCCTGAAAAACCATCCATGAAGGAGAACACCTTGTGTTGAGCTGTATTGTCAACAAGGACATCAATGTGAGGTAGGGGGAAGTCATCCTTGGGGCTGGCCCTGTTCAGATCCCTGTAGTCAACACACATTCTGACTTTACCGTCCTTCTTCGGTACTGGCACCACATTGGCAACCCACTGAGGGTAAGAAGTCACTGCAAGGAACCCGGCATCAAACTGTTTCATAACCTCGGCCTTGATCTTTTCAGACATCTCTGGACGCATCCGTCGGACTTTTTGCTTTACCGGAGGGCAATCTTCCTTGGTTGGCAGGTGGTGAACTACAATGTCGGCATCCAAACCAGGCATATCTTCATAGGACCAAGCAAAAATCTCCATGTAGTCTTGTAGCATCTGGATCAATCGTTGCTTCACGCTGAGCTCTAGATTGGCACCAATCTTGACCTCTTTCCTATCCGTCTCAGTACCCAGGTTAATTGTTTCCACAGGCTCTTCATGTGGTTGAATAGCCCTCTCTTCCTGGAGTAGCAGTCTTGCGAGTTCACCAGGCACTTCGCAATCATCTTCACCTTCGTCTTCGGCCAAGTTGATCGGATTTTCGAAGTCATAACTGGCGGTAGTAGAGCTGTTACCAGTGAGGTCCAGAGTGGATTGAAACCTGTATAAGTGAGTGTGTGTAAATATAGCTGTTTTGCAATATATATAACACAGAAAGGAAAAGAGCACAAGATTTGAAATGCAACAAACGTCCAATGTTTTGATTGATGATATATGGAAATGTCATACAAAAAGCCCTCACAAATGGAGCTACGATGCCCCGGGTAGGACACCGAGCCAACAAAGTTTTAACATATTGTTTGTTACAAATTAAAAATCAAAAGAAATCAATTACTGCGTGACAAATGTGATAGGTGTAAAATCCTTTGCCGTCCAGTTGCTTGGTCTGCCGCTGGTAGTCGGGTAGATCCAACTATCGAACTCTGCTTCCTCTACATCCTCCTCGATAGCATTCACCCTTGAGCTGGAGATAAACACCAGAGCCTTTCTGACCTTCTCCTTGCGCACAGCCCTCTGAGCCTCTGCAGTAAAGCCCAACCCAAACTTGTCATTCTTCTGAGTGAAGTCAGGAAGCTGACCCCAGTTTGCACAATTGCCTTTCTGAACCACAGCCCGGTCATCCCTTAGGGAAGCCATCTTCAAGGAAACATTTTCTTCGACTGTTGTCTCTGCAGCTGCTGAAATTGGATGTACCTCCTCGAAATGCTGAAAGGGGGTTTCAATAAACTCCCCGTCCATCTCAATGTATCTGAAGGAATTCAAATGGCTCACCATATACTCCTCTTCTCCTTGCACAGTGACAATCTTCCCCCTGACAGGGTACTTCAGCTTCTGGTGCAAGGTAGAGGTCACTGCCCCAGCTTTGTGGATCCAAGGTCGACCCAGTAGACAAGAGTATGATGGACGTATATCCATCACATAAAAAGTAGAGTCGAACACCTGAGAGCCCACACGAATAGGGATGTCAACCTCTCCATGAACCATCCTTTTTGAACCGTCAAAGGCCCTGACGATGATATTGCTGGGTTTCAGTTCCAGGCCTTCATAATCCAGACGGTCTAAAGCCTTTTTCGGTAGGACATTCAAGGAAGAACCAGTATCCACCAATACATGCGCCAGAGTAGTGCCCCTGCATTCGATAGAGACATGCAGGGCATCGTTGTGGTCTCTTCCCTTCGCAGTCAGGTCAGCATCTGAAAAACCCAAGCCATTGTCTGCTGTCAGATTTGCTACGCAATCAGTGAACTGGACTGCAGACGTTTCCTGCGGCACATGGGCCGTCTTGAGAAATGAGATCAAGGCCTTAGCATGGGCCTCGGAGCATAGCAATAAGGAGAGCATGGAGATCTTGGAGGGCGTATGCCCCAGCTTCTCGACAACATTGAAATCACTCTTCTTTATTATTTTCAGGATCTCCTCCATTTCTTGTTGGGAGGCCTCAGCATTTATAGGTATCGGTGCCTCCATCCGGGCAGGCTCCTCTTCAATCCCTTTGCCCCGAGCATTAGATGACTCGGCAGCAGGGGAAACAACTTGATCAGTAGCAGGAACAGGTAAACTTGTAGGTGTTATAAGGAGGGGTCTTCGAGTAGCGGGCGGTGCAATGTCAGGCGAGAAGAGCCTGCCACTGCGGGTGACCTTGGATGGACCAGTGATGTCGCAGATACTGGCGCCAGTGTCGAATTCTTGTTTGATTCCATTTACATATACGTCTGCCCCATAATGCCAGGGGACAGCTTTATCAGATACGTAGGGGAGAGGCCCTGGAACAGTAATAACCACAGGTGCAACAGTCATGATTCGAACAGGCTTCTTCGGGAGAGCCTTGATTGGATTTTTGAAGATGGTAACCACAAAAATTTCTTTTACCGGAACCAATTGAACAACAGACTTCTTAAACAGAATCTCCTTGCTATCCATTAGGCTTTGGACGCCTAACCTCAGCAAGGGACAACCAGATAGGGAAACAACACAGAACAGGCAACCTTCACTGCAACCCGGAAATAAACCGGCCCGCAGTAGGTTCTTCTTGACAGTCAAAAGAGGGGTAACAACTTCATTTATCAAAACAACATACAGTTCTTCCTCAATGGCATTTACTCTATGCTGGGGCATAGGAGCAGTTACAACATTTGGTCTCTCAGGTGCTTCAAACTGAATTTCCTTTGCGTCGATCAGATCTTGCACTTTGTTTCTCAAGGCCCAACAATCATCAGTAGTGTGCCCGGGACTATCAGAATGATAAGCACACCGGGCATTTGGGTTATACTTAGGAGACGCAGTGTTGACGACCTTAGGAGCTTCTTTGAGGGTCACCAGGTTGGTGGATAACAGTTGGGGTAAAATTTGAGATAAGGTCATACTCAGTCGAGTATACTGCCTCTTGGGCCTTTCGCTTCTTTGTTGATTGTACTGCTGAGGAGCAGCAACAGGTTTTGAGATGACCAAAGCATTGACGGCTTGGCGACTTTCGGGCTTGACTTGTCTTCTAGTACCGTAGACGGCACTTGCTTCTTTCTTAAACGGCCTCTTCTCAGCACTTGTGGAGGCAGCCTTTTGTATCTTGCCTGACCTGATGCCAGCTTCAATTCTTTCTCCCGTCAATATCAAATCTGTAAACCCAGCGGAGGAGTTACCAACCAAATGATTGAAAAACGGGCCAGACAACGTCCCTAGAAACATATCAACCAGCTCATGATCAGTCAATGGAGGCTGCACCCTGCCAGCCAAATCTCTCCATTTTTGTGCGTACTCTTTGAACCCTTCACCCGTTCCTAGAGACATACCCTGAAGTTGGGTACGTGTAGGAGCGAGATCAGAATTGTATTGGTATTGTCTGTAGAAGGCGGTTGCCAAATCTTCCCAGTGTCGGATGCTGGTTCCATCTAATTGGTAGAACCATTCAAGCTGTGACCCCGAGAGGCTATCTTGGAAGAAGTGAATCCAAAGGTTCTTATCTGCCGTGTAAGGTTGGATTTTCCTTACGTACGACCTCAGATGCAGCTTTGGGCAGGAGACCCCATCATACTTGGCGAAGGCAGGCGCCTTAAACTTGTGTGGAATTACTACCCCAGAAGATAACCCCAAATCTCCGAAATCCAGCCCCGGCACATTCTGAATTTCCATGGCGCTTAAGCGGTCCTCCAATTGCTTGTATCTGTCAGTAGCAGGTGGGTATTGTTCGTCGTTATAGTCCGTCTCGTTGTCGGAGACTGCGGGACTAGGAGCTCCTCCCCCTTGGGGACTGTTTTTCTCAGCAGAAGAAGTAGTTGGATCAGCTTCATTATGGAGTGTGTTCCCAAATCTGCATCCGGTGTTGAACAATGCAGTCCTCTTTTTCTTCTTCTTCTTCAGGAGTAGAGTCTTCAACTCTTGCTGACCTTGGGCTAGGCTTAGGACCATCTCTTGAAACTGTGCATTTTGGGCCTGAAGGGCCTTAATTGCCTGCTCACTGGATGAGTCTGGATTCATGATGACTGTTCACACAAACAGCGAAGAAGATTAAGCAACCTGTGAAATAGGGTACCTGCTATGCATATGGTGTAATGGAATGCGTATGTATGCAATGCATTCAAGGATTTAGAATATTCAAAATTTGTTGTAGACAAAAAGGAACGCACATCATATTAATAAGGAGAAATTCGTTAGCACATAAATGCCCCATGGGCCAAATATTACAAAATGACTCCTCAAGGCAAAAAAACATTGCGCATCCTCTTTGGTGCGATGTAGGTGTTGAGATTCCTCTCCTCGTGCAGTAGGCGGGTGAGTTCCAGGACCTTCTTTTCACTAGCATGTAGACTGGTCTCAAGAGAATTCCGTTCTTCCTTAAGCTGGACCCAGCTCTTCTGCATTTCTTCCCAGGAGGTGGGCATGTCGGGATGTTGAATGGTGTAGGACACCTTTCCTTCCAAGACTGGTTCTTTGATCACAGGGAGCATATGAGGATAAGGCATCACTAACTTCTGGGAGCGGGCTCGTACCCACTTGAGATAAGGTTCCAACGGGATGGAGTTCATGTGCCCCAGTGTCTTGCTGTCTATCCTACTTGGCATCCTCCAAGCTCTGATAAATTTCTGACGAAGTCCTTGAGTATCGTTGTCGAATTCAAAAACTATGTTAGGAATTAACATGTCATGAGGGCCATCCCTCCGAGCATAACCAAACTGTCTCCAAGCCAGGCATGGGTTGTAAGTAATACCTCCTTTGATTCCAAATAAAGGAACATTAGGGTACTCCCCGCAACGATCAATGATAGTGACGTCTTCCCTGGACCTAGGGCACCAATGTATATCTGCATGCGTGAGAGTCATTAACCGTTGTGACCATCTCAAACCCCGCTCGTTCTTCAAAATTGATTGTGGAAGGTGCGAAATAAACCACCTTCCCAGGAGAGGAGTGCAACACATAAGGACACCCCTTCTTCTCATGGTTCGAGTGTAACATGAGTGAAGGATGTCCCCCAGCAACGTAGGTATAGGATTCCTGGTCATAAAGATCTGGACAACACTGATATCAATAAGCTGATCTGGGTTAGGGAATAACACCAAACCATAGACAAGGAGGGCCATAACTTCTTCAAAAGCTTGTAGGTCAAGGGAGTTCCAACAATCTTGGGCCTTCTCGAACAGAAACCTGGCTAAGAACCCCTTGATACCACTTCTAACTTCCCAATGTCCCTTGAGGTTAGACGGTTGTAGGTGCAAGGCTTTAGCAATCTCTTCAAGCTTGGGTTCCTCTTCCGTACCATTGTAGGGTAGTTGATCAAGGATAGGGACCTTCAGAAGTCGGGAGAACTCTTCCAATCTTCCTCAATGTTGGTGTTAACCAAGCTGATGAGTCTTCCATGTCTCTCACTGAATGAAGAACCCTCGGGAATCCTGGACATAAGTTCCTTAAGCTGAGGAGGGATCTTTACAAGGCTAATCTGAATTGTCTTTCTGCGAGCAGTTTCCATGTCCTATAAAACAAGAACAAAGATGAAGATTCGAAACCCTTGAAATGGTTAGTCAATGCACATGATGCTGTATGATGTCATGATGTTATGATTAAATACACCACAAACATTCACAAAGGCAAACATGGTAAGGCACACAAGTCACACAAGACAAACCCTTAGAGTTTAGGCCTGCATGGGGTCTGGGTATTACCCTCTTGAAGTTTGGTGGGCTTAACCTGTCTTATTAGAAGTAACCGGGTTCTAAGGGTCCCAATATCACTGGATTACTTTCATTGTTCATCGTTTCGATTTAGCCACTGAACTGGCGACCGAAATATCCCAGGAAAGCAACCCTCAATTGAGTGTAGTATCGAGTATCAACCAACCTCGGACTGCACCAAAGTCAGTTATCTCACTACCCTAAAAAGGCCAAGATGGTTCAATTAAGGTTCCTAAGGTCATTTGAGGCTTCAAGACACCACGCGGCGGCCCCGTACTCTCCTTGACTGAACTCAAGGGTTACCGGTACACACTAAAGTGCCACATCAACGTAGCAGACTGCTTCAACCATGTCGGTATACCCCGCACAGTCCCCTCACAGCCTTGTTGCTACTTTCTAAGAAGGTATCCCCAGATCCGGGTTAGGATCTATAAAACTCCGATACAAAGCCCACAAATGTAAAAGCAAACAAGACAATCAATTGAAAACAAAGGTGATCTAAGCCCTAAGGTTACTCCACTTTTTAAAAACTATCCCCAGCAGAGTCGCCAGTTCTGTGATACGGTGGGAGAACTGACTAGGGTTTTGCGTTCGTATTCGCACTTGTGCGGTTGAGCAAGAGTCGCCACCGACTTTTTATTTTATCCTAAGGAAAGGTTAAAAAGCACAGCAAAAACCTTTTGAGATGTTTTCTTGGGTTCGGGGAGTAGATTATAGAAAGGGAAGGTATTAGCATCCTTTCTATCCATGGTTATCCATGGGCTCTTAGTTACTTGCTTAGATCAACTTGCCTTTTGTTTTCAATTTGTTTGAAATGGTGCTTTGTGTGTGTGGGTTTGAAAATATTTGAAAAGAAGCCAATGTGGTGGCAACCTTTATAATGATCCATGTGGGGATGTATACAAAGATGTACGTCTTTTGAAAAGGTTTTCATTTGTTTTTTTGAAAGTTTGTTTTGAAAGTGTTGTGAGGTGTGGTTTTGAAATTAGGCAAGTGTTTTGTTTTGCAAGTTTGATTCAAGTAACTAAGAGGTTATCTACTCCTAAATTTCTCAAAAGATTATTGCTATGTTTTAACCCTTTTAACAAGTTTGTTCCACCATTGTATTTGGTGGGCAACCTTATGTTAGGATGTGAAAGGGACAGGCGCGGGTCATCGTTTAGACCATAATTGCAACGGCGTTAAATGTCTTTGGGCAATTTTCTTTAAGGGACTTGATCATTTATTTTTGTTTGTTTTGAAAAGTTTTATCGAGGGACTATGATCATTCAATTTGTTTGTTTTGCCCAAAGAGACCTAACATGCAATATGGCCCAATTTTGAAAGGCAACAAGTGGAATACCCTAGGGGGTGCAAGTGTGATTTGTGTGTCCATTTTCATGCTTGTTTATCTTGAGATTAGGTCATAACTATTTTTTATCGTTTTTTCGCATACAAACCCTAATTCTAACATGTTATCATTAGAAAGCGTATAAAGTGCGAAAATAAATTTACTAAGCTATTACAAAACCAAATATGGGAAGGGGGGTACAAATGTTCAAATGGGGATATTGACAAGTAATTTAAACCTAAAATTATTACATCAATTTTGAATATTTGCAATTTAATCAATGTACAAAAATTAAATAAGAATGCAAGATGCAAAAGAAATGTTTTGTATATGTATGAAAAAATATTATTTATGTAAAAGAGAAAAGAAAATAAAAATATATTATTTTTTGGAGTTTTTCACATTAAAGGGGGAAACCCTAATTCTACTAAATGAAACATGTTATTTTATTTATTATGCACAAATATTTATTTATATATACAAAAAATAAAATAAAATAAGGTATTTGTCAAATATGTATTCTTATATTAAATATTAATAAGAACAAAAACAAAAGTGTATATATTTGTATTTACCCTAAATATATTAATGAATATATATATATATATATATATATATATATATATATATATATATATATATATATATATATATATATATATATATATATATATATATATATATATATATATATATATATATATATATATATATATATATATATATATATGTATTATTTTAAATATGTATTATATATATATAAATAATAATAATATTTAATATTTGTAAAAAAAAAGTATTTTTTATATAAAGTATTTTCAGAAGATAAAATAATAAAAATGAAAATAAAAAATATTTACACTATTTTTCTATTTATTCTAATAATAGTATATATATAATATTTATATACAAACAAAAGAAATAAATCAAATAAATATGCCATAAATTCAAAAAAAGATGGAAAAAATATTTTTATGTTTTTTATATCATGAGAAAAAATAAACAAAGTCAATCAAAAAAGAAAAAGTCAAAAAAGTCAAATAAATAAGCAAATGGGCTCAGGGGGTTCAGGAGCAATTATATGGTGCAAATAAGAAAAAATTCCAGGCCCAGCCCAGAAGACCTGTCTTCTTCAACCTCTGAACAATATCCTTCAAGCAAACACGCGTTTTTTTATCTCTGGATTCCTGGACTTTCAAGCAAAACTCATAACATGAAAAGTGTAAAGCATTAAGAGACGGTTTCAACCATGTAAAGAACTTGACCTAACTCTCTAAGATGAGGGAGAATTTCTCCTCCCCCAATTTCTGACCTAACTTTTCATCAATGTTCAGACATAAAATTCTCTAAGCACACGAAATATAAATGAAATCTAATCATATGAGCATGTTCAGGGCTATGATTGTGACATGTTTTCTTCACAAACCTAAAGCTAACAATGTCTAATAAGAGAGATACGACCCCATGAACTTACCTGTTCAGTTGGAATCGAGCTTTGCAATGGAGGATGTTTCAGAGTGAAATGATGACTTGTATAGCTTCCTTGAAGTGTAAGGATGCTTTTCCAAGTCCTACTTTGTCTTGAAACTCCCTAAATCGAGCTAGTGAACTCCAACTGCAAAACAGAAAATTAAAAATGGTGAAGTGGCTTGGAGGTGTTACAGGTCAGGTTTCAGGTCATGGTTAGCTTGCATAAGTACTAGGGAATGTGTGTGAACTGGTTTTGGCACAAGAACTTGAGGGAAATAGGAGTTAGCAATCAAACTGCAGAGGCAACTCTGTTTTTGCAGTTTGATGGTGTTTTTTGGTTTGAGGATGTTTGGGAGGTCAATGGCTCGTGCAGAAGCTTAGGTATGATATGTGTAATGTGTTTGATAACTTCTTTCTTGTGTTGGTCAGCTGAGATTGAAGTTGGTACAAGTTATGCCCTTTTCTTGAACTTGAAGCAAACAAATGCAACTTGGCTTTCTAGGTCAGTAGAGGACCCCCTAATGTGCTGCATAAGCTTCTCTTGATCAGTGTGTTATGCCCATAATCTTGTGCCAAGCAGATTTGCTATGTACCTTCTTGATTTGCAATTGGACATAAAGCTAATCTTTTCAAAAATGGAAAGTTCACTTTATCTAGTTTAGGATTAATCTTGCATACAATGCTTGCACTCAAAGAACAACACTTTAACACATTGAATATGCATTAAATTATTGAGTATGGAATGGTTCAAGGACCTGTAATCAAGGGCATGCTGATTTAGAGAAGTTTAGACAAACTATGAACATGGAAAATGGCCAATTCAAAGGTGAGTTTTTGCTATATTGTGAAATTCGAATCTCTCAAGTTATGAGGTTGTTTGAGAAGTTCTTGGACATTTTGGAAAGCTTGGAATGTGTAATACAATCCATCTTTGAAATGCAAGTTGAAATTCCAAGTGGAAGGGTATGGAAAATGGCCTTGAAGTGGGGTAGAAAACCTTGTCAAAATAGGTTAAAATTTCACTAAGTTAAAAATAGTTTAGTGCCCTTATTCAAAAAATTGTAACTTGAGATACAAGCTTCAAATGAGAAAACTTTGTGAATCAAATTTGTAGATTATGCAACAAGCTACAACTTGCATGTTTTGACTTTTGTTTGAATCCAAATGGATCTTGGTGAAAAGATGGGGCAAAGTTGGGAAAAAATTAGGGTTTTTCATAACTTAGAAAAATTCTAAGTTATGAAAAATTCCATTTTCTAACCCTAATTTGCATTTTGTGATTTCTTGGTGAACAAGTTTCATGATTTGGCATGTTTTGATGAAAAATGAATCTTGACCCTTGATTTTGACCAAAAAGTCAAAGTTTGACTTTTCAGTATACAGTCAAAATTGATCAATTGACTGGGAAATTCAACTTTCAATCTTGTGTACTTGGGATCTTTTGAGCTTGTTGAATGTGTCAAGGCCATTTCATTGAGTCCTTGAGTCCATATGTGAGCTTGGCTTGCCCTTGGCTAGGTCAAACAGTCAAAAATTGCCTTTGTACAGTCAAAACCCTAAAAATGACCATTTTGCCCTTTTGGTGATCTGATCAAATTTCTTGGAGAATTGTGATCCAAACTTGATCAAATGGTCCATATGAGTTCAATATGTTGATGTGGGTCAATTTTCATGAGGTTTGACTGTCAATTGGCCACAGTTGACTTTTTCCCCAATACAGTTGATTTCTAGGTCAACTGTCCAATTGACTGGGCAAAACTTGGAATCAGGACTTGAAACTTGGTATGGATAATCTTGTGAGTCAAACATGAGACATGAAAGTCATCTTAGGCATTTTAGGTCAAAACATCCTTGGGCAAACACAAACCCTAATTTGAGTCCACAGTGCAAGGAGAAGTCTTGAGCAGAGGAAACCCTAACTGGATCTTGATCTTCAAGGGTCTTGTGATGAGAAAATGTTGAGGAGATGGGAGGGCAAATTTTGGGGTACAACATAGTGAATCAGGAAAGTCAAATGGATCAGCCTCAAATGGGCCAGCCAATTGCTATGGAGACTTCCAAAATCAGGCCCATCTCTACTTTTTTATATTTTTGTTTATTTTATTTAATTATGTTATTTTGTTTTAATTAATTTCTAACCAATAAATAAATTTTCTTTTTTGTAAAAAAACCACAAAAATACTTTTTATCCTATTAAAATTCAGAATTTTTTTTAATAAATACTAATTAATTAATTAGCATGTTAATTAGGTAACTTTAATTTGTTTTTGCAAATATTTAAAATTAATTAGAAACCATTAGGTTTTAACATTCATTTAATCATTTTATTTTCTTTCTTAAATTAACAAAAATCCAAAAATATGTCATTAATTATTTTTCATTAATTAACTTATTTAATTTCTAATTTAGTATTTAATTTAGGACTTAATTTCTTTTCTTAAAATAAAAACAACAAAACATTTTTCTTTTAAAAGGGTCAAAACCCTAAATTTCGCATTCGATTTAATTTCACTCGCGCAATTTATATTTCCTTATTCAATTATTGATGTATCTGCTCCCGGTTTGTAATTTTAATTAGGATATTTATTTTTTCGCTATTTTATTTTCAAAGGGTTGCTTTTGGCGATGTAAATACCCGACGCCTTGTAATAATTTAGTTTAATTACCGCACCTTTAATTTCTGCAAATTATACAACTGCTAGATGTTTGATAATAGGGCTTGCATGACAAGAATGAATGCTTAAATCTAAAATCAAATTAGATCACCCTAAACATGTGCAAAGATAAAAATAACTGAAAACAACACACTCGCACATACGTACTCCTAGGGTACACTCCCACTTGGTTGCCTTCGGTAAACGGTCATTGAGTATAGGGTATTTTAGAGGTCACCCTCTTGTTTAAAAGATCATAGTTGCCTCAAAATGGTTGCCTCGGAAATTGTTGCCTCGAATAAATGATCTAAGACATTAGGGTTATCGCTAATACATCCTAAACATTGCTTTAGTGATCGTATGTCCCTCTTTCGAATTGACCCTAAAACTACAGCGACGATGCTACCTACTCACTAATAGTGGGATAGCATTGTATGAAGGAAATTAGTATAGAACGATTCCTTTTTTCGAGTAGGTAGATTAGTTCTTAGATACTTGCTCATCCAAAAACAAACCTTTTCTCACACTTACACTCTTTTACAAACAAGTTTTCAAAAACACTTCATTACACTCTTGAAGACAGAAGCAAGAGTTAAATTAAAGTTAAAACCAAAACTTTTCAAAGCCCACAAACACAAAGAAAACAATTTTGACAATGATGAGCAAGTACCTAAGAGCCCGTAGATAACTACGGATAGAAAGGGTGCTAATACCTTCCCTTTCTATAATCTACCCCCCGTACTCAGAAATATCTCGAAAAAGGAATTTTCTGTGCTTTTTTCCTTTCCCTGTTGGATAAAATAAAAGTCGGTGGTGACTCTTGCTTACCGCGACATTTTGCAAACGTAAACGCAAAACGCGAACCAGCATTCCAAAAACAGTCAAGATGCCTCATTATTCTTCCTCCCTCTTGGCATTAAATTAGCATCCGAAAAACCTAAACCATTATCTGCAGTCAAGATGGCTATGCAGTCTTGGAACTGATCGGCAGATGTTTCTTGGGGTACATGAGCAGTTTTAAGGAATTTTATCAAGGCCTTTGCATGAGCCTCGGAACATAGTAATAAAGCCAGCATGGAAATTTTTGATGGAGTTTGCCCTAGTTGCTAGACTACGTTGTAGTCACTTCTTTTTATGATCTTTAGAATTTCCTCCATATCTTTTCGGGAGGTCTCAGGGATAGCTATTGATTATGCCTTCATCCGGACAGGCTCAACCAGAATACCTTTACCTCGAGTCTCGATTGACTCGGCAGCAGGAATGTCAGTAGGGGTGATAATAAGGATTGTAACAGTTTCGTCGACATGAGTATTAACAAAGATGATTGAAGGACTGGGGATAACCTTTGGAGGAGCAATAACAACATGAATGATTACGAGTACGTCAATATCTTTTGGAGGAGCAATTTCTTGAGAGAAAAACCTTTCACTCCGGGTTATCTTACTAGTCCCTGCGATATTACTGATATCAGAGTCAACTTTCTCAGAACTTGAATTTTCAGCAGTTGGCCAATCTTGCCTGATACCGTGGTAGTAAACATCACCTCTATAATTCCATGGTACGGTTTTGTCTGATGGATACGGGATTGGTCCAGGCATTGTAATTATCAAAGGAGCTACTTTAGAAACTGGTGTAATTCTAACGGGTCTTTTGGTGGAGACCATGGAAGAATTGGTGGAAATGGTCACGATGGAAACATCATTATAAGAAATAGTTGGAATAGAAGTCTTCTCGAACAAATTTTCCTTGTTATCTATTAGGCACTGAACGCCTGCTTTTAACAAAGGACAGCTGGTTGGTGAGGACAAACACAAATGACAGCTTTTATCACAGCCTGGGAATACACCGACATTCAACAAGTTCTTTTTGATAGTTAGGAGTGGGATCACAAGTTCGTCAACTGAAGTAACAAACATATCTTCCTCAACGACGTTGACATCACGGTCGTGCTTGGGCATAGGGGCAGTAATAACGTTGGGAATTTTGGCGCATCGAATTCAATCTCTTTGGCTTCAAGAAGGTCTTGTACCTTGTTCTTCAGAGCCCAACAGTTGTTAGTGTCATGGTTGGGACTCTCAGAATGGTATGCACAGTGGGAATTAGGATGATAGTGAGGAGAGGTTGTGTTAGGATTCTTTGGAGCTTCTTTCAAAGTCACTAGATTGGATCTTAACAAATGTGGCAATACTTGAGATAGTGTCATATTAATTCGGGTGAACTGTCTGACTGGTCTTTCCATTCTTAGTTGGTTGCTTCTTTGCTGAGCAGGCACTGGTTTAGGAATCATGACAGCCCCCACCATTGGACGATGTTCAGCCGTATCTTGATTTCTCTGAGGATATACAACAACAACTTCTTTCTTTCCGATGAATGGTTTTATTACAGCAGCAGATGATGCATCTTTTTGAATCTTCTTATTCTTTATCCCGACTTCTACCCTTTCTCCAGTCAATATCAACTCAGTAAAGCCTGTCGATGAACTCCCAATTAAGTGATTGAAGAAAAGACTGGACAAGGTGCCCAAAAAGATGTCTACCAACTCTCTTTTAGATAGGGGAGGCTGGACTCGTCCTGCTAAATCCCTCCATTTTTGCGAGTAGTCTTTAAAGCCTTCACTTGAAACCATGGCCATACTCTGGAGTTGAGTACGGGTGGGCGCAAGATCAGCGTTATATTGGTATTGTTTGTAAAAGACGGCGGCCAAATCTTCCCAGTTATGAACATTGGCTCTTTCTAGCTGATAAAACCAATCAAGTTGAGTTCTAGACAGGCTGTCTTGAAAGAAATGTACCCATAAATCCTTGTCAGCGGTGTGAGGCTATATTTTCCTCACATAGGACCAGAGATGCATTTTGGGGCATGAAACTCCGTCATATTTGGCGAACACTGGTGATTTGAATTTTGGAGGAATGACAATCCCAGATACTAACCCCAACTCCTCAAAGTCCAGCCCAGGCACTTTTTGGATTTCCATTGCACTTAACCGTTCTTCCAGATGCTTATACTTATCATCAGCTGGAGGGTATTGTTCTTCAGAATAATCTTCTTCTTCCTCTTCCTCTTCAGACTCTGGATGGACAACTTCTTCCTTGCCTTCCCCATCTTGATTGTCTTTCTCACCAGATGACGTTGCAAAGTCTAAGGTCCTTCTTGTTTTCCATTGGAATCTTCTTCCCATGTTTAGAACTCCAGTTATTTTCTTTGCTTTCCTTTTCTTTTTCTTTAACCAACAAGATCTTCAACTCTTCTTGTCCTTTGGCTAGAGTTAAGAACATCTGCTGAAACTGAGCATTTTATGCTTGGAAGTCCTTCATCGTTTGCTCGATATCCATCTTACTGAAATAAACAATATAAAGATGAGGAGACTTGTTGCAAGAAACCTGCTTATGTTATGATGAATGGTAAATGCATATGCAATGATTTCAAGGATTTTAAAGATTCAAACTTGTTTTAGACAAAAAGGAAACACACGTTATATTAATAAATTAAAACTTGAGTACATCAATGCCTCTTTGGGCAAAACAATACAAAAACTCTAAGATAAAAAGGTTGTACGTATCCTCTTCGGTGCGATGTAGGTACTCAGGTTCCTCTCCTCATGAAGTGGCTTAGTGAGTTCCAAAACCTTCTTCTTGCTAGCGTAGAATTGGGCCTCGAAAGTATATCGCTCCCCCTTGAGTTGTATCCAATCTCTTTGTAAGTCTTCAAGAGAGGTGGGCATGTCAGGATGTAGGATAGTGTACGGAACATCTCCTTCCACAACAGGCTCAATGATTACTGGGAGAATGGAGGGATAAGGCATCATAAGACTCTAAGCACGAGTTCGTACCCATTTGAGGTAAGGCTCAAGAGGGATGGAATTCTTATGCCATAATGTCTTGCTATCTACCTTGTTCAACATCCTCCAAGCTAGGATAAATCTCTGGCGAAGACTTTGATCTTTGTTCTCGTAGTCAAATACCAAACCTTGAGTGAGCATCTCATGAGGGCCATCCCTTTGGGCGTAACCAAACTGTCTTAAGGCTAAGCAGGGGTTATAGGTGATACCTCCCCTAATGCCAAGTAAAGGGACATTAGGGAATTCTCCACAATGATCGATAATAGTAACACTCTCTAAGGATCGGGAACACCAATGAATGTCTGAATGTCTGAATGTTTGAGCGTCATCAATCTTTGTGACCAACTTGAACCTTGCTCGTTCTTCAATACGTATTAGGGAAGATGCGAAATTAACCATCTTTCCAAGAGAGGAGTGCAACACATAAGGACACCTTTTTTCCTCATTATGCGAGTGTGAAAAGAATGTAGGATGTCCCCTAGAAAAGTAGGCACCGGATTGCGGGATATGAAGATTTTGACGGCATTCACATCTATGAGTTGGTCAGAATTTGGAAACAAAACCATCCCATAGATGAGGAGAGCTAAAATTTCCTCAAAAGCTTGCAGATCCAAAGAGTTCCAACAGTTTTGGGCTTTCTCAAACAAGAACTTTGCTAGGAAACCCTTGACACCACTCCTTGTTTCCCAATTGGTTGTGACATCAGATGATTGCAAGTGTAGAGCTTGAGAAATATCTTTTGTCTTTGGATCTCTTTCTGTACCGTTGAAACGTAGTTGATTGAGAATGGGAATCCTCAAGAGTCGGTAGAATTCTTCCAAAGTAGGCACAAGTTGATAATCGGGGAATGTGAAGCAATGGTGTAAGGGATCTAAGAACTGAAAGAGCACCTTCATCATGTCCTCATCAGTGTTAGAGGTGACCAAGTTTAGCAGGAGACCATGTCTCTCGGTGAATGGAGAATTTTCTGGAATCCTTGATGCTAGCTCTTTAAGTTGCGGAGGGATCCTTACAAGATTGAATTGAATGGTTTTCCTGCGAAGAGAATCTATATCCTACAAAGCAGAACAAAGATAAATCCCAAGATCCTTGAAATGGTTAGTGAATGAGTATGATGTTATGATGTTCATGATGTTATGTATAAGTAAATATACACAAACAAAGAAAACAAGTCCTTAGGTTTAGGCTTGCATGGAGTCTTATAGGTAAGTACCCTCTTGAAGTTTAGTTTGCTCAAACATGTCCTAACAATAGTAACCGAGTTCTAAGGAGCTCAATATCACTGGTTTGTTTCCTTGGTCATTATTTCAGCACAAGCCTCTTTAATGGCGACCGAAATATCCCAAAAAAAAACAAACCTCAATGAGTGTAGTATCGAGTATCTACCAACTTCGGACTGCACCAAAGTCGGTCATCTCATTACGTCCTAATGGCCAAGTTGGTCAAGTAAAGGTTCTAAAAGTTCATTAGTGCTTCATGACATCACTCAGCGGCCCCGTATCCTCCTTGATTAACTCAAGGGCTATCGATACCCACAAATATGTCGCACTAACATAGCTATTGCTTAGACCATGTCGGTATACCCCGCACAACTTCCACAATGTATTGCTACTTACCTATAAGGTATCCTAAATCCGGGTAGAGGATTCAAACCCAAACAAAGAACCATAATATAAAGCAAACAAGACAAACAATGAAAGCAAGTAAATGTGATCTAACCCTAAGGTAACCCCACTTTTAGAATTTTCCCCAGCAGAGTCGCCAGTTCTGTGATACGGTGGGAGAACTGACTTGAAGGTTTTGCGTTTGATCGCAAATGTCGTGGTTAGCAAGAGTTGCCACCGACTTTTCTTTTATCCAAAAGGAAAGGTGAAAAAGCACAGGAAAACCTTTGAGATTATTTCTTGAGTTCGGGGGGTAGATTATGAAAAGGGAAGGTATTAACACCATTTTCATCCATGGTGTTCCATGGGCTCTTAGTTACTTGCTAGATCACTTTATTTTGTTTGAAATTGTGCTTTGTGTGGTTTTTTGAAAGTATTTTGTAAAGAGGCCATTGTTTAGGCAATCTTTGTAATGATTCTCGTTCGTAAGAATGTATACAAAGATGTTGATCTTTTGAAAATGTTTTTAAGTTTGTAAGATGGTTTGAAAGTGTGGGTGTTTGTTTTGAAAATAGAAAGGATGTTTTGTTTTGAAATGGAGCAAATAATTAGGAGCATTCTACCTACTCAAAAGTCTTTCATGTTCATTTCATTTTACCTTTGACATTGTTATATTACCATTGATTTGGTAAGTAACCCTATCTTTGGATGTAAACGGGACAGGCGTGGGTCATCGTATAACCATGATTAGCAATGTTGCAAGGTATCTTAGCATTCTCTTTTAGGGACTAAGATCATTTGAAAGGCAACATAGATAGCGTCGTCGAGGGACTATGATCTTGTATTTTACTTATTTTGGCTAAGATACCTCATATGCGTAATATGGCCATTTTGTAAGGTAACCAAGTGCATTTACCCTAGGGGTGCTTGTGTGCAAGTGTATTGTTATTCATACTTGATTTTGTCTTTGATTAGGGTTTTCTAAGCATTGGTTTTAGTCTTTTCATACAAACCCTAATTACTAGCATTTGTATATAAAAGCAATAAATTGCGGAATTTAAAGTTACTACGCTATTACAATACTTGTGGGAGGGGGTGTACAAATTATAAATGGGGATTGCAAGAAAATAAAGCCTAATTATCTATTACAACCAAATTGAATTTATACAAGAATTGAAATAAATAATGTACAAAATGAAAAAATATAAAAAATGCAAATGTAAAGAAAATGGAAGTTTGTTTGAATTTTTAAGGAAAAGGGATTTTGTTTTAACCTAATTAATTAAAAGAAAATAATTAATTACAATAATAAAAAGTAAGCCTAAATTTACATAGGAAAAGAAATTAATAAAACCCTAAATTATTAATTGATTAAAATAAATTAAGTTTATAAAAGGAATATTTTTGGTATTTTTTCTTAAAAAATAAATTATAGTATTATAAAATATTTTTGGTCTTTTTATGTTTTAAAATAATATATTTAAATGGTTGTAAGAAAAAATAAATAAAACTCTAGTTTTTAATTAATTTACAAATTAATTATCAAAGATAAAATAAAAGATGATTAAAATAAATTTATTTTTATGCAAAAAATTAATTTAATTAAATAAAAGCCTAAATCTATTTTTCATGATTATTTATATTAATTAAAATATTTTAAAGAAAGTAAATAAATAAAAATAAGAAACAGAAAATAAAATGGGCTAGGGGTGTGGATAGCCTGCAAGGGGGTTAACAGTAAGAAACAAAACAAAAAGGCCCAAGGGAGGCCCAGGCGCCTGCCAAAAAAGAAAGTCAGAATGCAAAAATGTGAAAAATCCAAAAGGGACCACTAGGGCTCGAACCCAGGTCCCTCAAGTCATAGGCGCGCGCTTCTACCACTGGGGTGGCTATACATCCGTTTATATAAATCAAACCATAAATATATATGGCAAACATGTTCCTGAGGCCAACTTCATCTTCAACCTCACGCCCAGCCAGAACCTCTGTAACTTGTTCAAATCTCAACAAAAATGAAAACTGTAAACATGAAACTTGTAGCAAATTTCCTCACGATTTCAGAAATGCAAAGAAAAAATAATTACAGATCAAATATAAGCATGAATTTTAATGGCCCTATTCTGAACCCTAAAAATCTCAGAAACTTCAATCTTAAAATTCTCTAAGCTCAAACAAAATTAATGGAAACTATGGACATGGTTAGCTTTAGGACAATGATATCTACACGTTTCATTCACAAATAAATCATTGATGATGCCTGTATGAAAAGTTCCAAAGTTAGAAAACTTACCTTGCAAGAGGGTATTGGGTTTGGAGTTTGAGCAACTTTCAATGAGTTCCAATGATTGGGTTAGCTTCCTCAAGTTCCCAGGAAGCTAATGGGATGCTTAACTTGAGCTGAAAGTACCTGAGGAGTTCTGAAGAAGTCCAAGTGCAAAACACTGTTTTTGAAAATGGAGGATGGTAATAATGGTGTTACAGTCTTGTAACAGGGTGTAGGATGAGTTCTAAATGATGTTTAGAAACTTTAGGAACCAAAAAGGCTTGAAAACGCACGAGGGAGATGTGAGTTTCAAACTTTTGGTCAGGTTGGGCAACAATGGAGGTATGTGATGCAGTTCTTAGCTCTTGGCGTTTTTAGGGGTCAAGCATGCGTGTGATTTGTGGAAAATGGTTTGTGTATCTATAAGCAAAGAGTCTTGAGTGGTTTGGCAAGTCAGAAGTACAAGTTACAAGCTATTTACTATGTTACTTGATTTTCAAGAAAAGTGGTAAACTAAGTTTCAATGTGTAGTACAAGCATGGGCTGGGTGATTTTAAGTGTCTAAACCATTTCTCTTGTGTTATGGGACATGTATTATCAGAAGATAACAAGTGCAAGGCTCAAGAACAAGTTTTGTTTAAAAAGTCACTTTATCAAAATGGCAATGTGCACTTTCTTCCCAAAATGGATATAAAGCATGGCCTTGCATTGAATGCTTGAAATGAGAACTCTAACAGCTGTGCAAGCAATTAATTATGGAGTGCATAATAAGTTTGAGGCCTTCAAAGTAGAGGTTATGCAGCACAGCTTTGAATTTTGAATTTGTTCATCACAAAATGACTTGTAATTCAAGTGATAAAACCCTAACTTCATCTCTTAGATTCTCCCTACTAAAAAATGATCTCAAGGAGTTCTTGGATATTTTGGAAAGCTTGCAATGCTCTACACAACCCATATTTGAATCACTTTTGAATATTTCCCTTGGAACTATATGAAAAAGTGCCATGAAGTTAGGTCAAAATCCTAACCAAATTAGGGCAAAAATTACACTAAGTATTTTGTTTCATGACCATGTATTCTTAAAATTACAACTTGAGATCCAAGCACTTTTGGAAGGAGTTGTGTGAAGAAAAGTTGTATATTTCATGGATATATACAACTTTCATGTCGGAATTTTATCTTGAATCATCTTGCATCATGGTGAAAAGTTTTCTCAAAGTAATGAAAAAATAAGAAATTTCCAACACTTAGAAAAATTTCTAAGTTTAAAATTTTTTAACTTTTCAAAATGAAATCTTGAAATTTTGATTTCTTGATGAATAAATTTCATATATTTACATGTTTTGATGAATTGTGATCTTTGGCATTTGATTTTGACCAAAAGTCAAAGTTTGACTTTTCAGTATACAGTTGACTTTTGATCAGTTGACTAAAAATTCATCTGTCAATCCATTGAACTTGAGCAATGTTTTGAGCCATGTTATTAGGTAAAAATGATGCAATTGGAATCTTGAGATCATGCCTTAAACCAATTGATCATTTTCTAGGTCAAAAATCAGAAATTGCCCTTTCCGAGTCAAAACCCTAATTTTGACCATTTTGCCCTTTTGGAGATTTGATCAATTTTTTTGGAGGAATTATGGTCCAAACTTGATCAAATGATACATATGGGTTTAAAATGTTGATGTGGATAAAAAATTATGAAGTTTTACTGTAAATTGGCCATAGTTGACTTTTTCTCCAATACAGCTGATTTTTAGGTCAATTGCTCAATTGACTGAGCAAAAGTGTGATCCAAAGATTGAAACTTGACATGAGTAGTCTTGAGGGTCCATAATGATCCATGAAAGTCATATGGGGCATTGGAAGTTCAAATATCCTTGTGCAATCTCAAACCCTAATTTTGTTCATCAATGCTTGAGGAGGTGTTTTGAGCTGATCAACCCTAGTGTAGTCTTGAGTCAAAGGAGATCTTGTGAGAAACTTCTTGATAAATGAGAGGGAAAATTTTGGGGTACAACAGCTTCCATGGCTTGAACTTCATCTTCAACCTCACGCCATCCAGACCAAATATAACTTATTCATTTCTCAACCAAAATGGAAAATGTAAACATGAAAGTCATGGAAAATTTCATCATGATTCCAGAAATATAACTCACTAAAACTATAAGTTAAATTTAAATGAGAATTTTGTTGGCCCTAATCTGAACCCTAATTTTTCCATAAATTTCAATCTCAAAATTCTCTAAGCTCAGGTGTGATACGGTGGGAGAACTAACTTGAAGGTTTTGCATTTGATTGCAATTATTGCAGTTAGCAAGAGTCGCCACCGACTTTTCTTTTATCCAAAAGGAAAGGTGAAAAAGCACAGGAAAGACCTTTGAGATTATTTCTTGAGTTCGGGCGGTAGATTATGAAAAGGGAAGGTATTAGCACCCTTTTCATCCATGGTTTTCCATGGGCTCTTAGTTACTTGCTAGATCACTTGCTTTTTTGTTTGAAATTGTGCTTGGTGTGGTTTTTGAAATTATTTTGTAAAGAGGCCATTGTTTAGGCAATCTTTGTAATGATTCTTGTTTGTAAGAATGTATACGAAGATGTTTGATCTTTTTGAAAAATGTTTTCAAGTTTTGTAAGATGTTTTGAAAGTGTAAGTGTTTGTTTTGAAAATAGCAAGGATGTTTGTTTGAAATTGAGCAATTAATTAGGAGCATTCTACCTACTCAAAAGTTTTTCTTGTTCATTTTCCTTTCTTTTGACATTGTTATCTTACCACTGATTTGGTAAGTAACTCTATCTTCGGATGTAAACAGGACAAACGTGAGTCATCGTATAACCATGATTAGCAATGTTGCAAGGTATCTTAGCATTTTCCTTAAGGGGCTAAGATCATTTGAAAGGCAACTTAGATAGCGTCATCGAGGGACTATGATCTTGTATTTGCTTGTTTTTGCTAAGATACCTTACACGCGTAATATGACCATTTTGTATAAGGCAACCAAGTGGAATAACCCTAGGGGTGCTTGTGTGCAAGTGTATTGTTTTCATTCTTGATTTTGTCTTGAATTAGGGTTTTCTAAGTATTAGTTTTAGTCTTTCCATACAAACCCTAATTACTAGCATGTTGTATATAAAGCAATAAATTGCGGAATTTAAAGTTACTACACTATTACAACATTTATGGGAGGGGGGTACACAAATTGGTAATGGGGATTGTAAGAATTTAAACCTAATTAGCCTATTACAACCATATTGAATGGGTATCAATGTACAAGAGATTAAATGAATATAAGGTACAAAAATGGATAAACGTACAAAAACGCAAAATGTGAAGTAAATGGATATTTGTTTGGTTTTCATGAGAAAAAGGGAATTTGTTTTAACCTAATTAATTAAAGAAAATAATTAATCAAACTTAAATTTATTAAGAATTTTTTTAAAATAAAACCCTAAATTTGTTAATTGATTAAAAGAAAATAAGTTTAGAAAAAGTATTTTTTTTGGTATTTTTGTTTTAAAAATATTTATAGCATTATAAAATATTTTTGGCCTTTTTTATATATGAATAAATATATTTTAATAGGTGTAAAAGAAAAATAAATATTAACCTAGTTTTAATTAAATTTATAAGATGATTTATAAAAAATAAATAAAGTATAGTTAATAAAAACATTTTTTGTGAGAAAAAATAAAATAAACTAAGTTAAAATAAAAAATATAATTTTTTGTGATTTTTTAATATTAGGAAAAATATTTAAGAAAATAAAAATGAAATAAATAAAAATAAAAAAGGAAAAATAAATAAACTTGGGCCAGGGGCACAAACAGCCTACAGGGGGTTAGCTAGCAAAAATAAAAACAAGCCAGGCCCAAAGAGGCCCAGCGCCTGCCAAAAAGACAAAAATCAGAAAGCAAAATGTGAAAAAAAAAACAGGGTACCACTGGGGCTCGAACCCAGGTCCCAAAGGTTACAGATGCACGTTTTTACCATTGGGGTGGCTATACATCCGTTAACATAGACAAATCAATAAATATATAAGGCAAAACGCGCCGTGATGACTTCATCTTCAACCTCCAGCCAGACTAATTGTAACTTGCTCATTTCTCATCAAAAATGAAAACTGTAAACATGAAACTTGTTGTGATACGGTGGGAGAACTGACTTGAGGTTTTGTGTTTGTATTCACAAATGTTTCGGTTTAGCAAGAGTCGCCACCGACTTTTTATTTTATCCTAAGGAAAGGTCAAAAAGCACAGGAAAGACCTTTGAGATATTTTCTTGGGTTCGGGGAGTAGATTATGAAAAGGGAAGGTATAAGCACCCTTTTCATCCATGGTTATCCATGGGCTCTTAGTTACTTGTTTTAGATCACTTACTTTTGGCTTTTCAATTGTTTGAAATGGTGCTTTGTGTGTGGTTTTGAAAATGCTTTGAAAAAGAAGCCTTGTCTAGGCAACCTTTGTAATGATTCTTGTTCAAATATATACAAAGGTGTACGAATTTTTGAAAAGATATTTCAATGTTTTGGAATGTTTCCTTTGAAATTGTGTTGTGGGGTGTGTTTGAAAATAGCAAGGATGTTTTTGCAAGCTTTTGATCAAGTAACTAAGAGTTATCTACCCTATTTTACTCAAAAGATCTTTCTTATGTTTTTAACCCTTTTAACAGTGTTATTTCACCATTGTATTTGGTGAACAACCTTGTGTTAGGATGTTAAACGGGACAGGCGCGGGTCATCGTATAGACCATGATAGCAATTGTGTCAAGTATCTTTGGTAATCTTCTTGAGGGACTTGATCATTTTGTTTAGGCAACTCAGATATCGTCATCGAGGGACTATGATCTTTTGTTTTGTTTTTGTTTTGCCAAAGTACTCAACATGCATACCATGGCCCATTTTTGAAGGCAACAAGTGGATTGTAACCCTAGGGGTGCAAGAGTGCATTGTGTTTGTCTTTCATGCATTTTTGTCTTTGATTAGGTCAAACTATTTGTTGGTTTTGATTTTACATACAAACCCTAATTCTCTAATCATGGCATAATTGAAAGCATTTAAGTGCGTAAAATAAATCTAAGCTATTACAACTTTGATATAGGGAGGGGGGTACAATTTTGAATAGGGGGTATTTGACAAAAAATATAAACCCTAAGTTATTACAACCAAATTGAATCTCAATGTAACAATATTTAAATGTATTAAATAAACACAATAAATAAATATTAAATAAAATGTATTTATGCAAAAAGGAGTTTTTATGTATGCAAAGTATTTTTTTTAATGTAAATAAATACAAAGAAATATGTAAATAAAAAGATTGATTTTAATTTATTAAAGGGGTAAACCCTAATTTTCTTTAAGAAAATAATATTATCTATTATTTATATACAAAAATATATTAATATGTACAAAAATAAAAATATATTGAAAAAAGTGTTTTTTTAGTATAAGATAATAATAAAAATAAAATGTACTATTTTTTGTATTTTTATTCCATGTTTTTTTAATAAAATAAAGTATATATGTATATATGTATATATTAAATATATTAAATATATATAAAAATAAAATAAAATATTTACAAAAATAAAATATATTCAAGAAAATATTTTTGCCGTGAATAAAAATAAGAAATGAAAATAAAAGTATTATTTGCATTATAATTAAATTTAAACAAATAGTATAAAAATGTTTTAATGTTAGAAATAATTAAAATAAATACCAAATAAATGTAAAAAATAATGAAAACATTTTTGAGTGTTTTTTATGTTTGGAAATAAAATAATAAAGTCAGAAATGAAATAAAAATGCAAAAATAATAAAAATACAAGAATTTGGGCCAGGGGGTGTGAAACTGAAAAAGAAGGTGTTAGAAGAAAAAAAGCCAAGCCCAGTCCATCAGCTTCATCTTCTTCCTCCAGACTTTTGAAAACGCGCGCCTGTTATGTACAAACTCGTATCTCCTGTATTTGTGATCTTTTGATAAAACTCAAAACATGAAACTTGTAGAGCATCAAACCACAATTCTAACCATATAAAAAACTTAATCTAACTCTCAAAAACCAGAGAGAATTTCTCTGGCCCTAATTTCTAACCTAGTTTTTTCAGAAAGTTCATGGATGAAATTCTCTTAGCACATTTAATATAAATGAAAACTGAGCATATGTATGGTTTCAGGGCAATGAGTACTACATCTTTCATTCACAAACCTAAGGCTAAATGTTCCTAAATAGAGAGATAGAAGTTGATAAAAAAACTTATTTCAGTTGGATTCGAGTTGGACAATGTAGCAACTTTCAATGAGGCCTGAGGTTCTTTTGAGCTTGCTTGATGTTCCCTGGACCTTTCCCAATGCTTAGTTTGTTTTGAAATGGCCTGAATCTTTCTACAGAACTCAACCTGTAAAGCTTCAAAACAAAAATGGTGAACACTGTAAATGGAGTTACAGTTGACAATGGAGGTTTGGGATAGCTTGAGTGAGTTGAATGGAAGGTGTTTGAAGTGGAAAGGAGCAAAACGCACGAGCAAAATGAGCTATGGCACTCAAGTTGCAGCAACTGCCCTGTTTTGCAAGTTTTTGGTGTTTTGGTGTTCAAGGGTGTTTGAGGGATGATTGGCTCGTGTTTCTGACCTTAGGCCATGTGTAAAACTTGTTTTGAATGTTGGCTTAAGTTGATTTTATCAGATGTGTAAGTTCTGGACTTTTGGCATAATGACTTGGTTTTGAAGCAAAAAGTGAGAGTTGACAATGCAAGGGTTGTACTGGCTTATAACCTAGATACACAAAGTGGTTGAGCTTTGCCTGACATTAGGGAGCCTTGTTTGCAGCAAAGGGCTTGGTGTATGGCTCAAGAAATGAAACTTGACATAAAGCATGCTTTATGTAAATGGAAGTGTTATCTTTATGCCCAAAATGGAATTGTTCATTGTATAATGCTCCCTTGATCAGAACAATGCCTCTAACCAATGTATTTGCATTCAATTTTTGAGTGTAAATTGGTTTAGAGACCTGTAATCAAGTACAAAGCTAGTTTGGTCAGGTTTTGCAAGTTGTATGAACATGTATTGGCCATGGTTACAAAGTGAGTTTTTGCCAACTTCAAGCATTCGATTCTCCCTAACCACAAATATGTTTGAGGAGTTCTTGGACAATTTGGAAAGCTTGAAACAAGTAATATAATCCATATTTGAAATGAAACTTGAGAATCCAAGTGGAACTATGTGAAAAATGGCCAAGAAGATGGGTCAAAATCTTGCCTAAGTTAAGGCAAAATTTCTCTAAGTTAAAAGTTTTAGGGACCCTTGTTCCAAAAATCATAACTTGAGATCCAAGCTTCTTTTGAGAAAACTTTGTGAATAAAATTTGTAGAGTTTGTGGAGGACTACAACTTTCATGTTTTAAGTTTTGTTTGAATCCATTTGAATCTTGGTGAAAATATGGGACAAAGTTAGGAAAAATTAAGAAAATTTCATAACTTAGAAAATTTCTAAGTTATGAAAATTTTCAATTTCAAACCCTAATTTGCAATTTTGGGTTTCTTGATGAACAAGTTTCATAATTTTACATATCTTTGATGAAAAATGACCCTTGGCACTTTGATTTTGACCAAAAAGTCAAAGTTTGACTTTTTAGTGTACAATCAAATTTTGATCAGTTGATTGAAAAATTCATCTGCCAATCATTTGCATTTGAGATCTTTTGAACTTTTTGAATAGGTCAAGATGATGTCATTGAGTCCTTGAGTCCATGGTTGAGCTTGATTTGCCATTGGCTAGGTCAAACAGTCAAAAATTGCCTTTGTACAGTAAAAAACCCTAAAAATGACCATTTTGCCCTTTTGGTGATCTGATCAAATTTCTTATGGAATTGTGATCCAAAATTGATCAAATGGTTCATATGAGTTCATAATGTTGATGTGGGTCAAAATTCATGAGGTTTGACTGTAAATTGGCCACAGTTAACTTTTTCCCCAATACAGCTGATTTCTAGGTCAACTGTCCAATTGACTGGGCGAAAATTTGATTCAAGGCTTGAAACTTGGTATGGACAAACTTATGAGTCAAATATAAAGTATGAAAGTCACTTTGAGTGTTTAAAGTCCAAAAATATCTGTGCAAACTCAAACCCTAATTTAGGTCATTAGTGCAAGGAGATGTCTTGAGCAGAGCAAACCCTAGCTTGGTCTTGAGTTCCAAGAGTCTTGTGATGAGAAATGTTGATAAAATGAGAGGGAAAATTTTGGGGTACAACAGTTGCCCCTGTTCAATCTTCTTGAACCTGAAGAGTTAGATTGGCAAGTTTTGCCTTTCGCGACTCGAAGGTAAAAGAGGATTGGACACTAAAGTGCCCGTAAATTTGCACTCGCCAAAATAATGTTGAGGGAATGGGCTTAAAGATGACATTTGGAGATGGTAGAATATTGCTGGAGGTGGGCTTAAAGATGCCATCTAAGATTTGTTTGTTGAAAATCAGTAGAATGAAAATCAGTAGAATGAAAATCAGTAGAATGAAAATCAGAATGGTATCCGTATTTGGAACGTATCTGAGTTGTATCTGGAGACTGGATTTGTATGAGCAAGGGAACGACGTCTGTGTTTAGAGCGTATCCAAGCTGTAAATGTGTTCAATTCTTGAATGAATGTCAGAATGACTGTCATTTCTGGAGTACATCTGTATCGTGAATGGGTAACAGAGAAACATCTGTATATGGAGCAACTGTGTGCTGGGGATAAGTTCTGAATGAGTGACAGAATGGCAACCGTGTCTAGAGCGTATCTGGACTGTATCTGAAGTTGAGATCTATATGAGTAGTAGAATGACTTCCGTGTCTGGAGTGTATCTAAAACTGTAACAGGGATCTGAATAAGCGACAAAATGACTTCCGCGGTGTTTACCTTGGTTATTGGTAAACAACCGCTGATCTTCCAAATGGTTACTTATTTGGTTACTCGCAGGATCGATCAGATTGATCCTAGGACATAGGTTGATTTTGAAGTTTTGATTAAATTGGATATTGGTTAAGTGACAATGAAATAAAGAGGCTTTAAGTAAATTGCATGAAGAAGTAGGCTTGGTAAAATAAATGAAGGCTTAAAGTAAAGGATTTCGACAGGAAAGTAAAGAAGAAAGCAAGTAAATTTCTGGAAAAGTAAATGACTTTGATTAATAAAGTTGGTGTTTCACACATACATTTCTCAACAATTCTTTCTCACACGCTGGGTACTCGAATCTATATGAGTGACTTTGTATATAATTGTGAACACACGCGAGAAACTACATGACTACTACTATTTATACTAAAACATCCCAAGTAACCGTCGGGCAGTTACACTGCTTCGAGATGATTCCACTTGGCACGTTCTCAACGTTCGACGCTCTAGATCTTTGCACGTTGCACTTGGTAACCGCTGGAAACCGTTTTCCCTCCAAACGCTTGAATTTCAAACCGTTCCACTCTGAACCATCGAACACCTTCGTCGAGAAGCATCTTCGACGAGAAACACCTTCGACGTCGAAGGCAACCAACTTCTCCCTTGGAAGAAATCTTCTAAGTACCTTGCCATCTTTCGATGGGCATTTCGACGGACCTAGCTGGTCGAAAACATCCTTCAGCTTTAATGGCTGACATTAATGAAACAAGGGTGTCGAACTTAGGAGCCAACAAATTGCCCCCCAAGAATGCCTTATTTCGACTCTGAAAGAAAAGGGCATTCTTTGAAACGCCATTCGACACCTGTCTTTTCATGCTTAGTCACAAATTAAATTGTGCACTTTTTGTTGTCTTCTACCAACCACTGACAATCCCAAGAAAAACCATCATTTATCCGTACCTAAGACGTCACCTCAGTACGGCGTGCATTGTGCCAAACGTCATTTCAGAATTTGTCATTATGACAATTCCCAAAAACGAGGGCGCACGCTGCACCCCTCCATTTCTGCAGAACAGCTAAAACAACAGGGAGACGCCACGTGTCCCACTACTTCTGCAACATTAAATGGCATTTAATGTCCTCGGTTTTGGGGATTTTCCCCCACTACTATAAATAGCAGTAAGTACCCACTGTGGGACTTTTTACGCTATCTAGCTTTCAGACTTCTCCATTTGCATACAAACTTGTCAACTTTGCAAACCTTTTTTCTTCACTTCGTCTTTATCCTCACCATCAACAATGGCATCTGGTTCCTCCAATGCTCCTAGCGCCACCGTACCATCTGGAAACGTCAAACCTAGGGTGTTCTCGACCGCTCCAGTAGTAACTCCCACGGGCCAACGAAGGGTCCCTGAACCTCTGGACATCGCTGTTCGTGATGCTTACTCACACCACCTTATGATCCCGGTTGGATATTCCAACCAGATCTTTGCTATGTCTGGCCCCTTGTACCCAAGTATTGCTGAGGCCATGAAGATCAAGAGTTATTTTCCGGTAGTTGAGAGACTCAAACCGGTTGCATGCGCCAAGAAAGATGCAGAGGATAATGAAGACCCTGCTAAAGAGAAAATCGACCTCCGTTTCTTCAACAAAGGTGTTAGGGCTTTCAGGTCTGGCCCTAACCTTACTCCTGATTACGTTGCTTGGCTAGAAAAAATGGAGAAACGCCAAGCTTCGATCTGGAAAGATATGGGGATTTTCGACCTGGTTATGCTGTCGAAGACAGGTCTTAACTATTCCCCAGAGATGTTGATAGCTTCTCTACTCTTCTGGGACTACTCCCACTTCACCTTCCATCTTCCCTATGGAATGCTGACTCCTACACTCTTCGATGTGGCCGCTATCACTGGCCTTCGACCCACCGGGGACTACTTCGACCCGGAGGAGATGTCGGAGGATCAAATTGGATTCTCTGCCACAAAGCCAACCTACACCACCTTCATCAATCACTACCACGACAGGTCGACAGATGCTGTGTCGGATGTCGAACACATTGCGTTTCTAGCCTTATGGCTGACACGCTTTGTGTTTTGCTCCAAGTCCTTGCAGGTGACCAAGAAGATGGTCACTCTCGCCACTCAACTCCATCATGGCCAAAATATCTGTTTGGCAGAATTGATTTTGGCTAGCCTGTATGAGTCGATTAGTAATGGAGCGACTCTTCTGAAGATTATCGAGAACAGGGCCAGTCTGCTGCTTGCTGGACCTTTTTGGCTGCTCCAACTGTGGCTCAATGCCACCTTCGAATCTTTCTTGCCTAAGAAGGTTCAAATAAATGAGCAGGCTCCAGAGATAGCGAACAGACGTGTCGAAGGAACCAGACTGGCTTTGTTGACTCCGATGGAAGATGGACTGGAGCTTCAGCAAACTTTCACAAACTTCGTTCTGATGTTTGCTAGAAGGAAAGAGTTTGCTTCGACTATGGCGCCGTTTGCTCGACGGAAGGTAGGCCCAGCGTGGTTCACAAGGCCACATCCTAGGACGTCGAGTGGTCCTCAGGTTGACGAACATACAACAATGTGGGAGGCGTTCCTCACACCAAGGATCATGCCTCTTTGATTCAGGAGCTCTAAGACTCACTTGAGTCTGATTGCATATCAACCAAACCTGGTGTCTCGCCAGTTTGGTATTATTCAAACCCTACCTTCTCCAATTTTTCCAAGGGAGAAGTCTATGTTATACTTCTGCAACGACTACACCGAAGAAGCTGCCACTAAACATATCGGAAGATATGCTGGTCGAACAGTTCTTTCGTTGTTTGACTACCAGCTCAACTTTCTTTGCTCACCATCTTTCGAGGAGTGGTGGAAAAGTTATTATGCTGAGGAGTTTTTCGACGAGAAGGACTTCGTGGATGAGCTTCAGAAATCTTTTGTCCTTGTCTTGGACAAAATAAAGAAATGTAAGTTCATCCTTTCACATTACTTTGTCTTTCTCTTTCGACTGCTAGCCTGTTAACTATTTTATTTGCTTTCAGTTGTTCGAAAGCCTGCAGCCAAGAAGGCTGCAGAAGGCCAACAGGGAGGAGGCCCCTCAACAAAACCTCCACCGGCAGCAAAGACTATAGCGCCGGCGAAGACCACAACAAACCAACAGGGGGAAGGCCCTTCGAAAAAGCCTTCTGTATCGGTAACCAGAGTTTCATTATTTTCTTCTGGCTTTCAATTTTTGACTTTCGATGCAATTGCTAAATCGAATTCCCATTGGTTTTTTAGGCACCTTCGCCCAAGAAACCGCCAGCACTGGTGGTCGAATCTGGGAGCGACGAAGAAGATGATTCTCCCCCTGCTCCTCTAAAAAGGCGAAAGCTGACGAAGGACGCTCCTGCTCCTGAGGGTCGAACAATTAGAATCAAGGTTGCTGGAAGAAAGCCCAGGCCACCTCCAATGATCATTGAGGAGCCAACGGAGGAGGAATTAAACGTTCTTCTCAATAAGCCTGTCGAAAGCGACAATTCCAGCCCTGGGGCTGAAGCTAATTTACAGGTAATCTCTTAGACCTCTTTGTAACTCAGGCGTAGATACCTACATTCGACTATGTCTCTTTCGAATTTTGAAGATTCTTCTTCTTCTTTTTCAGGACACCACCGAAAGCTCACCGCCAAGGACTTCTGAAACATTGGAGTCTGCTGAACTCAGCAGGCCACAAGAAAAAGGCTTGGAGAATGACGAAGCCCATACTGAAATAAATGAGGCTAATGCTGAGACGGCAGAAAAACCAGCAGAAGATCCTAAAACAGAAGAGCAACAACCAAAAGAGGTTCAGGTGGTGGATCTGTCGGAAGAGAATCGTGACGAAGGGGACCACGGCAATGCTGGCGAAGAGGATCAAGGTGCCGCTGGCAAAGAGAACCAAGGTGACGCTAGTGAAAGACACCAAGATGACGCTGGCGCCGCCACAGTCCGAGTCGAAGGGAATCAAGTCGAGGCAACTGTCACTCAACAGCCTCAAATCCAAGACAATGCTGTTGCAAGGGCTGTTACCTCAACAAAGCACGTGTCGAAAGAGGACTTAGAACTCTTGAAGCAAACTGACCCTGTTAGCTATCTCAACGCCATCATCGAGAGCAAGAGTTCGTCTGATGCTAGTCAGGAGGTTCCTACCCTGTCGGGGAAGTCCACTGAAACTTCTCCTCTCGATGAAGCTTTGGCGAAGGTTAAGGCTCAGTTTTTCAAGAAGGACTTGATGAAAGCTTTGGAGGGGGACCCTACTGCTCCATCGTACTTGAGGGATGTTTTGAATGCTGTCGACTTGTTAGCTGTAGCTCCAGAAGTTTCAGGCTTGATCATGGAGTTACACTCCATTATTGATCAAGTCTCAGCAGATTATCGGCGACAAAGGGGCTTTAATAGTCAGCTTGAGGTGCTATATGGCAAAAGCTCTTCTGCATGGACTGCTGTTTCGGAGACAACTTCTCGAATTGCGGAGTTGTCGAAGCAAAAAGCATCTACACAAGAAGAAGTTGATGCCATCGATCGAGAGAATGCTTCCTTCAGGGCGCAAATCGAAGAAATAGAGGCTAAGATAAATGCCAATACTAAGCGCAAGGAGGAACTTCTCTCGACCGTCCCAGACACCGAGAGTCAATCTGAAATCAAACAAGGCCTAGAATTTGCTGAGAAAGCCCAAGGCTTCGACGATCAGATTGCCAAGCTTGTGCAGGCGAATTCCTGGTGCAACAAAAGATTGGAGCTGCAGCAAATCAAATACCTTCGACTCAAGGACTCCATTCCCTTTTGATTGATTCAGCTTCTTAACCATATTTTGTAATCTGTATTCGACAACATTGCCATCTTGGCTAAAATTATAAAAATTTTCCATTTTGGCTTTTTTATGGTTAATTTAGTCTTGTTTGTTATTTTATTTTTATCTCTTGGAGTGTAGGTTTGTATTTCTTCAAATATTTACCATTTACTCTCAAGAGCCTTTTATCTTCACCTAACTCTTCAACTTCATAGGCTCCGCCAGAAAAGTCTGGATAACTCTGAATGGTCCTTCCCATTTGGGTGACCATTTTCCCATGCTTCGATCCCTTCGATCCATGGGAAGAATTACCTTCCAAACTAGTTCTTCAGGCGAAAATACCTTAGGTTTCACCTTTTTATTATAAGAGTCTTCTACTCTTTTCTTCTGAAGCCTGAGTAGGTCAAGAGCGCGCAATCTTTCTTCGTCTAAATCCACTAGTTCGTCTAACATCATATTCCAATAAATTTCAGAGGGAATATCATAATGTCTCTGAACCCTTGCAGATTGAAGACAAATTTCTGCTGGCAACACTGCATCATGGCCAAAAGTTAGCCTATATGGTGTTGTACCTGTGGCTTCTTTTGGGGACGTTCGACAAGCCCACAAAATCTGGTCTAACGTCTTATGCCAATTCTTTGGTTTCTTCCCAACATGCTTTTTTATCAAGCCAATCACTACTTTGTTTGCTGCTTCGACTTGACCATTTGCCTGTGCATAATAAGGCGTTGATGTTAGGAGTTTGAAACCTGTTTCCTGAGCAAATTCCTGCATCTTTCGACCAGTGAAAACTGATCCTTGATCAGTTGTTATAGTCTCAGGGATTCCATACCTAAAGATAATGTTCTTTTGAATAAATTCAATGACATTTTCTTGGTCTACATTGACTAAAGGGATAGCTTCGATCCACTTAGTAAAATAATCAATGCCTACCAGTATGTATTTCTGACTCTTTGATGATGCTGGTCGAATCTCTCCAATGAGGTCCAACGCCCATCCTCTAAAGGGCCAAGGTTTCACTATCGAGTGAAGTTCGCTTGCTGGTACATGTTGGATGCCTGTATGGACTTGACATTCTTGGCAACCTTTGGCGAACTCAACACAATCTTTCAGCATAGTGGGCCAGTATAATCCTTGTCGAAACAACAACCATTTCATCTTATGGCCTGCTTGGTGAGCCCCACATGCTCCAGCGTGCGTAGTCGAAAGGGCTATGTATGCCTCAGTTTCACTTAAGCATTTTAGCAATACCCCTTCAGGCGTCTTCTTGAATAACTCATTACCCATGAGTACATAACTCAATGCCCTGTACTTTGTTTTTCGTTCTGTCGAAGCTCCTGGATTTTGAAGATAATCCACAATGGGTTTCCTCCAATCTTGTTCTGACAAATTATCTATGAACGAAATTTCGAAGTTACTTTGATCAGCATATCCTAGTTTCGTCAATTCCAAGTCTGTTGGTGATAGACAAGTTGCTTTTATCTTTCCTCGAACTTCAATTGCTCTTTGTAATCTCGTTTTTGAAATCTTATACCCAGATGCAATTTGTGCCAAGTCGTTGGCTATTTGATTTTCCACTCTGGGTATGTGTCGAATATTGACCATTTCAAATTTTTTCAATAAACGATTTGCTATCACAAAGTACATAATGAGATTTTCTCTTATGCATTTATATTCCTTTGTGACTTGCTTAATGACTAACTCTGAGTCTCCCATTATTTCGACTCGAGTTGCCCCCAATTCCAACAATATCTCAAGACCAATTATTAGAGCTTCATACTCAGCCTCATTGTTCGAACAAGAACCTGATATCTTGTACTTGAATGTTGTTGGAATTTTATCTGGAGAAATGATCAAGACTCCTACCCCTGTTCCATCTTTATGACTGGAACCGTCGAAGTAGAATTTCCAAGGCTCTATCTCCACATAATTAATATCCTCAACTTGAATTGAGTGGTCGACTATAAAGTCTGCAACCACTTTCCCTTTCACTGCCTTAAGAGGCATAAAGGTCAAGGAGTATTCAGTTAATGCTAATGCCCACTTGCCAATTCGACTATGCAAGATAGGTTTCGACAACATATACTTGAAAACATCAAAATGAGACGAAACATACACATCAACTGGTTTTATATATTGCTTGAGTTTTGTACAAGAGAAATACAGACATAGACACAATTTTTCAACTTCACTATATCTAGTTTCTGCATCGTTCAAAACTCTACTAAGATAGTAAATGGGTCTTTCGACTCCATTCTCATCTTCTTGGGCTAACATGCTTCCCAAAGTTTTGTCGGATACAGCTATGTACAATCTCATACTCCTATTGTTACAAGGAGGCACCAAAATAGGTGGCTTAGTGAGGTACCCTTTGATTTTGTCGAAGGCTTCTTGTTGCTCTTGCCCCTATTCGAACCCCTCTTTATTCAGTCGAAGTAAGGGTGAAAAGGCCTGAGCTTTCCCACTTAGGTTAGATATAAATCTCCTTAAGAAATTTATCTTGCCTAACAGAGATTGCAGTTCCTTCTTATTCGATGGCGCTTTCGCTTCCAGAATTGCCTTCGTCTTGTTCTGGTTGATTTAGATTCCTTTCTTGTGGACAACGAAGCCCAAGAAATCTCCAGCTTTCACACAGAACGCACACTTCAAAGGGTTCATCTTCAGACCATGTTCTCTCATTCTTTCGAATGATTGTCGAAGATGGTCAATATGATTCTTCCTGGAAACAGATTTTATAACAATGTCATCAATATATACTTGCATAAAAGTGTTAATAAAATCATGGAAGATAGTATTCATTGCTCGCTGGTATGTTGCCCCAGCGTTCTTTAGGCCAAAAGGCATCACTACCCATTCGTAAGTGCCTAGGGCCCCAGGGCATCGAAAAGCTGTTTTCGACACATCCTCTTCAGCAATGAATATTTGATTATATCCTGAATAACCATCGAGCATACTCAGGTATTCATAGCCAGCGGCAGAATCGACTAGCATTTCCGCCACAGGCATAGGATATTCATCTTTGGGTGTAGCAGCATTCAAATCTCTGAAATCTATGCACACCCTTAATGTACCATTTTTCTTAATTACTGGCACAATGTTTGCAATCCATTCGACATACCTTGTAACGCGTATGAATTTGCATTTCAGAAGCCTTTCGACTTCCGTTTTGATCTTCGACAGTATTTCTGGAGCGAAGCGTCTTGGATTTTGCTTGATTGGCTTCTTCCCAGGTTTGATTGGCAACTGAAGTTCTACCAATCCTCTGTCGAGACCAGGCATTTCGTCGTAATCCCATGCAAAACAGTCCTTGAACTCTTTCAACAATTGGATTACTTCCAACCTAAGTTCTGGGTCAATTTTGGCGCTGATGTAAGTTGGCCTTTTCTCTGACCCTTCGCCTAAGTTGATTTCTTCTAAAGGATCTTGTGCCAACATTTTAATGTTGTTTGCCAAAGGGTCCTTTTCGAAGCCCAAAGGCTCATCGTCATAGATGGCGTCGAGCCTCTGTTCCTGCATTACTTCTTGCATGATATCAGGGGGTTCTGGATCGAAATCCTTTCCTGGACCTGCAGCAGATAACTGTTGATCATTGGCCTGTGTGGCCATGTACTTCACTTCGGCTTCGAGAGCCGTTATCATCTTAGTTTCGGCTACATAAGCCGAAATTCGCTTCAAAGATTGTGACTCAGTCATTATCACTGAATTCACTTCCCCAACCAGTTGGTTGGATATCAGTTAACCCACTGAAGTCTATGTGGGACAAGTCTTCTCTGTCCCATTGGAAACCATGCTCAGGATGCAGGTATAGGGAACAAAAAGTGTTTGGCGCTGGCGCCATGTCGAAGTCAGGTGTTGGACATGGCCCTATGTGAGCCAAGTTCTTGTCGAAATCTGCCAACCCCAGGTGATTCACTTCGCCCAGGTAATAGCTTTGATCTGCCTCTATGTTTTCGACCATCCCATCTGGACGCCATAGGAGCAGCCTCTGGTGCATTGACTATGGCACAGCTCCAACACCATGAATCCATTCACGGCCCAACAAAAGATTGTAGTTAGGTTTGGCCGATATGACCATAAACACTGTTGGTCGAAGGATAGACCCTACTTTGATATCTAGTTGGATCACTCCCATAGTGGTCCCTATGCCGCCCTCATAGTTCGACAGGACCATGTTGTGAGGCTTAATGTCCTCATCCCTTTTGCCAATTTTCCTTAGCATAGAGTGAGGAATAATGTTGATGGTTGCCCCACAATCCACCAATATTTTATTCACAGTAGTTTCTTCGAGTTTAGCCCTTATGAATAAAGGCTTGAGGTGATTTTTCATCGCCTCTGTAGGTGGCTCGAAGAATCCATTTTGTTCCTCAGTGGTGCCATTGTCCATGACGAAATAGCATACTGGCCTATGTTTGGCCATTTCTTGCTCCACTTCCCAGTCACTTGCTTCGACCTCCACCTGTCGGTTGAATTCTCTGGGCAACACTGAAACTATATTCACCATTATGTCCAAAGTATCATCAGACTCAGAACCGTCTTCGTCCTCGACTTCACCTTGGTTAGGCCAAACTAGCCTGTTGGTTACTGGCTCTCTTTCTAGAGGTTTCCTTTGCTTCCTTAGAGGAACATTCGAACTGGTTTCTGCCTTTGGTTCGTTGGTAGCCTCCCTCTCAGCTTTTCGTCTCCTTTGGTATCTCCTCCATTGAGATCGAGACATGGGATTTTTCCCTTTGTAGTTGCTTGACACTTGTGCAACTTTAGGTGCAGCAACTTGAGGCTCTTTCTTTTGAGTCAAAGAGGAACCCCTTGGCACGTCGAAAGAGTGCCATCTCTCCTCACTTGGCCTTTTTCGCCCAGAGGTTTTGTACCAGGTATCTACCGGCACATTTGTTGGAGGCCTGAAAGTCAATGGCCTCTTTTCTTGGTTTGAACCCCTTTGGGAGGCTCTTCTGGGGTCATGTCGAAGATCAACATTTTCCCTTCTCTTATTCGCTGCTCTTACGCCTTGAATGTGCTCAACAGCTTTTTTGTCAAAGATCGAACTGCATCTTGGACACAGCATCACCTCTGATTTCTTTTTCTGGCATCTTTGTAGAAAATCTGCCAGATTTTCATTTTCCCGAGGGAAAGCAGTCTTATTAGCTTGTTCTTGCCTCATGGCCTCTTCTGATGCTTTTGGGTCAGAGAGTTCGACCATGTTGATATTCATCGTATCTTTGTTGGCAAGGTTTAACTGCTTCATTTGTATCTCCAAACTCTCCGTCTGGCCTTGAACTGTGGCCAAGTGAGAACTGGGTTTTGGTCCAGTTTTTTGTGCTTCAACGGTCTCTAGCTTTGGGCTTTCGACCGCTTTCTGAACTGCTTCAATTGTCTTTCTGGATAAATTCCCAAAAAAACTGCCAAAGATTGGCATGTTGATATGGTCCTTTGAGACTTCGACCATGGTGATTCCTGGCCTCTTCGACTGGCTCCTGGTTGCCTCTATCACGTTCACCTCAGAAGGCTCAGCATAGTGGGCTTTAGCCTGCAATGGATTTGAGTCGACAGCCATGGGGGTCTTGTCAGCAAACTTCAACCTCCCTTCTTCGATAGCGTCTTGCACAAGATTCCTGAAAAGAAAACATTGAGAAGTTTTATGGCCCAAAAAATTATGATATTTGCAAAAACCTCTCTTCTTTCTTTGATCAAGAGGAGGCACTTTTACCCCTGGGGGTACTATCATTTGGCCATCTTTAACAAGCAAGTCAAATATTTCATCACATTTTGTGATGTCAAAGCTATAAGTCTTTTTGGGGAACCTATCGTTGGTCCTTTCTGGACCAATGGGATTTTTCCCACTTGAGGGGACTAACAGTTTACAAGAGTATGGTGGCCCTTGTTTTAGTTCCGCTAAATCGACTTCTCCTTCTTCGACAGCTATAGTGTCGTCGAAGGATTCTGGATCTTCGTCATCCATCTCAACGTACGCTATCCTCTCTCTCTTGTGAGTTTTCGTTGCCTTTGCTTTTTCAGCTTTGAGGCGTTCTACCTGTCGAACTCTATCGGCCAGTTGGGCCATGTCTCTCAGGTATTGGGTGTCTAGCTTCTTCCTAATAGAATAATCTAAACCGCCTGCGGCTATTTCAACCAACTCATGTTCTGGCACTTGTGTAAAACATCTCGCCTTGAGCAGCCTAAACCTATTTAGATATTCGTCTATAGGTTCAGTGAAACGTCTCTTTACGTTGGCCAATTCTTTCAGGCTTATCTTGGTTTGCCCCATGTAGAATTGTTCATGGAACAATCTTTCCAACTGGGTCCAATGATGGATCGAATTGGGGGGGAGAGTTGTAAACCAAGTGAAAGCGTTCTTTGTTAAAGAACTTGGGAAGTACTTGATCCTCAGATTTTCGTTATTCGAAATATCTCCTGCTTCGATCAAGTATCTCGCCACATGTTCGACAGTAGATTCTGTCGTGTCCCCAGAGAACTTAGTGAATTTGGGGACTTTACATCTAGGAGGTAAGTCTGTTTGTAACACGTATTCTGACAATGGGGATGTAAAGTTGGGCCTTCGAAAGCCCATGTTCATCCCATTCCGAGTCATAATCCTTTCGATCATGGTTGCCAGATTGTTTTCCAAACCCGTGTTTTGGTATTGGATATGCTGAACTACTTCGTCAGCATTTTGGTTTCTGTTAACTAACCTTACCTCTGGGGTTATTACCCTAGGTTCCTCGACGGGTTGCTCCAATCGTGCCCTAAGGTTTTCTTCGACAGGCTGTTGAACCTGGTTGATGGTGGTTTCTTCCTCTAATAATATCCCCTGGTTTCCCCTTATTTGCGCCCTTTGGGGCTGTCGAATAGGTTGGGGTACTCCAAAGAAATCAGCCAAACGCGTCATTTGCGCTGTCACTTACTGATTCGATTGAGTAGTGTTTTGTATTAGAGGGTTTAACACTGTACTCAAAGTTTGTGCCAACATTTGCACCATATCATGGTTGCTTTCGTCCATTTGTTGCCTCAAGACTGCTGTCGAGGCATTTGTAAGGCCATGGGCTACTTGGGACGTTCCTCCTAAGAGTTGGGTCCTATTTCTATTCGCCATGCCTATTCCAGAACCTTGGAGTGGCGAAGAGGCACTCACTAAAGGGTCTGAAAAAGTGGACGCAGCATTCGTCAGGCTAGCCAAGTCAGAAGTTGGCATGCCATAGAGTGGCATAAATCCTGGGGGCACAAAAGGCCTTGTGCCTAAATTTCCCCTTGGTGGGGGAGTTCCCAAAGGCACTCTGGGGCCTGTGAACGGAGGTAATGGCCCCGTTGCTGTGACCGTTACTGCTGGTGTCGAACCAGCGGTTATCGCTTCACTTACGGTCGTGCTAACCGTTGCTCCCACATTCGTTTGTGGGATTTCGTTATTGTTTGGCGGATTCGCCATCTCTTCCCTTCTTCTGGCAGTATTGTTATCGTTAGTGTATATTCTACCACTTCTCAATAACATACAACGCTCCTTGAAAAGATGAGATTATTTTCAACAATCAACACACAGTCCCACCAGGTGTGCCAATTTGTTTACCTTGGTTATTGGTAAACAACCGCTGATCTTCCAAATGGTTACTTATTTGGTTACTCGCAGGATCGATCAGATTGATCCTAGGACATAGGTTGATTTTGAAGTTTTGATTAAATTAGATATTGGTTAAGTGACAATGAAATAAAGAGGCTTTAAGTAAATTGCATGAAGAAGTAGGCTTGGTAAAATAAATGAAGGCTTAAAGTAAAGGATTTCGACAGGAAAGTAAAGAAGAAAGCAAGTAAATTTCTGGAAAAGTAAATGACTTTGATTAATAAAGTTGGTGTTTCACACATACATTTCTCAACAATTCTTTCTCACACGCTGGGTACTCGAATCTATATGAGTGACTTTGTATATAATTGTGAACACACGCGAGAAACTACATGACTACTACTATTTATACTAAAACATCCCAAGTAACCGTCGGGCAGTTACACTGCTTCGAGATGATTCCACTTGGCACGTTCTCAACGTTCGAAGCTCCAGATCTTTACACGTTGCACTTGGTAACCACTGGAAACCGTTTTCCCTCCAAACGCTTGAATTTCAAACCGTTCCACTCTGAACCATCGAACACCTTCGTCGAGAAGCATCTTCAACGAGAAACACCTTCGACGTCGAAGGCAACCAACTTCTCCCTTGGAAGAAATCTTCTAAGTACCTTGCCATCTTTCGATGGGCATTTCGACGAACCTAGCTGGTCGAAAAGATCCTTCAGCTTTAATGGCTGACATTAATGAAACAAGGGTGTCGAACTTAGGAGCCAACACGCGGCGACTGCACTGGGGAGAATCAAATTTCTGGTGTAAGGGCCAGAATGGCATCCGTGTTTGGAGCGTATCTGAACTTGAAGTTGATAATTGAATCTGAATGAGAGATAGAATGGCCGCCGTGTATGGAGCGTATCTAGTATGTATCGAATTGCTGAAGTCTGAATGAGTAATAGAATGACCTCCGTGTCTGGGGTGTATCCATACTGTATCTGAATAATTGTTAACGATAGCCTTTTAATCTTATCCTGAAAAGGGTAAAATGTTAGCTAAAACGCAAAGTTATGTTGCATGATATGCATGATGCAATGAATTGTGTTTCATCAATGTTTATGATATATGAATGTAATGGATATGCATGTAAGCTGGGTAGCTGTCTTGCTGAGGAAGATAAATCCTTGATAACTGGAGATAATGAAATTTTTGACAGCTGTCGGAGAAAGTAAATCCTTGACCGATGTTGAGGATTAAAAAATCTTTAATTACGGAAGATGAGAAATCCTTGTCGACTGCTTGGGGATTAAAGATCTTTGATTGTTGAGAATGAGAAATCCTGGGACCACTACTAGGGATTGAAAATCCTTGGTGACTTGTGGGGATTAACAATAGCTTTGACAACTTCTGCGGGGGATGAGAATCCTTCATGACTTTCCTGGGAAATAAGGAAAACTGTAAAAATCTCTACTGGGGAGTTAAAACCCGGGAGGCTTCTGCTGGAGAAATGAGACCGAGAATCTTCAATCTGCTGGGAAACAACTCTGTGGGGAGAATGTTTACTCGGCCAGTGAAATCAGGAGCTCAGGTTGTACGCCAATCTACTGGGGAAGTTGGGGAACACTGAATGGTTCTCACTGGGGATTGATAGTTGGAAATTTGACTTCGCCGGGGAAGAAGGTTTAGAATATTCTGGCTCCGCTGGGGATATGTATTTAACTCCGCTAGGGATGTATACTTCAAAGTTTTAGCTTTGTTGAGGATCTGAATGATGTACTATAAGGGATTTCTTCTAGAATAGCACAAAGATATCTTCCTACACCTTCAACCTATCAATAATTATCCTTTCTCAATTTCGTTTTATTTGTAAGCAGTGATTATATTCAAATGCATATGCCTATTTAACAAAACTTTGGATGTTTTCAAATAAAACATAAGTGTAAAAAGAGAGGAAAGGCAAGCAAATTTCTGCACTTTGAAGTATCTTTGTATTAACTTTTGTAAGTATCTTTGTACAAAGGAAACAGACATCCTAGTAAGAGAATGTTGTCATAAAATTGAGAAATTTTTTATACAAAAAGAAAGATGGCTATGTGTAACAATTCCATGGGGTTCCCATTCTGCTATAGCCTTCACAACTCTGAGTATCTTGTCCATTCATTGCTTCGTCCGCAGATGACTGGATTGATCAGAAGCTTGGAGCTTGTTGGTGAAGAGATTGTTCTTAAATTGATCCGATGAGACATAGTCATACGCTTTAACTCCCTAACTTTTGCCTGGACCGCCCTTTCAGGTTTTCGATCCACCGGGAAACCCTTTTTTGCCCAAGTCGCCTTTTCAGGTTTTCAACTTGCCGAGTGTACAGATTTTGTTTTATCCCTAATTTTTGCCTGAACCGCCCTTTCGGGTTTTCGATCCACCGGGATGCCCATTTTTGCCCAAGTCGCCCTTTCGGGTTTTCGAATTGTCGGGTCATTTTATGCGTAGTATCTTTTGACTATGTCTGCGTTCGCAGGGTGCAGCAAGTCGTCGCCGTCCATGGTGGTCAGAATCATTGCCCCACCAGAAAAAATGCTTTTGATCACAAATGGTCCTTCGTAAGTAGGAGTCCACTTGCCCCTGGGATCACTTTGCGGCAAGATGATCCGCTTGATTACAAGATCTCCAACTTGATATACCTGACGCCTGACTTTCTTGTTGATAGCCTTGATCATCCATTTTTGATACGTCTGACCATGACAAACAGCAGTAAGTCGCTTCTCGTCGATCAAGTTAAGTTGATCAAGTCGGGTCTGAATCCAATCGTCTTCACTCAAACCGACATCCTTCATAATCCTTAAGGAGGGAATCTAAACTTCCATAGGTAAAACAATTTCCATGCCATATACCAAAGAGAAGGGGGTTGCCCCTGTTGAAGTACGTGTCGTGGTACGATATCCATGCAGAGAAAACGGTAATATCTCATGCTAGTCCTTGTAGGTGACTGTCATCTTTTGAATGATCTTCTTGATATTTTTGTTCGCGGCTTCAACAACACCATTCATCTTTGGCCGATAGGGAGATGAATTATGATGATAAATCTTGAACTGCTCGCATAGAGCGGTGATCATAGTGTTATTCAAATTTGTACCATTGTCTGTAATAATTTTGTCAGGGATACCATACTGGCATATGAGATTCTGCTTAATGAAGCGGGCAACCACATTCTTTGGAACAGAGGCGTAGGAAGCTGCTTCGACTCACTTGGTAACATAATCAATAGCCACTAGGATGAAACGATGTCCATTGGATGCCGTAGGCTTAATCTCTCCAATCATGTCAATGCCCCACATTGCGAATGGCCAAGGAGCTGTCAGAATGTTGAGAGGAACAGGAGGAATATGTACCTTGTTGGTGTAGACTTGACATTTGTGGCAAGTACGGGAATGTTGATGACAATCAGCTTCCATGGTAGACCAGTAGTAGCCTGCCTTTAGAATCTTCTTAGCCATCGTATGTCCACTTAAGTGGGTGCCAAAGGTGCCACTATGTATTTCTGTCATGATCAACTCTGCTTCAACCTTGTCCACACAACGAAGTAGAACAAAATCATGGCTGAGCTTATAAAGAATGCCATTGCTTAGGAAGAACTTGGCAGCAAATCTCCTTAAGAACTTTTTGTCATTGGCGGAAGCTCCTTCAGGGTATTCTCGAGTATGGAGATACCTTTTGATTTCATGAAACCAGGGTTGTTCCACTACTTCTTCGGTATTAATCTCATGACAGTGTGCAGGTTCATCCATTAGCTTGATGGTGATTTGGGGAACCTCATTATCCCAGTAAAGTTTAAACATGGAAGACATTGTAGCCAGAGCATCTGCTAGCTGATTTTCTTCTCGCGGGAAGTGCTCGAAGGTGATCTGCTCGAAATGAGGCAGCAAAGTCAGGACATGTTCTTTTTATGGGATAAGATTAGGATGTTTAGTGTCCCACTCTCCTTTGACTTGAATGATAACCAAAGCCGAGTCCCCAAATACGACCAAAGATTTGATTCCCAAGTCTATAGCAGCCTTGAGACCAAAGATGCAAGCTTCATATTCAGCCATGTTGTTGGTACAGCTGAAGCAAAGTCGAGCAGTGAAGGGTGTATGACAACCTTCCGGAGAAATGAGTACCGCACCGATACCGTTTCCAAGTGCATTTGAAGCACCATCAAAGTACAGGGTCCATCGGGATCCTTGTTCAGGTCCGTCATATGGTCTGTTACCTTCAATGTTGTCCAATGTCATGATGTCCTCGTCAGGGAAGTCAAATCTCATAGATTGGTAATCTTCGATGGCTTGATGAGCTAGATGGTCAACTAGTACACTCCCCTTTATAGCTTTTTGGGTAGTATACTGGATATCATACTCAGTCAGGATCATTTGCCATCTAGCGATTCTTCCAGATAAAGCAGGCTTCTCAAAGATATACTTGATCGGATCCATTTTGGAAATCAGCAAAGTGGTATGAGTCAACATATACTTCCTCAGCCGACGAGCAGCCCATACCAAAGCGCAATAAGTTTTCTCGAGCAGTGAGTAGCGAGTCTCACAGTCGGTAAACTTTTTTCTAAGGTAATAAATAGCATGCTCTTTTCGGCCAGACTCATCATGTTGGTCCAGCACGCACCCCATTGAGTTATCCAAAACAGTCAGATACATGTTTAACGGCCTTCCTTCGACGGGTGGCATCGAGATAAGAGGTTCCAGCAAATACTCCTTGATCTTATCAAAAGTAACTTGACAATCATTGTTCCATTCAACTACCTGATCTTTCTTCAACAGCTTGAAGATTGGCTCACAGGTAGATGTTAGGTGAGAGATGAACCTTGCAATATAGTTTAAGCGTCCCAAGAATCCTCTAACCTCCTTTTAAGTGCGGGGGGCAGGCATTTCTTGTATAGATTTGACTTTAGCGGGATCAACCTCAATGCCTTTGTTGCTGACGATAAATCCCAAAATTTTACCAGACCTAACTCCAAAAGTGCACTTGCTTGGGTTCAGTCTGAGCTTATACTCCTTCAACCTGGCAAACAGCTTTTGCAGATGATCAAGGTGTTCTTCTTCTGTCTGTGATTGGGCTATCATGTTGTCTACATAAACTTCAATCTCATGATGTATCATGTCATAAAATAAAGCTACCATGGCGCGTTGATAGGTTGCCCCGACATTCTTCAGTCCGAATGGCATCACTTTGTAGCAGAAGGTACCCCATTGCGTAACAAAAGTAGTTTTCTCCATGTCTTCGAGGGCCATCTTGATCTGGTTGTATCTCGAGAATCCATCCATGAAGGAAAATACCTTGTGTTGAGTTGTGTTTTCAACCAAGATGTCGATGTGTGGTAGTGGAAAATCATCTTTAGGGCTGGCCCTGTTTAAGTCCCGATAATCCACACACATTCTGACCTTGCCGTCCTTTTTAGGCACGGGCACAATGTTAGCAACCCATTGTGGATAGGAAGTAACAGCCAGAAAGCCAACATTGAATTGCTTCATTACCTCAGCTTTGATCTTCTCAGACATGTCGGGCCTCATTCGACGGACCTTTTGTTTGATCGGTGGACAATCTTCTCTTGTAGGGAGACGATGAACCACGATATCAGAGTCTAATCCCGGCATGTCTTCATAGGACCAGGCGAAGATTTCAACATATTCATTCAACAACTGCACTAAGCGTTCTTTGACACTTGGTTCCAAGTTGGCACCCACCTTAACCTCTTTCTTGTCTTCCTCTGTTCCCAAGTTGATGGTTTCTAGCAACTCTTTGTGAGGCAGAATAGCCCTCTTTTCTTGTTGCAAAAGTCTGGCTAACTCTCTCGGCACTTCACAGTCTTCGTCAACTTCGTACTCATCATGATTGACCAAATCTTCAGAGTCACCGAAGGCTAAAGCAGAATAGTCACCCATGGAATCCGGAGTGGATGGGTGTTGTACCCCAAAATTTGCCCTCGCATTTTTCCCCAAGAAATCTCAGCTTCAAGCATTTCCTGACTTCTCAAACTGGCTCGAGAATCGGACAAACGGACTTTTCTTGACAGTCAAGCAAAATTAGGGTTTTTACTGATTTTCAGAGCTCTGATTTGTTTCATACAGTGGGCCTAGGGTTTGGTTGATTTTTGGTTCAATTTTGATCAAGCGAGCGTGATTTGGCATTTAATCGGGAATTAGGGTTTTATGGGCATATTCTCAGAAGAATTTGAATTCCACAGCACTTTGCGGTTTATTTCGAGATTCGGATTAAAATTCGCGTTATCTTGGTTTAATCAGTAAAAGAGACAGTGGTTTTGAATTCAGTACGTTTTGATTGGGCCAGTCAGATACAAGATGCAGTCTTAAATTCACAGTGTTTATGTGTTGATCAGTTTACTTGGTTTAATTGCTGCTTTGCTTTGGATGTTGGATAAGACAGGTTTATTGGATCAATGTTGTTTTATTTTTGTTATTTATTATTCTAAAATTAAATGATTGAATTAATTTTTCAATTGTTTTGATTCTAAGAATTTTAAATAAATAAATAAGCAATAAAGAAAGTAGAACCAATTGGATAATTTGATTTCTATTGATATTTGAATTATTTACAAATTGTTGTTACAAACAATAATTTACATTTAATTAAAATATTACATAGAATAAAAAAAAAAACTATCATATTTTCTAAATATTCTTCGTTCTTCACTCCGCTCCGGTATTCCATTTTTCATCTGCAAAAAGAAATAAGAAAAGTCAGAAAGCATTAAAATTGAAAAAAAGAGACAGTTAAAAAATTGCTCATCATTAGGGGCCACTGACTGGGATCAGTTGACCCTCTCTGCAAATCACGGGATTTCTCCCGGTTCACAGAGAGGGAAGATTATTTTATTTCATGAATGCAAATGCAAATGCATAGTTTCTAAAAAGTTTGCAAGCTGCATAGAATCTCAATGTCCAAGTCAAACCATATAAAATCCAATCCAAACTTTCTATCCAAAAGCAAAGGCTACTGTCAGAATGCCAAAAGATATCAAAGAAGTCAAAATGGTACAAGTTGCTATCAAAGCACACAAGCTGTCAAAAGGAGATGCAAGATGTATTATGCTATGCAAACATCTCAATTCATCATTTCCCATCCAGGGCCCCTTCAGAAAAGTACAACTTAAATTATATAAAATTTCTTTGCTGTACTGTAAAGAGAAGTAAAGAGAGATAAAGCAAACTCAGTTCAGGTTAGGCATAGACATCAGCACAGCAGGCAAAAGGAAGAGAGAGGAATGTGTACCAATTTCATCAACTCTGCATAATAACAGTTCACAGCAGACAGTAGCAGGAGGAAAAAGATACACAAAATCAGAAAAGAGCCAACTCAGTTCAGTAACATAGGCAGCAGGCTTAGACAGTAGAGACAGAAAAGATATACAACAAAGAGGATAATTCAGCATTGTTCAAAAATTACACAGCATAGCCAATTACTGAAATGGGAAAATGCCATGAAACCTTGTGAAAATGTCCAGCAGACTTGGGTCAAAGAGAAGACCAAGGCTTTGAAAAAAAAAGATTGGGCGCCAAGAGAAAAGATAGAAAAGATATAATACAAACTCAGCATAGGCAACCACATGAAAAACCACACAGCATAACATACAAAAACCTGCATCCTCATCAAGAACACCAAAAAACCTGTCTAACCCCAAAACCATTAAGCCTACTGTCATCAAAACCAATACCCTGCACTAAAGATACAAAAAACTCAAGCCAAGAACCAACCTACTGTCATCAAACACCAATACCCTGCCTTACTATTAGAACCAAAAACCTATTCAAACACATAATCCCCTCAACAGAAATTCAAGGCAACCCAATCTCAAACCTATTCAAAAACATAACCCCCTCAACAGAAATTCAAAACCATAAAACATACAGTTCAATTCAAAAACAATGCCAATATCCTGTCATACCAGTACCAAAACTGTCAAGGCAACCCAATCTCAAGCCTAATCAAAGCACACAAAAATCCCTAAGCCCTCAGTACAAGCATCATTGGGCATTAAGTCTCAAAAATACATAGCATCCACCGTTTCAAGGCAATAACTGTTCACAGCATCCAACCATTCAAAGGGACGAGCGAAGAAGAGAAAGATACTCAAGCAACAGTTCCAATAATATACAGAACGCAAAGGCATCACAGTGGCAGAAGAAGAGGTAAAGAAGTGAGGAATTAAAGGTTTCTCAGTACATATCATTATCAAAACCTAAGCAAAGGGTAAAAGAACGAAAGTACCAGAAAGCATCAAAAGCAAGCTCCATCACTGCCGTTCCGGCCTCCTGAAGCATCACCCTTTTCTTCTCTCCTCCATCACCAAAAGCAGGTAACGAGCCTTCTATCCCTTCTCTTTCACCTCATAAAAAACAAAAAAATAAAGAGCTCAGAACAAATTCTACGCGAATCAGAAAAGAAGAGGAAAATGTAAAACGATTAGAACCAACCTTGTTTCAAGAGACGTGGAATTCTTGCCTTGGAGGGAAGAGAGTGTGAGGATGATGTTGGTGGCCGGAACCTAGTGCTCAGGAAATCGAACGGAGAAGACGAGACTCAACGCGCCGGCGCCGCTGATTAGCCCTAACCCTCGTTCCACAAACAATGCCTAACCCTAATTTCGCCCTTGTTGACACAGGCCTAACCCGTTCCTGATTCCTCTAAGCCCACTAACTTCTTCTAACAAATACTAACCCTTCCTTTTCTTTGTTTTACTTCTTAACACTAACCTTCTTTTGTTAATTATTTTCATAAGCAATATTTGTTTCTTGCACTAACTTGATTCTCTAAAACAATGTTTTTTTTATTTTGTAAAATACTAATTTAATTAAATTGCATTTTTATCATATAAGTCAAAACATCCTTTTAAGTATATTTATACATAAAAATAATAAACTTTTTTCATAATTAAGTTGAAAATACTTTTTCTTAATTTAAATACTTTTTATACACAATTAACTTAAAAAAACATTTTTTTGAAATACATTTGTATATGTTATCTCTTCTTTTTTATATACATAATTAAAATTGAAATTCTTTAGTTAATATACATTTTGTACATAATAATTCGATACATCTTTTAATATTGAAATTCATAAAACATTTTGACTAAAACACTTTCTTTAAAACTTAACATTCTAATCAAAACACTTCATTCTTCTTTTGTACATAATTAAATATACGAAGATCAAGATTCATCTAAAAAACATTTATCTAGGTCAAAACCCTAATACGGCTCAATTTCACATTCCGCACTTGTACCTATTTACACTTACACAATACATATACATTTGCACTTACACAATATATGGCCCTACACACATTTTATCTTACATTTATACATTTGACATTTATATTTTGATTGTGACATTCGATTTGGTTGTAAATACTATAAGTCTCATCCCCTTGTACATTTATATCCCCACCCCCTGATACCATTTTGTAATAGCGTAGATTTACATTCCGCAATTTACAGTTTTCCAATTATACCATGATTAGACCTAGGGTTTGTATGTACATAAAATCAAACGTTAGATAACCTAATACAAGATAAATGCATGTAATCAATACACAATCACACTTGCACCCTCTAAGGTAATCCCACATGTTGCCTTCCAAATGGGCCATGCTTGCACGTCGAGTTTCTTTGGCAAAACGAATTCAAATGATCATAAGTCCCTCGATGACGCTTTCGAAAGTCGCCTATCAAAAATGATCAAGTCCCTTCAAAACAAATTGCCAAAGACACTTGGCACCATTGCATTCATGGTCTATGCGATGACCCGCGCCTGTCCCGAATAAACTTCCTAAATACAAGATTGCCTACCAATTTCAATGGTAGAACAAAATTGTCAAAAAGGGTTAAAACACGACGAAAATCTTTTGAGAAAGCTTTAGGGTAGATAAACTCTTAAGTACCTGTCAATTTGCAAAGAAAACACTTGCCTAATTTCAAAACCCACTTCACAAACACTTTTCAAAAATCAAACTTTTCAAACCCTTGAAACATCTTTTTAAAAGATAAAACACCTTTTGTAAAACATTCGAGTAAAGAATTGTTACAAGGTTAGCCTAGCGCAAGGCATCTTTTCAAAACATTTTCAAAACAATCCACAAAGCACCATTTCACACAATTGAAAACCAAGGCAAGATTGATCTAAGCAAGTACCTAAGAGCCCATGGATAACCATGGATGAAAAGGGTGCTAATACCTTCCCTTTTCATAATCTACCCCCCGAACCCACGAAATATCTCAAAAGGTTTTTGCTGTGCTTTTTAACCTTTCCTTTAGGATAAAATAAAAAGTCGGTGGCGACTCTTGCTAACCGCACAAGTACGAATACGAACGCAAAACCTCAAGTCAGTTCTCCCACCGTATCACAGAACTGGCGACTCTGCTGGGGAGACTTTTTAAGTGGGGTTACCTTAGGGCTTAGATCACCTTCTTGCATGACTAATTGGTTGGTTTGCTTGCTTTATACCTTGGTTCTATTGTTTGGGTTTATAATCCTCCGCCCGAATTTTGGGGAAACATTCATAGATAGCAATACGTTGTGGAAACTGTGCGGGGTATACCGACACGGTCTAAGCAATAGCTATATTAGTGCGACATATTTGTGGGTACCGGTAACCCTTGAGTTCAATCAAGGAGAGTACGGGGCCGCTGAGCGATGTCACTAAGCACTAATGACCTAGAACCTTACTTGACTATCTTGGCCTGTTATTAGGAGTAGTGAGATGACCGGCTTTGGTGCAGTCCGAAGTTGGTAGATACTCGATACTACACTCATTGAGGGTTGTTTTCTTGGAATATTTTGGTCGCCAGTTAAGTGGCTAAACCAAAACAATGAACAATGAAAGCGATCCAGTGATATTGAGCTCCTTAGAACCCGGTTACTATTTATAGGACAGGTTTTTAAGCCAACTACGCTCAAGAGGGTACTTACCTATTAAACCCCATGCAAGCCTGAACTAGGGTTTGGTGTGATTTGCTTGTACACATGTTTTATGCATACATCATAAACATCATGAAGCATCATATGCATTTACTAACCATTTCAAGGGTTTGGACCTTCATCATTGTTCTTGTTTTGTAGGTCATGGAAATTCCTCGCAGAAACACCATTCAAGTCAACCTTGTGAGAATCTCTCCTCAACTCAAGGAGCTCACCTCAAGAATTCCGGAAAACTCATCCTTCAGTGAAAGACATGGTAGACTGCTCAACCTGGTCAACGCCAACATCGAAGAAGACATGATGAAAGTGCTATTTCAATTCTTTGACCCCCTTCACCATTGCTTCACTTTCCCGGATTATCAGTTGGTGCCCACTTTGGAGGAGTTTTCTCAACTCCTAAGAATCCCTATCCTTAATCAACTACCCTTCAACGGTACGGAGAAGGAACCAAAGCCTGAAGATGTTGCTCGAGCATTACATCTACAACCGTCTGAAATCAAGGGGCATTGGGAAACTAGAAGCGGTGTCAAAGGATTCTTAGCAAAGTTCTTGTTTGAGAAGGCGCAAGAATGTTGGAACTCATTGGACCTGCAAGCATTTGAAGAAATTGTGGCACTCCTTATCTATGGGTTGGTCCTATTCCCAAATCCTGACCAGTTGGTAGATGTCAACGCCGTCAAAATCTTCTTGTCCAGAAATCCGATACCAACATTGCTTGGAGACATCCTTCACTCATTTTACACACGAACAATGAGAAGGAGGGGTGTTCTCATGTGCTGCACTCCTATCCTCGCAAGGTGGTTTATTTCGCACCTTCCACAATCCGTCTTGAAGAATGATCAAGGTATAAGGTGGTCCCAGCGATTGATGACTCTCACTCATGCTGATATACATTGGTGTTCTCGGTCTAGAGAAAATATCATCATCGTCGATCGTTGCGGAGAATTTCCCAATGTCCCTTTACTTGGAATTAAGGGAGGTATCACCTACAACCCTTGCCTAGCTTTGAGGCAATTTGGGTACGCACGGAGGGACGGCCCTCATGACATGCTGATTCCTAGCCTAGTTTTTGACTTCGACGACGATGTGCAAGGACTTCGCCAAAGGTTCATCAGAGCTTGGGGAAAGCTCAACAAGATTGATAGCAAGACCCTGGGACACAAGAACTCCATCCCTCTTGAGCCCTACCTCAAGTGGGTACGAGCCCGTGCTCAAAGTCTGATGATGCCTTATCCCCATGTACTCCCAGTGATCAAGGAGCCCGTCAATGAAGGAGAGGTCCCCTACACCATCCTACATCCAGACATGCCTACATCGTGGGAAGAAATGCAGAAGAGTTGGATTCAGCTCAAGGAGGAACGGAACACTTTTGAAGCTAGCTACTACGCCAGTGAAAAGAAGGTTCTGGAGCTTACCCGCCGACTCCACGAGCAAGAGGCCCTCAACACCTACATCGCACCGAAGAGGATGCGCAATGTCTTTCTGCCTTGAGAGGTTTATGTTGTAACATTTGGCCCATGGGGCATTTATGTATTAACCGATTTCTTCTTAATATGACGTGCGTTCTTCTTTGTCTGAAACGATTTTGAATGTCCTAAATCCTTGAATGCATTGCATACATCAGCATACCATTCATCATGTGCATAAGCAGGTCTCGCTCCAGGTTTCCTTATCTATCTGCTGTTTATTTCAGTAGGATGGATCTCGAGCAAACGGTCAAGGACCTACAAGCCCAGAATGCACAATTCCAGCAACTCTTGATGACCTTGGTCAAGAGTCAAGAGGATATCAAGGCTCATCTGGAGAATAAGGACCCAGTGAAGAAGAAAAAGAGGGTCGGAGTGGCTACTTTGGGGAGAAGATTTGACAGAGAAGCTCGGAGGGTGCTCGAATTTCCCCCTACTTCTGATGAGGGGACTAGTAAAAGAGATCGGGTTGCAGTGCCTTCCGAGTCTGATGCAGAAGAGGAAGACGTGGAAGAGGACGAGGATTATTCGGACCAGCAGTATCCTCCCGCTGATGACAAGTACAAGGGCTTAGAGGACAGATTGGCTGCAATGGAATTGCAGAGGGTGCCGGGTCTGGATTTTGAAGACATGGGCTTGGTCGCTGGAATTGTGATTCCTCCAAAGTTCAAGGTGCCGGCGTTTGTAAGGTATGACGGGCTGTCCTGCCCCAAAATGCACCTCAGGTCCTATGTGAGAAAGATTCAGCCCTATACAGCTGATAAAAATCTCTGGATTCATTTCTTTCAAGACAGTCTGTCGGGAGCCCAGTTGGAATGGTTTTATCAGTTAGAAGGAACCAGTGTCAGGAATTGGGAAGATTTGGCCACCGCTTTCTATAAACAATACCAGTATAATTCCGATCTTGCTCCTACCCGTACCCAACTTCAGGGTATGTCGCTAGGAACAAGTGAAGGATTCAAGGAATACGCACAAAAGTGGAGGGATTTGGCTGGCAGGGTGCAGCCTCCTTTAACCGATCGTGAGCTCGTTGACATGTTTCTTGGGACCCTATCTGGGCCATTTTTCAATCATTTAATCGGTAACTCTTCCGCGGGATTTACTGATTTGATCTTAACGGGCGAGAGAATCGAGGCTGGCATCAAGTCGGGAAAAATTCAGAAGGGTGTCGCCGCAAGTATGGAGAAGAAGCCGTTTAAGAAGGAGACAGCTATGGTATATTCTCAAAGGAGAGCAGGGAAGACGGAGCGTCGGCCGACTGTGGGGGCCGTAATGATTCAAAATGCTCCAAGCGAGCAGCCTCGCTACAACCAATCTAGACCGAACCAGCAACGAGTGGAAAGGCCACAACGGCAGTTCACTCGTATCAATATGACCCCAGCACAGGTACTTCCCCATCTGTTGAAATTGAATCTGGCCTCTATCAAAGAAGCGCCAAAGAATGTCAATACATCCTCTCCACACTACCATGCCAATGCTAAGTGCGCCTATCATTCAGACAGTGTTGGGCATGACACCAACGATTGCTGGGCCCTCAAGCATAAGATCCAGGACTTGATAGACGCCAAGGAGGTAGAGTTTGACGCTCCAGAAAAACCCAATGTGATCTCTGCACCTATGCCGAAGCACGGTCGAAACGTCAACGCCATTGAGGAGGATCGATATGTTACTGACGTTAGTGATCTAACTACTCCACTGTTAACCGTTAAGCTAAATTTGTTAAGGGCCGGGATCTTCCCGGGATGTAATAGAGACTGTTACTGTTGTCACTCTCTGCCGTTGGGTTGTCCGCTACTAAAGGAAGGCATCCAAGGCCTCATAGATAGCCGACAGATTTTGTTCGAGAAAGTTCCTGTTGTTCCAGTTCACGTTGAAAGTATCTCAATCATAACCATTCACGCCAATCTTTCCGAGGCCGTCAAAAAGCCAGTTAAGATTACGCCAGCTGCAAAGACCGTACCGTTAAAGATAACAAGGCCGGGGCCGGTTCCCTATGTCTCCGAGAAGTCGATACCTTGGAACTATGGTGGTGACATCTACTACCATGGTATCAAGCAAGTTGAAATAATTGAAGAGGATTCAGATGATGATGAAGCCAGCATTAGTAACATTGCGGGCACCAGCAAAATCACCAGAAGTGGGAGGATATTTTCTCCAGAGATTGCTCCTCCAAAAGCAGTCTTTGGACCCTCATCAGTAAAAGAAATCATCCCTGCACCAGCAAGACTCCCTGCCAGAACTCCTTTGATCAAAGAAACTTTCGTTCCTAGTGCTGCCTCTCCTACCATCGCCGATAAAGGAAAAGGAATACAAGATGAGCCCGTCAGGACGAGGGCTCAGCCCTTGGTGATTCCGGAAGCTTCCAAGAAAGAGATGGACGAAATTTTGAGGATAATCAAGAAAAGTGATTATGATGTGGTGGAACAGTTGGGGCAAACCCCCTCCAAGATCTCCATGTTGGCACTGTTGCTTTGCTCAGAAGCGCACGCTCAAGCTTTGATTAAGTTTCTAAAGGCAGCCCATGTGCCCCAAGAAACCTCTGCAGATCAATTTCAACATTGCGTGGCTAGTCTGACTGCAGACAATGGACTAGGTTTTTCTGATGCCGACCTGACCCCTAAGGGCCGAAATCACAATGATGCGTTGCATATTTCAATTGAGTGTCGCGGAACCACCCTTGCGCATGTTTTGGTTGATACCGGCTCATCGCTGAATGTTTTACCTAAGAAGGCCTTGGACCGGCTAGATTGTGAAGGGTTGGAATTGAAGCCAAGTGATATCGTCGTCAGAGCCTTCGATGGGTCGAAAAGAATGGTCCATGGAGAAGTTGAAATTCCTGTCAAGATAGGTACCGAGGTGTTCAAATCCACTTTCTATGTAATGGACATCCGTCCATCATACTCCTGCCTGCTAGGTAGACCTTGGATACACCATGCTGGGGCAGTCACCTCCTCCTTGCACCAAATGCTGAAGTATCCTGTAAAGGGTAAAATCATTACTGTCCATGGCGAGGAAGAGTACATGATTAGCCATTTAAATTCTTTCCGGTACGTGGAAGTCGAAGGGGAGTTCATCGAGACACCATTTCAACATTTCGAAGAAGTGCTCCCTCAGATAGCAGTGGCGAAGTTGGCAGCTGAGACACCAAGGCAGATGGCCAGGATGGCATCTCTGGAGGATGCAAGGGCTGCAGTTAAAGAAGGAAAGGACTCAGCGTGGGGGCAGTTACTCGATTTTCCGCATAAGGTTGATAAGCTTGGTTTAGGTTTCACCACCGCCGGTCAGAAGGCCATGCGCCGGTCAAAGATTGAGAGAGCGCCAGTCAAGATTTCTCCTTACCAAGTCAACACCCTGGGAGATGAAGACAAGGAAAGCAACTTTGAAGAGTGGATTCACCCGACGGTCAAAGGAGGGCTGAACAATTGGGAGGCTAAAGACTTTGTCCCTATCACTTTTATTCCTCAGTAATTTATCTATCAAACATTTTCTATTTTGGTCTGTAATATTTTTACTTTCAAACAATCAGTACACTATCTTTCCGCCTCCTGCCTTACCCGGGGCATGTAGGTCCACTTGTAAGGGTTTTGACTATTTTTCATATTCATATGCCATGTTTAATGATTCATTGGACGTTTTTCATTTGATAAACTGCTTGTGTTCATTTTCTTTCCTTCTGCATTTTTGTTTAAGGATGGCTATCCCTTACACACACCCACACTCACCAATGCAGGTACCCATCCACTCCGGATTCCATGGGTGACTATTCTGCTGTATCTTTCAATAATTCTGAAGACCTGGTCAATCTAGCCGAGTATGAGGACGACGAGGGTTGTGAAGTACCAGGGGAACTAGCCAGGCTCCTGCAACAAGAGGAGAGGGCCATCTTACCGCATAAAGAGCCGTTGGAAACTATCAACTTGGGGACCGAGGAAAATCGAAAGGAGGTACAAATGGGTGCCAATCTGGAACCAGAAGTCAAGAAACGCTTGGTACAGTTATTGAATGAGTATGTTGAAATCTTCGCTTGGTCCTATGAAGACATGCCGGGCCTAGACACCGACATCGTGGTTCACCGTCTCCCCACAAGAGAAGACTGTCCACCGATCAAACAAAAAGTTCGCCGAATGAGGCCTGACATGTCCGAAAAAATCAAAGCAGAAGTGATGAAGCAGTTCAATGCTGGCTTTCTGGCTGTCACGTCCTATCCTCAATGGGTCGCTAATATTGTGCCAGTACCTAAGAAGGACGGCAAAGTCAGAATGTGTGTGGACTACAGGGATTTGAATAGGGCCAGCCCTAAGGATGATTTTCCGCTACCTCATATTGACATCCTAATTGACAATAAAGCTCAGCATAAGGTGTTTTCTTTCATGGATGGATTCTCAGGCTACAATCAAATCAAAATGGCCCCCGAGGACATGGAGAAAACAACTTTTGTCACGCAATGGGGCACTTTCTGTTACAAAGTGATGCCGTTCGGGTTGAAGAACGCAGGAGCAACCTATCAACGCGCCATGGTAGCTCTATTTCATGACATGATACATCATGAGATTGAAGTTTACGTAGACGATATGATAGCCCGGTCACAAACAGAGGAGGAGCACCTGGAACATCTGGAAAAGCTGTTTGCCAGATTAAAAGAATACAAACTCAGGCTAAATCCAAGTAAATGCACTTTTGGAGTTAGGTCCGGTAAACTCCTGGGATTCATCGTAAGCAACAAAGGCATTGAAGTTGACCCGGCAAAAGTGAAGGAAATACAAGAGATGCCTACGCCTCGTACTGAAAAGGAAGTTAGAGGTTTCGTGGGGCGCATAAACTACATTGCCAGATTCATTTCACATCTGACTTCTACCTGTGAGCCAATTTTCAAACTCTTGAAGAAAGATCAGATAATTGAATGGAACGACGACTGCCAAGCTGCTTTCGATAGAATCAAGGAATATTTGCTAGAACCTCCTATTCTGATGCCACCCGTCGAAGGAAGACCATTGATCATGTATTTGACCGTTCTGGACAGTTCAATGGGGTGTGTTTTGGGCCAGCATGACGAGTCTGGTCGAAAAGAGCATGCTATTTATTACCTTAGCAAAAAGTTTACCGACTGTGAGACTCGCTACTCACTGCTCGAGAAAACTTGCTGCGCTTTGGTATGGGCTGCTCGCCGACTAAGACAGTATATGTTGACGCATACTACCTTGTTGATATCCAAAATGGACCCTATCAAGTATATCTTCGAAAAGCCCGCTTTATCAGGAAGGATAGCCAGATGGCAAATGATCTTGACCGAGTATGACATCCAATACACCACCCAAAAGGCTATAAAAGGGAGTGTGCTAGCGGACCATCTGGCTCATCAGGCTATCGAAGACTATCAACCCATGAAATTTGATTTCCCGGACGAGGACATCATGAGTTTGGACAACGTTAAAGGTGACGGACCGTATGACGGACCCGAAAAGGGATCCCGATGGACCCTGTACTTTGATGGTGCCTCAAATGCACTTGGAAACGGCATTGGCGCGGTACTTATTTCTCCGGAAGGATGCCACACTCCTTTCACGGCCCGACTTTGTTTCAGCTGCACAAACAATATGGCGGAGTATGAAGCCTGCATCTTTGGTCTCAAGGCTGCCATGGACTTGGGGATCAAATCTCTGATTGTATTCGGGGACTCGGCTTTGGTCATTAGCCAAATCAAAGGAGACTGGGATACCAAGCATCCCAATCTTATTCCATACAAAGAACATGTTCTGACATTGTTGCCTCATTTCGAGCAAATTACCTTCGAGCACTTTCCGCGAGAAGAGAATCAGCTAGCAGATGCTCTAGCCACAATGTCCTCCATGTTTAAACTCAATTGGGATAACGAGGCTCCCCAAATCACCATCGAGCGAATGGATGAACCAGCGCATTGTCACGAGATTAACACCGAAGAAGTAGTGGAACAACCTTGGTTCCATGAAATCAAAAGGTATCTCGAGACCCAAGATTATCCTGAAGGAGCTTCCGTGAATGACAAGAAGTTCTTAAGGAAATTCGCCGCTAAGTTCTTCCTGAGCAACGGCATCCTCTACAAACGAAGTCACGATGGTGTATTACTCCGATGTGTTGATAAGGCTGAAGCAGAGTTAATCATGACTGATATACACAGCGGCACATTTGGCACTCACCTGAGCGGGCATACAATGGCTAAGAAGATCCTAAGGGCAGGCTATTATTGGTCTACCATGGAGGCTGATTGCCATCAACATTCCCGTACTTGTCATAAATGTCAAGTCTATGCCGACAAAGTTCATGTCCCTCCGGTTCCTCTCAACGTTCTAACTGCTCCATGGCCCTTCGCAATGTGGGGCATTGATATGATTGGAGAGATCAAACCCACGGCTTCCAACGGACATCGCTTCATCCTGGTTGCCATTGACTACTTCACTAAATGGGTCGAAGCGGCTTCCTTCGCCTCCGTCACCAAAAATGTGGTTGCCCGCTTTATCAAGCAAAATCTCATATGCCGGTATGGTGTTCCAGACAGAATCATCACAGACAACGGTACCAATCTGAATAATACAATGATCACTGCGTTATGCGAACAGTTCAAGATTTATCATCACAATTCATCTCCCTATAGACCGAAGATGAACGGTGCTGTTGAAGCTGCGAACAAAAATATCAAGAAGATCATTCAGAAAATGACAGTCACTTACAAAGACTGGCATGAGATGTTGCCGTTTGCGCTGCATGGATACCGTACGACAATACGTACCTCAACTGGGGCAACCCCGTTTTCTTTGGTTTATGGCATGGAAGCCGTTTTGCCTATGGAAGTTCAGATCCCGTCTTTAAGAATTATGAAAGACGCAGGTTTGAATGAAGATGAGTGGATTCAGACCCGACTTGATCAACTCAATCTGATCGACGAAAAGCGACTTGCCGCTGTATGCCATGGTCAGACGTATCAAAAACGAATGATCAAGGCCTTCAACAAGAAAGTCAGACGTCAGGTATATCAAGTTGGAGATCTAGTGGTCAAGCGGATTATCTTACCGCAAAATGATCCCAGGGGCAAATGGACTCCTACATACGAAGGACCGTTTGTAATCAAGAGCATATTTTCTGGTGGCGCGATGATTCTGACCACCATGGACGGCGACGATTTGCCGCACCCTGCGAACGCAGACATAGTCAAAAGATACTACGCATAAAATAACCCGACAAGTCGAAAACCCGAAAGGGCGGCTTGGGCAAAAATGGGCATCCCGGTGAACTGAAAACCCAAAAGGGCGGTTCAGGCAAAAATTAGGGATAAAAACAAAAAAATCTGTACACCCGGCAAGTCGAAAACCCGAAAGGGCGGCTTGGGCAAAAAGGGGTTTCCCGGTGGATCGAAAACCCGAAAGGGCGATTCAGGCAAAAGTTAGGGAATTTAAGCGTATGACTATGTCTCGCCAGATCACTTCAAAGAAAGTCTCTTCATCAACCGGTCCCAGGTTTCTGATCAATCCAGCCATCGTCAAACGAAGCATTGAATGGACAGATGTTCGGAGTTGTGAAAGCTACAGCAGAGTGGAATCCCATGGAATTATTTCACATAGCCATCTTTGTTTTGTATAAATTTTTTCAAATATTACGACAAGATTCTCTTACTAGGATGATTGTCTCCTTTGTATAAATATACCCAAAGAAAATCAATACAAATGCTCTTCCCAAAATTTGTGTCATTTCCCTTTTCCTTTTTCTCTTGCACTATTTGTTTTACTTTGAGAAACGTCCAATGTTTTGTTAAATAGGCATATGCATTTGAAACATGATCACTTCCTAATTGAACCTAAGAGAAGGATTACTGATAGGATGAAAGTACAGACGAATACTTCGACACCCTTCCAAAGGAAATCCCTCGAGATCTGTAATGCACAAACCTTGAGGTCTATCTCCAGCAGACCCTCGGAGCTTATCCCCGTAAGATTCCGCAAGGTAATCCCCGCAGAGTACGGACGTCCCTTCCAAGTTTTATTCAAGGTTATTCTCACAAAGGCGTATAACTGGTTTATCCTCGACTAACCGTCAGGAGAGGTCACACCCGCCAGAATTCTTCCCATCCCCAGCGGAGTTCTTCAGGATTCCCCCAACAATAACTTATCAGTACTATCCCCGGAGAAGTTTATCCCCAGCCAAAGAATCTTCCGGAGATCATTTTTCCTCAGAGTTCGAGATTCGGTATCCCCAGCAGATCAAAAGTTTCAAAAGGTCAATCCCCAGCAAAGTCAGACTTTTAATCTTCTCCCCACAGGTTGTTTAGAAGAAAATCTAGCATGCCCCAGTAGAGTCAGTCTTCAGAGATACATCTCTCCCAGTTGAAGATTCTCAATCTGGCCTCCCCAACATTAAATCTACTAGTTTAACACTCCCCAGTAGAAGACTTCCGAAATCCCCCAGAAGATTGGTATACAATCCAAGTTCCAAGCTCCCCAGCTATGACCCAGGATTTATTTTCCCCAGCAGCAGTCAAGATACCGCTATCTCCAGCTTACATGCACACCCATTTACATTCATAAAACCATGATGTATATTGTATCATGCATCATAGCATTGCATCCAACTAAGTTTTTGCCTTTTTCAGGCAAGATCAGTCGACAGAGTAAATAATTCGACCTCAGGATTTCTGAAACAGTTCACGGGTTCTCCAAGTAAACGGATGTTAACCTATCACTTGTTCAGATTCTTCTCAAGACTTCTGAAAACAGTTCATGGATTCTTCCCAAGTAACGGATGTTAATCTATCAGCTTGTTCAGATGCACCTTCGAATTTAGTTTACGGACGCTTCCCAACAACGGATGCTGCTCTTTTGCTAATTCGACCTCAAGATTTCTGAAACAGTTCACGGGTTCTCCAAGTAAACGGATGTTAACCTATCACTTGTTCAGATTCTTCTCAAGACTTCTGAAAACAGTTCATGGATTCTTCCCAAGTAACGGATGTTAATCTATCAGCTTGTTCAGATGCACCTTCGAATTTAGTTTACGGACGCTTCCCAACAACGGATGCTGCTCTTTTGCTAATTCGACCTCAAGATTTCTGAAACAGTTCACGGGTTCTCCAAGTAAACGGATGTTAACCTATCACTTGTTCAGATTCTTCTCAAGACTTCTGAAAACAGTTCATGGATTCTTCCCAAGTAACGGATGTTAATCTATCAGCTCGTTCAGATGTAACCTTCGAATTTAGTTTACGGACGCTTCCCAACAACGGATGCTGCTCTTTTGCTAATTCGACCTCAAGATTTCTGAAACAGTTCACGGGTTCTCCAAGTAAACGGATGTTAACCTATCACTTGTTCAGATTCTTCTCAAGACTTCTGAAAACAGTTCATGGATTCTTCCCAAGTAACGGATGTTAATCTATCAGCTCGTTCAGATGCAACCTTCGAATTTAGTTTACGGACGCTTCCCAACAACGGATGCTGCTCTTTTGCTAATTCGACCTCAAGATTTCTGAAACAGTTCACGGGTTCTCCAAGTAAACGGATGTTAACCTATCACTTGTTCAGATTCTTCTCAAGACTTCTGAAAACAGTTCATGGATTCTTCCCAAGTAACGGATGTTAATCTATCAGCTCGTTCAGATGCAACCTTCGAATTTAGTTTACGGACGCTTCCCAACAACGGATGCTGCTCTTTTGCTAATTCGACCTCAAGATTTCTGAAACAGTTCACGGGTTCTCCAAGTAAACGGATGTTAACCTATCACTTGTTCAGATTCTTCTCAAGACTTCTGAAAACAGTTCATGGATTCTTCCCAAGTAACGGATGTTAATCTATCAGCTTGTTCAGATGCACCTTCGAATTTAGTTTACGGACGCTTCCCAGCAACAGATGCTGCTCTATTGCTAATTCAACTTCAAGACTTCTGAAAACAGTTCACAGGTTCTCCAAGTAAACGGATGTTAACCTATCACTTGTTCAGATTCAACCTCAAGATTTCTGAAAACAGTTCATGGATTCTTCCCAAGTAACGGATGTTAATCTATCAACTTATTTATATGCGGCTTCTTGAAAATGGCTTGTAGGTTCCCCCAACCACGGATGTCAATCTATTGCCTGTTCAGACCCCCAGTTCAGAAATGGTCTAAAGCTCGGACACTTTCCTAATGTTCCCTTCCAAATGGCATCTTTAAGCCCATTCACCTCCACCGTCACATCAACGAGCGCAAATTTTCTGGGCACACTAGTGTTCAATCTCCTTTTACCTTCAAGTCGCGAAAGGCAAACTTGCCAATCTAACTCTTCAAGTCAAAGAAGATTGAACAGGGGCAACTGTTGTACCCCAAAATTTGCCCTCGCATTTTTCCCCAAGAAATCTCAGCTTCAAGCATTTCCTGACTTCTCAAACTGGCTCGAGAATCGGACAAACGGACTTTTCTTGACAGTCAAGCAAAATTAGGGTTTTTACTGATTTTCAGAGCTCTGATTTGTTTCATACAGTGGGCCTAGGGTTTGGTTGATTTTTGGTTCAATTTTGATCAAGCGAGCGTGATTTGGCATTTAATCGGGAATTAGGGTTTTATGGGCATATTCTCAGAAGAATTTGAATTCCACAGCACTTTGCGGTTTATTTCGAGATTCGGATTAAAATTCGCGTTATCTTGGTTTAATCAGTAAAAGAGACAGTGGTTTTGAATTCAGTACGTTTTGATTGGGCCAGTCAGATACAAGATGCAGTCTTAAATTCACAGTGTTTATGTGTTGATCAGTTTACTTGGTTTAATTGCTGCTTTGCTTTGGATGTTGGATAAGACAGGTTTATTGGATCAATGTTGTTTTATTTTTGTTATTTATTATTCTAAAATTAAATGATTGAATTAATTTTTCAATTGTTTTGATTCTAAGAATTTTAAATAAATAAATAAGCAATAAAGAAAGTAGAACCAATTGGATAATTTGATTTCTATTGATATTTGAATTATTTACAAATTGTTGTTACAAACAATAATTTACATTTAATTAAAATATTACATAGAATAAAAAAAAAAAAAAACTATCATATTTTCTAAATATTCTTCGTTCTTCACTCCGCTCCGGTATTCCATTTTTCATCTGCAAAAAGAAATAAGAAAAGTCAGAAAGCATTAAAATTGAAAAAAAGAGACAGTTAAAAAATTGCTCATCATTAGGGGCCACTGACTGGGATCAGTTGACCCTCTCTGCAAATCACGGGATTTCTCCCGGTTCACAGAGAGGGAAGATTATTTTATTTCATGAATGCAAATGCAAATGCATAGTTTCTAAAAAGTTTGCAAGCTGCATAGAATCTCAATGTCCAAGTCAAACCATATAAAATCCAATCCAAACTTTCTATCCAAAAGCAAAGGCTACTGTCAGAATGCCAAAAGATATCAAAGAAGTCAAAATGGTACAAGTTGCTATCAAAGCACACAAGCTGTCAAAAGGAGATGCAAGATGTATTATGCTATGCAAACATCTCAATTCATCATTTCCCATCCAGGCCCCCTTCAGAAAAGTACAACTTAAATTATATAAAATTTCTTTGCTGTACTGTAAAGAGAAGTAAAGAGAGATAAAGCAAACTCAGTTCAGGTTAGGCATAGACATCAGCACAGCAGGCAAAAGGAAGAGAGAGGAATGTGTACCAATTTCATCAACTCTGCATAATAACAGTTCACAGCAGACAGTAGCAGGAGGAAAAAGATACACAAAATCAGAAAAGAGCCAACTCAGTTCAGTAACATAGGCAGCAGGCTTAGACAGTAGAGACAGAAAAGATATACAACAAAGAGGATAATTCAGCATTGTTCAAAAATTACACAGCATAGCCAATTACTGAAATGGGAAAATGCCATGAAACCTTGTGAAAATGTCCAGCAGACTTGGGTCAAAGAGAAGACCAAGGCTTTGAAAAAAAAAGATTGGGCGCCAAGAGAAAAGATAGAAAAGATATAATACAAACTCAGCATAGGCAACCACATGAAAAACCACACAGCATAACATACAAAAACCTGCATCCTCATCAAGAACACCAAAAAACCTGTCTAACCCCAAAACCATTAAGCCTACTGTCATCAAAACCAATACCCTGCACTAAAGATACAAAAAACTCAAGCCAAGAACCAACCTACTGTCATCAAACACCAATACCCTGCCTTACTATTAGAACCAAAAACCTATTCAAACACATAATCCCCTCAACAGAAATTCAAGGCAACCCAATCTCAAACCTATTCAAAAACATAACCCCCTCAACAGAAATTCAAAACCATAAAACATACAGTTCAATTCAAAAACAATGCCAATATCCTGTCATACCAGTACCAAAACTGTCAAGGCAACCCAATCTCAAGCCTAATCAAAGCACACAAAAATCCCTAAGCCCTCAGTACAAGCATCATTGGGCATTAAGTCTCAAAAATACATAGCATCCACCGTTTCAAGGCAATAACTGTTCACAGCATCCAACCATTCAAAGGGACGAGCGAAGAAGAGAAAGATACTCAAGCAACAGTTCCAATAATATACAGAACGCAAAGGCATCACAGTGGCAGAAGAAGAGGTAAAGAAGTGAGGAATTAAAGGTTTCTCAGTACATATCATTATCAAAACCTAAGCAAAGGGTAAAAGAACGAAAGTACCAGAAAGCATCAAAAGCAAGCTCCATCACTGCCGTTCCGGCCTCCTGAAGCATCACCCTTTTCTTCTCTCCTCCATCACCAAAAGCAGGTAACGAGCCTTCTATCCCTTCTCTTTCACCTCATAAAAAACAAAAAAATAAAGAGCTCAGAACAAATTCTACGCGAATCAGAAAAGAAGAGGAAAATGTAAAACGATTAGAACCAACCTTGTTTCAAGAGACGTGGAATTCTTGCCTTGGAGGGAAGAGAGTGTGAGGATGATGTTGGTGGCCGGAACCTAGTGCTCAGGAAATCGAACGGAGAAGACGAGACTCAACGCGCCGGCGCCGCTGATTAGCCCTAACCCTCGTTCCACAAACAATGCCTAACCCTAATTTCGCCCTTGTTGACACAGGCCTAACCCGTTCCTGATTCCTCTAAGCCCACTAACTTCTTCTAACAAATACTAACCCTTCCTTTTCTTTGTTTTACTTCTTAACACTAACCTTCTTTTGTTAATTATTTTCATAAGCAATATTTGTTTCTTGCACTAACTTGATTCTCTAAAACAATGTTTTTTTTATTTTGTAAAATACTAATTTAATTAAATTGCATTTTTATCATATAAGTCAAAACATCCTTTTAAGTATATTTATACATAAAAATAATAAACTTTTTTCATAATTAAGTTGAAAATACTTTTTCTTAATTTAAATACTTTTTATACACAATTAACTTAAAAAAACATTTTTTTGAAATACATTTGTATATGTTATCTCTTCTTTTTTATATACATAATTAAAATTGAAATTCTTTAGTTAATATACATTTTGTACATAATAATTCGATACATCTTTTAATATTGAAATTCATAAAACATTTTGACTAAAACACTTTCTTTAAAACTTAACATTCTAATCAAAACACTTCATTCTTCTTTTGTACATAATTAAATATACGAAGATCAAGATTCATCTAAAAAACATTTATCTAGGTCAAAACCCTAATACGGCTCAATTTCACATTCCGCACTTGTACCTATTTACACTTACACAATACATATACATTTGCACTTACACAATATATGGCCCTACACACATTTTATCTTACATTTATACATTTGACATTTATATTTTGATTGTGACATTCGATTTGGTTGTAAATACTATAAGTCTCATCCCCTTGTACATTTATATCCCCACCCCCTGATACCATTTTGTAATAGCGTAGATTTACATTCCGCAATTTACAGTTTTCCAATTATACCATGATTAGACCTAGGGTTTGTATGTACATAAAATCAAACGTTAGATAACCTAATACAAGATAAATGCATGTAATCAATACACAATCACACTTGCACCCTCTAAGGTAATCCCACATGTTGCCTTCCAAATGGGCCATGCTTGCACGTCGAGTTTCTTTGGCAAAACGAATTCAAATGATCATAAGTCCCTCGATGACGCTTTCGAAAGTCGCCTATCAAAAATGATCAAGTCCCTTCAAAACAAATTGCCAAAGACACTTGGCACCATTGCATTCATGGTCTATGCGATGACCCGCGCCTGTCCCGAATAAACTTCCTAAATACAAGATTGCCTACCAATTTCAATGGTAGAACAAAATTGTCAAAAAGGGTTAAAACACGACGAAAATCTTTTGAGAAAGCTTTAGGGTAGATAAACTCTTAAGTACCTGTCAATTTGCAAAGAAAACACTTGCCTAATTTCAAAACCCACTTCACAAACACTTTTCAAAAATCAAACTTTTCAAACCCTTGAAACATCTTTTTAAAAGATAAAACACCTTTTGTAAAACATTCGAGTAAAGAATTGTTACAAGGTTAGCCTAGCGCAAGGCATCTTTTCAAAACATTTTCAAAACAATCCACAAAGCACCATTTCACACAATTGAAAACCAAGGCAAGATTGATCTAAGCAAGTACCTAAGAGCCCATGGATAACCATGGATGAAAAGGGTGCTAATACCTTCCCTTTTCATAATCTACCCCCCGAACCCACGAAATATCTCAAAAGGTTTTTGCTGTGCTTTTTAACCTTTCCTTTAGGATAAAATAAAAAGTCGGTGGCGACTCTTGCTAACCGCACAAGTGCGAATACGAACGCAAAACCTCAAGTCAGTTCTCCCACCGTATCACAATGGGTACCTACATTTTGTGAGTGTGGGTGTGTGTAAGGGATAGCCATCCTTAAACAAAACAAGATGCAAAAGGAAAGAAAATGAACACAACAGTTTATAGATGAAAACGTCCAATGATTCATTAAAACATGGCATATGATAATGAAGAAAATCAAGCCCTTACAAATGGACCTATATGCCCCGGGCAAGGCATAAGGTGAAAATAGTGTATGAATTGTTTAGTTATTACAAACCAAAATAGGAAATTGTTCAAAGATAAATTACTGGTTGACGAAAGTGTTGGGAATAAAGTCCTTTGCTTCTCAGTTGCTTAATCCTCCTTCGACAGTTGGAAAGATCCAATCTTCAAAGTTGTCTTATTCATGATCATCTTCTAAGGCATTAATTCCATGGTGAGTGATTTTTACAGGTGGTCCTCCAGCCTTGGAGCGACGCATAGCTTTCTGGCCAGCAGCAGTAAAACCTAGTCCGAACTTGTCCGTCTTGTGGGGAAAATCAGGCAGTTTCCCCCACACTGTACTCCGTCCTTCTTTGATTACAGCCTCTGCATCCTTGAGAGACGCCATCCTAGACACATGCTTGGAAACGATAGGCACATCAACCATTGTCTTCGCAAATGCGACTTCAGGAGAAACTTCCTCAAAATGTTGGAAAGGCGTTTCTATGAACTCGCCATCCAACTCCACATAGCGGAAGGAGTTGAGGTGACTTATCATGTACTCTTCCTCTCCGTGCACCGTTATAATCTTACCTTGAACAAGATACTTTAGCATTTGGTGTAAAGAGGATGTAACTGCCCCAGCATAGTGGATCCACGGCTTTCCCAACAAACACGAATATGAAGGACGGATGTCCATCACATAAAAGGTAGAGTTGAAAATTTCTGTGCCCACTTTGATAGGAATGTCAACCTCTATGTGAACCATTCTTTTGGACCCATCAAAGGCCCTAACCACGATATTACTTGGCTTTAGCACTAACCCTTCACAGTCCAAACGGTCTAACGCTTTCTTCAGTAGCACATTCAAGGATGAACCAGTATCAACTAGAACATGGGCAAGGGTGGTTCCCCTGCATTCTACTGAGACATGCAGTGCGTCGTTGTGCTTCCTTCCCTTGGGGGTTAAATCAGCATCAGAAAAACCAAGACCATTATCAGCAGTAAGGATGGCCACGCACTCTTGAAACTGGTCAGCCGAAGTTTCTTGAGGTACGTGTGCCGTCTTTAAAAATTTGATCAAGGCCTTAGCGTGGGCCTCAGAGCAGAGTAGAAGAGCCAACATGGAGATTTTGGAAGGGGTCTGCCCTAGCTGTTCCACGACGTCGTAGTCGCTCTTTTTGATTATTTTTAAGATTTCTTCCATTTCTTTCTGGGTGGTCTCGGGGATTACCACAGTCTGAGCCTTTATCCTGACAGGCACTTCTAGTATCCCCTTACCCTTATCGGTAGTATCAACAGAGGGTCCAACTTCAGGAGTATCCAATTCTTCAATTATCGGGCTTTGCACAGATGGCTTAACAGGCACAAAAGCTTTTGAGGGTTCGAAGACTGCTCGTGGGGGAGCAATCTCCGGAGAGAAAACCCGTCCGCTGCGAGTTATCTTGCTTGTTCCCGCAATGTTCTCGATATCAGGGGTTTCATCATCAGAATTCTCTTGGACTGATTCAATCTGTTTGATACCATGATAGAAGATTTCTCCTGCGTAGTTCCATGGTATCGTTTTGTTAGATTGATACGGGACAGGCCCTGGCATGGTGATTTTCAACGGCACAAATTTAGGATCAAGCGTAATATTCACAGGCCTTTTGCAAGCCTTGGGAAGATTGTTGGAGATGGTTATTATTGCAATATCATTGGTTGAAGTACCAAAGGTAGCAGGAGTAACAGGAGTGAAGGTATCAACAGGAGTCTTTTGGAATAGTATCTCTTGGGTATCCATCAGGCGTTGGATACTTGATTTCAACATTGGGCAGTCAGCTCGTATGTTTAAACAAAAGTAACCGTCTTTTCCACAGCCTGGGAATATCCCAGCTCTCATCAAATTAACTTTAATCACTGGTAAGGGAGTCAAAAGGTCAGCAACATTGGTAACATGAAGGTCTTCGAGAACGGCATGAACATTATGACCGTGCCTGGGCATCAGGGCAGAAATCACATTCGGATTTTCGGGCGCATCGAATTCTACCTCCTTGGCATCAACCAGGTCTTGGATTTTGTTCTTAAGAGCCAACAATTGTTGGTATCATGCCCTACACTGTCAGAGTGGTAAGCACATTTTGCATTGGAGTGGTAATATGGAGAAGAGGTATTAGGGTTCTTTGGCGCTTCCTTCAAATTGGTAAGATTCAGCTTTAGCAAATAAGGGAGTACTTGAGCCGGTGTCATGTTGATTCGGGTGAACTGCCGTTGTGGCCTTTCTACCTGTTGTTGATTAGATCTTGGCTGATTGCTGTGAGGTTGATCATTTGAAGAGTTTTGAATCATCACTACCCCTACTGTTGGTCGGTGTTCAGTTCTTCCTTGACTTTTCTGAGAATAAACGGCAGAAGCTTCCTTCTTAGCTGGTAAGGTCTTCTTAATAGCAGTGGACGCAAAGACATCTTTCTGAATCTTACCACTTTTAATGCCGGCCTCGACCCTTTCACCGGTCAGGATTAATTCGGTGAATCCCGCAGAGGAACTCCCGATTAAATGATTGAAGAAAGGACCAGACATGATTCCTAAAAACATGTCCACCATCTCTCTATCCGACAATGGTGGCTGCACCCTTCCAACCAGATCATGCCACTTCTGGGCATACTCTTTAAATCCCTCATTAGAAGCCATACCCATACTCTGTAGTTGAGTATGAGTAGGTGCTAAATCAGTGTTGTATTGGTATTTCCGGTAGAAAGCAGCAGCTAAATCTTCCCAGTTATGAACCTCCGATCTCTCGAGTTGATAGAACCAGTCCAGTTGTGTGCCTGACAAACTATCTTGAAAAAAATGGACCCAAAGATCCTTATCAGATGAGTGGGGTTGGATCTTTCTGACGTAGGATCTCAGATGCATCTTTGGGCAGGATAAACCGTCATACTAAGAAAATGCAGGAACTTTGAACTTGGGAGGAATGACGATCCCAACGACTAACCCTAGTTCTTCGAAATCTAAACCAGGTACCCTTTGCAACTCCATGGCTGCCAACCGATCCTCAAGATTTTTAAATTTAACATCCGTCAGGGGATATTGCTGTTCGGAGTAATCTTCGTCTTCTTCCTCTTCCTCTTCTTCTCCTTCAACTTCAGATTCAGAAGGCATCGCAGTTCCTTTTCCTTTACCAGCCCCTTCATCAGACGTCGAGGGGAATTCGAGAACTTTTCTAGCATTGTGTGATACGGTGGGAAAGAACTGACTGTTTTGGAATGCTGGTTCGCGTTTTGCGTTTGTTTTTGCAAAATGTCACGGTAAGCAAGAGTCGCCACCGTCTTTTATTTTATCCAACAAGGAAAGGAAAAAAAGCACAGAAAAATTCCTTTTTCGAGATGTTTCTCGGGTCCGGGGGGTAGATTATAGAAAGGGAAGGTGTTAGCACCCTTTCTATCCGTGGTTATCCACGGGCTCTTAGGTACTTGCTCAAAGTGTTTTCAAAAATTTGCTTTCTTTGTGTTTGTGGGTTTGAAAGAAGTTTTTTTTTGAAAGGTGTAAGTGCGAAAAGTTTTGTTTTGTTTCGAAAGAGCAAGTACTTTAAGAACCATCTACCTACTCAAAAAAGGAATCAATCTGTGCTAATGTCCTTTAGACAATACTATCCCACCATTGATGAGTAGGTAGCATCGTCGTTGGAGTTTAAGGGTCAATTCGATTAAGGGACGTGCGGTCACTAAAGCAATGTTAGGACGCCTTAGCGGTAACCCTAATGTCTTAGATCATTTTTCCGAGGCAGCCGTTTCGAGGCAACTATGATCTTTGGACAAGAGGGCGACCTCTAAAACTTCCTATACTCAATGACCATGTTTGAAGGCAACCAAGTGAGGGTGTACCCTAAGAGTGCGCATGTGCGAGTGTGTTGTTTTTCAGTTTATTTTGTCTTTGTACATGTCAATGGTTATCTATGTTGATTTTAGGTTTAAACAATTAATCTTGTCATGCATTCCCTATTATCAAACATCTAACAGTTTATAAGTTGCGGAAATTAAATTGCGGAAATTAAACTAACTATTACAAGGCGTTGGGTATTTACATCGCCAAAAACAACCCTTGAAATTAAAATGCGGAAAATAAATAAAGCGGTAAAATGTTTAAAGTCCTATTAAACTATTATATTCTGAGAAACAGATACAATATTGAATAAATATGGATCGCGTGCGGGAAAATTTAATCGGGCGCATTCTAGGGTTTTGACCCTTTGTTTATTAAAGAAAATATTTTTTGGTTATTTTGAATTAAAAAAAGAAATTAGATCTGAGTTAATTATTAAATTAATAAACTAATTAATTAATTAATGAAAATAATATTTTTGGATTTTTGATATTTAAAGAAATAGAAATAAATTAATCAAAGTTAATAAAAAAACTAATTGTCTAAGTTAATTTTAATTATTGCAAAAGATATTAAAGTTATTTCCTAATTAAACTAAATTAATTAAATTAATATTTATTAACAAAAATAAAATACTGAAAATTAATTTAATAAACAAAATATTTTTGGTTTTAATTTTATTTTATGAGGAAAAAAGTTTTAATTGGTTAGTTAGTAATAAAATAATAAATCACACAAATAAATAAAATAAATAAATAAAAGAAAGAAATAGAACTTAGGGGGGTTTGGGCCCAAATTGGAGGTTGGAATGGAAATTTGATGGCCCAATAACATGCAAGCCTGACTGGCTTTCTGGAATTCCATGTGGCACGTTGACTAGAGCATATGGTGGACAACACATCTGGACCACCAGATCTGGCCTGGGGCCATCTGGAAAACATCTGAGTGAGGGAGTATGATGAACCACGCGCTTGGTTTTGTACTGAATAACCTGAAGAAAAATATTAACAAATGCATGGGGGACCTGGGATTCGAACCCAGGTCTTGTGAATCATTGTACACGCGCCTCTACCACTGCACCACTATGCTTTAGTTGTTATGATATTGGATAATAATAATAATATGGAAAAACAAATAAAATGCCAGAAAATATAAAAAAATCATGCGCCAAGTTTGAATCCACCATTGGAAGAGGGCCACGTCTTCATCTTCTTCGTTTGACCCTGGATATTTACCTGCGGATTTATATCCGCAGCTAAATTCACATGTGCATCCTAAAATCTATTCTAGGCCATAGAAATTGATTCCAAGACCATAGTCATGCTCGTCTCTCTCCCCTGGTTACGTCCATGTCCATCAATTGCATTGATTTTTCCTGAAAACGAAATGCCCAAAATACAAGCTACAAAACCCTAGGTTCGGCTATGGGGCCATATAAACGCAATCAAATAATGCCAAAAGTCCAGAAATTGCACAAGCATCATGAATATGTCAACGATTTGTTAAAAATATGCAAGAACATGAGGTTATGATTTCGAATACAGGGCGGTTTTTTGAGAGACTTACATCGCGGTTGAGAGGGTGTGAGGGCTTGCTTTTGATTGCAGGAGGTTCAGTGGACACCCAGCAATGGATTGGTGTTGAGATTTGCCATTGAATTTGCCTCTATGCACGATTTCAGTTTCACACTTTTTGCCAATTTTTCAAGTTTTGCTTTTGGTGTTCTTGCAGGCTCTAACCCTCCAATTCGTGCCCTTTGCCTTGTATATGTATAATGCAAATGTATTAGGTTAACTTTTGTGGACTGAATCCTTGTGCATCAATGCTTGGAGATTTGATTTGATCCTCCATTGATAACCTTCCAGTTTTGTCCAAAATCTAATCTTTTTGCACATGGAATGTATGATACGAATTTGATTCACTTGATGACGATGATTAGGTCCAGAAATAGCCACAAAGAGATCAAATAATCAATGTTTGGATTTTATTTGATTTAAATTGATTTAAAATGAAATAATTCATTAAAAAAATCAAATTAAATAATAAAATTGACAAATGGTCACAAGGCTGAAGCTAGGACACGTTTGTAGTGTGACAAGATCAAATCAAGTGGAAAAGAATGGGCCCATTTGACAAAATTTGAAGTTTTTGGGATAGTTGACTTTTGGCAATTTTGCAAAAATGCCCAACTTCAACAATGCATAACTTCTTCAATTTTGAACTTTTGGAGGTGTTCTTGGACTCTTTAGAGAGCTTGAGATGTCCTCTAACCAACCCTCTTTGTCTTATCTCATTTTGATATTCCATGCTAAAGTTATAAGCTTTGAAAAAAATGTGTTTTTGTTGACTTTCAAAAATGACCTATAATGTCCAATTTTGTAACCTTTTTTGAGTGCATTTCGTGATCTTGGGGTATGAAGATGGATGGTAGGAAATTGCATCCTCTTCAAAATGAGCTTTGGATGGGTCATTTCTCATAAAGTATGAGAAAGTTATGCTTGGTCAAAGTTGAGTTGACTTTTCCTACAAAACCCTAATTTAGCAACTTTTGAGTTTTGATGAATTTTGAGAAATCCTTGATGAATCATGATAAACCCTTGATCAAATGATTAAATATCCTTCAAAATGATAATTTTGACAAAAAATCTTGAAGTTTGACTATTTGTAGGTCACAGTTGACTTTTGCCCTAGCACAATCGATTTTTGGACCCTTTGAGCAATTGACTGAGCAAACTTCCTCTGCAAGGCTTGAAATTTGACATGGATGAACTTGAGAACATATTAGGACATTGGGGAGAACTTGAGGTCATTTGGATGTAAGGACTTTGATGCAACACAAAACCCTAATTTGGAATTGATTGCCTTAGGAGATGACTTGACTGTCCAACTCTTGAGCCATCTTGAACCCCTTGGAGATTTTTCTTGCAATGTCTTGGGAAATATGAGAGGGAAAATTTTGGGGTACAACAGCTGCCCCTGTTCAATTTTCTTAAACCTGAGGATATAGATTATCTTTCAGGCCTTTCGTGATCCGAAGGTGGAAGATGATTGAACACTATAGTGCCCAGAAATTTGCACTCGCATGAAGCAGTATCAGCCTGGTGATGTCGGGAATGGGCTTACAAATGCCATTTGGAGACTGTTGATAGGTGGTCTGAACTTCGAATGGAAACCGAATCAGGGAGATCTTATCGTCGATCTGATTGAACCAGAGAAGGTCTTGGATTAACTTTGACTGGATAAGAATCAGAAAAATCTTTGAATCGATTTAACTGGACCTGACAAAGGTCTTGGAATAACTTCAACTGGAATACGAATCAGGGAGATCTTCACAATGATCTAACTGAACCAGAGGAGGTTTTGGATTAACTTTTATTGGATCGGCATCAAAGAAATCTTCGAATCGATTTAACTGGACCAGACAAAGGTCTTGGAATAACTTCAACTGGAATACGAATCAGGGAGATCTTCGCAGCGATCTGACTGAACCAGAGGAGGTTTTGGATTAACTTTGATTGGATCGGCATCAGAAAAATCTTCGAATCGATTTAACTAGACCAGACGAAAGTCTTGGAATAACTTCAACTGGAATACGAATCAGGGAGATCTTCGCAGTGACCTGACTGAACCAGAGGAGGTTTTGGATTAACTTTGATTGGATCGGCATCAGAAAAATCTTCGAATCGATTTAACTGAACCAAACAAAAGTCTTGGAATAACTTCAACTGGAATACGAATCAAGGAGATCTTCACAGCGATTTGACTGAACCAGAGGAGGTCTTGGATTAACTTTTTACTGGATCGGTATCAGAAAAATCTTCGAATCGATTTAACTGGACCAGACAAAAGTCTTGGAATAACTTCAATTGGAATACGAATCAGGGAGATCTTTGCAGCAATCTGACTGAACCATTGGAGGTTTTGGATTAACTTTGACTGGATCGGAATCAGAAAAATCTTCGAATCGATTTAACTGGACCAGACGAAAGTCTTGGAATAACTTCAACTGGAATACGAATCAGGGAGATCTTCGCGGCGATCTGACTGAACCAGAGGAGGTTTTGGATTAACTTTGACTGGATCGGCATTAGAAAAATCTTCGAATCGATTTAACTGGACCAGACAAAAGTCTTGGAATAACTTCAACTGGAATACGAATCAGGGAGATCTTCGCGGCGATCTGACTGAACTAGAGGAGGTCTTTGATATAGCTGAGAATTTAACTGCATCTTTCCTGAAAGGTAAAGGTCAGTTATATGCAATGTATGATATGGATCAAACAATGATGTTCTCAAAATAAATGAGATTGCATTATATGATGCGTATATGCATGTATCATGATGTATGGAAATGTAATGTTTTAGCTGGGGAAAATAAATCCCGGATAGCTGCTGGAGAATAGAGTTGAATTCTTTGTTTCCGCTGGGGATGATGAATGGAGAGAATAAACCTGCAGGAGAAGATCACTCCGTTGGGGAAATAAACTGATGAGGAGATTACTCTGTAGGGAAGAGATGCTCTGCTTAGGATTCCACTGATAAACTCCGTCGGGATGAATTGTCGTTGCTGGTGATATTGAATCTGTTGAGGGATTGAATTCCTGTTTGTGAAAGGAAAGAACTTCGCTGGGGATGATCTTTCGGTTGGGACTTGCTGGGGATAACCCTGTTAGGCTTTTGTGAGGATAATCCTTTGAGCTTGGCTGGGGATAAACTTCCAGAGTCTACTGGGGATGATTCTCCCAACTCCGTTGGGTAAGCTTTTTCAAACTACGCTGGGAAAATTTGACTCCACTGGGGATATCTTATATTCTGCCGGGGAATATTCTTATACTCCACTGGGGAAATATTAAGACTGTCGGGGATATCAAGCCTTTTTAGTGCTGATGGTAGATAAATTCTGCTTGGGGAGAGTATTACTGATTTGTTCATAGTTGCAAGTCTCATCTGGGAGAGCTATCATTACTGTCTTACTCTGCAGGGAGTGAAAGTATCTTAGCCATATTCTTCGGCTGAATTTACCTTGTACCTGGTGGAAAAAGAAACTATACAATTCAGACAATTCTTATTGCCCCTGTTTCTGATATTACCCGTAATCGCCTTTTGTTTTGCATGTAAATATTCATGAGCAGCAATTAATGTCAAATGCATATATCAAAATGAACATTGGACGTTCTTTGCAAAACAAAACAGATAAAGGAAAAATAGTTTCAAACTTCTTTGAAAATGAATTGTATTGATTTTGAAGTTTGGCCTGTAAATAGGCGTTTTTGTACAAGAGGCTAACGTCCTAGTAAGAGAACACCGCCGAAATAATAGAATTTACACAATTTATGAAAACCTAAACAAAACAGCTATGTGAATAATCCCACTGGGTTTCAACTCTGCTATTGTCCTTATGTCCTCGAGCATCTCATCACTTTGCTACTGGTTGAAGGTAGATCAGATTGATTAGTGCCGTCCGAGCTTGATAGTCGATATCGAAGTCTGGATGCAAGGTGATCCAATGAGACATAGTGTTACGCTTTGATCCCTAATTTTTGCCTGGACCGCCCTTTCGGGTTTTCAGTCCACCGGGATACCCTTTTTTGCCCAAGCCGCCTTTTCAGGTTTTCGACTTGCCGGGTGTACATATTTTCATTTTCATCCCTTACTTTTGCCCGAACCCTTTTGGTTCACCGGGAATCCCTTATTTTTGCCAAGGCCAGTCAACCTAGCGGGTCTTTGATTATGCGTAGTATCTTTTCACTATGTCTGCATTGACGGGGTGAGGAAGGTCGTCACCATCCATGGTGGTTAGAATCATAGCTCCTCCTGAGAAAATGTTCTTAACCACAAATGGCCCTTCGTAAGTAGGGGTCCACTTTCCCCTGGGATCACCTTGAGGTAAGATAATGCACTTGATTACTAGATCCCCAACTTGATACTCTTGTCGTCTAACTTTCTTGTTAAATGCCTTAATCATCCGTTTTTGGTACGTCTGACCATGACAAATAGCAGTAAGTCTTTTTTCGTCGATTAGGTTTAGCTGATCAAGCCGGGTCTGAATCCAGTCATCTTCACTCAAACCTGCATCCTTCATGATCCGAAGAGAGGGTATCTGAACTTGGATGGGCAAGACAACCTCCATACCATATACCAAGGAATAGGGTGTTGCCCTTGTTGACGTCCGTGTTGAGGTACGGTACCCATGAAGAGCAAATGGTAACATCTCGTGCCAGTCTTTGTATGTCACTGTCATCTTCTGCACGATCTTATTAATGTTCTTATTAGCCGCTTCGGCAGCCCCATTCATCTTCGGCCGGTAGGGAGAAGAGTTATGATGTTGTATCTTGAATTGCTCACAGAGCTCGGTGATCATCTTGTTCTTGAGATTGGTACCATTGTCCATAATGATCCTCTCTAGTACACCATATCGACAGATCAGATTGTGCCGAATGAACCGTGCCACGACATTCTTGGTTACAGTAGCAAAGGAAGCTGCTTCAACCTACTTCGTAAAGTAATCAATCGCTACCAGGATGAAACGATGCCCGTTGGATGCCGTAAGTCTGATCTCTCCGATCATATCATGCCCCACATTGCAAAAGGCCAAGGTGTCGTCAAGACGTTTAGAGGGACTGGAGGTATGTGCACCTTATCAGCATAGACTTGGCACTTGTGACATGTCCGAGAATGCTGATAACAGTCAGCTTCCATTGTGGACCAATAATATCCTGCCTGAAGGATTTTCTTTGCCATGGTGTGTCCACTGGAATGAGTTCCGAAAGTACCTTCATGTAAATCTGCCATGATCCTTTCTGCTTCATTCTTATCCACACATCGCAATAAGGTTGAATCATGGTTACGCTTGTAAAGAATGCCATTGCTGATGAAGAATTTCGCCGCGAACCTCCTCAGAAACTTCTTGTCATTAACAGATGCACCCTCGGGGTACTCCTGAGCTTCAAGATACTTTCTCACCTCATGAAACCATGGTTTATCTGCTACCTCTTCAGTATCAATGTCACAGCAATGTGCAGGTTCGTCCAATCTTTCAATGATAATTTGGGGAGCCTCGTTGTCCCAATTGACTTTGAACATAGAAGACATCATAGCTAGCGCTTCCGCCAACTGATTCTCCTCTCTAGGGAAGTGTTCAAAGGTTATCTCCTCGAAATGGGGAAGCAACGTCAATACATACTCCTTTAAAGGAATAAGATTTGGGTGTTTCGTATCCCACTCGCCTTTGATCTGAATGATCAAGAGAGCGGAATCTCCGAAGACACTTAGAAGCTTAATCCTTAGGTCAATTGCTGCTCGAAGACCCATAATGCATGCTTCATACTCCTCCATATTGTTGGTGCAGTTGAAACATAGTCGGGCGGTGAACGGAGTATGAGAGCCTTTAGGAGATATGATCACGGCACCAATGCCATTACCCAAAGCGTTTGAAGCTCCATCAAAGTACATAGACCATCGGGATCCTTCCTCAGGTCCTTCATCCGGTCCAAGTGTCTCACAATCAGTTACTATCATGATATTCTCGTCCGGGAATTCAAAGTTTATAGACTGGTAATCATCCACTGCCTGATGTGCCAAATGGTCTACCAACACACTTCCCTTGATTGCCTTTTGGGTTGTATATTGGATGTCATACTCAGTCAAGATCATCTTCCATCTTGATATTCTTCCGGACAAGGTGGGCTTCTCGAAGATATACTTGATTGGATCCATCTTTGATATCAATAGAGTAGTGTGAGTCAGCATATACTGTCTCAGCCGGCGAGCAGCCCATGCCAAAGCGCAACAAGTTTTCTCGAGCAACGAGTATCGGGTCTCGCAGTCGGTAAACTTTTTGCTAAGGTAATAAATAGCATGCTCTTTTCGGCCAGACTCGTCATGCTGCCCCAGCACACACCCCATTGAGTTGTCTAGTACTGTCAAGTATAAGATCAGAGGCCTCCCTTCAACTGGAGGCATCAGAATAGGTGGCTCTTGGAGATACTCTTTGATCTTTTCAAAAGCGGCCTGGAATTCATCGTTCCAACGTACTGCTTGATCTTTCTTCAGTAGCTTAAAGATTAGCTCACAAGTTGCAGTCTGGTGCGAGATGAATCGAGCAATGTAGTTCAGTCGTCCCAGGAAGCCTCTGACTTCTTTTTCTGTTCTGGGAGCTGGAATTTCCTGTATAGCCTTCACCTTTGCAGGGACCACTTGAATAACTTTATCGCTTACGACAAAACCCAGCAGCTTACCAGACCTCACCCCGAAGGTGCACTTGTTCGGGTTTAACCTCAGCTTGTACATCCTCAACCTGTCAAATAGCTTCTGAAGGTGGTCCCGATGTTCTTCTTCAGTTTGAGATCTTACAATCATTTCATCGACGTATACCTCAATCTCATGATGGATCATATCATGAAACAAAGCAACCATGGAACGCTGATACGTTGCCCCAACATTTTTCCGTCCAAAAGGCATGACCTTGTAGCAAAAAGTACCCCACTGAGTAACAAAAGTTGTCTTCTCCATGTCTTCGGGAGCCATTTTAATCTGATTATAACCGGAGAAACCATCCATAAAGGAGAATACCTTGTGCTGAGCGGTGTTGTCAACTAGAACGTCGATATGAGGTAGAGGGAAATCATCCTTAGGACTTGCCCTGTTCAGATCCCTATAGTCGACACACATTCGAACCTTACCATCCTTCTTCGGTACAGGAACCACGTTGGCCACCCACTAAGGGTAAGAAGTAACTGCTAGAAAACCGGCGTTAAACTGTTTCATAACTTCAGCCTTGATTTTCTCAGACATCTCCGAGCGCATTCGACGGACCTTCTATTTCACTGGAGAACAATCTTCCTTGGTAGGCAGGCGATGAACCACAATATCAGTATCCAAACCAGGCATATCTTCATAAGACCAGGCAAAGATCTCAACATAGTCATGCAACATCTGAATCAACCATTGCTTTACACTAAGCTCTAGATTTGCACCGATCTTGACCGCTTTCTTGTCTATATCTGTACCCAGATTCACTGATTCCAATGAATCTTCGTGCGGCTGAATAACCATCTCTTCCTGAAGTAACAGTCTTGCAAGTTCACCAGGCACTTCGCAATCATCTTCACCTTCGTCTTCGACTAAGTTGATCGGATTTTCAAAGTCATAACTGGCAGTAGCAGAGTCGTTACCAGTGAGATCCAGAGTGGATGTAGACCTGTATATGTGAGTGTGTGTAAAATAGCTGTTTTGCAATATATAATAAAGAAAAACAAGGAGCGCAAAATTTGAAATGCAATAACGTCCAATGCTTTTATTAATGATATATGAAAATGACACACATAAAGCCCTCACAAATGAAGCCACGATGCCCCGGGTAAGGCACCCGACCGTAAAGTTTAAAACATTGTCTGTTACAAATTCAAAATAAAAAGTTTCATTACTGGGTAACAAAAGAAATAGGGATGAAGTCCTTTGCTGTCCATTTGCTTGGTCCACCGTCGGTCATAGGATAGATCCAGCTGTCGAATTCAGACTCTTCCACATCGTCTTCAATGGCATTCACTCCCGAGTTGCTGATGAACACGGGAGGTCTTCCGATCCGTGTGTTCCAAACAACCCTTTGAGCTTCTGCAGTGAAACCCAAACCAAACTTGTTAGTCTTCTGTGTAAAATCAGGGAGTCGGCCCTAATTTGCACACCCACCTTTCTCAACAATAGCCCGGGCATCCTTAAAGGAAGCCATCTTCATAGGAGAATCTTCAACAACAATCTCAGTTGACGCCAGTGTCTGGGGAACCTCTTCAAAATGCTAAAATGGGGTCTCAATGAATTCCCCATCCATCTCTACGTATCGGAAAGAGTTGAGGTGGCTAACCATGTACTCTTCCTCTCCTTGTACTGTCACAATCTTCCCTTTGACCGGGTATTTCAGCTTCTGGTGTAGCGTTGAGGTTACGGCCCCAGCTTTGTGGATCCATGGGCGACCCAGCAGACAAGAATAAGATGGCTGAATGTCCATCACATAGAACGTAGAGTTGAAAACCTGAGAACCAAACTTAATCGAAATATCCACTTCTCCGTGCACCATCCTCTTAGACCCATCAAAGGCCCTGACGACAATGTTGCTTGGTTCCAATCCAATCCTTCACAGTCCAACCGGTCTAGAGCTTTCTTAGGAAAAATGTTCAACGAGGAACCAATATCCACCAATACATGAGCAAGAGTAGTTCCCCTGCATTCAAAGGAGACATGCAGGGCATCGTTGTGATTCTTCCCCTTAGCAGTCAAGTCGGCGTCAGAGAAACCCAACCCATTATCAGCAGTCAGATTGGCCACACAATCTTTAAACTGATCAGCTGATGTCTCTTGTGGTACGTGTGCAGTCTTTAGAAATGTAATCAGAGCCTTGGCATGGGCCTCTTAGCATAGCAACAGTGACAACATAGAAATCTTGGACGGGGTTTGCCCCAGCTGCTCGACTACCTTGTAGTCACTCTTTTTGATAATTTTCAGAATCTCTTCCATCTCTTGTTTAGAAGCTTCAACAGTAATTGTCTTTGGTGCCTTCGTCTGGGCAGGCTCACTGGTGATCCCTTTGCCCCGAGTGTCAGATGACACGGCGACAAGGGTAAGAATAGGAACTTGAACAGGGATAGTAGCAGGTACACTGGCAGGTGTAATAACAATAGGTCTTCAGGCAGTTGGTGGAGAGATATCAGGTGAGAAAAGTCTTCCGCTACAGGTGACTTTAGCAGGTCCAACAATATTGCTGACGTCAGTATCAGCATCAAACTCTTGTTTAACTCCATGAAAATAAACATCGGCCCCGTAATGCCAAGGGACAGCTTTATCAGAGGTGTAGGGGATAAGCCCAGGAACAATGATGATCAATGGTGCGGTTCTTGGAACAGATGTAATTCTAACAGGCTTTCTCGAGGAAGCCTTGGAAGAATTTTCGAAAATGGTGATAATAGCAACTTTTTCAGTACGAACTAAAGGAACAACAGTCTTCTCAAACAGAATCTCCTTATTATCCATTAGGCGTTGGATACCTGATTTCAAAAGATGCCAACCGGTAGGTAGAACAGAACACATACGGAAACCTTCATCACAACCCGGAAATAAACCGGCTAGCAAAAGGTTCTTCTTCATAGTCATCAAGGGGGTAACAATGTCGTTCAAAGAAACCACAAAAGAGTCTTCATCTATAGCATTCACTCCATGCTTGGGCATAGGAGCAGTCATAACATTAGGTCTTTCGGGCGCCTCGAACTCAATCTCCTTAGCATCAATTAAGTCCTGTATCTTATTCTTCAGAGACCAACAATCATCTGTATTATGCCCCGGGCTATCAGAGTGAAAAGCACAGCAGGCATTAGGGTTGTACTTTGGTGATGTTGTATTTGGATTCTTCGGGGCCTCCCTTGGAATCACTAGATTGGTCTTTAATAACTGCGGCAGAATCTGAGACAAAGTCATGCTGAGACGGGTGAATTTCCTTCGAGGTCTCTCGTCCTTTTGTTGATTGTTGTGCTGAGGAGCACCAGTAGGTCTTGAAATAACAACCGCATTAACAGCTTGGCGGCGTTCAGGTCTATTCTGGCTTTTCAAACTGTAAACAACACTGGATTCCTTCTAAAAAGGCTTTTTCTCGGTGCTTGATGAAGCACCCTTTTGTATCTCACCAGCCTTAATACCAGCTTCAATCCTCTCACCGATCATAATTAGCTCTGTAAACCCAGACGAAGAGCTTCCAATCAGATGTTTGAAAAATGGACCAGACAAGGTCCCCAGAAACATATCCACAAGCTCCTGATCAGCCAAGGGTGGTTGCACTCTTCCGGCGAGGTCCCTCCACTTCTGAGCATAATCTTTGAAACCTTCGCCCGTTCCCATTGACATACCCTAGAGTTGGGTACGTGTGGGAGCAAGGTCGGAGTTGTATTGGTACTGCCTGTAGAAAGCAGTAGCCAAATCTTCCCAACTACGGATACTGGCTCCGTCCAACTGGTAAAACCATTCAAGCTGAGTCCCTGAGAGACTGTCTTGAAAGAAATGGAACCATAGGTTCTTATCAGCGGTGTACGGATGAATCTTCCTTACATATGACCGGAGGTGCAGCTTCGGACAAGAAACTCCGTCATACTTAGCAAAGGCTGGTGCTTTGAATTTATGGGGAATCACCACCCCAGATGATAGACCTAGATCACCAAAGTCCAGACCAGGCACTTTCTGAACTTCCATCGCACTCATCCGGTCTTCCAGTTGTTTGTATCTATCCTCAGCCGGAGGATATTGGTCTTCGTCAAAGTCCGTCTCATTGTCTGAGACCATAGGGCTAGGAGCCCTCCTTTCCTCTTGACTGTCTTTCCCTCCAAATGAGGTGGTCAAATCAACTTCATCCCGTAGCCTGTTTCCAAACCTGTGACCTGTGTTAAACAGGATTGTCCTCTTCTTTTTCTTCTTCTTCTCTTTCAGAATCAGGGTCTTCAGATCTTGCTGACCCTTAGCTAGATTCATGAACAGCTCTTGGAATTGGGCATTCTGGGCCTGTAGGGCCTTGATTGCTTGCTCAGTTGATGGTTCAGCAGACATGATGAGTGCTGAAATAAACAGCGAAGAAGATAAGAGACCTGTAATGGGTACCTGTTATGAAGTGCATGGGATGAAATACGTATGATATAATTTCAAAGACAATCGGGAGATTCAAATTTGTAAACAAGAAATGAAACACACTTTTATTAGGTAAACTTGAAATTCAACTTGTTCAACAAATTTCCTTTAAGGCGTTACAGGAAAGGAAATACTAAAAAGTAAATAAAACTGGAAGGGAAATAATCAAAGGACAATCAGTGCTCCCATGGTCACTTCTTGTCGGTGCAGACATAGTCATTGAGGATCCGCTCGTTCTCCAGCTGCCTAGTCAACTTCTAGATCTTCTGTTCTTGCTCGTTAAACTTTTCTCGGTAAGCATCCCGCTCTTCTCTCAGCTGCATCCAAGACCTTTTCAGTGCCCCAATGTCAGTGGGCATGTAAGGATGGAGGATGGTAGGAAGAATCCCCTCTTCATTATCAACTTCAACAATGATAGGTAGAACAACTTCATATGGCATACCCAACTTTTGGGCACGGATACAGACCCATCCGAGATATGGCTCCATCGGAAGAGAGGTCTTTGGACCCAGCTCATGTGGATCAGATCTTTGAACTCTAACCCAAGCCCTTATGAACCTGCGGAGTTGTTCGTCGCTATCCCCCTGAAAATCAAAGATGATACTAGGCATTAGCAGCTCATGAGGTCCTTCTCTTCTGGCTCTCCCAAACTGATGTAAGGCCAAGCACGAATTGTAAGAAATTCCTCCATGGGTTCCTATCAGTGGAACATTGGGGTATTCCCCACAATGATAAATAACGGCCACCTCGTCCATACCTTTAAGAGTCCAAATGATATCATTGTGAGAGAGAGACATAACCCTATAGGCCCAGCCCATGCCTTCATTGTTCTTCAGCACATATTTGGGGAGATGCGAAATAAACCATCTCGCCAATAATGGAGCACAACACATTAAGGTTCCCCGCTTACGAGCAGTACGGGCATAAAGCTGATGAAGAATGTCACCCAAGAGAGTAGGTACAGGATTGCGAGAGATGAAGATTTTCACCACATTCACATCAACAAAGGAGTCAGGATTCGGAAACAAGACCAAGCCATATATCAGAAGAGCCAGAATATCTTTGAATGCCTTGAATTCTAGACTATCCCAGAAATAATTAGCCTTACCAACCAAGAACTTAGTCAGAAATCCCTTTGCTCAACTTCTAGTCTCCCAATTAGCCATTACCTCATCCTTTATCAAATGAAGGGCTGAAGCAATCTCTTCAGGCCTAAGGATCTTCTCCCAACCAGTAAATGGGGTCTGCTCCATAATAGAGATATCGAGCAGATCAGAGAACTCTTCTAGGGTGGGAACCAACTGGTAGTCTTGGAAAGTAAAGAAATGGTACAACAAATCATAGAATTGGACCAAAACACTCATCATCTGCTCGTCCAATTTGGAGGTGACCAAACTGAGAAGATACCCATGTCTTCTGATGAAGGAGGTAGTATCAGGCATCTTTGCAACCAATTCTTTAAGCATAGTGGTAACCTGGACAAAGTTGATCCGGATGGTATTCCTACGCATAGGCATCATGACCTACAAAACAGAACAAAGATGAATCCCTCCTGTCTCTGAAATAGGTTAGTCCAATGCAAGATGTATGCAATGTTATGATGTCATAATGTCATGATAGAAAGCACATCACAAGTATCCACAAATAGCAAACATGGCAAAGGCACACAAGTCACACAGAGAGCCCTTAGATTTCAGGCTGGCAAGGAGGTTAGGTACTACCCTCTTTCAGTTCAGTTGGTTTAAACCTGTCCTAAAAATAGTAACCGAGTTCTAGAGGATCTCAATATCACTGACTACCCTCGATCGGTCATAATTCCAGTTTAGCAACATTTTCTTGCGGCCGGAATCATCGTGAGAGTTTAGTCTTAATGAGTGTAGCATACTGCTACTGTTATATGGCCAAGTTGGTCAATTTAAAGGTTCTAAGGTCAGTTGGTGCTTGATGACCCCTTAGATGACCCATATTCTCCTCGTTCCAACACAAGGGATATCAGTACAATCTAAAGTGCCACACCAATATAGCTACTGCTTCAACCGTATCGGTCTACGCTGTACAGTTCCCTCACATTTTATTACTACTTACCTAAAGGGTATCCCCAGATCCGGGTTAGGATCTATAGTAACTCCGATACAACCCACAAAGATAAAGCATACAAAGTGTGATACGGTGGGAGAATTGACTTGGGATTTTGCGTTTGTATTAGCAAATGTTTCGGTTTAGCAAGAGTCGCCACCGACTTTTTATTTTATCCTAAGGAAAGGTCAAAAAGCACAGGAAAGACCTTTGAGATGTTTTCTTGGGTTCGGGGAGTAGATTATAGAAAGGGAATGTATTAGCACCCTTTCTATCCATGGTTATCCATAGGCTCTTAGTTACTTGCTTAGATCACTTGCTTGGCTTTTCAATTGTTTGAAATGGTGCTTTGTGTGTGATTTTGAAAGATGTTTTGAAAAGAGGCCATCGTTGTGGCAACCTTTGTAATGATTCTTGTTTGAATGTATACAAAGGTGTTTTTGTCTTTTGAAAAGTTTTCAATGTTTGAAAGTAGGGTTTTGAAATTGTGTTGTGAAGTGTGTTTTGAAGATAGCAAGGATGTTTTTTGCAAGCTTTGATCAAGTAACTAAGAGTTGTCTACCCTATTTTACTCAAAGATCTTTCTTATGTTTTTAACCCTTTTAACAGTGTTGTTTCACCATTGTATTTGGTGAACAACCTTATGTTAGGATGTTAAACGGAACAGGCGCGGGTCATCGCATACAATCATTGAAGGCAACTTGTGAGACGCTCTAGCAATTTTGTAAGGGACGAGATCATTTTATCGAAAGCAACATCGAGGGTCATCGAGGGACTACGATCTTTGTTTATCGATGGGGCATTTGCTAGAGTGTCTCATAATCGAGGGACATGATTGCATTTTCCGAGGCAACAAGCGAGGTTACCCTAGAGGTGCAAGTGTGAATTGTGTATTGATTTTCATGCATTTATCTTGTATTAGGTCATCTAGCGATTGATTTTGAATTTTCGCATACAAACCCTAATTACTATACAGTATATTGAAAGCGATAAATTGCGGGAATTTAAAGTCTAAATTATTACAAATAAGTATCTGGGGATGGGGGTACAAATGTTTACAAATGGGGATGAGTCTTATCAAAATAATAATGTCCAAGCATATATTACAACCAAATTGAACTGTCACATTTTCAATGCAAAATTATAACACAATATAAGATAATGAAAATCAAAGAAATATGAGATGCGTGTATTTATTTACAAATGATCAAATAAAAATTTTAAACTAAGAAATATAAGTATTTATTATTATTTTTGTATTTTTTTGTTAATTATGAAAAGAAAGGATTAATTACCTAAATTAATGTTTAAGATAATTCTTGTATTTTATTAATTCAAAAAGTTAAAAAAAACAAAATTGCTCAAATTAAGCTAACTATTCTTTTTTTTGTACTTTTATTATATTAAAACAATATTAATAAAGAGAAATAAAATTAGTTTAAAAAGAAAATAAAACAAAAATTTAATTAGTGTTTATTACTTACAAGAAAGAAAGTGATTTTTTAAAGAAAATGTTAGTTTTAAAAATGATGGGCCTAGATTAATTGTGGCCCAAAGAATAGAGAATGAATAAGAACAAATTAATAAAAACCAGAAATAAGGAAAGGGGGTGGGGCGCTGGAAAATGTTTGGGCTTAGCATAGTTGTTTGGGCGAAGGCCCATGAGGAATGTTGACAAATTTCTTAGGGTTAATTCATTTGGTTAGAAATTAGGGTTTACAGTATTTTGGCCTCAACGGCGCTGCTCCTCTCATGTTCTTCGTCTCTCTTCCTCGTTCTCAACCATGGGGTTCTGATTCTTTCCCTCTTGCCTTAGCCACCGGAGCATCGCCCTATCTCACCTCCAGCTCTCTTCACGGCAGTCTAGGATTCTCGCTCGTAACAGTACAATTTGTTAACCTTTGTTTTAGGGTTTCACGATTACGTTTTAAATTTTCTTGATTATTACATGCGCGTTTTAATTCATATTTTTTTTATATTTACATGTAGTTGGAGCTTTGAGAGATGTACCTTGGCGTTTTGTTCTGTAAACTGAAGGAGAAGGAGGGTGAGTTGGCCGGCGGCCCTTCCTGGAGGCTAGGCGGAGAAGGAGCGTGACGATTGCGTTGGGCTTCTGGTATTCCTGTTGTGCTTTTGATTTGATGATTCGTTGATGATGATTTTGTTGTTCTTTATGTTTGATGATGATACTTTTTGAAAACTATTGTGGTTTGGATTTTTATTAATGTTCTTCCTCTGAATGCTTGAATATTGATTGTTTGATGATGATGAACTTGCTTATGAATCTTTGTTTTGGTTGATGATGAACAAATGCTCTGAGACCTGTTCTTGTTTTGATTTTTCACTTCTGGACCTCTTCCTCTTCTTTGGGTGCTGACTTTTGATGATGAGGGTATATTCTGAAAAAGAAAAACTAGCTATTGTTGTTGATTTGGTTGTTTTGATTTGAGTTGATGTTGAAAATGTATTCCGATTTTTTTTCTCCTTTGTTGAATATTGTTGATGAAATGGTTCTAAAAAGGGCTAGCTTGATGATTTTGTTGTTCTGAGGACTATGCTTCTTCCTCTTCCTCTCTCTTTTCACCGATGTTAATGATGATCACCTCTGAAACTTGTTTGTTATTGATGGCTGGATGATTTGTTGGTTTGATGTTAGCTTGTAGACTTGAGTTTGCAGTTATGCAGGTTTTAGTGTTTGTAAGCAGTTTTTACAAGTTTACAGTTTTTTGTTATTGTCACAGTTGGGGCTTTTGGTAAGCAGGCTGATGAGTTTTAAGCAGGTTTTGGACTTGCAGTTTTGCTTTTGAAGGCAAGCTATGCAGTTTAACAGGTTTTTGTTATTGTCACAGTTGGGGCTTTTGGTAAGCAGGCTGATGAGTTTTTTGGCAGGCTTTGGACTTGCAGTTTTTGCTTTTGAAGGCAGGCTATGCAGTTTTAAAGCAGGTTGTGGACTTGCAGTTTTACTTTTGAAGGCAGGCTATGCAGTTTAACAGGTTTTCTTTTTTGCTGTAGTTTGAGATGCAGGTTTTTCAACTTGCAGTATTGGTGACTGCAGTTTGGGTTTTTTGGTAAGGCAGACTACACATTTGCTTGTTATTGTGTTTTCAAAACAGGTTTTTTCAATTTTTGCCCCTTGTCTTGTGCTGGACTGTTAGACTGTTATATATTTTCTTTTGTTCCTCCTACTGCCTTTTACAGCCTGCCAAAACTGCAAAACCCCCACTTCACTCTCTTTCTCTCTCCATAAAAGCACTTTCTTGCTTAATATATTTTATTATGAAAAGCTTGTTGGGCCAGAAAATGATGATGAAATTGACAAGCCTGCTTGCTTGTAACTTGGTTCATCTCCTGCATTGTTGTACTTGTTTCCATATTTCCTGCATTGTACTTTCTCGGACAGCTTTGTGTACTTTCTTGGACAGCTTTGTGTACTTGCTGTGACAGTTTTGCAACTTAGTTTGCCTTGCCTTGCTGCCTTATATCTTTGCATTTTGAAATAATTGTATGCTTGCAAATTAATTTTTACTTTTCTCTTTGTGAACCAAGAAGAGAAATCTTCTTGTGATTTGCAAAGAGAACAAGTAAAAACATGATGAATCCAATAGCATTCTAATTCCGGCCAACAAGCTTTAATGATGATTTTTTATTTATCTGCTTAAAAATGATTTTCAGTTAATTGCACTGATTTCTTTTTCTTCTATCTTTTGCAGGTAAGTACCACTCGGATGATAAAGGAAGCAGTAGAAGTAGAAGTCAAAGATCTCGAGAGATTTAGGCTTAGATTTATTATATCTTTTTTCATTTATTGTAAACAAATATTATTGTAAACACTGTAAATTGTAAATTTACAATATTCGAATAAAATTTGTAACAACATTTGAAATAAATAAATAAATAAGTCTTTGTCAAATAAGAACTTTCTACTGTCAAATATTCCATTCTTTCCCTTGTATTGTCTATTTAATTATTTAAGTCTCTTAAATTAAAACAACTGGAAATGCCTCCCAATAACTTTAATCCAGATGAAATAAATAATCAACAAACTTTGCCGTCTCGCAACCTTGCATTAATCATAATACGCCTGGTATTCCAATTAACATATGCGTTGTACAGTTAAACAAACACGCACTCCATAAACCTTTCACTCCACTGATCAAACCAATGCCTCAAAGTTCCAAACAAAAGTCTCATCTTCTATCCCAGATAACTGGATTTTGAGAAACAACCAGTAATCTTGAACAAATGTAAAAATAATGTAACAGTCAACAAAATTATTGTGGATTTAATTTCTTCTGAGAAATGCGAGCGCGAACCCTAATCTTGGATTACTGCCAAAGAAAGATCTGTCTGATCGATTCTTGAGTCAATCTCAACAAAATCAGTGGAAACCCTAATTCTGGATTTACTGCCAAAGAAAGATCTGTCTGATCGATTCTTGAGCCAATTTCAAAAAAATCAGTGGAAACCCTAATTCTGGATTTACTGTTAAAGAAAAGTCTGTTTGACCGATTCTCGAGCCAATCTGAAAAATCAGAGAAAACCCTGAGGTTGTGATTTCTTGTGAAAAAGGAAGGGCAAATTTTGGGGTACAACAGTTGCCCCTATTCAATCTTCTTGAACCTGAAGAGTTAGATTGGCAAGTTTGCCTTTCGCGACTCGAAGGTAAAAGATGATTGGACACTAAAGTGCCCAAAAATTTGCACTCGTCAAAGCATAGTTGAGGGAATGGGCTTAAAGATTCCATTTGGAGATGTGACAAAATCTTGCCGGAGATGGTCTTAAAGATGCCATCCAAGAATGTTTGTTGTAGGTGAGTGGGTGAGTATTAGAAAGGTATCCATGTTTGGAACGTCTCTGAGCTAGGGGTCTGAATAAGCAATAGATTGACATCCATGTTGGGAAGCATCCATAAATTTTTTTCAAAAGTTGAGTCTGAACAAGTGATAGATTAACATCCGTGTTTGGAGAATCCGTAAACTGTTTTCAGAAGTTGAGGTTGAATAATGATCAGTCCGTGTAAAATTGCATCTGGAATTGAGAAGGAACCGTTGTAGGGTTGCCTGATGATGGTCAAGTAGATAGTTGTCTCGACTTGTTACAGGTGTTAATCTGGAACTTAAAAAAAGCTGTTGTTGACCTTTTGCTGAAAAAGATAACTTGTTAGTTGAAACACAAAGTCATGCTGTATGATGCAATGTATGTGTTATATGAATGTAATGAATGCACATGTAAGCTGATCAACCGTCTTACTGAGGAGGATAAATCCTGGATGGCTGGCGGTACTAAAATCTTTGGCCGCTGTCGGGGAAAATAAATCCTTGACTGCCGCTGGGGATTGAAAATCCTTTGATCATCGACAATGAGAAGTCCTGGGACCACTGTTGGGGAAATCAGGAGTTTGGGTTATATGCCAATTTACTGGGGATTCCTTCTTTGAGGAGATCTTCACCGGGGAATATCTGAAAAACTCTGTGAGGAATTGAGAAGGAGAGTCTTCATTCTGCTTGGGGAATAAGAATTCTGTGGGGAATAGCCATACTGTTGAAAAGTAGATATCCTATTGGAGAGTAAAACTCAGGATTCCGGAAAAAGCTTATTCCTGTTTGGAAGAAGTTCAGGTTTAGGTTATACGCCACTTTGAGAATGAGAATCTTCATTCTGTCGGGAATATCAAGAGGTTGGGTGTATACCAATCTACTGGGGAAGCGAGAGATGAGAAGCTTCATTCAGGCGTTGGGTCAGAAGGTTGGGTGTATACCAATTTACTGGGGAAGCCAAAATGAGAGTCTTCATTCAGGTCTTGGGTCAGAAGGTTGGGTGTATGCCAATCTACTGGAGTTTTAAGGATGAGAATCTTCATTCTGTTAACGGTATCAGGAGCTTGGGAGTATACCAATCTCTTGAGGTTTTAAGGATGAGACTCTTCATTCTTGAGAGAAACAGATTTTTAGGAGCTTCAGTTGTCTGTTATTCTGTTGGTGACTGTAACTTCCAATAAGTGATGAAGGAATCTTCGATGACTGTAACTTCCAACAGGTGATGAAGGAATTTTGATGACGACCGTAACTTCCAACAGGTGATGAAGGAAATTTTTAACGACTGTGAATTCCAACAGGTGATGAAGGAATTTTTGATGACGACCATAACTTCCAGCAGGTGATGAAGGAAATTTTTAACGACCGTGAATTCCAACAGGTGATGAAGAAATTTTTGATGACGACCGTAACTTCCAGCAGGTGATGAAGGAAATTTTTAACGACTGTGAATTCCAACAGGTGAATAAGGAATTTTTGATGACGACCGTAACTTCCAGCAGGTGATGAAGGAAATTTTTAACGACCGTGAATTCCAATAGGTGATGAAGGAATTTTTGATGACGACCATAACTTCCAGCAGGTGATGAAGGAAATTTTTAACGACCGTGAATTCCAACAGGTGATGAAGGAATTTTTGATGACGACCGTAAATTCCAGCAGGTGATGAAGGAAATTTTTAACGACCGTGAATTCCAACAGGTGATGAAGGAATTTTTGATGACGACCGTAAATTCCAACAGGTGATGAAGGAATTTTTGATGACGACCGTAACTTCCAACAGGTGATGAAGGAAATTTTTAACGACCGATCAATTTGAAATATAATTTGTTTTGGAGAATAAATCCTTGACAAATGTTGGGGAAATAAACCCATGACTGCTGTTCTTCTTAGAGAGGTAATAAACTTCTCGAGGACGCTTGAACTTCTTTTCAGAAAGATTTCGGAGAGGTTCATCACTGCCCCTAGTATCATATGCTTGTGGCACTTCCAGGAAGCTTGGACTGCTCGTAACCCTTTGATGAGATTGGTGTTTTAAATGCCCCAAGTGATGGTGACAGAGATTTGCCCCAGTTTAATCTGCAATTGAGAGATTTCTTGAAATCTTGACTGGACTGCTCCAAGTTTAATGGGCTTTGAAAGATTTGTTGAAATCTTGACTGGACTGCCCCAGGTTTACTGGATTTTGAAAGATTTGTTGAAATCTTGACTAGACTGCCCCAAATTTGCTGGATAATACCAAACCAAGTCCCCTTCTTGTTGATAGGAGATTTTTGTAATGGAAGTGTCATCTCACTTGAAGTGATTTTATTCACTGAAAGAGCTTTCGTTCCTCCGAACATTCATTGTTGTGAATTTCTTTGCTGTCAAACAAATAAACATGTGGAAACAATGATATTCAAATAACGCAAAGTTTATGCTTGTCTCGAAGTTTTGAAAAATGTGTTTTTTAGCAGAAAACTTTTTATATGACAAATTCAACACAAGATTTAGAGCAAGCCTTACAGGAGTTAGGATACCTTTTGTAACAGTATGATTTCGAACTAACCCATGCTTCAATTAGGACTTTTGAAGGGTTGTAACGTGGCTTGGTTCACGGTTTAAGAAACAAAGGATAAAGGCTCAAAGTAAATTTGTACCCACCCGCTCTTCATGATGTCCTTCAATCCTATACTCAGTTAATTGTGCGTCGAACTCTATTTGAGTTTGGAACAACGTTTTGGTGATGGTTCACACAAGTTGAATTTTATGGGAAGGCAGTCATCTTTGCAACATTTTTCATGTTGTTAAGGATTTATAACGACCTCTTTCTTTTGGTTTATTATCCCTAACTTTTGCTTGACTGTTCCTATTTTTGAGGTTACAGTCAGCGGCATGCCCCAACTTTTTAAAGCCTTCTTTGTAGGTTTTGGCTCAGTGGGCTTTTCTCTTTTGAGACATAATGACTGCCTATGAGATAAAGAACCATCACTGTCTTTTGGTTCCAAAGGAATGTTTTTGATGTCATTCGTTGTATTACGAATTGAGAGTTTGCGACTTCAATGCGCATCTTTTGAATTAACTGGGAGACTACCCTGCCCCAGGTTTAATCAAAGGCTTCAATTTGTGTTTAAAACAGAAAACTCCTACTTCTTTGGCTCGAAGGGGGTTGACTAGGGATTATCTTCCTTATAACTCTAGTGTTTAGGATTTGAAAGAAATGCATATACATCGTCAGCAAGGTCTGTTCAAAAGCATACTGTATGAGATTATGGCATTGTTTCGTCATCCTCCCTCTAAAGGCTTGTAACTTTTATCAAGAGTTAAATATCATAGAGAAAGTAGGAAGCATAATTCAAGAATAGTGAAAACGAATGGATGAATTCAAGACAAACATATGCAATGCATTAATGAAACAGAGTTTGACATCAACAGATAATTGTTTGAATAACAAAAGAAATTACAACTTGATAATTCAAATGAAACAAAAGTCACTTAGTTCAAACTTGTCATTTCAGGTGGAGAACCCTCAGCGGAAGATTTTCATCTCGCCATCCGGCATGAATTTCAGCACTCCATTGTCAATCAAGTCTTGGATCTTGTTTTTCAAAGCCCAACAGTCGTCGGTGTCATGTCCAGGACTATAGGAGTGGTATACAAAAAATGCGTCGGGGTGATAGCCAGGAGCAGAGGTATTGGGATTCCGAAGAGGATCCTTTAAAGCAAGCATATTGACCTCCAACAAGCGTTTCGATATTAGAGATGATGGTATGTCAGTCTCAGAGAAATGTCTTCCAAACATGTTTTTCTTACACCGATTACCCCGTTGACGCTGGCGAGGTTGTTGCTGGGCTTGTGACCCTGAAGCAAGTTGGGGAGCCTTTCCCTTGTCTTCTTGTCTCAAAGGGGGTTGAATGATGACTTGGTCTTCAGCCCTAGTTGTTTTCCCCACTTGGTTATCTTGAAGCAGTTTGTTGACGAGAACCCTGAGCTCTTCTTGTCTTTGAGCCAGGTCTTGAATGAGAGCCATCTGGCCCACCAGTTGTCCCATCATCTAGATCTTCATTGTTGCCAGCTCAATCTGTAGTTCTTCCAACTGATCATTCCTGACGCCGCCTGAATTCCCCAGGACCATGCCCCTTGTGAGGAGAGCTTTCACTTCTTCTTGCCCCTGGGACAGGTTCAAGAACATTTCTTGAAGCTGAGCGTTCTGAGCCTGGATGTCTTCGACGGTCCTTTCTAGAGCCATCTCTATTGAAATAAACAGTAGGAGAATAAGGAAACCTGAAAGAGAAAACTTGTCATGATACAATGCATGATATGTGGATGCATGTTTTCAAGAATCTCTCGGGGTAAACACAAGAAAATGTTAGAGGTTGAACTTTGATCGGCATCTTTGATTGGAGAACTTTGTATCGGTGGATGTCTTTCCACGAGAATCAAGCTCATCATGTCAAGTGGGTCATAGCCCCCGATTCAAGTTGTTGCACTTGATCTTTGACGTCGTTTATTTAGAGGAAAATCCTCTTGCCCTTTGGTAGATGTCTGGTTCAACGTGACCCTGCATCAAATGACCCTCGAGATCCTTGAAATGGTCATTGAAAATGCTATGGTATGATGTTATGATGTTATGTACAGGTATGCAAAAGTAATCAAGTGTATATACAGGTAATCATATTCACACAAAGCAAACAAGTCCTTAGGTTTAGGCTTGCATGGTGTGATCAGTGGGAAAGAGAACTGACTGTTTTTGGAATGCTGGTTCGCGTTTTGCGTTTGTTTTTGCAAAATTTCGTGGTAAGCAAGAGTCGCCACCGTCTTTTATTTTATCAAACTAGGAAAGGAAGAAAAGCACAGAAAAATTCCTTTTTCGAGATATTTCTCGGGTTCGGGAGGTAGATTATAGAAAGGGAAGGTGCTAGCACCCTTTCTATCTGTGGTTATCCACAGGCTCTTAGGTACTTGCTCATTATGTTTTCAAAAGTTTGCTTTTCTTTGTGTTTGTGGGTTTGAAAAGAGTTTTTGTTTGAAAGGAGTGTAAGTGCGAAAAGTTTTGTTTTGTTTTTAAAAGGAGCAAGTACTTAAGAACATCTACCTACTCAAAAAGGAATTAAACTGTACAAGTGTCCTTTAGACAATGCTATCCCACTATTGAGGAGTAGGTAGCATCGTCGTTGGACTTTTCGGGTCAATTCGATTAAGGGACGTGTGGTCACTAAAGCAATGTTAGGACGCCTTAGCGGTAACCCTAATGTCTTAGATCATTTTATCCAAGGCAACCGTTTCGAGGCAACTTATGATCTTTGGACAAGAGGGCGACCTCTAAAACTTCCTATACTCAATGACCACGTTCGAGGCAACCAAGTGAGGTGTGCCCTAGGAGTGGCATGTGCGAGTGTATTGTTTTTCAGTTATATTATCTTTGTAGATGTTATGGTGAGCTACTGTTGATTTTAGGTTAAAGTTGATCTTGTCATGCATTTCCTATTATTCAAACATCTAACAGTTAATGGTTGCGGAAATTAAATTGCGGAAAATAAATCTAAGCTATTACAAGGCGTCGGGTATTTACATCGCCAAAAACAAACCCTTAAAAATTAAATTGCGAAAAGTAAATAAAAGCGATAAATAAATCCTAATTTAAAACTATTACATCCTCGAAGCAATTACAATATTGAAATATGGATCAAAAATTAATCGCACGCGAGAAAATTAAATCAGAGTGTTTTTTAGGGTTTTGACCCTTTTTATTAAATAAAGCATATTTTTGTTACTTTTGAATTAAAAATTAATCTAAATTAATAATTGAATTAATTAATGAAAAGAAAATATTTTTGGGTTTTTATTTTAATTAAGGAAATAAAATAAGAATGATTAAAAATATTAAAAAACCTAATTCTAAATTAATTTTAATTTATTGCAAAAAATGTTAATGTTAAACCTATTTAAACTAAATAAATTAATTAATTGTTTATTTACAAAAATAAAATACTGAAATTAATAAAAATAATATTTTTGTGTTTTCTGATTTTATGAGAAAAATAAATTATTGGGTTAGTAATTAAAAATAACAAATAAATAATTATAAATAAAATAAGAAAATAATGAAGGAAATAAAAAAAGGCAAACTCAGGGGGGTGCTGGGCCCAATTTGGTGGTGAAAAGAGCATTTCTGAGGCCCAATACGTCCAAGCCTTGTTGGACTTTTGTGATTGTCCACATGTTCATTGACTTGAGACCATGGTAGTCTCCTATTCCAGGCCATTGGATCTGCTTTGTAGCCACGTAGCCTTTGAGATCTGGAGGTATATGGTACTCCCTGCTTGCTGAATCCACATGGAATAGCCTGAAATAAAATGATAACAAAGTTTTGGGGGACCTGGGATTCGAACCTAGGTCCCAATGGTATCACGCACTAACGCCTTGCCAGCTGAGCCATGTTGTTAACTTGTTAGTGGAATATATAACAAATATTATATGGTAAATACCTAATTATGCCTGGAAAAATAAAAAAAACGCGCAATCGATTCAAATGAACCAATCACGCCCAACCACGTCTTCGTCTTCTTTAAACGCCCTGGTTCATTTACCTGCGGATTTTGTTCCGCAGGAAGATTCGTAACATCTCTCAAAAATCCTTCCTAGGCCATGTAAATGCAAGCTAAGAGTGCCAATGCACTCGTCTCTCTCCCCTGAACTCATCCATGGCCATTATTAGTCCTGATTATGCCTGTATTAAGAATGCCCAAAAAACAAGAATACGAACCCTAGCTTTGAATCCAGGGCTATAAGTCACGAAAACAAAATCAAATATTGCATAATCAATGGAAATTGAATGGCAAGCATGATAGTGCAATCAAATTGGTAAAAAGATGCAAGGAGAATGATTTACGATTTCATGTGTAGAGGCATATTCGTGGAGACTTACAGTGAGTTTCAGAGGGTCTCAAGGCTTGATTTTGATTGATATATCTCCATTGGATGTCAAGGAAGAGGGTTGCGTTGTGATTTTTCTTTGAAAAGGCCTCCAAACCAGAATCTGATCTCCACTTTTTCAAGGTTTTTCACAAACTTGGTATGGCCGTTTCTGCAGAGCTTTGTGCGTGTTTTAGGTCTAGCTTGCTTGTGTGCATATAATGGAATATGTTTAGGTCAAAATATGGGCTATAATCCATGTGCATTGAAGATGGAATATTGGATTTGATCACCATTGATAAGCTTTCCAAAAATAGACCAAATCTGATTTTTTGTGCATAACCAAGCTTGATACAAATTTGATTTGGTTCATGATGGTATTTGAAAGTTGTACAAATAAAAAATTCTCATTCCATTAATTTTTGGATTTTATTTGAATTAATATAGATTTAAAATGAATTAAATCAATAAAAATTAAATAAAATAGAAAAATAAATGTTTGGTCATGAAATTAAAGATGTGACACGTGTGTGGTGTGATAAGACCAAATCAAGTGGAAAAAAGTGGGGCCTTTTGTCAAAAATTGGAGTTTTGAGGATAGTTGACTTTTGGCAAATTTGGAAAAATGCTCAACTTCAACAATGCATAACTTCTTCAATTTTGAACTTTTGGAGGTGTTCTTGGACTTTTTAGAATCATTGAGATGTCCTCTAATCAAACTTTTTGGTATCATCTCATTTTGATGTTCCATGCTCAAGTTATAAGCTTTGTCATAAAAGGTGTTTTTGTTGACTTTCAAAAATGACCTATAATGTCCAAATTTGTAACCTTTTGTGAGAGAATTTATTTATCTTGGGGTGTGAAGATGGATTGTAGGAAATTGCATCATCTTCAAAATGAGATTTGGATGGGTCATTTCTCATAAAGTATGAGAAAGTTATGCTTGGTCAAAGTTGAGTTGACTTTTCCTACAAAACCCTAATTTAGCAACTTTTGAATCTTGATGAATTTTGAGCAATCCTTGATGAATCATGATCAACCATTGATAAAATGATGAATTATCCTTCAAAATGAGAATTTTTACAAAAAATATTGAGGTTTGACTGTATTTGGGACACAGTTGACTTTTGCCCTAACACAATCGATTTTTGGGCTTTTTGAGCAATTGACTGACCAAACTTTCTCTGCAAGGCTTGAAATTTGACATGGATGAACTTAAGAACATATTAGGACATTGGGTAAGACTTGAGGTCATTTGGATGTGAGGACCTTGATGCAACACAAAACCCTAATTTTGAATTGACTGCCTTAGGATGTGATTTGACTGTCCAATCTTTGAGTCAACTTGAGCAACTTGAAGATTATTCTTGACATGTCTTGAGGAATATGGGTGGGAAAATTTTGGGGTGCAACAGTTGCCCCTATTCAATTTTCTTAAACCTGAGGATATAGATTGGCTTTTGAGCCTTTCGTGATCCGAAGGTGGAAGATAATTGAACACTAGAGTGCCCAAAAATTTGCACTCGCATGGTGTAGTATCAACATTGTGATGTCGGGAATGGGCTTACAGATGCCATTTGGAGATTGTTGGTAGAAGGATGGGATTACAGATGCCATCTGCAGGAGTGTCGATCGCATAAGAGATTCCTTAGCGAGAACTTGCATACCTGTTGTTGTAAAAGATTCTGCTAGGGAAGTCTAACCTTTGTTGAGATTTAGGAACTTGCTTGTACTACAACTGAGAGAATGCTTCAGCTGAGTTTTAAGAACCTGTCCATAATTCAATTGGAGGGAAACATCTTCATCAATATCTAGGAACTGTCTCGTGCTCAATGGAGTATATCGTTGAGGTTATAGAACTTGTCCACACTATGACGGAGGGAAACATCAAGATCTAGGAACTGACTCGTGCTCAATGGAGTATACCATTGAGGTTATAGTACTCGTCCATACTATGACATAGGGAAACATCTTCATCAAGATCCAGGAACTGTCTCGTGCTCAATGGAGTATACCGTTGAGGTTATATAACTCGTCCACACTATGACGGAGGAAAACATCAAGATCTAGGAACTGACTCGTGCTCCACGGAGTATACCACTAAGGTTATAGTACTCGTCCACACTATGACGTAGGGAAACATCTTCATCAAGATCTAGGAATTGTCTTGTTCTCAATGGAGTATACCGTTGAGGTTATATAACTCGTCCACACTATGACGGAGGAAAACATCAAGATCTAGGAACTGACTCGTGCTCAATGGAGTGTACCGTTGAGGTTATAGTACTCGTACATACTATAACGTAGGGAAACATCTTCATCAAGATCTAGGAACTGTCTCGTGCTCAATGGAGTATACCGTTGAGGTTATATAACTTGTCACACTATGACATAGGGAAACATCTTCATCAAGATCTAGGAACTGTCTCGTGCTCAATGGAGTATACCGTTAAGGTTATAGAACTTATCCACACTGTGACGGAGGAAAACATTAAGATCTAGGAACTGACTCGTGCTCAATGGAGTATACCGTTGAGGTTATAGTACTCGTCCACACTATGATGTAGAGAAACTATCGAGATTAAGAACCTTATCTGAAATTCAATTGAGAATAAATCAATTGAGATTTAAGAATTGGTCAGGTCTTTGACTAAGCTGGGGATTTGACTGCATCTTTCATGAAAGGTAAAGGTCAGTCATATGCAATGCATGATGTGGATCAGGCAATGATGTTCTCAAAATAAATGAGATTATGTTCGTATGATGCGTATATGCATGTATCATGATGTATGGAAATGTGATGTTTTAGCTGGGGAAAATAAATCCCAGAGATGCTGGAGAATAGAGTTGAGTTCTTCGTTTCCGCTGGGGATGATGAACAAAGACGATAAACCTGTAGGAGAGAAGAACTCCGTTGGGGGAATAAACTGATGAAGAGATTACTCCGAGGGGAATTACTCTGTGGGGGAGAGACGTTCTGCTGAATATTTTAACGATAACTCCACTGGGGATTCTGTTGATAAGCTCTGTTGGGGATTTTAATGATGAACTCCGCTGGGGATAGAAAGAATTTCACCGGGGATGATCTTTCAGTCGCAATTTACTGAGGATAACCCAGTTAGACTCTTGTGAGGATAACCTTCTGAATTTGGCTGGGGAGATTTATTTGCGCTCTGCAGGGGATAAGCTTCCAGAATCTACTGGGTAAGATGATTCAACTCTGGCGGCGAAGCCTTTTTTAGACTGCGCTGGGGAAATGACTCCGCTGGGGTATCTTGTATTCCGCCAGAGAACATTCTTATATTCTGTTGGGGAGTGTTAAGACTGTCGGGGGTATTATTATACTTGCTAGGGAATGTCTTTATACTCCACTGAGGACTATTAAGACCTTCTGGGGATACTCAACCTTTTCAGGGCTGATGATAAATTAACTCTTCTTGGGGAGAGTGTTGCTGATTCATTCATAGTTGCAAGTCTCAGTAGGGAGAGCTACCATTACTGTTTTACTCTGCGGAGAGTGATGGTATCTTGGTTATATTCTTCAGCTGAACCTACCTTGGTACCTTGGTGGACAGAGAAACTATACAGCTTGGACAATTCTTATTGCCCCATGTTTATGATATTACCCATAATTCGTCCTTTGTTTCGTATGTAAATATTTATGAGCAACAATTAATGTCAAATGCATATATCAAAAATGAACATTGGACTTTCTTTGCAAAACAAAATGGATAAAGGAAAAACAATTTGAAATTTGTCTGAAAATGAATTTGTATTAATTTTGAAGTTTGGCCTGTAAATAGGCTTTTTTGTATAAGAGGCTGATGTCTTAGTAAGAGGACGCCGCCGAACAAATAGAATTTATACAACTTGTGAAAAGAAAACAAAACAGCTATGTGAATAATCCTACTGGGTTCCAACTCTGCTATTGCCTTTATATCTTCAAGCATCTCATCACTTTGCTACTTAGTTGAAGATGAATCTGATTGATTAGTGTCGTCCGAGCTTGATAGTTGATACCGAATTTTGGATGCGAGGTGATCCAATGAGACATAGTGTTACACTTTAATCCCTAAATTTTGCCTGGACCACCCTTTCGGGTTTTCAGTCCATCGGGATACGCATTTTTGCCCAAGCTGCCTTTTCAGGTTTTCGACTTGCCGGGTGTACAGATTTTTTTCATTTTCATCCCTTATTTTTGCCTGAACCCTTTTGGTTCGCCGGGAAGCCCTTATTTTTGCCTAGGCCAGTCAACCTAGCGGGTCTTTGATTACGCGTAATATCTTTTCACTATGTCTGCATTGACGGGGTGAGGAAGGTCGTCACCATCCATGGTGGTTAGAATCATAGCTCCTCCTGAGAAGATGTTCTTAACCACAAATGGCCCTTCGTAAGTAGGGGTCCATTTTCCCCTGGGATCACCTTGAGGTAGAATAATGCGCTTGATTACCAGGTCCCTAACTTGATACTCTTGTCGTCTAACTTTCTTGTTAAATGCCTTGATCATCCGTTTTTGGTACATCTGACCATGACAAACAGCAGTAAGTCTTTTTTGGTCGATTAGATTCAGTTGATCAAGTCGGGTCTGAATCCAGTCATCTTCGCTCAAACCTGCATCCTTCATGATCCGGAGAGAGGGTATCTGAACTTCGATGGGCAAGACTGCCTCCATGCCATAAACCAAGGAATATGGTGTTGCCCCTGTTGACGTCCGTGCTGAGGTACGGTACCCGTGAAGAGCAAATGGTAACATCTCGTGCCAGTCTTTGTATGTCACTGTCATCTTCTGCACAATCTTCTTAATGTTCTTATTTTCCGCTTCTACAACCCCATTCATCTTCGGCCGGTAGGGAGAAGAGTTGTGTTGTTGTATCTTGAATTGCTCACAGAGCTCAGTGATCATCTTGTTATTAAGATTGATACCATTGTCCGTAATGATCCTCTCTGGTACACCGTATCGACAGATCAGATTATGCCGAATGAACTGTGCCACGACGTTCTTGGTTACGGTAGCAAAAGAAGCCGCTTCAACCTATTTCGTAAAGTAATCAATCACTACCAGGATGAAATGATGCTTGTTAGATGCCGTAGGTCTGATCTCGCCGATCATATCAATGCCCCACATTGCAAAAGGCTAAGGTGCTGTCAGAACATTCAGAGGAACTGGAGGTATGTGTACCTTATCAGCATAGACCTGGCACTTGTGACATGTCCGAGAATGCTGATAACAGTCAGCTTCCATTGTGGACCAGTAATATCCTGCCCGAAGGATTTTCTTTGCCATGGTATGTCCACTGGAATGGGTTCCGAAAGTACCTTCATGCAGCTCTGCCATGATCCTTTCTGCTTCAATCTTATTCACACAACGCAGTAAGGTCGAATCATGGTTACGTTTGTAAAGAATTCCATTGCTGATGAAGAACTTTGCCGCGAACCTCCTCAGAAACTTCTTGTCATTAATAGATGCACCCTCGGGGTATTCTTGAGCTTCAAGGTACCTCTTCACCTCATGATACCAGGGCTTTTCTGTTACCTCTTCAGTCTCAATATCACAGCAATGTGCAGGTTCGTCCAATTTTTCAATAATGATCCGGGGAGCCTCGTTGTCCTAATTGACTTTGAACATAGAAGACATTGTAGCTAGCGCGTCCGCCAACTGATTCTCCTCTCTTGGGAAGTTTTCAAAGGTTATCTCCTCAAAATGGGGAAGCAGTGTCAATACATACTCCTTGTAAGGAATAAGATTTGGGTGTTTCGTATCCCACTTGCCTTTGATCTGACTGATCACGAGAGCGGAATCTCCGAAGACACTTAGAAACTTAATCCTTAGGTCAATTGCAGCTCAAAGACCCATTATGCACGCTTCATACTCCGCCATATTGTTAGTGCAGTTGAAACATAGTCGGGCGGTGAACGGAGTATGAGAGCCTTTAGGGGGTTGATCACAGCGCCAATGCCGTTACCCAAAGCGTTTGAAGCTCCATCAAAGTACATAGACCATCAGGATCCTTCCTCAAGTCCTTCATCCGGTCCAGGTGTCTCACAATCAGTCACTACCATGATATTCTCGTCTGGAAATTCAAAGTTCATAGACTGGTAATCATCCACTGCCTCATGTGCCAAATGGTCTGCCAATACACTTCCCTTGATTGCTTTTTGAGTCGTGTACTGGATGTCATACTCAGTCAAGATCATCTGCCATCTTGCTATTCTTCCGGATAAGGCAGGCTTTTCGAAGATATACTTGATTGGATCCATTTTTGAAATCAGCAGAGTAGTGTGAGTCAGCATATACTGTCTTAGCCAGCAAGCAGCCCATGCCAAAGCGCAACAAGTTTTCTCAAGCAGTGAGTATCGGGTCTCACAGTTGGTAAACTTTTTGATAAGGTAATAAATAGCATGCTCTTTTCGGCCAGACTCGTCATGCTGCCCCAGCACACACCCCATTAAGTTGTCAAGTACTTTCAAGTATAAAATCAAAGGTCTCCCTTCAACTGGTGGCATTAGAATGGGTGGCTCCTGGAGATACTCTTTGATCCTTTCGAAAGCAGCCTGGCATTTATCGTTCCAGTGTACCACTTAATCTTTCTTCAGTAACTTGAAGATTGGTTCACAAGTAGCAGTTAGGTGCGAGATGAATCGGGCAATGTAGTTCAGTCGTCCTAGAAAGCCTCTGACCTCCTTCTCTGTCTTGGGAGCTGGCATCTCTTGTATGGCTTTCACTTTGGCAGGGTCAACTTGAATACCTTTGTCACTCACGACGAAACCCAGTAGCTTACCAGATCTTACCCCGAAGGTGCACTTGTTTGGGTTCAATCTCAGCTTGTACAACTTCAACCTGTCAAACAGCTTCTGTAGATGGTCAAGGTGTTCTTCCTCAGTCTGGGACCTTGCAATCATATCGTCGACGTATACTTCAATCTCATGATGGATCATGTCATGAAACAAAGCAACCATGGCACGCTGATATGTTGCCCCAGCATTCTTCAATCCAAAAGGCATGACCTTGTAACAAAAGGTGCCCCAATGAGTAACAAAGGTCGTCTTCTCCATGTCTTCGGGAGCCATTTTTATCTGATTATAACCGGAGAATCCGTCCATGAAGGAGAATACCTTGTGCTGAGCATTATTGTAAACCAGAACGTCGATGTGAGGTAGAGGGAAGTCAGCCTTAGGGCTAGCCCTGTTCAGATCCCTGTAGTCAACACACATTCGGACCTTACCATCCTTATTTGGTACCGGAACCACATTGGCAACCCACTGAGGGTAAGAAGTCACTGCTAGAAAACCGGCGTCAAACTGTTTCATAACTTCAGCCTTGATTTTCTCGGACATCTCTGGGTGCATTCGGCGAACCTTCTGTTTTATGGGAGGACAGTCTTCCTTGGTAGGAAGGCGATGAACCACAATGTCAGTATTCAACCCAGGCATATCTTCGTAAGACCAGGCAAAGATCTCAACATAGTCATGCAACATCTGAATCAACCGCTGCTTCAAACTACGCTCTAGATTTGCACTGATATTGACTTCCTTTTTGTCTGTCTCAGTACCCAGATTCACTGTTTCCACTGGCTCTTCGTGTGGCTGAATGGCTCTCTCTTCCTGGAGTAGCAGTCTTGCAAGTTCGCCCGGCACTTCGCAATCATCTTCACCTTCGTCTTCGGCTAAGTTGATCAGATTTTCGAAGTCATAACTGGCAGTAGCAGAGTTGTTACCAGTGAGATCTAGAGTGGATTGAGACCTGTATATGTGAGTGTGTGTAAAATAGCTGTTTTGCAATATATAATAAAAAACAAGGAGCGCAAAATTTGAAATGCAAGAAACGTCCAATGCTTTTATTAATGATATATGAAAATGACACACAAAAGCCCTCACAAATGAAGCCACGATGCCCCAGGTAAGACACCGGGCCATAAAGTTTCAAAACATTGTCTGTTTCAAATTCAAAACAAAGAGTTCATTACTGGGTAACAAAAGTAATAGGGATGAAATCCTTTGTTGTCCAGTTGCTTGGTCCACCGTTGGTCGTAGGATAGATCCAGCTGTCGAATTCAGATTCCTCCATATCGTCTTCAATGGAATTTACTCCCGAGTTGCTGATGAACACGGGAGGTCTTCCAATCCTCGCACTTCGAACAACCCTTTGAGCTTCTGCAGTGAAACCCAAACCAAACTTGTTAGTCTTCTGAGTAAAATCAGGGAGTCGTCCCTAATTTTCACACTCACCCTTCTCAATAACAGCCCGGACATCCTTTAAGGAAGCCATCTTCATAGGAGAATCTTCAACCACAGTCTCAGCTGATGCTAGTGTCTGAGGAACCTCTTCAAAGTGCTAAAATGGGGTCTCAATGAACTCCCCATCCATCTCTACGTATCGGAACGAGTTGAGGTGGATGACCATATACTCTTCCTCCCCTTGTACTGTCACAATTTTCCCTCTGACTGGGTATTTCACCTTCTGGTGGAGCGTTGAAGTCACAGCTCCAGCTTTGTGGATCCATGGACAACCCAGCAAACAAGAATAGGATGGCCGAATGTCCATCACGTAGAATGTAGAATTGAAGACCTGGGAACCAACTTTAATTGGAATATCAACCTCACCATGTACCATCCTTTTAGACCCGTCAAAGGCCCTGACAACGATGTTACTTGGCTTTAGCTCCAACCCTTTGCAATCCAACCGGTCTAGAGCTTTCTTGGGCAAGACGTTCAGCGAGGAACCAGTATCAACCAATACATTTGCAAGAGTAGTGCCCCTACATTCAATGGAGACATGCAGGGCGTCGTTATGGTTCTTCCCTTTAGCAGTCAAATCAGCGTCGGAGAAACCCAAACCATTATTAGCGGTTAAATTGGCCATACAATCGGTAAACTGATCAGCTGATGTCTCTTGTGGCACGTGGGCAGTTTTCAGGAAGGTAATCAGAGCCTTAGCATGGGCCTATGAACACAACAACAGTGACAACATAGAAATCTTGGATGGGGTTTTTCCCAGCTGCTCAACTACGTTGTAATCACTCTTCTTAATAATCTTCAGAATCTCTTCCATCTCTTGTTTGGAAGCTTCAACAGTAATAGTCTTCGGTGCCTCCGTCTGGGCAGGCACATCAGTGGTGATCCCTTTGCCCCGAGCATTAGATGACTCAGCGACAGGGGTAGGACTAAGAACTTGATCAGTAATGGCAGTAGGTACACTTGCAGGTGAAATGACAATAGGTCTTCGGACAGTTGGTGGAGCAATATCAGGTGAGAAAAGTCTGCCGCTGCGGGTGACTTTAGCAGGTCCAGTAATGTTGCTGACTCCGTTATCAGCATCCAACTCTTGCTTAACTCCTAGAACATAAACATCTGACCCATAGTGCCAAGGGACAAATTTGTCAGAGGTGTAGGGGATGGGCCCCAGAACAGTGATGATTACAGGTGCGATCTTCAGAACAGATGTAATTCTAACAGGCTTCCTCGAGGGAGCCTTGGAAGAATTGTCGAAAATGGTAATAATGCGAACTTCTTCAGTAGGAATGAAAGGAACAACAATCTTCTCAAACAGGATCTCCTTATTATCCATCAGGTTCTAGATACCTGACTTCAGAAATGGGCAACCAATAGGTAAAACAGAACACATATGGCAACCTTCGCCACAGCCCAGAAATAAACCGACTAGCAACAGGTTCTTCTTGACAGTCATCAGAGGGGTAGCAATATCATCCACGGAAACTACAAACAAGTCCTCTTCTAGAGCATTCACTCCATGCTTGGGCATGAGAGAAGTCACAACATTAGGCCTTTCGGGCGCCTAAAAATCAATCTCCTTTGTATCAATTAGGTCTTGCACCCTGTTCCTCAAAACCTAACAATCATCTGTATTATTCCACGGGCTATCAGAGTGAAAAGCGCAGCGGGCATTAGGGTTGTACTTTGGTGATGTGGTACTTGGATTCTTCGGAGCTTCTTTTAGAGTCACCAGATTGGTCTTCAGCAACTGTGGCAGAATCTGAGACAAAGTCATGCTGAGACGAGTGAATTGCCTTCGAGGTCTCTTGTCCTTTTGCTGATTGTGATGCTGAGGGGCACCAACAGGTTTTGAAATAACAACCGCATTGACAACTTGGCGGTGTTCAGGTCTATTCTGTCTTCTCGAACTGCAGATGGCACTAGACTCTTTCTTAAACGGCTTCTTCTCAGTGCTCGATGAGGCACCCTTCTGTATCTTCCCAGCCTTAATACCAGCTTCAATCCTTTCACCGGTCAAAATAAGATCTGTAAACCCAGCTGAAGAACTTCCAATCAGATGATTAAAGAACGAACCAAACAGGGTCCCCAGAAACATGTCAACAAGTTCACGATCAGCCAAAGGTGGTTGCACCCTTCTGGCAAGGTCTCTCCATTTCTGAGCATATTATTTGAATCCTTCACCTGTTCCTATTGACATACCCTGGAGTTGGGTACGCGTAGGAGCGAGGTCGGAGTTGTACTGATACTGCCTATAGAATGCAGTAGCCAAATCTTCCCAGCTACGGATACTGGCTCCGTCCAACTGATAGAACCACTCGAGCTGAGTCCCTGAGAGACTGTCTTGAACGAAATGGATCCACAAGTTCTTATCAGCAGTGTAAGGCTGGATCTTCCTCACATATGACCGGAGGTGCAGCTTTGGACAGGAAGCTACGTCATACTTGGCAAAGGCAGGTGCCTTGAATTTGTGGGGAATCACCACCCCAGACGATAGACCTAGATCTCCGAAATCCAGACCGGGCACCTTTTGTATTTCCATAACGCTCAAACGGTCTTCTAGCTGTTTGTACTTATCCTCAGCAGGAGGATACTGTTCTTCATCATAGTCTGTCTCGTTGTCGGAGACCATAGGGCTAGGAGCCCTCCTTTCTTGTGGACTATCTTTCCCTCCAGATGAGGTGGTCAGATCAACTTCATTCTGCAGCCCATTTCCAAACCTGTGCCCAGTATTGAACATGATGGTCTTCTTCTTTTCTTTTAGAATCAAGGTCTTCAGGTCCTGCTGACCCTTAGCTAGATTCATGAACAACTCTTGAAACTGGGCATTCTGGGCCTGGAGGGCCTTGATAGCTTGCTCAGTTGAAGGTTTAGCCGACATGGTGATTTATGAAATAAACAGCGAAGAAGATAAGAGACCTATAATGGGGTACCTGTTTATGAGATGCATGGGATGAAATGCGTATGATTTATGATTTCAAAGACAATCGAGATTCAAATTTGTAAACAAGAAAGGAAACACACTTTATTAGATTTAAACTTCAAAATTTAAATTTTTCAACAAATTGCCCTTAGGCGTTACAAGAATGGAAATACTAAGAAGTAAACAAAAACTGTAAAGAAATCATCCAAGGTCCATCAACACTCCCATGGTCTCTTCTTCTCAGTGCGAATATAATCATTCAGAATATGCTCATTCTCCAGTTGCCTAGTCAGCTTCTGGATCTTCTGCTCCTGTTCATTGAACCTCTCTCGGTAGGAATCTTGTTCATCCCTCAACTGCATCCAAGACCTCTTCAGCGTCCCAATATCAGTGGGCATACAAGGGTGGAGAATAGTTGGGGGAACCCCCTCCTCATTAGCAACTTCAAGAGTAACAGGCCTGACAGCTTCATATGGCATACCTAGCTTCTGGGCACGGACGCGGACCCATCTGAGATATGGCTCCATTGGCAGAGAAGTCTTTGGTCCTAACTCATGTGGGTCAGATTGGTGACCTCTGACCCAAGCCCTTATGAATCTACGACGCAGCTCATCGCTATCTCCCTGAAAATCAAAGATGATATGAGGCATCAACATCTCATGAGGCCCTTCTCTTCTGGCTCTTCCAAACTGACGGAGAGCTAAACATGGGTTGTAAGAAATCCCTCCATGGAGTCCGATCAATGGAACATTAGGATACTCTCCACAACGGTCAATGATAGTCACCTCATCCATTCCTTTAAGAGTCCAGATAATGTCATCATCAGAAAGAGACATCACCCTATAAGCCCAGCCTATTCCTTCTTTGTTTTTCAGCACGGACTTAGGGAGGTGCGAAATAAACCACCTCCACAATAAAGGAACACAACACATCAAAGTTCCCCGCTTTTGGGCAGTACGAGCATAGAGCTGATGAAGCATATCACCCAAGAGAGTGGGTACCAGATTCTGAGAGATGAAGATATTTATGGCATTAATATCAACAAAAGTGTCAGGATTCGGAAACAATACCAGACCATAAATCAAGAGAGCCAGAATGTCCTCGTACGCCTTAAAGTCTAAGCTGTCCCAGAAGTAATTAGCTTTGTCAACCAAAAACTTAGTCAGAAAACCCTTAGCTCCACTTCTAGTCTCCCAGTTAGCCATTACCTCCTCCTTAGTCAAGTGAAGGGCTGCAGCAATTTCTTCGGGCTTAAGAGTCTTTTCCCAACCAGTAAACGGAGTCTGTTCCAAAATAGAGATACCGAGCAGCTCAGAGAACACTTCTAGGGTAGGAACTAGCTGGAAGTCTTGAAAGGTGAAGCAATGTTATAGCGAATCATAAAACTGGACCAGGACACTCATCATTTGTTCGTCCAACTTTGAAGTGACCAAACTGAGAAGAGAACCATGCCTTCTGATGAAGGAAGTAGTGTCTAGAATCCTGACAACCAACTCTTTAAGCAAGGTAGGGACTTGGACAAAGTTGATCGGGATAGTATTCCTACGCATGGGCATCATGATGACCTACAAAACAGAGCAAAGATGAAACCCTCTTGTCCTTGAAATAGGTTAGTCCTTATGCAAAATGTATGCAATGTTATGATGTTATGATGTCATGGTAAAGGCACACCACAAGTATCCACAAAAGGCAAACATGGTAAAGGCACACAAGTCACACAAAAGAGCCCTTAGATTTCAGGCTGGCATGGAGCTTAAGTACTACCCTCTTTTAGTTTAGTTGGTTAAGACCTGTTCTAAAAAAGTAACCGGGTTCTAGAGGATCTCAATATCATTGACTACCCTCAATCGGTCATAATTCCAGTTTAGCAACCTTTTCTTGCGGCCGGAATCATCGTGAGAGTTTAGTCTCAATGAGTGTAGCATACTGCTACTGTTATATGGCCAAGTTGGTCAATTTAAGGTTCTAAGGTCAGTTAGTGCTTAATGACTCCTTAGAAGACCCATATTCTCCTCGTTCCAACACAAGGGATATCGGTACAGACCAAGGTGCCACACCAACGTAGCTACTGCTTCATCCGTATCAGTCTACGCCGTACAGATCCCTTACAGTTTATTGCTACTTACCTAAAGGGTATCCCCAGATCCGGGTTAGGATCTATAGAACTCCGATACATGCCTACAAGCATACAAAGCATACAATTGAAAACATAATGATCTAATCCTAAGGTACACCTCACTTATAAATATCCCCAGCAGAGTCGCCAGTTCTGTGATCGGTGGGAAAGAGAACTGACTGTTTTTGGAATGCTGGTTCGCGTTTTGCGTTTGTTTTTGCAAAATGTCGCGGTAAGCAAGAGTCGCCACTGTCTTTTATATCCAACTAGGAAAGGAAAAAAAGCACAGAAAAATTCCTTTTTCGAGATATTTCTCAGGTTCGGGAGGTAGATTATAGAAAGGGAAGGTGCTAGCACCCTTTCTATCTGTGGTTATCCACGGGCTCTTAGGTACTTGCTCATTATGTTTTCAAAAATTTGCTTTTCTTTGTGTTTGTGGGTTTGAAAAGAGTTTTTATTTGAAAGGAGTGTAAGTGCGAAAAGTTTTGTTTTGTTTTTAAAAGGAGCAAGTACTTAAGAACATCTACCTACTCAAAAAGGAATTAAACTGTACAAGTGTCCTTTAGACAATGCTATCCCACTATTGAGGAGTAGGTAGCATCGTTGTTGGAGTTTTCGGGTCAATTCGATTAAGGGACGTGTGGTCACTAAAGCAATGTTAGGACGCCTTAGCGGTAACCCTAATGTCTTAGATCATTTTATCCGAGGCAACCGTTTCGAGGCAACTTATGATCTTTGGACAAGAGGGCGACCTCTAAAACTTCCTATACTCAATGACCACGTTCGAGGCAACCAAGTGAGGTGTGCCCTAGGAGTGGCATGTGCGAGTGTATTGTTTTTCAGTTATATTATCTTTGTACATGTTATGGTGAGCTACTGTTGATTTTAGGTTAAAGTTGATCTTGTCATGCATTGTCTATTATTCAGACATCTAAAAGTTAATGGTTGCGGAAATTAAATTGCGGAAAATAAATCTAAGCTATTACAAGGCGTCGGGTATTTACATCGCCAAAAACAAACCCTTAAAAATTAAATTGTGAAAAGTAAATAAAAGCGATAAATAAATCCCAACTTAAAACTATTACATCCTCGAAGCAATTACAATATTGAAATATGGATCAAAAATTAATCGCGCGCGAGAAAATTAAATCGGAGTGTTTTTTAGGGTTTTGACCCTTTTTATTAAATAAAGCATATTTTTGTTACTTTTGAATTAAAAATTAATCTAAATTAATAATTGAATTAATCAATGAAAAGAAAATATTTTTGGGTTTTTATTTTAATTAAGGAAATAAAATAAGAATGATTAAAAATATTAAAAAACCTAATTCAAAATTAATTTTAATTTATTGCAAAAACTGTTAATGTTAAACCTATTTAAACTAAATAAATTAATTAATTGTTTTTTTACAAAAATAAAATACTGAAATTAATAAAAATAATATTTTTGTGTTTTCTGATTTTATGAGAAAAATAAATTATTGGGTTAGCAATTAAAAATAACAAATAAATAATTATAAATAAAATAAGAAAATAATGAAGGAAATAAAAAAAGGTAAACTCAAGGGGGTGCTGGGCCCAATTTGGTGGTGAAAAGAGCATTTCTGAGTCCCAATACGTCTAGGCCTTGTTGGACTTTTGTGATTGTCCACATGTTCATTGACTTGAGACCATGGTAGTCTCCTATTCCAGGCCATTGGATCTGCTTTGTAGCCACGTAGCCTTTGAGATCTGGAGGTATATGGTAGTCCCTGCTTGCTGAATCCACATGGAATAGCCTGAAATAAAATGATAACAAAGTTTTAGGGGACCTGGGATTCGAACCCAGGTCCCAATGGTATCACGCACTAACGCCTTGCCAGCTGAGCCATGTTGTTAACTTGTTAGTGGAATATATAACAAATATTATATGGTAAACAACTAATTATGCCTGGCAAAATAAAAAAACGTGCAATTGATTCAAATGAACCAATCACGCCCAGCCACGTCTTCGTCTTCTTCAAACGCCCTGGTTCATTTACTTGCGGATTTTGTTCCGTAGGAAGATTCGTAGCATCTCTCAAAAATCCTTCTTAGGCCATGTAAATGCAAGCTAAGAGTGCCAATGCACTCGTCTCTCTCCCCTGAACTCATCCATGGCCATTATTGGTCCTGATTATGCCTGTATCAAGAATTCCCAAAAAATAAGAATACGAACCCTAGCTTTGAATCCAGGGCTATAAGTAACGAAAACAAAATCAAATATTGCAGAATCAATGGAAATTGAATGGCAAGCATGATAGTGCAATCAAATTGGCAAAAAGATGCAAGGAGAATAATTTACGATTTCATGTGCAGAGGCATATTCGTGGAGACTTAAAGTGAGTTTCAGAGGGTCTCAAGGCTTGATTTTGATTGGTATAGCTCCACTGGATGTCAAGGAAGAGGGTTGCGTTGTGATTTTGCTTTGAAAAGGCCTCCAAACCAGAATATGATCTCCACTTTTTCAAGGTTTTTCACAAACTTGGTATGGCCGTTTCTGCAGAGCTTTGTGCGTGTTTTAGGTCTAGCTTGCTTGTGTGCATATAATGGAATATGTTTAGGTCAAAATATGGGCTATAATCCAAGTGCATTGAAGATGGAATATTGGATTTGATCACCATTGATAAGCTTTCCAAAAATAGGCCAAATCTGATTTTTTGTGCATAACCAAGCTTGATACGAATTTGATTTGGTTCATTATGGTATTTGAAAGTTGTACAAATCAAAAAATCTCATTCCATTAATTTTTGGATTTTATTTGAATTAATATAGATTTAAAATGAATTAAATCAATAAAAATTAAATAAAATAGAAAAATAAATGTTTGGTCATGAAATTAAATATGGGACACGTGTGTGGTGTGATAAGACCAAATCAAGTGGAAAAAAGTGGGCCCTTTTGTCAAAAATTGGAGTTTTGAGGATAGTTGACTTTTGGCAAATTTGAAAAAATGCCCAACTTCAACAATGCATAACTTCTTCAATTTTGAACTTTTGGAGGTGTTCTTGGACTTTTTAGAAACATTGAGATGTCCTATAATCAACCCTTTTGGTATCATATCATTTTGATTTTCCATTCTCAAGTTATAAGCTTTGGCATAAAAGGTATTTTTGTTGACTTTCAAAAATGACCTATAATGTCCAAATTTGTAACTTTTTGTGAGAGAATTTCTTGATCTTGGGGTGTGAAGATGGATTGTAGGAAATTGAATCATATTAAAAATGAGATTTGTATGGGTCATTTATCATAAAGTATGAGAAAGTTATGCTTGTTCAAAGTTGAGTTGACTTTTCCTACAAAACCCTAATTTAGCAACTTTTGAATCTTGATGAATTTTGAGCAATCCTTGATGAATCATGATCAACCCTTGATCAAATGATTAATTATCCTTCAAAATGAGAATGTTGACAAAAAATCTTGAGGTTTGACTGTATTTGGGACACAGTTGACTTTTGCGCTAGCACAATCGATTTTTGGGCTTTTTGAGCAATTGACTGACCAAACTTTCTCTGCAAGGCTTGAAATTTGACATGGATGAACTTAAGAACATATTAGGACATTGGGGAACACTTGAGGTCATTTGTATGTGAGGACCTTGATGCAACACAAAACCCTAATTTTGAATTGACTGCCTTAGGAGGTGATTTGACTGTCCAATCTTTGAGTTAACTTGAGCAACTTGAAGATTATTCTTGACATGTCTTGAGGAATATGGGAGGGAAAATTTTGGGGTTCAACACATGGGGTTTGTAGGTAAGTAACCTTTTGAAGTTAGTTGGCTCAACCTGTCCTAAAATAGAAACCGAGTTCTAAGGAGCTCAATATCACTGGATTATTTTCTGTGTTCATTGTTTTGGTTTAGCCACTTGACTGGCGACCAAAATATTCCAAGAAGACAATCCTCAATGAGTGTAGTATCTAGTATCTACCAACTTCAGACTGCACCAAAGTCGGTCATCTCACTACCCCTAAAAAGGCCAAGATGGTCAAGTAAGGTTCTAAGAGTTCGTTAGTGCTTCATGACATCACTCGGCGGCCCCATATTCTCTTTGATTGACTCAAAGGCTACCGGTACCCATAAATATGTCACACTAACGTAGCTACTGCTTCAACCATGTTGGTATACCCCACACAGTTCCCTCACAGTTTATTGCTACTTACCTAAAAGGTGTCCCCAAATCCGGGTGTAGGATTTAAAACAAACCCAAACAAGGAACCCAAAAAGTAAAGCAATCAAAGTAAGCATGTAAAGGTGATCTAAAACCCTAAGGTAACCCCACTTTTAGAAAACTCCCCAGCAGAGTCGCCAGTTCTGTGATACGGTGGGAGAACTGACTTGGTATTTTGCGTTTGTGTTCGCAAATGTTTCGGTTTAGCAAGAGTCGCCACTGACTTTTTATTTTATCCTAAGGAAAGGTCAAAAAGCACAGGAAAGACCTTTGAGATGTTTTCTTGGGTTCGGCGAGTAGATTATATAAAGGGAAGGTATTAGCACCCTTTTTATCCATGGTTATCCATGGGCTCTTAGTTACTTGCTTAGATCACTTGCTTGGCTTTTCAATTGTTTGAAATGGTGCTTTGTGTGTGATTTTGAAAGATGTTTTGAAAAGAGGCCATCGTTGTGGCAACCTTTGTAATGATTCTTGTTTGAATGTATACAAAGGTGTTTTTGTCTTTTGAAAAGTTTTCAATGTTTGAAAGTAGGGTTTTGAAATTGTGTTGTGAAGTGTGTTTTGAAGATAGCAAGGCTGTTTTTTGTAAGCTTTGATCAAGTAACTAAGAGTTGTCTACCCTATTTTACTCAAAGATCTTTCTTAAGTTTTTAACCCTTTTAACAATGTTGTTTCACCATTGTATTTGGTGAACAACCTTGTGTTAGGATGTTAAACGGGACAGGCGCGGGTCATCGCATACAATCATTGAAGGCAACTTGTGAGACGCTCTAGAAATTTTGTAAGGGACGAGATCATTTTATCGAAAGCAACATCGAGGGTCATCGAGGGACTACGATCTTTGTTTATCGAAGGGGCATTTGCTAGAGTGTCTCATAATCGAGGGACATGATTGCATTTCCCGAGGCAACAAGCGAGGTTACCCTAGAGGTGCAAGTGTGAATTGTGTATTGATTTTCATGCATTTATCTTGTATTAGGTCATCTAGCGATTGATTTTGAATTTTCGTATACAAACCCTAATTACTATACAGTATATTGAAAGCGATAAATTGCGGGAATTTAAAGTCAAAATTATTACAAATAAGTATCCGGGGATGGGGGTACAAATGTTTACAAATGGGGATGAGTCTTATCAGAATAATAATTTCCAAGCATATATTACAACCAAATTGAACTGTCGCATTTTCAATGTAAAATTATAACACAGTATAAGATAATGAAAATCAAAGAAATATGAGATGCGTGTATTTATTTACAAATGATCAAATAAAAATTTTAACCTAAGAAAGATTAAGTATTTATTATTATTTTTGTATTTTTTTGTTAATTATGAAAAGAAAGGATTAATTACCTAAATTAATGTTTAAGATAATTCTTGTATTTTATTAATTCAAAAAGTAAAAAAAAAACAAAATTGCTCAAATTAAGCTAAATATTCTTTTTTTTTGTACTTTTATTATATTAAAACGATATTAATAAAGAGAAATAAATTTAGTTTAAAAAGAAAATAAAACAAAAATTTAATTAGTGTTTATTACTTACAAGAAAGAAAGTGATTTTTTTAAGAAAATGTTAGTTTTAAAAATGATGGGCCTAGAGTAATTGTAGCCCAAAGAATAGAGAATGAAGAAGAACAAATTAATAAAAACCAGAAATAAGGAAAGGGGGTGGGGCACTGGAAAATGTTTGGGCTTAGCATAGTTGTTTGGGCGAAGGCCCATGAGGAATGTTGACAAATTTCTTAGGGTTAATTCATTTGGTTAGAAATTAGAGTTTACAGTCTTTTGGCCTCAACGGCGCCGCTCCTCTCATCTTCTTCGTCTCTCTTCCTCGTTCTCAACCATGGGGTTCTGATTCCTTCCCTCTTGCCTTAGCCACCGGAGCATCGCCCTATCTCACCTCCAGCTCTCTTCACGATAATCTAGGATTCTCGCTCGTAACGGTACGATTTGTTAACCTTTGTTTTAGGGTTTCACGATTACGTTTTCAATTTGCTTGATTATTACATGCACATTTTAATTCATATTTTTTTAATATTTACATGTAGTAGACACTTTGAGAGATGTACCTTGGCGTTTTGTTCTGTAAACTGAAGGAGAAGGAGGGTGAGCTGGTCGACGGCGCTTCTAGGAGGCTAGGCGGAGGAGGAGCGTGACGATTGCGTTGGGCTTCTGGTATTCCTGTTGTGCTTTTGATTTGATGATTCGTTGATGATGATTTTGTTGTTCTTTATGTTTGATGATGATCTTTTCTGAAAACTATTGTGGTTTGGATTTTTATTGATGTTCTTCCTCTGAATGCTTGAATACTGATTGTTTGATGATGATGAACTTGCTTCTGAATCTTTGTTTTGGTTGATGATGAACAAATGCTCTAAGACCTGTTCTTGTTTTGATTTTTCACTTCTGAACCTCTTCCTCTTCTTTGGGTGCTGACTTTTGATGATGAGGGTATATTCTGAAAAAGAAAAACTAGCTATTGTTGTTGATTTGGTTGTTTTGATTTGAGTTGATGTTGAAAATGTATTCTGAATTTTTTGCTCCTTTGTTGAATATTGTTGATGAAATGGTTCTAAAAAGGGCTAGCTTGATGATTTTGTTGTTCTGAGGACTATGCTTCTTCCTCTTCCTCTCTCTTTTCACTGATGTTAATGATGATCACCTCTGAAACTTGTTTGTTATTGATGGCTGGATGATTTGTTGGTTTGATGTTAGCTTGTAGACTTGAGTTTGCAGTTATGCAGGTTTTAGTGTTTGTAAGCAGTTTTTACAGGTTTATAGTTTTTTGTTATTGTCACAGTTAGGGCTTTTGGTAAGCAGGCTGATGAGTTTTAAGCAGGTTTTGGACTTGCAGTTTTGCTTTTGAAGGCAGGCTATGCAGTTTAACAGGTTTTTGTTATTGTCACAGTTGGGGCTTTTGGTAAGCAGGCTGATGAGTTTTTTGGCAGGCTTTGGACTTGCAGTTTTTGCTTTTGAAGGTAGGCTATGCAGTTTTAAAGCAGGTTGTGGACTTGCAGTTTTGCTTTTGAAGGCAGGCTATGCAGTTTAACAGGTTTTCTTTTTTGCTGTAGTTTGAGATGCAGGTTTTTCAACTTGCAGTATTGGTGACTGCAGTTTGGGTTTTTTGGTAAGGCAGGCTACAGGTTTGCTTGTTATTGTGTTTTCAAAATAGGTTTTTTCAATTTTTTCCCCCTGTCTAGTGCTGCACTGTTAGACTGTTATATATTTTCTTTTGTTCCTCTTACTGCCTTTTACAGCCTGCCAAAACTGCAAAACCCCCACTTCACTCTCTTTCTCTCTCCATAAAAGCACTTTCTTGCTTAATATATTTTATTCTGAAAAGCTTGTTGGGCCAGAAAATGATGATGAAATTGACAAGCTTGCTTGCTTGTAACTTGGTTCATCTCCTGCATTGTTGTACTTGTTTCCATATTTCCTGCATTTTACTTTCTTGGACAACTTTGTGTACTTTCTTGGACAGCTTTGTGTACTTGCTGTGACAGTTTTGCAATTTAGTTTGTTTTGCCTTGCTGCCTTATATCTTTGCATTTTGAAATAATTGTATGCTTGCAAATTAATTTTTACTTTTCTCTTTGTGAACCAAGAAGAGAAATCTTCTTGTGATTTGCAAAGAGAACAAGTAAAAACATGATGAATCCAATAGCATTCTGATTCCGGCCAACAAGCTTTAATGATGATTTTTTATTTATATGCTTAAAAATGATTTTCAGTTAATTGCACTGATTTCTTTTTCTTATGTCTTTTGCAGGTAAGCACCAATCAGATGATAGAGGAAGCAGTAGAAGTAGAATTCAAAGATCTCGAGAGATTTAGGCTTAGATTTATTATATCTTTTTTCATTTATTGTAAACAAATATTATTGTAAACACTGTAAATTGTAAATTTACAATATTCGAATAAAATTTGTAACAACATTTGAAATAAATAAATAAAAAAGTCTTTGTCAAATAAGAACTTTCTACTGTCAAATATTCCATTCTTTCCCTTGTATTGTCTATTTAATTATTTAAGTCTCTTAAATTAAAACAACTGGAAATGCCTCCCAATAACTTTAATCCAGATGAAATAAATAATCAACAAACTTTGCCGTCTCGCAACCTTGCATTAATCATAATACGCCTGGTATTCCAATTAACATATGCGTTGTACAGTTAAACAAACACGCACTCCATAAACCTTTCACTCCACTGATTAAACCAATGCCTCAAAGTTCCAAACAAAAGTCTCAGCTTCTATCCCAGATAACTGGGTTTTGAGAAACAACCAGTAATCTTGAACAAACGTAAAAATAATGTAACAGTCAACAAAATTTTTGTGGATTCAATTTCTTCTGAGAAATGCGAGCGTGAACCCTAATCCTGGATTACTGCCAAAGAAAGATCTGTCTGATCGATTCTTGAGTCAATCTCAACAAAATCAGTGGAAACCCTAATTCTGGATTTACTGCCAAAGAAAGATCTGTCTGATCGATTCTTGAGCCAATTTCAACAAAATCAGTGGAAACCCTAATTATGGATTTACTGTTAAAGAAGATCCTGTTTGACCGATTCTCGAGCCAATCTGAAAAATCAGAGAAAACCCTGAGGTTGTGATTTCTTGTGAAAAAGGGAGGGAAAATTTTGGGGTACAACAGTTGCCCCTGTTCAATCTTCTTGAACCTGAAGAGTTAGATTGGCAAGTTTGCCTTTTGCGACTCGAAGGTAAAATATGATTGGACACTAGAGTGCCCAAAAATTTGCACTCGTCAAAGCATAGTTGAGGGAATGGGCTTAAAGATGCCATTTGGAGATGTGACAGAATCTTGCCGGAGATGGGCTTAAAGATGCCATCCAAGAATGTTTGTTGTAGGTGAGTGGGTGAGTATTAGAAAGGTATCCATGTTTGGAACGTCTCTGAGCTGGGGGTCTGAATAAGCAATAGATTGGCATCCATGTTGGGAAGCATCCGTAAACTGTTTTCAAAAGTTGAGTCTGAACAAGCGATAGATTAACATCCGTGTTTGGAGAATCCGTAAACTGTTTTCAGAAGTTGAGGTTGAATAATGATCAGTCAAGTAGATAGTTGTCCCGGCTTGTTACAGGTGTTAATCTGGAACTTAAAAAAAGTTGTTGTTGACCTTTTGCTGAAAAAGATAACTTGTTAGTTGAAACACAAAGTCATGCTGTATGATGCAATGTATGTGTTATATGAATGTAATGAATGCGCATGTAAGCTGATCAGCCGTCTTGCTGAGGAGGATAAATCCTGGATGGCTGGCGGTAATAAAATCTTTGGCCGCTGTCGGGGAAAATAACCGCTAGGGATTGAAAATCCTTTGATCGTCGACAATGAGAAGTCCTGGGACCACTGTTGGGGAAATCAGGAGTTTGGGTTGTATGCCAATCTACTGGGGATTCCTGCTTTGAGGAGATCTTCACCGGGGAATATCTGAAAAACTTTGGGAGGAATTGAGAATGAGAGTCTTCATTCTGCTTGGGGAATAAGAATTTTGTGGGGAATAGCCATACTGTTGAAAAGTAGCTATCCTGTTGGAGAGTAAAACTTAGGATTCTGGAAAAAGCTTATTCCTGTTTGGAAGAAGTTCAGGTTTAGGTTATACGCCACTTTGAGAATGAGAATCTTCATTTTGTCGGGAATATCAGGAGGTTGGGTGTATACTAATCTACTGGGTAAGCGAGAGATGAGAAGCTTCATTCAGGCGTTGGGTCAGAAGGTTGGGTGTATACCAATCTAGTGGGGAAGCCAAAATGAGAGTCTTCATTCAGGTCTTGGGTCAGAAGGTTGGGTGTATGCCAATCTACTGGAGTTTTAAGGATGGGAATCTTCATTCTGTTAACGGTATCAGGAGCTTGGGAGTATACCAATCTCTTGAGGTTTTAAGGATGAGACTCTTCATTCTTGAGAGAAACAAATTTTTAGGAGCTTCAGTTGTCCGTTATTCTGTTGGTGACTGTAACTTTTAACAGGTGATGAAGGAATCTTCGATGACTGTAACTTCCAACAGGTGATGAAGGAATTTTGATGACGATCGTAACTTCCAACAGGTGATGAAGGAAATTTTTAACGATCGTGAATTCCAACAGGTGATGAAGGAATTTTTGATGACGACCGTAACTTCCAGCAGGTGATGAAGGACATTTTTAACGACCGTGAATTCCAACAGGTGATGAAGGAATTTTTGATGACGACCGTAACTTCCAGCAGGTGATGAAGGAAATTTTTAACGACTGTGAATTCCAACAGGTGATGAAGGAATTTTTAATGACGACCGTAACTTCCAGCAGGTGATGAAGGAAATTTTTAACGACCGTGAATTCCAACAGGTGATGAAGGAATTTTTGATGACGACCGTAACTTTCAGCAGGTAATGAAGGAAATTTTTAACGACTGTGAATTCCAACAGGTGATGAAGGAATTTTTGATGACGACCGTAACTTCCAGCAGGTGATGAAGGAAATTTTTAACGACCGTGAATTCCAACAGGTGATGAAGGAATTTTTGATGACAACCGTAAATTCCAACAGGTGATGAAGGAATTTTTGATGACGACCGTAACTTCCAACAGGTGATGAAGGAAATTTTTAACGACCGATCAATTTGAAATGTAATTTGTTTTGGAGAATAAATCCTTGACAAATGTTGGGGAAATAAACCCATGACTGCTGTTCTGCTTAGAGAGGTAATAAACTTCTCGAGGACGCTTGAACTTCTTTTCAGAAAGATTTCGGAGAGGTTCATCACTGCCCCTAGTATCAGATGCTTGTGGAACTTCCAGGAAGCTTGGACTGCTCGTAACCCTTTGATGAGATTGGCGTGAAAAGGTGATCTAAACCCTAAGGTTACTCCACTTTTAAATATTTTCCCCAGCAGAGTCGCCAGTTCTGTGATACGGTGGGAGAACTGACTTGAGGTTTTGCATTTGTGTTCGCAAATGTTTCGGTTTAGCAAGAGTCACCACCGACTTTTTATTTTATCCTAAGGAAAGGTCAAAAAGCACATGAAAGACCTTTGAGATGTTTTCTTGGGTTCGGGGAGTAGATTATGAAAAGGGAAGGTACAAGCACCCTTTTCATCCATGATTATCCATGGGCTCTTAGTTACTTGTTTTAGATCACTTGCTTTTGGTTTTTCAATTGTTTGAAATGGTGCTTTATGTGTGGTTTGGAAAATGCTTTGAAAAAGAATCCTTGTCTAGGCAACCTTTGTAATGATTCTTGTTCGAATATATACAAAGGTGTGTGTCTTTTTGAAAAGATATTTCAATGTTTTGGAAAGTTTACTTTGAAATTGTGTTGTGGGGTGTGTTGGAAAATAACAAGGATGTTTTTGCAAGCTTTTGATCAAGTAACTAAGAGCTATCTACATTATTTTACTCAAAAGATCTTTCTTATGTTTTTAACCCTTTTAACAGTGTTGTTTCACCATTGTATTTGGTGAGCAACCTTGTGTTAGGATGTTAAACGGGAGAGGCGCGGGTCATCGTATAGACCATGATAGCAATTGTGTCAAGTATCTTTGGCAATTTTCTTGAGGGACTTGATCATTTTGTTTAGGCAACTCAGATAGCGTCATCGAGGGACTATGATATTTTGTTTTGTTTTGTCAAAGTACTCAACATGCATACCATGGCCCATTTTTGAAGGCAACAAGTGGATTGTAACCCTATGGGTGCAAGAGTGCATTGTGTTTGTATTTCATGCATTTTTGTCTTTGATTAGGTCAAACTATTTGTTGGTTTTGATTTTGCATACAAACCCTAATTCTCTAATCATGGCATAATTGAAAGCATTTAAGTGCGTAAAATAAATCTAAGCTATTACAACTTTGATATAGGGAGGGGGTACAATTTTGAATAGGGGGTATTTGATAAGAAATATAAACCCTAAGTTATTACAACCAAATTGAATCTCAATGTAACAATATTTAAATGTATTAAATAAACACAATAAATAAATATTAATAAAATGTATTTATGCAAAAAGGAGTTTTTATGTATGCAAAGTATTTTTTTTAATGTAAAGAAATACAAAGAAATATGTAAATAAAAAGATTGATTTTAATTTGTTAAAGGGGTAAACCCTAATTTTCTTTAAGAAAATAATATTATCTATTATTTATATACAAAAATATATTAATATGTACAAAAATAAAAATATATTGAAAAAAGTGTTTTTTTAGTATAAGATAATAATAAAAATAAAATGTACTATTTTTTGTATTTTTATTCCATGTTTTTTTAATAAAATAAAGTATATATGTATATATGTATATATTAAATATATTAAATATATATAAAAATAAAATAAAATATTTACAGAAATAAAATATATTCAAGAAAATATTTTTGGTGTGAATAAAAATAAGAAATGAAAATAAAAGTATTATTTGCATTATAATTAAATTTAAACAAATAGTATAAAAAATGTTTTAATGTTAGAAATAATTAAAATAAATACCAAATAAATGTAAAAAATCATGAAAACATTTTTTGAGTGTTTTTTATGTTTGGAAATAAAATAATAAAGTCAGAAATGAAATAAAAATGCAAAAATAATAAAAATACAAGAATTTGGGCCAGGGGGGTGTGAAACTGAAAAAGAAGGTGTTAGAAGAAAAAAAGCCAAGCCCAATCCATCAGATTCATCTTCTTCCTCCAGACTTTTGAAAACGCGCACCTGTTATATACAAACTCTTATCTTATGTATTTGTGATCTTTTGACAAAACTCAAAACATGAAACTTGTAGAGCATCAAACCACGATTCTAACCATATAAAAAACTTAATCTAACTCTCAAAGACCAGAGAGAATTTCTCTGACCCTAATTTCTAACCTAGTTTTTTCAGAAAGTTCATGGATGAAATTCTCTTAGCACGTTTAATATAAATGAAAACTGAGCATATGTATGGTTTCAGGGAAATGAGTACTACATCTTTCATTCACAAACCTAAGGCTAACTGTTCCTAAATAGAGAGATAGAAGTTGATAAAAAAACCTATTTCAGTTGGATTCGAGTTGGACAATGCAACAACTTTCAGTGAGGCCTGAGGTTCTTTTGAGCTTGCTTGATGTTCCCTGGACCTTTCCCAATGCTTAGTTTGTTTTGAAATAGCCTGAATCTTTCTACAGAACTCAACCTGCAAAGCTTCAAAACAAAAATGGTGAACACTGTAAATTGAGTTACAGTTAACAAAGGAGGTTTGGGATAGCTTGAGTGAGTTGAATGGAAGGTGTTTGAAGTGGAAAGGAGCAAAACGCACGAGCAAAATGAGCTATGGCACTCAAGTTGCAGCAACTGCCCTGTTTTGCAAGTTTTTGGTGTTTTGGTGTTCAAGGGTGTTTAAGGGATGATTGGCTCGTGTTTCTGACCTTAGGCCATGTGTAAAACTTGTTTTGAATGTTGGCTTAAGTTGATTTTATCAGATGTGTAAGTTCTGGACTTTTGGCACAATGACTTGGTTTTGAAGCAAAAAGTGAGAGTTGATAATGCAAGGGTTGTACTGGCTTGTAACCTAGCTGCACAAAGTGGTTGAGATTTGCCTGACATTAGGGAGCCTTGTTTGCAGCAAAGGGCTTGGTGTATGGCTCAAGAAATGAAACTTGACATAAAGCATGCTTTATGTAAATGGAAGTGTTATCTTTATGCCCAAAATGGAATTGTTCATTGTATAATGCTCCCTTGATCAGAATAATGCCTCTAACCAATGTATTTGCATTCAATTTTTGAGTGTAAATTGGTTTAGAGACCTGTAATCAAGTACAAAGCTAGTTTGGTCAGGTTTTGCAAGTTGTATGAACATGTATTGGCCATGGTTACAAAGTGAGTTTTTGCCAACTTCAAGCATTCGATTCTCCCTAACCACAAAGGTGTTTGAGGATTTCTTGGACAATTTGGAAAGCTTTCAACAAGTAATATAGTCCATCTTTGAAATGCAACTTGAGACTCTAAGTGGAAATATGTGAAAAATGGCCAAGAAGATGGGTCAAAATCCTGCCTAAGCTAAGGCAAAATTTCTCTAAGTTAAAAGTTTTAGGGACCCTTGTTCCAAAAATCATAACTTGAGATCCAAGCTTCTTTTGAGAAAACTTTGTGAATAAAAGTTTTAGACTTTGTGGAAGAATACAACTTTCATGTTGTAAGTTTTGTTTGAATCCATTTGCATCTTGGTGAAAATATGGGACAAAGTTAGGAAAAATTAAGAAAATTTCATAACTTAGAAATTTTCTAAGTTATGAAAATTTTCAATTTCAAACCCTAATTTGCAATTTTGGGTTTCTTTATGAACAAGTTTCATAATTTGACATATCTTTGATGAAAAATGACCCTTGGCACTTTGATTTTGACCAAAAAGTCAACATTTGACTTTTCAGTGTACAGTCAACTTTTGATCAGTTGACTGAAAAATTCATTTGCCAATCCTATGCATTTGAGATCTTTTGAACTTGTTGAATAGGTCAAGATGATGTCATTGAGTCCTTGAGTCCATGGTTGAGCTTGATTTGCCATTGGCTAGGTCAAACAGTCAAAAATTGCCTTTGTACAGTCAAAAACCCTAAAAATGACTATTTTGCCCTTTTGGTGATCTGATCAAATTTCTTGTGGAATTATGATCCAAACTTGATCAAATGGTTCATATGAGTTCATAATGTTGATGTGGGTCAAAATTCATGAGGTTTGACTATAAATTAGCCACAATTGACTTTTCCCCCAATACAGTTGATTTCTAGGTCAACTTTCCAATTGACTGGGCGAAAATTTGATTCAAGGCTTGAAACTTGGTATGGACAAACTTATGAGGCCAATATTAAGTATGAAAGTCACTTTGAGTGTTGAAAGTCCAAAAATATCTGTGCAAACTCAAACCCTAATTTAGGTCATCAGTGCAAGGAGATGTCTTGAGCAGAGCAAACCCTAGCTTGGTCTTGAGTTCCAAGAGTCTTGTGATGAGAAATGTTGATAAAATGAGAGGGAAAATTTTGGGGTACAAAACTTGTAGCAAATTTTCTCACGGTTTCAGAAATGTAAAGCATTAAAACTATAGATCAAAGATAAGCATGAATTTTAATGGCCCTAATCTGAACCCTAAAAATCTCAGAAATTTCAGTTTCAAAATTCTCTAAGCTCAAGCAAAATTAATGGAAACTATGGACATGGTTAGCTTTAGGGTAATGATATCTACATGTTTTGTTCATAAATAAATCATTGATGATGCCTGTATGAAGAGTTCCGAAGTTAGAAAACTTACCTCAAAACTGGAAATCGTGTTTTGAGTTTGAGCTTGTTTCGAGTGATGGTGATGATCAGGTTAGCTTCCTTGAGGTCCCAGGAAGCTAATGCAATGATTAGCTTGAGCAATGGATGGCTGAAATGGTTTAGAGAAGTCAATGTGCAGAGCTCTGTTTTTGGAAATGGAGGAAGGTGTTAATGGTGTTACAGTTTTATAATAGGGTGTGGGATCAACTCTATATGATGTTTAGAAACTTTAGAAACCAAAAGGCCAAGAACCGCACGAGTAGATTATGAGTTTCAAGTTTTTGGTCAGTTTGTGTGAAAATCGAAGTGTGAAGTGTGATTATGAGTTCTAGGTTCTTCAAGGCTTGAGCATTCGTGTCTTTATGGTCTAAGGTTTGTGTATGTATAAACAAAAGTGTTTGAGAGCTTTGGACAATTAGAAGTACAAGTTCCTAGCTTTTGGCTAGGTTACTTGATTTTGAAGAAAAGAGGGAAACAAGTTTAAAGAAGAGGTACAAGCATGGAATGGGTGATTGTAAGTGTTTGAAACATTTCTCATGAGTTATAGGACCTGTTTGATCAGAAGAGAACAAGTGCAACGCTCAAGAACAAGTTTTGTACAAAAAGTCACTTTATCAAAATGGCAATGTAACCTTTCTTCCAAAAATGGATATAAAGCATATCCATGCATTAAATGCTTGAAGTGAGGCCTCTAACAGTTGTGTAAACCATTAATTATGGAGTGTCTAACAAGTTTGAGGCCTGAAAAGTAGAGTTAATGCAGCACAACTTTGAATTTGAATCTTATTCATCACTAAAATGACTTGTAATTAAAGTGATAAAACCCTAACTTCATCTCTTCGATTCTCCCTACTCAAGAATTATCTCAAGGAGTTCTTGGACATTTTGGAAAGCTTGAAATGTTTTATACAACCCATATTTGAATTGCTTTTGAATATTCCCCTTGGAACTATATGAAAAAGTGCCATGAAGTTGGGCCAAAATCCTGACCAAATTAGGGCAAAATTTCACTAAGTGTTTAGTTTCATGACCACATATTCATAAAATTATAACTTGAGATCCAAGCATTTTTGGAATAAGATGTGTGAAGAAAAGTTTTATATTTCATAGAGATATACAACTTTCATGTTGGAAGTTTCTCTTGAATCATTGTGCATCATGGTGAAAATTTTGCTCAAAGTTATGAAAAAAGAAGAAATTTCCAACACTTAAAAATTTCTAAGTTTAGAAATTTTCACTTTTCAAAATGAAACCTTGACTTTTTGATTTCTTGATGAATAAGTTTCATATTTTGACATGTTTTTATGAATTGTGATCTTTGGCACTTGAATTTGACCAAAAAGTCAAAGTTTGACTTTTCAGTATACAGTTGACTTTTGATCAGTTGACTGGAAAATTCATCTGTCAATCCAATGGACTTGCAATGTTTTGAACCATGTCATTAGGTCAAAATGATGCAATTGGAATCTTGAGATCATTCCTTAAATCAATTGACCATTTGCTAGGTCAAAAATCAGAAATTACCCTTTCCCAGTCAAAACACTAATTTTGACCATTTTGCCCTTTTGGAGATTTGATCAAATTTCTTGAGGAGTTGTGGTACAAACTTAATAAAATGATACATATGAGTCTAAAATGTTGAAGTGGATCAAATATTATGAAGTTTGATTGTAAATTGTCCATGGTTGACTTTTCCCCTAATACAACTGATTTTTAGGTCAACTACTAAATTGACTGAGCAAAAATGTAATTCAAGGCTTGAAACTTGACATGAGAAATATTGGGGGTCCATAATGATCCATGAAAGTCATATGGGACATTGGAAGTTCAAAAATCCTTGTGAAAGCTCAAACCCCAATTTTGGTCATCAGTGCTTTAAGGAAGTGTCTTGAGCTAATCAAACCCTAGTGCAGTCTTGGACCCAAGGAGATCTTGTGAGCAAATTCTTGATAAGTGAGAGGGAAAATTTTGGGGTACAACAGCTATCCCTGTTCAATCTTCTTAAGCCTGAAGAGTTAGATTGGCAAGTTTTTCCATTCGTGACTCGAAGGTGGAAGATGATTAGACACTAGAGTGCCCAGAAATTTGCACTCGGCGATGTGATGGTTGAGAGAATGGGCTTAAAGATGCCATTTGGAGAGGTGATGGAAAGTTATTGGATATGGGCTTGTAGATGCCATCCAGAAATGATTGTTGAACCGTAAACTGAAACTGAATGAGTATCATAATGGCGTCCGCGTCGAGAGCGTATCTGAACTGTATCTGAAAGAAACTCTAAATGAGTATCAGAATGGCGTCCGTGTATGGAGCATATCTGAACTGTATCTGAAAGAAACTATGAATGAGTATTAGAATGGAATCCGTGTCCGGAGCGTATCTAAAAGTTGAAACTGAATGAGTATCAGAATGGCATCTGTGTTCGGAGCGTATCTGAACTGTATCTAAAAGTTGAAACTGAATGAGTATCAGAATGGCATCCGTGTCTGAAGCGTATCTGAACTGTATCTGAAAGTTGAAACTAAATGAGTATTAGAATGGAATCCGTGTCTGGAGTGTATCTAAATTGTATCTGAAAGAAACTCTGAATGAATATCAGAATGGCATCCGTGTCTGGAGCGTATCTGAACTGTATCTGAAAGTTGAAACTGAATGAGTATCAGAATGGCATCTGTGTATGGAGCGTATCTGAACTGTATCTGAAAACTTTGAACATTGTTAATGGTAGTTGTTAACCTTATCCTGAAAAAGGTAAAATGTTAGCCAAAATTCAAAGTCATGTTGTATGAAATGCATGGTATGATGCATTCGTGTTATCAATGTTTATGATATATGGATGCGATGTATGCGTATGTGAGCTAATTTGCTGCACTGCTTGTTGGATTTGGGGAAAATAAATCCCTGACCACTGCTGAGGATATGTAAGTCCTCATGTTGTGAAGTTGAAGTGTTGATGAATTTCCATCTAGAGAAATAAACTCTGTTGTCAGGGAAATGCCGCGTACTACTTGTAAAATCCTGAGAAATTCGGCGACTTCTACTAGGGATTGATAACTGGAAGCTTTGTTCCGCTGGGGACTAAGCTGCATACTGCGGGGGGATTTATGGAAATATCATAGAGATATTTCCCCACCTCTTAAAGCCAATAATGATTGTCTTTCTATTTTGTTTATTCGTAAACAATCATTATATTCAAATGCATATGTTCAACAATAAATCATTAGACGTTTTTGTAAACAAAACACAAGAGTAAATAAAAACAGATAGTTTTGCACTTTCAAAGGGATATCTTTGTATTGACTTTGAGTAAGTATTTTTGTACAATGAGACAAACATTCTAGTAAGATAATGCCGTCGTAAAAAATGAAAATTTTGATACAAAGAAAAGATAGCTATGTGCAATAATCCCATGGGGTTCCCATTTTGATATAGCCTTCGTATCTCTGAGCATCTTGTCTATTTGTTGCCTCGTCCGAAGATGATTGAATTGATCAGAACCTGAGTTTGTCAGTGGAAGCCAAAGGTTGTCTGTAAGGTGATCCAATGGGACATAGTCATACGCTTTAATTCCCTAACTTTTTCCTGGATCGCCCTTTCGGGTTTTCAGTCCACCAGGAAACCCTTTTTTGCCCAAGTCTCCCTTTCGGGTTTTCAACTTTCCGAGTGTACAAATTTTTTTTGTTTTATCCCTAATTTTTGCCCGAACCTTTTTGGTTCGCCGGGATTCCCTTGTTTTGCCTAGGTGTGCCAACCTAGAGGGTCTCTTATGCATAGTATCTTTTGACTATGTTTGCGTTTGCAGGGTGCGGCAGGTCGTCACCATCCATGGTGGTCAAGATCATTGCTCCACTAGAGAATATGTTTTTGATTACAAATGGTCCTTCGTATGTAGGATTCCATTTCCCTTGGGATCACCTTGCGGCAGTATGATACGTTTGATCACCAAATCTCCAACTTCATACACTTGGCGCCTAACCTTTTTGTTGAAAGCCTTGATTATCCATTTTTTATACATTTGACCATGACAGACAACAGTAAGCCTTTTCTCGTCAATCAAGTTTAGTTGATCAAGTCGAGTCTGGATCCAATCATCTTCATTTAGCCCTGCATCTTTCATAATTCTCAGAGAGGGGATCTGGACCTCATTAGGCAAGACAACCTCCATGCCATATACCAGAGAACAGGGTGTTTCCCCAGTTGATGTGCGAGCTGTAGTAAGATACCCGTGGAGAGCGAATGGTAGCATCTCATGCTAGTCTTTGTATGTGACTGTCATTTTCTGTATGATCTTTTTAATGTTCTTATTTGCAACTTCAACAACACCATTCATCTTCGGCCGGTAAGGGGAAGAATTATGATGCTGAGTCTTGAATTGCTCGCACAGGGCAGTGATCATAGTATTGTTCAGGTTTATACCATTGTCTGTAATGATCCTCTCCGGGATACCGTAACGACATATGAGATTCTTCTTGATGAACCGGGCGACAACATTCTTTGTAACGGAAGCGAAAGAAGCTGCCTCTACCCACTTGGTAAAATAGTCAATGGCCACTAAGATGAATTGGTGTCCATTAGAGGTTGTCGGCTTGGTTTCCCTAATCATATCAATCCCCACATAGCAAAGGGCCAAGGATCCGTCAAGACATTCAGAGGAATCGGGGGTACGTGTACCTTGTCAGCATAAATCTGACACTTGTGGCAAGTTCGAGAGTGTTGATAGCAATCTGCTTGCATGGTAGACCAGCAATAGCCTGCCCGTAGGATTTTCTTTGCCATCATATTCCCACTAGAATGGGTGCCGAAAGTGCCTTCATGTAACTCAGCCATGATCCTTTCAGCTTCAACCTTTTCTATGCATCAAAGTAACAGAGTCATGGTTGCGTTTGTAAAGAATGCCATTACTAAGGAAGAATTTAGTTGAGAATCTCCTTAAGAACTTCTTATCGTTTACTGAAGCTCCTTCTGGATATTCTTGGGTTTCGAGATACCTCTTGAATTCGTGAAACCAAGGCTGGTCCACTACTTCTTCAGTATTAATCTCGTGATAGTGTGCTGGTTCATCCCTTTGTTCAATGGTGATCTGGGGAGCCTCGTTACCCAATTTAAGTTTAAACATAGATGACACTGTGGCTAGTGCGTCTGCTAGCTGATTTTCTTCTCGCGGGAATTGCTCGAAGGTAATCTTTTCAAAATGTGGGAGAAATTTCAAAACATGTTCTTTGTAAGGGATAAGGTTAGGGTGTTTTGTGTCCCATTCCCCTTTGATCTGGCTGATAACCAAAGCTGAATCTCCAAATACATTCAAAGATTTGATCCCCAAGTCTATGGCAGCTTTGAGACTAAAGATGCACGCTTCATATTCTGCCATATTATTTGTACAATTGAAGCAGAGTCTTTCCGTAAAGGGAGTGTGACATCCTTTCGCAGATATGAGTACAACACCAATACCATTTCCGAGTGCGTTAGATGCCCCATCAAAAACCAGGGTCCATCGGGATCCTTGTTCAGGTCCGTCATATGGTCTGAATTCTTCATAGTTGTTTACCATCATGATGTCTTCATCTGGGAATTCGAACTTCATGGACTGGTAGTCTTCCATAGCTTGGCGAGCAAGGTGATTAGCTAGTACACTGCCCTTTATTGCTTTTTGGGTAGTATACTGTATGTCATATTCTGTCAGGATCATCTTCCATCTTGCTATTCTCCTAGAGAGGGCAGGTTTCTTGAAGATGTATTTTATTGGATCCATTTTAGATATCAACAAGGTAGTATGGGTCATCATATACTATCTTATCAGGTGAGAAGCCCATGCCAGAGCACAACAAGTTTTCTCGAGTAGTGAATATCTTGTTTCACAATCGGTAAAATTTTTGCTCAGGTAATAAATAGCGTGCTCTTTTGGGCCAGACTCGTCATGCTGCCCCAGCACACAACGCATTGAATTTTCCAAAACAGTTAGATACATGATCAATGGTCTTCCCTCGACTGGTGGCATCAAAACAGGAGGCTCTTGCAGATACTCTTTGATCTTGTCGAAAGCAGTTTGGCATTCATTGTTCCAATTGACTACTTGATCTTTCTTCAGTAATTTGAAGATTGGTTCACAAGTAGATGTCAGGTGAGAAATGAATCAGGAAATGTAGTTCAAACTTCCCAAGAACCCTCTAAATTCCTTCTCAGTATATGGAGAAGGAATCTCTTGTATCACTTTCACCGTGGCAGGATCTACTTCAATACACTTATTGATGACGACAAAGCCTAGGAGCTTACCAGACCTTACTCCAAACGTGCATTTATTTGGGTTCAACCTCAGCTTGTATTTCTTTAGTCTCTCAAACAGTTTATGTAAATGATCAAGATGCTCTTCTTCTATTTGAGATCTATCTATCATGTCGTCCACATAGACCTCTATTTCGTAATGTATCATGTCGTGAAATAAATCTACCATGGCACGCTGATAGGTTGCCCCAGCATTCTTCAGTCCGAATGCCATAACCTTATAACAGAATATCCCCCATTGTGTGACAAAGGTTGTCTTCTCCATGTCCTCATGTGCCATTTTGATTTGGTTGTAGCCTGAGAAACCGTCCATGAAGGAAAAAACTTTGTGTTGTGTCGTATTTTCAACTAGAATATCAATATGGGGAAGTGGGAAATCATCCTTAGGAATGGCCCTATTCAAATCTCTGTAGTCCACGCACATTCATACCTTGCCGTCCTTTTTGGGCACAGGAACAACATTGGCAACCCATTGCAGATAAGAGGTGACGGCCAAGAATCCAGCGTTGAATTTCTTCATGACTTCAGCTTTAATCTTCTCCGACATATCTGGTCGCATTCGACGGACCTTTTGTTTTACTGGTGGACAGTCTTCTTTTGTAGGTAGACGATGTACCACAATATCTACATCAAGTCCTGGCATGTCTTCATACGACCAGGAAAAGATCTCAACACAATCGTGCAATAACTGAATCAGACTCTCCTTGACACTGGGTTCCAGGTTGGCACCCAACTTGACTTCTCTTTTGTCTTCTTCGATCCCTAGGTTAATTGTATCCACTGGCTCTTCACGGGGCTGAATAGTCCTCTCTTCTTATTGTAGTAACCTGGCGAGTTCCCCTGGTACTTCACAATATTCCTCACCTTCGTCTTCGGCTTGGTAGATTATATTTTCATAATTACAGAAGATCATAGCAGAACCGTTACCCATGGGATCCCGAGTGGATGTAGACCTGCATTGTGAGTGTGAGTGTGTGTAAGAGTATAGCTATCTTTGAAAGAAATGAAAATGTAAAAAATAAAAACAATGAACACAAAGTTTGTATGCAAAAACGTCCATGATTCATTGATGTCATATGAAAATGAGATAATAACCCTTACAAATTGACCATTGTGCCTCGGGTAAGACACAAGGTTTTAAGAGTCTGCATTGTTTTAATATTATAGATCCAATGAAATGTAAAGACAAATTACTGTGGGACAAAAGTGATGGGGATAAAATCTCTGGCCTCCCAATTGCTGAGCCCTCTACTGACAGTTGGGAAAATCCAATCCTCTAGGTTGTAGCTGTCTTCGTCATCCTCCATGGCGCTGACTTGGTAGTTGCTGATCTTCAAGGGTGGTCCTCCGGCACAAGCGCGACGTACAACCTTCTGGGCACCTGAGGTGAAACCCAGACCAAACTTGTCAGATTTGTATGGGATATCTGGGAGTTGTCCCCAAATAGTGCACCCATCTTCTTCTAACACTGCCTTGACATCCTTTACAAATGACATCCTGAATTGGAGGCCTTGTGATCTTGGGAACTTGAGACGCAGCCTTGGTCACTGCCATATCTTGTGGGACTTCTTCAAAATGTTGGAATGGAGTTTCAATAAATTCACCCTCTAACACCATATATAGGAAGGAACTGAGATGGCTGATCATATACTCTTCTTCTCCATGAACAGTGATGATTTTCCCTTGAATTGGATACTTCAGCATTTGGTGCAGCGTAGAGGTAATAGTGCCGACATTTTGAATCCATGGTCGGCCTAGCAAGCAGTAGTATGAAGGGCGAATATCCATTACATAAAAAGTTGAATCAAATGTTTGGGTTCTAACCTTTATGGGGATATCCACTTCCCCATGCACCATCCTTTTTGAGCCGTCAAAGTCCCTCACTACTATGTTGCTCGGTTTCAAAGTTAATCCCTCACAGTCAAGCCTATCAAGAGCCTTTTTAGATAATACATTCAGAGACGAACCGGTGTCCACCAAAACATGAGCCAAGGTTGTGCCACTGCATTCCGCTGAGACATTTAATGCCTCATTATGCTTCCTTCCTCTTGGCGTTAAATCAACATCTGAGAAACCTAAACCATTATCTGTAGTCAAGCTGGCTATGCAGTCTTGGAACTGATCGGCAGATGTTTCTTGGGGTACATGGGCAGTTTTCAGGAATCTTACTAAGGCTTTTGCATGAGCCTCAGAACATAACAACAAAGCCAGCATGGATATATTAGATGGAGTTTTCCCCAGTTGCTCAACTACATTGTAGTCGCTTCTTTTTATGATCTTTAGAATTTCCTCCATCTCTTTCTGGGAGGTCTCAGGGATAGCCAATGATTTTGCCTTCGTCCGGACAGGCTCAATCAGAATACTTTTACCTCGAGTCTCAGTTAACTTGGCAGCAGGAATATCAGTAGGGGTGATAACAGGGATTGTAACAACTTTTTCAGCAGGAGTATTAGCATAGATTATTGTAGGTCTGGGAACAACCTTTGGAGGAGCAACAACAACAAGAATGATTACTGGTCCAAAAACTGCTTTTGGGTGAGCAATTTCTGGAGAGAATATCCTTCTGCTTCGAGTAATCTTGCTAGTCCCTGCAATATTACTAATATCGGAGTCAACTTTCTCAAAACTTTAATCCTCGGCAGCTGGTCAATCTTGCTTGATACCATGGTAGTAGACATCCCCTCCATAATTCCATGGTACGGTTTTGTCTGAAGAATACGGGATTGGTCCAGGCATTGTAATTATCAAAGGAGATACTTTTGGAACTGATGTAATTCTAACGGGTCTTTTGGTGGAGACCCTGAAAGAATTGGCGGAAATGGTAACGATGGAAACATCATTATAAGGAATAGGTAGAACAGAAGTATTTTCAAACAAGATTTCCTTGTTGTCTATTAGGCACTGAATGCTTGCTCTTAACAAAGGATAACTGGTTGGTGAGGATAAACATAAATGACAGCTTTCATCACAGCCTGGGAAAACACTGACATTCAATAAGTTCTTTTTGATAATCATGAGGGGGTCATAAGTTCATCAACTGAAGCAACAAACATATCTTCCTCAATGGCGTTGGTATTATGGCCATGTTTGGGCATAGGGGCAGAAATGACATTGGGTTTTTCTGGCACATCGAATTCAATCTCTTTGGCTTCAAGGAGGTCTTGTACTTTGTTCTTCAGAGCCCAATAGTTGTTAGTGTCATGGTCGGGGCTCTCAGAATGGTATACACATCCGACATTAGAATGATAGTGAGGAGAGGTTGTGTTAGGGTTTGTTGTACCCCAAAATTTGCCCTCCCATTTTTCACTCAAAATTCTATCCTAGGATTTCTCAAACACTCAATTTGGCTCAAAAGTTGATCGAGCAGATTCTCTTTCCTAGGCAACCAGTCAACAATTAGGGTTTTGCACTTCTCAAAGGAATTTGAGTTATCAAGGTTTCAAATAAATCACCATGTCTCCTCAAAAGTCTGTTAAGTCAATTTTCAAACCTCACATTGCAAGTTTGCCCAATCCATGGCCCAGATAACTGAAAAGGCATTTGTGTGATTTTTATTTGTTTTCTTAACTATAATCTTCTGAGGATTGATTTTATTTTTGAGAGCATATTCTGTTTGAATAAGGTGCAAAGTCTAAAACTATCATTTTTAAGCAATCATGATTGAGGGGTCAATTAATCATTTGGGTTTGAGCTTTTAAACATTTATTTTGTTTAAGAGTGCAAAATACATGATTTATCCTATCATATTATGTTTACTTGAAATGTAAGTTATCAACCCAAGATGTTTTATTCCAAACATTCAATCAAGAATTTCAAAATTAAACTAAAACTCAAAGTTTTGTACAACAAATTTCATTATTACTCAAGCTTTGTGTTCATTACAGTTTTGTGGGTCATTCACAAAATGATTACAAATGATTACAAGTAGATTACAAGTGAAATACAAAGTCAAATCTACAAGGAAAGAATTGCTTATTCTTCAAGTCTCTTTGCTTCATCTTCAAGAAATTCCCCATTGCTAGCCATGGTCTTCTCTTCATCTTGTCTTGCTTGCAATTTGTTTGTACATGTGACAAAAGAAAAGAGAAAACATTAGCAAAAAAGTCAACATTGAAAAGTCCAAACAAAATTTTGATTTTTCATCACTAGGGTTTTCTTTTAGGAATCAGAATTTTGTTTGTCCATTTCTCCCTATTTCTGCAAATCTCAAAACCTAGGTTTTGGTTCACAAAAAAGGGGAAAAGAAATAAATATACAAATTGAACATGCAAGGCAGCAAGTTCAAACATCAACAAAAGCAACAGGCTGCAAACAGCAGCAGTCAAATGCACAAGTCAAAGAATACCAACAGCCAAACTGCATCACAAAAAAGGCAGCGCTTTACAAAGCAATTACAGCAGCACAAGATGCAAGGCAACAGGCTGCAAATAGCAGACAACAAGTAAGTTGTCCAAATCAGAATCAAACCCACAACAAGTGATGCAAACCAATATGTAATAAACAAAGGCAACAACACAAAGCTACAATAGAACAAAACAAACAATACGCAAGCAACAAGCCAAAGGCATCAAATGCTTTAATACAAGTCAAACATACTCATTTTCCTAAAAAAAACAAGCAAACCCTTCAGAAAATGCATCAAAAGCAAAAAGTGCTTTGTCTCACAAAGAGAGGAAAGAGGAAAGATATCACCTAGCCAGAAAATAACCTAAAGCCATGTGTGATACGGTGGGAGAACTGACTTGGTTTGTTTTGCGTTTGTGTTCGCAAATGTTGCGGTTTAGCAAGAGTCGCCACCGACTTTTCTTTTATCCAAAAAAGGAAAGGTGAAAAAGCACAGGAAATACCTTTAGAGATGTTTTTGAGTTCGGGGGTAGGTTATGAAAAGGGAAGGTGTTAGCACCCTTTTCATCCATGGTTTTCCACGGGCTCTTAGTTACTTGCTAGATCACTTGCTTTTGTTTGAATGTGCTTGTGGTGTGTGTTTTTGAAAGTATTTTGAAAACGTCTTTGTAACGGTTCTCGTCTCTATAAGAACGCGTACAAAGTGTTTGTTTGGAAAATAGTTCAAAGGAGTGTTTGTGGGACGTGTTTTTTAAAGTGATTTTGAAAAGGATTTCCTTTGTAATGGCTCTCGTTTCTATAAGAACGCATACAAAGTGTTTGTTGCGAAAATGTTTTTAAAATGAAAGTGTTGGTGTATTTTTGTTGTGAGCAAGCAAGTAACTGAGAGCGAACCTACCTACTCGAAAGGTCTTAGATGTGCTTTTCGTCCTCCTTTAGATGTTGCTATCTTACCATTGATTTGGTAAGAAGCCCCATCGTTGGATGTGAAGGGACGCGTGTTGGGACGTTTGTATAGTCATAGAAAGCAACATATTGGACGTTTTAGAAATGTTGTTTTAAGGACTAGATCGTTTACCGAAGGCAACATCGAGGGTCATCGAGGGACTACGATCTTTTATCGAGGGTCTTTGCTAAAATGCCCATGTTCGAGGGACATGACTATTTTCCGATAGGCAACGAAATGGGATTACCCTAAGGGTGCATGTGTGAATAGTGTGTTTGATTACATGCATTTTAATCTTGATTAGGGTTGTCTATTTTGTTGTTTTCATGTCTTGCTATACATCCTATTTATTAGTAATATATGAAAAGCGAATAAAATGTGAAGAAATAAAATCTAAGCTATTACATCGCTTTTAGGGGGATGGGGGTACATATTTATGAATGGGGTTGCAAGCAAGATTAAATCCTAAGTTAATATTACAACCATATCGAATGGATCAGAATGGGCAAGAAATAAAAATTACTTATTTGTTTAAGAAAATAAATAAATTTGCTTAAGAAAATATTTTGGTCTTTTGTTTTAAGAAATAAAGTAAAGCATGAAAAAATGTTTTTTTGGTGCTTTTTGATTAATGAAATAGAAAGTGATAGCAAAAGATAGTAAAAAGTGTAAAAATAGAATCAGCATGCTGCTGATTAAGGGAGGTCAGAAGTTCTGACCCTGGCGCACTGCAAAACAAAATTCCTGTTAGTAAAAAACATAAGCAGAGTCAGAAGTTCTGAGTCCACCAGGAGCACATTAGCTTTTGGAAGTTCTGATACCACCAGCAACAGAATAGGTTTCAGAAGTTCTGAGACCACCAGCAACAAAGTAGATCTCAGAGATTATGATATCACTAACATAACTTGGTCTCTCTCTTCATGGCAGTCAGAACATCTGCATTTTGGTCATTTCTCCACAAAATAGAAGGTGTGCATATGACAAATATAGCAGGTTTCATAGCATTTCAGAAACAAGAAATATCAGAACCATAAATCAGGGGCAAGTGTGAATCTGCTAATCCTAATTCTGAGTTCTAATTTCTTTAAGAAGTTCTGAAACTGGTTTATTCCATACTTAGGCAAGAAAACATGTGAAGTCTCAGAATATGTATAACGTCAGAAGCATGATATTTACATTATATTTTTTTGAACATGCAAATCTAATAATGATTAAGCAACGTGATGAGAGTCGGCAGAAGCTTACCTTGAAACTGGAAAAGATTATGTAAACTGGAGATTGGTCTTAGACTCTGGTGATGTCCTGAGTAACTTGCTCACGTACTCAACAGGATGGAGGTTTTCAACTTCCGGAACAACCAAGGGATGATACTCTGACTTCTTTGAGGTGGAGGTGAATGGAGGGTGTATGGCAATATGGATACAGGAGTTGAAATAGCTTCAAGTATATGAATCAATAACTGTGGGGATAGTTTTAGTCAAGGAACAATGGTGTTTTGATGCTAGAATCAAATGTTAAGGTTTTGGTATTTTGGTGTTTACAGCTTTTTGGATTCTTGGAATTTTGCAAAGATTCAAGGCCTTTTTCTTTTGGTGATTTTCTCTCTCTCCAAAAACCAACACTTTCAACGTGTGATGGAATAAACTATTTATAGATGGATTTGCTGTGGTTTTGGGGGGGGGGGGGGGGGGGGGGAACAAATGAGTTTTTAAACATTTTTGGCATACTGTCCCTTTGTTTTTAAATCACAGTTTTTTTTGGTAAGCTAATTTGGTGTAAGAAAAACACAGGCGTGGACTGGATCAGCATCACCTTGGAGTGTTGTGGCAGGACTGTGCCATAGCAGGGAAGCAGGTTAAGGTTTGGGGTTTGATGATGTTCTGATTGCAGGAAATTAGAAACATAACCTCCAAACACTGAAGGAGAATCTTCTGACCAGAGCATTGAACATAACCTCTGTATGCTGAAGAATCACGCTCTGACTGAAGCATTATGTTCTGACCAAAGAGCAACGCTTCTGCATGTTCTGATTGAAGCGTTATGTTTTAACCGAAGAGCAACGCTTCTGCATGTTCTGATTGAAGCGTTATGTTCTGACCATGTTTGTAATCTTCTGACGGAACTTACATAGAGGTTGGCTCAGAAGTTCTGAAGTATCACATTCTCTAGACACTTAGAAATTTTTTCTAAATGTTTAGAAGATTTGATTTTTCCAAAGTAACTCCTGACTTCTGATTTTTTGATGAACCCATTTTATGCTTTTATGAATTGTGATTTTTTTGAACTTGATTTTGATTTAAAAGTCAATGTTTGACTTTTTCAATATACTTTTGACCATTTTTCCCTTATGGATGATTTCCTTGAAAAACGATGATCCAAGACTTGGAACTTGTTAGAGGCAAAACTGGGAGTCCAGGCTGAATCCCTTGAGAAATGGGAGGGCAAATTTTGGGGTACAACAGTTGCCCTTGTTCAATCTTCTTAAGCCTGAGGATGTAGATTGGCAGATCTGCCCTTCGCGATCCGAAGGCGGAAGATGATTGAACACTAGAGTGCCCAAAAATTTGCACTCGCATGAAGTAATACAGATTGGTAATGTCAAGAAGAGGTGTCCATTGGAGGCCGTTGGCTTGATTTCTCCAATCATATAGATTCACCACATAGAAAAGGGCCAAGGGTCCGTCAAGAAGTTCAGAGGAACCAGAGGTACGTGTACTTTATCAGCATAAACCTGACACTTGTGGCAAGTCCGAGAGTATTGGTAGCAATCTGCCTCCATGGTAGACAAATAATAGCCTGCCCGTAGGATTTTCTTTGTCATTGTATGCCCACTGGAATGGGTACCAAAAGTGCCTTCGTGTAATTCAACCATGATTATTTCAGCCTCAACCTTGTCTACGCACCAAAGCAATACAGCGTCATGACTGCATTTGTACAAAATATCGTTACTAAGGAAGAACTTAGCCGAGAATCTTCTTAGGAACTTCTTGTCATTTTCCGAAGCTCCTTCTGGGTATTCCTGGGACTCGAGATACTTTTTAACTTCATGGAACCAAGGTTAATCCACTACTCCTTCAGTACCGATCTCGTGACAGTAGGCTGGTTCATCCATCTGCTCAATGGTGATTTGAGGAGCCTCGTTATCCCAATTAAGTTTAAACATAGATGACATTGTAGCTAGTGCGTCTGCTGGCTGATTTTCTTCTCGTGGGAAATGCTCGAAGGTGATCTCCTCAAAATGCGGCAACAATGTCAACACATGTTCTTTGTAAGGGATAAGGTTAGGGTGTTTGGTATCCCACTCCCCTTTGACTTGACTGATGACCAAGGCTGAATCTCCGAATACATCCAAGGATTTGATCCCCAAGTCTATAGCATCTTTGAGACTGAAGATGCATGCTTCATATTCTGCCATGTTATTTGTACAATTGAAGTAAAGTCTGGAAGTAAAGGGAGTATGACATCCTTTCGGAGATATAAGTACGACACCGATACCATTTCCAAGTGCATTGGATGCTCCATCAAAGAATAGGGTCCATCAGGATCCTTGTTCAGGTCCGTTATATGGCCTGATTTCTTCACAGTTGTCTAATGTCATGATGTCTTCATCCGAGAATTCAAACTTCATGGACTGATAATCTTCTACAGCTTGATGATCAAGATGATCAACTAGCACACTGCCCTTTATATCTTTCTGAGTAGTATATTATATGTCATATTCTGTTAGGATGATCTGCCATCTAGCTATCCTCCAAGACAGAGCAGGTTTCTCGAAGATGTATTTTATCGGATCCATCTTAGATATCAACAAAGTAGTATGAGTCAGCATATACTGTCTTAGCCGGCGAGCAGCCTATGCCAGAGCGCAACAAGTTTTCTCGAGCAGTGAATATCTGGTTTCACAGTCGGTAAACTTTTTGCTCAGGTAGTAAATAGCGTGCTCTTTTCGGCTAGACTCGTCATGCTTCCCCAATACACACCCCATTGAGTTTTCTAAAATAGTCAGATACATGATCAGTGGTCTTCCCTCGACTGGTGGCATCAAGACCAGAGGCTCTTGTAAGTACTCTTTGATCTTGTCAAAAGAAAACTGGCACTCATTATTCCATCTGACTACTTGATCTTTTTCAATAGTTTAAAGATTGGCTCACAAGTAGCTGTAGGTGAGAAATGAATCTGGTAATATAGTTCAAGCGTCCCAAGAATCCTCTGACTTCCTTCTCAGTATGAGGAGCAGGCATTTCTTGTATTGCTTTAACCTTGGCAGGATCGGCCTCAATGCTGACAAAACCTAAAAGTTTACCGAACCATACTCCGAATGTGCATTTGTTTGGGTTCAACCTTAGTTTATATTTCTTCAACCTCTCAAACAACTTTTGCAAGTGATCAAGGTGTTCTTCTATTTGTGATCGGGCTATCATGTCATCTACGTAGACCTCTATTTCATGACGTATCATGTCATGAAACAAAGCTAACATGGCGCGCTGATAGGTTGCCCCAGCATTCTACAGTCCGAATGGCATCACCTTGTAGTAGAATGTGCCCCACTGCGTAACGAAAGTTGTCTTTTCCATGTCTTCAGGAGCCATCTTTATCTGGTTGTAGCCAGAGAAACCATCCATGAAGGAAAATATTTTGTGCTGCACGGTGTTGTCAACTAGATCGTCAATATGAGGAAGCGGGAAATCATCCTTGGGGCTTGCCCTGTTCATATCTCTGTAATCCACACACATCCGTACCTTACTGTCCTTCTTAGGCACTAGAACGACGTTAGCAACCCACTGCGGATAGGAGGTGACAACTAAGAATCCCACGTCGAACTGCTTCATAACCTCTGCTTTAATTTTCTCTGACATTTCAGGGCGCATATGGCTGACCCTCTGTTTAACTGGCGGGCAGTCTTCCTTGGTCGGCAGGCGATGTATCACGATATCATTGTCCAAACCAGGCATGTCTTCATAGGACCAAGCTAATATCTCAATGTAATTGTGCAACATTTGTATCAACCTCTGTTTGACACTAAGCTCCAGATTTGCACCTATTTTGATCTCTTTTCTGTCTATTTCTATACCCAAGTTTATTGTCTCAACTGGCTCTTCATGAGGCTGTATGGCCTTCTCTTCCTGCTGTAGTATTCTAGCAAGCTCTCCAGGCACCTCACAATCGTCCTCATCTTCGTCCTCAGCTTGGTTGATCGTATTTTCGAAGTCATAACTGGAAATAGCAGGATTGTTGTCAATGGGATCCAGAGTGGATATGGATTTGTAGTTTGATATGTGAGTGTCTGTAAGAGCATAGTTGTATTGATAAAGCAGAGACAAAAATAAAAACAGAGAGCGCAAAATTTATATGCAAAGAAAGTCCAATGATTCATTGATGATATATGAGATGACACATAATAACCCTCACAGATAGAGCCATCATGCCTCGGGTAAGACACAAAGCTAAAAAGTTTAAATTGTTCATTACAAATTAAAAACAAATTAGACAAATTACTGTGGAACAAAAGAAACTGGTATGAAATCCCTGGTCGTCCAATTACTCGGTCCACCGTTGGTAGTCGGGTAAATCCAGCTGTCGAAATCAGAGTCTTCTTCACTGTCTTCAATAACATTGACCTCTCGATTGCTGATGCGTAGGGGAGGTCCTCCAATTCGAGCGCGTCTAACAGCCCTCTGAGCTTCTGAAGTAAAGCCCAAACCAAACTTGTCAGTCTTGTGAATAAACTCAGGAAGTTGTCCCCAATCAGTATTCCTGCCTTCTTCAACTATTGCTCTTGCATCCCTGAGAGAAGCCATCTTCAGAGGAGATTTGGTACTGGTAGTGGTCTCGGTTAACGCCAAAATTTGGGGGACCTCTTCAAAGTTTTGACAAGGAGTCTCTATAAATTCTCCGTCCATCTCCATGTAGCGGAAGGAATTGAGGTGACTCACCATGTATTCTTCCTCACCCCGTACTGTGACAATCTTTCCTTTCACTGGATACTTCAGCATTTGGTGAAGTGTGGAAGTGACAGCCCCAGCTTCGTGGATCCAAGGACGACCCAACAAACAGGAGTATGAAGGCCTGATATCCATTACGTAGAAGGTGGACTCAAATGTCTGAGAACCTATTTTGACATGGATGTTCACCTCCCCATGCACCATTCTCTCTGACCCATCAAAAGCCCTTACAACAATGTTACTAGGTTTTAGAGTCAATCCTTCACAATCTAGTCGGTCGAGAGCTTTCTTAGGTAGGACATTCAGTGAAGACCCGGTGTCTACCAACACGTGAGCCATAGTGGTGCCTCTGTATTCAATTGAGACATGCAGAGCATCATTATGCTTTCTTCCCTTCGGTATTAAGTCGGCATCTGAGAAACCTAGCCCATTGTCGACAGTCAGGCTAGCCACGCAATCTTTGAATTGATCAGCTGAAGTCTCTTGCGGTACATGTGCAGTTTTGAGGAATGCAATCAAAGCCTTCGCATGGGCTTCAGAGCACATCAGCAGGGATAACATAGATATCTTTGAGGGGGTCTGCCCCAACTGTTCGACCACATTGTAGTCACTCTTTTTGATTATTTTCAAGATTTCCTCTATCTCTTGCTTAGAGGCCTCCACAACAATCTTTCTAGGTACCTCCATCTGGACAGGCTTACCTATAACCTCTTTTCCGCGAGTACCAGATGACTTATCGGCAGGGGTGACAACTGGAGTGAGAATAGGAATAGCAGTTGATATGCCAGATGGGATGATAACAGGCTTGTTGACAGTCTTAGGGGAAATCTCAAGAGATAAGACCCTTCCACTTCTAGTAATCTTGCTGGTCCCGACAATGTTACCGATATCAGGATCAACTTCTTCGGCCTTCAAGTTTTGTTTAATGCCATGATAGTAAATATCGGCGCCATAATGCCAAGGAAAGGCTTTATCCGAGGCGTACGGGATAGGACCAGGACATGTGATTATTAGCGGAGCAAATATCGTGGTGGGTGTAATCCTAACAGGTCTTCTCGAGGAGGCCTTGGAAGGACTGGTGGAAATGGTTATGATAACAACGTCTTCAGATGGAATAGCAGGAACCCGAGTTTTCTTGAACAAAATTTCTTTACTGTCCATCAGGCATTGAACACCTGACCTCAGCAAATGGCAACCAGAAGGTAGGAATGAACATAGGTGGCAACCTTCACCACAACCCGGAAATAAATCGGCCGACAACAAATTTTTCTTAACAGTCATAAGAGGAGTGGAAACCTCGTCCACCGAGGTTACAAATGGATTGGTATCAATGGCGTTAACTCCATGGTTGTGCTTAGGCATGGGAGCAGTTATGACATTGGGCTTCTCCGGAGCGTCAAACTCAATCTCTTTAGCTTCAATCAAGTCTTGTACCTTATTTCTTAGAGTCCAACAATCATTTGTGTCATGACCAGGACTCCTAGAATGATAGGCGCACCTAGCGTTCAGATTGTAACAAGGAGAAGAGGTATTAGGATTCTTGGGAGCCTCTTTTAAAGTTGTCAAGTTGGATCTCAACAGATGGGGTAGAACCTCTGTCAATGTCATATTGATTCGAGTGAATTGCCTTTGTGGACTTTCTAACCTTTGCTGATTGTTGCATTGCGGGGCGACCGCATGCCTAGGTATTATTACAGCATTTACCGTTGGAAGGTATCCCGCTCTGCTCCGATCTCTGGGGTCATAAATGGCACTGGCCTCTTTCTTACCAGTGAATGGTTTCTTCATTGTGCTTGAAGATGCATCTTTTTGAATTTTGCCATTTTTTATACCAGCTTCGACCCGCTCACCAGTCATGATCAGTTCAATAAATCTAGCCGAGGAACTTCCAATTAGGTAGTTGAAGAATGGACCTGACAAGGTTCCTAGGAACATATCCACTAATTCTCTGTCCGATAGAGGGGGCTGGACTCTTCCTACGAGATCCCTCCATTTCTGAGCATAGGTTTTGAAACCTTCACCTGTTCCCATAGTCATGCCTTGCAATTGCGTCTGAGTTGGAGCTAAATAAACATTATACTGATATTGTTTATAGAAGGCGGCGGCCAAATCTTCCCAATTACGCACATTGGTCCCTTCCAATTGATAGAACCAATCCAACTGTGTCCCCGACAAGCTCTCTTGGAAGAAATGTACCCACCGATTCTTGTCAGCCGTATGGGGTTGAATCTTTCTGACGTATGACCTTAGATGTAGCTTTGGGCAAGAGACACCGTCGTATTTGGCGAAAGTGGGGTCCTTGAAATTTTGAGGGATGACAACCTCTGAGATAAGTCCTAATTCTTCAAAATCCAAACCGGGTACTCTCTGAATCTCCATAGCATTCAAACGATCCTCCAGCTGTTTGTATTTATCATCAACAAGAGGATACTGCTCCTTAAAGTAATCAGGCTCTTCTTCTTCCTCGGATGCTGGGTCGTTGTTCACTTCCCAGGTCTTGGATCCTTGATTATCTCCTTCACCCGATGATATTGCAAAATCCAAAGTTCATCTGGCTTGTCCGTTAAACCTTCTTCCCATGATCACAACACCGGTTGGTTTCTTTGCTTTTTTCTTCTTATATTTGGCCAGTAGAGTCTTCAACTCCTCTTGTCCTTTTATCAGAGCTAAGAGCATCTGTTGAAACTGGCCGTTTTGAGCCTGAAGATCTTTCACAGTCTGTTCAACATCCATCTCACTGAAATAAATAGTAGAAGGATAAGGAGACCTGTTATGAGAAACCTGTATGATGTTATGATGAATGAAGATGCAAAATGATTTCAAGGAAATTTAGAGATTTAAATTTGTTCAAACCAAAAAGGAACACACGTCATATTAAAAATCCAAGTTTGAACACATCATGCCTCCTTGGGCTTACAATGAAAGAAACAAAATACAACCGCACTCCTAAGACAAAAAGACTGAATGCATCCTCTTTGGAGCAATGTAGGCATTCAGGTTTTTCTCTTCATGAATCAGTTTGGTGAGCTCCAGAACCTTCTTTTCACTGGCATAATACTGGGCTTCAAAGGTGTCTCGCTCTTCCTTTAACTGAACCCAAGCTTTCTGCAGGTCTTCGAGAGAGGTTGGCATGTCGGGATGAAGAACGGTGTATGGGACGTCTCCTTCAATAACAAGCTCAATGATGACAGGAAGGATGGAAGGGTAGGGCATCAAGAGACTATGGGCACGAGCCCATACCCATCTATGGTAAGGCTCGAGAGGGATAGAGTTTTTGTGTCCCAAAGTCCTACTGTCCACCTTGTTCACCATTCCCCACGCTCGTGTAAACATCTGGCGGTAACCTTGGTCTTCTTTGTCGTAGTTAAACACCAAACCTTGGATGAGCATCTTGCGAGGGCCGTCTCTTTGAGCATATCTAAACTGTCGAAGAGCTAAGCAGGGGTTGTAGGTGATACCCCCCTAATACCAAGCATAGGTACGTTAGGGAACTCCCCACAACAATCAATGATAGAGACATCTTCCAAGGATCTCGAACACCAACGAATATCAGAGTGGGTGAGAGACATTATCCTTTGAGACCAAGTCAGTATTTGCTCGTTCTTCAATGCTGATTGAGGTAGGTATGAAGTGAACCATTTTGCGATCAAGGGGATACAACACAAGGGTACCTCTTTTCTTCATGGTGCGGGTATGAAGGCAATGCAAGATGTCTCCCAGTAAGGTAGGTATGGAATTGCGAGAGAGAAAGACCTTGATGGCATTAACGTCTATGAATTGGTCCGAATTAGGGAACAAAACCAAACTATAAGTGAGAAGATCCAGGATGTTTTCAAAAGCTTGGAAATCCAAGTCGTCCCAGAATGAATGAGCCTTCTCTAATAGAAACTTGGCTAGGAAACCTTTGACCCCACTTCTAGTCTCCCAATTGACTATGATGTCGGCTCTCTTCAGATGCAAAGCTACGACAATGACTTCAGGTTCTGGAATCTCTTCTAGACCGGTGAACGGTATCTGATCAAGCACAAGCATCCCTAAGAGTAGAGATAACTCTTCCAATGTAGGTACCAACTGATAGTCCAGGAAAGTGAAACAATGATGCACAGGATCAAATAATTGGAACAGTACACACATCATCTCTTCTTGGAAACTGGATGTAGCCAAACTGAGGAGTCGACTGTATTTCTTGGTAAAAAGAGAATCCTCGGGGACTCTTGAGGCTAACTCTTGAAGTTAAGGGTGTGCTTTTACGAAACTGATTCGGATGGTGTTTCTTCGGGCAGAATTCATGACCTACAAAAAAAAAACAGAGATAAACTTCTAAATCCTTGAAATGGTTAGTGAGCATGCTCATGATGCTTATGATGTTTATGATGTTATGTACAAGTATATACACACAAAGCAAACAAATCCCTATGTTTTAGGATTGCGGGAGATTTTATAGGTAAGATACCCTCTTGAAGTTTGGTTGGCTCAAACCTGGCCTAGTAATAATGATCGGGTTCTAAAGGATCTCAATATCACCGACCTTTCTCTTGGGCGTTGTCTCAGCATAATCAATCTTTTCTTGTAGCTGAGATATCCCAAAAGTCTAGCCTCAATGAGTGTAGTATCGAGTATCAACCAATTTTCATCTCTACACCGAAACCGGCTATCTCACTACGTCCTAATGGCCAAGTTTGTTCAATTAGGGTTCTAAAGTCCGTTAGTGCTTCATTACGCCACTCAGCGGCCCCGTATTTTCCTCGATTCACCACGAGGGATACCGATATCCACAAATGTGTCACACTAACATAGCCATTGTTTCAAACATATCAGTCTATGTCGTACAGTCTCCATAATCTATTGCTATTTACCTAAAAAGGTGTCCCAGATCCGGGTGGAGGATCAAAGCAAGCCCAATACAAAGAACTAAATATAAAGCACACAAATCAAATAATGAAAGCGAGTAAAGGTGATCTAACCCTAAGGTAACCCCACTTTTTTTAGAACATAATCCCCAACAGAGTCGCCAGTTCTGTGATACAGTGGGAGAACTGACTTGGTTTGTTTTGCGTTTGTTTTCACAAATTTTGCGGTTTAGCAAGAGTCTCCACCGACTTTTCTTTTATCCAAAAAAGGAAAGGTGAAAAAGCACAGGAAAGACCTTTAGAGATGTTTTTGAGTTCGGGGGGTAGGTTATGAAAAGGGAAGGTGTTAGAACCATTTTCATCCATGGTTTTCCATGGGCTCTTAGTTACTTGCTTTTGTTTGAATGTGCTTGTGGTGTGTGTTTTTGAAAGTATTTTGAAAACGTCTTTGTAACGGTTCTCGTCACTATAAGAATGCGTACAAAGTGTTTGTTTGGAAAATAGTTCAAAGGAGTGTTTGTGGGACGTGTTTTTTAAAGTGATTTTGAAACGGATTTCCTTTGTAATGGCTCTCGTTTCTATAAGAACGCATACAAAGTGTTTGTTTCGAAAATGTTTTCAAAATGAAAGTGTTGGTGTATTTTTATTGTGAGCAAGCAAGTAACTGAGAGCGAACCTACCTACTCGAAAGGTCTTAGATGTGCTTTTCTTCCTCCTTTAGATGTTGCTATCTTACCATTGATTTGGTAAGAAGCCCCATCGTTGGATGTGAATGGACGGGTGTTGGGACGTTTGTATAGTCATAGAAAGCAACATATGGGACGTTTTAGCAATGTCGTTTTAGGGACTAGATCGTTTACCGAAGGCTACATCGAGGGTCATCGAGGGACTACGATCTTTTATCGAGGGTCTTTGCTAAAATGCCCATGTTCGAGGGACATGACTATTTTCCGATAGGCAACGAAATGGGATTACCCTAAGGGTGCATGTGTGAATAGTGTGTTTGATTACATGCATTTTAATATTGACTAGGGTTGTCTATTTTGTTGTTTTCATGTCTTTCTATACATCTTATTTATTAGTAATATATGAAAAGCGAATAAAATGCGAAGAAATAAAATCTAAGCTATTACATCACTTTTAGGGGGATAGGGGTACATATTTATGAATGGGGTTGCAAGAAATATTAAATCCTAAGTTAATATTACAACCATATCGAATGGATCAAAATAGGCAAGAAATAAAAATTACTTATTTGTTTAAGAAAAGAAATAAATTTGCTTAAGAAAATATTTTGGTCTTTTGTTTTAAGAAATAAAGTAAAGCATGAAAACTTTTTTTTTGGTGTTTGTTGATTAATGAAATAGAAAGTGATAGCAAAAGATAGTAAAAAGGGTAAAAATAGAATCAGCATGCTGCTGATTAAGGGAGGTCAGAAGTTCTGACCCTGGCGCACTGCAAAACAAAATTCCTGTTAGTAAAAAAAATAAGCAGAGTCAGAAATTCTGAGTCCACCAGGAGCACATTAGCTTTCGGAAGTTCTGATACCACCAGCAACAAAATAGGTTTCAAAAGTTCTGAGAACACCAGTAACAAAGTAGATCTCAGAGATTCTGATATCACTGACAGAACATGGTCTCTCTCTTCATGGCAGTCAGAACATCTGCATTTTGGTTATTTCTCCATAAAACAGAAGGTGTGCATATGAAAAATATAGCAGGTTTCATAGCATTTCAGAAACAAGAAATATCAGAACCATAAATCAGAGGCAAGTGTGAATCTGCTAATCCTAATTCTGAGTTCTAATTTCTTTCAGAAGTTCTGAAACTGGTTTATTCCATACTTAGGAAAGAAAACATGTGAAGTCTCAGAATATGTATAACGCCAGAAGCATGATATTTACATTGTATTTTTTTTTGAACATGCAAATCTGATAATGATTAAGCAACGTGATGAGAGTCAGCAGAAGCTTACCTTGCAACTGGAAAATATTCTGTAAACTGGAGATTGGTCTTAGACTCTGGTGATGTCCTGAGTAACTTGCTCACGTACTCAACAGGATAGAGGTTTTCAACTTCCAGAACGACCAAGGGATGATACTCTGACTTCTTTGAGGTGGAGGTGAATGGAGGGTGTATGGCAATATGGATACAGAAGTTGAAATAGCTTCAAGTATATGAATTAACAACCGTGGGGATGGTTTTAGTCAAGGAACAATGGAGTTTTGATGCTAGAATCAAATGCTAAGGTTTTGGTATTTTGGTTTTTACAGCTTTTTGGATTCTTGGAATTTTGCAAAGATTCAAGGCCTTTTTCTTTTGGTGATTTTCTCTCTCTCCAAAAACCAACCCTTTCAACGTGTGATGGAATAAACTATTTATAGATGGCTTTGTTGTGATTTTGGGGGGAAAAACAAATGAGTTTTTAAACATTTTTGGCATACTGTCCCTTTGTTTTTAAATCACAGTTTTTTTTGTAAGCTAATTTGGTGTAAGAAAAATGCAGGCGTGGACTGGATCAGCAGCACCTTGGAGTGTTGTGGAAGCTGGTGGCAGGACTGTGCCATAGCAGGGCAGCAGGTTAAGGTTTGGGGTTTGATGATGTTCTGATTGCAGAAAATTAGAAACATAACCTCTAAACGCTGAAGGAGAATTTTCTGACCAGAGCGTTGAACATAACCTCTGTATGCTGAAGAATCACGCTCTAACTGAAGCATTATGTTCTGACCAAAGAGCAACGCTTCTGCATGTTCTTATTGAAGCATTATGTTATGACTGAAGAGCAATGCTTCTGCATGTTCTGATTGAAACGTTATGTTCTGACCGTGTTTGCAATCTTCTGACGGCACTTGCATAGAGGCTGGCTCAGAAGTTCTGAAGTATCACATTCTCTATACACTTAGAAATTTTTTCTAAATGTTTAGAAGATTTGATTTTTCCAAAGTAACTTCTGAGTTCTGATTTTTTGATGAACCCATTTTATGCTTTAATGAATTGTGATTTTTTTGAACTTGATTTTGATTTAAAAGTAAAAGTTTGACTTTTTTAATATACTTTTGTCCATTTTGCCCTTATGGATGATTTCCTTGAAAAATGATGATCCAAGACTAGGAACTTGTTAGAGGCAAAACTGAGAGTCCAGGATGAATCCCTTGAGAAATGGGAGGGAAAATTTTAGGGTACAACACCATGCCAAGACAAACAGGTTGCTATAGGAAACAGTCCAAGAAGACCTGCTCAAAAATCCTCCTTATGCTGCCCATAGCAGTCCAAAATCTGTCCAATTTCTGCACAAAAGCATGTCAACATAAACCACATCAAACTAGTTTGCAATACAGTCCAAAATTTTTCCATACTTGCACCAAAATGGAAATAGTTCAAACTGCACTCAAAAGCCCAAAACTAGAAAAGCCAAAACTGTCAAAATTCAAAGTTTTTCCCTCCTATTTTTTCACCCTAACCAGATAACAATGATCATTGTTTTATAAAAGAGGAGAGAACCATTAGATGTCAAAGGGAGACAGAACTAGCAAATAGCAAAACCACAAAAAACTCAGAACAAAAGGTTCAGCAAAGTCCTTTGTCTCAAAACCTACTAAAACATGATAGAACCAAAGCCATCACTGTAAAAAACCAGCAATCAACATAGCCAACTGAAACATCACAAAAAAAAAACAGAATAGAAGAGAAGCAAACATAACTAGCAAACAAAAAAAAAACTCAGAACCAAAAGTCCAAGAAAACCCTTTGTCTCAAACTAACTGGAACATCACAGTATCCATCAAAACAGCCATCAAACCATCACTAAAAAAACAGAACATCACAATATCCATCAAAACAACCATCAAACCATCACTAAAAACCAGCATCCATCGAAAACAGCCATCATTAAAAAACCAGCAAATAACAAAAACATAGAACCAAAGTCCACCACCCAAACATTGTCATCAAACATCCTTATCCAAAAAAAAACATAAGCAAATCAGTAGCAAACAAACAGCAAAAAGCCAAGTAGTTTTTTCATCATTTTTCTCCTTTTCAAAGTCCATTCAGAATACACAAAACCCAGCAAATCAGTAGCAAACAAACAACAAAAAGCCAAGTAGTTTTGCATCATTTTCCCCCTTTTCAAAGTCCATTCAGAATACACAAAATCCAGCAAATCAGTAGCAAACAAACAGCAAAAAGCCAGGATAACACAAGTTCAGAAGAAGAAAGAAAGTCATTCACAAACAAAGTTAGAGCCGTCTTACCGAAAAAGAGCTTTAAGAGGTTAGTAAGGTTATAGATCCGGACCTCACAGGCGATCTCTTTCTTCCCTTTCCTGTACTCTCATGGATCTGTCGTTGCATGCATCGTTACCTTCGTCGATCTCACCGAATGGAGAATTAGGGTTTTGTTTCCCCCCTTTCTAGATTTAGGGCCACCAATTGAAAATCTGCAGAAATTGATCACAAATTAGTAACTAGGAAAGAGAGACAATCAGAAAGATGTAAGAAAAATAGGGTTTTGAGGCACGCCGCCGTCGTAAGGCAATTTCCGGCGCGGCCAAAGGGTCTTCTCCGGTGAAGACTCATAGTAAGAGAGAAGAGATAGGGCATAACATGTAAGAGAGAGAAAAAACAATGAATTATGAGGCATGGCTTCAACGTGATGAAGTTTTGTGTTGTTTGATAACAACACTTTGGCCTAATCCGGTGGTGACACTTGTCACCACCCCTTTAGTCACCCTGGATGATCCCCCACTTGCATCCCCATGTTAATATGATGCACCCTCATCATCCATCCATCTGATCATTTATCATAGCCCTTTCAATGCATCTTAGATGCACGCCCATGGTACACCTCCAAGGGGTTGCTACACTAGATTAGCCAGAAACATTTGGGCCTATTAATTTCTGCACCCCCATTTTTTGCTCTATTTTGCAGGCCCATTTCTAGTTTTCCCCTTTATATTTTTTTGTTGTTAATATTTCCTTTTCATTATTTGATTTTTATTTTTTTCAGCATACAATCAAAAATTGTAAATATGTTAATATTTGTTTTAAATAATTATTAATTTTAAAATAATTTTTGTTTGACATTATTAATTAAGTCTTTAATTAATTTTATCAAATGAAAAGAGTTTTAACCTAAATAATTATTTAACATTTTGGACTTGTATTGTGTGATTTAAATATTTATTTCTTAGTTTCACCCCCATTAATTAATTTGTACCCTCATTCCCGAAGCTCTGTAATAACGTAGAATTTCAATTTTTCGCATTTTATTGTTTTACTCATTACTGTATAGTAATTAGGCGTGTATGGCAAGATCAAAAATCAATCGCTAGACAACCTAATTTCAAAGACCAAATTAACTTGAATCAAACACACTTTTTCACACGCGCACCTCTAGGGTCACCTCGCTCGCTGCCTCGGAAATACAGTCATGTCCCTCGAATATGGGACGTTTTAGCAATGACCCTTCGATAAAAAAGATCGTAGTCCCTCGATGACCCTTGATGTTGCCTTCGATAAAACGATCTCGTCCCTTACAAAAAATTGCTAAAGCGTCATATAAGTTGCTTTCGATGACTGTAAAATTGACTCGCGCCTGTCCCTTTACATCCAACGATGGGGCTTCTTACCAAATCAATGGTAAGATAGCAACATTAAAAGGAGGAAGAAAAGAACCTCGAGACCTTTCGAATAGGTAGATTCGTTCTTAGTTGCTCGCTTTCTCACGACAAAAACATTTTATACCAACACTTTCATCTCAAAACATTTTTCAAAAGACAAAACCTTTTGTATACATTCTTATAAAGACGAGAACCATTGCAAAACATCTTTTCAAAACACTTTCCAAAGCATAATCCACAAACACATCTTTGAACCATCTTTCGAAACAAAACTTTGTACACGTTCTTATAGAAACGAGAACCATTACAAAGAGGTTTTTCAAAACACTTTCAAAGCCCACATCATAAGCACACTGTTAAACAAAAGCAAGTGATCTAAACGAGTAACTAAGAGCCCATGGAAAACCATGGATGAAAAGGGTGCTAATACCTTCCCTTTTCATAATCTACCCCCCGAACCCGAGAAATAATATCGAAAGGTCTTTCCTGTGCTTTTTTACCTTTCCTTTTGGATAAAAGAAAAGTCGGTGGCGACACCAAGTCAGTTCTCCCACCGTATCACAGGGTTCTTTGGAGCTTCTTTCAAGTTCACTAGGTTGGATCTTAACCAATGCAGAAATACTTGAGATAGTGTCATATTAATTCTGGTGAATTTTCTGACTGGTCTTTCTATTCTTGGTTGGTTGTTTCTTTGCTGATCAGGCGCAGGTTTAGGAATCATAATATTCCCCACCATTGGACGGTGTTCGGCCCTATCTTGATTTCTCTGAGGATATACAACAACCACTTATTTCTTTCCGATGAATGGCTTCCTTACAGCAGCAGAGGATGCATATTTTTGAATATTTCCATTCTTTATCTCGACTTCTACCCTTTCTCTAGTCAATATCAATTCAGTAAAACCTGTTGATGAACTCCCAATTAAGTGATTGAAGAAGGGACCATACAAGGTGCCCAAAAATATGTCTACCAACTCTCTTTCAGATAGGGGAGGTTGAACTCTTCCGGCCAAGTCCCTCCATTTTTGCACATAGTCCTTAAAGCCTTTACTTGAAACCATGGCCATACTCTGGAGTTGAGTACGGGTAGGCACAAGATCATCATTGTATTGGTATTCTTTGTAAAAGGATGTAGCAAGATCTTCCCAGTTATGAACATTGGCTCTCTCTAACTGATAAAACCAATCAAGTTGAGTTCCAGACAGAGTGTCTTGGAAGAAGTGTACCCATAAATCTTTGACAGCGGTATGAGGCTGGATTTTTCTCATATAGGACCGGAGATGCATTTTAGGGCATGAAACTTCGTCATATTTGGCGAACACAGGTGCTTTGTATTTTGGAGGAATGACAACCCTCGATACTAACCCCAACTCCTCAAAGTCCAAGCCAGACACTTCTTAGATTTCTATTGCACTCAACCGTTCTTCTAGATGCTTATACTTGTCGTCGGCTGGAGGGTATTGTTCTTCAGAATAGTCTTCTTCTTCCTCTTCCTCTTCTGAATCATATTGAACAACCGTTTCCTTGCCCTTCCCATCTTGATTGTCTCTCTCACCGGATGTCGTTGCATAGTCTAAGGCCCTTCTTGTTTGCCCATGGAATCTTCTTCCCATGTTCAGAACTCTTATTATTTTCTTTTTCTTCTTTTTCTATTCAACCAACAAGGTCTTCAACTCTTCTTGCCCTTTGGCTAGAGTTAAGAATAACTGTTGAAACTGTACATTCTGAGCTTGGAGGTCCTTCACTGTTTGCTCGAGATCCATATCACTGAAATAAACAGTAGAGAGATGAGGGGACTTATTGTAAGAAACCTGCTTATGTTATGATGAATGATAAATGTGTATGCAATGATTTCAAGGATCTTAAGATTCAAATTTGTTTTAGACAAAAAGGAAACACACGTTATATTAATAAATTAAAGTTTGAGTACATTAATTCCTTCTTGGGCAAAATAATACAAAAACTCTAAGATAAAAAGGTAGTACGCATCCTCTTTGGTGAGATGTAGGCATTCAAAGTCTGCTCCTCATGAAGTTGCTTAGTGAGTTCCAAAACCTTCTTCTCGCTTGCGTAGAATTGGGCTTCGAAAGTATATCGATCCCTCTATAGTTGTATCCAATCCATTTGTATATCTTCAAGAGAGGTGGGCATGTCAGGATGTAGGATAGTGTATGGAACATCTCCTTCCATGACAGGTTCAATGATTACCGGGAGAACGGTGGGATAAGGCATCATCAGACTTTGAGCACGAGTTCGTACCCATTTGAGGTAAGGCTCAAGAGGGATGGGATTCTTGTGCCCCAAAGTCTTGCTATATATCTTGTTCAACATCCTCCAAGATCGGATAAATCTCTGGGGAAGACCTTGATCGTCGTTGTCGTAGTCAAATATCAAACCTTGAATCAGCATCTCATGAGGGCCATCCCTTCGAGCGTAACCAAACTGTCTTAAGGCTAAGCAGGGGTTGTAGGTTATACCTCCCCTAATTCCAAGTAAAGGGACATTAGGGAATTCTCCACAATGGTCGACAATAGTAGCATTCTCTATGGATCGGGAGCATCAATGAATGTCTAAATGTTTGAGTGTCATCAACCTTTGTGACCACCTTGAAACTTGCTCGTTCTTTAATACAGATTGGGGAAGATGCGAAATAAACCATCTTTCCAAGAGAGGAGTGTAACACATAAGGACACCTCTTTTCCTCATTGTGCGAGTGTGAAAAGAGTGTAAGATATCTCCTAGCAAAGTAGGCACCGGGTTGTGTGATATGAATATTTTGACGCTGTTCATGTCTATGAGTTGGTCAAGATTTGGAAAAAAAACCATCCCATAAATGAGGAGAGCCACAATTTCCTCAAAGGCTTGCAAATCCAAGGAGTTCCAACAGTTTTGGGCTTTCTCAAACCAGAACTTTACTAGGAAACCTTTGACACCACTCCTCGTTTCCCAATGAGTTGTGACATCAGATGAGAGCAAGTGTAGAGCTTGAGCAATCTCTTCTGGTTTTGGGTCTCTTTCCGTACCGTTGAAAGGTAGTTGATTGAGAATGGGAATCCTCAAGAGTCGGGAGAATTCTTCTAAAATAGGCACAAGTTGATAATCGGGGAATGTGAAGCAATGGGGTAAAGGATCAAAGAAATGAAAGAGTACCTTCATCATGTCCTCATCTGTGTTAGAGGTGACCAAGTTGAGTAGGCGACCATGTCTCTCGGTGAATGGAGAGTTTTCTGGAATCCTTGAAGCTAGTTCCTTAAGTTGTGGAGGGATCCTTACAGGGTTGACTTGAATAGTTTTCCTGCGAAGAGAATCCATACCCTACAAAATAGAACAAAGATAAATCCCAAGATCCTTGAAATGGTTAGTGAATGTGTATGATGTTATGATGTTCATGATGTTATGTACAAGTATGTATATACAAACAAAGAAAACAAGTCCTTAGGTTTAGGCTTGCATGGAGTCTCATAGGTAAGTACCCTCTTGAAGTTTAGTTGGCTCAACCTGTCCTAGTAATAGTAACCGGGTTCTAAGGAGCTCAATATAAATGGTTTGTTTCCTTGGTCATTGTTTCAGCACAAGCCTCTTTAATAGCGACCGAAATATCCTAAGAAACCAAAGCTCAATGAGTGTAGTATCGAGTATCTACCAACTTCGGACTGCACCAAAGTCGGTCATCTCACTATATCCTAAAGGCCAAGTTGGTCAAGTAAAGGTTCTAAAAATTCATTAGTGCTTCATGACATCACTCAGCGGCCCCGTATTCTCTTTGATTAACTCAAAGGCTATCGGTACCCACAAATATATCGCACTAACATAGCTATTACTTAGACCATGTCGGTATACCCCGCACAGTTTCCACAATGTATTGCTACTTACCTATAATGTATCCCAAATCTGGGTAGTGGATTCAAACCGAAACAAAGAACCATAATGTAAAGCATACAGGTCAAACAATGAAAGCAAGTAAATGTGATCTAACCCTAAGGTAACCCCACTTTTAGAATTATCCTCAGCAGAGTCTCCAGTTCTGTGATACGATGAGAGAGCTGACTTGAAAGTTTTGCGTTTGATTGCAAATGTTGCGGTTAGCAAGAGTCGCCACCGACTTTTCTTTTATCCAAAAGGAAAGGTGAAAAAGCACAGGAAAGACCTTTGAGATTATTTCTTGAGTTTGGGGGGTAGATTAAGAAAAGGGAAGGCATTAGCACCCTTTTCATCCATGGTTTTCCATGGGCTTTTAGTTACATGCTAGATCACTTTCTTTTTGTTTGAAATTATGCTTGGTGTGGTTTTTGAAAGTATTTTGTAAAGAGGCCATTGTTTAGGTAATCTTTGTAATAATTCTTGCTCGTAAGAATGTATACAAAGATGTTTGATCTTTTTGAAAAATGTTTTCAAGTTTTGTAAGATGTTTTGAAAGTGTAAGTGTTTGTTTTGAAAATATCAAGGATGCTTGTTTGAAATTGAGCAAGTAATTAGGAGCATTCTACCTAACCAAAATTCTTTCTTGTTCATTTTCCTTTCTTTTGACATTGTTATCTTACCATTGATTTAGTAAGTAACTCTATCTTTGGATGTAAATGAGACGAGTGTGGGTCATCGTGTAACCATGATTAGCAATGTTGCAAGGTATCTTAGCATTTTATTTAAGGGGCTAAGATCATTTGAAAGGCAACTTAGATAGCGTTATCGAGGGACTATGATCTTGTATTTGCTTGTTTTTGCTAAGATACCTTACATGCGTAATATGACCATTTTGTATAAGGCAACCAAGTGGAATAACCCTAGGGGTGCTTGTGTGCAAGTGTATTGTTTTCATGCTTGATTTTGTCTTGAATTAAGGTTTTCTAAGTATTGGTTTTAGTGTTTCCATACAAACCCTAATTACTAGCATGTTGTATATAAAGCGATAAATTGCGGAATTTAAAGTTACTACACTATTACAACATTTGTGGGAGGGGGTACACAAATTGAAAACAGGGATTGCAAGAATTTAAAATTAATTAGTCTATTACGACCATATTGAATGAGTATCAATGTACAAGGGATTAAATGAATATAAGGTACAAAAATGAATAAACGTACAAAAATGCAAAATATGAAGTAAATGGATATTTGTTTGGTTTTCATGAGAAAAAGGAAATTTGTTTTAACCTAATTAATTAAAGAAAATAATTAATCAAACTTAAATTTATTAAGAATATTTTTTAAATAAAACCCTAAATTTGTTAATTGATTAAAAGAAAATAAGTTTAGAAAAAGTATTTTTTTGGTATTTTTGTCTTAAAAATATTTATAGCATTATAAAATATTTTTGGCCTTTTTTATATATGAATAAATATATTTTAGTAGGTGTAAAAGAAAAATAAATATTAACCTAGTTTTAATTAAATTTACAAGATGATTTATAAAAAATAAATAAAGTATAGTTAATAAAAACATTTTTTTGTGAGAAAAAATAAAATAAACTAAGTAAAAATAAAAATCTAATTTTTTGTGATTTTTTAATATTAGGACAAATATTTAAGAAAATAAAAATGAAATAAATAAAAATAAAAAAGGAAAAATTTATAAACTTGGGCCAAGGGCGCAAACAACCTGCAGCGGGTTAGCTAGCAAAAATAAAAACAAGTCAGGCCCAAAGAGGCCCAGCGCTTGCCAAAAAGACAAAAATCAGAAAGCAAAATGTGAAAAAAATAAAAGGGCACCACTGGGGCTCGAACCCAGGTCCCAAAGGTTACAGGCGCGCGCTTCTACCCCTGGGGTGGCTATACATCCGTTAACATAGACAAATCAATAAATATATAAGGCAAAACGCATCGTGATGACTTCATCTTCAACCTCCAGCCAGACCAACTGTAACTTGCTCATTTCTCATAAAAAATGAAAACTGTAAACATGAAACTTGTAGCAAATTTTCTCACGGTTTCAGAAATGTAAAGCATTAAAACTATAGATCAAATATAAGCATGAATTTTAATGGCCCTAATCTGAATCCTAAAAATCTCAGAAATTTCAGTTTCAAAATTCTCTAAGCTCAAGCAAAATTAATGGAAACTATGGACATGGTTAGCTTTAGGGAAATGATATCTACATGTTTTGTTCATAAATAAATCATTTATGATGCATGTATGAAGAGTTCCAAAGTTAGAAAACTTACCTTAAAACTGGAAATCGTGTTTTGAGTTTGAGCTTGTTTCAAGTGATGGTGATGACCAGGTAAGCTTCCTTGAGGTCCCAGGAAACTAATGCAATGATTAGATTGAGCAATGGATGGCTGGAATGGTTTGGAGAAGTCAATGTGCAGAGCTCTATTTTTGGAAATGGAGGATGGTGTTAATGGTGTTACAGTTCTATAACAGGGTATGGGATCAACTTTATATGATGTTTAGATACTTTAGAAACCAAAAGGCCAAGAAACGCACGAGTAGATTATGAGTTTCAAGTTTTTGGTCAGTTTGTGTGAAAATCGAAGTGTGAAGTGTGATTCTGAGTTCTAGGTTCTTTCAAGGCTTGAGCATTCGTCTCTTTATGGTCTAAGGTTTGTGTATGTATAAACAAAAGTGTTTGAGAGCTTTGGATAATCAGAAGTACAAGTTCCTAGCTTTTGGCTAGGTTACTTAATTTTGAAGAAAAGAGGGAAACAAGTTTCAAGAAGAGGTACAAGCACGGGATGGGTGATTGTAACTGTTTGAAACATTTCTCATGAGTTATAGGACCTGTTTGATCAGAAGAGAACAAGTTCAAGGCTCAAGAACAAGTTTTGTACAAAAAGTCACTTTTTAAAAATGACAATGTAACCTTTCTTCCAAAAATGGATATAAAGCATGTCCATGCATTGAATGCTTGAAGTGAGGCCTCTAACAGCTGTGTAAACCATTAATTATGGAGTGCCTAACAAGTTTGAGGCCTGCAAAGTAGATTTAATGCAGCACAACTTTGAATTTGAATCTTGTTCATCACTAAAATGACTTGTAATTAAAGTGATAAAACTCTAACTGCATCTCTTCGATTCTCCCTACTCAAGAATGATCTCAAGGAGTTCTTAGACATTTTGGAAAGCTTGAAATGTGTTCTACAACCCATATTTGAATTGATTTTGAAGATTCCCCTTGGAACTATATGAAAAAGTGCCATGAATTTGGGTACAAATCCTGACCAAATTAGGGTAAAATTTCACTAAGTGTTTAGTTTCATGACCACATATTCATAAAATTATAAATTGAGATCCAAGAACTTTTGGAAGAAGTTGTGTGAAGCAAAATTGTATATTTCATGGAGATATACAACTTTCATGTTGGATGTTTCTCTTGAATCATCTTGCATCATGGTGAAAATTTTGCTCAAAGTTATGAAAAAACAAGAAATTTCCAACACTTAGAAAAATTTCTAAGTTTAGAAATTTTGACTTTTCAAAATGAAACCTTGACTTTTTGATCTCTTTATGAATAAGTTTCATATTTTGACGTGTTTTGATGAATTGTGATCTTTGGAACTTGAATTTGACCAAAAAGTCAAAGTTTGACTTTTTAGTATACAGTTGACTTTTGATCGGTTGACTGAAAAATTCATCTGTCAATCCAATGGACTTGCAATGTTTTGAACCATGTCATTAGGTCAAAATAATGAAATTGGACTCTTGATATCATGCCTTAAATCAATTTACCATTTTCTAGGTCAAAAATCAGAAATTGCCCTTTCCCAGTCAAAACCCTAATTTTGACCATTTTGCCCTTCTGGAGATTTGATCAAATTTCTTGAGGAGTTGTGGTCCAAACTTAATCAAATGATACATATGAGTCTAAAATGTTTAAGTGGATAAAAATTATGAAGTTTGACTGCAAATTGGCCATGGTTGACTTTTTCCCCAATACATCTGATTTTTAAGTCAACTACTCAATTGACTGAGCAAAAATGTAATCCAAGGCTTGAAACTTGACATGAGCAATCTTGGGGGTCCATAATGATCCATGAAAGTCATATGGGACATTGGAAGTTCAAAAATCCATGTGCAAGCTCAAACCCCAATTTTGGTCATTAGTGCTTTAAGGAAGTGTCTTGAGCTGATCAAACCCTAGTGCAGTCTTGGACCCAAGGAGATCTTGTGAGCAAATTCTTGATAAGTGAGAGGGTAAATTTTGGGGTACATCATCAGGAAATATAAATGAAAACTATGGACATGGTTAGCTTTAGGGCAATGATGTCTACATTTTGTCTTTGAAAATGCAAGCCTAATAATGCCTAAATGAAGAGATGAAAGTCCGGAAAAATAACTCAAAATTGGAAATTGTGAAATGAGTTTGAGCCCGTTTCAAGTGATGGTGATGATCAGGTTATCTTCCTTGAACCTCTAGGAAGCTAATGCAATAGTTTCCTTGAGTTGAGGATGGCTGAATCGTGCTAGAGAAGTCCAAGTGCAAAGCTCTGTTTTTGAAAATGGAAGTTGATAAAGATGGTGTTACAGTTGGATAACAGGTGTTGGGATGGTTTATGTATGCTGTTTAGAATCTTTTGAAAGCAAAAGGCCAAGAAACGCACAAGTAGATTTGAAGATTGGGTTCAAAACTCAGAAATGATAAGTTTTGAGGTGTTCTTGGTGATGATGTGCTTTAGGGAGTTTCAAGGGCTTGTATCTCGTGTATTAGATCATAAATGGTGTATTTATTTATAAGAAAAAGGTTTTGAGTGCTCAAATTGATCTGAATTCAAAATCCATGTTTAAGCTCAACATGTGATTTTCTTGACAAAACAAGTTTCCATGCCTTGTACTTTTGTTCATAGAGTTGTTAACAACTTTAAACATAATTCCTCTGACTTTGTAGAAGGATTGTAATCAGAGCAAATAAGTTAGGAGCTCAAGAAGTTGACTTTGTGCATAAAACTTGCTTTACAAGAATGAATATGTTACTTTCTTCCCAAAATGGAAAATTGATTTAGATAAAGCTTGAATCAATTGGACAATGGCTCAATCAGTTGTGTAAACCATTAATTATGGAGTGAAACACAAGTTTAAGTCCTGCAAAGAAAATATTATGCAACATGGGCTTGATATTTGAGTTCTTGTACATCACAAAATGACCTATAATTCAAGAATGAAACCCTAACTTCATCTCTTAGATTCTCTTAGCTCAAGCATAATCTCAATGAGTTCTTGGACAATTTGGAAATCTTGTAACATCCTCTACAACCTTTATGTTGGGCATTTTGGAAGAATCAACTTGGAACCATGTGAAAAGTTGCCATAAAGTTGGTACCAAAAATCTGCCTAAACCACTCAAAATTTCACTAAGTGTTTTTCATACCATGTACATGACTTTATGAATTTATAACTTGAAATTAAAGAACTTGTAGAAATATTTATGACCTACAATGTTTTAGATCTCATTGAGACCTACAACTTTCATGTTGGAATTTTTTCTTGAATCATCTTGCATCATGATGAAAATTTGGCATAAAGTCATGAAAAAGATAAGGTTTAAAACACTTAGAAAAATTCTAAGTGTTGAAAACTTTGACTTTTTAATTTGAAATTTGACTTTCTTGATGAATAATATTCATATTTTGATATTTCTTGATGAAATATGATTTTTGAAACTTGATTTTGATCAAAAAGTCAAAGTTTGACTTTTTAGTGTACAGTTGACCAAATTTCAATTATCAATCAATTAATCTTGAGAAATGTTTTGAACCATGCAATTAGGTCAATATGATGCATTTGAATCCTTGATATCATGTCTCAAGCCAATAATTCATGTATTTGGTCAAAAGTCAAAAATCAAGACTTCTCAGTCAAAACCCTAATTTTGACCATTTTGCCCCTTTGGTGATCTGATCAAATTTATTGAGGAATTGTAATCCAAACTTGACAAAATGGTTCATATAAGTTCAAAATATTGATATGGATAAAAAATCATGAAGTTTGACTGTAAGTTGGTCACAGTTGACTTTTTACCTAATACATTTGATTTTAGGTTATCTGATCAATTGAATGAGCAAACTTGAACTGCAAGACTTGAAATTTGACATGAGCATTCTTGAAGGTCCAAAATGATCCATGAAAATCATAAGAGGAATTAAAAGTCCATTTATACTTATGGAAATTCAAACCTAATTTGAGTCATCAGTGTTGAGGAAGTGTCTTGAGTTGATCAGTCCTTGTGCAATTTTGAAAAATTGAAAATCTTGTGAGAGATTTCTTGAGAAATGAGAGGGAAAACTTTGGGGTACAACACCCATCCCCAAAAATGATGTAATAGCGTAAAACTTTAAATTCCCTCGCTTTTAATATTATTGTTAGTAATTAGGGTTTGTATAGCAAGATAAAATCAATCATTAGAAAACCCTAATTTTAAAGACAAAAATGCATGGAAAATAAACACTTTGCACACTTGCACCTCTAGGGTTGACCTCACTTGTTTCCTAAGATAAAAACAGTCATGTCCCTCGAACGTGGTATACTTTAGCAATGACCCTCGAATACAAGATCATAGTCGCTCGATGACCCTTCCATGTTTCCTTCGGTAAACGATCTTAGACCCTTAAGATAAATTGCTAAGGTATCCTAGAATGTTGTCTTCTATGACTATACGATGACCCACACACGTCCCTTCACATCCAATGATAGGGCTTCTTATCAATCAATGGTAAGATATCAATATCTAAAGGAGGAGGAAATGAACAAAGACTTTTTGAGTAGGTAGAACATTCATAGTTTCTTGCTCACAACCATTTTAAAAATCATCTTTCAAACACACCAACACTTTCAAATGAAATATTTTTCAAAAGTCAACATTTTGTATGCATTCTTATAGAGACGAGAATCATTACAAAGTTCGCCTAAATGAAGGCACTTTTGAAAAAATACTTTCAAAACTATCACAAACACATTTCAAACAAAGCATTTCAAAGTGAGCTAGCAACTAAGAGCCCGTAGATAACTACGGATGAAAAGGGTGATAACACCTTCCCTTTTCATAACCTACCCCCCAAACTCAAGAAAATTCTCAAAAGGTCTTTCCTGTTCTTTTCACCCTTTCCTTTATTGGATAAAATAAAATTCGATGGCGACTCTTGCTATCTGCAACAATTGCGATAAAATGAAAAACACCCAAGTCAGTTCTCCCACCGTATTACAATGTGTCTTGCTCTTATATGTAACATCAGACCGAGAACACTTGATTGGATTTTATATTCAGTTTATGTTAGCATACTTTATGAGGATTTTAAATGTTGAACTAATTTTAATCCCAATTTTTAATGAGACTAAATACTATGAGTTGACAATTAAGAATATTATTTTGATGATGATTCTACTGTGTTGATTTTAAAAGGTGTGTTGATGTTGCATGGTGTGATACGGTGGCAGAACTGACTGTTTTGGAAAATGATGGTTTGCATTTTGCGTTTGTGTTTGCAAAATGTCGCGGTAAGCAAGAGTCGCCACTGACTTTTTATTTTATCCAACTGGAAAGGAAAAAAGCACAGAAAAATTCCTTATTCGAGATTTTGAGTACGGGGGGTAGATTATAGAAAGGGAAGGTATTAGCACCCTTTCTATCCATGGTTTTCCATGGGCTCTTAGGTACTAGCTCATCTTTTGAAAATTGCTTGTGTGTTTGTTTTGAAAAAAGTTTTTGTTTTACTCCGTTTTAACCCTTGCTTCTGTTTTCAAGAGTGTTACGTAGTTGTGTTGAAAACTTTGTTTGAAAAGTGTTTGGTGTGAAAAGTTTGATTTTGAGCAAGTACCTACTAGCATCTACCTACTCGAAAAAAGAATGTTTCTGTTCTTGTTCCCTTTAGACAGTGCTATCCCACTATTAAAGAGTAGGTAGCACCGTCGTTGGCGTTGTAAGGGTCAATTCGAAAGGAACGTACGATCACTAAAGCAATGTTAGGACGTCTCAGTAATAAACCTAATGTCTTAAGATCATATTCGAGGGAACATTTCCGAGGCAACCTTTCCGAGGCAACATTCCCGAACGGGATATTTGATCTTTGTTTAGACAAGAGGACAACTACTAAGACACCCTATACTTAATGATCGTTTACCGAAGGCAACCGAAGTGAGAGTATACCCTAAGAGTGTGCATGTGCGAGTGATTTGATTTCAGTTATTATCTTTTCACATTAGGGTTTGCTAGCCATTTTAAATTAACACGCAGTCTTGTCATACAATCCTATTATCATACATCTAACAGTTAATATTTGCGAGAACTAAAATGCGAGAAATAAAACCTACGCTATTACAAGGCTTCGGGGAGGGGGATTAATTACATAGCCAAAAACCCGTAAAAACGATAAATAAAGAAAATCCTAATTAAACTATTACATACTGTAAGCAGTTACATTAATATGATAAAAATAAATAAGTGCGCGCGATGAATCGAATGGAAAGAAAAATTAGTGTTTTGACCCCATCTAAAACCTAATTGAAACTTAAAGAAAAAAAATCATTTTTTCTTGTTTTTGATTATTTGAGAAAATAATGTTTAATTGAATAAATAAAAACATAATTACTAATTAATTTAAAATTTAAGGAAAATAATTAAATCGACCTATTTTTGTATTTTTGTTTTATGGAAAGAAAATAAAAATTAAATCACATGCTAAACCTAATTTTTCTATTTGATTTTAAATATATGAAAAATTTAGAATTAATCCTAAATTAAATTTAACTAAAATTAAATTTGATAAAATAAAATAAAAACCTAATTCTAAATTTGTGAAATTGATTTTATGATTTTTTTGTGAAAAAATAAATTATTTTGTTAGAAAATAAATTTAAAAAATTAAATAAAAGAAATAATTAGGAAAGAAAAAGAAAAAGGCCTGATGTAAATAGCAAAAGGAGGGGGTGTTAATGGCAGATATGAGCCCAAAAAGTGCCTGGCCCGTTTGACTTTCTAGATCCTGTGTGGGCGTTTGACTCATGCCTATGGTGGACCTCCAAGGGATGGCCCTTGGATCTAGCCTGTTGATGATCTGGATGATGAGATTTTGATGATGCATGATGGATGCCTTGGATGCTAGCACACCTGATTACACAAAGAAAAACAATATGGAATAATATGGGGACCTGGGGATCGAACCCAGGCCCTTTGGCATAATCACACTGCACACTTACCAGCTGGGCTGGCTTGATTAGTTGTACAAAGAATGACAAACAATCATTATATAGAAAAAATAACAATTATCAAAACACGCGCAGATTTGAATGGGGTGCCACGTTATCATCTTCCTCATCGTCTCTGTCGTTTTAGATAAAGATCTTTTACCTACGGACAAAGGGTGTAGGTATAACCCTGGGCTTCTCCAAAATCTTATCCCTGCATGATAAATCAATACCAGTGGTACCAATCAACTCGTGGCAACCTCACGAGCATCATGGTACCACTCTCCATGGCCAATTGTTCCTATACACAAAAACCCCAAAAAAGAAGCAAGAACCCTAACTATGGCATCTTGTTGTACATTTAATGAAAATGCAATTAAGTATCACCATTAGCTTGCAAATAACTCATGGATTAATGATATGTCAATAAAACATGCTAACAATGCCAGAATTATGATATACAAATTCAAAAAAACATGGATATCGAGGGACTCTTACAGTGCGTTTCTGGATATGGGAGGGCTTGTTAATGGTTGAAACACGTTCCTGGGACGTCCAGCAAACGTTTGGGATGGCTAGAAGACTTTGAATTGGCCTGGAACTTAGAAATAAGTGTGCCACTTTTTCCAATTTTTTTGTAACTTGCTTTCTTTTTTTCACGCCTCTAATCCCCTTCTTTTTGGTCTGCAATCCTTCCTTATGTATCCAAGAATGAATTAGGGTTGCCATTTGGTTTCAAATCTTCTGCAATAATGATCATTGATTCATGATTTGATTCTTAGTAAAAATCTTTCTAAATTGAGAAAATCCAATCTTTTTGTGTCCATTTGAAGCTTGCACGATTTTATTCCATCTCCAGTTGTATGATGAACCTAAACATGCACAAAATCTCAAGCTTCGATTAGTTTTTGATATTTTCATGATTTTATTTTGATTTTATTTTATTTAATTGAAATAAAATAAAAATAAATGACAACAATAAAATAATGACAAATGGGAAGGATCATGGGTCGTGGGTCATGTTACAAACTCAATGCAATCATAAAAAGTTGGGCCCATTTGACAAAAATGCAATTTTGGCCACATTTGACTTTTGGCAATTTTGCAAAAAAGGTCAACTTTGCCAATGCATAACTCTCTCAATTTTGACCCTAGATAGGTGTTCATGGACTTTTTATAAAGCTTAATATGTCCTCTAAGAAAACCTTTTGGTCTCATCTCAATTGAGTCTTCCATGTTCATGTATGAAGCTTTGACAAAAAAGGTATTTTGGTTGACTTTCCAAAATGACCTATAATGTCCAAATTCATATCTTCTTGTGAATGCATATTTTGAACTTGGGAGATGAAGATGAATTGTAGAGAATGACATCCTCTTCAAAATGAGCTTTTGATGGGTAATTTTTGATAAAGTATGAGAAAGTTATGCTTGGTCAAAGTTGAGTTGACTTTTCCTACAAAACCCTAATTTAGCAACTTTTGAGTTTTGATGAATTGTGAGCAATCCTTGAGGAATCATGATCAACCCTTGATAAAATGATGAATAATACTTCAAAATGAGATTGTTGACCAAAAATCTTGAAGTTTGACTGTATGTAGGACACAGTTGACTTTTGCCCTAGCACAGTCGATTTTCAGGCCTTTGAGCAATTGACTGAGCAAACTTCCTCTGCAAGGCTTGAAAATTGACATGGATGATCTTGAGAACATATTAGGACAATGGTGAGAATTTGGGATCCTTTGGAATCAAGTACCTTGATGCAAATTGAAACCCTAATTTTAGGTAGACTGCCTTTGGAGAGAGTTTGTCTGGTCAACCCTTGGACTTCCTTGAGCAATTTGAGGACCTCACTTGAAATGTATTGAGAAATATGGGAGGGCAAATTTTGGGGTACAACACATGGAACACCATAAATGTGTATATTATAAGAAGTTGTTATTATCATTGTTGTAACTCGTGTTGCGGAGCAGGATTATGTTTATGATGTTTTATTATGAAGTGTGACACCCTTGCGTGATGGTACTTAATTAAATTATTCTTGAATAATATGTGGGGTTTAAAAAGGTGTTACATTAGTGGTATCAGAGAAGGTCGGTCCGTCTGACCAGGTTTTATATGAAGTATACTTCCTATTGCTCGATTAGTGTGTGGACACTATCAATACGTTGTTGTTTTTAATGTTGGTTATCTATACATAGAGTTACGACTGAAGGAAGAAGATGGTGCTATTGCATAGGCTTTGGAATCAATGACTCAAACTCTACAAAACCAACAAATTCCACATAATCAGAATGGTGGAAATGATGATGAGGCTTGTGTGTGGGGAAGGTTTCAGAGGAGCAACCCATCGATCTTCAAAAGAATGCACGATACCGATGATGCACATGCATGGCTCAAGGGGATTGGGAAGATTTGTTGAGTGGTGTTTTTCTCAGAGGAGAAAAAGGTGCAGTTTAGTGCTCATATGTTGGAAGAGGAAGCTGAAGACTGGTGGAGAAATGCAAGCCAGAGGATGGAGATTATGGGTACATATTGTTAGAACATAGTTTGAGTCTACAACCCTTAATTAGAGTTTTGATGATAACAAACACAAAGAAAAAATATGCACTCTAAATTTGTGTTATTTTGTATACAAAAGTTATGACTGAAACAACATCAGAAATTAAGCTACAAAAGCTTTCAAGCTGAGGTGATCAGAATCTGTGCTGAAGAATAATGATCAGAATTTGCGCTGAAGAATGATGATCAGAGTCTGCGCTGAAGTGAAGAATACTCTAATTCTGAACAGAAATTTAATATACCATCAGATCCTCACATCTTTGAGTCATCAATGTTCTAAAGCAATTGCAGCATGCAAGATTCTAAGTTCTGAAGCATTACTTTTCATTTAAGACAACATCATATGCAACGGCTTGATTCAGACAAGAATCTTCTCAATATGGAAATAGCATTTGTTGTACCCAAAATTTTTCCCTCTCACTTATCAAAGATTTCCTCACAAGATCTCTTAAAATCAAGACTGCATTAGGGTTTGATCAGCTCAAGACTGGCGCTAGAAGGAGGGGTTACAATGCAGGGATGATGGTCTGAAACACTTAGATATGAGGTAGGTAAAATGTTCCCCAACTGTTCAACTACATCGTAGGCGCTCCTCTTTATTATTTTAGAATCTCCTCCATTTCTTTCTTGGAGGTCTCGGGGATAGTCAAGGATTGAGCCTTCGTCCGAACAAACTCTACTTGAATACTTTTTCCTCGAGTTTCAACATCAGGAGTGTTGGTAGGAATGACAACAGGGGTTGTATTGTTTTCGTTAATATGAGCACTTGCAGAGATGATTATTGGTACATAAGTAACTTTTGGAGCAGCCACGGATCCAAAAACTACCTTTGGAGGGGAAATTTCTGGAGAAAAGATTCTACCGGTTCGGGTAATCTTACTAGTTCCAGAAATATTGCTAATGTCAGAATCTTCTTCTTCTGAGTTTATCTCTTCGGTGGCCAGCCCATCTTGTTTGATGCCATGGTAGTAAATGTCCCCACCGTAATTCCACGGTATAGTTTTATTTGATTCATATGGGACTGGCCCAGGCATTGTGATTATAAGAGGAGTAGCTTTTGAAATAGATGTAATTCTAACGGGTCTTTTGGAGACCCTGGAAGAATTGACGGAGATGGTAACGAGTGAAATATCTTCAACAGGAACAGGTGAAACAAGAGTACTTTCGAACATGATCTTTTTGTTGTATATCAAGCGTTAAATGCCTGTCTTCAACAAAGGGCAAACAATTAGTGAGGATAAGCAGAGGTGGAAGTCTTCATTACAACCTGGGAATACACTAGCTTTCAACAAGTTTATCTTAATGATTGAGAGTGGAGTCACGAGCTCATCAACCGTGGTAACAAACAAATCTTCTTCAATAGCATTGGTGTTGTGACCATGTCTGGGCATAGGAGCAGAAATGACATTTGGCTTCTCGGGCGCATCAAACTCAATTTCTTTTGCCTCTATAAGGTCTTGAATTTTATTTTTCAAGGCCCAACAATTGTTAGTGTCATGACCCGGACTTTCAGAATGATATGCGCAACGGGCATTTGGGTGATAATGGGGGGACGCTGTGTTGGGGTTTTTTGGAGCTTCTTTTAAAGTTTCCAAATTGGATTTCAGAAGATGTGGTAATACTTGGGACATAGTCATATTGATTCTGGTGAATTGTCGGACTGGCCTTTCCACCCTCGGTTGATTACTTCTTGGTTGATCAGATGTGGGCTTGGGAATCATAACAACCCCTACCATTGGTCGGAGTTCGGCTCTCCCTTGGTTCCTTTATGGATATACAACATCTACTTCTTTCATCCTAATAAAAGGCTTCCTCACAGCTGTAGAAGAAGATGAATCCTTATGAATCTTTCCACTTTTTATACCAGCTTCCACCCTCTATCTGGTTAGTATTAACTCACTAAATCCTGCAAATGAGCTTCCAATCAAATGGTTAAAGAAGGGGCCCGATAGAGTGCCTAAGAACATGTCCACCAATTCCCTTTTAGACAGAGGGGGGGTGCACTCTCCTAGCTAGATCTCTCAATTTTTGCGCGTAATCCTTGAAACCCTCATTAGAAGCCATAACCATACTCTGAAGTTGAGTATGGGTAGGCACCAAATCAGCATTATATTGATATTTCTTGTAGAAAGCTACGACAAGATCTTCCCAATTGTGGATGTTGGCCCTTTCCAGTTGGTAAAACCAGTCGAGTTGTGTTCCAGATAGACTATCTTGGAAAAAATGTACCCACAAGTCTTTATCAACGGAGTGTGGTTGGATCTTTCTCACATATGATCGGAGGTGCATCTTAGGGCATGACACTCCATCATATTTCGCGAACAAATGCACTTTGAATTTCGGAGGAATCACAACTCCTGACACTAATCCCAATTCTTCAAAGTCTAGACCTGTCACTTTTTGTATTTCCATAGCGCTCAAACGCTCTTCAAGATGTCTGTACTTATCATCAGCTGGAGGATACTGTTCCTCAGAGTAGTCTTCCTCTTCTTCCTCCTCCTCAGATTCTGACAGGACCGCTGTTTCCTTTCCTTTCCCCTCTCCTTCACTGAATGTTGTTTCAAAATTCAAGGTTCTTCTAGTCTGCCCCTGAAATCTTCTCCCCATGTTTAAAACCCTGGTGACCTTCTTTGTTTTCTTTTTCCTTTCTTCAGCTAGCAGAGTCTTAACTCTTCTTGCCCCTTGGCTAAAGTAATGAGCAACTGTTCTGATCTTGGAGATCTTTGACTGTCTGTTCGAGATCCATCTTACTGAAATAAATAGTAGAGAGATGAGGAAACTTGTTGCAAAAGACTTGTGTATGTTATGATGAATGATATGTGCATATGCAATGTTTTCAAGGATTTCAAAGATTCAAGCTTGTTTTAGACAAAAAGGAAACACACGTTATATTAATAAGGTAAAGTTTGAGTACATCAATGCCCCTTGGGCAAAATAATACAAAACTCTAAGATAAAAAAGTAGTGCGCATCCTCTTTGGTGCTATGTAGGCATTTAGAGTCTTCTCCTCATGAAGTAGCCTAGTGAGTTCCAAAACCTTCTTCTCGCTTGCGTAGAATTGGGCTTCGAAAGTATCTCACTCTCCTTTGAGCTGTATCCAATCCCTTTGTAGGTCTTCAAGAGATGTGGGCATGTCAGGATGTAGGATAGTGTATGGAACTTCTCCCTCCTTTAACAGGCTTAATGATCACCAGAAGGATGGAAGGATAAGGCATCATAAGACTTTGAGCACGGGTTCGTACCCACTTGAGGTAAGGCTCAAGAGGGATGGAATTCTTGTGCCCCAAAGTCTTTCTATCCACCTTGTTTAGCATCCTCCAAGCTCATATGAATCTCTAGAGAAGACCTTGATCGTCGTTGTCGTAGTCGAATACCAAACCTTGAATCAGCATCTCGTGCGGGCCATCCCTTCGGGCGTAACCAAACTGTCTTAGAGCTAAGCATGGGTTGTAGGTGATGCCTCCCCTAATGCCGAGTAGAGGGGAATTAGGGAATTACCCACAACGGTCAACAATGATAACATTCTCTTTGGATCGGGAACACCAATTAATATCTGAATGTTTGAGCGTCATTAACCTTTGTGACCACCTTGAACCTTGCTCATTCTTTAAGACTGATGGGGGAAGATGAGAAATAATCCATCTTGCCAGGAGAGGAGTGCAACACATAAGGACACCTCTTTTCCTCATTGTGCAAGTGTGAAAAGAGTGTAGGATATCCCCTGCAATCTGCTTCCATGGTAGACCAGTAATAACCTGCCCGTAGGATTTTTTTAGCCATCGTATGCCCACTAGAATGGGTGCCAAAAGTACCTTCATGTAATTCAGCCATGATCTTTTCAGCTTCAACCTTATCCATGCACCGAAGCAAAATGGAGTCATGATTGCGTTTGTACAGGATGCCATTACTAAGGAAGAACTTAGCAGAGAATCTCCTTAAGAACTTCTTATCATTGATTGAAGCTCCTTCTGGATATTCTTGAGCCTCGAGATACCTCTTGACCTCATTAAACCAAGGCTGGTCCACTACCTCTTTAGTATTAATCTCGTGACAATGCACTGGTTCATCCATTCGTTTGATGGTGATCTGGGGAGCCTTGTTATCCCAATTAAGTTTAAACATAGATGACATTGTGGCTAGAGCGTCTTCTAGCTGATTTTCTTCTCGCGGGAAATGCTCGAAGGTAATCTTCTCAAAATGTGGTAGCAATGTCAAAACATGTTCTTTGTAAGGGATGAGGTTTGGATGCTTAGTGTCCCATTCCCCTCTGATCTGACTGATGACCAAAGTTGAATCTCCAAATATGTCTAAGGATTTGATTCCCAAGTCTATGGCAGCTCTGAGACCAAATATGCATGCTTTGTATTCCGCCATGTTGTTTGTACAGTTGAAGCAAAGTATGGAAGTAAAGGGAGTATGACACCCTTCCGGAGATATGAGTACAACGCCGATACCATTACCAAGTGCATTGGATGCTCCATCAAAGAATAGAGTCCATCGGGATCCTTGTTTAGGTTCGTCATATGGCCTGATTTCTTCACAGTTGTCTAATGTCATGATGTCTTCATCCGGGAATTCAAACTTCATGGACTGATAGTCTTCTACAGCTTGGTGAGCAAGGTGATCAGCTAGCACACCGCCCTTTATAGCTTTCTGGGTAGTATACTGTATGTCGTACTCTGTTAGGATTATTTTCCATCTAGCTATTCTCCCTGAAAGAGCAGGCTTTTTGAAGATTTACTTTATCGGATCCATCTTGGATATCAACAAGGTAGTATGAGTCAGCATATACTGTCTTAGTCGGCGAGCAACCCATGTCAGAGTGCAACAAGTTTTCTCGAGCAGTGAATATCTGGTTTCACAGTCGGTAAACTTTTTGCTCAGATAATAAATAGCGTGCTCTTTTCGGCCAGACTCGTCATGCTGCCCCAATACACACCCCATTGAGTTTTCTAAAATAGTCAGATACATGATCAGTGGTCTTCCCTCGACTGGCGAAATCAAAACAGGAGGCTCTTGTAAGTACTCTTTGATTTTTTCAAAAGAAAATTGGCACTCATCATTCCATTTGACTACTTGATCTTTCTTCAATAGCTTGAAGATTGGCTCACAAGTAGCTGTTAGGTGAGAAATGAATCTGGCAATATAGTTCAAGCGTCCCAAGAATCCTCTAACTTCCTTCTTAGTACGAGGAGCAGGCATCTCTTATATTACTTTAACTTTGGTAGGATCAACTTCAATACCCTTGTTACTGACGACAAAACCTAAGAGTTTACCGGACCATACTCCGAATGTGAACTTGTTTGGATTCAACCTCAGCTTGTACTTCTTCAGTCTCTCAAACTGTTTTTGTAAGTGATCCAAGTGCTCTTCTTCTATTTGTGATATGGCTATCATATTGTCTACGTATACCTATATTTCATGATGTATCATGTTGTAAAATAAAGCTACCATGACGCGCTGATAGGTTGCTCCAGCATTCTTCAATCCGAATGGCATCACCTTGTAGCAGAATGTGCCCCACTGTGTGACAAATGTTGTTTTCTCCATGTCCTCAGGTGCCATTTTGATTTGGTTGTAACCTGAGAATCCGTCCATGAAGGAAAACACTTTGTGATGTACCGTATTGTCAACCAGGATATCAATGTAGGGGAGTGGAAAATCATCTTTAGGGCTGACCCTATTTAAATCTCTATAGTCCACACACATTCGTACTTTGCCATATTTTTTAGGTACGGAACAATGTTGGCAACCCATTGGGGGTAGGAAGTGACAACCAAGAATACAACATTGAATTGCTTCATGACCTCCACTTTGATATTTTCTGACATATCAGGTCTCATGCGGCAAACTTTTTGTTTTATTGGTGGACAATCTTCTCTTGTAGGCAGACGATGTACCACGATGTCTGTATCAAGTCCTGGCATGTCTTCATATGACCAAGCAAAGATCTCAACATAATCATGCAACAGCTGAATCAAACTCTCCTTGACACTGGGCTCCATATTGGCACCCACCTTGACCTCTTTTTTATCCTCCTTGGTACCCAAGTTGATTGTATCCACAGGTTCCTCGTGAGGCTGAATGGTTCTTTCCTCTTGTTGTAGTAGTCTGGCCAATTCCCCCGGTACTTCACAATCTTCCTCACCTTCGTCTTCGGCTTGGTAGATTAGATCCTCAGAGTCACAAAAGGCCATAGCAATATCGTTACCCATGGGATCTAGAATGGAGGGGTACCTGCATTTATGAGTGTGGGTGTGTGTAAGGGTATAGCCATCCTTAAAAATAAAATGTAAAAGAAAAACAATGAGCACAAAAGTTTGTATGCGAAAAACGTCCATGATTCATTGAATGTCATATGAAGATGAAATAATAACCCTTACAAATGGACCATTGTGCCTCGGGCAAGACACAAGGTTTTAAATGTGTGAATTGTTTGTGAATATTACAGATCCAAAAACAAAAAGTAAAGGTAAATTACTGAGGGATGAAAGTTATTGGGATAAAGTCTCTGGCCTCCCAATTGCGAAGTCCTCCATTGATAGTCGGAAATATCTAATCCTCCAAACTGCAATCCTCTTCACCATCTTCTATCGCGTTGACCTCTCGGTTGCTAATCTTCAAGGGTGGCCCTCCAGCACGGGAACAACGTACAACCTTCTGAGCACTTGAAGTGAAACCTAAGCCAAACTGTTCAGATTTATACGGAATATCTGGAAGTTGCCCCCAGATGGTGCATCCAACCTCCTCTACTACTGCCTTGGTGTCCTTCAGAGATGACATCCGGAGTGGAGGTCATGAAATCTTGGGAATCTGGGACACAGTCTTCGTTACTGCTACCTCTTGGGGGACTTCTTTGAAATGTTGAAAAGGAGTTTCAATGAACTCGCCGTCCAATTCCACATACCTGGAGGAATTGAGGTGGCTAATCATATATTCTTCCTCTTCATGGACAATGATAATCTTTCCATGGACTGGATATTTCAGCATCTGGTGCAGTGTAGAGGTGACAGCGCCAGCATTATGGATCCACGGCCGTCATAGCAGATAGGAGTAAGAGGGGAGGATGTCCATTACATAAAAGGTTGAATTGAAAGTCTGAGTCCCAACTTTTATGGGGATATCCACCTCCCCATGTACCATCCTCTATGAGTCATCAAATGCCCTTACGGCTATGTTACTTGGTTTCAACGTCAGTCCTTCGCAGTCCAGTCTGTCGAGAGCTTTCTCGGTAAGACATTCAAAGATGAGCCAGTGTCCATCAAGACATGGGCCAGAGTTGTGCCTCTACATTCCACAGAGACATTCAATGCCTCGTTGTGCTTTCTTCCCCTTGGAGTCAGATCAGCATCTGAGAAACCTTGGCCGTTATCCGCTGTCAAGCTGGCCACACAATCTTGAAATTGGTCAGCAGATGTCTCTTGAGGCACATGGGATTTCTTTAGGAACTTTACCATGGATTTCGCATGTGCCTCGGAACACAGCAGCAATGCCAGCATGGAGATCTTTGAGGGAGTTTGCCCCAACTGTTCAACTACATTGTAGTCGCTCCTCTTTATTATTTTTAGAATCTCCTCCATTTCTTTCTTAGAGGTCTCGGGGATAGTCAGGGATTGAGCCTTCGTATGGACAGACTCTACTTGAATACTTTTTCCTCGAGTTTCAGCAGCAGGAGTGTTGGTAGGAATGACAGCAGGGGTTGTATTGTTTTCGTCAATAAGAGCACTTGCAGAGATAATTATTGGTACGAAAGTAACTTTTGGAGCAGCCACGGGTCCAAAAACTGCCTTTGAAGGGGCAATTTCTGGAGAAAAGATTCTACCGCTTCGGGTAATCTTACTAGTTCCGGCAATATTGCTAATGTCAGAATCTTCTTCTTCTAAGTTTATCTCTTCGGTGGCGGGCCCATTTTGTTTGATTCCATGGTAGTAAATGTCCCCACCGTAATTCCACGACACAGTTTTGTCTGATTCATATGGGCTGGCCCAGGCATTGTGATTATAAGAGGAGTAGCTTTTGGAACAGATGCAATTCTAACGGGTCTTTTGGAGACCCTGGAAGAATTGGCAGAGATGGTAATGAGTGAAATATCTTCAACAGGAACAGGTGAAACATGAGTACTTTCGAACATGATCTTTTTGTTGTATATCAAGCGTTAAATGCCTGTCTTCAACAAAGGGCAAACAATTGGTGAGGATAAGCAGAGGTGGCATTCTTCATTACAACCCGGGAATACACTGGCTTTCAACAATTTTATCTTAATGATTGCGAGTGGAGTCACGAGCTTATCAACTGTGGTAACAAACAAATCTTCTTCAATAGCATTGGTGTTGTGACCATGTCTGGGCATAGGAGCAGAAATGAAATTTGGCTTCTCGGGCGCATCAAAATCAATTTATTTTGCCTCTATAAGGTCTTGAATTTTGTTTTTCAAGGCCCAACAGTTGTTAGTGTCATGACCCAGACTTTCAGAATGATATGTGCAACGGGCATTTGGGTGATAATAAGGGGACGCTGTGTTGGGGTGATAATAAGGCAACCGCATATTCTGAAATCCAATTTGGCAACTTTAAAAGAAGCTCCAAAAAACCCCAACACAGCGTCCCCTCATTATCACCCAAATGCCCGTTGCGCATATCATTCTGAAAGTCCGGGTCATGACACTAACAACTGTTGGGCCTTGAAAAACAAAATTCAAGACCTTATAGAGGCAAAAGAAATTGAGTTTGATGCGCCCGAGAAGCCAAACGTCATTTCTGCTCCTATTCCCAGATATGGTCACAACACCAATGCTATTGAAGAAGATTTGTTTGTTACCACAGTTGATGAGCTCGTGACTCCACTCCCAATCATTAAGATAAACTTGTTGAAAGTAGGTGTATTCCTGGGTTGTAATGAAGATTGCCACCTCTGCTTAACCTCATCAACTGTTTGCCCTTTGTTGAAGACATGCATTCAACGCTTGATAGACAACAAAAAGATCCTGTTCGAAAGTACTCTTATTTCACTTGTTCCTGTTGAAGATATTTCACTCATTACCATCTCCGCCAATTCTTCCAGGGTCTCCAAAAGACCCGTTATAATTACATCTATTCCAAAAGCTACTCCTCTTATAATCACAATGCCTGGGCCAGTCCCATATGAATTAGACAAAACTGTGTCGTGGAATTACGGTGGGGACATTTACTACCATGGAATCAAACAAGATGGGCCGACCACTGAAGAGATAAACTCAGAAGAAGAAGATTCTGACATTAGCAATATTGCCGGAACTAGTAAGATTACCCGAAGCGATGGAATCTTTTCTCCATAAATTGCCCCTCCAAAGGCAGTTTTTGGACCCGTGGCTGCTCCAAACGTTACTTCCGTACCAATAATCATCTCTGCAAGTGCTCCTATTGACGAAAACAATACAACCCCTGCTGTGATTCCTACCAACACTCCTGCTGCTGAAACTCGAGGAAAAAGTATTCAAGTAGAGTCTGTTCGGACGAAGGCTCAATCCCTGACTATCCCCGAGACCTCCAAGAAAGAAATGGAGGAGATTCTAAAAATAATAAAGAGGAGCGACTACGATGTAGTTGAACAGTTGGGGAAAACTCCCTCCAAGATCTCCATGCTGGCATTGTTGCTGTGTTCTGAGGCACATGCAAAAGCCCTGGTAAAGTTCCTAAAGATAGCCCATGTGCCTCAAGAGACATCTGCTGACCAATTTCAAGATTGTGTGGCCAGCTTGACGGCGGATAACGGCCTAGGTTTCTCAGATACTGATCTGACACCAAGGGGAAGAAAACACAACGAGGCATTTCATGACTCTAGAATGTAGAGGCACAACTCTGGCCCATGTCTTGGTGGACACTGGCTCATCTTTGAATGTCAGCATGTAAATAACACACTTGCACACAAGTATCCTTAGGGTTTCTCCACTTGGTTGCCTTATACAAAAATTGGCCATATTATGCATGCGAAGTATATTGGCAAAACAAACAAATATAAGATCATAGTTCCTCGATGACGCTATTCAAAGTTGCCTTACAAAATTATCTTGGTCCCTCAAAAATGCTAAGATACTTCACAACATTGCTAATCATGGTTATACGATGACCCACGCCCGTACTGTTCACATCCAAAGATAGGGCTGCTTACCAAATCAATGGTAAGACAACAATATCAAAGGAAAAGAAAATGAACAAGAAAGACATTTGAGTAGGTAGATTACTTCTAGTTGCTTGCTCCATTTCAAACAAATATCCTTGCTATTTTCCAAAACAAACACACACACATTTCAAAAACATCTTACAAACATTGAAAACATTTTCAAAAAGACAAACATCTTTGTATACATTCTTACAAACGAGAATCATTACAAAGATTGCCTAAACAAATGGCCTCTTTTACAAAATACTTTCAAAACAACACAAAGCACAATTTCAAAACAAAAGCAAGTGATCTAGTAAGTAACTAAGAGCCCATGGAAAACCATGGATGAAAAGGGTGCTAATACCTTCCCTTCTCATAATCTACCCCCCAAACTCAAGAAACAATCTCAAAGGTCTTTCCTGTGCTTTTTCACGTCTCCTTTTGGATAAAAGAAAATTCGGTGGCGACTCTTGCTAACCACAACATTTGCAATAAAATGCAAAACCCTCAAGTCAGTTCTCCCACCGTATCACAGAACTGGCGACTCTGCTGGGGAATTTTATAAAAGTGGGGTTACCTTAGGGATAGATCACATTTATTTGCTTACATTGTTTGACTTATATGCTTTACATTATGGTTCTTTGTTTGGGTTTGAAATCCTCTACCCGGATTTGGGATACATTATAGGTAAATAACAATACATTGTGGAAACTGTGCGAGGTATACCGACATGGTCTAAGAAATAGCTATGTTAGTGCGACATATTTGTGGGTACCGGTAGCCTTTGAGTTAATTAAAGAGAATACGAGGCTGCTGAGTGATGTCATGAAGCACTAATGAACTTCTAGAACCCTTTACTTGACCAACTTGGCCTTTAGGATGTGGTGAGATGACCGGCTTTGGTGCAGTCTGAAGTTGGTAGATACTCGATACTACACTCATTGAGGTTTGGTTTCTTGGGATATTCCGGTCGCCATTAAATAGGCTTGAGCTGAAACAATGACCAAGGAAACAATCCGGTGATATTGAGCTCCTTAGAACCCGATTACTATTATTAGGACAGGTTTAAGCCAACTAAACTTCAAGAGGGTACTTACCTATAAAACCCCATGCAAGCCTAAACTAAGAACTTGTTTGCTTTGCTTGTATATGCATACTTGTACATAACATCATGGACATCATGAACATCATATACATCTACTAACCATTTCAAGGATTTTGGAAATTCATCTTTGTTCTTGTTTTTAGGATATGGATTCACTTCGCAGGAAAACTATCCAATTCAACCTTGTAAGAATTCCTCCACAACTTAAGGAGCTAGCTTCAAGGATCCCTGAGAACTCTCCATTCACTGAGAGACAGGGTCGTCTACTCAACTTGGTCACTGTTGTACCCCAAAAATTTCCCTCCCATATTTTTTCAATACATTTCAAATGAGGTCCTCAAATTGCTCAAAGAAGTCCAAGAGTTGACCAGACAAACTCTCTCATAAGGCAGTCTACCTCAAATTAGGGTTTCAGTTTGCATCAAGATGTTTGAATAAAAAGGGTCCCAAATGCTCACCATTGTCCTAATATGTTCTCAAGACCATCCATGTCAAGTTTCAAGCCTTGCAGAGAAAGTTTGCTCAGTCAACTATTCAAATGCCTGAAAATCGACTATGCTAGGGCAAAAGTCAACGGTGTCCTACATACAGTCAAACTTCAAGATTTTTGGTCAACATTCTAATTTTGAAGCATTATTCATCATTTGATCAAGGTTTGATCATGATTCATCAAGGATTGCTCACAATTCATCAAAACCCAAAAGTTGCTAAATTAGGGTTTTACAGGAAAAGTCAACTCAACTTTGACCAAGCATACCTTTCTCATAATTTATCAAAAACGACCCATCCAAAGCTCATTTTGAAGAGGGTATGATTACCTACAATTCATCTTCATCTCCCAAGATCAAAATATGCACTCACAAGAAGATATGAATTTGGACATTATAGGTCATTTTGAAAAGTCAACAAAAACACCTTTTTTGTCAAAGCTTCATACATGAACATGGAAGACTCAATTGAGATGAGACCAAAAGGGTTGCTTACGGTGTGAGGAGAAGAGGAGTACATGGTGAGTCATCTTAACTCCTTTCTCTATGTGGAGATGGATGGATATTTCATCGAAACCCCATGTCAGAACTATGAAGAGGTTCCCCAGACTCTGGCGTCGACTGAAGTTGCTATTGAGAAACCTCCGATGAAGATGGCTTCCCTCAAGGATGCCAGGGCTGTAATTGAAAAAGGTGGGTGTGCAAATTAGGGTCAGCTCCCTGATTTCACACACAAGACTGACAAGTTTGGTTTGGGCTTTACTGCAGAGGCTTAAAGGGTTGTTCGACGCGCGTAGATTGGAAGACCTCCTATGCATATCAGTAATAAGGGAGTGAATACAATTAAGGATGATGAAGAAGAGTTAGATATCGACAGCTGGATCTACCCGACTACCAACGGTGCATTGAATAACTGGACGGTGAAGGACTTTGTGCTCGTTTCTTTTATTACACAGTAATAGACTTTTTGTTTTGAGACTTGTAATAAATAGTTTAAAACTTTATGGCCCGATGCCTTGCCCGAGGCACCTTGGCTTTGTTTGTGAGGGCTTATTATTTGTCATTTTCATATATCATCAATAAAGCATTGGACGTTTTCTTGCATTACAAATTTTATGCTCCTTGTTTTTCTTTTCTATCTCGCACTTTATCAAAACAGTTATTGTCTTATACACACTCACATATCATAATGCAGATCCACATCCACTCTGGATCCCATTGATAACAACTCTGCTACTTCCAGTTATGACTTTGAGAATCCGATCAACCAAGCCGAGGACAAAGGTGAGGATAATTGTGAGGTGCCTGGAGAACTTGCTAGACTGTTACTGCAGGAAGAAAGGGCCATACAACCTCATGAAGAGCCAGTTGAATCAGTGAATTTGGGTACAGAGGAAGACAGGAAAGAAGTTAAGATAGGTGCAAATCTGGAGCCTAGTGTCAAACAACGATTGATACAAATGCTACATGACTATGTTGAGATCTTCGCTTGGTCCTATGAAGATATGCCTAGTTTGGACACTGCTATTGTGGTTCATCGCCTTCCAACTAAAGAAGATTGTCCTCCAGTAAAGCAGAAGGTTCACCGTATGCGCCCTGAGATGTCTGAGAAAATCAAAGTCGAGGTCATGAAATAGTTCGACGCGGGATTTTTAGCAGTCACTTCTTATCCGTAGTGGGTTTCCAACGTGGTTCTAGTTCCCAAGGAGGATGGTAAGGTACATATGTGTGTGGACTATAGAGATATGAACAGGGCGAGCCCCAAGGATGATTTCCCACTTCCCCACATCGATGTTCTGGTCGACAACACCGCGCAACATAAGATCTTCTCCTTTATGGATGGTTTTATGGTTATAATCAGATTAAGATGGCCCCCGAGGACATGGAGAAGACAACCTTAGTTACACAGTGGGGAACCTTCTATTACAAAGTAATGCCTTTTGGGTTGAAGAATGATGGGGCAACGTATCAGCGCGCCATGGTCGCTTTGTTCCACGACATGATTCACCATGAGATTGAGGTTTACGTTGATGACATGATCGCAAGGTCCCAGACTGAGGAAGAACACCTTGACCATCTCCAGAAGCTATTTGACAGGTTGAAGATGTACAAGCTAAGGTTAAACCCGAACAAGTGCACCTTCGGGGTAAGGTCTGGTAAGCTGCTGGGTTTCGTTGTTAGTTATAAAGGTATTCAAGTGGATCCTGCCAAGGTAAAAGCTATACAAGAGATGCCAGCTCCCCGTACAGAAAAAGAAGTCAGAGGCTTTTTGGGACGACTGAATTACATTGCCCGATTCATTTCACATCTGACTGCTACTTGTGAGCCGATCTTCAAGCTGCTGAAGAAAGATAAAATGGTAAAATGGAATGATGAATGTCAGGCCGCTTTTGAAAGGATCAAGGAATATCTCCAAGAGCCACCTACTCTGATGCCTCCAGTTGAAGGAAGACCTTTGATCTTATACTTGAAAGTACTCGACAATTCAATGGGGTGCGTGCTGGGGCAGCATGACGAGTCTGGCCGAAAAGAGAATGCTATTTACTACCATAGAAAAAAGTTTACCTACTGTGAGACCCAATACTCAGTGCTTGAGAAAACTTTCTGCACTTTGGCATGGGCTGCTCGTCGGTTGAGACAGTATATGCTGACTCACACTACCCTATTTATATCAAAGATGGATCCAATCAAGTATATCTTAGAAAAGCCTGCCTTGTCTGGAAGAATAGCAAGATGGCAGATGATCTTAACCGAGTATGACATCCAATACACAACCCAAAAAGAAATCAAGGGGAGTGTGTTGGCGGATCATTTGGCGCATCAGGCCGTGGATGACTACCAGTCTATGAATTTCGAGTTTCTGGATGAGAACATCATGTTGGTGACCAACTGTGAAAAACCTGGACCGGATGAAGGACCTGAGGAAGGATCCCAATGGTCTATGTATTTCAACGGAGCCTCAAATGCATTGGGTAATGGCATCGGTGCTATGATTATATCTCCTGAGGGTTGTCATACTCCATTCACCGCCCGATTATGTTTTAACTGCACCAACAATATGGCGGAGTATGAAGCATGTATCCTAGGTCTTCGAGCTGCTATTGACCTAAGGATTAAGTTCTTGAGTGTATTCGAAGATTCCGCTCTAGTGATTAGTCATATCAAAGGCGAGTGGGATACGAAGCACCCAAATCTTATTCCTTACAAAGAATATGTATTGATGTTGCTCCCACATTTCGAGGAGATAACCTTTTAGCACTTCTCAAGAGAGGAGAACCAGCTGGCGGACGCGCTAGCTACCATGTCTTCTATGTTCAAAGTCAGGTGGGACAATGAGGCTCCTCAGATTACCATCGAGAGGTTGGATGAACCCGCACATTGCAGTGATATTGAGACTGAAGAGGTAGCAGATAAACCCTGGTTTCATGAGGTAAAGAGGTATCTTGAGGCTCAAGAATACCCTGAGGGAGCATCTGTTAATGACAAGAAGTTTCTGAGAAGGTTTGCCGCAAAGTTCTTCATCAGCAATGGGGTTCTCTATAAGCGTAACTGTTGTACCCTAAAATTTGCCCTCCCATATTCTTCAATATTTGCCAAGTCAAAGCTTCAAAATTCCCCAAGGGTTGCACAGTTCAAGGGCCTCCTAACAGTCAAAACTAGGGTTTTGGTTCTGACAAAGAAAATGAAGTTTCCAAGGGTCCAAACAAGTCCCACATGCCTACAAACATGGTCAAGCATCATCATACCAAGTTTCAAGACTTACAACACAAAATTGCATAGTCAAAACCCTAATTGCACTACAGTCAACTGCAAGGGAAAAATGGTCATTTGACAGTCAAAAGTCCAAATTTTTGGTCAACATCTCATTTTGAGGCCATAAACATCATTTGATAAATTCTTGATCATGATTCTCAAAGCTTGGCTCAAAAAGTCTCAAGATGCAAAAGTTTCCATATTTGGACAGTTGAAAAAGTCAACTGTAACTTGACCAAGGCATAACTTTCACATGGATTATCAGAAAATTTCCATCCAAAGCTCATTTTGAAGAGAATCACATTTCCTACAACTCATCTTCATACTTCAAGTCCAAGAAATGCTCTCACAAAAAGTTATCAATTTCAACATTATAGGTCATTTTCAAAAGTCAACAAAAAGGGACTTTAAGTAAAAGGCCATAACTTGAGATTGGTAAATCCAAATGACATGGGACCAAAGGCATTGGTTAGAGGACTTCAAGTCCTTTCCAAAATGTCCAAGAACATGATCAAAGATTAAAAATTGAGCAAGATATGCCTTGTGGAAGTTGGGAAATTTTTGGATATTTTGAAAAGTCAACTTTGCTTCAAATGCCTTAAAAATGCTAATGGGCCACATTTTCTTCCAAAATTCATCATCCAAGGCATGTGCACGACCATTTGGCCCAAAGGGAAGTTTTTCATCATTTTTATTTATTTATTTGAATTTTTAATTGCTAATAATTCATTTAATTAAAATAAATATGTGGAAAATACCAAAGCAAGTCAATCAAATCTTTTTATGCATGGGATAACTTCAGATTTTCGTGCATTATTAGGTATAGAAAGAATCAAGGCAATTGGATATGATTGGCATCAAAAACATGTGAAAAAGATTGAAAAATATTTTCCATGAAAGTCAAATATCTCTTCATCAATGCAAAGGGTTTTTTGATCCAATTCTCAACCCTAATCATTCCATACATAAGTGCAAAGCTAAACCTAGTGCTCATGATCTCCCAGCTGCGCCAAAAAAGAAGAATCAAGTTTGCATTTTTCCAAGAAAACTCAAATACTGAAAACCATCTTCCAGTGCGATTCAAAGGCAAATAACCATTCTATTGCCTTGCAGAGACATCAAGGAAGGTGTTTGAATAAAAACCATCAACTCTAACGCCCAGAATTGGTATACAGAACTCAAGATTGTTCAAATTTGATCCATATTTGTATTTCAATTTTCAAGCATTTCCATTGCATTTTTTTGTGGATTCATACTAATTGATTGATTCTGAAACTAACCATATGATTTAATTGAGTTTTCACGCATTGCATGAAGAATCACCATTAAAGCACCTTAGGGTTTCAGACCTGAAAAATTAGGGATTCTTTCGTCCAGAAAAATTAGCTAACATAAGTGGCATCATTGGAATCAGGAGATCATGACAAATCCAAAGCACTAGTCGCGCTCAATTTATGAGCGACAGATTCCTAATCGCTATTTTCGTGTTCATCAGATTGTGGGGGTTTAAAACCCCCGCTATTTAAATGTATTTTTGTTTCAGGTACAAAAGCCATGGGAGAAGATGATGATGTGTAGGCAGGTGATTGGATCATTTGAATTTCGCGCTGAAATTGACCACTAATTCCTGATTTGCCTTATGTTATTTGTTTCCTATAATATATTCAAAGTGTGCGTTTGGTTCAAGTGGCAAGCAAGCATATTGGTAATCTCTAGGACCTGGGTTCGAACCCCAGGTCCCCCTCCCTTTCCATAATATTTTTCTTAATGTCATTCTATGCAGCTGGCTCTCTAAAGACCACCATACGTCCCTCCTCCAGGCGTGCCACGCGCTTATTGATACCAATCTAAAGGCCCAGATTTGGAGAACACCCTGGACGTTGGTCAAACATGCCACATGTTTCCTGAAAAAGTCAAATAAGGCCTTAAAACCTTGGGCCAACAATGCTAATGGTACCTCCAATTGGGGACAGAACCCCCTAAGGTTTTGCAATTCAATTCCTTTTTTTTATTTTATTTGTGTCAATTGTTTCTTTTTTAATTATTTAATTTAATTTATTTTAATAAAATACAAAAATAATATAAAAATCAGAAAGTCATAAAAATCAAAAACATATTTTATTTTAATATTTTTGTAAATAAAAATCATTAATTAATTTAGTTTTATTCTTAAACTTAATTTTAATATTTTTTCAATAAAGATTGGTAGAATTAGGGTTTTAAGTATTTTTCATTCTTTTTCTTCTTTTTTATTAATTATTAATTATTAATTATTATTTTCGTAAATACTTGCTATTAATTAAATTAGGTTTAATTTTAGATTTAATTTTCATATTTTCTTAATAAATTAAAAAATAGCTAGAATTAGGTTTAAATGTCATTTAATTCACATAAAAAACCATAAATACAAAAAACCTCAAAAATAATTTCTTTTTCATTTTAATTTCATTAATTTAATAATATAATTTGATTTCATTAAAAAGGGTCCAACGCCCTCGCTTTCAATTTTAATTTAATTCGCGCATTTCATTTTATTTCATATAATATTAATGTAATTCTCCCAAAGCTATGTAACTCGGGCATTTCATATTTCTCGCGCTTTATTTCTTTATTTTATGTCAAATCGGGTCCTGGATTTTAATTTGGCGATGTGGACCCGCGCCTTTGTAATAGTTTAGGAACTTTAATTTTCTCGCATCTTTTTAACTGCTAATAAAATTGCATGCAAGAATGAATGACTAAAATAAAAACAAAAGCGTAGATCACCCATGACATGACAAGACAAAAATAAATGAATCTGACACACAAATCACACACCACCCCTATGGTACGCCTCACTGTTGCCTTGCCTCGAAAGGTGATCATCGAGTAGAGGATGTCTTAGTAAGTCCTCATGATCCGGGAACCTGGCATGAGGGTAGCTTCTAAGGTGTCTTCCCATTGCTCTGGTGATCACCATGTCCCGAACCTCGAATTGACCCGAACACCTCCAACGGTGGTGCTACCTACCTCTCAATGGTGGGATGGCACTACTTTAAAGGACATTTACACAGACGAATTCCTTAGGGTAGGTAGACGACTCTAGATGCTTGCTCTAATTTCAAAAACAAATTCAAAAATACTTTTCACACCGACACACTTTCAAAAAAGCTTTCGAAAGCAATTTTTCAAACGCTCTTGAGGACCGATACAAGAGTCGAACTGGAATTTTCAAAGAAACTTTTTTTAAAACCCACAGTTGAATAGCAAACAAACCAATTTTGAAAACACAAATGAGCAAGTATCTAAGAGCCCATGGATAACCATGGATAGAAAGGGTGCTAACACCCTCCCTTTCTATAACCTACCTCCCGAACCGAGAGCAATCTCTATAAGGAATTTTTCTGTGCTTTTGTCCTTTCCATGTGGAGAAAATAAAAGACGGTGGCGACTCTTGCTTCCGCGACATTTCGCGAACCAGCGTTAAACAGTCAGTTCCAGATCCACCGGTTTGGTCAGATGAACTTAATCGATGAAAAGAGACTTACTGCTATTTGTCATGGTCAGACATATCAAAAGTGAACGATCAAGGCTTTTAATAAGAAAGTCAGACGAAAAGAGTATCAAGTTGGGGATCTGGTGATCAAACACATCATACTGCCGCAAGTTGATCCCAAGGGCAAATGAACCCCTACATACGAAGGGCCATTTGTGGTTAAGAACATTTTATCGGGAGGAGCTATGATTCTAACCACCATGGATGGTGACGACCTTCCTCACCCCGTCAATGCAGACATAGTGAAAAAATATTATGCATAATCAAGGACCCGCTAGGTTGACTGGCCTAGGAAAAAATAAGGGCTTCCCGGCGAACCAAAAGGGTTCGGGCAAAAGTAAGGGATGAAAATGAAAAAATCTGTACACTCGGAAAGTCGAAAACCTGAAAAGGAGGCTTGGGCAAAAAAGGGTATCCCGGTGGACTGAAAACCTGAAAGGGTGGTCCAGGCAAAAATTAGGGATCAAAGCGTAACACTATGTCTCATTGGATCATCTTGCAACCAGACTTCGGTATCGACTATCAAGCTCGGACGACGCTGATCAATCTGATTTACCTTCAACCAAGTAGCAAAGTGATGAGACGCTCAAAGATATAAGGGCAATAGCAGAGTTGGAACCCAGTGGGATTGTTTCACATAGCTATTTTTCTTTCTTTTACACAAATTGTATAAATTTTGTTCGTTCGGCGGTGTTCTCTTACTAGGACGTCAGCCTCTTGTACAAAACGCCTATTACAGGCTAACTTCAAAAATCAATACAATTCATTTTCACCAAGGAATTTCCACTTGTGTTTTCTTTTTCTGTTTTGTTTTACAAGAACGTCCAATGATTCATTTTTGATATATGCATTTGACAATAATTGCTGCTCATAAATATTTACATGCGAAAACAAAAGACAATTACTCGTAATTCCAAGAACAGGGGCAAACAAGAAATGTCCAAACCTTACAGTTGCTCTACCAACCGGGTACAGGGATAGAGTCAGTTTGATAAAATGACTAAAGGTACATACACTCCCCGCAGAGTAGGAAGTGTCTGAAGATAGTGGTGTTAATTCTCCCCAAGCAGAGTTCATCTATCACCAACAATGGAAAATCATCCCCAGTGGAGTTTATTTCTTCCACAAGCAGAAACTCAATCCCCAACAGGGTTCATTATCACCAGCAACGGTAATTCATCCCCAGCCAAGGTTATTTCTCCAAATCAGCAGATCTTCTAGCAAAGTATCTCTCTTCCCCACAGAATTATTTTCTCGCCAGTTTATTCTCCAGCCGAGTTATTCTCCCGCCAATTTATTCTCAAATCATCCTCGATCGTTATCCCCAGCGAGAATGAGGAACTCAACTCCTTGTACTCTCTAGAAGCAATCCGGGATTTATTTTCCCCAGCTAGAAAACATCACGAGAACATTTGCATATCCATACATCATGGCATGCACATACGCATCATACATCACAATCTCATTTATTTTGAGACCATCATTACTCAATACATTTCATACATCATGACATTACATACAACTAACTCTTTACATTTTAGGGAAAGATACAATCAAATTCTCACAAGTTGTCTCTGGTTCAGTCAAATCGGTGCTAAGATTTATGTTCCAGTTCAAGCTATGAAGCCTGGATTCGACCGAATAATATCTTGATTTCTCCATCATATTGTGAAGCCCGGAGAACGACCAAATAATAGTACCAAAAATACTACGAAGCCTAGAATCGACCAGATAGTGGTATATCCCGAATTCAAAGCTATGAATCCCGAAAATCGACCGGAAAATAGTTGAATCCCCAGCAAGTTACTGTGAAGCCTGGAAATTGGCCAGATAGCAGTACAAGACACCATGAAGCCTGGAATCGACCTCATAATGGTATGTCATAAACACAAGATGTAAAGCCCATAAACCGACCGGATAACAACTTAACCCTCGGCAAGTTATTGTGAAGCCTGGATTACGACCAGATAGCAATGCAAGATACCATGAAGCCTGGACTCGACCAGATAATGGTATAAGACGTTGTGAAGCCTGGATTACGACCAGATAGCAGCAAAGAATATTATGAAGCCTGGAATCGACCAGATAGTGGTATATCTTTAATGCAAGTTATGAAGCCCAGATTCGACCGGATAATATCTTGATTTCTCCAAACGCCGTGAAGCCTGGACTCGACCAGATAATGGTATAGGACACCGTGAAGCCTGGATTACGACCAGATAGAGACAAAGACACTGAAGCCTGGGACTATGACCAGATAACAGTATAAGGTAATGCGAAGCTTATATTTTGACCAAATAGCAGTTTACCTGGCCAATTACTAAGAAGCCCGGAGTCGACCAGATATTAGTATGCCTTAAACTCAAATTGAAGCCCGGATATGAACGGATAATAATTTAATTCCTTATGAAGCCTGGAGCACAACCAGAGAAGAATTGAGAAGTTGCGAAGCCTGGATTAGGACCGAATAGAAAGTTTAATCTCATCCCCCCAATAAGTCATTGTGAAGCCTGGAGCACGACCAAATAGCAGTCAGTCTTATTTTCCCCAAGCAAATCACTGTTAAGCCTGGAGCACGACCAGATAGTGGTTCATTTGCACCTCTCCGACTAAGAGATGGTTCCCCAGTAGAATAACGGACGACCGAATCTCCTAAAATTCAACTTTTACCAAGACAGAGACCAGTATTCCCCAGTGAAGTCCTCCTCAATAACAGGTATACCGGCTCTCGCAAAGGAATCTCTTATGCGATCGAAACTCCTTCGGATGGCATCTTTAAGCTCATCCCCCATCATCAATCTCCAAATGGCATCTATAAGCCCATTCCCGACATCAGAAGACAAGTATCACTTCATGCGAGTGCAAATTTCCGGGCACTCTAGTGTTCAATCATCTTCAACCTTCAGATCACGAAAGGTAGACAAGCCAATCTACATCCTCAGGTTTAAGAAGATTTAACAGGGGCAGCTGTTTTACCCAAAATTTTCCCTCCCATATTTTTTCAATACATTTCAAATGAGGTCCTCAAATTGCTCAAAGAAGTCCAAGAGTTGACCAGACAAACTCTCTCCTAAGGCAGTCTAGCTCAAATTAGGGTTTAAGTTTGCATCAATATGTTTGAATCAAAAGGTCCTAAATTCTCACCATTGTCCTAATATGTTCTCAAGATCATCCATGTCAAGTTTCAAGCCTTGTAGAGAAAGTTTGCTCAGTCAACTATTCAAATGCTTGAAAATTGACTGTGCTAGGGCAAAAGTCAACTGTGTTCTACATACAATCAAACTTCAAGATTTTTGGTCAACATTGTCATTTTTAAGCATTATTCATCATTTGATAAAGGGTTGATCATGATTCATCAAGGATTGCTCACAATTCATCAAAACCCAAAAGTTGCTAAATTAGGGTTTTGTAGGAAAAGTCAACTCAACTTTGACCAAACATACCTTTCTCATACTTTATCAAAAATGACCCATACAAATCTCATTTTGAAGAGGGTGTGATTCCCTACAATTTATCTTCATCTCCCAGGATCAAAATATGCACTCACAAGAAGATATGAATTTGGACATTATAGGTCATTTTGAAAAGTCAACAAAAACACCTTTTTTGTCAAAGCTTCATACATGAACATGGAAGACTCAATTGAGATTATACCGAAAGGGTTGCTTAGAGGACATCTTGAGCTTTCTAAAAAGTCCAAGAACACATATCTAGGGTCAAAATTGAAGGAGTTATGCATTGGTGAAGTTGACCCTTTTTACAAAATTGCCAAAAGTCAAAAGTGGCCAAAATTGCAATTTTTGTCAAATGGGCCCAACTTTTTGTGCTTGCATTGAGTTTGTAACATGATCCACGACCCATGATCCTTCCCACTTGTCTTTATTTTATTTTAGTCATTTATTTTGATTTTTATTTCAATTAATTTAATTTAAATCAAAATAAAATCATGAAAATGTCAAAACTAATCAAGGCTTGAGATTTTGTGCATGTTTAGGTGTCTTATACAGCTGGGAAGAGAATCAAATCGTGCAAGGGGAATTTGGATACAAAAAGATTGAGTTTTTCTTGACTTAGAAATATTTGAATAAGGATCAAATCATGATTCAATCACCTTAATTGAAAAATATTTGAAGCAAATTTGTAACCCTAATCCATTCAAGGGTACATATAGAACATGTGCATACCAAAAAAGAGGGCATTGGAGGCGTGAGAAACTGAAAGAAAACTTGCAAAAAATCAACTAAAGAGGTGAATCAAATTCCAATTTCCAGGCCATCTCAAGCCTTTCCAGCTATCTCAATCGCTTGCTGGATATCTCTGGGTCGTATTGCAATCATTAACAAGCTTCATAACATCCTAAAACGCACTGTAAGTATCTCACGACATTGATACTTTCTTGAAATCGAAAATCACGATTCTGGAATTTGTAGCATGATTTCTTTTCATATTCTTGTTCATTGAATCATTTGCAAGCTATTGGTTATGTTCAATTGTATTTTTATTAACTGTAGAGCAAGATGCCATAGTTAGGGTTCTTGGCTCGTTTTTGGGGTTTTTTGTTACATGTAAAATTGGCCATGGAAAGTGGTACCATGATGCTTGTGAGGTCGTCACGAGTTGATTGGTACCATTGTTATGCATTTATCAGGCTTGCATAGAGTTTTGGAGAATCACAGGGCTGTACCTACGCCCTTTTGTCCATAGGTAAAAGTTTCCAAACTTTTAGCAACGAAAGGAGGTAGAAGATGATGGTGTGGCATGGTGTGAATGGCCCATTCAAACTTCGTGAATTTTAATATATTATTTTGCCTTTTTCCAATATAATGTTTATTTGTCATTAACCATACAAAAGAACACGCTAGCACAGTTCGTCACCAGGTGTTTAGAAAAGCCAAAGGGCCTGGGTTCGATCCCCATGTCCCCTAATTTGTTCAACATTATTTTTCTTTGTATAATTCCATGTGCAGGCTTCTCATGAGACCACCATACGCCATCATCCATCAACCATCAGATCGTCCACGCGCTAGATCTAAGGATTCACAATGAAGGCCTACCATGAACATCAGTCAAGCTTGCAGTATTGGATCTGGAAAGTCAACGTGGGCTAAGGATTATTGGGCCTAGAAGTCAGATTCAAACCCCCCTCCATTGCTACTAACATCAGGCCCATTTCCTTATTTTTTCTTTTCTATTTCTTTATTTAATTTATTTTGATTAATTATTTTCTAACCTAAAATTAATTATTTTTTTATAAAACTCATAAAATCAATTTCATCAAATTAGAATTTAGGTTTTTTTAATTATTTTATTTAATTAATTTAATTTAATTTTAGGGTAATTTAAACCTTTTTGTAAACAATTTAAAATAAATTAGGAAATTAGGGTTTTGTTTGATTTAATCTTTATTTTCTTTTCTTAAAATAACAAAAATATACAAATAGGTCAAATTAATTATTTTTCTTAATTTAAATTAATTAGTAACTAGGTTTGTATTTATTTAATTAAAACCTTATTTTTCTCAAAATAATCAAAAACAACAAAAAAATGATTTTTCTTTCAATTAGGTTTAGACGGGGTCAAAACCCTAATTTTTTCTCGTTCTCATTTCATCGCGCGCGTTTATTTATTTTTACAATATTAATGTAACTTCTCATGGGATGTAATAGTTTAATTAGGATTTTTCTTTTATTTATCATTTTACGGGTTTTTGGCTATGTAATTAATCCCCCTCCCCGAAGCCTTGTAATAGCGTAGTGTTATTTCGCGCATTTTAATTTTCGCAAATATTAACTGTTAGATAATAGGATTGCATGACAAGAATGTATGTTAATTTAAAATGGTTAGCAAACCCTAAATGTGAAAAGATAATTACTTGAAATCAAATCACTCGCACATGCACACTCCTAGGGTATACTCTCACTTCGGTTGCCTTCGGTAAATGATCATTAAGTATAGGGTGTTTTAGTGGTCTCTCTCTTGTCTAAACAAAGATCAAATGTCCCGTTCGGAAATGTTGCCTAGGAAATGTTGCCTCAGAAAGGTTGCCTCAGAAAGGTTGCCTCGAATATGATCTTAAGACATTAGGGTTATTACTAAGACGTCCTAACATTTCTTTAATGATCGTACGTCCCTTTTGAATTGACCCTTACAACTCCAACGACAGTGCTACCTACTCATTAATAGTGGGATAGCGCTGTCTAAAGGAAACGAGAATAGAAACAATCCTTTTTCAAGTAGGTAGATGCTAGTAGGTACTTGCTCAAAATCAAACTTTTTTCACACTTACACTTTTTCAAACAATGTTTTCAAAAACACTTCGTAACACTCTTGAGGACCGATACAAGGGTTAAAACGAAGTAAAACAAAAACTTTTCAAAATGAACAAACACGGAAGCAATTTTAAAATGATGAGCAAGTACCTAAGAGCCCGTAGAAAACTACGGATAGAAAGGGTGCTAATACCTTCCCTTTCTATAATCTACCCCCCGTACTCAAAATCTCGAAAAAGGAATTTTTCTGTGCTTTTTTCCTTTCCAGTTGGATAAAATAAAAGTCGATGGAGACTCTTGCTTACCGCGACATTTTGCAAACAAAAAACGCAAAATGCAAACCAGTATTTTCCTAAAAAGTTCGGTTCTGCCACCGTATCCCAGAACTGGCGACTCTGCTGGGGACTTAATAAGTGGGGTATACCTTAGGAATAGTTCATCATATTGCTTCTCTTGTTTGTTTTGGTTGCTTTACTTTTAAGGGTTTTGTTTGGGAGTTACTATAGATCCTAACCCGGATCTGGGACACCTTTTAGGTAAGTAGCAATAAACTATGAGGGAATTGTACGCCGTAGACCGATACAGTTGAAGCAGTAGCTACGTTGATGTGGCACATTAGTTGGTACCGGTATCCCTTGTGGAGAAATAGGGAGAATACGGGGCTGCTATGTGTGTCGTTAAGCATCAACTGACCTTAGAACCCTTAATAGACCAACTTGGCCAATAGGAATTAGTGAGATAGCCGGTCTCGTTATAAAGCTGGGAACTGGTTGATACTCGATACTACACTCATTGAGACCATACTCTCGAGATAGTTCCGGCTGCAAGAAAAGATTGTGTGAGCTGAAACCATGACTGATGGAGGATGGTCAGTGATATTGAGAACCTCTAGAACACAGTTACTATTATTAGGACATGTTGAAACCAACTGAACTTCAAGAGGGTAATACCTAGACCCCATGCAAGCTTGAAACTTAAGGGCTCTTGTGTGACTTGTTTGCCTTTACAATGTCTGTTATCTACTACACTTGTTGTGTGTTTTATCATGACATCATGCATCATAACATAGCATGCATACTTCATTATACTAACCATTTCAAAGGCTGAGGGGATTTATCTTTGTTCTGTTTTGCAGATTATGGCTTCCATGCGCAGAAACACCATTCGAGTTAACTTTGTGCAAATACCTGCTCAACTAAAAAATTTAGCCTCGAGAGTTTCTGATACTTCTGCATTCATTAGAAGACATGGTCAGCTTCTTAGCTTGGTTACCTCAAAGTTTGATGAGCAGATGATGAGTGTGCTCTTCCAGTTCTTCGATCTGGTGCATCATTGCTTCACTTTCCCAGATTATCAGCTAGTTCCTACTATGGAAGAGTTTTCTCACTTATTGGGCATATCCATCCTCGAGCAGATGCCCTTCACATGTTTGGAAGAGACTCCTAGACCAGAAGACATTGCTTCAGCTTTACATTTAAAAAGGGTTGATGTAGTATCTAGTTGGGAACACGAAGCGGGGTTGAAGGTTTCTTAGCCAAGTTTCTGATGGATCAATCTCAACTATTCTGGGATAACTTGGACTTTCAGGCTTTTAAAGATATCTTGGCTCTCCTTATCTACGGTTTGGTTCTTTTCCTGAATCCAGATTCCTTCATAGATGTGAATGGGGTTAAGATCTTCCTGTCTCTCAATCCTGTGCCTAATCTATTAGGTGATATCTTGCATGCCCTCTACACTCGTACTGTGCGAAGAAGAGGGACCCTCATGTGTTGCATGCCGCTGCTGGCGAGGTGGTTTATTTCGCACCTTCCCAAGTCCGTATTGAAGAATGAAGAAGGTTTAGGATGGTCTTACATGATAATGTCCCTTGCCCATACGGACATTCTTTGGAGTTCTAAGGCTTTGGAAAGCATTGCTGTCATTGATCGATGTGGGGGATATCCTAATGTCCCGTTGCTTGGAATCAGAGGGGGTATAACCTATAATCCCTGCTTAGCTCTGCAACAATTCGGTCGCGCTCGGAGAGACGGTCCTCATGAGCTACTTCTTACAGATATTGGATTTGACTACAAGGAGGATGTTGACAAGAATCGCTGAAGGTTTATACGAGCTTGGGGAATGGTGAACAGATCTGACCCTTAAGAGCTAGGACCAAGGACTTCTCTCCCTATGCAACCTTATCTCCAGTGGGTCCGAGCTCGTGCTCAGAAGCTTGGGATGCCTTATGAAGTTGTGTTGCCAGTAATTGTGGAGCCTACCAATGAAGAGGGTGTTCCTTATACAGTCTTTTATCCCTACATGCCCACTGATCTTGGGGCATTGAAGAGATCCTGGATTCAGTTGAAAGAGGAGAGGGATACCTACCGAGAGAAGTACCATGAGCAAGAAAGGAAGATCTTGAAGCTCACCAGGCAACTCGAGAATGAAATAACGATTAATGACTACGTCGGCACCAAGGGGAAGCGTCCATGGGATTTCTGATTTTGCTTTTTCTAGTTTAGATTTGTTTTCCATTTATTTCTTTGTAAACGCCTTAAAGGAATTATTGAACCTTTTAACAAGTTTAATCTAATAAAGTTTGTTCATTTCTTGTTTTACAAATTTAAATCTCCCAAAGTCTTTGAAACCATTACATACGCATCCCATTATCATGCACATCATTACAGGTGCCATCACAGGTTTCTCATCTTCTTCCCTGTTTATTTCAGCAGTTATGTCTTCTGATCAAGCTATCAAAGATCTTCAGGCACAAAATGCCCAATTTCAAGATATGTTCTTGAGTTTGGCTAAAGGGCAAGAGGATTTGAAAGCTCTCATCCTGAAAGAGAATGAGAAAGAGAAGAAGAAGAAGAAGAAGAACAAGGTTGTTATTTTGAGTATGGGTAAAAGGTTTGGGGATAGGCTGAAACAACAAGTTGATTTGTCCCTTTCATCCAAAGGAGAGGAGGACCAAGAAGAAGAAAAGGGCCTCAGTCCTGCATTTTCTGATAATGATACAAATTATGATGAATAACAGTATCCTCCTGCTGAGGATATGTAGAAATAACTTGAAGACCGGCTGAGTGCTATGGAGTGTAAGAAGATCCCTGGTTTGGATTTTGAAGAACTGGGACTGGCATCTGGGGTGGTAATCCCTCATAAGTTCTAAGCTCCAGTTTTTGCTAAGTACGATGGAGCATCCTGTCCAAAACTCCATCTCCGCTCGTACGTCAGAAAAATTCAACCTTACACTGTTGATAGAAATTTGTGGGTGCATTTCTTTCAAGATAGTCTGTCAGGGACTCAGCTTGAATGGTTTTATCAATTGGAATGAGCTAATGTCCGAAACTGGGAGGACCTTGCTGCTTCTTTCTACAGGCAGTATTAGTATAACGCCGACTTTGCTCCCACTCATACTCAGCTCCAGGATATGTCTATGGGTGCAAGTGAAGGTTTTAAGGACTATGCTCAAAAGTGGAGAGATTTGGCTGGAAGAGTCCAACCCCCTTTGTCTGATAGGGAGTTGGTTGATATGTTTCTAGGGACGTTGTCTGGTCCATTTTTCAATCATCTGATCGACAATTCATCATCTGGGTTTACTGAATTGATTTTGACTGGGGAGAGAGTAGAAGCTGGTATCCGAAGTGGTAAGATACAAAAAGGTACTTCACCAAGTGCATAAAAGAAGCCTTTCACCAATAATAAAGAAGCTAGTGCAGTCTACGGCTCGAGGAGCCAAATCAGACCTGAACACCGCTAAGCAGTAAATGCGGTAGTAATATCAAGACCCACAGTTACCCCATAATGCAACAATCAGCAAAGAATGGAGAGGCCGCAGAGACAGTACACTCGACTCAATATGACCTTGTCTCAAATTCTACCACAATTATTGAAGACCAACCTGGTAACTCTAAGGGAAGCCCCGAAGAATCCTAGCACCACATCTCCGCTATATAACCCGAACGCCCGTTGCGCCTATCACTCCGATAGCCCAGGTCATGATACAAACAACTGTTGGGCCTTGAAGAATAAGGTGCAAGACTTGATCGAAGCTAAAGAGATTGAGTTTGACGCTCCAGAGAAACCCAACGTCATAACTGCTTCTATGCTCAAACATGGTCATAGAGTAAATGTTGTGGATGGTGATTTATTTGTGACCTCCGTGGAAGAAATTTCTACTCCTTTGATGACAGTTAAGAAGAATCTATTGTTGGCCGGTCTATTTCTGGTCTGTGGCGATGGTTGCCACCTATGTCCAATCCTGCCTGCTGGTTGCCATTTATTGAAATCAGGTGTTCAACGCCTGATGGATAACAAAGAGATCCTGTTCGAAAAGACTTTGATTCTGTTAGTTCCAATTGAAGATGTTGCCATCATAACCATTTCCGCCAATCCTTCCAAGGCTTCCTCGAGAAAGCCTGTTAGGATTACATCCGTTCCAAGAATCGCTCTGTTAATCATTACTATCCCTGGTCCTATCCCATACACTTCAGATAAGGATGTCCCTTGGAACTATGTGGCCGATGTGTATTACCATCGAGTTAAGCAAGACTTAAAGATTGAAGAAGTTGATGCTGATGTCAGCAATATTGTCGGGGCTAGCAAGGTCACCAGAAGTGGAAGACTCTTCTCTCCTGAGATTTCCCCTCCGACTGTTCACAAACCTGTTATCATTCCATCTGCTAGTACATCAGCTACTGTCCCAGTTCCTATCCCAGTTATCACCCCTGTCGCCGAGCCATCTGGCACTCGGGGCAAAGAAATCACAGGTGAGCCTGTCCAGATGGAGGCACCTAAGAAGATCATTGTAGAAACCTCTAAGCAGGAGATAGAGGATATTCCGAAGATTATCAAGAAAAGTGACTACAACATAGTCGAGAAGCTGGGGCAGACCCCGTCAAAAATCTCCATGTTGTCCTTGTTATTATGTTCTGAAGCCCATGAAAAGGCTTTAATTGCTTTCCTTGAAACTGCGCATGTGCCGCAAGAGACTTCAGTTGATCAATTCAAAGATTGCGTAGCTAGCTTGACTGCCGATAATGGGTTAGGTTTCTCAGATGCAGATCTGACTGCTAAAGGAAGAAATCATAATGACGCTCTGCACGTCTCGATCGAGTGCAGGGGCACTACCATGGCCCATGTACTAGTGGATATCGGGTCCTCTTTGAATGTTTTGCCAAAGAAAGCATTAGACCGTCTGGACTGTGAAGGTTTGATTCTGAAGCCGATTAATATTGTGGTCAGGGCGTTCGACGGGTCAAAAAGGATGGTGCACGGGGAGGTGGACGTCCCTATTAAAGTTGGCTCTCAGACTTTTGCATCTACTTTCTATGTGATGGATATCCGACCATCATATTCTTGCTTGCTGGGTCGCCCGTGGATTCATAAGGCTGGGGCTGTGACTTCTACACTCCATCAGATGTTGAAATATCCGGTGAAGGGGAAGATTATTACGGTGCGAGTAGAAGAGGAGTACATGGTGAGTCATCTTAACTCCTTTCTCTATGTGGAGATGGATGGAGAGTTCATCGAAACCCCATGTCAGAAGTTTGAAGAGGTTCCCCAGACTCTGGCGTCGATTGAAGTTGCTATTGACAAACCTCCGATGAAGATGGCTTCCCTCAAGGATGCCAGGGCTGTAATTGAAAAAGGTGGGTGTGCAAATTGGGGTCAGCTCCTTGATTTCACACACAAGACTGACAAGTTTGGTTTGGGCTTTACTGCAGAGGCTCAAAGGGCTATTCGGCGCGCGTGGATTAGAATACCTCCTCTGTGTATCAGCAATAAGGGAGTGAATTCAATTAAGGATGATGAAGAAGAGTCAGATATCGATAACTGGATCTACTTGACTACCAACTGTGGATTGAACAACTGGACGACAAAGGACTTCGTGCTCGTTTCTTTTATTACACAGTAATAGACTTTTTGTTTTGAGACTTGTAATAAATAGTTTAAAACTTTATGGCCCAGTGCCTTGCCCGAGGCACCTTGGCTTTTTTTGTGAGGGCTTATTGTTGTACCCCAAAATTTTCCCTCCCATATCTCACCAAATTTGTCAAGAATGATCCTCAAAGTTGCTCAAGGGATTGGACAGTCAAACCACCTCCTAAGCCAGCTAAAATTAGGATTTTGGTTCTTTCAAGGAATTTGAGGTTTTCAATGGTTCAATCAAGTCTCATAGGCCTATATACATTCTCCAGCATCTATATGCCAAGTTTCAAGGTTCACAATGCCAATTTGCACAGTCAAAAGCCTCATTTGACCTACAGTCAACAGCAGGGGCAAAATGGTCATTTTACAGTCAAAAGTCAAAAATTTTGGTCAACATCTTATTTTGAGTCCACAATTATCATTTGATCAAATCTTGATCATGATTCCACAAGAATGTCTCAAAAATCATCAAGATGTAAAAAGTTACTATTTTTGGACAGCAGAAAAGTCAACTGTATCTTGACCAAGGCATAACTTTTTCATGGTTCATCAGAAAAATCCCATCCAATTCTTATTTTGAAGGGGATTACATTTCCTACAATCCATATTCACATTCCAAGTCCAAGAAATGCTCTCATAAAAAGTTATCAATTTCTACATTATAGGTCAAATTCAAAAGTCAACAAAAAGGCACTTTAAGTCAAAGACCATAACTTGATATTGGTAAATCCAAATGACATGGGACCAAAGGCATTGGTTAGAGGACTTCAAGACCTTTCCAAAATTTCCAAGAACATGTTCATATGATCAAAATTGAGCAAGATATGCATTGGAGAAGTTGGGAAATTTTCATGAATTTGCAAAAGTCAACTTTGCTCAAAACACCTTGTTTTTGCTAATGGGCCTCAAATTTCTTCTTGAAACTTTATCCATGACTTATGCACGACCCATTAAGATTATTTGAATTTATTTTCTTATTTTTTATTAATTAATTGGATTTTTAATCAATATTAATTCATTTAATTAATTTAAATTGTAGGAAATATAAAGATTTGATTTTTCAATCTTTTTGTGAAGCAAGAATGACCTAATCATGCTGGAAATTTCGTGTGCAAGTCAAAGGGACAAAAATCTCCAAGTTTGGAAACTTTCTTCAATAAAAAATATTCAAAAAGATGTGATTTCCAATCAAATATTGAATCATCATTCCAATGGATCTTTGTGCAAGATTTTAACCTAATTTCAGTCTACTATATATACATAAGCTAACCCTAATCATGCATACGTGAAAGCTGCTGCAAAAAAGCCATAACCAATTCAAGAAAATTCAAAGAAAACTCAAAATTGTTTTCTGCATTCTAGCACGATTCAAAGCAATTTTTGGATTCTAACACATTGCAGGGAGTGTGAGGAACGTGTAGCAATCAAAACCAGGCCTTAAGGCTCAAGAAATCATCATTTACATTCACACGGTTTGATGCTTTTTTTCATAATCGAAACTCATGATTCATAAGCATTTAATATGATTTCTTGTTTGTTTTGTGTTGTTAGAGACCACAGGAAGCTATTGGCATAGTTTAATTGGATTAAAATGCATAGAATCACAAGTTGCCATGTTTGAATTTTAGGGTTCATGAACTTTGGATTTGGGGCTTTACTGTACATAAATAATTAAGCCTCATAAGACCCATGGTTGGAACCGTTGAATCCAGACGAACACAAAGCCATCCTCGCGAAATATTTATATAGAACACAGGCCTAATCGCTATTTTTCCTCATGATATATTGTGGGGGTTAAAAACCCCCGCTATCTATTTGTTTTTTACAGGTATCAGCGAAGAAGATGATGAGGTGGTGGTATACCATTGGGTGGTTTAAAATAGCGCGCGTGATTTTGTTGTTTCCAGGATAATTGTTATTTTTTATATATTATATTCACTTGTCATTATATTAACAAAAGCAGGCAAATGGCGTAGTGGTTAGTGTGCTGGCATGGAATCATTGGGACCTGGGTTCGAATCCCTGGTCCCCCAAAACATTATTTGCTCTTTTTTCTCAGGTATTCCAGTACAAGGCTTGCAAAGGAGTTTACCATGTGCCTCCAATCATCCAAGCGCCACGTGGCTATGGGCACAAATCCAAGGGTCATGAGATGATGACTACCATACTCCCTAGTCAAAGCACGCGTGGATGATCTCAGAAAGTCAAAAGGGCTTGTGTACAAATGGGCCACAATTGCTTCTTCACCTCCTAATGGGCCAGCACACCCCCCTGGTTTATTATTTTTCTTTTATATTTTCCCATTTAATCATTTACTAATTATTATTACTATTATTTAATAAACTCACAAATTAATTATTTTCATAATAAAATCAGAAAACATAAAATATAATATTTTTCTTATTATTATTAATTTCACCTTTAACTTATTGTTTTTGTAAATAAATGTAATTAATTAATTTAGTCTTTTATTAGGTTAATTTCAAAAAAAATTTGCAATAAATAAGAATCATGTAGAATTAGGGTTTTACTAACTTTTAATCATGTTTTCCTTTTTTTATTTATTTCCCTTAAAAACATTAAAAAAAACTTAAAAATATTTCTTTTATTTAATTAATTAGAATTAGGTTTAATTAAATGCAAAAAAAGGACCAAAAATTCATTCTTTTCTCAAAAAGGGTCAAAACCCTAAGGACTTTTCCCGATTCAATTTTTTCTCGCGTATGTTTATTCTCGATTCCTATTTTGATTATATTTATGTAATTGTTCCGAGGATGTAATAGCGTAATTAGGACCCTCCTTTTATCGCTTTTCTTTATTTTCTCGCACTTACTTTTCAAGGGTTATGTTTTTGGCGATGTAAATACCCGACGCCTTGTAATAGCGTAGATTTACTTTCCGCAATTTACTTTCCGCAAATTATTAACTATTAACTATGCATGACAAGACTTGCCTGAAAAATAAAATCAACTCGTAGCTCACCATAAAAATGTGCAAAGATAACTTAATCGAATCCTGACACACTCGCACATGCCACTCCTAGGGTACGCCTCACTTGGTTGCCTCGACGTGGTCATTGAGTATAGGGTGTTTTAGAGGTCGCCCTCCTGTCTAAAGATCCAAGTTGCCTCGAAACGGTTGCCTCGGATAAAAAAAGGATCTAGGACATTAGGGTTACCGCTAAGGCGTCATACTATTGCTTTGGTGACCATATGTCCCTATAATCGAATTGACTCGAATAACTCCAATGACGGTGCTACCTACTTCTCAATAGTGGGATAGCACTGTCTAAAGGACATCGACACAACTTAATTTCTTTAGAGTAGGTAGATTTCTCCTGGGTACTTGCTCTTTCAAAAACAAAAACAACTTTTCGCACCTACACTTTCAAACAAAAGTTTTCAAATAAACACTTCATACACTCTTGAGGACTGATACAAGACTTACCTAGAAGTTTTCAAAACAAACTTTTTCAAAACCCACAAACACAAGAAAAGCAAACATCTTTGAAAACATAGTGAGAAAGTACCTAAGAGCTCGTGGATAACCACAGATAGAAAGGAAGCTAACACCTTCCCTTTCTATAAATCTACCTCCCGAACCGAGAAACATCTCGAAAAGGAATTTTGCTGTGCTTTTGTCCTTTCCTTGTTGGAGAAAATAAAAGACGGTGGCGACTCTTGCTTACCGCGACATTTCGCGAACCAGCATTCTAAAACAGTCAGTTCTATTTCCACCGATCACAGAACTGGCGACTCTGCTGGGGACATAATAAGTGAGGTGTACCTTAGGATTAGATCATTCTATGTTTTAAATTGTATGCCTTGTTTGCTTTAATATTGTGGGCTTGTATCGGAGTTTTATAGATCCTAATCCGGATCTGGGGATACCCTTTTAGAAGTAGCAACAAACTGTGAAGGAACTGTGCGGGGTATACCGATATGGTTGAAGCAGTAGCTACGTTGATGTGGCACTTTGGTGAGTACCGGTAACCCTTGAGTCAAGTCAAGGAGAGTACGGGGCCGCCGCGTGGTGTCGTGAAGCATCAACTGACCTTAGAACCTTACTTGACCATCCTGGCCTTTTTAGGGGTAGTGAGATGACCGACTTTGGTGCAGTCCGAAGTTGGTAGATACTCGATACTACACTCATTGAGGGTTGTTTTCTTGGAATATTTTGGTCGCCAGTTAAGTGGCTAAATCAAAATAATGAACATAGAAAACAATCCAATGATATTGAGCTACTTAGAACCCGGTTACTATTCATAGGACAGGTTTTGAGCCAACTAACATCAAGAGGGTAGTACCTAAACTTCATGCTGGCCTAAACTCTAAGGGCTATCTGGTGTGACTTGTGTGCCTTTACCATGTTTTCCTTTTGTGAATACTTGTGGTGTGCCTTTATCATAACATCATAATTTCATAAAGCATCATATGCATCTACTAACCACTTCAAGGGTTCAAATCTTCATCTTTGTTCTTGTTTTGTAGGACATGGAGTCTCTTCGCAGGAAAATAATTCAGGTCAACCTTGTAAGGATCCCTCCTCAGCTCAAGGAACTTACATCCAGGATTCCCGAGAACTCTTCCTTCAGTAAAAGACATGGTAGACTCATCAACTTGGTCAACACCAACATTGAAGAAGATATGATAAAAGTTCTCTTCCAGTTCTTTGACCCCCTGCACCACTATTTTACTTTCCCGGATTATCAGTTGGTGCCTACTTTGGAAGAGTTTTCTCAGCTTCTGAAAGTTCCTATCCTTAGTCAACTACCCTACAACGGTACGGAAAAGGAACCAAAACTTGAAGAGGTTGCTCAAGCATTACGTCTGCAACCATCTGACATCAAGGGGCATTGGGAAATCAGAAGTGGTATCAAAGGATTCTTGGCAAAGTTCCTGTTTGAAAAGACCCAAGAATGTTAGAATTCCCTCGACCTACAAGCCTTTGAAGAGATTGTGGCACTCCTTGTCTATGGGTTGGTCTTGTTCCCGAATCCGGATCAACTTATAGATATAAATGCTGTCAAGATTTTTATGTCCAGGAATCCCATACCTACATTACTTGGGGATATCCTCCACTCATTTTACACTCGAACAATGAGAAAAAGAGGTGTTCTCATGTGCTGCACTCCTCTCCTGGCAAGGTGGTTTATTTCGCACCTTCCACAATCAGTTTTGAAGAACGAACGGGGTTTAAGGTGGTCACAACGATTGATGACTCTTACACATTCTGATATACATTGGTGTTCTCGGTCCAGAGAAAATGTCACTATCATTGACCGTTGCGGAGAATTTCCTAATGTTCCTTTACTTGGAATTAGAGGAGGCATCACTTATAACCCCTGTCTGGCTTTGAGACAATTCGGATATGCTCGGAGGTATGGCCCTCATGACATGCTGATCCCTGACATAGTTTTTGACTTCGACAACAATGCGCAAGGACTTCGCCAAAGGTTCATCAGAGCTTGGAGGATGCCAAACAAGGTGGATAGTAAGACACTGGGGCACAAGAATTCCATCCCCCTTGAGCCCTATCTCAAGTGGATACGAGCCCGATCCCAGAAGCTTATGATGCCGTACCCTCACATTCTCCCTGTGATCAAAGAGCCAGTTATGGAGGGAGAGGTCCCATACACCATCCAACATTCTGACATGCCAACATCTTGGGAAGAAATGCAAAAGAGCTGGATCCAACTCAAGGAAGAACGTAATTCTCTTGAAACCAGTTTACATGCCAGTGAGAAGAAGGTCTTGGAGCTCACCCGCCTACTTCACGAGGAAAAGACCCTTAACACTTACATCGCTCCAAAGAGGATGCACAGTGTCTTTTGGCATTAAGTATTTTGTAATATTTCTCCCATGAGGCACTGATGTACTAAACTATTTACTTCTTAATATGACGTGTGTTCCTTGTTTGTCTGCAACGAATTTGAATTTTCGAACCCTTGAATGCATTGCATAAATAGCATACCATGCATCATATGCATAACAGGTACACTTTTTTACAGGTCACTTATCTTCTTCGTTGTTTATTTCAGCAGTCATCATGTCTTCTGAACCTACTACTGAACAAGCTATCAAGGCCCTCCAGGCCCAGAATGCCCAGTTCCAAGAGGTGGTTATGAGCCTAGCCCAGGGTCAACAGGAGTTGAAGACCCTGCTTATGAAGAAGAAGAAGAAGAGGAATGTCTTGTTCAATACCAGACGCAGATATGGGAATGCACTGCTGAATGAGGTTGAGCTGACTACCCCATATGTAGGGAAAGACAACCCACAAGAGAGAAGGGTTCCTAGTCCCGTGGTCTCCGACAACGAGAAGGATTATAATGATGAACAGTACCCTCCTGCTGAGGACAGGTACAAACAGTTGGAGGATCGTTTAAGCGCTATGGAGATTCAACATGTGCCCGGGCTGGACTTTGGAGACCTAGGCTTATCCTCTGGGGTGGTGATCCCACACAAGTTCAAGGCACCTGCTTTTGCAAAATACGATGGAGCTTCCTGTCCTAAGCTGCACCTCTGATCGTATGTAAGGAAGATCCAACCTTATACAGCTGGCAAGAATTTGTGGATCCATTTCTTCCAGGATAGTCTTTCAGGGACTCAACTCGAATGGTTTTATCAGCTGGATGGAGCCAGTATTCGTAACTGGGAGGATTTGGCTACTGCGTTCTATAAGAAGTATCAGTATAATTCCAACCTCGCTCCTACGCGTACCCAACTCCAGGGTATGTCACTAGGGACGGGTGAAGGATTTAAAGAGTATGCGCAAAAGTGGAGAGACCTGGCTGGAAGGGTGCAGCCACCTTTGACTGACCGTGAACTCGTGGATATGTTCTTGGGGACCCTATCTGGTCCGTTCTTCAACCATCTGATTGGGAATTCTTCAGCCGGGTTTACAGACCTTATCTTGACAGGTGAGAGAATAGAAGCTGGTATCAAGTCTGGGAAGATACAAAAAGGTGCCTCCTCGAGTACTGAAAAGAAACCCTTCAAGAAAGAATCTAGTGCTGTCTATGGTTCAAGGAGACAGAATAAACCGGAACGCCGCCAAGCTGTCAGCGCGGTGGTAATTTCAAAGCCTGCTGCTGCTCCTCAACAATATAACCAACCAAGAGGTGAAAAGCCTAGAAGGCAGTTTACTCGAATCAGCATGACCTTATCCCAGATATTGCCACAGTTACTGTCAACCAATTTGGTGACTCTGAGAGAAGCTCCAAAGATTGTGAACACAACCTCTCCAAAGTACAATCCCAACGCCCGCTGCGCTTATCACTCTGACAGCCCGGGGCATAACACAAATGATTGTTGGGCTCTGAAGAATAAGGTTCATGACCTTATTGATGCTAAAGAGATAGAGTTCGAGGCGCCCGAAAGGCCCAATGTTGTGACTGCTCCTATGCCCAAGCATGGAGTGAATGCTGTAGAGGAAGACCTGTATGTAGCCTCTGTGGATGATATTGTTACTCCGTTGTTGACTATCAAGAGGAACCTGTTGCTAGCCGGTTTATTTCCGGGATGTAGTAAAGGTTGCCATCTATGTTCTGTTTCACCTGCCGGTTGTCCTTTGTTGAAGTCAGGCGTCCAAAATCTGATGGATAACAAAGAGATCTTGTTCGAGAAGATTGCTGTTCCTGCTACCCATACTGAAGAAGTGTCCATTGTTACTATTTTCAATAACTCTCCCAAGGCTCCCTCAAAGAAGCCTGTCAAAATCATGCCTGCTCAGAATATTGCTCCCATAATCATCACTGTTCCGGGGCCCATCCCCTATACATCCGACAAAGCTGTCCCGTGGCACTATGGGGCAGATGTTTATGTTCTTGGAGTAAAACAAGAGTTTGATACTAGTACCGGCGTCAGTAACATCACCGGGCCTGCCAAAGTCACTCGTAGTGGTAGGCTTTTCTCACCTGACATTGCTCCACCAGCTATCCAGAGACCTATTGTCATCACACCTGCAAGTGTGCCTATTTCTCCTCCTGATCAAGTTCCTACTCCTACCCCTGCTGCCGAGTCATCTGACGCTCGGGGCAAGGGGATCGCTACTGATATGCCTGCCCAGACGGAGGCACCAAAGAGAACCATTGTGGAAGCTTCCAAACAAGAGATGGAAGAGATTCTTAAGATTATCAAGAAGAGTGATTTTAATGTAGTTGAGCAGCTGGGGCACACCCCATCTAAAATTTCTATGCTATCACTGTTGTTGTGTTCAGAGGCCCATGCCAAGGCTCTGATTTCCTTCCTGAAGACGGCCCATGTGCCACAAGAGACATCTGCTGATCAATTTACCGATTGTGTGGCCAACTTAACTGCTGATAATGGTCTGGGTTTCTCCAACGCTGATTTGACTGCAAAAGGGAAAAACCATAACGATGCCCTACATGTCTCTATTGAATGCAGGGGCACTACTCTTGCCCATGTGTTGGTTGACACTGGTTCCTCATTGAACGTATTACCCAAGAAAGCCCTGGATAGGCTGGATTGTAAGGGTTTAGAGCTGAAGCCAAGTAACATTATTGTCCGGGCCTTTGACGGGTCTAAAAGGATGGTGCATGGTGAGGTTGATATTCCAATCAGGGTTGGCTCTCAGGTCTTTGATTCCACATTCTACGTGATGAACATCCGACCGTCCTATTCTTGTTTGCTGGGTCGTCCATGGATCCACAAGGCTGGAGCTGTGACCTCCACACTACATCAGAAGCTGAAGTACCCGGTCAGAGGAATAATTGTGACAGTTCAAGGGGAGGAGGAGTACATGGTCAGCCACCTCAACTCGTTCCGGTACATAGAAATGGATGGGGAGTTCATCGAGACCCCCTTTCAACACTTTGAAGAGGTTCCTCAGACACTAGAATCAGCAGAAACTGTGATCGAAGATTCTCCTTTGAAGATGGCTTCCTTAAAGGATGCCCGGGATGTTATTGAGAAGGGTGAGTATGCAAACTGGGGCCGACTTTTGGATTTCACTCAGAAGACTGACAAGTTTGGTTTGGGTTTCACTGCAGAAGCTCAGAGGGCTGTTCGTCGTGCAAAGATTGGAAGACCTCCTGTGTTCATCAGCAACCCGGGAGTAAATGCTATTGAAGGCGACGTGGAGGAATCTGAATTCGACAGCTGGATCTACCCAACGACCAACGGTGGACCGGACAACTGGACTGCGAAAGACTTCATACCTATTACTTTTATCACTCAGTAATGAACTCCTTTGTTTTGAATTTGTAACAGACAATATTACTAAACTTTATGGCCCGGTGTCTTACCCGGGGCACCGTGGCTTCATTTGTGAGGGCTTTTGTGTGTCATTTTCATATATCATTAATAAAAGCATTAGACGTTTTTTGCATTTCAAATCTTGCGCTCCTTGTCTTTCTTTATTATATATTGCAAAACAGCTATATTTACACACACTCACATATACAGGTCCCAATCCACTCTGGATCTCACTGGTAACGACTCTGCTACTGCCAGTTATGACTTTGAAAATCCGATCAACTTAGCCGAAGACGAAGGTGAAGATGATTGTGAAGTGCCTGGTGAGCTTGCAAGACTGCTACTCCAGGAAGAGAGGGCCATTCAGCCACATGAAGAGCTAGTGGAAACGGTAAATCTGGGTACTGAGACAGACAGAAAGGAAGTCAAGATTGGTGCCAATCTGGAGTCTAGTGTGAAACAACGGTTGATTCAGATGCTGCATGACTATGTGGAAATATTTGCCTGGTCTTACGAAGATATGCCTGGGTTGGATACCGACATTGTGGTTCATCACTTGCCTACCAAGGAAGATTGCCCTCCGGTAAAACAGAAGGTCTGTCGTATGCATCCAGAGATGTCCGAGAAAATCAAAGCCGAGGTTATGAAACAATTCAACGCCGGTTTTCTAGCAGTGACTTCCTACCCTCAGTGGGTTGCCAATGTGGTTCCGGTACCGAAGAAAGATGGTAAGGTCCGAATGTGTGTTGACTACAGGGATTTGAACAGGGCGAGCCCTAAAGATGACTTCCCTCTGCCTCACATCGACGTTCTGGTTGACAACACTGCTCAGCATAAGGTATTCTCCTTCATGGACGGTTTCTCCGGTTATAATCAAATCAAGATGGCTCCCGAAGACATGGAGAAGACCACTTTTGTTACTCAGTAGGGCACCTTTTGCTACAAGGTTATGCCTTTTGGGTTGAAAAATGCTGGGGCAACCTACCAACGTGCCATGGTTGCTTTATTTCATGACATGATCCATCATGAGATTGAAGTATACGTCGACGATATGATTGCAAGGTCCCAAACTGAGGAGGAACACCTTGACCATCTAAAGAAGCTGTTTGACCGGTTGAAGTTGTACAAGCTGAGGTTGAACCCGAACAAGTGCACCTTCGGGGTGAGATCTGGAAAACTGCTAGGTTTCATCGTAAGCGACAAAGGTATTCAAGTGGACCCTACCAAAATGAAAGCCATACAAGAGATGCCAGTTCCTAAGACAGAGAAAGAAGTCAGAGGCTTTCTAGGACGGTTGAACTATATTGCCCGATTCATCTCACATCTAACTGCTACCTGTGAACCAATCTTCAAGCTACAGAAGAAAGATCAAGTAGTACGTTGGAACGATGAATGCCAGGCCGCTTTTGAAAGAATCAAAGAGTATCTCCAAGAACCACCTATTCTGATGCCACCGGTTGAAGGGAGACCTCTAATCTTATACTTGACAGTGCTGGACAACTCAATGGGGTGTGTGCTGGGGAAGCATGACGAGTCTGGCTGAAAAGAGCACGCTATTTATTACCTTAGCAAAAAGTTTACCGACTGTGAGACCCGATACTCACTGCTCGAGAAAACTTGCTGCGCTTTGGTATGGGTTGCTCGCCAGCTGAGACAGTATATGTTGACTCACACTACTCTGTTGATCTCGAAAATGGATCCAATCAAGTACATCTTCGAAAAGCCTGCCTTGTCCGGAAGAATAGCAAGATGGCAGATGATCTTGACTGAATATGATATCCAATACACGACTCAGAAAGCAATCAAGGGAAGTGTATTGGCAGACCATTTGGCACATCAGGCAGTGGATGACTACCAATCTATGAACTTTGAATTTCCAGACGAGAATATCATGGTAGTAACTGATTGTGAAGTACCTGGACCGGATGAAGGACCTGAGGAAGGATCCCGAAGGTCTATGCACTTTGACGGGGCCTCAAACGCTTTGGGTAACTGTATTGGCGCTGTGATCATATCTCCCAATGGATCTCATACTCTACTTACTGCCCGGCTGTGTTTCAACTGCACCAACAACATGGCGGAGTATGAAGCATGCATTATGGGTCTCCAAGCTGCAATTGACCTAAGGATCAAGTTTCTGAGTGTCTTCGGAGATTCCGCTCTCGTGATCAGTCAGATCAAAGGCGAGTGGGATACGAAACACCCGAATCTTATTCCTTACAAGGAGTATGTAATGACGTTGCTTCCCCATTTCGAAGAGATAACCTTTGAACACTTCCCAAGAGAGAAAATCAGTTGGCGGACGCGCTAGCTACGATGTCTTCTATGTTCAAAGTCAAGTGGGACAACGAGGCTCCCCGAATCATTATTTGGAAATTGGATGAACCTGCACATTGATGTGATCTTGAGACCGAAGAGGTAACAGAAAAGCCTTGGTATCATGAAGTAAAGAGGTACCTGGAAGCTCAAGAATATCCTGAGGGCTCATCAGTTAATGACAAGAAGTTTCTGAGAAAATTCGCGGTAAAGTTCTTCCTCAGCAATGATATTCTTTACAAACGAAACCATGATTCAACCTTACTGCGTTGTATGGATAAAATTGAAGCAGAAAGGATCATGGCAGAGCTGCATGAAGGTACCTTCGGAACGCATTCCAGTGGACATACAATGGCAAAGAAAATCCTTCGGGCAGGATATTACTGGTCCACAATGGAAGCCGACTGTTATCAACATTCTCGGACATGTCACAAATGCCAGATCTATGATGATAAGGTGCACATTCCTCCGGTTCCTCTGAACATCTTGACAACACCTTGGCCTTTTGCAATGTGGGGCATTGATATGATCGGCGAGATCAGACCTACGGCATCCAACAGGCATCGCTTCATCCTGGTAGCAATTGATTACTTTATGAAATGGGTTGAAGCAGCTTCCTTTGCCACCGTAACCAAGAATGTCGTGGCACGGTTCATTCGGCACAACCTGATATGTCGATACGGTGTACCAGAGAGGATCATTACGGACAATGGTACCAATCTTAACAACAAGATGATCACCGAGCTCTGCGAGCAATTCAAGATACAGCACCACAACTCTTCTCCTTACCGGCCGAAGATGAATGGGGCTGTAGAAGCGGCGAATAAGAATATCAAGAAGATCGTGCAGAAGATGACAGTGACCTACAAATATTGGCACGAGATGTTACCATTTTCTCTTCATGGGTACCGTACCTCAGCACGGACGTCAACAGGGGCAACACCCTTTTCCTTGGTATATGGCATGGAGGCAGTCCTGCCCATTGAAGTTCAGATACCCTCTCTCCGGATAATGAAGGATGCAGGTTTGAGTGAAGATGACTGGATTCAGACTCGGCTTGATCAACTAAACCTAATCGACGAAAAGAGACTCACTGCTATTTGTCATGGTCAGACGTACCAAAAACGGATGATCAAGGCATTTAACAAGAAAGTCAGACGACAAGAGTATCAAGTCGGAGACCTGGTAATCAAGCACATCATTCTACCTCAAGGTGATCCCAGGGGCAAATGGACCCTATGTACGAAGGGTCATTTGTGGTTAAGAACATCTTCTCGGGAGGAGCGATGATTCTAACTACCATAGATGGTGACGACCTTCCTCACCCCGCCAATGCAGACATAGTAAAAAAATACTATGCATGATTAAAAGACCCGCTAGGTCGACTGGCCTAGGCAAAAATAAGGGCTTCCCGGCGAACCAAAAGGGTTCGGGCAAAAATAAGGGATGAAATGAAAAAAAATATGTACACCCGGCAAGTCGAAAACCTGAAAAGGCGGCTTGGGAAAAAATGGGTATCCCGGTGGACTGAAAACCCGAAAGGGCGGTCCAGGCAAAAATTAGGGATAAGCGTAATACTATGTCTCATTGGATCACCCTGCATCCAGACTTCGGTAGCGACTATCAGGCTCAGACAACACCAATCAATCAGATTCATCTTCAACTAAGCAGCAAAGTGATGAGACGCTTGAAGACATAAAGGCGATAGCAGAGTTGGAACCCAGTGGGATTTTTCACATAGTTGTTTTGTTTTCTTTTCACAAATTGTATAAACTCTATTGTTCGGCGGCATTCTCTTACTAGGACGTCAGCCTCTTGTATACAAAACGCCTATTTATAGACAAATTTCAAAATCAATGCGAGCTCATTTTTTCAGACAAATTTCAAATTGTTTTTCCTTTATCTGTTTTGTTTTGCAAAGAACGTCCAATGTTCATTTTTGATATATGCATTTGACATTAATTGCTGATCATAAATATTTACATGCGAAACAAAGGACTAATTACCGGTGACATCAGAAACAGGGGCAATAAGAATTGTCTAAGTTATCTAGTTGCTCTGTTCACCAGGGTACCAAGGTAGGTTCGGCTGAAGAACATGACCAAGATACCTTCACTCCCCATGCAGAGTTGGTCTCCCATCAGCCCTAAAAAGGCACGGTATCCCCAGCAAATCAGCAATACTCTCCCTCGAGCAGAGTTAGTCTACTGTCAGCCCTAAAAGGAAGTTGGATACCCCCAGAAGATCTTAACATTCCCCAGCGGAGTATACATATTTTCACTAGAAAGCATCCCCGACAGTCTTAATATCCCTCAACAGAAATATAAGATTGTTCCCCGGCGGAATACAGACACCCCAGTGGAGTCATTTCCTCAAGAGTTTCCCCAGGGGAGTTGAATCATCATCCCCAGTAGATTCTGGAAGCTTATCTCCTGCAGAGTGCAAATGCGTCTCCCCAGCCATATTCAGAAGGGTATTCCCCACCAGAGTCTAACTGGGTTATCCTCAGCAAATTACAACAGAAAGATCGTCCTCAGCGAAGTTTTTCCTATCCCCAGCGGAGTTCATCAAAATCCCCAGCAGAGCATAACAACGGAATCCCCAGCGGAGTTTATTGTTCAAATCTTCAGCGAAGCATCTCTTCCCCACAGAGTAATTCCCCGCAGAGTAATCTCATCACCAGGTTTATTCCCCAACGGAGTCATCTTCTCCCACCGGTTTATTCTTGCAATCATCTTTGTTCATCATCCCCAGCGGAAACGAAGAATTCTACTCTTCAACATAAGCCCAGGATTTAACAAGCTTCCCGGCATTTGTCAAGGATTTATTTTCCAGACGAAAATACATTCATAAACATTTCGCATCTCATACTTCCTATTTACATACATGATAAAGTGCATACGACACGATCTCGTTTTGAGAACATCATGACATCATGCATTTCATACATCATGACATTACATACAACTAATGTTTTGCCTTTTCAGGAAAAGTTCAATCAAAGAACAATTACCAACATTTTTTAAAGTTCCAGATCAACACCTGTATCTAGCCAGGGAATATCTGTGAGCGATTGATTGTAGATCTATACCTGTATCTAGCCAGGAAAGTTATCTACATGAAGAGATTGAAGATCAATACCTGTATCCAGCCAGGAAGTCATCTTTATTTCTCAGGTCAGAGATCTATACATGAAACCAGACAGGAAAGCTATCTTGACCAACCTTTTTAGGGTCCAGATTAATACCTGTATCTAGCCAGGAAGTATCTGTGGACGATTGATTGTAGATCTATACCTGTAACTAGCCAGGAAAGTTATCTACATGAAGAGATTGAAGATCAATACCTGTAGCAAGCCAGGAAGTCATCTTTATTTCTCAGGTCAGAGATCTACACCTGTATCTAGACAGGAAAGCTATCTCGACCAACTTTTCTTAAGTTCTGGATTAATACCTGTATCTAGCCAGGGAATATCTATGAGCGACTGATTGTAGATCTATACCTGTAACTAGCCAGGAAAGTTATCTACATGAAGAGATTGAAGATCAATACCTGTAGTAAGCCAGGAAGTCATCTTTCTTTCTCAGGTTAGAGATTAATACCTGAAACCAGACAGGAAAACTATTTCATCAACCGACCTCTCTTAAGTTCCAGATCAACACCTGTAACAGGCCAGGAAATATCTGTGGACGATCGATTGTAGATTAATACCTGAAACCAGATAGGATAACTATCTACTCGACCAACTCAAGCAATTCAACAATCACTTTTAGATGGCATCTTTAAGCCCATCTCCACAACTATCCAATCACATCTCCAGATGGCATCTATAAGCCCATCCTCCCATCCATCATCTATCCAAATGGCATCTGTAAGCCCATTCCCGACATCACATTTGTTGATACTACACCATTCGAGTGCAAATTTCTGGGCACTTTAGTGTTCAATCATCTTCCACCTTCGGATCACGAAAGGCACGCAAGCCAATCTACATCCTCAGGTTTAAGAAGATTGAACAGGGGCAACTGTTGTACCCCAAAATTTGCCCTCCCATATCTCACCAAATTTGTCAAGAATGATCCTCAAAGTTGCTCAAGGGATTGGACAGTCAAACCACCTCCTAAGCCAGCTGAAATTAGGGTTTTGGTTCTTTCAAGGAATTTGAGGTTTTCAATGGTTCAATCAAGTCTCATAGGCCTATATACATTCTCCAGCATCTATATGCCAAGTTTCAAGGTTCACAATGCTAGTTTGCACAGTCAAAAGCCTCATTTGACCTACAGTCAACAACAGGGGCAAAATGGTCATTTTACAGTCAAAAGTCAAAAATTTTGGTCAACATCTTATTTTGAGTCCACAATCATCATTTTATCAAATCTTGATCATGATTCCACAAGAATGGCTCAAAAATCATCAAGATGTAAAAAGTTACTATTTTTGGACAGTAGAAAAGTCAACTGTATCTTGACCAAGGCATAACTTTTTCATGGTTCATCAGAAAAATCCCATCCAATGCTCATTTTGAAGGGGATTACATTTCCTACAATCCATCTTCACATTCCAAGTCCAAGAAATGCTCTCATAAAAAGTTATCAATTTCTACATTATAGGTCAAATTCAAAAGTCAACAAAAAGGCACTTTAAGTCAAAGACCATAACTTGAGATTGGTAAATCCAAATGACATGGGACCAAAGGCATTGGTTAGAGGACTTCAAGACCTTTCCAAAATTTCCAAGAACATGTTCATATGATCAAAATTGAGCAAGATATGCATTGGAGAAGTTGGGAAATTTTCATGAATTTGCAAAAGTCAACTTTGCTCAAAACACCTTGTTTTAGCTAATGGGCCTCAAATTTCTTCTTGAAACTTTATCCATGTCTTATGCACGACCCATTAAGATTATTTGAATTGATTTTCTTATTTTTTATTAATTAATTGGATTTTTAATCAATATTAATTCATTTAATTAATTTAAATTGTAGGAAATACAAAGATTTGATTTTTCAAACTTTTTGTGAAGCAAGAATGACCTAATCATGCTGGCAATTTCGTGTGCAAGTCAAAGGGACAAAAATATCCAAGTTTGGCAACTTTCTTCAATCAAAAAGATTCAAAAAGATGTGATTTCCAATCAAATATTGAATCATCATTCCAATGGATCTTTGTGCAAGATTTTAACCTAATTTCAGTCTACTATATATACATAAGCTAACCCTAATCATGCATACGTGAAAGCTGCTGCAAAAAAGCCATAACCAATTCAAGAAAATTCAAAGAAAACTCAAAACTGTTTTCTTCATTCTAGCACGATTCAAAGCAATTTGTGGATTCTAACACATTGCAGGGAGTGTGAGGAACGTGTAGCAATCAAAACCAGGCCTTAAGGCTCAAGAAATCATCATTTACAGTCACACGATTTGATGCTTTTTTTCATAATCGCAACTCATGATTCATAAGCATTTAATATGATTTCTTGTTTGTTTTGTGTTGTTAGAGACCACAGGAAGTTATTGGCATAGTTTAATTGGATTAAAACACATAGAATCACAAGTTGCCATGTTTGAATTTTAGGGTTCATGAACTTTGGATTTGAGGCTTTACTGTATAGAAAAAATTAAGCCTCATAAGACCCATGGTTGGAACCGTTGAATCCAGACGAACACAAAGTCATCCTCGCGAAATATTTATATAGAACACATGCCTAATCACTATTTTTCCTCATGATATATTGTGGGGGTTAAAAACCCCCGCTATCTATTTGTTTTTTACAGGTATCAGCGAAGAAGATGATGAGGTGGTGGTATACCATTGGGTGGTTTAAAATAGCGCGCGTGATTTTGTTGTTTCCATCATAATTGTTATTTTTTATATATTATATTCACTTGTCATTATATTAACAAAAGCCGGCAAATGGCGTAGTGGTTAGTGTGCTGGCATCGAATCATTGGGACCTGGGTTCGAATCCCAGGTCCCCCAAAACATTATTTGCTCTTTTTTCTCAGGTATTCCAGTACAAGGCTTGCAAAGGAGTTTACCATGTGCTTCCAATCATCCAAGCGCCATGTGGCTATGGGCACAAATCCAAGGGTCATGAGATGATGACTACCATACTCCCTAGTCAAAGCACGCGTGGATGATCTCAGAAAGTCAAAAGGGCTTGTGTACAAATGGGCCAGAATTGCTTCTTCACCTCCTAATGGGCCCGCACACCCCCCTGGTTTATTATTTTTCTTTTATATTTTCCCATTTAATTATTTACTAATTATTATTACTATTATTTAATTAACTCACAAATTAATTATTTTCATAATAAAATCAGAAAACATAAAATATAATATTTTTCTTATTATTATTAATTTCACCTTTAACTTATTGTTTTTGTAAATAAATGTAATTAATTAATTTAGTCTTTTAATTAGGTTAATTTCAATAATTTTTTGTAATAAATAAGAATCATGTAGAATTAGGGTTTTACTAACTTTTAATCATGTTTTCCTTTTTTATTTATTTCCCTTAAAAACATTAAAAAAAACTTAAAAATATTTATTTTATTTAATTAATTAGAATTAGGTTTAATTAAATGCAAAAAAAGGACCAAAAATTCATTCTTTTCTCAAAAAGGGTCAAAACCCTAAGGACTTTTCCCGATTCAATTTTTTCTCGCGTATGTTTATTCTCGATTCCTATTTTGATTATATTTATGTAATTGTTCCGAGGATGTAATAGCGTAATTAGGACCCTCCTTTTATCGCTTTTCTTTATTTTCTCGCATTTACTTTTCAAGGGTTATGTTTTTGGCGATGTAAATACCCGACGCCTTGTAATAGCGCAGATTTACTTTCCGCAAATTATTAACTATTAACTATGCATGACAAGACTTGCCTGAAAAATAAAATCAACTCGTAGCTCACCATAAAAATGTGCAAAGATAACTTAATCGAATCTTGACACACTCGCACATGCCACTCCTAGGGTACGCCTCACTTGGTTGCCTCGACGTGGTCATTGAGTATAGGGTGTTTTAAAGGTCGCCCTCCTGTCTAAAGATCCAAGTTGCCTCAAAACGGTTGCCTCGGATAAAAAAAGGATCTAGGACATTAGGGTTACCGCTAAGGCGTCCTACTATTGCTTTGGTGACCATATGTCCCTATAATCGAATTGACCCAAATAACTCCAATGAAGGTGCTACCTACTTCTCAATAGTGGGATAGCACTGTCTAAAGGACATCTACACATCTTAATTTCTTTAGAGTAGGTAGATTTCTCTTGGGTACTTGCTCTTTCAAAAACAAAAACAACTTTTCGCACCTACACTTTCAAACAAAAGTTTTCAAATAAACACTTCATACACTCTTGAGGACTGATACAAGAGTTACCTAGAAGTTTTCAAAACAAACTTTTTCAAAACCCACAAACACAAGAAAAGCAAACATCTTTGAAAACATAGTGAGCAAGTACCTAAGAGCCCGTGGATAACCACGGATAGAAAGGGTGCTAACACCTTCCCTTTCTATAAATCTACCTCCCGAACCGAGAAACATCTCGAAAAGGAATTTTGTTGTGCTTTTGTCCTTTCCTTGTTGGAGAAAATAAAAGACGGTGGCGACTCTTGCTTACCGCGACATTTCGCGAACCAGCATTCCAAAACAGTCAGTTCTATTTCCACCGATCACACTTATTATTTGTCATTTTCATATATCATCAATAAAGTATTGGACGTTTTCTTGCATTACAAATTTTACGCTCCTTGTTTTTCTTTTCTATCTTGCACTTTATCAAAACAACTATTGTCTTATACACACTCACATATCATAATGCAGATCCACATCCACTCTGGATCCCATTGATAACAACTCTTCTACTGCCAGTTATGACTTCGAGAATCCGATCAACCAAGCCGAGGACGAAGGTGAGGATGATTGTGAGGTGCCTGGAGAACTTGCTAGACTGTTACTGCAGGAAGAAAGATCCATACAACCTCATGAAGAGCCAGTCGAATCAGTGAATTTGGGTACAGAGGAAGACAGGAAAGAAGTTAAGATAGGTGTAAATCTGGAGCCTAGTGTCAAACAACGGTTGATACAAATGCTACGCGACTATGTTGAGATCTTCGCTTGGTCCTACGAAGATATGCCTGGTTTGGACACTGATATTGTGGTTCATTGCCTTCCAACTAAAGAAGATTGTCCTCCAGCAAAGCAGAAGGTTCGCCGTATGCGCCCTAAGATGTCTGAGAAAATCAAAGCTAAGGTCATGAAACAGTTCGATGCGAGATTTTTAGCAGTCACTTCTTATCCGCAATGGGTTGCCAACGTGGTTCCAGTGCCCAAGAAGGATGTTAAGGTAAGTATGTGTGTGGACTATAGAGATATGAATAGGGCGAGCCCCAAGGATGATTTCCCACTTCCCCACATCGATGTTATGGTCGACAACACCGCGCAGCATTAGATCTTCTCCTTTATGGATGGTTTTTCTGGTTACAATCAGATTAAGATGGCTCCGAAGGACATGGAGAAGACAACCTTCGTTACACAGTGGGGCACCTTCTGTTACAAGGTAATTCCTTTCGGGTTGAAGAATGCTGGGGCAACGTATCAGCGCGCCATGGTCGCTTTGTTCCACGCCATGAATCACCATGAGATTGAGGCTTACGTTGATGACATAATCGCAAGGTCCCAGACTGAGGAAGAACACCTTGACCATCTCCAGAAGCTATTTGACAGGTTGAAGATGTACAAGCTAAGGTTAAACCCGAACAAGTGCACCTTCGGGGTAAGGTCTGGTAAGCTGCTGGATTTCGTTGTTAGTGATAAAGGTATTCAAGTGGATCCTGCCAAGGTAAAAGATATACAAGAGATGCCAGCTCCCCGTATAGAAAAAGAAGTCAGAGGCTTTTTGGGATGACTGAATTACATTGCCCAATTCATTTCACATCTGACTTCTACTTATGAGCCGATCTTCAAGATGCTGAAGAAAGATCAAATGGTAAAATTGAATGATGAATGTCAGACCGCTTTCGAAAGGATCAAGGAATATCTCCAAGAGCCACCTACTCTGATGCCTCCAATTGAAGAAAGACCTTTGATCTTATACTTGACCGTACTCGACAATTCAATAGGGTGCGTGTTGGGGCAGCATGACGAGTCTGGCCGAAAAGAGCATGCTATTTACTACCATAGAAAAAAGTTTACCTACTGTGAGACCCGATACTCACTGCTTGAGAAAACTTGTTGCCCTTTGGCATGGGCTTCTCGTCGGCCGATACAGTATATGCTAACTCACACTACCCTATTGATATCAAAGATGGATCCAATCAAGTATATCTTCGAAAAGCCTGCCTTGTCCGGAAGAATAGCAAGATGGAAGATGATCTTAACCGAGTATGACATCCAATACACAACCCAAAAAGCAATCAAGGGGAGTGTGTTGGCGGATCATTTGGCGCATCAGGCAGTGGATGACTACCAGTCCATGAATTTCGAGTTTCCGGATGAGAACATCATGTTGGTGACCGACTGTGAAAAACCTGGACTGGATGAAGGACCTGAGGAAGGATCCCGATGGTCTATGTATTTCGAGAGAGCCTAAAATGCGTTGGGTAATGGCATCAATGCTATGATTATATCTCTTGAGGGATGTCATACTCCGTTCACTGCCCGATTATGTTTTAACTGCATCAACAATATGGCAGAGTATGAAGCATGTATCCTAGGTCTTCGAGCTGTTATTGACCTAAGGATTAAGTTCTTGAGTGTATTCTAAGATTCCACTCTAGTGATCAGTCAGATCAAAGGCGAGTGGGATACAAAGCACCCAAATCTTATTCCTTACAAAGAATATGTATTGACGTTGCTCCCACATTTCGAGGAGATAACCTTTGAGCACTTCCCAAGAGAGGAGAACCAACTGGCGGACGCGCTAGCTACCATGTCTTCTATGTTCAAAGTCAGGTGGGACAATGAGGCTCCTCGGATTACCATCGAGAGGTTGGATGAACCCGCATATTGCTGTGATATTGAGATTGAAGAGGTAGCAGATAAACCCTGGTTTCACGAGGTAAAGAGGTATCTTGAGGCTCAAGAATACCCCGAGGGAGCATCTGTTAATGACAAGAAGTTTCTGAGAAGGTTTGCCGCAAAGTTCTTCATCAGCAATGGGGTTCTCTATAAGTGTAACCATGATTCGACCTTACTGCGATGTGTGGACAAAAGCGAGGCAGAAAGGATCATGGCAGAGTTACATGAGGTTACCTTCGGAACTCATTCCAGTGGACATACCATGGCAAAGATTATCCTACGGGAAGGATATTATTGGTCCACCATGGAAGTCGATTGTTATCAACATTCTCGGACCTATCATAAGTTCCAAATCTATGCTGATAAGGTGCATGTACCTCCAGTTCCTCTGAATGTTCTGACAGCTCCTTGGCCTTTTGCAATGTGGGGCATCGATATGATTGGTGAGATCAGACCTACTGCATCCAATGGGCATCATTTCATTCTGGTAGCGATTGATTACGTTACGAAGTGGGTTGAGGCGGCTTCCTTTGCTACAGTAACTAAGAACGTCGTGGCGCGGTTTATCCGGCATAATTTGATCTATCGATACGGTGTACCAGAGAGGATCATTATGGACAACAGTACAAATCTCAACAATACAATGATCACCAAGCTCTGCAAACAATTTAAGATTCAACATCACAACTCTTCTCCCTACCAGCCGAAGATGAATGGGGCTGTTGAAGCAGCTAATAAGAACATCAAGAAGATTGTGCAGAAGATGACGGTGACATACAAAGACTGGCATGAGATGTTACCATTTGATCTTCATGGGTACCGTACCTCGGCAAGGACATCAACAGGGGAAACACCCTACTCTCTGGTGTATGGTATGGAAGTGGTCTTACCCATTGAGGTCCAGATACCTTCTCTCTGGATTATGAAGGATGCAGGTTTGAGCGAGGACGATTGGATCCAGACCCGGTTTGATCAGTTGAACTTAATCGATGAAAAGAGACTTACTGCTATTTGTCATGGTCAGACGTATCAAAAGCGAATGATCAAGGCTTTTAATAAGAAAGTCAGACAACAAGAGTATTAAGTTAGGGATCTGGTGATCAAACGCATCATACTGCTGCAAGTTGATCCCAGGGGCAAATGGACCCCTACGTACGAAGGGCCATTTGTGGTTAAGAAAATTTTCTCAAGAGGAGCTATGATTCTAACCACCATGGATGGTGACGACCTTCCTCACCCCGTCAATGCAGACATAGTGAAAAAATACTACGCATAATCAAAGACCCGCTAGGTTGACTGGCCTAGGCAAAAATAAGGGCTTCCCGGCGAACCAAAAGGGTTCGGGAAAAAGTAAGGGATGAAAATGAAAAAATCTGTACACTCGGCAAGTCGAAAACTTGAAAAGGCGGCTTGGGCAAAAAAGGGTATCCCGATGGACTGAAAACCTGAAAGGGCGGTCCAGGAAAAAATTAAGGATCAAAGTGTAACACTATGTCTCATTGGATCATGTTGCAACCAGACTTCGGTATCGACTATCAAGCTCAGACGGGGCTGATCAATCTAATTTACCTTCAACCAAGTAGCAAAGTGATGAGACGCTCAAATATATAAGGGCAATAACAGAGTTGGAACCCAGTGGGATTGTTTCACATAGCTGTTTTTCTTTCTTTTACACAAATTGTATAAATTTTGTTCGTTCGGCAGCGTTCTCTTACTAGGACGCCAGCCTCTTGTACAAAATTCCTTGTGATCGGTGGAAATAGAACTGACTGTTTTGGAATGCTGGTTCACGAAATGTCGCGGTAAGCAAGAGTCGCCACCGTCTTTTATGTTCTCCAACAAGGAAAGGACAAAAGCACATCAAAATTCCTTTTCGAGATGTTTCTCATTCGGGAGGTAGATTATAGAAAGGGAAGGTGTTAGCACCCTTTCTATCAGTGGTTATCCACGGGCTCTTAGGTACTTGCTCACTATGTTTTCGAAAGATTTTGCTTTTCTTGTGTTCGTGGGTTTTGAAAAAAGTTTTGTTTGAAAACTTCTAGGTAACTCTTGTATCAGTCCTCAAGAGTGTATGAAGTGTTTGTTTGAAAACTTTTGTTTGAAAAGTGTAAGTGCGAAAAATATTTTTGTTTTATTTTGAAAGAGCAAGTACCCAGGAGAAATCTACCTACTCAAAAGAAATTAAGCTGTGTAAATGTCCTTTAGACAGTACTATCCCACTATTGAGAAGTAGGTAGCACCGTCATTGGAGTTATTCGGGTCAATTCAATTATAGGGACATGTGTGGTCACCAAAGCAATAGTAGGACGCCTTAGCGGTAACCCTAATGTCCTAGATCCTTTTTTATCCGAGGCAACCGTTTTGAGGCAACTTGGATCTTTAGACAGGAGGGCGGCCTCTAAAACACCCTATACTCAATGACCACGTCGAGGCAACCAAGTGAGGCGTACCCTAGGAGTAGCATGTGCGAGTCTGTCAAGTTTCATGTTAAATTATCTTTGTACAAGTTATGGTGAGCTACGAGTTGATTTTAATTTTCAGGCATGTCTTGTCATGCATAGTTAACATAATTAATAATTGTGCGGAAAATAAATTGCGGAAAGTAAATCTACGCTATTACAAGGCGTCGGGTATTTACATCGCCAAAAACATAACCCTTGAAAAGTAAATGCGAGAAAATAAATGAAAGCGATAAAAAGTCCTAATTAACGCTATTACATCCTCAGAGCAATTACATAAATATGATTGAAAATAATATGCGCGCGAGAGAAATTGAATTGGAGAAGTCCTTAGGGTTTTGACCCTATTTGAGAAAAGAATGAATTTTTGGTTATTTTTGCATTAAGTTAAATTAAACCTAAAACTAATTAATGAATTAAAAGAAAAAAAGTATTTTTTTAGTTTTTTGATGTTTTAATAAAATAAAAGAAGAGAAATTAAAATTGTCAAGAAAACCCTAATTCTAATTTATTTTATTTGTTATGAAAATAATTAAAGTTAACCTAATTAAAACAACTAAATTAATTAATTGCATTTATTTACAAAAATATAAAGTGAAATTAATAAATAATAATAATAATAAAAATATTTACATTTTTTAGTTTTCCGAAGTTATTATGAAAATAATAATTATGTTAATTAAATAATAATAATAATAATTAGTAAATTAATTAAAAGAAAATATAAAATAGAAAGAAAATAAGAAAATAATAAACCAGGGGGGTGCTGGCCCATTAATGAGGTTTCTTTGGCAATTCTCAGGCCCATTAATCTCTCAAGCCTGTTTGACTTTAATGATTGTCCACGCGTGGGTTGACCAGGAGCATGATGGTCATCCAGCTTTGGACCATTGGATTTAAGTCTTATACACATGGCACCTGGATATTTGAAAGTACATGGTAAACCTGCTTTTGCAACCTGCACGAGAATAGGCAAAGAAAAATAATAACAAGTATTGTGGGGGACCTGGGATTCGAACCCAGGTCCCAATGCTTTCTGAATGCTTGCCTTAACCACTCCACTGACGCGTTTCATCCGTTAAGAAAATAACCAACAATTAATATATTAAGAAATCATTCAATATGCTGTAATCATAAAAATGCGCGCCCTTTTTTTGAATACTCCAATAGCATATCAACAACTCATCATCTTCTTCCTTCGCCTGCATAAAAAACACATTAGATAGCGGGGGTTTTTAACCCCCACAAAACATGATGACGAAAAATAGCAATTAGCCCTACAGGCTACATAAATATTTTGCGATGGTTGCTTTGGATTCGTCTTGACCCAACGAATTCAGTAATGGGTCTTATGAGGCTCAATTTTTCCTGTATTAAGAATCCCCAAATTCCAAGCTCAGGAACCCTAGAATTCATCCATGGCAATTTATGATTATGTGCATTATAATTCAATTAAACTATGCCAATAGCTTCATATGAGTTCTAGCAATGCAAAACAATCAAAAAATCATGTTAAATGTGCATGAAATAAGCAATACGATTCTGGAAAAAAAGTGGTAAACCGTTAAACTGTTCTTGATGATTCCTGTAGCTTTAAGGCCTGGTTTTGATTGCTACACGTTTCTCACACTCTCTACAATGTGTTAGAATCCACAAAAGCCTTTGAATCGTGCTAGAATATGGAAATCAATTTTCAAGTTTTCTTTGAAAATTTTAATATGGCTATGGCTTTGTTTGCAGTGCTTTCACGTGTGCATGATTAGGGTTGGCTTGTGTATATATAGGAGACTGAAATTAGGTCAAATCTTTGAGCAAAAATCCATTGAAATGATAATTAAATATTTGATTGGAAATCATATATTTTTTAATCTTCATGATTGGAAAAAGTTGCCTAATTTGGAGATATTGCATCTTTGACTTGGTGCACGAAATTGCCAGCCTTTTTAGGTCATCTTTGCTTCACAAAAAGATTGAAAAATCAAATCTTTGTATTTCCTACAATTTAAATTAATTAAATGAATTAATATTGATTAAAAATCCAATTAATTAATAAAAAAATAAGAAAATAATTCAATTAGGCTTGATGGGTCGTGCATAAGTCATGGATAAAGTTTCAAGAAGATATTTGAGGCCCATTAGCAAAAACAAGGTGTTTTGAGCAAAGTTGACTTTTGCAAATTCATAAAAATTTCCCAACTTCTCCAATGCATATCTTGCTCAATTTGGATCCTATGACCATGTTCTTGGACATTTTGGAAAGGTCTTGAAGTCCTCTAACCAATGCCTTTTGTCCATGTCATTTGGATTTACCAATCTCAAGTTATGGCCTTTGACTTAAAGTGTATTTTTGTTGACTTTTGAATTTGACCTATAATGTAGAAATTGATAACTTTCTATGAGAGCATTTCTTGGACTTGGAATGTGAATATGGATTGTAGGAAATGTCATCCCCTTCAAAATGAGCATTGGATGGGATTTTTCTGATAAACCATGAAAACGTTATGCCCTGGTCAAGATACAGTTGACTTTTCTACTATCCAAAAATAGTAACTTTTTGCATCTTGATGATTTTTGAGCCATTCTTGTGGAATCATGATCAAGACTTGATCAAATGATGATTGTGTACTCAAAATAAGATGTTGACCAAAAATTCTGATTTTTGACTGTAAAATGACCATTTTACCCCTACAGTTGACTGTGGATCAAATGGAGCTTTTGATTGTGCAAATTGGCATTATGAGTCTTGAGACTTGACATGTAGATGCTTGAGGATGTGTGTAGGCCTATGAGACTTGATTGAGCCATTGAAAATCTCAAATTCCTTGAAAGAACCAAAACCCTAATTTCAGCTGGCTTAGGAGGTGGTTTGACTGTGCAACCCTTTGAGCAATCTTGAACTATTTGAGGATGATTCTTGACAAACCTTGAGGAATATGGGAGGGAAAATTTTGGGGTACAACAGTTGCCCCTGTTCAATTTTCTTAAACCTGAGGATGTAGATTGGCTTGCGTGCTTTTCGTGATCCGAAGGTGGAAGATGATTGAACACTAAAGTGCCTAGAAATTTGCACTCGCATGGTGTGGTATCAGCAATGTGATGTCGGGAATGGGCTTACAGATGCCATTTGGAGATATGATGGATAGGAGGATGGGCTTATAGATGCCATCTGGAGATTGTTGGTAGAAGGAAGGGCTTATAGATGCCATCTGGAGATGTGACAGAATCTTGTCGGGGATGGGCTTATAGATGCCCTCTGGAAATGTTTGTTGAATAGTTGTGGAGATGGGCTTAAAGATGCCATCTGGAGATTGTAATGGATAGTTGTGGAGATGGGCTTAAAGATGCCATCCAAGAGTGATTGTTGAATTGTTCGAGCTGGTCGAGTAGATAGTTGTCCTGTCTGGTTTCAGGTATTAATCTACAATCCGTCGTCCACAAATATTTCCTGGCCTGTTACAGGTGTTGATCTGGAACTTAAGAGAGGTCGGTTGATGAGATAGTTTTCCTGTCTGGTTTCAGGTATTAATCTCTAATCTGAGAAAGAAAGATGGTTTCCTGGCTTGCTACAGGTATTGATCTTCAATCTCTTCATGTAGATAAATTTCCTGGCTAGTTTCAGGTATAGATCTACAATCAATCGTCCACAGATACTTCCGGGCTAGATACAGGTATTAATCTGGAACTTAAAAAAAGGTTGGTCAAGATAGCTTTCCTGTCTGGTTTCAGGTATAGATCTCTGACCTGAGAAAGAAAGATGACTTCCTGGCTTGCTACAGGTATTGATCTTCAATCTCTTCATGTAGATAACTTTCCTGGCTAGATACAGGTATAGATCTACAATCAATCGTCCACAGATACTTCCTGGCTAGATACAGGTATTAATCCGGAACTTAAGAAAGGTTGGTCGAGATAGCTTTCCTGTCTGGTTTCAGGTATAGATCTCTGACCTGAGAAATAAAGATGACTTCCTGGCTTGCTACAGGTATTGATCTTCAATCTCTTCATGTAGATAACTTTCCTGGCTAGATACAGGTATAGATCTACAATCAATCGTCCACAGATACTTCCTGGCTAGATACAGGTATTAATCTGGAACTTAAAAAAAGGTTGGTCGAGATAGCTTTCCTGTCTGGATTCAGGTATAGATCTCTGACCTGAGAAATAAAGATGACTTTCTGGCTTGCTACAGGTATTGATCTTCAATCTCTTCATGTAGATAACTTTCCTGTCTGGTTTCAGGTATAGATCTCCAATCAATCGTCCACAGATACTTCCTGGCTAGATACAGGTATTAATCTGGAACTTAAAAAAAAGGTTGGTCAAGATAGCTTTCCTGTCTGGTTTCAGGTATAGATCTCTTACCTGAGAAATAAAGATGACTTCCTGGCTTGCTACAGGTATTGATCTTCAATCTCTTCATGTAGATAACTTTCCTGGCTAGTTACAGGTATAGATCTACAATCAATCGTTCACAGATATTTCCTGGCTAGATACAGGTATTAATTTGGAACTGCAAAAGTTGACGGTAATATCTTTTGATTGACCTTTTCCTGAAAAGGCAAAACATTAGTTGTGTGCAATGTCATGATGTATGAGATGCATGATGTCATGATGTTCTCAAAAAATAAATGAGATCGCGTCGTATGCACTTTATCATGTATGTAAATAGGAGGTATGAGATCTGATATGTTTATGAATGTATTTTCGTCTGGGAAAATAAATCCCTGACGAATGTCGGGAAGTTCGTTGAATCCTGGGCTGATATTGAAGAGTAGAGTTCTTTGTTTCCGCTGGGAATGATGCACGAAGATGATTGCAAGAATAAACCTGTAGGAGAAGACGACTCCGTTGGGGAATAAACCTGGTGAAGAAACTACTCTACGGGGAATTACTCTGTGGGGAAGAGATGCTTCGCTGAAGATTTAAACGATAAACTCCGCTGGGGACTCCGTTGTTATGCTTTGTTGGGGATTTTGATGAACTCCGCTGGGGGATAGAAAGAACTTCGCTGGGGACGTCTTTCCGTTGTAATTTGCTGAGGATAACCCAGTTAGACTCTGGCGGGGAATAACCTTCTGAATAAGGCTGGGGAGACGCATTTGCACTCTGCAGGGGGTAAGCTTCCAGAATCTACTGGGGAGGATGATTCAACTCTCCTGGGGAAACTCTTGAGGAAACGAATCCACTGGGGGTATCTTGTATTCCACCGGGGAACAATCTTATATTTCTGTTGAGGAATATTAAGACTGCCGGGGATGCTTGCTAGGGAACATCTGTATACTCCGCTGGGGAATATTAAGATCTTCTATGGGTATCCAACTACCTTTTAGGGCTGACAGTAGACTAACTCTGCTCGGGGGAGAGTATTGTTGATTTGCTGGGGATACTGTGCCTTTTTAGGGCTGATGGGAGGCCAACTCTGCTTGGGGAGAGTATTGCTGAATCTTGTTCATAGTTGCAAGTCTCAGTGGGGAATAGCTACCATTACTGTCTTACTCTTGGGGAGTGAAGGTATCTTGGTCCTATTCTTCAGCTGAATCTACCTTGTACCTGGAGGACAGAGCAACTTGTACAGTTCAGACAATTCTTATTGCCCCAGTTTCTGCTGGAGAAAGTGCCTGCGGAGGCCTTGATTACTGCCGATTGACAAATCTTCTTCTGGTAGGCAAGTGACGAGGTGACGGGACATAGTCGTACGCTTGATCCCTAATTTTTGCCTGGACCGCCCTTTCGGGTTTTCAATCCATCGGGATACCCTTTTTTGCCCAAGCCACCTTTTCAGGTTTTCGACTTGCCGGGTGTACAGATTTTTTCATTTTCATTCCTTATTTTTGCCCGAACCCTTTTGGTTTGCCGGGAAGCCCTTATTTTTTCCTAGGCCAGTCGACCTAGCGGGTCTTTGATTATGCGTAGTATTTTTTCGACTATGTCCATGCTCTCAGAATGTAGGGAGTTGTCACTGTCAGTAGTGTTGTGTTATCATATTACCAGAAGATGTTTGATTGTACCAAATTTGTCGCTGGGATTCATGCCCAATGCCCCAGTTGATTCAGATGGAGATCTGCCCTTGGCTATTTGGCATTTTGAGAGATTCCTTGAATCTTGACTTGACTGCCCCAGATGATGGACAATGATCATGTTGTGCCCCTTGATTGGAAGTGCTTTTGTTCACTAGATATTCTTCGTGCGAATTTCTCCGTTGTTCAAACAAATAGTCATATGCAAGCAATGTTATTTCAAGAATGCAAAGCTTATGTCTGTCTTAAATTTTTTTTTTTTTGAAAATGCAGTCTTCAATAAAACAAGTGAATTTTTGTAAAATGTAATGTCAACTCAGGATTTTATAGCAAGCCTTAAGGAGTCAGGATACCTTTTGTAACAGTATGCTTTTGAACTAACCCATGCTTCAGCTATGACTTTTTAAGGGTTATAACATGGCCTGGTTCACGGTTTAAGAAACAAAGGATAAAGGCTCAAAATTTATTTGTACCCACCCGCTCTTCGTGATGTTCTTCAAACCTAAACTCAGTTAATCGTGCATTAGATCGTGTTTGAGTCTTTTCTCTGATATTTCGGTGATGGTTCGGATATTGACAATTTATTTTGAACAGGCAGTCATTTCTTTTTTGTCGAGGGTTTGTAGGACCTCTTTCTTTTTGATTTCATTATCCCTATCTTTTGCTTGAACTGTTTCTTTTTTTATTTACAGTCAGCAGGATGCCCCAGTTTTGTAAGTCTCCTTCATAGGTTTTGACTTAATGGGCTTTCATTTACGATTATTCGGAACCATCACCGTCTCTTGTTTTGGAAGGACTTCTTTGATGCCTTTCATTGTGCACCTGGATCAACTGAGAAAACTACCCTGCCCCAGGTTATAATTAAGGGTTTTAATTTGTGAAAAGAAAAACTCCAACTTCTTTGGCTCAAAGGGGTTGACTAGGGATTATCTTCCTTATAACTCCACTGTTTAGGATTTGAAACAATGCCTGTACCTCATCAGCGGGGTCTGTTCAAAAGCATACTGTAAAGATCGTGGTATCGTTTTCGTCATCCTCCCTCAAGAGGCTTAGAATTTTTTAATCGAGAGTTGATCATCACAAAAATGAAAGCAATTTGAATATAGTGAATACAAATGGATTAATTCAAAACAGACATATGCAATGCATTAATGTTAATAAAAGAGTTTGACATGATAATAATTGTTTGAAAAAGCAAAGAAAAGTACAACTTCAGAATTCAAATGAACAAAAGTGTTTTCAATCCTAGCCATGTTTTGGCAAGGGAGCAGTGATCACATTGGGAGTCTCGGGCGCTTCGAACTCAACCTCCTTTGCATCGATTAGGTCCTGAACCTTGTTTCTCAGAGCCCAACAATCATCTGTGTTATGCCCCGGGCTGTCAGAGTGATAAGCACAACGGGCGTTGGGATTGTACTTTGGAGAGGTTGTGTTCACAATCTTCGGAGCTTCTTTCAGAGTCACCAGATTGGTTGTCAGTAGCTGCGGAAATATCTGGGACAAGGTCATGCTGAGTCGAGTAAACTGCCTTTTAGGTTTCTCACCCCTTTGTTGGTTATGATACTGAGGAGTAGCAGCAGGTTTTGAAATGACCACCGCGTTGACAGCTTGGCGGCGTTCCGGTCTATTCTGTCTCCTTGAACCGTAAACAGCACTGGATTCCTTCTTGAAGGGCTTCTTTTCAGTACTCGAGGAGGCATCCTTCTGTATCTTTCCAGACTTGATACCAGCTTCTATTCTCTCACCAGTCAGGATAAGGTCTGTAAACCCGGCAGAAGAATTTTCAATCAAATGGTTGAAGAATGGACCAGACAGGGTCCCCAAGAACATATCAACCAACTCACAGTCAGTTAGAGGTGGTTGCACCCTTCCAGCAAGGTCTCTCCACTTTTGGGCGTACTCTTTAAATCCTTCACCCGTCCCTAGTGACATACCCTGGAGTTGGGTACGAGTAGGAGCGAGGTCGGAATTATACTGATACTGCTTATAGAATGTAGTAGCCAAATCCTCCCAATTACGAATACTGGCTCCATCCAGCTGATAGAACCATTCGAGTTGAGTCCCTGAAAGACTATCCTGGAAGAAATGGATCCACAAATTCTTGTCAGCTGTATAAGGTTGGATCTTCCTCACATACGACCGGAGGTGCAGCTTAGGACAGGAAGCTCCGTCGTACTTTGCAAAAGCAGGTGCCTTAAACTTATGGGGAATCACCACCCCAGAGGATAAGCCTAGGTCTCCAAAGTCCAACCCAGGCACATTCTGTATCTCCATGGCACTCAAGCGGTCCTCTAGCTGTTTGTACCTATCCTCAGCTGGAGGGTACTGTTCATCATCAAAATCGGTCTCTTTGTCGTAGACCACAGGACTAGGAACCCTTCTTTCTTGTGGGATGTCTTTCCCTACAGATGGGGTAGTCAGCTCAACCTCATTCTACAGTGCATTCCCAAATCTGCGTCCAGTGTTGAACAAGACGATCCTCTTCTTCTTCTTCTTCCTTTCCTTCAGAATCAGAGTCTTCAAATCCTGTTGACCCTGGGCTAGGCTCATAACCAACTCCTGGAACTGGGCATTCTGGGCCTAGAGGGCCTTGATAGCTTGTTCAGTGGTAGGTTCAGTAGACATGATGATTGCTGAAATAAACAGCGAAGAAGATAAGTGACCTGTAAAAGGGGTACCTGTAATGCAATGATATGTATGTATGCAATGTTTTCAAGGATCTCGTGGGGTAGACAAAGAAACTTGTTAGAATTTGAATTTTGTAGCTTGATTGAAGGAACTTCATGTTGCTGAGAATCCTTCTTCAAGAGTCAAGGCTCACCATATCGAGTGGGTCATAGCCCCTGACTCAAGCTATCCTGTCTTGATTTCCAAACAACCTTGGCTAGAGGAAAATAAATCCCCTTTGCCCCTTGCTAGACATTTGGTTCATCATGACCTGCATCACAAACCCTTGAGATCCTTGAAATGGGTTAGTCCTTATGCAGGATGTATGTAATGTTATGATGTTATGATGTTATGATATTATGATAAAGGCACACCACAAGTATTCACCAAAGGCAAACATTGTAAAGGCACACAAGTCACACAAGAGAGCCCTTAGGTTTCAGGCTGGCATGAAGTTTAGGTACTACCCTTTTTCAGTTTCAGTTGGTTAAGACCTGTCCTAAAAATAGTAACCGGGTTCTAGAGGATCTCAATATCACTGACTACCCTCAATTGGTCATAACTCCAGCTTCGCAACCTTTTCTTGCGTCCGGAACCATCGCGAGAGTTTAGCCTCAATGAGTGTAGCATACTGCTACTGTTCTATGGCCAAGTTGGTCAATTTAAGGTTCTAAGGCCAGCTGGTGCTTAATGACTCCTCAGAAGACCCATATTCTCCTCGTTCCAACACAAGGGATATCGGTACAGACCAAGGTGTCACACCAACGTAGCTACTGCTTCACCCGTGTCGGTCTACGCCAGACAGGTCCCTCACAGTTTATTGCTACTTACCTAAAGGGTATTCCCCAGATCCGGGTTAGGATCTATGAAACTCCGATGCAAGCCCACAATATTAAAGCATTCAAGGCATACAATTGAAAACATAATGATCTAATCCTAAGGTACACCTCACTTATAAACTATCCCCAGCAGAGTCGCCAGTTCTGTGATCGGTGGAAATAGAACTGACTGTTTTGGAATGCTGGTTCGCGAAATGTCGCGGTAAGCAAGAGTCGCCACCGTCTTTTATGTTCTCCAACAAGGAAAGGACAAAAGCACAGCAAAATTCCTTTTCGATATGTTTCTCGGTTTGGGAGGTAGATTATAGAAAGGGATGGTGTTAGCACCCTTTCTATCCGTGGTTATCCACGGGCTCTTAGGTACTTGCTCACTATGTTTTCAAAAGATTTTGCTTTTCTTGTGTTCGTGGGTTTTGAAAAAAGTTTTGTTTGAAAACTTCTAGGTAACTCTTGTATCAGTCCTCAAGAGTGTATGAAGTGTTTGTTTGAAAACTTTTGTTTGAAAAGTGTAAGTGCGAAAAGTATTTTTGTTTTATTTTGAAAGAGCAAGTACCCAGGAGAAATCTACCTACTCAAAAGAAATTAAGCTGTGTAAATGTCCTTTAGACAGTACTATCCCACTATTGAGAAGTAGGTAGCACCGTCATTGGAGTTATTCAAGTCAATTCGATTATAGGGACATGCGTGGTCACCAAAGCAATAGTAGGACGCCTTAGCGGTAACCCTAATGTCCTAGATCCTTTTTTATCCGAGGCAACCGTTTCGAGGCAACTTGGATCTTTAGACAGGAGGGCGACCTCTAAAACACCCTATACTCAATGACCACGTCGAGGCAACCAAGTGAGGCGTACCCTATGAGTGGCATGTGCGAGTGTGTCAGGTTTCATGCTAAATCATCTTTGTACAAGTTATGGTGAGCTACGAGTTGATTTTAATTTTCAGGCAAGTCTTGTCATGCATAGTTAACATAATTAATAATTGTGCGGAAAATAAATTGCGGAAAGTAAATCTACGCTATTACAAGGCGTCGGGTATTTACATCGCCAAAAACATAACCCTTGAAAAGTAAATGCGAGAAAATAAATGAAAGCGATAAAAAGTCCTAATTAACGTTATTACATCCTCGGAGCAATTACATAAATATGATCGGAAATAATATGCGCGCGAGAGAAATTGAATTGGAGAAGTCCTTAGGGTTTTGACCCTTTTTGAGAAAAGAATGAATTTTTGGTTATTTTTGCATTAAGTTAAATTAAACCGAAAACTAATTAATTAATTAAAAGAAAAAAAAGTATTTTTTAGTTTTTTGATGTTTTAATGAAATAAAAGAAGAGAAATTAAAATTGTCAAGAAAACCCTAATTCTAATTTATTTTATTTGTTATGAAAATAATTAAAGTTAACCAAATTAAAACAACTAAATTAATTAATTACATTTATTTACAAAAATATAAAGTGAAATTAATAAATAATAATAATAATAAAAATATTTACATTTTTTAGTTTTCTGAAGTTATTATGAAAATAATAATTATGTTAATTAAATAATAATAATTATTATTATTATTATTAAACTAATTAAAAGAAAATATAAAAGAGAAAGAAAATAAGAAAATAATAAACCAGGGGGGTGCTGGCCCATTAATGAGGTTTCCTTGGCAATTCTCAGGCCCATTAATCTCTCAAGCCTGTTTGACTTTAATGATTGTCTACGCGTGGGTTGACCAGGAGCATGATGGTCATCCAGCTTTGGACCATTGGATTTAAGTCTTAGACACATGGCACCTGGATATTTGAAAGTACATGGTAAACCTGCTTTTGCAACCTACATGGGATTAGGCAAAGAAAAATAATAACAAGTATTATGGGGGACCTGGGATTCGAACCCAGGTCCCAATGCTTTCTGAATGCTTGCCTTAACCACTCCACTAACGCGTTTCATTCGTTAAGAAAACAACCAACAATTAATATATTAAGAAATCATTCAATATGCTGTAATCATAAAAACGCGCGCCCTTTTTTTGAATGCTCCAATAGCATATCAACAACTCATCATCTTCTTCCTTCGCCTGCATAAAAAACACATTAGATAGCGGGGGTTTTTAACCCCCACAAAACATGATGACGAAAAATAGCGATTAGCCCTACAGGCTACATAAATATTTCGCGATGGTTGCTTTGGATTCGTCTTGACCCAATAAATTCAGTCATGGGTCTTATGAGGCTCAATTTTTCCTGTATTAAGAATCCCCAAATTCCAAGCTCAGGAACCCTAGAATTCATCCATGGCAATTTATGATTCTGTGCATTATAATTCAATTAAACTATGCCAATAGCTTCATATGAGTTCTAGCAATGCAAAACAATCAAAAAATCATGTTAAATATGCATGAAATAAGCAATACGATTCTGAAAAAAAAGTGGTAAACCGTTAAACTGTTCTTGATGATTCCTGTAGCTTTAAGGCCTGGTTTTGATTGCTACACGTTCCTCACACTCTCTGCAATGTGTTAGAATCCACAAAAGCCTTTGAATCGTGCTAGAATATGGAAATCAGTTTTCAAGTTTTCTTTGAAAATTTCAATATGGCTATGGCTTTGTTTGCAGTGCTTTCACGTGTGCATGATTAGGGTTGGCTTGTGTATATATAGGAGACTGAAATTAGGTCAAATCTTTGAGCAAAAATCCATTGGAATGATAATTAAATATTTGATTGGAAATCATATATTTTTTAATCTTCATGATTGGAAAAAGTTGCCTAATTTGGAGATATTGCATCTTTGACTTGGTGCACGAAATTGCCAGCCTTTTTAGGTCATCTTTGCTTCACAAAAAGATTGAAAAATCAAATCTTTGTATTTCCTACAATTTAAATTAATTAAATGAATTAATATTGATTAAAAATCCAATTAATTAATAAAAAAATAAGAAAATAATTCAATTAGGCTTGATGGGTCGTGCATAAGTCATGGATAAAGTTTCAAGAAGATATTTGAGGCCCATTAGCAAAAACAAGGTGTTTTGAGCAAAGTTGACTTTTGCAAATTCATAAAAATTTCCCAACTTCTCCAATGCATATCTTGCTCAATTTGGATCCTATGACCATGTTCTTGGACATTTTGGAAAGGTCTTGAAGTCCTCTAACCAATGCCTTTTGTCCCATGTCATTTGGATTTGCCAATCTCAAGTTATGGCCTTTGACTTAAAGTGCATTTTTGTTGACTTTTGAATTTGACCTATAATGTAGAAATTGATAACTTTCTATGAGAGCATTTATTGGACTTGGAATGTGAAGATGGATTGTAGGAAATGTCATCCCCTTCAAAATGAGCATTGGATGGGATTTTTATGATAAACCATGAAAAAGTTATGCCCTGGTCAAGATACAGTTGACTTTTCTACTGTCCAAAAATAATAACTTTTTGCATCTTGATGATTTTTGAGCCATTCTTGTGGAATCATGATCAAGACTTGATCAAATGATGATTGTGTACTCAAAATAAGATGTTGACCAAAAATTCTGATTTTTGACTGTAAAATGACCATTTTACCCCTGCAGTTGACTGTGGATCAAATGGAGCTTTTGACTGTGCAAATTGGCATTATGAGTCTTGAGACTTGACATGTAGATGCTTGAGGATGTGTGTAGGCCTATGAGACTTGATTGAGCCACTGAAAACCTCAAATTCCTTGAAATAACCAAAACCCTAATTTCAGCTGGCTTAGGAGGTGGTTTGATTGTGCAACCCTTTGAGCAATCTTGAACTATTTGAGGATGATTCTTGACAAACCTTGAGGAATATGGGAGGGCAAATTTTGGGGTACAACACGCCTATTACAGGCTAACTTCAAAAATTAATACAATTCATTTTCACAAAGGAATTTCAAATTGTGTTTTCTTTTTCTGTTTTGTTTTACAAGAATGTCCAATGATTCATTTTTGATATATGCATTTAACAATAATTGCTGCTCATAAATATTTACATGCGAAAACAAAAGACAATTACTCGTAATTCCAGGAACAGGGGAAAACAAGAAATGTCCAAACCTTACAGTTGCTCTACCCACCAGGTACATGGATAGAGTCAGTTTGAGAAAATAACTAAAGGTACATACACTCCCCACAGAGTAGGAAGTGTCTGAAGACAGTGGTGTTAATTCTCCCCAAGTAGAGTTCATCTATCACCAACAATGGAAAATCATCCCCAATGGAGTTTATTTCTTCCACAAGCAGAAACTCAATCCCCAACATGGTTCATTATCGCCAGCAACGGTAATTCATCCCTAACCAAGGTTATTTCTCCAAATCAGCAGATCTTCTGGCAGAGTATCTCTCTTCCCCACAAAATTATTTTCTCGCCAGTTTATTCTCCAGCCGAGTTATTCTCCTGCCAATTTATTCTCAAATCATCCTCGGTTGTTATCCCCAGCGAGAACGAGGAACTCATCTCCTTGTACTCTCTAGCAGCAATCCGGGATTTATTTTCCCCAGCTAGAAAACATCACGAGAACATTTGCATATCCATACATCATGGCATGCGCATACGCATCATACAACACAATCTCATTTATTTTGAGAGCATCATTACTCAATACATTTCATACATCATGTCATTACATACAACTAACTCTTTACCTTTCAGGGAAAGATACAATCAAATTCTCACAAGTTGTCTCTGGTTCAGTCAAATCGGTGCTAAGATTTTTGTTCCAGTTCAAGCTATAAAGCCCGGATTCGACCAAATAATATCTTGATTTCTCCATCATATTGTGAAGCCCGGAGAACGACCAGATAATAGTACCAAAAATACTATGAAGCCTGGAATCCACCAGATAGTGGTATATCCCGAATTCAAAGCTATGAAGCCTGAAAATCGACCAAAAAATAGTTGAATCCCCAACAAGTTACTGTGAAGCCTAGAAATTGACCAAATAGCAGTACAAGACACCATGAAGCCTGGAATCGACCTGATAATGGTATGTCATAAACACAAGATGTGAAGCCCGAAAACCGACCGGATAACAACTTAACCCTCAGCAAGTTATTGTGAAGCCTGGATTACGACCAGATAGCAATAAAAGACACCATGAAGCCTGGACTCGACCAGATAATGGTATAAGACGTTGTGAAGCCTGGATTACGACCAGATAGCAGCAAAGAATACTACGAATCCTGGAATCGACCAGATAGTGGTATATCTTTAATGCAAGTTATGAAGCCCGGATTCGACCGGATAATATCTTGATTTCTCCAAACGCCATGAAGCCTGGACTCGACCAGATAATGGTATAGGACACCGTGAAGCCTGGATTACGACCAGATAGCGACAAAGACACTAAAGCCTGGGACTACAACCAGATAACAGTATAAGGTAATGAGAAGCTTGGATTTCGACCAAATAGCAGTTTACCTGGCCAATTACTAAGAAGCCCGGAGTCGACCAGATATTAGTATGCCTTAAACTCAAATTGAAGCCCGGATACGACCGAATAACAATTTAATTCCTTATGAAGCCTGGAGCACGACCAGATAGAATTGAGAAGTTGCGAAGCCTGGATTACGACCGGATAACAAGTTTAATCTCATCCCCCCAATAAGTCACTGTGAAGCCTGGAGCACGACCATATAACAGTCAGTCTTATTTTCCCCAAGCAAATAACTATGAAGCCTGGAGCATGACCAGATAGCGGTTCATTTGCACCTCTCCGACCAAGAGATGGTTTCCCAGTAGAATAACGGACGACCGAAGCTCCTAAAATTCAACTTTTACCAAGACAGAGACCAATATTCCCCATCGAAGTCCTCCTCAATAACAGGTATACCGGCTCTCGCAAAGGAATCTCTTATGTGATCGACAGTCCTTCGGATGGCATCTTTAAGCCCATCCCCTGTCATCAATCTCCAAATGACATCTATAATCCCATTCCCAACATCACAAGACAAGTACCACTTCATGCGAGAGCAAATTTCTGAGCACTCTAGTGTTCAATCATCTTCAACCTTCAGATCACAAAAGGCAGACAAGCCAATCTATATCCTCAGGTTTAAGAAGATTTAACAGGGGCAGCTGTTTTACCCTTAAATTTTCCCTCCCATATTTTTTCAATACATTTCAAATGAGGTCCTCAAATTGCTCAAAGAAGTCCAAGAGTTGACCAGACAAACTCTGTCCTAAGGCAGTCTACCTCAAATTAGGGTTTCAGTTTGCATCAAGATGTTTGAATCAAAAGGGTTCCAAATGCTCACCGTTGTCCTAATATGTTCTAAATATCATCCATGTCAAGTTTCAAACCTTGCAGAGAATGTTTTCTCAATCAACTATTCAAATGCCTGAAAATCGACTGTGCTAGGGCAAAAGTCAACTATGTTCTACATACAGTCAAAATTCAAGATTTTTGGTCAACATTATCATTTTTAAGCATTATTCATAATTTTATAAAGGGTTGATCATGATTCATCAAGGATTGCTCACAATTCATCAAAACCCAAAAGTTGCTAAATTAGGGTTTTGTAGGAAAAGTCAACTCAACTTTGACCAAGCATACCTTTCTCCTACTTTATCAAAAATGACCCATCCAAAGCTCATTTTTAAGAGGGTGTGACTCCCTACAATTCATCTTCAGCTCCCAAGATCAAAATTTGCACTCACAAGAAGATATGAATTTGGACATTATAGGTCATTTTGAAAAGTCAACAAAAACACCTTTTTTGTCAAAGCTTCATACATGAACATGGAAGACTCAATTGAGATGAGACCAAAAGGGTTGCTTATAAGACATCTTGAGCTTTCTAAAACGTCCAAGAACACATATCTAGGGTCAAAATTGAAGGAGTTATGCATTGGTGAAGTTGACCCTTTTTGCAAAATTGCCAAAAGTCAAAAGTGGCCAAAATTGCAATTTTTGTCAAATGGGCCCAACTTTTTATGCTTGCATTGAGTTTGTAACATGATACACGACCCATGATCCTTCCCATTTTTCTTTATTTTATTTTTGTCATTTATTTTTATTTTTATTTCAATTAATTTAATTTAAATCAAAATAAAATCATGAAAATGTCAAAACTAATCAAGGCTTGAGATTTTGTGCATGTTTAGGTCTCTTATACAGCTGGGAAGAGAATCAAATCGTGCAAGGGGAATTTGGATACAAAAAGATTGATTTTTGCTTGATTTATAAAGATTTGAATAAGGATCAAATCATGATTCAATCACCTTAATTGAAAAAGATTTGAAGCAAATTTGTAACCCTAATTCATTCAAGGGTACATATAGAACATGTGCAGACCAAAAAAGAGGGCATTGGAGGCGTGAGAAACTGAAAGAAAACTTGCAAAAAATAAACTAAAGTGGTGAATCCGATTCCAATTTCCAGGCCATCTCAAGCCTTTCCAGCTATCTCAATCGCTTGCTGGATATCTCTAGGTCGTATTGCAATCATTAACAAGCTTCATAACGTCCTAAAACGCATTGTAAGTATCTCACGACATTGATACTTTCTTGAAATCGAACATCACGATTCTGGAATTTGTAGCATGATTTCTTTACATATTCTTGTTCATTGAATCATTTGCAAGCTATTGGTTATGTTCAATTGTATTTTTATTAACTGTAGAGCAAGATGCCATAGTTAGGGTTCTTGGCTCGTTTTTGGGGTTTTTTGTTACAAGTACAATTGGCCATGGAAAGTGGTACCATGATGCTCGTGAGGTCGTCACGAGTTGATTGGTACCATTGTTATGCATTTATCAGGCTTGCATAGAGTTTTGGAGAATCACAGGGTTGTACCTACGCCCTTTTGTCCATAGGTAAAAGTTTCCAAACTTTTAGCAACGGAAGGAGGTAGAAGATGATGGCATGGCGTGGTGTGAATGGCCCATTCAAACTTCACGCGTTTTAATATATTATTTTGCCTTTTTCCAATATAATGTTTGTTTGTCATTAACCATACAAAAGAACACGCTAGCACAGTTAGTCACCAGGTGTTTGGAAAAGCCAAAGGGCCTGGGTTTGATCCCCAGGTCCCCTTATTTGTTCAACATTATTTTTCTTTGTATAATTCCATGTGCAGGCTTCTCATGAGACCACCATACACCATCATCCATCAACCATCAGATCGTCCACGCGCTAGATCTAAGGATTCACAATAAAGGCCTACCATTAACATCAGTCAAGCTTGTAGTATTGGATCTGGAAAGTCAACATGGGCTAAGGATTATTGGGCCTAGAAGTCAGATTCAAACCCCCCTCCATTGCTACTAACATCAGGCCCATTTCCTTATTTTCTATTTTCTATTTTTTTATTTAATTTATTTTGATTAATTATTTTCTAACCTAAAATTAATTCTTTTTTTATAAAACTCATAAAATCAATTTCATCAAATTAGAATTTAGGTTTTTTTTATTATTTTATTTAATTAGTTTAATTTAATTTTAGGGTAATTTAAACCTTTTTGTAAACAATTTAAAATAAATTAGGAAATTAGGGGTTTGTTTGATTTAATCTTTATTTTCTTTTCTTAAAATAACAAAAATATACAAATAGGTCAAATTAATTATTTTTCTTAATTTAAATTAATTAGTAACTAGGTTTGTATTTATTTAATTAAAACCTTATTTTTCTCAAAATAATCAAAAACAACAAAAAAATGATTTTTCTTTCAATTAGGTTTAGACGGGGTCAAAACCCTAATTTTTTCTCGTTCTCGTTTCATCGCGCGCGTTTATTTATTTTTACAATATTAATGTAACTGCTCATGGGATGTAATAGTTTAATTAGGATTTTTCTTTTATTTATCGTTTTACAGGTTTTTGGCTATGTAATTAATCCCCCTCCCCGAAGCCTTGCAATAGCGTAGTGTTATTTCTCGCATTTTAATTTTCGCAAATATTAACTGTTAGATAATAGGATTGCATGACAAGAATGTATGTTAATTTAAAATGGTTAGAAAACCCTAAATGTGAAAAGGTAATAACTTGAAATCAAATCACTCGCACATGCGCACTCCTAGGGCATACTCTCACTTCAGTTGCCTTCGGTAAACGATCATTAAGTATAAGGTGTTTTAGTGGTCGCTCTCTTGTCTAAACAAAGATCAAATGTCCCGTTCGGAAATGTTGCCTAGGAAATGTTGCCTCGGAAATGTTGCCTCGAATATGATCTTAAGATATTAGGGTTATTACTAAGACGTCCTAACATTGCTTTAATGATCGTACGTCCCTTTCGAATTGACCCTTACAACTCCAACAACGGTGCTACCTACTCATTAATAGTGGGATAACGTTGTCTAAAGGAAACGAGAGTAGAAACAATCCTTTTTCGAGTAGGTAGATGCTAGTAGGTACTTACTCAAAATCAAACTTTTTTCACACTTACACTTTTTCAAACAAAGTTTTCAAAAACACTTCGTAACACTCTTGAGGACCGATACAAGGGTTAAAACGAAGTAAAACAAAAACTTTTCAAAACACACAAACACAGAAGCAATTTTAAAATGATAAGCAAGTACCTAAGAGCCCGTAGAAAACTACGGATAGAAAGGGTGCTAATACCTTCCCTTTCTATAATCTACCCCCCGTACTCAAAATCTGGAAAAAGGAATTTTTCTGTGCTTTTTTCCTTTCCAGTTGGATAAAATAAAAGTCGGTGGTGACTCTTGCTTACCGCGACATTTTGCAAACAAAAAATGCAAAACGCAAACCAGCATTTTCCTAAAAAAAGTCCGGTTCTGCCACCGTATCACAGTCACCTCCAACACAAATGAGGATATGATGAAGGTGCTCTTCCAGTTCTTTGATCCTTTGCATCATTGCTTCACATTTCCCGACTATCAGCTTGTGCCTACTTTGGAAGAATTCTCTCAACTCTTGAGGATTCCCATTCTCAATCAACTACCTTTCAACGGTACGGAAAGAGACCCAAATCCAGAAGAAATTTCTTAAGCTCTGCACTTGCACTCATCTGATGTCACAACTCATTGGGAAACTAGAAGTGGTGTCAAAGGCTTCTTAGCAAAGTTCCTATTTGAGAAAGCCCAAAGTTGTTGGAATTCCTTAGACTTGTAAGCCTTTGAGGAAATTGTGGCTCTTCTTATCTATGGGATGGTCTTGTTCCCCAATCCTGACCAACTCATAGATGTGAGCGCCGTCAAAGTCTTCGTGTCACGCAATTAGGTGCCTACATTGCTAGGGGATATCCTACACTCTTTTCACACTCGCACAATAAGGAAAAGAGGTGTCCTTATGTGTTGCACTCCTCTCCTGGAAATATGGTTTATTTCTCATCTTCCCCAATCAGTCTTAAAGAATGAGCAAGGTTCAAGGTGGTCACAAAGGTTAATGACGCTCGAACATTCAGATATTCATTAGTGTTCCCGATCCAAAGAGAATGTTATCATTGTTGACTATTTTAGGGAATTCCATAATGTCCCTCTACTCAGAATTAGGGGAGGCATCACCTACAACCTATGCTTAGCTCTAAGACAGTTTGGTTACGCCTGGAGGGATGGCCCGCACAAGATGCTGATTCAAGGTTTGATATTCGACTACGACAACGACGATCAAGGTCTTCGCCAGAGATTCATTCGAGCTTGGAGGATGCTAAACAAGGTGGATAGCAAGACTTTGGGGCACAAGAATTACATCCCTCTTGAGCCTTACCTCAAGTGGGTACGAACCCGTGCTCAAAGTCTTATGATGCCTTATCCTTCCATCCTTCCGGTGATCATTGATCCTGTTAAGGAGGGATAAGTTCCATACACTATCCTACATCTGTCTGGAGCGTATCTGTACTATATCTGAAAGTTGAAATGTTAATGAATATCAGAATGGCATCCGTGTCTGGAGCGTATCCGTACTGTATCATGATTGCATATTATCAATGGTAACTGTTAATCTTATCCTGAAAGGGTAAAATGTTAGCTGAAACACAAAGTTATGTTGCATGAAATGTATGATGCAATGTATTTTCTTTATTAATGTTTATGATATATGGATGCAATGTATGCGCATGTGAGCTGATTTGTTGTATTGCTGTTTGAGTGAGGAAAATAAATCCCTGAATGCTGTTGAGGATATGTGAATTTCCATGTCTTGAAGTTGAAGTACTGGTGAACTTTTGTTGAGAGAAGTAAACTTTGTTGTGAGGGCAATGCCATGTACTGCTTATAAGATCTGCTTGGGGAATCCTGAGAAATTTGATGATTTCTACTGGGGATTAAAACTTGAAATTTTGTTCCGCTGGGGATTTAAATGACGTACTGTAGGGGATCACTCATGGAATATCCTAGAGACATTTTCCTATTCTTTCAACCTATCAGTAATTATCTTCCTCATTTTGTTTATTTGTAAACAACAATCATATTCAAATGCATATGTTCATCAATGAATCATTGGACGTTAGAAAAAGACAAATAGTTTTTGCACTTTCAAAGGGATATCTTTGTATTGACTTTGAATAAGTATTTTGTACAAAGGGGACAAACATTCTAGTAAGAGAATACTGTCATAAAACAAGAAAAATTTATACAAAGAAAGATAGCTATGTGTAATAATCCCATGGGGTTCCCATTCTGCAAGACAACCTCCATGTCGTAAACCAAAGAATAAGGTGTTGCCCCGGTTGATGTGCGAGTCGTGGTACGATACTCGTGGAGAGTGAATGGTAGCATCTCATGCCAGTCTTTGTACATGACTTTCACCTTTTGTATGATCTTCTTAATGTTTTTATTTGCAGCTTCGACAACACCATTCATCTTTGGCCGATAGGGAGAAGAATTATGATGCTGAATCTTGAATTTCTCGCACAAGGCGGTGATCATAGTGTTGTTAAGATTTGTACCATTGTCAGTGATGATCCTTTTCGGGATACCATACTGGAAAATGAGATTTTTCTTGATGAAGCGGGCCACAACATTCTTGGTAACGGAAGCGAAGGAAGCTACTTCGACCCATTTTGTAAAATAGTTAATAACCACTAGGATGAAGCGGTGTCCATTGGAGGCTGTAAGCTTGATCTCTCTAATCATATCAATTCCCCACATAGCAAAGGGCCAAGGAGCCGTCAAGACATTCAGAGGAACCGGAGGTACGTGCACCTTGTCAGCATAAATTTGACACTTATGACATGTCCGAGAGTGTTGATAGAAATATGCTTCCATGGTAGACCAGTAATACCCTGCCCGTAGGATCTTTTTAGCCATCGTGTGCCCACTAGAATGGGTGCCAAAAGTACCTTCATGTAATTGAGCCATGATCTTTTCAGCTTCAACCTTATCCATGCACTGAAGCAAAATGGAGTCATGATTGCGTTTGTACAGGATGCCGTTACTAAGGAAGAACTTAGCAGAGAATCTCCTTAAGAACTTCTTATCATTGATTGAGAAAGCGGATATCCTACACATAAGGAAAATGTCAACCTTTCAAAATACAGTTCAGATACGCTCCAGACGCGGATGTCATTCTGATACTCATTCAGATTCAACTTTCAAGATACAGTTCAGATACGCTCCAGACGCGGATGCCATTATGATACTCATTCAGATTCAACTTTCAAGATACAGTTCAGATACGCTCCAGACATGGATGCCATTATGATACTCATTTAGATTCAACTTTCAGATACAGTACAGATATGCTCCAGACACGGATGCCATTCTGATACTCATTCAGATTCAACTTTCAGATACATTACAAATACGCTCCAGACATGGATGCCATTCTGATACTCATTCAGATTTAACTTTCAGATACAGTTCAGATACGCTCCAGACATGGACACCATTCATATACTTATTCTTTCAACTTATAACTTACAATTCAACAAACATTCTTGGATGGCATCTACAAGCCCATCTCCGACAAGATTCTATCACCTCTCCAAATGGCATCTGTAAGCCCTTTCCTTCTATCATCACATCATCGAGTGCAAATTTCTAGGCACTCTAGTGTCTAATCATTCTTTCACCTTTGAGTCACGAATGGCAAAGCTCGCCAATCTAACTCTTCAAGTTTAAGAAGATTGAACAAGGGCAGCTGTTGTACCCCAAAATTTTCCCTCTCACTTATCAATGATTTCCTCACAAGATCTCTTAAACTCAAGATTGCATTAGGGTTTGATCAGCTCAAGACACCTCCTCATGCACTGATGACCAAAATTAAGGTTTGGGATTGCATAAGGATTTTGGGACTATCAATGCTTCATATGACTTTCAAATATCATCATGGACCCCTAAGATTACTCATGTCAAGTTTCAAGCTTTGAATCACATTTTTGATCAGTCAATTGGACAGTTGACCTAAAAATCAATTGTATTGGGAAAAAGTCAACCATGGCCAATTTACAGTCAAACTTTATAATTTTTTATCCACATTAACCTTTTAGACTCATATGTATCATTTGATCAAGTTTTGACCATAATTCCTCAAGAAATTCGATCAAATCATCAAAAGGGCAAAATGGTCAAAATTAGGGTTTTGACTGAGAAAGGGCAATTTTTGATTTTTGACCTAGAAAATGACAAATTGGTTTGAAGAATGATTCCAGGATCTCAATTGCATCATCTTGACCTAATGAAATGGTTCAAAACATTGCATTTTCATTGGATTGACAAATGAAATTTGCAGTCAACTGATCAAAAGTCAACTGTATACTGAAAAGTCAAACTTTGACTTTTTGGTCAAAATTAAGTGCCAAGAATCACAATTCATCAAAACATGTCAAAATGTGAAACTTGTTCATCAAGAAAACAAAGATTGAAAATTTGGTTTTGAAATTTGAAATTTTCTTAACTTAGAAAATTTTCTAAGTATAGAAAATTTCTTATTTTTTCTCAACTTTAAGCCAAATTTCCACCATGTTACAAGATGATTCAAAAGAAATTCCCAACATGAAAGGTGTAGATCTCCATGAAATCTACAACTTTGCTTCACACATTTTTCCCTAAAGATGCTTGGATCTCAAGATATTATTTTGTGAATACATGCCCATGAACTAAAGTAACTTAGTGAAATTTTGCCCTAATTTAGGCAGGTTTTTGACCTAACTTCATGGCAATTTTCACCTAGTTCCAAGAGGAATATTTAAATTCATTTCAAAGATGATTTATAAAGCACATTACAAGTTTTCCAAAATGTCCAAGAACTCCTTGAGATCATTTTTGAGTAGGGAGAATCGAAGAGATGAAGTTGGCAATTTCTCACTTTGATTTCAAGCCATTTCATGAAGAACAAAATTCAAATCTGAACCTATGCTGCCTAATCCTTGCTTTACAGGTCTCAAACTTGTTTCTCACTTCATAATTTAATGCTTACACAGATGATAAAGCCTTAATCTAAGCACAAGAGTCTTTCTCCAAGCTTTAATTCGATAAATGGCACAAAGTTGCCATTGCCATTTTGGAAAAGCATAACTTTTGCAACTTTTCACTTCTTGAGCATTGAACCTGTTTTCTCTGCACACACAAATCCTATAAACAAAATACAAGTTGTCTAGAACTTGTACCAACTCCAAGCAGGCCAGTACAAGCATGTGGGGACTTGTCTCTTCACCTTTCTTAAAAAGCAAGTAAGAGTGCAAAAAGGTTATAGCTTAGAAATCTGTTGTGGAGTGGATGAAAAAACTTCTCTATACTTATACACAAACACATTACAACTGAGAACATGATTGCAAAAGGCCAGAAACTCCCTAAAAATCCCTATCACCAAAAAACTGTCAAAACTTGCAGTTTGTGTCCAAGCATAGCAATCCACAAATTTGCTCGTGTGTTTCAAGTTTTAATCATTCAAACACTTTACCTACCTCATATCTAAGTGTTCCAGACCATCATCCCTGCACTGTAACTCCTCCTTCTTCATCTGCCATTTTTGTTTTTCAAGCTTGCAGGTTGACTTGGATAGAGAGATTCAGGCACTTTCAAAGCAAGGCAAGGACTGGAACACACTTAGGGAGCTTCAGGCAAGCTAAAGGAATCTTCAGGCCTTCATAAAACTCACTCAAACTCCATTCACGATCTCAGCTGAAAGAGGTAAGAACTCCAACTTTTATCTCTTCATACAGGCATCCATTGGCCACGATTTGTGAAAGGAAAATATAGATATTGTTGTACTAAATCCAACCATGTGCATAGAATTCATTTATATTTATTGTGTATAGAGAATTTTAGAGTTCAAATTTCTGTAAAAATTAGGGCCTTTAAAATTTGTTTTGATCTTTGATTGTTAGTTTCCATAAGTTACATGTCTGAAATCGTAGGAAAGAGTACTATCATTTTCATGTTAGAAGTTTCCATTTTCATGGAGAAATGAGAAAGATACATAGGCTTTGGCCAGCTTGAGGAAGAAGACGAATTACAGGGTAAGGAAGGGATTCATGTTATGTATTTTTTGTTTTTATATGAACTAACGGATGTATAGCCACCCCAGTGGTAAAGCAGCGCGCTAAAATGCTTAAGGTCACAGGTTCGAGCCTTGGCGCTGCATTTTTGCATTTTTCACATTTTTTTCATCCATTTTTTGGCTATTTGCAAGATGGGCTTCAACATTTGGGCCTAGCGTTTTTTTTCTTCTAACATGCTACCACCTGTTTGCTCAGGATACCCCCTGGCCCATGCATTTTATTTCTTTGTTTTTATTTTAATTTTTTAATTTTATTAAACATTTTATTTAATATAAAAAAAATCATAGAAATATAAAATATGATAAATATTGCATCTTGATTTATTTTATTTTTATTTTCATATAAAAAATATTTTTATTTAATTATATACTAATTATTTGTCTTAAGCAAACTTTTCAAATAAAATAAACTTAAATATATTTTATTCCTTTTCTTTCATACTTGTAAATATTTATTTTGATATATAAAAAGACTAAGTATCTCACAAAATATTATCTATTATTTTTAATACAAAAAATACACAAAAAATAATACTTAAGGAACTTTATTTTCTTTTAAATTAGAAATTAGGGTTAACCATTTTTTCAAGAAATAATTTCCTTTTCTTAAGATATTATGATTAGGTCAAAATTATTTTGCATATGAAAAATAAAAAAAATTACTTTCCTTGCATATACATAACATTGCATATTTAAATTATATTGTAAATTGTTTATTCAAATACTCATACAAATTCGATTTGGTTGTAATAGCTTAATTAGATTTACATTATTGCAAATACCCATTCACAATTTGTATTCCCCCCTCCAATAAAATGTTGTAATAGCGTAGAAATCTTTAAATTACGCAATTTACCGCTTTTATATACCGTGCTAGTAATTAGGGTTTGTATGGCAAGATAAAAACAAATCAAATAGAAAACCCTAATCCAAGACAAAATCAAGCATGGAAATAACACACTTGCACACAAGCATCCTTAGGGTTTCTCCACTTGGTTGCCTTATACGAAAATTGGCCATATTACACATGCGAAGTATCTTGGCAAAACAAACAAATATAAGATCATAGTCCCTTGATGACGCTATTCAAAGTTGCCTTACAAAATGATCTTGGTCCCTAAAAAATGCTAAGATACTTCACAACATTGCTAATCATGGTTATACGATGACCCACGCCCGCCCCGTTCACACCCAAAGATAGGGTTGCTTACCAAATCAATGGTAAGACAACAATATCAAAGGAAAAGAAAATGAACAAGAAATACATTTGAGTAGGTAGATTACTTCTAGTTACTTGCTCCATTTCAAACAAATATCCTTTCTATTTTCCAAAACAAACACACACATTTCAAAAACATCTTACAAACATTGAAAACATTTTCAAAAAGACAAACATCTTTATATACATTCTTATGAACGAGAACCATTACAAAGATTGCCTAAACAAATGGCCTCTTTTACAAAATACTTTCAAAACCACACAAAGCACAATTTCAAAACAAAAGCAAGTAACTAAGAGCCCATGGAAAACCATGAATGAAAAGGGTGATAAAACCTTCCCTTCTCATAATCCACCCCCCGAACTCAAGAAACAATCTCAAAGGTCTTTCCTGTGCTTTTTCACCTTTCCTTTTTGATAAAAGAAAAGTCGGTGATGACTCTTGCTAACCACAACATTTGCGATAAAATGCAAAACCCTCAATTCAGTTCTCCCACCGTATCACAACATTGAACATCCATTATCACGCTTTATGTTGGTCAATATTTCCACACCTATATAAACAAGCTTAGAGGACAAATCATTTACGATTTTGACACACTACTGCAATACATCTCTCAAACGCTGCAATCTTACATATTCATATATACGCTCAAAATTGTGTAAAATATCACAGTTGTGATACAGTTTTTGTAAGGAAAAACAATAGTACACGGTATATTATTTCATTGTGATTAAGCTAGTTTTCCTTGAGATAAACCGGGTTGTGGTTGTACTCAAGAAGACTTTTGTAGTTGTCAAAGTTGTGTTGTAATCAGTTTTGATTAGTGAATTAAGTCCTCGTTGGAGAGAGGCGAAATCACCTTGGCGGGTGGACTGGAGTAGTTTGAGATCAAATGAACCAGGATAAAAATATCGTGTCTACTGCGCTTTTGATTTTAAGTTTAAATTCAACCCCCATTCTTGTGTTTTTCACTTCTTCAATTGGCATCAGAGCGCCTGGTTCTGAGTTCATACACTTAACCGTGTCAATACAAGATCCAAGCTTTAGAAAAACACTATGGTGGGACCAAGCCAAAACATCAGCAATGAATATCATGAGGACAAGGACATAATCAGTGGAAAACCTCCAGTCTTTGATGGAGAAAATTTTGACTACTGGAAAGACAGAATTGAGAGCTTCTTTTTGGCTCATGATGCTGATCTATGGGACATGGTAATTGATGGATACACACATCTAATGGATGAAAGTGGTCAGAAGATAGATAGAAAAAGGATGTCTGACCAGCAAAAACGTGATTTCAGAAACTATCATAAAGCCAGAACAATACTTCTCAGTGCTACCTCATACTCAGAATGTGAGAAAATCTCAAACAGAGAGACAGCCAAAAACATGTTTGACTCTCTGAGAATAACGTATGAAGGCAACATACAAGTCAAAGAAACCAAGGCCCTTGCGCTCATTCAGAAATATGAAGCATTCAAGATGGAAGACAGTGAATCCATAGAAGCAATGTTCTCAATATTTCAGATTCTTGTTGCTGGGCTGAAAGTTCTTGACAAAGGATATTCTACTGCCGATCACATAAAGAAGATCATCATAAGTCTACCCAAGCAATGGAGGCCAATGGTCAATGCACTTAAGCTGGCTAAAGATCTCAACAAGATATCTCTGGAGGAACTTGTTAGCTCCCTCAGAAGTCATGAGATAGAGCTAGAAGAAGATGAGCCTCAAAAGCAAGGTAAGCCTCTAACATTAAAATCTAACAAAAAATATGATTCTAAGGTTTTGCAGGCTATGGAAGAAACATCTGATGGATCCTCATCAGAAGAAGATGAATTGTCTCTTCTCTCCAGAAGGGTCAATCAACTGTGGAAGCAGAGACAAAGGAAATTCAGAAACCCGAGAAGATCAGAGAATCAAAATGAATCCTCCTCCAATACATAAAGTCTGAGTCCTCCTTTGGACACAAAATATTTGAAGCTTCTTCAGGAAACAGAAAGTCAAACAACAAAGACATCATCTGCTATGAGTGCAATGAACAAGGGCACTACAAAAGTGACTGTCCAAGGCTTCAGAAGGAGAAGCCAAAAAAGAAGTTCTTCAAGGAGAAGAAGAAAAGCCTCATGGCAACATGGGACAATTCAGACACTTCTGATGTTGACTCAGAGTCAGATGATGAAAGAGCCAACATAGCTCTCATGGCAAATGTGTCAGAAGACAGTGAAGCTTCTGGTTCAGACTCAGAATCAGACACAGAAGAGGTATTCCCTGATTTCACTGTTAATTTTACTAAGGATGAACTTGCAGAATGTCTGAATGAAATTCTGGAAAGGTATCAGCAAATCAGAGTCAAATTCAAGAACCTGAAAAGGGATCTTGTCTTTGACTCTGAAAAGACTGAGAGTCTTAGATTAGATAATTCTGAGTTAAAAGAAAAGATTTTAAAATTAGAAAATGATTTACAAAACTCTCAGAAAGAAATAATCTCACAGACTCCCAGTAATGCTGATAAGATCATCAAAGAGTATGATCACAACTTTCAGAAGTTTCTGGATAAAAACATAGATAGAAGCAAGATGGCTTCAATGATCTATGGAGTTAGCAGGAATGGCAGAAAAGGAATATGATACCAAGGTAAGGTATCTCCACCTAAGAAAGTCATGGACCTTGTTATAAAACGCACACCACTAAAATCACACTTCACATATGGGCACACACATGACCTAAAATACACTAGTAATGATTACTCTGTCAAACCAAAATTCAACCAAAATTTTGGTAAAACTAACAAACCAGGACCCAAAAAGATATGGGTACCTAAGGACAAAATTATATATGTAGCAGATATCTTTAGCAGCAAGGCTAAAACACTAGTCATGGTACCTGGACTCTGGATGCTCTCGACACATGACGGGAAGAAAGCATATATTCCAAAGCCTGGAACTTAAACCTGGAGGCTACATGGGATTTGGAGGCAACCAAAGAGGGAAGATCATTGGCTCTGGAACAGTAGGTAATGGTAATCTTCCTTCTACCAATAATGTGCTTTTAGTTGATGGATTAATTCATAACTTGTTATCCATAAGTCAATTAAGTGATAACGGTTATGATATAATCTTTAATCAAAATTCATGCAAAGCTGTTAGTCAGAAAGTTGGAACTATCCTTTTTAATGGAAAGAGGAAAAACAACATTTATAAGATAAAACTTTCTGAACTAAAAAGTCAGAATGTAAAATGTCTTTTCTCTGTTAACAATGAGCAATGGGTCTGGCACCGAAGACTGGGGCATGTTAGTATGAGAAGAATATCTCAAATTAACAAACTCAATCTGGTCAGAGGACTTCCTAACCTGAAGTTCACCTCAGATGCTCTGTGTGAAGCATGTCAGAAAGGAAAATTTTCAAAACCTGCTTTTAAATCTAAAAATGTTATTTCCACCTCTAACCCATTAGAACTTATGCACATAGACTTATTTGGACCAGTGAAAACTACGCCTGTTAGTGGCAAGAAGTATGGGTTAGTGATCGTAGATGACTATAGCATATGGACATGGGTAAAGTTATTAAGACACAAGGACGAGTCACATTCTATGTTCGTTGCATTTTGTAACCAAGTTCAGAATGAAAAGGATCTTAGAATTGTTAAAGTAAGAAGTGATCACGGTGGAGAATTTGAGAATAAAAAATTTGAAACATTTTTTAATGAAAAAGGCATCTTGCATGACTTATCTTGTCCTAGAACTCCCCAACAAAATGGAGTTGTAGAACGAAAGAACAGAACATTGCAAGAAATGGCCAGAACCATGATCAATGAGACTAACATTGCTAAGATCTTCTAGGCAGAAGAAATTAATACAGCGTTTAACATTCAGAATAGAATCTCTATAAGACCTATTCTGGAAAAGACTCTGTATGAATTGTGGAAGAACAGAAAGCCTAACATTTTTTATTTCCATCCATTTGGATGCACATGCTTTATTATGAATATTAAAGATCATCTGAACAAGTTTGACTCTAAAGCACAAAAGTATATTATGTTAGGATACTCTGAACGCTCAAGAGGGTACAGTGTATACAATACAGAAACACAAATTGTTGAAGAGTCAACCAGTGTTAGATTTGATGACAAGCTTGAACCTCAAAAGTCAAAGCAGAATGAATCTTTTGCAGATATAGAAGTTGAATTCACAGGTACTAAAGACACCTCATAAGAATTTCTCAACAGAGACGCTCCAACAACTTCAGAAAGAAATGTTACAAGTGATCCAATACCTTCTATTGATCAACTCCAGAAAAGGTTATCCAGAAGCAGCATAGCTCACCCAGAAGATAAGATCCTGGGAAAGAAGGATGATCCAATCAGAATAAGATCAACATTCAGAAACTCTGAAGAATCCCTCATGGGAATGGTCTCTTTGATTGAACTAACATCTATTGATGAAGCTTGAAATGACGTATGGGATCATGGGGATGATCCTTGAAATGCGGGAGGAATTAAATCAGTTCACCAGAAATGATGTATGGGATCTGGTTCCCAAACCAAAAGGATTCAACGTCATTGGAACAAAGTGGGTGTTCAGAAACAAACTGAATGAGCAAGGAGAAGTCATCAGAAACAAAGCACGACTGGTGGCACAAGGTTATAGTCACAAGAGGGGATAGACTATATAGAAACCTTTTCTCCAGTCGCCAGGTTAGAATCTATCAGACTCTTAATCTCCTTTGCTGTAAACAATGGCATCACTCTGTATCATATGGATGTCAAAAGTGCATTCTTAAATGGTTACATAGATGAAGATATGTATGTGCACCAACCCCATGGGTTTGAAAATTCCAAACACCCAGAATATGTTTTCAAACTAAAGAAGTCACTTTATGGTCCGAAACTAGCTCCCAGAGCTTTGTATGAAAGACTAAGTAACTTCCTGTTAGAAAAGGAATTCACCAGAGGGAAGTGGACACAACCTTGTTCTGTAAGACATTTAAGAATGACATTTTAGTTTGTCAGATTTACGTAGATGATATCATTTTTGGATCCACTAAACCTTCTCTGGAAAGAGAATTTGCTAAGTGCATGCAGGCAGAGTTTGAGATGAGCTTAATGGGGGAACTCAAATTCTTTCTGGGCATTCAGATAAACCAAACTCCAGAAGGAACTTACATTTATCAGAGCAAATATGTCAGAGAACTTCTGAAGAAATTTGACCTCTCAGAATGTAAGCCCTCAAAGACTCCAATGCATCCCACGTGCATTCTGGAAAAGGAAGAGGTAAGTAAAAAGGTAGAACAGAAAATCTACAGAGGTATGATTGGATCTCTCCTTTATCTGACGGCTTCAAGGCCTGATATTTTATTCAGTGTTTTCTTATGTGCTAGATTCCAATCAGATCCTAGAGAATCTCACTTAATAGCAGTTAAGTGAATTTTCAAGTATCTGAAAGGTACTACTAATCTGGGTTTGTTTTATAGAAAATCAAATGAATACAACTTAGTAGGATACTGTGATGCTGACTTTGCTGGAGACAGAGTAGAGCGTAAAAGCACTTTTGGAAGCTTCCAGTTTCTGGGAGACAATCTGATCTCATGTACCAGCAAGAGATAGTCCACAATAGCATTGTCAACAGCAGAAGCTGAATACATAGCAGCTGCTGGATATAGCACACAAATGCTCTGGATGAAAAGTCAACTTGAAGACTTCAACATTTTTTAGAGTAACATTCCTATCTTCTGTGATAACACTTCTGCCATATGTCTCTCTAGAAATCCCATTTTGCATTATAGGGATAAGCATATAGAAATAAAACATCACTTTATTAGGGATTATATTCAGAAAGGAATTCTTACTCTGAAATTTATTGACACAGACCATCAATGGGCTGATGTATTTACAAAACCCCTTTCTGAAGATAGATTCAATTTCATTCTGAAACATATCAACATGAAATTATGTCTAGAATAAAATGTTTTGTTTGCATATCCTAACCCTCAGAACTTTATTTATTGTTTTCTGTGAACATCTGATCAACTTATCTTCAAAAGTTAGAAGTACAGTTGCCTCAGAATCTATCTATGAAGATATGAACGTTTCATTTCAAGGATAGACGCGTGCAGTTCACACCATCAAACATTTGTCATCCTCTCACAAGCTACCTTCTGAGGCTGAACACGCGTTCAAATTATGAAGGGTCCAAGGCTCTGATTGGATGCATTGAGACACTTGTCATTGGTAACTGTTCAATATCTCTCTAAATCCCCTAATTTCAAGTTTCATTAATGCATATAATCATTAATTATTTTCTTTCTTACTAATTACATTTTCAAAAAACCTATATAAACTCAATTTACTATTTCATTCATTCACGTTTTACCACCTTCAATATTCTCTCTTGTTTTAGTTTCTTTTTCAAAAACCCTTTCCATCAATTTTCTTCAAAGAATCTGTGTGAACAATGGCATCATCATCAAGTCTCAAGAATCTCAACGGTGCTCCTGATTCTTCATAACCTAAACAGTATGAAGAGCCCATTAGAACGCTACTCACTCTGGTTGAAAACCTTGAAGTTCTCTATGAATTGATCGTTGATTTTGAAAGCTTACAAGAAAATGGGTTTAATATGTATGAAGATGTAACTGCACAAGGATGGAACAGATACTTTGATTGTCTATTGGGTCCAACTTTTCCCATTCTTGTTAAAGAGTTCTAGATTCATGCTACGTCATCCAACCACCAGGTCACATCATATGTTATAGGGAAGAAGATAGTGATTACAGAAGATTTGATTGGGAAACTCATTGGATACAATGACGATGGAGTCAGATGCATTGATATGACTGATAAGTACTCTGACCTAAAATCTATTGCTAGGGAAATCTTCACTTCTGGACAGCCATCCAACAAGATCAGATACTTGAAGGACCATTACAGAATCTGGGCCAGAATAATTTTGGGATGTATCAATCACAGGAAGCCTACAAGCTCCCTTGATTACATCAATATTGATCAGCAGTTTCTGATTTACTCCATTGCAAAGAAGACCAAGATAAACCTTCCACATTTGCTCTTCAACCATCTCATAACAAGTGTGAAAGAGACAAGAGAAGAAGAAAGAACTAAGAGGGATTGGATTCCTTTGGGAAGACTGATTTCAGATATTCTGACGGAAAACAGACTGATAGAACATCTGACAGAGGCTCAAGAAATCAGTACTTTGGAAGCAACTGCCGGGAAACCTTTAAATGCCAAGAATCTCAAGAAAATGAAGATTATTGAGAACATTAAGAAGGAACCAACAATTGCTTCTCATGAGGTCATCACTTCTAGGAGAATCCCTCTGAAGTATTTTCCACTATTTTCTGAGATAGATGCCTCTCTAGAGATCATAGTCAGATACCTTGAAGCTTGCAAGGCTGATGGGACTATTCCAGAAATCAACATCCAAGATCTGCACAAGCCAGCTCCAGAGGTTGTGCTAAAGAAATCCAAAAAGAGGAAGGCAGCAGGAGAAGGATCCTCTCAGAGGACACCCAAGGCTGCGAAAAAGAAATGTAACCCATCTTTTGTTTTTGTTGTAGAATCAATAGTTATTCCAACATCTGAAACCATTCCCCCTCAACCAACAGAAAATCCTTCACCCCAAACATTTGAGGATTTTGACATAGAGTTTGACCCATCTGTAACTCTTGGAAATTTCTTGAATGAACCTCACTCCCCCAATCCAAATCCAAATCCAGAACAACATCAACCAGAACTTGCTAGAGTTCTATCTGATATTGAATTGTTTGATCAAGACTTTTCCTCACCACTCCCAGAAAATCCAAACATTCAACCTCAACAACCATAAAATTCACAACCAACTCTCCTCAACCAGAAAATCCACAACCACACTCTCCTCAACCAGAAAATCCACAACCACACTCTCCTCAACCAGAACATCAAAACCTCAACTCACCCCAACCAGAAAATGAAAACCCTCTCACTCCTCAATCTGAAAACCCTTCTTCTGAAATACCTGAACCAGAAATTCAACACGCTACCGCAAACCAATCAGGAGACTCCCTTTTATACTTTGATACCACTACCCCAATTCCTGGGATAACAGAACCTCTTATAGTTCGTTCACCTCTCTGCATTCATGATATTCCAGAAATACCTTCACCGTATGAATCCACTCCACCAAACACCCCTCACTCACCAATCCTGATTTCTGACTCTTCCACTCCCTCACCTATCAACCGTCCAACTGAATAACTCAGACTTGTCATTGATCTACAAGTACTGGACCAACTAGCTTCCACCTCAAACAAAATTTTCACTCCCAAACCTAAACCAACCTCGACCAAATCAGATGTTGGTAAGAATCTGTTGATTTTTAAAAGAGAAATACAGGAATGGATTACTTATTTGAAGCAAGCAAGTCAAGAGATTTCTAATCCTGCTGCTTCTGATTCTCTTTAGGAAAGATTCAGAAAATGGCTCAACTCTGAAACCTAGAAGCTGAAAGAATTGAGATATGAAAGGGCTCATCAGAACTTCAGTGATCAGCTAAAAGCCTTCCAAGATCAAGTTCTGAGCCAATGGTACAAGAAAGAAATTCTTCCATTGGATAATGCTCCCTGGAAAGAGCACCAACCTTCAGAAGTCACTGAACCTGATTCTGATAGTCACCCTCTGACCACTGCTCCAGAAAAGATGATTGCAACAGAAGAAGTTGTTCAATCAAAAGAGGCTGCAGAGTGTTCAGAACGACATGCAACCCCTGAAGATACACCAGCTTCGTCTCTAGTCATGCAAACTCTAGAAGAGTTGAAGAAGGAGAATGCCTTAATCCATGCCTGACTGGATAAGAAAGAGGACACAAACAAATAGATCAAGGATATTTTGGATAAACAAGAAGATACAACAAAAGAAATCAAAGACATCCTGGGAAAGAAGGAAGAATCAAGCACTCAGATTAAGAGCTTGTTGGAAGCATTGTTCACACGTCTTCCCCCTCCTTCTTAGATTTTCTCTAAATGTTTATCTGTATTTTTATTTTTCATCTTATCCTCCTTGTTTCTGAAAATTGTCATTGCATTCTGCTTTCAATATAAATCATCTTTTTGACTCTGATTATATTGCTTTTTGATACCTGACAAAAAGGGGGAGAAAGTAAGATATTTTCAATAACAGTTTACCAAGACAAAGTCTCAAACATTCTGAATATCTTGACCTCTATGTTTTTCTGTAAAGCTTGAACAGGAACATATTCTGATAAGGACAAAAGGAGATGCATCAAAAGCTCTGACGAGAAGGAACTTCAGGGAAGTAACTCATCTCTATCTGAGTAATCCACTCAGGGGGGACTTTCTTAAGCTTTTTTGTTCTCTATTTTTCATTGAAAATCCTAGTTTTTGTCATCATAAAAAAGGGGGAGATTGTTAGAACATAGTTTGAGTCTACAACCCTTAATTAGAGTTTTGATGATAACAAACACAAAGAACAAATATGAACTCTAAATTTGTGTTATTTTGTATGCAGAAGTTCTGACTGAAACATCATCATAAATTAAGCTACAGAAGCTTTCAAGCTGAGGTGATCAGAATCTGCGCTGAAGAATGATGATCAAAATCTGCGCTGAAGAATGATGATCAAAATCTACGCTGAAGTGAAGAATAATCTGATTCTAAACAGAAGTTTAATATACCATCAGATCCTCACATCTGAGTCATCAATGTTCTGAAGCAATTGCATCATGCAAGATTCTAAGTTCTGAAGCGTTACTTTTCATTTAAGACAACATCATATGCAACGACTTCATTCAGACAAGAATCTTCTCAATATGGAAATAGCATTGAACATCCATTATCACGCTTTATGTTGGTCAAGATTTCCACGCCTATATAAACAAGCTTAGAGGACAAATCGTTTACGATTTTGACACACTACTGCAATACATCTCTCAAACGCTGCAATCTTACATATTCATATATACGCTCAAAATTGTGTAAAATATCACAGTTGTGATACAATTTTTGTAAGGAAAAACAACAGTACACAATATATTATTTCATTTTGATTAAGCTAGTCTTCCTTGATATAAACCGGGTTGTGGTTGTACTCAAGAAGACTTTTGAAGTTGTCAAAGTTGTGTTGTAATCAGTTTTGATTAGTGAATTAAGTCCTCGTTGGAGAGAGGAGAAATCACCTTGGCGGGTGGACTGGAGTAGTTTAAGATCAAACGAACCAGGATAAAAATATCGTATCTACTTCGCTTTTGATTTTAAGTTTCAATTCAACCCCCCCTTCTTGTGTTTTTTCACTTCTTCACATATATCACTTGGGATGTATTCAGAGTTTCTTTCTTGGATAACTACTTTCCTGAAGACATGCATGGTAAGAATGAGATCAAATTCCTTGATATGAAACAAGGGAGTTCAATTATTGTTGAGTATGCTGATAAATTTGAGGAACTCGTGAAGTATTGTCCATATTATAACAATCTAACAGCTGAAGTGTCTAAGTGCATCAAGTTTTAGAATAGATTACGCCAGAGATTAAGCAAGGTATTGGGTATCTTGAGATTCACCAATTTCTTATGCTAGTGAACAAATGCATAATCTTTGATCAAGATGATAGAGACAAGACGTATTATTACAAGAATCTTAGTGATAAGAGATGAAGGAACCAGGATCGTGGAAAACCGTATAGTGCCCCAACTTAAAAAGGGAAGAAAAAGGTTTTGGATTGGAAAAAGACAAGTGGTGGAGGAATACCCACTTCTATCAAGTGTTTTAAGTGTGGCGAGCAAGGCCACCGTGCTAATGATTGTGAAAATAAGTTTCTGACATGTTTCAAATGTGGAAAGACAGGTCACCGTGCTTCTGAGTGCAAGAACAATAGTCTAACTTGTTTCAATTATGGTGAATAAGTTAATATAAGTACCCAATGTCAGAAACTGAAGAAGAATGCTGCTACTGTTGCCCAAACTAGTGGTAGGGTGTTTGCTTTGAGTGGTTTAGAGGATTCTAAGAAGGACAACTTGATTCGAGGTAGTTGTTTTATTAACGATGTTAAGTTGGTTGCTATTATTGATACTGGTGCTACTCATTCGTTTATTTCACTTGATTGTGCTACTATGTTGGGTTTGAAATTGTCTTCTATGAGTGAGAGTATGGTGATCGATACTCTGACTAATGGTTATATGACTATTGTGTTAGTTTGTTTGAGTTTCCCTTTAACCATATATTAAGAGTTTCATGATGGATTTGATGTGTCTACCCTTGCACCAAATTGATGTTATTCTTAGAATGAATTGATTGGAGTTAAACTATGTTCATATCAATTGTTACAGCAAGACTGAGGTTTCCCAAATTTGGAGACAATGAAGAGCTAGTGTTTTTATCCGCTAAGCAAGTAGAAGAACTCTTAGATGATGATGCATAAATGTTTGAAATGTTTGTATTAGTGTAAGTCGATCATGAAATTGTCAGTGTTGAGTTACATGTTGTGTGTGATTTCCCATATGTATTCCCAGATGATATCAGTGATTTACCTCTAGAACGAGAGGTAGAGTTTGTTGTAGAATTGGTACCAGGTACTACTTTGGTGTCTATGGATCCATATAGGATGTCAGCTATAAAGTTGTATGAATTGAAGAAATAATTGGAAGAATTGCTTGAGAAGAATTTTGTTCAATCAGACATTTCTCCATGGGATGCTCATGTGTTATTGGTTAAGAAGGAGGATGGAAGTATGAGGTTGTGTGTGGATTACTATGGGTTGCTAACATAGTTCCCATGCCTAAAAAGGACGGCAATGTGAGAATGTGCATGGATTACAGATATTTAAATAGGGCCAGCCCTAAAGATAATTTTCCACTTCCGCACATCGACATCCTGGTTGACAATACAGCTCAGCACAAGGTATTTTCTTTCATGGACGGATTCTCAGGCTATAACCATATCAAAATGGCACCTGAAGACATGGAGAAAACTACTTTCGTCAAACAGTGGGGTACGTTCTGCTACAAAGTGATGCCATTCAGACTGAAGAATGCCAGGGCAACCTATCAACGCGCCATGGTAGCTTTGTTTCATGACATGATACGTCATGAGATAGAAGTCTATGTAGATGACATGATAGCCCGATCACAAACTGAATAAGAACACCTTAATCACTTGCAAAAGCTGTTTTTCAGGTTGAAGGAGTACAAGCTAAGATTGAATCCAACCAAGTTCACATTCGGAGTCCGGTCCGGTAAACTCTTGGGTTTCATTGTCAGCAACAAAGGCATCGAGGTTGATCCTGCCAAAGTCAAAGTTACACAAGAAATGCTTGCTCCTCGTACTGAGAAGGAAGTCATAGGTTTCTTGGGATGCCTAAACTACATTGCTAGTTTCATTTCTCACTTAACATCTACCTGTGAGCCAATCTTCAAGCTGTTGAAGAAAGATCAGGTTGTCAGATGGAATGACGAATGCCAGATTGCCTTTGACAGAATCAAAGAGTATTTGCTAGAACCTCCTGTCTTGATGCCATCCCTCGAAGGAAGACCACTAATCATGTATCTGACCGTCTTAGAGACATCAATGGGGTGCTTACTGGGGCAGCATGATGAGTCTGGCTGAAAAGAGCACGCCATTTATTACCTTAGCAAAAAGTTTACCGACTGTAAAACCCGATATTCACTACTCGAGAAAACTTGTTGCGCTTTGGTATGGGCTGCTCGCCGGTTAAGGCAGTACATGTTGACTCATACCACTTTTCTGATATCTAAGATGGATCTGATCAAATACATCTTCGAAAAGCCTTCTTTATCTGGAAGGATAGCCAGATGGCAGATGATCCTAACGGAATATTTCATACAGTACACTACCCAAAAAGCTATAAAGGGCAGTGTGCTAGCTGATCATCTGGCCTATCAAGCTGTAGAAGATTATCAATCCATGAAGTTTGACTTCCCCGACGAAGACATCATGACATTGGATAATGTTGGAGCTTTCAGACCATATGACGGACCTGAACAAGGATCCCGATGGACCCTGTACTTTGATGGTGCCTCCAATGCACTTGGCAACGGTATCAGTGCTGTGCTTATATCTCTAGAAGGATGCCATACTCCTTTCACCGCCAGACTTTTCTTCAATTGTACGAACAACATGGCAGAGTATGAAGCGTGCATTTTTGGACTCAAGGCTGCCATAAACTTGGGAATCAAATCTTTAGTTGTGTTTGGGGATTCAGATTTGGGCATCAGTCAGATCAAAGGAGAATGGGATACTAAGCATCCAAACCTCATCCCTTACAAAGAACATGTTCTGACGTTGCTACCACATTTCGAGCAATTTACCTTTGAGCACTTTCCGCGAGAAGAAAATCAGCTAGCAGATGCTCTAGCTACAATGTCATCCATGTTTAAACTTAATTGGGATAACGAGGCTCCCTAGATCACCATTGAACGGATGGAGGAACCAACACACTGTCACGAGATTAATACCAAAGAAGTAGTCGACCAGCCTTGGTTTCATGAAGTCAAAAGGTATCTCGAGGATCAAGAATATCCTGAAGGAGCTTCAGTCAATGACAAAAAGTTCTTAAGAAGATTCTCAGCTAAGTACTTCCTGAGTAATGGCATCCTGTACAAGCACAATCATGATTCTATTCTGCTTCATTGTGTGGATAAGATTGAAGCTGAAAAGATCATGGCTGAATTGCATGAAGGTACCTTTAGCACTCACTCTAGCGGGCATACGATGGCGAAGAAAATTCTACGGGCAGGCTATTACTAGTCTACCATGGAAGCAGACTGCTATCAACACTCCCGGACTTGTCATAAATGTCAAATCTATGCAGACAAGGTGCACGTGCCCCCGGTTCCTCTAAATATCTTAACAGCTCCTTGGCCCTTCGCTATGTGGGGAATCGATATGATTGGGGAGATCAAGCCTATAGCCTCCAATGGACACCGCTTCATTCAGGTGGCCATTGATTACTTCACAAAGTGGGTCGAAGCAGCTTCCTTCGCATCTGTTACTAAGAATGTTATTGCCCGCTTCATTAAGAAGAACCTTATCTGTCGGTACGGTATCCCCGAAAGGATCATCACTGATAACGGTACAAACCTTAACAATACTATGATCACCTCCTTGTGCAAACAGTTCAAAATTCAACATCACAATTCATCTCCCTATCGGCCAAAGATGAATGGTGTTGTCGAAGCTGCGAACAAAAACATCAAAAAGATCATACAAAAAATGACAGTCACCTACAAGGACTGGCATGAGATGCTACCGTTTGCTCTCCACGGGTACCGTACCACGACTCGCACTTCAACTAGGGAAACACCCTATTCTTTAGTTTATGGCATGGAGGCTGTTCTACCTATTGAGGTTGAGATCCCCTCTTTAAGAATCATGAAAGATGCAGGTTTGAGTAAAGACGATTGGATTCAAACCCGACTTGATCAGTTGAACTTAATTGACGAGATGAGACTTACTGCTGTTTGCCATGGTCAGACGTATCAAAAGCGGGTGATTAAGGCTTTCAACAAGAAAGTCGACGCCAAGTGTATCAAGTTGGAGATCTTGTGATCAAGCGCATCATCTTGCCACAAAGTTATCCCAGGGGAAAATGGACTCCTACCTATGAAGGACCATTTGTAATCAAGATCATCTTTTCTGGTGGGGGAATGATCTTAACCACCATGGACGGCGATGATCTGCCGCACCCTGCGAACGCAGACATAGTCAAAAGATACTACGCATAAGAGACCCGCTAGGTTGACACACCTAGGCAAAACAAGGGCATCCCAGCAAACCAAAAGGGTCGGGCAAAAATTAGGGATAAAACAAAAAGAATCTGTACACCCGGCAAGTTGAAAACCTGAAAGGGCGACTTGGGCAAAAAAGGGTTTCCCGGTGGACTGAAAACCCGAAAGGGCGGTCCAGGCAAAAATTAGGGAATTAAAGCGTATGATTATGTCTCGTCGGATCACTTTAAGGACAATCTCTTCATGGACAAACTCGGAGCTTCTGATCAATTCAATCATCTTCGGACAAAGCAACAAACAGACAAGATATTCGGAGATACGGAGGCTATAGCTGAATGGGAACCCCATGGGATTATTACACATAGTTATCTTTCTTTGTTAAAATTTTCTTATTTATGACACCATCCCCTTACTAGGATGTCTGTCTCCTTTGTACAAAATACTTATTCAAAGTAAATACAAAGATATCTCTTTCAGAGTACAGAAAACTATTTTCCTTTTTCTTTAAACTTGTGTTTTTATTTGCAAAAAAATGTCCAATGATTCATTAATGAACATATGCATTTGAACATAATTACTGTTTATAAATAAACAGGATGAAAAAAAGCATTTACTGACAGGTGGAAAGATTAGGAAAACGTCTTTAGGCTATTCAATGAGCAATCCCTACAGCACATCATCTAGATCCCCAGCGGAGCCAAAACTTTGAACTATAGATCCCCAACGAAGCTGAGGCTACCAACTACCAATCCTCAGTGGAACCGAAACTTCAAACTATCAACCCACAACGGAAATCGTCCAGTTTCTCCAGGTTCCCCAGCAAGTTGTCTTGAAGCCTGAAAATCAACCAGATAACAGTTAACTTTTGTTTCTCCCCAACCTAGGGTAACTCCCCAGTAGAGTGGCAAACGACCGAAACTCCTGAACTTTTTCCAAACAGGAATAAGCTTTTCCCCACAGAGTTTTTATTGCTCCTCGACAGAACAAAGACTCCCGTCATTAATCCCCAGTAGAAGTCATTAAAATTCTCTGGATTCCCCAGCAAATTCCTCAAGAAGTATACAGAATTACTCTCACAACGGAATCCTCAGCAGGATTTATTTTCCTCAGCAATATAGCAAATCAGCTTACATGCACATACGTTACATCCATATATCATAAACATTAATAAAGTACATATATTGCATCATGCATTTCATGCATCATAACTTTGTGCTTCAGCTAACATTTTACCCTTTACAGGATAAGATTAACAGCTACCGTTTAACAATATGCAATCATGATACAATACAGATACACTCCAGATACGGATGTCATCCTGTTACTCATTCAGATTCAAATTTCAGATATAGTACAGATACACTCTAGACACGGAAGTCATTTTGTTACTCATTCAGACTTAATTTCAAGATACAGTTCAGATACGCTCCAGACAAGGATGCCATCCTGATACTTATTCAAATTCCGAGTACCGATACAGTAAAGATACACTCCAGACACAGAAGTCATTCTGTTACTCATTCAGACTTAATTTCAAGATACAGTTCAGATACGCTCCAGACAAGGATGCCATCCTGATACTTATTCAAATTCCGAGTACCGATACAATACAGATACACTCCAGACACGGAAGTCATTTTGTTACTCATTCAGACTTAATTTCAAAATACAGTACATATATGCTCCAGACACGGTTGCCATTCTGTCACTCATTCAGTATTTCAATTTCAAGATACAGTCCAGATACGCTCCAGACACGGAAGCTATTCTGTCGCTTATTCAGGTTCATCCTTCAGATACAGTTAAGATACGCTCCAGACACGGTTGTCATTTTGTTACTTATTCAGATTCAAGAACAGATACAGTTCAGATACGTTCCAAATATGGACACTATTCTGATGCTTATTCTTTTGATTTACAATAAACATTCTTGGATGGCATCTACAAGCCCATCTCCAACAAGATTCTAACACCTCTTGAAATGGCATCTTTAAGCATATTCCCTCAACTATACCTTTGTCGAGTGCAAATTTATGGGCACTATAGTGTCCAATCATCTTTTACCTTCGAGTCACGAACGACAAAACTCGCCAATCTAACTCTTCAGGTTCAAGAAGATTGAACAGGGGCAGCTGTTATACCCCAAAATTTTCCCTCCCATTTTTCATAAAAGATACAACACTAGGGTTTCTCAGATATTCAAGTTGGCTCAGGAATCGATCAGACAGATTCTCTTCTATGGCAGTAAACCAGCAATTGAGGTTTCTTGCAATTCTCAAAAGAAATGAATTCTCAAAGATCCAATTGGCTTTCACAGGTCTTCATACTTCCTCAAGTTTACTAAAAAAAGGACAATGTTTGTTCTCAAGGCATGGTTGTTTGGGACAAGAGATGGAATTTAAGACTGTCATGTAGGACACTCATGATTGTTTGATCCAGATTAACCAGATGATTTTCATCTTTTAAAACATTTGCTTGGTCAGGAAATGGAATATACAGTGCGTGTTTGTTTGAAATGCAGTTACAGAATTATTGGGATTACTTGGAATTTAAGTTACCAGACTGGAACATTTTACTTCAAATATCTTGATTGGGCATTTCAAAAATCAATTAGGATGTGAAGAGAAAATTACAAGTTATTGTTGATCAAGGATTTCAAGTAACACCAGAATATCTCATAAGATTTTTTCCAATTTCAAAACATTGTTACAAAACAATTTTTTTATTTTTAATACTTTAGGTTTTACAACTTATTGTATTTGAAAGTGAATTGATACAATTATTGATTACAATACAAGAATGATTGTTCTAAAATACAAAGGAAATTCAAATGTTTGATTGACCTAGGAGAATTAATCTATGCCTAAGTTTGTCTGAAGATTGAAGTCGTATCCAATTCTTTTGCTTATCTCCAAGACTTCCATGCTTTCCATAAAGTTCTTGCCTTCCTTGCTTTGTCATCTCCATTTTGCTCACATGAAAATAAAAGAAAGAAAATGTGATTAGTATAAAATCATTCGGGCATAAACAACGATTTTAAATGCTATTCATCATTAAAGTTTGCAAAGTGGAATCAGAAGGCCATTTTAATTCATCACAATCTATTTCCTCTATTTACAAACCACAAGAAGATTATTCTTCTTGGTTCACAAAAAGAAAAAGGAAAAGAAATGCTACAAGCTGTCCAAATAGAAATGCTACAAGTTGTCCAAACAAAGGCAAGCAAACTGTCCAAACAAAGGCAAGCAAACTGTCCAAACAGAATGATCACAAACTGTCCAAACAAAAGGCACAAACTGAGCCAAACAAAATTGCCCAAACAACATCACAAACAGCAGCCTCAAAAAGCCAAACAAATAGCTTTGTCAAAACAACAAACAACAAAAACGAGGCAGCAATATAGCAAACAACAAACAACATCAACAAAAGGCAGAAGTATGGAAACATAAGATGCTAAGTCAAACAAAGAAACTTGTTCAAGATGCATAGTTCATCATTTTCCATTGCAAAATTTTCAGAATTGGAAAAAGGGGCAAAAAACAATTTGCTTTCCTATTGTCATTGAGAGAGAAGAGAGGAAAGAAGTCACCTAGGTTATTGGGATGCACAACTTTGCTGCCCTGCCTGTCACAAGTTGTATGGAATATGCTAAAAAACAAAACTGCAACAAAAATGCCATATGAACAATATACTGAAAATATTCAATTGTTAGGTTTCCCACCATTTTGAATATGAATTCAACAGAAGCAGGGTCATTATAACAGTGAACATAACTCAAGCAAAAGACGTAGAAACATTATCAAACTCAAAAACTTGACATAAGTCCCAAGCTGATAAACTGTCAACCATCAACAAACTGTTAAAACCTCTAAAAACTCCAAGCATCCAAATCTCAAACACATAAGTCTCCAACAGCAAAGCCTGTAACAAAGCAAAACATCCCAAAACCTGATCCAAAATATAAACCAGTAACATCATCCCAAAACCTGTAAAACTCCAAACTTGTGCCCAGTTTCACAAGCTCAAAACACAGTTATCACCTTCAAACTCACAAAACCGGTTGGACCATCAGAAAAAGATCCAAAACACCATCAAACCAAACCTGTGAACAAAAACACCGTAACCATCCTCAAACCAAAACTGTAACAAAGCCAACAAAACACAAATCTCAAACTGAGAAACCAAAACCAACAACAAAACCAGAAAAAAGCCAAAATCCCAAACAACCATCAGCTTCCAATATCCCAAACTGTAAGCAAACTTGCCAAAACCAAATCAGTAACATATCCAATAAAATTTTCAAACAGAACCTTCATTAAAGAAAACCTGTCAAACACAAAATCTCAACACAAGTCACAACCATCATCAAACAAATCCCAAACCAGTATCCAAGCCTCAAACGACCAAAGAAAGAAACATCATCAAACTCAAAAAACTTGTAACAAGTTTCAAAGGCAAAAACAGTGACAAACTAAAAAACCAGAAGAATCATCAAAACCCAAAATTCCAAAAAACAAAGCCAAACATCCTAGATAACCAACATCACCATCATTCAAAGGATGCAGAAAAGTTACCAAAGAGTCAGAAACACCAAGGTGGTATCCTTATCTCCTCCCTCGCGCAGCTCCGGCCACCAAGGAACGCCGTCCTCAAATCTCGCTGGCCCCTTTCCATTTCACAGAAAGTCTCCAACAGGTATGAACTTTCCCTCTTTCTCATGAATCCCTAAAACCATTTCCTGCATTTCAATGGACAACAAGGTTGATTAACAGAAAAACACATAACAAGACAAAAAACAATGAAATCGTTTAAGCTTTAATAAGAACAGAACCGTACCCTTTTTCAAAGAAAGTCGCTAGAACTCGTGTAGGGAGGCAAGATTAGGGGCGTTCCAGCAACAGAGAGATGAGGGGGGGGGGGGGGGGGGGGGAAGATCAGACGAACCGATTCCATTTCTTTTAGGTTTAAGACTGAATATGAACTTAGGGTTTTCAAAAAACGCGAATCATAGTGAGATAAAGATGGAGAGAGCGATTTTGCTCGCAAAACAGAAATGGTTAGTGAGAGATTTAGAGGTTTCATCAATATGAGCAAAGATTGATACAGGGATGAGCGAAAGAGATGAAGCGGCGACGCTGTGAACAAAGGGTTCCAAGAACCCTAATTTCATTTGCTTCCCTTAATCAACAACTAAACAGAGTTAAGAGACTTGGGCTTTGTTCATAAATCCTTAGGCCCATTCGTTTTACCAGATCCACCCCCCCCCCCCCCCCCATGCCTGTTTTTAGTATTACAGCAAAACAACATTTTGGTTTGGGCCTCTCATCTAAATCCACTTAAGCCCATATGCTTTTTTTTTGTTCTCTTCTTATTTTCTTTTTGTTATACAATATGCTAATATAACTTAAGATATTTTTTAATTTGATTTAGGTTTTTATAATTAATTTTTATCATTTTCTTTTTTAATAAACTTGTTTTAGGTTTAATTTTACACATAATAAAATACAAAAAAAAATAAAGATTTTAATTTAATCAATTTTTTAGAATAGGTTTTATCTTTCTCTTTTCAAGTAAATACTTAACATTTCATACTTTGTTGATTTTATTTTCATGGATTATCATAGCTTTAATTAAATCGCACAAAATTTGATTTGGTTGTATTGCTTGTTATTCGGACATTTCTATCACATTTAATTCATCCCTATTTGTAATAATTGTACCCCCATTCCCGAATATTTTGTAATAGCGTAGAATTTCAATTCCCGCAATTTACTGCTTTCCATATACTGTATAGTAACTAGGCGTGTATGGCAAGATTCAAAAATCAATTGCTAGACGACCTAATCAAAGAATAAAATAACTTGAAATCAACACACTTTCTCACACGCTCACCTCTAGGGTAACCTCGCTCGTTGCCTCGGAAATACAATCATGTCCCTAGAATATGGGACGCTCTAGCAATGACCCTTCAATAAACAAAGATCGTAGTCCCTCGATGACCCTCGATGTTGCCTTCGATTAAAACGATCTCGTCCATTACGAAAATTTCTAAAGCGTCTCACAAGTTACCTTCAATGATTGTGAAATTGACCCGCGCCTGTCCCTTCACATCCAACGATGGGGCTTATTACCAAATCAATGGTAAGATAGCACTATTAAAAGGAGGAAGAAAAGAACAATTTAAGACCTTTTCGAGTAGATAGATTCGCTTTTAGTTACTCGCTTGCTCACGATATAAAAACTTTTCACCTACACTCTCATTTCAAAACATTTTCAAAAAAAGATAAAACATTTTGTATACGAGAACCATTGAAAAACATCTTTTCAAAACACTTTCTAAAACACGATTCACAAACAAATCTTTGAACCACTTTTTGAAACAAAACTTTGTGTACGTTCTTATAGAGACGAGAACCATTACAAAGAGATTTTTTCAAAATACTTTCAAAGCCCACACCACAAGCACACTATCAAATGAAAGCAAGTGATCTAAACGAGTAACTAAGAGCCCATGGAAAACCATGGATGAAAAGGGTGCTAATACCTTCCCTTTTCATAATCTACCCCCCGAACCCGAGAAAATATCGAAAGGTATTTCCTGTGCTTTTTTACCTTTCCTTTTGGATAAAAGAAAAGTCGGTGGCGACTCTTGCTAACCGCACAAGTGCGATCGAAACACAAAACATCAAGTCAGTTCTCCCACCGTATCACAGAACTGGCGACTCTTCTGGGGAATATTATAAAAGTGGGGTTACCTTAGGGTTTTAGATCACCTTTACATGCTTATCTTGCTTGACTTGTTTGCTTTACACTTTGGTCCTATTGTTTGGGTTTAAATCCTATACCCGGATTTGGGAAACATTCATAGGTAAATAGCAATACGTAGAGGAAACTGTGCGGGGTATATCGACATGGTCTAAGCAATAGCTATATTAGTGCGACATATTTGTGGGTACTGGTAGCCTTTGAGTCAATCAAAGAGAATACGGAGCCGCTGAGTGATGTCATGAAGCACTAATGGACTTCTAGAACCTTTACTTGACCAACTTGGCCTTTTAGGATGTAGTGAGATGACCGGCTTTGGTGCATGTGATACAGTGGGAGAACTGACTTGAGGTTTTGCGTTTGTGTTCGCAAATGTTTCGGTTTAGCAAGAGTCGCCGCCGACTTTTTATTTTATCCAAAGGAAAGGTCAAAAAGCACAGGAAAGACCTTTGAGATGTTTTCTTGGGTTCGGGGGGTAGATTATGAAAAGGGAAGGTGCTAGCACCCTTTTCATCCATGGTTATCCATGGGCTCTTAGTTACTTGTTTAGATCACTTGCTTTTGCTTTTCAATTGTTTGAAATGGTGCTTTGTGTGTGGTTTTTTGAAAATGTTTTGAAAAGAGGCCATCATTGTGGCAACCTTTGTAATGATTCTTGTTTGAATATATACAAAGGTGTTTGTCTTTTGAAAAGATATTTCAATGTTTGAAAGTTTGATTCGGGAAATGTTTTAAAATTGTGTTGTGAGGTGTGTTTAAAAACAGCAAGGATGTTTTTGCAAGTTTTGATCAAGTAACTAAAAGTTATCTACCCTATTTTACTCAAAGGTATTTCCTACACATTTTTAACCCTTTTGACAATGTTGTTTTACCATTGCATTTGGTAAACAACCTTGTATTAGGATGTTAAACGGGACAGGCGCGGGTCATCGTATTGACCATGATAGCAATTGTGTTAAGTATCTTTAGCAAATTTTCCGAGGGACTAGATCATTTTGTATAGGCAACCAAGATAGCGTCATCGAGGGACTATGATCTTTTGTTTTTATTTTTCCAAAGTACTCAACATGCATAACATGGCCAATTTAAAAGGCAACAAGTGGATGAAACCCTAGGGGTGCAAGTGTGCATTGTGTAGTCAATTTACATGCTTTTTTGTCTTTGTATTAGTCAAGCTATTTGTTTGATTTTGGATTTTTGCATACAAACCCTAATCTCTAATCATGGCATAATTGAAAGTAATAATGCGTAAAATAAATCTATACTATTACAATATTTGATATGGGAAGGGGGATACAAGTTTAAATGGGGAATATTTGCAAGAAAATAAAACCCTAATATTTACTATTACATCCAAATTGAACAATTGGTACAAATAATAAATGAACAATATTTAAATAAATAAATTAAATAAATATACAAAATATTATGAATATGCAAAAATGTTTTGTTTATTTTTATGTATGTAAAAATATAATTTTTAATGTAAAAAAGAAGAAATAAAAAGATTATTTTTTATTTAGGGGCAAAAACCCTAATTTTCTTTTAAGAAAGTAAATATATATATTATATATTTTTTATGTACAATAAAATAAAATAATGTATATACAAAATAAAATATATTTAGAAAAAAAATTATTTAAGCATAAATAATGGAAAAAATAAAAGTATAATATTTAATGTATTATTTTCAAGTTTTCATTAAATAAAATAAAAGTATATACTAATTAAATTATTTTTATGTTAGAAAAAATAAAAATAAAATACAAAATAAATTTGAAAATTTATAAAAATATTTTTTGATATTTTTTATGTTTGGAAAATAGTAAAATAAAATCAGAAATAAAAAATAAATACAAAAATATAAAAGCATAAAGAAATGGGCCAGGGGGGTGCAATCAGTAAAAGGGTGGTGTCAAAAACAAGAAGCCAAAGCCCAGCCCAAATCCAGACTTCATCTTCAACCTTTTGTCAAAAAACGCGCGCCTGACTTCAAACATGAACAACCTAAATACGTGCTCTAATGCAAAAACACATAACATCAAAGTTGTAGCATTTTTCAAGACGAATCCAACCATGTAAAGAACTCATTTTAACTCTCAAAGACCAGAGAGAATTTCTCTGGCCCTAAATCCTAACCTAATTTTTTAGGAAGTTCATGAATCAAATTCTCTTAACATGCTTAACTCAAATGAAAACTGAGCATATGTACAGCTACATGGCTATGAATACTACATTTTTTATTCATAAACCTAAGCCTAATGATTCCTAAATAAAGAGATAGGAAGTTGACAAAAACCTGTTTCAGTTGACTTCGTCTATGGTAATGTGGAGCTTTTCAGTGAGGCCTGAGATGTTTGAGAGCTTGCTTGAACTTCCCCTGACCTTCCCCAATGTCTAGCTTGCCTTGAATGTGCTTGAACAAGCCTGTAGAACTCAACCTACATAAGCTGAAATCAAAAAGGGTAAACCTTGCAAATGGAGTTACAGTCAGTGTTTAAGGGTTGGGATAGCTTGGATAGGTTATATGGAAGGTGTTTGAACAAATTTGAGGCAAAATGCACGAGCAACTTGTGAGATAGAACTCAAGATGCAGAAGCTTCCCTGTTTTGCCAATGGAAGGTGATTTTGTGCTATGGGAGGTTTTAGGGATCCAAGGCTCGTGTTTTAGGTTCAATACAATGTGTGAAACTTGTCTCAATGGCTTGCAAAAGTTAGTTCTTTCTGATGTTTTTTTGTTGTGTGAATTTTGACATGTTTCTTGTATATGAAGCAAAAAGTAAAACCATGATGCAAGACCAACCTGTACAGGCTATCTACCAGCCTGCACCTTATGCTCTTGGCCCCTCCCATTTGTGGATTTGATTTGCTGCACCAGATATGGTTCAATTCTCAAGGGATGTGGTTTGACATAAAGCATTTTTTGACAAAAATGGCAAAGTTGCCTTTTTCTATTTAAGGATTAATCTTGTGTGCAATCCTCTAATGACCAAAACAAAGCCTTAGACCAATGGATTTGCATTTAATTATTGAGTATGGAAGGGTTTTGAGACCTGTAATCTAGTGTAAGCAAGGCTGATTAGAGTTTGTAACTTGTATCACTAAGAAAATGCCATGGATAAAAAGTGAGTTTTTTCCAACTTCAAACCTTTGATTCTACCTAACCACAAATGATTTTGGGGAGTTCCTTGACTTTTTAGAAAGCTTGTAACATGCTCTACATTCCATCTTTGAAATTCATTTTGATATTCCAAGTGGAACTAGGTGAAAATTTGCCAAGAAGATAGGTCAAAATCCTGCCTAAACTAGGGCAAAATTTCACTAAGTTAAAAGTTTCATGGACCCTTGTTCCAAAAATCATAACTTGAGATCCAAGCTTCTTTTTGGAAAACTTTGTGAATAAAAGTTGTATACTTTGTGGAGGAATACAACTTTCATTTTGGAATTTTTGTTTGAATCCAATTGCATCATGGTGAAAATGTTGGGCAAAGTTGGGAAAAAATAAGAAAATTTCATAACTTAGAAAAATTCTAAGTTATGAAAATTTTCAATTTTAAACCCTAATTTGCAAAATTAGGTTTCTTGATGAAAAAGTTTCATTTTTTGACACATCTTGATGAAAAATGACCCTCGGCACTTGATTTTGACCAAAAAGTCAAAGTTTGACTCTTCAGTGTACAGTCAAATTTTGATCAGTTGACTGGAAAATTCATCTGTCAATCCAATGCATTTGAGCTCTTTTGAACCTTGTGAATAGGTTAAGATGATGCCATTGAGTCCTTGAATCCATGCTTGAACCCAATTTGCCATTGGCTAGGTTAAAAATCAGAAATTGCCCTTGTACAGTCAAAACCCTAAAAATGACCATTTTGCCCTTTTGATGATCTAATCAAATTTCTTGAGGAGTTGTGGTCCAAACATGATCAAATGGTTCATATGAGTCTATAATGTTGATGTGGATAAAAAAATTGTGAGGTTTGACTGTAAATTGGCCACAGTTAACTTTTTCCCCAATACAGTTGATTTTTAGGTCAACTGTCCAATTGATTGGGCAAAAATTTGATTCAAGGATTGAAACTTGGTAGAGGCAATCTTATAAGTCCAACATGAAGTATGAAAGTCACTTTGAGAATTGAAAGTCCAAAAATCCCTGTGCAAACTCAAACCCTAATTTAGGTCATCAGTGCAAGGAGATGTCTTGAGGAGAGCAAAACCCTAATCCTGTCTGGAGTTCAAAGAGTCTTGTGAGGGGAAATCTTGATAAAATGAGAGGGAAAATTTTGGGGTACAACAGTGCAGTCCGAATTTGGTAGATACTCGATACTACACTCATTGAGGGTTGGTTCCTTGGAATATTTCGGTCTCCAGTAAAGAGGCTGAATTGAAACAATGAACATGGAAACAATCCAGTGATGTTGAGCTCCTTAGAACCCGGTTACTATTTCTAGGACAGGTTGAGCCAACTAAACTTCAAGAGGGTACTTACCTATGAAACCCCATGCAAGCCTAAACTAGGAACTTGTGTGATTTGCTTGTACATATATACTTGAGCATAACATCATGGACATCATGAAGCATCATATGCATCCACTAACACTTTCAAGGATTTGGAAATTCATCTTTGTTCTTGTTTTGTAGGTTATGGATTCACTTCGCAGGAAAACCATCCAAATCAACCTTGTAAGAATTCCTCCACAACTCAAGGAGCTAGCTTCAAGGATTCATGAGAATTCTCCATTCACCAAGAGACATGGCCGTCTACTCAACTTAGTCACTTCCAACACAGAGGAAGACATGATGACAGTTCTTTTCTAGTTCTTTGACCCTTTGCATCACAGCTTCACATTTCCTGACTACCAACTTATGCCCACTTTGGAGGAATTTTCTCAACTCTTGAGGATTCCTATTCTCAATTAACTACCCTTCAACGGTACAGAAAGAGATCCAAAGCCAGAAGAGATTGCTCAAGCCCTACACTTGCACTCATCTGATGTCACAACACATTGGGAAACTAGAAGTGGTGTCAAAGGCTTCTTGGCAAAGTTCTTGTTTGAGAAGGCCCAAAGCTGCTGGAATTCCTTGGACTTACAAGCTTTTGAGGAGATTGTATCTCTTTTCATCTATGGGATGGTCTTGTTCCCTAACCCTGACCAACTCATAGTTGTGAGTGCTGTCAAAATCTTCATGACTCGCAACCCGGTGCCTACATTGCTTGGGGATATCCTCCAATCTTTTCACACTCGTACAATAAGGAAAATAGGTGTTCTCATGTGTTGCACTCCTCTCCTGGCAAGATGGTTTATTTCTCATCTTCCCCAATCAGTCTTGAAGAATGAGCAAGGTTTGAGGTGGTCGCAAAGATTGATGACTCTTACACATTCAGACATTCGTTGGTGTTCTCGATCCAGAGAGAATGTTATCATCATTGACCGTTATGGGGAATTCCCTAATGTCCCTCTATTTGGCATTAGGCGAGGCATCACCTACAACCCTTGCTTGGCTCTAAGACAGTTTGGTTATGCCCGAAGGTATGGCCCACATGATATGCTGATTCGAGGATTGGTCTTCGACTTCGACAACGACAACCAAGGACTTCATCAAAGATTCATCTGAGCTTGGAAGATGCCTAAAAAGGTAGACAGTAAGACCTTGGGACACAAGAGTTCCATCCCTCTTGAGCCTTACCTCAAGTAGGTACGAACCCGTGCCCAAAGTCTTATGATGCCTTACCCCTCCATTCTCCCAGTGATTATAGAGCCTGTTAAGGAAGGAGTGGTTCCATACACCCTCCTACATCCTGACATGCCAACATCACTCAAAGATCTACAAAGGAGTTGGATACAGCTCAAGGGAGAACGTGATACTTTTGAAGCCCAATTCTATGCAAGCGAGAAGAAGGTTTTAGAACTCACTCGGTTACTTCACGAAGAGCAGACTCTCAACACCTACATTGCGCCAAAGAGGATGCACAACGTCTTTTTATCTTAGAATTTTGTACTATTTTTCCCTAGGGGCATTGATGTAAACAAATTATGTTTTATTAATATAACGTTTGTTCCTTTTTGTTTGACACAAATTTGAATTTTTTTAAATCCTTGAAAGCATTACATGAATACATATCATTCATCATATGCATAAACAGGTCTTTGCAAGAAGTTTCCTTATCGCTCTATTGTTTATTTCAGCAACATGGATCTTGAACAAACGGTTAAAGACTTGCAAGCTCAGAATTCACAATTTCAACAGCTACTCTTTACCTTGGCCAAGGGGCAGGAGGAGCTCAAGACTCTGCTAGAGAAAGAAAAAGAGAAAAAGAATAAGAAGCGAGTCAGTGTGGCTACCATGGGCAGAAGGTTTGAAGGACAAGCCAGAAGGGCCTTGGAACTTCCATCAACCTCTGAGGAAGGGGAAAGAAAAGGTAAAGAGACTGCAGTGCCTTCAGATTCTGAGGCTCGAGAAGAGGAAGAAGAGGACTACTCCAAACAACAGTACCCTCCGGCCGATGACAAATACAAAAATTTGGAAGAGCGTCTAGCTGCTATGGAGATATAGAGAGTACATGGGCTAGACTTTGAGGAGTTGGGGCTGGTATCTGGAATTGTAATCCCACCTAAGTTTAAAGTACCTATATTTGCCAAGTATGATGGGGTGACTTGTCCCAAGATGTACCTACGATCTTATGTCAGGAAAATTCATCCGCATTCTGCTGACAAAGACTTGTGGGTTTACTTTTTCTAGGACAGTTTGTCAGGAACACAACTTGATTGGTTCTACCAGTTGAAGAGGTCTGATGTGCACAATTAGGAATACTTGGCAGCCTCCTTCTATAAATAGTATCAATACAACACCGACTTGGCACCAACCCGTACTCAACTCCAGAGTATGGCCATGGTGTCCAACGAGGGATTCAAAGACTACACCCAAAAGTAGAGGGATTTAGCCGGAAGGGTGCAACCACCCCTATATGAGAGGGAGCTAGTAGACATGTTCTTGGGTACCGTGTCAGGTCCTTTCTTCAATCACCTGATTGGAAGTTCGTCTGCTGGGTTCACTGAATTGATTCTAACCGGAGAAAGAGTGGAGGCCGGTATAAAAAGCGGGAAAATTCAAAAAAGATGCATCTACTTCTTCTGCCATCAGAAAACCTTTCACGGGAAAGAAGGAAGTATCAACTGTCTACTCTTAGAGGGGTCAAGGAAGAGTTGAGCGCCGGCCAGTGGTGGGGGTCGTTATCAAAAGTCTGCATCAGACCAGCCAAGAAATTACCAACTGAGAAATAACCAGCAGAGGGTGGAAAGGCCTGTACGGCAATTCACCAAGATAAACATGACTCCTGCTCAAGTCCTACCACATCTTCTGAAGTTGAATTGGCCATGCTGAAAGAGGCCCCTAAAAATCCTAACACTGCTTCTCCACATTACCATCCCAACGCCAAATGCGCGTACCATTCGGAAAGTCAAAGGCACGACACCAACAATTGTTGGGCCCTGAAGAACAAGATTCAAGATCTGATTGACGCAAAGGAAGTTGAATTTGAAGCTCCTGAGAAACCGAATGTTATCTTCGCTCCAATGCCTAGGCATGGACACAGTGCCAATGATGTGGAAGAAGATCTGTTTGTTTCTACTGTGGATGAGCTGTTAACTCCTCTCCTAACCATCAAGTTGAATTTGTTGAAAGCTGGGGTGTTCCCAGGATGTGACCAAGATTGCCATACTTGCCTGTCCTCATTAACCCACTGTCCATTGTTGAAGATAGGCATCCAACGCCTAATTGATAACCAAGAAATCCTATTTGAGAAGACTCATGTTTTATCAACTCCTGTTAATGATGTTTCAATAATAACCATATCCGCCAATCCTTCCAAGGTCCCTAAAAGACCTGTTAGGATTACATCCGCTCCGAAGGATGCACCTTTGAAGATAACCATGCCCGGGCCAGTCCCGTACAAATTCGACAAATCAGTACCATGGAACTATGGTGGAGAAATCTACTACCATGGTGTCAAACAGATTGAACAGACTGCCGAGGAAGAGAGTTCTGAAGAAGACAATTCCGACATCAGTAACATTGCCGAAACAAGCAAAATTACCCATAGTGGAAGAATCTTTTCTCTAGAGATTGCCCCTCCAAAGGCAATTTTTGGACCCTCAGCTGCTCCTAAGGTTATCTTTACACCGGTAAACATATCTGCAAGTACACCAATCATAGAAGAAGTCACAACCCCCGTGGTTATCCCCTCTGCTGCTACTAATGTTCGAGGGAAAGGGATCCAAGAAGAGCCCGTCAGGATGAGGGCTCAGCCGTTGATCATCCCTGAAACCTCTCAAAAAGAAATGGAGGAAATTTTGAAAATAATCAAGAAAAGCGATTATGATGTGGTGGAACAGCTGGGGTAAAACCCCTCAAAGATCTCCATGTTGGCCCTATTGCTTTGTTCGGAAGCTCATGCTAAGGCTCTGATAAGATTTTTGAAGACGGCCCACGTGCCACAAGAAACCTCCGCTGATCAGTTCCAGGAATGTGTGGCTAGTTTAACAGCTGACAATGGTCTAGGATTCTCCGATGCAGATATAACTTCGAAAGGGAGAAAACATAATGATGCTTTGCATGTCTCGGTGGAATGCAGAGGGACAACCCTAGCACACGTACTGGTAGACACTAGTTCGTCTTTGAACGTCTTGCAGAAGAAAGCCTTGGATAGACTAGATTGTGAAGGCTTAACCCTGAAACCCAGCAATATAATTGTCAGAGGCTTTGATGGTTCTAAAAGGATGGTCCACGGGGAGGTGGATATCCCGATTAAGGTGGGAACTGAAACCTTCAACTCCACATTCTATGTGATGGACATCCGTCCTTCTTATTCTTTCCTGTTGGGAAGACCTTGGATCCACCATGCTGGAGCTGTCACTTCTACTCTGCATCAAATGCTCAAGTACCCTGTCTAGGGGAAAATCATAACTATTCATGGCGAAGAGGAATACATGATCAATCATCTGAATTCTTTCTGTTATGTAGAATTGGATGGTGAATTCATCGAAACTCCTTTCCAGCATTTTGAAGAGGTAGCTCAGGAGATAGCGGCGACTAAGAAAGTGTCCTATGTACCCACGATTACCAGACCTCCGCCTCGGATGTCATCTCTCAAGGATGCAAAAGCAGTGGTGGAAGAAGGCGGATCCACCATCTGGGGACAGCTACCAGACATTTCCTATAAATCAGACAAGTTTGGCTTGGGGTTCACCTCAACTGTTCAGAAGGCCGTACGTCACGCCCGTGCCGGAGGGCCACCTGTGAAGATCAGTCACCAAGGGGTTAATGCACTAGAGGACAGTGAAGAAGAGGGCAGCTTAGAAGACTGGATATTTCCTACTGTCGGTGAAGGACTGTGCAACTGGGAAGCCAAAGACTTTGTTTCGATTACTTTCATACTGCAGTAATTTATATTCTACATTTCTGTTGGACTGTAATAATTCACAAACAATTCGTACTTTTTCAACCTTGTGTCTTAACCGAGGCACAATGGTCCATTTGTAAGGGTTCTTATTTCATTTTCATATTTCATTTCAATGAATCATGGATGCTTTTTCATATATAAACCTTTTGTGCTCATTGTCTTTCTTTTACATTTTGTTGTTTTAAGATGGTTATACCCTTACACACACCCACACTCACAAATGCAAGTACCCTTCCACTCCGGATCCCATGGGTAACGATACTGCTATAGCCTTCAGTGACTCTGAAGATCTGATCTACCAAGCCGAATACGAAGGTGAGGAAGATTGCGAGGTGCCAGGGGAATTGGCTAGACTTCTACAACAAGATGAAAGGGCTATTCTGCCTCATGAGGAGTTATTGGATACAATCAACTTGGGTACCGAGGAAGACATAAAGGAAATCAGAGTGGGTGCCAATCTAGAGCCGAGTGTCAAGGAGGGCCTAATTTAGTTGTTGCATGATTATGTTGAGATTTTTGCCTGGTCATACAAAGACATGCCGGGACTCGATACAGACATTGTGGTACACCGTCTACCCACTAGAGAAGATTGTCCACCAGTGAAGCAAAAAGTCCGCTGCATGAGACCTAACATGTCAGAGAAGATCAAAGCAGAAGTTATGAATCAGTTCAATGCTGGATTTCTGGTTGTTACTTCCTATCCACAATGGGTTGCTAACATAGTTCCCGTGCCTAAAAAGGACGGCAAGGTGAGAATGTGCATGGATTACAGAGATTTAAACAGGGTCAGCCCTAAAGATGATTTTCCACTTCCGCACATCGACATCCTGGTTGACAATACAACTCAACACAAGGTATTTTCTTTCATGGACGAATTCTCAGGCTATAACCAGATCAAAATGGCACCTGAAGACATGGATAAAACTACTTTCGTCACACAGTGGGGTACGTTCTGCTACAAAGTGATGCCATTCGGACTGAAGAATGTCTGGCAACCTGTCAACGCGCCATGGTAGCTTTGTTTCATGACATGATACATCATGAGATAGAAGTCTACGTAGATGACATGATAGCCCGATCAAAAACTGAAGAAGAACACCTTGATCACTTGCAAAAGCTGTTTGTCAGGTTGAAGGAGTACAAACTAAGATTGAATCCAACCAAGTGCACATTCGGAGTCTGGTCCGGTAAACTCTTGGGTTTCATTGTCAGCAACAAAGGCATCGAGGTTGATCCTGCCAAAGTCAAAGCTATACAAGAAATGCCTGCTCCTCGTACTGAGAAGGAAGTTAGAGGTTTCTTGGGACGCCTAAACTACATTGCTAGGTTCATTTCTCACTTAACATCTACCTGTGAGCCAATCTTCAAGCTGTTGAAGAAAGATCAAGTTGTCAGATGGAATGACGAATGACAGATTGCCTTTGACAGAATCAAAGAGTATTTGCTAGAACCTCCTGTCTTGATGCCACCCGTCGAAGGAAGACCACTAATCATGTATCTGTCCGTCTTAGAGACATCAATGGGGTGCGTACTGGGGCAGCATGACGAGTTTGGCTGAAAAGAGCACACCATTTATTACCTTAGCAAAAAGTTTACCGACTGTGAAACCCGATATTCACTGCTCGAGAAAACCTGCTTTATCTGGAAGGATAGCCAAATGGCAGATGATCCTAACGGAATATGACATATAGTACACTACCTAAAAAGCTATAAAGGGTAGTGTGCTAGCTGATCATCTGGCCCATCAAGCTGTAGAAAATTATCAATCAATGAAGTTTGACTTCCCCGACGAAGACATCATGACATTGGACAATGTTGGAGCTTTCAGACCATATGACGAACCTGAACAAGGATCCCGATGGACCCTGTACTTTGATGGTGCCTCCAATGCACTTGGAAACGGTATCGGTGATATGCTTATATCTCCGGAAGGATGCCATACTCCTTTCACCGCCAGACTTTGCTTCAACTGTACGAACAACATGGCAGAGTATGAAGCGTGCATTTTTGGACTCAAGGCTGCCATAAACTTGGGAATCAAATCTTTAGTTGTGTTTGGGGATTCAGCTTTGGTCATCATTCAGATCAAAGGAGAATGGGATACTAAGCATCCAAACCTCATCCCTTACAAAGAACATGTTCTGACGTTGCTACCACATTTCGAGCAGATTACCTTTGAGCACTTCCCGCGAGAAGAAAATCAGCTAGCAGATGCTCTAGCTATAATGTCATTTATGTTTAAACTTAATTGGGATAACGAGGCTCCCCATATCACCATTGAACAGATGGACGAACCAGCGTACTGTCACGAGATTAATACCGAAGAAGTAGTGGACCAGCCTTGGTTTCATGAAGTCAAAAGGTATCTCGAGGCTCAAGAATATCCTGAAGGAGCTTCAGTCAATGACAAAAAGTTCTTAAGAAGATTCTCATCTAAGTTCTTCCTGAGTAATGGCATCCTGTACAAGCGCAATCATGATTCTATTCTGCTCAGTTGTGTGGATAAGATTGAAGTTGAAAAGATCATGGATGAATTTCCTGAAGGTACCTTTGGCACTCACTCTAGCGGGCATACGATGGCGAAGAAAATTCTACGGGCAGGCTATTACTGGTCTACCATGGAAGCAGACTGCTATCAACACTCCCGGACTTGTCATAAATGTCAAATATATGCAGACAAGGTGCACGTGCCCCCGGTTCCTCTAAATGTCTTAACATCTCCTTGGCCCTTTGCTATGTGGGGAATCGATATGATTGGGGAGATCAAGCATACAGCTTCCAATGGACACCGCTTCATTCAGGTGGCCATTGATTACTTCACAAAGTGGGTCGAAGAAGCTTCCTTCGCATCCGTTACTAAGAATGTTATTGCCCGCTTCATCAAGCAGAACCTTATCTGTCGGTACGGTATCCTCGAAAGGATCATCACTGATAACGGTACAAACCTTAACAATACTATGATCACCTCCTTGTGCGAACAGTTCAAAATTCAACATCACAATTCATCTCCCTATCGGCCAAAGATGAATGGTGTTGTCGAAGCTACAAACAAAAACATCAAAAAGATCATACAAAAAATGACAGTCACCTACAAGGACTGGCATGAGATGCTACCATTTTCTCTCCACGGGTACCGTACCACGACTCGCACTTCAACTGGGGCAACACCCTATTCTTTAGTTTATGGCATGGATGCTGTTCTACCTATTGAGGTTCAGACCCCCTCTTTAAGAATCATGAAGGATGCAGGTTTGAGTGAAGACGATTGGATTCAAACCCTACTTGATCAATTGAACTTAATTGACGAGAAGAGACTTACTGTTGTTTGCCATGGTCAGACGTATCAAAAGCGGATGATCAAGGCTTTCAACAAGAAAGTCTGACGCCAAGTGTATCAAGTTGGAGATCTTGTGATCAAGCGCATCATCTTGCCACAAAGTGATCCCAGGGGCAAATGGACTCCTACCTATGAAGGACCATTTGTAATCAAGAACATCTTTTCTGGTGGAGGAATGATCTTAACCACCATGGATGGCGACGATCTGCCGCACCCTACGAACGCAGACATAGTTAAAAGATACTGCGCATAAGAGACCCGCTAGGTTGACACACCTAGGCAAAACAAGGGCATCCCGGCGAACCAAAAGGTCCGGGCAAAAATTATAGATAAAACAAAAAGAATTTGTACACCCGGCAAGTTGAAAACCTGAAAGGGCGACTTGGGTAAAAAAGGGTTTCCCGGTGGACTGAAAACCCGAAAGGGCGGTCCAGGCAAAAATTAGGGAATTAAAGCGTATGACTATGTCTCGTCGGATCACTTTAAGGACAATCTCTTCACAGACAAACTCGGAGCTTCTGATCAATTCAATCATCTTCGGACAAAGCAACAAACAGACAAGATATTCGGAGATACGGAGGCTATAGCTGAATGGGAACCCCATGGGATTATTACACATAGCTATCTTTATTTGTAAATTTTTTTCTTATTTATGACACCATCCCCTTACTAGGATGTATGTCTCCTTTGTACAAAATACTTTTTCAAAGTAAATACAAAGATATCTCTTTCAGAGTACAGAAAACTATTTTCCTTTTTCTTTACACTTGTGTTTTTATTTGCAAACAAATGTCCAATGATTCATTAATGAACATATGCATTTGAACATAATTACTGTTTATAAATAAACAGGATGAAAAAGAGCATTTACTGACAGGTGGAAATATTAGGAAAAGTCTTTAGGCTATTCCATGAGCAATCCCTACAGCACATCATCTAGATCCCCAGCGGAGCCAAAACTTTGAACTATAGATCCCCAACGAAGCTGAGGCTACCAACTACCAATCCTCAGCAGAACCGAAACTTCAAACTATCAACCCACAACGAAAATCGTCCAGTTTCTCCAGGTTCCCCAACAAGTTGTCTTGAAGCCTGAAAATCAACCAGATAACGGTTAACTTTTGTTTCTCCCCAACCTAGGGTAACTCCCCAGTGGAGTGGAAGACGACTGAAACTCCTAAACTTTTTCCAAACAGGAATAAGCTTTTCCCCACAGAGTTTTTATTGCTCCTCAACAGAACAAAGACTCCCGTCATTAATCCCCAGTAGAAGTCATTAAAATTCTCTAGATTCCCCAGGTAGATTCCTCAAGAAGTATACGGAATTACTCTCACAACGGAATCCTCAGCAGGATTTATTTTCCTCAGCAATATAGCAAATCAGCGTACATGCACATACGTTACATCCATATATCATAAACATTGATAAAGTACATATATTGCATCATGCATTTCATGCATCATAACTTTGTGCTTCAGCTAACATTTTACCCTTTACAGGATAAGATTAACAGCTACCGTTTAACAATATGCAATCATGATACAATACATATACACTCCAGATATGGATGTCATCCTGTTACTCATTCAGATTCAGATTTCAGATACAGTACAGATACACTCTAGACACGGAAGTCATTTTGTTACTCATTTAGACTTAATTTCAAGATACAGTTCAGATACGCTCCAGATAAGGATGCCATCCTGATACTTATTCAAATTTCGAGTACCGATATAGTACAAATACACTCTAGACACGGAAGTCATTTTGTTACTCATTCAGACTTAATTTCAAGATACAGTTCAGATACGCTCCAGACAAGGATGCCATCCTGATACTTATTCAAATTCCGAGTACCGATACAGTACAGATACACTCCAGACACAGAAGTCATTCTGTTACTCATTCAGACTTAATTTCAAGATACATTTCAGTTACGCTCCAGACAAGGATGCCATCCTGATACTTATTCAAATTCCGAGTACCGATACAGTACATATACACTCCAGACACGGAAGTCATTTTGTTACTCATTCAGACTTAATTTCAAGATACAGTACATATATGCTCCAGACACGGTTGCCATTCTGTCACTCATTCAGTATTTCAATTTCAAGATACAGTCCAGATGCTCCAGACACGGAAGCCATTATGTCGCTTATTCAGGTTCATCCTTCAGATACAGTTCAGATACGCTCCAAACACGGTTTCCATTCTGTTACTTATTCAGATTCAAGAACAGATACAATTCAGATACGTTCCAAATACAGACAATATTCTGATGCTTATTCTTTTGATTTACAACAAACATTCTTGGATGGCATCTACAAGCCAATCTCCAACAAGATTCTAACACCTCTCCAAATGGCATCTTTAAGCATATTCCCTCAACTACACCTTTGTCGAGTGCAAATTTATGGGCACTCTAGTGTCCAATCATCTTTTACCTTCGAGTCACGAACGACAAAACTCGCCAATCTAACTCTTCAGGTTCAAGAAGATTGAACAGGGGCCGCTGTTGTACCCCAAAATTTTCCCTCCCATTTTTCATAAAAGATACAACACTAGGGTTTCTCAGATATTCAAGTTGGCTCAGAAATCGATCAGACAGATTCTCTTCTACGGCAGTAAACCAGCAATTAGGGTTTCTTGCAATTCTCAAAAGAAATGAATTATCAAAGGTCCAATTGGCTTTCATAGGTCTTCATGCTTCCTCAAGTTTACTAAAAAAAAGACAATGTTTGTTCTCAAGGCATGGTTGTTTGGGACAAGAGATGGAATTTAAGACTGTCATGTAGGACACTCATGATTGTTTGATCCAGATTAACCAGATGATTTGCGTCTTTTAAAACATTTGCTTGGTCAGGAAATGGAATATACAGTGCGTGTTTGTTTGAAATGCAGTTACAGAATTATTGGGATTACTTGGAATTTAAGTTACCAGACTGGAACATTTTACTTCAAATATCTTGATTGGGCATTTCAAAAATCAATTAGGATGTGAAGAGAAAATTACAAGTTATTGTTGATCAAGGATTTCAAGTAACAACAGAATATCTCATAAGATTTTTTCCAATTTCAAAACATTGTTACAAAACAATTTTTTCTTTTTAATACTTTAGGTTTTACAACTTATCGTATTTGAAAGTGAATTGATACAATTATTGATTACAATACAAGAATGATTGTTCTAAAATACAAAGGAAATTCAAATGTTTGATTGGCCTAGGAGAATTAATCTATGCCTAAGTTTGTCTGAAGATTGAAGTCGTATCCAATTCTTTTGCTTATCTCCAAGACTTCCATGCTTGCCATAAAGTTCTTTCCTTCCTTGCTTTGTCATCTCCATTTTGCTCACATGAAAATAAAAGAAAGAAAATGTGATTAACACAAAATCATTCGGGCATAAACAGAGATTTTAAATGCTATTCATCATTAAAGTTTGCAAAGTGGAATCAGAAGGCCATTTTAATTCATCACAATCTATTTCCTCTATTTACAAATCACAAGAAGATTATTCTTCTTGGTTCACAAAAAGAAAAAGGAAAAGAAATGCTACAAGTTGTCCAAACAGAAATGCTACAAGCTGTCCAAACAAAGGCAATCAAACTGTCCAAACAAAGGCAAGCAAACTGTCCAAACAGAATGATCACAAACTGTCCAAACAAAAGGCGCAAACTGAGCCAAACAAAATTTCCCAAACAGCAGCCTCAAAAGCCAAACAAATAGCTTTGTCAAAACAACAAACAGCAAAAACGAGGCAGAAATATAGCAAACAACAAACAACATCAACAAAAGGCAGAAGTATGGCAACATAAGATGCTAAGTCAAACAAAGAAACTTGTTCAAGAGGCATAAATTTTTAGAACAAAGTTTGAATCTACTACCCTAAGTTAAAGTTTTGATGATAACAAAATGCAAAGATATATAAATTGTATGATTCATGTAAGACATATATGCTACCTAAAAATTACATTCTGTTTTACAGAAACTCTGATGGGTATCAGCAAGAGAACATCATCATCAGCATCAGAAGATGAAATATCAACATCAGCATCAGAGGATGTTATATCAAATACCATAATCAGAAGATCAAAGCATGTGCTTACGCTGAAGCTTGATGAACAGATCTGCGCGTAACAATCTGAACTCTGATCAAGACAACAACAATTCATCAGCACCTAGCAGCGTTAGAATAAGCCAAAGCCAGAACACACTTAAGTGGCAACGGTACTGTGCATTCAAGATACTTTATTATCAGCGGCATTATTCCAGACAAAGATCTTCTCAATTTGGAAAGAATGTAATTGGCATTGAAACGGAATAGCTGGCTCCAACGTATCATTTCCAATGCTATATAAACAAGTCAGTAAAGATTGAATTGGCTAATGCTCTACAACTCTCTACATGCCTAAAGCTATTCATCATCATCCTCATTCACAGTTTGCTAAAGCTCTCAAACTACTTACTCTATTGTTTTAGCATTCTAGTTCTCATAAGCTTAAATTGTGTAGTATCACAGTTGTGATAAACGGTTTTTGTAGAAAACATTCAACACACTTAGATTTCATTTCTCTGTAAGAAAGTATTTCCTTGAGAAACCGGTTTGTGGTTTTGACTCAAGAAGGCTTTAGCAGTTGTTAAAGCAGTTGTAATATTCAGTTGAATATAGTGGATTAAGACCTCGTTGGAGAGAGGCGAAATCACCTTGACGGGTGGACTGGAGTAGTTTGAGATCAAACGAACTAGGATAAAAATAACGTGTTCACTGCATTTGATTTCAAGTTTTACAATTCAACCCCCCTTCTTGTGTTTTTCACTTCTTCAATGGGCATCAGAGCGCCTGGTTCTGAGCTAAAACACTTAACTGTGTCAGTACAAGATCCAGCGTCAGAAAAACACAATGGCAGGAACATATCAACACACCAGCAATGACAACAATGAAGACAGAGACAGATTCAGCGGAAAACCTCCAGTCTTTGATGGAGAGAATTTTGATTACTGGAAAGACAGAATTGAAAGCTTCTTTCAGGCACATGATGCTGATCTATGGGACATGGTGACAGATGGATACACGCACCCAGTGAATGCAAGCGGTCAAAAGATTGACAGGAAAGCAATGTCTGATCAACAAAAGCGTGACTTCAAAAATAACCACAAGGCCAGAACCATTCTTCTCAGCGCCATCTCGTATGCTGAATATGAAAAGATATCTAACAGAGACACAGCAAAGAACATGTTTGACTCACTCAGAATGACGCATGAAGGCAACATTCAGGTCAAAGAAACTAAAGCTCTTGCGCTCATTCAGAAGTATGAGGCATTCAAAATGGAAGAAAGTGAATCCATTGAAACAATGTTCTCAAGATTCCAAATTCTGGTGGCTGGTCTCAAGGTTCTGGACAAAGGATACTCTACTGCTGATCATGTCAAGAAGATCATCAGAAGCTTGCCAAAACAGTGGAGGCCAATGGTTACAGCGCTGAAGCTAGCTAAAGATCTCAACAAAATTTCTCTGGAGGAACTTATCAGCTCCCTCAGAAGTCACGAGATAGAGCTAGAAGCTGATGAACCTCAGAAGCAAGGTAAGCCTTTAGCATTAAAATCTAACAGAAAATCTGACTCTAAAGTTTTGCAGGCAGTTGAAGAAACATCTGATGGATCCTCATCAGAAGAAGACGAACTTTCCCTCCTCTCCAGAAGAGTGAACCAACTATGGAAGCAGAGGCAGAGGAAGTTCAGGAATCCCAGAAGATCTGATCAGAATAAGTCCTCTTCCAGATACAGAAGGTCAGAATCTTCCTCTGGATACAGAAGATCTGAAGGCTCCTCAGGAAGCAGAAAGCCAAACACCAAGGACATCATCTGCTATGAATGCAATGAGCAAGGACACTACAAGAGTGACTGTCCAAAGCTTCAGAGGGAAAAGCCCAAAAAGAAGTTTGGAAGAGAAAAGAAGAAAAGTCTCATGGCTACATGGGATGACTCTGACTCGTCTGAAGCTGACTCAGAATCATATGATGAGAGAGCAAACATAGCTCTCATGGCCAACATTTCAGAAGACAGTGAAGCTTCTGAATCAGACTCAGAATCAGACACCGAAGAGGTATTTCCTGACTTTGCAATTAATTTTACTAAGGCTGAACTTGCTGAAAGCCTTAACGAAATTCTGGAAAGGTACCAGCAAATCAGAGTTAAATTCAGAAACCTGAAAAGGAATATTGATTCTGACTCTAACAAAGCTGAGAGTCTCAAATTGGAAAATTCTGAGTTGAAAAATAAAATTTCAAAATTAGAAAATGTTTTACAAAACTCTCAGAAGGAAAAAATTTCTGAAACTCCCAGCAGCGCTGAGGAGATCATCAAGGAGTATGATCATAGCTTTCAGAAGTTCCTTGCTAAAAGCATAGATAGAAGCAAAATGGCTTCAATGATCTATGGAGTTAGCAGAAACGGCAGAAAGGGAATAGGATACCAAGGTAAGGTACCTACACCAAAGAATGCCATGGATTTAACTATTAAACACACTCCTCTGAACTCACATTTTGTGTATGGTCACACACATGATATCAAATATACTAGTAGTAAGTATTCTGTGAAACCAAAATTCAACCAGAGTTTTGGTAAATCTAACAAATCAGGACCCAAGAAAATATGGGTACCTAAGGATAAAATAATACATGTTGCAGATATCTTTAGCAGCAAATCAGAAACACCAGTCATGGTACCTGGACTCTGGCTGCTCGCGACACATGACGGGAAGAAGGCATATGTTCCAAAGCCTGGAACTTAAGCCTGGAGGCCACGTTGGCTTTGGAGGCAATCAGAGGGGAAAGATCATTAGCTCTGAAACTGTAGGTAATGGAAATCTTCCCTCTATAAACAATGTTCTTCTAGTAGATGGATTAATGCATAATCTGTTATCCATAAGTCAATTAAGTGATAACGGTTATGATATAATCTTTAATCAAAAATCATGTAAAGCTGTTAGTCAGAAAGATGGGACTATCCTATTTAATGGAAAGAGGAAACAAAACATTTATAAAATCAAACTTTCTGAACTGAAAAGTCAGAATGTAAAGTGTCTTCTGTCTGTTAACAAAGAGCAATGGATTTGGCACAGAAGATTGGGGCATGTTAGTATGAGAAGAATATCTCAGATTAACAAACTCAATCTGGTCAAAGGACTTCCTAATCTGAAGTTCAATTCAGATGCTCTGTGTGAAGCATGTCAGAAAGGCAAGTTTGCAAAACCTTCTTTCAAATCAAAAAATGTTGTTTCTACCTCTAAGCCATTAGAACTTCTGCACATTGACTTATTTGGACCAGTTAAAACTACTTCAGTTAGTGGCAAGAAGTATGGGTTAGTAATCGTAGATGACTATAGCAGATGGACATGGGTAAAGTTCTTAAGACACAAGGACGAGTCACACTCTGTGTTTGTCACCTTTTGTAACCAAGTTCAGAATGAAAAGGATCTTAGAATCGTTAAAGTCAGAAGTGATCATGGTGGAGAGTTTGAAAACAAAGATTTTGAGTCATTCTTTAATGACAGAGGCATTCTGCATGATTTCTCTTGTCCTAGAACTCCCCAACAAAATGGAGTTGTAGAATGAAAGAACAGAACATTGCAAGAAATGGCCAGAACCATGATCAATGAGACAAACGTTGCTAAGATCTTCTGGGCAGAGGCAATAAACACAGCGTGCTACATTCAGAATAGAATCTCCATAAGACCTATTCTGGAAAAGACTCCATATGAATTGTGGAAGAACAAAAAGCCCAACATTTCATATTTTCATCCATTTGGATGTACTTGTTTTATGTTAAATACAAAAAATTATTTGAACAAGTTTGACTCTAAAGCACAGAAGTGTATTATGTTAGGATACTCTGAACGCTAAAGAGGGTACAAAGTATACAATACAGAAACATAGATTGTGGAAGAATCAATCAGTGTTTGTTTTGATGATAAGCTTGACTCTGAAAAGTCAAAGCAGAATGAAGTCTTTGCAGATATGGAAGTTGAATTCACAGGTTCTGAAGACAAGTCATCAGAAGCTCTCAACAACGACACTCCTTCAACATCAGAAAGAGGAACTGCGAGCAATCCAGTAACACCTGTTGATCAACCTTAGAAAAGACTACCCAGAAGCAGCTTGGATCACCCAGAAGAAACTATCTTAGGAAGAAAGGAAGATCCAATCAGAACAAGAGCCAGCTTCAGAAACTCTGAAGAATCCCTCATGGGACTTGTTTCTCTGATTGAACCTTCCTCAATTGATGAAGCACTTCTGGACAACGACTGGATTCTAGCAATGCAAGAAGCGCTGAATCAATTCACCAGAAATGACGTATGGGATCTTGTTCCCAGACCAAAAGGATTCAACATCATTGGAACAAAATGGGTGTTCAGAAACAAGCTGAACGAACAAGGTGAAGTTATCAGAAACAAAGCACGACTAGTAGCACAAGGTTATAGTCAACAAGAGGGGATAGACTATACAGAAACCTTTGCCCCAGTCGCCAGGTTAGAATCTATCAGACTTTTAATTTCGTTTGCTGTTAATAAAGGCATCACTCTGTATCAGATGGATGTCAAGAGTGCATTCTTAAATGGTTATATAGAAGAAGAGGTTTATGTGCACCAACCCCCTGGTTTTGAAAGTACAAAAAATCCAGAATATGTTTTCAAACTAAAGAAGTCACTATATGGTCTGAAACAAGCTCCCAGAGCTTGGTATGAAAGACTAAGTAACTTTCTGTTAGAAAAAGAATTCACCAGAGGGAAGGTGGACACTACCTTATTCTGTAAGTCAGTTAAGAATGACATCTTAGTTTGCCAAATTTACGTTGATGATATTTGTGATCGGTGGATCTGGAACTGACTGTTTAACGCTGGTTCGCGAAATGTCGCGGTAAGCAAGAGTCGCCACCGTCTTTTATTTTCTCCAAATGGAAAGGACAAAAGCACAGAAAAATTCCTTATAGAGATTGCTCTCGGTTCGGGAGGTAGGTTATAGAAAGGGAAGGTGTTAGCACCCTTTCTATCCATGGTTATCCACGGGCTCTTAGATACTTGCTCAATGTGTTTTCAAAAATGTTTGCTTGCTTTTCAATGTGAGTTTAAAAAAGTTTCTTTGAAAAATTTCAGTTCGACTCGTACGTCAGAGTGTTTGAAAAATTTGCTTTGAAAGCTTTTGAAAAGTGTCGGCGTGAAAAGTCTTTTTGAGTTTGTTTTGAGATTAGAGCAAGTATCTACGAGAACCTACCTACCCTAAGGAATTCGTCTGTGTAAATGTCCTTTAAAGTAGTGCCCTCCCACCATTGAGAGGTAGGTAGCACCACCGTTGGAGGTGTTCGGGTCAATTCGAGTTTGGAGGGACATGGTGATCACCAGAGCAATAGGAAGACACCTTAGAAGCTACCCTCATGCCAGGTTCCCGGATCATGAGGACTTACTAAGACGTCCTCTACTCGACGATCACCTTTCGAAAGGCAACAGTGAGGCGTACCCTAGGGGTGGTGTGTGCGAATTTGTGTGTCAATTTCATTGATATTTGCCTTGTCATGTTCATTGTGATCTACGCTTGATTTTATTTTAAGTCCATTCATTCTTGCATGCTTAATTTAACAGTTAAAAGTTGCGGGAAAATAAATCTAAGGCTATTACAAATGGCGCGGGTCCACATCGCCAAAATTAAACCGGACCCGATTTGACAAAAAGTAAATAAAGCAAAGTAAATAACGAAATCGAAAAGTGCGAGAAGTATAAATTGTCACAACGCTTTGGGAGAGGTACATAATTATAATAAACGACATAAAATAAAGGCGCAAAATTAAATGAATTACGAACATGGGCGTTGGACCCTTTTGCAAAAAATTAAAATTACTGAGGAATTAAAATTAAAGTTAAAAGAAAGTGTTTTTTAGTATTTTATGTTTTTTAAGATTTAAAAGAAAAAGAGTTTTTTAGAATGAAAATTGAAATGTAAACCCTAATTCTAGTGTTTTTTAGATTTATTATGAAAATATTAAATTTTTAACTAATTTAAACCTAAGTTAATTTACATGCATTTTTTAATTTATGAAAATAAATAAATAATAATATTGTGATAAAAAGGAAAAATTAAAAGGAATGAAAATGGTCAATTAACCTAATTCTACCCTTTTTTTATATTTATTATGAAAAGAATTAAAGTTAAAGCGCCTAATTTAAATTTATTAATTTATATACAATTATTTATGAAAATAATAAAATAAACATTTATTATATTTTTTGTCTTTTTGATTTTTTTATGATGTTTTTGTATTTTGTTAAAAAATAATTAATTAAATAAACAGTAATTAAAATAAAAATAACAATTAAAACAAGAATAAAAAATAGATAAAAAAATAGTGAAGGCAAACCAGGGGGGGTTCAGGCCCCAAAGTGAGGTGTTGGTCCAAGAATCCAGGCCCATTAAGCATTGAATCCATTGACTTTTGTGCAAGCACGTGGCAACGTTGACTATGGCTTAGCGTGTTCTTCAGATCCATGCCGTTGATCTGAATTTGTTGGACGCGTGGACCTTTGGATTTTGAGGCAACATGATACGCTTCAGTGCTTGTGCTGTATAGGAACTGCAATGAAAAATTAATAGTGAAATATGCAAGACCTGGGACTTGAACCCAGGTCATAGGAGTCACCAACGTCACACTTGGCCAGCTGAGCTACAACGTTTCAATTAACATATTATAGTAAATAAATAACAAAAAGAAAAACCAACGCGTAGTGGAGATAAGCGCGCGCAATTCAAACGGACCAATGGCTGATGGACACGAAATCATCTTCTTCACTTTTCCTGAAAACACAAAACAAAGGCCACGGTTTTTTATGCGTGGGTTTAGGCAGCTTTAGAAAAAATAGCGAATAGCGCTATGTAGCTCATAAATTAATCGCGACTAATGCTTCTTGTTCGTTGGAGTATGCTGATTGCAATGGTCATAGCCCTGAGTCCTAATTTCACTTGGTTTGGGAAACCCCAATTTTAAAACCTGCAAACCCTAGAATCTCAAACATGGTGGAATCGAATATAACGTGTAATAATTCAATCAAAGGCATTGGTTAGCTTAGAAACATCACACTGAACAAGAATCCATGAATAAAAATGCAAAAGAATGCGTGAATTATGATATACGATTTCAAAAATTGCTTGATACAGTTTGAGTTCAAACTACCAATTCTTGGAGCTTTGGTTGTTGTTTGTGATTGGCACACGTTCAGAGAACCACAATGAAGCTATTGAAATCAAGATTAAGGCTTGAATCGTCCTCCAACAATGAATTCAGTTTTGTGTTTTATGGAAAAAATTCAAGTTTGCAAAGTGTTCTTGGGCGCAGCTTTTGGTCTCTAAGGCTTAGGGTTGTGATTCTGATTATGTATGGAAGCTATTAGGTCAACAAAATTGCATAAAATCCATGGCCATAATGGTTTTCAATATTTGATTTCCTTAAGATCTTTTTTGAATCTTTTCATGTGCATTTTGTATCAATTATGATCAATTAGTCCAATTCTTTCCATGTTTGGGATGTGCACGAGATTTTGAAAGCAAAACATGCATAAAAAGATTTTTTAGGTCAAAGTAGATATTTTTCACATATTTAAATAATTTAAATGAATTAATATTAATATAAATTCAAGTAAATAAATAAAAATTGAGAAAATACTTCCCTTTGGGCCAAGTGGTCGTGCATAGGCTTGGAATGATGAATCATGGAAGAAAAATGGGCCCATTAGCAAATTTAGGTCATTTGAACCATTGTTGACTTTTTCAAAATTCCCAAAAATTTCCCAACTTCCACAAGGCATAACTTGCTCAATTTTTAAGCTTTTCACATGTTCTTGGACATTTTGGAAAGGTCTTTGAGTCCTCTAACCAATGCCTTTGGTCCCATGTCATTTTGATTTACCAATCTCAAGTTATGGCCTTTGACTTAAAGTCCCTTTTTGTTGACTTTTGAAAATGACCTATAATGTTGAAATTGATAACTTTTTGTGTGAGCATTTCTTGGACTTGGAATATGAAGATGAATTGTAGGAAATGTCTTTCTCTTCAAAATGAGCTTTGGATGGAATTTTTCTGATAATCCATGTGAAAGTTATGCCTTGGTCAATTTCAGTTGACTTTTTCAGCTGTCCAAATATAGTAACTTTTGCATCTTGATGATTTTCTGAGCCAAATTTTGAGAATCATGATCAAGCATTGATCAAATGATGTTTGTGGCTTCAAAATGTTATGTTGACCAAAAATTTGAACTTTTGACTGTCAAATGACCATTTTGCCCCTACAGTTGACTGTAGTGCAATTTAGGGTTTTGACTGTGCAATTTTGAGCTGAATGCCTTGAAACTTGATATGAGGATGCTTGACCATCTTTGTAGGCATGTGAGACTTGATTGGGCCTTTTAAAACTTCCTTTCTTTGATCAGCACACAAACCCTAGTTTTGACTGTATAGGAGACAGTTGCACTGCACAACCCTTGGGGAATTTTGTGACTTGACTTGGCAATTTCTTGAAGAATATGGGAGGGCAAATTTTGGGGTACAACAGTTGCCCCTGTTCAATCTTCTTAGACCTGAGGATGCAGATTGGCTGACGTGCCTTTCGTAATCCGAGGGTAGAAGATGATTGGACACTAGAGTGCCCAGAAATTTGCGCTCACATGTTAGCAGTGATGGTGGAATGGGCTTATAGATGCCATTTAGAGATTGCTGGATAGGGTGATGGGCTTATAGATGCCATCTGGACGTTGATCGTGTAGGAGATTCTTTATCTAGAACCTGCATACCTGCAAAAGAACAAATGAGTACCTGACACGTTGCAGGAACTGATTTTAGATGCTTGGTATAGATATGTCCTGACTGGTTACAGGAGTTGAGTCTGGAGCTTCAAAAGATGATGAATGAACCAGGGATGGTTACTGCCTTAGCATGAATGGTAAGAGAACCTTGGATGACTTTAACTTCAACAACGCTCGTTGAGAAAAATCTTGGTGGGAAATACCATTCTCGCAGTATCGGGAAGAGAACCATAGGCAATTATAATCTGAAAGGAATGATCACCTCACTCAACGTCGGAGAGGGAAACATATGAAAAAGGAATTACCACCTCACACACCGTCGGAGAGGGAACCATAAGAGACTATCACCTCACACTCATCGTCAGAGAGGGAAACATCTGAAAAAGGACTTACCACCTCACACACCGTCGGAGAGGGAACCATAAGCGACTATCACCTCACACTCATCGTCAGAGAGGGAAACATCTGAAAAAGGAATTACCACCTCACACACCGTCGGAGAGGGAACCATAAGCGACTATCACCTCACACTCATCGTCGGAGAGGGAAACATCTGAAAAAGGAATTACCACCTCACGCACTTGCCGGAGAGGGGACCATAAGTTCTGCTGAGTCTTTATCAGAAAAATCTGTTGGGAGTCGATTTAGCTGGACTAGAGAAGGTCTTGAATTATGTTTGAGCATTTTAACTGCGTCTTTCCTGAAAGGTAAAGGTCAGTCATACGCAATGCATGATATGGATCAAGCAATGATGTTCTCAACATAAATGAGATTTGTATGATATGATGCGTTTATGCATGCTATAATGATGTATGTGATGTTTTATGAATGTATGTTTTCGTCTAGGAAAGTAAATCCTTGACGGGTGCCGGGAAGTCGTATTCTGGGCTGATGTTGAAGAATAAGCTTTACTTCCACTGGGGATGATAGAACTGCGTTGACGACGCTCTTTCCATGGCTTTTGGCTGAGGATAACCCAGTTATATCCCGTTAAGGAAACAACTCTTTGAATAAAGCCGGGCGCGTTCGTGCTCCGCAAGGGATAAGCTTCCAGAATCTACTGGGGATAAGCTTACTGCTTGGGGAGATGGACTCCAATTTTTCTGGGGGAGCTGGATTGGACTCTCCTGGGGAGATTTTGAACTGTAATTTTGTAAGTTGAAAGAGGGAACATATGTAGGGTTGCCTGCTGATGAACTCGTGTAAAACCGCATCTGAAATGGAGAAGGAACCTGTGTAGGGTTACTTTGATGATGAGTTCGTGTAAAACTGTATCTGAAATGGAGAAGGAACCTGTGTAGGGTTACTTTGATGACGAGTTCGTGTTAAACTGTATCTTGAAGAGGGGGAACCGGTGTAGGGTTGCTTGGTGAGGTAAGTTCATGTAAAACTTCTTGATGAACCGGGGTGAGGTTATCTTGAACTAAATCCATGTAAGACTTCTGGAGGAACCGGGGTTAGGTTACCTTGGGGTAAATCCATGTGAGATTTCTTGACGAACCGGGGTAAGGTTACTGGAGACGAGTCCATGTGAGACTTCTGGGGGAACCGGGGTTAGGTTACTTTGAGATAGATCCGTGTGAGATTTCTTGACGAACCGGGGTAAGGTTGCTTCGAGATAAGTTCGTGTAAAACTTCTGGATGAACCGGGGTAAGGTTGCTTGAGATAAACCCATGTAGGATTTCTAGAGGAACCGGGGTAAGGTTACTTGATGAGTTTGTGTAAAAACTTTTTGATGAACCGGGGTTAGGTCATCTTGAGCTAAATCCATGTAAGACTTCTGGAGGAACCGGGGTTAGGTTACCTGGATAAGTTTGTGTAAAAACTTCTTGATGAACCGGGGTTAGATCATCTGGATAAGTTTGTGTAAAAACTTCTTGATGAACCGGGGTTAGGTCATCTTGGGATAGGTCCATGTGAGACTCTTGGAGGAACCGGGGTTAGGTTACTTGGATAAGTTTGTGTAAAAACTTCTTGATGAACCGGGGTTAGGTCATCTGGATAAGTTTGTGTAAAAACTTCTTGATGAACCGGGGTTAGGTCATCTTGAGATAGGTCCATGTGAGACTTCTGGAGGAACCGGGGTTAGGTTACTTGGATAAGTTCGTGTAAAAACTTTTTTTTTTGATGAACCGGGGTTAGGTCATCTTGTGGAGGAGGAGTCTGTGTATGACTTTGTCTGAAGGTTGAGAAGAAACCGGTGTTGGGTTGCATGATTTTGATTAAGTGGGTGATTGTCCTGTTTGGTCTCGGATGTTAGCCCACGATCTGGAATTTGTAAAGGTAGATGGTAATCATCCTTATGTTGATCTTTCCTTTGTACTTTGGTTGACAGAGCAATTGGATCGCCTGGATAACTCATTATTGCCCCTGCTTCGGAGGTGAGGGAAGAGGATACCTGTGTGGGTGATTGACAAATCTTCGGGTAGACAAGTGATGTGATGCCGGAACATAGTCGTACGCTTTGATCCCTGTCTTTTGCCTGGACCGCCCTTTCGGGTTTTCAGTCCACCGGGATACCCATTCTTGCCCAAGCCGCCTTTTCAGGTTTTCGACTTGCCGGGTGTACATATTTTTCCGTTTTCATCCCTTATTTTTGCCTAGGTATGTCAACCTAGCGGGTCTTTGATTAGGCGCAGTATTTTTTCGACTATGTCCATGCTCTCAGAATGTAGGGAGTTGCCCCTGTTAGAAGTGTTTTGCCATGCCCCAGATAATGGGCAATGCTCCTACTGTGCCCCTTGCTTGGAGGTACTTCTGTTCACAAGGTGTTCATCATGCGAATTTCCCTGCTGTTCAAACAAATAGTCATATGCAAACAAGGTTATTTTAAGAATGCAAAAGCCTATGTCTGTCTTGAATTTTGAAAATGCATTTTTTGTAATACAGTGCGGTGTCAACTCAAGATTTTACAGCAAACCTTCAGGAGTCAGGATACCTTCGTAACAGTATGCTTTCGAACTAACCCATGCTTCAGCTAGGACTTTTAAAGGTTATATCGCGGTCGGGTTCACGGTTTAAGAAACAAAGGATAAAGGCTCAAATTATTTCTACCCACCCGCTCTTCGTGATGTTCTCCAAACCTAAACTCAGTTGATCATACGTTAGACCTTGTTCGAGTCTTTGCTTTGATTTTCCGGTGATGATTCGGATGTTAATAATTTATTCTGACTAGACAGTCATTTTTGCTTTTGTTGAGGGTTTGTGAGACCTCTTTCTTGATTTTTGTTATCCCTTTCTTTTTGCCTGAACTGTTTCCTTTTTTGGAATTACAGTCAGCGGGATGCCCCAGTTTCGTAAGTCCCCTTCGTAGGTTTTGACTTATTGGGCTTTTCATTTATGATTTTTGATAACGACTGCCTGCTTTTATGATTGTTCTGAACCATCACTGTCTTTTGTTTTGTAAAGACCTCTTTAGTGCCATTTGTTATGCACGTGGATCAACTGAGAGAACTACCCTGCCCCAGGTTATGATTAAGGGTTTTGATTTTCGAAAATAAAAACTCCTACTTCTTTGGCTCAGCGGGGTTGACGAGGGATTATCTTCCTTATTACTCCAGTGTTTAGGAATTGAAACAAATGCCTGTACCTCATCAGCGGGGTCTGTTCAAAAGCATACTGTAATGATTGCGGTATCGTTTTCGTCATCCTCCCTCAAGAGGTTTAGAATTTTCAATTAAGAGTTGACCATCGCAAAAATATGAAAGCAGTTTTAAGCATAGTAAACATAATTAAATAAAGACAGACATGTGTAATGCATTCATGAAATAAAATAGTTTAACATGATAATTGTTTATCTGAACAAGAAAGGAAAAATACAACTTGAATTCAAATGAACAAAAATCTCTCGACTCTAGCCATGTTTTGGCAAGGGAGCAGTGATCACATTGGGGGTCTCGGCAGGCTCGAACTCGATCTCTTTGGCATCGATCATGTTCTGAATCTTGTACTTCAGTGCCCAACAGTTCTCAGTATCGTGCCCCGGGCTATCAGAATGATAAGCACACCTCGCTTCTGGGTTGTAGCTTGGAGAAGAGGTCTTGGGGTTGGCAGGAGGGTTGATCACTGCAATCAGGTTCATCTTCAACATGTGTTGCAATGCTTGTGACCATGGCATGTTAATGTTGGTGAATTGCCTTTTAGGCCCGTCCGGCCTTTGCTGGTTTCCCCTTTGTGGTTGACGGCGTGGTGCAGAACCAGAGATCATGACTGCCCCTGCATGTTGATCACGGCGACTCTTTTGACTGTATGCAGCATTAGATTCCTTCTTTCCCGTGTAAGGCTTTTTATGAATATCAGAAGGTGTGGCCTCTTGAATTTTCCCACTCTTGATACCAGCTTCAATTCTTTCGCCGGTCAGGATGAGGTCAGTGAATCCAGCAGATGAATTGCCAATCAGGTGGTTGAAGAATGGCCCGGATAGGGTCCCCAAGAACATATCAACGAGTTCCCGGTCAGTTAACGGAGGCTGTACCCTTCCAGCAAGGTCTCTCCATTTCTGTGCATACTCTTTGAAACCTTCGCCTGCACCTATAGACATTCCCTGAAGCTGAGTGCGTGTGGGAGCAAGGTCGGCATTGTACTGGTAATGCTTGTAGAAAGCAGTGGCTAAGTCTTCCCAGGTACGGATGTTGGCTCCATTCAATTGATAAAACCACTCGAGTTGAGTCCCTGAAAGGCTCTCTTGGAAGAAATGGATCCATAAGTTTTTGTCAGCTGTATAGGGTTGGATCCTTCTTGTGTAAGCCCTGAGATGCAATTTAGGACAGGATGCCCCATCGTACTTTGCAAAGGCAGGTACCTTGAATTTGCGCGGGATTACTACCCCAGAAGACAGACCTAGATCCTCGAAGTCCAGGCCAGGCACCTTTTGTATCTCCATAGCACTGAGCCGGTCTTCCAACTGTTTGTACTTATCCTCAGCTGGAGGGTACTGCTCGTTGTTGAAATCTGTCTCGTTGTCGGAGACCACTGGACTAGGTACCTCTCTCTCATGGTGACTACTTTCCCTCACAGATGGAGTAGTCCTCTCAGTTTCAGTCTGCGGTGTATTCCCAGATCTGCGTCTAGGGCTGAACAAAACAGTCCTCTTCTTCTTCTTGTCCTTCTTCAAGAGCAGAGCCTTCAGATCTTGTTGCCCCTGAGTCAAATTCATGATCAGCTCTTGGAACTGGGCGTTCTGAGCCTGGAGATCCTTGATAGTCTGCTCGGCTGATGATTCAGGATTCATGATGATCGGCTGAAATAAACAGCGGAGAAGGGTAAGCAACCTGTCAACGGGATACCTGCAATGCAATGAGATGTATGACATGCATGTAATGTTTTCAAGGACCTCGCGGGGTAAACAGAAAATTTGTTAGCATTTGGAACCGGTAGCTTGATTGTAAGAACTTCATTTTGTTGAGAGTCCTTCATCAAGGGTCAAAGGCTCACCATATCCAGTGGGTCATAGCCCCTGACAACTTTGGCTGGAGGAAAATAAATCCCCTTTGCCCCTTGCTAGATGTTTGATTCATCACGACCTGCATCACAAGCCCTTGAGATCCTTGAAATGGGTTAGGATGTATGCAGGATGCATGCAATGGTATGATGTTATGCTATGCATGGGGTAATGTGAGTAACCCTGTTATGGGTCCCAATTAAGGACTGCAAACCACACCCTACAAGAAACAAGTAAAACCTGTCATGAGTCCCAGTTAAGGACCAAAACAAAACCTGCAAGAAACACGTGTTAGGTAACAAGCATGCATATAGTCAAGTACGAAGGCACACAAGTCACACAAGAGGAGCCCTTAAGGTTTAGGCCAGCATGAGGTCTGGGTATTACCCTCTTTCAGTTGGTTGGTTCATACCTGTCCTATCAAAGTAACCGGGTTCTTAGAGGATCCCAATATCATTGACTACCCTCAATCGGTCATAACTCCAGCATCGCAATCTTTTCTTGCAGCCAGAACCATCACGAGAGTTTAGCCTCAATGGGCGTAGCATACTGCTACTGTTCTAATGGCCAAGTTGGGTCATTTAAGGTTCTAAGGTCGGTTGGTGCTTAATGACTCCTTGGAAGACCCATATTCTCCCCGTTTCAACACGAGGGATATCGGTACAGACCAAGGCGCCACACCAACGTAGCCACTGCTTCACCTATGTCGGTATACGCCGGACAGGTCCCTCACAGCTTATGCTACCTAAACAGGGTATCCCCAGATCCGGGTTAGGATCTATGTAACTCCGATGCAACCCACAATAGTAAAGCAAGCAAAGAAGACAATTGAAAACACAGTGATCTTAATCCTAAGGTACACCTCACTTTAAGTTTAGTCCCCAGCAGAGTCGCCAGTTCTGTGATCGGTGGATCTGGAACTGACTGTTTAACGCTGGTTCGCGAAATGTCGCGGTAAGCAAGAGTCGCCACCGTCTTTTATTTTCTCCAAATGGAAAGGACAAAAGCACAGAAAAATTCCTTATAGAGATTGCTCTCGGTTCGGGAGGTAGGTTATAGAAAGGGAAGGTGTTAGCACCCTTTCTATCCATGGTTATCCATGGGCTCTTAGATACTTGCTCAATGTGTTTTCAAAAATGTTTGCTTGCTTTTCAATGTGAGTTTAAAAAAGTTTCTTTGAAAAATTTCAGTTCGACTCGTACGTCAGAGTGTTTGAAAAATTTGCTTTGAAAGCTTTTGAAAAGTGTCGGCGTGAAAAGTCTTTTTGAGTTTGTTTTGAGATTAGAGCAAGTATCTACGAGAACCTACCTACCCTAAGGAATTCGTCTGTGTAAATGTCCTTTAAAGTAGTGCCCTCCCACCATTGAGAGGTAGGTAGCACCACCGTTGGAGGTGTTCGGGTCAATTCGAGTTTGGAGGGACATGGTGATCACCAGAGCAATAGGAAGACACCTTAGAAGCTACCCTCATGCCAGGTTCCCGGATCATGAGGACTTACTAAGACGTCCTCTACTCGACGATCACCTTTTGAAAGGCAACAGTGAGGCGTACCCTAGGGGTGGTGTGTGCGAATTTGTGTGTCAATTTCATTGATATTTGCCTTGTCATGTTCATTGTGATCTACGCTTGATTTTATTTTAAGTCCATTCATTCTTGCATGCTTATTTAACAGTTAAAAGTTGCGGGAAAATAAATCTAAGGCTATTACAAATGGCGCGGGTCCACATCGCCAAAATTAAACCGGACCCGATTTGACAAAAAGTAAATAAAGCAAAGTAAATAACGAAATCGAAAAGTGCGAGAAGTATAAATTGTCACAATGCTTTGGGAGAGGTACATAATTATAATAAACGACATAAAATAAAGGCGCGAAATTAAATGAATTACGAACATGGGCGTTGGACCCTTTTGCAAAAAATTAAAATTACTGAGGAATTAAAATTAAAGTTAAAAGAAAGTGTTTTTTAGTATTTTATGTTTTTTAAGATTTAAAAGAAAAAGAGTTTTTTAGAATGAAAATTGAAATGTAAACCCTAATTCTAGTGTTTTTTAGATTTATTATGAAAATATTAAGTTTTTAACTAATTTAAACCTAAGTTAATTTACATGCATTTTTTAATTTATGAAAATAAATAAATAATAATATTGTGATAAAAAGGAAAAATTAAAAGGAATGAAAATGGTCAATTAACCTAATTCTACCCTTTTTTTATATTTATTATGAAAAGAATTAAAGTTAAAGCGCCTAATTTAAATTTATTAATTTATATACAATTATTTATGAAAATAATAAAATAAACATTTATTATATTTTTTGTCTTTTTGATTTTTTTATGATGTTTTTGTATTTTGTTAAAAAATAATTAATTAAATAAACAGTAATTAAAATAAAAATAACAATTAAAACAAGAATAAAAAATAGATAAAAAAATAGTGAAGGCAAACCAGGGGGGGTTCAGGCCCCAAAGTGAGGTGTTGGTCCAAGAATCCAGGCCCATTAAGCATTGAATCCATTGACTTTTGTGCAAGCACGTGGCAACATTGACTATGGCTTAGCGTGTTCTTCAGATCCATGCCGTTGATCTGAATTTGTTGGACGCGTGGACCTTTGGATTTTGAGGCAACATGATACGCTTCAGTGCTTGTGCTGTATAGGAACTGCAATGAAAAATTAATAGTGAAATATGCAAGACCTAGGACTTGAACCCAGGTCATAGGAGTCACCAACGTCACACTTGGCCAGCTGAGCTACAACGTTTCAATTAACATATTATAGTAAATAAATAACAAAAAGAAAAACCAACGCGTAGTGGAGATAAGCGCGCGCAATTCAAACGGACCAATGGCTGATGGACACGAAATCATCTTCTTCACTTTTCCTGAAAACACAAAACAAAGGCCACGGTTTTTTATGCGTGGGTTTAGGCAGCTTTAGAAAAAATAGCGAATAGCGCTATGTAGCTCATAAATTAATCGCGACTAATGCTTCTTGTTCGTTGGAGTATGCTGATTGCAATGGTCATAGCCCTGAGTCCTAATTTCACTTGGTTTGGGAAACCCCAATTTTAAAACCTGCAAACCCTAGAATCTCAAACATGGTGGAATCGAATATAACGTGTAATAATTCAATCAAAGGCATTGGTTAGCTTAGAAACATCACACTGAACAAGAATCCATGAATAAAAATGCAAAAGAATGCGTGAATTATGATATACGATTTCAAAAATTGCTTGATACAGTTTGAGTTCAAACTACCAATTCTTGGAGCTTTGGTTGTTGTTTGTGATTGGCACACGTTCAGAGAACCACAATGAAGCTATTGAAATCAAGATTAAGGCTTGAATCGTCCTCCAACAATGAATTCAGTTTTGTGTTTTATGGAAAAAATTCAAGTTTGCAAAGTGTTCTTGGGCGCAGCTTTTGGTCTCTAAGGCTTAGGGTTGTGATTCTGATTATGTATGGAAGCTATTAGGTCAACAAAATTGCATAAAATCCATGGCCATAATGGTTTTCAATATTTGATTTCCTTAAGATCTTTTTTGAATCTTTTCATGTGCATTTTGTATCAATTATGATCAATTAGTCCAATTCTTTCCATGTTTGGGATGTGCACGAGATTTTGAAAGCAAAACATGCATAAAAAGATTTTTGAGGTCAAAGTAGATATTTTTCACATATTTAAATAATTTAAATGAATTAATATTAATATAAATTCAAGTAAATAAATAAAAATTGAGAAAATACTTCCCTTTGGGCCAAGTGGTCGTGCATAGGCTTGGAATGATGAATCATGGAAGAAAAATGGGCCCATTAGCAAATTTAGGTCATTTGAACCATTGTTGACTTTTTCAAAATTCCCAAAAATTTCCCAACTTCCACAAGGCATAACTTGCTCAATTTTTAAGCTTTTCACATGTTCTTGGACATTTTGGAAAGGTCTTTGAGTCCTCTAACCAATGCCTTTGGTCCCATGTCATTTTGATTTACCAATCTCAAGTTATGGCCTTTGACTTAAAGTCCCTTTTTGTTGACTTTTGAAAATGACCTATAATGTTGAAATTGATAACTTTTTGTGTGAGCATTTCTTGGACTTGGAATATGAAGATGAATTGTAGGAAATGTCTTTCTCTTCAAAATGAGCTTTGGATGGAATTTTTCTGATAATCCATGTGAAAGTTATGCCTTGGTCAATTTCAGTTGACTTTTTCAGCTGTCCAAATATAGTAACTTTTGCATCTTGATGATTTTCTGAGCCAAATTTTGAGAATCATGATCAAGCATTGATCAAATGATGTTTGTGGCTTCAAAATGTTATGTTGACCAAAAATTTGAACTTTTGACTGTCAAATGACCATTTTGCCCCTACAGTTGACTGTAGTGCAATTTAGGGTTTTGACTGTGCAATTTTGAGCTGAATGCCTTGAAACTTGATATGAGGATGCTTGACCATCTTTGTAGGCATGTGAGACTTGATTGGGCCTTTTAAAACTTCCTTTCTTTGATCAGCACACAAACCCTAGTTTTGACTGTATAGGAGACAGTTGCACTGCACAACCCTTGGGGAATTTTGTGACTTGACTTGGCAATTTCTTGAAGAATATGGGAGGGCAAATTTTGGGGTACAACAATATTATTTTTGGATCTACTAATCCTTCTCTTGGAAGAAAATTTGCTAAGTGTATGCAGGCAGAATTTGAGATGAGCCTCATGGGAGAACTGAAATTCTTTCTGGGAATTCAGATCAATCAAAATCCTGAGGGAACTTACATTCATCAGAGCAAATATGTCAGAGAACTTCTGAAGAAATTTGATCTCTCAGAATGTAAGTCATCAAAGATTCCAATGCATCCCACGTGCATTCTAGAAAGAGAAGAGGTAAGCAAAAAGGTAGAACAAAAGGTCTACAGAGGTATGATTGGTTCTCTTCTTTATCTGACGGCTTCAAGGCCTGATATTTTATTCAGTGTATGTATTTGTGCAAGATTCCAATCAGATCCTAGAGAATCTCACTTAACAGCTGTTAAGTGAATTTTCAAGTATCTGAAAGGTACTACTAATCTGGGTTTATTTTATAGAAAATCTAGTGATTACAGCTTAGTAGGTTACTGCGATGCTGACTTTGCTGGAGACAGAGTAGAGCGTAAAAGTACTTCTGGAAGCTGCCAGTTTCTGGGAGAAAATCTGATCTCTTGGTCCAGCAAAAGGCAATCCACAATTGCGCTATCAACAACAGAAGTTGAGTACATAGCAGCAGCAGGATGCAGCACACAAATGCTCTGGATGAAAAGTCAGCTTGAAGACTTCCAGATTTTTGAGAGTAACATCCCTATACTCTATGACAATACTTCTGCCATTTGCTTAAGTAAAAATCCAATTTTGCATTCTAGGGCTAAGCATATAGAAATAAAACATCACTTCATTAGGGACTATATTCAGAAAGGAATTTTGAACTTAAAATTTATTGATACAGACCATCAATGGGCTGATATCTTCACTAAACCACTTTCTGAAGATAGGTTCAACTTCATTCTGAAACATCTCAGCATGAAGCTCTGCCCAGAGTGAAAATGTTTTAATTTTATATATTAACTTTCAGAATGTGTCTTATTTTTCTGTGAACTTCTGATCAATCTTCTTTCAAAAAGTTAGACATGCAGATTGTATCAGATTCTATTCCTAAAGATCTGAGCGTTTCAGTTCAAGGATAGGCGTGCTGTTCACTAAATCAAACAAGTGTCATCCAGTCATCAACTAATCTCTGAAGCAGAACACGCGTGCACGCTTCTGAGAAGGAAAAACGTTGATTGGATGCATTGAGACACATGTCTGGTAACCGTTCCAAATATCTTTCTCAAATCTTCCAATATCAGCAAACATTAAATGCGCTTAATCATGAGTTAAATTGTAATCATGAGTTAATTCTCTCTCTTAAAATCATTTACGTTTTCAAAACATCTTTTGAAATCTATTTAAACGCCTTAACATCATTCATTAAATTTTTACCGTCTCTTACAATCATCCAAATATTTTCTGCATTCTCACTTGTGTGTTCATCCTTTTCAAAAGAAACCCTTTCTCAAACTTTTTCTCAGAAAACCCTAGTGTGAACATGGCAACTTCTAGCACTGTTTCTGTAGGTTCCCAGAAGGAGGCTTCATCTGAACAATACCAAATTCCCTTCAGAACTCTACTCACACCGGTGAAGAACTTGGAAGTTTTGTATGAACTGATCGTTGATTTCATCAGTTTGAAAGAAAATGGATTCGATTTGACATAAGAAATTAGGGCACAAGGATGGGAGAGATACTTTGATAGGTTGGTGGGTCCAACGTTCCCTGTATTGGTCAAAGAATTCTGGATTCATGCGTCTTCATCAACACATCAAGTTACTTCCTATATCATGGGAAAGAAGATTGTGATCACTGAAGATCACATTGCAAGGCTGATTGGATACACTGGTGGTGGTATCCGCTGTATCGACATGGCAGAAAGATGCTCAGATGTTGCTGTCATTGCAAGAGAGATTTTCACTCATGGGGTTCCCAGCAGCAAAATAAGAGATTTGAAGGATCAACACAGAATATGGGCAAAGATTATCCTGGGGTGCTTCAATCACAGGAAGCCCACAAGCTCTCCTGATTATATAAACATAGATCAGCAGTTTCTGATCTACTTTATTAATCAGAAGGTAAAGATTAACTTGGCTCATCTTCTGTTCAATCATCTCAGGACCAGCGTCAAGGAGACAAGAGAAGAAGAAAGGACTAAAAGGGATTGGATACCCTTCGGCAGGTTAATATCAGATATTCTAACGGAGAATAGGCTGATTGAACACCTTACAGAAGCACAGGAATTAAGCTCTATTGAACCTTCTGTTGGTAAGCCGCTGAATGCCAAGAATCTGAAGAAGATGAAACTGATAGAGAATATCAGAAAGGAGCCCAGCGTCACTCCTCTTGCTGACATCACCAGCAGAAGAGTCCCTCTGGACGACTTTCCTATATTCTCTGAGATTGACTCTAAACCAGTCATTGTTCTCAGATACTTGGATGCTTGCAAGGCTGATGGCACAGATCCCACTCTGAACATTAAAGATCTGCACCAGCAAACACCAGAAGTTACTTTGAAGAAGACGAAGAAGAGAAAGGCTACTTCAGAAGGACTATCCCAGCAGACCCCAAATAAGAGAGGTAATCTATCTGCTGTTAATGTTTTAAATTCTTCTGCTATTCCAACATCTATTCCAACCCCAGCTTCATATGAACTCCCAATTCCCATACCAACCATTGATGATACCGAACCAGAGGCTGACCCTTCTGAGTCACTAACTCTCAGGAGATCCCGCACCAAATCCCAAAATCCAAAACCCACAACATCAACAGAATCAGAACTTGATAAAGTTCTCTCTGAAATTGATCAACGTTCTTCCGCTCCCCTCTCAGAAAATCCAAACACTCAACCAGAAACTCCCCATTCACCAAATCCAGCAACTACACTATCACCAATACCAGAAGAACCAGAAATTCCACAACCTCCATCTCCACAACCAGAAATTCCACCTCCCTCTCCACAACCAGAACTTCATCCACCTTTGCCTCAACCATCATCTCCACAACCTGAGTTTCAACACTCTGAAACTCCATCACCTGAACCTCAAACCCCTGAACTTCTATCACCTCAATCCTCTGAACCACAACCCTTGGAAATTCAACTTCCATGTGGTACAACTGTAAACATTCCCCAACTGCCATCCTCACCAGAAACTACCCCTCCACACACTCCACCCAGTCCAATAATCATTTCTGACTCTCCTAATCCCTCACCCAAACAAAATCCAAATGACAACAGCAAGACCTTCATTGACCTCACAGTCCTTGACCGCCTTGCTGACCTTAAAAATAAAATAGCCATTCCCAAACCCAAACAACTAGATGTTGGTTCTAGCATCTTGAATTTTGAAACAAGAATGCAGAATTGGATTGCTTCTCTAAAGCAGGTTTGTCCTGGAATGATTGATCCTGCTGCTTCAGACCAACTCTGGACACAATTCAGAAAGTGGGTACGCGCTGAAACCTTCAAGCTGCAAGACATAAACTATGAACAGGATCAACAGAACTTCAGCAATCTGCTGAAAGAAGTTGAAGGACAAGTCTTGAGTCAGCTGCTGAAGGAGAAAGTGCTTCATCTGGGCAGTGAGCCATGGTCTGAAAAGCGTCCAGCATCAACCGTTCAACCAGCTAAAGATGTTAGTCAAGCAGAAGATGTTGCAGAAAGCTCTCAGAAGCATCCTGATTCTGACGTCTCTCAAGCTGCTTTGGATAGGCAGACTCTTGAAGAGCTGATACTATCTTCTAAGCTTTGAACTAAATACAAGAGTTTTTCTGCACTGATCGTTTTAACTTTACTTACTTGCACTTTTTGATTGCTGACAAAAAGGGGGAGAAAAAGAATGATATTTTTCAATAACGGTTTACTGAGACAAAAGTCTCAAACATTCTAACACTCTGATATACTTGAATGTTTTTTGTTTTGCATAAGCCTACAGGTACAAGAAGTTAATCATCTCTTATACACTGAAGCTCTGATGTTCTGATGTTCAAAGAAAGTCAATAAAGATCTGATCCTAAAGGACTCATGGAATTAAAAAGGGAAGTAATAAATTCAGGGGGAGTATTTCCGATCTAAACTCTGATATCTCTTTATCCCTTATCCTCTTATCATTGATAACTTCCTATTTAATTCTGATACAATTTATTTTTTGGTTATCTCTGATACTTTTCACGTTAATTTCCAATTGAAAAAAAATCTAGTTTTTGTCATCATAAAAAAGGGGGAGATTGTTAGAACAAAGTTTGAATCTACTACCCTAAGTTAAAGTTTTGATGATAACAAAATGCAAAGATATATAAATTGTATGATTCATGTAAGACATATATGCTACCTAAAAATTACATTCTGTTTTACAAAAACTCTGATGGGTATCAGCAAGAGAACATCATCATCAGCATCAGAAGATGAAATATCAACATCAGCATCAGAGGATGTTATATCAAATACCAGAATCAGAAGATCAAAGCATGTGCTTACGCTGAAGCTTGATGAACATATCTGCGCGTAACAATCTGAACTCTGATCAAGACAACAACAATTCATCAGCACCTAGCAGCGTCAGAATAAACCAAAGCCAGAACACGCTTAAGTGGCAACGGTATTGTGCATTCAAGATACTTTATTATCAACGGCATTATTCCAGACAAAGATCTTCTCAATTTGGAAATAATGTAATTAACATTGAAACGAAATAACTGGCTCCAATGTATCATTTCCAATGCTATATAAACAAGTCAGTAAAGATTGAATTGGCTAATGCTCTACAACTCTCTACACGCCTAAAGCTATTCATCATCATCCTCATTCACAGTTTGCTAAAGCTCTCAAACTACTTACTCTATTGTTTTAGCATTCTAGTTCTCATAAGCTTAAATTTTGTAGTATCACAGTTGTGATAAACAGTTTTTGTAGAAAACATTCAACACACTTAGATTTCATTTCTCTGTAAGAAAGTATTTCCTTGAGAAACCGGTTTGTGGTTTTGACTCAAGAAGGCTTTAGCAGTTGTTAAAGCAGTTGTAATATTCAGTTGAATATAGTGGATTAAGACCTCGTTGGAGAGAGGCGAAATCACCTTGACGGGCGGACTGGAGTAGTTTGAGATCAAACGAACCAGGATAAAAATAACGTGTTGACTGCATTTGATTTCAAGTTTTACAATTCAATCCCCTTTCTTGTGCTTTTCACTTCTTCATAAATCATCATTTTCGATTGCAAACTTTTCAGAATTGGAAGAAGGGGCAAAAAGCAATTTGCTTTCCTATTGTCATTGAGAGAGAAGAGAGGAAAGAAGTCACCTAGGTTATTGGGATGCACAGCTTTGCTGCCCTGCCTGTCACAAGTTGCATGGAATATGCTAAAAAACAAAAGTGCAACAAAAAGGCCATATGAACAATATACTGAAAATATTCAATTGTTGGGTTTCCCACCATTTTGAATATGAATTCAACAGAAGCAGGGTAAATATAACAGTGAACACAACTCTCAAGCAAAAGACATAGAAAAATTATCAAACTCAAAAATTTGACATAAGTCCCAAGCTGATAAATTGTCAACCATCAACAAACTGTCAAAACCTCTAAAAACTCCAAGCATCCAAATCTCAAACACATAAGTCTCCAACAGCAAAGCCTGTAACAAAGCAAAACATCCCAAAATCTGATCCAAAACATAAACCAGTAACATCATCCAAAAACCTGTAAAACTCCAAACTTGTGCCCAGTTTCACAAGCTCAAAACACAGTTATCACCTTCAAACTCACAAAACATGTTAGACCATCAAAAAAAGATCCAAAACACCATCAAACTAAACCTATGAACAAAAACACAGTAGCCATCCTCAAACCAAAACTGTAACAAAGCCAACAAAACATAAATCTCAAACTGAGAAACCAAAACCAACAACAAAACCAGAAAAAAGCCAAAATCCCAAACAACCATCAGCTTCCAATATCCCAAACTGTAAGAAAACTTGCCAAAACCAAATCAGTAACATATCCAATAAAATTTTCAAACAGAACCTTCATCAAAGCAAACCTGTCAAACACAAAATCTCAACACAAGTCACAACCATCATCAAACAAATCCCAAACCAATATTCAAGCCTCAAACAACCAAAGACAGAAACATCATCAAACTCAAAAAACTTGTAACAAGTTTCAAAGGCAAAAACAGTGACAAACTCATAAAAAACCAGAAGAATCATCAAAACCCAAATTTCCAAAAAACAAAGCCAAACATCCTAGATAACCAACATCACCATCATTCAAAGGAAGCAGAAAAGTTACCAAAGAGTCAGAAACACCAAGGCGGTATCCTCATCTCCTCCCTCGCGCAGCTCCGGCCACCAAGGAACGCTGTCCTCAAATCTCGCTGGCCCCTTTCCATTTCACAGAAAGTCTCCAACAGGTATGAACTTTCCCTCTTTCTCATGAATCCCTAAAACCATTTCCTGCATTTCAATGGACAACAAGGTTGATTAACAGAAAAACACATAACAAGACAAAAAACAATGAAATCGTTTAAGCTTTAATAAGAACAGAACCGTACCCTTTGTCAAAGAAAGTCGCTAGAACTCGTTTAGGGAGGCAAGATTAGGGGCGTTCCGGCAACAGAGAGTTAGGGGGGAAGGTCTGACGAACTGATTCCATTTCTTTTATGTTTAAGACTGAATCCGAACTTAGGGTTTTCAGAAAACGCGAATCATGGTGAGATAAAGATGGAGAGAGCGATTTTGCTCGCGAAACAGGGATGGTTAGTGAGAGATTTAGAGGTTTCATCAATATGAGAAAAGATTGATACAGGGATGAGCGAAAGAGATGAAGCGGCGGCGCTGTGAGCAAAGGGTTCCAAGAACCCTAATTTCGTTTGCTTCCCTTAATGAACAACTAAACAGACTTAAGAGACTTGGGCTTTGTTCATAAATCCTTAGGCCCATTCGTTTTACCAGATCCACCCCCCTATGCCTGTTTTTAGTATTACAGCAAAACAACATTTTGGTTTGGGCCTCTCATCTAAATCCACTTAAGCCCATATGCTTTTTTTTTGTTCTCTTCTTATTTTCTTTTTGTTATACAATATGCTAATATAACTTAAGATATTTTTTAATTTGATTTAGGTTTTTATAATTAATTTTTATCATTTTATTTTTTAATAAACTTGTTTTAGGTTTAATTTTACACATAATAAAATACATAAAAAATAAAGATTTTAATTTAATCAATTTTTTAGAATAGGTTTTATCTTTCTCTTTTCAAGTAAATACTAACATTTCATACTTTGTTGATTTTATTTTCATGGATTATCATAGCTTTAATTAAATCGCACAAAATTCGATGTGGTTGTATTGCTTGTTATTCGGACATTTCTATCACATTTAATTTATCCCCATTTGTAATAATTGTACCCCCATTCCTGAATATTTTGTAATAGCGTAGAATTTCAATTCCCGCTATTTACTGCTTTCCATATACTATATAGTAACTAGGTGTGTATGGCAAGATTCAAAAATCAATTTCTAGATGACCTAATCAAAGAATAAAATAATTTGAAACCAACACACTTTCTCACACGCGCACCTCTAGGGTAACCTCGCTCGTTGCCTCGGAAATACAATCATGTCCCTCGAATATGGGACGCTCTAGCAATGACCCTTCAATAAACAAAGATCGTAGTCCCTCGATGACCCTCGATGTTGCCTTCGATTAAAATGATCTCGTCCCTTATGAAAATTGCTAAAGCGTCTCACAAGTTGCCTTCAATGATTGTGAAACTGACCCGCGTCTGTCCCTTCACATCCGACGATGGGGCTTCTTACCAAATCAATGGTAAGTTAGCACTATTAAAAGGAGGAAGAAAAGAACAATTTAAGACCTTTTCGAGTAGATAGATTCGCTCTTAGTTACTCGCTTTCTCACGATATAAAAACTTTTCACCTACACTCTCATTTCAAAACATTTTCAAAAAAGATAAAACGTTTTGTATACGTTCTTATAGAGACGAGAACCATTGCAAAACATCTTTTAAAAACACTTTCCAAAACACGATTCACAAACACATCTTTGAATCACTTTTCAAAACAAAACTTTTTATACGTTCTTATAGAGACGAGAACCATTACAAAGAGATTTTTTCAAAATACTTTCAAAGCCCACACCACAAGCACACTATCAAATGAAAGCAAGTGATCTAAATGAGTAACTAAGAGTCCATGGAAAACCATGGATGAAAAGGGTGTTAATACCTTCCCTTTTCATAATCTACCCCCCGAACCCGAGAAAATCTCGAAAGGTCTTTCCTGTGCTTTTTTACCTTTCCTTTTGGATAAAAGAAAAGTCGGTGGCGACTCTTGCTAACCACACAAGTGCGATCGAAAGGAAAAACATCAAGTCAGTTCTCCCACCGTATCACAGTTAGTAAGATTTTATAACATAATGCGGTTTTGTTTGGTCTGGTTTGGTTTACAAAATACAAACTGCAAACCAAACTGAATCGCGCAGTTCCTTTAGAAAATGACCTAAACACATCCGAACTAAATGCGGTTTTTTGCGGTTTTAATTTGGTTCAGTTCAGTTTTGTGGTTTTTTATTGGGCCAGTTTGGTTTTGAACACCCCTATTAGATGTTATTCAGAAGACAACATTCAGGAAGAGATATGGTCACTATGATTACAATATGATGTCGTTTGGCATATCTAATGCACAAGGCGTGTTCATGGAATATATGAATCAAAATTTTCATTTGTATATGGATAAGTTCGTCATAGTCTTTATTAATGATATTTTGATATATTCTAAGACTAACGAAGAGGATACAGAACATCTCAAGATTGTGTTGCAGGTATTGATGGAGAAGAAAATTTACACCAAGTTGTCGAAATGCGAATTATAGTTGAAGGAAGTGAGTTTCCTTAGCCATGTGATTTCGAGTGGAGAAATTTTTGTAGATCCTTCTAAAGTTAATGTTATGTTGCAGTGGGAGACTCTGAAGTCTGCTACTGAGATTCGAAGTTTTCTTGGTTTGGATGATTATTATCGTAGGTTTATAGAAGGCTTTTCTAAGTTGGCATTACCTTTGACTCAATTGAATCGAAAGGTTCAAACCTACGTCTAGGATGTTGCATGTGAATAAAGTTTTGTGGAACTAAAGAAGAATTTAACGACTGCTCCAGTGTTAGTTTTGCCTAATCCGAGAGAGTCTTTTGTAGTATATTGTGATGCTTCGAAGATGGGTGTTTGAGGTGTACGGATGTAGAATGGTCAGGTTGTTGCTTATGCTTCCAGACAATTGAAAGTTCATGAGATAAATTATCCTACGCATGACTTAGAATTGGTAGCTGTGGTTTTTTTATTGAAGATTTGGAGACATTATCAGTTTGGCTCCATGTCTAAGGTGTTCAGTGATCACAAGAGTCTGAAGTATCAGTTTGATCAAAAAGAGTTGGATATAAGGCAGAGGAGGTTTCTTGAACTTATGAAATATTATGATTTTAATTTGAGTTACCATCTTGAAAAAGCTAATGTCGTAGCCGATGTGTTGGCTCCTAAACTCGACACCCTTGTTTTTATTAATATAAACCATTAATCATGAGGGACGGTTTCGACCAGCTGATTCTGTCGAAATGCCCATCAGAAGATGGCAAGGTACTTGGAGAGTTTCTTCTAAGTAGGAATCTTGTTGCCTTCGACGTCGAAGGTGCTTCTCGACAAAGGTATTCGATGCTCAGAGTGGAACGGTTTGAGATTCAAATGTTTGGAGGGAAAACGGTTCCCAGCGGTTACCAAGTGCAACGTGCCAAGATCAGGAGCGTCGAATGCTGTGAGCATGCCAAGTGGAGTCATCTCGAAGCAGCGTAACTGCCCGACGGTTACTTGAGATGTGTTTAGTATAAATACTAGTTGTTCATGTAGTTTTTCGTGTGTGTTCACAATTATATACAAGTCACTCATTTAGATTCAAGTACCCAGTGTGAGCGAAAGAATTGTTGAGAATGTATGTGTGAAACACCATTTTAATTAATCAAAGTCATTTATTTTCCAGAACTTTATTGCTCTTCATTTACTTTTCCAGTCGAAGCCTTTATTTAAAGCTTTCCTTTATTCTACCAAGTTTTCCTTCATGCAATTTACATAAAGTGTCTTTATTTTCTTGTCATTAACCATCATTAAACTTAGTCAAAACCCCAAAAATCAACCATGTCTTAGGATCAATCTGATTGATCCTGCGAGTCACCAAATAAGTAACCTTTTGGAGGATCAGCGGTTGTTTACCAATTTCCACGGTAAACAAATTGGCACACCTAGTGGGACCTTGTGTTGATTTTGAAGGTTAACCGTATTTATACAGAATATCATCTTTTTCGAGAAGTATTGCATGTTATTGAGAAGTGGTAGAATATACACTAACAATACCAATACTTCCAGAAGAAAAGAAGCGGTGGCGAATCCGCCAAACAATAGCGAAATCCCACAAACAAATGTGGGAACAACGGTTATCCCAACCGTAAGTGAAGCGATAACCGCTGGTTCAACACCAGCAGTAACGGTCACACAAACGGGGCCATTACCTCCGTTCACTGGCCCCAGAGTGCCTTTGGGAACTCCCCCACCAAGGGGAAATCCAGGGACTAGGCCTTATGTTCCCCCAGGATTTATGACAGGCGGTCCAAATCGAGAACCACTCTATGGCATGCCAACGTCTGAATTGGCTAGCCTGACGAACGCTGCGTCCACTTTTTCAGACCCTTTAGTGAGTGCCTCTTCGCCACTCCAAGGTTCTGGAGTTGGTATGGCGAACAGAAATAGGACCCAACTCTTAGGAGGAACGTCCCAAGTAGCGCATGGCCTTACGAATGCCTCGACAGCAGTCTTGAGGCAACAAATGGACGAAAGCAACCACGATATGGTTCAAATGTTGGCACAAACTTTAAGTACAGTGCTGAATCCTCTAATACAAAACACCACCCAGTCGAATCAGCAGATGACAGCGCAAATGACGCGTCTGGCTGATTTCTTTGGGGTACCCCAACCTATTCGACAGCCCCAAAGGGCGCAAATAAGGGGAAACCAAGGTATACTTATAGAGGAAGAAACCACTATTAACCAAGTCCAGCAGCCTGTCGAAGAAAACCTTAGGGCACGATTGGAGCAACCCGGGGTCGAAGAACCTAGGGTCATAGCCCCAGAGGTAAGGATAGTCAACAGAAACCAAAATGCTGACGAAGTAGTTCAGCACATCCAATACCAAAACATGGGTTTGGAAAATAACCTGGCAGCCATGATCGAAAGAATCATGACGCAAAATGGGATGAATATGGGCTTTCGTAGGCCCAACTTCACATCCCCACTGTCAGAATATGTGTTACAAACAGACTTGCCTCCTAGATGTAAAGTCCCTAAGTTCACTAAATTCTCAGGGGACACGACAGAATCTACTGTCGAACATGTGGCGAGATACTTGATCGAAGCAGGAGATATTTCAAACAACGAAAACTTGAGGATTAAGTATTTCCCAAGTTCTTTAACAAAGAACGCATTTACTTGGTTCACAACTCTCCCCCCCAATTCGATCCATCATTGGACCCAGTTGGAGAGATTGTTCCATGAGCAATTCTACATGGGACAAACCAAGATAAGCCTGAAAGAATTGGCCAGTGTAAAGAGACGTTTCACTGAACCTATAGACGAATATCTAAATAGGTTTAGGTTGCTCAAAGCAAGATGCTTTACGCAAGTGCCAGAACATGAGTTAGTCGAAATAGCCGCAGGGGGCTTAGATTATTCCATTAGGAAGAAATTAGACACTCAATACCTGAGAGACATGGCCCAATTGGCTGATAGAGTTCGACAGGTAGAACGCCTTAAGGCTGAAAAAGCCAAGGCGACAAAAACTCATAAAAGAGAGAGGATAGCATATGTCGAAATGGATGATGAAGATCCAGAAACCTTCGACGAAACTATAACCGTCGAAGAAAGCGAGGTCGATTTAGCGGAACTAAAACAAGGGCCACCATACTCTTGCAAACTGTTAGTCCCCTCAAGTGGAAAAAATCCCACTGGTCCGGAAAGTACCAACGATAGGTTCCCCAAAAAGACTTACAGTTTTGATATTACAAAATGTGATGAAATCTTTGACTTACTTGTAAAAGATGGCCAAATGATAGTACCCCCAGGGGTAAAAGTGCCTCCTCTTGATCAAAGAAAGAAAAGAGGCTTTTGTAAATATCATAATTTTCTGGGCCATAAAACATCTCAATGTTTTCTTTTCAGGAACCTCGTGCAAGACGTTATCGAAGAAGGGAGGCTGAAATTTGCTGACAAGACCCCCATGACTGTGGACTCTAACCCTTTGCAGGCTGAAGCCCATTATGCTGAACCTTCAGAGGTGAACGTGATTGAGGCATCCAGAAGCCAGGCGAAGAGACCAGGAATAACTATGGTCGAAGTCACCAAGGATCATGTCAACATGCCAATCTTTGGTAGTTTTCTGGGAATCTATCTAGAAATACAATTGAAGCGGTCCAAAAGGAGGTCGAAAGCCCAAAGCTGGAGACAGTTGGAGCCCAAAAATCTGGAACAAAACCCAGTTCTTACTTGGCTACAGTTCAAGTCCAGACAGAGGACTTGGAGACTCAGATGAAGCAGTTGACTCTTGCCACCAAAGACACTATGAATGTCAACATGGTCGAAGTCTCTGAACCAAAAGCATCAGAGGAGGCCATTAGGCAAGAACAAGCCAATAAAACTACTTTCCCTCGGGAAAATGAAAATTTGGCAGATTTCCTGCAAAGATGCCAGAAGAAGAAGTCAGAAGTGATGCTGTGTCCTCGATGCAGCTCGATTTTTGACAAAAAAGCTGCTGAACATATTCAAGGTGTAAGAGCAGCAAACAGAAAAAGGGAAAGTGTTGATACTCGACATGACCCCAGAAGAACCTACCAAAAGGGTTCAAATCAAGAAAAGAGGCCACTGACTTTCAGGCCTCCAACCAATGTGCCAGTTGATACATGGTACAAAACATCTGGTCGAAAGAGACCAAGCGAGGAAAGATGGCACTCCTTCGAAGTGCCAAGAGGTTCATCTTTTACACATAAGAAAGAACCTCAGGTTGCTACCCCTAAAGTGACCCAGGTATCAAGCAACTACAAAGGGAAGAATCCCATGTCTCGATCTCAATGGAGAAGATACCAGAGGCGGCGAAAGGCTGAGAGGGAAGCTGCTAATGAACCAAAGCCAGAATCAAGTTCAAATGTCCCTCAGAGAAAGCAGAGGAAGCCTCTGGAAAGACAACCAGTGACCAATAGGCTAGTATGGCCTAACCAGGGTGAAGGTGATAACGAAGATGGCTCTGAGTCTGATGACACTTTAGATATCATGGTGAACATAGTCTCAGTTTTTCCAAGAGAGTTCATCCGCCAGGTGGAGGTCGAAGCAAGCGATTGGGAAGTTGAACAAGAAATGTCCAAGCATAGGCCAGTATGCTACTTCGTCATGGATAATGGCGCTACTGAAGAGAAAAATGGGTTCTTCGAACCTCCTATAGAGGCGATGAAAAATCACCTCAAGCCTTTATTTATAAGGGCTAAACTCGAAGAAACCACAGTAAATAAGATCTTGGTGGACTATGGGGCAACCATCAACATCATCCCTCACTTTATGCTGAGAAAAATAGGCAAGAGCGATGAAAACATCAAGCCTCACAACATGGTCCTGTCGAATTATGAAGGCGGAATAGGGACCACTATGGGTGTGATCCAACTGGACATCAAGGTGGGATCTATCCTTCGACCAACTATGTTTATGGTCATATCGGCCAAACCAAATTATAATCTTTTGTTGGGCCGTGAATGGATACATGGTGTTGGAGTTGTACCATCATCAATGCACCAAAGGTTGATTCTATGGCGTCCTGATGGAATGGTCGAAAACATAGAAGCGGATCAAAGCTATTACTTGGGCGAAGTAAATCACCTAGGGATGGCAGACTTCGACAAAAATCTAGCTCACATTGGGCCATGCCCAGCACCTGACTTCGACTTGGCGCCAGCGCCAAATGCCTTTTGTTCCTTATACCTGCACCCTGAGCATGGTTTTCAATGGGACAGAGAAGACTTGTCCCACATTGATTTTAGTGGGCTAACTGATATCCAGCCAACTGGTTGGGGAAGTGAATTCAGTGACAATGACTGAGTCACAATCACTGCAGCGAATTTCGGCTTACGTAGTCGAAACAAAGATGATAACGGCTCTCGAAGCCGAAGTAAAATATATGGCCACACATGCCAATGATCAAGAGTTACCTTCTGCAGGTCCTGGAAAGGATTTCGACCCAGAACCTCCTGATATCTTGCCAGAAGGAATGCAGGAACAAAGGCTCGACGCCATCTACGACGATGAGCCTTTGGGATTCGAAAAGGACCCCTTAGCGAACAACATCAAAATGTTAGCGCAGGATCCTTTAGAAGAAATCAACTTGGGCGAAGGGTTAGAGAAAAAGCCAACTTACATTAGCGCAAAAATAGACCCAGAACTCAGGTTGGAAGTGATCCATTTGTTAAAGGAGTTCAAGGACTGCTTTGCATGGGATTACGACGAGATGCCTGGTCTCGACAGAGGATTGGTAGAACTTCAGTTGCCAATCAAACCTGGGAAGAAGCCAGTTAAGCAAAGTCCAAGACGCTTTGCTCCAGAGATACTGTCGAAGATCAAAACGGAAGTCGAAAGACTGCTGAAGTGGAAATTCATACGAGCTACGAGGTATGTCGAATGGATTGCAAACATTGTGCCAGTGATTAAGAAAAATGGTACATTGAGGGTGTGCATAGATTTCAGAGATTTGAATGCTGCTACACCCAAAGATGAATATCCTATGCCTGTGGCGAAAATGCTAGTCGATTCTGCCACTGGCTATGAGTACCTGAGTATGCTCGATGGTTATTCAGGATATAATCAAATATTCATTGCTGAAGAAGATGTGTCGAAAACAGCTTTTCGATGCCCCGAGGCTTTAGGCACTTACGAATGGGTAGTGATGCCTTTTGGCCTAAAGAACGCTGGGGCAACATATCAGCGAGCAATGAACTCTATCTTCCATGATTTTATTAACACTTTTATGCAAGTATATATTGATGACATTGTTGTAAAATCTGTTTCCAAGAAGAACCATATAGACCACCTTCGACAATCATTCGAAAGAATGAGAGAACATGGTCTAAAAATGAACCCTTTGAAGTGTGCGTTCTGTGTGAAAGCTGGAGATTTCTTGGGCTTCGTCGTCCACAAGAAAGGAATCAAAATCTACCAGAACAAGACGAAGGCAATTCTGGAGGCAAAAGCGCCAGCGAACAAAAAGGAACTGCAATCTCTGCTAGGCAAGATAAATTTCTTGAGGAGATTCATATCTAACCTAAGTGGCAAAGCTCAAGCCTTTTCACCCTTACTTCGATTGAACAAAGAAAGATTCGAATGGGGGCAAGAGCAACAAGAAGCCTTCGACAAAATCAAAGGGTATCTCACAAAGCCACCTATTTTGGTGCCTCCTTGCAGCAACAGGAGTATGAGATTGTACATAGCTGCATCCGACAAAACTTTGGGAAGCATGTTAGCCCAAGAGGATGAAAATGGAGTCGAAAGACCCATTTACTATCTTAGTAGAGTTTTGAACGATGCAGAAACTAGATATAGCGAAGTTGAAAAATTATGTCTATGTCTTTATTTCTCTTGTACAAAGCTCAAACAATATATAAAACCAGTTGATGTGTATGTTTCGTCTCATTTTGATGTTTTCAAGTACATGTTGTCGAAACCCATCCTGCACAGCCGAATTGGCAAGTGGGCGCTAGCGTTAACTGAGTACTCCTTGACCTTTATGCCTCTTAAGGCAGTGAAAGGGCAAGCGGTGGCAGACTTTATAGTCAACCACTCAATTCAGGTTGAGAATATAAATTATGTGGAGATAGAGCCTTGGAAATTCTACTTCGATGGTTCCAGCCATAAAGATGGAACAGGAGTAGGGGTCTTGATTATTTCTCTTGAAAAAATTCCAACAACATTCAAGTACAAGATATCAGGTACTTGTTCGAACAATGAGGCTGAGTACAAAGCTCTAATTACTGGCCTTGAGATATTGTTGGAATTGGGGGCAACTCGAGTCGAAATAATGGGAGACTCAGAGTTAGTCATTAAGCAAGTCACAAAAGAATATAAGTGCATAAGAGAAAATCTTATTATGTACTTTGTGATAGCAAATCGTTTATTGAAAAAATTCGAAATGGTCAACATTCGACACATACCCAGATTGGAAAATCAAATAGCCAACGATTTGGCACAAATTGCATCTGGGTACAAAATTTCAAAAACGAGATTACAAAGAGCAATCGAAGTCCGAGAAAAAATAAAAGCAACTTGTCTGTCACCAACAGATTTGAAATCGACAAGACTAGGGTATGCTGATCAAAGGAACTTCGAAATATCGTTCATAGACAATTTGTCAGAGCAAGATTGGAGGAAACCCATTGTGGATTATCTACAAAATCCAGCAGCTTCGACAGAACGAAAAATAAAATATAGGGCGTTGAGTTACGTACTCATGGGTAATGAGTTATTTAAAAAGACGCCTGAAGGGGTATTGCTAAAGTGCTTAAGTGAAACTGAAGCATACATAGCCCTTTCGACTACGCACGCTGGAGCATGTGGGGCTCACCAAGTAGGCCATAAGATGAAATGGTTGTTGTTTCGACAAGGACTATACTGGCCCACCATCTTGAAAGATTGTGTCGAGTTCGCGAAGGGTTGCCAAGAATGTCAAGTCCATACAGGCATCCAACATGTACCAGCAAGCGAACTTCACTCAATAGTGAAACCTTGGCCCTTTAGAGGATGGGCGTTGGACCTTATTGGAGAGATTCGACCAGCATCATCAAAGAGCCAGAAGTATATATTGGTAGGCATTGATTATTTCACTAAGTGGATCGAAGCTATTCCTTTAGTCAATGTAGACCAAGAAAATGTCATTGAATTTATTCAAAAGAACATTATCTTTAGATTTGGAATCCCTGAAACTATAACGACTGATCAAGGATCAGTTTTCACCGGTCGAAAGATGCAGGAATTCGCTCAAGAAACAGGCTTTAGACTCCTAACATCAACGCCTTATTATGCACAGGCAAACGGTCAAGTCGAAGCAGCGAATAAAATAGTGATTGGCTTGATAAAAAAGCATGTAGGGAAGAAGCCAAAAAATTGGCATAAGACGTTAGACCAGATCTTGTGGGCCTGTCGAACGTCCCCAAAAGAAGCCATAGGTACAACACCATATCGGCTAACTTTTGGTCATGACGCAGTGTTGCCAGCGGAAATTTGTCTTCAATCTGCAAGGGTTCAGAGACATCATGATATCCCCTCTGAGGTTTATTGGGATATGATGTTAGACGAACTAGTAGATTTAGACGAAGAAAGACTACACGCTCTCGACCTACTAAGGATTCAGAAGAAAAGAGTAGAAGACTCTTACAATAAAAAAGTAAAACCTAAGGCATTCTTGCCTGGAGAATTAGTTTGGAAGGTGATTCTCCCCATGGATCGAAGGGATCGAAGCATGGGAAAATGGTCACCCAAATGGGAAGGACCATTCAGAATTATCCAAACTTTTTCTGGTGGAGCTTATGAAGTCGAAGAGTTAGGTGAAGATAAAAGACTCTTGAGAGTAAACGGCAAATATTTGAAGAAATATAAACCTATGCTCCAAGAGATCAAAATAAATAGCAAGTAATGATCAAATTAACCATAAATAGCCAAAATGGAAAATTTTATAAGAATTAGCCAAAATGGTTACATTGTCAAATAAATATTACAATACATGGTTAATAAAGGGCTGAGTAAATTAGAAGGGGATAGAATCTCTAAGTCGAAGGTACTTGGCCTGCTGCAACTCCATTCTTTTGTTGCACAAGGCATTCGCCTGGGAAAGCTTGGCAATTTGGTCATCGAAGGCTTGGGCTTTCTCAGCAAACTCTAGGCCTCGTGTAACTTCAGCTTGGCTCTCTGTGTCTGAAACAGTCGAGAGAAGCTCCTCCTTACGCTTGGTATTAGCATTTATCTTGGCCTCCAGCTCTTCGATTTGCGCCTTTGTAGAGGCATTATCTCGATCTATGGCGTCAATCTCTTCTTGCTTGGATGCCTTCTGCTTCGACAACTCTGCAATTCGAGAAGTCGTCTCAGCTACCTCAGTCCAGGCAGAAGAACTTTTGCCATGTAGCGCTTCGAGCTGGCTGTTGAAGCCCCTCTGACGTCGATAGTCCGCAGAGACTTGATCAACAATGGAGTATAACTCCAAGATAAAGCTCGAAACCTCTGGAGTCACAGCAAGCAAGTCGACTGCATTCAAAACAACTCCCAAACAAGACGGAGCAGTAGGATCCCCCTCCAAAGCCTTCATCACATCTTTCTTGAAGAACTGAGCCTTGACCTTCATCAAAGCCTCATCAAGAGGAGAAGTCGAAGTGGACTTCCCCGATGCAGTAGAAGCATCATGACTAAGGTCAGATGAACTTCCCCTACTCTCGATAATGGCATTCAGGTAGCCAATGGGATCAGTTTGCTTCAAGAGTGCTAAGTCTTCTTTGGACTTAGGCTTTGTCGAGGTGGTAACCCTTACAGCAGCGTTGGCTTGGGGTTGAAGTTGTTGAGTAGCGTTTGCATCGACATGACTCTCTTCGACATGTAGTTCTGTAATGCCAGCATCAGCATGATTCCCTTCGTCATGTTGTTACTCTGACAGATCGACCACTTGAATTTCCTTTGGTTGTTGTTCCTCTGCTTCGGCATTGGCTTCATTGTTCGCCAATTCCTCCTCTTGTTGCCTACTGTGTTCAGCAGAGTCGAGTGTCTCTGAAGTCTTTGGTGTTGAACTTTCGGTGGTCTCCTGAAAATAGAAGAGGAAGAATCTTCTGGTTTAGAAAGAGACACAATCGAACGTGAGCATCGACACCTGAGTTAAAAATGGTCAAAGAAACTACCTGTAGAGGAATTTCAGCCCCGGGGCTGGAATTATCACTTTCGACAGGTTTATTGAGCAAAAAGTTTAGCTCCTCCTCCGTGGGCTCTTCTATAATCACGGGAGGTGGCCTGGGTCTTCTCCCTGCAACCTTTATTCTGATCATGGGTCGAGACTCAGGAGAAGGAGCATCTTTCTTCAGTTTTCTCCGTTTAAGAGGAGCGGGGGGAGATTCGTTCTCGTCGTCACTCCCAGATTCGACCGTTAGTGCAGGTCGTTTCTTGGGTGAAGGTGCCTGAAAAGCAATTGGAGTTCGATTTAGAACGCTACATCGAAAAACAGGATGTTAAAACCAGAGGGGAATACTAAAAGTTTGGTTACCGGTGCTGAAGGTTTTATCGAAGGACCTCCCCCCTGATGGCTTTCTGTAGTTTTCGCCGGTGCTGAAGGTTTTGTCAAGGGACCTCCTCCCTGATGGCCTTCTGCGGCTTTCTTTGCTGCAGGCTTTCGAACAACTGAAAGAAGACAAGTTATAATTAACAAGTTACCAGTCGAAATGGAAAGACAAAATAATTTGGAGAGTGAACGTACATTTCTTTATTTTGTCAAGGACTAGAACGAAGGACTTCTGAAGTTCGTCCACAAAATCTTTCTCGTCAAAGAACTCTTCAGCATAATAGCTCTTCCACCAGTCTTCGAAAGATGGTGAACAGAGAAAGTTAAGTTGATAGTCGAACAGTGAAAGTACTGTTTGACCAGCATACCTGCCAATATGCTTGGTGGCAGCGTCCTCAGTATAATCATTGCAAAAATATAACATTGATTTCTCCCTAGGAAAAATAGGAGAAGGAAGTGATTGGATGATACCAAACCGTCGAGATACCAAGTTTGGTTGGTAAGCGATCAAGCTCAGGTGATTCTTGGAGCTCTTAAAGCGCAGTGGCATTATTCTGTGTGTGAGAAATGCTTCCCACATTATTGTGTGTTCTTCGACATGAGGGTCACCTGACGACTTGGGATGGGGCCTGGTGAACCATTCTGGACCAACCTTTCGACGATTGAAAGGAGCCATGGTCGAGGTGAATTCTTTTCTTCTTGCAAACATCAAGACGAAGTTTGCAAAAGTCTGTTGAAGTTCCAGCCCATCTTCAGTCGGGGTCAGTAAAGCCAATCTGGTGCCTTCGATACGCCTTTTTGCTATCTTAGGAGCTTGCTCATTTATCTGAGTTTTCTGAGGTAAGAAAGACTCGAAAGTGGCATTTAGCCATAGCTGAAGTAGCCAAAAGGGTCCTGCAAGCAACAAACTGGCTCTATTTTCGATGACCTTTAACAGAGTCGCTCCACTGCTGATTGACTCATACAGATTCGCCAGGATTAATTCTGCCAAACAAATGTTTTGGCCATGGTGAAGCTGGGTAGCAAGGGTGACCATTTTCTTTGTCACCTGTAAAGACTTCGTACAGAACACAAAGCGTGACAGCCAAAGGTCTAGAAATGCAATGTGCTCCACATCCGTCACATTGGCTGTTGACCTATCATGGTAGTGGTTGATATAGGTGGTATAGGTGGGTTTAGTAGCTGAAAACCCAATTTGGTCCTCCGACATTTCCTCTGGTTCGAAATAATCCCCAGTTGGTCGAAGACCGGTGATGGCAGCCACGTCGAAAAGCGTGGGTGTTAGCATTCCACAAGGAAGGTGGAAAGTGAAATGAGTATAATCCCAGAAAAGCAAAGAGGCTATCAGCATCTCAGGGGAGTAGTTGAGACCAGTCTTCGACAGCATGACTAGGTCGTATATCCCCAGGTTCTTCCAGATCGAAGCCTGGCTTTTTTCCATCTTCTCTAGCCAAGCACTGTAGTCTGGTGTAAGACTAGGGCTAGACCTAAAAGCCCTAACACCCCTATTGAAGAAGCGAAGATCTATCTTCTCCTTAGCGGGATCTTCGTTGTCATCTGCAGCTTTTTTGGAGCACCCAACAGGTTTGAGCGCCTCAAGCACCGGGAAGAAGTTCTTGATCTTCGTGGATTCATCAATGCATGGGGATAACGGGCCAGACATGGCGAAAATCTGGTCGGAGTATCCAACCGGAATCAGTAGTTGATGAGAATAAGCCTCGCGCTCAGCGGTTCCCAGGGGTTCAGGAACCCTTCGCAGGCCTGTAGAGGTAACTGTTGGAACAATTGAGAAGATTTTTGGTTTAGCATTTCTAGAAGGAATTTTGGAACTAGGAGCATTAGAGGAACCTGAAGCCATTTTTGGGTTAAGATTGAAGGTGAGTGAAGAACAAAGTGTTTGCAGGTTTGCAAAAGTTTTTGTGTTCAATAAGAAGGTTTGAATGCAGAATGGCGTGAAAAAGTCCCACAATGGGTACTTAGCGCTATTTATAATGGTTGAGAAATCACAAAATTCGAGGCCATTTAATGTTGCAGAAGATAGTGGAACACGTGGCGCTCCTTCGCTGACATAGCCGTTCTGCAGAAACGAAACGTTGCAGCGTGCGCCCTCGTTTTTGGGAAATTGTCATGATGACAATCTGTGAAAAGACATTGGGCACGCTAAACGCCTTACTGAGGTGACGTCTTAGGTACAGATGGAATGATGGCTTTTTCTTGGGATTGTCAGTTGGTTGGTAGAAGACAAAAAGTGCACAGGTTAATTTGTGGCTAAGAATGAAGGACAGGTGTCGAGTGGAATCTCAAAGAATGCCTTTTTTCTTTTCAGCGTCGAAATAAGGCATTCTTGGGGGGAAATTTGTTGGCTCCTAAACTCGACACCCTTGTTTTTATTAATATAAACCATTAATCATGAGGGACGGTTTCGACCAGCTGATTCTGTCGAAATGCCCATCAGAAGATGGCAAGGTACTTGGAGAGTTTATTCTAAGTAGGAATCTTGTTGCCTTCGACGTCGAAGGTGCTTCTCGACAAAGGTATTCGATGCTCAGAGTGGAACGGTTTGAGATTCAAATGTTTGGAGGGAAAACGGTTCCCAGCGGTTACCAAGTGCAACGTGCCAAGATCAGGAGCGTCGAATGCTGTGAGCATGCCAAGTGGAGTCATCTCGAAGCAGCGTAACTGCCCGACGGTTACTTGAGATGTGTTTAGTATAAATACTAGTTGTTCATGTAGTTTTTCGTGTGTGTTCACAATTATATACAAGTCACTCATTTAGATTCAAGTACCCAGTGTGAGCGAAAGAATTGTTGAGAATGTATGTGTGAAACACCATTTTAATTAATCAAAGTCATTTATTTTCCAGAACTTTATTGCTCTTCATTTACTTTTCCAGTCGAAGCCTTTATTTAAAGCTTTCCTTTATTCTACCAAGTTTTCCTTCATGCAATTTACATAAAGTGTCTTTATTTTCTTGTCATTAACCATCATTAAACTTAGTCAAAACCCCAAAAATCAACCATGTCTTAGGATCAATCTGATCGATCCTGCGAGTCACCAAATAAGTAACCTTTTGGAGGATCAGCGGTTGTTTACCAATTTCCACGGTAAACACGATGCTTTGAGTAGAAAGTCATTGAATATGTCGATGATTATAGTTCGAGAGTTTGAATTGATCATGCAATTCATAGATATATGTTTGGTGTGTGAATAGACTCATAACAGTGTGAAGTTAGGGATGTTAAAACTGACCAGTGGTATTCTTGAAGAGATCAAGGAAGGTTAGAGATATGATCCAAGTTTGATTTACCGACTACTGCTAATTAACCAAGGTAATAAAGGTGAGTTCATAGTTGACGATAATAGTATGATGAGATTCAAAGATAGAGTATGTGTTCCAGATGCGCAAGAACTTAAGAAGAGTATTCTTGAGGAAGGATATCAAAGTGGTATAAGTATTCATCCCGATGCGACAAAGATGTATCAGAATTTGAAGAAATTGTTTTGGTGGTCCGGTATGAAGAAGGAAATTTCTAAGTTCATTTATCCTTGTTTGACTTGTCATAAGTCAAAGATTGAGCACCTGAAGCCTTTGGGTCTGATGCAACCATTGAATATTCTAGAGTGGAAATGGGACAACATTTCCATGGATTTTGTGTTTGGTATGTCGAAGACTACTAAGAGAAATGATTCGATTTGGGTGAGTGGTTAGATTGACTAAATCGGCTCATTTCTTACCGATGAAGATTAATCATTCCATGCATAAGTTAGGTGAGATGTATATCAAAGAGATTGTGAGATTACATGGTATACCTTTGAGCATTGTGTCAAATAGAGATATGTGGTTTTCCTTAAGATTTTGGTAAAGTTTGAAGAATTCCTTTGATACTAATCTCAAATTGAGTTATACTTATCATCCACGGATAAAAGATCAGACAGAGAGGACTATCTAGTATTTGGAAGATTTGTCGAGGGCTTGTATGTTAGAACAAGGTGGTGCTTGGGATAGCCACTTGACACTGATTGAGTTTACTTATAATAATAGTTTCCATTCTAGTATTATGATGGAACCATATGATGCATTGTATGGTAGGAGATGTAGGACTCTGTTGTGTTGGTATGAGTCGAGCGAGAGTGCAGTGCTCAGACCTGAGATTATGCAGCATACAACTGAGAAGATCAGAATGAACCAAGAAAGGATGATAGCTTCACAGATACATAATGATAAGAGGATAAAATCACTTGAGTTCCATAAGGGAGATCGCATGTTCTTGAGAGTTACTCCAGTAACTGGCGTTGGTAGAGCTCTAAAATTGCGAAAGCTTACGCTGCATTTTGTTGGTCCATATCAGATTCTGGAGAGGATATGTGAAGTGGCCTATCAGATTTCTTCACCATCATTGCTTTTTAATCTTCATGATGTGTTTCATGTGTCTCAGTTGATGAGATACATTCAAGATTTATCGCATGTGGTTCGAGTGGATGATGTACAAGTGAGAGATGACCCGATTGTTAAGACATTACCCATGAAGATAGAGGATCAATAGGTGAAGTAGTTTTGGGGTAAATAGACTTCCTTGGTGAAGGTAGTGTGGGGAGGACCATCTGATGAGAGCATGACTTCGGATCACGAGGATCAAATGAGGGAGTCGTATTTGATTGTGTTTTCTTTAGATAATTTTCAGGGACGAAAATCCTTTAAGTCGGGGGAGAGTTGTAACGCCCCAAAAATTTAGACTTGTGTTTTTGTGATTTATTATAATTATTGTGTGAATTATGGTGATATGTTATTGGGATGGTAGTGGGGTATAGGTGCTAACTAAGAATTATTTAGATTAAATAATTATAGCTTATGTTATTTATAATAATAATTAAATAGAATATTAAGAGGAAAAGGAGAATAAAGGCATAAGAGTAACCGTGTTCATGTAAGTGAGGGTATAATGAGAGGATTGTAGAAATGGTCTAATATTAACAAATAAAATAAGGAAGAAGTGTCAGTCTCTAGCAGGTTTTGTTATATGTGATGATTTGATAATGAGTTGCATAATGTATTTTGTTGATGATGATGTTGATATAATATGATTCAATTCTATTATGTGTATAATGAAGTGTTGTTGTTAACTTGTATAGTATGATGATTACAATGCATTTTTTGACGAGTTTGGTACCTGAAATCAGACCTAAGAATGGTCTGGAACTGTAGCGAATCACAATTGGAAATTGTAGAATCACACATATTTGTCGAACGAGCCTCAGGCGAGGCAAAGGCGAGGAATTCGTCAGGGCTTCGCTGAGTGAGCGAAGCAGCGAGGGACTTGGTCGCTCATTTCCCTGGGCGAGCGAAGCAACGAGGGAATGGATTGCTTATTTTGCTGGGAGAGCTCCAAGAAAGCTCCAGGGAAGGATTTCACCGCCGTGTTTGTTGGGAAAGAGTCAAGCGAACAGTATGGCAGGAAACTTAAATGTGTTGTAACTGAAGTTTTGTGACTCTGATTGACGCGTCGTTTGAAGTATTGAGAAGCTGATGCGTAGAGCTGTATCATGTTGTGATACGGTGGGAGAACTGACTTGGTTGTTTTGAGTTTTATCGCAAATGTTACGGTTAGCAAGAGTCGCCACCGACTTTCTTTTATCCAAAAGGAAAGGCTGAAAAGAACATGAAAGACCTTTGAGATTATTTCTTGAGTTCGGGGGGTAGATTATGAAAAGGGAAGGTGTTAGCACCCTTTTCATCCATAGTTATCTATTGGCTCTTAGTTGCTTGCTAGATCACTTGCTTTTGTTTGAAAATGTGCTTTGTGTGGTTTTTGAAGGTACTTTTAAAAGGCGCCATCGTTTAGGCAAACTTTGTAATAGTTCACGTTCGTAAGAACGTATACAAAGTGTTGATCTTTTAAAAATGTTTCAAGTTTGGAAGGTGTTTTGAAAGTGTTTTTGAAAATTTTGGTGTTTGTTTGGAAAGTGTTTTTCAAAATGTTGGTGTTTGTTTGGAAAATAAGCAAGAGTGTTTGATTTGGAATTGAGCAAGCAACTAGGAACAATCTACCTACTCAAAAGTCTTAGTTAATTTCTTCCTTTCCTTTGATATTGCTATCTTACCATTGATTTGGTAAGAAGCCCTATCTTTGGATGTAAAAGGACGGGCATGGGTAATCGTATATCCATGATAGCAATGTTGTGAAATATCTTAGTAATTCTCTTTGAGGGACTAAGGTCATTTTGAAAGGAAACTTTGATAGCGTCATCGAGGGACTATGATCTTGTATTTTTGATTGCGTTTTGCTAAGATACTCCACATGCATAACATGGCCATTTTCATAAGGCAACAAAGTGGAATCACCCTAAGGGTGTAAGTGTGCAAGTGTGTTGATTTACATGCTTTGTTATCTTGGATTAGGGTTTGCTAACTTGTTGATTTTATCTTTCCATACAAACTATAATTTACTAGCATTTGTATAAAATGATAAATTGCGGAAAGTAAAAATACTAAGCTATTATATCATTAGGGGAGGGGGTATACAAATTTACAAATGGGGATTTGCAATAAGATTAAATCTAATTAACTATTACAACCATATTGAATAAATGTACAAGAATTGAATAAATAATAATGTACAAATGCAAATGGAAAAGAAACATGATTTTGTTTGTATTTTTATGAAAGGGTTTTTACCTAATTAAGAGAATGGTTAATAAAAATTAAACAAAATTAAAACCTAAGAAAATAAGTTAAAAATTATTTTTTAGGGTTTTTTAAGAAAAAGTTTTAAATTAATAATAATAATGTGAAAACTAATAATTAAAAGAAACCTAAATTCTAAGTTGATTTTAATTTAAAATAAAATAATATAATAAATAAACCTAAGTCTAAGTATTAATTATTAAAAAATTAAATTAAATTTATTAAGAAAATATTTTAGTCTTTTTATTTTATAAAGAAAAATAAAATGTATAAGCATTTTTTTGAATATGCAAATGAATAAATAAAATATTTTGGGATTTTTTTTATCAATAAAATAATAATAATGATGATAATAATAATAATTAAAAATAATAAAATTAATATGAAAATGCAAATAAAATAAAGAAAAAGAAAATGAAATAATAAAAATAAAGGGGCCAGGGGTATAAACATAATCAGGGGGAGTCAGCAGAAAATAAAAGGCCCAAAAGGAGGAAAGCCCAGCGCTTGTTGCAAACAAAAAAAGAGAGAAAACAGAAAATATGAAGAAGAAAAAAAAGGCAAAACGGACGTTGGGGCCCGAACCCAGGTCCTAAGGGTGACAGACGCACGCTTTAACCATTGGGGTGGTGATACATCTGTTAACTTAAACAAAACAACAAATATATAATACAAGTCTTGTCCTAAATGTATTTCATCTTCAACCTCCAGCCAAAGAATCTGTAACTTAATCATTTCCCATCCGTTCACAAAACTTCCAACATCAAACTTGTTAGAAATATTCTCACGATTCTGAATATGTAAATAACTTAAGCTAAATCTCAAAGATGAGCATGAATTTCTAACAGTACCAAATTCTGACCTAAATATTTTTAGAGGTTCAAACTCAAAATTCTCTCTACATAAGCAACATAAATGAAATCTATGGACATGTGTAGTTTCAGGGTAATGATGTCTACATTTTATCTTCACAAATGTAAGCCTAACAATGCCTAAATAATGAGATAGAAGTTCAAGAAAATACCTCAAAACTTGAAATCGTGAAAACAGTTTGAGCTTGTTTCAAGTGATGGTGATGATCAGGTTAGCTTCCTTGAACCTCTAGGAAGCTAATGCAATAGCTGGCTTGAACTGAGAGTGGCTGGAATGGTCTGGAGAAGTCCAACTGCAATGCTCTATTTTTTGCTATAGAAGTTGATGAAAATGATGTTACAGTCTGCAAACATGGACAAGGATAGTTTCTATATGTGTATTAGAAGCTTTGTGGATGGTTTGGCTAAGAAACGCACTAGGGGATTTGGAGATTGGATTCAAAAGTCAAAAATGACAAGTTTTTGTGCTTGTATGGAAATTTTTGGTTTTGGGGAGTTTGAGAGCTTGTAAAATCGTGTGTTCACTTGCAAATAACTTGTGTGGTTATATGAAAAAGGTTAGAGCCCTTGAGATGGTCAGAAGTGTGAGATATAGAGTTATAACTATGTTACTTAATTTTGAATAAAAGTGAAAACATGGTTTCAAGGCATAGTACAAACATGGCCTGAGTTTATGGGAGGCTCTGGACATGTTGCTTTTGCCTTTGACATTGCTTGTGATCAGAAGGAACAAGTGTAAAGCTCTATGCATTGACTTTGTGATTAAAGTCACTTTTCCAAAATGGAAGTGTGAACTTTGTTCCATTAATGGAATAATCACTTGGACAATGACTTAAACACTTGGATCATAGCTCAAATAGTTGTTTAATCTTCTGATTATGGATAGATTTAGAGGTTGGAAGCCTACAAAGTAAGATTTATGTAGCATGGGCTTGGATTTGAATTCTTGTTCATCATGGAAATGGCCTATAATTCAAGAATGAATGTCCAACTTCTTGTCTTCGATTCTCTTTGCTCAAACATGATCTCAATGAGTTCTTGGAAATTTTGGAAATATTGTAACATCCTATATAACCTCTATGTTGGACATTTTTGAAAATTCCTCTTGAAACTATGTGAAAATGGCCATGAAGTTAGGTCAAAATCCTGCCTAAACTAGGGCAAAATTTCACTAAGTTTCCAAGTTTCATGAATATGTATTCACAAAATCATAACTTGAAATCCATGCATTTTTAGGAGAAGTTGTGTTCTACAATATTTTATATATCATTGAGATATACAACTTTCATGTTTGAAGTTTCCTTTGAATCATCTTGCATCATGGTGAAAAATTGGCTCAAAATTGTGAAAAAATATGAAGTTTTCAACACTTGGAAAAATTTCTAAGTTTAGAAATTTTGACTTTTCAAAATGAAATCTTGACTTTTTGATTTCTTGATGAACAAGTTTCATATTTTGACATGTTTTGATGAATTGTGATCTTTGACACTTGATTTTGACCAAAAAAGTCAAAGTTTGACTTTTCAGTGTACATTTGACTTTTGATTAGTTGACTCAAAATCAACTATCAATCAATTGATCTTGAGGGAAGTTTTGAGGCATGCCATCAGGTCAAAATGATGCAATTGAATCCTTGAGATTATGTCTCCAATCAATCAATCATTTTCTAGGTCAAAAATCAGAAATTGCACTTCCTCAATCAAAACCCTAATTTTGACCATTTTGCCCTTTTGATGATCTGATCAAGTTTCTTGAGGAATTGTGATCCAAACTTGATCAAATGATATATGTGAATTCATATTGTTGATATGGACCAAAAATTATGAAGTTTGACTGTAAATTAACCACGATTGACTTTTTCCCCAATACAGTTGATTTTTAGGTCAACTGATCAATTGACCGAGCAAAAATGTGATCCAAGACTTGAAACTTGACATGAGAAATATTGAGGGTCCAAAATGGTCTATGAAAGTCATATGAGGCATTAAAAGTTCAATTGTCCTTGTGCAATCTCAAACCCTAATTTTCATTCATCAGTGCTTAAGGAGATGTCTTGAGCTGACCAACCCTTGTGCAGTCTTGAACAAAATGAGATCTTGTGGGAGATTACTTGATAAATGAGAGGGAAAATTTTGGGGTACAACAGCTTCCCCTGTTCAATCTTCTTAAACCTGAAGAGTTAGATTGGTGGATCCGCCATTCGTGAATTGAAGGTGAAAGATGATTGAACACTAGAGTGCCCAAAAATTTGCACTCAAAGATGGATTATGAATGGGCTTATAGATGCAATTTGGAGGAATGTTGGTAAACACTGGAAGGAGTATCATCATAAATATTTGGTTGATTTATACTAAAACTTTATGTTTCACCTGTGGGGAAAAAAAGAGTTAGTAAAATGCAGATGTATGCATGATATTCACAAGATGAATGAGATCATGTTAAATGCATTTTGTATGTATATGTCATGATGTATGAATGTGAGATGTATGTTTTTATCTGGGAAAATAATTCCCTAACTTCCGCTGAGGAAGTTCTGGGGGGTTGAATCCCTGATTGCCATTGGGGATGAAGAATATACATATCTTCAAACTTTGTCGAAAGGATGCTTCCGCTGGGGAATATCTCTTAAATGTCAGTTGTTATCTGGTCAGATCTAGGCTTCACAACTTGCTGAGAATGAGGAAGTCACCTGCTATCTGGTCGGGTCCCAGGCTTCACGGTAACTTACTGGGGAAGAGATAAATTAAACTGTTATATGGTCGGATTCCAGGCTTTGCAGAAAATTTCTTGAAATCGAATAGTTATCTGGTCTGATCCAGGCTTCAAAACAACTTGTTAGGGATAAGGAAGTTAACTGTTATCTGGTCGGATCTAGGCTTTACAGTAACTTAAAGTGGTAACTACTTTCTCGTCGGGTCCAGGTTTCATGGTTTTTGGAAAGTTGTAATATTATTTGGTCGATTACAGGCTTTATAGTATCTCTCTGGGGATTGTAGTTAGTTGTTATCTGGTCGGGTTCCAGACTTCACAATAACTTGATTGAAAATTGACATCTAGTCGGGTCCAGGCTTTACATATTTCTGAGGTGGATGAAGTTAATTGTTATCTGGTCAGGTCCAGGTTTCATAATAAACTGTTTGGGGATTTAGTTGTTATCTGATCAGGTTCCAGGTTTCACAATGAATTTCTGAGAGTAATTGCCATCTGGTCGGATCCAGGCTTCACAATAACTTGTTGGGGTATAGGAAAACTCTACAGGGGAAAAGAAGTTAAACCTTGGTCTGGTTGAGTCCAGGTTCTTCTATATTTTGAAGAGTTAAACTATTATATGGTCGGGTCCAGGTTTCATAGTATCTTGCGAAGTTAACTATTATCTGGTCGGATCTAGTCTTCATAGTTAGTTGAAAGGTTACACTATTATCTGGTCGATTCCAGGCTCTATAGTGACTTGAGAAGTTGACTACTATCTGGTCGGGTCCATGCTTCATAGTAGTTTGAAAGTTATACTAATATCTGGTCGGGCCTAGTCTTCATAGTATCTTTTGGAGATAGTAAAGGTTTTGTTGACGGCTTTACTGGGGATCAGGGGTTATGGCCCTATGATTTGTATAATCTGAAAGGCAAACTCAAGCTGGAGAGTGTAGGCTCAGTTAGGGAAGATAGACTCAACTTGGGGATAACAAGCTCAACTGGGGAAGATAGACTAAGCTGGGGAATTGTGTACTCGGCTGGGGAGTTATGCTACTCGTTGTTTGTTAGGGAAATAAACCTTGTTAATAAACTGCTGAAGATGTGAGTTCTTTTTAGGAAGAGATCCACAAGGCTTCTACTTGTAAGATTCAACTTATCTGGGGAAAGAGCTGCCAAGAGATTGAGACTCTGGTTGGAGATTATCCTATGCAAAGACACTTTGTGAGTAACTTTGTTGAGGAGGATGTTAATGAAATAACTCTGTGGGGATATTCCATATTCATTAAAGAGATATTTGTTGCTGCTTAGCAGGACACATGTTCCAAATAGTTTTAATTATGTTCATATGCATATGTTCGTTAAATTTTAGTCATTGGACCATTGCATTCAAAACAAAACAGAAAGTTTGCACTTCAAAGTATATTTGTATTGATATTTTGCCCATGAATAGGCGTTTTTGTACAAAGATATGGAGATCCTAGTAAGAGGAAATTGTCAAAAGGAAAACAAAATTGAAAACAAAAATGAATAGCCATGTGAAATGATCTCATTGCCTTCAAACTCTATTATTGCCCAATGTCTTCGAATGCCCCTTGCCGTTGACAAAAGTTGATTGGATTGATCTTGGACCGTTTGAACTCATACCTTATTGATAAAGTTGACAGTGGTGATCCTACGAGACATAGTCATACGCTTCCAATCCTTAACTTTTTCCTGGACGCCCTTTTGGGTTTTCAGCCCACCAGGATACCCATTTTTGCCCAAGTCGCCCTTTCAGGTTTTCGACTTGACAGGTGTACAATCTTTTGCATATATCCGTAATTTTTGCCCAAACCTTTTGGTTTGCCGGGATGCCCTTATTTTGCCTAGGTGTGTCAACCTAGCGGGTCTCTTATGTGTAGTATTTTTAACTATGCCCGCATTTACAGGATGTGGGAAGTCTTCACCATTCATGGTAGTCAGCATCATGGCACTGCCAGAGAAAACCCTCTTGACAACAAATGGCCCTTCGTAGGTGGGAGTCCATTTTCCTCTGGGGTCTCCTTGTGGTAGAATGATGCGTTTTATCACTAAGTCACCAGCTTGATATACTCGAGGCTTGATCTTTTGTTGAAATCCTTGATCATCCGTTTTTGGTACGTCTGACCATGACAAACAGCAGCCAGTCGCTTCTCATCGATCAAGTTCAGTTGATCCAATTTCGTTTGAATCCACTCATCTTCACCTAAGCATGTCTCATTCATAATCCTTAGCAAGGGAATCTTAACTTCCATTGGAAAAACAACTTCCATGTCATAGACTAGAGAAAAGGGAGTTTCCCAAGTTGATGTTCTAGTTGAAGTGCGGTAGCCGTGGAGAGAAAATGGTAACATCTCATGTCAATCCTTATAGGTTACTACCACTTTCTGCATAATCTTCTTGATATTTTTGTTGGCTGCTTCGACTGCACCATTCATTTTAGGTCTATAAGGTGAAGAATTGTGATGCTTGATCTTAAACTGAGTACAAAGCTCAGTAATCATACATTGTTGAGGTTAGTCCCATTATCAGTGATGATCCTTTCAGGGATATCATAACGGCATACGAAGTTGTGTCTAATGAATATGGCTACCATATTCTTGGTGACTGAGGCAAACGGGGCGGCTTCGACCCATTTGGTGAAGTAGTCGATAGCGATAAGAATGAAGCGATGTCATTGGAAGCGGTAGGCTTGATCTCTCCAATCATGTCAATGCCCCACATTGCAAATGGCCACGGAGAAGTCATGACGTTCAGAGGGATAGGAGGCAAATAGACCTTGTCAGCATAGATTTGGCATTTGTGACAAGTTCTAGAGTGTTGATGGAAATCAGTCTTCATTGTTGACCAATATTAGCCAGCCCTCAAGATCTTCTTAGCCATCGTATGTCCACTTGAGTTAGTACTAAAGAGACCATCGTGCATGTATTCCATGATTTCCTCTGCCTCATTCTTGTCTACACATCGGAGTAGAGTAGAGTCATGGTTGCGCTTGTATAATATTATGTTTCTTAGGAAGAATTTGGATGAAAATCTTTGTAAGAACTTTCTGTCATTGATGGATGCTCCCTCTGGATACTCTTGTGCTTCAAGATATCTCATCACCTCATGGTACCATGGCTTTTCCGCGTCAGTGTCAAGCTCACAGCAATGTGCAGGTTCATTGAATCTTTCAATTGTAATCACAGGGGCTTCGTTGTCCCATCTAACCTTGAACATTGAAGACATGGTTGCCAAAGCGTCGGCTAGTTGATTTTCTTCCCTAGGGAAGTGCTCAAAAGGGATATCTTCGAAGTAAGGAATTAGGGATAGCACAAGTTCCTTGTAAGGGATGGGATTAAGGTGCTTAGTGTACCAATCTCATTTTACTTGGCTAATCACTAGAGCAGAATCCCTAAACACATTCAAATTCTTGATCCTCAAGTCAATGGCAGCTTTCAGACCCAAGATGCATGCTTCATATTCGGCCATGTTGTTCGTGCAATCGAAGCATAGTCTCGTAGTGAAAGAAGTGTGGAAACCTTCAAGAGAGATGATCACAACACCAATTCCGTTACCCAAGGAATTGAAAGCCCCATCGAAGACCATAGTCCATCGGGATCCTTGTTCAAGTTCGTCGGTCCAGGTTTCACATAGTCGGTCACCAGCATGATGTTCTCATCATGGAAGTCGAAGTTCATGGACTGATAATCATCCACAGCTTTATGAGCCAAATGATCTACTAATATGCTTCCTTTGATGTCCTTTTGCATAGTGTATTTAATGTCGTACTCAGTCAAGATTATTTGCCATCTGGCTACACGTCCGGAAAGGGCAGGTTTCCCGAAAATGTACTTGATTCGGTCCATTTTAGAAATCAACGGAGTGGTATGAGTCAACATATACTGTCTTAGCCAGCGAGTAGCCCATGCCAGAGCACAACAAGTTTTCTCGAGCAGTGAATATCTAGTTTCACAGTCGGTAAACTTTTTGCTCGGGTAATAAATAGCATGCTCTTTTCGGCCAGACTCGTCATGTTGGCCCAAAACACACCCCATAGAGTTCTCTAGTACTGTCAAGTACATGATCAAGGGTATTCCTTCAATTGGAGGCATGAGAATAGGAGGCTCTTGTAGATATTCTTTGATTTTGTCGAAGGCAGTTTGGCATTCATCATTCCATCTGACTACCTGATCTTTCTTCAAGAGCTTGAAGATTGGCTCACAAGTAGCAGTCAAGTGAGATATGAAACGGGCAATGTAATTAAGATGACCCAGGAATCCTCTAACTTCCTTTTCATAATGAGGGACCGACATTTATTGGATAGCCTTTACCTTGGCAGGATCAACTTCAATGCCTTTATTGCTGACAACAAAACCTAGAAGCTTTCCAGATCATACTCCAAAGGTGCACTTGTTAGGATTCAACCTCAACTTGTACTTTTTCAGCCTCTCGAATAGTTTGTACAGGTGGTCGAGATGTTCCTCTTCAGTTTGTGATCTGGAAATCATATCATCCACATATACCTATATCTCATGATGAATCATGTCATGAAATAAAGCTACCATAGCCCTTTGATATGTTTCCCCTGCATTCTTCAATCCGAATGGCATGACTTTGTATCAAAAGGTGCCCCATTGCGTAACGAACATAGTCTTCTCCATATCTTCGGGATCCATCCTTATCTGATTATAGCCAGAGAAACCATCCATAACAGAGAAGACTTTATGCTAAGTAGTGTTATCAACTAAGACTTTAATGTGTGGTAGAGGAAAGTCATCATTGGGGCTTGCCCTATTCAGATCCCTATAGTCTACGCACATGCAAACTTTCCCGTATTTCTTTGGCACTGGAACCATATTAGAAACCCATTGGGGATAGGATGTCACGACTAGGAACCCTGCATCAAACTGTTTCATTACTTCAGCTTTGATCTTCCTAAGACATATCAGGCCTCATGCAGCGAACCTTTTTTTTGATGGGAGGACAGTCTTCTTTCGTCGATAGACGATGAACTACGATGTCGGTATCCAACCCTGGCATATCTTCATAAGACCAAGCAAATACTTCCACATAATCATGCAACATCTGAACCAACCTTCTCTTGACATTGTCTTCCAAGTTAGCGCTGATCTTGATTTCCTTCTTATCTGCCTCAGTACCCAAATTGATGACTTTGACTGACTCTTTATGTGGCTGAATAGCTTTTTCCTCTTGTAATAAAAGTCTGTCTAATTCTCCTAGTATGTCACAATCTTCCTCGCCTTTGTCTTCGGCTTGGTTAATTGGATATTCGAAGTCATAGTCAGAAATAGTAGAGTCATTAGCAATAGGATCCAGAGTGGATGAGGACCTGCAAGAGTGTGTGTGTGTGCATGTAAGATACATGGCTATTTTGAAAAATGTATTTGAAAGAAAAGAAAGACAATGAACACAAATATTTGAATTCAAAAGAGTCCAATGTACTGAATGATCATATGATTAGATGAACATAAATAAAACCCTTGACAAATGGACCAAAGTGCCTCGGGCCAAGAACATGGCTTAAAAGTCATTGTTAAATATTACAGACAAAAATGTTCTTGAATTGAAAGAAAAGAAATAACAAGTAGATTACTCCTCAATGAAGGATATAGGCACGAAGTCCTTTACGTGTCAATTCTTCAGCTCCGTTGTAGTTGGATACACCCAATCTTCAAACGCAGCTTCTTCATCCGAATCACCCACAACATTAACTTCATAGCCTCCAATGCGGAGAGGTGGCTTTCCAGTGCAATCACGCCTCACTTCCTTCTGAGCCTTAACGGTGAAGCCCAAACCAAACTTGTCCGCTTTAAATGGGATATCAAGGATTTTCCCCCAAGTATCACAGTTTCCTCCTTCAATTGTCGCACGAGCATATTTGACTGAAACCATCTTTGGAACGACTTTAACAACTTCATATTCATCAGAGGAACATTTGGTAGCAATAATCATTGGTGGCACGACTTCAAAGGCTTGACACGGGGTCTCAATGAATTCTCCATCCATCTCTACGTATTTGAATGAGTTAAGGTGACTTACCATAAAATCTTCTTCTCCACAGACGGTGACAATTCTTCCTTTGACATAATATTTGAGTTTCTGATGAAGAGTTAAGGTTACTACCCCATCTTTATGGATCCATGGGCATCCTAACATACAAGAATAGGCAGGACGAATATCCATAATGTAGAAGGTGGAGTTGAATATTTGGGAGCCCACCTTGATTGTAAGGTCTACTTCCCCATGAACTGTCCTCTTTGATCCATCGAACGCCCTTACAATGATATCACTTGGCTTCAAGACTAAACCTTCACATTCTAGACGGTCTAACGCCCCCTTGGGTAATACATTCAGAGAAGAACCAGTGTCGACTAGCACATGTGCTAAGGTAGTCCTTTTGCACTTGACCGAAACATGTAGAGCTTTATTGTGGTTCTTCCCAAGTGGTGTTAGGTCAGCATCTGAAAATCCCAAGCCATTATCAGTCGTCAGGCTAGCCACGTAATTCTCAAATTGGTTTGTTGTTGTCTCATGGGGGACATGAGCCTTTTTCAGGAATTTGATTAATGTTCGAGAATGGGCATTAGAACAAAGCAACAATGACAACATTGAAATCTTAGAAGGGGTTTGCCCCAACTGTTCCACAATCTTGAAGTCGCTTCTTTTTATTATCTTTAAGATCTCGTCCATCTCACGAGCGGAGGGTTCTCCATCAGCAACGTCCTTGGAGGGTATATCAGTTAAAACCGACTCAACAACTTTTTCCTTTCCCCTTGTATCAGTACTTGGCTTGGCAGAAATAATGCGGATGGGTGCCTTTGTAATAACTGGTGGCGAGATATTGGGTGAAAATATTCTCCCAGTTATGGTTACTTTGCTTGAGCCAGCTATGTTACCAACATTGTCATCTTTTTCTTCTTCGATCCAAGCGTCTTGTTTAATCCCATGATAAAACACCTCAGCACCATAGTTCCATGGTACTGCCTTGTTTGAAGAATAGGGAATTGGTCCTGGATTGGTAATTATTAAGGGATCAACAATGGGTTCATTTTAAATCCTAATAGGACCTTTGGAGGTGATCCTAAGAGGCTTGTTTGAGATGGTAATAATGGAGAGATCTTCACATTTGTTAGTCAAACTTTTGGCAAGTGGGGTCTTCTCAAATAGAATTTTGTGGCTATCCATCAGGCATTGAATGCCTTTCTTCAGCCCTTCACATCCATTGAGTTGTTGGGAACAGCAAACACGGTCTTTTACACAGCCAGGGAAAATCCCAGCTTTCAACAAGTTCTTGTTGATGATATTCAACAGAGTGGTTAATTCTTCAACAGAGGCAACAAAAATTGTATCTTCAACAACATTAATACTCTTGTCATTCTTCGGCATAGGTGCGATGATTACATTTGGAGTTGGAGGAGGATCAAACTCAATAGTTTTGTTATCGATCAAATCCTGAATTTTGTTCTTCAAGGCCCAGCACTGGTCAGTCTCATGCCCGGGGCTGCTTGAGTGGTAAGCACATTTAGCGTTCGGATTATACTTTGGTGAAGAGGTATCAGGGTTGGTAGAAGGGTCGCGCAATGTCACCAAATTAGCCTTTAGCAAATGTTGAAGGGCTTGAGACAGTGACATGCCTAACCTCATAAATTGTCTTCTCGGAGTTTCAAAACATTGACGATTAGCAGATGGTCTTGGAGTAGGAGTTAGATTGGAGATTCGAACAACATTAATAGACAGATGATCATTCTTCTTGGTACGGGCCCTTGCCCTGCACACAACATTGACTTCCTTCTTTGCAGAAAAAGGTTTCTTGATGGGATTGGAAGTGGAGGTAGATGCCACAAAGGTATTCCCACTTTTGATTCCGCTTTCAACCCTTTCACCGGTTAAGATTAACTCGGTGAAACCAGAAGAAGAGAAGCCAACCAACAGATTAAAGAAAGGACCAGATAAAGTGCACATGAACATGTCGATGTGCTCCCTATCAGTCAAAGGTGGTTGAACCCTATTGGCGAGGTCTCTCCACTTTTGCACATATTCTTTAAATCCTTCATTCTTTCCCATGGTCATATCTTGCAATTGGACTCTTGTTGGCGCCAAGTAGGTGTTATATTGGTACTGATGGTAGAATGCAGTAGCTAAATCTTCCCAAGTATTGATACAGGAACCATCTAACTGATAAAACCATTCAACTTGTGTTTCGGCCAAGCTCTCTTAGAAAAAGTGAACTCAGAGTTTCTTATCAGCAGTGTGCGGCTGTATCTTGCGCACATAAGATTTCAAGTGGAGTTTTGGACAAGAAACTCCACCATACTTTGTAAAGACTGGTATTTTGAATTTGTGGGGAATGACTACCCCATAGATCAAACCTAAATCATCAAAATCTAAATCGGGGACGACTTGGATCTCAACAACTTCTAATATGTCTTCTAACTGCTTATACTTGATATCGGCGGGTGGATACTGCTCATCGAAATAATCATCACCAGATGCTTGATCATTAACACAGTCAGCCTGAGTACTCTTGACCTCACCAATCTGGTTCTCATCTTCTTCAGATGAATCTTCTCCTAATGGGATCTGACGAGCTGTCTCCTTGAACCTTCTACCCATGTCGAGTAGAGCTTTCTTCTTGGGCTTCTTCTTAACTGCCAGGAATGCCATCATATCTTGCTGCCCTTTTTCTAGGGCCAGTAGAGTCTCTTGGAATTAAGAGTTTTGTGCCTGGAGATCCTTCACAGTTTTCTCTAGATCCATCTTGCTGAAATAAACAGCAAAAAGATAAGGAGACCTGTTATGAGAAAACTTGCCATGTTATGATGCATGGAATATATATATATATATATATATATATATATATATATATATATATATATGCAAATGATTTCAAGGATTAATGAGATCTAAATTTGTATAGACAAAAGAATGAACAAACGTCAATTTTCATTAATCAATTCAAGAAATATTACATCATGCCTCTTGGGCTTACAAAATAACTTTCTAAGATAAAAAGACTGAATGTATCCTCTTCGGTGCGGGATAGGTGTTCACACTTTGCTCTTCTTGTAGTTGCTTCGTAAGCTCCAAGACCCTCTTCTCACTAGCATAGAATTGAGCCTCGAAAGTATCTCATTCTTCCTTAAGCTGGATCCAACCCTTTTGCAAGTCTTCAAGAGAGGTAGGCATGTCGGGATGGAGGATGGTGTACGGGACATCTCCTTCAACCACAGGTTCCATGATGACTGGTAAGATGGAAGGATAAGGCATCACAAGTTTCTGAGCAAGAGTTCGTACCTACTTAAGGCAAGGCTCAAGGGGAATGGAAGTCTTGTATCCCAGCGTCTTGCTATCCACCTTGTTCACCATCCTCCAAGCTCGGATAAACCTCTGACGGTAACCTTGATCTTCATTCTCGTAGTCGAATACCACTCCTTGGATCAGCATCTCATGTGGACCATCGCTTCGGGCGTAACCAAACTGTCGTAAGGCTAAGCAGGGGTTGTAAGTGATACCTCCTCTAATTCCAAGTAAGGGGACATTATAGAATTCTCCACAACGGTTGATTATAGTAACATTCTCCAAGGATCGGGAACACCAATGAATATCTGAATGTCTGAGCATCATCAATCTATGGGACCACCTTGAACCTTGCTCATTCTTCAATACAGATCGGGAAAGATACGAAATAAACCATCTTTCCAAGAGAGGAGTGCAACACATGAGGATACCCCTCTTCCTCATAGTGCGAGAGTGAAAAGAATGTAGGATGTCTCCTAATAAAGTAGGCATCGGGTTACGAGATATGAAGATTTTGACGGTGTTTACATCTATGAGTTAGTCAAGATTTGGAAACAAAACCATCCCATATATGAGAAGGGCCACAATTTCCTCAAAATCTTGTAAGTCCAAGGATTTCCAATAATCTTGAGCTTTCTCAAACAAGAACTTGGCCAAGAAACCTTTGACACCACTCCTTGTTTCCCAATTAGTTGTGACATCAAATTGTTGCAAGTGTAGGGCTTGAGTAATCTCTTCAAGTGTTGGATCTATTTCTGTACCATTGAAGGGTAGTTGATTGATAATGGGAATCCTCAAGATTTGGGACAATTCTTCCAAAGTTGGCACAAGTTGATAATCGGGAAAAGTGAAGCAATGATGTAGAGGATAAAAGAATTGGAAAAGCACCTTCATCATATCTTAATCAGTGTTGGAGGTAACCAAGTTTAGGAGGCGACCATGTCTTTCGGTGAACGGAGAATTCTAAGGAACCCTTGATTCTAACTCTTTGACTTGAGGAGGAATCCTTACAAGATTGACTTGGATAGTGTTCCTGCGGATAGAAGCCATATCCTACAAAATAGTACAAAGATAAATCCCAATAATCCTTGAAATGGTTAGTGAGAATGAGTATGATGTTATGATGTTTATGAAGTTATGTACAAGTAAATATATACAAACAAGGAAAACAAATCCTTAGGTTTAGACTTGCGCGGAGTCTCACAGGTAAGTACCCTCTTGAAGTTTAGTTGGCTCAAACCTGTCCTAGAAATAGTAACTGGGTTCTAAAGGATCCCAATATCACTGGTCTGTCTTCTCGAGCATTGTTTCAACGCAAGTCTCTTTCATGGCGAACGAAATATCCCAAAAAGCCAAACCTCAATGAGTGTAGTATCGAGTATCTACCAACTTTGTACTGCACCATAGTCGGTCATCTCACTACGTCCTAATGGCCAAGTTGGTCAAGTAAAAGTTCTAAAGTCAGTTAGTGCTTCATGACATCACTCAGCGGCCCCATATTCTCCTTTGACTACTCAAGGGCTACCGATACCCACAAATATATCACACTAACATAGTTATTGCTTAGACCATGTCGGTATACTCCGTACAGTTTCCACAACGTATTGCTACTTATCTATAAGGTATCCCAAATCCGGGTAGAGGATTTAAGCCCAAACAAAGAACCAAAATGTAAAGAAAACAAATCAAACAATGAAAGCAAATAAAGGTGATCTGGCCCTAAGGTAACCCCACTTTTAAGTTTATCCCCAATAGAGTTGCCAGTTCTATGATACGGTGGGAGAACTGACTTGGGTGTTTTGCATTTTATCGTAAAATATTGCGATTAGCAAGAGTCGCCACCGACTTTTCTTTTATCCAAAAGGAAAGGTTGAAAAGAACAGAAAAGACCTTTGAGATTATTTCTTAAGTTCAGGGGGTAGATTATGAAAAGGGAATGTGTTAGAACCCTTTCCATCCAAAGTTATCTATGGGCTCTTAGTTGCTTGCTAGATTACTTGTTTTTGTTTGAAAATGTGCTTTGTATGGTTTTTGAAGGTATTTCTAAAAGGCGCCATCGTTTAGGAAAAATTTGTAATAGTTCCCATTTGTAAGAACGTATACAAAGTGTTGATCTTTTGAAAATGTTTCAAGTTTGGAAGGTGTTTTGAAAGTGTTTTTGAAAATATTGGTGTTTGTTTGGAAAGTGTTTTGAAAAGTATTTTTGAAAATGTTGGTGTTTGTTTGGAAAATAAGCAAGAGTGTTTGATTTGGAATTGAGCAAGCAACTAGGAACAATCTACCTACTCAAAAGTCTTAGTTTATTTCTTCATTTCCTTTGATATTGCTATCTTACCATTTATTTAGTAATAAGCCTTATCTTTGGATGTAAAAGGACGGGCATGGGTCATCGTATAACCATGATAGCAATGTTGTGAAATATCTTAGCAATTCTCTTTGAGGGACTAAGATCATTTTGAAAGGCAACTTTGATAGCGTCATCGAGGGACTATGATCTTGTATTTTTCTATTGCTTTTTGCTAAGATACCCCACATGCATAACATGGCCATTTTTGTAAGGAAACAAAGTGGAATTACCCTAAGGGTGTAAGTGTGCAAGTGTGTTGATTTACATGCTTTGTTTATCTTGGATTAGGGTTTGCTAACTTGTTGATTTTATCTTTCCATACAAATCCTACTTTACTAACATTTATATAAAACGATAAATTGCGGAAAGTAAAAATACTAAGCTATTACATCATTAGGGGAGGGGGTATACAAATTTACAAATGAGGATTTTGCAAGAAAATTAAAGCTAATTAACTATTACAACCATATTGAATAAATGTACAAGAATTGAATAAATAATAATGTACAAATGCAAATGGAAAAGAAACATGATTTTGTTTAGATTTTTATGAAATGGTTTTAACCTAATTAAGAGAATGGTTAATAAAAATTAAAAAAAAAATTAAAACCTAAGAAAATAAGTTAAAAATGATTTTTTAGGTTTTTTTAAGAAAAAGTTTTAAATTAATAATAATAATGTGAAAATTAATAATTAAAAGAAACCTAAATTCTAAGTTGATTTTAATTTAAAAGAAAATAATATAAAAAATAAACCTAAGTCTAAGTATTAATTATTAAAAAAATAAATTAAATTTATTAAGAAAATATTTTAGTCTTTTTGTTTTATAAAGAAAAATAAAATGTATAAGCATATTTTTGAATATGCAAATGAATAAATAAAATATTTTGGGATTTTTTTATTAATAAAATAATAATAATGATGATAATAATAATAATTAAAAATAATAAAAGTAATATGAAAATACAAATAAAATAAAGAAAAAGAAAAAGAAATAATAAAAATAAAGGGGCCAGGGGTATAAACATAATCAGGGGGAGTCAGCAGAAAATAAAAGGCCCAAAAGGAGGAAAGTCCAGCGCTTGTTGCAAACAAACAAAAAGAGAGAAAACAGAAAATATGAAAAAAAAGGAAAAACGGACGTTGGGGCTCGAACCTAGGTCCTAAGGGTGACAGACGCGCGCTTTAACCACTGGGGTGGTGATACACCCGTTAACTTAAACAAAACAACAAATATATAATACAAGTCTTTCCCTGAATGTACTTCATCTTCAACCTTCAGCCAAAGGATCTGTAACTTAATCATTTCTCATCCATTCACAAAAATTCCAACATCAAACTTGTTGAAAATTTTCTCACGATTCTGAATATGTAAATAACTTAAGCTAAATCTCAAAGATGAGCATGAATTTCTAACAGTACCAAATTCTGACCTAAATATTTTTAGAGGTTCAAACTCAAAATTCTCTCTACTCAAGCAACATAAATGAAATCTATGGACATGTATAGTTTCAGGGCAATGATGTATACATTTTGTCTTCACAAATGCAAGCCTAACAATGCCTAAATAATGAGATAGAAGTTCAAGAAAAATACCTCAAAACTGGAAATCGTGAAATGAGTTTGAGCTTGTTTCAAGTGATGGCGATGATCAGGTTAGCTTTCTTGAACCTCTAGGAAGATAATGCAATAGCTGGATTGAAATGAGAGTGGCTGGAATGGTCTGGAGAAGTCCAACTGCAATGCTTTGTTTTTGGATATGGAAGTTGATGAAGATGATGGTACAGTCTGCAAACAGGGATAAGGATAGTTTCTATATGTGTATTAGAATCTTTGTGGATGGTTTGGCCAAGAAACGCACGAGGAGATTTGGAGATTGGATTCAAAAATCAGAAATGACAAGTATTTGTGCTTGTATGGAAATTTCTGGTTTTGGGGGGGTTTGAGGGAGTTTGAGAGCTTGTAAAATTGTGTGTTCACTTGCAAATAACTTGTGTGGTTATATTAAAAAGGTTAGAGCCCTTGAGATGGTCAGAAGTGTGAGATATAGAGTTATGGCTATGTTACTTGATTTTGAAGAAAAGTGAAAACATGGTTTCAAGGTATAGTACAAGCATGACCTGAGTTTAAGGGAGGCTCTAGACATGTTGCTTTTTCCTTTGACATTGCTTGTGATCATCAGGAACAAGTGCAAAGCTCTATGCATTGACTTTGTGATTAAAGTCACTTTTCTAAAATGGAAGTGTGAACTTTGTTCCATTAATGGAATAATCACTTGGACAATGACTCAAACAGTTGGATCATAGCTCAAATAGTTGTGTAATCTTATGATTATGGATAGATTTAGAAGTTAGGAGCCTTCAAATTAAGATTTATGCAGCATGGACTTGGATTTGAATTCTTGTTCATCATGGAAATGACCTATAATTTAAGAATGAATGTCCAACTTCTTGTCTTCGATTCTCTTTGCTCAAACATGATCTCAATGGGTTATTGGACATTTTGGAAAGCTTGTAACATCCTATACAACCTCTATGTTGGAAATTTTTGAAAATTCCTCTTGGAACTATGTGAAAAATGGCCATGAAATTAGGTCAAAATCCTGCCTAAAGTAGGGCAAAATTTCACTAAGTTTCCAAGTTTCATGAACATGTATTCATAAAATCATAACTTTAAATCCATACATTTCTAGGAGAAGTTGTGTTTTAAAATGTTTTATATCTCATTGATATCTACAACTTTCATGTTGGAAGTTTCTTTTGAATCATCTTGCATCATGGTGAAATATTGGCTCAAAGTTGTGAAAAAGTATGAAGTTTTCAACACTTAGAAAAATTTCTAAGTTTAGAAATTTTGACTTTTCAATATGAAATCTTGACTTTTTGATTTCTTGATGAACAAGTTTCATATTTTGACATGTTTTGATGAATTGTGATCTTTGACACTTGATTTTGACCAAAAAAGTCAAAGTTTGACTTTTCAGTGTACATATGACTTTTGATTAGTTGACTGAAAATAAACTATCAATCAATTGATCTTGAGGGAAGTTTTGAGTCATGCCATTAGGTAAAAATGATGCAATTTAATCCTTGAGATCATGTCTCCAATAAATCAATCATTTGCTAGGTCAAAAATCAGAAATTGCACTTCCTTAGTCAAAACCCTAATTTTGACCATTTTGCCCTTTTGATGATATGATCAAATTTCTTGAGGAATTATGATCCAAACTTGATCAAATTACATATGTGAATTCATATTGTTGATATGTACCAAAACCTTTTAAATTTTACTGTAAATTAACCACAATTGACTTTTCCCCCAATATAGTTGATTTTTAGGTCAACTGATCAATTGACTGAGCAAAAATGTGATCCAAGACTTGAAACTTGACATGAGAAATCTTGAAGGTCCAAAATGATCCATGAAAGTCATATGAGTCATTAAAAGTTCAATTTTACTTGTGCAATATCAAACCCTAATTTTCAGTCATCAGTGCTTGAGGAGATGTCTTGAGTTGATCAACCCTTGTGCAGTCTTGAATCAAAGGAGATCTCGTGGGAGATTACTTGATAAATGAGAGGGAAAATTTTGGGGTACAACAAATGGTATATGTGGTTGATTATTTGAAGCATTTATCATGTGTATATGTTTTTTGAATTGTCTTACTATGTGTTTTATATGCTATGATGACTTGTTGCAATTGATGAAACTTGATTGTTGTTGTTATATGTTGCTATGATGTTGATATTGATGATGGCACCGTAATGGTGGATTAATGTTTTGCATGTTAAAATACATACATGATATGTGATGATGATTATGTTGTTGATGGGGAATTTGACTAGTCGTGGTCGAACATATGTGATGTTGTTGTTGTTGCATGTCGGGAATCATGCATCCATGTTGTGGAACTTATATTCTAAATTATGTTGTGGAATCGTTTCCTATGGGGATAGTTTGAGTGCGAGTATTTAGATCCTTTTTCTAGGATTTAGTGAAGCATTAACTATGATGATAGTAGCGATTTTTATGTGCTCCGGTTCCAAGAGGGAATCAATCCTATGGTGGGGATCATGGCAGGACATGAACCATATGTTCATAAATGGTACCATATGCATTGAGACAGTATCGTACATAACATTTTTGTGACATTGCATAAATTTGTTAATGATGTGAGAAGTGTTGTTTGGTTGTGATGATTAGTTGATTATGTGTTGATTTATATGATGAATATTATATGTGTGTGTAACACGGTGGGAGAACTGACTTGGTTGTTTTGCGTTTTATCGCAAATGTTGCGGTTAGCAAGAGTCGCCATCGACTTTTCTTTTATCCAATAAGGAAAGGCTAAAAAGAACGGGAAATACATTTAGAGATGTTTTCTTGAGTTCGGGGGGTTGATTATGAAAAAGGAAGGTATTAGCATCCTTTTCATCCATAGTTATCTATGGGCTTTTAGTTGCTTGCTAGATCACTTGCTTTTGTTTGAAAATGTGCTTTGTGTTGTTTTTTGATAGTATTTTAAAAAGGCGCCATTGTTTAGGAAAACGTTGTAATGTTTCTCGTTCGTAAGTGTGATACGGTGGGAGAACTGACTTGAGGGTTTTGCGTTTGATCGCAAATGTTGCAGTTAGCAAAAGTCGCCACCGACTTTTCTTTTATCCAAAAGGAAAGGTGAAAAAGCACAGGAAAGACCTTTGAGATTATTTCTTGAGTTCGGGGGGTAGATTATGAGAAGGGAAGGTATTAGCACCCTTTTCATCCATGGTTATCCATGGGCTCTTAGTTACTTGCTAGATCACTTGCTTTTGTTTGAAATTATGCTTTGTGTGGTTTTTGAAAGTATTTTGTAAAGAGGCCATTGTTTAGGCAATCTTTGTAATGATTCTTGTTTGTAAGAATGTATACAAAGATGTTTGGTCTTTTGAAAATGTTTTCAATTTTGTAAGATGTTTGAAAGTGTATGTGATTGTTTTGAAAATAGCAAGGATGTTTGTTTTGAAATGGAGCAAGTAATTAAGCCATCTACCTACTCAAATGTCTTTCTTGTTCATTTCCTTTTCCTTTGACATTGTTGTCTTACCATTGATTTGGTAAGCAACCCTATCTTTGGATGTAAACGGGACGGGCGTGGGTCATCGTATAACCATGATTAGCAATGTTGCAAGGTATCTTAGCATTATTTTTTAGGGACTAAGATCATTTGTAAGGCAACTTAGATAGCGTCATTGAGGGACTATGATCTTGTATTTGCTTGTTTTTGCTAAGATACCTTACATGCGTAATATGGTCATTTTATATAAGGCAACCAAGTGGGATAACCCTAGGGGTGCTTGTGTGCAAGTGTATTATTTTCATACTTGATTTTGTCTTGAATTAGGGTTTTTCTAAGTATTGATTTTAGTTCTTTCCATACAAACCCTAATTCCTAGCATGTGAATATAAAGCATTTAAATTGCGGAAAATAAAAATACTAAGCTATTATATGATTTGTGGGAAGGGGGTGTACAGATTGAATGGGGATTGCAAGAATTTAAAGCCTAATTAGTCTATTACAATCATATTGAATTTATACAATAATTGAAATAAATAAATGTACAAAAATAAATATACAAGAATGCAAATGCAAAGAAAATGGATCTTTTTGTTTGGATTTTTTATGAGAAAAAGGAATTTGTTTTAACCTAATTAATTAAAAGAAAATAATTAATTAAGATAATAAAAGTAAACCTAATTTACTAAGAAAATATTTTAAATAAAAAAAACCTAAATCTATTAATTGATTAAAAAGAAATTAAGTTTATAAGAAAAGCATTTTTTTTTGTTTTTTTTTGTCTTGGAAATAAATTATAGTATTATAAAATATTTTTGGCCCTTTTTTTATATTTAAATAGGTATACAAGAAAATAAATAATAACTTAATTCTAATTAAGTTTACAAGATAATTAGTAAAGATAAATAAAGTATGATGAATAAAATAATTTTTTGTGTGAGAAAAATATTTAAATTATGTCAAAACATAAATCTACTATTTTTATATTTTTTATGATTTTTAGAATTTTAGAAAATATATTTAAAAAATAAAATTGAAATAAATAAATAAATAAATACAAATGGGCCAGGGGGTGCCAAAAGTCAGGATGGGGGCCAGCAAAGAAAAAAAATACAAGGCCCACTTATTAGAAGCCCAGGCGCCTAGTTGAACAAAAATGAGAAAAAATGCTGAAAAATAGTGGCAAAAGGTAGCGATGGGTATCGAACCCAAGACCTTCCATACACACGCGCATTACCTTTGTCACTGAGGTGGCTGTACATCCGTTAATACAAATTAAACAATAAATACATAAGGTAAAACATCTCCATGACCTGTACTTCGCCTTCAACCTTCAGCCAGCCGGACCACCCGTATCTCAGTCGTTTCTCAACAAAAATGGAAAATGCAAACATGAAAGTTGTGCTATTTTTCCTCACGAATCTAACCATATAACTTATGTAAGCTAAAAATCAAAGATGAAGATTAATTTTGCTGGCCCTAAATTGAAACCTAATTTTTTTAGAAAGTTCAAATCTGAAATTCTCTACATACAGTCAATATAAATGAAAACTATGAACATGGTCAGTTTTAGAGAAATGATATCTACATTTTATCTTCACAAATCAGAAACAAATGATGCCTGTATGAAGAGATGGAAGTTTGAAAACTTACCTCTTGCAGCTGGAGTCGTGAATGGAGTTTGAGCAACTTTGGAGATGGCATGATGATCTGTTTAGCTTGCCTGGACCTCCTTGAGTGTATTCCAACTCTTACTTTGCTTTAAAAGTCCCTGAATCTCCCTACTCAAGTCAACCTGCAAGCTTAATATTTTAAAATGGTGGATAGTGATGGATGGGTTACAATCTTGAAACAGGGGCCTGGATCACTTGTGTATGATGTATGTAAGGTGTTTGAATGATTGAGAATCAAAACGCACGAGTGGAAAAGGAGATGGAGAGTTTTGGCTCAAAACTGTCAAGTTGAGCAGTCTTGTGCAACAAGGGTGTTTGGGAGAGTTTTTAGGATGCTTCAAATCGTGTCTCAGATTGCAATAAACTTTTTAATATGTATGGAAAAGATTAGAGCACAAAATCACTCCAGGTTTGTGAGTTATAGGGCTATGGCATTATAACTTGCTTTTGAAGAAAAGTGAAATGACAAATCTCAAATGTTGTACAGGCATGTTCTGAGCTTCTTCAGTCCTTAGACACCTTGCTTTTGGATTATAGGGGTTGTATGTGCAGAAATAACAAGTTAGAAGCTCAAGACAAGTTGACTTTGTGATTAAAGCAACTTTTCAAGAGTGGAATGGTAACTTTCTTCCAAAAATGGCAAATTGGCTTGGACAATGCTTGGAACACTTGGATAATAGCTCAAAAGCAAGTGTAATATTATTATTATGGAGAGATATTGAGGTTTATAGGCCTTCAAAACAATATTGTGCAGCATAGGTTTGAAATTTGATTTTTGTTCATCACAAAATGCCTTGTAATTCAAGTGACAAAACACCAACTTCATCTCTTCGATTCTCCCTACTCGAGAATGATATCAAGGATTTATTGGACATTTTGGAAAGCTTACAATGTGCTCTACAATTAATCTTTGAATTTATTTTGAATATTCCCATTGGAACTATGTGAAAATGTCTATGAAGTTAGGTCAAAAATCTGCCTAACTAGGGCAAAATTTCACTAAAGTCTTTTTTAGTTCATGAGCATGTATTCATAAAATTATAACTTGAGATCCAAGAACTTTTGGAAGAAGTTGTGTGAAGAAAAGTTGTATATTTAATGGAGATATATAACTTTCATGTTGGAAGTTTCCTTTGAATCATCTTGTATCATAATGAAAAAATTGCTCAAAGTTATGAAAAAATAAGAAATTTTTTACACTTAGAGAAAATTCTAAGTTTAGAAATTTTGACTTTTCAAAATGAAATCTTGATTTCTTGATTTATTAATGAATAAGTTCCATATTTTGACATTTTTTGATGAATTGTGATCTTTGGTACTTAAATTTGACAAGTTTGACTTTTCAGTATACAATTGACTTTTGATCAGTTGACTGCAAAATTCATCTGTCAATCCAATGGATTTGCAATGTTTTGAATCATGTCATTAGGTCAAAATGATGCAATTGGACTCTTGAGATCATGCCTTAAATCAATTGACCATTTTCTAGGTCAAAAATCAGAAATTTCCCTTTCCCAATCAAAACCCTAATTTTGACCATTTTGCCCTTTTGGAGATTTGATTAAATTTCTTGAGGAATTGTGGTCCAAACTTGATCAAATGATACATATGAGTATAAAATATTGATGTGGATAAAAAATTATGAAGTTTGACTGTAAATTGGCCATGGTTGACTTTTTTCCCAATACAGTTGATTTTTTGGTCAATTGTTCAATTGACTGATCAAAAGTGTGATCTAAGGCTTGAAACTTGTCATGAGTAATCTTGGGGGTCCATAATGATCCATGAAATTCATATGGGGAATTGGATGTTCAAAAATCCTTGTGCAAACTCAAACCCTAATTTTGGTCATCAGTGCATAAGGAGCTGTCTTGAGCTGATCAAATCCTAGTGCAGTCTTGAGCCCAAGGAGATCTTGTGAGCAAATTCTTGATAAATGAGAGAGTAAATTTTAGGGTACAACAGTAAGAATGTATACAAAGTGTTTATCTTTTGAAAATGTTTTCAAGTTTGAAAGATGTTTTTGAAAGTGTTGGTGTTTGTTTTGAAAATAACAAGGGTGTTTTTGGTTTTGAAATTGAGCAAGCAACTAGGAACAATCTACCTACTCAAAAGTCTTTCATGTTTATTTCCTCTTTTCTTTGAAATTGTCATCTTACCATTGATTTGGTAAGTAAAACTATCTTTGGATGTAAACGGGACGGGCATGGGTCATCGTATAACCATGATTAGAAATGTTGCAAGGTATCTTAGCATCTTTCTTTAGGGACTAAGATCATTTTGAAAAGGCAACATAGATAGCGTCATCGAGGGACTATGATCTTGTATTTTTGCTAAGATACCTCACATGCATAATATGGCCATTTTTATAAGGCAACCAAGTGGATTTTACCCTAGGGGTGCTTGTGTGCAAGTGTATTGATTTTCATGCTTTGTTTAGTCTTTGATTAGGGTTTGCTACTTGTTGATTTTAGCTTCTCATACAAACCCTAATTACTAGCATTTATATAAAGCGATAAATTGCGAAAAGTAAAATTACTATGCTATTACATCATTAGGGGAGGGGGTGGACAAATTTACAAATGGAGATTGCAAGAAAATTAAACCTAATTATCTATTACAACCATATTGAATATTGTACAAAATTGAAAATAAAATGCAAAAATATAAATGAAAAAAGAAATTATTTTTGTTGTTTTTTTATGAAAGGGGTTTTGTCTTGACCTAATTAAAGAAAATGATTAATTAAAATTAAATAAAATTAACTTAAACTAATTAAGAAAAGAAATTAATTTGAAAAGGATTTTTAGGGTTTTTTATGAAAAGGTTTTAAATTAATGAAAATAAAATGAAGATTAATTAATTAAAATAATCTAAATTCTAAATTAATTTTAACTAAGAAAATAAAATAATATATTAATTTAACCTAAGTCTAAAAATTATATACTTAAGAAAAATAAATTAATTTGTTTAAGAAAATGTTTTTTTAATCTTTTTGTTTTATAGAGAAAATAAATATATAATTATGACTAATAAATAAAAATATTCTTATTTAGATTTTTTTATTAATAAAAATAATAATAATGCTAATAATAATAAATAATCAAAATATTAAATAAAATATGATAAAATAAATATAAAAAACAGGAAAAATGAAATAATTAAAAGGAATGGGCCAGGGGGTACTGAAGTAAATCAAGGTTAGGAGTCAGCAAAAATGGGAGGCCCAGCACAAAGGCCTAGGCGCTGCAAAAAAAGCTCAGAAATGTCAAAAAATAGTGAAAAATAACAAAAGGTCACGCTGGGACTTGAACCCGGGACCTAAGGGTGACAGGCGCGCGCTTTAACCACTAGTGTGGTGATACATCTGTTAACTTGTGTCAAAGGATAAATACATAACATAAAATGCGCCCTGATTACACTTCATCTTCAACCTCCAGCCAAAGGACTTGTATCTTCTCCATCTCTCAACAAAAATGAAAAGTTCAAACATGAAAGTTGTGGCATTTCTTCCCACGAATCCAACCATGTAAATAAATTAAGCCAACAGTCAAAGATGAATGAGAATTTTTCTGGCCCTAATTCAAAACCTAAAAATTTCAGAAAACTTCAACTCTAAAATTCTCTAAGCTCAGGCCATATAAATGCAAACTATGGATATGTAAAGCTTCGTGGCAATGATATCTACATTTTATCTTCATAAATTAAAATCAAATGATGCTTGTATGAAGAGATAGTAGTTTGAAAACTTACCTCTTGCACCTGGAGTCGTGTATGGAGTTTGAGCAACCTTTGTGATGGCTTGATGATTTCTGTAGCTTGCTTGGACCTCCTTGAGTGTGTTCCAACTCCTACTTTGCTCTGAGGATGGCTGAAACTCCCAACTCAAGTTGCAAGCTTCAAATTTGGAAATGATGGACAGTGATGGAGGAGTTACAGTCAAGGAACAGGGGTCTGGATCACTTTGATATGATGTATATTAAGTGTTTGGATGGTTAAAACTCAATACATACGAGTGGATTTGGAGATGCCTATGTGAGGTTCAAAATTGTCAAGTTATGGCAGATTCCGAGTTGCAGAGTGCTTGGGAGTGTTTTGGGGTCATAGCATTCGTGTGTTATGTTGAAATAGACTTGTGTATATATATTGAAAAGGTTAGAGATCAAATGCACTCAAGGTTTATGAGTTCTAGCCTTTTGGCTCTATGACTTGCTTTTGAAGAAAAGTGAAAGGACAAAACTCAAAGTGTTGTACAAGCATGTTCTGAGCTCAAAGAGGATTTAGACACATTGATTTTGGTTTATAGGGGTTGTGTGTGCAGAAAGAACAAGTGCAAAGCTCAAGAAGTTGACAATTGCAAAAGTAGTGCTTTATCAAAATGGAAATGGCAACTTTGTGCCATAAATGGAAATGTAACTTGGATAAAGGCTCAAGTGCTTGGATTAAAGCTCTATCAGCTGTGTAAACATTTAATTATGGAGTGACAAACAAGTTTGAGGCCTGCAAAGCAAAGATTATGCAGCCTAGGCTTGGATTTGAATTTTTGTTCATCATGAAATGACTTGTAATTTAAGTTTGAAAACCCTAACTTCATCTCTTCGATTCTCCTTGCATTTCTAGTTTGAGATCTAAGCATTTTTATAAGAAGTTGTGTAAAGCAATGTTGTAGATATCATGGAGATCTACAACTTTCATGTTGAAAGTTTCTTTTTAATCCTCTTGCATCATGGTGAAAAATCTACTCAAAGATGTGAAAAAACATGAAGTTTTAAACACTTCAAAAAGTTTCTAAGTTAGAAAACTTTGACTTTTCAAAATGAAATCTTGACTTTTTGATTTCTTGATGAATAATTTTAATACTTTGACATGTTTTGATGAACTGTGATCTTTGACATTGGATTTTGACCAAAAAGTCAAAGTTTGACTTTTCAGTGTACAATTGACTTTTGAAAAGAGGTCATCATTGTGACAACCTTTGTAATGATTCTTGTTTGAATGTATACAAAAGTGTTTGTCTTTTGAAAAGATGTTTTAAAACCACACACAAAGCACCATTTCAAACAATTGAAAAGCAAAAGCAAGTGATCTAAACAAGTAACTAAGAGTCCATGGATAACCATGGATGAAAAGGGTGCTTGCACCTTCCCTTTTCATAATCTACTCCCCGAACCCAAGAAAACATCTCAAAGGTCTTTCCTGTGCTTTTTGACCTTTCCTTAGGATAAAATAAAAAGTCGGTGGCGACTCTTGCTAAACCGAAACATTTGCGAACATAAACGCAAAATCCCAAGTTAGTTCTCCCACTGTATAACAGAACTGGCGACTCTGCTGGGGAAAATGTTTATCCAGTTGGAGAATTCTTCGAAAGCTTGGGTTGTATGCCAATCTACTTGGGGAATCGGAGGAAGTTAGATAGTATTCCACCAGGGTTTAAGATTTGGAGTTTTGGACTCCGTTGGGGAAGAAAGTTTCATCTTCACTGGGGATCTGTAGTTCAAAGTTTTCGGGCTCCACTGGGGATCGGGAGTTTAGAAATTTAACTCTGATGGGAATTTTGAAACTTAACCCCGATGGGGATATATACTCCAAGGTTTTAGCTCTATTGAGGATCTGAATGGCATACTGTAGGGGATTTCTTCTGGAATAGCTTAAATACGGTTTCCTATACTTTCGACCTATCAGTAATTATCCTTTCTCATTTCGTTTTATTTGTAAGCAGTGATTATATTCAAATGCATATGCTCATTTAACAAATCTTTGGACGTTTTCAAATAAAATATAAGTGTAAAAAGAAAGAAAAGGCAAGCAAATTTCTGCACTTTGAAGTATCTTTGTATTAACTTTGTAAGTATTTTTGTACAAAGGAGACAGTCATCCTAGTAAGAGAATGTTGTCGTAAAATTGAGAAAAAATTTATACAAAGAAAGATGGCTATGTGTAACAATTCCATGGGGTTCCCATTCTGCTATAGCCTTCACAACTCTGAGTATCTTTTCCATTCGTTGCTTCGTCCGTAGATGATTGGATAGATCAGAAGCTTGGAGCTTGTCCGTGGAGAGATTGTCCTTAAAGTGATCCGACGAGACATAGTCATACGCTTTAATTCCTTAACTTTTGCCTGGACCGCCCTTTCGGGTTTTCGATCCATCGGGAAACCCTTTTTTGCCCAAGTCGCCCTTTCGGGTTTTCAACTTGCCGGGTGTACAAATTTTTTTATTTATCCCTAATTTTTGCCTGAACCGCCCTTTCGGGTTTTCGGTTCACCGAGATGCCCATTTTTGCCCAAGTCTCCCTTTTGGGTTTTCAACTTATCGGGTCGTTTTATGCGTAGTATCTTTTGACCATGTCTGCGTTCGCAGGGTGCGGCAGGTCATCACCGTCCATGGTGGTCAGAATCATTGCCCCACCAGAAAAGATGTTCTTGATCACAAACGGTCCTTCGTACGTAGGAGTCCATTTGCCCCTGGGATCACTTTGCGGCAAGATGATTCGCTTGATTACAAGATCCCCCACTTGATATACTTGTCTCTTGACTTTCTTGTTGAAGGCCTTGATCATACGTTTTTGATATGCATGACCATGGAAAACAGTAGTAAGTCGCTTTTCGTCAATCAAGTTAAGTTGATCAAGTCGGGTCTGAATCCAATCGTCTTCACTCAAACCGGCATCTTTCATAATTCTCAAGGAGGGAATATGAACCTCGATAGGTAAAACAGCCTCCATGCCGTATACTAAAGAAAAGGGTGTTTCCCCAGTTGAAGTGCGTGCCATGTTACGGTACTCGTGCAGAGCAAACGGTAACATCTCATGCCAGTCCTTGTAGGTGATTGTCATCTTTTGAATGATCTTCTTAATATTTTTTTCGCAGCTTCGACAACACCGTTCATCTTTGGCCGATAGGGAGATGAATTGTGATGTTGAATCTTGAACTGCTCGCACAGAGCGGTGATCATGGTATTGTTTAAATTTGTACCGTTGTCTGTAATGATCCTGTCGGGGATACCATACCGGCATATGAGGTTCTGCTTGATGAAACGGGCAACCACATTCTTTGTAACGGAGGCGAAGGAAGCTGCTTCAACCCACTTCGTAAAGTAATCAATGGCCACCAGGATGAAACAGTGTCCATTGGATGCCGTAGGCTTGATCTCTCCAATCATGTCGATTCCCCACATTGCGAATGGCCAAGGAGTTGTTAAGACATTGAGAGGAACTGGAGGAATATGTACCTTGTCAGCATAGATTTGGAATTTATGACAAGTACGGGAATGTTGATGACAATCAGCTTCCATGGTAGACCAATAGTAGCCTTCCCGTAGAATCTTCTTAGCCATAGTATGACCGCTCGAGTGGGTGCCGAAGGTGCCATTATGTAGTTCAGCCATGATCTGCTCAGCTTCAACCTTGTCCACACAACGGAGTAGGACACAATCAAGATTGCGCTTGTATAGGATACCATTGCTCAGAAAGAACTTGGCCGCGAACCTCCTTAAGAACTTTTTGTCGTTGACTGAAGCTCCTTCAGGGTATTCTTGTGATTCGAGATACCTTTTGACGCCATGAAACCAAGGTCGGTCCACCACTTCTTCGGTATTAATCTCGTGACAATGTGCAGGTTCGTCCATTCTTTCAATGGTGATTTGAGGTGCCTCCTTATCCCAGTTGAGTTTAAACATGGAAGACATTGTAGCTAGAGCATCCGCTAGCTGATTTTCTTCTCGCGGGAAGTGCTCAAAGGAAATGTGCTCAAAATGAGGAAACAATGTCAGGACATGTTCTTTGTATGGGATAATATTAGGATGTTTAGTGTCCCATTCTCCTTTGATTTGACTGATAACCAAAGCTGAATCCCCAAATACAATCAGAGATTTGATTCCCAAGTCGATAGCAGCCTTGAGACCAAAGATACAAGCTTCGTACTCGGCCATGTTGTTGGTGAAGTTGAAGTAGAGTCTAGCAGTGAAAGGTGTATGGAAACCTTCTGGGGAGATAAGTATTGCGCCGATACCATTCCAAAGCGCATTTGAATCACCATCAAAGTACAGGGTCTATCGGGATCCTTGTTCAGGTCCGTCATACGGTCTGTTACCTTTAATGTTATCCAATGTCATAATATCCTCTCCAGGGAAGTCGAACCTCATAGATTGGTAATCTTCGACGGCTTGATGAGCTAGATGGTCAGCTATTACACTCCCCTTTATAGCTTTTTGGGTTGTGTACTGGATATCATACTCAGTCAGGATCATCTGCCATCTAGCGATTCTTCCGGATAAAGCAGGCTTCTCGAAGATTTACTTGATCGGATCCATTTTAGAAATCAACAAAGTGGTATGTGTCAACATATACTGCCTTAGCCGGCGAGCAGCCCATACCAAAGCGCAACAAGTTTTCTCGAGCAGTGAGTAGCGAGTCTCACATTCGGTAAACTTTTTGCTAAGGTAATAAATGGAATGCTCTTTTCGGCCAGACTCGTCATGTTGGCCCAGTGCGCACCCCATTGAGTTATCCAAAACAGTCAGATACATGATTAACGACCTTCCTTCGACGGGTGGCATCAAGATAGGAGGTTCCAGCAAATACTCCTTGATCTTATCGAAAGCAACTTGACAGTCATCATTCCATTCAACCACCTGATCTTTCTTCAACAGCTTGAAGATTGGTTCACAGGTAGATGTTAGGTGAGATATGAACCTTGCGATGTAGTTTAGGCGTCCCAAGAAACCTCTGACCTCCTTCTCAGTGCGAGGGGTAGGCATTTCTTGTATAGCTTTGACTTTGGCAAGATCAACCTCGATGCCTTTGTTACTGATGATGAATCCCAAAAGTTTACCAGACCTGACCTCGAAAGTGCACTTGCTAGGGTTCAGTCTTAGCTTATACTCCTTCAACCTGACAAACAACTTTTACATATGGTCGAGGTGTTCTTCTTTTGTTTGTGAACGGGCTATCATGTCGTCAACGTAGACTTCAATCTCATGATGTATCATGTCATGAAACAAAGCTACCATGGCTCGCTGATAGGTTGCCCCGACATTCTTCAGTCCGAACGGCATCACTTTATAGCAGAAGGTACCCCACTACGTAATAAAAGTAGTCTTCTCCATGTCTTCGGGGGCCATTTTGATATGGTTGTACCCTGAAAATCGATCCATGAAAGAGAATACCTTGTGTTGAGTTGTGTTGTCAACCAAGATGTCAATGTGTGGTAGTGGAAAATCATCTTTAGGGCTAGCCCTGTTCAAGTCTCTGTAGTTCACACACATTCTGAATTTTCTGTCCTTCTTAGGCACGAGCACAATGTTAGCAACCCATTGTGGATAGGAAGTAACTTCCAGAAAGCTAGCATTGAACTGTTTCATCACCTCAGCTTTGATCTTTTCAGACATATCGGGCCTCATTCGGCGGACTTTCTGTTTGATTGGTGGACAGTCTTCTCTTGTAGGGAGACGATGAACCATAATATTTGTATCCAGCCCTGGCATGTCTTCGTAGGACCAGGCGAAGATCTCAACATACTCATTCAACAGCTGAATTAAGCGCTCCTTGACATTTGGTTCTAGGTTGGCACCCACTTTAACCTCTTTTCTGTCTTCCTCTGTTCCCAAATTGATAGTCTCTTACAACTCTTGATGGGGAGGAATAGCCCTTTCTTCTTGTTGCAGAAGTCTAGCCAATTCTCCAGGCACTTCACAGTCTTCATCACCTTCGTATTCGGCATGATTGACCAGATCTTCAGAGTCACTGAAGGCCATAGCAGAATTATTACCCATGGAATCCGGAGTGGATGGGTACCTGCATTTTGTGAGTGTGGGTGTGTGTAAGGGATAGCCACCTTTAAACAAAATGAAATGTAAAAAAAAAAGAGAAAGAAAATGAACACAACAGTTTATAAATGAGAACGTCCATGATTCATTAAAAGATGGCATATGAAAATGAAGAATCAAAACCCTTACAAATGGACCTATATACCCCGGGTAAGGCATAAGGCAAAAAGAGTGTATGAATTGTTTAAAAGTTATTACAGACCAAACAGGAAATGTTCAAAAGATAAATTATTGATTGATGAAAGTAATGGGAACGAAGTCTTTCACCTCCCAGTTGTTCAGTCCTCCTTCAATGGTTGGAAATATCCAATCTTCAAAATTTCCTTCTTCATCATCATCTTCTAAAGCATGAACCCCATGATGAGTGATCTTCAGTAGCGGTCCTCCAGCCCGGGAGCGACGCGCAGCTTTCTGGCTAGCAGCAGTGAAACCCAATACGAACTTATATGTCTTATAAGGAAAATCTGGCAGTTGACCCCACATTGTACTTCCTCCTTCCTTGATTACAGCCTCCGCATCTTTAAGGGACGACATCCGGGACACTGGCTTGGTAATGATGGGCACATCAGTCATTGTCTTGGCTATTGCGACTTCAGGAGAAACCTCTTCTAAGTGTTGGAAAGGGGTTTCTATGAATTCACCATCTAACTCCACATAGCGGAAAGAGTTAAGGTGGCTTATCATATACTCCTCCTCACCATGAACTGATCTTACCCTGGATTGGGTATTTGAGCATCTGGTGTAGAGAAGAAGTGACTTCCCCAGTGTTGTACCCCAAAATTTGCCCTCCCATATTCTTCAAGATTTGCAAAGAGCATGCTTCAAAATCTCCCCAAGGGTTGCACAGTTCAAAGGCCTCCTAACAGTCAAAAACTAGGGTTTTGGTTCTGACAAAGAAATGGAAGTTTCCAAGGGCCCAATCAAGTCCCAAATGCCTATAAACATGGTCAAGCATCCTCATGCCAAGTTTCAAGACCTACAGCACAAAATTGCACAGTCAAAAACCCTAATTGCTCAACAGTCAACTGCAGGGGCAAAATGGTCATTTGACAGTCAAAAGTTCAAATTTTTGGTCAACATCTTATTTTGAAGCCAAAAAAATCATTTGATCAATTCTTGATCATGATTTTCAAGGCATGGCTCAAAAAGTCTCAAGATGCAAAAGTTTCCATATTTGGACAATTGAAAAAGTCAACTGTAACTTGACCAAGGCATAACTTCCACATGGTTTATCAGAAAAATTCCATCCAAAGCTCATTTTGAATATAAAGACATTTCCTACAACTCCTCTTCACACTTCAAGTCCAAGAAATGCTCTCACAAAAAGTTATCAATTTCAACATTATAGGTCATTTTCAAAAGTCAACAAAAAGGCACTTTAAGTCAAAGACCATAACGTGATATTGGTATATCAAAATGACATGGGACCAAAGGAATTGGTTAGAGGACTTCAAGACCTTTCCAAAATGTCCAAGAACATGATCAAAGCTTAAAAATTGAGCAAGATATGCCTTGTGGAAGTTGGGAAATTTTTGGGAATTTTGAAAAGTCAACTTTGCTTCAAATGCCTCAAAATTGCTAATGGGCCACAAATTCTTCCAAGAATCATCATCCAAAAGCTATGCACGACCCATTGACCCAAAGGGGAGTTATTTTATTATTTTTAATTAATTAATTGAATATTTAATCTATTTAATTCATTTAATCAAAATTAATTACAAGAAAAATACTAAAATAAGGTTTTTAAATCTTTTGTGCAGCATAATATGTCATCAAGGCCTAAAGATTTCGTGCATGCCCAAAGGAGAAAGATTCCATGCAAATTGGCTAGGTTTCATGATAAAAAGATTTGAAAAGATTATGCAAAAATCATAAAAATCAAAAGCATTGATTCCATGGATATTGGACTTGTTTTGTTGACCTAAAACATTCCATATACATAGACAAATGCAAACCTAATCCAAAAAAAACTTTGAAGCTGCGCCCAAACCTAAGAACAAACTTGGCATTTTTTGTGAAAAAATTGAAAATTGAAAACACAATTTCAAGGCGTTTCAAGGCAAGAGAACAATTCCATTACATTCATGAGGCATCAAGGAAACTTTCTCAATCCTTTTCCACTCCTCTAACCTCAAGAAACGGTAGAACACAGTCACCCTGTACATAAATTTTTCCTTAATCGTATTCGAATCTACACGCCATATCAATGCATTTTCATTATTGTTTTATACTAATGTGTTGATTCTGAAGCTAATAGTATAATTTAATTGAAGAATGCTTGCATATATGGAGAGTTACCATGAACGATGCCTAGGGTTTCAGGAACCTTGAATTGGGGACTTTTGCATATGGTAAAATCAGACCATGAGACTTATACCATTGAAATCGTGACGTTCCAAGGAATCTAAAACATCCATCGCGCCTTTTTTATATTTGTTTAATTCCTATTCGCTATTTTTTGTATTTCAGATTGTGGGGGTTTAAAACCCCCGCTATCTAGTTTGTTTTTTCAGGCAAAAATGAAGAACAAGTGGGGAAGATGATGCGTGTTGGACTGCAATTGGCTGATTCAAACAATTGGTGCTTTTTTCTTTTTGTTCCACTAACCTGTATTCTCTCTCTTTTATTATTCACGTCCCACTATATTAACAAAGTAACACAACAGCGCAGCTGGCAAGGCGTTAGCATGGTAAGTGTTAGGACCTGGGTTCGATCCCCAGGTCCCCCACTTTGTTTCAATATTTTTCTTTCCAACATGATTCTATGCAGTATGCTTCCCAATAACCATCATGTGTCCTCATCATCTGGCTTGCCACGCGCCCAATAATCCCAATCCAAAGGTCAAGATTTACAGATCACCATGGGCACTAGTCAGCCATGCCATACACGCGCTGGAAATAGTCAACAGGCCTTGAATCTAGTGGGCCAAGACTGCTTCAGTTATACCTCCAAAACTGGGTCAACACCCCCTAGTGGTTTGCATTTCATCTTTCATTCTTTTTATTTTTTTTCTATTTTTATTTGTTTTATTTAGTTTTGTTTCAATTCTTTAAATTAATTTTTCATAACATAAAAATACCAAAAAATTAGAAACTATAAAAATAAAAAATATATTTTATTTAAATGTTTTTTTGTAAATAAATTGTATTAATTAATTTAGTCTTAATTCTAGGTTTAAATTTTAATATTTTTTGTAATAAACTAAAAAATGTAGAATTAGGGTTTTATACTTTTGTTCCTTTTTTCTTTTTAACCCTATTTAATTATTAATTATTATTTTGTAAATAAAATTTGCCATGTAAATAATTAGTGTAAATTAGGTCAAACTAAAAACATTTTCTTAATAAATAAATAAAAAACAATCTGGAATTAGGATTAATTAACTTTTCTTTTTTAATTTCATTTAATATTCTTACTAAAATCCATAAATACAAAAAACTCAAAAATAATTTCCTTTTCTCATTTAACTTAATTAATTTATTAATTGTAATTTAATTTCCTTAAAAGGGTCCAACGCCCTCGCATTCGGTCACAATTCTATTTCGCGCGTTTATTTTTATGTCCTTTTTATAAATTTCATGTAATTCTCCCAAAGCTATGTAATAGATTAATTAGACATTTATCTTTCCGCATTTTTTTTATTTCAAATCGGGTCTTGGATTAATTTGGCGATGTAGACCCGCGCCTTTGTAATAGCGTAGGACTTTTAATTCCGCATCCTTTAAACTGTTAATAACTTACTTGAAAGAATGAATGCTAAAATAAAAGCAACGCATAGATCACCAATGCATGAACAAGACAAATATATCTGAAACGACACACAAATCACACACCACCCCTAGGGTACGCCTCGTTGTTGCCTTGCCCCTCGAAAGGTGGTCGTCGAGTAGAGGACGTTTTAGTAAGTCCTCATGTCCATGAACATGGCATGAGGGTAGCTTCTAAGCTGTCTTCCTATTGCTCTGGTGACCACCATGTCCCGAACCCTCGAATTGACCCGAACACCTCCAACGGTGGTGCTACCTACCTCTCAATGGTGGGATGGCACTACTTTAAGGACATTTACACAGACGAATTCCTTAGGGTAGGTAGAGAACTCTAGATACTTGCTCTAATTTCAAAAACAAGATCCAAAACTCTTTTCACACCGACACCTTTTCAAAAAGCTTTCGAAAGTAACTTTTCAAACACTCTTGAGGACTGATACAAGAGTCGAACTGAAATTTTCAAAGAAACTTTTTTAAACCCACAGTTGAAAAGCAAACAAACAATTTTGAAAACACGAATGAGAAAGTATCTAAGAGCCCATGGATAACCATGGATAGAAAGGGTGCTAACACCTTCCCTTTCTATAAATCTACCTCCCGAACCGAGAGCAATCTCTATAAGGAATTTTTTTGTGCTTTTGTCCTTTCCATTTGGAGAAAATAAAAGACGGTGGCGACTCTTGCTTCTGCGACATTTCGCGAACCAGCGTTAAACAGTCAGTTCCAGATCCACCGATCATAGAACTGGCGAATCTGCTGGGGACCCTTTATAAAGTGAGGTGTACCTTAGGATAGCTCATAACTGTGTTTTCAATTGTATTGACTTGTTTGCTTTAAAATTGTGGATTGCATGGGAGTTACATAGATCCTAACCCGGATCTGGGGATACCCTGTTTAGGTAGCATAAGCTGTGAGGGACCTGTCCGGCGTAGACCGACATGGGTGAAGCAGTGGCTACGTTGGTGTGGCACCTTAGTCTGTACCGATATCCCTTGTGTTGCAACGAGGAGAATATGGGTCTTCTGAGGAGTCATTAAGCACCAACAGACCTTAGAACCTTAAATGACACAACTTGGCCATTAGAACAGTAGCAGTATGCTACGCCCATTGAGGCTAAACTCTCGTGATGGTTCTGGCCGCAAGAAAAGATTGTGATGCTGGAGTTATGACCGATTGAGGGTAGTCAATGATATCGGGATCCTCTAAGAACCCGGTTACTTTTGATAGGACAGGTATGAACCAACAAACTGAAAGAGGGTAATACCTAGACCTCATGCTGGCCTAAACCCTAAGGGCTTCTCTTGTGTGACTTGTGTGCCTTCCAACTTGACTACGTGCATGCTTGTTATCTGACACATGAACTACTTGCAGGTTTTGTTTATAGTCCTTAATTGGGACTCATAACAGGGTTTACTAAGTTTCTTGCAGGTTTTGTTTATAGTCCTTAATTGGGACTCATAACAGAGTGTACTGAGTTTCTTGCAGGTTTTGTTTATAGTCCTTAATGGGGACTCATAACAGGGTTTACTTACATCACTCCATGCATACCATAACATCATACCATTGCATACACCCTGCATAAGGACTAATCCATTTCAAGGATCCCAAGGGTTTGTGATGCAGGTCATGATGAATCAGAATGTCTAGCAAGGGGCAAAGGGGATTTATTTTCCTCTAGCCAAGGTTGTCAGGGGCTATGACCCACTGGATATGGTGAGCCTTTGACCCTTGAAGAAGGAATCTCAACAAATAGGAAGTTCTTTCAATCAAGTTACTGGGTCCCAAATGCTAACAATTTTCTTGTTTACCCCGCGAGGTCCTTGAAAACATTACATGCATGTCATACACATCATTTCATAACAGGTATCCTTGTTGCAGGTCACTTACCTTTCTCGCTGTCTATTTCAGCAATGGCTTCCCAACAAGATAACCAGGACCTTCTTTCTCAAGAGACTCGGTTCGGGGAAATCCTCATGAATCTATCCAAGGGGCAGGAGGAGCTGAGAACACTTCTCATGGGGACTTTGGTCAGGAACAGCGCTGAGGACGAACGGCTGAAACATCTGCAAGCTGAAGTGGATGCATTGAAAGCCCAGATGCTGGGGCAGGTGACTGCCATTCAAGGTTTGGCTCAAAGACAAGAAGAGCTCGGAGTTCTCATCAACCAACTGCTTCAGGGTAACCAACTGGGGCAAACGTCTAAGGGTAAAGAGCCAGTCATCATTCAACCATCTTTGAGACAAGGAGATAAGGGGAGAGCTCCTCAAATGGCTCCAGTGTCACAAATTCAGCATCAACCTCACCAGCTTCAGCCAGACAAGCCCAGGAGGCAATTCACCCAGCTCAATATGTCGCTGTTTCAAGCTCTACAACGCCTGTTGAGATTGAATTTGATCACATTAAAGGCTCATCCCCGGAACCCCAACACAGCATCTCCTACCTATCATCCCAATAAAAGGTGTGCCTACCACTCTGCCAGTCCAGGACATGATACAAATGAGTGTTGGGCTCTGAAGAACAAGATCCAGGACCTGATTGATGAAGGAGCATTGGAGTTCACACAAGATGGTCAGGCTGAGTTTTTCTATCATCCCTCCAAGGCCCACCATCTGAAGTAACAAGCCCTGAGATGAAAAGACTTTTGTTCATTAGGATTTTCAAAGTTGTAATTTTCTTTTGTTCAAACATTTACTCATGTTAAACGTTGTTATTTCATTAATGCATCGCATATGTCTGTTTTGAAGCAATATATTTGTATGCACTATATGCAAATTATTTTCATATTTTTTCTGATGATCAACGCTCGATTAATAATTCTAAGCCTCTTGAAGGAGGATGACGAAAATGATACCACGATCTTTACAGTATGCTTTTGAACAGGCCTCGCTGATGAGGTACAGGCATTGTTTCAATCCCTAAACACTGGAGTTATAAGGAAGATAATCCCTCGTCAACCCCTCTGAGCCAAAGAAGTAGGAGTTTTTCTTTTCGAAAATTAAAACCCTTTATCATAACCTGGGGCAGGGTAGTTCTCTCAGTTGATCCAAGTGCATAACAAATGGCACCAAAGAGGTCCTTACAAAAAAAAAAGAAAGAAAGACAGTGATGGTTCCAAACAATCATAAAGACAGGCAGTCATTACTTCTCAAAATAAAAAACCCAATAAGTCAAAAAACCTATGAAGGAGACTTACGAAGCTGGGGCATCCCGCTGACTGTAATTCCAAAAAAGGAAACAGTTCAGGCAAAAAACAGGGATAACAAAATCAAAAAGAAAGAGGTCCTACAAACCCTCGACAAAAAAAGGAAATGACTGCCTATTCAAAATAAACTGTCAATATCCGAACCATCACTGGAGCATCAGAGCAAAGACTCAAACAAAGTCTAACGCACGATCAACTGAGCTTAGGTTTGAAGAACATCACGAAGAACGGGTGGGTACAAATAATTTGAGCCTTTATCCTTTGTTTCTTGAACCGTGAACCAGGCCACATTATAACCCTTAAAAGTCCTAGCTGAAGCAAGGGTTAGTTCGAAAGCATACTGTTACAAAGGTATCCTGACTCCTTAAGGCCTATGGTAAATACGGAGTTGACATCATGTTTACAAACATTCACTTGTTTTATGAAAAAAGAATGCATTTTCAAAATCTTCAAGACAGACATAAGCTTTGCATTTTTAACATAACTTTGTTTGCATATGACTTTTTGTTTGAACAGCATAGAAATTCGCACGACAAATGCCTAATGAACAGAAGCACTTCCAATCAAGGGGCATGGCATGATCATGGTCCGTCATCTGGGGCAGTCCAATCAAGATTCGGAGAATCTCTCAAAGGCCAAATAGCTTGGGGCAAATCTCTGCCTGAATCACTTGGGGCATTCCAACAACGAATCTTGCCTGATCAAACACCTTCTGGTGGCATGACAAAACACTTCTAACAGGGGCAACTCCCTACATTCTGAAAGCACGGACATAGTCGGAAAAAAATACGCATAATCAAAGACCCGCTAGGTTGACGCACCTAGGCAAAAATAAGGGCTTCCCGGCGAACCAAAAGGGTTCGGGCAAAAATAAGGGATGAAATAAAAAAATCTGTACACCCGGCAAGTCGAAAACCTGAAAAGGCGGCTTGGGCAAAAATGGGTATCCCGTTGGACTAAAAATCCGAAAGGGCGGTCCAGGCAAAAGTTAGGGATTAAAGCGTACGACTATGTCCTGTCATCCTGTCACCTGCCTACCAGAAGAAGGTTTGTCCATCAACAACTATCAGCACCTCACAGGTCTTCCTCTCCCACCTCAGAAACAGCGGCAGTAATGAGTCGTCCAAACGGTCTAATGATTCTGTCCATCAAGGTACCGAGGTAAGTTCAGCCGAAGAACATAACCAGTATACCTTAATTCCCCAGAGAGTGAGCCAGCAAGTCCGTGCACTCTATACAAGCAAAGCTGCTATCAGCCTTAAGGAAGTTGGGTATCCTCCAGCAGATCTCAACATTCCCCAGCACATCATACAGACATTCTTAACAAGCATCCCCGGCAGTCTTGACCTAAAGATTGTTCCCCGGCGGTATATCAAACATTCAATGGAGTCACTTCCCCGATACAGTTCAAAACTTCCCCAGGAGAGTCCAATCCAGTTTCCCCAGGAAAGTTGGAATCCATCTCCCCAAGCAGTAAGCTTATCCCCAGTAGATTCTGGAAGATTATCCCTCGCAGAGCACGAACGCGTCTCTCGGCTTTATTCAAAGGTTATTTCCCTACCAGGATATAACTGGGTTATCCTCAGCCAAAAAACCACGGAAAGATCGTCCACGACGAAGTCTTCCTATCCCCAGCAAAGTCTATTAACACTTCCAACGTAACAACGGTATCCCCAGCGGAGTTATCATCAACATCCCAGCAAGTACCTCTCTCCCCATAGAGTATTGCTCCCCAGCAAAGTCTACTAAAACTTCCAACGTAACAACGGTATCCCCAGCGAAATTATCATCAATATCCTAGCAAAGTACCTCTTTCCCCACAGAGTATTGTTCCCCAGCAAGATCGCTAGAGTACTTTTCTCCCCGCAGAGTAGTCCATTCGCCAAGTTTATTCCCCAACGGAGTTATCTTCTCCTACCGGTATTCTTGCAACTATCCTCCCCAGCGAAAACAAATATTTTTCTCTGCAAACATCAGCCCAGGATGTGACTTCCCGGCACCCGTCAAGGATTTATTTTCCTAGACGAAAAAACATACGTTCATAAACATCACATTTCTATACATTACAGCATGCATATATGCATCATATCTTACAAATCTCATTTATGTTGAGAACATCATTGCTTAATCCATATCATGCATTACATATGACTGACCTTTACCTTTCAGGAAAGATCCAGTTAAGTTCTCAGCTATGTTTCAAGACCTAGCCTGGTTCAGTTAAATCGACCCTAAGATTTTCCTGATTCTTATCCAGTCAAAGGCCTTCTCTGGTTCAGTCAGATCGACCCTAAGATCTCCCTGATTCTTATCCAGTTGAAGATTACAAGACCTTGCTTGGTTCAGTTAAATTGACCCTAAGATTTTCCTGATTCTTATCCAGTCAAAGGCCTTCTCTAGTTCAGTCAGATCGACCCTAAGATCTCCCTGATTCTTATCCAGTTGAAGATATTCAAGACCTTGCCCGGTTCAGTTAAATCGACCCTAAGATTTTTCTGATTCTTATCCAGTCAAAGGCCTTCTCTGGTTCAGTCAGATCGACCCTAAGATCTCCCTGTTTCTTATCCAGTCAAAGGCCTTCTCTGGTTCAGTCAGATCGACCCTAAGATCTCCCTGATTCTTATCCAGTTGAAGATTTCAAGACCTTGTCCGGTTCAGTTAAATCGACCCTAAGATTTTCCTGTTTCTTATCCAGTCAAAGGCCTTCTCTGGTTCAGTCAGATCGACCCTAAGATCTCCCTGATTCTTATCCAGTTGAAGATTTCAAGACCTTGTCCGGTTCAGTTAAATCGACCCTAAGATTTTCCTGCTTCTTATCCAGTCAAAGGCCTTCTCTGGTTCAGTCAGATCGACCCTAAGATCCCCCTGATTCTTATCCCAGTAGAAGACATCCAAGATTCTCTCAGCGTTACTGTTGAGGTTGAAGTCGCCCAAGATTCTCTCAGCGTTACTGTTGAGGTTGAAGTCTCCCAGGATTCTCTCAGCGTTATTGTTGAGGTTGAAGTCGCCTATGATTCTCTCAGCGTTACTGTTGAGGTAGTAACCACCCCAATATTCTCTCCCCGTTACTGTGGAGATAGTAATCACCCCAAGATTCTCTCAGCGTTCCTGTTGAGGTAGTAATCGTCCAAGGTTCTCTCACCGTCCCGTTGAGGTAGTAACCATCCCTGGTTCATTCATCACCGTTTGAAGCTCCAGATTCAATTCCTGTAACCAGTCAGGGTACATCTACACAAAGAGTTTGAAGACCAGCTCCTGTAACAGGCCAGGTAATAATCTTTCTTTTTCAGGTACGCAAGTTCTCGCTAAGGAATCTCTCGCGCGATCGACATCCAGATGGAGTCTATAAGCCCATCCACTTATCCATCCCCTCTCAGCATGGCATCTATAAGCCCGTCATCCTATCCATCAAACTCCAAATGGCATCTATAAGCCTATTCCTACCATCACACTGCCAACATGTGAGCGCAAATTTCTGGGCACTCTAGTGTTCAATCATCTTCCACCTTCGGATTACGAAAGGCACGTCAGCCAATCTGCATCCTCAGGTCTAAGAAGATTGAACAGGGGCAACTGTTGTACCCCAAAATTTTCCCTTCCATATTCTTCAAGATTTGCAAAGAGCATGCTTCAAAATCTCCCCAAGGGTTGCACAGTTCAAAGGCCTCCTAACAGTCAAAAACTAGGTTTTGGTTCTGACAAAGAAATGGAAGTTTCCAAGGGCCCAATCAAGTCCCACATGCCTATAAACATGGTCAAGCATCCTCATGCCAAGTTTCAAGACCTACAGCACAAAATTGCACAGTCAAAAACCCTAATTGCTCAACAGTCAACTATAGGGGCAAAATGGTCATTTGACAGTCAAAAGTTCAAATTTTTGGTCAACATCTTATTTTGAAGCCACAAACATCATTTGATCAATTCTTGATCATTATTTTCAAGGCATGGCTCAAAAAGTCTCAAGATGCAAAAGTTTCCATATTTGGACAGTTGAAAAAGTCAACTGTAACTTGACCAAGGCATAACTTCCACATGGTTTATCATAAAAATTCCATCCAAAGCTCATTTTGAAGAGAAAGACATTTCCTACAACTCCTCTTCACACTTCAAGTCCAAGAAATGCTCTCACAAAAAGTTATCAATTTCAACATTATAGGTCATTTTCAAAAGTCAACAAAAAGGCACTTTAAGTCAAAGACCATAACTTGCGATTGGTAAATCAAAATGACATGGGACCAAAGGCATTGGTTAGAGGACTTCAAGACCTTTCCAAAATGTCCAAGAACATAATCAAAGCTTAAAAATTCAGCAAGATATGCCTTGTGGAAGTTGGGAAATTTTTGGGAATTTTAAAAAGTCAACTTTGCTTCAAATGCCTCAAAATTGCTAATGGGCCACAAATTCTTCCAAGAATCATCATCCAAAAGCTATGCACGACCCATTGACCCAAAGGGGAGTTATTTTCTTATTTTTAATTAATTAATTGAATATTTAATCTATTTAATTCATTTAATCAAAATTAATTACAAGAAAAATACTAAAATAAGGTTTTTAAATCTTTTGTGCCGCATAATATCTCATCAAGGCCTAAAGATTTCGTGCATGCCCAAAGGAGAAAGATTCCATGCAAATTGGCTAGGTTTCATGATAAAAAGATTTGAAAAGATTATGCAAAAATCATAAAAATCAAAAGCATTGATTCCATGGATATTGGACTTGTTTTGTTGACCTAAAACATTCCATATACATAGACAAATGCAAACCTAATAAAAAAAAAACTTTGTAGCTGCGCCCAAACCTAAGAACAAACTTGGCATTTTTTGTGAAAAAATTGAAAACTGAAAACACAATTCCAAGGCGTTTCAAGGCAAGAGAACAATTCCATTACATTCCTGAGGCATCAAGGAAACTTTCTCAATCCTTTTCCACTCCTCTAACCTCAAGAAACGATAGAACACAGTCACCCTGTACATAAACTTTTCCTTAATCGTATTCGAATCTACACGCCATATCAATGCATTTTCATTATTGTTTTATACTAATGTGTTGATTCTGAAGCTAATAGTATAATTTAATTGAAGAATGCTTGCATATATGGAGAGTTACCATGAACGATGCCTAGGGTTTCAGGAACCTTGAATTGGGGACTTTTGCATATGGTAAAATCAGACCATGAGACTTATACCATTGAAATCGTGACGTTCCAAGGAATCTAAAACATCCATCGCGCCTTTTTTATATTTGTTTAATTCCTATTCGCTATTTTTTGTATTTCAGATTGTGGGGGTTTAAAACCCCCGCTATCTAGTTTGTTTTTTCAGGCAAAAATGAAGAACAAGTGGGGAAGATGATGCGTGTTGGACTGCAATTGGCTGATTCAAACAATTGGCGCTTTTTTCTATTTGTTCCACTAACCTGTATTCTCTCTTTTATTATTCACGTCCCACTATATTAACAAAGCAACACAACAGCGCAGCTGGCAAGGCGTTAGCATGGTAAGTGTTGGGACCTGGGTTCGATCCCCAAGTCCCCCACTTTGTTTCAATATTTTTCTTTCCAACATGATTCTATGCAGTATGCTTCCCAATGACCATCATGTGTCCTCATCATCTGGCTTGCCACGCGCCCAATAATCCCAATCCAAAGGTCAAGATTTGCAGATCACCATGGGCACTAGTCAGCCATGCCATATACGCGCTGGAAATAGTCAACAGGCCTTGAATCTAGTGGGCCAAGACTGCTTCAGTTATACCTCCAAAACTGGGTCAACACCCCCTAGTGGTTTGCATTTCATCTTTCATTCTTTTTATTTTTTTTCTATTTTTATTTGTTTTATTTAGTTTTGTTTCAATTCTTTAAATTAATTTTTCATAACATAAAAATACCAAAAAATCAGAAACTATAAAAATAAAAAATATATTTTATTTAAATGTTTTTTTGTAAATAAATTGTATTAATTAATTTAGTCTTAATTCTAGGTTTAAATTTTAATATTTTTTGTAATAAACTAAAAAATGTAGAATTAGGGTTTTATACTTTTGTTCCTTTTTTCTTTTTCACCCTATTTAATTATTAATTATTATTTTGTAAATAAAATTTGCCATGTAAATAATTAGTGTAAATTAGGTCAAACTAAAAACATTTTCTTAATAAATAAAAAAAAACAATCTGGAATTAGGATTAATTAACTTTTCTTTTTTAATTTCATTTAATATTCTTACTAAAATCCATAAATACAAAAAACTCAAAAATAATTTCCTTTTCTCATTTAACTTAATTAATTTATTAATTGTAATTTAATTTCCTTAAAAGGGTCCAACGCCCTCGCATTCGGTCACAATTCTATTTCGCGCGTTTATTTTTATGTCCTTTTTATAAATTTCATGTAATTCTCCCAAAGCTATGTAATAGATTAATTAGACATTTATCTTTCCGCATTTTTTTTATTTCAAATCGGGTCTTGGATTAATTTGGCGATGTAGACCCGCGCCTTTGTAATAGCGTAGGACTTTTAATTCCGCATCCTTTAAACTGTTAATAACTTGCATGAAAGAATGAATGCTAAAATAAAAGCAACGCGTAGATCACCAATGCATGAACAAGACAAATATATCTGAAACGACACACAAATCACACACCACTCCTAGGGTACGCCTTGCTGTTGCCTTTCCCCTCGAAAGGTGGTCGTCGAGTAGAGGACGTTTTAGTAAGTCCTCATGTCCATGAACATGGCATGAGGGTAACTTCTAAGGTGTCTTCCTATTGCTCTGGTGACCACCATGTCCCGAACCCTCGAATTGACCCGAACACCTCCAACGGTGGTGCTACCTACCTCTCAATGGTGGGATGGCACTACTTTAAGGACATTTACACAGACGAATTCCTTAGGGTAGGTAGAGAACTCTAGATACTTGCTCTAATTTCAAAAACAAGATCCAAAACTCTTTTCACACCGACACCTTTTCAAAAAGCTTTCGAAAGCAACTTTTCAAACACTCTTGAGGACTGATACAAGAGTCGAACTGAAATTTTCAAAGAAACTTTTTTAAACCCACAGTTGAAAAGCAAACAAACAATTTTGAAAACATGAATGAGCAAGTATCTAAGAGCCCATGGATAACCATGGATAGAAAAGGTGCTAACACCTTCCCTTTCTATAAATCTACCTCCCGAACCGAGAGCAATCTCTATAAGGATTTTTCTGTGCTTTTGTCCTTTCCATTTGGAGAAAATAAAAGACGGTGGCGACTCTTGCTTCCGCGACATTTCGCGAACCAGCGTTAAACAGTCAGTTCCAGATCCACCGATCACACCCAGCATTGTAGATCCATGGCCTTCCCAACAAACATGAATATGAAGGACGGATGTCCATCACATAAAAAGTAGAGTTGAAAATTTATGTTCCCACCTTGATGGGTATGTCCACTTCTCCGTGAACCATCCGCTTAGAACCGTCGAAGGCTCTAGCAATGATATTACTGGGCTTTAAGGTCAAACCTCCATAGTCTAGCATGTACAATGCTTTCTTTGGTAAAAAATTTAAAGATGAACCAGTATCAACTAGAACATGAGCAAGTGTGGTCCCTCTGCACTCTACCGAGACATGCAGCGCATCATTATGCCTTCTTCCCTTAGACGTCAAATCGGCATCAGAGAAGCCAAGACCATTGTGTGCTGTAAGGCTGGCTACACACTCTTGAAACTGATCCGCAGAAGTTTCTTGAGGAACGTGCGCCGTATTTAGAAATTTGATCAAGGCTTTGGCATGAGCTTCGGAGCAGAGCAATAGAGCCAGCAAAGATGTTTTTGAAGGGGTTTGCCCCAGCTGCTCTACGACATCATAGTCGCTCTTCTTAATTATATTTAAAATCTCCTTCATCTCCTTTTGGGTGGTCTCGGGGATAACCCCTCGTCTTGACAGGCACTTCTTGGATCCCCTTACCTTTATCAGCAGTAACAACAGAGGGTATAACTTCGGGAACAACAATCTCTTCAATAACTGGATTTTTCACAGATATCTTGACAGGAACAGGAGCACTTGAGGGTCCGAAGACTGCCCGTGGAGGAGAAATCTCCGGAGAGAAGATTCTTCCGCTACGAGTTATCTTACTTATCCCTGCAATGTTTCCTATATCAGTAATTTCTTCATCGGAACTCTCTTCGACTGATTCGATCTGCTTGACACCATGGTAGAAGATCTCTCCTCCATAATTCCAGGGTATCGTCTTGTTGGACTTATATGGGATAGGCCCTGGAATGGTAATCTTCAGCGGTATAAACTTTGGATCAGGCGTAATCTTAACAGGCCTTTTGCAGGTCTTGGAAAGATTGTTGGAGATGGTGATTATAGCAATGTCATTGATTGGAGTAACAGGAGTAACATGAGTAATAGTAGCAACAACAGTTTTCTGAAAGAGGATCTCTTGAGTATCCATCAGGCATTGGATGCCTGATTTCAACAAAGGACAGTTGGATTGCAAGGTTGAACAGAAGTAACAATCTTTTTCACAGCCTGGGAATATCCTGGCTTTCAATAGATTCATTTTAATCATTAGCAACTGAGTCATTAGGTCATCAACAGTAGTAACATGAAGATATTCCACAATAGCATGGACATTATGACCATGTTTTGGCATAGGAGCGGATATCACATTAGGTTTTTCGGGAGCATCAAACTCTACTTCCTTGGCATCTATCAAATCTTGGATCTTGTTTTTAAGGGCCCAACAGTTGTTGGTGTCATGCCCTACACTGTCCGAATGGTATGCACATTTTGCATTTGAATGATAATAGGGGGAAGAGGTATTTGGGTTTTTCGGCGCTTCTTTCAAGTTGGTAAGGTTTAACTTTAATAGATGAGGGAGGACCTGAGCCGGTGTCATATTGATTCGGGTGAATTGCCGTTGTGGCCTTTCTACCCTTTGCTGGTTAGCTCTAGGTTGACTGCTTCGAGGTTGATCGGCTGAGGAGTTCTGGATCATCCAATCTCCCTTGATTTCTCTGGGTGTGAACAGCAGAAACTTCCTTCTTGGTTGGGAAGGTCTTTTTAATAGCAGTGGAAGCGGAGGCATCCTTCTGAATCTTACCACTCTTAATGCCAACTTCGACCCTTTCACCGGTCAGAATTAATTCGGTGAACCCTGCAGATGAGCTCCCGATCAAGTGATTGAAGAATGGACATGACAGAGTCCCCAAAAACATGTCAATCAACTCTCTATCCGACAATGGTGGCTGCACCCTTCCAGCCAAATCCCGCCACTTCTGGGCGTACTCCTTAAATCCTTCATTAGAAGCCATACCCATACTCTGCAGTTGAGTACGAGTAGGCGTTAAATCTGCATTGTATTGGTATTTTCGGTAGAAAGCAGCAGCTAAATCCTCCCAGTTATGAACATCAGATCTCTCAAGTTGATAGAACCAGTCCAATTGCGTTCCCGACAAACTATCTTGAAAAAAGTGGACCCACAGATCCTTATCAGAAGAGTGAGGTTGGATCTTTCTGACGTAGGACCTCAGATGCATCTTTGGACAGGACAAACCGTCGTATTTAGCAAATGTAGGTACTTTGAACTTGGGAGGAATGACGATCCCAGCAACGAACCCTAGTTCTTCAAAATCTAGCCCAGGTACCCTTTGCACTTCCATGGCTGCTAGCCGGTCTTCAAGATTCTTATACTTATCATCCACTGGAGGGTACTGCTGTTCGGAGTAATCTTCATCCTCTTCCTCTTCTTCTTCAGCTTCAGACTTGGAGGGAATTGCAACTCCCTTTCCTTTACCAACCCCTTCGTCAGACGTCGAGGGGAATTCCAGAACTCTCCTAGCCTGATTCTCAAATCTTCTTCCCTTAGTGGCCACACCAATTCTTTTCTTTTTCTTCTTTTCTGGTTACTTCTCTCTCTCTCTAACAGTGCTTTAATGTCCTCTTGACCCTTTGCCAAGGTCATTAGGAGTTGTTGGAATTGATAATTTTGTGCTTGCAGATCTTTAACCGCCTGCTTTATATCCATCTTGCTGAAATAAACAGCAGAAAGATAAGGAAACCTGGTGTGAAGACCTGTTTATGCATATGATGAATGATATGTTATTCATGTAATGCATTCAAGGGTTCATAAATTCAAATTTGTTGCAAACAAAAAAGAACACATGTCATATTAATAAGAAGAAATTTGTTAGTACATAAAAGCCCTACGGGCAAAATATTACAAAGCTTCTTAATGTAAAAAGACGTTGCGCGTCCTCTTTGGCGCGATGTAAGTGTTAAGAGTCTCCTCTTCATGAAGCCGGCAGGTAAGTTCCAAAACCTTCTTCTCACTGGCATAGAAGCTGGCTTCAAAAGTGCCCCGCTCTTCCTTGAGCTGTATCCAACTCTTTTTCAACTCTTCCAATGATGTTGGCATATCAGGATGTAGGAGGGTGTATGGAACCTCTCCTTCCATAACAGGCTCTTTGATCATAGGCAGAATGTGGGGGTAAGGCATCATAAGACTTTGGGCGCGGGTTCATACCCACTTGAGGTAAGGCTCAAGGGGGGTGGAATTCTTGTGCCCCAATGTCTTACTATCCACTTTGTTGGGCATCCTCCATGCTCGGATAAACCTTTGTCGAAGTCCTTGAACGTCGTTGTCGAAGTCAAAAACCAAGTCAGGAATCAGCATATCATGAGGGTCATCCCTTCGGGCATACCCAAACTGCCTCAGAGCTAAACAGGGGTTGTAGGTAATACCTCCCCTAATGCCAAGTAGTGGGACATTGGGGAATTCTGCGCAACGATCAATGATGATGACATTTTCTCTGGACCAAGAACACCAATGAACATCAGAACATGTGAGGGTCATCAATCGTTGTGACCACCTTAAACCCTGCTCATTCTTCAAAACTGTTTGGGGAAGGTAAGAAATAAACCACCTTGCTAGAAGAGGAGTACAACACATGAGAACACCTCTTTTCCTCATTGTTCGTGTGTGAAATGAGTGTAGAATGTCCCCAAGCAATGTAGTACAGGATTATGAGATATGAAAATCTTGACTGCATTCACATCTATAAGCTGATCAGGGTTTGGGAACAAGACCAACCCATAGATGAGAAGTGCTACAATCTCCTCAAAAGCTTACAGATCTAGAGAATTCCAGCAGTCTTGTGCCTCCTCGAACAGAAACTTTGCCAAGAAACCCTTGACACCACTTCTGGTTTCCCAATGACCTTTGATATCAGATGGTTGCAAGTGTATGGCTTGAGCAACATCTTCAGGCTTTGGTTCCCTTTCCGTACCGTTATAGGGTAGTTGATGGAGAATAGGAATCCTCAGGAGTTGAGAAAATTCCTCCAAAGTAGGTACCAGTTGGTAATCAGGAAATGTAAAGCAATGGTGTAGGGGATCAAAGAACTGGAAGAGGACTTTCACCATGTATTCTTTAATGTTGGAGTTGACCAAATTGAGGAGTTTACCATGTCTTTCACTGAAGAGAGAATTCTATGGAATCTTAGAGGTAAGCTCCTTGAGTTGAGGAGGGATTCTCACAAGGTTGACTTGGATTGTTTTCCTGCGAAGAGATTCCATAACCTACAAAACAAGAACAAAGATGAAGATCTAAACCCTTGCAATGGTTAGCGGATGCAAATGATGCTTTATGATGTTCATGATGTATGCACAAACATATGTACAAGCAAATCACACAAGATCCTAGTTTCAGGCTTGCATGAGGTTTCATAGGTAATTACCCTTTTGAAGTTAGTTGGCTCAACCTGTCCTATAAATAGTAATCGGGTTCTAAGGAGCTTAATATCACTGGATTATTTTCTGTGTTCATTGTTTCAGTTTATCCACTTAACTGGTGACCGAAATATTCCAAGAAAACAACCCTCAATGAGTGTAGTATCGAGTATCTACCAACTTCGGACTACACCAAATCCAGTCATCTCACTACCCCTAATAAGGTCAAGATGGTCAAGTAAGGTTCTAAGAGTTCATTAGTGCTTCATGACATCACTCAGCGGCCCCGTATTCTCTTTGATTGACTCAAAGGCTACCAGTATCCACAAATATGTCGCACTAATATAGCTATTGCTTCAACCATGTCGGTATACCCCACACAGTTTCCACAACGTATTTCTATTTACCTATGAATGTTTCCCAAATCCGGGTAGAGGATTTCAAGCCCAAATAATAGAACCAATTATAAAGCAATCAAAGCAAACAAGATAAGAATGCAAAGGTGATCTAAACCCTAAGGTTACTCCAATTTTAAAGAAAATCCCCAACAGAGTCGCCAGTTATGTGATACGGTGGGAGAACTGACTTGGGATTTTGCGTTTGTGTTCGTAAATGTTTCGGTTTAGCAAGAGTCGCCACTGACTTATTATTTAATCCTAAGGAAAGGTCAAAAAGCACAGGAAAGACCTTTGAGATGTTTTCTTGGGTTCGGGGAGTAGATTATGAAAAGGGATGGTGCAAGCACCCTTTTCATCCATGGTTATCCATGGGCTCTTAGTTACTTGTTTAGATCACTTGCTTTTGCTTTTAAATTGTTTGAAATGGTGCTTTGTGTGTGGTTTTGAAAGATGTTTTGAAAAGAGGCCATCGTTGTGGAAACCTTTGTAATTATTCTTGTTTAAATGTATACAAAAGTGTTTGTCTTTTGAAAATATGTTTTAATGTATGAAAAGTTTGATTTGGGAAATATTTTGAAATTGTGTTGTGAGGTGTGTTTGAAAATAGCAAGGATGTTTTTGCAAGTTTTGATCAAGTAACTAAGAGCTATCTACCCTATTTTACTCAATGATCTTTCCCATATGTTTTTAACCCTTTTGACAGTGTTGTTTTACCATTGCATTTGGTAAACAACCTTGTATTAGGATGTTAAACGAGACAGGCGCGGGTCATCGTATAGACCATGATAGCAATTGTGTTGAGTATCTTTGGCAAGTTTTTAAGGGACTAGATCATTTTTTAATAGGCAACCAAGATAGCGTCATCGATGGACTATGATCTTTTGTTTTGTTTTTGTTTTGCCAAAGTACTCAAATGCATAACATGACCCATTTTTAAGGCAACAAGTGGATGAAACTCTAGGGGTGCAAGTGTGCATTGTGTTTGATTTTCATGCATTTTTGTCTTTGTATTAGGTCAAGTTATTTGTTTGATTTTGGTTATTTGCATACAAACCCTAATCTCTAATCATGGCATAGTTGATAGCATTAAGTGCGAGAATTAAAAGTCTAAGCTATTACAACATGATTATGGGGATGGGGGTACAATTTTTGAATGAGGGTGTATTTGACAAGAAATATAAACCCTAATTTACTATTACATCCAGATTGAATCCAATGGTATGAATAATAAATGAACAATATTCAAATAAATATTAAATAAATATACAAAATAATATGAATACGCAAAAAAGGTTTTTGTTCATTTCTATGTATGTAAAAATATTTAATGTAAAAGAAAAAGAAATAAAAATAAAAAGATTGCTTTTTAGTTAAGGGTAAAACCCTAATTTTCTTTAAGAAAATAAATATATTAATTATATTATTTATATACAATAAATAAAATAATGTATGTACAAAAAAAAATTAAATATATTTTAGAAAAAAAAGTATTTTTTTAATATAAATAGTAATAAATAAATTTAAAAAATATATTTTCCATATTTTTAATCTCAAGTATTTATTAAATAAAATAAAAGTATATATGTATTATTAATTATATTAAACATGTATAAAAAATAAAATATATACAAAAATAAAAATATTTAGTATAATACATTATTTAAATATAAAAGTATGATTTTTAATATTTTATTTCTAAGTTTTCACTAAAATAAAGATATATGTTCATTAAATTACTTTTATGTTTAGAAAAATAAAAATAAAATACAAAATAAATGTGAAAATTTATAAAAATAATTTTTGAGTATTTTTTATATTTGGGAATAATAAAATATAATCAGAAATAAAAATAAAAATGCAAAAATATAAAATATCAAGAAATTGGGCCAAGGGGTGAAAAAATTAAAAGGGGGTGTCAATAGTGAGCCAGGACCAAGCTCAGCCCGCAACTTCATCTTCAACCTCTGTCCTTCACAAAACACGTGCGCTTGTTACCAAACCTGGACATCCTGTATACGAGCTCTATTGCAAAAACACATAACATCAAAGTTGTAGAGCTTTTCAAGACGAATCTAACCATATAAAAAACTAATCCTAACTCTCAAAGACCAGAGAGAATTTCTCTGGCCCTAAAATCTAACCTAATTTTTTCAGTTTGTTCATGGATCAAATTCTCTTAGCATGCTTAATATAAATGAAAATTGAGCATATGTACAACTTCATGACAATGAATACTACATTTCTTATTCACAAACCTAAGGCTAAATATTCCTAAATAGAGAGATAGGAAGTTGACAAAAACTTGTTTCAGCTGACTTCGTGTATGGCAATGTAGAGCTTTTCAACAAGGCCTGAGATGTCTGGGAGCTTGCTTGAACTTCACTTGACCTTCTCCAATGTCTAGTTTGCCTTAAATATGCTTGAACAAGCCTACAGAACTCAACCTACACAAGCTCAAAATGAAAATGGCAAACTCTGTAAATGGAGTTACAGTTCGTGTTTGAGGTTTGGGATAGCTTGGATGGATTGAATGGAAGGTGTTTGAACCAGTTTGGGACAAAACGCACGAGCCAATTGAGCTATGGAAGTCAAGTTGCAGGTTCTGCCCTGTTTTGCCAATGGAAGGTAATTTCTGGCTATGGGAGGTTTGAAGGCTCAAGAGATCGTGTTTCTGGCTCAGAGGGGTATGAGAAAGATGGTCCAAATGTTTGCACAAGTTAGTTTTGGCTGATGTTCAAGTTCTCATGCATTTGGCATATTTCTTGTATATGAAGCAAAAGGGGGAAGTCATGTCCAACAGGCCTGTATAGGCTATCCTTATGCTTGCATACTTTTCCCTTGGCCCCTCCAACTTGTGGATTTTATTTGCTGCATCAGATATGGACCAATGCTCAAGGGATTCAGTTTTGACATAAAGCACATTTAAGAAAAAATGGAAATATTGCTTTTTCTAATTAGGGATTAATCTTGTGTGCAATGCCCTAATAACCAAAACAATGCCTTAGACTGATGGATTTTCATTTAATTATTGAGTTTGAAGTGGTTTAGAGGCCTGTAATCTAGTGCAAAGCATGCTGACTTGAAATTGCAACTTGGATGAACATGAATATGCCATGGATGAAAAGTGAGTTTTTGCCAACTTCAAGCCTTCGATTCTCCCTAACCACAAATGTGTTTGGAGAGTTATTGGACATTTTGGAAAGCTTAAAACATGCTCTATAATCCATATTTGAAATGCAATTTGATATTCCAAGTGGAGCTATGTGAAAAATGGCCATAAAGATAGGTCAAAATCCTGCCTAAATTAGGGCAAAATTTCACTAAGTTAAAAGTTTTAGGGACCCTTGTTCCAAAAATCATAACTTGATATCCAAGCTTATTTTGAGAAAACTTTGTGAATAAAAGTTTTATACTTTATGGAGGAATACAACTTTCATGTTGGAAGTTTTATTTGAATCCAATTGCATCATGGTGAAAATGTTGGGCAAAGTTAGGAAAAATTAAGAAAATTTCATAACTTAGAATTTTTCCAAGTTATGAAAATTTTCAACTTTAAACCCTAATTTGCAAAAATGGGTTTCTTGATGAACAAGTTTCATGTTTTGACACATCTTGATGAAAAATTACCCTTGGCACTTGATTTTGACCAAAAAGTTAAAGTTTGACTTTTCAGTGTACAGTTAAATTTTGATTAGTTGACTGAAAAATTCATCTGTCAATCCAATGCAATTGAGGTCTTTTGAACTTTTTGAATAGGTCAAGATTATGCCATTGATTCCTTGAGTCCATGGTTGAGCCTAATTTTCCATTGTCTAGGTCAAAGAGTCAGAAATTGCCCTTGTGCAGTTAAAACCCTAAAAATGACCATTTTGCCCTTTTAATGATCTGATCAAATTTCTTGAGGAGTTGTAGTCCAAACTTTATCAAATGATTCATATGAGTTCATAATGTTTATGTGGGTCAAAATTCACGAGGTTTAACTATAAATTGGCCACAGTTGACTTTTTCCCCAATACAGTTGATTTCTAGGTCAATTATCCAATTGAATGGGAAAAAATTTAATTTAAGGCTTGAAACTTGGTATGGACAATCTTGTAGGTCCAACATGAAGTATGAAAGTAACTTTGAGCATTGGAAGTCCAAAAACCCTTGTGCAAATTCAAACCCTAATTTAGGTCATCAGTGCAAGGAGATGTCTTGAGCAGAGCAAAACCCTAATCCTGTCTGGAGTTCAAGGAGTCTTGTGAGGGGAAATCTTGATAAAATGGGCGGGGGGGGGAGGGGGGGGGGGGATTTTGGGGTACAACACATATCTTCAAACTTTGTTAAAAGGATGCTTTCACTGGAGAATATCTCTCGAATGTCAGCTGTTATCTGGTCGGATCCAGGCTTCACAACAACTTACTGGGGGAAAAGAAGAATTAACTGTTATCTGGTCGAATTCCAGGCTTTGCTGAAAATTTTCTTGAAATTGAATAGTTATTTGGTCGGATCCAGGCTTCACAACAACTTGTTGGGGATACAGATGTTAAGTGTTATCTGGTCGGATCCAGGCTTCGCAGTAACTTGAAGTGGTAACTACTATCTGGTCGGGTCCAGGTTTCATGGTTTTTGGAAATTTGTACTATTATCTGGTCGAGTCCAGACTTCATAGTGTCTCTTTGAGGATCATAGTTAGTTGTTATCTGGTCGGGCTCCAGGTTTCACAATAAACTGTTTGAAAAACTATTAACTGGTTGGGTCCATGCTTTGTAGATTTCTGAAGTAGATGAGGTCAATTGCTATTTGGTCGGGTCCAGGTTTCACCATAAACTGTTTGGGGATTTAGTTGTTATCTGGTTAGTTTCCAGGTTTCACAATGAATCCCTGAGGGTAATTTCTATCTGGTCGGATCCAGGCTTCACAACAACTTGCTTGAAAATATGAAATTGAAAACTGATATCTGGTCGGATCTAGGTTTCACCGTAATTTGTTGGGGCAGAGGAAAACTCTACTGGGGAAAAGAAGTTAAACCTTGGTCGGGTTGAGTTCAGGTTCTTCTATATCTTTGAAGAGTTAGACTATTATCTGGTCGGGTCCAGGTTTCATAGTATCTTGAAATTGAGATAAACTGTTATCTAGTTGGGTCCAGGTTTCAGATACTCAAACTGTTATCTGGTCGGGTCCAGGTTTCAGTAATTCACTAGGGATATTGGAAAACTCTACTGGAGAAGAGGAGTTTTGCTAATGATTTTATAGGAATTAAACTGCTATCTGGTCGGGCCCAGGCTTCGACAATTGAAGAAGTCAAACTATTATCTGGTCGGGTCCAGGCTTCAGTAATAACTTGAAAATTGTGCTAATATCTGGTCAGGTCCAGGCTTCATAGTATCTTTTTGGAAATAGTAAAGGCTTTGCTGACGACTTTATTAGGGATCAGGGGTTGTGGCCCTATGATTTGCAATAATCTGAAAGGAAAATTCAAACTGGAGAGTGTAGACTCAGTCGGGTAGGACAAACTCATCTTGGGGAGGATACACTCAACTGGGGAGGATATACACAGCTGGGGAATAACGGGCTCAGCTGGGGAGGATGTACTATGCCAGGGGAATACATAATCGGTTGGGGAGGAGGTACTCGGCTGGGGAATTTTGTGGTTCCTCGATTATTGTTGGGGAAATAAAACATGTTGGGGAAATAAACCCTGTTGGGGAAATAAACCCTGTTGGGGAAGTGAGTTTCTTTTAGGAAGAGATCCATGAGGCTTCAACTTGTAAAAATCGACTTAGCTGGAGAGAGAGCTGCCAAGAGATTGAGACTCTGGTCGGGGATTATCCTATGCAAAGAGACTTTGTGAGTAACTTTGTTGAGGAGGATGTTAATGGAATAACTCTATTAAGGTATTCCCTATTTATTTAAAGAAGTGCATGTTACTGCTTAGGTCATATGTGCCAAACAGTTTTAATTATGTTAATATGCATATGTTCATTCAATTTTAGTCATTGGACAATTTTGCATTCAAAACAAAGACAGAAATTTTTCACTTTAAAGTATATTTGTATTGATATTTTTCCCATGAATATGCATTTTTGTACAGAGAGAAGGAGATCCTAGTAAGAGGAAATCGTCGAAAGAAATAGTAAAGGCTTTGCTGACGGCTTTACTGGGGATCAGGGGTTGCGGCCCTATGATTTGCAATAATCTGAAAGGAAAATTCAAACTGGAGAGTGTAAACTCAGTCGGGTAGGACAGACTCGGCTTGGGGAGGATACACTTAACTGGGGAGGATATACATAGCTGGGGAATAACGGGCTCAGCTGGGGAGGATGGACTATGCTGGGGGAATACATACTCGGTTGGGAAGGAGGTACTCAGTTGGGGAATTCTGTGGTTCCTCGATTATTGTTGGGGAAATAAAACCTGTTGGGGAAATAAACCTTGTTGGGGAAATAAACCCTGTTGGGGAAGTGAGTTTCTTTTAGGAAGAGATCCACGAGGCTTCAACTTGTAAAAATCGACTTAGCTGGAGAGAGAGCTGCCAAGAGATTGAGACTCTGGTCAGGGATTATCCTATGCAAAGAGACTTTGTGAGTAACTTTGTTGAGGAGGATGTTAATGGAATAACTCTGTGAAGGTATTCCCTATTTATTTAAAGAAGTTCCTGTTACTGCTTAGGTCATATGTGCCAAACAATTTTAATCATGTTAATATGCATATGTTCATTCAATTTTAGTCATTGGACAAATTTGCATTCAAAACAAAGACAAATTTTGCACTTCAAAGTATATTTGTATTGATATTTTTCCCATGAATAGGCATTTTTGTACAGAGAGACGGAGATCCTAGTAAGAGGAAATCGTCAAAAGAAAAACAAAATTGAGAATGAAAACAAATAGCCATGTTAAATGATCTTATTTCCTTCCAACTCTACTATTGCCCCAATGTCTTCGAATGTCCCTTGTCGTTGATAGAAGTTGATTGGATTGATCTTGGACCGTTTGAACTTGGACCTTGGTGATAAAATTGACTATGTTGATTCCACTAGACATAGTCATACGCTTTTAATCCTTAACTTTTTCCTGGACCGCCCTTTCGGGTTTTCAGCCCACCAGGATACCCTTTTTTGCCCAAGTCGCCCTTTTGGGTTTTCAACTTGCCGGGTGTACAATCTTTTGCATATATCCCTAATTTTTGCCCAAACCTTTTGGTTTGCCGGGATGCCCTTATTTTTCCTAGGTGTGTCAACCTAACGGGTCTCTTATGCATAGTATTTTTTAATTATGTCCATGTTTATAGGATGTGAGAAATCTTCACCATCTATGGTAGTCAGCATCATGGCACCGCCAGAGAAAACTCTCTTGACAACAAATGGCCCTTCATAGGTGGGAGTCCATTTGCCTCTGGGGTCGCCTTATGATAGAATGATGTGTTTTATCACCAAGTCACCAACTTGATATACTCGAGGCTTGAACTTTTTGTTGAAAGCCTTGATCATCCATTTTTGGTACGTTTGACCATGGAAAACAGCAGCTAACCGTTTTTCGTCAATCAAGTTCAGCTGATCCAATCTCGTTTGAATCCACTCGTCTTCGCCTAGGCCTGCCTCATTCATAATTCTCAACGAGGGAATCTGAACTTCCACTGGAAAAACAGCTTCCATGCCATATACTAGAGAAAAGGGAGTTGCCCCAGTTGATGTTCTAGCTGAAGTACGGTAGCCATGTAGAGAAAACGACAACATATCATGCCAATCCTTATAGGTTACTACCATTTTCTGCACAATCTTCTTGATATTTTTGTTGGCCGCTTCGACTGCACCATTAATTTTCGGTCTATACGAAGAAGAATTGTGATGCTTGATCTTAAACTGAGTGCAAAGTTCAGTGACCATAGCATTTTTTAGGTTAGTCCCATTGTCGGTGATAATCCTTTCGGGGATACCATAAAGACAGATGAGGTTGTGTCTGATGAATCTGGCTACCACATTCTTGGTGACTGAGGCAAATGAGGCGGCTTCGATCCATTTGGTAAAATAGTCGATAACAACAAGAATGAAGTGATGTCCTTTGGAAGTGGTGGGCTTGATCTCTCCAATCATGTCAATGCCCCACATTGCAAATGGACACGGAGCGGTCATGGCATTCAGAGGGATAGGAGGCACATGGACATTGTCAGCATAGATTTGGCATTTGTGACAAGTTCTTGAATGTTGATGGCAATCAGTCTCCATCGTTGACCAATAGTAACCGAATCTTAAGATTTTCTCAGCCATCATATGTACACTTGAGTGAGTACCAAAGAGACCATCATGCATGTCTTCCATGATCTCCTTCTTTTCCACACATCGGAGTAGAGTTGAATCATGGTTACGCTTGTACAATATCCAGTTACTTAAGAATAATTTGGCTGCAAATCTTCGCAAGAACTTTATGTCTTTGATAGATGCCCCCTCTGGATACTCTTGTGCTTGAAGGTATCTCATCACCTCATGGTACCATGGCTTTTCCGCATCGGTGTCAAGCTCATAGCAATGTGAAGGTTCATCGAATCTTTAAATTGTTATCAAAAGGGCTTCATTGTCCCATCTGACCTTGAACATTGAAGACATGGTTGCCAAAGCGTCAGCCAACTGGTTTCCTTCCCTAGGGAAGTACTCAAAAGTGATCTCTTCGAAGTAAGGAATTAGGGATAGCACAAGTTCCTTGTAAGGGATAAGATTAGGGTGTTTAGTGTCCCAATCTCCTTTTACTTGGCTGATCACTAGGGCGGAATCCCCGAACACATCCAAATGCTTGATCCTTAAGTCAATAGAAGCTTTCATACCTAAGATGCATGCTTCATACTCGGCCATATTGTTTGTGCAATTGAAGCATAGTCTGGCAGTGAAAGGAGTGTGGCAACCTTCAGGAGAGATGATCACAACACCAATTTCATTACCTAAGGCATTGGAATCCCCATCGAATACCATAGTCCATCGGGATCCTTGTTCACGTACGTCATATGGTCCAGGTTTCGCACAGTCGGTTACCAGCATGATGTTCTCATCAGGGAAGTCGAAGTTCATTGACTGATAATCATCCACAACTTGATGGGCTAAATGATATGCTAGTACACTTCCTTTGATGGCCTTTTGAGTCGTGTATTGAATGTTGTACTCAGTCAAGAACATTTTCAATCTGGCTATCCATCAGGAAAGGGCAGGTTTCTCGAAGATGTACTTGATTGGGTCCATCTTAGAAATCAACAGAGTGGTATGAGTCAACATATAATGTCTTAGCCGACGAGCAGCCCATGCCAGAGCGCAATAAGTTTTCTCGAGTAGTGAATATCTGGTTTCATAGTCGGTAAACTTTTTGCTCATGTAATAAATAGCATGCTCTTTTCGGCTAGACTCGTCATGTTGGCCCAAAACACACCCCATAGAGTTCTCTAATACTGTCAAGTACATGATCAAGGGTCTTCCTTCAACTGGAGGCATGAGAATATGAGGTTCTTGTAGGTATTCTTTGATTTTGTCAAAGGAAATCTGGCACTCATCATTCCATCTGACTATCTGATCTTTCTTCAAGAGTTTGAGGATTGGATCACAAGTAGCAGTCACATGTGATATGAAGCGAGCAATGTAATTGAGACGACCCAGGAATCCTCTGACTTCTTTTTCAGAATGAGGGACTGGCATTTCTTGGATGGCCTTTACCTTGGCAGGATCAACTTCAATGCCTTTATTATTGACAACAAAACCTAGAAGCTTTCCAGATCGTACTCCAAACGTGCATTTGTTAGGGTTTAACCTTAGTTTGTACTTCTTCAGGCTCTCGAATAATTTGTACAGATGATCGAGATGTTCTTCTTAGATTTGTAATCTAGCAATCATATCATCCATATATACATCTATCTCATGATGAATCATGTCGTGAAATAAAGCTACCATAGCCCTTTGATATGTTGCCCCTGCACTCTTTAATCCGAACGGCATGACCTTGTAGCAGAAGGTGCCCCTTTGCGTAACAAAATTAGTCTTCTCCATGTCTTCGGGAGCCATCCTTATTTAATTATAGCATGAGAAGCCATCTGTGATCGGTGGATCTGGAACTGACTGTTTAACGCTGGTTCGCGAAATGTCGCGGAAGCAAGAGTCGCCACCGTCTTTTATTTTCTCCAAATGGAAAGGACAAAAGCACAGAAAAATTCCTTATAGAGATTGCTCTCGGTTCGGGAGGTAGATTATAGAAAGGGAAGGTGTTAGCACCCTTTCTATCCATGGTTATCCATGGGCTCTTAGATACTTGCTCATTGTGTTTTCAAAATTGGTTTGTTTGCTTTTCAACTGTGGATTTTAAAAAGTTTCTTTGAAAATTTCAGTTCGACTCTTGTATCGGTCCTCAAGAGTGTTTGAAAAGTTGCTTTCGAAAGCTTTTTGAAAAGGTGTCGGTGTGAAAAGTATTTTTAATTTGTTTTTGAAATTAGAGCAAGTATCTAGAGTCGTCTACCTACCCTAAGGAATTCGTCTGTGTAAATGTCCTTAAAGTAGTGCCATCCCACCATTGAGAGGTAGGTAGCACCACCGTTGGAGGTGTTCGGGTCAATTCGAAGGTTCGGGACATGGTGATCACCAGAGCAATAGGAAGATACCTTAGAAGCTACCCTCATGCCAGGTTCCCGGATCATGAGGACTTACTAAAACATCCTCTACTCGACGATCACCTTTCGAAAGGCAAGGCAACAGTGAAGCGTACCCTAGGGGTGGTGTGTGATTTGTGTGTCGTTTTCAGATATTTTGTCTTGTTCATGTCATGGGTGATCTACGCTTTTGTTTTTATTTTAACATTCATTCTTGCATGCAATTATTAACAGTTGAAAAGAGGTGAGAATTAAAGTTCCTAAACTATTACAAAGGCGCGGGTCCACATCGCCAAATTAAATCCAGGACCCGATTTGACATAAAAATAAAATGCGAGAAATATAAAACGTCTAATTTACACGGCTTTGGGAGAATTACATAAAAGGGAGGAAATAAAATAAACGCGCGAATTGGAATTATGATCGAATGCGAGGGCGTTGGACCCTTTTTAACGAAATTAAATTATGATTAACAAATTAATTAAAGTAAAAAGAAAAGATTTTTGAATTTTTGTATTTATGGATTTTTAATAAGAGAGTTAAATGAAACTAAGAAATTAATTAACCCTAATTCTAACTATTTTTATTTATTAAGAAAAATATTAAAATTGAACCTAAAATTAAACCTAATTAATTAATGCAATTTTATTTACAAGAAAATAATTAATAATTAATAATGATAAAAGAAAAGAAAAAGATAAAAGTAATTAAAACCTAATTCTACAAATTTTAAATTTATTAAGAAAATGTTAAAGTTAACCCTAGAATTAAAAAAACTAATTAATTAATAAGACCTTTTTTACAAAAAAAATAACATTAAATGAAATATATTTTAATTTTTATGACTTTCTGATTTTTTATTATTTTTTATGTTATGAAAATATGTTAATTTAAAGAATTAAAAAAAGGAATAATTGAATTAACACAAATAATGGAAAATAAAAAAAGAAAAGAGTTGCAAACCCTTGGGGGTGTTGACCCCAAATTGGAGGTATCTCCAGCATTTTTGGCCCAATGTTTAAGGCCTTATTTGACTTTTTCTGGGAGCGTGTATACGCGTTGACTGGTGAGTATGACGTTCATCAAATCTGAGCCCTTGGATGGACATTCTAGGACATGTGGCATGCTGAGATTATGGACGTATGATGAACCATGGGATTGAAGCTGCATAGGATTATATTGAAACAAAATACATTAATAATATAGGGGGACCTGGGATTCGAACCCAGGTCCCAGTGCCTTATGAGACAACGCCTTAACCATCTGTACCAACCACGCGCTTTGTTTATTATATGACCAACAATCAATATGAGATAAAACAAGAGTTAGTGGGACATTTTCGCGCGAATTTCAAATGCTCCACTCCTTGGCCTACACATCACCATCTTCTCCAATGGCTTGCTGTACCTGCAAAAAAAACAAATTGAATAGCGGGGGTTTTAAACCCCCACTAAGTGGTAAACAGGATAATAGCGATTAGCACATGGTGGCTCACAAATTGAGCGCGACATGTGTGTTCGATTCACATGAAGCTTCTGAATCCAATAGCCTTGGTCTCGTGGTCTAATTTTTCTGGACGAGGAAACCCCCAATTTTCAGTTTCGTAACCCTAAGAAGCTTCCATGGTGATTTCGCGTATAGGCCAGTAAAACTCAATCAAAACATATGGTTAGCTTTAGAATGAATCAATTAGTATAAATCCACAAAAAAAATGCAATGAGAATGCTTAAAAACTGAAACACGAATATGCATAGAATGTGAAAAACTTTGAGTTCTGTATACCAATTCTGGGCGTGTGAGGATTGAAAAAGTGTCCAGTTAGATTCAGTAATGCCTTAGGAAGCTTTTGCAATTGGTATTTTGCTTTGAATCGTGCTAGAATAGTGTTTTCAATTTTCAATTTTTTTGACAAAAACACAAACTTTGTTCTTGATGTGTGGCGCAGCTTAGAGGTCTCTTGCACTAGGGTTTTGATCACACTTATATGAGGATGGATTAGGGTTGAGTTTTTGATCCAAAGAATCCTTGCATTGATGGAATGAATATGTGATTTTCATGCATATATTTTCAAATCTTTTCCATGCATATTTGATACCAATCATGTCCAAATCACCTTGATTCTTTCCACATCTGATAATGCACGAAATCTTGAAGATATTTCATGCATAAAAAGATTTGAAAAGCTTGCTTTGGTATTTTTCACATATTTTATTTTATTAAATGAATTAATAGCAATTTAAAATTCAAATAAATAAATAAAAAAGATGAATAAATTCCCTTTGGGCCAGATGGTCGTGCACATGCTTTGGATAATGAATTTTGGAAGAAAATGTGGCCCATTAGCAATTTTAAGGCATTTGAAGCAAAGTTGACTTTTCAAAATACCCAAAAATTTCCCAACTTCCACAAGGCATATCTTGCTCAATTTCTAAGCTTTGATCATGTTCTTGGACATTTTGGAAAGGTCTTGAAGTCCTCTAACCAATGTCTTTGGTCCCATGTCATTTTGATTTAACAATCTCAAGTTATGGCCTTTGACTTAAAGTCCCTTTTTGTTGACTTTTGAAAATGACCTATAATGTTGAAATTGATAACTTTTTGTGAGAGCATTTCTTGGACTTTAAGTGTGAAGAGGAGTTGTAGGAAATGTCTTTCTCTTCAAAATGAGCTTTGGATGGAATTTTTCTGATAATCCATGTGGAAGTTATGCCGTGGTCAAGTTACAGTTGACTTTTTCAACTGTCCAAATATGGAAACCTTTGCATTTTGAGACTTTTTGAGCCAAGCTTTGAAAATCATGATCAAGAATTGATCAAATGATGTTTGTGGCTTCAAGATGAGATGTTGACCAAAAATTTGAACTTTTTGACTGTCAAATGACCATTTTGCCCCTGCAGTTGACTGTAGGGCAATTATGGTTTTTGACTGTGCAATTTTGTGCTGTGAGTCTTGAAACTTGACATGAGGATACTTGACAATGTTTATAAGCATGTGGGACTTGATTGGACCCTTGGAAACTTCATTTTCTTTGTCAGAACCAAAACCCTAATTTTTGACTGTTAGGAGGCCCTTGAACTGTGCAACCCTTGGGGAGATTTTGAAGCATGCTCTTTGCAATTCTTGAAGAATATGGGAGGGAAAATTTTGGGGTACAACAGTTTCCCCTGTTCAATCTTCTTAGACCTGAGGATGCAGATTGGCTGACGTGCCTTTCGTAATCCGAAGGTGGAAGATGATTGAACACTAGAGTGCCCAGAAATTTGCGCTCACATAATAGTATGATGGTGGGAATGGGCTTATAGATGCCATTTGGAGATTGATGGATAGGATGATGGGCTTATAGATGCCATGCTGAGAGATGATGGATGGGCTTATGGGCTTATAGATGCCATCTGGATGTTGATCGCGTAAGAGATTCCTTAGCGAGAACTTGCGTACCTGCAAAAGAAAAGGATTACCTGACCCGTTACAGGAGCTGGTCTTCAAACTCTTTGTGTAGATGTGTCCTGACTGGTTACAGGAATTGAATCTGGAGCTTCAAAAGGTGATGAATGAACCAGGGATGGTTACCACCTCAACAGGAACGGTGAGAGAACCTTGGATGATTACTACCTCAACTGGAACGCTGAGAGAATCTTGGGCGACTTCAACCTCAACAGTAACGCTGAGAGAATCTTGGATATCTTCTACTGAGTCTTTATCAGGAAAATCTTTTAGGGGGCGATTTAGCTGGACTAGAGAAGGCCTTTGACTGGATAAGAAACAGGAAAATCTTAGGGTCGATTTAACTGAACCGGTCTAGGTCTTGAAATCTTCAAATGGATAAGAAACAGGGAGATCTTAGGGTCGATCTGACTGAACCAGAGAAGGCCTTTGACTGGATAAGAAACAGTAAAATCTTAGGGTCGATTTAACTGAACCGGTCTAGGTCTTGAAATGTCTTCAACTGGATAAGAAACAGGGAGATCTTAGGGTCGATCTGACTGAACCAGAGAAGGCCTTTGACTGGATAAGAAACAGTAAAATCTTAGGGTCGATTTAACTGAACTGGTCTAGGTCTTGAAATGTCTTCAACTGGATAAGAAACAGAGAGATCTTAGGGTCGATCTGACTGAACCAGAGAAGGCCTTTGACTGGATAAGAAACAGTAAAATCTTAGGGTCGATTTAACTGAACCGGTCTAGGTCTTGAAATGTCTTCAACTGGATAAGAAACAGGGAGATCTTAGGGTTGATCTGACTGAACCAGAGAAGGCCTTTGACTGGATAAGAAACAGTAAAATCTTAGGGTCGATTTAACTGAACCGGTCTAGGTCTTGAAATGTCTTCAACTGGATAAGAAACAGGGAGATCTTAGGGTCGATCTGACTGAACCAGAGAAGGCCTTTGACTGGATAAGAAACAGTAAAATCTTAGGGTCGATTTAACTGAACTGGTCTAGGTCTTGAAATGTCTTCAACTGGATAAGAAACAGAGAGATCTTAGGGTCGATCTGACTGAACCAGAGAAGGCCTTTGACTGGATAAGAAACAGTAAAATCTTAGGGTCGATTTAACTGAACCGGTCTAGGTCTTGAAATGTCTTCAACTGGATAAGAAACAGGGAGATCTTAGGGTTGATCTGACTGAACCAGAGAAGGCCTTTGACTGGATAAGAAACAGTAAAATCTTAGGGTCGATTTAACTGAACCGGTCTAGGTCTTGAAATGTCTTCAACTGGATAAGAAACAGGGAGATCTTAGGGTCGATCTGACTGAACCAGAGAAGGCCTTTGACTGGATAAGAAACAGTAAAATCTTAGGGTCAATTTAATTGAACCGGTCTAGGTCTTGAAATGTCTTCAACTGGATAAGAATCAGGGAGATCTTAGGGTCGATCTGACTGGATAAGAAACAGAAAAATCTTAGGGTCGATTTAACTGAACTAGACTAAAGTCTTGAAATGTAGCTGAGAACTTAACTGGATCTTTCCTGAAAGGTAAAGGTCAGTCATATGCAATGCATGATATGGATCAAGCAATGATGTTCTCAACATAAATGAGATTCGTAAGATATGATGCGTATATGCATGCTATAATGATGTATGTGATGTTTATGCATGTATGTTTTCGTCTTAGGAAAAGGAATCCTTGACGGGTGCCGGGAAGTCACTCCTGGGCTGATGTTGAAGAACAGATTTTTGCTTCCGCTAGGGATGATAGTTGTAAGCATACCGGTAGGAGAAAATAACTCCGTTGGGGAATAAACTTGGCGAATGGATCACTCTGCGGGGAGAAAAGATACTCTAGCGATCTTGCTGGGAAGCAATACTCTGTGGGGAGAGAGATACTTTGCTGAAATGTTGATGGTAACTTCGTTGGGGATACCATTGTTGTGTTGGAAGTGTTGATAGACTTCGCTGGGGATAAGAAGACTTCGTCGAGGACGATCTTTCCGTGGCTTTTGGCTGAGGATAACCCAGTTATATCCTGGTAGGGAAATAACTCTTTGAATAAAGCCGGGAGACGCGTTCGTGCTCTGCGAGGATAAGCTTCCAGAATCTACTGGGGATAAGCTTTCTGCTTGGGGAGATGAATTCCAACTTTCCTGGGGAACTAGATTGGACTCTCTTGGGGAAATTTTTGAACTGTAATTTTTGTAAGCTGAAAGAGGGAACCTATGTAGGGTTGCCTGATGATGAGCTCGTGTAAAACTTCATCTTTGGAAAGAGAGAACCTGTGTAGGGTTTCTGGGTGACGAGTCCGTGTAAAACTTCATCTTTGGAAAGAGAGAACCTGTGTAGGGTTTACTGATGACGAGTCCGTGTAAAACTACGTCTGGAAAGAGATAAACTGTGTAGGGTTACTTCGGGATAAGTTCGTGTAAAACTTCTGGAGGAACCGGTGTAGGGTTACCTTGAGATAAATCCGTGTAAGACTTCTGGAGGAACCAGGGTAAGGTTATCTTTAGATAAATCCGTGTAAGACTTCTGGAGGAACCGGGGTCAGGTTACTGCAGGGTAAGTTCGCGTAAAACTTCTTGATGAACCGGGGTAAGGTTATCTTTGAGATAAGTTCGTGTAAAACTTCTTGATGAACCGGGGTAAGGTTACTTGTGGAGGCTGAGTCTGTGTAAGACTTCGTCTGAAAACTGAGAAGGAACCGGTGTAGGGTTACTTTGATGATAAGTCCGTGTAAGACTTTTTCTGAAAGAAAAGGAACCGGTGTAGGGTTGCCTGTGGATGAGTCCGTGTAAGACTTTGTCTGAAAGTTGAGAAGGAATCGGTGTAGGGTTGCCTGATGGTGATCAAGTGGATGATTGTCCTGTTTGGTTTCGGATGTTAACCCACGATCTAGAATTTGTAAAGGTAGATTGTAATCATCTTTGTATTAACCTTTCCTTGGTACTTTGGTTGACAGAGCAACTGGATCGCCTGGACGGCTCATTGTTGCCCCTGTTTCTGAGGTGAGGGGAAAAGATACCTTGTGGAGGTAGTTGACAAATCTTCTGGTAGACAGGTGATTAGATGTCGGGACATAGTCGTACGCTTAAATCCCTAATTTTTGCCTGGACCGCCCCTTCGGGTTTTCAGTCCACCGGGATACCCATTTTTGCCCAAGCCGCCTTTTCAGGTTTTCGACTTGTCGGGTGTACGGATTTTTTTATTTTCATCCCTTACTTTTGCCCGAACCCTTTTGGTTCGCCGGGAAGCCCTTATTTTTCCTAGGTGTGTCAACCTAGCGGGTCTTTGATTTTGCGTAGTATTTTTTCGACTATGTCCACACTCTTAGAATGCAGGGAGGTGCCCCTGGCTGCTTGTGTTGCCATGCCACCAGAAGATCTTCGTTTGATCGTCTAATGCCCCAAGTGACTTAGACGGAGATTTGCCCCAGGCTATTTGGCCTTTAAGAGATTCTCCGAATCTTGATTGGATTGCCCCAGATGATGGACAATAATCACGTACGCCCCTTGATTGGAAGTGCTTTTGTTCACTAGGTATTCATCGTGCGAATTTCCCTGCTGTTCAAACAAATAGTCATATGCAAACAATGTTATATCAAAAATGCAAAGCTTATGTCTGTCTTGAAGATTTTGAAAATGCATTCTTTTTCATAAAACAAGTGAATGTTTGTAAAACGTGATGTCAACTCCGTATTTATCGTAGGCCTTAAGGAGTCAGGATACCTTGGTGACAGTATGCTTTCGAACTAACCCTTGCTTCAGCTAGGACTTTTAAGGGTTATAACGTGGCCTGGTTCATGGTTTAAGAAACAAAGGATAAAGGCTCAAATTATCTGTACCCACCCGCTCTTCGTGATGTTCTTCAAACCTAAACTCAGCTGATCGTGCGTTAGACCTCGTTTGAGTCTTTGCTCTGATATTCTAGTGATGGTTCGGATGTTGCGTTTATTTGAATAGACAGTCATTCCTTTTTTGTTATTGAGGGTTTGTACGGCCTCTTTCTTTTTTCTTGATTTTATTTATCCCTGTTTTTGCCTGAACTGTTTCTATCGTGATTACAGTCAGCGGGATGCCCCAGTTTTGTGAGTCTCCTTCATAGGTTTTGACTTATTGGGTTTTTGTTTTGAAAGATAATGACTGCCCTTCTTTATTGATTATTCGGAACCATCACTGTCTTTCTTTGTTTTATAAGGACCTCTTTGGTGCCATTCGTTATGCACTTGGATCAACTGAGAGACTACCCTGCCCCAGGTTATGATAAAGGGTTTTAATTTTCGAAAAGAAAAACTCCTACTTCTTTGGCTCAAAGGGGTTGACGAGGGATTATCTTCCTTATAACTTCAGTGTTTAGGGATTGAAATGATGCCTGTACCTGATCAGCGGGGTCTGTTCAAAAGCATACTGTAATTGTCGTGGTATTGTTTTCGTCATCCTCCCTCAAGAGGCTTAGAATTGTTAATCGAGCGTTGATCATCAGAAAAAATATGAAAATGATTTGCATATAGTGAATACGAATATATTGCTTCAAAACAGACATATGCGATGCATTAATGAAATAACAACGTTTAACATGAGTAAATGTTTGAACAAAAGAAAATTACAACTTGGAAATCCTAATGAATAAAAGTCTTTTCATCTCAGGGCTTGTCACTTCAAGTGGTGAGCCTTGGAGGGATGGTAGAAAAACTCAGCCTGACCATCTTGCGTGAACTCCAATGCTCCTTCATCAATCAGGTCCTAGATCTTGTTCTTCAGAGCCCAACACTCATTTGTATCATGTCCTGGACTGGCAGAGTGGTAGGCACACCTTTTATTGGGATCATAGATAGGAGATGTTGTGTTGGGGTTCCGGGGATGAGCCCTTAATGTGATCAGATTCAACCTCAGCAGGCGTTGTAAAGCTTGAAACAGTGACATGTTGAGCTGGGTGAATTGCCTCCTGGGCTTGTCTGGCTGAAGCTGGTGAAGTTGCTGCTGAGTTGGTGACCCTGAAGCCACTTGAGTAGCTCTCCCCTTACCTCCTTGTTTCAAAGGTGGCTGAACGATGACTGGCTCTTTACCCTTAGACGTTTGCCCTAGTTAGTTATTCTGAAGCAGTTGGTTGATGAGAACTCCGAGCTCTTCTTGTCTTTGAGCTAAACCTTGAATGGCAGTCCCCTGCCCCATCATTTGGGCTTTCATTGCATCCATTTCAGCTTGCAAGTGTTTCAGCCGTTCGTCCTTAGCGCTGTTCCTGACCAAAGTCTCCATGAGAAGTGTCCTTAGCTCCTCCTGCCCCTTGGATAGATTCAGGAGGATTTCCCCGAACCGAGTCTCTTGAGCAAGAAGGTCTTGGTTATCTTGTTGGGAAGCCATTGCTGAAATAAACAGCGAGAAAGGTAAGTGACCTGTCAGAAGGGTACCTGTTATGCAATGATGTGTATGTATGCATGCAATGTTTTCAAGGATCTCGCGGGGTAAACAAGAAAATTTGTTAGCATTTGGATCCGGTAGCTTGATTGAAAGAACTTCATATTTATTGAGAGTCTTTCTTCCAAGGGTCAAAGGCTCACCATATCCAGTGGGTCATAGCCTCTGACAATCTTGGCTAGAGGAAAATAAATCCTCTTTGCCTCTTGCTAGATGTTTGATTTATCATGACCTGCATCACAGACCCTTGAGATCCTTGAAATGGGTTAAGATGTATGCAATGGTATGATGTTATGGTATGCATGGGGTAATGTAGGTAACCCTGTTATGAGTCCCAATTAAGGACTGCAAACCAAAACCTGCAAGAAACTCAAGTAAAACCTGTCATGAGTCCCAATTAAGGACTATCAACAAACCTGCAAGAAACTTAGTAAACCCTGTTATGAGTCCCAATTAAGGACTATGAACGAAACCTGCAAGTAGTTCATGTGTCAGATAACAAGCATGCAATTAGTCAAGTTGGAAGGCACACAAGTCACACAAGAGAAACCCTTAGAGTTTAGGCCAGCCTGGGGTCTGGGTAGTACCCTCTTGAAGTTGGTTGGTTAAGACCTGTCCTATCAGAAGTAACCGGGTTCTAAGGGTCCCAATATCACGGGATTGCTTTCATTGTTCATCGTTTCGATTTAGCCACTGAACTGGCGACCGAAATATTCCAGGAAAGCAACCCTCAATTGAGTGTAGTATCGAGTATCAACCAACCTCGGACTGCACCAAAGTCAGTTATCTCACTACCCTAAAGAGGCCAAGATAGTTCAATTAAGGTTCCTAAGGTCTGTTGATGCTTCACGACACCACGCGGAGGCCCCTTACTCTCCTTGACTGAACTCAAGGGTTACCGGTACACACCAAAGTGCCACATCAACGTAGCAGACTGTTTCAACCATGTCGGTATACCCCGTACAGTTCCCTCACAGCCTTGTTGCTGCTTTCTAAGAAGGTATCCCCAGATCCGGGTTAGGATCTATAGAACTCCCAAGACAGTCCCATAATAATAAAGCAAGCAAGTCAATACAATTGAAAACACAGTTATGAACTATCCTAAGGTACACCTCACTTTAAGTTTAAATCCCCAGCAGAGTCGCCAGTTCTGTGATCGGTGGATCTGGAACTGACTGTTTAACGTTGGTTCGCGAAATGTCGCGGAAGCAAGAGTCGCCACCGTCTTTTATTTTCTCCAAATGGAAAGGACAAAAGCACAGAAAAATTCCTTATAGAGATTGCTCTCGGTTTGGGAGGTAGATTATAGAAAGGGAAGGTGTTAGCACCCTTTCTATCCATGGTTATTTATGGGCTCTTAGATACTTGCTCATTGTGTTTTCAAAATTGGTTTGTTTGCTTTTCAACTGTGGGTTTTAAAAAGTTTCTTTGAAAATTTCAGTTCGACTCTTGTATCGGTCCTCAAGAGTGTTTGAAAAGTTGCTTTCGAAAGCTTTTTGAAAAGGTGTCGGTGTGAAAAGTATTTTTAATTTGTTTTTGAAATTAGAGCAAGTATCTAGAGTCGTCTACCTACCCTAAGGAATTCGTCTGTGTAAATGTCCTTAAAGTAGTGCCATCCCACCATTGAGAGGTAGGTAGCACCACCGTTGGAGGTGTTCGGGTCAATTCGAAAGTTCGGGACATGGTGATCACCAGAGCAATAGGAAGATACCTTAGAAGCTACCCTCATGCCAGGTTCCCGGATCATGAGGACTTACTAAAACATCCTCTACTCGACGATCACCTTTCGAAAGGCAAGGCAACAGTGAAGCGTACCCTAGGGGTGGTGTGTGATTTGTGTGTCGTTTTCAGATATTTTGTCTTGTTCATGTCATGGGTGATCTACGCTTTTGTTTTTATTTTAACATTCATTCTTGCATGCAATTATTAACAGTTGAAAAGAGGCGAGAATTAAAGTTCCTAAACTATTACAAAGGCGCGGGTCCACATCGCCAAATTAAATCCAGGACCCGATTTGACATAAAAATAAAATGCGAGAAATATAAAGCGTCTAATTTACACGGCTTTGGGAGAATTACATAAAAGGGAGGAAATAAAATAAACACGCGAATTGGAATTATGATCGAATGCGAGGGCGTTGGACCCTTTTTAACGAAATTAAATTATGATTAACAAATTAATTAAAGTAAAAAGAAAAGATTTTTGAATTTTTGTATTTATGGATTTTTAATAAGAGAATTAAATGAAACTAAGAAATTAATTAACCCTAATTCTAACTATTTTTATTTATTAAGAAAAATATTAAAATTGAACCTAAAATTAAACCTAATTAATTAATGCAATTTTATTTACAAGAAAATAATTAATAATTAATAATGATAAAAGAAAAGAAAAAGATAAAAGTAATTAAAACCTAATTCTACAAATTTTAAATTTATTAAGAAAATGTTAAAGTTAACCCTAGAATTAAAAAAACTAATTAATTAATAAGACCTTTTTTACAAAAAAAATAACATTAAATGAAATATATTTTAATTTTTATGACTTTCTGATTTTTTATTATTTTTTATGTTATGAAAATATGTTAATTTAAAGAATTAAAAAAAGGAATAATTGAATTAACACAAATAATGGAAAATAAAAAAAGAAAAGAGTTGCAAACCCTTGGGGGTGTTGACCCCAAATTGGAGGTATCTCCAGCATTTTTGGCCCAATGTTTAAGGCCTTATTTGACTTTTTCTGGGAGCGTGTATACGCGTTGACTGGTGAGTATGACGTTCATCAAATCTGAGCCCTTGGATGGACATTCTAGGACATGTGGCATGCTGAGATTATGGACGTATGATGAACCATGGGATTGAAGCTGCATAGGATTATATTGAAACAAAATACATTAATAATATAGGGGGACCTGGGATTCGAACCCAGGTCCCAGTGCCTTATGAGACAACGCCTTAACCATCTGTACCAACCACGCGCTTTGTTTATTATATGACCAACAATCAATATGAGATAAAACAAGAGTTAGTGGGACATTTTCGCGCGAATTTCAAATGCTCCACTCCTTGGCCTACACATCACCATCTTCTCCAATGGCTTGCTGTACCTGCAAAAAAAAACAAATTGAATAGCGGGGGTTTTAAACCCCCACTAAGTGGTAAACAGGATAATAGCGATTAGCACATGGTGGCTCACAAATTGAGCGCGACATGTGTGTTCGATTCACATGAAGCTTCTGAATCCAATAGCCTTGGTCTCGTGGTCTAATTTTTCTGGACGAGGAAACCCCCAATTTTCAGTTTCGTAACCCTAAGAAGCTTCCATGGTGATTTCGCGTATAGGCCAGTAAAACTCAATCAAAACATATGGTTAGCTTTAGAATGAATCAATTAGTATAAATCCACAAAAAAAATGCAATGAGAATGCTTAAAAACTGAAACACGAATATGCATAGAATGTGAAAAACTTTGAGTTCTGTATACCAATTCTGGGCGTGTGAGGATTGAAAAAGTGTCCAGTTAGATTCAGTAATGCCTTAGGAAGCTTTTGCAATTGGTATTTTGCTTTGAATCGTGCTAGAATAGTGTTTTCAGTTTTCAATTTTTTTGACAAAAACACAAACTTTGTTCTTGATGTGTGGCGCAGCTTAGAGGTCTCTTGCACTAGGGTTTTGATCACACTTATATGAGGATGGATTAGGGTTGAGTTTTTGATCCAAAGAATCCTTGCATTGATGGAATGAATATGTGATTTTCATGCATATATTTTCAAATCTTTTCCATGCATATTTGATACCAATCATGTCCAAATCACCTTGATTCTTTCCACATCTGATAATGCACGAAATCTTGAAGATATTTCATGCATAAAAAGATTTGAAAAGCTTGCTTTGGTATTTTTCACATATTTTATTTTATTAAATGAATTAATAGCAATTTAAAATTCAAATAAATAAATAAAAAAGATGAATAAATTCCCTTTGGGCCAGATGGTCGTGCACATGCTTTGGATAATGAATTTTGGAAGAAAATGTGGCCCATTAGCAATTTTAAGGCATTTGAAGCAAAGTTGACTTTTCAAAATACCCAAAAATTTCCCAACTTCCACAAGGCATATCTTGCTCAATTTCTAAGCTTTGATCATGTTCTTGGACATTTTGGAAAGGTCTTGAAGTCCTCTAACCAATGTCTTTGGTCCCATGTCATTTTGATTTACCAATCTCAAGTTATGGCCTTTGACTTAAAGTCCCTTTTTGTTGACTTTTGAAAATGACCTATAATGTTGAAATTGATAACTTTTTGTGAGAGCATTTCTTGGACTTTAAGTGTGAAGAGGAGTTGTAGGAAATGTCTTTCTCTTCAAAATGAGCTTTGGATGGAATTTTTCTGATAATCCATGTGGAAGTTATGCCGTGGTCAAGTTACAGTTGACTTTTTCAACTGTCCAAATATGGAAACCTTTGCATTTTGAGACTTTTTGAGCCAAGCTTTGAAAATCATGATCAAGAATTGATCAAATGATGTTTGTGGCTTCAAGATGAGATGTTGACCAAAAATTTGAACTTTTTGACTGTCAAATGACCATTTTGCCCCTGTAGTTGACTGTAAGGCAATTAGGGTTTTTGACTGTGCAATTTTGTGTTGTGAGTCTTGAAACTTGACATGAGGATACTTGACAATGTTTATAAGCATGTGGGACTTGATTGGACCCTTGGAAACTTCATTTTCTTTGTCAGAACCAAAACCCTAATTTTTGACTGTTAGGAGGCCCTTGAACTGTGCAACCCTTGGGGAGATTTTGAAGCATGCTCTTTGCAATTCTTGAAGAATATGGGAGGGAAAATTTTGGGGTACAACACCATCCATGAAAGAGAAGACTTTATGTTGAGCAGTATTATCAACTAAGACGTCAATGTGTGGTAGAGGGAAGTCATCCTTTGGGCTTTCCCTATTCAGATCCCTATAGTCTACGCAAATGCAAACTTTTCCGTCCTTTTTCGACACCGGTACCACATTGGCAACCCATTGGGGATAGGATGTCACAACTAAGAATCCTCCATCAAATTGTTTCATCACCTTAGCTTTGATCTTTTCAGACATATCAGGCCTTATGCGACGAACCTTTTGTTTGACGGGAGGGCAGTCTTCTTTTGTCGGCAGACGATGGACTACGATATTGGTATCCAACCCAGGCACATCTTCATAAGACCAAGAAAATACTTCCACATAATCATGCAACATCTGAACCAACATTCTCTTGACACCGCTTTCCAAGTTAGCGCCGATCCTGATTTCTTTCTTAACTGACTCAGTACCCATGTTAATAACTTCAACTGACTCTTCATGCGGTTGAATATCTTTTTCCTCTTGTAATAGAAGTCTGGCTAGCTCTCCCGATATGTCATAATCTTCCTCGCCTTCGTCTTCGGCTTGGTTGATAGGACATTCAAAGTCATAGTCGGCAATAGTGGAGTCACTGGCAATAGGATCCACAGTGGATGTGGACCTGCAAGAGTGTGTGCGTGTGCATGTAAGATACATGGCTATTTTTAAATAAAAAAATGTATTTGCAAGAAAGGAAATACAATGAACACAAATATTTGAATGCAAAAGAGTCCAATATACTGAATGATTATATGATTAGATGAACATAAATAAAACCCTTGACAAATGGACCAAAGTGCTCCGGGCCAGGTAAATGGCTGAAAATTCCTTGTTAAAATATTACAGATAACATGTTCTTGAATTGAAAGAAAAGCAATAACGAGTAGATTACTCCTCAATGAAGGAGATGGGCACAAAGTCCTTTGTATGCCAATTCTTCAGCTTCGTTGTAGTTGGATACACCCACTCTTCAAATGCAGCTCCTTCTTCAGAATCACCCACGACGTTGACTTCATGGATTCCAATACAGAGAGGTGGCTTTCCAGCACGAGCATGCCTAACTTCCTTCTCAGCTTTGACGGTGAAGCCCAAACCAAACTTGTCCGCTTTAAATGGGATATCGAGGAGTTTCCCCTAAGTATCGCAGTTTCCTTCTTCAATTGTTGCACGGGCGTCTTTGACTGAAACCATCTTTGGCGTGGCCTTAACAGCTTTAGACTCATCAGAAGAACATTTGGTAGCAGCAATCATTGGTGGTACAACCTCAAAGGCTTGACACGGGGTCTCAATGAATTCTCCATCCATCTCTACGTACTTGAAAGAGTTAAGGTGGCTCACCATAAACTCTTTTTCTCCACAGACTGTGAGTATTCTTCCCTTGACTGGATATTTGAGTTTCTGGTGGAGGGTTGAGGTTACTGCCCCAGCTTTATGGATCCACGGGCGACCTAACAGACAAGAATAGGCAAGACGAATATCCATAATATAGAATGTGGAGTTAAATATTTGGGAGCCCACTTTGATTGGAAGATCTACCTACCCGTGAACAATCTTCTTTGATCCATCAAATGCCCTTACAATGATATCGCTTGGCTTCAAGACTAAACCTTCACAGTCTAGACGGTCTAACGCCCCCTTTGGCTAATACATTCAGAGAAGAACCAGTGTCGACTAGAACATGTGCTAAGGTAGTCCCTTTGCACTCGATAGAAACATGTAAAGCTTTATTGTGATTTTTCCCGAGAGGTGTTAAGTCAGCATCTGAAAAACCCAAGCCATTATCAACTGTCAGGCTAGCCACGCAATTCTCAAATTAGTCTGTTGTTGTCTCATGGGGGACATGAGTGTATTTCAGGAACTTGATTAATGTTCGATCATGGGCATCAGAGCAAAGTAGCAATGATAACATTGAAATATTAGAAGGGGTTTTCCCCAACTGTTCTATAATCTTGAAGTTGCTTCTTTTTACGATCTTCAAAATATCTTCCATCTCGCGAGCGGAGGCTTCTTTATCAACTAATTCCTTAGAGGGTACTTCAATCACATTAGGATCAACAACCTTCTCCTTCCCTCTTGTATTATTACTTGGCTTGGCAGCAGTAATGTGAATGGGCGTCCTTGTAACAACTGGTGGTGAGATATTGGGTGAAAATGTTCTCCCAGTTCTAGTTACTTTTCTTGAACCAGCTATTTTACTGACATCGTCATCTTTTCCTTCTTCGATATACGCGTCTTGTTTAATCCCATGATATAACACTTCAACACCATAATTCCATGGTACCGCCTTATTTGAAGAGTAGGGAATCGGTCCGGGACTGGTAATTATTAAGAGAGCAATAGTGGGTTCATTTGAAATCCTAATAGGACCTTTGGAGGTGATCCTAAGAGGCTTGTTTGAGATGGTAATAATGGAGAGGTCTTCACATTTGTTAGTCAAACCTTTGGAAAGTGGGGTCTTCTCGAATAGAATTTTGTGGCTATCCATCAGGTGTTGTATGCCTTTCTTCAGCCCTTCACATCCATTGAGTTGTCTTGTACAACACACACAGTCCTTTACGCAGCCAAGGAAAATCCCGACTTTCAACAAATTGTTTTTTATTATATTCAGTGGAGTAGTCAATTCTTTATTAGAGGCGACAAAAATTGCATCTTCGACAGCATTAACACCTTTGTCATGCTTCGGCATTGGAGCAGTGATTACATTTGGCGTTGGAGGAAGATCAAATTCAATAGTTTTGTTATCAATCAAATCCTGGATTTTGTTCTTCAAGGCCCAACATTGACCAGTCTCTTTCCCGGGGCTGCTTGAATGGTAAGCACACTTAGCGTTCGGATTATACTTTGGTGACGAGGTGTCAGGGTTGGCGGGAGGATCGCGCAATATCACTAAATTAGCCTTGATCAAATGTTTAAGGGCTTGAGACAGTGACATGCCTAACCTCATAAATTGTCTTCTTCGAGTTTCAAAATGTTGATGATTTACAGATGGTCTTGGAGTAGGAGTTGGATTGGAGATTCGGACATCATTGACAGACGAGTTATCGTTCTTCTTGGTATGGGCCCTTTCCCTGTACACAACATTGACTTCCTTCTTTGCAGCAAAAGGTTTTTTGATCGGATTGGGAGTGGAGGTAGATGCCACAGAGATCTTCCCACTTTTGATGCCACTTTCAACTCTTTCGCCGGTTAAGATCAATTCGGTGAAACCAGAAGAAGAGCAGCCAACCAACAGATTAAAGAAAGGACCAGATAAAGTGCCCATGAACATGTCGTGTGCTCCCTATCAGTCAAGGGAGGTTGGATCCTACTAGCAATGTCTCTCCACTTTTGCGCATATTCCTTAAATCCTTCATTCTTCCCCATGGTCATATCTTGCAACTGAACCCTCGTTGGCTCCAAGTCGACGTTGTACTGATACTGATGGTAGAAGGCAGTAGATAAATCCTCCCAAGTATTGATACGAGAACCATCTAACTGATAAAACCATTCAAGTTGCGTTCCAGCCAAGCTCTCTTGGAAAAAGTGAACCCAAAGCTTCTTATCAGCAGTGTGCGGCTGTATCTTGCGCACATAAGATTTCAAATGAAGTTTTGGACAAGAAACCCCATCGTACTTTGCAAATATTGGTATTTTGAATTTGTGGGGAATGACTACCCCAAATATTAAACCCAAATCATCAAAATCTAAATTGGGGACGACTTGGATTTCAACAGCTTTCAATATGTCTTCTAACTGCTTGTATTTGATATCAGCAGGTGGATACTGCTCGCTAAAATAATCATCATCGCATACTTGATCATTGATACAGTCAGCCTGAGTACTCTTGACCTCACCAATCTAGTTCTCGTCCTCTTCAGATAAATCTCCTCCTACTGGGATTTGGAGGACTGTCTCCTTGAACCTTCTACCCATGTTGAGTAGAGCTTTCTTCTTTGGCTTCTTCTTAACAGCCAGCAAAGCCATCATATCTTGCTGCCCCTTGGCTAGGGTTAGTAGAGTCTCCTGAAACTGAGAATTCTAGGTTTGGAGATCCTTCACAGTTTTCTCTAGATCCATCTTGCTGAAATAAACAGCAGAAAGATAAGGAAACCTGTTATGCGAAAACCTGTCATGTTATGATGCATGGAATATGTACATGAAAATGATTTCAAGGATTAATGAAATTTAAATTTGTATAGACAAAAGAATGAACAAACGTTAATTCTCATTAGACAAAGCAAGAAAGATTACATCATGCCTCTTGGGCTTACAAAATAACTTTCTAAGATAAAAAGACCGAATGCATCGTCTTTGGACCGAGATAAGTGTTCACACTTTGCTCTTCTTGTAGCTGCTTCGTAATCTCCAAGGCCATCTTTTCACTAGCATAAAATTGAGCCTCGAAAGTATCTCGTTCTTCCTTCAGCTGGATCCAACCCTTTTGTAAGTCTTCGAGAGACGTAGGCATGTCGGGATGGAGGATAGTGTAAGGAATATCTCCTTCGACCACAGGCTCCACGATGACTGGTAAGATGGAGGGATAAGGCATCACAAGTTTCTGAGCACGAGGTCGTACCCATTTAAGGTAAGGCTCGAGGGGAATGGAATTCTTGTGTCCTAGTGCCTTGCTATCCACCTTGTTCTCCATCCTCCATGCTCGGATAAACCTCTGATGGTAACCTTGATTGTCATTCTCGTAGTTGAATACCAATCCTTGGATAAGAATCTCATGGGGACCATCCCTCTGGGCATAGCCAAACTGTCATAGGGCTAAGCAGGGGTTGTAAGTGATACCTCCTCTAATGCCAATAAAAGGGACATTAGGGAATTCTCCACAACGATCGAAGATAGTAACATTCTCCAAAGAGCGGGAACACCAATGAATATCTGAATGTCTGAGCGTCATCAACCATTGGGACCATCTTGAACCTTGCTCATTTTTCAACAAAGATTGGGGAAGATGCGAAATAAGCCATCTTGCCAAGAGAGGAGTGCAACACATGAGGATACCTCTCTTCCTCAAAGTGCAAGAGTGAAAATAATGTAGGATGTCTCCTAATAAAGCAGGCACTGGGTTACGAGACATGAAGATTTTTACGGTGTTTACATCTATGAGTTGGTCAAGATTTGGAAACAAAACCATCCCATAGATGAGAAGGGCCACAATTTCCTCAAAAGCTCGTAAGTCCAAGGAGTTCCAACAATCTTGAGCCTTATCAAACAAAAACTTGGCTAAGAAACCTTTGACACCACTCCTTGTTTCCCAATTAGTTATGACATTAGATTGTTGCAAGTGTAGGGCTTGAGCAATCTCTTCTGGTTTTGGATCTCTTTCCGTACCATTGAAGGGTAGTTGATTGAGAATAAGAATTCTCAAGAGTTGGGATAATTCCTCCAAAGTTGGTACAAGTTGATAATCGGGAAAAGTGAAGCAATAGTGTAGAGGATCAAAGAACTGGAAGAGCACCTTCATCATGTCTTTATTAGTGTTGGAGGTAACCAAGTTTAGTAGGCGACCATGTCTTTCGGTAAATGGAGAATTTTCAGGAATCCTTGATGCTAGCTCTTTAAGTTGCGGAGGGATCCTTACGAGATTGACTTGAATGGTTTTCCTGCGAACAGAATCCATGTCCTACAAAACAGAACAAAGATAAATCCCAAGATCCTTGAAATTGTTAGTGAATATGAGTATGATGTTTATGATGTTTATGATGTTATGTACAAGTATCTATACATAAGCAAAGCAAATAAGTCCTTAGGTTTAGGCTTGCATGGAGTCTTATAGGTAAGTACCCTCTTAAAGTTTAGTTGCCTCAAACCTCTCTTAATAATAGTAACCGGTTTCTAAGGAGCTCAATATCACTGGTTTGTTTCTTCGGGCATTGTTTCAGCACAAGCCTCTTAAATGGCGACCGAAATATCCCAAAAAACCAAACCTCAATTAGTGTAGTATCGAGTATCTACCAACTTCATACTGCACCAAAGCTGGTCATCTCACTCCGTCCTAATGGCCAAGTTGGTCAAGTAAAGGTTCTAAAAGTTCACTAGTGCTTCATGACATCACTCAGCGGCCCCGTATTCTCCTTGACTATTCAAGGGCTACCGGTACCCACAATTATGTCGCACTAACATAGCTATTTCTTAGACCGTGTCGGTATACCCCATACAGTTTCCGCAACGTATTGCTCCTTACCTATAAGGTATCCCAAATCCGGGTGGAGGATTCAAACCCAAACAAAGAACAATAATGTAAAGCACACAAGTCAAACAAAGAAAGCAAGTAAATATGATCTAGCCCTAAGGTAACCCCACTTTTAAAAATCTTCCTCAACAGAATCGCCAGTTCTGTAACACAGTGGGAGAAATGACTTGGTTGTTTTACATTTTATCACAAAGGTTGCGGTTAGCAAGAGTTGCCACCGACTTTTCTTTTATCCAATAAGGAAAGGCTGAAAAGACCAGGAAAGACCTTTAGAGATGTTTTCTTGAGTTCGGGGGGTAGATTATGAAAAGGGAAGGTATTATAACCCTTTTCATCCATAGTTATCTATGGGCTCTTAGTTGCTTGCTAGATCACTTGCTTTTGTTTGAAAATGTGCTTTGTGTGGTTTTTTGAAAGTATTTTGAAAAGGCGTCATCGTTTAGGCAAACTTTGTAATGATTCTCGTTCGTAAGAATGTATACAAAGTGTTGATCTTTTGAAAATGTTTTCAAGTTTGAAAGATGTTTTTGAAAGTGTTGGTGTTTGTTTTGAAAATAGCAAGGATGTTTTTGGTTTTGAAATTTAGCAAGCAACTAGGAACAATCTACCTACTCAAAAGTCTTTCATGTTTATTTCCTCTTTCCTTTGACATTGTCATCTTACCATTGATTTGGTAAGTAACCCTATCTTTGGATGTAAACGGGATGGGCATGGGTCATCGTATAACCATGATTAGCAATGTTGCAAGGTATCTTAGCATCTTTCTTTAGGGACTAAGATCATTTTGAAAAGGCAACATCGATAGCATCATCGAGGGACTATGATCTTGTATTTTTGCTTGTTTTTGCTAAAATACCCCACATGCATAATATGGCCATTTTTATAAGGCAACCAAGTGGATTTTACCCTAGGGCTCCTTGTGTGCAAGTGTGTTGATTTTCATGCTTTGTTTAGTCTTTGATTAGGATTTTCTACTTGTTGATTTTATCTTCTCATACAAACCCTAATTACTAGCATTTATATAAAGCGATAGATTGCGAAAGTAAAATTACTACTGTGATACGGTGGCAGAATCGACTGTTAATACTGGTTTGTGTTTTTTGTTTGCAAATGTCGCGATAAGCAAGAGTCGCCACCGACTTTTATTTTATCCAATCAGGAAAAGGAAAAAGAACAAAAAAAACCTTTTTCGAGATATTTCTGAGTACGGGGGGTAGATTATAGAAAGGGAAGGTGTTAGCACCCTTTCTATCCATGGTTTTCCATGGGCTCTTAGGTACTTGCTCATTTTTAAATTTCTTTTCTGTGTGTGCTTGCTTTGAAAAGTTTTGTTTTACTTCGTTTTAACCCTTGTTTCTGTCCTCAAGAGTGTTACGAAGTTGTTTTTGAAAACTTTGTTTGGAAAGTGTTGGTGTGAAAAAGTTTTTTTGTTTGTCTGAGCAAGTACTTAGGAACTAATCTACCTACTCGAAAAAGGTTTGTTCGTTTTCCTTTTAGACAATGCTATCCCATTATTGAGAAATAGGTAGCATCGTTGTTGGAGTTTTTTAGGGATATTCGAAGGGACAAGTACGATCACAAAAGCAATGTTAGGAAATGTTAGTAATCATCCTAAAGCCCTAAAGATCTTTTTCCGAGGCAACATTCGAATGGGTCATTTTAGATCTTTCGGGGCTAGAGGGCAACCACTAACAAACCCTATACTTCATGACCGTTTATCAAAGGCAACCGGAGTGGAGTAAACCCTAGGAGTGAGCATGTGCGAGTGTAATTTTCACTTAATTTATCTTTGCACATTTAGGGTTTTCTACCGTTTTAATTTTCAGTTTTTCTTTCCATACAATCCTATTAATATCTAGGCAGTTTATAGTTTGCGGAAATTAAAGCGAGAAATTAAAGTCCTAGCTATTACAAGGCTTTCGTAGATACATAATTATTTTGACTGAAAATAAAATACGGAAATTTAAAACCCTAATTACTATTACAAACTCGGAGCAGTTACAATAATAATAAAAAGGAAATTAAAAAATGCGCGCGGCGAATTAAATGCCAGAATAACTGGAGAACCCTAAAAAATCTAGTTGAAAAAGATTTAGGTTATTTTTGAGAAAAAATTAATTAGGTTATGTAAAAAATTAACCTTAATTCTAATTGATTTGAATTATGAAAAAAGGATTAAATTGCCTTAAATTAAGGAAATAAAATATTTTCATGAAAAAAATGATTTTTGATGTTTTTTTTGTGATTTTTGATTTTATGATAAAAATGATTTTTGTGTTATTTGTAAAAAGAAAATAATTAATCAAATAATTAAAATAAAGGAAATAAAGAGAAAATAATTAAATTGGGACTGTTTGGAATCTGAAAAAGGGGGTGCATTGTTGAACTTGTGCCAAGCCCATTAGCTAAGCCCACTCCCACGCTTGATCTTGTGTAGCCACACTTGGAGGGTGTATCATGGACTTCCCTTTGACTGAGCGTTGGATCTGGATTAGTGATGATCCAGTGGTAGGATGATGATAGCGCATGGTAGACGCCTTGATGCGTGGAGCATAGAACCTGCGTGTAAATGTTAAGAAAATAGAGAAAATGCTGGGACCTGGGATCGAACCCAGGTCCTTTTAATTTCAAACGTGCGCCCTTGCCATCTGTACTGTGTGGTTTAGTTGTTAATAATAACATAGATAAAATATAAAGGAAATGAAGTGCCTTTCCCAGAAACACGCACCTATTTCAAATGGGCCAATGGTGTGCTGCCACCTCTTGTCTTCTTCCCCATAACTGTTGTTTTTTATATAAGCTTTTACCTACATGATTTTTCTGTCACTATAGGTTATAGTGATGGATTTTGTTCGTAACTAAAAACCTGCAAAATTCAAAAACACAGCACATGCAGAATAAATTCAAACCAAAGGCATGAATCAATTGCAAATCATCTCTTGAGCATGATAGTACCCCTAATTTTGTCCAATTTTGCCTTTATATAGAATTCCCAATTTGGGACCTCAAAACCCTAACAATGGCATCGTGCCATTCCTGCACTTAAACTTCAATCAAACCAATCAAAAACATTGCAAATATGATAGCAAGCATGGATATATGATCAAAACATGTTTATGATGGATAAATCATTGAAAATGAATCTTGAAAAAAGATGCAAACTGTGGTACTGTGAGGCATGATTTCTGAAGGTTTTAAGGCTTGAGGATGATTGGAATGTCTTTAGAAGATGTCCAGGAACAGATTGTTGGCCTTGGAATTGCTTGAAACGGACTGTAGAATCGAAACCGACCTGCACTTTTTTGACAAAAAATTGAGACTTGCCCTCCTTCTTTCACGACCCCAATCCTCTCTTTTTTGCCTTGAGAATGTTATGTCCTTATATTGGAATGAATTAGGTCTATAAAAACTAATCATATCTTTGCAAATTATGGAGATTTGATTTCATTCTTTGTCTTGTATGATTTGTTTCCAAAATATACCAAATTAAGATCTTTTCCAATCAATTGGCTCTTGCACAAATATTTTGATTTGCTAGCTGTCCATGGACTCATAATATGCTCATAAAATCAAATCTTTGATTTTATTTGATTATTCTACTATTTAAATTGATTTATTTTTCTTTAAATGAATAAAAAATAAAAATAAATAATAAAAATAATAAAATAATAGGTGCAAGGTAAGCTTCTGCTGACTCTTATCACGTTACTTAAGCATTACCAGATTTGCATGTTCAAAAATACAATGTAGACATCATGTTTATGATGTTGTACACATTCTGAGGCTTCACGTATTTATCTGCCTAAGTATGAAATAAATCAGTTCAGAACTTCTGGAAGAAATTAGAACTCAGAATTAGGATTAGCAAATTCACGCTTGCCTCTGATTTTTAGTTCTGATATTTCTTGTTTATAAAATGCTATGAAACCTGTCATAACTGTTATAAGTGCAACTTCTATTCTGTTGAAAAATGACTAAGTTGCAGATGTTCTGACTAGCACGGAGAGGGAGACGAAGTTCTGTCAGTTGGCATCAGAACTTCTAAAGACTTTTGTGTTTGTAGCAGACCCAGAACTTCTGACTTTCCCTCTTTCTATTAACGTTTGTTTCTGTTTGTGCAGCACGTCAGAGTCAGAACTTATGACCTCTTCTATTTCAGCATTTACGCTGATTCTGTTTTCTTTCCTTCTATCTTTTTTTTTCCATCTCTTTTATTTTTCATCAATCATAAAAGACCAAAAAATATTTTCTTAAACAAAACTTATTTCTTTTCTTAAATAAATAAGCAATTTACGTTTCTTGCGCATTCTGATCCATTTCGATATGGTTGTAATAGTAAATTAGGATTTAATTTTACTTGCAACCCCCATTCATAAATATGTACTCCATCCCCCTAATGATTGTAATAGCGTAGGATGTTTACTTTCCGCACTTTTATTGCTTTCATATATTGCTAGTAATTAGGGTGTGTGTGGCAAGATAAAAATAACAAATAGACAACCCTAAGCAAGACTAAATGCATGCAATCAAACACACTTGCACACATGCACCCTTAGGGTAATCCCACTTTGTTTCCTATCGGAAAATAGTCATGTCCCTCGAACATGGGACATTTTAGCAAAGACCCTTCGATAAAAAAGATCGTAGTCCCTCGATGACCCTCGATGTTGCCTTCGGTAAATGATCTAGTCCCTAAAACGACATTGCTAAAACATTCCATGGGTTGTCTTCTATGACTATACAAACGTCCAGTGCATGTCCCTTCACATCCAACGATGGGGCTTTTTACCAAATCAATGGTAAGATAGAAACATCTAAAGGAGGAGGAAAAGCACATCTAAGACCTTTTGAGTAGGTAGATCCGCTCTTAGTTGCTCGCTTGCTCGTGACAAAAACATTTTATACACCAACACTCTCACTTTGAAACATTTTCAAAAGACAACACTTTGTACGCGTTCTTATAGAAATGAGAGCCATTACAAAGGAAACCCTTTTCAAAATCACTTTCAAAAACACATTTCACAAACATCTTTTTGAACTATTTTCAAAACAACACTTTGTACGCATTCTTATAGAAACGAGAATCATTACAAAGTTACATTTTCAAAATACTTTCAAAAACCACACCACAAGCACATTCAAACAAAAGCAAGTAATCTAGCGAGTAACTAAGAGCCCATGGAAAACCATGGATGAAAAGGGTGCTAATACCTTCCCTTTTCATGATCTACCTCCCGAACTCAAGAAAACATTTCTAAAGGTCTTTCCTGTGATTTTTCACCTTTCCTTATTGGATAAAAGAAAAGTCGGTGGCGACTCTTGCTAAACCGCAACATTTGCAAACATAAACGCAAACACCCAAGTCATCTCTCCCACCGTATCACAGAATTGGCGACTCTGCTGGGGATTAATTTAAAAGTGGGGTTACCTTAGGGTTAGATCACATTTACTTTCTTTCATTGTTTGATTTGTATACTTTACATTTTGTTCTTTGTTTGGGTTTGCTTTGATCCTCCACCCGGATCTAGGACACCTTTTTATGTAAATAACAATAGATTGTGGAAAATGTACGGCATAGACCGATATGGTTGAAACAATGGCTATGTTAGTGTGACGCATTTGTGGGTACCGATATCCCTCGTGGTGAATCGAGGAGAATACGGGTCCGCTGAGTAGCGTTATAAATCACTAACTGACTTTAGAACCCTAATTGAACAAACTTAGCCATTAGGACGTAGTGAGATAACCGGTTTCGGTGTAGAGCTGAAAATTGGTTGATACTCGATGCTACACTCATTGAGGCTAGACTTTTGGGATATCTCAGCCGCAAGAAAAGATTGATTGTGTTGAGACAATGCCTAAGAGAAAGGTTGGTGATATTGAGATCCTTTAGAACCTGATCACTATTACTAGGATAGGTTGAGCCAACCAAACTTCAAGAGGGTACTTACCTATAAAACACCATGCAAGCCTAAAACATAGGGATTTGTTTGCTTTGTGTGTATATATTTGTACATAACATCATAAACATCATAAGCATCATGAGCATGCTCACTAACCATTTCAAGGATTTAAAAGTTTATCTTTGTTTTTGTTTTGTAGGTCATGAATTTCGTCAGAAGGAACACCATCTGTATCAACTTTGTAAAAGCACACCCTTAGCTTCAAGAGTTAGCCTCAAGAGTGCCCGGAGATTCTCCTTTTACCAAGAAGTATGGTTGACTCCTCAATTTGGCTACATCCAGTTTCCAAGAAGAGATGATGTGTGTATTGTTCCAATTATTTGATCCCATGCATCATTGTTTCACTTTCCCAGACTATCAGTTGGTACCTACACTTGAAGAGTTCTCTCTACTCTTAGGGGTTCCCGTGCTTGATCAGATACCGTTCATCGGTCTAGAAGGGATTCAAAACCTGAAGTCATCGCCGAAGCTTTACATCTGAAGAGGGCCGACATCATAGCCAATTGGGAGACAAGAAGCGAGGTCAAAGGTTTCCTAGCCAAGTTTTTATTAGAGAATGCTCGTTTATTCTGGGACGACATGGATTTCCAATATTTTGAAGACATCTTGTCTCTTCTCATTTATGGTTTGGTTCTGTTCCCCAACTCGGACCAATTCATAGATGTTAACGCCATTAAAGTCTTTCTCTCTCGCAATCCCATACCTACTTTACTGGGAGACATCTTGCATTGCCTTCATACTCACACCATGAAGAAAAGAGGTACTCTTTTGTGTTGTATTCCCCTACTCGCTAAGTGGTTCACTTCACACCTACCTCAATCAGTATTGAAGAACGAGCAAAGACTTACATGGTCCCAAAGGATGATGTCCCTCACCCACTTTGATATCTGTTGGTGTTTGAGATCTTTGGAAGATGTCTATATCATTGACCGCTGTGGGGGAATCCCTAACGTACCTCTGCTTGGTATTAGGGGAGGTATCACCTACAATCCCTGTTTAGCTCTTCGACAGTTTGGATATGCCCGAAGATATGGTCCTCACGAGATGCTCATCCAAGGTTTGGTGTTCGACTACGACAAAGAAGACCAAGGTTACTGCCAGAGGTTTACACGAGCTTGGAGAATGGTGAACAAGGTGGACAGTAGAACTTTGGGACACAAAAACTCTATCCCTCTCGAGCCTTACCTTAGGTGGGTGCGAGCTCGTGCTCAGAGTTTCGTGATGCCTTGCCCTTCCATCCACCCTGTTATCATAGAGCCTGTTGTTGAAGGAGACGTCCCATACACCATCCTTCATTCTGACATGCCTACCTCTCTCGAAGACTTGCAGAAATCTTGGGTTCAGTTGAAGGAAGAGAGAGACACCTTTGAAACCCAGTTTTACGCCAGTGAGAAGAAGGTTCTAGAGCTTGCCAAGCTTCTTCATGAAGAGAAAAACTTGAATGCCTACATTGCTCCAAAGAGGATGCGTTCAACCTTCTTGTCTTAGGAGTTTTTGTTGTATTTTGTTTCTTTCATTATAATCCCGAAGAGGCATGATGTATTCAAACTTGGATTTAATATAACGTGTGTTCTTTTGGTTTGAACAAATTTAAATCTCTAATTTCCTTGAAATCATTTGCATATTGCATCTTCATTCATCATAACATCATACAGGTTTCTCATAACAGGTCTCCTTATCCTTCTACTGTTTATTTCAGTGAGATAGATATTAAACAGACAGTGATATATCTTCAGGCGCAGAACGTCCAGTTTCAACAAATGCTCTTGACTCTGACAAAAGGACAACAGGAGTTGAAGACTCTACTAGCCAAAGAGAAGAAGAAGAAAGAGAAGAAACCAACCGATATTGTGATCATGGGAAGAAGGTTCAAAGGACAAGCCGGGCGGACTTTGAACTTTACAACATCATCGGGTGAAGGAGATAATCAAGGAGACGGGACCCAGGAAGTGAACAACGACCCAGCATCCGAGGAAGAGGAAGAACCTGATTACTCTGAGGAACAATATCCTCCTACTGATGATAAATACAAACAGCTAGAGGATTGTTTGAATGCTATGGAGATTCAGAGGGTACCCGGATTGGATTTTGAAGAATTAGGACTTGTCTCAGGGGTTGTCATCCCACATAAATTCAAGGTCCCCACTTTCGCCAAATACGACAGTGTCTCTTGCCCAAAGCTACATCTAAGGTCATACGTCAGAAAGATTCAACCCCATACGGATGATAAGAATCTGTGGGTGTATTTCTTCCAAGAGAGCTTGTCAGGGACGCAGTTGGGTTGGTTCTATCAATTGGAAGGGACCAATGTTCGCAATTGGGAAGATTTGGTTGCCGCCTTCTACAAATAATATCAGTACAATGTTGATTTAGCTCTAACTCGGACGCAATTACAAGGCATGTCTATGGGAACAGGTGAAGGTTTCAAAACCTATGCTCATAAATGGTGGGATCTCGCAGGCAGAGTCCATCTCCCTCTATCTGACAGAGAATTAGTGGATATGTTCCTAGGCACCTTATCAGGTCCATTCTTCAACCACCTGATCGAAAGTTCTTCAGCTGGATTTACTGAACTGATCATGAATGGTGAGTGGGTCAAATCCGATATAAAAAATGGCAAAATTCAAAGAGATGCATCTTCGAGCACAACGAAGAAACTGTTCACTGGTAAGAAGGAGGCCAATGCCATTTATGACCCGAGAGATCGAAGCAGAGCGGGATACCGTCCAACGGTAAATGCTGTAATAATACTTAAGCTTGTGGTTTCCCCACAATGCAACAATCAGCAAAGGGTAGAAATACCACAAAGGCAATTCACCCGGATCAACATGACATTGACATAGGTTATACCCCATCTGTTGAGATCCAACTTGGCAACTTTGAAAGAGGCTCCCAAGAATCCTAATACCTCTTCTCCTTGTTACAATCCGAACTCTAGGTGCGCCTATCATTCTGGGAGTCCTGGTCATGACACAAATGATTGTTGGACTCTAAGAAATAAGGTGCAAGACCTAATTTAAGCTAAGGAGATTGAGTTTGACGCTCCGGAGAAGCCCAATGTCATAACTGCTCTCATGCCTAAGCATAACCATGGAGTTAACGCCATTGATACTAATCTATTTGTAACCTCGGTAGACGAAGTTTCCACTCCTCTTATGATTGTTAAAAAGAATTTTCTGTTGGCCGGTTTATTTCCGGGTTGTGGTGAAGGTTGCCACATGTGTTCATTCCTATCTTCTGGTTGCCATTTGCTGAGGTCAGGTGTTCAACGCCTGATGGACAGTAAAGAATTTTTTTTTGAGAAAACTATGGTTCCTGTTAGTCCATCTGAAGACATTGCTATTATAACCATTTCCGCCAGTCCTTCCAAGGCCTCCTCGAGATGACATGTTAGGATTACACCCGCAACGAGAATTGCTCTGCTGATAATCATGTGTGTTGTACCCCAAAATTTTCCCTCTTTTCATACACGCATATTATTGGTTTTATGGTTATAGAATAAAGGTATATTTATCAAGCTTCTTCAGGTTACAAGTGACATTTATTTCGTCAATGGATATTCTCAGAGTATTTTCCGTGCTGAAGATCGGTTCGCCGTTTTGCAACGATTTGGGGTTCAAAGATTCACAAGTCCAACCCGGCGCGTCATATTCAGGTGTTCTTTCGCCAAGATATCTCTGATAATGTATTCTCAAATTCAGGATCAGCTCAAGAGTCAATTATTTAAACAAGGTATCTGAATGTGTGAGTTTTCTCGAAGAAATATGGTGAAAAAGTGTGCTGAAAGTGCAGTTTTTACGCGCTAAAAAATTCATAACTTGAATATCGTGGCTCGTTTTGAACCTGTTCCAGTGGCTAAAATTCCATCTTGACGTCATCTAAGTTTTCATCTCTCACGGCTGGAAGCCAATTTCGATCAGAAGGTCTTCAAAAATGCGGATTTATCAAGTGTTTTCGTATAGAAAATTTGTGACAAAAGTTTATTTGGGTCATGTTCATAAAATCATACCTTGGTCGATTTTCATCGTATCGAGCTGGTTCTGGCGCCCAAATTTCACAAATTGAGTTGGCTATGTTTTCAAAGAAGGTATCAAGTTCGAACGGTATTCAAAAGGCCTTCGTTTTTTGCTCAGAGTGCGTGTGATGCGCCGAAAATCCTGAATGCTGAATATTATTTCATCTGGGCCGAAACTTCGAAAATTCATAACTCGGTCAATTTTTATCGGATCGGACCCATATTTTTACACAAGGTCACTGACTCAGAGATCTACAACTTTGATTCATAAGTAGAGACTGGATTATGCTCCGATCAATACCAGTTTTTTATTGAAGAACGTGTCAGAGTCGACACTGGAGCCCAAAATAAGTTTGTTTGAGCTGAAACTTCAAAAATTCATAACTAATTCACTGTTTATCCGATTGAACCCGTTTTCGGACAGGAGTTAGTCTTTGATGTCGGCTACATTTTGTTTTCACATTTCAACTTCAAAAATTTCACTTAAGCCCCTGCGATTTTTCCTAGAACGTGACGGACTCAAATGAACATTGGAGGCCCAATTGCACATTCAAAGCCCTTTTTTCTCTATCTAATTTCTATTATATAATCCCATTCTTTTCACACAAACAAGGGAGGAGGAAAAAAAGCTTTTTCCACAACGCTGTTAAAATATCAAATTCTTTCAAGAACCCTAAAACCTTGAAATCCTTATTACAAATCCTCATCTCACTACAAACAAGTCATCCCCTGTTACAAACCAACATCTCACTACTTCTCCAGTAAGGGTAAGGCTGGCTTGATCTCCATGATCAAAAGGGCATAAAAGTATTCATATCACTACTTCTCCAGTAAGGGTAAGGCTGATTTGATCTCCATGATCAAAAGGGTATAATCATTCATACATGCCATATCGGTTTTAACATTAAATTTTTTCATATATTGGCTTTATTTGTATTTCATAATATATATTAATTTATTTAATGTGTTCATGAGATTCAACACTGCAGATTTAGACAGGATCCCATGCAGGTTCATTACAGAACGTTGAGGCCAAAACACAAATGGCCAAAACAGAACAACTTACACATGATACCAATACGTGGCGAGGCAGACATCCTGAGAAGGTTAAGGAACATTGAGGCCAAAACACAAATGGCCAAAGAAGAACATCTTACACATGATACCAATACGTGGCGGGGCAGACATCCTGAGAAGGTTAAGGAACATTGAGGCCAAAACATAAATTGCCAAAACAGAACAGCTTACACATGACACTGATACATTGCGAGGCAGACATCCTGAGAAGGTTAAGGGCGTGGGTTCAACAACCACCCCTATTGGTTTTGATTTTCTTCCTTTCTATTTATCCGTTTACCTATTTTTATTCTTTTTGTTTAAATTTTTTTTTCATAAAACTTAACATTTTTCACAAACCTTTGATTTTTTATAATAAATTCGAATAATTAATTTTAGGTTTTAATTTAGTTTTAGGTAACTTTAATTGTTTTGTAAATAACTTAAAAATAATTAGAATAAATAGGTTTTATTACTAACTTAATTATATTTCATCTTTTTCCTAAAATAATCAAAAACCAAAAATAGGTCATGTAATTATTTTTATTAATTAATTTAATTAAATAATTAATTTTTTTATACTTAAATTAGAAAACTTATTTCTTTTATTAAAAACAAAATAAATAAAAAAACATTTTCTTCTCTTAATTAGGTTAGAAGGGTCAAAACCCTATTTTCTCGTCGATCTAATTTTCATCGTGCGCTTTATTCTTTTTTATCTCAATTATTGTATTTGCTCACAGTTTGTAATAGTTAATTAGGACTTTATTTACTTTTATCACTTTATTTTCAAAGAGTTTGTTTTTGGCTATGTAAATATTCGAAGCCTTGTAATAGTGTAGTTTAATTTCCGCATTTTAAATTCTGCAAATTATTAACTGTTAGATGTATGATAATAGGATGCATGACAAGAATGTATGACTGATCTTAAAACAGTTAGATCACCCTAAATGTGCAAAGATAAATAATCTGAAATTGAATCACTCGCACATGCACACTCCTAGGGTACACTCCCACTTGGTTGCCTTCGGCAAACGGTCATTGAGTATAAGATGCTTTATGGTCGTCCTTTTGTCCAAAGATCAAGTTGCCTCGGATATTGTTGCCTCGAATAAATGATCTAAGACATTAGGGTTACTACTAAGACGTCCTAACATTGCTTTAGTGACCGTACGTCCCTTTCAAATTGACCCTCAAACTCCAACGATTGTGCTACCTACTCACTAATAGTGGGATAGCATTGTCTAAAGGAAACGAACATAGAACGATTCTTTTTTTCGAGTAAGTAGTTTAGTTCTTAAGTACTTGCTCATTCCAAACAAAAAATTTCACACTTACACTTTTTTACAAACAAAGTTTTCAAAAACACTTCATTACACTCTTGAAGACAGAAGCAAGAGTTAAATCAAAGTTAAAACAAAAACTTTTCAAAGCCCACAAACACAAAGAATTTTTTTTTGAAAATGATGAGCAAGTACCTAAGAGCCCGTAGATAACTACGGGTAGAAAGGGTGCTAATACCTTCCCTTTCTATAATCTACCCCCCGTACTCAGAAATATCTCAAAAAAGGAATTTTTCTGTGCTTTTTTCCTTTCCTTGTTGGATACAATAAAAGACGGTGGCGACTCTTTCTTACCGCGACATTTTGCAAACACAAACATAAAACACAAACCAACAAAATTTCCTTAACGAAATAAGGGAAACCACGATACCGGTTCTGGCCACTGTATCACAGAACTGGCGACTCTGTTGGGGATATTTTAAGTGGGGTGTACCTTAGGAATAGTTCATTATATTGTTTTCAATTGCTTGATCTGTTTGCTTTATCCTTGTGGGCTTATATCGGAGTTACTATAGATCCTAACCCAGATCTGGGGACACCTTTTAGGTAAGTAGCAATAGACTGTGAGGGAACTGTACGGTGTAGACCGATATGGTTGAAGCAGTAGCTACATTGGTGTGACACATTAGTTGGTACCGATATCCCTTGTGGAGCAACAAGGAAAGTATGGGGTTGCTAATGGGTCATTAAGCATCAAATGACTTTAGAACCTATAATTGACTAACTTGGCCATAGAAAAGTAGCAGTATGCTACACTCATTGAGACTATACTCTCGCGATGATTTTGGCCGCAAGAAAAGGTTGCTAAATTGGAATTATGACCGATCGAGGATGGTCAGTGATATTGAGAATCTCTAGAACCTGGTTACTATTACTAGGACAAGTTGAACCAACTAAACTGAAAGAGGGTAATACCTAAACTCCATGCCAGCCTGAAATTTAAGGGCTATTGTGTGACTTGTGTGCTTTCAACTTGAACTACTTGCACATGTTTGTTATCTAACAACTTGAGTTCCTTGCAGGTTTTGTTTACAGTCCTTATCCAATACCTTGGATTTCTTGTCGGATTTACTTGTTTACATTACCTCGTACTTTTGCTTAAACGCATAACATACACATCATAACATCATGCCTTAACATTTCCTTAACCATTTCAAGGATCTCAAAGGTTTGTGATGCAGGTGATGGTAAATCAAATGTCTAGCAAGGGGCAAGGGGGATTTATTTTCCTCTAGCCAATTTCATCTAGAGATCAAAATATGATAATTTGAGTCGGTGGCTATGACCCACTCGATATGGTGAGCTTGACTCTTGAAGTAGGACTCTTGATGACACGAAGTTTCTTCAATCGAAGTTGCAAATTCAAATTCTAACAGTTTCTTGTTTACCCCGCGATATCCTTGAAAACATTGCATACACATATCATGCATATCATTACATAACATGTCTCCCAGTACAGGTCTCTCATGTTCTCCCTGTTTATTTCAGCAATTGCTCTCCAACAAGACAACCAAGATATTCATACTCAAGAAACTCAGTTCAGGGAAATGTTCCTAAACCTATCCAAGGGGCAGGAAGAGTTGAAAACACTCCTCGTCGGGAACTTGGTTAAGAAAAGTCCTAAAGACAATAAGGACGAACGGATGGAACAACTGCAAGCTGAGGTAGATGCAATAAGAACCCAAATGCTGGGGCAGTTGGATCTCATCCAAGGCTTATCCCGGGCCCAAGAAGAGCTGAGAACTATTATCAACCAGCTTCATCAAAACCGATACAACAGTATGAAGCAAACAGTTGAGGCCGGGGACCAAGTTATTGATCAGCCTCCAAGAAGACAAGAGTTTGGTTTGGTGAAGAAGGGACCTCTCCAAGTTACTACTACCTCACGGGTCCAACAACAACCTCGCCAAAAACAACCGGTTAATCAGAGTAAGCCGGATAGGCCCAAGAAGCAGTTTACCAAGCTCAACATGCCGCTGTCCCAAGCTTTGCAACACCTGTTGAGATTGAATCTGGTGACATTGGTAGGACCTCATCCGAATCCTAAGACTTCTTCACCTAACTACAATCCTGATGCAAAGTGTGCATACCATTCCAACAGCCCGGGGCATGATACTGACGACTGTTGGAAGTTGAAATACAAAATTCAAAACCTGATTGATGAAGGAGCATTGGAATTCACACAAGATGGTCAACTGGAATGTTTCTGTCAATCCTCCAAGGCTCACCATTTGAAGTGACAAAGTTCTGACAAGAGAGGCTTTTGTTCATTAGAATTTTCAATTTGTAATTTTCTTTTGATTGTTCGAATATCTATTCATGTCAAACTTTGTTACTTTATCAATGCATTGCATATGTCTGTTTTGAATCAATCCATTCGTATTCACTATATTTAAATTGCTTTCCTTTTGCGATGTTCAAATCTCGATTAAAAAACTCTAAGCCTTTAGAGGGAGGATGACGAAAACGATACCACGATCTCTACAGTATGCTTTTGAACAGACCCCGCCGACGATGTACATGAGTTGTTTCAAATCCTAAACAGTGGAGTTATAAGGAAGATAATCCCTCGTCAACCCCTTTGAGCCAAAGAAGAAGGAGTTTTTCTTTTCACACAAATTAAAACCCTTAATCACAACCTGGGGCAGGGTAGTTTTCTCAGTTAATTCGGGTGCACAATGAATGGAATCAAAGACGTCCTTCCAAAACAAAAGATGGTAATGGTTCCCTATAATCGTCAAAGACAGGCAGTCATTATCTCTCAGAAATAAAAGGCCATTAAGTCAAAACCTATGAAGGAGACTTACAAAACTGGGGCATCCCGCTGACTATAATCACAAAAGAAACAGTTCAGGCAAAAGACAGGGATAATAAAATCAAAAAGAAAGAGATCCTACAAACTCTCAACAAAAATGAATGCCTGTTCAAAATAATCTGTCAGTATCCGAACCATCACTAGAATATCAGAGCAAATACTCAAACGGGATCTAAATGCACAATTAGTTGAGTTTAGGATCGAAGAACATCACAAAGAACAGGTGGGTACAAATAAAATTTGAGCCTTTATCCTTTGTTTCTTGGACTGTGAACCAGGCTATAACCCTTAAAAGTCCTAGCTGAAGCATGGGTTAGTTCGAAAGCATACTGTTACAAAAGGTATCCTGACTCCTATAGGACTTGCTGTAAATCCCGAGTTGACATCACATTTTACAAAAACTTGTTTAACTAAAAAATGCATTTTTAAAAATTTCCAGACAGACATAAGCTTTGTATTCTTAAAATAACATCGTTTGCATATGACTATTTGTTCAACAGCAGAGAAATTCGCATGACGAATATCTAGTGAACAAAAACCTTCTCAATAAAAAGGATCACCTCAAGTGGAAAAACACTTCCAACTAAGGGGCACGGCGTGATCATTGTCCATCATCTGGGGCAACCAAGTCAAGATTCGGGGAATCTCGCAAAGATGCCAAATAGCCAGGGGCAAGTTTCCATCTGAATCACTTGGGGCATTAGACATAAATTCCAGCAACTAATCTTGCATGATCAAACGAACATCTTCTGGTAGTATGGCAACACAATGCTACCGACAGTGACAACTCCCTACACCCTGAGAGTATGGACATAGTGAAAAGATACTACGCATAATCAAAGACCCGCTAGGTTGACTGGCCTAGGCAAAAATAAGGGCATCCCGACGAACAAAAAGGGTTCGGGCAAAAATTAGGGATAAAAACAAAAAAGGGATTTGTACACCCGGCAAGTCGAAAATCCGAAAGGGCGGCTTGGGCAAAAAAGGGTATCCCGGTGGACTGAAAATCTGAAAAGACAGTCCAGGAAAAAGTTAGGGATTAAAGCGTACGATTATGTCCCATCATCTCATCACTTACCTACCAGAAGAAGATTTGTCATTTCAATCGACAGTTACCAAGCACCTCATAGGTTGGGATAATACTCGATCCACAAGGCCTCCGCAGGCACCTTCTCCCGCAGATACAGGGGCAGAAAAGTCTCGATGCAAAGTCATTGTCATATCCTTAGCCTGCATCCCAATAACATCTACACTCCCCACAGAGTAAGAGAAAGATAGTGGTGTTAGCTCTCCCCAGCTGAGACTCACAACTGTGAATGAATCGGTAATATTCTCCCCAAAGCAGAGTTTATCTACCATCAGCAATGAAAAGTCTTATCATCCCCAGCGAAGTATATAAAAAATATCCCCAGTTGAGTTTGAAGAATTTTCCCCAGTAGACTATGGAAGAATATCCCCAATAAAGTCTAAAAGGCTGTTCCCCGTGAATTCGCAACTGGAAAATCATCCCCAGCGGAGTTCTTTCCTTTCACAAAAGGAAATTCAAGCCCCAACAAGTTTCATTATCATCAGCAACGGTAATTCATCCCCGGTTGAATTTATTAGAGGAATCCTCAGTAGAGCATCTCTTCCCTACAGAGGCATTCTCTCGTCAGCTTATTCCCCAACGGAGTTATCCTCTCCTGCAGGTTTATTCTCACAAACATCTTCATCCACTATCTCCAGCATAAACGAAGCATTCAATTCTTTTCTCCAACAACAATCTGGGATTTATTTTTCCCCAGCTAAAAACATCACATTTCCATACATCATGACATGCATACGCATCATACGACACAATCTCATTTATTTTGAGAGAATCATCACTTGATACATATCATGCATTACATATAGCTAACCTTTACCTTTCAGGAAAGATTCTCACAAAATTCAAGCTATGAAGCTTTTACCTCAGTTGAATTACGGACGAGTTCCTAAATCTCGACAGAGATGTTTCCTCAATTGAATTACGGATGAGTTCCTAAATCTCGATAGAGATGTTTCCTCAGTTGAATTATGGACGAGTTCCTAAATCTCAGCAGAGCTGTTACCTCAGTTGAATTACGGACGAGTTCCTAAATCTCAGCAGAGATGTTTCCTCAGTTGAATTACGGACGAGTTTCCTAAATCTCGACAAAAATGTTTCCTCAATTTAATTACGGACGAGTTCCTAAATCTCGGCAAAGATGTTTCCTCAGTTGAATTACGGATGAGTTCCTAAATATCAGCATAGATGTTTCCTCAGTTGAATTACGGAAGAGTTCCTAAATCTCGACAGAGATATTTCCTCAGTTGAATTATAGACGGGTTCCTAAATCTCGACAGAGATGTTTCCTCAATTGAATTACGGACGAGTTCCTAAATCTCGACAGAGATGTTTCCTCAATTGAATTACGGACGAGTTCCTAAATCTTGACAGAGATGTTTCCTCAGTTGAATTACGGACGAGTTCCTAAATCTCGACAGAGATGTTTCCTCAGTTGAATTACGGACGAGTTCCTAAATCTCGACAAAGATGTTTCCTCAGTTGAATTACGGACGAGTTCCTAAATCTCGACAGAGATGTTTCCTCAGTTGAATTACGGAAGAGTTCCTAAATCTCGACAGAGATGTTTCCTCAGTTGAATTACGGACGAGTTCCTAAATCTCGACATAGATGATTCCTCAGTTGAATAACGGACGCGTTCCTAAATCCCAGCAGAGATGTTTCCTCAGTTGAATTACGGACGAGTTCCTAAATCTCGACATAGATGTTTCCTTAGTTGAATTAAGGATGAGTTCCTAAATCTCGACAGAGATGTTTCCTCAGTTGAATTACAGACGAGTTCCTAAATCTCGACAGAGATGATTCCTCGGCAGAATAACGGACGACGAAGTTCCTAAAATTCTACTTCCCTTAACAAAGATCAGCCTTCCCCAGCGGAATCTTCCTCAACAACAGGTATACAAGCTCTCGCTAAGGAATCTCTTATGCGATCGACACTCCTTCGAATGGCATCTTTAAGCCCATCTCCCGTCATCTCCTCCAAATGGCATCTGTAAGCCCATTCCCGATACTACCTACATAGTCAAGCATTATTACAGACTAGTGCAAATTTCTGGGCACTCTAGTGTTCAATCATCTTCCACCTTCAGATCACGAAAGGAAGACGAGCCAATCTAAATCTTCAGGTTTAAGAAGATTGAACAGGGGCAGCTGTTGTATCCTAAAATTTGCCCTCTTTTCATACACACGTATTATTGGTTTTATGGTTATGGAATAAAGGTATATTTATCAAGCTTCTTCAGGTTACAAGTGACGTTTATTTCGTCAATGGATATTCTCAGAGTATTTTCCGTGCTGAATATCGGTTCGCCGTTTTGCAACGATTCAGGGTTCAAAGATTCACAAGTCCAACCCGACGCGTCATATTTAGGTGTTCTTTCGCCAAGATATCTCTGATAACGTATTCTCAAATTCAGGTTTGGTTCAAGAGTCAATTCTTTAAAGAAGGTATCCGAATGTGTGAGTTTTCTCGAAGAAATATGATGAAAAAGTGTGCTGAAAGTGCAGTTTTTACGCGCTAAAAAATTCATAACTTGAAGATCGTGGCTCGTTTTGAACCCATTCCAGTGGCCAAAATTCCATCTTAATGTCATCTACGTTTTCATCTCTCACGGGTGGAAGCCAATTTCGATCAGAATATCTTCAAAAATGCAGATTTATCAAGTATTTTCGTACAAAAAATTTGTGACAGAAGTTTATTTGCGTCATGTTCAGAAAATCATAACTTGGTCAATTTTCATCATATCGAGCTGGTTCTGGTGCCCAAATTTCACAAATTGAGTTGGCTATATTTTCACAGGAGGTATCGAGTTTGAGCAGTAATCAATAGGCCTTCGTTTTTTTCTCAAAGTGCATGTGACGCACCGAAAATCATGAATGCTGAATATTATTTCATCTGGGTCGAAACTTCGAAAATTCATAACTCGGTCAATTTTTATCGGATCGATCCCATCTTTTTACACAAGGTCACTGACTCAAAGATCTACAACTTTGCTTCAAAAGTCGAGACCAAATTATGCTCCGATCAATACCATTTATTTATTGAAGAACGTGTCAGAGTCGACACTGGAGCCCAAAATAAGTTTGTCTGAGCTGAAACTTCAAAAATTCATAACTAATTCACCGTTTATCCGATTGAGCCCATTTTTGGACAGGAGTTAGTTCTCGATGTAGGCTACATTATGTTTTCACATTTTAACTTCAAAAATTGCACTTAAGCCCCTGCGATTTTACCTAGAACGTGACGGACTCAAGTGAACATTGGAGGCTCAATTGCACATTCAAAGCCCATTTTTTCTCTCCCTAATTTCTATTATATAATCCCATTCTTTTCACACAAACAAGGGAGGAGAAAAAAAAGCTTTTGCCACAACACTGTCAAAATATCAAATTCTTTCAAGAACCCTAAAACCTTGAAATCCTTATTACAAATCCTCATCTCACTACAAACAAGCGATCCCTGTTACAAACCAACATCTCACTACTTCTCCAGTAAGGATAAGGCTGGCTTAATCTCCATGATCAAAAGGGTATAAAAGAATTCATATCATTACTTCTCTAGTAAGAGTAAGGCTGATTTGATCTCCATGATCAAAAGGGTATAATCATTCATACATGCCATATCGGTTTTAACATTAAATTTTTTCATATATTGGCTTTATTTGTATTTCATAATATATAGTAATTTATTTAATGTGTTCATGAGATCCAACACTGCAGATTTAGACAGGATCCCATGCAGGTTCATTACAGAACGTTGAGGCCAAAACACAAATGGCCAAAACAGAACAACTCACACATGATACTAATACGTGGCGAGACAGACATCCTGAGAAGGTTAAGGAACGTCGAGGCCAAAACACAAATGGCCAAAACAGAATAGCTTACACATGATACCAATACGTGGCGAGGCAGACATCCTGAGAAGGTTAAGGAACATTGAGACTAAAACACAAATGGCCAAAACAGAACAGCTTACACATGACACCAATACATGGCGAGGCAGACATCCTGAGAAGGTTAAGGGCATGAGTTCAACAACCACCCCTATTGGTTTTGATTGTCTTCCTTTCTATTTATCCATTTACCTATTTTTATTCTTTCTGTTTTAATTTTTTTTTCATAAAACTTAACATTTTTCACAAACCTTTAATTTTTTATAATAAACTCGAATAATTAATTTTAGGTTTTAATTTAGTTTTAGGTAACATTAACTGTTTTGTAAATAAATTAAAAATAATTAGAATAAATAGGTTTTATTACTAACTTAATTATATTTCATCTTTTTTCTAAAATAGTCAAAAACCAAAAATAGGTCATGTAATTATTTTTATTAATTAATTTAATTAACTAATTAATTTTTTTATACTTAAATTAGAAAACTTATTTCTTTTATTAAAAACAAAACAAAACAAAAAACATTTTCTTCTCTTAATTAGGTTAGAAGGGTCAAAACCCTATTTTCTCGTCGATCTAATTTTCATCGTGCGCTTTATTCTTTTTTATCCTAATTATTGTATCTGCTCACAGTTTGTAATAGTTAATTAGGACTTTATTCTCTTTTATCGCTTTATTTTCAAAGAGTTTGTTTTTGGCTATGTAAATACCCGAAGCCTTGTAATAGCGTAGTTTAATTTCTGCATTTTAAATTCTGCAAATTATTAACTGTTAGATGTATGATAATAGGATGCATGACAAGAATGTATGACTAATCTTAAAACAGTTAGATCACCCTAAATGTGTAAAGATAAATAATCTGAAATTGAATCACTCGCACATGCACACTCCTAGGGTACACTCCCACTTGGTTGCCTTCGGTAAACGGTCATTGAGTATAGGATGCTTTAGTGGTTGTCCTTTTGTCCAAAGATCAAGTTGCCTCGGAAAGGTTGTCTCGGATATTGTTGCCTCAAATAAATGATCTAAGACATTAGGGTTACTACTAAGACGTCCTAACATTGCTTTAGTTATTGTACGTTCCTTTCGAATTGACCCTCAAACTCCAACGACGGTGCTACCTACTCACTATTAGTGGGATAGCGTTGTCTAAAGGAAACGAACATAGAACGATTCTTTTTTTCGAGTAGGTAGATTAGTTCTTAAGTACTTTCTCAATCAACTACTATTCTTTTTCTCACTCCAGCTGTCACCCCTGTCGATAAGTCATCTGGGACTCGCGGCAAAGAAGTTATAGGTGAGCCTGCCCAGACGGAGGCACCTAGAAAGATTGTTGTGGAAGCCTCTAAGCAAGAGATAGAGGAAATTTTGAAAGTAATCAAAAAAAGTGACTACAATATGGTCGAACAGTTGGGGAAGACCCCCTCAAAGATATCCATGTTATCCCTGCTGTTGTGCTCCGAGGCCCATGCGAAGGCTTTGATTGCATTCCTCAAAACTGCGCATGTGCCACAAGAGACTTCAGCAAATCAATTTAAAGATTGTTTGGCTAGCCTGACTGCCGATAATGGGCTGGGTTTCTCAGATGCCGACTTGACACCGAAGGGAAGAAAGCACAATGATACTCTGCATGTCTCTATTGAATGCAGAGGCACCACTATGGCTCATGTGCTGATAGATATTGGGTCTTCACTGATTGTTTTGCCAAAGAATGCATTGGACCGGTTGGATTGTCAGGGTTTGACTTTAAAGCCTAGTAACATTGTGGTAATGGCTTTTGAAAAATCGAAGAAAATGGTGCATGGGGAGGTGAACATCCTTGTCAAAAAGGCTCTCATACGTTCGAGTCCACCTTCTATGTGATGGACATCAGGCCATCATACTCCTGTTTTTTGGGTCGTCCTTGGATCCACGAAGCTGGGGCTGTTACTTCCACACTTCACCAAATGCTGAAGTATCCAGTGAAAGGAAAGATTGTCACAGTACGGGGTGAAGAAGATTACATGGTAAGCCACCTCAATTCCTTCCGCTATGTAGAGATGGACGGAGAATTTATACAGACTCCTTGTCAAAACTTTGAAGAGGTTCCCCAGATTTTGGCATCAATTGAGACCACTACCAGTACCAAATCTCCTATGAAGATGGCTTCTCTCAAGGGCGCAAGAGCAATAGTTGAAGAAGGCAAGAATACCAATTGGGGACAGCTTCCTGAGTTTGTTCACAAAACTGACAAGTTTGGCTTGGGCTTTACTTCAGGAGCTCAGAGGGTTATTCGACGCGCTCGAGTTGGAGGACCTCCCATATGCATCAGCAATCGAGAGGTCAATGATATTGAAGACAGTGAAGAAGACTCTGATTTCGACAATTGGATTTACCTGACTACCAACGATGGACCGAGTAATTGGACGACCAGAGATTTCATGCCAGTTTCTTTTATTCCGTAGTAATTGTCTTATTTGTTTTTTAAATTTGTAATGAACAATTTAAAATTATAGCCTTGTGTCTTACCCGAGGCACGATGGCTCTATCTGTGAGGGTTATTATATGTCATTTCATATATCATCAATGAAACATTGGACTTTCTTTGCATACAAATTTCGCACTCTCTGTTTTTCTTTTTTGCCTTTGCTTTATCAATACAGCTATGCTCTTACACACACTCACATATCAAACTGCAAATCCATATCCACTCTGGATCCCATTGATATTAATCCTGCTATTTCCAGTTATGACTTCGAAAATCCAATCAACCAAGTCGAGGATGAAGATGAGCACGATTGTGAGGTACCTGGAGAACTTGCTAGACTTCTACAGCAGGAAGAGAGGGCTATACAGCCTTATGAAGAGCCAGTTGAGACAATAAACATGGGTACAAAAATAGACAGAAAAAAGGTTAAAATAGGTGCAAATTTGGAGCTTAGCATCAAACAGAGGTTGATACAAATGTTGCACGACTACGTTGAGATATTCGCCTGGTCCTATGAAGACATGCCTGGTTTGGACACTGATATTTTGGTAGATCACCTGCCGACTAAGGAAGACTGCCCTCCAGTTAAACAGAAGGTCCGCTGTATGTGCCCTGAAATGTCATAGAAAATTAAGTCAGAGGTTATGAAGTAGTTCGACGCGGGATTCTTAGTTGTCACCTCATATCCGCAGTGGGTTGCTAACGTCGTTATGGTGACTAAGAAGGACAGGAAGGTACAGATCTGTGTGGATTACAAAGATCTGAACAGGGCAAGCCCCAAGGATGACTTCCCGCTTCCTCACATTGACGCTCTGGTCGACAACACCGCGCAGCACAAAATCTTTTCCTTCATGGATGGTTTCTCTGGCTACAACCAGATCAAGATGGCTCCTGAAGACATGGAAAAGATAACTTTCGTTACACAGTGGGGAACTTTCTGCTACAAGGTGATGCCTTTTGGGTTGAAGAATGCTGGGGCAACCTATCAGTGGGCCATGGTCGCTTTGTTCCACGATATGATTCACCATGAAATCAAAGTTTATGTTGATAACATGATAGCCAGGTCTCAGAGTGAGGAAGAGCACCTCTACCACCTACAAAAGTTGTTTGACAGGTTGAAGATATATAAGTTGAGGTTGAATCTGAACAAGTGCATTTTCGGGGTAAGGTCCAGTAAGCTTTTGGGTTTCATCATCAGTGATAAAGGTATTCAAGTAGATCCTGCAAAGGTAAAAGTTATACAAGAAATGCCAGCTCCCCGTGCAGATAAGGAAGTTAGAGGTTTTTTGGGACGCCTGAATTAAATCGCCAGGTTCATTTCACATTTGACTGCTACTTGTGAGCCAATCTTCAAGCTTTTGAAGAAAGATCAAGTGGTAAAATAGAATGATGAATTCAAGACCGCTTTCGAAAGAATCAAGGAATACCTACAAGAACCACCAATTCTGATGCCTCCAGTTGAAGGGAGACCTTTGATATTGTACCTGATAGTATTAGACAATTCAATGGGGTGTGTGTTGGGGCAGCATGACGAGTCTGGTCGAAAAGAGCACGCAATATACTACCTTAGCAAAAATTTTACCGATTGTGAGACACGGTACTCACTGCTCGAGAAAACTTGATGCGCTTTGGCATGGGCTGCTCGCCGACTGTGACAGTATATGCTGACTCACACTACCCTGTTGATATCTAAGATGGATCCGATCAAGTACATTTTCGAGAAGCCCGCTCTCTCCGGAAGAATAGCAAGGTGGAAATTGATCTTAACTGAATACGACATACAATATACAACCCAAAAAGCAATAAAGGGGAGTGTATTGGATGATCATTTGGCTCATCAGGCCGTGGATGACTACCAGTCCATGAATTTTGAGTTCCCGGATGAGAATATCATGTTAGTAACCAATTGTGAAGAACCTGGACCAGATGAAGGACCTGAGGAAGGATCCTGATGGTCTATGTACTTTGATGGAGCCTCAAACGCATTGGGCAATGGCATCGGTAATGGAATCCTCTATAAACGCAACCATGACTCTACCTTACTGTGGTGTGTAGACAAGGGTGAAGCATAGAGGATCATGACAGATCTACATGAAGGTACCTTCGGAACCCATTCCAGTGGACACACCATGGCTAAGAAGATCCTACGGGCAGGATACTTCTGGTCCACCATGGAAGCCGATTGTTATCAGTACTCTCGAACTTGCCATAAGTGCCAAATCTATGCTGATAAGGTGCATGTGCCTCCGATCCCCTTGAATGTCTTGACAGCTCCGTGGCCCTTTGCAATGTGGGGCATCGATATGATCGGAGAAATCAGGCCCACCGCCTCTAATGGGAATCGCTTCATCCTAGTAGCCATTGATTACTTCACAAAGTGGGTTGAAGCAACCTATTTTTCCACAGTAACCAAGAACGTGGTGGCGCAGTTCACCCGACATAATCTGATCTATCGATATGGTGTGCCAGAGAGGATCATTACTGATAATGGTACGAATCTCAACAACACAATGATCACCGAGCTCTATAAACAATTCAAGATACAGCATCACAACTCTTCTCCCTACCGGCCGAAGATGAATGGCATTGTCGAAGCAGCTAACAAGAACATCAAGAAGATTGTACAGAAGATGACGGTGACATACAAAGACTGGCATGAGATGCTACCATTCGCTCTTCATGGGTACCGTACCTCAGCACGGACATCGACAGAGGAAACACCCTACTCTCTGGTATATGGCATGGAGGCAGTCCTGCCCATTGAGGTTCAGATTCCTTCCCTAAGGATTATGAGAGATGCAGGCCTAAACGAAGACGACTAGATCCAAACCCGACTTGATCAGTTAAATCTAATCGATGAAAAGAGACTTATTGCTATCTGCCATGGTCAAACGTATCAAAAGCGGATGATTAAGGCTTTTAATAAGAATGTCAGGCGACAAGAATATCGATTCGAAGATCTAGTGATCAAGCGCATCATACTTCTGCAAGGTGACCCCAGGGGAAAATGGACTCCCACATACGAAGGGCCCTTTGTGGTTAAAAACATTTTCTCAGGTGGAGCCATGATTCTGACCACCATGGACGGTGTTGTACCCCAAAATTTGCCCTCCCATATTCTTCAAGATTTGCCAAGTCAAAGCTTCAAAGTCTCCCCAAGGGATTGCACAGTTCAAGGGCCTCCTAACAGTCAAAATTAGGGTTTTGGTTCTGATAAAGAAAATGAAGTTTCCAAGGGTCCAATCAAGTCCCACATGCCTACAAATATGGTCAAGCATCCTCATACCAAGTTTCAAGACTTACAGCATAAAATTGCACAGTCAAAAACCCTAATTGCACTACAATCAACTGTAGGGGCAAAATGGTCATTTGACAGTCAAAATTTCAAATTTTTGGTCAACATCTCATTTTGAAGCCACAAACATCATTTGATCAATGCTTCATCATGATTCTCAAAGCTTGGCTCAAAAAGTCTCAAGATGCAAAAGTTTCCATATTTGGACAGTTGAAAAAGTCAACTGTAACTTGACCAAGGCATAACTTTCACATGGATTATCAGAAAAATTCCCTCCAAAGCTCATTTTGAAGATAAAGACATTTCCTACAACTCCTCTTCACACTTCAAGTCCAAGAAATGCTCTCACAAAAAGTTATCAATTTCAACATTATAGGTCATTTTCAAAAGTCAACAAAAAGGGACTTTAAGTCAAAGGCCATAACTTGAGATTGGTAAATCAAAATGACATGGGACAAAAGGAATTAGTTAGGGGACTCAAAGACCTTTCCAAAATGTCCAAGAACATGAGCAAAGCTTAAAAATTGAGCAAGTTATGCCTTGTGGAAGTTGGGAAATGTTTGGATATTTTGAAAAGTCAACATTGCTTCAAATGACCTAAAATTGCTAATGGGCCTCTTTTTCTTCCACAATTCATCATCCAAGGCATGTGCACGACCATTTGGCCCAAGGGGAAGTTTTTTATCATTTTTATTTATTTATTTGGATTTTTAATTATTAATAATTCATTTAATTAAATTAAATATGTGGAAAATACTAAACTTAGGTTTTTAAATCTTTTTGTGCATGAAATAGTCTCAAGATTTTGTGTATAATCAGATTTGGAAAGAATCTTGTTAATTGGCCATGATTTGAACTAAGTTTGCATGAAAAATATTTGAAAACTAATGCATGAAAAATCAAATATCTTATCATCAATTCATGGATTTTTTGATCAATATTCTCAACCCTAATCACTCACATACATATATGGATGCAAACCCTTGTGCCCATGACCTCCCAGCTGCGCCATACCTCCAGAACAAAACTTGAGTTTTTGCCAAAAAAATTAAAAACTGAAAACAAGGTTCTAGCACAATTCAGAGCAAGAGACCAATTGCAAAAGCTTCCTCGTGCACTACTGAAGCTAACTGAATAATTTTCCAACCCTTACACGCCCAGAATTGGTATAGGGAGTTCAAACTGTTTTCAATTATATGCATAATCGTGTTTTAATATTCAAGCATTTTCATTGCATTTCTTTGATGGATTCATACTAATTGATGGATTTTGAAGCTAACTGCATATTTTAATTGAGTTTTTATGCATTATTGGAGATTTCACCATTGATACAGGCTAGGGTTTTTCAAGCTTTGAATTGGGCGTTTCTAAAAGCTGTAAAATTAGGACATGCCAATACCATGAATGAACTCAGTGTGCTTGGACGAAAACAAAACACCCATCGCGCCTAATTTATATGGGCATATGTGCTATTCGCTATTTTGGAAACAAGCATGTTTTGGGGGGGTTTAAAACCCCCGCTAACCTTCTTTTATTTTCAGGGAAAACACAAACGATGAAGAAGATGATTATGTGGCCAACAATAATTGGTTGATTTGAAATTTCGCGCGAAAAAGTCACTAACAATTTGCTTTATTTTATAATAATTGTTTGTCATGTAATATACAAAACGCGCTCACAGCTCCACTGGCAAGGCACATTACTGGTAATCCCTAGGACCTGGGTTCGAGCCCCAGGTCCCCTCCCCTTTCCAATATTATTTTTCTAATTGTCATCCTATGCAGTATCTCCCCTGAAGACCACCATGTAACTCACTATCCAGCCATGCCACATGCCTCATGATCTTAATCCAAAAGCCCAGATCTGATGGACACCGTATACGTTAGTCAATGGAGCTCCATGCCAGCGCAAAAGTCAAACAGGCCAAAGGCTTAATGGGCCTGATTACTGGACTTCACCTCCCATTTGGGGACAGACCCCCCTAGGTTTGCAATCTTTTATATTTTTTTCATTTTTTATTTTGATTCAATTATTTCTTTTTTAATTAATTTCTTTAATTTAGTTTATTTTCATAAAAGCATAAAAACAATCTAAAAATCAAAAAAAGAGAAAAAATAAGTATTTTTATTTAATGTTATTTTTTGTAAATAAATATTATTAATTGATTTTAGTTTTTTAATTTAGGTTTAGATCTTAATATTTTTCTAATAAACTTAAAATTTGTAGAATTAGGGTTTATATTAATTTTTTATCCTTTTTCTTTTTCTTTTCACTAATAATTAAATATTATTTATTTTTATAAATCAAATTGCATGTAATTAATTAGGTTAATTTAGGTTTAACTTTAATATTTTTTCTTAATAAATAAAAGTTGTAGAATTAGGGTTAATATTTTAATTTCATTTAAATTCTCATTAAAATCATAAATACCAAAATCTCAAAAATAATTTCTTCTTTTCATTTAATTAATTCAATCATTTAATTTAATTTCATTAAAAAGGGTCCAACGCCCTCGTTTCCAGTTTCAATCCAATTCGCGCATTTTATTTATTTCCTTCTTTTAAATATTTATGTAATTCTCCCAAAGCCGTGTAAACTTAATTTCTCGCACTTTACTTATTTACTTTCTGTCAAATCGGGTCCTGGATTTTATTTTGGCGATGTGGACCCGCGCCTTTGTAATAGTTTAGGAATTTTATCTTTCCGCACTTTCTTAAATTGTTAATAAATTGCATGCAAGAATGAATGACAAAAAATAAAAACAAACGCGTAGATCACTTTGACACGAACAAGATAAATGCAAATGAATCTGAGACACAGATCACACACCACCCCTAGGGTACGCCTCACTGTTGCCTTGCCTCGAAAGGTGATCGTCGAGTAGAGGATGTCTTAGTAAGTCCTCATGATCCGGGAACCTGGCATGAGGGTAGCTTCTAAGGTATCTTCCTATTGCTCTGGTGATCACCATGTCCCGAACCTCGAATTGACCCGAACACCTCCAACGGTGGTGCTACCTACCTCTCAATGGTGGGATGGCACTACTTTAAAGGACATTTACACAGACGAATTCCTTAGGGTAGGTAGACGACTCTAGATACTTGCTCTAATTTCAAAAAACAAATTCAAAAATACTTTTCACCCCGACACCTTTTAAAAAAGCTTTCGAAAGCAATTTTTCAAACACTCTTGAGGACCGATACAAGAGTCGAACTGAGATTTTCAAAGAAACTTTTTAAAAACCCACATTGAAAAGCAAACAAACCATTTTGAAAACACAAATGAGCAAGTATCTAAGAGCCCATGGATAACCATGGATAGAAAGGGTGCTAACACCTTCCCTTTCTATAACCTACCTCCCGAACCGAGAGCATTCTCTTTAAGGAATTTTTCTGTGCTTTTGTCCTTTCCATTTGGAGAAAATAAAAGACGGTGGCGACTCTTGCTTCCGCGACATTTCGCGAACCAGCTTTAAACAGTCAGTTCCAGATCCACCGATCACAGAACTGGCGACTCTGCTGGGGACTCTTTTTAAAGTGAGGTGTACCTTAGGGATAGTTCATAACTGTGTTTTCGATTGCTTTCTTTGCTTGCTTTAAATTGTGGGACTGTCTTGGGAGTTCTATAGATCCTAACCCGGATCTGGGGATACCTTCTTAGAAAGTAGCAACAAGGCTGTGAGGGAACTGTGCGGGGTATACCGACATGGTTGAAACAGTCCGCTACGTTGATGTGGCACTTTGGTGTGTACCGGTAACCCTTGAGTTCAGTCAAGGAGAGTACGGGGCCTCCGCGTGGTGTCGTGAAGCATCAACAGACCTTAGGAACCTTAATTGAACTATCTTGGCCTCTTTAGGGTAGTGAGATAACTGACTTTGGTGCAGTCCGAGGTTGGTTGATACTCGATACTACACCCAATTGAGGGTTGCTTTCCTGGAATATTTCGGTCGCCAGTTCAGTGGCTAAATCAAAACGATGAACAATGAAAGCAATCCAGTGATATTGGGACCCTTAGAACCCGGTTACTTCTAATAGGACAGGTTGAGCCCACCAACTTCAAGAGGGTAATACCCAGACCTCAGGCTGGCCTAAACTCTAAGGGCTTCTCTTGTGTGACTTGTGTGCCTTCGTACTTGCCTATTTGCATGCTTGTTATCTGACACATGAACTACTTGCAGGTTTTGTTTATAGTCCTTAATTGGGACTCATAACAGGGTTTATTAAGTTTCTTGCAGGTTTTGTTTATAGTCCTTAATTGGGACTCATAACAGAGTGCACTTGAGTTTCTTGCAGGTTTTGTTTATAGTCCTTAATGAGGACTCAAAACAGGGTTTACTTACATCACCCCATGCATACCATAACATCATACCATTGCATACATCTTAACCCATTTCAAGGATCTCAAGGGCTTGTGATGCAGGTCATGATGAATCAAACGTCTAGCAAGGGGCAAAGAGGATTTATTTTCCTCTAGCCAAGGTTGTCAGGGGCTATGACCCACTTGATATGGTGAGCCTTTGACCCTTGGAAGAAAGACTCTCAACAAATATGAAGTTTCTTTCAATCAAGCTACCGGATCCAAATGCTAACAAACTTTCTTGTTTATCCCGCGAGGTCCTTGAAAACATTACATGCATGTCATACTCATCATTGCATAACAGGTATCCTTGTTGCAAGTCACTTACCTTTCTCGCTGTTTATTTCAGCAATGGCTTCACAACAAGATAACCAGGACCTTCACGCTCAAGAGACTCAGTTCAAGGAAATCTTCCTAGGTCTATCCAAGGGGCAGGAAGAGTTGAGGACACTCCTCATGGGGAATCTGATCAGAAAGAGTCCTGAAGATGACAAGGACGAACAGCTGAAACGCCTACAAGCTGAGGTAGACACATTGAAAACCCAGATGCTGGGGCAAAGGGCCCTCATTCAAGGTTTAGCTCAGGAGCAAGGAGAGCTGAGAGCCATGATCAGCCAACTTCCTCAAGGCATGAAGCAACCAGCCCAAATCAGGGACCAGGTCATAGAACAGCTTCCAAGAAGGCAAAGGTCGGGTCCAATGAATAGACCTCTCCGAGTTGCTACTACTTCTCAGGTCCAACAACGACCGCGCCAAGAACAGCGGGTTGATCAGAACAGGTCGGATGAGCCTAAGAGACAATTCACCTACATCAACATGTCATGGTCACGAGCTTTGCAGCACATGTTAAGGATGAACCTGATTGCGGTGATCAACCCTCCTGCAAATCCAAAGACTTCCTCTCCAAATTACAACCCAGAAGCAAGGTGCGCTTACCATTCTGGTAGCCCGGGGCACGATACTAAGGACTGTTGGGCATTGAAGTACAAGATTCAGAATATGATCGATGCTAAAGAGATCGAGTTCGAGCCCGCCGAGACTCCCAATGTGATCATTGCTCCCTTGTCAAAACATGGCTAGGATTGAGAAATTTTTGTTCATTAGAATCTTTCAAGTTGTAATTTTCTTTTGATTATTCAAGCATTCCATTCATATCAAACGTTGTTATTTCATTAATGCATCGCATATGTCTGTTCTGAAACAATATATTCGTATTCACTAAATGCAAATTATTTTCATATTTTTTCTGATGATCAACTCTTAAATAATAATTCTAAGCCTCTTGAGAGAGGATGACGAAAACGATACCGCGATCATTACAGTATGCTTTTGAACAGACCCCGCTGATGAGGTACAGACATTGTTTCAATCCCTAAACACTGGAGTTATAAGGATGATAATCCCTCGCCAACCCCTCTGAGCCAAAGAAGTAGGAGTTTTTCTTTTCGAAATTTAAAACCCTTAATCATAACCTGGGGCAGGGTAGTCTCTCAGTTGATCCAAGTGCATAACGAAAGGCACCAAAGAGGTCCTTACAAAACAAAGAAAGACAGGGATGGTTCCGAATAATCAATAAAGAAAGGCAGTCATTATCTCAAAAAATAAAAAACCCATTAAGTCAAAACCCATGAAGGAGACTTACAAAACTGGGGCATCTCGCTGACTGTAATCACAAAAGAAACAGTTCAGGCAAAAAGAAGATAGGGATGATAAAATCAAAAAGAAAGAGGTCATACAAACCCTCAACAATAAAAAGAAATGACTGCATATTCAAAATAAGTTATCAACATCCAAATCATCACCGGAAAATCAGAGCAAAGACTCAAACAAGGTCTAACGTATGATCAACTGAGTTTAGGTTTGGAGAACATCACGAAGAGCGGGTGGGTACAAATAAAATTTGAGCCTTTATCCTTTGTTTCTTAAACCGTGAACCAGGCCCCGTTATAACCCTTAAAAGTCCTAGCTGAAGCATGGGTTAGTTCGAAAGCATACTGTTACGAAAGGTATCCTGACTCCTTAAGGCTCGTAATAAAATACGGAGTTGACATCACGTTTTACGAACAATCATTTTGTTTTATGGAAAAAAATGCATTTTCAAAATCTTCAAGACAAACATGAGCTTTGCATTTTTAACATAACTTTGTTTGCATATGACTTGTTCTTTGAACAGCATAGAAATTCGCACGACGAATGTCTAATGAACAGAAGCGCTTCCAATCAAGGGGCATGATATAATCATGGTCTATTATCTGGGGCAGTCCAGTCAAGATTCAAGGAATCTCTCAAGAAGGCCAAATAGCCTGGGGCAAATCTCCGCCTGAGTCACTTAGGGCACTCCAACAACGAATCTTGCCTGATCAAACACCTTCTGGTGGCGTGGCAAAATACTTCCAACAGGGGCAACTCCCTACATTCCCTGAACGTGGACATAGTCAAAAAATACTACGCATAATCAAAGACTCGCTAGGTTGACATACCTAGGCAAAAATTAGGGCTTCCCGGCGAACCAAAAGGGTTCGGGCAAAATGAAGGGATGAAATGAAAAATCTGTACACCCGGCAAGTCGAAAACCTGAAAAGGCGGCTTGGGCAAAAATGGGTATCCCGGTGGACTGAAAACCCGAAAGGGCGGTCCAGGCAAAAGTTAGGGATCAAAGCGTACGACTATGTCCTGTCATCTTGTCACCTGCCTACCTGAAGAAGGTTTGACCCTCAATAATTATCAGCATCCCACAGGTGCCTCCCCCATAGAAACAGGGGCAATAACGAGTGGTCTAAGCAATCTGATTGTTTCTGTCCTCCAAGGTATCAAGGTAGGTTCCGTGGAAGAACATAACCAATACAGTTCAATACTTCCCCAAGAGAGTCCAATCCAGTTCCCCAAGAAAGTTGGAATTCATCTCCCTAAGCAGTAAGCTTATCCCCAGTAGATTCTGGAAGCTTACCCTCGCAGAGCGTGAACGCGTCTCCCGGCTTTATTCAAAGAGTTATTCCCTTACTAGGATATAACTGGGTTATCCTCAGCCAAAAGCCACGGAAAGAGCGTCCTCGACGGAGTCTTCTTATCCCCAACGAAGTCCATTAACACTTCCAATATAACGATGGTATCCCCAACAAATTATTATCAACAACTCAGCAAAGTACCCCTCTCCCCACAGAGTATTGCTCCCAAGCAAGATTACTAGAGTACTTTTCTCCCCGCAGAGTAATCCATTTGCCAAGTTCATTCCCCGACGGAGTTATCTTCTCCTACCGGTATTCTTGCAACTATCATCCCCAGCGGAGGCAAAAATCTATTCTTCAACCGCAGCCCAGGAGTGACTTCCCGACACTCGTCAAGGATTTATTTTCCTAAGACAAAAACATATGTTCATAAACATCACATCTTCATACATTATAGCATGCATATGCATCATACTACGAATCTCATTAATTTTGAGGACATGTAGAAATCATGCAGTTCATGCATCATGATCTTGCATACAACTAATGCTTTACCTTTCAGGAAAGGTCAATACAAAGATGATTACTATCAACTATCGCAACTCTTTCTAGATATAGTTCAGATGTGAACCAGATATGGCGACGTTCTGATACTGCTTCCAGATTTCCTTCTAGATATAGTTCAGATGTGAACCAGATATGGCAACGTTCTGATGCTTCTTCCAGATTTCCTTCTAGATATAGTTCAGATGTGAACCAGATATGGCGACGTTCTGATGCTTCTTCCAGATTTCCTTCTAGATATAGTTCAGATGTGAACCAGATATGGCAACGTTCTGATACTTCTTCCAGATTTCTTTCTAGATATAGTTCAGATGTGAACCAGATATGGCAACGTTCTGATACTTCTTCCAGATTTCTTTCTAGATATAGTTCAGATGTGAACCAGATATGGCAACGTTCTGATACTTCTTCCAGATTTCCTTCTAGATATAGTTCAGATGTGACCCAGATATGGCGATGTTCTGATACTTCTTCCAGATTTCCTTCCAGATATGGTTCGGATGTGACCCAGGCATGGCGACGTTCTGACACTTATTCCAGTTGAAGGTTTCAAGACCTAGACCGGTTCAGTTAATCGACCCTAAGATTTTCTGTTTCTTATCCAGTCCAAGGCCTTCTCTAGTCCAGTTAAATCGACCCCTAACAGATTTTCCTGATAAAGACTCAGTAGAAGTTATCCAAGATTCTCTCAATGATTTCTATTGAGGTTGTAGTCGCCTATGGTTCTCTCCCCGATACTGCGGAGGTAGTAATCATCCCAAGTTTCTCTCAACGATTGCTGTTGAGGTTGAAGTTATCCAAGATTCTCTCAATGATTGCTGTTGAGGTTGTAGTCGCCTATGGTTCTCTCCCCGATACTACGGAGGTAGTAATCATCCCAAGTTTCTCTCAACGATTGCTGTTGAGGTAGAAGTTATCTAAGATTCTCTCAATGATTGCTGTTGAGGTTGTAGTCGCCTTTGGTTCTCTCCCCGATACTGCGGAGGTAGTAATCATCCCAAGATTCTCTCAACGATTGCTGTTGAGGTTGAAGTTATCCAAGATTCTCTCAATGATTGTTGTTGAGGTTGTAGTCGCCTATGGTTCTCTCCCCGATACTGCGGAGGTAGTAATCATCCCAAGATTTTCTCAACGATTGCTGTTTAGGTTAAAGTCATCCAAGATTCTCTCACCGTTCCTGTTGAGATAGTAACCACCCCTGGTTCATTCATCATTTTTTGAAGCTCCAGATCCAGCTCCTGTAACCAGTCAGACACCCCTACAAAGAGTTTGAAGACCAGCTCCTGTAACAGGTCAGGTAATCATTTTTCTTTTGCAGGTACGCAAGCTCTCGCTAAGAAATCTCTTACGCGATCAATCTCCAAATGGCATCTATAAGCCCATCCACCATCCATCATCTCTCAGCATGGCATCTATAAGCCCATTCCCATCACCACACTGCTACTATGTGAGCGCAAATTTCTGGGCACTCTAGTGTTCAATCATCTTCCACCTTCGGATTACGAAAGGCACGTCAGCCAATCTGCATCCTTAGGTCTAAGAAGATTGAACAGGGGCAACTGTTGTACCCCAAAATTTGCCCTCCCATATTCTTCAAGATTTGCCAAGTCAAAGCTTCAAAGTCTCCCCAAGGGATTGCACAGTTCAAGGGCCTCCTAACAGTCAAAATTAGGGTTTTGGTTCTGATAAAGAAAATGAAGTTTCCAAGGGTCCAATCAAGTCCCACATGCCTACAAATATGGTCAAGCATCCTCATACCATGTTTCAAGACTTACAACATGAAATTGCACAGTCAAAAACCCTAATTGCACTACAGTCAACTGTAGGGGCAAAATGGTCATTTGACAGTCAAAAGTTCAAATTTTTGGTCAACATCTCATTTTGAAGCCACAAACATCATTTGATCAATGCTTGATCATGATTCTCAAAGCTTGGCTCAAAAAGTCTCAAGATGCAAAAGTTTCCATATTTGGACAGTTGAAAAAGTCAACTGTAACTTGACCAAGGCATAACTTTCACATGGATTATCAGAAAAATTCCCTCCAAATCTCATTTTTAAGATAAAGACATTTCCTACAACTCCTCTTCACACTTCAAGTCCAAGAAATGCTCTCACAAAAAGTTAGCAATTTCAACATTATAGGTCATTTTCAAAAGTCAACAAAAAGGGACTTTAAGTCAAAGGCCAAAACTTGAGATTGGTAAATAAAAATGACATGGGACCAAAGGCATTGGTTAGAGGACTCAAATAACTTTCCAAAATGTCCAAGAACATGAGAAAAGCTTAAAAATTGAGCAAGTTATGCCTTGTGGAAGTTGGGAAATTTTTGGATATTTTGAAAAGTCAACATTGCTTCAAATGACCTAAAATTGCTAATGGGCCTCTTTTTCTTCCACAATTCATCATCCAAGGCATGTGCACGACCATTTGGCCCAAGGGGAAGTTTTTTTATCATTTTTATTTATTTATTTGGATTTTTAATTATTAATAATTCATTTAATTAAATTAAATATGTGGAAAATACTAAACTTAGGTTTTTAAATCTTTTTGTGCATGAAATAGTCTCAAGATTTTGTGTATAATCAGATTTGGAAAGAATCTTGTTAATTGGCCATGATTTGAACTAAGTTTGCATGAAAACGATTTGAAAACTAATGCATGAAAAATCAAATATCTTATCATCAATTCATGGATTTTTTGATCAATATTCTCAATCCTAATCACTCACATACATATATGGATGCAAACCCTCGTGCCCATGACCTCCCAGCTGCGCCATACCTCCAGAACAAAACTTGAGTTTTTGCCAAAAAAATTAAAAACTGAAAACAAGGTTCTAGCACAATTCAGAGCAAGAGACCAATTGCAAAAGCTTCCTCGTGCACTACTGAAGCTAACTGAATAATTTTCCAACCCTTACACGCCCAGAATTGGTATAGGGAGTTCAAACTGTTTTCAATTATATGCATAATCGTGTTTTAATATTCAAGCATTTTCATTGCATTTCTTTGATGGATTCATACTAATTGATGGATTTTGAAGCTAACTGCATATTTTAATTGAGTTTTTATGCATTATTGGAGATTTCACCATTGATACAGGCTAGGGTTTTTCAAGCTTTGAATTGGGCGTTTCTAAAAGCTGTAAAATTAGGACATGCCAATACCATGAATGAACTCAGTGTGCTTGGACGAAAACAAAACACCCATCGCGCCTAATTTATATGGGCATATGTGCTATTCGCTATTTTGGAAACAAGCATGTTTTGGGGGGGTTTAAAACCCCCGCTAACCTTCTTTTATTTTCAGGGAAAACACAAACGATGAAGAAGATGATTATGTGGCCAGCAATAATTGGTTGATTTGAAATTTTGCGCGAAAAAGTCACTAACAATTTGCTTTATTTTATAATAATTGTTTGTCATGTAATATACAAAACGCGCTCACAGCTCCACTGGCAAGGCACATTACTGGTAATCCCTGGGACCTGGGTTCGAGCCCCAGGTCCCCTCCCCTTTCCAATATTATTTTTCTAATTGTCATCCTATGCAGTATCTCCCCTGAAGACCACCATGTAACTCACTATCCAGCCATGCCACATGCCTCATGATCTTAATCCAAAAGCCCAGATCTGATGGACACCGTATACGTTAGTCAATGGAGCTCCATGCCAGCGCAAAAGTCAAACAGGCCAAAGGCTTAATGGGCCTGATTACTGGACTTCACCTCCCATTTGGGGACAGACCCCCCTAGGTTTGCAATCTTTTATATTTTTTTCATTTTTTATTTTGATTCAATTATTTCTTTTTTAATTAATTTCTTTAATTTAGTTTATTTTCATAAAAGCATAAAAACAATCTAAAAATCAAAAAAAGAGAAAAAATAAGTATTTTTATTTAATGTTATTTTTTGTAAATAAATATTATTAATTGATTTTAGTTTTTTAATTTAGGTTTAGATCTTAATATTTTTCTAATAAACTTAAAATTTGTAGAATTAGGGTTTATATTAATTTTTTATCCTTTTTCTTTTTCTTTTCACTAATAATTAAATATTATTTATTTTTATAAATCAAATTGCATGTAATTAATTAGGTTAATTTAGGTTTAACTTTAATATTTTTTCTTAATAAATAAAAGTTGTAGAATTAGGGTTAATATTTTAATTTCATTTAAATTCTCATTAAAATCATAAATACCAAAATCTCAAAAATAATTTCTTCTTTTCATTTAATTAATTCAATCATTTAATTTAATTTCATTAAAAAGGGTCCAACGCCCTCGTTTCCAGTTTCAATCCAATTCGCGCATTTTATTTATTTCCTTCTTTTAAATATTTATGTAATTCTCCCAAAGCCGTGTAAACTTAATTTCTCGCACTTTACTTATTTACTTTCTGTCAAATCGGGTCCTGGATTTTATTTTGGCGATGTGGACCCGCGCCTTTGTAATAGTTTAGGAATTTTATCTTTCCGCACTTTCTTAAATTGTTAATAAATTGCATGCAAGAATGAATGACAAAAAATAAAAACAAACGCGTAGATCACTTTGACACGAACAAGATAAATGCAAATGAATCTGACACACAGATCACACACCACCCCTAGGGTACGCCTCACTGTTGCCTTGCCTCGAAAGGTGATCGTCGAGTAGAGGATGTCTTAGTAAGTCCTCATGATCCGGGAACCTGGCATGAGGGTAGCTTCTAAGGTATCTTCCTATTGCTCTGGTGATCACCATGTCCCGAACCTCGAATTGACCCGAACACCTCCAACGGTGGTGCTACCTACCTCTCAATGGGGGGATGGCACTACTTTAAAGGACATTTACACAGACGAATTCCTTAGGGTAGGTAGACGACTCTAGATACTTGCTCTAATTTCAAAAAACAAATTCAAAAATACTTTTCACCCCGACACCTTTTCAAAAAGCTTTCGAAAGCAATTTTTCAAACACTCTTGAGGACCGATACAAGAGTCGAACTGAGATTTTCAAAGAAACTTTTTAAAAACCCACATTGAAAAGCAAACAAACCATTTTGAAAACACAAATGAGCAAGTATCTAAGAGCCCATGGATAACCATGGATAGAAAGGGTGCTAACACCTTCCCTTTCTATAACCTACCTCCCGAACCGAGAGCAATCTCTTTAAGGAATTTTTCTGTGCTTTTGTCCTTTCCATTTGGAGAAAATAAAAGACGGTGGCGACTCTTGCTTCCGCGACATTTCGTGAACCAGCTTTAAACAGTCAGTTCCAGATCCACCGATCACAGACGGTGACGACCTTCCTCACCCTATCAATGCATACATAGTGAAAAGATACTACGCGTGATAAAAGACCCGCTAGGTTGACTGGCCTAGGCAAAAATAAGGGCTTCTCGGCGAACCAAAAGGGTTCGGGCAAAAATAAGGGATGAAAATGAAAAAAATATGTACAGGCGACTTGGGCAAAAAAGGGTATCCCGGTGGACCGAAAACCCGAAAGGGCAGTCCAGGAAAAATTTAGGGATGAAAAGCATATCACTATGTCCCATTGGATCACCCTACAATTTGACCTCAGTATCAACTATCAAGCTCAAACGACATCAATCAAATCTAATCAGCTTCAGACAAGTAACAAAGTGAGGAGACGCCCGAAGGCATAGTGGCAATAGCAGATTTGAAACCTAATGGGATTGTTGCACATAGCTGTTTTCTTTCTATTGTACACAATATTGTATATCCTTCATTTTTATGGCGGTGTTCTCTTACTAGAGCGTCAGCTTCCTTGTACAAAAGCGCCTGTAATAGGCCAACTTCAAAATTAATACAAGTCATTTTTACCAAACTATTTGTTTTTCTTTTTCTGTTTTGTTTTTTCAAGAACGTCCAATGATTTATTCTTGACATATGCATTTAAATATGATTGTTGTTCACAAATATTTGCATAAAGAAACCAAAAGACAATTACTCGTAACTCCAGAAACAGGGGGCAAAAATAGGAAATGTCAAACCCGACAGTTACTCTGTCCAAGCAGGTACCGGGAGGGACAACTTTGGATCATAATCATCAGTACATGTTACCTTGCAACATCTATATTCCCCACGGAGTAGAGGCAACCAAAGCATTGATATCAGTTCTCTCAAAACAAGAAGTATTCTCTCTAGCCAGGGTCGCCCAGAAACCTGACGTCCATATCCCCCGACCAAATTCCATAATCACGAGTGGATCATCATAAATTTCTGACTCCCCAAGCAGAGTTTATTTCTCCGGATACAGGAGCTCAATCCCCGACAGAAGTACAGTCACTTCCATTCATCATCCCCAACGGAAGTAGAAGAGCTATATTTCTCTACAACAGTCAGGAATTCTATTTTCTCCAGCAGCGGTCAGGGATTTATTTTCCCGGACTCGATATGTCACGACCAACATCCCATGCTCATACATCATGACATGCGCATACATATCACATACATCATAATCTCGAGAACGTCATCTCACAACGCATTTCATGCATCGCATATAACTAACCTTGTTATCTTTTCAGGAAAGACAATTATCACCAACAATTCCAGCAGTTATACATGTCATATCTGCAGGCAACCAAGAGAAAATCAGTTCCCGAAACCAAATGGGTCAACTAATCTATATGGTCAAACGAAGTAACCCTACTACCCAGGTTCCTTCTCACAGCCCTATTATCCAGGCTTTCATTTCAAAGTAACCCTACTATCCAGGTTCCTTCTCACAACCCTACTATCTAGGCTTTCATTCTGAAGTAACCCTACTATCCAGGTTCCTTCTCACAACCCTACTATCCAGGCTTTCATTCCGAAGTAACCCTACTATCCAAGTTCCTTCTCACAGCCCTACTATCCAGGCTTTCATTCCCACAAACCCTACTATCCAGGTTCCTTCTCACAGCCCTACTATACATGCTTTCATTCTGAAGTAACCCTACTATCCAGGTTCCTTCTCACATCCCTACTATCCAGGCTTTCATTCTGAAGTAACCCTACTATCCAGGTTCCTTCTCACAGCCCTACTATCTAGGCTTTCATTTCAGAGTAATCCTACTATCCAGGTTCCTTCTCACAACCCTACTATCCAGGCTTTCATTTCGAAGTAACCCTACTATCCAGGTTCCTTCTCACAGCCCTACTATCCAGGCTTTCATTCCAAAGTAACCCTACTATTCAGGTTCCTTCTCACAGCCCTAATATCTAGGCTTTCATTCCGAAGTAACCCTACTATCCAGGTTCCTTCTCACAGCCCTACTATCCAGGATTTCATTCCAAAGTAACCCTACTATCCAGGTTCCTTCTCACATCCCTACTATCCAGGCTTTCATTTCGAAGTAACCCTACTATCCAAGTTCCTTCTCACAGCCATACTATCCAGACTTTCATTTTGAAGTAACCCTACTATCCAGGTTCCTTCTCCCTTATCTCTAGACAACAGGTTACAACATTGTAAAGCATGGACCCGATCAAATACGATCAATTTCATAGTTCCCCTGCGAGTTGATGTACAACCTGGACCTTAACCAGGTATACAGTCTACTTTCACCTCTTCAATCAAGAGTTAATTCCTCAGTAGAGTAATGGACAACCAAAAGATCCTAGTGCATAAATCAACATTCCCCGGCAAAGTTCCCCTTGACAACAGGTACAGGAATTTTCACCCAGGAATCTCTTATGCAACCAATTTTTTCTGGATGGCATCTTTAAGCCCATCTCCTATGATTTCCCGTCGCCTTCCAAATGGCATCTGTAAGCCCATTCCCGATATCACCAATTAGTATTACTTCATGCGAGTGCCAATTTCTGGGTACTCTAGTGTTCAATCATCTTCCGCCTTCAGATCACGAAAGGCAGATCAGCCAATCTACATCCTCAGGCTTAAGAAGATTGAACAGGGGAAACTGTTGTACCCCAAAATTTGCCCTCCCATTTCTCAAAGATTCATCCTGAACTCTCAGTTTTGCTTCTATCAAGTTCCAAGTCTTGAATCATCACTTTTCAAGGAAATCATCCATAAGGGCAAAATGGTCAAAAGTACACTGAAAAGTCAAAACTTTGACTTTCAGATCAAATCCAGTTTCAACAATTTTATTTCATCAAGACATGAGATTGATGCATCAAAAAATCAGGAGTCAGAAGTTACTTTGGAAAAATCAAATTTTCTAAACATTTAGAAAATTTTCTAAGTGTTAAGAGTATGTGATACTTCAGAACTTCTAAGCCAGCCTCCATGCAAGTGCAGTCAGAAGTTGCAAAATGGTTCATTCAGAACTTCTGAGTTAGCCTCCATGCAAGTGCAGTCAGAAGTTGCAAGCATGGTTCATTTAGAACTTCTGAGTCAGCCTATATGCAAGTGCAGTCAGAAGTTGCAAACACGGTTCAGAACTTAACGCTTCAATCAGAACATGCAGAAGCGCTGCTCTTTGGTCATAACATAATGCTTCAATCAGAACATGCAGAAGCGTTTCTCTTTGGTCATAATATAATGCTTCAGTCAGAACATGATTCTTCAGCATATGGAGGCTATGTTCAACGCTCTGGTCAGAAGATGCCTGTTGTACCCCAAAATTTGCCCTCGCGCTTTTCCGCAAGGAATCTCAGCTTCAAACATTTCCTGACTTCTCAAACTGGCTCAAGAATCGTACAAACGGACTTTTCTTGACAGTCAAGCAAAATTAGGGTTTTACTGATTTTCAGAGCTTTGAATTGTTTCATACAGTGGGCTTAGGGTTTGATTGATTTTTGGTTCAATTTTGATCAAGCGAGCGTGATTTGGCATTTAATCGGGAATTAGGGTTTTATGGGCATATTCTCAGAAGAATTTAAATTCCACAACACTTTGCGGTTTATTTCAAGATTCGGATTAAAAGTCGCGTTATCTTGGTTTAATCAGCAAAAGAGACAGCGGTTTTGAATTCAGTACATTTTGATTGGGCCAGTCAGATATATGCAGTGTTGAATTCACAGTATTTTTGCACTTGATCAGTCTATCTGGGTTAATTGCTGCTTTGCTTTGGATTTTGGATTAGACAGACTTAATTGGTCAATGTTGTTTTATTTAAGTTATTTATTATTCTGAAATTAAATGATTGAATTTATTTTTCAATTGTTAATTCTAAGAATTTTAAATAAATAAATAAACAATAAAGAAATTAGAATCAATTAGATAATTTGAATTTTTATTGATATTTAAATTATTTACAAATTGTTGTTACAAACAATAATTTACATTTAATTTAAATATTACATAGAATTAAAACTATCCTATTTTCTAAATATTCTTCGCGTTTCATTCCACTCCGGTATTCCATTTTTCATCTGCAATAAGAAACAAGAAAAGTCAAAAGCAGTTAATTGGAAGAGGCAGATAAAAATGCTCATCATTAGGGGCCACTGACTGGGATCAGTTGCCCTCTCTGCAAATCACGGGATTTCTCCCGGTTCACAGAGAGGGAAGATTATTTTATCTCATGAAATGCAAAAGTCATGAATTTCAAAGCTGCATAGAAGTTCAAGATTCAAAATCCAAACTAAACTGAAAAGGTTCAATCCAAACTTTCAATCCAAAACAAAGTTTACTCAAAGAAAGATTTCAAAAGTACATTTGCTGTCACAAGCCTACAAGCTGTCATGGAAAGATTTTTGGAAAAGATATCAAAAAGCAGAAAATCTACACAAACTGTAAAAAGGAGATGCAGTAGTGTATTATGCAAGTGATAAACTCATCATTTCCCATAAGGCCCCTTCAGAACAGTACAGTAAAATCATATTAAAATCCTAAGCTGTACTTTGAGAGAGAGAAAAGAGATTAAAGCAGGCAGGGGTTAGGCAAGACAGTTCAGCAGATAGACAGGAGAAAGAGATTATGCAAGCAAGTCCACAAGCAGTTCACAGCAGGCAATTCAGAATAGAAGAGTCCAACATAGCAGGTAAATGAAAAGGATATACAAACTGAGTTCAGCTTAGAATAGGCAGCGGAGATACAAATCAAAAAAGCACAGTTCAACATAGACAGTTCAGGGAAAGCAAGATAGCAATTCAGAATAGAAAGAGAGGATAGCAGTTCAGCAGGGCAGTATAGCAGAATAAGATAGAAAAGGGAGATGCCAAACTGAGTTCAAGTCACAACCATATCCAAAACAACACCACAAAAAAAAACTCTACATGCTGCAAACCATAAACCCATAACCTGATATCCAATACCCTGTCATTAACCAATGCTAAACACAGTAACCTGACATCAAAACTCAAGCCTCAACTTTCAAACCATACTTACCAAAACTGATATCAAGAACCCCAAACCATCATCCGAAACTCCCTGTCAAAAACCTGGTAAACCAGTCTAAAGCCAAGCATCATTCACGAAACATAACCCAAGCCTCAGAAGCTAGCTTCATCACAGGCATCTCAGTAAGGCACATCTCAAAGCACACAAGCAAAACATCAAGGCAATATTTGTTCATAATCAAGCAAGTCATCACAGGGCAGCACGAGATAGAAAGAAGCAACTCAAGAACATTCAAGACCAGTTCAGAATCATAAGCATCAATGACATAAAGAAGAAGAAGATAAAAAGCGAATTTCAAGAAAGGTTTTTCAGGCAAAATCGAGCATCATCATCAAAACCTTAAGCATAAACAAGGAACGAAATTACCAGGGTCATCAGAAGCGAAGCCTCATCAAGTCCATCACGAACGATCCGACCTCCTCAACGCATCCCTTTTCTCTCCTCCATCTCCAGGAATCAGGTAACGAATTTGCTATATCTTTCCCTTCACCTCATAAAAAACGAAACAAATAAAGAGCTCAGAACAAATTCCACGCGTATCGGTTATAGAAGAAAAAAGGGAATACTGAAACAAACCTGGAGCAACGTATCCATTGCCTTGGAGGGAAGAGAGTATGGATTGCGTTGGTGGCCGGAGATGAGCACTCAGGGAAGCTTGAACGAAGAAGACGAATTTCAAGTGAACGGCGCCGCTGATTAACCCTCGAGCCCTTTGTCTCAATTGAACCAACAGCATGAAACCCTAATTTCGTCTTTGGATCAAAGGGCCTGACCCGTTTCCTAATTCACCTCTAAAGCCCACCGAAAATTACTTCTTTTTCTAATACTAATCTTATAAAACTCTAACTCTTTTCATTTTTTATAATAAAAAACAATATTTATTCTTTTATATACTAACTCATTTATTTCCTTGTTTCTAAAACATATTCAATTTATTTCTTAATTTAATTAAACACACTAACTTAATGTAAATACTTTTTATACACAAATTAAACTTAAAAAAACATTTTTGAAATACATTTGTATATAATTATCTTTTCTTTTTTATACATGATTAAATTGAAGAAACTTTTTTTAGTTAATATCATTTTTGTACATATCATACATTCTCATACATAATTAAAATTAAACTTTTTAATTAACATTTTTTTCATACATAATAATTCAATACATTTCTCTTCTAATATTTAAAATTACAAACATTTTGACTAAATTACTCTCCAATTAAAACTTAACACTTAATCAAAACCCTTCATTTGTACATAATTCATATAAATCAAAAATACAGATTAAAACGTTATCTAGGTCAAAACCCTAATACGACTCAATTTCATAATTCGCATTTGTATATATTTACACTTACACATACATTTGCACTTACACAATATATTGCCCTACACACATTTTATCTTACATTTATACATTTGACATTTATATTTTGATTGCGACATTCGATTTGGTTGTAAGTACTATAAGTCTCATCCCCTTGTACATTTATACCCCCACTCCCGGACATTATTTTGTAATAGCGTAGATTTACATTCCGCAATTTACAGCTTTCCAATTATACCATGGTTAGACCTAGGGTTTGTATGTACATAAAATCAAACGCTAGATAACCTAATACAAGACAAATGCATGTAATTAATACACCATCACACTTACACCCCCTAGGGTAATCCCACATGTTGCCTTCCAAATGGGCCATGCTTGCACGTCGAGTATCTTTGGCAAAACGAATCAAATGATCATAAGTCCCTCGATGACGCTTTCGAAAGTTGCCTAAATGGAATGATCATAGTCCCTCCAAAACAAATTGCCAAAGACACTTGGCACCATTGCATTCATGGTCCATACGATGACCCGCACCCGTCCCGTTAAACCTCCTAAACGCAAGATTGTCCATCAAATTCAATGGTGGAACAAAATTGCTAAAAAGGGTTGAAAACATAGAGAAAACCCTCGAGTACAATAGGGTAGACAAAAAACTCTTAGTTACTTGAGATCAACTTGAAAAAACACTTGCCTTCTTTTCAAAAACCACATTCCACAAACACTTTCAAAACAAACTCTCAAAAACATTTGAAACATCTTTTCGAAAAGATACACACCTTTGTAAAACATTCGAGTAAAGAATTGTTACAAGGGTAGCCTAAGACAAGGCATCTTCTTCCAAAACATTTTCAAAAACACACACACACACCACAATTTCAAGCAATCAAAAATCAAGGCAAGTGATCTAAAAAACCAAGTAACTAAGAGCCCATGGATAACCATGGATGAAAAGGGTGCTAATACCTTCCCTTTTCATAATCTACCCCCCGGACCCACGAAATATCTCAAAAGGTTTTTGCTGTGCTTTTTTAACCTTTCCTTTAGGATAAAATAAAAAGTCGGTGGCGACTCTTGCTAACCGCACAAGTGCGAATACGAATGCAAAACACTAGTCAGTTCTCCCACCGTATCACAGAACTGGCGACTCTGCTGGGGATTATTTTTTTTAGTGGGGTTACCTTAGGGTTTAGATCACCTTTACTTTCAATTGATTGCTTTGTTTGCTTTACATTTGTGGGCTTTGCATCGGAGTTTTATAGATCCTAACCCGGATCTGGGGAAACCCTTTTAGGTAGCAACAAGGCTGTGAGGGAATTGTGCGGGGTATACCGACATGGTTGAAGCAGTCTGCTACGTTGATGTGGCACTTTGGTGTGTACCGGTAACCCTTGAGTTCAGTCAAGGAGAGTACGGGGCCGCCGCGTGGTGTCGCGAAGCATCAACTGACCTTAGAACCTTAATTGACCATCTTGGCCTCTTTAGGGTAGTGAGATTACTACTTTGGTGTACTCCGAAGTCGGTTGATACTCGATACTACACTCAATTGAGGGTTGCTTTCCTGGGATATTTCGGTCGCCAGTTCAGTGGCTAAATCGAAACGATGAACAATGAAAGCAATCCAGTGATATTGGGATCCTTAGAACCCGGTTACTTTTGGTAGGACAGGTTTTAACCAACAAACTGAAAGAAGGTAGTACCCGAACCTCATGCAAGCCTAAACCTAAGGCCTTGTGTGCTTTTTGTGAATATTGTTTGCCTATATATGCACTCACCTGCCTGGGCATACATGTACATAACATCATAACATCATACCATAGCATTTTAGCATTTTCAATAACCATTTCAAGGATCTCGAGGGTTCTTTGGATGCAGGGGTACGTTGAACCAGACGTCTATCAAGGGGCAAGAGGTTTCTCCTCTAACCAGTCCAATCAAAGATCAAATGCAACAACTTGAATCAGGGGCTATGACCCACACGACATGGTGAGCTTGATTCTCGTGGAAGGACATCCACCAACACAAAGTCCTCCAATCAAAATTCAAGTACAACAACTCGAATCAGTGGCTATGACCCACTCGACATGGTGAGCTTGATGCAGAGATCTCCAATCCAAGATCAGAATTCAACCTCTAACAATTTCTTGTGTTTACCCCAAGAGATCCTTGAAAACATGCATCCACATATCATGCATTGCATTTTGACAATCTTTCCTTTTTCAGGTTTCCTTACTCTCCTGCTGTTTATTTCAGCAAGAGATGGCTCTAGAACGGTCTGTCAAAGACATCCAAGACCAGACTGCTCAGCTGCAGGAGATGTTCCTGAACTTGTCCTTGGGGCAAGAAGAGATGAAAGCTCTCCTCACCAGCGGCTTGGGGAATTCCAACAATGCCAGGAATGATCAGATTGCGGAGCTGCAGTTTGATCTGACAACACTGAGGACCCAAATGATGGGATATTTGGTGGGCCAGATGGCTCTCATCCAAGACCTATCTCGAAGACAAGAGGAACTCGGAGTTCTGGTCCGCCAATTGCTTCAAAACAACCAACTGGGGCAAACATCTGAGGTCGAAGAGCAAGTCACCACTCAGCCTCCACCCACTCAAGAGGACAAGGGGAAAGCTCCTCTGCTAGCTTCAGGGTCACAAACCCATCAACAACCTCGCCGGCGTCAGCGGGGCAATCGGCGTAGACAAGAAACATCGGGAAGGCAGTTCACAGAGACTGACATACCGTCATCTCTAATTCTGGAGCGCTTGTTGGAGGTTAATCTGACTGCTTTGAGGGATCCTATCCGGAATCCTAATACCTCCGCTCCTGACTATCATCCCGATGCATTTTGTGTTTACCATTCCTATAGCCCAGGACATGACACCGATGGCTGTTGGGCCTTGAAGAACAAGATTCAAGATCTGATTGACATTGGGGTGCTGAGGTTCATGCCAAACGGCGAGATGAAGATATTCCGTTAAAGGGGTTCTCCGCTTGAAGTGACGAAGCTCGAATTGAAAGACTTTTGCTTCTTTTTGAATTTTTCAAAGTTGTAATTTCTTTTGCTGTCAAAACAATTATTTGTTGATGTTAAACTCTGTTTTCATTAATGCATTGCATATGTTTGTCTTGAATTCATCCATTCGTTTCACTACTCTTATGCTTTTCTTTATGATATTTGACTCTTGATAAAAAGCTGCAAGTCTTTAGAGGGAGGATGACGAAACAATACCGTGATCTTATACAGTATGCTTTTGAACAAACCTTGCTGATGATGTACAGGCATTTCTTTCAATTCCCAAACACTGGAGTTATAAGGAAGTTAATCCCTAGTCAACCCCTTCGAGCCAAAGAAGTAGGAGTTTCCCGTTCTAAACAATCGAAACCTTTGATATAAACCCGGGGCAGGGTAGTATCTCAGTTAATTCAAAAGAAAACGCGCATTGAAGTCGCAAACTCTCGGTTCGTAATACAACGAACGACGTCGAAAAAGAAAGCATTCCTTCGGAATCAAAAGACCAGGGTGGTTCCCTATCACATAGACAGTCAATCTCTCAAAAGAGAAAGAGCCCACCAAGCCAAAACCTATGAAGGAGGCTTAAGAAAGCTGGGGCATCCCGCTGACAGTAATCCCGAAAACGGTAACAGTCAGGCAAAAGTTAGGGATAACGAATCAAAATCAAAATAGTGAGGTCACTACAAAATCCTCAACAACATGAAAAATGTTGGAAAAGAAGAGGAGATGATGACTGTCTCCCAAATTCAAACTGGTGAACCATCACCCAAAAGTCGTTCCAAACTCAAGACAGAGTATGACGCATAATTAACTGAGCTTAGGTTGAAGGACATCACGAAGAGCGGGTGGGTACAAATATACTTTGAGCCTTTACCCTTTGTTTCTTAAACCGTGAACCTGACCACGTTACAACCCTTCAAAAGTCCTAATTGAAGCATGGGTTAGTTCGAAAGCATACTGTTACAAAAGGTATCCTGACTCCTGTAGGGCTTTGCTCTAAATCTTGTGTTAACTTGTCTTATAGTTTTCTGCTAAAAAACGCATTTTTCAAAACTTCGAGACAAACATAAACTTCGCGTTGCTTGAATATCACTGTCTGTATTTACCCCTTTTTGTTTGACAGCGAAGAAATTCATACAGCGAATGTTCGGAGGAACGAAGACTCTCTCAGTAAGTCAAAATCACCTCAAAAGGATGACACTTCCATCAAATCTCCTATCAACAAAGGGGCATGACATGTCACAATCTAATTAACCTGGGGCAGTCCAGTCAAGATCCAGCAGAGCTTCCAAAAGTTCAGTTAACCTGGGGCAGTCCGGTCAAGATTTCAAGAAATCTCTCAATATGCAGAGTAATCTGATTCAAGACTCCTTCTTCACCACTTGGGGCATTCGAATGTCAAAAGTGTTCAAAACCCGATGCAGTTTTACGCAAGCTCATCATCAGGGAGCCCTTTACTGATTCAACTTCAAGATTTCTGAAAACAGTTCACGGGTTCTCCAAGTAAACGGACGTTAACCTATCACTTGTTCAGATTCTTCTCAAGACTTCTGAAAACAGTTCATGGATTCTTCCCAAGTAACGGATGTTAATCTATCAACTTGTTCAGATGCACCTTTGAATTCAGAAGCTTCCCAACAACGGATACTGCTCTTTACTGATTCAACTTCAAGATTTCTGAAAACAGTTCACGGGTTCTCCAAGTAAACGGACGTTAACCTATCACTTGTTCAGATTCTTCTCAAGACTTCTGAAAACAGTTCATGGATTCTTCCCAAGTAACGGATGTTAATCTATCAACTTGTTCAGATGCACCTTTGAATTCAGAAGCTTCCCAACAACGGATGCTGCTCTTTACTGATTCAACTTCAAGATTTCTGAAAACAGTTCACGGGTTCTCCAAGTAAACGGACGTTAACCTATCACTTGTTCAGATTCTTCTCAAGACTTCTGAAAACAGTTCATGGATTCTTCCCAAGTAACGGATGTTAATCTATCAACTTGTTCAGATGCACCTTTGAATTCAGAAGCTTCCCAACAACGGATGCTGCTCTTTACTGATTCAACTTCAAGATTTCTGAAAACAGTTCACGGGTTCTCCAAGTAAACGGACGTTAACCTATCACTTGTTCAGATTCTTCTCAAGACTTCTGAAAACAGTTCATGGATTCTTCCCAAGTAACGGATGTTAATCTATCAACTTGTTCAGATGCACCTTTGAATTCAGAAGCTTCCCAACAACGGATGCTGCTCTTTACTGATTCAACTTCAAGATTTCTGAAAACAGTTCACGGGTTCTCCAAGTAAACGGACGTTAACCTATCACTTGTTCAGATTCTTCTCAAGACTTCTGAAAACAGTTCATGGATTCTTCCCAAGTAACGGATGTTAATCTATCAACTTGTTCAGATGCACCTTTGAATTCAGAAGCTTCCCAACAACGGATGCTGCTCTTTACTGATTCAACTTCAAGATTTCTGAAAACAGTTCACGGGTTCTCCAAGTAAACGGACGTTAACCTATCACTTGTTCAGATTCTTCTCAAGACTTCTGAAAACAGTTCATGGATTCTTCCCAAGTAACGGATGTTAATCTATCAACTTGTTCAGATGCACCTTTGAATTCAGAAGCTTCCCAACAACGGATGCTGCTCTTTACTGATTCAACTTCAAGATTTCTGAAAACAGTTCACGGGTTCTCCAAGTAAACGGACGTTAACCTATCACTTGTTCAGATTCTTCTCAAGACTTCTGAAAACAGTTCATGGATTCTTCCCAAGTAACGGATGTTAATCTATCAACTTGTTCAGATGCACCTTTGAATTCAGAAGCTTCCCAACAACGGATGCTGCTCTTTACTGATTCAACTTCAAGATTTCTGAAAACAGTTCACGGGTTCTCCAAGTAAACGGACGTTAACCTATCACTTGTTCAGATTCTTCTCAAGACTTCTGAAAACAGTTCATGGATTCTTCCCAAGTAACGGATGTTAATCTATCAACTTGTTCAGATGCACCTTTGAATTCAGAAGCTTCCCAACAACGGATGCTGCTCTTTACTGATTCAACTTCAAGATCTCTGAAAGCAGTTCACGGGTTCTCCAAGTAAACGGATGTTAACCTATCGCTTGTTCAGATTCTTCTCAAAGCTAACAACCACGGAAGATCGCACTCGCCTGAATTCTCCCTATCCCCCGACGGAGTTCATCAAAATTCCCCAGCAGTAACTTATCTTTGCAAATCCCCAGCCAGGGAATCCTCAGGAATTCAATCCCCCTCAGAGTTTAAGCTTCAGCATCCCCGGCAGATCAAGAGTTTCAAGTGGACAATCCCCAGCGGAGTCAGACTTTTAAACCATCTCCCCACAGAGTTCTTTTAAGGAAGCAATCTTGAGTTCCCCAGTGAAGTCTCCAGGGTTACCTCCCATCAAGCCAAAGATTCTCAATCTGGTCTCCCCGGCATGAGTCTACTAGTTGGAGCTCCCCAGTAGAGGTCATCAGGAATTCCCTTCCCCAGCGACAGTCAAGGATTTATTTTCCCCGGCAGCAGTCAAGACGCTTGTATCTTCGGCCATCTCGGAATCATGTATCCTTGGCAAGATTAGCTCATCAGCTTACCTGCGCATTCATTACATTCATATCATAAACATTAGATGACACATACATTGCATCATGCATCATAACATTGCATACAACTAACCCTATACCTTTTCAGGTAAGATCAGTCGACCGACACAGATCACCTCCTGAGACTCATCCAAAAATAGTTCAGATGTGACCCGGACACGGCAACATCTTGGTACTTATTCCAGATTCATTCAGACGCATCAGCAGAAACCTTACACCGGTTCCTCTTCAACTTCTCAACTCCTGAAACAAGTTTACGGATTCTTCCCTACAACGGATGTCAATCTACCAACTGATTCAGACTCTTCTCAACTTTTGAAGAACAGTTTACGGATTCTTCCCTACAACGGATGTCAATCTACCAACTGATTCAGATTCTTCTCAATTTTCGAAAATAAGTTACGGACGCTTCCCAACAACGGACGCTGCTCCATTGCTTGTTCAGTCCCAACTCCTGAAAGTAGTTTACAGATTCTCCAGACACGGACATCAATCTGTTGCTTATTCAGACCCCAATTCAGAGATGTCCCAAAACATGGATGCCCTTCCGACACTTGTCCACTCACCATCGACCTACAGTTCAACACCACCATATGGCATCTCTAAGCCCATCCCCCGACAAAATTCTTTCGCACCAGGTGGCATCTTTAAGCCCACCACCATGTGGCATCTTTAAGCCCACCACCAAATGGCATCTTTAAGCCCATTCACCTCCACCGTCACATCAACGAGCGCAAATTTTCTGGGCACATTAGTGTTCAATCTCCTTTTACCTTCAAGTCGCGAAAGGCAAACTTGCCAATCTAACTCTTCAGGTCAAAGAAGATTGAACAGGGGCAACTGTTGTACCCCAAAATTTGCCCTCGCGCTTTTCCGCAAGGAATCTCAGCTTCAAACATTTCCTGACTTCTCAAACTGGCTCAAGAATCGTACAAACGGACTTTTCTTGACAGTCAAGCAAAATTAGGGTTTTACTGATTTTCAGAGCTTTGAATTGTTTCATACAGTGGGCTTAGGGTTTGATTGATTTTTGGTTCAATTTTGATCAAGCGAGCGTGATTTGGCATTTAATCGGGAATTAGGGTTTTATGGGCATATTCTCAGAAGAATTTAAATTCCACAACACTTTGCGGTTTATTTCAAGATTCGGATTAAAAGTCGCGTTATCTTGGTTTAATCAGCAAAAGAGACAGCGGTTTTGAATTCAGTACATTTTGATTGGGCCAGTCAGATATATGCAGTGTTGAATTCACAGTATTTTTGCACTTGATCAGTCTATCTGGGTTAATTGCTGCTTTGCTTTGGATTTTGGATTAGACAGACTTAATTGGTCAATGTTGTTTTATTTAAGTTATTTATTATTCTGAAATTAAATGATTGAATTTATTTTTCAATTGTTAATTCTAAGAATTTTAAATAAATAAATAAACAATAAAGAAATTAGAATCAATTAGATAATTTGAATTTTTATTGATATTTAAATTATTTACAAATTGTTGTTACAAACAATAATTTACATTTAATTTAAATATTACATAGAATTAAAACTATCCTATTTTCTAAATATTCTTCGCGTTTCATTCCACTCCGGTATTCCATTTTTCATCTGCAATAAGAAACAAGAAAAGTCAAAAGCAGTTAATTGGAAGAGGCAGATAAAAATGCTCATCATTAGGGGCCACTGACTGGGATCAGTTGCCCTCTCTGCAAATCACGGGATTTCTCCCGGTTCACAGAGAGGGAAGATTATTTTATCTCATGAAATGCAAAAGTCATGAATTTCAAAGCTGCATAGAAGTTCAAGATTCAAAATCCAAACTAAACTGAAAAGGTTCAATCCAAACTTTCAATCCAAAACAAAGTTTACTCAAAGAAAGATTTCAAAAGTACATTTGCTGTCACAAGCCTACAAGCTGTCATGGAAAGATTTTTGGAAAAGATATCAAAAAGCAGAAAATCTACACAAACTGTAAAAAGGAGATGCAGTAGTGTATTATGCAAGTGATAAACTCATCATTTCCCATAAGGCCCCTTCAGAACAGTACAGTAAAATCATATTAAAATCCTAAGCTGTACTTTGAGAGAGAGAAAAGAGATTAAAGCAGGCAGGGGTTAGGCAAGACAGTTCAGCAGATAGACAGGAGAAAGAGATTATGCAAGCAAGTCCACAAGCAGTTCACAGCAGGCAATTCAGAATAGAAGAGTCCAACATAGCAGGTAAATGAAAAGGATATACAAACTGAGTTCAGCTTAGAATAGGCAGCGGAGATACAAATCAAAAAAGCACAGTTCAACATAGACAGTTCAGGGAAAGCAAGATAGCAATTCAGAATAGAAAGAGAGGATAGCAGTTCAGCAGGGCAGTATAGCAGAATAAGATAGAAAAGGGAGATGCCAAACTGAGTTCAAGTCACAACCATATCCAAAACAACACCACAAAAAAAAACTCTACATGCTGCAAACCATAAACCCATAACCTGATATCCAATACCCTGTCATTAACCAATGCTAAACACAGTAACCTGACATCAAAACTCAAGCCTCAACTTTCAAACCATACTTACCAAAACTGATATCAAGAACCCCAAACCATCATCCGAAACTCCCTGTCAAAAACCTGGTAAACCAGTCTAAAGCCAAGCATCATTCACGAAACATAACCCAAGCCTCAGAAGCTAGCTTCATCACAGGCATCTCAGTAAGGCACATCTCAAAGCACACAAGCAAAACATCAAGGCAATATTTGTTCATAATCAAGCAAGTCATCACAGGGCAGCACGAGATAGAAAGAAGCAACTCAAGAACATTCAAGACCAGTTCAGAATCATAAGCATCAATGACATAAAGAAGAAGAAGATAAAAAGCGAATTTCAAGAAAGGTTTTTCAGGCAAAATCGAGCATCATCATCAAAACCTTAAGCATAAACAAGGAACGAAATTACCAGGGTCATCAGAAGCGAAGCCTCATCAAGTCCATCACGAACGATCCGACCTCCTCAACGCATCCCTTTTCTCTCCTCCATCTCCAGGAATCAGGTAACGAATTTGCTATATCTTTCCCTTCACCTCATAAAAAACGAAACAAATAAAGAGCTCAGAACAAATTCCACGCGTATCGGTTATAGAAGAAAAAAGGGAATACTGAAACAAACCTGGAGCAACGTATCCATTGCCTTGGAGGGAAGAGAGTATGGATTGCGTTGGTGGCCGGAGATGAGCACTCAGGGAAGCTTGAACGAAGAAGACGAATTTCAAGTGAACGGCGCCGCTGATTAACCCTCGAGCCCTTTGTCTCAATTGAACCAACAGCATGAAACCCTAATTTCGTCTTTGGATCAAAGGGCCTGACCCGTTTCCTAATTCACCTCTAAAGCCCACCGAAAATTACTTCTTTTTCTAATACTAATCTTATAAAACTCTAACTCTTTTCATTTTTTATAATAAAAAACAATATTTATTCTTTTATATACTAACTCATTTATTTCCTTGTTTCTAAAACATATTCAATTTATTTCTTAATTTAATTAAACACACTAACTTAATGTAAATACTTTTTATACACAAATTAAACTTAAAAAACATTTTTGAAATACATTTGTATATAATTATCTTTTCTTTTTTATACATGATTAAATTGAAGAAACTTTTTTTAGTTAATATCATTTTTGTACATATCATACATTCTCATACATAATTAAAATTAAACTTTTTAATTAACATTTTTTTCATACATAATAATTCAATACATTTCTCTTCTAATATTTAAAATTACAAACATTTTGACTAAATTACTCTCCAATTAAAACTTAACACTTAATCAAAACCCTTCATTTGTACATAATTCATATAAATCAAAAATACAGATTAAAACGTTATCTAGGTCAAAACCCTAATACGACTCAATTTCATAATTCGCATTTGTATATATTTACACTTACACATACATTTGCACTTACACAATATATTGCCCTACACACATTTTATCTTACATTTATACATTTGACATTTATATTTTGATTGCGACATTCGATTTGGTTGTAAGTACTATAAGTCTCATCCCCTTGTACATTTATACCCCCACTCCCGGACATTATTTTGTAATAGCGTAGATTTACATTCCGCAATTTACAGCTTTCCAATTATACCATGGTTAGACCTAGGGTTTGTATGTACATAAAATCAAACGCTAGATAACCTAATACAAGACAAATGCATGTAATCAATACACCATCACACTTACACCCCCTAGGGTAATCCCACATGTTGCCTTCCAAATGGGCCATGCTTGCACGTCGAGTATCTTTGGCAAAACGAATCAAATGATCATAAGTCCCTCGATGACGCTTTCGAAAGTTGCCTAAATGGAATGATCATAGTCCCTCCAAAACAAATTGCCAAAGACACTTGGCACCATTGCATTCATGGTCCATACGATGACCCGCACCCGTCCCGTTAAACCTCCTAAACGCAAGATTGTCCATCAAATTCAATGGTGGAACAAAATTGCTAAAAAGGGTTGAAAACATAGAGAAAACCCTCGAGTACAATAGGGTAGACAAAAAACTCTTAGTTACTTGAGATCAACTTGAAAAAACACTTGCCTTCTTTTCAAAAACCACATTCCACAAACACTTTCAAAACAAACTCTCAAAAACATTTGAAACATCTTTTCGAAAAGATACACACCTTTGTAAAACATTCGAGTAAAGAATTGTTACAAGGGTAGCCTAAGACAAGGCATCTTCTTCCAAAACATTTTCAAAAACACACACACACACCACAATTTCAAGCAATCAAAAATCAAGGCAAGTGATCTAAAAAACCAAGTAACTAAGAGCCCATGGATAACCATGGATGAAAAGGGTGCTAATACCTTCCCTTTTCATAATCTACCCCCCGGACCCACGAAATATCTCAAAAGGTTTTTGCTGTGCTTTTTTAACCTTTCCTTTAGGATAAAATAAAAAGTCGGTGGCGACTCTTGCTAACCGCACAAGTGCGAATACGAATGCAAAACACTAGTCAGTTCTCCCACCGTATCACAATGCCCCTTCAGCATTTGGAGGTTACGTTTCTGATCTTCTGCAATCAAAACATCACCAAATCCCAAACCCTCATTTAAGTAACCTACTTCCCTGCTATGGCACAGTCCTGCAACCAGCTTCCACAATGCTCCAAATTGCTGCTGACCTAGTCCACGCCTGCACTTTCTCAAACCCCATATTTGCATCAAATTGGCATACGAAAAATGTGACTAAAAAGCAATGGAACAGTATATCGAAAAGGTGTGAATCCCTTTTATCCCCCACCCCCCAAAACCACAACAAACCCATCTATAAATACTTTGCTCCATCACGCGTTCAAGGGGTTGGCTTTTGGAGAGGGAGAATCACCAAAAGAAAGAAAAAAAGTTTTGAATCCCTGCAAAAAATTCCAAGAATCCAAAAAACTGTAAACACAAAAATACAAAACCATAGCATTTGATTCTAGCATCAAAACTCCATTGTTCCTTGACTAAAACCATCCCCACAGTTGCTGACTAGAAGCTATTTTAACATGTATTCATACTTCCATACACTCTCCATTCACCTCCACCTCAAAGAAGTCAGAACATCACCCTTGGGCTGTTCTAGAAATTAAAAACTTCCATCCTATTGAGTACATGAAGAAGTGGCTCAGAACATCACCAGAGTTCAGGACCAACCTCCAGTTCACAGAATCTTTGCAGCTGTAAGGTAAGCTTCTGCTAACTCTTATCACGTTACTTAATCATTACCAGATTTGCATGTTCAAAAATACAATGTAGACATCATGTTTCTGATGTTGTACATATTATGAGGCTTCACGTATTAATCTGCCTAAGTATGGAATAAATCAGTTCAGAACTTCTGGAAGAAATTAGAACTCATAATTAGGATTAGCAAATTTACGTTTGCCTCTGATTTTTAGTTATGATATTTCTTGTTTCTGAAATGCTATGAAACCTATCATAACTGTTATAAGTGCAACTTCTGTTCTGTTGAAAAATGACTAAGTTGTAGATGTTCTGGCTAGCACAGAGAGGGAGACGAAGTTCTGTCAGTTGGCATCAGAACTTCTAAAGACTTTTGTGTTTGCAGCAGACCTAGAACTTCTGACTTTCCCTCTTCTATTAACGTTTGTTTCTGTTTGTGCAGCACGTCAGAGTCAGAACTTCTGACCTCTTCTGTTTCAGCATTTACGCAAATTCTGTTTTCTTTCCTTCTATCATTTTTTTGCCATCTCTTTTATTTTTCATCAATCATAAAAGACCAAAATATATTTTCTTAAACAAAACTTATTTCTTTTCTTAAATAAATAAGCAATTTACATTTCTTGCACATTCTGATCCATTTCGATATGGTTGTAATAGTAACTTAGGATTTAATTTTACTTGCAACCCCCATTAATAAATATGTACCCCATCCCCCTAATGATTATAATAGCGTTGGATGTTTACTTTCGGCACTTTTATTGCTTTCATATATTTCTAGTAATTAGGGTGTGTATGGCAAGATAAAAACAACAAATAGACAACCCTAAGCAAGACTAAATGCATGCAATCAAACACACTTGCACACATGCACCCTTAGGGTAATCTCACTTTGTTGCCTATCGGAAAATAGTCATGTCCCTCGAACATGGAATGTTTTAGCAAAGACCATTCGATAAAAAATATCGTAGTCCCTCGATGACCCTCGATGTTTCCTTCGGTAAATGATCTAGTCCCTAAAACGACATTGCTAAAACGTTCCATGGGTTGCCTTATATGACTATACAAACGTCCTGCGCCTGTCCCTTCACATCCAATAATGGGGTTTCTTACCAAATCAATGGTAAGATAGAAACATCTAAAGGAGAAGGAAAAGCACATCTAAGACCTTTTGAGTAGGTAGATCCACTCTTAGTTGCTCGCTTTCTCACGAAAAAAACATTTTATACACCAACACTCTCACTTTGAAACATTTTCAAAAGACAACACTTTGTACGCGTTCTTACAGAAATGAGAGCCATTACAAAGGAAACCCTTTTCAAAATCACTTTTAAAAACACATTTCATAAACATCTTTTTGAACTATTTTCAAAACAACACTTTGTATGCATTCTTATAGAAACGATAATCATTACAAAGTTACATTTTCAAAATACTTTCAAAAACCACACCACAAGCACATTCAAACAAAAGCAAGTGATCTAGCGAGTGACTAAGAGCCCATGGAAAACCATGGATGAAAAGGGTGATAATACCTTCCCTTTTCATAATCTACCCCCCGAACTCAAGAAAACATCTCTAAAGGTCTTTCTTGTGCTTTTTCACCTTTCCTTATTGGATAAAAGAAAAGTCGGTGGCGACTCTTGCTAAACCGCAACATTTGCAAACATAAATGCAAACACCCAAGTCAGTTCTCCCACCGTATCACAGCCATCTTAGGAACAAGTTTCAAACAATAAAACATGGGCCCATTTAGGAAAAAAGTCATTTTGATCAATGTTGACTTCATGCATATTTCCAAAAATTGGTCAACTTTGACAATAAATATCTACCTCAATTTTAATCCTAAAGAGGTGTTATTGGACTTTTTAGAAATATTAGGATATCCCCTAAACAACCCTTTTTGTTTCATATCAATTGGGTCTTCCATATTCATGTAAGAAGCTTTGACCCAAAAGGTGTTTTTGTTGACTTTTCAAAAGGACCTATAATGTAGAAATTCATATCTTTTCATGAGTGAATATTTTGAACTTGTGGGATGAAGATGAATTGTAGGGAATCGCATCCTCTTCAAAATGAGCCTTGGATGGAAAATTTATGATAAAGTATGAAGAATTTATGCTTGGTCAAAGTTTGGTTGACTTTTCCTGTGAAACCCTAATTTAGCAACTTTTGGGTTTTGATGAATTTGGGGGAATTCCTTGAGGAATCATGATCAACCCTCTATAAAATGATGGATATCACTTCAAAATTTTGATGTTTACCAAAAATCTTGAAGTTTGACTGTATGTGGACCACAGTTGACTTTTGACCTAATACAACTGATTTTCAAGCATCTGAGCAGTTGACTGAGTAAACTTCTTGTACAAGGCTTGAAACTTGACATGGATGGTATTGAGAAAATATTAGGACTATGGAGAGCATATGAGGCCTTTTGAGCTCACCCATCTTGATAAAAATGGAAACCCTAGTTGGAGGTTCATTGCTTTAGGAGAGAGTTTGTCTGGTCAGCTCTTGGGCATCCTTGAGCAAGTTGAGGATTTCAATGAGTATGTTTTGAGTAAAATGAGAGGGAAAATTTTGGGGTACCACAGTTGCCCCTGTTCAATATTCTTAAACCTGAGGATGTAAATTGACTGTCTGCCTTTCATAATCTGAAGGTGGAAGATGATTGAACATTAGAGTGCCCAGAAATTTGCACTCGTCTGAGATGGTGCTGGACTGTGTAGGTAGTATCGGGAATGAGCTTACATATGCCATTTGGAGGAGATGACAGAAGGTCACCGGAGATGGGCTTAAAGATGCCATCTGGAAGATATGATGGAGAATCATCAGAGATGGGCTTAAAGATGCCATCTAGAGGATGCTGATTTCCTGAGATATTCCTTTGGTGAGAATTATTGTTCCTGTTGTTGAGGAGGAATCTGTTGAGGAATGTTGGTCTCTGTCTTGGGAGAACTAGAATTTTAGGAACTTCAGTTGTTTGTTACTCTACTGGGGAATCATCTCTTAGTCGAGATGAAAATAAACTGTTATCTGGTCGTGCTCCAGGCCTTACATTTATTTGCTAAGGATAATAAGACTGACTGCTATCTGGTCGTGCTCCAGGCTTTACAGTGACTTACTGGGGAGATGAGATTAAATTTGCTATATGGTCGTGCTCCAGGCTTTGCAATCCCAAAAACTGTTATTTGGTCATTGTTGTACCCCAAAATATGCCCTCTCATTTCTTCAATGTTTTCTCACCACAAGACTCTTGGAGCTCAAGATCAAGTTAGGGTTTGCTCTGCTCAAGACTCCTCCTTGCATTGTTGACCCAAATTAGGGTTTGAGTTGGCACAAAGATGTTATGACCTAAAATGACCAAAGTGACTTCCATGCTTCATGTTGGACTCACAAGTTCATCCATACCAAGTTTCAAGCCTTGATTCCAATCTTTGCCCAGTCAATTGGACAGTTGACCTAGAAATCAGCTGTATTGGGGAAAAGTCAATTGTGGCCAATTGACAGCCAAACCTCATGATTTTTGACCCACATCAACATAATGAACTCATATGGACCATTTGGTCAAGTTTGGATCACAATTCCACAAGAAATTTGATCAGATCACCAAAAGGGCAAAATGGTCATTTTTAGGGTTTTGACTGCACCAAGGCAATTTTTGACTGTTTGACCTAGCCAATGGCAAAAAAAGCTCATATATGGACTCAAGGACTCAATGGCATGGTCTTGACACATTCAACAAGTTCAAAAAGTCCCAAATGCACAGGATTGACTGATGAATTTTCCAGTCAACTGATCAAAATTTGACTGTATACTGAAAAGTCAAACTTTGACTTTTTGGTTAAAATCAAGTGCCAAGATTCATTTTTCATCAAAATATGTCCAATTATGAAACTTGTTCATCAAGAAATCCAAATTTGCAAATTAGGGTTTAGAATGAGAAAATTTCCTAACTTAGAATTTTTCTAAGTTATGAAACTTCCTTATTTTTTCCTAACTTTGTCCCATTTTTTCATCAAGATACATTTGGATTCAAACAAAACTCAAAACATGAAAGTTCTAGTCCATTGCAAAATCTAAAACTTTGATTCAAAAAGTTTCCTCAAAAGAAGCTTGTAGCTCAAGTTATGATTTTTGGAACAAGGGTGCAAAACATTCTTAACTTAGAAAAAATTTGACCTATTCTAGGCAGGATTTTTGCCCAACTTCATGGCCACTTTTCACATAGTTCCACTTGGAATTTCAATTTGCATTACAAAGATGGATTGTAGTACACATTCCAATCTTTCCAAATTGTCCAAGAACTCATCAAACACCCTTGTGGTTAGGGAGAATCGAATTGGCAAAGTTGGGCAAAAGTCACTTTGTTCATAACCAAAGGCATGTTCATACATTGGCATTTTTCAAGTCAGCATGGTTCAAGCTAGATTACAGGCCTCTAATCCTCTTCACACTCAATAATTAAATGCTTAAACTTTGTGTTCAAGTCTTGTTTTGTGTATTTAGCCATTACATGCAAGATTAATCCATAATTAGAAAAAGCATTTTTGCCATTTTTGAAAAGGTACACTTTATGTCAAATAACAAATCCAAGAGGCATGGGCCAGATCTTTGAAGCTAGAATTTGTACACAAATCACTCTGATCAAGAACAAAAGGTGCAGCATAGTTTAGGGCATTGGACAGGCCTGTATAAAAACTTGCATTTTTTTACTTATCTTGGAAGAAACTTGGCAAAAGGACCAGAACTGGCATCTCCTGTTAAACCAACCTAAGCAAACTTTGCAAACATCTTTCACACTCCCTAACTGACCTGAAACACGACCAAACCATCCCTCAAACCTCCTCATTCATCAAAATACCATTTTTCTGCAAGAAACAGGGCATTCTGCATTTTGACTTGGCCAGCATCATTCACTCGCGCGTTTTTGCCCAAACAAGTTCCAATACACTCCATACCATCCATTGAAGCAGTCCCAAGCCTTAGATACAAGCTGTAACATCCATAGCCAAGTTTGCCATTTTCATTTTTCAGTGTTGCAGGTTGACTTCCATAGCTTGATTCAGAAGGATTCAAGGCACACCAAGCATAGAGGAAGCATCCTTGGACCTCAGGCAAGCTGTACAAGTCCTCAAACTCCATTGAAGATACCTCCATTGCTGTACACGACTCAAGCTGAACAGGTAAAAATTTGAACTTCTATCTCTCTATCCAGGCATAGTTAGGCTTAAGTTTGTGAAGAAAGCATGTTCTAATCATAGCCCTGAAGCCATCCATATAGTTACTTTTCATTTATATTGTGTGTGCTGAGAGAATTTTGGACCTGAACATGGAAGAAAATTTAGGTCAGAAATTGGGGATGGAGAAATTCTCTCTCATTTCTGAGAGTTAGATCAAGATTTTTATATGTATGAACTCGTGATTTAATGCTCTACATTGTTTATGTTGTGAGTTTTGGCTAAAAATCAAGGAATCAGGAGTTAGTGTTGAGCAAGGAAGGGCGCGCGTTTTTTGTTTCAAATGGCTGGAGGTTGAAGACAGAGTTGACTTGGGCTGGGCCTGAGTCAACCTGCTTTTTGCACCCCTTTTTTCCACTTACACCCCCTTGGCCCATTGTGTGTTATTTTGATCATTTTTGATTTTTTCTTTTTGATTCTGACTTATTATTTTTTGCTCAAATATAAAAAATATTAAAAAATATTTTTCCACCCATTTTTGCATTTATTTGGAATTTATTTGTTTTATTTAAACTTATACATGTAAAATAATATATATACTTTTATTTAAAATACTAAAAAAATAACACAAAAATATATTTTTTTTAGTTATTATTTTTTGTTTACATTTTGAAAACATTTTTTAAAAATATACTTTTTTTGTAAATAATTAATATTTTTATTTTTTGTACATATTTAGTATATTTAAATATATATAATATAAATACTTGTATATTTATTAAATATTTAGGATAAAAATATAAAAATAATACCTTTTTATTTTTATTAATATTTGACATCAAAAATACCTTTTACAATATACTTCTCTTTTATTTTTTTTTGTATAAATAAATATATAAATATTGTATATAATTAATAAATAATTGCTATTTATTCAAAAATTAGGGTTTTTTGCCCTAAAAACACAAAATATCCAAAAAAATTGACTTTTTATTTTTGTCTATATGTTGCATTGAAAAATAGTTTCTTATACATAAAAAATCCTTTTTGTGCATAATACCTTTTGCATATTTGTTGTATTTTATTCAATTATTGTACAATTAAATAACTTGTATATTCAATATGGATGTAATAGTTCTAGATTTAATTTTTTGCTAAATATCCTCCATTCAAACATTTGTACCCCCATCCCCATAATTATGTTGTAATAATTTAGGACTTTAAATTTCCGCATTTAAAAGCTTTCTAATTATGCCATGATAGACCTAGGGTTTGTATGCAAAATCAAATAACAAATAGCTTGACCTAATGCAAAGACAAAAAAGCATGAAAATGGACAACACTAATCACACTTGCACCCTTAGGGTTACTTCACTTGTTGCCTTCAATAATGGGCCATGTTGCATGTTCAGTGTCTTTGGCAAAACAAAACAAATCAAAATGATCATAGTCCCTCGATGACGCTTTCTCAAGTTGCCTAAAAAATGATCAAGTCCCTTAAAGGAAAAATTGCCAAAGACACTTGGCACTATTGCATTCATGGTCTAAACGATGACCCGCGCCCGTCCCGTTAACATCCTAACACAAGATTGTCCACCAAATACAATGGTGGAACAATACTGTTAAAAGGGTTAAAACATAGGAAAGATCTTTGAGAAATTTAGGATAGATAGCTCTTGGTTACTTGACCAACTTGCAAAACAAATCCTTGCCATTTTTCAAAACACACTTCACAAACACAACTTTCAAAACAACTTTCAAAACCTTGAAACATCTTTTCAAAAAGACAAACACCTTTTGTAAAACATTCGAGTAAAGAATTGTTACAAGGGTTGCCTAGACAAGGCATCTTTTTCAAAACATTTTCAAACCCACACACAAAGCACCATTTCAAACAATTGAAAGCACCATTTCAAACAATTGAAAATGCAAGGCAAGTGATCTAAGCAAGTAACTAAGAGCCCATGGATAACCATGGATAGAAAGGGTGCTAATACCTTCCCTTTCTATAATCTACTCCCCGAACCCAAGAAAACATCTCAAAGGTTTTTGCTGTGCTTTTTAACCTTTGCTTAGGATAAAATAAAAAGTCGGTGGCGACTCTTGCTAAACCAAAACATTTGCGAATACAAACGCAAACCTCAAGTCAGTTCTCCCACCGTATCACAGAACTGGCGACTCTGCTGGGGAAAATCTTTAAAAGTGGAGTAACCTTAGGGCTTAGATCACCCTTTTGCATGACTAATTGTTTGCTTTGATTGCTTTACATCTTGGTTCTCTTGTTTGGGCTTGAAATCCTACACCCGGATTTGGGGAAACATTCATAGATAGGAGTACGTTATGGAAACTGTGCGGGGTATACCGACACGGTTGAAGCAATAGCTATATTAGTGCGACATATTTGTGAGTACCGGTAACCCTTGAGTTCAATCAAGGAGAGTACGGGGCCGCTGAGTGATGTCACTAAGCACTAATGACCTAGAACCTTACTTGACCATCTTGGCCTTTTATTAGGGGTAGTGAGATGACCGGCTTTGGTGCAGTCCGAAGTTGGTAGATACTCGATACTACACTCATTGATGGTTGTTTTCTTGGAATATTTTGGTCGCTAGTTAAGTGGATAAACCAAAACAATGAACATGGAAATCAATTCAATGATATTGAGCTCCTTAGAACCCGGTTACTATTTATAGGACAGGTTTTTAAGCCAACTACACTCAAGAGGGTACTTACCTATGAAACCCCATGCAAGCCTTAAACTAGGGTTTTGTGTGACTTGCTTGTACATATGTTTGTGCATACATCATGAACATCATAAAGCATCATATGCATCTACTAACCATTTCAAGGGTTTGGATCTTCATCTTTGTTCTTGTTTTGTAGGTCATGGAAATTCTTCGCAGGAAAACTATCCAAGTCAACCTTGTGAGAATCCCTCCTCAACTCAAGGAGTTCACATCCAGAATTCCAGAAAGCTCTCTCTTCAATGAAAGACATGGTAGACTGCTCAGCCTAGTCAACACCAGCATTGAAGAGGACATGGTGAAAGTGTTGTTCCAGTTCTTTGACCCCCTTCACCACTGTTTCACATTCCCCGACTACCAATTGGTGCCCACTTTGGAGGAATTTTCTCAACTCCTGAGAATTCCTATTATTAATCAACTACCCTACAACGGTACGGAAAAAGAAACAAAGCCCGAAGATGTTGCTCAAGCACTACACTTGCAACCATCTGACATCAAGGGGCATTGGGAAACTAGAAGTGGCGTCAAAGGTTTCTTGGCAAAATTCTTGAATGAGAAGGCACAAGAGTGTTGGAATTCCTTGGATCTACAAGCTTTTGAAGAAATTGTGGCACTCCTCATTTATGGGTTGGTCTTGTTCCCAAATCCTGACCAACTTATAGATGTCAATGCTGTCAAGATTTTCCTATCCAGGAATCCCATACCTACATTGCTTGGGGACATCCTCCACTCATTTTACACACGAACAATGAGAAAGAGGGGTGTTCTCATGTGCTGTACTCCTCTCCTTGCAAGGTGGTTTATTTCGCACCTTCCACAATCTGTTTTGAAGAATGACCAAGGCTTAAGGTGGTCACAACGATTGATGACCCTCACACACTCCGATGTACATTGGTGTTCTCGGTCCAAAGAAAATGTCATCATAATCGATCATTGTGGAGAGTTCCCTAATGTTCCATTACTTGGCATTAGAGGAGGCATTACCTACAACCCTTGTCTAGCTTTAAGACAATTTGGATATGCACGGAGGGATAGCCCTCATGACATGCTGATTCCTGACCTAGTTTTTGACTTCGACAACGATGTGCAAGGACTTCGCCAAAGATTCATCAGAGCTTGGAGGATGCCTAACAAGGTAGATAGCAAGACACTGGGACACAAAAACTCCATCCCTCTTGAGCCTTATCTCAAGTGGGTACGAACCCGAGCCCAGAGTCTAATGATGCCTTACCCTCATATTCTCCCTTTTATTAAAGAGCCCGTTAAGGAAGGAGAAGTTCCCAACACCATCCTTTATCCTGACATGCCAACATCATGGGAGGAAATGTAGAAGAGTTGGATCCAACTCAAGGAGGAACGAAATACTTTTGAAGCCAACTTCTACGCCAGTGAGAAGAAGGTTTTGGAGCTTACCCGCCGACTCCATGAGGAAGAGACCCTCAACACTTACATCGCACCAAAGAGGATGCACAACGTCTTTTTACCTTGAGAAGTTTTTGTAATATTTGGCCCATGGGGCATTTATGTACTGACAAAATTTATTCTTATTAATATGACGTGTGTTCTTTTTGTCTGCAACAATTTTGAATTTCTAAATCCTTGAATGCATTGCATAAATAAACATATCATTCATCATGTGCATAAACAGGTCTCCACACCAAGTTTCCTTATCTTTCTGCTGTTTATTTCAGTAAGATGGATCTCGAACAGACAGTCAAAGATCTGTAGTCACAAAACTCACAGTTTCAACAACTCCTAATGACTTTGGCAAAGGGTCAGGAGGATCTAAAAGCACTGCTTGGGAACAAAGAGCAAGAGAAAGTGAAAAAGAAGAAGAAAAGAGTCGGGGTAGCTACGCTGGGAAGAAGGTTTGAGAACGAAGCAAGAAGAGTTCTTGAATTTCCCTCCGCATCTGAAGAGGGAACCAGTAAAGGAAAAGGGACTGCGTTAACTTCTGAGTCCGAAGCTGAAGAGGAAGAGGCTGAAGAAGATGAAGACTACTCAGAGCAACAATACCCGCCGGCGGATGACAAATACAAAAACCTTGAGGATAGGCTGGCAGCTATGGAGCTGCAAAGGGTTCCAGGGTTAGATTTCGAAGATTTGGGATTGATTGCTGGAATTGTGATCCCTCCAAAGTTTAAGGTGCCAATGTTTGCAAAGTATGACGGGCTGTCTTGCCCAAAGATGCACCTAAGGTCGTACGTCAGAAGAATTCAACCTCACACATCCGACATAAATCTTTGGGTACACTTCTTTCAGGATAGCCTGTCTGGTACACAGCTAGACTGGTTTTACAAGCTTGAGAGGTCAGAGGTACATAGTTGGGAAGACTTGGCAGCTGCCTTTTATCGCCAGTATCAATATAACTCTGACTTGGCGCCAACCCGTACTCAGCTACAGAGTATGGGGATGGCCTCAAATGAAGGATTCAAAGAATACGCCCAGAAATGGCGCGATTTGGCCGGAAGAGTGCAGCCACCTCTTTCTGATAGAGAACTAGTTGATATGTTCTTAGGGACCCTATCTGGCCCATTCTTTAACCATTTGATCGGGAGCTCTTCCGCAGGGTTTACTGAATTGATTCTGACTGGCGAACAGGTGGAAGCCGGTATTAAGAATGGGAAGATTCAAAAGGATGCCTCTACATCTACAACTGTTAAGAAATCATTTCCGGCGATGAAGGAAACGACTGTTGTGTACTCTCAGAGAGGAGTGGGAAGAACTGAGCGCCGGCCGACTATGGGGGCCGTGATGATCCAAAATTCATCAAATGATCAGCCTCGTGGCAATCAGTCCAGACCAAATCAGCAACGGGTAGAGCGGCCACAATGGCAGTTCACCCGCATCAATATGACACCTGCGCAAGTTCTTCCCCATTTGTTGAAGTTGAATCTCACCACTATCGAAGAGGCACCAAAAAATGTGAACACATCTTCCCCACATTATCATCCCAATGCTAAATGCGCCTATCATTCTGACAGTGTCGGGCACGACACCAACGATTGCTGGGCACTTAAGCATAAAATATAAGACTTGATAGAGGCGAAAGAGGTTGAGTTCGATGCTCCAGAGAAGCCAAACGTAATATCCGCTCCAATGCCGAAGCATGGTCGAAATGTCCATGCTATTGAAGAAGATCTGTATGTTTCTGATGTTGATGACCTGATGACTCCACTGTTGACGATCAAGTTGAATCTGTTAAAGGCTGGGATTTTCCCAGGATGTAAAGAAGATTGCTACTGTTGTTCCTCTCTATCAATCGACTATCCATTGCTGAAGAAAGGTATCCAAGGTCTGATGGACAGTCAATAGATTCTTTTCGAAAAGATTCCTGCTATTCCAACCCTTATCGAAGATGTTTCAATAATCACCATTTCCACCAATCTTTTCAAGGCCGTCAAAAAGCATGTTAAGATTACATCCTCTACAAAGATCGTTCCCTTGAAAATAACCATGCCAGGGCCTGTCCCCTACATTTCTGACAAAACAATACCATGGAATTATGGTGGAGAGATCTACTACCATGGTGTTAAACAAGTTGAGATAACCGAGGAAAGCTCTAATGAAAAAGATGCCAGCATTGGAAACATTGCCGGTACAAGCAAGATCACCCGAAGTGGGAGATTATTTTCTCCAGAGATTCCCCCCCCCCCCCCAAAGGCAGTCTTTGGACCCTCAGCTGCTGCCAAAGTTACTCCTGCACCGATAAAACTTTCCGCAAAAACTCTGTTGATCGAAGAAGCTGTTATTCCTATTGTTGTCCCTCCTACTTCTGCTGATAAGGGGAAAGGGATCCAAGATGAGCTCGTCAGGACGAGGGCTGAACCTTTGGTCATCCCCGAAACCTCTAAGAAAGAAATGGAGGAGATTCTGAAAATAATTAAAAAGAGTGATTATGATGTGGTAGAGCAACTGGGGAAACTCCCCTCGAAGATCTCCATGTTAGCATTACTGCTTTGTTCAGAGGCGCACGCCAAAGCATTGATAAAATTTCTGAAGACAGCCCATGTACCCCAGGAAACCTCAGCCGATCAATTCCAAGATTGTATAGCCATCCTTACCGCAGACAACAGCCTAGGTTTCTCTAATGCTGACCTGACTCCGAAAGGAAGAAAGCACAATGACGCATTACATGTGTCAGTAGAATGCCAAGGAACTACTCTGGCCCATGTTTTGGTCGACACTGGTTCTTCTCTGAACATGCTGCCTAAGAAGGCTCTCGACCGATTGGATTGTGAAGGCTTAGAGTTAAGGCCAAGCAATATCATTGTAAGGGCATTTGACGGGTCAAAGAGAATGGTACATGGGGAGGTTGACATTCCCATTAAGGTAGGCACAGAAGTGTTCCCCTCAACTTTCTATGTGATGGACATCCGTCCGTCATACTCTTGCTTGCTAGGGAGGCCATGGATACACAATGTTGGCGCGATCACCTCCTCTCTACATCAAATGCTGAAATACCCTGTCAAAGGAAAAATCATAACCGTACACGGTGAAGAGGAATATATGATCAGCCACCTGAACTCCTTTCGGTATGTAAAGGTGGAGGGTGAATTCATTGAAACACCATTCCAGCACTTTGAGGAAGTCTCTCCTGAGGTGGCAGTGGCAAAAGCGGTAGCTGAAGTACCCAAGCAGGTGTCCAGGATGGCATCTCTAAAAGACGCGAAGGCTGCGATGAAGGAAGGGAAGAGCTCAACATGGGGGTAGTTGCCTGATATTCCTCACAAAACAGACAAGTTTGGATTAGGATTCACCGTTGCGGGGCAAAAAGCTATGCGCCGCTCAAAAGTTGAAAGAACACCCATCAAGATTTCTCCTTATGGAATAAATGCTTTGGAAGACGAGGACGAAGAGGCCAACATTGAAGACTGGATCTTCCCAACCATCGGAGGAGGACTACACAACTGGGAGGCGAAAGACTTCGTCCCCATTACTTTTATTAATCAGTAATTATCTGTCAAACATTTCCTGTTGGTTTGTAATAATTACTTTTGAACAATCTGCACGCTACTTTTTCACCTCATGCCTTGCCCGGGACATGTAGGTCCATTTGTAAGGGTTTTGATTCTCTTCATATCCATATGCCATGTTTAATGATTCATTGGACGTTTTTCATTGATAAACTGCTGTGTTCATTTTCTTTCCTCTTGCATTTTTGTTTGTTTAAGGATGGCTATCCCTTACACACACCCACACTCACAAATGGAGGTACCCATCCACTCTGGATTCTATGGGTGACTATTCTGCTATGTCCTTCAATAACTCTGAAGATTTGGTCAATCAGGCTGAGTATGAAGATGACGAAGATTGTGAAGTACCGGGAGAGCTAGCCAGACTTCTACAACAAGAAGAGAGGGCCATCTTGCCTCACGAAGAGTTGTTGGAAACTGTCAACTTAGGAACAGAGGAAGACCGGAAAGAAGTACAAGTGGGTGCCAATCTGGAACCAAGTGTCAAGGAGCGCTTGATACAGCTGTTGAATGAATACGTTGAAATCTTCGCCTGGTCTTATGAAGACATGTCGGGTTTAGACACAAATATAGTGGTTCACCGTCTCCCTACTAGAGAGGATTGTCCACCGATCAAGCAAAAGGTCCGCCGAATGAGGCCCGACATGTCTGAGAAGATTAAAGCAGAAGTAATGAAGCAATTCAACGCTGGCTTTCTGGCTGTTACATCCTATCCACAATGGGTTTCTAACATTGTGCTAGTACCTAAAAAAGACGGCAAGGTCAGAATGTGTGTGGACTACCGGGATTTGAATAGGGTCAGTCCTAAAGATGATTTTCCGCTACCGCACATCGACATTTTGATTGACAACACAGCTCAGCACAAGGTGTTTTCCTTCATGGATGGATTTTCGGGCTACAACCAGATTAAAATGGCCCCCGAGGACATGGAGAAAACAACCTTTGTTACACAATGGGGTACCTTCTGCTACAAGGTGATGCCGTTCGGACTGAAGAACGCAGGGGCAACTTATCAGCGCACCATGGTAGCTTTATTTCATGATATGATACATCATGAGATCGAAGTTTACATAGACGATATGATAGCTCGATCACAAACAGAGGAGGAACACCTTGAGCATTTGCAGAAGCTGTTTGCCAGGTTGAAAGAGTACAAACTCAGGCTGAATCCAAGTAAGTGTACTTTTGGAGTTAGGTCTGGTAAACTTCTAGGATTTATTGTCAGCAACAAAGGCATTGAGGTCGATCCAGCAAAAGTGAAAGCTATACGAGAAATGCCTGCTCCCCGTACTGAAAAGGAGGTTAGAGGGTTCTTGGGGCGCTTAAACTATATTTCCAGATTCATCTCTCATCTGACGTCTACCTGTGAGCCAATTTTCAAACTATTGAAGAAAGATCAGGTAGTTGAATGGAACGACGATTGCCAAGCTGCTTTTGATAAAATCAAGGAGTATTTGCTAGAACCTCCTATTCTGATGCCGCTTGTCGAAGGAAGGCCGTTGATCATGTATCTGACCGTTTTGAATAACTCAATGGGGTGCGTGTTGGGCCAGCATGACGAGTCTGGTCGAAAAGAGCATGCCATTTATTACCTTAGCAAAAAGTTTGCCGACTGTGAGACTCGCTACTCACTGCTCGAGAAAACTTGATGCGCTTTGGTATGGGCTGCTCGCCGACTAAGGCAGTATATGTTGACTCATACCACTCTGTTGATTTCCAAAATGGATCCTATCAAGTATATTTTCGAAAAGCCTGCTTTATCTGGAAGAATCGCTAGATGGAAAATGATCCTGACTGAGTATGACATCCAGTACACCACCCAAAAAGCTATAAAAGGGAGTGTACTAGCTGACCATCTAGCTCATCAGGCTATCGAAGATTATCAATCCATGAGATTCGACTTCCCGGACGAGGACATCATGAATTTGGACAACATTGAAGGTAACGAACCGTATGACGGACCTGAAAAAGGATCCCGATAGACCCTGTACTTTGATGGTGCTTCAAATGCACTTGGAAACGGTATTGGTGCGGTACTCATTTCCCCGGAAGGTTGCCACACACCTTTCACGGCCCGACTTTGCTTCAGCTGTACCAACAACATGGCTGAATATGAAGCTTGAATCTTTGGTCTCAAGGCTGCTATAGACTTGGGGATCAAATCTTTGATCGTATTTGGGGACTCGGACTTGCTTATCAGTCAAATCAAAGGAGAGTGGGATACCAAACATCCTAATCTTATCCCATACAAAGAACATGTCCTGACATTATTGCCTCATTTCAAGCAAATTACCTTCGAGCATTTCCCACGAGAAGAGAATCAGCTAGCAGATGCTCTGGCTACAATGTCTTCTATGTTTAAACTCAACTGGGATAACGAGGCTCCCCAAATCACCATCGAGGGAATGGATGAACCTGCTCATTGTCATGAGATTAATACCGAAGAAGTAGTGGAACAACCCTGGTTTCACGAAATCAAAAGGTATCTCCAGACTAGAGAATATCCCGAAGGAGCTTCCGTAAATGACAAAAAGTTCCTAAGGAAATTTGCTGCCAAGTTCTTCCTGAGCAACAACATCCTCTATAAACGCAACCATGATTGTGTTTTTCTCCGATGCATAGACAAAGCCGAAGCAGAGTTAATCATAACTGAGATACACAGCAGTACGTTTGGCACCCACTTGAGCGGGCATACAATGGCTAAGAAGATCCTAAGGGCGGGCTATTATTGGTCTACCATGGAAGCTGACTGCCATCAACATTCCCGTACTTGCCACAAATGTCAAGTCTACGCTGACAAGATTCATATTCCTCCGGTTCCTCTCAACGTTCTGACAGCTCCTTGGCCATTTGCAATGTGTGGCATTGACATGATTGGAGAGATCAAGCCCACGGCATCCAATGGACATCGCTTCATCCTGGTTGCTATTGACTATTTCACCAAATGGGTCGAAGCAGCTTCCTTCACCTCTGTTACTAAAAATATGGTTGCCCTCTTCATCAAGTAGAACCTCATATGTCGGTATGGTGTTCCCGACAGGATCATCACAGACAACGGTACCAATCTGAATAATACTATGATCACCGCTCTATGCGAACAGTTCAAGATTTATCATCACAATTCATCTCCCTATCGGCCGAAGATGAACGGTGCTGTTGAAGCTGCGAACAAAAACATCAAGAAGATCATTTAGAAAAGGACAGTCACCTACAAGGACTAGCATGAGATGTTACCGTTTGCTCTGCATGGATACCGTACCACGGCACGTACTTCAACAGGGGCAACCCCATTTTCTTTGGTATATGGCATGGAAGTTGTCTTACCCATGGATGTTCAGATTCCTTCCTTAAGGATTATGAAAGATGCAGGTTTGAATGAAGATGATTGGATTCAGACCCGACTTGATCAACTCAATTTGATCAACGAAAAGCGACTCGCTGCTGTTTTCCATGGTCAAACGTATCAAAAACGGATGATCAAGGCTTTCAACAAGAAAGTCAGACGTCAAGTATATCAAGTTGGAGATCTCATAATCAAGCGGATTATCTTACCGCAAAGTGATCCCAGGGGCAAATGGACTCCTACATACGAAGGACCATTTGTGATCAAGAGCATATTTTTTGGTGGTGCAATGATCCTGACCACCATGGACGGCGATGATCTGCCGCATCCTGCGAACGCAGACATTGTCAAAAGATACTACGCATAAAATAACCCGACAAGTCGAAAACCAGAAAGGGCGGCTTGGGCAAAAATGGGCATCCCGGTGAACCGAAAACCCGAAAGGGCAGTTCAGGCAAAAAAATTAGGGATAAAACAAAAAAAATCTGTACACCCGACAAGTTGAAAACCCGAAAGGGCGGCTTGGGAAAAAAGGGGTTTCCCGGTGGATCGAAAACCCGAAAGGGCGATTCAGGCAAAAGTTAGGGAATTAAAGCGTATGACTATGTCTCGTCGGATCACTTTAAGGACAATCTCTTCATCAACTAGCTCCAAGCTTCTGATCAATCCAGTCATCGGCGGACGAAGCATTGAATGGATAGATATTCAGAGTTGTGAAGGCTATAGCAGAATGGGGATCCCATGGAATTGTTTCACATAGCCATCTTTCTTTTGCGTAAATTTTTCAATTTTTACGATGACATCCTCTTACTAGGATGATTGTCTCCTTTGTACAAAGATACTTATAGAAAGTTAATACAATTACTTTTCCAAATACATGAGATTTGCTTTGTCTTCCCTTAGCTTTTCTACACTTATGTTTTATTTGAGAAACGTCCAATGTTTTGTTAAATAGGCATATGCATTTGAACATAATCATTTTCTTACAAATCAAGAAAGATGATTACTGATAGGTTGAAGGTACAGGTAGATATCTTGATGCCCTTTCAGAAGGAATCCTCGGCAGAGTTAAACTCCAAATTCCCCAACAAGGCCAAATTCCAGAACTTAATTCCCTAAATAGAGTTAAAACTTTAGGATCCTCGGCAGGACAGAAGCTTTCTCAAAGCTTATCTCCCCAGCCAGAGGGCCTTCCAGAACTCAATTCCCCTCAGAGTTAAGTTTCAGTATCCCCAGTGGAGCCTTAAAAATATGAAAATCCAATCCCCAGCGGAGCTAAAAATTCCAACTATCAATCCCCAGCGGAACCAAACTAATGAACCTTCTCCCCACAGAGATACTTCCCACTAGACTGAAGATTCTCAGTCATACCTCTCCAGCATGAGTCTATCAAGTTCTGAACTCTCCAATAGATACCATTATAAATTCTCATTCCCTGCAAGTCACCAAGGAGTTCCGATTCCCTGCAGCAGTCCTAAGATCCCTCAACAATTGAAGATCTTGCATTTCCCAAGCAGAATGAAGACTCTCATCCTCGATTCCTCACAGGATAATCAGATGTTCCCCAGTGAAGATCTCCTCAGGACAGGAATCCCCAGTAGATTGGCATACAACCCAAGCTCCTGATTCTCCAGCAGTAGTCAACAAGGATGTCTCATTTTCAACGATCAAAAGATTCTTGCAATCCCCTGCAGCAGCCAAGGAATTACTTTCCCCAGCAGGAGTCAAGATTCTTTTATCTCCAGCCATCCAGGATTCATCCATCCTCAGCAAGACAGCTCATCAGCTTACATGCGCCTTCATCACATTCATATCATAAACATTGATATGGCATATATTACATCATACATTTCATGCAACATAATTTTGTGTTTAGCTAACATTTTGTCCTTTTTAGGATAAGAATAAAAGGCTATCATTAACAATTATTCAAGATGCTGTTTTACATGGACTCATCATCAGGAAACCCTACACCGGTTCCTTCTCAACTTTTGAAAACAGTTTACGGACGCTTCCCAACAAAGGATGCTGCTCTATTTCTTATTCAACTTCAAGACTTCTGAAAACAGTTCACGGGTTCTCCAGTCACGGATGTTAACCTATCGCTTGTTCAGATTCTTCTCAACTTTGAAAATAGTTTACGGACACTTCCCAACAACGAATGATGCTCTATTGCTTATTCAACTTCAAGACTTCTGAAAACAGTTCACGGGTTCTCCAGTAACGGATGTTAACCTATCGCTTGTTCAGATTCTTCTCAACTTTTGAAAACAGTTTACGGACGCTTCCCAACAACGAATGTTGCTCTATTGCTTATTCAACTTCAAGACTTTTGAAAATAGTTCACGGGTTCTCCAGTAACGGATGTTAACCTATCGCTTGTTCAGATTCTTCTCAACTTTTGAAAATAGTTTACGGACGCTTCCCAATAACGGATGCTGCTCCATTGCTTATTCAACGTCAAGACTTCTGAAAACAGTTCACGAGTTCTCCAATAACGGATGTTAACCTATCGCTTGTTCAGATTCTTCAACCTCTGAAAATAGTTTACGGATTCTCCAGTAACGGATGTTAATCTATCGCTTGTTCAGACTCAACTTTTGAAAACAGTTTATGGATTCTCCAAACACGGATATCAATCCATTGCTTATTCAAGACCCCCAGTTCAGAGATGTTCCAAAACATGGACACCTTTCTGATACTCATTCCAGATGGCATCTTTAAGCCCATTCCCGACAAGATTCTGTCGCCCCTCTAGATGGCATCTTTAAGCCCATCTCCAAATGGCATCTCTAAGCCCATTTTCGCATCCATTGTTCTGACGAGTGCAAATTTAAGGGCACTCTAGTGTCCAATCTCCTTTTACCTTCGAGACGCGAAAGACAAACCTGCCAATCTAACTCTTCAGGTGCAAGAAGATTGAACAGGGGCAACTGTTGTACCCCAAAATTTGCCCTCTCATTTCTTCAATGTTTTCTCACCACAAGACTCTTGGAGCTCAAGATCAAGTTAGGGTTTGCTCTGCTCAAGACTCCTCCTTGCATTGTTGACCCAAATTAGGGTTTGAGTTGGCACAAAGATGTTTTGACCTAAAATGCCCAAAGTGACTTCCATGCTTCATGTTGGACTCACAAGTTCATCCATACCAAGTTTCAAGCCTTGATTCCAATATTTGCCCAGTCAATTGGACAGTTGACCTAGAAATCAACTGTATTGGGGAAAAGTCAATTGTGGCCAATTGACAGCCAAACCTCATGATTTTTGACCCACATCAACATAATGAACTCATATGGACCATTTGGTCAAGTTTGGATCACAATTCCACAAGAAATTTGATCAGATCACCAAAAGGGCAAAATGGTCATTTTTAGGGTTTTGACTGCACCAAGACAATTTTTGACTGTTTGACCTAGCCAATGGAAAACCAAGCTCATATATGGACTCAAGGACTCAATGGAATGGTCTTGACACATTCAACAAGTTCAAAAAGTCCCAAATGCACAGGATTGACAAATGAATTTTCCAGTCAACTGATCAAAATTTGACTGTATACTGAAAAGTCAAACTTTGACTTTTTGGTCAAAATCAAGTGCCAAGATTCATTTTTCATCAAAACATGTCCAATTATGAAACTTTTTCATCAAGAAATCCAAATTTGCAAATTAGGGTTTAGAATGAGAAATTTTCATAACTTAGAATTTTTCTAAGTTATGAAACTTCCTTATTTTTTCCTAACTTTGTCCCATTTTTTCATCAAGATACATTTGGATTCAAACAAAACTCAAAACATGAAAGTTCTAGTCCATTGCAAAATCTACAACTTTTATTCAAAAAGTTTCCTCAAAAGAAGCTTGTAGCTCAAGTTATGATTTTTGGAACAAGGGTGCAAAATATTCTTAACTTAGAAAAATTTTGACCTATTCTAGGCAGGATTTTTGCCCAACTTCATGGCCACTTTTCACATAGTTCCACTTGGAATTTAAATTTTCATTACAAAGATGGATTGTAGTACACATTCCAAGCTTTCCAAATTGTCCAAGAACTCATCAAACACCCTTGTGGTTAGGGAGAATCGAATTGGCAAAGTTAGGCAAAAGTCACTTTGTTCATAACCAAAGGCATGTTCATACATTGGCATTTTTCAAGTCAGCATGGTTCAAGCTAGATTACAGGCCTCTAATCCTATTCACACTCAATAATTAAATGCTTAACCTTTGTGTTCAAGTCTTGTTTTGTGTATTTAGCCATTACATGCAAGATTAATCCATAATTAGAAAAAGCATTTTTGCCATTTTTGAAAAGGTACACTTTATGTCAAATAACAAATCCAAGAGGCATGGGCCAGATCTTTGAAGCTAGCATTTGTACACAAATCACTCTGATCAAGAACAAAAGGTGTAACATAGTTTAGGGCATTGGACATGCCTGTATAGAAACTTGCATTTTCTTACTTATCTTGGAAGAAACTTGGCAAAAGGACCAGAACTGGCATCTCCTGTTAAACCAACCTAAGCAAACTTTGCAAACATCTTTCACACTCCCTAACTGACCTGAAACACGACCAAACCATCCCTCAAACCTCCTCATTCCTCAAAACACCATTTTTCTGCAAGAAACAGGGCATTCTGCATTTTGACTTGGCCAGCATCATTCACTCGCGCGTTTTTGCCCAAACAAGTTCCAATACACTCCATACCATCCATTGAAGCTGTCCCAAGCCTTAGATACAAGCTGTAACATCCATAGCCAAGTTTGCCATTTTCATTTTTCAGTGTTGCAGGTTGACTTCCATAGCTTGATTCAGAAGGATTCAAGGCACACCAAGCATAGAGGAAGCATCCTTGGACCTCAGGCAAGCTGTACAAGTCCTCAAACTCCATTGAAGATACCTCCATTGTTGTACACGACTCAAGCTGAACAGGTAAAAATTTGAACTTCTATTTCTTTATCCAGGCATAGTTAGGCTTAAGTTTGTGAAGAAAGCATGTTCTAATCATAGCCCTAAAGCCATCCATATAGTTACTTTTCATTTATATTGTGTGCGCTGAGAGAATTTTGGACCTGAACATGGAAGAAAGTTTAGGTCAGAAATTGGGGATAGAGAAATTCTCTCATTTCTGAGAGTTAGATCAAGATTTTTATATGTATGAACTCGTGATTTAATGCTCTACATTGTTTATGTTGTGAGTTTTGGCTAAAAATCAAGGAATCAGGAGTTAGTGTTGAGCAAGGAAGGGCGCATGTTTTTTGTTTCAAATGGCTGGAGGTTGAAGACAGAGTTGACTTGGGCTGGGCCTGAGTCAACCTGCTTTTTGCACCCCTTTTTTCCACTTACACCCCCTTGGCCCATTGTGTGTTATTTTGATCATTTTTTATTTTTTCTTTTTGATTCTGACTTATTATTTTTTGCTCAAATATAAAAAATATTAAAAAATATTTTTCCACCCATTTTTGCATTTATTTGGAATTTATTTGTTTTATTTAAACTTATACATGTAAAATAATATATATACTTTTATTTAAAATACTAAAAAAATAACACAAAAATATATATTTTTTAGTTATTATTTTTTGTTTACATTTTGAAAACATTTTTTAAAAATATACTTTTTTTGTAAATAATTAATATTTTTATTTTTTGTACATATTTAGTATATTTAAATATATATAATATAAATACTTGTATATTTATTAAATATTTAGGATAAAAATATAAAAATAATACCTTTTTATTTTTATTAATATTTGACATCAAAAATACCTTTTACAATATACTTCTCTTTTATTTATTTTTTTTGTATAAATAAATATATAAATATTGTATATAATTAATAAATAATTGCTATTTATTCAAAAATTAGGGTTTTTTGCCCTAAAAACACAAAATATCCAAAAAAATTGACTTTTTATTTTTGTCTATATGTTGCATTGAAAAATAGTTTCTTATACATAAAAAATCCTTTTTGTGCATAATACCTTTTGCATGTTTGTTGTATTTTATTCAATTATTGTACAATTAAATAACTTGTATATTCAATATGGATGTAATAGTTCTAGATTTAATTTCTTGCTAAATATCCCCCATTCAAACATTTGTACCCCCATCCCCATAATTATGTTGTAATAATTTAGGACTTTAAATTTCCGCATTTAAAAGCTTTCTAATTATGCCATGATAGACCTAGGGTTTGTATGCAAAATCAAATAACAAATAGCTTGACCTAATGCAAAGACAAAAAAGCATGAAAATGGACAACACTAATCACACTTGCACCCTTAGGGTTACTTCACTTGTTGCCTTCAATAATGGGCCATGTTGCATGTTCAGTGTCTTTGGCAAAACAAAACAAATCAAAATGATCATAGTCCCTCGATGACGCTTTCTCAAGTTGCCTAAAAAATGATCAAGTCCCTTAAAGGAAAAATTGCCAAAGACACTTGGCACTATTGCATTCATGGTCTAAACGATGACCCGCGCCCGTCCCGTTAACATCCTAACACAAGATTGTCCACCAAATACAATGGTGGAACAATACTGTTAAAAGGGTTAAAACATAGGAAAGATCTTTGAGAAATTTAGGGTAGATAGCTCTTGGTTACTTGACCAACTTGCAAAACAAATCCTTGCCATTTTTCAAAGCACACTTCACAAACACAACTTTCAAAACAACTTTCAAAACCTTGAAACATCTTTTCAAAAAGACAAACACCTTTTGTAAAACATTCGAGTAAAGAATTGTTACAAGGGTTGCCTAGACAAGGCATCTTTTTCAAAACATTTTCAAACCCACACACAAAGCACCATTTCAAACAATTGAAAGCACCATTTCAAACAATTGAAAATGCAAGGCAAGTGATCTAAGCAAGTAACTAAGAGCCCATGGATAACCATGGATAGAAAGGGTGCTAATACCTTCCCTTTCTATAATCTACTCCCCGAACCCAAGAAAACATCTCAAAGGTTTTTGCTGTGCTTTTTAACCTTTCCTTAGGATAAAATAAAAAGTCGGTGGCGACTCTTGCTAAACCGAAACATTTGCAAATACAAACGCAAACCTCAAGTCAGTTCTCCCATCGTATCATAATCGTGCTCCAGGCTTCAGAAGGAATTAAGTGGTTATCCGGTTGCATCCGAATTTCAACTTGAATTTAAGGCATACTAACATCCGGCCGTTTCCAGGCTTCAATAGTAATTGGCCGAGTAAACTACTATCTGGTCGAATTCCAAGCTTTGCAGTACCTTATATTGGTATCTGGTCGTGTTCCAGGTTTCACAATGTCTCTTGCCGCTATCTGGTCGTGCTCCAGACTTCACAGCGTCTTATATCGTTATCTTGTCGTGCTCCAGGCTTCAGTAATTTGGGGAAATTAACATTTATTCGGTCAATTTCCGGGCTTCATAGCATTTTTAACTGGAATAGAAATCTTAGTATCAATTTGACTGAACCAGGGAAAGGTCTCGAGTTGTCTTCAACTGGGAGAGAAATCTTAGTATCGATTTGACTGAACCCGGGAGAGGTCTCAGAATAACTTTGACTGGCATAGAAATTAGGGGAATCTTATCGGTGATTTGGTTGTCCCAGACGAAAGTCTTAGAACATCTTTAACTAGATTAGAAACCTTAGTGTCGGTTTGACTGAACTAGAGAAAATCTTGAAAAGTGTTGGAATATCTTCAACTGGAATAGAAACCTTGGTGTCGGTTTGACTGAACCAGAGAGAACTTGTGAGAACTTGATTGCATATTTCCCTAAAAGGTAAAGAGTTAGTTGTATGTAATGTCATGATGTATGAAATGTATTGAGTAATGATGTTCTCAAAATAAATGAGATTGTGTTGTATAATATGTATGCACATGCCATGATGTATGGATATGCAATCCTATTGTGATATTCTCTAGCTGGGGAAAATAAATCTTGGACTGTTGTTAGAGAGTATAAGGAGTTGAGTTCTTCGTTTCCACTGGGGATAGTGACTATTGTACCCCAAAGTTTGCCCTCTCAATTCTCAAGGTTTTTCTCACAAGGATTCTCAAGGTTCAAGCTTGCACAAAGTACATTTGGATTTTTCCAGTACCAAGATTAAAAGGAAACTTTCAAAAAGGGAGAAAATAGATAAAAATAACGTTTTGACAAGTTTGGAGGAAAACAGGTCTCCTTCGATTCAGCACCCTTCGACTGACTCTTGGCCTCCTTCAAATGCAACTTGGGCATGTCCTTCATTTTGAACTTAAATCCTCCTTCGAATGCAACTTGGGCATGTCCTTCATTTTGAACTTAAAGCCCCCTTCGAATGCAACTTGGATTACATCCTTCGACTGACTCTTGGCCTCCTTCAAAATGCAACTTCGATTCAGCACCCTTCGATTCAGAAGCCAGGAACTTCCCTCACGCTAAAAGGCAATGACTCCCTGTAAGCTTGTTTCCACCACAAGCTTCGACCAAGGAAATGACTCCCTTTATGTTTGTTTCAATCCACATGCTCTGATTGGGCAATATGCTTCCTTCGAGCATGAGCTTTCGATTTGGCAATATGTTCTCTTCGATACAAGCTTCGACTGGGCATTAGCTTGTTTCGACTACAAGATTAGACTGGGTATTAGCTTGTTTTGACCACAAGCTTAGACTGAGGGAAATGCTTCCTTCGAACGGATGTGCCTCGATCTCATTCTTGCATTCGACTCAAGACCAAATCTCATTTTCCAGGCTATGTTGCTTCCAAATCTTTACATAATCAGAGAGAGTACTTTTATCACAAAAGCAGCTTTCAACCTAAATTCGGTCTGAGCACAAGCAACGCCAAAAAGCATAAGTCACATCTTCTGCACCCCATCTGCCAAGAGGCCCCTCACATGTACTTTCACGTTACCTATTATTTTATTGTTTTGCAAGGCTGGCTACTTCAAACATGTCCATTCTTTTTCTCTATAAATAGAGGAATTTTTTGCAAAGTTGGGGGAGGATCTTTGGACCAGAGGAACGAATCCCCCAAATTTTCTCAAACACAACAAAAATCTCAATTTCATCAACACTTGAGAAATCACAAAAAACCCAGAATCAAACTCACCTCTTTCGATTCTGAAGAACACCCCACACATAGAAGTTTGTTCAAATTCAAAGACAACCTTTTGTGACAACTCTTCGAACCAAAAGCAAACCCCCTGTGACTACTCTTCGAATTCCAGAAGCATCCAGGTAGCAGTTCAAGTTCGAATCCCACATCCAATTAAGGCCTGAAGCAAGGTAAGTTATTCTTACCTTTGAACTTTTCGTTTCATGGCATAATAATTTTCCCTTTCGTTTGAAACGTATACATACCATTGTTTCTTTCGTTTACACCCTTTTAACATATTTTTTAGAACTACCCCTTTCGTTTTGCTTTCTGTTTACCTGAACTTGCTTTAACTATTAAACTGTTTTAAAGACAAATACTAGCATGGCCTAAGGCCATGTTGCCATTTAATGCTTTAAATGAAAGAAACAGAAAACATGAAATAGGAAACGAAGCTTCTGGCTTCTACCCTCTTTCTCCAGGTCAAACGAAAGAGACAAGGAGGAGGAAAACCATGTTGACTTCCAGGCTCAGTCGAAAGGAATTCCCTCACTGCTTTCAACCTCCAGTCGAAGAAGACAATAAGGCAAAACTAGAAGGCTTCGCCATACACTGACTTCCAGGACAATCGAAGGACATGACTTCACTGGTGCTAGCCCTAGTCGAAGGGTGCTCCTGCCTGAGTCAAAGGAGCTCTCTTTTTTTACTTCTTTTTATCTTATTTTTGCCTTTACATTTCTATGCACTTCAATATGGTTGTAATAGTGTAGGATTTATTTTTTGCACTTTTTATTACTTTTGTACAAATGCTAGTAATTAGGTGTGTATGGCAAAAATAAAAACAACAAGTAGACAATCCTTAATCAAGACAAAAATGCATGCAATCAAATACACTTTGCACATATGCACACCTTAGGGTTACTCCACTTTGTTGCCTATTGGAAAATAGTCATGTCCCTCGAGCATGGACGTTTTAGAAAAGACCCTCGATAACATATCGTATTCCCTCGATGACCCTCGACGTTGCCTTCGGTAAACGATCTAGTCCCTAAAACGACATTGCTAAAATGTCCCATATGTTTCCTTCTATGACTATACAAACGTCCCAACACCCGTCCCTTCACATCCAACGATGGGGCTTCTTACCAAATCAATGGTAAGATAGCCACATCTAAAGGAGGAGGAAAAGCACATTTAAGACCTTTCGAGTAGGTAGGTTCACTCTCAGTTACTCGCTTGCTCACGACAAAAACATTTTATACACCCACACTCTCATCTTTTAACTATTTTCGAAACAAACACTTTGTAGGCGTTCTTATAGAAACGAGAACCATTACGAAGTTCCATTTTCAAAATACTTTCAAAAACACATCTCACAAACACACCTTTGAACTTATTTTCGAAACAAACACTTTGTAGGCATTCTCATAGAAATGAGAACCATTACGAAGTTCCATTTTCAAAAATACTTTCAAAACAGACACCACCCAAGAACATTCAAACAAAAGCAAGTGATCTAGCAAGTAACTAAGAGCCCATGGAAAACCATGGATGCAAAGGGTGCTAATACCTTCCCTTTTCATAATCTACCCCCCGAACTCAAAAACATCTCTAAAGGTCTTTCCTGTGCTTTTTCACCTTTCCTTTTGGATAAAAGAAAAGTCAGTGGCGACTCTTGCTAAACCACAACATTTGCAAAAACAAACGCAAAACCTTCAAGTCAGTTCTCCCACCGTATCACAGAACTGGCGACTCTGTTGGGGATATTTCTAAAAGTGGGGTTACCTTAGGGTTAGATCACCTTTACTTGCTTACATTGTTTGATTTGTTTGCGTTACATTTTTTCCTTGTTTGGGTTTGTTTTAAATCCTACACCCGGATTTGGAGGCACCTTTTAGGTAAGTAGCAATAGACTGTGAGGGAACTGTGCGGGGTATACCGACATGGTTGAAGCAGTAGCTACATTGATGTGGCACTTTGGTTGGTACCGGTAACCCTTGAGTTGAATCAAGGAGAGTACGGGGCCTCCGCGTGGTGTCGTAAAGCCTCAAATGACCTTAGAACCTTACTTGACCAACTTGGCCATTAGGACATAGTGAGATGACCGGTTTCAGTATAGAGCTGAAAATTGGTTGATACTCGATGCTACACTCATTGAGACTTGACCCCTGAGTTTTGTTCGATTGCGAGTCAATTGCTTATTGAACGAAGCTTGTGGGAAAGGTTAGTGATATTGAGATCCCTTAGAACCCGGTTACTATTAACTAGGACAAGTTGAGCCAACTAAACTTCAAGAGGGTACTTACCTACAAACCCCATGCAAGCCTAAAACTAAGGACTTGTTTGCTTTGTGTGAATATGATTATTTGTATATAAACTTGCTTACCTCACATATCTGTACATAACATCATAACATCATACCATAGCATTTTCAATAACCATTTCAAGGATCTCGAGGGTCTTTGATGCAGGGTCACGTTGAATCAAGACGTCCATCAAGAGACAAGAGGATTTATTTCCCTCTAACCAAACACCGTCAAAGATCAAGTACAATAATTTGAGTCAAGGGCAATGACCCACTTGACATGGTGAGCTTGATTCTCGTGGAAGGATATCCACCGATACAAAGTTCTCCAATCAAAGTTGTTGATCGAAGTTCAACTTCTAACATTTTCTTGTGTTTACCCCGCGAGATCCTTGAAAACATGCATCCACATGTCATGCATCATATCATGACAGGTTTCTCCCATTCAAGTCTCCTTATCTTCCTACTGTTTATTTCAGTAGAGATGGCTCTAGAACAAACTATCAAGGACATCCAGGCTCAAAACGCTCAACTTCAAGAGATGTTCTTGAACCTATCCAAGGGACAAGAAGAGGTCAAGGCGCTCCTCACCAGGGGCATGATCTTGGGAAACCCTGGGGACGATAGAGATGACCAGTTGGAAAGGCTACAAACCGAAATAGCCATAATGAGGATCCAAATGATGGGGCAACTGGTGGGCCAAATGGCTCTTATCCAAAATCTGGCACAAGGACAAGAAGAGCTGAGGGTCCTCATCAACAAGATTCGTCAAGACGGATGTAACCAAATGGGGAAAACATCTAGAATTGGGGATCAAGTCATCATTCAGCCTCCCATGAGATACGAAGCCGGTTTAAGGGAGAGAAGACCTTCCCATTTTTCTTCCACGTCATAAGCCCAACAACGACTTCGTCAACATCAACCGGAAAATCAACAAAGGCAAAGCAAGCCCAAAAGACAGTTTACCAACATCAACATACCATTGTCCCAAGCTTTGCAACACGTGCTGAGGATGAATCTGATTACACAAATAAGACCTCATCCAAATCCCAAAACTTTTTCTCCCAGCTACAATCCGGATGCCAGGTGTGCCTATCATTCTGATAGTCCTAGACATGATACAAATGATTGTTGGGCGTTCAAGTACAAGATTCAAAACCTGGTCGACGAAGGAATGCTAGAGTTCACACAAGCTGGCCAGACTGAGTTCTTCTGTCGTCCCTCAAAGGCTCTCCACCTAAAGTGACAAGTTCAGACAAAGAGGCTTTTGTTTCATTTTCAAGTTGTAATTTCTTTTGTTATTCAAAAATTACCTATTAATTTTAAACTTTGTTTCATTAATGTATTGCATATGTTTGTCTTGAATTATTTCATTTTCATTACATTTAAACTATGCTTTTTACTCACCTTATGACATTCAAACTCTTGCTAAAAGTTACAAGCCTTTAGAGGGAGGATGACGAAAATAATGCCATAATCTCATACAGTATGCTTTTGGACAGACCTTGCTAACGATGTACAGGCGTTCTTTCAAATCCTAAACACTTGAGTTATAAGGAAGATAATCCATGTTCAACCCCTTCGATCCAAAGAAGTAGAAATTTTCTGTATACAAATTGAAACCTTTAATCAAAACCCGGGACAGGGTAGTCTCTCAGTTAATTCAAATGCGCGTTTAGCCGTAAACTCTCATTTCATAATACAACGAATGACATCAAAAACATTCTCTAGAATCAAAAGATGGTGATGGTTCCCTATCACATAGGCAGTCATTATCTCTAAAAAAAAAGGCCCACTAAGTCAAAACCTACAAAGGAGACTTAAGAGAACTGGGGCATCCCGTTGACTGTAATCTCAAAACAAGAACAGTCAGGCAAAAATCAGGGATAATAATTCAAAAGAAAGAGGTCACTTTAAATCCTCAACAACATGAAAAATGTTGCAAAAACGACTGCCTTCTGACAAACTTAACACCTGTCTGAACCATCACCAAAACGTCATCCCAGACTCAATTGGAGTTCAAACGCACAATTAACTGAGTTTAGGACTGAAGAACATCACGAAGAGCGGGTGGGTACAAATACACTTTGAGCCTTTATCCTTTGTTTCTTAAACCGTGAACCAAGCCACGTTACAATCCTTTAAAAGTCCTAATTGAAGCATGGGTTAGTTCGAAAGCATACTGTTACAAAAGGTATCATGACTCCTGTAAGGCTTTACTCTAAATCTTGAGTTTGAATTTTTCTTACAAAAATTTCTTTACTCGCTAAAACGCATTTTCAAAATTTCAAGACAGACACAAACTTTGCATTACTTGAATATCACTGTTTGCATGTGGCTATTTGTTTGACAATGGAGAAATTCACACAACGAACATCCAACGAACGAAACCTCTCTCAGTGAACAAAATCACTTCAAAGAAGGACGACACTTCCATTGACAAATCTCCTATCAACAAGGGGACATGACATGTCACTATCTAGCACACCTGGGGAAGTCCAGTCAAGATTCCCATAAATATCTCAAGAATTGCAGAGGAACCAGGGGCAGGCCTCTATCTCCGTCACTTGGGGCATTAAATGTCAAATCTCAGCAAAGAGTTACGCATAATCAAACATTTTTGGCAGTACCACAAACACTCGCTACTAGGGGTAGTGACAAATCTCCCCAAAATATTTCTCATAGGATGATTCCCCAACAAGAGTTTAATCTCTGAAAACCTTCCCCCAGCTGGGAAAACCTCAAGAATCCTCAAAGAATTTCCCCCAACAAAGTCGTCACCTCTCAAGCAGACCGACAACAGGGTTTATTTCCCCAACAAACGACAGGATTCCCCAGCTTAAGGTAGCCTTTCCGACTACTACAAATAAAAGGACCACAACTCCTCTTCCCCAGTAGACTATTCTACAATCCCCGACAAGTTACTGTGAAACCTGGACCCGACCAGATGTCAGTTCAACTTCGACTCCCCAGTAGAGCAACAGACGACTAGGACTCTTAAAACTCTTTTCCCAAGTAGGAATAAACATTCTCCCCACAGAGTTTTCAATATCCCCCAGCGGATTTCTCCTAAAATAACAAAACAGGAATCCCCAATGGAAACATTCTAAGCAAAGTTTGAAGACGCGCCAACTCTTCAATAACAGTCCAGGATTTAACAACTCCCCGGCATTTGTCGAGGATTTATTTTCCCAGACAAAAATACATTCATTAAACATTTCACATTTCATACATCCTATTCTCATACATGATAAGTGCATACGACACCATCTCATTTATTTTGAGAACATCATGACATCACGCATTTCATACATCATGACATTGCATACAACTAACGTTCTACCTTTTTCAGGAAAGATCGATCAACAAATGGTTACCATCAACCATTTTCAAGTTCCAAATTAATACCTGTAGCAAGCCAGGAAAACCATATGTGGATGACTGATTGTAGATTAATACCTGTAACAAGCCAGGAAAACTATCTACATGAAGAGATTGAAGATTAATACCTGTAGCAAGCCAGGAAAACTATCTTTCTTTCTCAGGTCAGAGATTAATACCTGAAACTAGACAGGACAACTATCTCGGCGAGCAACCTTTTTAAGTTCCAGATTAATACCTGTAGCAAGCCAGGAAAACTATCTGTGGACGAATGATTGTAGATTAATACCTGTAACAAGCCAGGAAAACTATCTACATGAAGAGATTGAAGATTAATACCTGTAACAAGCTAGGAAAACTATCTTTCTTTCTCAGGTCAGAGATTAATACCTGAAACCAGATAGGGCAACTATCTACTCGACCAGCTCAAGCAACCCAACCTTTCAGATATAGTTCAGATACGCTCCAGATACGGATGCCATCCTGATACTCATTCAGATTCAGATACAGTACGGATACGCTCCAGACACGGATGCCATTCTGATACTCATTCAGCTTTCAGATATAGTTCAGATACGCTCCAGATACGAATGCCATCCTGATACTCATTCAGATTCAGCTTTCAGATACAGTTCAGATACACTCCAGATACGGATACCATCCCGATACTCATTCAGATTCAGATACAGTACGAATACGCTCCAAACACAGATGCCATTTTGATACTCATTCAGCTTTCAGATACAGTTCAGATACGCTCCAGATACGGATGCCATCCTGATACTCATTCAGATTCAGCTTTCAGATACAGTTCAGATAGGCTCCAGATACAGATGCCATCCTAATACTCATTCAGATTCAGCTTTCAGATACAGTTCAGATACACTCCAGATACAGATGCCATCCTGATACTCATTCAGATTCAGCTTTCAGATACAGTTCGGATACGCACCAGATACGGATTCCATCCGGATACTCATTTAGATTCAGCTTTCAGATACAATTCAGATACACTCCAGATACGGATGCCATCATGATACTCATTCAGATTTAGCTTTCAGATACAGTTCAGATACACTCCAGATACGGATACCATCCTGATACTCATTCAGATTCATCTTTCAGATACAGTTCAGATACGCTCTAGATACGGATGCCATCCTGACACTCATTCAGATTCAGCTTTCAGATACAGTTCAGATACGCTCCAGATACGGATGCCATCCTGATACTCATTCAGATTCACCTTTCAGATACAGTTCAGATACGCTCCAAATACAGATGCCATCCAGATACTCATTCAGATTCAACTTTCACATACAGTTCAGATACGCACCAGATACGGATGCCATCCTGATACTCATTCAGATTCAGCTTTCAGATACGCTCCAGATACGGATGCCATCATGATACTCATTCAGATTCAGCTTTCAGATACAGTTCAGATACACTCCAAATACGGATGCCATCCTGATACTCATTCAGATTCAGCTTTCAGATACAGTTCAGATACGCTCCAGATACGGATTCCATCTTGATACTCATTCAAAATCAGCTTTCAGATACAGTTCAGATACGCTCCAGATATGGATGCCATCCTGATACTCATTCAGATTCAGCTTTCAGATACAGTTCAGATACGCACCAAATACAGATGCCATCCTGATACTCATTCAGATTCAGATACAGTACGGATAGACTCCAGACACGGATGCCATTTTGATACTCATTCAACTTTCAGATACAGTTCATATACGCTCCAGATACAGATGCCATCCTGATACTCATTCAGATTCAGCTTTCAGATACAGTTCAGATACACTCCAGATACAGATGCCATCCTGATACTCATTCAGATTCAGCTTTCAGATACAGTTCAGATACGCTCCAGATACAGATGCCATCGTGATACTCATTCAGATTCAGATTTCAGATACAGTTCAGAAACGCTCCAGATACGGATGCCATCCTGATACTCATTCAGATTCAGCTTTCAGATACAGTTTAGATACGCTCCAGATACGGATGCCATCCTGATACTCATTCAGATTCAGCTTTCAGATACAGTTCAGATACGCTCCAGATACGGATGCCATCCTGATACTCATTCAGATTCATCCTTCAGATACAATTCAGATATGCTCTAGATACGGATGTCATCCTGATACTCATTCAGATTCAGCTTTCAGATACAGTTCAGATACGCTCCAGATACGGATGCCATCCTGATACTCATTCAGATTCAGCTTTCAGATACAGTTCAGATATGCTCCAGATACGGATGCCATCCTGATACTCATTCAGATTCAGCTTTCAGATACAGTTCAGATACGCTCCACATATGGATGCCATCCTAATACTCATTCAAATTCAGCTTTCAGATACAGTCCAGATACGATCCAGATTCATATGTCATTCTGTCACTTATTCAAATACCTTCCAGATATGTCCCATATACGGACGCCATTCTGATGATCATTAAGTTCCAGCTTACAGATACAACCCACTAATCACCTCTGGATAGAATCTTTAAGCCCATCTCCAACAACTATCCATTATCTCTCCAAATTGCATCTTTAATCCCATTCCCTACATGATCAACTAACACATCTTCGAGTGCAAATTTTCTGGGCACTCTAGTGTTCAATCATCTTTCACCTTCAAGTCACAAATGGTGGACTCACCAATCTAACTTTTCAAGTTTAAGAAGATTGAACAGGGGCAGTTGTTGTACCCCAAAATTTTCCCTCTCAATTCTCAAGGCTTTTCTCACAAGGATTCTCAAGGTTCAAGCTTGCACAAAGTACATTGGGATTTTTCCAATACCAAGATTAAAAGGAAACTGTCAAAAAGGGAGCAAACAAATAAAAATAATGTTTTGACAAGTTTGGAGGAAAACATGCCTCCTTCGATTCAGCACCCTTAGACTGACTCTTGGCCTCCTTCGAATGCAACTTGGGCATGTCCTTCATTTTGAACTTAAATCCTCCTTCAAATGCAACTTGGGCATGTCCTTCATTTTGAACTTAAATCCTCCTTCGAATGCAACTTGGATTACATCCTTCGATTGACTCTTGGCCTCCTTCGAATGCAACTTCGATTCAGCACCCTTCGATTCAGAAGCCATGAACTTCCCTCGCGCTAAAAGGCAATGACTCCCTATAAGCTTGTTTCCACCACAAGCTTCGACCAAGGCAATGACTCCCTTTATATTTGTTTCGATCCACATGCTCCAATTGGGCAATATGTTTCCTTCGAGCATGAGCTTTCGATTTGGCAATATGTTCTCTTCGATACAAGCTTCGACTGGGCATTAGCTTGTTTCGACCACAAGCTTCGACTGAGGGAAAGGATTCCTTCGAACGGATATGCCTCAATCTCATTCTTGCATTTGACTCAAGACCAAATCTCATTTTCCAGGCTATGTTGCTTCCAAATCTTTACATAATTAGAGAGAGTACTTTTATCACGAAAGCAGCTTTCAACCTGAATTTGGTCTGAGCACAAGCAACGCCAAAAACCATAAGTCAAATCTTCTGCACCCCAAATGCCAAGAGGCCCCCCACATGTACTTTAATGTTACCTATTATTTTATTATTTTGCAAGGCTGGCTACTTCAAACATGTCCATTCTTTTTCTCTATAAATAGAGGAATTTTTTGCAAAGCTGGGAGAGGATCTTTGGACCAGAGGAACGAATCCCCCAAATTTTCTCAAACACAACAAAACTCTCAAGTTCATCAACACTTGAGAAATCACAAAAAACCCAGAATCACACTCACCTCTTTCGATTCTGAAGAACACCCCACACATAGAAGTTTGTTCAAATTCAAAGACAACCTTCTATGACAACTCTTCGAACCAAAAGCAAACCCCCTGTGACTACTCTTCGAATTCCAGAAGCGTCCAGGTAGCAGTTCAAGTTCGAATCCCACATCCAATTAAGGCCTGAAGCAAGGTAAGTTATTCTTACCTTTGAACTTTTTGTTTCATGGCATAATAATTTTCCCTTTCGTTTGAAACATGTACATACCATTGTTCCTTTTGTTTACGCCCTTTTAACATATTTTTCAGAACTACCCCTTTCGTTTTTCTTTCTGTTTACCTGAACTTGCTTTAACTATTAAACTGTTTGAAAGATAAATACTAGCATGGCCTCAGGCCATGTTGCCATTTAATGCTTTAAATGAAAGAAACAGAAAACAGGAAATAGGAAACGAAGCTTCTGGCTTCTACCCTCTTTCTCCAGGTCAAATGAAAGAGACAAGGAGGAGGAAAACCATGTTGACTTCCAGGCTCTGTTGAAAGGCATTCCCTCACTGCTTTCAACCTCCAGTCGAAGAAGACAACAAGGCAGAACCAGAAGGCTTCGCCATACACTGACTTCCAGGCCAATCGAAGGACAAGACCTCACTGGTGCTAGCCCCAGTCGAAGGAGGCCAACAGAATGCAAGTCGAAGGGTGCTCCTGCCTGAGTCGAAGGAGCTCTTTTTTTTACTTCTTTTTATCTTATTTTTGCCTTTATATTTCTATGCACTTCAATATGATTGTAATAGTGTAGGATTTATTTGTTGCACTTTTTATTACTTTTGTACAAATGCTAGTAATTAGGTGTGTATGGAAAAATAAAAACAACAAGTAGACAACCCTTAATCAAGACAAAAATGCATGCAATCAAACACACTTTGCACACATGCACGCTTAGGATAATCCCACTTGTTGCCTATCGGAAAATAGTCATGTCCCTCGAACATGGGCGTTTTAGCAAAGACCCTCGATAAAAGATCATAGTCCCTCGATGACCTTCGATGTTGCCTTTGATAAACGATCTAGTCCCTAAAACGACATTGCTAAAAAACGTCCCATATGTTGCCTTCTATGACTATACAAAGGTCCCAACGCCCGTCCCTTCACATCCAACGATGGGGCTTCTTACCAAATCAATGGTAAGATAGCTACATCTAAAGGAAGAGGAAAAGAACATTTAAGACCTTTGACTTGAAGGTTTTGTGTTTATGTTCATAAATGTTACAGTTTAGTAAGAGTCGCCACCGACTTTTCTTTTATCCAAAAGGAAAGGTGAAAAAGCACAGGAAAGACCTTTAGAGATGTTTTTGAGTTCGGGGGGTAGATTATGAAAAGGGAAGGTATTAGCACCCTTTTCATCCATGGTTTTCTATGGGCTCTTAGTTACTTGCTAGATCACTTGATTTTGTTTGAATGTTCTTGTGGTGTGTGTTTTGAAAGTATTTTTGAAAATGGAACTTCATAATGGTTCTCGTTTCTATGAGAACACCTACAAAGTGTTTGTTTCGAAAATAAGTTCAAAGGTGTGTTTGTGAGATGTGTTTTTGAAAGTATTTTGAAAATGGAACTTCGTAATGGTTCTCGTTTCTATAAGAACACCTACAAAGTGTTTGTTTCGAAAATAGTTCAAAGATGAGAGTGTGGGTGTATAAAAATGTTTTTGTTGTGAGCAAGCGAGTAACTAGGAGCAAATCTACCTACTCGAGAGGTCTTAAATGTGCTTTTCCTCTTCCTTTAGATGTGGCTATCTTACCATTGGTTTGGTAAGAAGCCCCATCGTTGGATGTGAAAGGACGGGTGTTGGGACGTTTGTATAGTCATAGAAGGCAACATATGGGACGTTTTAGCAATGTCGTTTTAGGGACTAGATCGTTTACCGAAGGCAACATCAAAGGTCATCGAGAGACTACGATCTTTTATCGAGGGTCTTTGCTAAAATGCCCATGTTCGAGGGACATGACTATTTTCCGATAGGCAACAAGTGGGATTATCCTAAGGGTGCATGTGTGCAAAGTGTGTTTGATTGCATGCATTTTTGTCTTGATTAAGGATTGTCTACTTGTTGTTTTTATTTTGCCATACACGCCTAATTACTTGCATTTGTACAAAAGTAATAAAAAGTGCAACAAATAAATCCTACACTATTACAACCATAATGAAGTGCATAGAAATGTAAAGGCAAAAATAAGATAAAAAGAAGTAAAAAAAGAGCTCCTTCGACTCAGGCAGGAGCACCATTCGACTTGCATTCTGTTGGCCTCCTTCGACTGGGGCTAGCACCAGTGAGGTCTTGTCCTTCGATTGGCCTGGAAGTCAGTGTATGGCGAAGCCTTCTGGTTCTGCCTTGTTGTCTTCTTCGACTGGAGGTTGAAAGCAGTGAGGGAATGCCTTTCAACAGAGCCTGGAAGTCAACATGGTTTTCCTACTCCTTGTCTCTTTCATTTGACCTGGAGAAAGAGGGTAGAAGCCAGAAGCTTCGTTTCCTATTTCCTGTTTTCTGTTTCTTTCATTTAAAGCATTAAATGGCAACATGGCCTGAGGCCATGCTAGTATTTGTCTTTCAAACAGTTTAATAGTTAAAGCAAGTTCAGGTAAACAGAAAGCAAAACGAAAGGGGTAGTTCTGAAAAATATGTTAAAAGGGCGTAAACGAAAGGAACAATGGCATGTACATTGTTGTACCCCAAAATTTGCCCTCCCATTTTCTCAATGATTCCTCATCACAAAGCCCTTGGAGCTCAAGATCTAGTTAGGGTTTCATCTGCTCAAGACTTCTCCCTGCACTGTTGACCCAAATTAGGGTTTGTGTTTGCACAAAGGTGATTTGACCTAAAATGCCTAAGATGACTTCCATGCTTCATATTGGACCCCCAAGTTTATCCACATCAGGTTTCAAGTCTTGATTCCAAATTTTGCCCAGTCAATTGGACAGTTGACCTAGAAATCAACTGTGTTGGGGAAAAAGTCAACTGTGGCCAATTGACAGTCAAACCTCATGAAATTTGACCCACATCAACATTATGAACTCACATGGACCATTTGATCAAGTTTGGATCACAATTCCACAAGAAATTTGATCAAATCACCAAAAGGGCAAAATGGTCATTTTTAGGGTTTTGACTGCACAAAGGCAATTTTTGACTGTTTAACCTAGCCAATGGCAAACCAAGCTCCCATATGGACTCAAGGACCCCATGGAATTATCTTGACATGCTCAACAAGTTCAAAAGATCCCAAATACACAAGATTGACAGTTGAATTTCCCAGTCAATTGATCAATTTTGACTGTATACTGAAAAGTCAAACTTTGACTTTTTGGTCAAAATCAAGTGTCAAGATTCATTTTTCATCAAAACATGCCAAATCATGAAACTTGTTCATCAAGAAATCAAGAATTGCAAATTAGGGTTTGAAATGAAGATTTTTCATAACTTAGAATTTTTCTAAGTTATGAAAAACCCTAATTTTTTCCTAACTTTGTCCCACTTTCTCACCAAGATTCATTTGGATTCAAGCAAAAGTCAAAACATGAAAGTTGTAGCCTATTGCATAATCTACAACTTTGATTCACAAAGTTTTCCCAAAAGAAGCTTGTAGCTCAAGTTACAATTTTTGGAACAAGGGTACCAAACCATTCTTAACTTAGAGAAAATTTGACCTATTTTAGGCAGGATTTTTGCCTAACTTCAAGACCATTTTTCACATACTTCCACTTGGAATTTCAATTTGAATTTCAAAGATGGGTTGAATTACACATTCCAAGCTTTCCAAAATGTCCAAGAACTCATCAAACAATCTCATGGTTTGAGAGAATCGAATTTTGCAATATGGGAAAAACTCACTTTTGTTATGGCCAATTTCCATGTTCATACACTTAGGCAATTTTCAAATCAGCATGCATTTCTTGATTACAGGCCCTAAATCTCTTTTACACTAATAAATTTAATTCAAACTCATTGTGCCAAGACCATATTCTATGTGTTCAAGCATTGCATAAAGGTTTAATCCATTTTTAGATAAAGCATAATATCCATTTTAGAAAAGTTTCACTTTATGTCAAAATACAAATCCAAGCAAGTACAGTTAAGATCTCTTTGGCACAAGTTTATGGACTAATTACACTGATCAAGACTAAGTGGTTCAGCATAGAATGAGGGCCTGTACAGGCTAGAAACACCAACTTGCCATCTCTTGCTTAAAGTATAAGAAAGCTTGCATTTTGTACAAGAACTCTCATTTCCTGTAAACCAACCTTAAGCAAACTTGTTACACACATTCAAGACATCCATCCTAAGCTGAAACACGAGCATAGCATCCCCAATACCTCCCCATTCCCAGAATCACCCTCAAACTGTCCAAACAGAGCACCTGCTGCAGATTGAATCCCATAACTCATTTCCATCGTGCATTCTTGCCCAAACCAGTTCAAACACCTTCCCTACCATCAATGCAAACTATCCAAAGCATTAGAAGTGGACTGTAACTCCTCTAATCAGTTTGGCCATTTTCATTTTTCTGATTTGCAGGTGGAGTTCTATAACTCGATTCAGCTAGTTTCAAAGCAAAGTAAAACTTGGAATAGCATCCCTGGACGTCAAGGAAGCTGTACCAATCATCACCTTGCACTGAAAGTACCTCCATCACCAGATACAACTTCAACTGAACAGGTAAGTTCATGAACTCGTATCTCTCTATCCAGGCATTGTTAGCTTTAGGTTTGTGAAGAAAATATGTCACATTCATAGCCCTGAACATGCCCATGTAGTTAGTTTTCATTTATGTTACGTGTGCCATGAGAATTTGATGTCTGAACATTGATAAAAAATTAGGTTAAGATTTGGGAATGGAGAAATTCTCTCTCATTTTTGAGAGTTAGATCAAGTTTTTGGTATGTATGGATTCGTTGTTTGATGCTGAACATTTTTGATGTTGTGAGTTTTCATTAAAAAGCCAGGAATCAGGATGTTTGAATCAGGGTACAAAACGCGCGTTTTTTGAACAAGAATGGCTGGAGGTTGAAGAAGCTCCACGTGGGCTGGGCCTGTGTTGTTATTTCTGTTTACCACTTGTTTGCTTTTACACCCCCTAGGCCCATTGAGCTTATTTTTATGATTTTTTGACTTTTTCTTTTTTGTTCTGACTTATTTATTTTTTATCATAATATTAAAAATATAAAAATATTTTTCAGACCATTTTTGTATTTATTAAGCATTTATTTGTTTAAATGGATATTTTGTACATAAATAAATATATTACTTCTTTTTTTAAAATACTAAAAAATAATGTAAATACATTTATTTTTCTGATTTTATTTTATTTCATCTTTTGAAAACATTTTCTTAAAATACACTTTTTTTTTATAAATAATAAATATTTTATTTTTATTTTTTGTATATATTTAATATATTTGATATATAATATAAATGCTTATTTATTTATTACAATATTTAGGATAAAAACATGAAAATAATACATTTTTTCTTTTATTAATATTTGACCTCAAAAATCACTTTGTCATAATATACTTCATTTTTATTTTATTTTTGTATATAATAAATAAATATGGTACATATTAAATAATTAATACTTTTATTTAAGAAATTAGGGTTTTGCCCTAAATACATAAAAACTCCAAAAAATAATACTTTTTATTTTGTTTATTTGACATATAAAAATGCTTTTTTTTCATACATATAAAAACCCTTTTTGCATTTTGCATATTTATTTTATTTCTATTTAATTTGTGCAATTGATCATCTTGTAAATAATTCCAAATTGATGTAATAGCTAGGTTTAAATTCCTTGTCAAATACCCCCCATTTGAACATTTGTACCCCCCTTCCCATATTGTGTTGTAATAGCTTAGGAACTTTAAATTTCGCACTTTAATGCTTTCTAAATATACCATGATAGAATTAGGGTTTGTATGCAAATAAAAACAACAAAATAGTTTGACCTAATTTCAAGATAATCAAGCATGAAAATGGACAACACTAATCACACTTTCACCCCTAGGGTATTCCACTTGTTGCCTTCAATAATGGACCATGTTGCATGTTAGGTCTCTTTGGGCAAAACAAACACAATTCAAATGATCATAGTCCCTCGATGACGCTTTCGAAAAGTTGCCTAAAAATGATCAAAGTCCCTTAAAGGAAAATTGCCCAAAGATACTTGGCACCATTGAAATTATGGTCTAAACGATGACCCGTGCCCGTCCCTTTCACATCCTAACACAAGATTGCCCACCAAATGCAATGGTGGAACAAAATTGTTAAAAGGGTTAAAACATAGCAAAAATCTTTGAGAACTTTAGGGTAGATAGCTCTTAAGTACTTGTCAACTTGCAAAAAAAAAAACACTTGCCTATTTTTCAAACCACACTTCACAAACACTTTCAAAACAAACTTTCAAAAAACCTTGAAACATCTTTTCAAAAAGACAAACACCTTTTGTAAAACATTCGAGTAAAGAATTGTTACAAGGGTAGCCTAGACAAGGCATCTTTTTCAAAGCATTTTCAAAACCACACACAAAGCACCATTTCAAACAATTGAAAACCAAGGCAAGTTGATCTAAGCAAGTACCTAAGAGCCCATGGATAACCATGGATAGAAAGGATGCTAATACCTTCCCTTTCTATAATCTACTCCCCGAACCCAAGAAAATATCTCAAAGGTTTTTGCTGTGCTTTTTAAACCTTTCCTTAGGATAAAATAAAAAGTCGGTGGCGACTCTTGCTCAACCGAAACATTTGCGAAAACAAACGCAAAACCATAGTCAGTTCTCCCACCGTATCATAGAACTGGCGACTCTGCTGGGGAAAAATTTAAAAGTGGAGTAACCTTAGGGCTTAGATCACCCTCTTGCATGATTAATTGTTTGTCTTGATTGCTTTACATTTTGGCTCTTTTGTTTGGGTTTGCAATCCTACACCCGGATTTTGGGGAAACATTCATAGATAGCAATACATTGTGGAAACTGTGTGGGGTATACCGACACGGTCGAAGCAATAGCTATATTAGTGCGACATATTTGTGAGTACCGGTAACCCTTGAGTTCAATCAAGGAGAGTACGGGGCCGCTGAGTGATGTCACTAAGCACTAATGACCTAGAACCTTACTTGACCATCTTGGCCTTACATTAGGGGTAGTGAGATGACCGGCTTTGGTGCAGTCCAAAGTTGGTAGATACTCGATACTACACTCATTGAGGGTTGTTTTCTTGGAATATTTTGGTCGCTAGTTAAGTGGCTAAACCAAAACAATGAACGATGAAAAAAATCCAGTGATATTGAGCTCCTTAGAACCCGGTTACTATTTATAGGACAGGTTTTTAAGCCAACTACACTCAAGAGGGTACTTACCTATGAAACCCCATGCAAGCCTGAAACTAGGGTTTGGTGTGATTTGCTTGTACATATGTTTGTGCATACATCATAAACATCATAAAGCATCATATGCATTCACTAACCATTTGAAGGGTTTAGATCTTCATCTTTGTTCTTGTTTTGTAGGTCATGGAAATTCCTCGCAGAAAAACCATCCAAGTCAACCTTGTGAGAATCTCTCCTCAACTCAAGGAGCTCACCTCCAGAATTCCAGAAAGCTCATCCTTCAGTGAAAGACATGGTAGACTTCTCAGCTTAGTCAACACCAACATTGAAGAAGACATGATGAAAGTGCTATTCCAGTTCTTTGACCCTCTTCACCACTGTTTCACTTTCCCTGACTATCAGTTGGTGCCCACTTTGGAGGAGTTTTCTCAACTCCTAAGAATCCCTATCCTTAATCAACTACCTTTCAACGGTACGGAAAAGGAACCAAAGCCGGAAGATGTTGCTCGAGCATTACATCTACAACCATCCAACATCAAGGGGCATTGGGAAACCAGAAGCGGCGTCAAAGGATTCTTAGCAAAATTCTTGTTTGAGAAGGCACAAGAATGTTGGAATTCATTGGACCTACAAGCCTTTGAAGAAATTGTGGCACTCCTTATCTACGGGTTGGTCTTGTTCCCAAATTCTGACCAATTGGTAGATGTCAACGCCATCAAAATCTTCTTGTCCAGAAATCCAATACCAACATTGCTTGGGGACATTCTTCACTCATTTTACACACGAACAATGAGAAAGAGGGGTGTTCTCATGTGTTGTACCCCTCTCCTTGCAAGGTGGTTTATTTCGCACCTTCCACAATCTGTCCTGAAGAATGACCAAGGCTCAAGGTGGTCCCAACGGTTGATGACTCTTACTCACTCTGATGTACATTGGTGTTCTCGGTCCAGAGAAAATGTCATCATCGTCGATCGTTGTGGAGAGTTTCCTAATGTTCCTTTACTTGGAATCAGAGGAGGTATCACCTACAACCCTTGCCTAGCTTTGAGGCAATTTGGATATGCACGGAGGGATGGCCCTCACGACATGTTGATTCCTGACCTAGTTTTTGACTTCGACAACGATGCGCAAGGACTTCGCCAAAGATTCATCAGAGCTTGGAGGATGCCCAACAAGGTTGATAGCAAGACACTGGGACACAAGAATTCCATCCCTCTTGAACCTTACCTTAAGTGGGTACGAGCCCGAGCCCAGAGTCTAATGATGCCTTATCCTCATGTTCTCCCTGTGATTAAAGAGCCCGTCAAGGAAGGAGAGGTTCCCTACACCATCCTACATCCTGACATGCCTACATCGTGGGAGGAGATGCAGAAAAGTTGGATTCAACTCAAGGAGGAACGAAACACTTTTGAAGCCAGCTTCTACGCTAGTGAGAAGAAGGTTCTAGAGCTTACCCTCCGACTCCATGAGCAAGAGGCCCTCAACACCTACATCGCACCAAAGAGGATGCGCAATGTCTTTTTACCTTGAGAAGTTGTTTTTGTAATATTTGGCCCATGGGGCATTTATGTACTAACAAATTTCTCCTTATTAATATGACGTGCGTTCCTTTTTGTCTACAACAATTTTGAATGTTCTAAATCCTTGAATGCATTGCATACATAAGCATATCATTCATCATGTGCATAAGCAGGTCTCACTCCAGGTTTCCTTATCTGTCTGCTGTTTATTTCAGTAGGATGGATCTCGAGCAAACAGTCAAAGACCTACAAGCTCAAAATGCACAGTTCCAGCAACTCCTGATGACCTTGGCTAAGGGTCAGGAGGATCTAAAGACCTTGCTGGGGAATAAAGACCCAGTGAAAAAGAAGAAAAAGAGACTCGGGGTGGCTACTTTGGGGAGAAGATTTGAAGGAGAGGCCAGGAGAGTGCTTGAATTTCCTCCAACTTCTGATGAAGGAACCAGTAAAGGAGGTGGGGCTGCGGTACCTTCCGAGTCCGATGTGGAAGAAGAGGAGGTCGAAGAGGATGAAGACTACTCTGATCAACAATACCCTCCGGCTGATGATAAATTCAAAGGTTTAGAAGACAGGTTGGCCGCCATGGAGCTACAGAGAGTATCGGGTTTGGATTTTGAAGACTTGGGTTTAGTTGCCGGGATTGTGATTCCTCCAAAGTTCAAAGTTCCAGTTTTCGTGAGGTATGATGGGCTGTCCTGTCGAAAAATGCATCTCAGGTCCTACGTAAGAAAGATCCAACCTTATACGGCAGATAAAAACCTTTGGATCCATTTCTTTCAAGACAGCCTTTCTGGGGCTCAATTGGAGTGGTTCTATCAGCTAGAGGGAACCAGCGTCTGAAACTGGGAAGACTTGGCCACCGCCTTCTACAAACAATATCAGTATAATTCTGACCTTGCTCCCACACGTACCCAACTTCAGGGTATGTCACTGGGAACCGGCGAAGGATTCAAAGAATATGCACAAAAATGGAGGGATTTGGCTGGCAGGGTGCAACCTCCTTTAACCGACCGTGAACTTGTTGATATGTTTCTAGGGACCCTATCTGTGCCATTTTTCAATCATCTGATTGGTAACTCTTTCGCGGGGTTTACCGATTTGATCTTAACAGGCGAAAGAATAGAAGCTGGCATCAAGTCAGGAAAGATTCAGAAGGGTGCCACTGCAAGTGTTGAGAAGAAACCTTTCAAGAAGGAAACGGCTGTGGTATATTCTCAAAGAAGAGCAGGAAAGACTGAGCGCCGGCCGACCGTGGGGGTCATAATGATCCAAAACCCTTCAAGTGAGCAGCCTCGCTATAACCAGTCCAGACCAAGTCAACAACGGGTGGAACGGCCACAACGGCAGTTCACCCGCATTAATATGACTCCAGCACAAGTGCTTCCCCATCTGTTGAAGTTGAATCTCGCCACTATCAAAGAGGCACCAAAAATGTGAATACGTCATCTCCGCATTATCATCCTAATGCTAAATGCGCCTACCATTCTGACAGTGTCGGGCACGACACCAATGATTGTTGGGCACTCAAGCATAAAATCCAAGACCTGATAGAGGCGAAGGAGGTGGAGTTCGACGCTCCGGAGAAGCCTAATGTGATATATGCTCCAATGCCGAAGCACGGCCGACATGTCAACGCCATTGAAGAAGATTTGTATGTTGCTGATGTCAATGATCTGATAACTCCATTGTTAACCATCAAGTTGAATCTGTTAAAGGCCGGGATTTTCCCGGGATGTAAAGAAGACTGCTATTGTTGTTACTCTCTACCGTTTGATTGTCCATTACTGAAGAAAGGCATCCAAGGCCTAATGGATAGTCGACAAATTTTGTTTGAAAAAGTTTCTGCTACTCCAACCCATATTGAAGATGTCTCAATCATAACCATTCACGCCAATCTTTCCAAGACCGTCAGAAAGCCTGTTAAGATTACACCAGCTACGAAATCTGTTCCTTTGAAGATAACAATGCCAGGGCCTGTCCCCTATATTTCTGAGAAGTCGATACCATGGAACTATGGCGGTGACGTCTACTACCATGGTATTAAACAAATCGAAATAACTGAAGAAAGTTCGGATGATGAAGAAGCCAGCATTGGAAACATTGCAGGCACGAGCAAAATCACCCGGAGCGGGAGAATATTTTCTCCAGAGATTGCCCCTCCAAGAGCAATCTTTGGACCCTCATCTACTGACAAGGTCATCCCTGCACCAATAAAACTCTCTGCTAGAACCCCTTTGATTGAAGATGTTGTTGTTCCTAGTATTGTCCCTCCTTCCGCTGCTGATAAAGGTAAGGGAATCCAAGATGAGCTCGTCAGGACGAGGGCTCAACCCTTGGTCATCCCGGAAACCTCCAAGAAAGAAATGGATGAGATCTTGAAGATAATCAAAAGGAGTGATTACGATGTGGTAGAACAGCTGGGGCAAACCCCCTCAAAGATCTCCATGCTGGCACTACTACTTTGCTCGGAAGCGCATGCTAAAGCTCTGATAAAATTCCTGAAGGCAGCCCATGTGCCCCAGGAAACCTCTGCAGATCAATTTCAAAATTGTGTAGCCAGCCTTACTGCGGACAATGGATTAGGTTTCTCTGATGCCGACCTAACTCCTAAAGGTAGAAACCACAATGATGCTTTGCACATTTCAGTCGAGTTCCGAGGAACTACACTCGCACATGTCTTGGTCGACATTGGTTCGTAGCTGAATGTACTTCCTAAGAAAGCTTTGGACCGACTAGATTGTGAAGGGTTAGAGTTGAAGCCGAGTGACATTGTTGTCAGAGCTTTCGATGGTTCGAAGAGAATGGTCCATGGGGAGGTTGATATTCCCATCAAGATAGGCACTGAGGTGTTTAAGTCTACTTTCTATGTGATGGACATCCGTCCGTCATACTCTTGCTTGTTGGGTAGGCCTTGGATACACCATGCTGGGGCAATCACCTCCTCCTTACATCAGATGTTGAAGTATCCTGTCAAGGGAAAGATTATAACCGTCCATGGCGAAGAGGAGTACATGATCAGCCACTTGAACTCCTTCCGGTATGTGGAGGTAGAGGGGGAGTTCATTGAGACGCCTTTCCAGCATTTCGAAGAAGTCCTTCCTGAAATAACAGTAGCAAAGTTGGCAGCTGAGACACCGAGGCAGATGGCCAGGATGGCATCTCTGGAAGACGCAAGGGCCGCAATGAAGGAGGGGAAGAATTCAGCATGGGGGCAGTTGCCTGATATTCCACATAAAACAGACAAATTTGGATTAGGGTTTACTACCGCAGGCCAGAAAGCTATGCGTCGTTCGAAGATTGAAAGAGCGCCAATCAAAATTTCTCCCTACGGAATCAACGCTTTGGAGGATGAAGACAAAGAGAGCAACATCGAAGAGTGGATTTACCCAACTGTCAAAGGAGGATTGTGCAACTGGGAGGCAAAAGACTTTGTCCCCATCACTTTTATTCATCAGTAATTTATTTGTCAAACATTTCCTATTGGTCTGTAATATTTATTTTCGAACAATCCGTACACTACCTTTTCACCTCATGCCTTGCCCGGGGCATGTAGGTCCATTTGTAAGGGTTTTGATTATTCTTCATATCCATATTCCATGTTTAATGATTCATTGGACGTTTTTCATTTGGTAAACTGCTGTGTTCATTTTCTTTCCTTTTGCATTTTTGTTTAAGGATGGCTATCCCTTACACACACCCACACTCACAAATGCAGGTATCCATCCACCCCGGATTCCATGGGTGACTATTCTGCTATATCCTTTAATAACTCTGAAGATCTAGTCAATCAAGCCGAGTATGAAGATGACGAAGGTTGTGAAGTACCAGGGGAACTAGCCAGACTTCTACAGCAAGAGGAAAGGGCTATCTTACCGCACGAAGAGTCATTGGAAACTGTCAACTTAGGGACCGAGGAAGACCGGAAGGAGGTGCAAGTGGGTGCCAATCTGGAACCAAGTGTCAAGGAACGCCTGATACAGTTGTTGAATGAGTATGTTGAAATCTTCGCTTGGTCTTATGAAGACATGCCGAGTTTAGACACAGAAATCGTGGTTCACCGTCTCCCCACAAGAGAGGATTGTCCATCGATCAAGCAAAAAGTCCGCCGAATGAGGCCTGACATGTCTGAAAAGATCAAAGCAGAAGTGATGAAGCAATTCGACGCTGGTTTTCTGGCTGTTACATCCTATCCTCAATGGGTTGCTAACATCGTGCCAGTACCTAAGAAAGATGGAAAAGTCAGGATGTGTGTGGACTACCGGGATTTGAATAGGGCCAACCCCAAAGATGATTTTCCACTTCCACACATTGACATTTTGATCGACAATACAGCTCAGCACAAAGTGTTTTCCTTCATGGATGGATTCTCGGGTTACAATCAAATCAAAATGGCCCCCGAGGATATGGAGAAAACAACTTTTGTCACACAATGGGGCACTTTCTGTTATAAGGTGATGTCGTTCGGGCTGAAGAACGCAGGGGCAACTTATCAACGCGCCATGGTGGCTTTGTTTCATGATATGATACATCATGAGATTGAAGTTTACGTAGACGATATGATAGCTCGGTCACAAACAGAGGAGGAGCACCTTGAACATCTAGAAAAGCTGTTTGCCAGGTTGAAAGAATACAAACTCAGGCTAAATCCAAGTATGTGCACTTTTGGAGTTAGGTCTGGTAAACTTCTAGGATTCATTGTAAGCAACAAAGGCATTGAAGTCGATCCAGAAAAAGTGAAAGCAATACAAGAGATGCCTGCTCCCCGTACTGAAAAGGAGGTTAGAGGGTTCTTGGGGCGCTTAAACTATATTGCCAGATTCATCTCTCATCTGACTTCTACCTGTGAGCCAATTTTCAAACTCTTGAAGAAAGATCAGGTAGTCGAATGGAACGATGATTGCCAAGCTGCTTTTGATAAGATCAAGGAGTATTTGCTAGAACCTCTTATTCTGATGCCACCCGTCGAAGGAAGACCATTGATCATGTATCTAACCGTCTTGGATAACTCGATGGGGTGTGTTTTGGGCCAGCATGACGAGTCTGGTCGAAAAGAGCATGCTATTTATTACCTTAGCAAAAAGTTTACCGACTGTGAGACTCGCTACTCACTGCTCGAGAAAACTTGTTGCGCTTTGGTATGGGCTGCTCGCCGACTAAGGCAGTATATGTTGACTCATACTACCTTGTTGATTTCCAAAATGGATCCTATCAAGTATATCTTCGAAAAGCCCGCTTTATCTGGAAGAATAGCCAGATGGAAAATGATCCTAACTGAGTATGACATCCAGTACACCACCCAAAAAGCTATAAAAGGGAGTGTACTAGCTGACCATCTGGCTCATCAAGCTATCGAAGATTACCAACCCATGAGATTTGACTTCCCAGACGAGGACATCATGAATTTGGACAACATTGAAGGTAACGGACCGTATGACGGACCCGAAAAGGGATCCCGATGGACCATGTACTTTGATGGTGCTTCAAATGCACTTGGAAACGGTATCGGCGCGGTACTCATTTCCTCGGAAGGTTGTCATACACCTTTCACGGCCCGACTTTGCTTCAGCTGCACAAACAACATGGCTGAGTATGAAGCTTGCATCTTTGGTCTCAAGGCTGCTATAGACTTGGGGATCAAATCTTTGATCGTTTTTGGGGACTCGGCTTTGGTTATCAGTCAAATCAAAGGAGAGTGGGATACCAAGCATCCTAATCTTATCCCATACAAAGAACATGTCTTGACATTTTTGCCTCATTTCGAGCAAATTACCTTCGAGCATTTCCCGCGAGAAGAGAATCAGCTAGCGGATGCTCTAGCAACAATGTCCTCCATGTTTAAACTCAACTGGGATAACGAGGCTCCCCAAATCACCATCGAGCGAATGGATGAACCTGCACATTGTCACGAGATTAATACCGAAGAAGTAGTGGAACAACCCTGGTTCCATGAAATCAAAAGGTATCTCCAGACTAGAGATTATCCCGAAGGAGCTTCCGTAAATGACAAGAAGTTCTTAAGGAAATTCGCTGCTAAGTTCTTCCTGAGCAACTGCATCCTTTACAAACGAATCCATGATTGTGTATTACTCCGATGCGTAGACAAAGCTGAAGTAGAGTTGATCATGACTGAGATACATAGTGGCACATTTGGCACTCACTTGAGCGGACATAGAATGGCTAAGAAGATCCTAAGGGCAGGCTATTACTGGTCTACCATGGAAGCTGACTGCCATCAACATTCCCGTACTTGCCACAAATGTCAAGTCTACGCAGACAAAGTTCATATCCCTCCGGTTCCTCTCAACGTTCTGACTGCTCCTTGGCCATTTGCAATGTGGGGCATTGACATGATTGGAGAGATCAAGCCCAAGGCTTCCAACGGACATCGTTTCATCCTGGTTGCCATTGACTATTTCACCAAATGGGTCGAAGCAGCTTCCTTCGCCTCTGTTACTAAAAATGTGGTTGCCCGCTTCATCAAGCAAAATCTCATATGTCAGTATGGTGTTCCAGACAGGATCATCACAGACAACGGTACAAATCTAAATAACACAATGATCACCGCATTGTGCGAACAGTTCAAGATTTATCATCACAATTCATCTCCCTATCGGCTGAAGATGAATGGTGTTGTTGAAGCTGCGAACAAAAACATTAAGAAGATCATTCAGAAAATGACAGTCACTTACAAAGACTGGCATGAGATGTTACCGTTTGCTCTGCATGGATACCGTACGACGACACGTACTTCAACCGGGGCAACCCCATTTTCTTTGGTATATGGCATGGAAGTTGTCCTGCCTATGGAGGTTCAGATTCCTTCTCTAAGGATTATGAAGGACACAGGTTTGAATGAAGATGATTGGATTCAGACCCGACTTGATCAACTCAATCTGATCAACGAGAAGCGACTCGCTGCTATATGCCATGGTCAGACGTATCAAAAACGGATGATCAAGGCCTTCAATAAGAAAGTCAGACGTCAGGTGTATCAAGTCGGAGATCTCGTAATCAAGCGGATTATCTTACCGCAAAGTGATCCCAGGGGCAAATGGACTCCTACATATGAAGGACCATTTGTGATCAAGAGCATATTTTCTGGTGGTGCAATGATTCTGACCACCATGGACGGCGACGATTTGCCGCACCCTGCGAATGCAGACATAGTCAAAAGATACTACGCATAAAATAACCCGACAAGTCGAAAACCCGAAAGGGCGGCTTGGGCAAAAATGGGCATCCCGGTGAACCGAAAACCCGAAAGGGCGGTTCAGGCAAAAATTAGGGATAAAAACAAAAAAAAATCTGTACACCCGGCAAGTTGAAAACCCGAAAGGGCGGCTTGGGCAAAAAGGGGTTTCCCGGTGGATCGAAAACCCGAAAGGGCGATTCAGGAAAAAGTTAGGGAATTGAAGCGTATGACTATGTCTCGTCGGATCACTTCAAAGACAATCTCTTCATCAACCAGTTCCAGGTTTCTGATCAATCCAGTCATCGGAAAACGAAGCATTGGATGGACAAATATTCAGAGTTGTGAAGGCTATAGCGGAATGGAATCCCATGGAATTATTTCACATAGTCATCTTTATTTTGTATAAATCTTTTAATGTTTACGACAAAATCCTCTTACTAGGATGATTGTCTCCTTTGTACAAATATACTCAGAGAAAGTTAATACAAATACTCTTCCCATAAATTTGTGTCATTTCCTTTTTCTTCTTTCTCTTGCACTAATTGTTTTATTTTGAGAAACGTCCAATGTTTTGTTAAATAGGCATATGCATTTGAACATAATCATTTCCTTATGAATCAAGAAAGAGGATTACTGATAGGTTGAAGGTGCAGTTGGATATCTTGATACCCCTTCAAAGGAAACCCTCAGGAGATTTGGAATCCATATCCCCAGCAAGTCTTGAAGCTTATCCCCAGTAGATTCTAGAAGCTTATCCCCTGCAGAGTACGGGCGTCTCTCCCGAGCTTTATTCAAAGTTATTCCTCACAAGGGCTTATAACTGGGTTATCCTCAGCTAATTGCCACGGAAGATCGCACTCGGAAAATTTCTTCCTATCCCCAACGGAGTTCATCAAAGTTCCCCAACATAACTTATCAATACAATCCCCAGAGGAGTTTATCTTTGTTATCCCCAACCAGAGAATCCTCCAGAACTCAATTCCCCTCAGAACTAAGTTTCAGTATCCCCAGCAGAGCTAAAGCTTCAGGCTATCGATCCCCAGCGGAGCCAGGCTAGTGAACCTTCTCCCCACAGAAATGCTTCTCACTAGACTAGAGATTCTCAGTCTTATCTCCCCAGCTTAAGTCTGCCAGGTTCTAAAATCCCCAGTAGACATCATCAGAATTTCTCTTACCCTGCAAGTCACCAAGGAAATTCCAAGTCCCCGCAAGTGGTTCTAAGGCCCCTCAACGGTTGAAGGTCTGGTATTCCCCAAGCAAATTTGAAGACTTTCAGTTTTCAGTTCCTCATTGTATATTCGAAGATTCTCCAGTGAAGATCTCCTCAAGACAGGGATTCCCCAGAAGATTGGTATACAACCCAAGCTCCTTATTCCCCAGCAACAACCAGGAATTATTCTTCCCAGCAGCAGTCAAGAGGCTTTTATCTTCAGCCATTTCGGGTTCACCTATCCTTTGCAAGACAGCTCTCCAGCTTACATGCGCATCCATTTACATCCATATCATATAACATACATTGTATCATGCATCATGACATTGCATATAATTAATCCTTTACCTTTTCAGGTAAGATCGGTCGACAGACAAAAATCATTATCTTCCGAGATTCTTTCCAGGAATAGTTCAGATGTGATCAAGACATGGCAACATCCTGATGCTTATTCCAGATTCATCCAGATGCAGTTTTATACGAGCTCATCATCAGGAAACCCTACACCGGTTCTTCCTCCACCTTCAAGATTTCTGAAAACAGTTCACGGGTTCTCTAAGTAACGGATGTTAACCTATCGCTTGTTCAGACTCTTCTCAAGACTTCTGAAAACAGTTTATGGATTCTTCCCAACAACAGATGTTAATCTATCAACTTGTTCAGATGCAACTTTTGAAAACAGTTTACGGACGCTTCCCAACAACGGATGCTGCTCTATTGCTTATTCAACTTCAAGATTTCTGAAAACAGTTCACGGGTTCTCCAAGTAACGGATGTTAACCTATCGCTTGTTCAGATTCTTCTCAAGACTTCTGAAAACAGTTTATGGATTCTTCCCAACAACGGATGTTAATCTATCAACTTGTTCAGATGCAATTTTTGAAAACAGTTTACGGACGCTTCCAAACAACGGATGCTGCTCTATTGCTTATTCAACTTCAAGATTTCTGAAAACAGTTCACGGGTTCTCCAAGTAACGGATGTTAATCTATCACTTGTTCAGATTCTTCTCCAGACTTCTGAAAACAGTTTACGGATTCTTCCCAACAACGGATGTTAATCTATCGCTTGTTCAGACTCTTCTCAACCTCTGAAAACAGTTTACGGATGCCTCCAGATACGGATGTCAATCTATTGTTTATTCAGACCCCAGTTCAAAGACGGTCCTAAACATGGACACCTTTCTGATACTCATTCCAGATGGCATCTTTAAGCCCATCCCCGACAAGTTTCTGTCACTCCTCCCGATGGCATCATTAAGCCCATCTCCAAATGGCATCTCTAAGCCCATTCCCGCATCCATTGCTTTGACGAGTGCAAATTTAAGGGCACTCTAGTGTCCAATCTCCTTTTACCCTCGAGTCACAAAAGGCAAACTTGCCAATCTAACTCTTCGGATTCAAGAAGATTGAACAGGGGCAACTGTTGTACCCCAAAATTTTCCCTCCCATTTTCTCAATGATTCCTCATCACAAAGCCCTTGGAGCTCAAGATCTAGTTAGGGTTTCATCTGCTCAAGACTTCTCCCTACACTGTTGACCCAAATTAGGGTTTGTGTTTGCACAAAGGTGATTTGACCTAAAATGCCTAAGATGACTTTCATGCTTCATATTGGACCCCAAAGTTTATCCACATCAGGTTTCAAGTCTTGATTCCAAATTTTGCCCAGTCAATTGGACAATTGACCTAGAAATCAACTGTGTTGGGGAAAAAGTCAACTGTGGCCAATTGACAGTCAAACCTCATGAAATTTGACCCACATCAACATTATTAACTCACATGGACCATTTGATCAAGTTTGGATCACAATTCCACAAGAAATTTGATCAAATCACCAAAAGGGCAAAATGGTCATTTTTAGGGTTTTGACTGCACAAAGGCAATTTTTGACTGTTTGACCTAGCCAATGGAAAACCAAGCTCCCATATGGACTCAAGGACCCCATGGAATTATCTTGACATGCTCAACAAGTTCAAAAGATCCCAAATACACAAGATTGACAGTTGAATTTCCCAGTCAATTGATCAATTTTGACTGTATACTGAAAAGTCAAACTTTGACTTTTTGGTCAAAATCAAGTGTCAAGATTCATTTTTCATCAAAACATGCCAAATCATGAAACTTGTTCATCAAGAAATCAAGAATTGCAAATTAGGGTTTGAAATGAAGATTTTTCATAACTTAGAATTTTTCCAAGTTATGAAAAACCCTAATTTTTTCCTAACTTTGTCCCACTTTCTCACCAAGATTCATTTGGGTTCAAGCAAAAGTCAAAACATGAAAGTTGTAGCCTATTGCATAATCTACAACTTTTATTCACAAAGTTTTCCCAAAAGAAGCTTGTAGCTCAAGTTACAATTTTTGGAACAAGGGTACCAAACAATTCTTCACTTAGAGAAAATTTGACCTATTTTAGGCAGGATTTTTGCCTAACTTCAAGACCATTTTTCACATACTTCCACTTGGAATTTCAATTTTCATTTCAAAGATGGGTTGAATTACACATTCCAAGCTTTCCAAAATTTCCAAGAACTCATCAAACAACCTCATGGTTTGAGAGAATCGAATTTTGCAATATGGGAAAAACTCACTTTTGTTATGGCCAATTTCCATGTTCATACACTTAGGCAATTTTCAAATCAGCATGCATTTCTTGATTACAGGCCCTAAATCTCTTTTACACTCATAAATTTAATGCAAACTCATTGTGCCAAGACCATATTCTATGTGTTCAAGCATTGCATAAAGGTTTAATCCATTTTTAGATAAAGCATAATATCCATTTTAGAAAAGTTTCACTTTATGTCAAAATACAAATCCAAGCAAGTACAGTTAAGATCTCTTTGGCACAAGTTTATGGACTAATTACACTGATCAAGACTAAGTGGTTCAGCATAGAATGGGGGCCTGTACAGGCTAGAAACACCAACTTGCCATCTCTTGCTTAAAGTGTAAGAAAGCTTGCATTTTGTACAAGAACTCTCATTTCCTATAAACCAACCTTAAGCAAACTTGTTACACACATTCAAGACATCCATCCTAAGATGAAACACGAGCCTAGCATCCCCAATACCTCCCCATTCCCAGAATCACCCTCAAACTGTCCAAACAGAGCACCTGCTGCAGATTGAATCCCATAACTCATTTCCATCGTGCATTCTTGCCCAAACCAGTTCAAACACCTTCCCTACCATCAATGCAAACTATCCAAAGCATTAGAAGTGGACTGTAACTCCTCTAATCAGTTTGGCCATTTTCATTTTTCTGATTTGCAGGTGGAGTTCTATAACTCGATTCAGCTAGTTTCAAAGCAAAGTAAAACTTGGAATAGCATCCCTGGACATCAAGGAAGTTGTACCAATCATCACCTTGCACTGAAAGTACCTCCATCACCAGATACAACTTCAACTGAACAGGTAAGTTCATGAACTCGTATCTCTCTATCCAGGCATTGTTAGCTTTAGGTTTGTGAAGAAAATATGTCACATTCATAGCCCTGAACATGCCCATGTAGTTAGTTTTCATTTATGTTACGTGTGCCATGAGAATTTGATGTCTGAACATTGATAAAAAATTAGGTTAAGATTTAGGAATGGAGAAATTCTCTCTCATTTTTGAGAGTTAGATCAAGTTTTTGATATGTATGGATTCGTTGTTTGATGCTGAACATTTTTGATGTTGTGAGTTTTCATTAAAAAGCCAGGAATCAGGATGTTTGAATCAGGGTACAAAACGCGCGATTTTTGAACAAGAATGGCTGGAGGTTGAAGAAGCTCCACGTGGGCTGGGCCCGTGTTGTTATTTCTGTTTACACCACTTGTTTTCTTTTACACCCCCTAGGCCCATTGAGCTTATTTTTATGATTTTTTGACTTTTTCTTTTTTGTTCTGACTTATTTATTTTTTCTCATAATATTAAAAATATAAAAATATTTTTTAGACCATTTTTGTATTTATTAAGCATTTATTTGTTTAAATGGATATTTTGTACATAAATAAATATATTACTTCTTTTTTTAAAATACTAAAAAATAATGTAAATACATTTATTTTTCTGATTTTATTTTATTTCATCTTTTGAAAACATTTTCTTAAAATAAACTTTTTTTTTTATAAATAATAAATATTTTATTTTTATTTTTTGTATATATTTAATATATTTGATATATAATATAAATGCTTATTTATTTATTACAATATTTAAGATAAAAACATGAAAATAATACATTTTTTCTTTTATTAATATTTGACCTCAAAAATCACTTTGTCATAATATACTTCATTTTTATTTTATTTTTGTATATAATAAATAAATATGGTACATATTAAATAATTAATACTTTTATTTAAGAAATTAGGGTTTTGTCCTAAATACATAAAAACTCCAAAAAATAATACTTTTTATTTTGTTTATTTGACATATAAAAATGCTTTTTTTTCATACATATAAAAACCCTTTTTGCATTTTGCATATTTATTTTATTTCTATTTAATTTGTGCAATTGATCATCTTGTAAATAATTCCAAATTGATGTAATAGCTAGGTTTAAATTCCTTGTCAAATACCCCCCATTTGAACATTTGTACCCCCCTTCCCATATTGTGTTGTAATAGCTTAGGAACTTTAAATTTCGCACTTTAATGCTTTCTAAATATACCATGATAGAATTAGGGTTTGTATACAAATAAAAACAACAAAATAGTTTGACCTAATTTCAAGATAATCAAGCATGAAAATGGACAACACTAATCACACTTTCACCCCTAGGGTATTCCACTTGTTGCCTTCAATAATGGGCCATGTTGCATGTTAGGTCTCTTTGGGCAAAACAAACACAATTCAAATGATCATAGTCCCTCGATGACGCTTTCGAAAAGTTGCCTAAAAATGATCAAAGTCCCTTAAAGGAAAATTGCCCAAAGATACTTGGCACCATTGCAATTATGGTCTAAACGATGACCCGCGCCCGTCCCTTTCACATCCTAACACAAGATTGCCCACCAAATGCAATGGTGGAACAAAATTGTTAAAAGGGTTAAAACATAGCAAAAATCTTTGAGAACTTTAGGGTAGATAGCTCTTAAGTACTTGTCAACTTGCAAAAAAAAAACACTTGCCTATTTTTCAAACCACACTTCACAAACACTTTCAAAACAAACTTTCAAAAAACCTTGAAACATCTTTTCAAAAAGACAAACACCTTCTGTAAAACATTCGAGTAAAGAATTGTTACAAGGGTAGCCTAGACAAGGCATCTTTTTCAAAGCATTTTCAAAACCACACACAAAGCACCATTTCAAACAATTGAAAACCAAGGCAAGTTGATCTAAGCAAGTACCTAAGAGCCCATGGATAACCATGGATAGAAAGGGTGCTAATACCTTCCCTTTCTATAATCTACTCCCCGAACCCAAGAAAATATCTCAAAGGTTTTTGCTGTGCTTTTTAAACCTTTCCTTAGGATAAAATAAAAAGTCAGTGGCGACTCTTGCTCAACCGAAACATTTGCGAAAACAAACGCAAAACCATAGTCAGTTCTCCCACCGTATCACATACATGTTTCAAATGAAAGGGAAAATTATTATGCCATGAAATGAAAAGTTCAAAGGTAAGAATAATTTACCTTGCTTCAAGCCTTAATTGGATGTGGGATTCGAACTTGAACTGCTACCTGGACGCTTCAGGAATTCGAAAAGTAGTCACAGGGGGTTTGCTTTTGGTTCGAAGAGTTGTCATAGAAGGTTGTCTTTGAATTTGAACAAACTTATATGTGTGGGGTGTTCTTCAGAATCGAAAGAGGTGAGTGTGATTCTAGGTTTTTTGTGATTTCTCAAGTGTTGATGAACTTGAGAGTTTTGTTGTGTTTGAGAAAATTTGGGGGATTCGTTCCTATGGTCCAAAGATCCTCTCCCAGCTTTGCAAAAAATTCCTCTATTTATAGAGAAAAAGAATGGACATGTTTGAAGTAGCCAGCCTTGCAAAATAATAAAATAATAGGTAACGTTAAAGTACATGTGGGGGGCCTCTTGGCATTTGGGGTGCAGAAGATTTGACTTATGGTTTTTGGCGTTGCTTGTGCTCAGACCAAATTCAGGTTGAAAGCTGCTTTCGTGATAAAAGTACTCTCTCTGATTATGTAAAGATTTGGAAGCAACATAGCCTGGAAAATGAGATTTGATCTTGAGTCGAATGCAAGAATGAGATTGAGGCACATCCGTTCGAAGGAAGCCTTTCCCTCAGTCGAAGCTTGTGGTCGAAACAAGCTAATGCCCAGTCGAAGCTTGTAGTCAAAACAAGCTAATTCCCAGTCGAAGCTTGTTTCAAAGAGAACATATTGCCAAATCGAAAGCTCATGCTCGAAAGAAGCATATTGCCCAATCGGAGCATGTGTATTGAAACAAACATAAAGGGAGTCATTGCCTTGTTCGAAGCTTGTGGTCGAAACAAGCTTATAGGGAGTCATTGCCTTTTAGCGTGAGGGAAGTTCCTGGCTTCTGAATCGAAGGGTGCTGAATCGAAGTTGCATTCGAAGGAGGCCAAGAGTCAATCGAAGGATGTAATCCAAGTTTCATTCGAAGGAGGCTTTAAGTTCAAAATGAAGGACATGCCCAAGTTGCATTCGAATGAGGCTTTAAGTTCAAAATGAAGGACATTCCCTAGTTGCATTCGAAGGAGGCCAAGAGTCAGTCAAAGGGTGCTGAATCGAAGGAGACCTGTTTTCCTCCAAACTTGTCAAAACGTTATTTTTATCTGTTTTCTCCCTTTTTGACAGTTTCCTTTTAATCTTGGTACTGGAAAAATCCCAATGTACTTTGTACAAGCTTGAACCTTGAGAATCCTTGTGAGAAAAGCCTTGAGAATTGAGAGGGCAAATTTTGGGGTACAACAGTAACCGAAGATGATTAGCTGGGGATTTACATCCATTCTGCTTGAGAACATTCTGCCGGAGGAGACTCTGTCTGAGAATAATCCTGTGGGGGAATGACTCTGTGGGGAAGAGAGATACTTTGTTGGAAGATCTGCTGATTTGGAGAAATAAACTCAGCTGCGGATTAACTTCCATTGCTGGAGAGAAGAGCTTTGTTGGAGATTGAGTTTCTACTGTCAGAGAAATAAACTCTGCTCGGGAGATGGCTTTATAAACTGCTCATGGTTATAAAACCTGCCTGGGGAATGCAGATATCAGCTTTCTGAAGGAACCTGCTGGGGAAGGAATTCCTGCTTGGGGATACGGAGGTCGGACCTTGGTTGTCTCGGCTCTATGGGGAATATAAATATCACGGGCGTCTATATGGTAATGACTTCTCTTCCAACTGTCTCTGCCCCTTCTACCATGCTGGAAAAAGTACATGTGGAGATTTTGTGGATGGATCTATGTCGTGATTGTACTTGAACATGTATTTAATGAGTTCCAGGATGACATCCGTCTCTGGATCATATCTGAACTGTACTTGAAACATATGTTGAATGAGTGTCAGAATGACATTCGTCTCTGGATCGTATCTAAACTGTATTTAGAGGAGAATCTGGAGTAAGTATCAGGATGACATCTGTCTCTGGATTGTACCTGAACTGTTTCTAGAAGAGAAATCTGGAATAAGTGCAAGGATAACATCCATCTCTGGATCGTACCTGAATTGTTTCTCAATGTATGAAAATCTTGAATAAGTAGCAGAATGACACCCGTATCCAGATCATATCTGAACCGTTTCTCGATGTATGAAAATCTTGAATAAGTAGCAGAATGACATCCATATTTGGGTCGTATCTGAACCGTTTCTCGATGTATGAAAATCTTGAATAAGTAGCAGAATGACATTCGTATCTGGATCGTATCTGAACCGTTTCTCGATGTATGAAAATATTGAATAAGTAGCAGAATGACATCCGTATCTGGATCGTATCTGAACCGTTTCTCGATGTATGAAAATCTTGAATAAGTAGCAGAATGACATTCGTATCTGGATCGTATCTGAATCGTTTCTCGATGTATGAAAATATTGAATAAGTAGCAGAATGACATCCGTATCTGGATCGTATCTGAACCGTTTCTCGATGTATGAAAATCTTGAATAAGTAGCAGAATGACATCCGTATCTGGATCGTATCTGCACTGTTTCTCTATGTATGAAAATCTTGAATAAGTAGCAGAATGACATCCGTATTCGGATCGTATCTAAACTGTTTCTTGATGTATGAAAATCTTGAATAACTAGCAGAATGACATCCGTATCCGGATCGTATCTGAACTGTTTCTCGATGTATGAAAATCTTGAATAAGTAGCAGAATGACATCCGCATCTGGATCGTATCTGAACCGTTTCTCGATTTTGGTGCTCTTGATGAATGTTGATCAAGGTATAAGTCTTCCACTGATAGACAGGTGACGGGACATAGTCGTACGTTTTAAATCCCTAACTTTTGCCCGAAACCTTTTGGTTCGCCGGGATTCTCTTATTTTTGCCTAGGTGTGTCAACCTAGCGGGTCTTTATTTTCAGGTGTAGTATTTTCCGACTATGTCCATGCTTTTAGGATGTAGAGAGTTGTCATTATCCATAGTGTTGTGTTGTATTACTGTTAAAAATGTTTTCTTGATGGCACATGATTTTTTGTTGGAATGCGTGTGTAATGCCCCAAGCGACTCAGATGGAGATATGCCCCTGGTTATTTGGCACTTTTGTAGAGACTGTCCAAGGTGTGTTTAGACATCATGTCATGCCCCTTTCTTATGGAAGACCTATTATTGGAAGTTTCTTTCTCGCTGAGGTGATTCTGTCCATTGAGAGGATGTCTGTTCATTGAATATCCATTATGCGGTTTTCTCTGTTGTCAAACAATTAGTCATATGCAAACAATGTCATTTAAGAATGCAAAACTCATGTATGTCTTGAAATCTTTTTGGAAATGTGTTTTGTGTAGTAAAACGAAATTTGCAAGAATGTGATATCAACTCAGGATTCGTAACAAAGCCTACAGGAGTTAGGATACCTTTGTAACAGTATGCTCTCAAACTAACTCGTGCTTCAGTTATGACTTTTAAGGGTTATAACGTGGCATGGTTCAAGGTTCAAGAAACAAAGGATAAAGGCTCAAATTTTATTTGTACCCGGCCCGCTCTTCGTGATGTTCTTCAGTCCTATGCTCAGTTAATTGCGCGTTTAGATCCTGATTGAGTCTAGAATCTTTGCTCTGATACTTGGTGATGATTCAGAAATTGAACATTTGTTTTGAAAAGGCAGTCATTTTTGTAATCTTCTTTTTGTCGAGGATTTGTAGTAACCTCTTTTTTTTGTTTTCGTTATCCCTTCTTTTGTCTGAACTGTTTCTTTTGTGATTACAGTCAGCGGGATGCCCCAATTTTTCTCTTAAGTCTCCTTCATAGGTTTTGACTTAATGGGCTTTTATTTCGAGAGATAATGACTTCCTGTCTTGAATATTATACGGAACCATCATCTTCTTTTGTTTTGGAAGGACGTCTTCGATGCCATTCATTGTGTACGAAGCGGAAGATTGTGACTGAATGCGCCTCTGAATTAACTGAGAAAACTACCCTGCCTCAGGTTATGATTAAGGGTTTTAATTTGTGTGAAAAGAAAAACTCCTACTTCTTTGGCTCGAAGGGGTTCACTAGGGATTATATTCCTTATAACTCCACTATTTAGGATTTGAAACAATGCATGTACATTGTCAGTGGGGTCTGTTCAAAAGCATACTGTAGAGATTGTGGTATCATTTTCGTCATCCTCCCTCTAAGGCTTAGAGTTTTTTAATCGAGAGTTGAATATCACAAAAGGAAATAAGAACACATTTTTGAAATAGTGAATACGAATGAATTGATTCAAGACATACATATGCAATACATTGATGAAATAATGAGTTTTGATATGAATAAATGTTTAAACAAATCAAAAGAAAATTACACATTGAAAATTCTAATGAACGAAAAGTCTACTTGTGAGAACTTGTCACTTTAGATGGTATGCCTTGGGGGGATGGCAGAAGAACTCAGCCTGACCGTCTTATGCAAATTCTAGCGCTCCTTCATCAATCAGGTCTTGAGTTTTATTTCTCAATGCCCAACATCTGTTGGTGTCATGTCCAGGACTGTTGGAGTGGTACACACATCTTGCATTTGGATTGTACCTTGGGGAGGCTATGTTTGGATTCTGAGGAGGGTCCCTTAATATAACCAACTTGGCCTTCAATAGGTGTTGTAATGCTTGAGCCAATGACATGTTAATTTCGATGAAGCGTCTTTCAGATGTATTCTTCTTATGTCGATTGCCCCGTTGTCGTTGGCGAGGTTATGGTTGGGCTTGTGATGTAGTAGCAATCTGGAAAGGTCTGTTCCTGACCAAACCAACCTCTTCTCTCACTGGGGGATAATTAATGCCTTGATCCATAATTTTAACTGTTTGTTTCATGGATCTGCATCCATCTTGGTGAAGCTTGTTGAGGAAGGCTCTTAGCCCTTCTTTTCCTTGAGCTAAGTTTTGGATAAGAGCCATCTGCCCCAACATCTGGATTCTCATTACTTCTACCTCAGCTTGCAGTTGTTCCAATTGTTCATCCTTGTTGTTTTCAGGATGCTCCTTGGTCAGATTCTCGGCAAAGAGTGTTTTCAGGTCTTCTTGCCCCTTGGATAGATTCAGGAGAAATTCCTTGAACTGGGTATATTGAGCTTGGATATCTCTGTTGTCTTGTTGGATAGCCATTGCTGAAATAAACAGCGAGAACATGAGAGACCTACTTTGAAACCTGCTTATGCAATGATATGTATTATATATGTATGCAATGTTTTCAAGGATCTCGCGGGGTAAACAAGAAAATGTCAGAATTTGAATTTTGCAGCTTTGATTGAAGAACTTTGTATCATTGAGAGTCCTTCTACGAGAGTCAAGCTCACCATATCAAGTGGGTCATAGCCCCTGACTCAATTTGTTAAGTTTTGATCTTCTAACGACATTGGCTAGAGGAAAAATAAATCCCCTTGCCCCTTGCTAGACGTCTGATTTATCATAACCTGCATCACAGTCCCTCGATATTCTTGAAATGGTTAAGGAAATGTTAAGGCATGATGTTATGATGTGTATGCTATGCTTTTAAGTAAAGGTGAGAAGTGATGTAAGCAAGTAAACCCTGCAAGAAATCCAAGTTATTGGATAATAATTGTAAATAAAACCTGCAAGGAACTCATCTTGTCAGGTGTTGTACCCAAAAATTTTCCCTCTCATTTTACTCAATACATGCCCATTAAGATCCTCAATTTGCTCAAGGTTGCTCAAGAGTTGACCAGACAAACTCTCTCCTAAGGCAGTATACCTCAAATTAGGGTTTCTATTTTCATAAATATGGGTGAATCACAAAGGCCTCATATGCTCTCCATGGTCTTAATATGTTCTAAAGACCCTACATGTCAAGTTCCATGCCTTGCACAAGAAGTTTTCTCAGTCAACTGCTCAAATGCTTGAGAATCGACTGTATTAGGTCAAAAGTCAACTATGACCCACAAACAGTCAAACTTCAAAAATTTTGGTCAACATTAACATTTTTAAGTGACTTTCATCATTTGATCAAGGGTTGATCATGATTCCTCAAGGAATGCTCCAATTTCATCAAAACCCAAAAGTTGCTAAATTAGGGTTTCTCAGTAAAAGTCAACCAAACTTTGACCAAGCATAAATTCCACATTATTTATGAGAAATTTTCCATACAAAGCTCATTTTGAAGAGGATGAAATTACCCACATCTCATATTCATCCTACAAGTTCAAAATATGTACTCATAAAAAGATATGAATTTTTACATTATAGGTCCTTTTGAAAAGTCAACAAAAACACCTTTTGGGTCAAAGCTTCATACATGAACATGGAAGATCCAATTCAGATGAAACCAAAAGGGTTGGTTAGGGGACATACAAAGCTTTCTAAAAAGTCCAAGAACACCCTCCTAGGGTCAAAATTGAGAAAGTTGTGCATTGTCAAAGTTGGCAATTTTTGGAACATTGTCAAAAGTCAACATTGATCAAATTTGCATTTTTTCCAAAGGGGCCCATGTTTTCTTTTTTGAAACATGTTTCTAATAGGACCCATGATCCCTGAGCTTTTCCACCTATTATTTTATTACTTTTATCATTTATTTTGATTTTTTATTCATTTAAATCAAAATAAATCAAAATAAATCAAATTAAATGGTAAAATAATGAAAACAAATCAAATCTTGGGATTTTTGTGCACTTTTGGAGTCCATGTACAACTAGCACGATGATCAATTCGTGCAAGACTCATTAGGGTTGGAAAAGATTGAATTGAAGCTTGTTTTAGAAAGATATCATACATGAAGCAAATCAAATCCAATTTCCATTATTCCTCAAGATTCATACCAATTTTATTAACCTAACTCAGTCTACTATATGTATACAACAATTGCAGATCAAAAGAAAGAGGTCAGCAATCGTGAAAACCCAAAACAAAGTTCCAAAAGTGACAAAAAGTGTTGGATCATTTTTGCATTTGGAGATCAATTCAGACCATTCCAACGCTGCTAATCACTTCCTGGCCATCTCCTGAAGCCAACAACATCATTTGCAGCCTTCAAAACATCAAGAATCATCGCCAAGACACATCACGGTTTGCCTCCCAAACTCAAATTCGATTTCTATGTTTTACGCATGATAAATCCATTCTATCCATATATTCTTGTTCATAATCGTGTTTTCAAGCTTTCTGTATCACTTAATTGTACTAACAGTGCAGGAATCCAAATTCACCATTGTTAGGGTTTAAGATCACGATTTGGGGATTTCTGGTACAGGAAAAATTGGACCATGAATAAGGTACCATGATGCTCGTGAGACCAAGACGAGTTGATTGGTATCATCACAATTAATTTATCATGCTCGTATGGGATTTTTGAATTTCGCAGGGGCTGTAGTTACAACAAACGTCCGTAGGTATAAGTCCTTAACCTAAGACGACGGTTACAGTGAAAAAGATGATGTGTGGCAGCCCATGACCGGCTGATTTGAATTTCGCGCGTTTCTTTGGTTATCATGCGTTTTTTTGTATTATATTATATTTAATTTATATATATTAACAAAAGAATAAGTAGCACATATGGTTGAGAGACGCTCCTTTGATGCACACATCCTGGGCTCGATCCCAGGCGTGTGCATTTTATTATTTTCCTGTTTATTTTAGGCAAATCCAATGCTCCACTCCCTCACACGCCTTCCATGCAACCTCAACACCCATCCAGTGGATGAACCTCTAGCCAGATCTAACGCTTCCTGCTTGAAGGTCCTTGGTGCACCCCAAGTCAACGCTTGCACAGAATCTAGCGTGGTTGACTGGGCTTGGAGCTTAATGGGCTTGGAAATTCAGATTCTCACCCCCCAGAATTGTTAACAACACAGGCCCATATTCTTTTTTCTCAATTTATTTCTTTTATTTTAATTGTTTTGTTTAATTATTTTTTCACTAAATTAATTACTTTTTTTAAATCATAAAATCAACCAATCACAAAAGCACAAAAAAACATTTTTTTAATAATGATAAATTATTTAATTTAATTAATAAGTTAGGTAAAATTAATTTTTTGTTTCATTTAAAATCAAATAGAATCTAGGTTTTAATTTTACAATTTATTCTTTCTTTTCTCAAAACCAAAAAACATACAAAAATCTTTTTTGAACAAAATGTTTTATTTAATTAGAAAATTAGGTAGATTTAATTTCTTTAATAATTTAAAAACAATTAGAAATTAGGTTTAATTAATTTGCAATTAAACATTTTCTCAAATAAAAATCCAAAAAATCTTTTTTCTCTCAATTAGGGTTTTAGATTATTTCAATCGTCCTCGCATTTAATTTTCCGCGCGCTTGTTAATTATTTGTCCATTATTTTGTAACTGTTTAGGGTTTATAATAGTTAACCTAGGGTTTTTATTTACTGTTTAAATCCCCGATTTTTGATTATGTAATTAATCCCCCTCCCCGAAGCCTTGTAATAGCTAGGTTTATCTTTTTGCATTTTAAATTTCTGCAAATATTTAATTGTCTAGATGTATGCTAAATAGGATTGTATGGCAAGAATGTCTGGAAAATTAAAACGGTTGATCACCTAATGTGCAAAGATTAAATAACTGAAACAATTCACATGCACATATTCACTCATAGGGTTTACCTCACTTCAGTTGCCTTCGGTAAACAATCATTAAGCATAGGAGATTTTAGTGGTGGCCCTCCATTCTAAAAAGATCAAATTGTCCCATTCAAATGTTGCCTCGGAAATGTTGCCTCGGAGATGTTGCCTCGGAAAGATCTTAAGACTCTAGGGTTACTAATAAAGTTTTCTAACTATTGATTTAATGATTGTACTTGTCCCTTTCGAATGTCCCTTGCAACTCCAACGATGGTGCTACCTACTCCTTAATAGTAGGATAGTGCTGTCTAAAGGAAACGAGAACAAACAATCTTTTTTCGAGTAGGTAGAATCTTAAGTACTTGCTCAATAAAAACTTTTCACACAAACACCTTTCAAAACAAATTTTCAAAACAAACTTCGTCACATCCTTGAGGACTGATACAAGGGTAATCACGAAGTAAAACATTTTCAAGACAAACACACATAAGTAATTTGAAAAAATGAGCAAGTACATAAGAGCCCGTAGATAACTATGGATAGAAAGGGTTCTAACACCTTCCCTTTCTATAATCTACCCCGTACTCAGAATATCTCGAAAAACTGTTTTTTCTGTTCTTTTTCCATTTCCATGATTGGATGAAATAAAAGTCGGTGGCGACTCTTGCTTACCGCGACATTTTGCAAACAAAAAACGCAAAACGCAAACCAGTATTAACAGTCGGTTCTGCCACCCTATCATAAAACTGGCGACTCTGTTGGGGAGTTCTATAAAGTGGGGTGTACCTTAGGATTTAGATCATTTTAAAATTGCTTCTCTTGATTGTCTTGATTGCTTTACTTTTGAAGGTTTGTTCGGGGTTACTATAGATCCTACACCCAGATCTGGGGAACACCTTTTAGGTAAGTAGCAATAAACTGTGAGGGAACTATGTTGGGGTATACCGGCACAGTTAAAGTAGTAGCTACATTGATGTGGCACTTTGGTTGGTACCGATAACCCTTGAGTCAATCAGGGAGAGTACGGGGCCGCTGCATGGTATCGTGAAGCATTAACTGACCTTAGAACCTCTAATTGCACAACTTGGCCAGTAGGACGTAGCGAGATGGCCGGCTTTGGTGTATGCCCAAGATCGACAGATACTCAATGCTACACTCATTGAGGTTTGACTCTTGAGTTTTGTTTGGTTGCGAGTCCATCGCCTATTGAACAAAGCTGGGGGAAATATCAGTGATATTGAGACCCCTTTTAGAACCTGATTACTATTTATAGGGCAGGTTGAACCAATCCAACTTCAAGAGGGTGTGACCTTAAAACTCATGCAAGCCTTAAACCTAAGGACTTGGTGTGACTTGTTTGTTATTTGCTATACCTGTGATTTTCTAACCTAATCATGACATCATAAGCATAGCATATCATGACTAACCATTTCAAGGATTCCCTAGGGCTCATTTTTGCTCTGTTTTGTAGGACATGGCATCTGCCCGTATGAACACTATACATATCAACCTTGTGAAAGTGTCTCTCCAACTAAAGGATCTGGCATTAAGGGTTCTCGAAGGTTCTCATTTCACTAGAAAGCATGGTCGGTTGCTCAATTTCGTCACTGCAAAACCTGATGAAGAGTTGTTAAAAGTGTTGTTTCAGTTCTTCGATCCGGTGCACCATTATTTCACCTTCCTGGATTACCAGCTAGTACCTACTATGGAGGAGTTTTCTCAGTTGTTAGGGGTAACTATTATTGACCAGTTGCCTTTCAATGGTACGGAAGAACATCCAAAGCTTGAAGAAATTGCTAGAGCTCTGTCTTTACAACGGTCTGACATAGTGGCAAATTGGGAGACTAGAGGGAGTGTCCAAGGAATTCTGGTTAAGTTTCTATTTGAGAAGGCCAATCATTTTTAGGATACCTTAGATTTACAAGCTTTCGAAGAGGTGTTGGAACTTCTCGTTTATGGGACGGTACTTTTCCCTAATGCTGATCAACTCGTAGATGTAAGCACTATCAAGGTTTTCCTGTCTCATAATCTAGTACCTACATTACTCGGGGATATTTTGCACTCTTTGCATGCTCGCACTCTAAAGAGAAGGGGAACCCTCCTATGTTGCACTCCTCTATTGGCTAGGTGGTTTATTTCGCACCTACCCAGGTCTGTTTTGAAGAATGAGGAGGGTTTGAAATGGTCTCGCAGGCTGATGTCCCATAAGCATTCAGACATTCATTGGTGTTCACGGTTCTCGGAAGATGTTACCATCATTGATCGGTGTGGTGAATTCCCTAATGTCCCCCTCTTAGGAATTAGGGGAGGAATCACTTACAACCCTTGTTTGGCACTGCGTCAGTTTGGTTATGCGAGAAGAGATGGTCCTCATGATACACTTATCCAAGGAATCGCCTTCAATTATGAGAACGACGTTCAAGGCTATCGTAGGAGGTTCATAAAGGCTTGGGGCATGGTACATAAAATTGATAGCAAGACGCTAGGGCACAAGAATTCCATTCCCCTTGAGCCTTATCTCCGATGGGTACGAGCTCGCGCCCAAATTCTGATGATGCCCTACCCTGCTGTCCTACCAATAATTATGGAACCAGTTGCTGAAGGAGACACTGCTTCTTTTTTTCATCACCCTGACATGCCAACTGATCATGAAGAATTACAGAAGTATTGGGTTCAACTCAAAGAAGAGAGGTACACGTTTGAAGCTCAGTTCTATCCCAGCGAGAAGAAGGTCCTGGGACTCACTAGGCTACTTCATGAAGAAAGGAACATAAATGCCTACATCGCACCAAAGAGGATGTGCTCCTGGGAGACCTAGTTTCTTTTTGCTTTTAGTTTTGTTTTGTTTATTTGTAAGCCTAAAAGGCATCCTTTGTAACAATTTGAACTTATCAATGCAATTAACGTGTGTTTCTTTTGGTTAAACGAATCTGAGCCTTTAAGAATCCTTGAAATCATTGCATACGCATATCATCCATGACATTGCATAAATAGGTACCGTTACAGGTTTCTCATCTTCTTCGCTATTTATTTCAGCATAAATGTCTTCTGAACAAAGCATCAAGGATCTTCAGGCACAAAACGGCCAGTTCCAACAAATGTTCATAAGTCTGGCAAAAGGGCAGGAGGATCTGAAAGCCCTCATTCTGAAAGAGAAAAAGAAAAAGAAGAAGGCTGTCGGTATTCTGAATATGGGCAGAAGGTTAGGAGAGCGGTTGAAGCGACAAATCGATCTGACCTCTTCATCCAAGGAAGGGGAGAATCAAGAAGAAGAGAAGGACCCTAGTCCTGCAGTCTCTGACAATGATATTGATTATAACGATGAACAATATCCTCCTGCTGAGGATAGATACAAACAGCTAGAAGACCGTCTGAGTGCCATGGAAGTTTAGAGGATACCTAGACTAGATTTCAAAGAACTGGGATTGGTGTCAGGAGTGGTCATCCCGCAGAAGTTCTAAGCTCCAGTTTTTGCTAAGTATGATGGGGTGTCCTGCCCAAAACTCCATCTCCGTTCATATGTCAGGAAGATCCAGCCCCACACAGCTGATAGAAATCTGTGGGTTCACTTCTTTCAAGATAGTCTGTCAGGGACTCAACTTGAATGGTTCTACCAGCTAGAGGGAGCAAATATCCGAAACTGGGAAGATCTGGTTGCTGCTTTCTACAAGTAGTATCAGTACAATGATGACCTTGCTCCCACTCGTACTCAAATCCAGAGTATGTCCATGGGTGCAAGTGAAGGCTTTAAAGATTATGCACAAAAATGGAGAGACTTGGCTAGGAGAGTTCAACCCCCGTTGTCGGATAGGGAGTTGGTTGATATGTTTCTAGGGACGCTATCTGGTCCATTTTTCAATCATTTGATCGGCATCTCATCAGCTGGTTTCACTGAGCTGATCCTAACTGGGGAAAGAGTAGAAGATGGGATTCGCAGTGGCAAAATATAGAAGGATGCCTCTTCGAGTTCGGTAAGGAAGCCTTTTGCTGGTAAGAAGGAAGCTAGTAAGTGTCATGATGATACTGAGGCCTGTAGTTGCTCCACAACGTAACAATCAACAAAGGGTGGAAAGACCACAACGACAATTTACTCGCATCAACATGACATTGGCTGAAGTTCTACCTCATATGCTGAGATCCAACTTGGAAATCTTGAAAGAGGCTCCCAAGAATCCAAATACGACATCTCCCCGATATAATCCGAATGCCTGGTGTGCATATCATTCTGAGAGTCCTGGCCACAATACAAATGACTGTTGGGCTCTGAGGAATAAAGTACAAGATTTGATCGAAGCCAAGGAAATAGATTTTGATGCTCCGGATAAGCCCAACATCATAATTGCTCCCATGCCTAAACACGGTCGTGGAGATAATGTTGTTGACACTGATTTGTTTGTTACCTTTGTTGATGAAGTTTCTACTCCTCTCATAACTGTCAAGAAGAATTTGATGCTGGCCGGTTTATTTCCGGGTTGTGGTGAAGGTTGCCACATGTGTTCGCTTCTACCTTCTGGTTGCCATTTGCTGAAGTTAGGTGTTCAACGCCTGATAGATAGCAAAGAAATTTTGTTTAAGAAAACTTTGGTTCCTGTTGTACCATCTGAAGACGTTGCCATTATAACCATTTCCGCCAATCCTTCCAAGGTTTCCTCGAGAAGACCTGTTAGGATTACATCTGCTCCAAGAATTGCTCCACTGATAATCACTGTTCCTGGTCCTATTCCGTATGTCTCAGACAAAGTTGTCCCGTGGAATTATGGTGCCGATGTGTACTATAATGGCATCAAATAATATTTGAAAGATGAAGAAATTGATCCTGATGTTGGTAACATTGTCGGAACCAGTAAAGTTACCTGAAGTGGAAGGGTCTTCTCTCCCGAGTTTTCCCCTAAGACTGTCAACAAGCCTATTGTCATTCCATTTGTTGTTCCTGCTAATACATCCACTACAGTTCCTGTTCTTACTCTAGTTATTACCCCTTTCGGAGAATCGTCTGATACCCGCGGCAAGGAAATTTTAGGTGAGCCTGCCCGGACGGAGGCGCCTAAGAAAATTGTTGTGGAAGCCTCAAAGCAAGAAATGGAGGAAATACTGAAAATCATTAAGAAGAGCGACTATAACGTGGTCGAGCAGTTGGGGCAGACCCCATCGAAGATATCCATGTTGTCTCTACTATTGTGTTCTGAAGCCCATGTGAAGGCTTTGATTGCATTTCTCAAGACTGCGCATGTGCCGCAGGAGACTTCAGCTGATCAGTTTAAAGATTGTGTGGCCAGCCTAACTGCTGATAATGGGCTGGGTTTTTCAAATGCAGATTTGACACCAAAAGGAAGGAAGCATAATGATGCTCTGCATGTCTCGATTGAATGCAGGGGCACCACTATGGCTCATGTGCTGGTAGATACTGGGTCTTCATTAAATGTTCTGCTGAAGAAGGCGCTGAACCGTTTGGATTACAAGGGTTTAACTCTAAAGCCTAGTAACATTATGGTAAGGGCTTTTGACGGATCAAAAAGAATGGTGCACGGGGAGGTGGACATCCCTGTCAAAGTAGGTTCTCAGAATTTTGGGTCCACCTTCTATGTGATGGATATCAGGCCATCATATTCTTGTTTGTTGGGTCGTCCTTGGATCCACGAGGTTGGGGCAGTCACCTCAACACTCCACCATATGCTGAAGTATCCGGTGAAAGGAAAGATTGTCACAGTGCGGGATGAAGAAGAATATATGGTGAGTCACCTCAATTCCTTCCGCTACGTAGAGATGGACGGGGAATTCATTGAAACTCCTTGTCAGAATTTTGAAGAGGTCCCTTAGATCTTAGCATCGACTGAAACTACTAGCAACAAACCTCCTTTGAAGATGGATTTTCTCAAGGACGCCAGGGCCGTGGTTGAAGAAGGTGGGTGTGCCAATTGGGGTCAGCTCCCTGATTTCACTCATAAAACTGATAAATTTGGTTTGGGATTTACTATAGGGGCTCAAAGGGCTGTTAGACGCGCTCGGGCTTGAGGACCTCCCCTATGCATCAACAATCGTGGGATTAACGCCATTGAATACAGTGAAGAGGAATCAAACATTGACAGTTGGATCTACCCAACTACCAACGGTGGACCGAGTAACTGGACGGCTAGAGATTTCATACATGTTTCTTTTATTCTGCAGTAATTGACTTATTTATTTTAAGATTTGTAATAAACAATTTGAAACTTTACGGCCCGGTGCCTTGCCCGAGGCACCTTGGCTTTGCTTATGAGGGCTGTTATTTGTCATTTCATAATCATTAATAAAGCATTGGGCGTTTCTTACATACAAATTTTGCGCTCTCTGTTTTTCTTTTCTACTTTCACTTTACCAAAACAGTTATTCTCTTACACACACTCACGTATCGTAATGCAGATCCATATCCACTCTGGATCCCATTGATAACAGCTCTGTTATTGCCAGTTATGACTTCAAAAATCCGATCAACCAAGTCGAGGACGAAGGTGAGGATGATTGTGAGGTTCTTGTATAACTGGCTAGACTACTACAGCAGGAAGAAAGGGCCATACAACCCCATGAAGAGTCGGTTGAGACAATGAACTTGGGTACTGAGGAAGAGAAAAAAAGGTTAAAATAGGTGCAAATCTGGAACTTAACATCAAACAAAGGTTAATACAGATGTTGCACGACTACATTGAGATCTTCGCCTGGTCCTATGAAGACATGCCTGGTTTGGACACTGATATTGTGGTACATCGCCTACCGACTAAAGAAGATTATCCTCCGGTTAAATAGAAGGTCCATCGTATGCACCCTGAAATGTCAGAGAAGATTAAGGCAGAGGTCATGAAACAGCTCGGCGCAAGATTCTTAGCTGTCACTTCCTATCCACAGTGGGTTGCCAATGTCGTTCTGGTACCTAAGAAGGACGGTAAGGTACGGATGTGTGTTGATTACAGAGATCTGAACAGGGCAAGCCCCAAGGATGACTTCCCACTTCCTCATATTGATGTTCTAGTCGACAACACCACACAACACAAAATCTTCTCCTTTATAGATGGTTTCTCTGGCTACAACCAGATCAAGATGGCTCCTGAAGATATGGAGAAGACGACCTTCATTACACAGTAGGGCACCTTGTGCTACAAGGTGATGCCTTTTGGGTTGAAGAATGCTGGGGAGACTTATCAACATGCTATGGTCGCTTTGTTCCATGATATGATTCATCATGAGATTGAAGTTTATGTTGACGACATGATAGCCAGGTCTCAGACTGAGGAAAAGCACCTTGATCATTTACAGAAATTGTTCGACAGGTTGAAGACATACAAGCTGAGGTTGAATCCAAACAAGTGCATCTTCGGGGTAAGGTCTGGTAAGCTTATGGGTTTCATCGTCAGTGACAAGGGTATTCAGGTAGACCCTGCGAAGGTAAAGGCCATACAAGAGATGTCGGCTCCCCACACAGAGAAGGAAGTTATAGGTTTCTTGGGATGCCTGAATTACATCGCCATGTTCATTTCACATCTGACTGCTACTTGTGAGCCAATCTTCAAGCTTCTAAAGAAAGATCAAGTGGTAAAGTGGAATGATGAATGTCAGACCGATTTCAAAAGAATTAAGGAATACCTTCAAGAACTGCCAATTCTGATGCCTCCAATTGAAGGAAGACCTTTGATATTATACTTGACAGTGTTAGACAATTCAATGGGGTGTGTGCTGGGGCAGCATGACGAGTTTGGTCGAAAAGAGCATGTAATATACTAACTTAGCAAAAAGTTTACCGACTGTGAGACACGATACTCATTGCTCGAGAAAACTTGCTGCATTTGGCATGGGTTGCTCGCCGACTGAGACAGTATATGTTGACTCACACTACCTTGTTGATATCAAAGATGGATCTGATCAAGTATATTTTTGAGAAGCCCGCTCTTTCCGAAAGGATAGCGAGGTGGAAAATGATCTTAACTGAGTACGACATATAATACACAACCCAAAAAGCAATAAAGGGGAGTGTATTGGCTGATCATTTGGCTCATCAGGCCGTGAGTGACTACCGGTCTATGAATTTTGAGTTTTCGGATGAGAGTATCATGTTGGTGACTGACTACGAAGAACCTGGACCAGATGAAGGACCTGAGGAAGGATCCCGATGGTCTATGTATTTTGATGGAGCCTTAAATGCACCGGGTAACGGCATTGGCGCTATAACCATATCTCCTGAGGGCTTTCATACTTCGTACACTGCCCGATTATGTTTCAACTGCACCAACAACATGGCGGAGTATGAAGCATGTATCATGGGTCTTCGAGCTGCTATTGACCGGAGGATTAAGTTCTTAAGTGTATTCGGGGATTCCGCTCTGGTGATAAGTCAGATCAAAGGCGAGTGGGATACAAAGCACCCGAATCTCATTCCTTACAAAGAGTATGTACTGACATTGCTCCCACACTTTGAGGAGGTAACCTTTGAGCATTTCCTAAGAGAGGAGAATCAGTTAGCGTACGCGCTAGCTACCATGTCTTATATGTTCAAGGTTAGGTGGGACAATGAAGCTCCCCAGATTACCATTGAGAGGTTGGATGAACCGGCACACTACTGTGAGATCGATACCAAAGAAGTGGCAGACAAACCCTGGTTTCACGAAGTCAAAAGGTATCTCAAGGATCAGGAGTATCCTGAAGGGGCATCTGTCAACGATAAGAAGTTTCTAAGAAGGTTCGCTGCAAAGTTCTTCCTCAGCAATGGAATCCTCTATAAGCGCAACTATGACTCCACACTATTATGGTGTGTAGACAAGAGTGAAGCAGAGAGGATCATGACAGATCTACATGAAGGCACTTTCGGAACCCATTCTAGTGGACATACCATGGCTAAGAAGATCCTATGGGCAGGATACTACTGGTCCACTATGGAAGCCGACTATTATCAGCACTCTCGAACCTGTCATAAGTGCCAAGTCAACACTGATAAAGTGCATGTGCCTCTGGTCCCCTTAAACATCTTGACAGCTCCGTGGCCTTTTGCAATGTGGGGCATCGACATTGTTTCACCCCAAAATTTTCCCTCTCACTTCTCAAGGAATCACCATGGATCCTCAAGTTTGCTTCCATCCAATTCCAAGCCATGAACTGCAATTTTTCCAAGCAAGTCATTCATAAGGGCAAAATGGTCATTTGCACACTGAGAATTCTAACTTTGACTTTTGGATCAAAATCAAATCTCAAAAATCATATTTCATCCAGACATGTTGGAATATGAAGTTTGTTTCATCAAGAATTTCAAAAGTCAAATTTTACTTTGGAAAAGTCAATTTATAAATACTTAGAAATTTTTCTAAGTGTTTAAGAAGCATGACAAAACTCAGAACTTCTGACCATATTATCACCATAACACTCCGCAAATTCTGGATACTCTCAAGACAAAGTTTGGTCTGAACTTCTGGGCAAGTTTTCACAAAAGTTCAGTCAGAGTTTGCCAGGGTAATTCAAAGAAGGTTAAGAAGCGTGCTGCCAGCTTTCTAGAAAGTCTGAAAGCTCCTTCATAACATGCTGGAGCCAGAAGATAAGAAGATCAGAGGTTGGATGCTACGCTGAAGCAGAACTTCTGATCCAGAACTAAGCCTTGGTGTAGAATCTCAAGTTGCAGGATTTCTAGTTGTGATAAGTCTCATCATCATTTAATGCTCATTTAATACTCACAACCACTTTTGAGTCTTTATCCAAAGGATTTCCACCACGTGTACCTCTAATGTCTTGGGATAGCAAACTCTGATACTAGGCCCATGCTTTGCTTTTTGCTTTTCCTTAATTCCTGCTGACAACCACCATGCTTGCTTCAAGAACAAGGCAGCGCTTTAGCATATGAAGGTTATATTCAACGCTTTGGTCAGAACTTGACCAAATCCCAAAACCTTGTTTATACAACCTACTGCAAACCTATAACCAACAGCTAGTTCAGCCTACGCCTGCATCCCATAATTACACCAAACTAGCATACAAAAACAGGGATGAAAAAGCAAGGGAGCAGGATGCCAAATTGATTTAAAAATCCCATTTGTCTTTCCCCCCAAAATCACAACAAAATCGCCTATAAATACTTTGCTCCATCACATGTTCAAGGGGCTGGCTTTTGGAAAGAGAGAACTATCAAAAGAGAAAGAGAAACTTGTGAAACCCTTCATAAAAATCCATATTTCCCAAACAGAAAACCAAAACCTTTGTTCTTCCTTTTGAATCAAAGAGCTTGGCATTTCCTCTTCTGTTTCTCTTGCTGACTCAGAACATCCAAAGGCAGCAACTCAAAGCTCCAAGCACGCCCTTGGTTCAAGGTAAGTCTTTCTGACTTTACTTGTTTTTCATTCTGAACATCATTAACATGTAAATATCATAGTATTAATGTTGTCCATATCATTTCTTAAGTAGAAAAATTATGGATTAGAACTTCTTGATTAGGGTTAGACTCAAATTCAGGATTAGAACTTCTATAAACTGTTGTGTTATTATCCTTCTGACTTGTTGATTGTTGAAAAATGAATCGATTATTGATGTGATGATTGAGTGTTGAAATATGGCATTAAAACTTATGATGTTCATTCATAGTTTTAACATACAAAAATTCTATGATTTTTCTCACTGTTAACACACACACTGAACTTCTAAGTCTCACATGTTGATAACGCACTGAACTGCTAATGTTCACTCACTGGCTCAACACAATACAAAACTTCTGATGATTCACTCATTGTTCTAACACAACACTGAACTTCTGAGTTTTCCTTACATGTCAAATATACTGAACTTCTAATGTTTCCATTCGTTGTTTTTAAACACTCAGAGTTTCTGATTTTTACATGCTGATAACACATTGAACTACTGATATCTCCTCACTGTTTTAGTGTAATAAAAAACTTCTGACTTGTGGCCCACTGTATGAATACCACCCAGAACTTCTGTGTTTGCCCTCTAACGTGTCTTGCAGGACCTCAGAGTTTACCAATCTAGAACTTCTAATTCCACTGACGTTCCTTTCTGAGTCATCACGCGTCTGGCTTCAGAACTTCTGATCCTTGTTGTTTTTCTTGCAGCAGCATTGTTTCTATCTTTCATTTATTTTCTTTTTCATCATTTTTAATATTAACATAAAAGACAAAAAAACTATTTTCTTAAACAAAACTTATTTCTTTTATTAAATAAATAAATAAGCATTTTACATTTCCTATACATTCTTATCTATTTCAATATGGTTGTAATAATAACCTATAATTTTAATTTGCAATCCCCATTCATAAATATGTACCCCCATCCCCCTAAATATTGTAATAGTGTAGGACTTTACATTTCTGCACTTTTATTGCTTTCATATATTGTTAGTAATTAGGGCGTGTATGGCAAGACTAAAACCAATGTTATAAAACCCAAATTCAAAGACAAAATTATGCATGCAATCAAATACACTTGCACACTAGCACCCCTAGGGCGATTCCACTTGTTGCCTAAAAAATGGTCATCTTATGCATGTCGGGTGTCTTAGCAAAAACAATCGAAATACAAGATCATAGTCTCTCGATGACGCTATCAAAGTTGCCTTTCTAAATGATCTTAGTCCCTAAGGAAAAAATGCTAAGTCATCTCACAACATTGATATCATGGTCATACGATGACCCATGTCCGTCCCTTCACATCCAACAATGGGGCTTCTTACCAAAAAAATGGTAAGATAGCAACATCTAAAGGAGGAGGAAAATCATATCTAAGACCTTTTGAGTAGGTAGGTTCGCTCTCAGTTACTCGCTTGCTCACAACATAAACATTTTATACACCAACACTCTCATTTTGAAACACTTTTGAAAACAACACTTTGTACGCGTTCTTATAGAAACAAGAGCCATTACAAAGAAACCCTAGGGGTTAACTTAGGGTTAGATCATATTTACTTGCTTACATTGTTTGATTTGTATGCTTTACATTTTGGTTCCTTGTTTGGGTTTGTTTTAAATCCTACATCTGGATTTGGGGACACCTTTTAGGTAAGTAGCAATAAACTTTGAGGGAACTGTGTGGCATATACCGACACGGTTGAAGTAGTAGCTATGTTGATGTGGCACTTTGGTTGGTACCGGTAACCCTTGAGTCAATCAAGGAGAGTACGGGGCCGCTGCGTGGTGTCGCGAAGCATCAACTTACCTTAGAACCTTACTTGACCAACTTGGCCATTAGGACATAGTGAGATGACCGACTTTGGTGCAGTCCGAAGTTGGTAGATACTCGATGCTACACTCATTAAGGTTGGACTCTTGAGCTTTGTTTGGTTGCGAGTCAATCGCCTATTGAATGAAACTGGGAGAAAAATCGGTGATATTGAGATCCCTTAGAACCCGGTTACTATTAACTAGGACAGGTTGAGCCAACTAAACTTCAAGAGGGTACTTACCTACAAACTCCATGCAAGCCTAAAACTAAGGATTTGTTTGCTTTGTGTGAATATGATTATTTGTATATAAACTTGCATATTTGTACATAACATCATAACATCATACCATAGCATTTCCTTCACCATTTCAAGGATCTCAAGGGCCTGCGGTGCAGGTTACGTTGAACCAGACGTCTACCAAAAGGGCAAGAAGATTTATTTTCCTCTAACCAAACGCCGTCAAAAAATCAAGTACAACAAACTTGAGTCAAGGGCTACAACCCACTTGATATGGTAAGCTTGACTCTCATGGAAGGACATCCACCGATACAAAGTTCTCCAATCAAAGTTGTTGATCAAAGTTCAACTTCTAACTCTTTCTTATGTTTACCCCGCAAGATCCTTGAAAACATGCATCCACATATCATGCATCATATCATAACAGGTTTCTCCCATACAGGTCTCCTTACCTTCCTGCTGTTTATTTCAGTAAGATGGATATGGAACAGATAGTGAAAGATCTCCAAGCTCAAAATGCTCAATTCCAACAAATGTTCCTGGCTATGGCTAAGGGGAAAGAGGACCTGAAAACCCTTCTCAAAGACAAGAAGAAAAAGTCCAAGAAGTCAATAGGCGCCCTGAACTTGAGAAGAAGACCTAGAGCCCTAGATCTTTCAACTCCATCCAACATAGGGGATATTCATGAAGAAGACAACAGTCTGGAGATTGATGAAGCCGAAGCTGATTACTCCGAGGAACAATATCCTGCCACTGTTGACAAGTACAGACAGCTGAAGGATCGCCTTAATGTAATGGAGATTCAACAGACACCCGGTTTGGATTTAGGAGACATGGGTTTGGTTTTTGGAGTGGTCATCCCGCCAAAGTTCAAAGTCCCTACCTTTGCCTTATACAATGGAGTCTCTTGCCCTAAGATACACTTAAAGTCTTATGTCCGCAAGATTCAACCATACATAACTGATCAAAAGCTTTGGATCCATTTCTTACAAGAAATCCTACTGGGGGCCCAACTCGAATGGTTCTATCAATTGGAAAGTTCTCGCATTCACACCTGGGAGGATTTAGCTACTGCCTTCTACAGACAATATCAGTACAATGTTGATCTTGCACCAACTCGTGTGCAATTGCAGAACATGACCATGGGTTCCAACAAGAGCTTCAAAGGATACGCCCAAAAGTGGAGAGATCTGGCTGGTAGGGTGCAACCCCCTTTAACTGACAGGGATTTGATTGACATATTCATGGGAACTTTGACAGGACCTTTCTTCAAACACCTAATCGGAAGTTCCTCGGCCGGGTTCACCGAGCTAATACTGACTGGCGAAAGGGTCGAAGCTGGCATCAAAAGTGGAAAGATCCAAGGAGCCACACCTTCTGATGCTCAGAAAAAGCCATACAGTGAGAAGAAAGAGTCCAATGCAGTGACTGGTCAAAAGAATCGTCATGACCAACACGTAGAAGCAATCTTGATCTCTAATCCTACGCTTGCTCAACAAAGACAGGGGCATCAGCGTAAGGAGGTCGCACCTAAAAGACAATTCACTAAGATAAACATGTCACTGGCTCAAGCGCTACAACACATGTTGAAGGCAAAGCTGATTACGTTAAAGGCTCCTCTCCGGAACCCAAATACTTCTGCTCCTACCTATCATCCCAATGAAAGGTGCGCATACCACTCTGATAGTCTGGGACATAACACAAACAACTGTTGGGCTCTCAAGAACAAGGTACAAGACATGATTGATGCCAAGGAGATCGAGTTTGACCCTCCGGAGACTCCAAACATAATCAATGCTCCTATGACGAATCATTGAAAGCTTTTGTTCATTTGAATTTTCAAGTTGTAATATCTTTTGTTATTCAAACAATTATCTATTAATGTCAAACTTTATTTCATTAATGCATTGCATATGTTTGTCTTGAATTCATCCGTTCATTTTCTCTATATTTAAACTATGCCTTTTACTCACTTTATGACATTCAACTCTTGCTAAAAGTTATAAGCCTTTAGAGGGAGGATGACGAAAACAATGCCATAATCTCATACAATATGTTTTTGGATAGACCTTGCTGACGATGTACAGGCATTCTTTCAAATCCTAAACACTGGAGTTATAAGGAAGATAATCCCTAGTCAACCCCTTCGGGCCAAAGAAGTAGAAGTTTTTCTGTTTTTTTCACAAAATTGAAACCTTTAATCAAAACCTGGGGCAGGGTAGTCTCTCAGTTAATTCAAACGCGCGTTAAGCCGCAAAATCTCATCTCGTAATACAATGAATGACGTCAGGAAACATTCCTCTGGAATCAAAAGACGGTGATGGTTCCCTATCACATAGGCATTCATTATCTCTATAAAAAAATCCCACTAAGTCAAAACCTACGAAGGAGACTTAAAGAAAACTGGGGCATCCCGCTGACTGTAATCTCAAAACAAGAACAGTCGGGCAAAAATTAGGGATAACAAATCAAAAGAAAGAGGTCACTACAAACCCTCGACAACATGAAAAATGTTGCAAAAATGATTGCCTTCCGATAAAATTAACTTGTCTTAACCTTCACCAAAACGTCATTCCAGACTCAATTGGAGTTCAAACGTACAATTAACTGAGTTTAGGACTGAAGAACATCACGAAGAACGGGTGGGTACAAATACACTTTGAGCCTTTATCCTTTGTTTCTTAAACCGTGAACCAGGCCGCATTACAACCCTTAAAAATTCCTAATTGAAGCAAGGGTTATTTCGAAAGCATACTGTTACAAAAGGTATCCTGACTCCTTTAAGGCTTTACTCTAAATCCTGAGTTGAATTTTTCTTACAAAATTTCTTTACTCGCTAAAACGCATTTTCAAAAATTTCAAGACAAACATAAACTTTGCATTACTTGAATATCAATGTGTGCATATATCTATTTGTTTGACAGTGGAGAAATTCACACAATGAATATCCAGTGAACGAAAGCTCTCTCAGTGAACAAAATCAATTCAAGAAGGATGACACTTCCATTGTCAAATATCCTATCAACGAGGGGGCATGACATGTCACTATCTAAGCACACCTGGGGCAGTCCAGTCAAGATTCCAGGAAACCTCTCAAGAGGTCAGAGTAACCAGGGGCAGGTCTCCATCTCCATCACTTGGGGCATTGAACGTCAATCTCAGCAAAGGGTTACGTACAATCAAACATTTTTGGCAATAACACAAACATTTGCTTCTAGGGGCAATGACAAGTCTCCCCAAAGTCCTTCTCATAGGATAATTTCCCAGCAAGAGTTTCCCCAGCTGAGACAACCTCAAGAATCCTCGAGGACTTTCCCCAACAAAGTCATCACCTCTCTAGCAGACCGACAATAGGGTTTATTTCCCCAACAAACGGCAGGAATCCCCAGCTTGAGGTGGCCTCTCCGACTACTACAAATCAAAGGACCATGACTCCTTTTCCCCAGTAGACTACTCTATAATCCCCAGCAAGTTACTGTGAATCCTGGACCCGGCCAGATATCAGTTCAACTTCGACTCCCTAGTAGAGCAACGGATGACTAAGACTCCTGAACTCTTTTTCCCCAAGTAGGAATCAACACTCTATACAGAGCTTTCAATGTCTCCTAGCGGAGTTCTCCTCAAACAAAAAACAGGAATCCCCGGTTGAAACATCTGAGAAAAGTTTGAAGACACACTTACATCTCAATAACATTCATAGCATATGCATACAAAATACATATAACACAAATCTCATTTATTTAGAGAACATCATTGCACAATGCATACATTATGACATTGAATACAACTAACTCTTTACCTTTTCAGGAAAGACCAGTCAACAGATAAAGGTCATCATCTTTTGGGAGTAGCAATCGTCTCAGATTCCTTCATCATCCGTTGAGATTCTCTTCTAGAAACAGCTCAGATGCGATCCAGATATGGTTGACATTCTGATACTTATTCCAGATTCCTTCTAGAGACAGTTCAGATGCGATCCAGATATGGCTGACATTCTGATACTTATTCCAGATTCCTTCTAGAGATAATTCAGATGCGATCCAGATATGGCTGACATTCTGATACTTATTCCAGATTCCTTCTAGAGACAGTTCATATGCGATCCAGATATGGCTGACATTCTAATAATTACTCCAGATTCTCTTCTAGAAACAGTTTAGATGCGATCCAGATATGGCTGACATTCTGATACTTACTCCAGATTCTCTTCTAGATAAAGTTCAGATGCGATCCAGATATGGCTGACATTCTGATACTTATTCCAGATTCCTTCTAGAGACAGTTCAGATGCGATCCATATATGGCTGACATTCTGATACTTATTCCAGATTCCTTCTAGAGACAGTTCAAATGCGATCCAGATATGGCTGACATTCTGAAACTTATTCAATATTCCTTCTAGAGACAGTTCAGATGCGATCTAGATATGGCTGACATTCTGATACTTATTCCAGATTCCTTCTAGAGATAGTTCAGATGCGATCCAGATATGGCTGACATTCTGATACTTATTCCAGATTCCTTCTAGAGACAATTCAGATGCGATCTAGATATGGATGACATTCTGATACTTATTCCAGATTCCTTCTAGAGACAATTCAAATGCGATCCAGATATGGTTGACATTCTGATACTTATTCCAGATTCCTTCTAGAAACAGTTCAGATGCGATCTAGATATGGCTAACATTCTGATACTTATTCTAGATTCTCTTCTAGAAATAGTTCAGATGCGATCCAGATATAGCTGACATTCTGATACTTATTCCAGATTCCTTCTAGAGACAGTTCAGAACTGACTGTTTTTTAATGTTGGTTCGCGAAATGTCGCGGTAAGCAAGATTCGCCACCGTCTTTTATTTTCTCCAACAAGGAAAGGACAAAAGCACGGTAAAATTCCTTTTCGAGATGTTTCTCGGTTCGGGAGGTAGATTATAGAAAGGGAAGGTGTTAGCACCCTTTCTATCAGTGGTTATCCATGGGCTCTTAGGTACTTGCTCACTATGTTTTCAAAAGATTTTTGCTTTTCTTGTGTTTGTGGGTTTTGAAAAAGTTTTGTTTGAAAACTTTGATTTAACTCTTGTATCAGTCCTCAAGAGTGTATGAAGTGTTGTTTGAAAACTTTTGTCAGAAAAGTGTAGGCGCGAAAAGTATTTTTTTTGTTTGAAAGAGCAAGTACCTGAGAACCTCTACCTACTCAAAAGAAATTAAGCTGTGTAAATGTCCTTTACACAGTACTATCCCACTATTGAGAAGTAGGTAGTTTCGTCGTTAGAGTTTTCGGGTCAATTAGATTATAGGGACATGTGATCACCAAAGCAATAGTAGGACGCCTTAGCGGTAACCCTAATGTCTTAGATCCTTTTTATCTGAGGCAACCGTTTCGAGGCAACTTGGATCTTTAGACAGGAGAGCGACCTCTAAAACACCCTATACTCAATGACCACGTCGAGGCAACCAAGTGAGGCGTACCCTAGGAGTGGCATGTGCGAGTGTGTCAGGTTTCATGTTAAGTTATCTTTGCACATGTTATGGTGAGCTATGTGTTGATTTTAATTTCAAGGATAAGTCTTGTCATGCATAGCCTAATTAACATACATCTAGCAGTTAATAGTTGCGGAAAATAAAGCTAAGCTATTACAAGGCGTCGGGTATTTACATCGCCAAAAACAACCCTTTGAAAAGTAAATTGCGGAAAATTAATGAAAGCGATAAAAAGGCCTAATTAAAGCTATTACATCCTCGGAGCAATTAGATATTATGGATCAAACATGAATAAAATAAACATACGCGCGAGAGAAAATTGAATCGGAATGTTTTTAGGGTTTTGACCCTTTTTTGAGAAAGAAAGAAGTTTTATCTATTTTGTATTTAATTAAATTAATCCTAAAACTAATTAATTAATAAAATAAATATATTTGGTTTTTTAATGTCTCAAGGAAATAATAATAAAAAATGATTAAAAGTTGTCAAGAACCCTAATTCTATGTTAATTTTATTATTATGAAAATATTGAAATTAACCTAATTAAAACAACTAAATTAATTATGTTAGTATTTATTTACAAAAATAGTAAATTAAGGGTGAATTTAATAAATAAATAAAAAATATTATGTTTTTTATGTTTTCTGAATTTATTATAAAAAATTAATTTGATTAATTAACTAATAATAATAATAATTAATAATAATTAAGTGAAAAAAATATAAAAGAAGAAAATAAAAGAAAATAACCCAGGGGGTGATGGGCCCAAGAGGAGGTGTCTTTGGAATTTTGTGGCCCAACAAAAAAATCAAGCCTGTTTTACTTTTCTGATTCTCCATGGCGCGTGTTGACTGGGAGTATGATGGTCTTCCACTCAGGACCATTGGATTCATGTCTGGAGACATCTGGCGCTTGGAGAGATGAAGTGCATGGTGGACCTCAAGGCATGAGATACGCTGGATAAGCTGCAAGAAAATAACAACAATAATTTTGGGGGACCTGGGATTCGAACCCAGGTCCCAATGCTTCCAAGCCAACGCACCAACCACTACACCATTTGCATGCTTTTGATATTATAATGATAAGCAATTATTATATTAAGAATTTAATCAATATGTTGTAAAACACAAAAAATGCGCGTGTTTTCAAATTACCCAACCAGATGCTAGCACGTCCTCATCTTCTTCCTTGTATCTGCAAAAAGAATATTAGATAGCGGGGGTTTTTAACCCCCACTAACCACTACAGGGAGAAATAGAGATTAGCAGCTCAATGCATATAAATATTTCGCGATGGGTTGGTCAGGTTCGTCTGGGTCTCATGATCTCAACCATATGTCTTAGGAGTCCTAATTTTTCCTGGTTCATAAAGCCCCAATTTCAAAGCTTAAGAACCCTAGAAATCGTCCATGGCATCTTGTGATTCAGTGCGTTTCAGTTTAATTAAGTTGTACCATTAGCTTTGTATGGTTCCTAGCAATATAAATCAATCAAGAAAATACGTTAAATATGAATGATTTAAGAGTTACGATTTTGGATAAAGATGGCAAACTGTGGTTCTGTATTCCTTGATTTCTTAAGCTTTGATGTCCGAATTTGATGGCAAAACACTCCTGGGAACTCCTGCAAGATGTTTGAATGAAAAGCACGCCTTGAATTGGCCTGGAATGCAAAGATCAGTTTTCACTTTTTCTTGAAATTTCTTGAATATGCTAGGGTCTTTTCTGCAACTTTTTTCACGTCCCTTTGATCAGGGTTAGCTTGCTTGTATATAAGGCAACTGAATTAGGTCAAAAACTTGGGCAAAAATCCATTGCATTGATATTTGAATCTTTGATTGAAAATCAAATCTTTTTTATTTTTCATGATTGGAAAATGTTGCCAAATTTGGAGATTTTGTATCTTTGACTTGGTGCTCGAATTTGCCAGCATATCTTGACCATATTTGCTTCACAAATTGATTGAAAAATCAAATCTTGCATTTTGCTACAATTTAAATTAATTAAATGAATTAATATTAATTAAAAATCCAATTAATCAATAAAAATAAGAAAATAAATTCCATTAATATTTATGGGTCGTGCATAGGTCATGGATGAAGTTTCAAGAAGAGATTTGAGGCCCATTAGCAAAAATAAGGTGTTTTGAGCAAAGTTGACTTTTGCAAATTCATGAAAATTTCCCAACTTCTCCAATGCACAACTTGCTCAATTTTGATCATATGACCATGTTATTGGACATTTTGGAAAGATCTTGAAGTCCTCTAACCAATGCCTTTGGCCCCATGTCATTTGGATTTACCAATCTCAAGTTATGGCCTTTGACTTAAAGTGCATTTTTGTTGACTTTTGAAATTGACCTATAATGTAAAAATTGATAACTTCTTGTGAGAGCATTTCTTGAACTTGGAGTGTGAATATGGATTGTAGGAATTTAAATCCTCTTCAAAATGAGCATTGGATGGGATTTTTCTGATAAACCATGAAAAAGTTATGCCCTGGTCAAGATACAGTTGACTTTTCTACTGTCCAAAAATAGTAACTTTTTGCATCTTGAGGATTTTTGAGCCATCCTTGTGGAATCATGATCAAGACTTGATCAAATGATGATTTTGGACTCAAAATAAGATGTTGACCAAATTTTTTGACTTTTGACTACAAAATGACCATTTTGCCCTTGCAGTTGACTGTGGATCAAATGGAGCTTTTGACTGTGCAAATTGGCACTGTGAGTCTTGAAACTGGGCTTGTAGATGCTTGAGAATGTATATAGGCCTATGAGACTTGATTGAACCATTGATAACCCCAAATTCCTTGAAAGAACCAAAACCCTAATTTCAGCTGTCTTAGGAGGTGTTTGACTGTCTAACCCTTGAGCAAACTTGAGCAATTTGAAGGTCATTCTTGACAAATATTGAGGAATATGGGAGGGCAAATTTTGGGGTACAACAGTTGCCCCTGTTCAATCTTCTTAAACCTGAGGATGTAGATTGGCTTGCGTGCCTTTCGTGATCCGAAGGTGGAAGATGATTGAACACTAAAGTGCCCAGAAATTTGCACTCGCATGGTGTAGTATCAGCAATGTGATGTCGGGAATGGGCTTACATATGCCATTTGGAGATTGCTGGATAGGAGGATGGGCTTATAGATGCCACCTGGAAATGTAATGGATAGTTGTGGAGATGGGCTTAAAGATGCCATCCAGGGGTGAATGCTAGACTGTATCTATAAGCTGGAGCTGGATGATTGTCAGAATTGTGTCTGCCTCTGGAGCGCATTTGAAACATGAGTGACAAAATGACTTCTGAATCTGGATCATATCTGGACTTTATTTGAGAGAGTGACAGAATGACATCCGAATCTAGATCGTATCTGAATTGTGCTTGAATGAGTGGCAGAATGATATCCGAATCTGGATCGTATCTGAACTTTATTTGAGAGAGTGACAGAATGATATCCAAATCTGGATCGTATCTGAATTGTGTTTGAAATTGAGATCTGTATGAGTAGTAGGATGACTTCCGTGTCTGGAACGTATATGTGCTGTAACTGGGATCTGGATAAGTGACAGAATGACTTCCATATCTGGAGTGTATCTACACTTGAAGTTGATAGTTGAATCTGAATGAGAGATAGAACGGCTTCTGTGTCTGGGAGTGTATCTAGTCTGTATCTAATTGCTGACGTCTGAATGAGTAGTAGAATGACCGTCGTGTCTGGGTTGTATCCATACTGTATCTGAATGAGTGATAGAATGACATCCGAATCTGGATCGTATCTGGACTGTCTCTTGCATGAATCTGGAATAAGTATCAGAATATCGCCATGTCTGGGTCGCATCTGAACTGTCTCTGGAAGGAATCTGGAATAAGCAATAGAATAGCATCCGTGGTTGGAGCATCTCTAAGCTGTCTCTGAAAGGAAATCTGGAATAAGTATCGGAATGTCACCAAATCTGGGTCGCATCTGAACTATCTCTTGCTCAATGGAGTAAACCGCTGAGGTTATAGAACTGGTCCATACTATGACGGAGGAGAACATCAAGATCTAGGAACTGACTCGTGTTAATGGAGTATACCGTTGAGGTTATAGTACTTGTCCACCCTATGATGTAGAGAAACTGTCGAGATTGAGAACCTCATCTGAACTTCAACCGAGGATAATCCGATTGAGATTTAAGAACTGGTTCGATCTTTGACTAAGTTGAGAACTTAACTGCATCTTTCCTGAAAGGTAAAAGTCAGTCATATGCAATGCATGGTATGGATCGAGCAATAATGTTCTCAACATAAATGAGATCGTATGACATGATGCATATGTGCATGTATCATGATGTATGAAGATGTGATGTTTTAGCTGGGGAAAATAAATCCCAGAGCTGCTGGAGAATAGAGTTGAGTTCTTCGTTTCTGCTGGGGATGATGAACGAAGATGATTGTGTGAATAAACCTGTAGGAGAAGATGACTCCATTGGGGAATAAACTGATGAAGAGGTTACTCCGAGGGGAATTACTCTGTGGGGGAGAGATGTCCTGCTGAGAGTTTAACGATAACTCCGCTGGGGATTCCGTTGATGAGCTCTGTTGGGGATAGAAAGAACTTCGCTGGGGATAGAAAGAACTTCGCTGGGGATGATCTTTCTGGTGCAACTTGCTGAGGATAACCCAGTTAGACTCTTGTGGGGATAACCTATGAATTTGGCCAAGGAGATACATTTGTGCTCTGCAGGGGACAGGCTTCCAGAATCTACTGGGGAAGATGATTCAACTCTGGCGGGGAAGCTTTTTTAGACTGCGCTGGGAAATGGCTCCACTGGGGGTATCTTGCATTCCGCCTGGGAACATTCTTATATTCTGTTGACGAATATTAAAACTGTCGGGGATTCTTGCTGAGGAATATCTGTATACTCCGCTGGGGAATATTAAGATCTACTGGGGATACCCAACTTCTTTAGGGCTGATGATAGATTAAACTCTGCTTGGGGAGAGCATTGCTGATTCGTTCATAGTTGCAAGGCTCAGTAGGGAGAGCTACCATTACTGTCTTACTCTTGGGGGAGTGAAGGTATCTTGGTCATATTCTTCAGCTGAATCTACCTTGGTATCTGGTGAGCAGAGCAGCTGCACAGTTTGGACCATTTTATTGCCCCAGTTGCCGTGGGAGAAGGTGGCCTATGGAGGAGCTTGATAACTGCCGATTGACAAATCTTCTTCTGGTAGGCAAGTGACGAGATGACGAGACATAGTCGTACGCTTTTGATCCCTAATTTTTGCCTGGACCGCCCTTTCGGGTTTTCAGTCCATCGGGGTACCCTTTTTTGCCCAAGCCGCCTTTTCAGGTTTTCGACTTGCCGGGTGTACATATTTTTTTATTTTCATCCCTCATTTTTGCCCGAACCCTTTTGGTTCGCCGGGAAGCCCTTATTTTTGTCTAGGCCAGTCGACCTAGCGGGTCTTTGATTATGCGCATCATTTTTTTTACTATGTCCATGCTCTCAGGATGTAGGGAGGTTGTCACTGTCAGTAGTGTTGCGTTGCCATACTACCAGAAGATCTTCGTTTGATCATGCAAGATTCGTTGCTGGAATTCATGTCCAATGCCCCAAGTGACTCAGATGGAGATTTTCCCCTGGCTATTTGGCATCTTTGAGAGATTCTCTGAATCTTGACTTGACTTCCCCAAATGATGGACAATGGTTATGTCTGCCCCTTGGTTGGAAGTGTTTTTCCACTTGAGGTGGATCTTTTTATTGAGAAGGTTTTTGTTCATTATATATTCGTCGTGCGAATTTCTCTGCTGTTTGAACAAATAGTCATATGCAAACAATGTTATTTTAAGAATGCAAAGCTTATGTCTGTTTTGAAATTTTTTGAAAATGCAGTTTTCAATAAAACAAGTGAATTTTTTGTAAATGTGATGTCAACTCAGGATTTTACAGCAAGCCCTACAGGAGTCAGGATACCTTTTGTAACAGTATGCTTTCGAACTAACCCATGCTTCAGCTAGGACTTTTTAAGGGTTATAATGTGGCCTGGTTCACGGTTTAAGAAACAAAGGATAAAGGCTCAAATTTTATTTGTACCCACCCATTCTTCGTGATGTTCTTCAATCCTAACCTCAGCTAATCGTGCATTAGATCTTGTTTGAGTCTTTGCTCTGATATTCCGGTGATGGTTCGGATACTGACAATTTATTTTGAATAGGCAGTCATTTTTTTTTAGAGTTTGTAGGACCTCTTTCTTTTTTTTGATTTTATTGTCCCTGTCTTTTGCCTGAACTGTTTCTTTTTGTATTTACAGTCAGCGGGATACCCCAGTTTTTGTAAGTCTCCTTCATAGGTTTTGACTTATTGGGCTTTTACTTTGAGACAATGACTGCCTGTCTTGACGATTATAGGGAACCATCACTGTTTTTTGTTTCGGAAGGACTCCTTCGTTTGTTGGGCACCTGGATCAAATGAGAGAACTACCCTGCCCCAGGTTATAATTAAGGGTTTTAATTTTTGCGTGAAAAGAAAAAACTCCAACTTCTTTGGCTCAAAGGGGTTGACTATGGATTATCTTCCTTATAACTCCACTGTTTAGGATTTGAAACAATGCCTGTACTTCATCAGCGGGGTCTGTTCAAAAGCATATTGTAAAGATCGTGGTATCGTTTTCGTCATCCTCCCTCAAGAGGCTTAGAATTTTTTAATCGAGAGTTTGAACATCACAAAAAAATGAAAGCAATTTGAATATAGTGAATACGAATGGATTGATTCAAAACAGACATATGCAATGCATTGATAAAGTAACGAAGTTTGACATGAATAAATGTTTGAACAATCAAAAGAAAATTACAAATTGAAAATTCTAATGCACCGAAGACATTCTCAATGATTTGGTGTAGGATCAGTGATCAAACTTAATCTCCTTGGCATCAATCAAGTCTTGGATCTTGTTCTTCAAACTCCAACAGTCGTCGGTGTCATGTCCAGGACTGTCAGAATGGTAGGCACATCTCACACTCAGGTTATACTTGGAAGAGGAAGTATCAGGCACATCTCAATAACATTCATAGGATCTGTATACAAAATACATACAACAGAAATCTCATTTATTTTGAGAACATCATTACACAATGCATACATTATGACATTCCATACAACTAACTCTTTACCTTTTCAGGAAAGACCAGTCAACAGATAAAGGTCATCATCTTTTGGGAGTAGCAATCGTCTCAAATTCCTTCATCATTTGTTGAGATTCTCTTCTAGAAACAGTTCAGATACGATCCAGATATGGCTGGCATTCTGATACTTATTCTAGATTCCTTCTAGAGACAATTCAAAAGTGATCCAGATATGGCTGACATTTTGATACTTATTCCAGATTCCTTCTAGAGACAGTTCAGATGCGATCCAGATATGGCTGATGTGATCGGTGGGAATAAGAACTGACTGTTTTGGAATGCTGGTTCGCGTTTGTGTTTGTTTTTGCAAAATGTTGCGGTAAGCAAGAGTCGCCACCGTCTTTTATTTTATCCAACAAGGAAAGGACAAAAGCACAGAAAAAATCCTTTTTGAGATATTTCTCGGGTTCATGAGGTAGATTAGAGAAAGGGAAGGTGTTAGCACCCTTTCTATCCGTGGTTATCCACGAGCTCTTAGGTACTTGCTCATTGTGTTTTCAAAAGTTTGCTTTTCTTTGTGTTTGTGGGTTTGAAAAGAGTTTTTGTTTGAAAGGAGTGTAAGTGTGAAAAGTTTTTGTTTTTTTTTAAAGGAGAAAGTACTTAAGAACCATCTACCTACTCGAAAAAGGAATTAAAATGTGCTAATATCCTTTAGACAATACTATCCCACTATTGAGGAGTAGGTAGCATCGTCGTTGGAGTTTTCGTGTCAATTCGATTAAGGGACGTGTGGTCACTAAAGCAATGTTAGGACGCCTTAGCGGTAATCCTAATATCCTAGATCATTTTTCTGAGGCAACCGTTTCGAGGCAACTATGATCTTTGGACAAGAGGGAGATCTCTAAAACTTCCTATACTCAATGACCACGTTCGAGGCAACCAAGTGAGGTGTACCCTAAGAATGTGCATGTGCGAGTGTGTTATTTCGGTTAATTTTATCTGTACATGTCATGGGTGAGCTATATTGATTTTAGGTTAAAGATTGATCTTGTCATGCATTGCCTAGTTATCAAACATCTAACAGTTAATATTGTGCGGAAATTAAATTGCGGGAAGTTAAATCTAAACTATTACAAGGCGTCGGATATTTACATCGCCAAAAACAAACCCTTTAATTTAAATTGCGGAAAATAAAAGAAAGCGATAAATAAATAAAGTCCTAATTAAAGGCTATTACATACCGGAAGCAATTACAATATTGGAATATGGATCGCGTGCGAGAAAAGTAAATCAGCGCATTTTTTAGGGTTTTGACCCTTTTTGAAAGAAAGCATGTTTTGTTATTTTTGAAGTTAATTAAATTAAACCTAAACTAATTATTAATTAATTAAAAAAAGATATTTTTGGATTTTTTATATTTAAGGAAATAAAAATAAAATGCTCAAAATTGTTAAAACCTAATATTCTAATTAATTTTAATTTATTGCAAAAATATTAAAATTATACCTATTTAAAACTAAATTAATTGATTAATATTTATTTACAAAAATAATGAAATAGTGAAATTAATAAAAATATTATTTTTTATGTTTTCTGATTTTATGAGGAAAGTTATTAATTATTTTGGTTAGTAATTAATTAAGAATAAAAACTAGTAAACAAATAAAATATTAAAAGGAAATAAATAACCAAAGGGGGGTGTTGGGCCCAATTTGAAGGTGAAATCAGCAAATCTCCAGGCCCATTAACGTTGGCCTTTATTGACTTATGTGATTCCATATGCGCCTGTTGACCAGAGACCATGGTGGATGTCCAACCTAGGCCATTGGATTTGATTTGTAGACCACTTGGCGTTTGAGATCTGGAAGAACATGATGGTCCACGCCTATGATGCTGCATACAATTGCCTGGAGAAAAATCATAACAAATATTAGGGGACATGGGATTCGAACCCAGGTCCCAATGGTATTCCACTCACGCTTCCACCAACTGAGCCATGCTGCCTATTTGTTAATGGAATACTAAACAAATAATATATTGAAAACATTTAATATGCATGGGAATTAAAAAAAACACGCTAAACATTTGAACGAGCCAATGAAGCAGAGACACGTCTTCGTCTTCTTCAACAAAGACTGTATTTTTTCCTACGGATTTTATTCCTCATCAAAATCCGTGGCATCATCCTATAATGCATTATAGGTCACAAAAATGCAAACCAAACCCATCATCTTGTTCGTCTCGTTCTCCTAATCATCTTTATACCCATTATTAGTCCTAATTTTACCTGTAAAGCAAACGCCTAAAAACCAAGAAAAGAAACCCTAGGTTCGAGCATTACAATACATGCTATGAAAACAAAATTAAACAATGCAGAATGCTTAGAAATTATGCAAGGATCACAAATATATCAATATTTTGGCAAGAAAACGCAAGAATCCAAGGTTACGAATTCGTGCACAGGGATATGTTCAGGATGACTTACATCGCGTTTCTAGTGGTCTCAAGGCATGGTTTTGATTGCTTTAGCTCCACTGGATGTCAGGCAAGGAAGCTACGTTGAGATCTTGGATTGAATCGTGCTCTAACCAAGGTTTTGATCTCACACTTTTGCAAGCTTTTTTCAATTCTGATTTGGCCGTTTCTTGCAGTTTAAGGTCATGTTCTTGTTATGTCTGGCTTGTGTGTGTATAAGGGAATGAATTAGGTCAAGAGTTGGGATTTCAATCCATGTGCATTCAAGGTTTGGGATTTGATATGATCACCATTGATAAAGTTTCCAAAATTGTACCAAATCTGATTTTTTGTGCACAACAATGCTTGATACGAATTTGATTATGTGAATCATGATAATTGAAAGCTGTAATGATCAAAAAGATATCATTCCATCAATTTTTGGATTTTATTTGAATTAATATTGATTTAAAATGAATTAATTCAATAAAAATTAAATAAAATAGAAAAATAAATTATTGGTCATGAAATTGAAGATAGGACACGTGTTTGGTGTGACAAGACCAAATCAAGTGGAAAAAAGTGGGCCCTTTTGTCAAAAATTGGAGTTTTGAGGATAGTTGACTTTTGGCAATTTTAAAAAAGATGTCAAACTTCAAAAATGCATAACTTCTTCAATTTTGAACTTTTGGAAGTGTTCCTGGACTTTTTAGAAACCTTGAGATGTCCTATAACCAACCCTTTTGGTATCATTCCATTTTGATGTTCCATGCTCAAGTTATAAGCTTTGGAAAAAAAGGTGTTTTTGTTGACTTTCAAAAATGACCTATAATGTCCAAATTTGTAACTTCTTGTGAGTGAATTTCTTGATATTGGAGTGTGAAGATGGATTGTAGGAAATTGCATCCTCTTCAAAATTAGCTTTGGATGGGTCATTTCTCATAAAGTATGAGAAAGTTATGCTTGGTCAAAGTTGAGTTGACTTTTCTTACAAAACCCTAATTTAGCAACTTTTGAATCTTGATGAATCTTGAGCAATCCTTGATGAATCATGATCAACCCTTGATCAAATGGTGAATTATCCTTCAAAATGAGAATGTTGACCAAAAAATTGAGGTTTGACTATTTGTAGGTCACAGTTGACTTTTGCCCTAACACAGTCGATTTTTGGACCTCTTGAGCAATTGACTGACCAAACTTCCTCTGCAAGGCTTGAAATTTGACATGGATGAACTTGAGAACATATTAGGACATTGGGGAGAATTTGAGTTAATTTGGATGTAAGGACCTTGATGCAACACAAAACCCTAATTTTGAATTGACTGCCTTAGAAGGTGATTTGGCTGTCCAACTCTTGAGCCATCTTGAACAACTTGGAGATGATTCTTGACATGTCTTGAGAAGTATGGGAGGGAAAATTTTGGGGTACAACAGTTGCCCCTGTTCAATCTTCTTAAACCTGAGGATATAGATTGGCGTTCGGTCCTTTCGTGATCCGAAGGTGGAAGATGATTGAACACTAGAGTGCCCAGAAATTTGCACTCGCATGAAATGGTATCAGCATTGTGATGTCGGTAATGGGCTTACAGATGCCATTTGGATATTGTTGATAGGTGGATGGGCTTACAGATGCCATCTGGAGATTGTTGGTAGGCGGTTTTGTCTTTGCTGACGGGTTGTCTCTTTTGACGGGGTGTCTCCTTTGACGGGTTGTCTCTATTGACGGGTTGTCTCCATTGACGGGTTGTCTCCATTGATGGGTTGTCTCCATTAACGGGTTGTCTCTATTGATGGGTTGTCTTCATTGACGGGTTGTCTCTATTGACAGGTTGTCTCCATTGACGGGTTGTCTCTATTGACAGGTTGTCTCCATTGACGGGTTGTCTCCATTGACGGGTTGTCTCCATTGACGGGTTGTCTCTATTGACGGGTTGTCTCCATTGACAGGTTGTCTCCATTGACAGGTTGTCTCCATTGACGGGTTGTCTCTATTGACGGGTTATCTCCATTGACAGGTTGTCTCCATTGACAGGTTGTTTCCATTGACAGATTGTCTCTATTGACGGGTTGTCTCCATTGACGGGTTGTCTCTATTGACGGGTTGTCTCCATTGACAAGTTGTCTCCATTGATAGGTTGTCTCCATTAAAAGGTTGTCTCCATTGACGGGTTGTCTCTATTGACAGGTTGTCTCCATTGACGGGTTGTCTCCATTGACAGGTTGTCTCCATTGACAGATTGGCTCTATTGACGGGTTGTCTCCATTAATAGGTTGTCTTTATTGACGGGTTGTCTCCATTGACAGGTTGTCTCCATTGACAGGTTGTCTCCATTAACAGGTTGTCTCCATTGACAGGTTGTCTCCATTGACAGGTTGAGAGTTTAACTGCATCCTTCCTGAAAGATAAAGGTCAGCCATATGCAATGCATGATACGGATCAAGCAATGATGTTCTCAACATAAATGAGATTGTATGGTATGATGCGTATATGTATGTATCATGATGTATGGACATGTAATATTTTAGCTGGGGAAAATAAATCCCGGAGCTGCTGGAGAATAGAGTTAAATTCTTCGTTTCCGCTGGGGATGATGAACGAAGGTGATAAAACTGCAGGAGAAGAGACCTCCGTTGGGGAATAAACCAATAAAGAGATTAATCCGAGGGGAATTACTCTGTGGGGAAGAGATGTTCTGCTAAGGATTATGACGTTAAACTTCACCGGGGATTCCGTTGATAAGCTCTGTTGGGGATTTCAATGATGAACTCCACTGGGGATGGATTACCGTTGCTGGTGATATTGAATCTGTTGAACTCCTATTTGGGGAAAGAAAGAACTTCGTCGGGGATGATCTTTCAGTTGCAACTTGCTAGCTAGGGATAACCCTGTTAGACTCTTGTGGGGATAACCCTATGAATTTGGCTGAGGAGATTTATTGTACTCCGCTGGGGTAAGCTTCCAAAGTCTACTGGGGAAGATGATTCAACTCTGTTGGGGAAGCTCTCTTTTTTTAGATTGCGTTGGGGAAATGGCTCCACTGGGGGTATCTTGTATTCCGCCGGGAACATTCTTATACTCCGTTGAGGAATATTAAGACTATCGGGGATGCTGTTATACTTGCTGGGGAATATCTTTATACTTGTTGGGGAATATCTTTATACTTGTTGGGGAATATCTTTATACTCCTATGGGGAAGATTAAGACCTTCTGGGGATACCCAACCTTTTAAGGGCTGATGGTAGGCTAACTCTACTTGGGGGAGAGTATTGCTGATTTGTACCTAACTGCAAGTCTCAGCTGGGAGAGCTACCATTATTGTCTTATTCTGCGGGGAGTGAAGGTATCTTAGCCATATTCTTTAGCTGAATCTACCTTGTACCTGGTGGAGGAAGCAACTACACAGCTTGGACATTTCTTATGCCCCTGCTTCTGACATTACCAGCAATTCATCTTTCGTTTCGCATGTAAATATTTATGATCAGCAATTAATTTCAAATGCATATATCAAAAATGAACATCGGACGTTCTTTGCAAAACAACACAGATAAAGGAAAAACAGCTTGAAATTTCTGAAAATGAATTTGTATTGATTTTGAAGTTTGCCTGTAAATAGGCGTTTTTGTACAAGAGGCTGACGTCCTAGTAAGAGAACGCTGCCGAAAAAAGAATTTATACAATTTGTGGAAAGAAAACAAAACAACTATGTGAATAATCCCACTGGGTTCCAACTCTGTTATTGCCTTTATATCCTCGAGCATCTCATCACTTTGCTATTGGTTGAAGATGAATCAGATTGATTAGTGTCGCCTGAGCTTGATAGTCGATACCGAAGTCTGGATGCAAGGTGATCCAATGAGACATAGTGTTATGCTTTAATCCCTAAATTTTGCCTGGACCGCCCTTTCGGGTTATCAATCCACCGGGATACCCTTTTTTTCCCAAGCCGCCTTTTCAGGTTTTCGACTTGCCAGGTGTATAGATTTTTTATTTTCATCCCTTATTTTGCCCGAACCCTTTTGGTTCGCCGGAAAGCCCTTATTTTTGCCTAGGTCAGTCAACCTAGCGGGTCTTTGATTATGCGTAGTATCTTTTTACTATGTCTGCATTGACGGGGTGAGGAAGGTCGTCACCATCCGTGGTGGTTAGAATCATAGCTCCTCCTGAGAAGATGTTCTTAACCACAAATGGCCCTTCGTAAGTAGGGGTCCATTTTCCCCTGGGATCACCTTGAGGTAGGATAATGCGCTTGATTACCAGATCCCCAACTTGATACTCTTGTCGTCTAAATTTCTTGTTAAATGCCTTGATCATCCGTTTTTGGTACGTCTGACCATGACAAATAGCAGTGAGTCTCTTTTCGTCAATTAGGTTTAGCTGATCAAGTCGGGTCTGAATCTAGTCATCTTCACTCAAACCTGCATCCTTCATGATTCGGAGAGAGGGTATCTGAACTTCAATGGGAAAGACTGCCTTCATTCCATATACCAAGGAATAAGGTGTTGCCCCTGTTGACGTTCGTGCTGAGGTACGGTATCCATGGAGAGCAAATGGTAACATCTCGTGCCAATCTTTGTATGTCACTGTCATCTTCTGCACAATCTTCTTAATGTTCTTATAGCCGCTTCGACAGCCCCATTCATCTTCGGCCGGTAGGGAGAAGAGTTATGATGTTGTATCTCGAATTGCTCGCAGAGCTCAGTGATCATCTTGTTGTTGAGATTGGTACCATTGTCCGTAATGATCCTCTCTGGTACACCGTATCGACAGATCATATTATGCCGAATGAACCGTGCCACGGCGTTCTTGGTTACCGTAGCAAAGGAAGCTGCTTCAACCCACTTCGTAAAGTAATCAATTGCTACCAAGATGAAACGATGTCGTTAGATGCCGTAGGTCTGATCTCGCTGATCATATCAATGCCCCACATTGCAAAAGGCCAAGGTTCTGTCAAAACATTCAGAGGAACTGGAGGTATGTGCACCTTATCAGCATAGACCTGGCACTTGTGACATGTCCGAGAATGCTGATAACAGTCGGCTTCCATTGTGGACCAGTAGTATCCTGCCCAGAGGATTTTCTTTTCCATGGTATGTCCATTGGAATGAGTTCCAAAAGCACCTTCATGCAGCTCTGCCATGATCCTTTCTGCTTCAATCTTATCCACACACCTCAGTAAAGTTAAATCATGGTTACGCTTGTAAAGGATGCCATTGCTGATGAAGAACTTTACTACAAACCTCCTTAGAAACTTCTTGTCATTAACAGATGCACCCTCGAGGTATTCCTGAGCTTCAAGATACCTCTTCACCTCATGATACCAGGGCTTTTCTGTTACCTCTTCAGTCTCCAGATCACAGCAATGTGCAGGTTCGTCCAATCTTTCAATAATGATCCGGGGAGCCTCGTTGTCCCAATTGACTTTGAACATAGAAGACATCGTAGCCAGCGCGTCTGCCAACTGATTTTCCTCTCTAGGGAAGTGTTCAAAGGTTATCTCCTTGAAATGGGGAAGCAAAGTGAACACATACTCCTTGTAAGGAATAAGATTTGGGTGTTTTGTATCCCACTCGCCTTTGATCTGACTGATCACGAGAGCAGAATCTCCGAAGACACTTAGAAATTTAATCCTTAGGTTAATTGCTGCTCGAAGACCCATAATGCATGCTTCATACTCCGCCATGTTGTTGGTGCAGTTGAAACATAGTCGGGCGGTAAATGGAGTATGAGAGCCTTTAGGAGATATGATCACAGTGCCAATGCCATTACCCAAAGCGTTCGAAGCTCCATCAAAGTACATAGACCATCGGGATCCTTCCTCAGGTCCTTCCTCCGGTCCAGGTATCTCATAACCAGTTACTAGCATGATATTCTCGTCCAGAAATTCAAAGTTCATAGACTGGTAATCATCCACTGCCCGATGTTCCAAATGGTCTGCCAACACACTTCCCTTGATTACCTTTTGGGTCGTATATTAGATGTCATACTCAGTCAATATCATCTGCCATCTTGCTATTCTTCCGGACAAGGCAGGCTTTTCGAAGATATACTTGATTGGATCCATCTTTGATATCAACAAAGTAGTGTGAGTCAATATATACTGTCTCAGCCGGCGAGCAGCCCATGCCAAAGCGCAACATGTTTTCTCGAGCATTGAGTATCGGGTCTCACAGTCGGTAAACTTTTTGCTAATGTAATAAATAGCATGCTCTTTTCGGCCAGACTCATCATGCTGACCCAACACACACCCCATTGAGTTATCGAGCACTGTCAAGTATAAGATCAAAGGTCTCCCTTCAACTGGTGGCATCAGGATGGGTGGCTCTTGGAGATACTCTTTGATCCTCTCGAAAGCGGCCTGACATTCATCATTCCAACGTACCACTTGATCTTTCTTCAGTAGCTTGAAGATTGGCTCACAAGTAGCAGTTAGGTGCAAGATCAATCGGGCAATGTAGTTCAGTCGTCCCAGAAAGCCTCTGACCTCTCTCTCTGTCTTGGGAGCTGGCATCTCTTGTATGGCTTTCACCTTGGCAGGGTCCACTTGAATACCTTTGTCGCTTACAATAAAACCTAGCAGCTTACCAGACCTCACCCCGAAGGTGCACTTGTTTGGGTTCAATCTCAGCTTGTACAACTTCAGTCTGTCAAATAGCTTCTGCAGATGGTCAAGGTGTTCTTCCTCAGTCTGGGACCTTGAAATCATATCATCGACGTATACTTCAATCTAATGATGGATCATGTCATGAAACAAAGCAACCATGGCACACTGATATGTTGCCCCAGCATTTTTCAACACAAAAGGCATGACCTTGTAGCAAAAGGTACCCCACTGAGTAACAAAGGTCGTCTTCTCCATGTCTTCGGGAGCCATTTTGATCTGATTATAACCTGAGAAGCCATCCATAAAGGAGAATACCTTATGTTGAGCAGTATTGTCAACCAGAACGTCGATGTGAGGTAGAGGGAAGTCATCCTTAGGGCTCGCCCTGTTCAAATCCCTGTAGTCAACACACATTCGGACCTTACCATCTTTCTTCGGTACTGGAACCACGTTGACCACCCACTGAGGGTAAGAAGTAACTGTTAGAAAACCGGCGTCAAACTGTTTCATTACTTCAGCCTTGATTTTCTCGGACATCTCTGGGCGCATACGGCGAACCTTCTGTGTCACTGGGGGACAGTCTTCCTTGGTAGGCAGGCGATGAACCACAATATATGTATCCAACCCAGGCATATCTTTGTAAGACCAGGCAAAGATCTCAACGTAGTCACACAACATTTGAATTAACCGTTGTTTCATACTAGCTTCCAGATTTGCACCAATCTTGACTTCCTTCTTATCTGTCTCTGTACCCAGGTTCACTGATTCTACTGGCTCTTCATGTGGCTGAATAGCCCTCTCTTCCTGGAGTAACAACCTTGCAAGTTAACCAGGCACTTCGCAATCATCTTCACCTTCGTCTTCGGCTAAGTTGATCGGATTTTCGAAGTCATAACTGGTAGTAGCAGAGTCGTTACCAGTGAGATCCAGAGTGGATGTAGACCTGTATACGTGAGTGTGTGTAAAATAGCTGTTTTGCAATATATAATAAAGAAAAACAAGGAGCGCAAAATTTGAAATGCAAAAACGTCCAATGCTTTTATTAATGATATATGAAAATGACACACAAAAGCCCTCACAAATGAAGCCGCAGTGCCCCGGGTAAGACACCGGGCCATAAAGTTCAAAACATTGTCTGTTATAAATTCAAAACAAAGAGTTCATTACTGGGTGATAACTGAAACAGGCATAGAATCCTTTGTTCTCCAGTTGCTTAATCCACCATTGGCAGTCGGGTAGATCCAACTGTCGATATCAAACTCTTCATCATTGTCATCCCTGATAGCATTTACCCCTGCCTCTTGTTTAGGATTCTCTGGTGCTCTGAACTCAATCTCCTTTGCATCGATCAAGTCTTATACCTTATTTTTCAGACTCCAACAATCATCTGTATTATGCCCCAGGCTATCATAGTGATAAGCACAGCGAGCGTTAGGGTTATACCTTGGTGACGTTGTATTTGAATTCTTTGGGGCTTCCCTTAGAGTCATCAGATTAGTCTTCAGCAACTGTGGCAGAATCTGAGATAAGGTCATGCTGAGACGAGTGAATTGCCTCTTAGGTCTCTCGTCCTTTTGTTGATTGTTGTACTGAGGAGCACCAGCAGGTTTTGAAATAACAACCGCATTGACAGCTTGGCGGTGTTCAGGTCTATTTTGTCTTCTTACACTGTAGACAGCACTGGACTCTTTCTTAAACGGCTTCTTCTCGGTGCTTGATGAAGCACCCTTCTGTATTTTCCCAGCCTTAATACCAGCTTCAATCCTCTCACCAGTCAAAATAAGATCTGTAAACCCAGATGAAGAGCTACCAATCAAGTGGTTGAAAAATGGACCAGACAGGGTCCCCAGAAACATATCAACAAGTTCCCGATCAGCTAAGGGTGGTTGTACCCTTCCGGTGAGGTCTCTCCACTTTTGAGCATAATCTTTGAATCCTTCACCCGTTCCCATTGACATACCCTGGAGTTGGGTACGCGTAGGAGCGAGGTCGGAGTTGTACCGATATTGCCTGTAGAATGCACTAGCCAAATCTTCCTAACTGCGGATACTGGCTTCGTCCAACTGATAGAACCACTCAAGCTGAGTCCCTGAGAGACAGTCTTGGAAGAAGTGGATCCATAGGTTCTTATCAGTAGTGTAAGGATGGATCTTCCTCACATATGACCGGAGGTGCAGCTTCGGACAAGAAACTCCGTCATACTTGGCAAAGGCTGGTGCCTTGAATTTATGGGGAATCACCACCCCAGATGATAGACCTAGATCTCCGAAGTCCAGACCGGGCACCTTTTGAACCTCCATATCACTCAACTGGTCTTCCAGTTTCTTGTATTTATCCTCAGCCAGAGGATACTGTTCTTCATCGTAGTCCGTCTCGTTGTCGGAGACCACAGGGCTAGGAGCCCTCCTTTCTTATGGACTATCTTTCCCTCCAGACGAGGTGGTCAAATCAACTTCATCTCGTAGCCTGTTTCCAAACCTAGGACCAGTGTTGAACAAGACTATCCTCTTCTTCTTCTTCTTCTTCTCCTTCAGAATCAGGGTCTTCAGGTCTTGCTGACCTTTAGCTAGACTCATGAACAACTCTTGAAATTGGGAATTCTGGGCCTGGAGGGCCTTGATAGCTTGCTCAGTTGAAGGTTCAGTAGACATGATGATCGCTGAAATAAACAACGAAGAAGATAAGAGACCTGTAAAGGGTACCTGTTTATGAAGTGCATGAGATGAAATGCGTATGATTTATGATTTCAAAGACAATCAGGATTCAAATTTGTAAACAAGAAAGGAAACACACTTTATTAGATAACTTCGTAATTCAAATTGTTCAACAAATTTCCCTTAAGGCGTTACAAGAATAGAAATACTGAAAAGTAAAAATAAAACTGGAAAGGAAATCACCAGAGTCCCATCAATGCTCCCATGGTCTCTTCTTCTCAATGCGGGCATAATCGTTGAGAATCCGCTCATTCTCTAACTGTCTAGTCAACCTCTAGATATTCTGCTCTTGTTCATTGAACTTTTCCCGATAAGAATCCCGTTCTTCCTGCAATTGCATCCAAGTTCTCTTCAGTGCCCCAATGTCAGTAGGCATATAAGGATGGAGAATGGTTGGAAGAACCCCTTCTTCATTAGCAACTTCAAGAGTGACAGGTCGGACAGCTTCATATGGCATACCTAACTTCTGGGCACGGATGCGGACCCATCTGAGATATGGCTCCATTGGAAGTGAAGTCTTTGGCCCCAGCTCATGTGGATCAAATTGGTGAACTTTGTCCCAAGCCCTTATGAATCTGCGACGCTGCTCGTCGCTATCCCCTTGAAAATCAAAGATGATATGAGGCATTAACATCTCATGAGGTCCTTCTCTTCTGGATCTTCCAAACTGACAGAGAGCTAAGCATGGTTTGTAAGAAATGCCTCCATGGGTTCCTATCAATGGAACATTAGGATACTCTCCACAGCGATCAATGATAGTCACCTCATCCATACCTTTGAGAGTCTAGATAATTTCTTTATGATAAAGAGACATCACCCTATAAGCCCAACCCATTCCTTCTTTGTTCTTCAATACTGACTTAGGGAGGTGTGAAATAAACCACCTCGACAATAAAGGAGCACAGCACATCAAGGTTCCCCGCTTTCGGGCAGTACGAGCATAGAGCTTATGGAGAATGTCACCCAAGAGAGTGGGTACAGGGTTCTGAGAGATGAAGATCTTTATGGCATTCACATCAACAAAAGTGTCAAGATTCGGAAACAATACCAAGCCATAAATCAGAAGAGCCAGAATATCCTCGAAGGCCTTAAGGTCTAGACCATCCCAGAAATAATTAGCCTTGCCAACCAAGAACTTAGTCAGAAATCCCTTAGCTCCACTTCTAGTCTCCCAATTATCCATTACCTCCTCTTTAGTCAAATGAAGGGCCGTATCAATCTCTTCAGGCCTAAGAGTCTTCTCCCAACCAGTAAACGGGGTCTGTTCCAGAACAGAGATACCAAGCAGCTCAGAGAACTCTTCTAGGGTAGGAACCAGCTGATAGTCTTGAAAAGTGAAGCAATGGTACATCGGATCATAAAACTGGACCAGGACACTCATCATCTGTTCGTCCAATTTGGAGGTGACCAAACTGAGAAGAGAACCATGCCTCCTGATGAAGGAAGTAGTGTCAGGCATCTTGGCAACCAACTCTTTAAGCAATGTAGGGACTTGGACAAAGTTGATCCGGATGGTATTCTTACGCATGGGCATCATGATGACCTACAAAACAGAGCAAAGATGAAACCCTCTTGTCTTTGAAACAGGTTAGTCCTTATGCAAGATGTATGCAATGTTATGATACCATGATGTCATGATAGTAAGCACACCACAAGTATCCACAAAAAGCAAACATGGTAAAGGAACACAAGTCACACTGAGAGCCCTTAGATTTCAGGCTGGCATGGAGCTTAGGTACTACCCTCTTTCAGTTCAGTTGGTTTAAACCTGTCCTAAAAATAGTAACCGGGTTCTAGAGGATCTCAATATCACTGACTACCCTCAATCGGTCATAATTCCAGTTTAGCAACCTTTTCTTGCGGCCGGAATCATCGCGAGAGTTTAGTCTCAATGAGTGTAGCATACTGCTACTATTCTATGGCCAAGTTGGTCAATTTAAGGTTCTAAGGTTAGTTGGTGCTTAATGACCCTTAGAAGACCCATATTCTCCTTGTTCCAACACAAGGGATATCGGTACAGACTAAAGTGCCACACCAATGTAGCCACTGCTTCATCCGTATCAGTCTACGCCGTACAGATCCCTCACAGTTTATTGCTACTTACCTAAAGGGTATCCCCAGATCCGGGTTAGGATCTATAGAACTCTGATACAAGCCCACAAAATTAAAGCATACAAAGCATACAATTGAAAACATGGTGATCTAATCCTAAGGTACACCTCACTTATAATTAATCCCCAGCAGAGTCGCCAGTTCTGTGATCGGTGGGAATGAGAACTGACTGTTTTGGAATGCTGGTTCGTGTTTGCGTTTGTTTTTGTAAAATGTCGCGGTAAGCAAGAGTCGCCACCGTCTTTTATTTTATCCAACAAGGAAAGGACAAAAGCACAGAAAAATTCCTTTTTGAGATATTTCTCGGGTTCGGGAGGTAGATTATAGAAAGGGAAGGTGTTAGCACCCTTTCTATCTGTGGTTATCCACAGGCTCTTAGGTACTTGCTCATTGTGTTTTAAAAAGTTTGCTTTTCTTTGTGTTTGTGGATTTGAAAAGAGTTTTTGTTTGAAAGGAGTGTAAGTGCGAAAAGTTTTTGTTTTATTTTGAAAGGAGCAAGTACTTAAGAACCATCTACCTACTCGAAAAAGGAATTAAACTGTGCTAATTTCCTTTAGACAATACTATCCCACTATTGAGGAGTAGGTAGCATCATCGTTGGAGTTTTCGGGTCAATTCGATTAAGGGACATGTGGTCACTAAAGCAATGTTAGGACGCCTTAGCGGTAACCCTAATATCCTAGATCATTTTTCCGAGGCAACCGTTTCGAGGCAACTATGATCTTTGGATAAGAGGGCGATCTCTAAAACTTCCTATACTCAATGACCACGTTCGAGGCAACCAAGTGAGGTGTACCCTAAGAGTGCGCATGTGCGAGTGTGTTATTTCAGTTAATTTTATCTATACATGTCATGGGTGAGCTATATTGATTTTAGGTTAAAGATTGATCTTGTCATGCATTGCCTAGTTATCAAACATCTAACAGTTAATATTGTGCGGAAATTAAATTGCGGGAAGTTAAATCTAAACTATTACAAGGTGTCAGGTATTTACATCGCCAAAAACAAACCCTTTAATTTAAATTTCGGAAAATAAAAGAAAGCGATAAATAAATAAAGTCCTAATTAAAGGCTATTACATACCGGAAGCAATTACAATATTGGAATATGGATCGCGTGCGAGAAAAGTAAATCGGCGCATTTTTTAGGGTTTTGACCCTTTTTGAAAGAAAGCATGTTTTGTTATTTTTGAATTTAATTAAATTAAACCTAAACTAATTATTGATTAATTAAAAAATATATTTTTGGATTTTTTATATTTAAGGAAATAAAAATAAAATGGTCAAAATTGTTAAAACCTAATATTCTAATTAATTTTAATTTATTGCAAAAATGTTAAAATTATACCTATTTAAAACTAAATTAATTGATTAATATTTATTTACAAAAATAATGAAATAGTGAAATTAATAAAAATATTATTTTTTATGTTTTCTGATTTTATGAGGAAAATTATTAATTATTTTGGTTAGTAATTAATTAAGAATAAAAACAAGTAAACAAATAAAATATTAAAAGGAAAGAAATAACCAAAGGGGGGTGCTGGGCCCAATTTGATGGTGAAATCAGCAAATCTCCAGACCCATTAACGTTGGCCTTTATTGAATTTTGTGATTCCATATGCGCCTGTTGACCAGAGACCATGGTGGATGTCCAACCAAGGCCATTGGATTTGATTTGTAGACCACTTGGCGTTTGAGATCTGGAAGAACATGATGGTCCACGCCTATGATGCTGCATACAATTGCCTGGAGAAAAACCATAACAAATATTGGGGGACTTGGGATTCGAACCCAGGTCCCAATGGTATTCACCTCACGCTTCCACCAACTGAGCCATGCTGCCTATTTGTTAACGGAATACTAAACAAATAATATATTGAAAACATTTAATATGCCTGGGAATTAAAAAAAACGCGCTAAACATTTGAACGAGCCAATGAAGTAGAGAAACGTCTTCGTCTTCTTCAACGAAGACTGCATTTTTTCCTACGGATTTTATTCCGCATCAAAATCCGTGGCATCATCCTATAATGCATTCTAGGTCACAAAAATGCAAACCAAACCCATCATCCTGTTCGTCTCGTTCTCCTAATCATCTTTATACCCATTATTAGTCCTAATTTTACCTGCAAAGCAAACGCCTAAAAACCAAGAAAAGAAACCCTAGGTTTGGGCATTACAGTACAGGCTATGAAAACAAAATTAAACAATGCAGAATGCTTAGAAATTATGCAAGGATCACAAATATATCAATATTTTGGCAAGAAAATGCAAGAATCCAAGGTTACGAATTCGTGCACAGGGCTATGTTCAGGATGACTTACAGCGCGTTTCAAGTGGTCTCAATGCATGGTTTTGATTGCTTTAGCTCCACTGGATGTCAGGCAAGGAAGCTACATTGAGATCTTGGATTGAGTCGTGCTCTAACCAAGGTTTTGATCTCACACTTTTGCAAGCTTTTTTCAATTCTGGTTTGGCCGTTTCTTGCAGTTTCAGGTCATGTTCTTGTTATGCATGGCTTGTGTGTGTATAAGGGAATGAATTAGGTCAAGAGTTGGGCTTTCAATCCATGTGCATTCAAGGTTTGGGATTTGATATGATCACCATTGATAAAGTTTCCAAAATTGTACCAAATCTGATTTTTTGTGCACAACAATGCTTGATACGAATTTGATTATGTGAATCATGATAATTGAAAGTTGTAATGATCAAAAAGATATCATTCCATCAATTTTTGGATTTTATTTGAATTAATATTGATTTAAAATGAATTAATTCAATAAAAATTAAATAAAATAGAAAAATAAATTATTGGTCATGAAATTGAAGATAGGACACGTGTGTGGTGTGACAAGACCAAATCAAGTGGAAAAAAGTGGGCCCTTTTGTCAAAAATTGGAGTTTTGAGGATAGTTGACTTTTGGCAATTTTAAAAAAAATGCCAAACTTCAACAATGCATAACTTCTTCAATTTTGAACTTTTGGAAGTGTTCCTGGACTTTTTAGAAACCTTGAGATGTCCTCTAACCAACCCTTTTGGTCTCATTCCATTTTTATATTCCATGCTCAAGTTATAAGCTTTGGCGAAAAAGGTGTTTTTGTTGACTTTCAAAAATGACCTATAATGTCCAAATTTGTAACTTCTTGTGAGTGCATTTCTTGATCTTGGGGTGTGAAGATGGATTGTAGGAAATTGCATCCTCTTAAAAATGAGATTTAGATGGGTCATTTCTCATAAAGTATGAGAAAGGTATGCTTGAACAAAGTTGAGTTGACTTTTCTTGCAAAACCCTAATTTAGCAACTTTTGAATCTTGATGAATCTTGAGCAATCCTTGATGAATCATGATCAAACCTTGATCAAATGGTGAATTATCCTTAAAAATGAGAATGTTGACAAAAAAGATTGAGGTTTGACTATTTGTAGGTCACAGTTGACTTTTTCCCTAGCACAGTCGATTTTTGGACCTCTTGAGCAATTGACTGACCAAACTTCCTCTACAAGGCATGAAATTTGACATGGAAGAACGTGAGAACATATTAAGACATTGGGGAGCATTTGAGGTCATTTGGATGTAAGGACCTTGATGCAACACAAAACCCTAATTTTGAATTGACTGCCTTAGAAGGTGATTTGACTGTCCAACTCTTGAGCCATCTTGAACAACTTGGAGATGATTCTTGACATGTCTTGAGAAATATGGGAGGGAAAATTTTGGGGTACAACAGCTGACATTCTGATACTTATTCCAGATTCCTTCTAGAGACATTTCAGATGCGGTTTAGATATGGCTGACATTCTGATACTTACTCCAGATTCTCTTTTAGAAACAGTTCAGATGCGATCCAAATATGGCTGCCATTCTGATACTTACTCCAGATTCTATTCTAGAGACAGTTCAGATGCGATCTAGATATGGCTGACATTCTGATACTTATTCCAGATTCCTTCTAGAGATAGTTCAGATGCGATCCAGTTATGGCTGGCATCTGATACTTATTCCAAATTCCTTCTAGAGACAGTTCAGATGCGATCCAGATATGGCTGACATTTTGATACTTATTCCAAATTCCTTCTAGAGACAGTTCAGATGCGATCCAGATATGGCTGACATTCTGATACTTATTCCAGATTCCTTCTAGAGACAATTCAGATGTGATCCAGATATGGCTGACATTCTGATACTTATTTCAGATTCCTTCTAGAGATAGTTCAGATGCAATCTAGATATGGCTGATATTCTGATACTTATTCCAGATTCCTTCTAGAGACAGTTCAGATGCAATCCAGATATGGCTGACATTCTTATACTTATTCCAGATTCCTTCTAGAGACAGTTCAGATGCGATCCAGATATGGATGACATTCTGATACTTATTCCATATTCCCTCTAGAGACAGTTTAGATGCGATCCAGGTATGGCTGACATTCTGATACTTATTCCAGATTCCTTCTAGAGACAGTTCAGATGCGATCCAGATATGGCTGACATTCTGATACTTATTCCAGATTCCTTCTAGAGACAGTTCAGATGCGATCCAGATATGGCTAACAATTCTGATACTTATTCTAGATTCCTTCTAGAGACAGTTCAGATGCGATCCAAATATGGTTGACATTCTGATACTTATTCCAGATTCCTTCTAGAGACAATTCAGATGCGATCCAGATATGGATGACATTCTGATACTTATTCCAGATTCCTTATAGAAACAGTTCAGATGCGATCCAGATATGGCTGACATTATGATACTTATTCCAAATTCTCTTCTAGAAACAGTTCAGATGCGATCCAGATATGGCTGACATTCTGATACTTATTCTAGATTCCTTCTAGAGTCAGTTCACAGCGATCCAGATATGGCTGACATTCTGATACTTACTCCAGATTCTCTTCTAGAAACAACTCAGATGCAATCCAGATATGGCTGGCATTCTGATACTTATTCCAGATTCCTTCAAATACAGTCCAGATACGATCCAGATTCGGATGTCATTCTGTCACTCATTCAAATACAGTCCATATACGATCCAGATTCAGATGTAATTTTGTCACTTATTCAAATACAGTCCAGATACAATCACCTTCGGATGGCATCTTTAATCCCATCTCCAACAACTATCCATTACCTCTCCAAATGGCATCTTTAAGCCCATTCCCTACATAATCAACTTGTGATACGGTGGGAAGAACAGACTGTTTTTGGAATGCTAGTTCGCGTTTTGCGTTTTGGTTTTCGCAAAATGTCGTTGTAAGCAAGAGTCGCCACCGAATTTTATTTTATCCAACAAGGAAAGGAAAAAAGCACAAAAAAATTCCTTTTTTCGAGATTATTTTCGAGTACGGGGGGTAGATTATAGAAAGGGAAGGTATTAGCACCTTTTTTATCCGTAGTTATCTACGGGCTCTTAGGTACTTGCTCATTATTTTCAAAAAAAAATTCTTTGTGCTTGTGGGTTTGAAAAAAAGTTTTTGTTTTTAACTTCGATTTAACTCTTGCTTTCGTCCTCAAGAGTGTAATGAAATGTTTTTGAAAACTTTGTTTATGAAGGAGTGTAAGTGTGAAAAATTTGTTTTGTTTTGGATGAGCAAGTATCTAAGAACTACCTACCTACTCAAAAAAGGAATCGTTCTATGCTAATTTCCTTTAGACAATGCTATCCCACTATTAGTGAGTAGGTAGCACCGTCGTTGGAGTTTAAGGGTCAATTCGAAAGAGGGACATAAGGTCACTAAAGCAATGTTAGGACGCCTTAGCGGTAACCCTAATGTCTTAGATCATTTATTCGAGGCAACGATATCCGAGGCAACCATTTGAGGCAACTATGATCTTCTAGACAAGAGGGCAACCTCTAAAACAACCTATACTCAATGACCGTGTACGAAGGCAACCAAGTGGGGTGTACCCTAGAAGTGTGCATGTGCGAGTGTGTTGTTTTCAGTTATTTTTATCTTTGTACATGTTTAGGGTGATCTAATAGATTTTAGATTAAAACATTCATTCTTGTCATGCAAACCCTATTACCAAACATCTAACAGTTGTATAATTTGCAGAAATTAAAGGCGGAATTTAAACTAAATTATTACAAGGCGTCGGATATTTACATCGCCACAAAAAACCCTTTGAAAATAAAATAAAGCGGTAAAAAGCAAATGTCCTAATTAATTATTACATACCGGAAGCAGATACATCAATTGGATAAAGAAAAATAAAGCGCGAGGAAATTAAATCGAATGCGAATTAGGGTTTTGACCCTTTTAAAAGAAAATGATTTTTTGTTGTTTTTATTTTAAGAAAAAGAAATTAAATCCTAAATTAAATACTAAATTAATTATAAAATAAATTAATTGATGAAAAGTAATAAATGACATATTTTTGGAGTTTTTGATATTTTAAGAAAGAAAATAAAATAATTAAACTAAAGTTAAAACCTAATTAATTCTAATTGATTTTATTTATTTACAAAATAAATTAAAGTTATTCTAGAATTAAAAACCTAATTGATTAGTTAATATTTATTAACAAAAATAAAGTTTTTTTGAATTTTAATTGGGGTGAAAATATTTTTTTGGTGATTTTTGATAAAAAATGAAAATTAATTTGATTAGTAATTAAAATAAATAAAATAGAATAAATAAATGAAATAAACAAAATAAAAGAAAAGTATAGAAAGTGGGCCTGATTTTGAGGGTGCAAATAGCAAGAGATTTGGCCCAAATATGTTGATCCATTGGACATTTTGTGATCCTGTGCACATGTGTTGACTAGCTTATGGTGTGCCTCAAATACTTGACCACCAGATCTGGCCATCTGGCACGCTGAAGAGTGAGGGAGTATGATGGTCATCATGTTGGCGTGTGCACTAGATTGCCTGAAAAATAACAAGAAAATGCAAATTGCTGGAGGCAGGGATCGAACCCCTGACCTCCAGCCTTAGGATGCCTTAAGGCTTACGTCGCTACCACCAGAGCGCTTGTGCTTATTTGTTATAATAATACAAACATAATGTAATATATAAAAACAAAATCAATGGCCAGAAATTAAAAAAAAAGAGCGCACGTTATTTGAATGGTCCTATGGATGGATGACAACTCATCATCCCTGTCCCTGAATCATTGCTAAAACACAGGCTATATCTACGGACGAAGGTCCATCTCTACAAGCCTGCCTCATTTCAAAATCTTCTATAGGCCATGGAAATGCATTCTAAGAGCAGGGTTGGATTCGTCCCAACCTACTGATCACAACCATAGCCATCATATAGACTAATTGTACCTGGAAACAAAAACCCCAAAAAACTCCATGAAACCCTAATCATGGTGAATCACAGTATAGGTTATGTAAATGAAATTGGCTAATGTAAAAAGCTTGCAAATGGCATGGTGATCACAAATATGCAATTATTTTATACAACGGATGCAAGAATAAAGATTTTCGATTTCAAGAACATAGTGAATCCGTGGATGACTTACAGCGCACTGAGAGGTCTGAAAACGTGTTGTCTTGGTTGCTTTCTCTTGTGGAGATGGCCAGGAAGAGATTGAGACAAGTCTTAAGTCTTGAAATTGCCTCTAGACCTGCTTTCGATCTCACACTTTTTCTTGTTCTTTTGCAAATTTGGTTCTTCCTCTAGAACTGATCTCCAACCCTTATTTCTGTATGTCTCGCTTCCTTATGTAATGCACAATGTATTAGGGTAAAAAATTTTGTCCAAAACTTCCTCCATTGATGATTGAATATTTGATTTGATCCTCCTTTAACCACCTTCCAAATTTGATCCAAATCACATATTTTTGTACACTTATGCCTTGGTACGAGTTTGATGTGGTGCAAGCTTTCCATTGAAACCTGAAATCATCAAAAGATATTTGGTTATCAATATTTTTGATTTTATTTGATTTAATTTGGTTTAAAATGAATTAATTCAAATAAAAATCAAATTAAATAATAAAAATGTGATATGGACACATGGCCAAGGCTAGAGCACGTGGGAAATAATGCAAACTCAAAACAAGTGAAAAAGAATGGGCCCATTTGGCAAAATTTGAAGTTTTAGGGATAGTTGACTTTTGGCAATTTTGCAAAAAAGTCTAACTTCAACAATGCATAACTTCCTCAATTTTGAACTTTTGGAGGCGCTCTTGGACTTTTTAGAAAGCTTGATATGTCCTCTAATCAACCCTTTTGGTATCATATCATTTTGATATGCCATGCTCAAGTTAAAAGCTTTGACAAAAAAAGGTGTTTTTGTTGACTTTCAAAAATGACCTATAATGTCAAAATTCATAACTTCTTGTGAGTACATATTTTGATCTTTTGGTATGAAGATTGATTGTAGGGAATTGAATCCTAGTCAAAATGAGATTTGGATGGGTCATTTCTCATAAATTATGAGAAATTTATGCTTGGTCAAAGTTGAGTTGACTTTTCCTACAAAACCCTAATTTAGCAACTTTTGAATCTTGATGAATTTTGAGTAATCCTTGATGAATCATGATCAACCCTTGATCAAATGATGAAATATCCTTCAAAGTGAGAATTTTGACAAAAAATCTTGAAGTTTGACTGTGTTTGGGTCACAATTGACTTTTGCCCTAGCACAGTCGATTTTTGGACCTTTTGAGCAATTGAATGAGCAAAATCCCTCTGCAAGGCTTGAAACTTGACATGTATGATCTTGAGAACATATTAGGATATTGGTGAGAACTTGGGGTCACTTGGACTCAAGGATCTTGATGCAACACAAAACCCTAATTTAAGTAGACTGCCTTAGGAGAGAGCTTGTCTGGCCAACCCTTGGACTACTTTGAGCAATTTGGAGATCTTTCTTGGAATGTTTTGAGAAATATGGGAGGGAAAATTTTGGGGTACAACAGCTGCCTCTGTTTAATCTTCTTAAACCTGGGGATGTAGATTGGATTTCGTGCCTTTCGTGATCCGAAGGTGGAAGAGGATTGAACACTAGAGTGCCCAAAAATTTGCACTCGCATGAAGTGATAGTTGCTTTGTGATGTCGGGAATGGACTTACAGATGTCGTTTGGAGAAGTGTCGATCGCATAAGAGATTCCTTAGCGAGAGCTTGCATACCTGTTGTTGAGGAAGATTCTGCTGGGGAAGTCTGATCTTTGTTGAGGGAAAGGAACTCACCCGTAATTCAACTGAGGTGTCGAGATTTAGGAACTTGTCTGTAATTCAACGGAGGAACACTTTTGTCGAGATTTAGGAACTCGCATGTACTTCAATTGAGAAAACATCTCTGCTGAGATTTAAGAACTCGTCCGTAATTCAATTGAGAAAACTTCTCTGTTGAGATTTAGGAACTCGTCTGTAATTCAACTGGGGAAACATCTTCGTCGAGATTTAAGAACTCGCCCGTAATTCAACTGAGAAAACTTCTCTGCTGAGATTTAGGAACTCGTCTGTAATTCAACGGAGGAACACTTTTGTCGAGATTTAGGAACTCGTCTGTACTTCAACTGAGAAAACATCTCTGCTGAGTTTTAAGAACTCGTCCGTAATTCAATTGGGGAAACATCTTCGTCGAGATTTAAGAACTCGCCCGTAATTCAACTGAGAAAACTTCTCAGCTGAGATTTAGGAACTCGTCTGTAATTCAACGGAGGAACACTTTTGTCGAGATTTAGGAACTCGTCTGTACTTCAACTGAGAACATATCTCTGCTGAGTTTTAAGAACTCGTCCGTAATTCAACTGGGGAAACATCTTCGTCGAGATTTAAGAACTCACCCGTAATTCAACTGAGAAAACTTCTCTGCTGATATTTAGGAACTCGTCTGTAATTCAACGGAGGAACACTTTTGTAGAGATTTAGGAACTCGTTTGTACTTCAACTGAGAAAACATCTCTGCCGAGTTTTAAGAACTTGTCCGTAATTCAACTGGGGAAACATCTTCGTCGAGATTTAAGAACTCGCCCGTAATTCAACTGAGAAAACTTCTCTGCTGAGATTTAGGAACTCGTCTGTAATTCAACGGAGGAACACTTTTGTCGAGATTTAGGAACTCGTCTCTACTTCAATTGAGAAAACATCTCTGTTGAGTTTTAAGAACTCGTCCGTAATTCAACTGGGGAAACATCTTCGTCGAGATTTAAGAACTCGCCCGTAATTCAACTGAGAAAACTTCTCTGCTGAGATTTAGGAACTCGTCTGTAATTCAACGGAGGAACACTTTTGTCGAGATTTAAGAAATCGCTTGTACTTCAACTGAGAAAACATCTCTACTGAGTTTTAAGAACTTGTCCGTAATTCAACTGGGGAAACATCTTCGTCGAGATTTAAGAACTCTCCCATAATTCAACTGAGAAAACTTCTCTACTGAGATTTAGGAACTCGTCTGTAATTCAACGGAGGAACACTTTTGTCGAGATTTAGGAACTCGTCTGTACTTCAACTGAGAAAACATCTCTGCTGAGTTTTAAGAACTCGTCCGTAATTCAACTGGGGAAACATCCTCGTCGAGATTTAAGAACTTGCCCGTAATTCAACTGAGAAAACTTCTCTGCTGAGATTTAGGAACTTGTCTGTACTTCAACGGAGGAAAAAGCTTCATAGCTTTGAATTTTGTGAGAATTTAACCGCATCCTTCCTGAAAGATAAAGGTTAATTGTATGTAATGCATGATATGTATCAAGAAAATGATGTTCTCAAAATAAATGAGATTGTGTTGTATGATGCGTATGCATGTCATGATGTATGGAAATGTAATGTTTTTAGCTGGGGAAAATAAATCCCAGATAGCCGCTGGAGAAAAGAGTGGAATTCTTCGTTTCCACTGGGGATAGCGAATGAAGATGTTTGTGAGAATAAACTTGCAGGAGAGGATAACTTTGTTGGGGAATAAACTGATGAGGGGATTACTCTGTGGGGAAGAGACGCTCTGTAGAGGATTCCGCTGATAAATTCAGCTGGGGATAAAATTACCGTTGCTGGTTATACTGAATCTTGTTGGGGATTCGTGTTTCTGCTTGTAAAAGGAATGAACTCCGCTGGGGATGATGTTTTCCAATAACGACCTTACTGGGGATAACCTTTTAGGCTCTATTGGGGCCAATATTCCAGAGTCTACTGGGGATGATTCTCCAAACTTCACTAGGAAACTTTTTAGACTGCGCTGGGGAAACATTCCAAACTCCACTGGGGATATTTTATACTCCGCCGGGGATGATATGACTTTTCAGTGCTGATGATAGATAAACTCTGCTTGGGGAGAATATTACTGATTCATTCGCGGTTGTGAGTCTCAGCTGGGGAGAGCTAACATTACTGCCTTTTCTTACTCTGCGGGGAGTGAAAGTATTTCAGCCATATTTTTCAGCTGAATTTATCCTTGTACCTGGTGGGCAGAGCAACTGTAAAGCTTGGACAATTCTTATTGCCCCTGTTTCTGATATTACGAGTAATCGTCTTTTGTTTCGCATGTGAATATTCATGAGCAGCAATTAATGTCAAATGCATATATCAAAAATGAACATTGGACGTTCTTTGCAAAACAAAACAGATAAAGGAAAAACAGTCTGAAATTTCTTTGAAAAATGAATTGTATTGACTTTGAAGTTTGGCCTGCAAATATGCGTTTTTTGTACAAGAGGCTGACGTCCTAGTAAGAGAACGCTGTCGAACAAATAGAATTTATACAATTTGTAACAAAGAAAAACATCTATATGAATAATCCCACTGGGTTCTAACTCTGCTATTGCCCTTATGTCCTCGAGCATCTCATCACTTTGCTACTTGGTTGAAGGTAGATCAGATTGTTTAGTGCCGTCCGAGCTTGATAGTTGATACCGAAGTTTGGTTGCAAGGTGATCCAATGAGACATAGTGTTACGCTTTGATCCCTAATTTTTGCCTGGACCGCCCTTTCGGGTTTTCAGTCCACCGGGATACCCTTTTTTTGTCCAAGCCGCCTTTTCAGGTTTTCGACTTGCCGGGTGTACAAATTTTTTCATTTTCATCCCTTATTTTTGCCCGAACCCTTTTGGTTCGTCGGGAAGCCCTTATTTTTGCCTAGGCCAATCAACCTAGAGGGTCTTTGATTATGCATAGTATTTTTTCACTATGTCTGCATTGACGAGGTGAGGAAGGTCGTCACCGTCCATGGTGGTTAGAATTATAGCTCCTCCTGAGAAAATGTTCTTAACCACAAATGGCCCTTAGTACGTGGGGGTCCATTTTCCCCTGGGATCACCTTGAGGTAAGATAATGTGCTTGATTACCAGATCCCCAACTTGATACTCTTGTCGTCTGACTTTCTTGTTAAATGCCTTGATCATCTGTTTTTGGTACGTTTGACCATGACAAATAGTAGTAAGTCTCTTCTCGTCAATTAAATTCAGCTGATCAAGTCGGGTCTCAATCCAGTCATCTTCACTCAAACCTGCATCCTTCATGATTCGGAGAGAGGGTATCTGAACTTCAATGGGAAAGACTGCCTCCATGCCATATACCAAGGAATAGGGTGTTGCCCCTGTTGACGTCCGTGCGGAGGTACGGTACCCATGAAGAGGTCCAGGAATGTTGATAACAGTCAGCTTCCAAGTTGGACCAATAGTATCCTTCCCGTAGGATCTCTTTTTCCATAGTGTGTCCACTGGAATGAGTCCCGAAAGTACCTTCATGTAACTCCACCATAATCCTTTCTGCTTCGTCCTTATCCACACATCGCAGTAAGGTGGAATCATGATTACACTTGTAAAGGATGTCATTGCTGATGAAGAACTTCACCACGAACCTCCTCAGAAACTTTCTATCATTAACAGATGCACCCTCGGGGTACTCCTGAGCTTCAAGATACCTCTTTACCTCATGGAACCAGGGTTTATCTATTACCTCTTCAGTCTCAATGTCACAGCAATGTGCGGGTTCGTCCAATCTCTTAATGGTAATCTGGGGAGCCTCATTGTCCCATCTGACCTTGAACATAGAAGACATCGTAGCTAGCGCGTCCGCCAACTGATTCTCCTCTCTAGGGAAGTGTTCAAAGGTTATCTCCTCGAAGTGCGGAAGCAACGTCAACACATACTCCTTATAAGGAATAAGATTTGGGTGTTTCGTATCCCACTCGCCTTTGATCTGACTGATCACGAGAGCGGAATCTCCGAATACACTTAAGAACTTAATCCTTAGGTCAATAGCTACTCGAAGACCCATAATGCATGCTTCATACTCCGCCATGTTGTTAGTGCAGTTGAAACATAGTCGGGCGGTGAACGGAGTATGAGAGCCTTCAGGAGATATGATCACGGCACCGATGCCATTACCCAAAGCGTTTGAAGCTCCATCAAAGTACATAGACCATCGGGATCCTTCCTTGGGTCCTTCATCCGGTCCAGGTGTCTCACAGTCAGTTACTATCATGATATTCTCATCCAGGAATTCAAAGTTCATAGACTGGTAATCGTCCACGGCCTGATGAGCCAGGTGATCTTCTAACACGCTTCCCTTGATTGCCTTTTGGGTTGTATATTAGATGTCATACTCAGTCAAGATCATCTTCCATCTTGCTATTCTTCCGGACAAGGCAGGCTTTTCGAAGATATACTTGATTGGATCCATCTTTGATATCAATAGAGTAGTGTGAGTTAGCATATACTGCATCAGCCGGCAAGCAGCCCATGCCAAAGCGCAGCAAGTTTTCTCAAGCAACGAGTATCGGGTCTTGCAGTCGGTAAACTTTTTGCTAAGGTAATAAATAGCATGCTCTTTTCGGCCAGACTCGTCATGCTGCCCCAACATACACCCCATCGAATTGTCGAGTACTATCAAGTATAAGATCAAAGGTATCCCTTCAACTGGCGGCATCAAAATGGGTGGCTCTTGGAGATATTATTCGATCCTTTCGAAAGCGGTCTGGCATTTATCATTCCATCTTACCACTTGATCTTTCTTCAGTAACTTGAAGATTGGCTCACAAGTAGCAGTCAGGTGTGAGATGAATCGGGCAATATAGTTCAGACGTCCCAAAAAGCCTCTGACTTCTTTTTCTGTTTGGGAGATGGCATTTCCTGTATAGCCTTCACCTTTACAGGATCCACTTGAATACCTTTATCACTTACGACAAAACCCAGCAGCTTACCATATCTCACCCCGAAGGTGCACTTGTTCGAGTTTAACCTCAGTGTACAACTTCAACCTGTCAAATAGCTTCTGAAGATGGTCAAGGTGTCCTTCCTCAGTCTGGGATCTTGCAATCATGTCGTCAACGTAAACCTTAATCTCATGATGAATCATGTTGTGGAACAAAGCGACCATGGCGCGCTGATACGTTGCCCCAGCATTCTTCAATCCAAAAGGCATGACTTTGTAGCAAAAGGTACCCCCTTGAGTAACAAAGGTTGTCTTCTCCATGTCTTCGGGAGCCATTTTAATCTGATTATAACCGAAGAAACCATCCATAAAGGAGAAGACCTTATGCTGTGCGATGTTGTCAACCAGAATGTCGATATGAGGCAGAGGGAAATCATCCTTGGGACTCACCCTATTCAGATCCCTATAGTCAACACACATTCGAACCTTACCATCCTTCTTAGGCACCAGAACCACGTTGGCAACCCACTACGGGTAAGAGGTAACTGCTAGAAAATCGGCAACAAACTGTTTCATAACTTCAACCTTGATTTTCTCAGACATCTTTGGGTGCATTCGGAGAACTTTCTGTTTTACTAGAGGACAGTCTTCCTTGGTAGGAAAGCGGTGAACCACGATATCAATATCCAACCCAGGCATATCTTCATAAGACCAGACAAAGATCTCAACATAGTCACGCATCATCTGAATCAAACGTTGCTTGACACTAGGTTCCAGATTTGCACCGACCTTGACCTCTTTCTTGTCTACCTTTGTACCCATATTTACCGTTTCCACTGGCTCTTCATGCGGCTGTATGGCCCTCTCTTCCTGGAGTAACAGTCTAGCAAGTTCACCAGGCACTTCGCAATCATCCTCACCTTCGTCCTCGGCTTGGTTGATCAGACTTTCAAAGTCATAACTGGCAGTATCAGAGTCGTTATCAGTGGGATCCAGAGTGGATGTAGACCTGTATATGTGAGTGTGTGTAAAATAGCTATTTTGCAAGATAAAAAAAGAAAAACAAGGAGCGCAAAATTTGAAATGCAAGAAAACATCCAATGCTTTTATTAATGATATATGGAAATGACACACATAAAGCCTCACAAACAAAGCCACTGTGTCTCAGGTGAGGCACCGGGCCATAAAGTTTAAAAATTGTCTGTTACAAATTCAAAACAAAAGTCTCATTACTGGGTAATAAAAGAAATTGGGACGAAGTCCTTTGCCGTCCAATTGCTTAGTCTGCCATCAGTAGTTGGGTAGATCCAACTATCAAACTCAGATTCCTCAACATCGTCTTCAATGGCATTTACTCCTGAATTGCTGATAAATAGGGGAGGTACTCCGATCCGTGCACACCGAACAGCCCTTTGAGCTTCTGCAGTGAAACCCAAACCAAACTTATTAGTCTTATGTGCAAAGTCAGGGAGTTGGCCCCAATTCGCACACCCACCTTTCTCAACAACAGCCCGAGCATCCTTGAGGGAAGCCATCTTCATTGGAGGATCTTCAGTGACGATTTCAGTTGATGGCAGCGTCTGGGGGACTTCTTCAAAATGTTGAAACGGGGTCTCAATGAACTCCTCGTCCATCTCTACATACCAGAAAGAGTTGAGGTGACTCACCATGTAATCCTCTTCTCCTCGCACCGTAACAATTTTCCCTTTCGCCAGATATTTCAGCATCTGGCGGAGTGTAGAAGTTACTGGCCCAGCTTTATGGATCCACGGGCGACCCAACAAACAAGAATAAGATGGCCGAATGTCCATCACAGAGAATGTAGATGCGAAGATCTGAGAACCCACCTTAACCGGAATATCCACTTCTCCATGTACCATTCTCTTGGACCCATCAAAGGCCCTAACCACAATGTTGCTTGGCTTTAGCACCAAACCTTCACAGTCCAACCGGTCTAAAGCTTTCTTAGGTAAAACGTTCAACGAGGACCCAGTATCCACCAATACATGAGCTAGAGTAGTGCCCCTGCACTCAATGGAGACATGCAGGGCATCATTGTGATTCTTCCCCTTAGCAGTCAAGTATGCGTCGGAGAAACCCAACCCATTATCTGCTGTCAGACTAGCCACACAATCTTTAAACTGATCAGCTGATGTCTCCTGCGGCACATGCGCAGTCTTCAGGAAAGCAATCAGAGCCTTAGCATGGGCCTCTGAACACAACAATAAGGACAACATAGATATCTTCGACGGGGTTTTCCCCAGCTGTTCAACTACATTGTAGTCGCTTTTCTTGATGATCTTTAGAATTTCCTCTATCTCCTGTTGTGATCGGTGGATCTGGAACTGACTGTTTAACGCTGGTTCGCGAAATGTCGCGGAAGCAAGAGTCGCCACCGTCTTTTATTTTCTCCAACATGGAAAGGACAAAAGCACAGAAAAATTCCTTATTGAGATTAACTCTCGGTTCGGGAGGTAGATTTATAGAAAGGGAAGGTGTTAGCACCCTTTCTATCCATGGTTATCCATGGGATCTTAGATACTTGCTCATTTGTGTTTTCAAAATTGTTTGTTCGCTTTTCAAGGTGAGTGGGTTTGAAAAAGTTCCGTTTAAAATTTCAGTTCGACTCTTGTATCAGTCCTCAAGAGTGTTTGAAAAGTTGTTTTTGAAAGCTTTTTGCAAGGTGTCGGTGTGAAAAGAAGTTTTTTTGATTTGTTTTGAATTAGAGCAAGTATCTACGAGTCGTCTATCTACCCTAAGGAATTAGTCTGTGTAAATGTCCTTAAGGTAGTGCCATCCCACCATTGAGAGGTAGGTAGCACCACCGTTGGAGGTGTTCGGGTCAATTCGAGGGTTAGGGACAGTGTGGTCACCAGAGCAATAGGAAGACACCTTAGAAGCTACCCCCATGCCATGTTTATGGACATGAGGACTTATTAAAATGTCCTCTACTCGACGACCACGTTTCGAGGGGCAAGGCAACAGTGAGACATACCCTAGGAGTGGTGTGTGAATTCGTGTGTCATTTTCAGTTATTATTTATCTTGATCATGCATTGAGTGTTCTACGCTTTGATTTTATTTTTGGCATACATTCTTTCATGTGTTTTAACAGTTTAAAAGGTGCGGAAATATAAAAGTCCTACGCTATTACAAAGGCGCGGGTCTACAACGCCAAATTAAACCAAGACCCGATTTGAATAAATAAAAATGTGGAAAATAAATATCCTAATTATCTATTACAAGGCTTTGGAGCAATTACATAAAAAGGAAAATAAAAAAAAGTAAACATGCGAAAAGAAATAAAAATCGAGAATGCGAGGGCGTTGGACCCTTTATGGAAATTAAATTGGAATTAGTGATTAAATTATTAAATGAGAAAAAGAATTTATTTTTTTTATGTTTTTGGATTTATGAAAATTAATGAGAAAATTAATTGGAATTGAAAGTTAAATAAAACCTAATTCTAAATTGTTTTTAATTTATTAGAAAATATTTTAGTTTGACCTAATTTACATTAATTATTTAAATGGCATATTTATTTACAAAAATAATTAATAATTAATAATGGTAAAAAAGGGAAAAAAGAATAGAAGTATTAAAACCCTAATTTCTACATTTTTTAGTTTATTAAAAAAAACATTAAAATTAAACCTAAAATTAAAAAACTAAGTTAATTATTAAATTTATTTACAAAATAAAACATTAGTGAATTAAATAATAAAATATATTTTATTTTTGACTTTCTGATTTTTTTTGTATTTTGTATGGTAAAAATTATTTTTTTGATGAATCAAAAGAAAAACAATTAAATTGAAACAAATAAAAAAAGAAAGAAAGAAAAGAGATAGAGATACAAACAAGAGGGGGGGTTCTGACCCCATTGTCGAGGTATGTGAGAAGCATTTTGGCCCACTGATTCTTGGCCTTTTTTGACTTTTCAATGATGCGTGTGGAGCGTTTGACTGATGTCCATGGTGGACTGCCTATCCTGGCCTTTGGATTGGAGTTGTTGGGCGCGTGGCAAGCCAGATTATGAAGCTGTATGGTACTCCCCTGGATGTGATGATCACCTGAACATGTAAATATGAAAAACATAGAGAAATATGGGGGACCTGGGATTCGAACCCAGGTCCCAATGCTTCCCACTATCCTTGTCCACCAACTGAGCTATGCACGCGCGTTTGTTAATATAATAAGATAAAAATAATATATATGAAACGTGCAATTATTCTGGAATTAAAATAAAAAACGCGCTAAGTTTCAAATACACCAATCATGCCAAGCCACGCCAGCGTCTTCCTCATCGTTCTTTGTTTTACCTAAATATACAAGTTAGATAGCGGGGGTTTTAAACCCCCACAATCTGAAACCATAAATAATAGCGAATAGAAATTGGGCAATGATAAATTGAGCGCGATGAGTGTTTTAGATTCGTTGGAATGTTACGAATTCAATGGTCCTAGTCTCATGGTCCAATTTTACCAGATGAAAGAAACCCCAAATTCAGAGCTTTGAAACCCTAGGCAACTTCCATGGCAACTTCTCATACAGGCAACGTTAGTTCAAATAGAAGATACCAGTAGCTTTAGCACACTCATATTAACATGAATCAATCATTAAAACTCAGTAATTATGCATGAAAAACCAAATACGAATATGCAAATTTTTGGGAACAGGGCAACGTGGTTCTACCGTTTCTTTGTGTATGGAGAGTGGAAAACGATTAAGGCACGTCCAAGAATGTCCCAGCAAGCCTTTGGAATGGTTCTTTTGCTTTGAAACCCACCCTAGCTATGAAATCAGTTTTGAAATTTTTGGTGAAAAATGCAAAGTTTGTTTTTGATTCTGAGCGCAGCTTCTGAGTTCTTGTGATTAGGGTTAGGTTTCTGTATGTATATGGAATGATTTAGGTCAAAAATCCAAGCCCAACAACCATGTATTCAATGCTTTTGATATTTGATTTCAATGGTATCTTTTTCAATCTTTTTCATGTCCTTTTGATGCCAATCATTGCCAATCACCTTGATTCTTTCCTTATTGAATAGTGCACGAAATCTTGAGTGAATTCTATGCACAAAAAGATTTGAAAAGCATGGATTAGTATTTTTCTTATAATTAATTTTAATTAAATGAATTAAATAGATTAAATATTCAATTAATTAATTAAAAATAGGAAAATAACTCCCCTTTGGGTCAATGGGTCGTGCATAGCTTTTGGGTGATGATTCTTGGAAGAAATTAAGGCCCATTAGCAATTTTGAGGCATTTGAAGCAAAGTTGACTTTTCAAAATTCCCAAAATTTCCCAACTTCCACAAGGCATATCTTGCTCAATTTTTAAGCTTTGATCACGTTCTTGGACATTTTGGAAAGGTCTTGAAGTCCTATAACCAATGCCTTTGGTCCCATGTCATTTTGATTTATCAATCTCAAGTTATGGTCTTTGACATAAAGTCCCTTTTTGTTGACTTTTGAAAATGACCTATAATGTTGAAATTGATAACTTTTTGTGAGAGCATTTTTTGGACTTGAAGTGTGAAGAGGAGTTGTAGGAAATGTCATTCTCTTCAAAATGAGCTTTGGATGGAATTTTTCTGATAAACCATGTGGAAGTTATGCCTTGGTCAAGTTACAGTTGACTTTTTCAACTGTCCAAAAATAGAAACTTTTGCATCTTGAGACTTTTTGAGCCATGCCTTGAGAATCATGATCAAGAATTGATCAAATGATATTTTTGGCTTCAAAATAAGATGTTGACCAAAAATTTGGACTTTTGACTGTCAAATGACCATTTTGCCCCTACAGTTGACTGTTGAGCAATTAGGGTTTTTGACTGTGCAATTTTGTGTTGTGAGTCTTGAAACTTAGCATATGGATGCTTGACCATGTATGTAGGCATGTGGGACTTGTTTGGACCCTTGGAAACTTCAATTTCTTTGCCAGAACCAAAACCCTAGTTTTTGACTGTTAGGAGGCCATTGAACTGTGCAACTCTTGGGAGATTGTGAAGCATGCTCTTTGCAAATCTTGAAGAATATGGGAGGGCAAATTTTGGGGTACAACAGTTGTCCCTGTTCAATCTTCTTAGACCTGAGGATGTAGATTGGATGTCGTGCCTTTCGTAGTCCGAAGGTAGAAGATGATTGAACACTAGAGTGCCCAGAAATTTGCGCTCACATAGTAGTGTGATGGTGGGAATGGGCTTACAGATGCCATTTGGAGATTGGATAGGTGGATGGGCTTATAGATGCCATGGGGTGTCGATCGCATAAGATATTCCTTAGCGAGAACTTGCGTACCTGAAAAAAGAAAATGATTACCTGGCCTGTTACAGGAGCTGGTCTTCAAACTCTTTATGTAGATGCATTCTGGCTGGATACATGTATCGAATTTTTGAACCTCCTCAGACGTGCCCTGGCGAGATACAGAAATCGAGTCTGGAGCTTCAAAAGGTGATGAATGGATCAGGGATGGTTACTACCTCAACGGGACGGTGAGACAACCTTGGACGATTACTACCTCAACAGGAACGCTGAGAGAACCTTGGACGATTACTACCTCAACAGGAACTGTGAGAGAATATTGGGGCGATTACTACCTCAACAGGAACACTGAGAGAACCTTGGGCGATTACTACCTCGACAGGAATGCTGAGGGAATCTTGGATGTCTTCTACTGGGATAAGAATCAGGGAGATCTTAGGGTCGATCTGACTGAACCGGAGAAGGCCTTTGACTGGATAAGAATCAGGAAAACCTTAGGGTCGATTTAACTAACCGGGCAAGGTCTTGGAATATCTTCAACTGGATAAGAATCAGGGAGATCTTAGGGTCGATCTAACTGAACCAAGAAGGCCTTTGACTGGATAAGAATCAGGAAAATCTTAGGGTCGATTTAACTAAACCGGGCAAGGTCTTGGAATATCTTCAACTGGATAAGAATCAGGGAGATCTTAGGGTCGATCTGACTGAACCAGAGAAGGCCTTTGACTGGATAAGAATCAGGAAAATCTTAGGGTCGATTTAACTGAACCGAACAAGGTCTTGGAATATCTTCAACTGGATAAGAATCAGGGAGATCTTAGGGTCGATCTGACTGAACCAGACGAAAGTCTTGGAATAGCTGAGAACTTGACTGGATCTTTCTTGAAAGGTAAAGGTCAGTCATATGTAATGCATGATATGGATCAAGCAATGATGTTCTCAACATAAATGAGATTGTATGTTCATGATGCGTATATGCAGGCTATAATGTGATGTTTATGAATGTATGTTTTTGTCTAGAAAAGTAAATCCTTGACGGGTGCCGGGAAGTCATATCCTGGGCTGATGTTGGAGAATAGTGCTTTGTTGTTTCCGCTGGGGATGATAGTTGCAAAAATACCGGTAGGAGAAGATAACTCCGTTAGGGAATAAACTTGGCGAATGGATTACTCTGCGAGGAGGAAATTATTCTAGCGATCTTGCTGGGACATAATACTCTGTGGGGAGAGAGGTACTCTGTGGAGATGTTGATAACTCCGCTGGGGATACCATTGTTATGTTGGAAGTGTTAATAGACTTCGCTGGGGATAGGAAGACTTCATCAGGGACGATCTTTCCGTGGCTTTTGGCTGAGGATAACCCAGTTATGTCCTGGTAGGGAAATAACCTTTGAATAAAGCCGGGGGACACGTTCGTGCTCTGCGAGGGATAAGCTTCCAGAATCTACTGGGGATAAGCTTCCTGTTGGGGAGATGGATTCATACTTTCCTGGGGAAATCTTGATTGGACTCTCCTGGGGAAATTTTGAACTATATTGGGGAAGTGACTCCATTGAATGTTTGGTATACCGCCGGGGAATAATCTTTAGGTCAAGACTGCCGGGGATGCTTGTTTAAGAATATCTGTATATCGTGCTGGGGAATGTTGAGATCTGCGGGGGTACCCAACTTCCTTAAGGCTGATAATAGCTTTGCTTGGGGGGAGTGCACTGACTTGCTGGCTCACTCTCTGGGGGGTTAAGATATACTGGTTGTGTTCTTCAGCTGAACCTACCTTGGTACCTTGGTGGACAGAACAATTAGATCGCTTAGACCACTCATTATTGCCCCTGTTTCTAATGTTACATGTAATTAATCCTTTGTTTCGTATGCAAATATTTATGAGTTAGCAATTAGTGTCAAATGCATATATCACAAATTGAACCTTGGACGTTCTTCGCAAAACAAAACAGAAAAGGAAAAACTATTGGCAATTTTAACTGAAAAGTGATTTTATATTGATTTTTGAATTGCCTGTGAATAGGCGTTTATATACAAGAGGCTGACGTCCTAGTAAGAGAACGCCACCGAATAAGAGTTTATACAAATTTGTACAAAGAAAAAAATGAAACAGCTGTGTGAAAAGAATAATCCCACTGGGTTCCAACTCTGCTATCGCCTTTATATCTTCGAGCGTCTCATCACTTGATGACCTAGTCGAGGATGAAGTTGATTGATTGATGCTGTCTGAACTTGATGTAGATACCGGATTCTGGATGCAAGGTGATCCAATGAGACATAGTATTACGCTTTATCCCTAACTTTTGCCTGGACCGCCCTTTCGGGTTTTCAGTCCACCGGGATACCCCTTTTTGCCCAAGCCGCCTTTTCAGGTTTTCGACTTGCCGGGTGTACAGATTTTTTCATTTCATCCCTTCATTTTGCCCGAACCCTTTTGGTTCGCCGGGAAGCCCTAATTTTTGCCTAGGTATGTCAACCTAGCGGGTCTTTTTTATGCGTAGTATCTTTTTACTATGTCTGCATTGGCGGGGTGAGGAAGGTCATCACCATCCATGTTGGTTAGAATCATGGCTCCTCCTGAGAACACATGTTTAACCACAAATGGCCCTTCGTACGTAGGGGTCCATTTGCCCCTTGGATCACTCTGAGGAAGGATGATGCGCTTGATTACCAGATCCCCAACTTGATACTCTTGTGGTCTGACCTTTTTGTTAAATGCCCTGATCATCCATTTTTGGTACGTCTGACCATGACAAATAGCAGCAAGTCTCTTTTCGTCAATTAAGTTTAGCTGATCAAGTCGTGTCTGGATCCAATCATCTTCATTCAGGTCTGCATCCTTCATTATTCGGAGAGAGGGTATCTGCACTTCGATCGGTAAGACTGCCTCCATACCGTAGACCAAGGAGAAAGGAGTTGCCCCGGTTGACGTCCTTGCTGAGGTACGATACCCATGTAGAGAAAACGGTAACATATCGTGCCAATCTTTATAAGTCACTGTCATCTTCTGCACAATTTTCTTAATGTTCTTATTTGCTGCTTCTACAGCCCCATTCATCTTCGGCCGGTAAGGAGAAGAGTTGTGGTGCTGTATCTTAAATTGCTCGCATAGCTCAGTGATCATCTTATTATTGAGATTGGTACCTTTGTCTGTAATGATTCTTTCTGGGATGCCGTATTGACAGATCAGGTTATGCCGAATGAACCGTGCCACAACATTCTTAGTTACCGTAGCGTAGGAAGCTGCCTCAACCCACTTCGTGAAGTAATCAATCGCTACCAGGATGAAGCGATGCCCATTGGACACTGTAGGTTTAATCTCGCCGATCATATCTATACCCCACATTGCAAAAGGCCAAGGTGCAGTCAAGACATTCAGAGGGACTGGAGGAACATGCACCTTGTCTGCGTATACCTGGCATTTATGGCATGTCCGAGAGTGTTGGTAACAGTCGACTTCCATTGTGGACCAGAAATACCCTGCCCGAAGGATTTTCTTTGCCATAGTGTGTCCACTGGAATGTGTTCCGAAGGTACCCTCATGCAGCTCTGCCATGATCCTTTCTGCTTCAGTCTTATCCACACAACGCAGTAAGGTCGAATCATGGTTTCGCTTGTACAGAATGTCGTTGCTAAGGAAGAACTTCGCTGCGAACCTTCTCAGAAACTTCTTATCGTTGACAGATGCGCCTTCAGGGTATTCCTGAGCTTCCAAATATCTCTTCACCTCATGGTACCAAGGCTTCTTAGTCACCAATTCAGTATCGAGATCACAACAGTATACCGGTTCGTCCAGTTTCCAGATAATGATCCGGGGAGCCTCATTGTCCCATTTGACTTTGAACATGGAAGACATCGTAGCTAACGCGTCCGCCAGCTGATTCTCCTCTCTCGGAAACTGTTCAAAGGTTATCTCTGTGAAATGGGGGATCATTACCAACACATATTCTTTGTAAGGAATAAGATTCGGATGTTTCGTATCCCACTCCCCTTTGATCTGATTGATCACGAGAGCGGAATCTCCGAAGACACTCAGAAACTTGATCCTTAAGTCAATCGCAGCTTGGAGACCCATGATGCATGCCTCATACTCTGCCATGTTGTTGGTGCAGTTGAAACATAGCCGGGCAGTGAGTGGAGTATGAGTGCCTTGAGGAGATATGATCACAGCGCCGATGCCATTACCCAAAGCATTGGAGGCTCCGTCAAAGTGCATAGACCATCAGGATCCTTCCTCAGGTCCTTCATCTGGTCCAGGTACTTCACAATCAGTCACTATCATGATACTCTCGTCTGGAAACTCGAAGTTCATTGACTGATAGTCATCTACTGCCTGATGTGCCAAGTGGTCTGCCAATACACTTCCCTTTATGGCTTTCTGAGTCGTGTACTGGATGTCGTATTCTGTCAAGATCATTTGCCATCTTGCTATTCTCCCAGACAGAGCAGGCTTTTCGAATATGTACTTTATAGGATCCATCTTTGAAATCAACAAGGTAGTGTGAGTCAGCATATACTGTCTCAGCCGGCGAGCAACCCATACCAAAGCGCAGCAAGTTTTCTCAAGCAGTGAGTATCGGGTCTCATAGTCGGTAAACTTTTGTCTAAGGTAATAAATGGCGTGCTCTTTTCGGCCAGACTCGTCATGCTGCCCCAGCACACACCCCATTGAGTTGTCAAGTACTATCAAGTATAGTATCAGAGGTCTCCCTTCAACCGGTGGCATAAGAATGGGTGGTTCTTGGAGATACTCCTTGATTCTGTCAAAAGCGGCCTGACATTCATCATTCCAACGTACTACCTGATCTTTCTTCAGCAGCTTGAAGATTGGTTCACAAGTAGCGGTTAGGTGCGAGATGAATCGGGCAATGTAATTCAGGCGTCCTAAAAAAGCCTCTGACCTCTTTCTCTGTCTTAGGAACTGGAATCTCTTGAATAGCTTTAACCTTGGCAGGGTCCACTTGAATACCCTTGTCACTTACAACGAAGCCTAGCAACTTCCCAGATCTAACCCCGAAGGTGCACTTGTTCGGGTTCAACCTCAGCTTGTACAACTTCAGGCGGTCAAACAGCTTCTGCAGATGGTCAAGGTGTTCCTCCTCAGTTTGGGACCTTGCAATCATGTCGTCGACGTACACTTCTATCTCATGATGGATCATGTCATGAAATAAAGCAACCATGGCACGTTGGTAGGTTGCCCCAACGTTTTTCAACCCGAATGGCATGACCTTGTAGCAGAAGGTGCCCCACTGAGTAACGAAGGTAGTCTTTTCCATGTCTTCAGGAGCCATCTTGATCTGATTATATCCTGAAAAACCATCCATGAAAGAGAACACCTTGTGCTGAGCAGTATTGTCAACCAGGACATCAATGTGAGGTAGAGGGAAGTCATCTTTGGGGCTGGCCCTGTTCAGATCCCTGTAGTCGACACACATTCTGACCTTACCATCTTTCTTCGGTACCGGCACCACATTAGCAACCCACTGAGGGTAAGAAGTCACTGCAAGAAACCCGGCATCGAATTGTTTCATAACCTCGGCTTTGATCTTCTCAGACATCTCTGGACACATACGGCGGACCTTCTGCTTAACCGGAGGGCAATCTTCCCTGGTAGGCAAATGATGGACCACAATGTCAATATCCAACCCGGGCATGTCTTCATAAGACCAGGCAAAGATCTCCACATAATCATGTAGCATCTGAGTCAACCGTTACTTCACGCTGAGCTCTAGGTTGGCACCAATCTTAACTTCCTTTATGTCCGTCTCGATACCCAGATTTATTGTTTCCACCGGCTCTTCATGTGGTTGAATTGCCCTCTCTTCCTGGAGTAACAGTCTTGCAAGCTCGCCAGGCACTTCGAAATCATCTTCACCTTCGTCTTCGGCTAAGTTGATCGGATTTTCGAAGTCATAACTGGCAGTAGCAGAGTCGTTACCAGTGAGATCCAGAGTGGATTGAAACCTGTATGAGTGAGTGTGTGTAAATACAGTTGTTTTGCAATTATATAAAGAAAGGAAAGAAAGAAAAGGAGCATAAGATTTGAAGTGTGAGAAAACTTCCAAGGTTTTTATTCATGATATATGAAATGACAATTAATATGCCCTCACAAATGAAGCCACGGTGCCCCGGGTAAGACACCGGGCCATAGAGTTTTAATTCATCGTTTATTACAAATAACAAAAACAAAGGAGTTTATTACTGCGTAACAAAAGTAACAGGAGTATGATCTTTAGCAGTCCAATTGGTCAATCCACCATCAGTCGTCGGGTAAATCCAGCTATCGAACTCTGACTCTTCTACTTCATCTTCATCCCCAATAGCATTCACTCCTGGATTGGTGATGAGCACAGGAGGTCTTCCGGTTCTAGCTTTGCGCACAGCCCTCTGAGCCTCTGCAGTAAAACCCAGTCCAAACTTGTCAGTTTTAAGAGTGAAATCAGGGAAGCACATTCACCTTTCTCGATTACAGCCCGGGCATCCTTCAGGGAAGCCATCTTCAAAGGAAAGTCCTCTTCAACCACTGTTTCTGCCGCTGCCAATGTTGGAGGTACCTCTTCAAAATGCTGAAAGGGGGTTTCAATAAACTCCCCATCCATCTCAATATACCGGAAGGAATTCAGATGACTCACCATATATTCCTCCTCTCCCTGCACGGTGACAATCTTCCCTTTGACAGGGTACTTGAGCTTCTGGTGTAGGGTAGAGGTCACTGCCCCAGCTTTGTGAATCCAAGGTCGACCCAGTAAACAAGAATAAGATGGACGGATATCCATCACATAGAAAGTTGAGTCGAATACTTGAGAACCCACACGAATAGGAATGTCTACCTCTCCATGAACCATCCTCTTCAATCCGTCAAAGGCTCTGACAATGATGTTGCTAGGTTTCAGCTCCAGGCCCTCACAATCCAACCGGTCTAAGGCCTTTTTGGGTAGCACATTCAGGGAAGAACCGGTGTCCACTAACACGTGCGCAAGAGTAGTGCCCCTGCATTCAATAGAGACATGCAGGGCATCATTGTGGTTCTTTCCCTTAGCAGTAAGGTCAGCATCCGAGAAACCCAAACCATTGTCGGCTGTCAAATTGGCTACGCAATCAGTAAACTGGACTGCAGATGTCTCCTGTGGCACATGGGCCGTCTTGAGAAATGAAATCAGGGCCTTAGCATGGGCCTCTGAGCACAGCAGCAAAGAGAGCATAAAGATCTTGGAGGGGGTATGCCCCAGCTGTTCAACCACATTAAAATCACTTTTCTTGATTATTTTGAGAATTTCCTCCATCTCTTGCTGGGAGGCTTCAACATTCACAGATTTAGGTGCCTCCATCTGGGCAGGCTCATCTTCAATCCCTTTGCCCCGAGCATTAGATGACTCGGCAGCGGGGGAAACAACTTGATCAGAAGTGGAAACAGGTGCACTTGCAGGCGTTATTATGAGAGGTCTTCGAATAGTTGGTGGCGCAATGTCAGGCGAGAAGAGCCTGCCACTGCGGGTAACTTTGGCTGGACCAGTGATATTGCTGATGCTGGTACCAGTGTTAAACTCTTGCTTTATACCGTGTACATATACATCTGCCCCATAGTGCCATGGGACAGCCTTATCAGATTCATAGGGGAGAGGCCCCGGAACAGTAATAACAACGGGTGCGATGGTCATGATTTTAACTGGCTTCCTCGGGGGAGCCTTGATTGGATTATTGAAAATGGTAACCACATATACTTCTTCCACAGGAACAAACGGAACAGCGGTCTTCTTGAAAAGAATCCCCTTGCTATCCATCAGGCCTTGGATGCCTAACTTTAGCAACGGACAACCAGTAAGGGAAACAGCACACAAAAGGAAACCCTCGCTACAACCCGGAAATAAACCGGCCAGTAGTAGGTTCCTCTTAACAGTCATCAGAGGAGTAGCTACATCATTCACAGAAACGGCATATACATCTTCATCAACGGCATTCACTCCATGCTGGGGCATAGGAGCAGTCACCACATTTGGCCTCTCAGGGGCCTCAAATTGTATCTCCTTTGCATCAATAAGGTCTTGCACCTTATTCCTCAGGGCCCAGCAATCGTCAGTAGAATGCCCCGGGCTATCGGAGTGATAAGCACAACGGGCATTTGGATTGTACTTGGGAGAGGCAGTATTCACAACCTTTGGGGCCTCTCTGACAGTCACCAAGTTGGTGGATAGCAACTGCGGCAAGATTTGTGATAGGGTCATACTCAGCCGGGTAAACTCTCTTCTGGGTCTTTCAGCCCTTTGTGGATTGGTTTGCCGAGGAGCGGAAGCATGCTTAGCAATTACCACCGCGTTGACAGATTGGCGGCGATCTGGTTTATCATGTCTTCTAGGCCCATACACAGCACTGGCCTCCTTCTTAAAATATTTCTTCTCAGAACTTGAAGATGCACCCTTCTGAATTTTACCGGACTTCATTCCAGCCTCTATCCTCTCCCCAGTCAGAATAAGGTCAGTGAACCCCGCAGATGAGTTACCGATAAGATGATTGAAGAATGGCCCGGAGAGGGTCCCCAAGAACATATCTACCAGCTCACGGTCAGTTAACGGAGGCTGCACCCTGCCAGCCAGATCCCTCCACTTCTGTGCATACTCTTTAAAACCTTCGCTTGATCCTAGCGACATACCCTGGAGTTGGGTACGTGTAGGAGCAAGGTCGGCATTATATTGATACTGCTTGTAAAAAGCAGTAGCCAACTCCTCCTAGTTACGAACTTTGGTCCCATCCAGCTGATAGAACCATTCGAGATGAGTCCCTGAAAGACTCTCCTGGAAGAAGTGGATCCACAAGTTCTTATCCACAGTGTACGGCTGAATCTTCCGCACGTAAGATCTGAGGTGTAGCTTAGGGCAAGACGCCTCGTCATACTTGGTGAAAGATGGTGCCTTAAACTTGTGAGGAATGATCACACCAGTAGATAAGCCCAAGTCTCCGAAATCCAGCCCAGGCACTTGTTGGATCTCCATGGCATTCAGTATGTCTTCCAACTGCTTGTACCGGTCTTCAGCAGGAGGATACTGTTCCTCATTAAAATCAGTCTCGTTGTTAGAGACTACTGGACTTGGAGCCTTTCCCCCCTGGGGACTGTCTTTGCCTACAGAAGAACCAGCTTCCTCATTCTGCAGAGTATTACCAAACCTCCGGCCCGAGTTGAAAAGAACAGTTCTCTTCTTCTTCTTCTCCTTCTTCAGGAGCAAAGCCTTCAGCTCTTCTTGGCCTTGAGCCAAACCTATGATCAGCTCTTGAAATTATGCGTTCTGCGCCTGAAGGGCATTGATAGATATCTCGGTTGATGATTCAGGGTTCATGATGCTGAAATAAACAGCGAAGAACAGTAAGCAACCTGAAAAGAAGAATACCTGCTATGCACATGATGAATGGAATGCGTATGATTTATGTTTTCAAAGACAATCGGGAATCAACTTTGTAAACAAAAAGGAACACACTTCATTAGATTCAACTTTGAAATTTAAATTGTTCAACAGGTTGCCCTTAGGCTTTACATAAAATGGAAATACTGAAAAGGGAAATAAAAACTGTAAAAGATCATCCAGAGCTCCTCATTGATCCCAGGGTCTCCTCTTCTCAGTACGGATGTAGTCATTCAGAGCTCGCTCATTCTCCAACTGCTTTGTCAGCTTCTGGATCTTCAATTCCTGCTCGTTGAACTTTTCCCGATAAGAATCCCGTTCTTCTTGCAGTTGCGACCAAGACCTCTTTAATGTCTCATAATCAGTAGGTATCTGAGGAGGGAGGACAGTTGGAGGAGCCCCATCTTTGTCAGGATACTCAAGAATGACGGGTCTGACAGCTTCGTATGGCATACCTAACTTCTGAGCACGGATGCAAACCCATTTGTAGTAGGCTTCCATAGGTAGAGAAGTCTTTGGCCCCAATTCTTGTGGGTCAGCTTTATGAACTCTGTCCCAAACCTTGATGAACCTATGACGCAGCTCGTCACTATCCACCTGAAACTCAAAACTGATGTGAGGCACCAACATCTCATGAGGCCCTGCTCTTCTGGCCCTTCCAAACTGACGGAGAGCTAGACATGGATTATAAGAGATTCCTCCTTGAGTACCAATCAAAGGAACATTAGGGTATTCTCCGCAACGATCAATAACAGCTACCTCATCCAAGCCTCTGAGAGTCCAAATGATGTCCTTATCAGTGAGAGACATTAACCTATGAGCCCAACCTCTTCCTTCTTGGTTCTTCAGTATGAACTTAGGGAGGTGCGAAATAAACCACCTCACCAACAAAGGGATACAACACCACAGAGTTCCTCGTCTTCGGGCAGTACGAGCATAAAGTTGTTGCAGGATGTCACCCAAGAGAGTGGGCACAGGATTCAGAGACATGAAGATCCTTATGGCAGTGACATTGATGAAGTTGTCAGGATTAGGAAACAATACTAGACCATAGATTAAGAGAGCCAATATGTCTTCATATGCCCTAAAGTCCAAGTCATTCCAGAAACTGTTAGCTTTACCAACCAGAAACTTGGCCAAGAAACCCTTAACTCCGCTTCTAGTCACCCAGTTGTCCATTACTTCTTGATGGGTCAAGGGAAGAGCTGCAGCAACCTCCTCAAGCTTGAGGGTCTTTTCCCAACCAGTAAAGGGAGTCTGATCCAAGATAGGGACACCAAGCAAATCAGAGAACTCTTCCAGGGTAGGGACCAGCTGGAAGTCTTGAAAGGTGAAGCACTGGTACAGAGGGTCATAGAACTGGGTCAGGACACTCATCAACTGTTGATCCCGCTTTGCAGTGACTAAACTGAGAAGAGAACCATGCCTCTGGATGAAGGAAGTAGTATTTGGAATTCTGCTAACCAACTCTTCAACCAACTCAGGTGGGTGAACAAAGTTGAACCGGATAGTATTCCTTCGTATAGGCATCATGATGTCCTACAAAATAGAGCAAAGGTGAAACCCTCTTGTCTTTGAAATGGCCAGTCCTTATGCAGGATGCATGCAATGCTCATGATGTTATGATGTTATGATAAAGCAAACCAACAATATTTACAAAGGCAAACATGATAAGGCACACAAGTCACACAAGACAAGCCCTTAAAGTTTAGGCCAGCATGAGGTCTAGGTATTACCCACTTTCAGTTTGTTGGTTCATACATGTCCTATCAAAAGTAACCGGGTTCTTAGAGGATCCCAATATCATTGACTACCCTCAATCGGTCATAACTCCAGCATCACAATCTTTTCTTGCGGCCAGAACCATCACGAGAGTTTAGCCTCAATGGGCGTAGCATACTTCTACTGTTCTATTGGCCAAGTTGTGTCATTTAAGGTTCTAAGGTATGTTGGTGCTTAATGACTCCTTGGAAGACCCATACTCTCCTTGTTGCGACACAAGGGATATCGGTACAGACCAAGGTGCCACACCAACGTAGTCACTGCTTCACCCATGTCGGTCTACACCGGACAGGTCCCTCACAGCTTATGCTACCTAACAGGGTATCCCCAGATCCGGGTTAGGATCTATGTAACTCCGATGCAACCCACAATTTAAAGCAAACAAGTCAAAGCAATTGAAAACACAATTATGAACTATCCTAAGGTACACCTCACTTTATAAGATGTCCCCAGCAGAGTCGCCAGTTCTGTGATCGGTGGATCTGGAACAGACTGTTTAACGCTGGTTCGCGAAATGTCGCGGAAGCAAGAGTCGCCATCGTCTTTTATTTTCTCCAACATGGAAAGGACAAAAGCACAGAAAAATTCCTTATTGAGATTAGCTCTCGGTTCGGGAGGTAGATTTATAGAAAGGGAAGGTGTTAGCACCCTTTCTATCCATGTTTATCCATGGGCTCTTAGATACTTGCTCATTTGTGTTTTAAAAATTGTTTGTTTTCTTTTCAATGTGAGTGGGTTTGAAAAAGTTCCGTTTAAAATTTTAGTTCGACTCTTGTATCAGTCCTCAAGAGTGTTTAAAAAGTTGTTTTTGAAAGCTTTTTGCAAGGTGTCGGTGTGAAAAGAAGTTTTTTTGATTTGTTTTAAATTAGAGCAAGTATCTACGAGTCGTCTATCTACCCTAAGGAATTAGTCTGTGTAAATGTCCTTAAGGTAGTGCCATCCCACCATTGAGAGGTAGGTAGCACCACCGTTGGAGGTGTTCGGGTCAATTCGAGGGTTAGGGACAGTGTGGTCACCAGAGCAATAGGAAGACACCTTAGAAGCTACCCCCATGCCATGTTTATGGACATGAGGACTTACTAAAACGTCCTCTACTCGACGACCACGTTTCGAGGGGCAAGGCAACAGTGAGACGTACCCTAGGAGTGGTGTGTGAATTCGTGTGTCATTTTCAGTTATTATTTATCTTGATCATGCATTGAGTGTTCTACGCTTTGATTTTATTTTTGGCATACATTCTTTCATGTGTTTTAACAGTTTAAAAGGTGCGGAAATATAAAAGTCCTACGCTATTACAAAGGTGCAGGTCTACAACGCCAAATTAAACCAAGACCCGATTTGAATAAATAAAAATGCGGAAAATAAATATCCTAATTATCTATTACAAGGCTTTGGAGCAATTACATAAAAAGGAAAATAAAAAAAAGTAAACATGCGAAAAGAAATAAAAATCGAGAATGCGAGGGCGTTGGACCCTTTAAGGAAATTAAATTGGAATTAGTGATTAAATTATTAAATGAGAAAAAGAATTTATTTTTTTTATGTTTTTGGATTTATGAAAATTAATGAGAAAATTAATTGGAATTGAAAGTTAAATAAAACCTAATTCTAAATTGTTTTTAATTTATTAGAAAATATTTTAGTTTGACCTAATTTACATTAATTATTTAAATGGCATATTTATTTACAAAAATAATTAATAATTAATAATGGTAAAAAAGGGAAAAAAGAATAGAAGTATTAAAACCCTAATTTCTACATTTTTTAGTTTATTAAAAAAACATTAAAATTAAACCTAAAATTAAAAAACTAAGTTAATTATTAAATTTATTTACAAAATAAAACATTAGTGAATTAAATAATAAAATATATTTTATTTTTGACTTTCTGATTTTTTTTGTATTTTGTATGGTAAAAATTATTTTTTTGATGAATCAAAAGAAAAACAATTAAATTGAAACAAATAAAAAAAGAAAGAAAGAAAAGAGATAGAGATACAAACAAGAGGGGGGGTTCTGACCCCATTGTGGAGGTATGTGAGAAGCATTTTGGCCCACTGATTCTTGGCCTTTTTTGACTTTTCAATGATGCGTGTGGAGCGTTTGACTGATGTCCATGGTGGACTGCCTATCCTGGCCTTTGGATTGGAGTTGTTGGGCGCATGGCAAGCCAGATTATGAAGCTGTATGGTACTCCCCTGGATGTGATGATCACCTGAACATGTAAATATGAAAAACATAGAGAAATATGGGGGACCTGGGATTCGAACCCAGGTCCCAATGCTTGCCACTATCCTTGTCCACCAACTGAGCTATGCACGCGCGTTTGTTAATATAATAAGATAAAAATAATATATATGAAACGTGCAATTATTCTGGAATTAAAATAAAAAAACGCGCTAAGTTTCAAATACACCAATCATGCCAAGCCACGCCAGCGTCTTCCTCATCGTTCTTTGTTTTACCTGAATATACAAGTTAGATAGCGGGGGTTTTAAACCCCCACAATCTGAAACCATAAATAATAGCGAATAGAAATTGGGCAATGATAAATTGAGCGCGATGAGTGTTTTAGATTCGTTGGAATGTTACGAATTCAATGGTCCTAGTCTCATGGTCCAATTTTACCAGATGAAAGAAACCCTAAATTCAGAGCTTTGAAACCCTAGGCAGCTTCCATGGCAACTTCTCATACAGGCAACGTTAGTTCAAATAGAAGATACCAATAGCTTTAGCACACTCATATTAACATGAATCAATCATTAAAACTCAGTAATTATGCATGAAAAACCAAATACGAATATGCAAATTTTTGGGAACAGGGCAACGTGGTTCTACCGTTTCTTTGTGTATGGAGAGTGGAAAACGATTAAGGCACGTCCAAGAATGTCCCAGCAAGCCTTTGGAATGGTTCTTTTGCTTTGAAACCCACCCTAGCTATGAAATCAGTTTTGAAATTTTTGGTGAAAAATGCAAAGTTTGTTTTTGATTCTGAGTGCAGCTTCTGAGTTCTTGTGATTAGGGTTAGGTTTCTGTATGTATATGGAATGATTTAGGTCAAAAATCCAAGCCCAACAACCATGTATTCAATGCTTTTGAGATTTGATTTCAATGGTATCTTTTTCAATCTTTTTCATGTCCTTTTGATGCCAATCATTGCCAATCACCTTGATTCTTTCCTTATTGAATAGTGCATGAAATCTTGAGTGAATTCTATGCACAAAAAGATTTGAAAAGCATGGATTAGTATTTTTCTTATAATTAATTTTAATTAAATGAATTAAATAGATTAAATATTCAATTAATTAATTAAAAATAGGAAAATAACTCCCCTTTGGGTCAATGGGTCGTGCATAGCTTTTGGGTGATGATTCTTGGAAGAAATTAAGGCCCATTAGCAATTTTGAGGCATTTGAAGCAAAGTTGACTTTTCAAAATTCCCAAATATTTCCCAACTTCCACAAGGCATATCTTGCTCAATTTTTAAGCTTTGATCATGTTCTTGGACATTTTGGAAAGGTATTGAAGTCCTTTAACCAATGCCTTTGGTCCCATGTCATTTTGATTTATCAATCTCAAGTTATGGTCTTTGACATAAAGTCCCGTTTTGTTGACTTTTGAAAATGACCTATAATGTTGAAATTGATAACTTTTTGTGAGAGCATTTTTTGGACTTGAAGTGTGAAGAGGAGTTGTAGGAAATGTCATTCTCTTCAAAATGAGCTTTGGATGGAATTTTTCTGATAAACCATGTGGAAGTTATGCCTTGGTCAAGTTACAGTTGACTTTTTCAACTGTCCAAAAATAGAAACTTTTGCATCTTGAGACTTTTTGAGCCATTCCTTGAGAATCATGATCAAGAATTGATCAAATGATGTTTGTGGCTTCAAAATAAGATGTTGACCAAAAATTTGGACTTTTGACTGTCAAATGACCATTTTGCCCCTACAGTTGACTGTTGAGCAATTAGGGTTTTTGACTGTGCAATTTTGTGCTGTGAGTCTTGAAACTTAGCATATGGATGCTTGACCATGTATGTAGGCATGTGGGACTTGTTTGGACCCTTGGAAACTTCAATTTCTTTGCCAGAACCAAAACCCTAGTTTTTGACTGTTAGGAGGCCATTGAACTGTGCAACTCTTGAGAGATTGTGAAGCATGCTCTTTGCAAATCTTGAAGAATATGGGAGGGCAAATTTTGGGGTACAACACCTGTCTAGAGGCCTCAACAGTAATCTTCCTCGGTGCCTCCGCCTAGGCAGGCTCACCGGTGGTCCCTTTGCCCTGAGTGTCAGCTGACTCGGTGACAGGGGTAAGAATTGGAACTTGAGCATGGACAGTAGCATATGTACTGGCCGGCGTAATAACAACAGGCTTCCGAACAGTTGGTAGAGAGATCTCAGGGGAGAGAAGTCTTTCGATGCGGGTGACTTTACTAGATCCAACAATATTGCTGACGTCAGTACCATCCTCTTCATCCTTTAAGTCTTGTTTAACCCCGTGATAATAAACGTCAGCCCTATAGTGCCACGGGACAGCCTTATCCGACGTATAGGGGATAGGTCCAGGAACAGTAATGATCAAAGGAGTGATTCTCGGAACAGATGTAATTCTAACAGGCTTTCTCGAGGAAGCCTTGGAAGAATTGTCGAAAATGGTGATAGAAATGTCTTCAACGGGAACCAAAGGAACAACAGTCTTCTCAAACAGAATTTCTTTGTTATCCATCAGGCGTTGGACACCTGACTTCAAAATATGGCAACCAGTAGGTAGGACGGAACATAGACGACAACCTTCGCCACAGCCCGGAAATAAACCGGCTAACAGAAGGTTCTTCTTCACAGTCATCAATGGAGTAGCAATGTCTTTCACAGAAACCACAAACGAGTCTTCACTTACAACATTCACTCCATGCTTGGGCATAGGAGCAGTCATAACATTAGGCTTTTCAGGCGCTTCGAACTCAATCTCCTTAGCATCAATCATATCATGTACTTTATTCTTCAAGACCCAACAATCATTCATATTATGCCCTGGGCTCTCAGAATGAAAAGCACAACGGGTGTTCGGATTGTACAACGGTGATATTGTATTGGGATTCTTCGGGGCTTCCTTCGGAATCACCAAGTTGATCTTTAGCAACTGCGGCAGAACCTGAGACAGGGTCATATGAAGCTGAGTGAATTGTCTTCGCGGCCTCTCGGTTCTTGGTTGATTGTTGCATTGTGTGGCAACAGTTGGTCTTGATATAACAACTGCATTGACTGCTTGGCGGCGCTCAGGTTGGTTATGTTTCCTAGAGCTGTAAACTGCACTGGACTCCTTCTTAAAAGGCTTCTTATCGGTACTTGACGAAGCACCCTTCTGTATCTTACCGCTCTTGATACCGGCCTCAACTCTTTCCCCGGTCATAATCAGCTCAGTAAACCCGGACGAAGAACTTCCAATCAGATGGTTGAAATACGGACCAGACAAGGTCCCCAGAAACATATCCACCAACTCTCTATCAGCCAGCGGGGGTTGTACTCTTCCAGCAAGGTCCCTCCATTTCTGAGCGTAGTATTTGAAACCTTCGCTCGCACCCATAGACATACCCTGAAGTTGGGTACGCGTGGGAGCGAGGTCGGTATTGTATTGGTACTGCTTGTAAAAAGCAGCAGCAAGGTCTTCCCAATTACGGATACTAGCTCCTTCCAACTGGTAAAACCATTCAAGTTGAGTCCCTGAAAGACTATCTTGAAAGAAGTGGATCCAGAGGTTCTTATCAGCAGTGTATGGCTGGATCTTTCTAACATACGAGCGGAGGTGCAACTTTGGACAAGAAACCCTGTCGTATTTAGAAAAGATTGGTGCTTTAAACTTGTGGGGAATCACCACCCCATATGACAAACCCAAATCACCAGAGTCCAATCCAGGTACCTTCTGGATCTCCATCGCACTTAACCGGTCTTCAAGTTGTTTATATCTATCCTCAGTCGGAGGATACTGGTCTTCATTAAAGTCAGTCTCGTTGTCAGATACCACAGGGCTAGGAACCCTCCTTTCTTCTTGGTTTTCTCCCCCTCCAGATGAGTGAGATAAATCAACATCCCGCAAATTGTTCCCAAATCTGGGACCCATGTTCAGGAGGACCGTCTTCTTCTTCTTCCTCTTCTTCTTCTTATCCTTCGAGATAAGAGTCTTCAGATCTTGCTGACCCTTGGCCAAGTTCATGAACATTTCCTGGAACTGAGCGTTTTGAGCTTGTAGAGCCTTGATAGCTTGATCAGTTGATGTTTCAACAGACATGATGCTGAAATAAACAGCGAAGAAGATAAGAAACCTGTAAGGGTACTGTGATCGGTGGATCTGGAACTGACTGTTTATCGCTGGTTCGCGAAATGTCGCGGAAGCAAGAGTCGCCACCGTCTTTTATTTTCTCCAAATGGAAAGGACAAAAGCACAGAAAAATTCCTTATAGAGATTGCTCTCGGTTCGGGAGGTAGATTATAGAAAGGGAAGGTGTTAGCACCCTTTCTATCCATGGTTATCCATGGGCTCTTAGATACTTGCTCATTTGTGTTTTCAAAAATGGTTTGTTTGCTTTTCAACTGTGGGTTTTAAAAAGTTTCTTTGAAAATTCCAGTTCGACTCTTGTATCGGTCCTCAAGAGTGTTTGAAAAATTGCTTTCGAAAGCTTTTTGAAAAGGTGTCGGTATGAAAAGTAATTTTGAATTTGTTTTGAAATTAGAGCAAGTATCTACGAGAACCTACCTACCCTAAGGAATTCGTCTGTGTAAATGTCCTTTAAAGCAGTGCCATCCCACCATTGAGAGGTAGGTAGCACCACCGTTGGAGGTGTTCGGGTCAATTCGAGTTTAGGGACATGGTGATCACCAGAGCAATGGGAAGACACCTTAGAAGCTACCCTCATGCCAGGTTCCCGGATCATGAGGACTTACTAAGACATCCTCTACTCGACGATCACCTTTCGAGGCAAGGCAACAGTGAGGCGTACCCTAGGGGTGGTGTGTGCGATTCGTGTGTCGTTTTCATTTGCATTTATCTTGTCATGTTATTGGTGTTCTACGCTTGTTTTCATTTTTGTCATACATTCTTTCATGCTTTTGATTAACAGTTAAAAAGTTGCGAGAAAAGTAAATTCTAAGCTATTACAAATGGCGCGGGTCCACATCGCCAAAATTAACCAGGACCCGATTTGACAGAAAAATAAAGAAAGTAAAAGAAAATAAGGAATTAAAAATGCGAGCAATTATTTACACGGCTTCGGGAGAGATACATAAAAATTTAAACGAACTAAAATAAATATGCGAATTAATAAGAAGTTAAGAACGAGGGCGTTGGACCCTTTTGCAAAATTAAATTATATGGAGTTAATTAAAAAGAAAAGAAGGGAAATTGTTTTTGTTTTTGGTATTTTTTAGTATTTTATGATTTAATATGAGAAAGAATTAATTAAAATAAATACTAATCCTAATTCTAATGGCTTTTAATTTATTAAGAAAACATTGAATTTAATCTAAATTAACCCTAATTTTTATATACAAATTTAATTATGAAAATAAATGAAAATAATTAATATTAAATATTTATGAAAGAAAAAATAAAAAAAGGTGAAAAATTATTAATTGAACCCTAATTCTAAGTTTTTTTAGATTTTATTATGAAAAGAATTAAAATTACAACCTAATTTAAAACTAAGTTTAATTACATGCAAATTTATTTAAGAAAATACTAAAATAAAAATTATTTATTGTTTTAACTCTTTTCTGATTTTTTATGATATTTTATATTTTGTGAAAATAATTAATTAACTAAACAAATAATAGTTAAAAGAAAAATAGAATTAATAAATAAATAAAAAAACATAGCAAACCTAGGGGGTTCAGACCCCAAATAGGAGGTAATTCTTTAGAAATTCAGGCCCATTAAGACATTGGTCCGTTTGACTTTGGCATTAGCATGTGATGCATTGACTGGGACTTATCGTATACTTCAATCCTTGGCCTTTGATCTGATGCTCTGGGACACGTGGACGTTGATTTTTTGAGGATGCATGATGCGCTTTGATATTGAACCTGCACGTGAATTCTTATTGAAAAATAATATGGAAGTGATGTAGACCTGGGGCTCGAACCCAGGTCATGTGCTTTACCACCAACTATGCTTGCCAGCTGAGCCAATTCACGCGCTTTGATATATAATAACCTATGAATATTATAAAAGAAACAAATGTTAGTGGCCACAAACGCGCGCGAAATTTGAACTAACCTATCACATCTTGCCACGAGGTCGTCTTCTTCTTCATCCCTGAAATACAAAAACATTAAGCCACGGTTTTGTTAGCGTTCTCCTAGGCCGTCTATGGGAAAATAACGATTAGCCCAGGAACACTCATAAATTGAGCGCGAGCATGGCTTCTTCTTCGTCCAGACACGCTGATTCCAATGGCGGTGGTCAGGGGTTCCAATTTTTCCTCATTCAAAAACCCCTAATTTTGAATCCTGCAAACCCTAGAAAACGAACATGGTATCTTGGCATATAACGTGTAAAACTTCAATTAAAACATATGATTAGCTTGCAAACTTTATTATAAGCACAAACATAACAATAAAACACGTTAACAATGCATGAATGTCAGAAACCGATTCAGGATTTTTCTTCACCAACTTCCATGGTGATCTTACGTTTTCTTGAGTATGGGGCTTGGGGAATGATTGGAATATGTCCTGTAACCTTCAAGGAAGCTAATGGAATGGAAATCGTGGCTTGAAACCCCCTCCAAGTTAGTTTTCAGAATTGAGTTTTTAGACCAAATTTTCAAGTTTGATTTCCTGGTTTTTGAACAGCTGCGTGTGTAAGATGATTAGGTTTGTGTTTTGGCTTTTGTATTGAGTCAATTAGGTCAACAATTCTGAGCAAAATCTCTTTCATTGATAGTTTTGAAGATTTGATTTTCAAGCTTTGTTTTTTCAATCTTTTTCATACAATTTTGTACCAATCATGATCCAATCATTCCAAATCTTTCCATATTGAATTATGCACGAATTATTGAGTAGATTACATGTGCAAAAAGATTTGATAGGTTAAGTTAAGTATTTTTCATATATTTAATTGATTTAAATGAATTATTATAAATAAAAATTCAAATAAATAAATAAATAATGAATAAAAACTTCCCTTTGGGCCAAGTGGTCGTGCACATGCTTGGGACAATGAATTGTGGAAGAAAAATGGGCCCATTAGCAATTTTAGGTCATTTGAATCAATGTTGACTTTTCAAAATATCCAAAAATTTCCCAACTTCCACAAGGCATAACTTGCTCAATTTTTAAGCTTTTCTCATGTTCTTGGACATTTTGGAAAGGTCTTTGAGTCCTCTAACCAATGTCTTTGGTCCCATGTCATTTTGATTTACCAATATCAAGTCATGGCCTTTGACTTAAAGTCCCTTTTTATTGACTTTTGAAAATGACCTATAATGTTGAAATTGATAACTTTTTGTGAGAGCATTTCTTGGACTTGAAGTATGAAGATGAGTTGTAGGAAATGTCTTTCTCTTCAAAATGAGCTTTGGATGGAATTTTTCTGATAATCCATGTGAAAGTTATTCCCTGGTCAATTTACAGTTGACTTTTCCAACTGTCCAAATAAGGAAACTTTTGCATCTTGATGATTTCTGAGCCAAATTTTGAGAATCATGATCAAGCATTGATCAAATGATGTTTGTGGCTTCAAAATGATATGTTGACCAAAAATTTGAACTTTTGACTGTCAAATGACCATTTTGCCCCTACAGTTGACTGTAGTGCAATTAGGGTTTTTGACTGTGCAATTATGTGCTGAAAGTCTTGAAACTTGATATGAGGATGCTTGACCATATTCGTAGGCATGTGAGACTTGATTGGACCTTTGGAAACTTCATTTTCTTGATCAGAACCAAAACCCTAATTTTGACTGCTTAGGAGGCCCTTGTATTGTGCAACCCTTGGGGAATTTTGAAGCTTGACTTTGCAAATATTTGAAGAATATGGGAGGGCAAATTTTGGGGTACAACAGTTGCCCCTGTTCAATTTTCTTAGACCTGAGGAGGCAGATTGGCTGACGTGCCTTTCGTAATCCGAGGGTGGAAGATAATTGAACACTAGAGTGCCCAGAAATTTGCGCTTGCATAGTAGCAGTGATGGTGGAAATGGGCTTACAGATGCCATTTAGAGATTGATGAATAGGATGATGGGCTTGTAGATGCCATCTTGATGTTGATCGCGTAAGAGATTCCTTAGAGAGAACCTGCGTACCTGCAAAACAGAAAATGATTACCTGACACGTTGCAGTAGCTGATTTTCAGATGCTTGGTATAGATATGTCCTGACTGGCTACAAGAGCTGGATCTGGAGCTTCACAAGATGATGAATGAACCAGGAGCGGTTACTACTTTAGCATGAACGGTAAGAGAACCTTGGGTGACTTTAACTTCAACAACGCTCGTTGAGAAAATCTTGGTGGGAATTACCATCTTCGCAGTATCGGGAAGAGAATCAATAGGCAATTATAACCTGAAAGGGAATTACATCTCACGCACCATCGGGGAGAGGACCAAAGGAAATTATAACCTGAAAGGGAATTACATCTCACGCACCGTCGGGGAGAGGACCAAAGGAAATTATAACCTAAAAGGGAATTACATCTCACGCACCGTCGGGGAGAGGACCACAGGAAATTATAACCTAAAAGGGAATTACATCTCACGCACCGTCGGGGAGAGGACCACAGGAAATTATAACCTAAAAGGGAATTACATCTCACGCACCGTCGGGGAGAGGACCAAGGGAAATATAACCTAAAAAGGGAATTACATCTCACGCACCGTCGGGGAGAGGACCAAAGGAAATTATAACCTAAAAGGGAATTACATCTCACGCACCGTCGGGGAGAGGACCACAGGAAATTATAACCTAAAAAGGGAATTACATCTCATGCACCGTCGGGGAGAGGACCAAAGGAAATTATAACCTGAAAGGGAATTACATCTCACGCACCGTCGGGGAGAGGACCACCGGAAATTATAACCTAGAAGGGAATTACATCTCACGCACCGTCGGGGAGAGGACCACAGGAAATTATAACCTAAAAGGGAATTACGTCTCACGCACCGTCGGGGAGAGGACCAAAGGATATTATAACCTGAAAGGGAATTACATCTCACGCACCGTCGGGGAGAGGACCACAGGAAATTATAACCTAAAAAGGGAATTACATCTCACGCACCGTCGGGGAGAGGACCAAAGGAAATTATAACCTGAAAGGGAATTACATCTCACGCACCGTCGGGGAGAGGACCACAGGAAATTATAACCTAGAAGGGAATTACATCTCACGCACCGTCGGGGAGAGGACCACAGGAAATTATAACCTAAAAGGGAATTACGTCTCACGCACCGTCGGGGAGAGGACCAAAGGATATTATAACCTGAAAGGGAATTACATCTCACGCACCGTCGGGGAGAGGACCACAGGAAATTATAACCTAAAAGGGAATTACATCTCACGCACCGTCGGGGAGAGGACCAAAGGAAATTATAACCTCAAAAGGAATTATCACCTCACGCACCGTCGGGGAGGGAACCATAGGAAATTATAACAACCTGGGGATAACTTCTACTGAGTCTTCATCAGAAAAATCTGTTGGGAGTCGATTTAGCTGGACTGGAGAAGGCCTTGGACTGGATAAGAAATCTTTGGAGTCGATTAACTGAACCGGCCTAGGTCTTGAAATATGCTTGAGAATTTAACCGCATCTTTCCTGAAAGGTAGAGGTCAGCCATATGCAATGCATGATATGGATCAAGCAATGATGTTCTCAACATAAATGAGATTTGTATGATATAATGCGTCTATGCATGCTATAATGATGTATGTGATGTTTATGAATGTGTTTTTCGTCTAGGAAAGTAAATCCTTGACGGGTGTCGGGAAGTCGTATCCTGGGCTGATGTTGGAGAATAAGCTTTTGCTTCCACTGGAGATGATAGTTGCAAGAATACCGGTAGGAGAGTATGACTCCGTTAGGGAATAAACTTGGCGAATGGAAGATTCTGCGGGGAGAGAAATACTCTAACGACCATGCTGGGAAGTGATACTCTGTGGGGATAGAGGTACTTTGTTGAGTGTTGATAATAACTTGCTGAGGATATCTTTGTTGTATTGGAAGTGTTGATAGACTTCGCTGGGGATAAGAAGAACTTCGTCGGGGACGCTCTTTCCATGGCTTTTGGATGAGGATAACCCAGTTATATCCTGTTAAGGAAATAACTCTTTAAATAAAGCCGGACGACGCGTTCGTGCTCTGCGGGGATAAGCTTCCAGAATCTACTGGGGATAAGCTTACTGCTTGGGGAGATGAATTCCAACCTTCCTGGGGAACTAGATTGGACTCTCTTGGGGAAGTTCTGATATGCTGGGGAAGTGATTCCTTTGAATATTTGATATGCCGCCGGGGACCAATCTTTAGACCAAGACTGTCGGGGATGCTTGTTAAGAATATATGCTGCTGGGGAGATGTTGAGATCTACTGGAGGATACTCAACTTCCTTAAGGTTTGATAACTCTGCTTGGAGAAGAATGCACTGACTTGCTTACTCTCTGGGGAATTGAGATGTACTGGTCATGTTCTTTAGCTGAACCTACCTTGGTACCTTGGCGGATGGAACAATTAGATCGCTTAGACAACTCTTTATTGCCTCTGTTTCTAGTGTTACCTGTAATAAATCCCTTGTTTCGTATGCAAATATTTATGAGTTAGCAAATTATTGTCAATGCATATATCACAAATTGAACCTTGGACGTTCTTCGCAAAACAAAACAAAAAAAGAAAAACAATTGGCACGTTTAACTGAAAAGTATATTTGCATTGATTTTTGAATGGCCTGAAAATAGGCGTTTTGTGTACAAGAGGCTGACGTCCTAGTAAGAGGAACGCCGCCGAGCAAAAGAGTTTATACAAATTTTGTACAAAAGAAAATAAAACAGCTGTGTGAAATGAATGATCCACTGGGTTTCAACTCTGCTATTGCCTTTATAACTCTGAGCGTCTCATCACTTGATGACCTTGGTTGAAGGTGAAGCTGACTGATCGATGCCGTCTGAACTTGATATAGACACCGGATTCTGGATGCAAGGTGATCAATGAGACATAGTATTACGCTTTTATCCCTAATTTTTGCCTGGACCGCCCTTTCGGGTTTTCAGTCCACCGGGATACCCATTTTTGCCCAAGCCGCCTTTTCAGGTTTTCGACTTGCCGGGTGTACAGATTTTTTCATTTTCATCCCTTCATTTTGCCCGAACCCTTTTGGTTCGACGGGAAGCCCTAATTTTTGCCTAGGCATGTCAGCCTAGCGGGTCTTTTTTCATGCGTAGTATCTTTTTACTATGTCTGCATTGGCGGGGTGAGGAAGGTCGTCACCATCCATGTTGGTTAGGATCATGGCTCCTCCTGAGAACACATGTTTAACCACAAATGGCCCTTCGTACGTAGGGGTCCATTTGCCCCTTGGATCACTCCGAGGAAGGATGATTCGCTTGATTACCAGATCCCCAACTTGATATTCATGTGGTCTGACCTTTTTGTTAAATGCCCTGATCATCCGTTTCTGATACGTCTGACCATGACAGATAGCAGCAAGTCTCTTTTCATCAATAAGGTTGAGCTGATCAAGTCGTGTCTGGATCCAATCATCTTCGTTCAGATTTGTATCCTTCATTATCCAGAGAGAGGGTATCTGCACTTCGATCGGTAAGACTGCCTCCATACCATAAACCAGAGAGAAAGGAGTTGCCTCGGTTGACGTCCTAGCTGAGGTACGGTATCCATGTAGAGCGAACGGTAACATCTCGTGCCAATCTTTATAAGTCACTGTCATCTTCTGCATGATTTTCTTGATGTTCTTATTTGCTGCTTCTACAGCCCCATTCATCTTCGGTCTATAAGGAGAAGAATTATGGTGCTGTATTTTGAACTGCTCGCAGAGCTCAGCGATCATCTTGTTATTCAGATTGGTACCGTTGTCTGTAATAATTCTCTCGGGGACGCCGTACCGACAGATCAGATTATGTCGAATGAACCGTGCCACAACAGTCTTGGTTACCGTAGCATAGGATGCTGCCTCAACCCACTTCGTAAAATAATCAATCGCCACCAAGATGAAGCGATGCCCATTGGATGCCGTAGGTTTAATTTCGCCGATCATGTCTATACCCCACATTGCAAACGGCCAAGGCGCAGTCAGGACATTCAGGGGAACTGGAGGAACATGCACCTTGTCTGCATAAATCTGGCACTTATGGCACGTCCTGGAGTGTTGGTAGCAGTCAGCTTCCATTGTGGACCAGTAATATCCTGCCCGTAGGATTTTCTTAGCCATAGTATGTCCACTGGAATGCGTACCAAAGGTCCCTTCATGTAACTCTTCCATGATCCTTTCTGCTTCCGTCTTATCCACACAACGCAGTAAGGTTGAATCATGGTTTCGTTTGTACAAGATGCCGTTGCTAAGGAAGAATTTTGCTGTGAACCTCCTCAGGAATTTCTTATCATTGATAGAGGCACCTTCAGGGTATTCCTGAGTTTCCAGATATCTTTTCACTTCATGGTACCAAGGCTTCTCAGTCACCAATTCAGCCTCGAGGTCATAACAGTATGCCGGTTCGTCCAGTTTCCAGATGATGATCCGGGGAGCCTCATTATCCCATTTAACTTTGAACATAGAAGCCATTGTAGCTAACGCGTCCGCCAGCTGATTCTCTTCTCTTGGAAAGTGCTCAAAGGTTATTTCTGTGAAGTGGGGAATCAAGGTCAACACACATTCTCTGTAAGGAATCAGGTTTGGATGTTTTGTATCCCACTCTCCTTTGATCTGATTGATCACAAGAGCGGAATCTCCGAAAACACTCAGAAACTTAATCCTTAGGTCAATCGCAGCTTGAAGACCCATGATGCATGCCTCATACTCCGCCACGTTGTTGGTACAGTTGAAACATAGCCGGGCAGTGAGTGGAGTATGAGTACCTTGTGGAGATATGATTATGGCGCCGATACCGTTACCCAAAGAATTGGAGGCTCCGTCAAAGTGCATAGACCATCGGGATCCTGGTTCAGGTCCTTCATCCGGTCCAGGTACTTCACAATCTGTTACTATCATGATACTTTCATCCGGAAACTCGAAGTTCATCGATTGGTAGTCATCTACGGCCTGATGTGCCAAGTGGTCTGCCAATACACTTCCCTTGATGGCTTTCTGGGTCATGTACTGAATGTCGTATTCCGTCAAGATCATTTGCCATCTTGCTATTCTCCCAGACAGAGCAGGCTTTTCGAATATGTACTTTATAGGGTCCATCTTTGAGATCAACAAGGTGGTATGAGTTAGCATATATTGTCTCAGCCGGCGAGCAGCCCATACCAAAGCGCAGCAAGTTTTCTCAAGCAGTGAGTATCGGGTCTCACAGTCGGTAAACTTTTTGCTAAGGTAATAAATGGCGTGCTCTTTTCGGCCAGACTCGTCATGCTGCCCCAGCACACACCCCATTGAATTGTCGAGTACTGTCAGATATAGTATCAGAGGTCTCCCTTCAACCGGTGGCATGAGGATAGGTGGTTCTTGGAGATACTCTTTGATTCTGTCGAAAGCGGCCTGACATTCATCGTTCCAACGTACTACCTGATCTTTCTTCAGCAGCTTGAAGATTGGCTCACAGGTAGCAGTCAGATGCGAGATGAACCGAGCAATGTAATTCAGGCGTCCTAAAAAGCCTCTGACTTCCTTCTCTGTCTTAGGAACTGGCATCTCTTGAATAGCTTTGACCTTAGCAGGGTCCACTTGAATTCCCTTGTCACTTACAACAAAGCCTAGCAACTTCCCAGATCTTACCCCGAAGGTGCACTTGTTCGGGTTCAACCTCAGCTTGTATAGTTTTAACCGGTCAAACAACTTTTGCAGATGATCTAGGTGCTCTTCCTCAGTCTGGGACCTTGCGATCATGTCGTCAACATACACCTCTATCTCGTGATGGATCATATCATGAAATAAAGCAACCATGGCACGTTGGTAGGTTGCCCCAGCGTTCTTTAGTCCAAAAGGCATGACCTTGTAGCAGAAGGTGCCCCACTGAGTAACAAATGTAGTCTTTTCCATGTCTTCAGGTGCCATCTTGATCTGATTGTAACCTGAAAAGCCATCCATGAAAGAGAATACCTTGTGCTGAGCTGTATTATCAACAAGGACATCAATGTGAGGTAAGGGGAAGTCATCTTTGGGGCTGGCCCTGTTCAGATCCCTGTAGTCGACACACATTCTGACCTTACCGTCTTTCTTCGGTACCGGCACCACATTAGCAACCCACTGAGGGTAAGAAGTCACTGCAAGGAACCCAGCGTCAAACTGTTTCATAACCTCGGCTTTAATCTTCTCAGACATCTCTGGACGCATCCGACGGACCTTTTGCTTAACTGGAGGGTAGTCTTCCTTAGTCGGCAAGTTATGGACCACAATATCGGTATCCAACCCGGGCATGTCTTTGTAGGACCAGGCAAAGATCTCCATATAATCATGCAGCATTTGAGTCAACCGTTGCTTCACGCTGAGCTCTAGGTTGGCACCAATCTTTACCTCTTTCCTGTCTGCCTCAGTACCCAAGTTTATTGTTTCCACTGGCTCTTCATGGGGTTGAATTGCCCTCTCTTCCTGAAGTAACAGTCTTGCAAGTTTGCCAGGCACTTCGCAATCATCTTCACCTTCGTCTTCGGCTAAGTTGATCGGATTTTCGAAGTCATAACTGGCAGTAGCAGAGTCGTTACCAGTAAGATCCAGAGTGGATTGAAACCTGTATGAGTGAGTGTGTGTGTAAATACAGCTGTTTTTGAAATATATGTAAAGGAAAGAAAGACAAAAAAGGAGCACAATATTTGCAATGCGGGAAAACGTCCAAGATTTTCATTCATGATATATGAAATGGCAATTTATATGCCCTCACAAATGAAACCACGGTGCCTCGGGTAAGACACCGGGCCTAAGAGTTTATTTATTGTTTATCACAGATACCAAAACATAGGAATTCATTACTTAGTAACAAGAGAAACAGACAGGTTGTCCTTTGTACTCCAATTATTAAGTCCACTGTCGGTTGCAGGGTAAATCCAGCTATCAAACTCAGCTTCATCCACTTCCTCTTCGTCCCCAATAGCATTCACTCCATGAGCAGGCAGGGGAGCTGTCACCACATTAGGCTTCTCAGATGCCTCAAACTGTACCTCCTTGGCGTCAATAAGGTCCTGCAGCTTGCTCCTTAAGGCCCAACAGTCGTCAGTAGAGTGCCCCGGGCTATCTGAATGGTAAGCACAACGAGCATTCGGGTTGTACTTAGGAGATGCAGTATTTGGGAACTTTGGCGCCTCTCGGACAGTCACTAAATTAGTGGATAGCAACTGTGGCAGGATCTGCGACAAGGTCATACTTAAGCGGGTGAACTCTCTCCGGGGTCTCTCAGCCCTTTGAGGATTGGTCGGCCGAGGAGCGGTAGCAGGCTTGGCAATCATTAATGCACTGACAGATTGACGGCGCTCTGGTTTATCCTGCCTTCTAGGCCCATACACCGCACTGGCCTCCTTCTTGAAGGGTTTCTTCTCAGAGCTAGACGATGCACCCTTCGGAATTTTTCCAGACTTTAACCCAGCCTCGATTCTCTCTCCAGTCAGAATCAGATCAGTGAACCCTGCAGACGAATTCCCAATGAGATGGTTGAAAAATGGCCCAGATAGGGTCCCCAAGAACATGTCTACCAACTCTCGATCAGTCAACGGAGGCTGCACCCTGCCAGCCAAGTCTCTTCATTTCTGAGCGTACTCTTTAAAACCTTCGCTTGCTCCTAACGACATACCCTGGAGTTGGGTACGTGTAGGGGCAAGGTCGGCATTATATTGATACTGCTTGTAGAAAGCAGTAGCCAACTCCTCCCAGTTACGAACCTTGGTCCCATCCAGCTGATAGAACCATTCGAGATGAGTCCCTGAAAGACTCTCCTGGAAGAAGTGGATCCACAAATTCTTATCCGCAGAGTACGGTTGAATTTTTCGAACATAGGACCTGAGATGTAGCTTGGGACAAGACGCCTCGTCATACTTAGAGAAGGATGGTGCTTTGAACTTGTGAGGGATAATCACACCAGTAGACAAACCCAGATCTCCGAAATCCAGCCCAGGTACCTGTTGTATCTCCATAGCTTTCAACCTGTCCTCCAACTGCTTGTAACGGTCTTCTGCCGGAGGGTACTGCTCTTCATCAAAATCAGTCTCGTTGTCGGAGACTACCGGACTAGGAACCCTTGCTTCTGCCTGAGGACTACTCTTGCCAACAGAAGAACCAGCCTCTTCCTGTTGCAGAGCATTACCAAACCTTCGGCCCGAGTTGAACAGAACAGTTCTTCTCTTCTTCTTCTTCTCCTTCTTCAGGAGCATAGCCTTCAATTCTTCTTGGCCTTGAGCCAATCCCTTGATTAATTACTGAAACTGCGCATTCTGCGCCTGAAGAGCCTTGATGGATGTCTCAGTTGATGACGAGTCAGGATTCATGATGCTGAAATAAACAGCGAAGAACTGTAAGCAACCTGAAAAGGGAAAAACCTGCTATGCACATGATGAATGATATGTGTTTATGCAATGCATTCAAGGGTTCGAAAGTTCAAATTTGTTATAGACAAAAAGGAACACACGTTATCATTAAGGAAATCATTGTTTAATACATCAAGGCCTCATGGGCAAAGTAATACAAAGGCAAATCAATCCCAAAATACACTGCGCATCCTCTTTGGAGCTATGTAAGTGTTGAGATTTCTCTCCTCATGCAACAGGCGGGTGAGCTCCAAAACCTTCTTTTCACTGGCATGTAGACTGGTCTCAAGAGAATTCCGTTCTTTCTTAAGTTGGATCCAGCTCTTCTGCATCTCTTCCCAGGATGTGGGCATATCAGGGTGCTGAATAGTGTAGGACACTTCTCCTTCCAAGACTGGTTCTTTGATTACTGGGAGCATATGGGGATAAGGCATTACCAACTTCTGGGAGCGGGCGCGTACCCACTTGAGATAAGGTTCCAACGGGATGGAGTTCCTGTGCCCCAATGTCTTGCTGTCTATCCTACTGGGCATCCTCCAGGCTCTGATAAATCTCTGGCGAAGTCCTTGAGTATCGTTGTCGAAGTCGAAAACTATGTCAGGAATTAACATGTCATGAGGACCATCTCTCCGAGCATAACCAAACTGTCTCCAAGCCAAGCATGGGCTGTAAGTAATACCTCCTCTGATTCCAAGTAAAGGAACATTAGGGTACTCCCCGCAACGATCAATGATAGTGACATCTTCTCTGGACCTAGGGCACCAATGTATATCTACATGTGTAAGAGTCATCAACCGTTGTGACCATCTCAAACCCCGCTCATTCTTCAGGACTGATTGTGGAAGGTGCGAAATAAACCACCTTCCCAGGAGAGGAGTGCAACACATAAGGACACCTCTTTTTCTCATGGTTCGAGTGTAACATGAGTGAAGGATGTCCCCCAGCAACGTAGGTATAGGATTCCTGGACATAAAGATCTGGACAGCACTGATATCAATAAGCTGATCTAGGTTAGGGAACAACACCAGACCATAGACAAGGAGGGCCACAACTTCTTCAAAAGCTTGCAAGTCAAGGGAGTTCCAACATTCATGGGCCTTTTCAAACAGAAACCTGGCTAAGAACCCTTTGATACCACTTCTAACTTCCCAATGTCCCTTGAGGTCAGATGTCTGTAGGTGCAAGGCTTTAGCAATCTCTTCAAGCTTAGGTTCCTTTTATGTACCGTTGAAGGGTAGCTGATCAAGGATAGGGATCTTCAAGAGCCGGGAGAACTCCTCCAATGTAGGTACCAACTGATAATCCAAGAAGGTAAAACAGTGATGCAGAGGGTCAAAGAATTGGAACAGGACCCTTATCATATCTTCCTCAATGTTGGTGTTGACCAAGCTGATGAGGCTTCCATGTCTTTCACTGAATGAAGAGTTCTCGGGAATCCTGGATATAAGTTCCTTAAGCTGAGGAGGGATCCTTACAAGACTCACTTGAATTGTCTTTCTACGAATAGTTTCCATGTCCTACAAAACAAGAACAAAGATGAAAATTCGAACCCCTGAAATGGTTAGTCAATGCATATGATGCTGGATGATGTCACGATGCTATGATTAAACACACCACAGATAATTACAAAGACAAACATGTAAGGCACACAAGGCACACAAGACAAGCCCTTAAGGTTTAAGGCCAGCATGGGGTCTGGGTATTACCCTCTTGAGGTTGGTGGGTTCAACCTGTCCTATCAAAGTAACCGGGTTCTAAGGGTCCCAATATCATGGGATTGCTTTCATTGTTCATCGTTTCGATTTAGCCACTGAACTGGCGACCGAAATATTCCAGGAAAGCAACCCTCAATTGAGTGTAGTATCGAGTATCAACCAACCTCGGACTGCACCAAAGTCAGTTATCTCACTACCCTAAAGAGGCCAAGATAGTTCAATTAAGGTTCCTAAGGTCTGTTGATGCTTCACGACACCACGCGGAGGCCCCGTACTCTCCTTGACTGAACTCAAGGGTTACCGGTACACACCAAAGTGCCACATCAACGTAGCAGACTGTTTCAACCATGTCGGTATACCCCGCACAGTTCCCTCACAGCCTTGTTGCTACTTTCTAAGAAGGTATCCCCCAGATACGGGTTAGGATCTATAGAACTCCCAAGCAACCCACAATTTAAAGCACACAAGGAAAACAATTGAAAACACAGTTATGAACTAGCCCTAAGGTACACCTCACTTTATAAAGATATCCCCAGCAGAGTCGCCAGTTCTGTGATCGGTGGATCTGGAACTGACTGTTTATCGCTGGTTCGCGAAATGTCGCGGAAGCAAGAGTCGCCACCGTCTTTTATTTTCTCCAAATGGAAAGGACAAAAGCACAGAAAAATTCCTTATAGAGATTGCTCTCGGTTCGGGAGGTAGATTATAGAAAGGGAAGGTGTTAGCACCCTTTCTATCCATGGTTATCCATGGGCTCTTAGATACTTGCTCATTTGTGTTTTCAAAAATGGTTTGTTTGCTTTTCAACTGTGGGTTTTAAAAAGTTTCTTTGAAAATTCCAGTTTGACTCTTGTATCGGTCCTCAAGAGTGTTTGAAAAATTGCTTTCGAAAGCTTTTTGAAAAGGTGTCGGTATGAAAAGTATTTTTGAATTTGTTTTGAAATTAGAGCAAGTATCTACGAGAACCTACCTACCCTAAGGAATTCGTCTGTGTAAATGTCCTTTAAAGCAGTGCCATCCCACCATTGAGAGGTAGGTAGCACCACCGTTGGAGGTGTTCGGGTCAATTCGAGTTTAGGGACATGGTGATCACCAGAGCAATGGGAAGACACCTTAGAAGCTACCCTCATGCCAGGTTCCCGGATCATGAGGACTTACTAAGACATCCTCTACTCGACGATCACCTTTCGAGGCAAGGCAACAGTGAGGCGTACCCTAGGGGTGGTGTGTGCGATTCGTGTGTCGTTTTCATTTGCATTTATCTTGTCATGTTATTGGTGTTCTACGCTTGTTTTCATTTTTGTCATACATTCTTTCATGCTTTTGATTAACAGTTAAAAAGTTGCGAGAAAAGTAAATTCTAAGCTATTACAAATGGCGCGGGTCCACATCGCCAAAATTAACCAGGACCCGATTTGACAGAAAAATAAAGAAAGTAAAAGAAAATAAGGAATTAAAAATGCGAGCAATTATTTACACGGCTTCGGGAGAGATACATAAAAATTTAAACGAACTAAAATAAATATGCGAATTAATAAGAAGTTAAGAACGAGGGCGTTGGACCCTTTTGCAAAATTAAATTATATGGAGTTAATTAAAAAGAAAAGAAGGGAAATTGTTTTTGTTTTTGGTATTTTTTAGTATTTTATGATTTAATATGAGAAATAATTAATTAAAATAAATACTAATCCTAATTCTAATGGCTTTTAATTTATTAAGAAAACATTGAATTTAATCTAAATTAACCCTAATTTTTATATACAAATTTAATTATGAAAATAAATGAAAATAATTAATATTAAATATTTATGAAAGAAAAAATAAAAAAAAGGTGAAAAATTATTAATTGAACCCTAATTCTAAGTTTTTTTAGATTTTATTATGAAAAGAATTAAAATTACAACCTAATTTAAAACTAAGTTTAATTACATGCAAATTTATTTAAGAAAATACTAAAATAAAAATTATTTATTGTTTTAACTCTTTTCTGATTTTTTATGATATTTTATATTTTGTGAAAATAATTAATTAACTAAACAAATAATAGTTAAAAGAAAAATAGAATTAATAAATAAATAAAAAAACATAGCAAACCTAGGGGGTTCAGATCCCAAATAGGAGGTGATTCTTTAGAAATTCAGGCCCATTAAGACATTGGTCCGTTTGACTTTGGCATTAGCATGTGATGCATTGACTGGGACTTATCGTATACTTCAATCCTTGGCCTTTGATCTGATGCTCTGGGACACGTGGACGTTGATTTTTTGAGGATGCATGATGCGCTGTGATATTGAACCTGCACGTGAATTCTTATTGAAAAATAATATGGAAGTGATGTAGACCTGGGGCTCGAACCCAGGTCATGTGCTTTACCACCAACTATGCTTGCCAGCTGAGCCAATTCACGCGCTTTGATATATAATAACCTATGAATATTATAAAAGAAACAAACGTTAGTGGCCACAAACGCGCGCGAAATTTGAACTAACCTATCACATCTTGCCACGAGGTCGTCTTCTTCTTCATCCCTGAAATACAAAAACATTAAGCCACGGTTTTGTTAGCGTTCTCCTAGGCCGTCTATGGGAAAATAACGATTAGCCCAGGAACACTCATAAATTGAGCGCGAGCATGGCTTCTTCTTCGTCCAGACACGCTGATTCCAATGGCGGTGGTCAGGGGTTCCAATTTTTCCTCATTCAAAAACCCCTAATTTCGAATCCTGCAAACCCTAGAAAACGAACATGGTATCTTGGCATATAACGTGTAAAACTTCAATTAAAACATATGATTAGCTTGCAAACTTTATTATAAGCACAAACATAACAATAAAACACGTTAACAATGCATGAATGTCAGAAACCGATTCAGGATTTTTCTTCACCAACTTCCATGGTGATCTTACGTTTTCTTGAGTATGGGGCTTGGGGAATGATTGGAATATGTCCTGTAACCTTCAAGGAAGCTAATGGAATGGAAATCGTGGCTTGAAACCCCCTCCAAGTTAGTTTTCAGAATTGAGTTTTTAGACCAAATTTTCAAGTTTGATTTCCTGGTTTTTGAACAACTGCGTGTGTAAGATGATTAGGTTTGTGTTTTGGCTTTTGTATTGAGTCAATTAGGTCAACAATTCTGAGCAAAATCTCTTTCATTGATGGTTTTGAAGATTTGATTTTCAAGCTTTGTTTTTTCAATCTTTTTCATACAATTTTGTACCAATCATGATCCAATCATTCCAAATCTTTCCATATTGAATTATGCACGAATTATTGAGTAGATTACATGTGCAAAAAGATTTGATAGGTTAAGTTAAGTATTTTTCATATATTTAATTGATTTAAATGAATTATTATAAATAAAAATTCAAATAAATAAATAAATAATGAATAAAAACTTCCCTTTGGGCCAAGTGGTCGTGCACATGCTTGGGACAATGAATTGTGGAAGAAAAATGGGCCCATTAGCAATTTTAGGTCATTTGAATCAATGTTGACTTTTCAAAATATCCAAAAATTTCCCAACTTCCACAAGGCATAACTTGCTCAATGTTTAAGCTTTTCTCATGTTATTGGACATTTTGGAAAGGTCTTTGAGTCCTCTAACCAATGTCTTTGGTACCATGTCATTTTGATTTACCAATCTCAAGTTATGGCCTTTGACTTAAAGTCCCTTTTTATTGACTTTTGAAAATAACCTATAATGTTGAAATTGATAACTTTTTGTGAGAGCATTTCTTGGACTTGAAGTATGAAGATGAGTTGTAGGAAATGTCTTTCTCTTCAAAATGAGCTTTGGATGGAATTTTTCTGATAATCCATGTGAAAGTTATGCCCTGGTCAATTTACAGTTGACTTTTCCAACTGTCCAAATAAGGAAACTTTTGCATCTTGATGATTTCTGAGCCAAATTTTGAGAATCATGATCAAGCATTGATCAAATGATGTTTGTGGCTTCAAAATGATATGTTGACCAAAAATTTGAACTTTTGACTGTCAAATGACCATTTTGCCCCTACAGTTGACTGTAGTGCAATTAGGGTTTTTGACTGTGCAATTTTGTGCTGAAAGTCTTGAAACTTGATATGAGGATGCTTGACCATATTTGTAGGCATGTGAGACTTGATTGGACCTTTGGAAACTTCATTTTCTTGATCAGAACCAAAACCCTAATTTTGACTGCTTAGGAGGCCCTTGTACTGTGCAACCCTTGGGGAATTTTGAAGCTTGACTTTGCAAATCTTTGAAGAATATGGGAGGGCAAATTTTGGGGTACAACAGGTACCTGTGATGAGGTGCATGGAAATGAAATGCGTATGATATGATTTCAAAGACGTCGAGAGATTCAAATTCGTAAACCAAAATGAAATACACTTTTATTAGATAAACTTGAAGCAATGTTTGATAAATGCCTTTAAGGCGTTACAAAAAGAAATACTGAAAAGTAAATCAAAACTAAAAATAACAAAAGACATCAGCGCTCCCATGGTCGTTTTCCGTTGGTGCTGACATAGTCATTGAGGACCTTCTCATTCTCCAGCTGCCTTGTAAGCTTTAGGATCTTCCACTCCTTCTCGTGATACTTTTCTCTGTAAGTATCCCGCCCTTCTCTCAACTGGATCCACGACCTCTTTAATGCCCCAATGTCAGTTGACATGTATAGATGTAGGACAGTAGGAGGAACCCCTTCTTCATTAGCATTCTCAACAATTACCGGTAAGACAGCTTCGTACGGCATTCCCAGCTTTTGGGCACGGATTCGAACCCATCGGAGATATGGTTCCATCGGAAGAGAGGTATTTGTCCCTAACTCGTGCGGATCATACCTGTGTACCTTGTTCCAAGCTCATATGAACCTGTGGTGATGCTCCTCACTATCCCCTTGGAAGTCAAAGACAATGTTCGACATTAGCAACTCATGAGGTTCGTCCCTCCTAGCTCACCCAAACTGTCGTAAGGCCAGACAAGGATTATAGGTAATCCCTCCTCGAATTCCAAGTAGTGGAACATTGGGGTATTCCCCACAACGATCAATAATAGCTACTTCTTCCATGTCTTTAGTGCTCCAGATGATGTCTGTGTGAGCCAAGGACATAATTTTGTAGGCCCAAACCATTCCTTCCTTGTTCTTCAAAACAGATTTGGGGAGGTGAGAAATAAACCACATCGCCAGCAATGGTGCACAGCACATAAGGGTTCCCCGTTTCCGAGTAGTACGGGCATAAAGAGCGTGAAGAATGTCACCTAAGAGAGTGGGCACCGGATTACGAGACATGAAGATCTTCAATGCGTTCACGTCGACGAAAGAATCTGAATTAGGGAACAAAACCATACCATATATGAGAAGAGCCAGGATGTCTTCGAATGCTTGGAAGTCCAGATTGTCCCAAAACTGATTAGCCCGATCAACCAAGAACTTAGCCAAGAAGCATTTTGTCCCACTCCGAGCCTCCCAGTTAGACATTACCTCAACCTTTGTCAGATGTAGGGCTGTAGCAACATTCTCTGGCCTAAGAGATTTCTCCCAACCTGTAAACGGCGTCTGCTCTAGAATAGAAATACCAAGCAAATCAGAGAACTCTTCCAAAGTAGGGACCAACTGGTAGTCCGGGAAGGTGAAGCAGTGGTGCAATGGGTCAAAGAATTGGCACAAGACACTCATCATTTTCTCATCCATCTTAGAAGTGACCAAACCAAGGAGGTGACCATGTTTTCTGATAAAGGAGGAAGTATCAGGAACCTTTGCAACCAAATCTATAAGTTGAGTAGGAATCTGGACAAAGTTGATGCGAATAGTGTTTCTACACATAGAGGCCATGACCTATAAAACAGAACAAAGATGAATCCCCTCTGTCTTTGAAATATCTTAGTCTTGATGTAAGATGCATGCAATGTCATGATGCATGGTGTTATGATAGAAACACACCACAAGTATTCACAAATAGAAAACATGGTAAGGGCAAACAAGTCACACAGTAGCCCTTATATTTCAGGCTGGCATGGAGTTTAGGTATTACCCTCTTTCAGTTTAGTTGGTTCAACATGTCCTAGTAATAGTAACCGGGTTCTAGTGGATCTCAATATCACTGACCACCCTCGATCGATCATAATTCCAGTTTGGCAACCTTTTCTTGTGGCCGGAATCATCGCGAGAGTTTGGTCTTAATGAGTGTAGCATACTGCTACTGTTCTATGGCCAAGTTGGTCAATTATAGGTTCTAAGGTCAGTTAGTGCTTAATGACCACTTAGAAGACCCATATTCTCCTTGTTCCACCACAAGGGATATCGATACAAACTAAAGTGCCACACCAACATAGCTACTGCTTCAACCGTATCGGTCTATACCGTACAGTTCCCTCACTGTCTATTGCTACTTACCTAAATGGTATCCCTATATCCGGGTTAGGATCTATAGTAACTCTGATTCAAACCCACAAAGATAAATCATACAAATCAAGAAATTGAAAACATTATGATGAACTATTCCTAAGGTACACCCCACTTATTAAATCCCCAGCAGAGTCGCCAGTTCTATGATACGGTGGGAAGAACTGACTGTTTTTGGAATGTTGGTTCGCATTTTGCGTTTTGGTTTTTGTAAAATGTCGCGGTAAGCAAGAGTCGCCACCGACTTTTATTTTATCCAACAAGGAAAGGAAAAAAGCACAGAAAAATTCCTTTTTTCGAGATTATTTCCGAGTACGGGGGTAGATTATAGAAAGGATGGTATTGGCACCCTTTCTATCCGTAGTTATCTACGGGCTCTTAGGTACTTGCTCATCATTTTCAAAATTGTTTTCTTTGTGCTTGTGGGTTTGAAAAAAAAAATTTGTTTTTAACTTTGATTTAACTCTTGCTTCCGTCCTCAAGAGTGTAATGAAATGTTTTTGAAAACTTTGTTTATGAAGGAGTGTAAGTGTGAAAATTTTGTTTTGTTTTGGATGAGCAAGTATCTAAGAACTACCTACCTACTCAAAAAAGGAATCATTCTATGTTAATTTCCTTTAGACAATGATATCCCACTATTAGTGAGTAGGTAGCACCGTCGTTGGAGTTTGAGGGTCAATTCGAAAGAGGGACATACGGTCACTAAAGCAATGTTAAGACGCCTTAGCGGTAACCCTAATGTCTTAGATCATTTACTTGAGGCAACGATATCCGAGACAACCGTTTGAGGAAACTATGATCTTCTAGAAAAGAGGGCGACCTATAAAACAACCTATACTCAATGACCGTGTACGAAGGCAACCAAGTGGAGTGTACCCTAGAAGTGCGCGTGTGCGAGTGTGTTGTTTTCAGTTATTTTTATCTTTGCACATGTTTAGGTGATCTAATTGATTTTAGATTAAAACATTCATTCTTGTCATGCAAACCTTATTACCAAACATCTAACAGTTGTATAATTTGCAGAAATTAAAGGCGGAATTTAAACTAAATTATTACAAGGCATCGGGTATTTACATCGCCAAAAACAACCCTTTGAAAATAAAATAAAGCGGTAAAAAGCAAACGTCCTAATTAATTATTACATACCGAAAGCAGATACATCAATTGGATAAAGAAAAATAAAGCGCGAGGGAAATTAAATCGAATGTGAATTAGGGTTTTGACCCTTTTAAAAGAAAATGCTTTTTTGTTGTTTTTATTTTAAGAAAAATAAATTAAATCCTAAATTAAATACTAAATTAATTATAAAATAAATTAATTGATGAAAAATAATAAATGACATATTTTTGGAGTTTTTGATATTTTAAGAAAGAAAATAAAATAATTAAACTAAAGTTAAAACCTAATTAATTCTAATTGATTTTATTTATTTACAAACTAAATTAAATTTATTCTAGAATTAAAAACCTAATTGATTAGTTAATATTTATTAACAAAAATAAAGTTTTTTTGAATTTTAATTGGGGTAAAAATATTTTTTTGGTGATTTTTGATTAAAAAAAAGAAAATTAATTTGATTAGTAATTAAAGTAAATAAAATAGAATAAATAAATGAAATAAACAAAATAAAAGAAAAGTATAGAAAGTGGGCCGGGTTTTGAGGGTGCAAATAGCAAGAGATTTGGCCCACATATGCTGATCCATTGGACTTTTGTGATCCTGTGCACATGCGTTGACTAGCTTATGGTGTGCCTCCAATACTTGACCACCAGATCTGGCCATCTGGCACGCTGAAGAGTGAGGGAGTATGATGGTCATCATGTTGGCGTGTGCACTAGATTACTTGAAAAATAACAAGAAAATACAAATTGCTGGAGGCAGGGATCGAACCATGGATGAAAAGGGTGCTAATACCTTCCCTTTTCATAATCTACCCCCCGAACTCAAGAAAACATCTCTAAAGGTCTTTCCTGTGCTTTTTCACCTTTCCTTTTGGATAAAAGAAAAGTCGGTGGCGACTCTTGCTAAACCACAACATTTGCAAACACAAACGCAAACACCTTAAGTCTGTTCTCCCACCGTATCACCAGAACTGGCGACTCTACTGGAGAAAAAAATTAAAAGTGGGGTTACCTTAGGGTTAGATCATATTTACTTGCTTACATTGTTTGATTTGTATGCTTTACATTTTGGTTCCTTGTTTGGGTTTGTTTTAAATCCTACACCCAGATTTGGGGACACCTTTTAGGTAAGTAGCAATAAACTGTGAGGGAACTGTGCGGGGTATACCGACACGGTTGAAGTAGTAGCTACGTTGATGTGGCACTTTGGTTGGTACCGGTAACCCTTGAGTCAATCAAGGAGAGTACGGGGCCTCCGTGAAGCATCAACTGACCTTAGAACCTTACTTGACCAACTTGGACATTAGGACGTAGTGAGATGACCAGATTTGGTGCAGTCCAAAGTTTGTAGTTACTCGATGCTACACTCATTGAGGTTGGACTCTTGAGGTTTATTTGGTTGCGAGTCAATCACCTATTGAACGAAGTTGGGAGAAAGATCAGTGATATTGAGTTCCCTTAGAACCTAGCTACTATTAACTAGGACAGGTTGAACCAACTAAACTTCAAGAGGGTACTTACCTACAAACTCCACGCAAGCCTAAAACTAAGGATTTGTTTGCTTTGTGTGAATATGATTATTTGTATATAAACTTGCATATATGTACATAACATCATAACATCATACCATAGAATTTCCTTAACCATTGCAAGGATCTCAAGGGCCTGTGGTGCAGGTTACATTAAACCAGACGTCTACCAAAAGGGCAAGGGGATTTATTTTCCTCTAACCAAACACCGTCAAAAAATCAAGTACAACAAACTTGAGTCAAGGGCTACAACCCACTTGATATGGTGAGCTTGACTCTCATGGAAGGACATCCACCACAAATTTATCTAATCAAAGTTGTTGATTAAAGTTCAACTTCTAACTCTTTCTTATGTTTACCCTGCGAGATCCTTGAAAACATGCATCCACATATCATGCATCATATCATAACAGGTTTCTCCCATACAGGTCTCTTTACCTTCCTACTGTTTATTTCAGTAAGATGGATATGGAACAGACAGTGAAAGATCTCCAATCTCAAAACGCTTAATTCCAACAAATGTTCCTGGCTATGGCTAAGGGGCAAGAGGACCTGAAAACTCTTCTCAAAGACAAGAAGAAAAAGTCCAAGAAGTCAATAGGCGTCCTGAACTTGAGAAGAAGACCTAGAACCTTAAATCTTTCAACTCCATCCAACATAGGGGATAGTAATGAAGAAGACAACAGTCTGGAGATTGATGAAGCCGAAGCTGACTACTCCAAGGAACAATATCCTCCCACTGTTGACAAGTACAGACAGTTGGAGGATCGCCTCAATGCAATGGAGATTCAACAGATACCCGGTTTGGATTTAGGAGACATGGGTTTGGTTTTTGGAGTGGTCATCCCGCCAAAGTTCAAAGTCCCTACCTTTGCCTTATACGATGGGGTCTCTTGCCCTAAGATGCACTTAAAGTCTTATGTCCGCAAGATTCAACCATACACAACTGATCTAAAGCTTTGGATCCATTTCTTCCAAGAAAGCCTAATAGGGACCCAACTCGAATGGTTCTATCAATTGGAAAGTTCTCGCATTCACACCTGGGAGGATTTAGCTCCTGCCTTCTACAGACAGTATTAGTACAATGCTGATCTTGCACCAACTCGTGTGCAATTGTAGAACATGACCATGGGTTCTAACAAGAGCTTCAAAGGATACGCCCAAAAGTGGAGAGATCTGGCTGGTAGGGTGCAGCCCCCTTTAACTGACAGGGAGTTGATTGACATCTTCATGGGAACTTTGACAGGACCTTTCTTCAAACACCTAATAGGAAGTTCCTCGGTCGGGTTCACCGAGGTAATACTGACTGGCGAAAGGGTCGAAGCTGGCATCAAAAGTGGAAAGATCCAAGGAGCTAAACCTTCTGATGCTCAGAAAAAATCCATACAATGAGAAGAAAGAGTCCAATGCAGTGATTGGTCAAAAGAATCGTCATGACCAACACGTAGGAGCAATCTTGATCTCTAATCCTACGCCTGCTCAACAAAGACAGGGGCATCAGCGTAAGGAGGTTGTGCCTAAAAGACAATTCACTAAGATCAACATGTCACTGGCTCAAGCGCTACAACACATGTTGAAGGTAGAGCTGATTATGTTAAAGGCTCCTCTCCGGAACACAAATACTTCCGCTCCTACCTAACATCCCAATGAAAGGTGTGGATACCACTCTGATAGTCCGGGACATAACACAAACAACTGTTGGGCTCTCAAGAACAAGGTCCAAGACATGATTGACGCCATGGAGACCGAGTTTGACCCTCCGAAGACTCCAAACATAATCACTTCTCCTATGACGAATCATTGAAAGCTTTTGTTCATTTGAATTTTCAAGTTGTAATCTCTTTTGTTATTCAAACAATTATCTATTAATGTCAAACTTTGTTTCATTAATGCATTGCATATGTTTGTCTTGAATTCATCCATTCATTTTCTCTATATTTAAACTATGCCTTTTACTCACTTTATGACATTCAACTCTTGCTAAAAGTTACAAGCCTTTAGAGGGAGGATGACGAAAACAATGCCATAATCTCATACAGTATGCTTTTGGACAGACCTTGCTGACGATGTACAGGCATTCTTTAAAATCCTAAACACTGGAGTTATAAGGAAGATAATCCCTAGTCAACCCCTTCGAGCCAAAGAAGTAGAAGTTTTTCTGTTTTTTTCACAAAATTGAAACCTTTAATCAAAACCTGGGGTAGGGTAGTCTCTTAGTTAATTCAAATGCGCGTTAAGCCGCAAACTCTCATCTCGTAATACAATGAATGACGTCAATAAACATTCCTATGGAATCAAAAGACGGTTATGGTTTCCTATCACATAGGCAGTCATTATCTCTAAAAAAAAAAAGAAAATCCCACTAAGTCCAAACCTACGAAGGAGACTTAAAGAAAACTAGGGCATCCCGCTGACTGTAATCTCAAAACAAGAACAGTCAGGAAAAAATTAGGGATAACAAATCAAAAGAAAGAGGTCACTACAAATCCTCGACAACATGAAAAATGTTGCAAAAATGATTGCCTTCCGATAAAATTAACTTGTCTGAACCATCACCAAAATGTCATTCCAGACTCAATTGGAGTTCAAACGTACAATTAACTGAGTTTAGGACTGAAGAACATCACGAAGAACGGGTGAATACAAATACACTTTGAGCCTTTATCCTTTGTTTCTTAAACCGTGAACCAAGCCGCATTACAACCCTTCAAAATTCCTAATTGAAGCATGGGTTAGTTCGAAAGCATACTGTTACAAAAGGTATCCTGACTCCTATAAGGCTTTACTCTAAATCCTGAGTTGAATTTTTCTTACAAAATTTCTTTACTCGCTAAAACGCATTTTCAAAAATTTCAAGACAAACATAAACTTTGCATTACTTGAATATCATTGTGTGCATATGGATATTTTTTTGACAGCGGAGAAATTCACACAACAAATATCCAGTGAACGAAAGCTCTCTCAGTGAACAAAATCAATTCAAGAAAGATGGCACTTCCATTGTCAAATCTCCTATCAACGAGGGGGCATGACATGTCACTATCTAAGCACACCTGGGGCAGTCCAGTCAAGATTCCAAGAAACCTCTCAAGAGGTCAGAGTAACCAGGGGCAGGTCTCCATCTCCGTCACTTGGGGCATTTAACATCAATCTCAGCAAAGGGTTACGTACAATCAAACATTTTTGGCAATACCATAAACATTTACTGCTAGGGGCAATGACAAGTCTCCCCAAAGTCCTTCTCATAGGATAATTTCCCAGCAAGACTTTCCCCAGCTGAGACAACCTCAAGAATCCTCGAGGACTTTCCCCAACAAAGTCATCACCTCTCTAGTAGACCGGCAACAAGGTTTATTTCCCCAAAAAACGGCAGGAGTCCCTAGCTTGAGGTGGCCTCTCCGACTACTACAAATCAAAGGACCACGACTCCTCTTCCCTGGTAGACTACTCTAAAATCCCCAACAAGTTATTGTGAAGCCTGGACCCGGCCAGATATCAGTTCAACTTCGACTCCCCAGTAGAGCAACAGACAACTAAGACTCCTGAACTATTTTTCCCCAAGCAGGAATCAACACTCTATACAGAGCTTTCAACGTCTCCCAGCGGAGTTCTCCTCAAACAAAAAACAGGAATCCCCGGTGGAAACATTCTGAGCAAAGTTTGAAGACACACTTACATCTCAATAACATTCATAGCATATGCATACAAAATACATATAACACAAATCTCATTTATTTTGAGAACATCATTACACAATTCATACATTATGACATTGCATACAACTAACTCTTTACCTTTTCAGTAAAGATCAGTCAATATATAAAGGTAATCATCTTTTGGGAGTAGCAATCGTCTCAGATTCCTTCATCATCCGTTGAGATTCTCTTCTAGAAACAGTTCAGATGTGATACAGATATGGTTGACATTCTGATACTTATTCCAGATTCCTTCTAGAGACAGTTCAGATGTGATCCAGATATGGATGACATTCTGATACTTATTCCATATTCCTTCTAGAGACAGTTCAAATGCGATCCAGATATGGCTAACATTCTGATACTTATTCCAGATTCCTTCTAGAGACAGTTCAGATGCGATCCAAATATGGCTGACATTCTGATACTTACTCCAGATTCCCTTCTAGAAATAGTTCAGATTCGATCCAGATATGGATGACATTCTGATACTTACTCCATATTCTCTTCTAGAGACAATTTAGATGCGATTCAGATATGGCTGACATTCTGATACTTATTCCAGATTCCTTCTAGAGATAGTTCAGATGCGATCCAGATATGGCTGACATTCGGATACTTATTCAAGATTCCTTCTAGAGACAGTTCAGATGCGATCCAGATATGGCTGACATTCTGATACTTATTCTAGATTCCTTCTAGAGACAGTTCAGATGCGATCCAGATATGGCTGACATTCTGATACTTATTCCATACTCCTTCTAGAGACAGTTCAGATGCGATCCAGATATGACTGACATTCTGATACTTATTCCAGATTCCTTCTAGAGACAATTCAGATGCAATCCAAATATGGCTGACATTCTGATACTTATTCCAAATTCCTTCTAGAAACAGGTCAGATGCGATCCAGATATGGCTGACATTCTGATACTTATTCCATATTCTCTTCTAGAAATAGTTCAGATGCGATCCAGATATGGCTGACATTCTGATACTTATTCCAGATTTCTTCTAGAGACAGTTCAGATGCGATCTATATATGGCTGACATTCTGATACTTACTCCAGATTCTCTTCTAGAAACCGTTCAGATGCGATCTAGATATGGCTAACATTCTGATATTTATTCCAGATTCCTTCAAATATGATCCAGATTCGGACGTAATTATGTCACTCATTCAAATACAGACTAGATACAATCACCTTCGGATGGCATCTTTAAGCCCATCTCCAACAACTATCCATTACCTCTCCAAATGGCATCTTTAAGCCCATTCCCTACATAATCAACTAACACATCTTCGAGTGCAAATTTTCTGGGCACTCTAGTGTTCAATCATCTTCCACCTTCAAGCCACGAATGGAAGATTTACCAATCTAACTCTTCAGGTGTAAGAAGATTGAACAGGGGAAGATGTTATACCCCAAAATTTGTAAGTCTCAGAGTGCCTAAGAGGGGGGGGGGGTGAATTAGGTCTTATAAAAATTTACTCGGTTTTATGAGAATGCTTGGTAGTAATTTTTGGTTAAGTATTTGAAGGTTTTGATTATATCCTTATCTTTTCTCGATTATGGTGATAAAAGCGATAAATGTGGAAAAGTAAAGAACACGGTGATATATCCTGGTTCCCCTCACAATCCGAGAGTACTCCAGTCCCCTTTCCAACACGAAAGAGATTTCACTATAGTTAGAATGATTGTACAGCCTATGCTTACTATCTAACCTATAGGGTGATCAAAGGTTCTTAACACCTTTAAGACCAAACAAACACTAATGTGAATGAAGAACAATCCTCTTCAAATCACAACACTTACTTCCAACAATCCTGGATAATAAGGGAAAATCTTTAAGTAATACAATGATTAATTTTGAAGTATATGGAGAGCTTTATCAATCTTCAATTGATCTTCTTCTTCAAGATAAAAACAATTCTCAACAATGTATATAAATGTTCACAATGTATGAATGAAACTTGAAATGATAATGAAAGTGTATATGGCAAGTTTCACAAAATTATGAACACGTGAAAGTATAATTTCAAATGTGAGTAAAATGAGAAAATTGTTAATGAAGAAGGATATTTGTTAATTTGAAAATTGAAGTATTGAACATTTGAACATATATGAAAATGTTATTGTGTTCTTATTTTGAAAATAAGAAAATCTGCATTTTATAAAGTTGTAAGAACCTCTTCATTCATGCCAATTCATATGAAAAGTTGCAATACATTCATGAAAATATACCACTTGAAAAATGTTCAAAAAACAAAGTAAAAGCTGCATTGGTTCGCTAGGAACCGGTTCCGACAATGACAGAACCCGGTTCTTAGTGAACGTTATAAGTTGGAATTCAAATTTATCACGCAGGAACCGGTTCCCCTATTGGTACAACCCGGTTCCTGGTACAAAAACCAGGGACATGTTTTTTGAGAAAAGCTGGAACCCGGTTCCCTGTTAGGGAGGAACCGGTTCCTAAAGGTTTATTTTCAAAAATACATTTTGGAAGATATTTCAAACAAAGTTTTTCTTGATGTTAAATTTATGGAATATGTATATGTTGATGAATGCATATTGTGAACATCTATATTCAAGGTTTTAAGAATTATTTATACCATTTTGACATTTGATGATTTCTTCAATAATTCTTCAATAATCTTCAAGACTTTAATTTGATGTTGATAAGCTTTTTGCACATCCTTTGAAACTTGATGTCCATGTTGTCTTCATCAAAACACATGCTTTAAATATGACTTGAGAAGCTTGCAATTACATTCTCCCCCTTTTTGATGATGACAACCAAGTCTTGAAAACGATTTCTTGAAATGTTCATGTTGTTTTGTGTAGCGAACATGTTGAGCAAATGCACGGCTCCCCCTAAATTGTATGCTCCCCCTAAGTCCATGATTCTTTGAATTTTGGAGAGAGTTTGACATTTATTTGGGCCTGCAATTTCTTGAAACAAAACAACATACATGCATACTCTTCTCCCCCTTTGTTAACATCAAAAAGGATGGGGAAAAAGAGTGAAATAGATACATATAAAAATTAAGACAAGTATCTTAAGAGAAACATTAGATATCACCTTCATCCAAAATACCAAGTTCTCTTCGGATTTTTAAGAAAGGTTCTCGAGCAAGCGGTTTAGTGAAGATATCCGCGAGTTGGTTATGAGTATCCACAAAAGTGACTTCGACATCTCCTTTAAGTACATGATCACGGAGAAAATGATGTCGAATATCTATATGTTTGGTTCTTGAATGCATGACCGGATTCTTTGTAATATTGATAGCACTTGTATTGTTGCATCGAAGAGGAATGCATCCGAGATCAAGTCCGTAATCACGGAGTTGTTGCTTGAGCCAAAGAATTTGTGCACAACAACTACCTGCTGCTATGTATTCTGCTTCAGCCGTGCTAAGAGCAACACATGCTTGCTTTTTACAAGCCCATGATACTAATGCATTTCCAATAATGTGACAAGTACCACTTGTGCTTTTACGATCAGTTTTACAGCCTGCATAATCCGCGTCAGAATAACCAATTAAAGTGCAAGTACTACCTTTTGGATACCATAGGCCGACATTGATTGTTCCTTTAAGATACTTCATGATCCTTTTAACTGCCATGAGGTGTGATTCCTTTGGATTTGCTTGAAAGCGAGCGCAAAGACAAACACTAAACATGATGTCAGGACGGCTTGCCGTCAAGTACAATAGAGAACCAATCATACCTCTGTACTTTGTAATATCAATTGGAGTACCGGATTCATCTTGATCAACATATGTACCGGAGCCCATTGGAGTATTCATTGCTTTACAATTGTCCATATCAAACTTTGTCAATAATTCTTTGCAATACTTAGATTGATTGATGAAGATTCCATCTCCTAGTTGCTTGATTTGTAGTCCAAGAAAGTAGTTCATCTTTCCCATCATAGACATCTCGAATTCTCCTTGCATCATCAATGAGAATTCCTCACACATTTCTTTGTTAGTCGATCCAAAAATGGTATCATCAACATAGACTTGAACCAATAAAGTGTTACTTTGGATTTTCTTAATGAACAAGGTTTTATCAACCTTACCCTTTTCGAAACCTTTTTCACACAAAAAATTGCTAAGTCTATCATACCATGCTCTTGGTGCTTGCTTTAAGCCATAAAGAGCCTTTCTCAACTTAAAGACATGTGAAGGATGTTTGAAGTCTTCAAATCCCGGGGGTTGTTTGACATAGACTTCTTCATTGATGTATCCATTCAAGAATGCGCTTTTGACGTCCATTTGAAAAAGCTGAAAATTTAATGAACAAGCATAAGCAAGTAAAAGACGTATAGCTTCTAACCTTGCAACCGAAGCAAATGTTTCTTCAAAGTCGATTCCTTCCTCTTGATTGTAACCTTGGGCAACCAACCTTGCTTTGTTTCGAACAATTAGACCATTCTCATCAAGTTTGTTCTTAAACACCCATCGGGTACCTATGATGTGTTTACCACTTGGTCTAGGAACAAGTTCCCAAACTTGATTTCTCTCGAATTGATTTAATTCTTCTTGCATAGAAATAATCCATTGATCATCTCCTAAGGCTTCATCAACTTTGGTAGGTTCAATTTGAGAAACAAACGCCATGTTTAAGCAAGCATCTTTTAGATTCAATCTTGTTGATACTCCTTGGCTAATGTCACCAATAATTTTGTCAATAGGATGGTCTCTATGAGTTCTCCATTCTTTTGGTAGATCATTGGTGTTTGAATCTTGTTGAACAATGTTTTCTTGATTTTCCGGTGATTTCTTAATTTGATCAATTGAACGATCTTCCAGGGGTAAATCTATAGGATCATCATCATCACAAACAACTACTTCCTCCTTAGAGGGGTTAGTTTCATCAAGATACATGCATAGATTCTTCAATAGTTAAAGTTCTTTTATTATAAATTCTATATGCTTTACTAGAAAGCGAATAACCAAGAAATATACCTTCGTCGGATTTCTCGTCAAACTTACCGAGATTATCCTTGTCATTATTAAGAACAAAGCACTTGCATCCAAAAATGTGAAAGTGAGCAATATTTGGCCTTCTTCCTTTGAAGAGTTCATATGGAGTCTTCTTTATTATAGGTCTAATGATAACTCGATTTCCAACATAACATGCCGTACTAACCGCATCCGCCCAAAAATATTTAGGAAGATTTGCATCACTAAGCATTGTTCTTGCAAGTTCCACTAGAAACCTATTCTTTCTTTCAACTACTCCATTTTGTTGTGGAGTTCTTGGTGCTGAAAAATTATGAGAGATACCATGTTCTTCACAAAATTCTTCAAATTGAGCATTTTGGAATTCTCCACCATGATCACTTCTTATGGATACAGTCTTTAGTGATTTTTCATTTTGGATTTGCTTAGCATACTTCTTAAAGGCTTTGAAAGCATCACTTTTCTGCACAAGAAACAAAGTCCAAGAATATCTAGAAAAATCATCAATAATGACTAGAGCGTATACATTACCTCCGAAGCTTTTTGTTCTTGATGGACCAAAAAGATCCATGTGTAACAATTGTAGTGGTCTTGAAGTAGACACCACATTCTTAGATTTGAAAGTTGTTTTGGTCTGTTTGCCCTTTTGGCATGCATTACATAATTTGTCTTTGATGAACTTCATCTTTGGTAGACCAATAACTAAGTCATGCTTAACCAATTTGTTCAAGTGCTCCATGTGAATGTGAGCGATCCTCTTGTGCCATAATCAAGCGTCATTGTTGTTTACCATAAGACATTGTACCTTCAGAGACAAATCATCTAAAGTAATCATAAAAATATTGTTAGTTCTTATACCTTTGAGTTTTACCTCATTGGTTGCCTCATCCATAATGAGACATTCATCTTTGTTGAATTTGATCTTGAACCCTCTATCGCAAAGTTGACTTATGCTAAGAAGATTGTGCTTTAATCCTTCAACATAGAGAACATCCTCAATTTGAATGGATGGAAGTGTGCCAACTATTCCAACGCCAAGAATCTTTCCTTTGGTGTTGTCTCCATAGGTGACATACCCTTTGGATTTATGTACTAGATATGAAAATTGGTGTACATCTCCTGTCATATGCTTTGAACATCCACTATCAAGATACCAAACATTTGATGTGGATTTCAAGCATACCTCTTCTTCATTGTCGGAGTGATGTGAAGCCATTAATGCTAGATTTGCACATTCCTCGCTTTCCGAATCAGATGAAGAACTTATCTCATTATCTTCCCATGCAACATAAGCCTTTTTGTTCTTGAACTCCTTTTTGCCTTTGAATCCATTTTTCTTGGAGAGTTTTGGACAATCCGGCTTTATGTGACCTTGCTTTCCACATTCATAACATGTGACATCTTGTGTTGACGTGGAGGCTTCTTTATCTTTATGATTATAAAATTTCTTCCTCTTGACAAAGTTAGCATTATGAAGATTATTTTCATGACCAAAATATTTTCCTAACCTTTTTACAAGAAGCAAGAAGTTTTCATCTTCCTCCGATGCATCTTTATCTTGACTTTCCTTTGAATCAACTTTCAAGGCAATGCCTTTGGATTTCTTCTCTAAATTTTCATGTTTTTCAAGTCTACCGAGTTCCGTTTCATATTCCTGAAGTTTGCCAAATAATGTAGCGAAAGTCATTGCGGAGAGACTCTTCTTTTCCGAGATTGCCGTTACCTTTGGTTGCCATTCCCTAGTCAATGATCTAAGGATTTTCAAGTTGAGTTCATCATTTGTCAAGGCTTTACCAAGAGCATTTAAGTGATTTGTCAAATGCACAAATCTCTTTTGTAAGTCAAGAATGGATTCTCCGGGCTACATTCGAAATAGTTCATATTCTTGACTCAAGGTATTTAGCCTTGATCTTTTTACTTCAGCCGTTCCTTCATGAGTTTGAACAAGGGTATCCCATATTTCTTTTGCTGTCTTGCAGTTCGAGACACGGAAAAATTCGTCCATACTGAGTGCACCTTGAAGAAGGTTTATTGCCTTTTTGTCATAGAGAACTTTCTTTTTATCATCGTCGTCCCATGCAGTTTTGGGCTTTACAGAACCAATGCCATTGATAACAGATATCAGGATAAATGGACCATTTTCAACAGCATCCCATACTTCCTCTCCTTGTGCTTCTAAATGCGCCTTCATGCGTATTTTCCAGAAGTCAAAATATTCACCACAGAATAGAGGAGGCTTGTTGTTACTACCACCATCTCTGAAGACTGGTTGATGATTTGCGGAAGCCATTCTGTATCTTTAGGAACAAGTTACCTATAACTTGCTCTGATGCCAATTGTAAGTCTCAGAGTGCCTAAGAGGGGGGGGGGGGAGTGAATTAGGTCTTATAAAAATTTACTCGGTTTTATGAGAATGCTTGGTAGTAATTTTTGGTTAAGTATTTAAAGGTTTTGATTATATCCCTATCTTTTCTCGATTACGGTGATGAAAGCGATAAATGCGGAAAAGTAAAGAACACGGTGATATATCCTGGTTCCCCTCACAATCTAAGAGTACTCCAGTCCCCTTTCCAACACGAAAGAGATTTCACTATAGTTAGAATGATTGTACAACCTATGCTTACTATCTAACCTATAGGGTGATCAAAGGTTCTTAAAACCTTTAAGACCAAACAAACACTAATGTGAATGAAGAACAATCCTCTTTAAATCATAACACTTACTTCCAACAATCCTGGATAGTAAGGGAAAATATTTAAGTAATACAATGATTAATTTTGAAGTATATGGAGAGCTTTATCAATCTTCAATTGATCTTCTTCTTCAAGATAAAAACAATTCTCAACAATGTATATAAATGTTCACAATGTATGAATGAAACTTGAAATGATAATGGAAGTGTATATGGCAAGTTTCACAAAATTATGAACACATGAAAGTATAATTTCAAATGTGAGTAAAATGAGAAAATTGTTAATGAAGAAGGATATTTGTTAATTTGAAAATTGAAGTATTGAACATTTGAACATATATGAAAATGTTATTGTGTTCTTATTTTGAAAATAAGAAAATCTGCATTTTATAAAGTTGTAAGAACCTCTTCATTCATGCCAATTCATATGAAAAGTTGCAATGCATTCATGAAAATATACCACTTGAAAAATGTTCAAAAAACAAAGTAAAAGCTGCATTGGTTCGCTAGGAACCGGTTCCGACAATGACAGAACCCGGTTCTTAGTGAACGTTATAAGTTGGAATTCAAATTTATCACGCAGGAACCGGTTCCCCTATTGGTACAACCCGGTTCCTGGTACAAAAACCAGGGACATGTTTTTTGAGAAAAGCTGGAACCCGGTTCCCTGTTAGGGAGGAACCGGTTCCTAAAGGTTTATTTTCAAAAATACATTTTGAAAGATATTTCAAACAAAGTTTTTCTTGATGTTAAATTTATGGAATATGTATATGTTGATGAATGCATATTGTGAATATCTATATTCAAGGTTTTAAGAATTATTTATACCATTTTGACATTTGATGATTTCTTCAATAATTCTTCAATAATCTTCAAGACTTTAATTTGATGTTGATAAGCTTTTTGGACATCCTTTGAAACTTGATGTCCATGTTGTCTTCATCAAAACACATGCTTTAAATATGACTTGAGAAGCTTGCAATTACAAAATTTGCCTTATCATTTATCAAGGAATCACCCTGGATCCTCAAGTTTGCTTCCATCCAATTCCAAGCCTTGAACTGCAATTTTTCCAAGCAAGTCATTCATAAGGGCAAAATGGTCATTTGCACACTGAGAAGTCTAACTTTGACTTTTGGATCAAAATCAAATCTCAAAAATCATATTTCATAAAGACATGTTGGAATATGAAGTTTGTTTCATCAAGAATTTCAAAAGTCAAATTTTACTTTGGAAAAGTCAAATTCTAAATACTTAGAAATGTTTCTAAGTGTTTAAGAAGCATGACAAAACTCAGAACTTCTGACCAGATTATCACCATAACACTCAGCAAATTTTGGACACTCTCAAGACAGAGTTTGGTCAGAACTTCTGGGCAAGTTTTCACAAAAGTTCAGTCAGAGTTTGCCAGGGTAATTCAAAGAAGGTTATGAAGCGTGCTGCCAGCTTTATAGAAAGTCTGAAAGCTCCTTCAGAACATGCTGGAGCCAGAAGATAAGAAGATCAGAGGTTGGATGCTACGTTGAAGCATAACTTCTGATCCAGAACTAAGCCTTGGTGTAGAATCTCACGTTGCAGGATTTTTGGGTTTGATAAGTCTCATCATCATTTAATGCTCATTTAATGCTCACAACCACTTTTGAGTCTTTATCCAAAGGATTTCCACCACGTGTACCTCTACTGTCTTGGGTTAGCAAACTCTGATACTAGGCCCATGCTTTGCTTTTTGCTTTTCCTTAATTCCTGCTGACAACCACCATGATTGCTTCAAGAACAAGGCAGCGCTTTAGCATATGAAGGTTATATTCAACGCTTTGGTCAGAACTTGACCAAATCCCAAAACCTTGTTTATACAACCTGCTGCAGACCTATAACCAACAACTAGTTCATGTTAGAAAATAATTTAATTCTACAACCCTTGGTTAGAGTTTTGATGATAATAAATACAAAGAATAAATAAATACAAAGAACAAATATGCACCTTAAAAATATGTTTTATGTATGCAGAAGTTCTGATCAGACCATCATCAGAAGATAAGCCATAAGTGTTACACGCTGAAGCAATCAGATTATACGCTGAAGATTGATGACCAGAACCTGCACTTAATTAAAGTAAACTCTGATTCTGAACAAGAACATATCAAACCAAGTCATTAATATTCTGAAGCGTCATCAGCAGTAAGGAGAAAAGATTCTGAAGTGTTATTGAACATTCAAGACAGCATCAATTCCAACGACTTCCTTCAGACATGATCTTCTCCAAAATGAAAGTGTGTTAATGACATTAAATATGCTTTATAATCAACGTCATTACACTACCTATATAAACAAGTCAGCTTTCAAAATGAGGTGCCAACATACGTACACACAACGATTTTGCTAGATCACCACTCACGCATATTCAAGTTGCAAGCAATTTCACTCTTTATTCTAAGCTATAAACCTGTGTAATTTATCACAGTTGTGATAAACCGTTTTTATTAGAAAAACAACAACACATATTGTATAATCATATTGAAAAAGAGATCCTTGAGATTAACCGGATTGTGGTTGTACTCAAGAAGACTTTAACAGTTGTTAAAGTAGCTTTTGTAATCTTGTTGAGATTAGTGGATTAAGACCTCGTTGGAGAGAGGCGAAATCACCTTGACGGATGGACTGGAGTAGTTTGAGATCAAACAAACCAGGATAAAAATACCGTGTCATTAAGCTTTTTAGATCCAGGTTTTCAATTCAACCCCCGCTTCTTGTGTTTTTCACATCTTCAATTGGCATCAGAGCGCCTGGTTCTGAGCTTAAACACTTAACCTTATCAGTACAAGATCCAAGCATCAGAAAAACACTATGGTGGGACCAAGCTAAAACATCAGCAATGACAACAATGAAGACAGGGACAGATTCAGTAGTAAACCGCCAGTCTTTGATGGAGAAAACTTTGACTACTAGAAAGACAGAATTGAGAGTTTCTTTCTGGCCCATGATGCTGATCAGTGGGACATGGTGACTGAATGATACACGCATCCTGTGGATGGACGTAGTCAGAAGATAGACAGGAAAATGATGTCTGATCAGCAAAAGCGTGAATTCAGAAACCACCACAAGGCCAGAACAATTCTCTTCAGCGCCATCTCATATTCAGAATATGAGAAAATATCAAATAGAGAAACTGCCAAGAATATGTTTGACTCTCTGAGAATGACGCATGAAGGCAACATTCAAGTCAAATAAACCAAGGCCCTTGAGCTCATTCAGAAGTATGAGGCATTCAAGATGGAAGATAGTGAATCAATAGAAACTATGTTTTCGAGATTCCAAATTCTTGTTGCTGGACTAAAAGTTCTTGACAAAGGGTATTCTACTGCTGATCACGTTAAGAAGATCATCAGAAGTTTGCCCAAACAATGGAGGCCAATGGTCACATCACTTAAGCTAGCCAAAGATCTCAACAAAATCTCTCTGGAGGAACTTGTTAGCTACCTCAGAAGTCACGAGATAGAGCTAGAAGAAGATGAACCTCAAAAGCAAGGTAAGCCATTAGCTTTAAAATCTAACAGAAAATCTGACTCCAAAGTTTTGCAGGATGTGGAAGAAACCTCTGATGGATCCTCATCAAAAGAAGATAAATTGTCTCTCCTCTCCAGAAGGGTGAACCAACTGTGGAAGCAGAGACAAAGGAAGTTCAAAAATCCCAGAAGATCAGAAAATCAGAATGAATCCTCCTCCAGATACAGAAAGTCTGAGTCCTCCTCTGGACACAGAAGATCTGAAGGTTCCTCAGGATACAGAAATCCAAACAACAAGGACATCATCTACTATGAATGTAACGAGCAAGGGCACTACAAAAGTGACTGCCCAAAGCTTCAGAAGGAAAAGCCTAAAAAGAAGTTTCTCAAGGAAAAGAAGAAAAGCCTCGTGGCTACATGGGATGATTCTGACACATCTGAAGCTGACTCAGAATCAGATGATGAAAGAGCAAACATATCTCTCATGGAAAACGTATCAGAAGACAGTGAAGCTTCTGGTTCAGACTCAGAATTAGACACTGAAGAGGTATTCCCTAACTTTACCATAAACTTTACTAAGGCTGAACTTGCTGAAAGTCTAAATGAAATTCTGGAAATGTATCAGCAATCAGAGTCAAATTCAGAAACCTGAAAAGGAATCTTGCCTCTGACTCTGAAAAGACTGAGAGTCTCAGATTGGAGAATTCTGAGTTAAGAGAAAAAATTTCAAAATTAGAAAATGATTTACAAAACTCTCAGAAGGAAACAATCTCTGAAACTCCCAGCAATGCTGATGAGATCATCAAAGAGTATGACCACAGCCTTCAGAAGTTTCTAGCTAAAAAAATAGACAGAAGCAAGATGGCTTCAATGATCTATGGAGTTAGCAGAAATGGCAGAAAAGGGATAGGATATAAAGGTAAGGTACCTACACCAAAAAATGCCATGGACTTAGTTATAAAACGCACACCACTCAACTCACATTTTATATATGGGCACACACATGACATAAAATACACAAGTAGTGATTATTCTGTCAAACCAAAATTCAACCATAATTTTGGTAAAACTAACAAATCAGGACCCAAGAAAATGTGGGTACCTAAGGATAAAATCATACATGTGGCACATATCCAGCAAGGCTAAGACACCAATCATGGTACCTGGACTCTGGCTGCTCACGACATATAACGGGAAGAAGGCATATGTTCCAAAGCCTGGAACTTAAGCCTGGAGGCCACGCGGGCTTTGGAGGCAATCATAGAGGAAAGATCAATGGCTCTGGAACAGTAGGTAATGGAAATCTTCCCTCTATAAGTAATGTTTTATTAGTTGATGGATTAATGCATAACCTGTTATCCATAAGTCAATTAAGCGATAATGGTTATGATATAATCTTCAATCAAAATTCATGCAAAGTTGTTAGTCAGAAAGATGGGACTATCCTATTTAATGGAAAGAGGAAAAATAAAATTTATAAAATAAAACTTTCTGAACTAAAGAGTCAGAATGTAAAATGTCTACTGTCTGTTAACAACGAGCAATGGATCTGGCACAAAAGATTGGGACATGTTAGTATGAGAAGAATATCTCATATTAACAAACTCAATCTGGTCAGAGGACTTCCTAACTTGAAGTTCAATTCAGATGCTCTGTGTGAAGCATGTCAGAAAGGAAAATTTGCAAAACCTGCTTTCAAATCCAAAAATGTTGTTTCCACCTCTAAGCCATTAGAACTTCTGCACATTGACTTATTTGGACCAGTAAAAACTACTCCAGTCAGTGGCAAGAAGTATGGATTAGTAATCATAGATGACTATAGCAAATGGACATGGGTAAAGTTCTTAAGACACAAGGACGAGTCACACTCTGTGTTTATTACCTTCTGCAACCAAGTTCAGAATGAAAAGGATCTTAGAATTGTCAAAGTCAGAAGTGATCATGGTGGAGAATTTGAAAATAAAGATTTTGAATTATTCTTTAATTAAAAAGGCATTCTGCATGATTTCTCTTATCCTAGAACTCCCCAGCAAAATGGAGTTGTAGAACGAAAGAACATAACATTGCATGAAATGGCCAAAACCATGATCAACGAGACTAACGTTGCTAAGATCTTCTGGGAAGAGGCAATTAACACATCGTGTTACATTCAGAATAGAATCTCCATAAGACCTATTCTGGAAAAGACTCCATATGAACTGTGGAAGAACAGAAAGCCCAACATTTCTTATTTTCACCCATTTGGATGCACATGTTTTATTCTGAATACAAAAAAATATTTGAACAAGTTTGACTCTGATGTACCCCAAAATTTGCCCTCCCATATTCTCCAAAATTTGCCAAGTCAAAGCTTCAAAATCTCCCCAAGGATTGCACAGTTCAAGGGCCTCCTAACAGTCAAAATTAGGGTTTTGGTTCTGACAAAGAAAATGAAGTTTCCAAGGGTCCAATCAAGTCCCACATGCCTACAAACATGGTCAAGCATCATCACACCAAGTTTCAAGACTTACAGCACAAAATTGCACAATCAAAAACCCTAATTGCCCTACAGTCAACTGCAGGGGCAAAATGGTCATTTGACAGTCAAAAGTTCAAATTTTTGGTCAACATCTCATTTTGAGGCCACAAACATCATTTGATCAATTCTTGATCATGATTCTCAAAGCTTGGGTCAAAAAGTCTCAAGATGCAAAAGTTTCCATATTTGGACAGTTGAAAAAGTCAACTGTAACTTGATCAAGGCATAACTTCCACATGGTTTATCAGAAAAATTCCATCCAAAGCTCATTTTGAAGAGAAAGACATTTCCTACAACTCCTCTTCACACTTCAAGTCCAAGAAATGCTCTCACAAAAAGTTATCAATTTCAACATTATAGGTCATTTTCAAAAGTCAACAAAAAGGGACTTTAAGTCAAAGGCCATAACTTGAGATTGGTAAATAAAAATAACATGGGACCAAAGGCATTTGTTAGAGGACTTCAAGACCTTTCCAGAATGTCTAAGAACATTAGCAAAGCTTAATAATTGAGCAAGATATGCCTTGTGGAAGTTGGGAAATTTTTGGATATTTTGAAAAGTCAACTTTGCTTCAAATGTCTTAAAATTGCTAATGGGCCACATTTTCTTCCAAGATTGATCATCCAAAGCATATGCACGACCATTTGGCCCAAAAGGGATTTTTTTTCATCATTTTTATTATTTATTTGAATTTTTAATTACAATTAATTCATTTAATTAATTAAAATGTGGAAAAAATACTAAACCAATGTAATCAAATCTTTTTGTGCAGAATAAACTCTCATTGGACACTCAAGATTCGTGCATAATCAAAAGTGGAAGGTTTTGCCATGATTGGAATCAAATATGCATGGAAAAGATTTGAAAATATATGCCATGAAAATCAAATATCTTCCCATCAATGCAGAGGGTTTTTGGATCAAAATCTTTACCCTAATCATTCCATACATAAGCCAGAAGCAAACCCTAGTGCTGGAGACCTCTAAGCTGCGCCAGAATTCAAGAAGAACTTTTGCACTTTTTGTGAAAAATTCCAAAACTGAAAACGTGATTACAAAGGGTTTCAAGCCAAAATAATTATTCCATTGCCTTCCTGAGACATCAAGGAAGGTGTCTAGATCAAAACCATCAACTCTAACGTCAAGAAACGGTAGAACGATCGTGTCCTGTTCATGTTTTTTTCCATGTTCTTATATCATAATTCATGCATTGTTTGCAATTTTTAATACTGGATTTATGTTCATTGGACCATTCTAAAGCTAACTGTATGTTTTAATTGAGTTTTCACGCATCGTATGAAGAATCACCATGGAAGATTGCTAGGGTTACAAAACTGTGAAATTGGGGGTTTACTTTTATGGAAAAATTGAGACCTGAGACCCATGCCATTAGAATCAGAAGATCATGGCCAATCGATTCCACACCTCGCGCCTAATTTATGAAGCACGATGGCCTATTCGCTATTTTTCTGTTTATCATTTAGTGGGGGTTTAAAACCCCCGCAATCTTGTTTTATATTTTTTAGGCCAAACGCACAAATGGAGAAGACGATGACTTGTCTTCATACGATAGGTCCATTTAAACTTTAGCGCGTTTTTTTGAGTTTATGTTACTAGCGTGTTTTATTATATACATTCTTTATTGTCCACTAATCTTACAAAGAAAGCGTTTGGTGCAGATGGTTGGTGCGTTGTCCTATAACCACTGGGACCTGGGTTCGATTCCCAGGTCCCCTTACTTTCTTCACATATTTTGTTTCAACATGATCTCATGCAGCTTGCCTCCTGAAGTTCATCATACGCCCAATGTCCCAGCATGCCACGCGCCCCATGATCCCAATCCAAAGGTCTAGATTTGGAGAACATCATAAGCACTGGTCAATGCACCTGCACACTTCCAGGAAAAGTCAAAAAAAGGGCCTCTAAAGATGGGCCTGATTACTACAACTTAACCTCCAATTTGGGGACAGAACCCCCCCCCCCCCCCATGGGTTTGCTTTTTCATTCTTTTTTTTATATATTTTTCTATTTTATTTGTTTTGTTTAATTTTTATTTAAATCTATAAATTCATTTATTTTCATAAAATATAAAAATAATATAAAAACCAGAAAAGACAAAAAAACAAATATATTTTATTTTAATATCTTTGTAAATAAATTGTACCAATTAATTTAGTTTTAAATTCTAGGATTAATTTTAATATTTTCTCAATAAACCTAAAAATTGGTAGAATTAGGGTTTTAAGCACTTTTATCTTTTTTTCCTTTTTTCACAATATTAATAATTAATTATATATTTTTGTAAATAAAATTGCATTAACATATTAGGTTAATTTTAGATTCAATTTTAACATATTTTTCTTAATAAATAAAAATAGTTAGAATTAGGGTTAATTAGGTTTTAATTCCAATTTAATTTTTCTTATTAAAAATCCATAAATACAAAAAACTCCAAAAATCTTTTCCATTTATTTTAATTTAATTAATTTGTTAATCATAATTTAATTTCATTAAAAAGGGTCCAACGCCCTCGCTTTCGATTATTAATTTGTTTCGCACATTTTTATTTCCGTTCTTATAATATTAATGTAATTCTCCCAAAGCCATGTAAATTCAATATTTATATTTCTCGCACTTTACTTTATTTTATGTCAAATCGGGTCCTGGATTTAATTTGCGATGTGGACCCGCGCCTTTGTAATAGTTTAGGAACTTTATATTTCTCGCAACTTTTAACTACTAATAAATTGCATGCAAGAATGAATGTTGAAATAAAAATAAAGCGTAGATCACCCATGACATGAACAAGACAAAAAATATCTGAAAACGACACACGAATCACACACCACCCCTAGGGTACGCCTCACTGTTGCCTTGCCTCTCGAAAGGTGATCGTCGAGTAGAGGATGTTTTAGTAAGTCCTCATGATCCAGGAACCTGGCATGAGGGTAGCTTCTAAGGTGTCTTCCTATTGCTCCGGTGATCACCATGTCCCGAACCTTCGAATTGACCCGAACACCTACAACGGTGGTGCTACCTACCTCTCAATGGTGGGATGGCACTACTTTAAGGACATTTACACAGACGAATTCCTTAGGGTAGGTAAACGACTCTAGATACTTGCTCTAATTTCAAAAACAAATCAAAAATACTTTTCACACCGACACCTTTTCAAAAAGCTTTCGAAAGCAACTTTTCAAACACTCTTGAGGACCGATACAAGAGTCGAACTGAGATTTTCAAAGAAACTTTTTAAAACCCACAGTTGAAAAGCAAACAAACCATTTTGAAAACACAAATGAGCAAATATCTAAGAGCCCATGGATAACCATGGATAGAAAGGGTGCTAACACCTTCCCTTTCTATAATCTACCTCCCGAACCGAGAGCAATCTCTATAAGGAATTTTTCTGTGCTTTTGTCCTTTCCATTTGGAGAAAATAAAAGACGGTGGCGACTCTTGCTTCCGCGACATTTCGCGAACCAGTGTTAAACAGTCAGTTCCAGATCCACCGATCACAGAACTGGCGACTCTGCTGGGGATTAACTTATAAAGTGAGGTGTACCTTAGGATTAAGATCACTGTGTTTTCAATTGCTTTCTTTGCTTGCTTTAAATTGTGGGACTGTCTTGGGAGTTCTATAGATCCTAACCCGGATCCGGGGATACCTTCTTAGAAAGTAGCAACAAGGCTGTGAGGGAACTGTGCGGGGTATACCGACATGGTTGAAGCAGTCTGCTACGTTGATGTGGCACTTTGGTGTGTACCGGTAACCCTTGAGTCCAGTCAAGGAGAGTACGGGGCCGCCGCGTGGTGTCGTGAAGCATCAACTGACCTTAGGAACCTTAATTGAACTATCTTGGCCTCTTTAGGGTAGTGAGATAACTGACTTTGGTGCAGTCCGAGGTTGGTTGATACTCGATACTACACTCAATTGAGGGTTGCTTTCCTGGAATATTTCGGTCGCCAATTCAGTGGCTAAATCGAAACGATGAACAATGAAAGCAATCCAGTGATATTGGGACCCTTAGAACCCGGTTACTTCTAATAGGACAGGTTGAGCCCACCAACTTCAAGAGGGTAATACCCAAACCCCATGCTGGCCTTAAACTCTAAGGGCTCCTCTTGTGTGACTTGTGTGCCTTCGTACTTGACTACTTGCATGCTTGCTATCTGACACATGAACTACTTGCAGGTTTTGTTTACAGTCCTTAATCTGGACTCATAACAGGGTTTACCTACATTATTCCATGCATAGCATAACATCATACCATTGCATACATCCTACATAAGGACTAACCCATTTCAAGGATCTCAAGGGCTTGTGATGCAGGTCAGGATGAACCAACTGTCCAGCAAGGGGCAAAAGGGGATTTATGTTCCTCTAGCCAAGGTAGTCAGAGGCTATGACCCACTTGATATGGTGAGCTTTGACACTTGAAGAAAGTTCCCCGAGCCAAAGTTGTCAGGGGCTATGACCCACTCGATATGGTGAGCCTTGACACTTGAAAAAGGACTCTCAACAACATGAAGGTCCTTCAATCAAGTTACCAGTTTCCAATGCTAACAATTTTTCTTGTCTACCCCGTGAGATCCTTGAAAACATCGCATACATATCATACATATCATTGCATAACAGGTACCCCTGTTGCAGGTTACTTATCTTCTCCGCTGTTTATTTCAGCAATGGCTTCCCAACAAGATAACCAGGACCTTCATGCTCAAGAAACTCGGTTCGGGGAAATCCTTCTGAATCTATCCAAGGGGCAGGAGGAGCTAAGGACACTTCTCATGGAGACTTTGGTCAGGAACAACGCTGAGGACGAACGGCTGAAACATCTGCAAACTGAAGTGGATGCATTGAAAGCCCAGATGCTGGGGCAGGTGACTATCATCCAAGACTTAGCTCAAAGACAAGATGAGCTCGGGGTTCTCGTCAACCAACTGCTTCGGGGTAACCAACTGGGGCAAACATCTAAGGTTGAAAGTCCAGTCATCATTCAACCATCTTTGAGAGAAGGAGGTAAGGGGAGAGCTCCTCAAATGGCTTCAGGGTCACAAACTCAACAGCAACTTCACCAGCTTCGGCCAGACAAGCCCAGGAGGCAATTCACCCAGCTCAACATGTCGCTGTTTCAAGCTTTACAACGCCTGTTGAGGTTGAATCTGATCACATTAAGGGCTCATCCCCGGAACCCCAACACAACATCTCCTATCTATGATCCCAATAAAAGGTGTGCCTACCACTCTGCCTGTCCAGGACATGATACAAATGAGTGTTGGGCTCTGAAGAACAAGATCCAGGACCTCATTGATGAAGGAGCATTGGAGTTCACACAAGATGGTCAGGCTGAATTTTTCTGCCATCCCTCCAAGGCTCACCATTTGAAGTGACAAGCCCTGAGATGAAAAGACCTTTGTTCATTAGGATGTTCAAGTTGTAATGTTCTTTTGTTCAAACATTTACTCATGTTAAACGTTGTTATTTCATTAACGCATCGCATATGTCTGTTTTGAAGCAATATATCTGTATTCACTATATGCAAATTATTTTCATATTTTTTCTGATGATCAACTCTTGACTAATAATTCTAAGCCTCTTGAGGGAGGATGACGAAAACGATACCATAATCTACAGTATGCTTTTGAACAGACCCCGCTGATGAGGTACAGGCATTGTTTCAATTCCTAAACACTGGAGTTATAAGGAAGATAATCCCTCGTCAACCCCTCTGAGCCAAAGAAGTAGGAGTTTTTCTTTTCGAAAACTAAAACCCTTAATCATAACCTGGGGCAGGGTAGTTCTCTCAGCTGATCCAGGTGCACAACGAATGGCATCAAAATAAGTCCTTCTGAAACAAAAGACAGTGATGGTTCGAAATAACCATAAAAAACAGGCAGTCATTACCAAAATCAAAAAGCCCATTAAGTCAAAACCTATGAAGGAGACTTACAAAACTGGGGCATCCCGCTAACTGTGATCACAAAGAAACAGTTCAGGCAAAAAATAGGGATAATAAAAAAAAGAGGTCCTACAAACCCTCAACAACACAAAAAGGAATGACTGCCTATTCAAAATAAACTATCAACATCCGAACCATCACGGGAATATCAGGACAAAAACTCAAATAAGGTCTAACGCACGATCAACTGAGTTTAGGATTGAAGAACATCACGAAGAGCGGGTGGGTACAAATAATTTGAGCCTTTATCCTTTGTTTCTTAAACCATGAACCAGGCCACGTTACAACCCTTAAAAGTCCTAGCTGAAGCATGGGTTAGTTCGAAAGCATACTGTTACAAAAGGTATCCTGACTCCTTAAGGCCTACGGTAAATACGGAGTTGACATCACGTTTTACAAACATTCACTTGTTTTAGGAAAAAGAATGCATTTTCAAAATCTTCAAGACAGACATAAGCTTTGCATTTTTGATATAACATTGTTTGCATATAACTATTTGTTTGAACAGCAGGAAAATTCGCACGATGAATACCTAGTGAACAAAAGCACTTCCAATCAAGGGGCAGACGTGATTATTGTCCATCATCTGGGGAAATTAAGTCAAGATTCGGAGAATCTTTCAAAAGGCCAAACAGCCAGGGGCAAACCTCCAGCTAGATCACTTGGGGCATTGGACGATCAAACGAAGATCTTCTGGTATGGCGACACAACGCTACAACGGGGGCACCTCCCTACATCCTGAGAGCGTAGACATAGTCGGAAAAAAATACTGCGCATAATCAAAGACCCGCTAGGTTGACACACCTAGGTAAAAATAAGGGCTTTCCGGCGAACCAAAAGGGTTCGGGCAAAATAAGGGATGAAATGAAAAAAATCTGTGCACCCGGCAAGTCGAAAACCTGAAAAGGCGGCTTGGGCAAAAATGGGTATCCCGGTGGACTGAAAACCTGAAAGGGCGGTCCAGGCAAAAGTTAGGGATCAAAGCGTACGACTATGTCCTGTCATCTTGTCACCTGCCTTCCAGAAGAAGGTTTGTCCATCAACAACTATCAGCACCTCACAGGTCTTCCTCTCCCACCTCAGAAACAGGGGCAATGATGAGTTGTCCAAACGATCTAATTGCTCTGTCCACAAGGTACAAGGTATGATCAGCTGAAGAAGGTAGCCAAGATATCTTAATTCCCCAGAGAGTGAGTCCGCAAGTCAATACACTCTCCCCACGCAAAGCTATAATATCAACCTTAAGGAAGTTGGGTATCCTCCAGCAGATCTCAACATTCCCCAACGCAATATACAAACATTCCTAACAAGCATCCCCGACAGTCTTGATCTAAGATTGTTCCCCGGCGGTATATCAGGCATTCAGTGGAGTTACTTCCAATACACCTCAAAATTTCCCCAGGAGAGTCCAATCCAGTCTCCCCAGGAAAGTCGGAATCCATCTCCCCAAGCAGTAAGCTTATCCCCAGTAGATTCTGGAAGCTTATCCCCGTAGAACACGAACGCGTCTCCCGGCTTTATTCAAGAGTTATTTCCCTACCAGGATATAACTGGGTTATCCTCAGCCAAAAGCCATGGAAAGAGCGTCCTCGACGAAGTCTTCTTATCCCCAGCGAAGTCTATTAACACTTCCAACACAACAATGGTATCCCCAGTGAAGTTACCATCAACATTTCAGCAAAGTATCTCTCTCCCTACAGAGTATTGCTTCCCAACAAGATCGCTAGAGTATCTTTTCTCCCCACAGAGTAATCCGTTCGCCAAGTTTATTCCCCAACGGAGTTATCTTCTCCTACCGGTATGCTTGCAACTATCATCCCCAGCGGAAGCAAACAAATCTTTTCTTCAACGTCAGCCCAGGAGTGACTTCCCGGCACCCGTCAAGGATTTATTTTCCTAGGACGAAAAGATACATTCATAAACATCGCACTTCCATACATTATAGCATGCATATACGCATCATATCTTACAAATCTCATTTATGTTGAGAATATCATCGCTTGATTCATATCATGCCTTGTATAGGACTGACCTTTACCTTTCAGGAAAGATCCAGTTGAGTTCTCAGCTACATTTCAAGACCTAGACCGGTTCAGTTAAATCGACCCTAAGATTTTACTGTTTCTTATCCAGTCAAAGGCCTTCTCTGGTTCAGTCAGATCGACCCTAAGATCTCCCTGTTTCTTATCCAGTTGAAGACATTTCAAGACCTAGACCGGTTCCGTTAAATCGACCCTAAGATTTTTCTGTTTCTTATCCAGTCAAAGGCCTTCTCTGGTTCAGTCAGATCGACCCTAAGATCTCCCTGTTTCTTATCCATTTGAAGATTTCAAGACCTAGACCGGTTCAGTTAAATCGACCCTAAGATTTTACTGTTTCTTATCCAGTCAAAGGCCTTCTCTGGTTCAGTCAGATCGACCATAAGATCTCCCTGTTTCTTATCCAGTTGAAGATTTCAAGACCTAGACCGGTTCAGTTAAATCGACCCTAAGATTTTACTGTTTCTTATCCAGTCAAAGGCCTTCTCTGGTTCAGTCAGATCGACCCTAAGATCTCCCTGTTTCTTATCCAGTTGAAGACTACAAGACCTAGACCGGTTCAGTTAAATCGACCCTAAGATTTTCCTGTTTCTTATCCAGTCAAAGGCCTTCTCTGGTTCAGTCAGATCGACCCTAAGATCTCCCTGTTTCTTATCCAGTTGAAGATTTCAAGACCTAGACCGGTTCAGTTAAATCGACCCTAAGATTTTTCTGTTTCTTATCCAGTCAAAGGCCTTCTCTAGTCCAGCTAAATCGACCCCTAAAAGATTTTCCTGATGAAGACTCATTAGAAGATATCCAAGATTCTCTCAATGATACTGTTGAGGTTGAAGTCGCCTATGGTTCTCTCCCCGTTACTGCGGAGTTAGTAATCATCCCCAGATTCTCTCAGCGTTACTGTTGATGTTAAAGTCGTCCAAGATTCTCTCAATGATACTGTTGAGGTTGAAGTCGCCTATGGTTCTCTCCCCGTTACTGCGGAGGTAGTAATCGTCCCCAGATTCTCTCAGCGTTACTGTTGAGGTTAAAGTCGTCCAAGATTCTCTCAATGATACCGTTGAGGTTGAAGTCGCCTATGGTTCTCTCCCCGTTACTGCGGAGGTAGTAATCATCCCCAGATTCTCTCAGCGTTACTGTTGAGGTTGAAGTCGTCCAAGATTCTCTCAATGATACTGTTGAGGTTGAAGCACCTATGGTTCTCTCCCCGTTACTGCGGAGGTAGTAATCGCCCCCAGATTCTCTCAGCGCTACTGTTGAGGTTGAAGTCGTCCAAGATTCTCTCAATGATACTGTTGAGGTTGAAGTCGCCTATGGTTCTCTCCCCGTTACTGCGGAGGTAGTAATCGTCCCCAGATTCTCTCAGCGTTACTGTTGAGGTTGAAGTCGTCCAAGATTCTCTCAATGTTACTGTTGAGGTTGAAGTCGCCCAAGATTCTCTCGGCGTTACTGTTGAGGTTGAAGTCGCCCAAAATTCTCTCAGCGTTACTGTTGAGGTAGTAACCATCCCTGGTTCATTCATCACCTTTTGAAGCTCCATATTCAGCTCCTATAACCAGTCAGGACACATCTATACAAAAAGTTTGAAGACCAGCTCCTGCGACAGGTCAGGTAATCATTTTCTTTTGCAGGTACGCAAGTTCTCGCTAAGGAATCTCTTACGCGATCAACATCCAGATGGCATCTATAAGCCCATCCACCTATCCATCACATCTTAGCATGGAATCTATAAGCCCATCATCCTATCCATCAATCTCCAAATGGCATCGATAAGCCCATTCCCCACCATCACACTACTATGTGAGCGCAAATTTCTGGGCACTCTAGTGTTCAATCATCTTCCACCTTCGGATTACGAAAGGCACGTCAGCCAATCTGCATCCTCAGGTCTAAGAAGATTGAACAGGGGCAACTGTTGTACCCCAAAATTTGCCCTCCCATATTCTCCAAAATTTGCCAAGTCAAAGCTTCAAAATCTCCCCAAGGGTTGCACAGTTCAAGGGCCTCCTAACAGTCAAAATTAGGGTTTTGGTTCTGACAAAGAAAATGAAGTTTCCAAGGGTCCAATCAAGTCCCACATGCCTACAAACATGGTCAAGCATCATCACACCAAGTTTCAAGACTTACAGCACAAAATTGCACAGTCAAAAACCCTTATTGCCCTACAGTCAACTGCAGGGGCAAAATGGTCATTTGACAGTCAAAAGTTCAAATTTTTTGTCAACATCTCATTTTGAGGCCACAAACATCATTTGATCAATTCTTGATCATGATTCTCAAAGCTTGGCTCAAAAAGTCTCAAGATGCAAAAGTTTCCATATTTGGACAGTTGAAAAAGTCAACTGTAACTTGACCAAGGCATAACTTCCACATGGTTTATCAGAAAAATTCCATCCAAAGCTCATTTTGAAGAGAAAGACATTTCCTACAACTCCTCTTCAAACTTCAAGTCCAAACAATGCTCTCACAAAAAGTTATCAATTTCAACATTATAGGTCATTTTCAAAAGTCAACAAAAAGGGACTTTAAGTCAAAGGCCATAACTTGAGATTGGTAAATCAAAATGACATGGGACCAAAGACATTGGTTAGAGGACTTCAAGACCTTTCCAAAATGTCCAAGAACATGAGCAAAGCTTAAAAATTGGGCAAGATATGCCTTGTGGAAGTTGGGAAATTTTTGGATATTTTGAAAAGTCAACTTTGCTTTAAATGTCTTAAAATTGCTAATGGGCCACATTTTCTTCCAAGATTGATCATCCAAAGCATATGCACGACCATTTGGCCCAAAAGGGATTTTTTTCATCATTTTTATTATTTATTTGAATTTTTAATTACAATTAATTCATTTAATTAATTAAAATGTGGAAAAAATACTAAACCAATGTAATCAAATCTTTTTGTGCAGAATAAACTCTCATTGGACACTCAAGATTCGTGCATAATCAAAAGTGGAAGGTTTTGCCATGATTGGAATCAAATATGCATGGAAAAGATTTGAAAATATATGCCATGAAAATCAAATATCTTCCCATCAATGCAGAGGGTTTTTGGATCAAAATCTTTACCCTAATCATTCCATACATAAGCCAGAAGCAAACCCTAGTGCTGGAGACCTCTAAGCTGCGCCAGAATTCAAGAAGAACTTTTGCACTTTTTGTGAAAAATTCCAAAACTGAAAACGTGATTACAAAGGGTTTCAAGCCAAAATAATTATTCCATTGCCTTCCTGAGACATCAAGGAAGGTGTCTAGATCAAAACCATCAACTCTAACGTCAAGAAACGGTAGAACGATCGTGTCCTGTTCATGTTTTTTTCCATGTTCTTATATCATAATTCATGCATTGTTTGCAATTTTTAATACTGGATTTATGTTCATTGGACCATTCTAAAGCTAACTGTATGTTTTAATTGAGTTTTCACGCATCGTATGAAGAATCACCATGGAAGATTGCTAGGGTTACAAAACTGTGAAATTGGGGGTTTACTTTTATGGAAAAATTGAGACCTGAGACCCATGCCATTAGAATCAGAAGATCATGGCCAATCGATTCCACACCTCGCGCCTAATTTATGAAGCACGATGGCCTATTCGCTATTTTTCTGTTCATCATTTAGTGGGGGTTTAAAACCCCCGCAATCTTGTTTTATATTTTTCAGGCCAAACGCACAAATGGAAAAGACGATGACTTGTCTTCATACGATAGGTCCATTTAAACTTTAGCGCGTTTTTTTGAGTTTATGTTACTAGCGTGTTTTATTATATACATTCTTTATTGTCACTAATCCTACAAAGAAAGCGTTTGGTGCAGATGGTTGGTGCGTTGTCCTATAACCACTGGGACCTGGGTTCGATTCCCAAGTCCCCTTACTTTCTTCACATATTTTGTTTCAACATGATCTCATGCAGCTTGCCTCCTGAAGTTCATCATACGCCCAATGTCCCAGCATGCCACGCGCCCCATGATCCCAATCCAAAGGTCTAGATTTGGAGAACATCATAAGCACTGGTCAATGCACCTGCACGCTTCCAGGAAAAGTCAAAAAAAGGGCCTCCAAAGATGGGCCTGATTACTACAACTTAACCTCCAATTTGGGGACAGAACCCCCCCATGGGTTTGCTTTTTCATTCTTTTTTTTTATATTTTTCTATTTTATTTGTTTTGTTTAATTTTTATTTAAATCTTTAAATTCATTTATTTTCATAAAATATAAAAATAATATAAAAACCAGAAAAGACAAAAAAACAAATATATTTTATTTTAATATCTTTGTAAATAAACTGTACCAATTAATTTAGTTTTAAATTCTAGGATTAATTTTAATATTTTCTCAATAAACCTAAAAATTGGTAGAATTAGGGTTTTAAGCACTTTTATCTTTTTTTCCTTTTTTCACAATATTAATAATTAATTATATATTTTTGTAAATAAAATTGCATTAACATATTAGGTTAATTTTAGATTCAATTTTAACATATTTTTCTTAATAAATAAAAATAGTTAGAATTAGGGTTAATTAGGTTTTAATTCCAATTTAATTTTTCTTATTAAAAATCCATAAATACAAAAAACTCCAAAAATCTTCTCCATTTATTTTAATTTAATTAATTTGTTAATCATAATTTAATTTCATTAAAAAGGGTCCAACGCCCTCGCTTTCGATTATTAATTTGTTTCGCACATTTTTATTTCCGTTCTTATAATATTAATGTAATTCTCCCAAAGCCATGTAAATTCAATATTTATATTTCTCGCACTTTACTTTATTTTATGTCAAATCGGGTCCTGGATTTAATTTGGCGATGTGGACCCGCGCCTTTGTAATAGTTTAGGAACTTTATATTTCTTGCAACTTTTAACTACTAATAAATTGCATGCAAGAATGAATGTTGAAATAAAAATAAAGCGTAGATCACCCATGACATGAACAAGACAAAAAATATCTGAAAACGACACACGAATCACACACCACCCCTAGGGTACGCCTCACTGTTGCCTTGCCTCTCGAAAGGTGATCGTCGAGTAGAGGATGTTTTAGTAAGTCCTCGTGATCCAGGAACCTGGCATGAGGGTAGCTTCTAAGGTGTCTTCCTATTGCTCCGGTGATCACCATGTCCCGAACCTTCGAATTGACCCGAACACCTCCAACGGTGGTGCTACCTACCTCTCAATGGTGGGATGGCACTACTTTAAGGACATTTACACAGACGAATTCCTTAGGGTAGGTAGACGACTCTAGATACTTGCTCTAATTTCAAAAACAAATAAAAAATACTTTTCACACCGACACCTTTTCAAAAAGCTTTCGAAAGCAACTTTTCAAACACTCTTGAGGACCGATACAAGAGTCGAACTGAGATTTTCAAAGAAACTTTTTAAAACCCACAGTTGAAAAGCAAACAAACCATTTTGAAAACACAAATGAGAAAATATCTAAGAGCCCATGGATAACCATGGATAGAAAGGGTGCTAACACCTTCCCTTTCTATAATCTACCTCCCGAACCGAGAGCAATCTCTATAAGGAATTTTTCTGTGCTTTTGTCCTTTCCATTTGGAGAAAATAAAAGACGGTGGCGACTCTTGCTTCCGCGACATTTCGCGAACCAGCGTTAAACAGTCAGTTCCAGATCCACCGATCACAGACTCTAAAGCACAAAAGTGTATTATGTTAGGATACTCTGAACGCTCGAGAGGTTATAGAGTATACAATACAGAAACACAGATTGTTGAAGAGTCAATCAGTGTTAGGTTTGATGATAAGCTTGACTCTCAAAAGTCAAAGCAGAATGAACTCCTTGCAGGTATGGAAGTTCAACTCACAGGTAATGAAGACAACTCATCAGAGGTTCTCAACATAGGCACTTCCTCAACAGCAGAAAGAGTCATTGCAAGCAATCCAGCACCTTTTGTTGATCAACTCCAGAAAAGACTATCCAGAAGCAGCATTGATCACCCAGAAGATACAATACTGGGAAAGAAGGAAGATCCAATCAGAACAAGATCAACATTCAGAAACTCTGAAGAATCCCTCATGGGTCTGGTTTCTCTGATTGAACCAACAACAATTGATGAAGCACTTCTGGACAATGACTGGATTCTGGCAATGCAAGAGGAACTAAATCAATTCACCAGAAATGACGTATGGGATCTGGTTCCCAAACCAAAAGGATTCAACGTCATTGGTACAAAATGGGTGTTCAAAAACAAACTGAACGAGCAAGGTGAAGTCATCAGAAATAAAGCACGACTGATAGCACAAGTTTATAGTCAGCAAGATGGGATAGACTATACAGAAACCTTTGCTCCATTCGCCAGGTTAGAATCTATCAGACTTTTAATATCATTTGCTATTAATAAAGGTATCACTCTGTATCAGATGGATGTAAAAAGTGCATTCTTAAATGGCTATATAGATGAAGAGGTACATGTGCACCAACCTCCTGGTTTTGAGAGTTCCAAAAATCCAGAATATGTTTTCAAACTAAAGAAGTCACTCTATGGCCTGAAACAAGCTCCCAGAGCTTGGTATGAAAGACTAAGTAACTTCTTGTTAGAAAAGGAATTCACCAGAGGGAAAGTGGACACAACCTTGTTCTGTAAGACAATTAAGAATGACATGTTAGTATGTCATATTTATGTTGATGACATCATATTTGGATCTACTAAACCCTCTCTGGGAAGAGAGTTCTCTAAATGTATGCAGACAGAGTTTGAGATGAGCCTGATAGGGGAACTCAAATTCTTTCTGGGCATTCAGATAAATCAAACTCCATAAGGAACTTACATTCATCATACCAAATATGTCAGAGAACTTCTGAAGAAATTTGATCTCTCAGAATGTAAGCCCTCAAAGATTCCAATGCATCCCACGTGCATTCTGGAAAAGGAAGAGGTAAGTAACAAGGTAGAACAAAAGGTCTATAGAGGTATGATTGGTTCTATTCTCTATCTGAAGGCTTCAAGGCCTGACATTATATTCAGTGTTTGCATTTGTGCTAGATTCCAATCAGATCCTAGAGAATCTCACTTAACAGCGGTTAAGCGAATTTTCAAGTATCTGAAAGGTACTGCTAATCTGGGTTTGTTTTATAGAAAATCAAATGATTACAGCTTAGTAGGATACTGTGATGCTGACTTTGCTGGAGACAGAGTATAACGTAAAAGCAGTTCTGGAAGCTGCCAGTTTCTGGGAGAAAATCTGATCTCATGGTCCAGCAAAAGACAATCCACAATAGCACTATCAACAGTAGAAGTTGAATACATAGCAGCTGCTGGATGTAGTACGCAAATGCTCTGGATGAAAAGTCAACTTGAAGACTTCAATATATTTGAGAGTAACATTCTTATCCTCTGTGACAATATTTCTGCTATTTGTCTCAGTAAAAATTCTATTTTGCATTCTAGGGCTAAGCATATAGAAATAAAAGATCATTTTATTAGGGACTATATTCAGAAAGGGATTCTTAACTTAAAATTCATTGACACAGACCATCAATGGGCTGATGTCTTTAAAAAACCTCTTTCTGAAGATAGGTTTAACTTCATTCTGAAACATCTCAGCATGAAGCTTTGCCCAGAATAAATTGTTTTATTTACATATCTTAACCTTCAGAACTTAGTCATTTTTCTGTGAACTACTGATCAACCTGCCTTCACAGTTTTAGAACTACAGATTGCATCAGAATCTATCCATGAAGATCTGAGCGTTTCATTTCAAGGATAGAAGTGTGTTGTTCACGTATGCAAACAGTTGTCATCCATTCATCAGCTACCTTCTGAGGCTGAACACGCATTCACTTTTCTGAAAGGTCAAAAGCGCTGATTGGGTGCATTGAGACACACATCATGGGTAACCGATCCAATATCTTTCTGAATCCCCTAAAATCAGCTGTCATTAATGCTTATAATCACGACTAATTGTTTCTCTCTCTTACTGTTTATGCTTTCAAGAAAATCTATTTAAACTCAAGTTTCACTCTTTACATTCTTTCACTTTTACTCTCTCAATACCTTCTATTGTTTTCAATTCGTACTTTCAAAAACTCTTTCATCTTTCTCAAAATTCTTGTGTGAACATGGCTTCTTCAAGCGTCCAAAACATTAGTACTCAGGAAACTGCTTCTATGGAACAGTATGGAGAACCATACAGAACGCTGCTCACTCCCATTGACAATCTGGAAGTTCTTTCAGAACTGATTGTTGACTTTGAGAGCCTTCAAGAAAACGACTTCAATCTGTATGAAGACGTCAATGCTCAAGGTTGGAACATATATTTTGACCGTCTTCTAGGGCCAACATTTCCATTTCTTGTCAAAGAATTCTGGATACATGCTTCCTCCTCAAACCATCAAGTTACCTCGTATGTCATGGGGAAGAAGATTGTCATTACAGAAGACCTAATTTCAAGACTTATCGGTTACAATGGTGGAGGTGTCAGATGTATTGACATGGCTGAAAGATGTTCTGATGTTGCTTCTATTGCAAGGGAAATATTTTCTCTGGGCCTACCCTCCAGCAAGATTAGGGATCTGAAGGATCATCACAGAATTTGGGCTAAAATAATTCTGGGATGCATCAACCACAGGAAGCCAACTAACTCTCCTGATTACATAAACATTGATCAGCAGTTTCTGATCTATTTTATCTCAAAGAAGACTAAGGTAAACCTCCCTCACTTGCTATTTAATCATCTGAGGACCAGTGTAAAGGAAACAAGAGAAGATGAGCGTACCAAAAGGGACTGGATACCCCTAGGAAGACTCATATCAGACATTCTGACAGAGAATAGGCTGATAGAGCATTTGACTGAAGCACAGGAAATCAGCTCACTAGAAGCAACGGCTGGGAAGCCTCTGAACGCAAAAAATCTGAAAAAGATGAAAATCATTGAGAACACAAAAAGGAGCCCAACGTTACTTATTTTGTAACCATTACTTCCAGAAGAATTCCTCTGGATGATTTTCCTCTTTTCTCTTAGATTGACTCCAAGCCTGTGATAATTATCAGATATATGGATGTGTGTAAGGCAGATGGCACTGCACCAGAAATAAACATCCAGGACTTGCATCAAGCTGCTCCAGAAGTTATTTTGAAGAAGACCAAGAAAAGGAAAGCTGCAGCAGGAGGACCATCTCAGAAGACTCCAAAAGCTGCAAGAAAGAAAGGTAATCCTTCTCGTGATGCGGTGGGAGAACTGACTTGAGGTTTTGCATTTGTGTTCACAAATGTCACGGTTAGCATGATTCGTCATCAACTTTTCTTTTATCCAAAAGTAAAGGTAAAAAAGCACAGGAAATACCTTTGAGATGTTTTCTTGAGTTCGGGGGGTAGATTATGAAAAGGGAAGGTGCTAGCACCCTTTTCATCCATGGTTTTCCATGGGCTCTTAGTTACTTGTTTAGATCACTGGATTTGCTTTGTTTTGTTTAAAATGGTGTTTGGTGTGGTTTTGAAAGTATTTTGAAAAGAGGAGATTCGTTTAGGCAATCTTTGTAATGATTCTTGTTCGTAAGAATGTATAAAAAGATGTTTGTCTTTTGAAAAATGTTTCAATGTTTTGTAAGATGTTTGGAAATGTTTTTGAAATGTGTGTGTGTTTATTTTGAAAATAGCAAGGATTGTTTTAAAATGGAACAAGTAACTAGAAGTTATCTACCTACTCAAATGTCTTTCTTGTGCATTTTTATTCCTTTGACATTGTTGATTTACCATTGATTTGGTAAACAACCCTATCTTTGGATGTAAACGGGACGGGCGTGGGTCATCGTATGACCATGATAGCAATGTTGCAAAGTATCTTAGCATTTTTGAGGGACCAAGATCATTTTGTTTTAGGCAACCTTTGTATAGCGTCATCGAGGGACTATGATCTTATGTTTATTTTGTTTTGCCAAGATACTTCGCGTGTGTAACATGGTCATTTTTATTTAGGAAACCAAGTGGGAGAAACCCTAAGGATGCTTGTGTGTAATGTGTGTCATTTTCATGCATTTGTCTTGCAATTAGGTTTTCTATTTGTTTTGTTTTTGTTCTTGTCATGCAAACCCTAGTTTACTAAACATGGTATATGAAAGCAATAAATTGTGTAAATGTAAACTAAGCTATTACAACAATTATTATGGGAGGGGGATACAAGTTTTTGAATGGGGATATTGCACAAATACAAACCTAAAAATACTATTACAACCCAATCGAACATTGTGTGCATTAAATAAATATACAAATATTAAAATGCAATGCAAATGTATTTATGTAAAAAAAATGTTTTGTATTTGTTTAATGTATGGAAAAATGATTTATTTAAGCCCTAAAAATAAGAGAAAAAATATTGTTATTTTTGAAAGGGGAAAACCCTAATTTTTTGATTAAAAGAAAACAATGTTTTATGCTAATATTTTGTCCATTTTTGTATAAGAAAATAATAAATAATATTATGTGCAAATATTAGAAATTAAATATGTATGGAAAATAAATATTTTATGTGTATAAATAATATAATAAAAATATTAAATATTATTAATTGTATTCACAAATTTATTTAAGGAAATAAAAACTATTATCCTAATAAACTATTTTTTCATATAAAAAATAATAGAAAAAATAAAATAAAAATGCAAAAAATAAAGAAATTATTTTTTATGATTCAGAAAAATAAATAAAAGTAATAAATATGAAAATATAAAAAGAAATATGAAAAATAAAACAAATAAGCCATGGGGTGCAAAAGTAATTCAGGGGGTGTGGATAACAGAAACAAAAAGGCCAGGCGCGCCAAAAAGCCCAAGACAGTCATCCCTGTCCTCCAGCCATGTCCTGCACGCGCGTTTTCTTCAAATCTGTAACTTGCTAATGCTTGCACAAAAACAAAAACCCATAACATGAAACTTGTGGCATTTAATCTCACGATTCCAACCATATAAAATTTGTAACCTAACTCTCAAAGATCAGAGAGAATTTTGTCAGCCCTAATTCGTGACCTAATTTTTTCATGAACTTCAAGCTTCAAATTCTCACAACACAATTAATATAAATGAAAAGTATGCATATGCACAGCTTCACCATGATATGGACTACATTTTTTCTTAACAAATCGTGGCTTGAGGATGCCTATTCAGATAGATAGAGTTTTGAAAAATACCTCTTTCAATTGGATTTGGATAGAGCAATGTAGGGACTTTGATGGAGGCCTGAGGATCGTGTGAGCTTCCTTGAACTTCCTTCAAGCTATTCCAATGCCTAGCTTGCTTTGTGGATGGCCAGAAGTCTTTGCACAATTCAAGCTGCAAGCTCCAAGTTTGAAAATGGCAATGGCTGAAACAGGGCTTACAGATGCAGGATGAATGCTTGGACTGCTTTGGTATGATGTGTATGAAGTGTTTCAAATGTTAAAATGCAAAACACACGAGCCAAAAATGAAATGGCTATGATTTTGCAGAACTGCTATGTTTGGACAGAAAAATGGAGTTTTTGTGTTTTTGAGAGTTTCAGATGTCTAGCAATCATGTTATGTGTTGCACAATGTTTGTATACTTGTATAGAATGGATACAAAGTCCACTCCTTAACAGATGTGCAAGCTTTTTTCTTTTCACCAACTTTCTTGCTTTTTAAGTAAAGTGAGGTGACTTATGCTACATGTTTGTACTTGCTTGCTTGAAGCTTGAAATCAACTTGTACAAATTGCCTGAGAGTTGTGTAAAATGATTGTACCAAAGGGACAGGTCCAAGGCTCAAGATTTGTAAAGTTGCAAAATCTCACCTTTATGAAAATGGCATTGTAACCTTTTGGCCAAAAATGGAAACATCTCTTGTACAATGCTTCAAAAGTGAAAATAAAGCCTTTAACCTCTGAGTTTGCATTTAATTATGGAGTGTAGGATAATTTTAGGACCTGTAAAGCAAGGTACAAACAACATGGATTGGATTTGCAACTTGATGCTTTGTGAAAATGGCATGAACAAAAGTCATAAAATGCCAACTTCTCTTCTTCGATTCTCCCTAATCAAAAATGATCTTGGAGAGTTCTTGGACATTTTGGAAAGCTTTCAATGTTGTCTATAATCCATATTTGAAATGAATTTTGAGATACCTCTTGGAACTAGGTGAAAAATGTCCATGAAGTTGGGTCAAAAAACTGCCTAAATTAGGGCAAATTTTCACAAAGTTATTTAGTTCATGGACCTATATTCACAAATTCATAACTTGATGATCGCACTAAATCGCACTATGTTTCTGACTCAAATATCACATGTTTTCCTTAGTTTTTATTGTCATTTTCTCGTATTATGTTCCTTTTTCCTTTGTTTTCAGGATTCTTGTCATTTCAGAGCCTCCTGTGAAGAAACGAGCCAAAACGCCAAGAAATTAGGGTTTTTCAAGATATTCTGCACTTATGGCGTTCAGCACCGCGCTGGCTACAGGGAACGCGATGACGTGGCCCACTTTCACCCAGAGATCAACTGCCACGTTCCCATGATGTGGCGGTTCCAGGCACCGCGCCCGCGGCCTTCACAAAAAGGTTCCCGCTCAAAAGAAGTTAAGGGGCATGCTGGTCCTTACGCACCTCAAAGATCCTCTATAAATAGTTTTCGATTCTCATTCTTTAGTTTCATCCAAGCTTAGTACAATCTTAAGCCATATACTATCAGTTTCTGTAAAGTAATAATCTCTTCACATCGGGGAGTTATTGCGGTGTAGATTGAGTTGTAATCGAGTCTTGGAGCACTTTGGTTGAAGTTCATCATACCAGCCTTACCTTTCCGTAGATTTGTATCAGATTCAAGTCTCCGACCGGAGCAAGGTTCTATTTTATTGCATTTCTTTATTTAATTGCTCTTACCATAGTCTACACGTTTTATAGACTTTAAATGCTCTTACCATAGTCTACACGTTTTATAGACTTTAAATGCTCTTACCATAGTCTACATGTTTTATAGACTTTAAATGCTCTTACCATAGTCTACACGTTTTATAGACTTTAAATGCTCTTACCATAGTCTACATGTTTTATAGACTTTAAATGCTCTTACTATAGTCTACACGTTTTATAGACTCGCACTTATTATGTCTGGCTAAACTATAAAGGTTAGGATGTAATGATTGTCATCGTGGTTGTGTTCCAATTATCATGCTAGTGAAAATACTCTGGGGATGTTTTGCTTCTAACTTAAGTCAATTGTGTTTTAATGTTTATTGGGTAAGATCGAAAGCCGTCCAAACTAATGATACGACTTAATTATTATTTAACCAAACAAAAAGAGCGAAAGCCGTTGATTGGTTAAATAGGAATCATTGACCTTTTTAGAAAACGATTTTGAAACTATTTTCGGACGCGTTTGTAGGTTTGAAATCTAACTCTTGGTCAAAAGCCAAAAGTCTCTTTAAGTTAATCTTTCCAAGTAAAATCACTTTTCTGCTAAGTCAAAACTATCAATTTCTTAAAAATAGGTTTACTTCTTTAACGCGGAAGGCACCCTTTATATGTGACAATAAAGGAATTTAATTTAAAGAGTAAATTCGGTTCTTAGTAGTCAAAAGCTACAAGTTCCCGTTAAATTGATTCTTTGCTATCAATAGAAAATACTGCCCCATAAGTAGGTTCATCTACGCATGATCGGACCAATACCTGATTACATGATTTACATTCCAACCTGTCCTTTAAACTGTTATTTACTTCGTTCATTTACTTCGTGCACTGCACTCACATCAATATTCTTGTTCGCCTTAGATAAGCACCTTAGCAATAGAGTTGATAGATTGACAATTGGTCTCTGTGGTTCGATAATCTTATATATTACTTCGATAGGCTGTACACTTGCAGTACTACATTTAGGCTATACGTTACAGATTAAACCCATCAAGTTTTTGGCGCCGTTGCCGGGGACCAACTTCGTCAAATTTCGTACCCTATTGTTATCCCGTTTAGACTAAGGCTATTCTAGCCGGTAGATGCGTAGAAATCGTAGCACCGGCAACCTAATAGATCCTTTAGTAGAACCTGAACGTTACGCTCGTGCCCGTCTTTTTATTCACAAGATAAGAAGAGCTATGGCAGAAGATCGTAACCAAAGACCGCTCAAGGAATTCGCCCAACCATCTAACGAGGAACCTAGTTCTAGTATAGTAAACCCTGCTATAACTACCAACAACTTTGAACTAAAGCCCTCGTTACTACAATTAGTACAACAAAACCAATTCGCTGGTCTCGCTACCGAGAACCCGAATCAACATTTAAAGGTGTTTATCCAGTTAGCTGACACCCTTAAGGCAAATGGAGCCACGCCCGAAGCTATCCGATTAAGACTATTTCCTTTTTCCCTTAGAGGTAAAGCTCACGACTGGTTAGACGCCCTTCCAACTAACTCAATAACAACTTGGGAAGACCTTAGGAGAGCTTTTCTTGCGAGGTATTTTCCACCAAGCAAGACCGCTGTTCTTAGGAACCTGATCACTTGTTTCACCCAAAACCAAGGCGAATCACTTTTTGATGCCTGGGAGAGATATAAAGAACTTTTAAGAGCTTGTCCGCACCATGGCCTGGAGCAATGGTTAATCATACATACCTTCTATAATGGACTCCATTACAACACAAAGATGTCCATAGACGCTGCCGCTGGCGGAGCGTTGATGAACAAACCTTACCCTGACGCTTGTGCCCTAATAGAGGACATGGCCCAAAACCACGCCCAGTGGGGATTAGAACGAGCGACAGTAGAGAAAAAGGAGAGCCATGGAAGAAAGCATGAGGTAAGTTGCATGGACATGATTAATGCCAAGATGGACGCCCTAGCTTTGAGAGTCGAGAACATGTCTCAAAACCCAACCACAGTAGCAGCAATCCAATCAGAGTGCGAACTCTGTGGAACTCAAGGACATCAAACCGTTAACTGTAACCTTTTGAACGAATCAAGCTCAGACCAAGTTAACTATACTCAAGGGAACCCTTTCTCGAATACCTACAATCCTGGATGGAGGAACCACCCGAATTTCTCTTACAAAAACAACAACCCTATCCAAAATCCCGGACCTTCGAGACCTCAAGGATTCCAAACGCAAAAACAAAACCAACCTATGCAAATAGTACCCCCAAGACCAAACCTTAAAGAAACCATAGACACCTTTATTCAGGCTCAAACCCAGCAAAATAAGGAGTTTATGAACCAACACATTCACACGAACGAACTAGTTACCCAATTAGCAACCAAGTTTGACCAGATAATAACCCACACCAAAATGCTTGAGACTCAGATTTCCCAAGTAGCCCAAAACACCTCTGTACAAGTTGCACCTGGAGGACAATTCCCTGGACAAACTCAACCAAATCCAAAAGGCCAAGCAAATTCTATCACATTAAGAAGTGGAACTGCTTATGAAGGGCCTAGAAATCCTAACTTAAGCACATCAGAAAAACCTATGGAAGATGCTACGCCCAAAGACCAGGTGGAGGGACCAGAGAAACCAGAAAAGCAATCAAAACCAGAAGTAGAAAAAAACACTCAACAACCTTATAAACCACCTATTCCATTCCCACAGAGGCTGAAAAACACCAAAGTAGAAAACCAGTACCAAAAGTTTATTAAGGTAATAGAGAAACTCCATGTTGAGATTCCTTTTACTGAAGCTATAACCCAGATACCATCATATGCTAAGTTTTTGAAAGATATTTTGACCAATAAACGGCGACTCGATGATCCCAAGCCTTTAGAATGTCATTTTATATCCGAAAATAAACTCGCCAAGAAAGATAAAGACCCTGGAAGTTTTTCTATCCCTTGCATCCTAGGTAACCATATGATAGACAAAGCATTTTTAGACCTAGGAGCAAGCGTAAGTCTGATGCCTCTGGCCGTCTGTAAGAGGTTAAAATTAGGAGAACTTCAACCTACTAAGATGTCCTTACAACTAGCTGATAGATCTGTCAAATATCCCATGGGTATTTTAGAAGACATACCTGTCAAGATTGGTCAGTTGTACATTCCGACCGACTTCGTCGTAATGGATATCAAAGAAGATGAAGACATCCCAATCCTCTTAGGAAGACCCTTCCTATCGACCGCCGGAGCTATAATAGATGTTAAGAAAGGGAAACTGACTTTCGAGGTAGGAGATGAAAAGATTGAGTTCATATTATCAAAATTTCTAATGGCACCAGTGATAGGAGATGCGTGTTATGCCATCGACATCATTGATGAATGTGTAAATGAACTCGAACAAAACGAATTCTTAACCAAATTACCATCAACCCCTATTTTAGAGGATGACGGATTTGAGAGTATCGAACCGTACATTGACGACAATATTTTCGAATGCTTAGCTCTTACCCATGACCTTATGCCGCGTGCTGAGAAAACCACTATAGAACTTAAGGAACTACCCAAGAATCTAAGATATGAGTTTTTGGATGAGGAGATGAATAGACCTGTTATAATTAGCGCCACTCTAAACCAAATAGAAACAAATCAACTATTAGATACCTTGCGAAAATATCCCTCAGCTTTAGGGTATAAAGTTTCAGATTTAAGAGGTATAAGCCCATCCGTATGCATGCATCGGATTATGCTAGAAAAAGATTCAAAACCCTCAAGAGAACATCAAAGAAGAATAAACCCTATCATGAGTGATGTAGTCAAGAAAGAAGTTCTTAAGTTATTAGAAGCTGGTATCATATACCAAATTTCGGATAGTGAATGGGTAAGCCCAGTCCATGTGGTACCCAAGAAAGGAGGTATCACTGTTCTGAAAAACGAAAAAGGTGAGCATGTGGCAAAACGAACAGAAGGAGGATGGCGTATGTGTATAGATTACAGAAAGTTGAATAAGGCAACGAGAAAAGACCATTTCCCTCTCCCATTTATAGATCAGATGCTTGAATGTCTAGCAAGACACTCATGTTTCTGCTATCTTGATGGGTATTCGGGGTTTTTCCAAATCCCTATTCACCCAGAGGACCAAGAAAAAACCACATTTACCTTCCCTTATGGAACATTCGCTTATAGACGAATGCCCTTTGGACTCTGTAATGCACCTGCCACTTTCCAACGTTGTATGATGTCAATTTTCGCAGACTACTTAGATGGAATTATGGAAGTATTTATGGACGATTTTTCAGTGTGTGGGTTTGATTTCAAAAACTGCCTCTCGAACTTGGAGAAAATCTTAAAAAGATGTGTGGAAGTAAACCTTGTGTTGAATTGGGAAAAGTGCCACTTTATGGTAAGTGAAGGGATAGTCTTGGGACACATTATTTCTGAAAGAGGTATAGAAGTCGATAAGGCCAAGATAGAAGTTATAGAAAACTTAAACCCACCTAAGACCGTTAGGGAAATAAGAAGTTTCCTAGGACATGCCGGGTTCTACCGACGTTTCATCAAGAATTTTTCCGCAATAACAAAACCTTTAACTAACTTATTGATGAAGGATGTCGAGTTTGAATTCGACCAAAAATGTCTTGAGGCCTTTGAAGTTTTAAAGCAAGCTCTTATTTCAGCACCTATCATAAGACCACCTGATTGGACACAACCCTTTGAAATCATGTGCGATGCTAGTGATTTCGCTGTAGGAGCTGTACTAGGGCAAAGAAAGTAGAACACTAGACGCTGCCCAGCTAAATTATACAACCACAGAAAAAGAATTGCTAGCCGTAGTTTTTGCTATTGATAAATTTCGATCTTATTTGGTGGGAGCAAAAATAATAGTATACACAGATCATGCAGCAATCCGGTACTTGTTAAGTAAGAAAGATGCTAAGCCTAGATTGCTCAGATGGGTACTTTTACTCCAAGAATTTGACTTGGATATTAAGGATAAAAAAGGAGCTGAAAACTTAGTAGCTGATCATCTCTCTAGGTTAGAACACCTTAAGCCTGAACTTATACCTATAGACGATCACTCTACTTATGAAAGATTAATAGCTGGGATAAACTCAACTGAAGAAGAGACCTATGAGGAAATCTCAACCATGAACAACATACCATGGTACGCAGATATTGTGAATTATCTAGCCGCTGATATCATACCCCCTGACTTAAGCTACCAACAGAAGAAGAAGTTTTTTAGAGATGTTAAACACTTCTTTTGGGATGAACCCCTCCTATTCAAAAGAGGAATAGATAATATATTTCGACGATGTGTGCCGGAGGAAGAAGTAGGCAACATCATTAAACATTGTCATGCTTCACCTTATGGTGGACATGCAAGCACGTCTAAAACATGCGCCAAAATATTTCAAGCAGGTTTTTATTGGCCTACTGTATGGCGCGATGTCCACACTTACATTACAAAATGTGACCGATGCCAACGCACTGGGAACATCTCAAGACGTGATGAAATGCCTTTAAGTAACATCCAAGAAGTGGAAATATTTGATGTCTGGGGTATAGATTTCATGGGACCTTTTCCTTCCTCAATGGGTAACAAGTATATCCTAGTAGCTGTCGATTATGTCTCAAAGTGGATCGAAGCTGTTGCATCACCTACAAACGATACCAAGGTAGTTATCAAACTGTTTAAGAATATTATTTTTCCTAGGTTTGGAACCCCGAGGTTAGTCATAAGTGATGGAGGATCGCATTTTATATCTAAGATATTTGATAAGCTTCTAAGCAAATACGGAGTAAAACATAGAGTAGCATCACCATATCACCCGCAAACCAGTGGCCAAGTAGAGGTATCGAATAGGGAGATTAAGCAGATCCTAGAAAAAACCGTATCACTATCCAGAAAAGACTGGTCTGGAAAACTTAAAGACGCCTTATGGGCTTATAGAACGGCTTATAAAACCCCTATTGGAACAACTCCTTATCAATTGGTTTATGGAAAGTCCTGTCATTTACCCTTCGAACTAGAACATAAAGCCTATTGGGCCATTAAATCCTTGAATCTAGATTACCTGAAAGCCGGAGAAAAACGTATCCTGGACATTCACAAGCTAGAAGAGCTTCGCTTAAATTCCTATGAGAATGCCATCATATATAAGGAAAGAACCAAGATGTGGCATGATAAAAAAATCATCAAGAAAGATTTCAACATTGGTGATCCTGTTCTCCTATTTAACTCAAGGTTACGACTTTTTCCTGGTAAGCTTCGTTCAAGATGGACAGGTCCATTTGAAGTGTCAAAAGTTCTAAAGTCTGGAGCAGTAGAAATCAAAAACAATTCATGCGCTCCATTTGTGGTAAATGGACAAAGACTGAAGCTCTACAAAGGAGGCGATTTGCCTGTTGACTACTCTAGTCATATTCTTATAGACCCACCAATACCCACATAAAGTAAGATCTAATCGTCAAGCTAAACGACGTTAAACAAGCGCTGCATGGGAGGCAACCCATGGTTTATTCTTTATTTTATTTTATTTTATTTTAGTAATTTATATATTTTATCTGGACTAATTTCTTGTGTTTATATTTTCAGGATGCATTACCCCGATGGTATGGTTGTGATTTTCAGAGATGAAGCACAAAAGGCCCGATTTGCTACCTTATCTGCTAGACCTATGGTACCCACTAGGTACCCCGATCAGAGCTGCATGGAGGCACTCGGGATTGAGCCAAGTATTCGGTATCTATGCAACCAACTTAGCTGGGATTCTTATGCTGATGATGTCCACAAAACCTACAGGAACCTTACTCTGGAGTTTCTTAGCTCTATGGACTATAACCCACGAGTGGGTGAAGGAGATGAGCGAGGATGCCTAAGTTTCAGATTGTTTGGCACCGAGTATACCCTGACTACCAAAGAATTTGGGGATTTGCTTGGTTTCCAAACTGGACCGACCGCTATTACTGAGTTCCCATTGAGTTACTACATGGACAGAGACATTGATAAATTTTGGCAGGACATTACTGATAGAGCCAGTCTTGACCCCTCTACCCAGCTGTCCCAGAAGATCCATAACCCGGCCTTCCGATACTTCGAGATGATCCTGTGCCACACTTTCTTTGGGAGGAGTTACTGTGACCACTTGGTCACCGCTGAGGAGATCCTTTTCCTATACTGTGCTAGTCAGTCCATACCTATAGCTAGTGGAGGTTTTCTGATAGAGAGCCTCAAGCAGACTGCTCGATCCGCTGTAGGGCTCATTCATTCCGGAGGGAATGTGAAACAGATAGCTTCTGCTTTGGGATTGGACAGTATGATAGCACAGCTGACCCCATACTGTGGATATACTTTTCTGGATTTAGACTTTTGCATGGATCGTGGACTCATGAGGAGGGCCTCTTTCCACCCATATCGGTACAGATTGCTCATCAATGACCAGACTGTTTACACCTTCACAATGCCAGACCCTCAGATGACTTGTGTTTCCAACTCTGCTAATTGGAACTATTCTGTAGAAGGTTGGGGTGAGATATCAGAGTACACTCCAGAATACACTCCTGCTTCCGACGATCTCACTCCAGAATACACCCCTGCTTCCGAAGATCCCACTCAGGATTACACTCCTGCTCCCGAGGACTCCACTCCGGATCACACATCCCGACCCGAGGTTACACACACTACTGTTCTTACTAATAACCTCAGCTTGCCGGAACCTGATATTCGCACTCTATTGACTGCTATGCGCACTGAGATAACCACTCTCCGCAATGAGGTGGCTGACCTTCATTTGCAGTTGGAAGTGAATGATGTTACCTTTGCTGGTGAGTTAGATGAATTAGCTCACGAGGTGGCAGAGATTCGACGCCAGCTGACTGAGCTGCGTGGCCCAGGCACTCCTGCAGAGCATCCTACCGGTTGGCAATAGATCTATATTGTTCACAAGATATCTAGTTTCAGTATTATTAGTATTATGTTGATTTCCTTTTCAGACTCATTTTTATTTTTGCATTATCTGTTTCTTGAGTTGTTAATATTTATTTTGGTGGTTACTTCCTCATGGTTGGGGGTGCTGCTATACCCAGTGTTGTTATGCCTTGCACCCGTCGTACTGATATTAGATTTGAGCGTAACTGGACCTACGATCTCAACGCTCCTGCTTTTATTGGTCCGTTGCCCCCAAATCTACCTTTAAATGAGGGTAACAACACTGATGATGAGTACGATTTCCAAACAGAGGAACCACCCCATTTTTCACCACCACACACGACACCTTCTACCTCTAACCCACATGCAGGTACAGCTCCTAGCTTCCATGTCACTGAGGACATGTGGCGTGAGCATATGGCCCGAGAGGCCCAGAGGGACACCCTCCTTGCTACCTTGCAGCAACAGGCGGCCGACAACATGGCCTTCATGCAAGCGTCCCAAGAACAAAATGCTAGCTCTCTGCGCACTATTATGGAAAGTCAGCTGGCTTTCCAGAGAGAACAGCACCTACACCAGACCACATACGCTCGTCACTTCCAATTGATGGAGGCAACCCAAGGCACCCTCATTGGTAGGACCCAAGAGCTACAGGCGGCAAATGCCGCCTTATCAGAGAGATTGGAGCAGCTTGTTTTGGACCGAGATAGCCGCCGTCGCAGCCGTAGCCGCCGTTCCGGTCGTACCAACCAGGACGGTGACGGTCCTAGTGGCCCACACTAGTGTTTTCAGGTACCTCCTCCTACCTTATTTTGGAACATTGAGGACAATGTCTGATTTAAGTGTGGGAGGAGCATTTATCGCTTTTATTTCCCGTTTTCGCTTTTATTTTTGCTTTTATTTTCTGTTTTTCCTGCTTTTATTTCCCTTCCGCATTTTTCCTTTTTTTTCGTAGTTAATAAAATGCATGTGATAGGCGAGTCTTTCTGCGTAGTGTACCCTTTCATTTCCCCCATCTTTTAGCCTTACAAAATTTTTCGCTTTTCAAAGATTTATGGTTGTTTTTTAGGATTTGGGCTATGAGACAGGTCCTAGATAGGGTCTGTTTCTCGGACACTCACTTTTTGAAAAATTCGTTATCATTTTTACACCATAAGCCTTTTTGAATATTTAGATTAGATCCTTTCTCCCCAATATGCTATGATTTTGAATAAAACTGTACAAATAGGTCTTCAAGTAGTTTATCTTAGCAGTCAGCTCCGGCCTAAGCATGCTCTAAGTGTGGGATCGATGAATATAAGTGGATGATCTCTATTTTTGCCTTAAAAGTTACGAAATAAAGTATGAATACGACTACGAGTTGGGTGATCCCCACAAAGATTACTCAACTCAAGAAAGTTATAAGCACTAACAAAAACAAAGAAAAAAATATATATAAGGCATATCTGTTGTAGTTGGTTCAGAGGTATCTGGTGCTGAACTTGGTAGGGCGGACTACGGTCCGATCCCCCGCAACTGCAAATGGGTAAAATAAAAAGGGATTAAACCAACTCTTGTACCAGAATCCCATCACTTGAGATCAGAGTCACTAACCGGTCACTACACCATGAGTATGTACGGATAACGGGCTTAATGTGATTGCGCCTGAATGAAAAAGGACCTCGTAAAAAAGGGGAAGTCTTAGCATAGTAAGGATATTAGGATCGATCTGTATACTTATGAGGTTTATGTCCGCATTTCTGCGAGTAGTGTAATTACGATACCTTTGATTCAGATAGTCAGTGCCTGACAACACACCCTCACTCGGACTTAGAAGCCCTCTTTGCCCAAAACCTATATACACCATAATTTTCTTTCATCTACTTCTAAGAGTTGTTGCTTGAGGACAAGCAAAGGTCTAAGCGTGGGAGGATTTGATCGCACTAAATCGCACTATGTTTCTGACTCAAATATCACATGTTTTCCTTATTTTTTATTGTCATTTTCTCGTATTATGTTCCTTTTTCCTTTGTTTTCAGGATTCTTGTCATTTCAGAGCCTCCTGTGAAGAAACGAGCCAAAACGCCAAGAAATTAGGGTTTTTCAAGATATTCTGCACTTATGGCGTTCAGCACCGCGCTGGCTACAGGGAACGCGATGACGTGGCCCACTTTCACCCAGAGATCAACTGCCACGTTCCCATGATGTGGCGGTTCCAGGCACCGCGCCCGCGGCCACCCTCACCGCGCCCGCGGCCTTCACAAAAAGGTTCCCGCTCAAAAGAAGTTAAGGGGCATGCTGGTCCTTACGCACCTCAAAGATCCTCTATAAATAGTTTTCGATTCTCATTCTTTAGTTTCATCCAAGCTTAGTACAATCTTAAGCCATATACTATCAGTTTCTGTAAAGTAATAATCTCTTCACATCGGGGAGTTATTGCGGTGTAGATTGAGTTGTAATCGAGTCTTGGAGCACTTTGGTTGAAGTTCATCATACCAGCCTTACCTTTCCGTAGATTTGTATCAGATTCAAGTCTCCGACCGGAGCAAGGTTCTATTTTATTGCATTTCTTTATTTAATTGCTCTTACCATAGTCTACACGTTTTATAGACTTTAAATGCTCTTACCATAGTCTACACGTTTTATAGACTTTAAATGCTCTTACCATAGTCTACATGTTTTATAGACTTTAAATGCTCTTACCATAGTCTACACGTTTTATAGACTTTAAATGCTCTTACCATAGTCTACACGTTTTATAGACTTTAAATGCTCTTACCATAGTCTACACGTTTTATAGACTCGCACTTATTATGTCTGGCTAAACTATAAAGGTTAGGATGTAATGATTGTCATCGTGGTTGTGTTCCAATTATCATGCTAGTGAAAATACTCTGGGGATGTTTTGCTTCTAACTTAAGTCAATTGTGTTTTAATGTTTATTGGGTAAGATCGAAAGCCGTCCAAACTAATGATACGACTTAATTATTATTTAACCAAACAAAAAGAGCGAAAGCCGTTGATTGGTTAAATAGGAATCATTGACCTTTTTAGAAAACGATTTTGAAACTATTTTCGGACGCGTTTGTAGGTTTGAAATCTGACTCTTGGTCAAAAGCCAAAAGTCTCTTTAAGTTAATCTTTCCAAGTAAAATCACTTTTCTGCTAAGTCAAAACTATCAATTTCTTAAAAATAGGTTTACTTCTTTAACGCGGAAGGCACCCTTTATATGTGACAATAAAGGAATTTAATTTAAAGAGTAAATTCGGTTCTTAGTAGTCAAAAGCTACAAGTTCCCGTTAAATTGATTCTTTGCTATCAATAGAAAATACTGCCCCATAAGTAGGTTCATCTACGCATGATCGGACCAATACCTGATTACATGATTTACATTCCAACCTGTCCTTTAAACTGTTATTTACTTCGTTCATTTACTTCGTGCACTGCACTCACATCAATATTCTTGTTCGCCTTAGATAAGCACCTTAGCAATAGAGTTGATAGATTGACAATTGGTCTCTGTGGTTCGATAATCTTATATATTACTTCGATAGGTTGTACACTTGCAGTACTACATTTAGGCTATACGTTACAGATTAAACCCATCACTTGAGATCCAAGCATCTTTTGGGAAAAGTTTGTGATGAAAAGTTGTATATTTCATGGGGGACTACAACTTTCATGTTGGAAGTTTTCTTTTAATCAAATTTCATCATGGTGAAAAAGTGGTGGAAAGTTGGGAAAAAATAAGAAAATTTCCATACTTAGAAAAATTCTAAGTTATGAAATTTTTCAAATTCAAAACCCTAATTTTCAAAATTGGTTTTCTTGGTGAACAAGTTTCATATTTTTACATATCTTGATGAATTATTACCCTTGGCACTTGATTTTGACCAAAAAGTCAAAGTTTGACTTTTTAGTGTATAGTTGACTTTTGATTAGTTGACTGCAAAATTCATTTGCCAATCCAATGAACTTGAGATCTTTTGAACCATGTAATTAGGTCAAGATGATGCCATTGAATCCTTGAAATCATGATTGAACTCAATTGGTCATTGGCTAGATTAAAAATCAGAAATTGCCCTTTCTCAGTCAAAACCCTAATTTTGACCATTTTGCCCTTTTAATGATTTGATCAAATTTCTTGAGGAGTTGTGATCCAAACTTGATCAAATGGTACATATGAGTCTAAAATGTTGATGTGGATAAAAAATTATGAAGTTTGACTGTAAATTGACCATGGTTGACTTTTTCCCCAATACAGTTGATTTTTAGGTCAACTGTCCAATTGATTGATCAAAAATGTTGTTCAAGGCCTGAAACTTAACATGAATAATCTTAGGGGTCCAAAATGATGTATTAAAGTCACATGAAGCATTGATTGTCCAAAAATCCTTGTGCAAACTCAAACCCTAATTTTGGGTAATCAGTGCAAGATGAGATATCCTGAGCTGAGCAAACCCTAATCTTGTCTTGAGTCCAAGAAGTCTTGTGAGGAAAGTGTTGATAAATGATAGGGCAAATTTTAGGGTACAACAGCTGCCCCTGTTCAATCTTCTTGAACCTGAAGAGTTAGATTGGCGAGTTTTGTCGTTCGTGACTCGAAGGTAAAAGATAATTGGACACTAGAGTGCCCATAAATTTGCACTCGACAAAGTGTAGTTGAGGGAATGGGCTTAAAGATTCCATTTGGAGAGATGATAGAATCTTGTTGGAGATGGGCTCGTAAATGCCATCCAAGAATGTTTGTTGAATTGTACGTTGTAAGTTAGAAGAATGAGTATCAGAATGGTGTCCGCGTCTGGAACGTATCTGAGCTATATCTAGAGACTTGAAATCTGAATGAGAAACAGAATAGTATCCGTGTCTGGAGCGTATATGTACTGTATCAGGAGTGTGAAATCTGCATGAGGGCCAGAATGGCATCCGTGTCTGGAGCGTATCTGAACTGTATCTTGAAAATTGAATCTGAATGTGTATCAGAATGGCATCCTCGTCTGGAGCGTATTCGTGCTATATCAAAGACCTGAATTTGAATGAGTAACAGAAGGACTTCCGTGTCTGGAGCGTACCTAGACTGGAATCTGAATGAGTAACAAAAAGGCAACCGTGTCTGGAACGTATCTGGACTGTATCTGAATTTGAATCTGAATAAGTGGCAGAATGGAAACCGTGTCTGGAGCGTATTTGTACTGTATCTGAAAGCTGAATCTGAATGAGTAACAGAATGGCATCTGCGTTTGGAGTGTATATGGACTGTATCTTGAAGTTGAGGTATGAATGAGTAACAGAATGACTTCCGCGTCTGAAGTGTATATGTACTTGAAATCTGAATAAGTATCAGGTTGGCATCCATATTTGGAACGTATCTGAACTGTATCTGAAAGTTTGATCTAAATGAGAAATAGAATGGCTTCCGTGTCTGGAGCGTATATAAACTGTATCATGAAGTTGAGGTCTGAATGAGTAATAGAATAGCATCCGTGTCTGGAGCGTATCTAAACTGTATCATGGTAGTTAAATCTGAATGAGTAACATAATGACTTCCGTGTCTGGAATGTATCTGAACTGTATCTAGAATTTGAAATCTGAATAAGCAACAGAATGGCATCCGTATTTGGAGCGTATATGAACTGGAATCTGAATGAGTAACAGAAAGGCAACCGTGTCTGGAGCGTATCTGGACTGTATCTGAATTTGAATCTGAATAAGTGACAGAATGGCAACCGTGCCTGGAGCATATATGTACTGTATCTGAAAGCTGAATCTGAATGAGTAACAGAATGGCATCCGCGTCTGGAGCATATCTGAACTGTATCATGATTACATATTGTTAAACGATAGCTGTTAATCTTATCCTGAAAAGGATAAAATGTTAGCAGAAACACAAATTTATGTTGCATGAAATGTATGATTCAATATATGTGTTTTATCAATGTTTATGATATATGGATGTAATGTATGCGCATGTAAGCTGATTTGCTGTATTGCTGAGGAAAATAAATCCTTGACTGCTGCCGGGGACAATAAATCCTTGATTGTTGCTGAGGATATGAAATCCTTGGCGACTTCTCTGGGGATATAGGGATCATTCATGTCTTGAAGTTGGAGTATATGACAAAAATTCTATTGCAAGCAATGTCGTATACTGCTTGAGTAATCTGCTTGGGGAGTCCAAAGAATTTTGATGATTTCTGCTGGGGATTACACAAAGGAAATCCTTGTTCTGCTGGGCAATAAAGAAAACTCTAATGACTTCTGCGGGGAATTAATAAAGAGAATCTTCATTCTGTTGGGGAGTAATGAAAACTCTGTGGGGAAGAAGGCTTACTGCTGGGGAGTAGGTTCAGGAGTTTGGATTGTCTGTCATTCTACTGGGGAGTTATCCTAGGTTAAGGAGAGACAAAAGTTAATTGTTATCTGGTTGATTTTCAGACTTCAAGATAACTTGCTGGGGAATTTAGAGAAACTGGATGGTTTCCGCTGGGGATTGATAGTTAGAAGTTTTGGCTCTGCGGGGGATTGAGATGATATGCTGTAGGGATTGCTCGTGGAATAGCTTAAAGACGTTTTCCTATCCTTTCAACCCGTCAGTAATTGTTCTTTTCATTCTGTTTATTTGTAAACAATAATTATGTTCAAATGCATATGCTCATTAATGAATCATTGGACGTTTTTGCAAAAAAAACACAAGTGTAAAGAAAAAGGCAAATAGTTTTTTGTACTTTGAAAGAGATATCTTTGTATTTACTTTGAATAAGTATTTTGTACAAAGGAGACACACATCCTAGTAAGAGGATGATGTCACAAAAGTAAGAAAAATTTATACAAAGAAAGATAGCTATATGTAATAATCCCATGGGGTTCCCATTCTACTATAGCCTTCATATCTTCGAATATCTTGTTTGTCTGTTGCTTCGTCCGAAGATGATTGGATTGATCAGAAGCTCCAGGTTTGTCAGTGAAGAGATTGTCCTTAAAGTGATCCGACGAGACATAGTCATACGCTTTAATTCCCTAACTTTTTCCTGGACTGCCCTTTCGGGTTTTCAGTCCACCGGAAAACCCTTTTTTTCCCAAGTCGCCCTTTCGGGTTTTCAACTTGCTGGGTGTACAGATTTTTATTTTATCCCTAATTTTTGCCCGAACCTTTTTGGTTCGCCGGGATGCCCTTCTTTTGCCTAGGTGTATCAACCCAGCGGGTCTCTTATGCGTAGTATCTTTTGACTATATATGCGTTCGCAGGGTGTGGCAGGTTGTCACCGTCCATGGTGGTTAAGATCATTGCCCCACCAGAAAAGATGTTCTTGATTACAAATGGTCCTTCATAGGTAGGAGTCCATTTTCCCCTAGGATCACTTTGCGTCAAGATGATGCGCTTGATCACTAGATCTCCAACTTGATATACTTGGCGTCTGACTTTCTTGTTGAAAGCCTTGATCATCCGTTTTTGATACGTCTGACCGTGGCAAACAGCAGTAAGTCTCTTTTCATCAATCAAGTTCAGTTGATCAAGTCGGGTCTGAATCCAATCGTCTTCACTCAAACCAGCATCCTTCATGATTCTCAAAGAGGGAATCTGAACCTCGATAGGTAAAACAGCCTCCATACCATAAACCAAAGAATAGGGTATTGCCCCAGTTGATGTGCGAGCCGTGGTACGGTACCCATGAAGAGCAAGCGGTAGCATCTCATGCTAGTCCTTGTAGGTGACTGTCATCTTCTGTATGATATTTTTATTATTTTTGTTAGCAGCTTCGACTGCACCATTCATCTTTGGCCGATAGGGGGATGAATTATGATGTTGAATCTTGAACTTCTCGCACAAGGCGGTGATCATAGTATTGTTAAGGTTTGTACCATTATAAGTGATGATCCTTTCAGGGATACCGTACCGGCAGATAAGGTTCTGCTTGATGAAGCGGGCAACAACGTTCTTAGTAACGGATGCGAAGGAAGCTACTTCGACCCATTTGGTGAAATAGTCAATGGCCACCAGAATGAAATAGTGTCCATTGGAAGCTGTAGGCTTGATCTCTCCAATCATGTCGATTCCCCACATAGCGAAGGGCCAAGGAGCTGTTAAGAAATTTAGAGGAAGTGGAGGCACGTGCACCTTGTCTGCATAGATTTGACACTTATGGCAGGCGCGGGAGTGTTGATAGCAGTCAGCTTCCATGGTAGACCAGTAATAGCCTGCCCGTAGAATCTTATTTGCCATTGTATGCCCACTAGAGTGAGTGCCAAAGGTACCTTCATGCAATTCAGCCATGATCTTTTCAGCTTCAATCTTGTCCACACAACGGAGTAGAATAGAATCATGATTGCGTCTGTACAAGATGCCATTACTTAGGAAGAAGTTAGCTGAGAATCTCCTTAAGAACTTTTTGTCGTTGACTGAAGCTCCTTCTGGATATTCTTGGGCCTCGAGATACCTTTTGACTTCATGAAACCATGACTGGTCCACTACTTCTTCGGTATTAATCTCGTGACAATGTTTCGATTCGTCCATCCGTTCAATGGTGATTTAGGGAGCCTCATTATCCCAATCAAGTTTAAACATAGATGACATTGTAGCTAGAGCATATTCTAGCTGATTTTCTTCTCGCGGGAAATGCTCGAAGGTAATCTGCTTGAAATGTGGTAACAATGTCAAAACATGTTATTTGTAAGGGATGAGGTTTGGATGCTTAGTGTCACACTCTCCTTTGATCTGACTAACGACCAAAGTCGAGTCCCCAAACACATCTAAATATTTGATCCCCAATTCTATGGCAGCCTTGAGACCAAAGATGCATGCTTCGTACTCTGCCATGTTGTTCGTACAGTTGAAGCAAAGTCAAGTGGTGAAAGGAGTATGTCATCCTTCTGGAGATATGAGCATAGCGCTGATACCGTTACTGAGTGCATTGGATGCCCCATCAAAGTACAGGGTCCATCAGGATCCTTGTTCAGGTCCGTCATATAGGCTGATCTCTTCGTCAGGGAAGTCAAACTTCATGGACTGGTAATCTTCTACAGCTTGATGAGCCAGATGATCAGCTAGCACACTGCCCTTTATAGCTTTTTGGGTAGTGTATTGTATGTCGTATTCCGTTAGGATCATCTGCCATCTAGTTATCCTTCCAGAAAAAGTAGGCTTCTCAAAGATGTACTTTATCGAATCCATCTTAGATATCAGCAAAGTGGTATGAGTCAACATATATTGTCTTAGCCGGCGAGCCGCCCATACCAAAGTGCAACAAGTCTTCTCGAGCAGTGAATATCTGGTTTCACAGTCGATAAACTTTTTGCTTAGGTAATAAATGGCATGCTCTTTTCGGCCAGACTCGTCATGCTTCCCCAGTATGCACCCCATTGAATTCTCTAAGACGGTCATATACATGATTAGCGGTCTTCCCTCGACGGGTGGCATCAAGACAGTAGGCTCTAGCAAATACTCCTTGATTTTATCAAAAGCAATGTGACATTCATCGTTCCATCTGACTACCTGATCTTTCTTCAACAGCTTGAAGATAGGTTCACAAGTAGACGTTAGGTGAGGAATGAATCTGGCAATGTAGTTTAGGCGTCTCAAAAAACCTCTGACCTCCTTCTCAGTGCAAGGAGCAGGCATTTCTTGTATCGCTTTGGATTTGGCAGGATCAACCTCGACGCCTTTGTTGCTGACAATGAAACCTAAGAGCTTACCGGACCGGACTCTGAATGTGCACTTATTTGGGTTCAATTTTAGCTTGTACTCCTTTAATCTGACAAACAGCTTTTTCAAGTGATCAAGGTGTTCTTGTTCAGTTTGTGATCGGGCTATCATGTCATCTACGTAGACCTCTATCTCATGGTGTATCATATCATGAAACAAAGCTACCATGGCGCATTGATAGGTTTCCCCGGCATTCTTCAGTCCGAATGGCATCACTTTGTAGCAGAACGTACCCCACTGTGTGACAAAAGTAGTTTTCTCCATGTCCTCAGGTGCCACTTTGATCTGGTTATAGCCTGAGAATCCGTCCATGAAAGAAAATACTTTGTGCTGGGATGTGTTGTCGACCAGGATGTCGATGTGTGGAAGTGGAAAATCATCTTTAGGGCTGGCCCTGTTTAAATCTCTATAATCCACGCACATTCTCACTTTGCTGTCTTTTTTAGGCACGGGAACAATGTTGGCCACCCATTAAGGATAAGAAGTAACAACCCGAAATCCAGCATTGAACTGTTTCATAACTTCTGCTTTGATCTTCTCTGACATGTCAGGTCTCATGCGGCGGACCTTTTGTTTCACTGGTGGACAATCTTCTCTTGTGGGTAGACGGTATACCATAATGTCTGTATCGAGTCCCGACATGTCTTCGTATGACCAGGAAAAGATCTCAACATAATCATGCAGAAGCTGAATTAGGCGCTCCTTGACACTCGGCTCTAGATTGGAACCTATTTTGATATCCTTTTTATCTTCCTCGGTTCCCAAGTTGATTGTATCCAACATCTCCTCATGAGGCTGAATTGCTCTTTCCTCTTGTTGTAGTAATCTGGCCAATTCCCCTGGCACCTCACAATCTTCCTCACCTTCGTATTCGGCTTGGTAGATCAGATCTTCAGAGTCACTAAAGGCTATAGCAGTATCGTTACCCATGGGATCCGGAATGGAAGGGTACCTGCATATGTGAGTGTGGGTGTGTGTAAGGGTATAGCCATCTTAAAACAATAAAATGTAAAAGAAAGACAATGAGCATAAAAGGTTTATATATGAAAAAGCATCCATGATTCATTGAATGACATATGTAGATGAAATAAAAACCCTTACAGATGGACCATTGTGCCTCGGGTAAGACATAAGGTTTTTAAAGTATGAATTGTTTGTGAATTATTACAAGTCCAATAGAAATGTAAAAGATAAATTACTGAGATAAGAAAGTTATTGGGATGAAGTCTTTGGCTTCCCAGTTGCGCAGTCCTCCGCTGACAGTAGGAAATATCCAATCTTCTAGGATGTCATCCTCTTCATTGTCTTCCACTGCGTTGATGCTTTGGTTGCTAATCTTCACAGGCGGCCCCCCAGCACGGGCACGATGCACAGCCTTCTGACTAGTCGATGTAAACCCCAAGCCAAACTTGTCTGATTTGTAAGGAATGTTTGGAAGCTGACCCCAGATTGTGCATCCCCCTTCTTCCACTACTGCCCTTGCATCCTTGAGAGATGACATCCGAGGTGGAGGTCTTGTGATCTTTGGAATCGAGGATACCTCCTTGGTTGCCGCTATTTCAGGAGAGACTTCTTCAAAATGTTGGAAAGGGGTCTCTATGAACTCGCCATCTAGCTCCACATAACAGAAGGAATTCAGATGACTAATCATATACTCCTCCTCCCCATGGACAATTATGATCTTCCCTTGGACGGGGTACTTTAGTATTTGATGCAAGGTGGAGGTGACAGCTCCGGCATTGTGGATCCAGGGGCGTCCCAACAGACAGGAATAAGAAGGACGGATGTCCATCACATAGAAGGTTGAGTTGAACACCTGAGTTCCCACCTTGATTGGGATGTCCACCTCCCCATGGACCATCCTCTTCGATCCATCAAAAGCTCTAACCACTATGTTACTGGGTTTTAGAGTCATCCCCTTGCAATCCAACCTATCAAGGGCTTTCTTTGGTAAGACATTTAAAGACGATCCAGTATCAACCAAAACATGAGCTAGGGTTGTTGCTATGCACTCCACTGAGACATGTAGTGCATCGTTGTGTTTTCTCCCTCGGGGTGTCAAGTCAGCATCGGAGAAACCCAGGCCATTATCAGCTGTCAAACTGGCCACACAGTCCTGGAACTGGTCAGCAGACGTCTCTTGTGGCACGTGAGTTGTCTTTAGAAATTTTACCAGAGCTTTGGCATGTGATTCAGAGCACAGCAGCAGGGATAGCATAGAGATCTTGGAAGGGGTCTTCCCCAATTTTTCAACCACATCATAATCACTCTTCTTAATGATCCTCGGGATTTCTTCCATCTCCTTCTTGGATGTTTCAAGAATAGCTAGTGATTGAGCCTTCGTATGGACAAGCTCCTCTTGAACATTCTTTCCTTTATTCTCAGCAGTGGATGTATGGATAGGAATTGTATTGTCTTTGTCGATGGGTACGCTTGCAGGTACAATCACTAGTGTAGAGGTAATCTTAGGAACGGCCACGGGTCCAAAGACTGCTGTTGGAGGAGCAATCTCTGGAGAGAAGATCCTACCACTGCGGGTGATCTTGCTAGTTCCAACAATATTGCTAATGTCGGGACTGTCCTCCTCGGAGCTTTCTTCTTCGGCAGTCAGTTCAATTTGTTTAATACCATGGTAGTAGATTTCTCCACCATAATTTCATGGCACTGTTTTATCTGATTTGTATGGGGTCGGCCCGAGCATTGTAATCTTAAGCGGAGCAGTCTTTGGAGCAGGTGTAATCCTAACGGGTCTTTTAGGGCCCCTGGAAGGATTGGCGTAGATGGTCATAATTGAAACTTATTTCACTGGAACGGGTGAAACATGAGCATTCTCAAACAAAATTTCTTGGTTATCCATCAGTGGTTGGATACCTTTTTTCAACAGAGGGCAGTCAAATGATGAGGACAGGCAAACATGGCAGTCTTTGTCACAACCTGGGAAGATTCCAGCTTTCAACAAATTCAACTTGATAATCGGGAGCGGAGTTAACAGTTTATCCACGGTAGCAAAAAACAGATCTTCTTCAATAGCGTTGGCATTATGACCATGCCTCGGCATTGGGGCAGAAATAACATTCGGTTTCTCAGGAGCTTAAAATTCAACTTCCTTCGCGTCTATCAGATATTGAATCTTGTTCTTCAGAGCCCAACAGTTGTTGGTGTCGTGCCCTGGACTTTCAGTATGGTACGCGCATCTGGCGTTGAGATGGTAATATGGAGAAGTAGTATTGAGATTTTTAGGGGCCTCTTTTAGCATGGCCAGATTCAACTTCAAAAGATGTGGTAGAACTTGAGCTGGAGTCATGTTAATCTTGGTAAATTGCCGAACTGGCCTTTCTACCCTTTGCTGGTTATTTCTTGGCTGGTTGTCTCTTGGCTGGTCTGATGCAGGCTTTTGAATCATAACGCCCCCCACTGTTGGTCGGCGCTCAGTTCTTCCCTGATTCCTCTGTGAATAGATAGTAGATACTTCCTTCCTTCTAGTGAAGGGCTTTTTTACAACTATTGAGGCAGACGCGTCCTTTTGAATCTTCCCACTTCTTATACTAGCCTCCACTCTTTCGCCAGTTAAGATCAATTCAGTAAATCCTGCAGAAGAACTCCCAATCAGATGATTGAAGAAAGGGCCTAAAAGAGTTCCCAAGAACATGTCCACTAACTCCCTCTCAGATATAGGAGGTTGCACCCTTCCGGCTAGGTCTCTCCACTTTTGCGCGTAATCTTTAAAGTCCTCATTGGAAACCATAGCCATACTCTGTAGCTGAGTACAGGTAGGCACCAAGTCGGCGTTGTATTGATACTGTTTATAGAAAGTGGCGGCCAGATCTTCCCAATTATGGACTTCAGCCCTCTCCAACTGGTAGAACCAATCAAGTTGCGTTCCTGATAAAATGTCTTAGAAAAAGTGGACCCATAGGTCTTTGTCAGCAGAGTGTGGTTGCATCTTCCTGACATAGGATCTGAGGTGCATTTTAGGGCAAGACACCCCATCATACTTGTCAAATAGTGGCCCTTTAAACTTTGGAGGGATTACAATTCCTGACACCATCCCTAACTCCTCAAAATCTAGCCCCGGTACTCTCTGGATTTCCATAGCGGTTAGATGCTCTTCCAAATGTTTATATTTGTCATCAGCCGGAGGGTATTGTTGTTCAGAGTAGTCCTCTTCTTCCTCTTCTTCTTCTTCTTCAGAATCTGATGGTACTGTCGTTCCTTTTCCTTTTCCTTCTTCAGATGTTGTTGGAAATTCTAAGGTCCGTCTGGCTTGTCCCTGAAATCTTCTGCCCATGATAACCACACCAGTTGGCTTCTTCTTCTTTTTCTCTTTCTCTTTTTCTAGCAAAGTCTTCAGCTCCTCCTGCCCCTTGGCTAAGGTCATGAGTAACTGTTGAAATTGTGAGTTCTGAGCTTGAAAATATTTGACCGTTTGTTCAAGATCCATCATACTGAAATAAACAGTAGAGAGATGAGGAAACTTGGTGTGAAGACCTGTTTATGCTTATGATGAATGATATGTATTCATGCAATGCTTTCAAGGATTCAGAAATTCAAATTTTTTTTAAACAACAACAAAAAAAAAGAAACATACGTCATATTAATAAGATAGAATTGTTAGTACATCAATGCCCCTTGGGCAAAATAATACAAAATTCTAAGGTAAAAAGACGTTGTGCATCCTCTTTGGTGCAATGTAGGAGTTGAGAGTCTGCTCTTCATGAATTAGCCGAGTGAGTTCCAAAACCTTCTTCTCACTTGTGTAGAATTGGGGTTCGAAAGTATCACGCTCTCCCTTGAGTTGTATCCAACTCCTTTGTAGGTCTTCGAGTGATGTTGGCATGTCAGGATGTAGGATGGTGTATGGAACCTCTCCTTCCTTAATAGGCTCTATAATCACTGGGAGAATGGAGTGATAAGGCATCATAAGACTTTGGGCGCGGGTTCATACCCACTTGAGGTAAGGCTCAAGAGGGATGGAATTCTTGTGTCCCAGAGTCTTGCTGTCCACCTTGTTGGGCATCCTCCAAGCTCGGATGAATCTCTGACGGAGTCCTTGGTCGTCGTTGTCATAGTCGAAAACCAATCCTTGAATCAGCATATCATGTGGGTCATCCCTTCGGGCATACCCGAACTGTCTTAGAGATAAGCAAGGGTTGTAGGTGATGCCTCCCCTAATTCCAAGTAGAGGGACATTAGGGAATTCCCCACAACGGTCAACAATGATAACATTCTCTTTGGATCGAGAACACCAATGAATATCTGAATGGTTAAGTGTCATTAACCTTTGTGACCACCTCAAACCCTGCTCATTCTTCAAGACTGATTGGGGAAGATGAGAAATAAACCATCTTGCCAGGAGAGGAGTACAACACATAAGAACACCTCTTTTCCTCATTGTAAGAGTGTGAAAAGAGTGGAGGATATCCCCAAGCAATGTAGGCACCAGGTTGCGAGTCATGAAGATTTTGACAGCGCTTACATCTATAAGTTGGTAAGGATTAGGGAACAAGACCATCCCATAGATGAGAAGAGCTACAATCTACTCAAAGGCTTGCAAGTCTAGGGAATTCCAACAGCTTTGGGCCTTCTCAAACAAAAACTTTGACAAGAAGCCTTTGACACCACTTCTAGTTTCCCAATGTGTTGTGACATCAGATGAGTGCAAGTGTAGGGCTTGAGCAATCTCTTCTAGCTTTGGATCTCTTTCCGTACCGTTGAAGGGTAGTTGATTGAGAATAGGAATCCTCAGAAGTTGAGAGAATTCTTCCAAATTGGGCACAAGTTGATAGTCAGGAAATGTGAAGCAATGATGCAAAGGGTCAAAGAACTGGAAGAGAACTTTCATCATATCCTCCTCTGTGTTGGTGGTGACCAAGTTGAGTAGACGACCATGTCTCTCGGTGAATGGAGAATTCTCAGGAATCCTTGAAGCTAGCTCCTTGAGTTATGGAGGAATTCTTACAAGGTTGATTTGGATAGTTTTCCTGCGAAGTGAATCCATAACCTACAAAACAAGAACAAAGATGAATCTCCAAAATCCTTGAAATGGTTAGTGGATGCATACGATGTCCATGATGTTATGCAAAAGTATATATGTACAAGCAAATAACACAAGTTCCTAGTTTAGGCTTGCATGGGGTTTATAGGTAGTACCCTCTTGAAGTTTAGTTGGCTCAACCTGTCCTAGAAATAGTAACCGAGTTCTAAGGAGCTCAATATCACTGGATTGTTTCCTTGTTTATTGTTTCAGTTTAAGCCTCTTCACTGGCGACCGAAATATTCCAAGAAACTAACCCTCAATGAGTGTAGTATCAAGTATCTACCAACTTCGGACTACACCAAAGCCGGTCATCTCACTACATCCTAAAAGGCCAACTTGGTCAAGTAAAGGTTCTAGAAGTTGATTTGTGCTTCATGACATCACTCAGCGGCCCCGTATTCTCTTTGATTGACTCAAAGGCTACCGGTACCCACAAATATGTCGCACTAACATAGCTATTGCTTAGACCATGTCGGTATACCCCGCACAGTTTCCACAATGTATTGTTATTTACCTATAATGTTTCCCAAATCCGGGTAGAGGATTCAAACTCAAACAAAGAACCATAATTGTAAAGCAAACAAGACAAACAATGTAAGCAAATAAAGGTGATCTAGACCCTAAGGTAACCCCACTTTTAGAACTTTCCCCAACAGAGTCGCCAGTTCTGTGTTGCGGTGGGAGAATTGACTTGAGGTTTTGTGTGTGTGTTTGCAAATGTCGCGGTTAGCAAAGTCGCCACCGACTTTTCTTTTATCCAAAAGGAAAGGTAAAAAAGCACAGGAAATACCTTTGAGATGTTTTCTTGAGTTCGGGGGGTAGATTATGAAAAGGGAAGGTGCTAGCACCCTTTTCATCCATGGTTTTCCATGGGCTCTTAGTTACTTGTTTAGATCACTTGCTTTGCTTTGTTTTGTTTAAAATGGTGCTTGGTGTGGTTTTGAAAGTATTTTGAAAAGAGGCCATTCGTTTAGGCAATCTTTGTAATGATTCTCGTTCGTAAGAATGTATACAAAGATGTTTGTCTTTTGAAAAATGTTTCAATGTTTTATAAGATGTTTGGAAATGTTTTTGAAATGTGTGTGTGTTTGTTTTGAAAATAGCAAGGATTGTTTTGAAATGGAACAAGTAACTAGAAGCTATATACCTACTCAAATGTCTTTCTTGTGCATTTTTATTCCTTTAACATTGTTGATTTACCATTGATTTGGTAAATAACCCTATCTTTGGATGTAAACGGGACGGGCGTGGGTCATCGTATGACCATGATAGCAATGTTGCCAAGTATCTTAGCATTTTTGAGGGACCAAGATCATTTTGTTTTAGGCAACCTTTGTATAGCGTCATAGAGGGACTATGATCTTATGTTTGTTTTTTTTTGCCAAGATACTTCACGTGCGTAACATGGTCATTTTTATTTAGGCAACCAAGTGGGAGAAACCCTAAGGATGCTTGTGTGCAATGTGTGTCATTTTCATGCATTTGTCTTGCAATTAGGTTTTCTATTTGTTTTGTTTTTGTTCTTGTCATGCAAATCCTAGTTTACTAAATATGGTATATGAAAGCAATAAATTGCGTAAATGTAAACTAAGCTATTACAACAATTATTATGGGAGGGGGATACAAGTTTTTGAATGGGGATATTGCATAAATATAAACCTAAAAATACTATTACAACCCAATCGAATATTGTGTGCATTAAATAAATATACAAATATTAAAATGCAATGCAAATGTATTTATGTAAAAAAAATGTTTTGTATTTGTTTAATGTATGGAAAAATGATTTATTTAAGCCCTAAAAATAAGAGAAAAAATATTATTATTTTTGAAAGGGGAAAACCCTAATTTTTTTATTAAAAGTAAACAATGTTTTATGCTAATATTTTGTCCATTTTTGTATAAGAAAATAATAAATAATATTATGTGCAAATATTAGAAATTAAATATGTATGGAAAATAAATATTTTATGTGTATAAATAATATAATAAAAATATTAAGTATTATTAATTGTATTCACAAATTTATTTAAGGAAATAAAAACTATTATCCTAATAAACTATTTTTTTCATGTAAAAAATAATTGAAAAAATAAAATAAAAATGCAAAAAATAAAGAAATTATTTTTTATGATTTTTATGATTCAGAAAAATAAATAAAAGTAATAAATATGAAAATGTAAAAAGAAATATGAAAAATAAAAAAAGTAAGCCATGGGGTGCAAAAGTAATTCAGGGGGTGTGGATAACAGAAACAAAAAGGCCAGGCGCGCCAAAAATCCCAAGACAGTCATCCCTGTCCTCTAGCCATGTCTTGCGCGCACGTTTTCTTCAAATCTGTAACTTGCTAATGCTTGCACAAAAACAAAAACCCACAACATGAAACTTGTGGCATTTAATCTTAAGATTCCAACCATATAAAATTTGTAACCTAACTCTCAAAGATTAGAGAGAATTTTGTCAGCCCTAATTCGTGACCTAATTTTTTCATGAACTTCAAGCTTCAAATTCTCACAACACAGTTAATATAAATGAAAAGTATGCATATGTACAGCTTCACCATGATATGGACTACATTTTTTCTTCACAAATCGTGGCTTGAGGATGCCTATTCAGAGAGATAGAGTTTTGAAAAATACCTCTTTCAGTTGGATTTGGATAGAGCAATGTAAGGACTTTGATGGAGGCCTGAGGATCGTGTGAGCTTCCTTGAACTTCCTTCAAGCTATTCCAATGCATAGCTTGATTTGTGGATGGCCAGAAGTCTCTGGACAAGTCAAGTTGCAAGCTCCAAGTTTGAAAATGGAAATGGCTGAAACAGGTCTTACAGATGCAGGATGAATGCTTGGACTGCTTTGGTATGATGTGTATGAAGTGTTTCAAATGTTAAAATGCAAAACGCACGAGCCAAAAATGAAATGGCTATGATTTTGCAGAACTGCTATGTTTGGAAAGAAAAATGGAGTTTTTGTGTTTTGGAGAGTTACAGATGTCTAGCAATCGTTTTATGTGTTGCACAATGTTTGTATACTTGTATAGAATGGATACAAAGTCCACTCCTCAACAGATGTGCAAGTTTTTTTTCTTTTCACCAACTTTCTTGATTTTTAAGTAAAGTGAGGTGACTTATGCTACATGCTTGTCTTTGCTTGATTGAAGCCTGAAATCAACTTGTAAAAATAGCCCGAGAGTTGTGTAAAATGCTTGTACCAAAGGGACAGGTCCAAGGCTCAAGATTTGTAAAGTTGCAAAATCTCACCTTTATGAAAATGGCATTGTAAACTTTTGGCAAAAAATGGAAACATCTCTTGTACAATGCTTCAAAAGTGAAAATAAAGCCTTTAACCTCTGAGTTTGCATTTAATTAAATAGTATAGAATGAGTTTAGGACCTTTAAAGCAAGGTACAAACATCATGGATTAGATTTGCAACTTGATGCTTTGTGAAAATGGCATGAACAAAAAGTGATAAAATGCCAACTTCTCTTCTTCGATTCTCCATAACCAAAAATGATCTTGGAGAGTTCTCTAACATTTTGGAAAGCTTGAAATGTTCTCTATAATCCATCTTTGAAATGAATTTTGATATACCTCTTGGAACTAGGTGATAAATGTCCATGAAGTTGGGTCAAAAAATTGCCTAAATTAGGGCAAATTTTCACTAAGTTATTTAGTTCATGGACCTATATTCACAAATTCATAACTTGAGATCCAAGAATCGTTTGGGAAAATTTTGTGAATAAAAGTTGTAGATTTAATGGGGGAATACAAATTTCATGTTGGAAGTTTTCTTTGAATCAAATTGCATCATGGTGAAAAAGTGGTGGAAAGTTGGGGAAAAATAAGAAAATTTCCATACTTAGAAAATTCTAAGTTATGAAAATTTTCAAATTCAAAACCCTAATTTTCAAAATTGGTTTTCTTGGTGAACAAGTTTCATATTTTGACATATCTTGATGAATTATGACCCTTGGTACATGATTTTGACCAAAAAGTCAAAGTTTGACTTTTCAGTGTACAATTGACTTTTGATCAGTTGACTGCAAAATTCATTTGTCAATCCAATGAACTTGAGATCTTTTTAACCATGTAATTAGGTCAAGATGATTCCATTGAATCCTTGAAATCATTCTTGAACTCAATTGTTCATTGGCTAGGTTAAAAATCAGAAATTGCCCTTTCTCAGTCAAAACCCTTATTTTGACCATTTTGCCCTTTTGATGATTTGATCAAATTTCTTGAGGAGTTGTGATCCAAACTTGATCAAATGGTACATATGAGTCTAAAATGTTGATGTGGATCAAAAATTATGAAGTTTGACTGTAAATTAACCATGGTTGACTTTTTCCCCAATACAGCTGATTTTTAGGTCAACTGTCCAATTGACTGATCAAAAACATGGTTCAAGACCTGAAACTTAACATGAACAATCTTAGGGGTCCAAGATGATGTATGAAAGTCACATGAAGCATTGATGGTCCAAAAATCCTTGTGCAAACTCAAACCCTAATTTTGGGTTATCAGTGCAAGATGAGATGTCCTGAGCTGAGCAAATCCTAATCTTGTCTTGAGTCCAAGAAGTCTTGTGAGGAAAGTCTTGATAAATGAGAGGGAAAATTTTAGGGTACAACACTTCCTTTGTTACTGTTTTAGAATCAATAACTATATCAACATCTGAAACCATAACTACCCAATCAGAACATCTAACTCCACAAACCTTTTATGACTTTTACATAGGGTTTGATCCATCAGAAACTCTAAGTCTAAGTGAAACTCACTCCCTTCCTATTAATCCAAATCCTGAACAAACTCAACCATAACTTGCCCAAGTTCTGTCTGATATTGACTCTTTTGACCAAGACATTTCAGCTCCCACACCATAAAATCCAAATCCTCAAATCCCTGATAATCCAAACTCTGAAACTACAATAGATGTTCCACAACAAGATATTCCTCATCCACCATCACCTCAACCTGAACAACCACAACCAGAAGCTCAAACTTCTGAGAATCAACCATCTAAGACCCATGAACCAGAACCTCACAATATTTCAACCAACCAATCTGAAGAACCTGCTTCAGATTCGGATACAATACCAATCCCAAAAATCATTGAACCACTTGCTATTCGCATGCCTCTCACCATCCTAGACATTCCACAAATTCCTTCTTCTCTGGAATCCACACCACCAAATTCCCCTACCAGTCCAATCATCATACCCGACTCTCCCACTCCTTCACCCACGAGCAATCTAGCTGACAACGTAAGACTTGTCATTGATCCAATTGCATTGGAAAGATTAGCTGCTATATCTCACAAAACTGCCATTCCCAAACCAAAACCAACTGAAACCACACCAGATGTTGGTACAAGTTTGTTGATGTTTGAAACAGGAATACAGGAATGGATAACCTCCCTGAAGCATGCTAGTCTAGAGACGATTAATCTTGTTGCTTCAGATTATCTATGGACAAGTTTCAGAAACTGGATAAGTTCTGAAACACTAAAGCTAAAAGAACATAGCTATGAACAGGTTCAACGGAATTTAAGTGATATGCTAAAGGTTTTTGAAGACCAAGTTCTGAGCCATCTGCTCAAGAAGGAGATTCTCCCTCTGGATAATGCTCCCTGGTCAGAACATCGTCCCTCAGATGAAGTTCAAACAGAATCAGAAGGTCTCTCCCTGACTGCTGCTCCAGAAGAGATGATCTCAGCAGAGGAATTGGTTCAATGTGATCAAGCTACAAAAAGCTCTGAGAAGCATCCAGATACTGAAGAATCTCCAGCTCCTTCCTATGTCATGCAAACTCTGGAAGAATTAAAGAGAGCCAATGTTGTTATCCAGGAAAGGTTGGATAACCAGGAGGACACAAACAAAGAAATCAAGAGCATTTTGGGCAAACAAGAAGAATATAACACCCAGATCAAGGGCTTGCTGGAAGCTTTGTTCACATGCCTTCCTCCTCCCTCTTAGATTCTTTTCTGTTTTAAATTTGTTTATTTGTAACGTTTGTTTTACCACTTTTGCTATGGACTACTTATCTTTGCTTTTTGTTTTTTAATTTTAATCAACTATTTTGGCTCTGATTATATTTCCTTTTTGATAACTGACAAAAAGGGGGAGAAAGTAAGATATTTTCAATAACGGTTTACTGAGACAGAAGTCTCAAACATTCTGGACTACTTAACCTCTATCTTCTGAAAAGCTTGAACAGCTACAAACTCTGATGAAAGACGCAGTTAAACTCTGATGCTCAAGGACTCAAGGAACTTAAGGGAAGTAATCAACTCAGGGGGAGTTTTTCTTCTTTATTCTAAACTTTTTATTCTTTATTTTTTTAATTGAAAAATCTGGTTTTTATCATCATCAAAAGGGGGAGATTGTTAGAACATAGTTTGATTCTACAACCCTTGGTTAGAGTTTTGATGATAACAAATACAAAGAACAAATATGCACCTTAAAAATATGTTTTATGTATGCATAAGTTCTGATCAGATCAGCATCAGAAGATAAGCCATAAGTGTTACACGCTGAAGTAATCAGATCATACGCTGAAGATTGATGACCAGAACATGCGCTTAATTAAAGTAAACTCTGATTCGGAACAAGAACATATCAAACCAAGTCATCAATATTCTAAAGCGTCATCAGCAGTAAGGAAAAAAGATTCTGAAGCGTTACTGAACATTCAAGACAGCATCAATTCCAACGTCTTCCTTCAGACAGGATCTTCTCCAAAAGGAAAGTGTGTTAATGACATTAAATATGCTTTATGATCAACGTCATTACACTTCCTATATAAACAAGTCAGCTTTCAAAATGAGGTGCCAACGTACATACACACAATGATTTTGCTAGATCACCACTCACGCATATTCAAGCTGCAAGCAATTTCACTCTTTATTCTAAGTTATAAACCTGTGTAATTTATCATAGTTGTGATAAACCATTTTTGTTAGAAAAACAACAACACATATTGTATAATCATATTTAAAAAGAGATGCTTGATATTAACCGGATTATGGTTGTACTCAAGAAGACTTTAACAGTTGTTAAAGTAGATTTTGTAATCTTGTTGAGATTAGTGGATTAAGACCTCGTTGGAGACGCGAAATCACCTTGACGGGTGGACTAGAGTAGTTTGAGATCAAACAAACCAGGATAAAAATACTGTGTCATTAAGCTTTTTAGATCCAAGTTTTCAATTCAACCCCCCCCCCCCCCCCCCCTTCTTGTGTTTTTCACATCTTCAGTTCAGCCTACACCTGCATCCCATAATTGCACCAAACTAGCATACTAAAACAGGGATGAAAAAGAAAGGGAGCAGGATGCCAAATTGATTTAAAAATCCCATTTGTCTTTCCCCCCAAAATCAAAACAAATTCACTTATAAATACTTTGCTCCATCACACGTTCAAGGGGATGGCTTTTGGAAAGAGAGAACTATCAAAAGAGAAAGAGAAACCCTTCATAAAAATCCAGATTTCCCAAACAGAAAACCAAAACCTTTGTTCTTCCTTTTGAATCAAAGAGCTTGGCATTTCCTCTTTCGTTTCTCTTGCTGACTCGGAACATCCAAAGGCAGTAACTCAAAGCTCCAAGAATGCCACAGGTTCAAGGTAAGTCTTTCTGACTTTGCTTGTTTTTCATTCTGAACATCATTAACATGTAAATATCATAGTATTAATGTTGTCCATATCATTGCATAAGTAGAAAAATTATGGATCAGAACTTCTTGATTAGGGTTAGACTCAGATTCAAGATTAGAACTTCTATAAACTGTTGTGTTATTATCCTTCTGACTTGCTGATTGTTGAAAACTGAATAGATTACTGATGTGCTGATTGAGAGTTGAAATATGGTATTAAAACTTCTGATATTCATTCATACTTTTAACATACATAACTTCTATGATTTTTCTCACTGTTAACACATACTGAACTTCTGATTCTTACATGTTGATAATGCACTGAACTGCTAATGTTCACTCACTGGCTCAACATAATATAGAACTTCTGACGATTCACTCATTGTTCTAACATAGCACAGAACTTCTGAGTTCTCCTTACATGTCAAATATACTGAACTTCTGATGTTTCCATTCGTTGTTTTTAAACACTCAGAGTTTCTGATTTTTACATGTTGATAACACACTGAACTGCTGATATCTCCTCACTATTTTAGTGTAATACAGAACTTCTGACTTGTGGCCCACTGTTTGAATACCACCCAGAACTTCCGTGTTTTCCCTCTAACGTGTCTTGCAGGACCTCAGAGTTTACCAATCCAGAACTTCTGATTCCACTGACGTTCCTTTCTGAGTCATCACGCGCCTGGCTTCAGAACTTCTGATCCTTTTTATTTTTCTTGCAGCAACACTGTTTCTATCTTTCATTTATTTTCTTTTTAATCATTTTTAATATTAACATAAAAGAAAAAAAAATATTTTCTTAAACAAAACTTATTTCTTTTCTTAAATAAATAAGTATTTTACATTTCCTATACATTCTTATCTATTTCAATATGGTTGTAATAGTAACCTAGAATTTTAATTTGCAATCCCCTTTCATAAATATGTACCCCCATCCCCCTAAATATTGTAATAGCATAGGACTTTATATTTCTGCCCTTTTATTGCTTTCATATATTGTTAGTAATTAGGGCGTGTATGGCAAGACTAAAACCAATGTTAGAAAATCCTAATTCAAAGACAAAATTATGCATGCAATCAAATACACTTGCACACTAGCACCCCTAGGGTGATTCCACTTGTTGCCTAAAAAATGGTCATGTTATGCATGTGGGATGTCTTAGCAAAAAAAATTGAAATACAAGATCATAGTCCCTCGATGACGCTATCAAAGTTGCCTTTCTAAATGATCTTATCCCTAAGGAAAAAATGCTAAGTCATCTCACAACATTGCTATCATGGTCATACAATAACTTATGCCCGTCCCTTCACATCCAACGATGGGGCTTCTTACCAAAACAATGGTAAGATAACAACATCTAAAGGAGGAGGAAAAGCACATCTAATACCTTTTGAGTAGGTAGTTTCGCTCTCAGTTACTCGCTTGCTCATAACAAAAACATTTTATACACCAACACTCTCATTTTGAAACACTTTTGAAAACAACACTTTGTACGCGTTCTTAAAAAACTCGAGCCATTACAAAGGAAACCCTTTTCAAAAATCACTTTCAAAAAACACATCTCACAAACACTTTCTTGAAAACATTTTCGAAACAAACACTTTGTATGCGTTCTTATAGAAACGAGAATCATTACAAAGTTACATTTTCAAAATACTTTCAAAAATTACACCACAAACACATTCAAACAAAAGCAAGTGATCTAGCGAGTAACTAAGAGCCCATGGAAAACCATGGATAAAAAGGGTGCTAATACCTTCCCTTTTCATAATCTACCACCCGAACTCAAGAAAAAATCTCTAAAGTTCTTTCCTGTGCTTCTTCACCTTTCCTTTTGGATAAAAGAAAAGTCGGTGGCGACTCTTTCTAAACCGCAACATTTGCGAACATAAACGCAAACATCTTAAGTCAGTTCTCCCACTGTATCACCAAAACTGGCGACTCTGCTGGGGGGAAAATTAAAAGTGGGGTTACCTTAGGGTTACATCATATTTACTTGCTTACATTGTTTGATTTGTATGCTTTACATTTTGGTTCCTTTTTTGGGTTTGTTTTAAATCCTACACCCGGATTTGGGGACACCTTTTAGGTAAGTAGCAATAAACTGTGAGGGAAATGTGCGGGGTATACCGACATGGTTGAAGTAGTAGCCACATTGATGTGGCACTTTGGTTGGTACCGGTAACCCATGAGTCAATCAAGGAGAGTACGGGGCCGCCGCGTGGTGTCGTGAAGCATCAACTTACCTTAGAACCTTACTTGACCAACTTGGCCATTAGGACGTAGTGAAATGACCGGCTTTGGTGCAGTCTAAAGTTGGTAGATACTCGATGCTACACTCATTGAGGTTGGACTCTTGAGCTTTGTTTGGTTGCGAGTTAATCGCCTATTGAACGAAGCTGGGAGAAAGATCGGTGATATTGAGATCCCTTAGAACTCGGTTACTATTAACTAGGAGAGGTTGGTCCAACTAAACTTCAAGAGGGTACTTACCTACAAACTCCACACAAGCCTAAAACTAAGGATTTGTTTGCTTTGTGTAAATATGATTATTTGTATATAAACTTGCATATCTGTACATAACATCATAACATCATACCATAGCATTTCCTTAACCATTTCAAGGATCTCAAGGGCCTGTGGTGCAGGTTACGTTGAACCAGACGTCTACCAAAAGGGCAAGAGGATTTATTTTCCTCTAACCAAACACCGTCAAAAAATCAAGTACAACAAACTTGATTCAAGGGCTACAACCCACTTGATATGGTGAGCTTGACTCTCGTGGAAGGACATCCACCGGTACAAATTTATCCAATCAAAGTTGTTGATCAAAGTTCAACTTCTAACTCTTTCTTATGTTTACCCCGCGAGATCCTTGAAAACACGCATCCACATATCATGCATCATATCATAACAGGTTTCTCCCATACAGGTCTCCTTATGTTCCTGCTGTTTATTTCAGTAAGATGGATATGGAACAGACAGTGAAAGATCTCCAAGCTCAAAACGCTCAATTCCAACAAATGTTCATGGCTATGGCTAAGGGGAAAGAGGACCTGAAAACTCTTCTCAAAGACAAGAAGAAAAAGTCCAAGAAGTCAATAGGCATCCTGAACTTGAGAAGAAGACCTAGAGCCCTAGATCTTTCAACTCCATCCAACATAGGGGATAATCATGAAGAAGACAACAGTCTAGAGATTGATGAAGCCGAAGCTGACTACTCCGAGGAACAATATCCTCCCACTATTGACAAGTACAGATAGCTGGAGGATCGCCTCAATGCAATGGAGATTCAAAAGATACTCGGTTTGGATTTAGGAGACATGGGTTTGGTTTCTGGAGTTGTCATCCCGGCAAAGTTCAAAGTCCTTACCTTTTCCTTATAGGATGGGGTCTCTTGCCCTAAGATGCACTTAAAGTCTTATGTCCGCGAGATTCAACCATACACAACTGATCCAAAGCTTTGGATCCATTTCTTCCAAGAAAGCCTAGTAGGGACCCAACTCGAATGGTTCTATCAATTGGAAAGTTCTCGCATTCACACCTGGGAGGATTTAGCTACTGCCTTCTACAGACAGTATCAGTACAATGCTGATCTTGCAACAACTCGTGCGCAATTGCAGAACATGACCATGGGTTCCAACAAGAGCTTTAAAGGATACACCCAAAAGTGGAGAGATCTGGCTGGTAGGGTGCAACCCCCTTTAACTGGCAGGGAGTTGATTGACATCTTCATGGGAACTTTGACAGGACCTTTCTTCAAACACCTAATTGGAAGTTCCTCGACCGGGTTCACCGAGCTAATACTGACTGGCGAAAGGGTCGAAGCTGGCATCAAAAGTGGAAAGATCCAAGGAGCTACACCTTCTGATACTTAGAAAAAGCCATACAATGAGAAGAAAGAGTCCAATGCAGTGACTGGTCAAATGAATCGTCATGACCAACACGTAGGAGTAATCTTCATCTCTAATCCTATGCTTGCTCAACAAAGACAGGGGCGTCAACGTAAGGAGGTCGCGCCTAAAAGACAATTCACTAAGATCAACATGTCACTGGCTCAAGCGCTACAACACATGTTGAAGGCAGAGTTGATTACGTTAAAGGCTCCTCTCCGGAACCCAAATACTTATGCTCCTACCTATCATCCCAATGAAAGGTGTGCATACCACTTTGATAGTCCGGGACATAACACAAACAACTGTTGGGCTCTCAAGAACAAGGTCCAAGACATGATTGATGCCAAGGAGATCGAGTTTGACCCTCCAGAGACTCCAAACATAATCACTGCTCCTATAGCGAATCATTGAAAGCTTTTGTTCATTTGAATTTTCAAGTTGTAATCTCTTTTGTTATTCAAACAATTATCTATTAATGTCAAACTTTGTTTCATTAATGCATTGCATATGTTTGTCTTGAATTCATCCGTTCATTTTCTTTATATTTAAACTATGCCTTTTACTCACTTTATGACATTCAACTCTTGCTAAAAGTTACAAGCCTTTAGAGGGAGGATGACGAAAATAATGCCATAATCTCATCCAATATGCTTTTGGACAGACCTTGCTGACGATGTACATACATTCTTTCAAATCCTAAACACTAGAGTTATAAGGAAGATAATCCCTAGTCAACCCCTTCGAGCCAAAGAAGTAGAAGTTTTTATGTTTTTTTTCACAAAATTGAAACCTTTAATCAAAACCTGGGGCATGGTAGTCTCTCAGTTAATTCAAACGCACGTTAAGCCGCAAACTATCATCTCGTAATACAATGAATGACGTTAAGAAACATTCCTATGGAATCAAAAGACGGTGATGGTTCCCTATCACACAGGCAGTCATTATCTCTCAAAAAAAAGAAAATCACACTAAGTCAAAACCTACAAAGGAGACTTAAAGAAAACTGGGGCATCCCGTTGACTGTAATCTCAAAACAAGAACAGTCGGGCAAAAATTAGGGATAACAAATCAAAAGAAAGAGGTCACTACAAATCCTCGACAACATGAAAAATGTTGCAAAAATGATTGCCTTCCGATAAAATTAACTTGTTTGAACCATCACCAAAATGTTATTCCAGACTCAATTAGAGTTCAAACGTACAATTAACTGAGTTTAGCGTTGAAGAACATCACGAAGAACGGGTGGGTACAAATACACTTTGATCCTTTATCCTTTGTTTCTTAAATCGTGAACCAAACCGCTTTACAACCCTTCAAAAGTCCTAATTGAAACATGGGTTAGTTCGAAAGCATACGGTTACAAAAGGTATCCTGACTCCTGTAAGGCTTTACTCTAAATCCTGAGTTGAATTTTTCTTACAAAATTCCTTTACTCGCTAAAAAGCATTTTCAAAAATTTCAAGACAAACATAAACTTTGCATTACTTGAATATCACTGTGTGCATATGGCTATTTGTTTGACAATGGAGAAATTCACACAACGAATATCGAGTGAACGAAAGCTCTCTCAGTGAACAAAATCAATTCAAGAAGGATGGAATTTCCATTGTCAAATCTCTTATCAATGAGGGGCATGACATGTCACTATCTAAGCACACCTGGGGCAGTCCAGTCAAGATTCCATGAAATCTCTCAAGAGGTCAGAGTAACCAGGGGCAGGTCTCCATCTCCGTCACTTGGGGCATTGAACGTTAATATCAGCAAAGGGTTACGTACAATCAAACATTTTTGGCAATACCACAAACATTTGCTGCTAGGGGCAATGACAAGTCTCCCAAAAGTCCTTCTCATAGGATAATTTCCCAACAAGAGTTTCCCCAGCTGAGACAACCTCAAGAATCCTCGAGGACTTTCCCCAACAAAGTCATTACCTCTCTAGCAGACCGACAACAGGGTTTATTTCCCCAACAAACGGAAGGAATCCCCAGCTTGAGGTGGTCTCTCTGACTACTACAAATCAAAGGACCATGACTCCTCTTCCCCAATAGAGTACTCTACAATCCCCAACAAGTTACTGTGAAGCCTGGACCCGGCCAGATATCAGTTTAACTTCGACTCCCCAGTAGAGCAACGAATGACTAAGACTCCTGAACTCTTTTTCCCCAAGCAGGAATCAACACTCTATAAAGAGTGTTGTACCCCAAAATTTTCCCTCCCATATTTGTCAAAACAATTCAAGAAATATCCTCAAGTTGCTCAAGGAGGTCCAAGGGTTGGCCAGACAAGCTCTCTCATAAGGCAGTCTACCTCAAATTAGGGTTTCATGTTGCATCAAGATACTTGAGTCCAAGGGATCCCAAAAGCTCACCATTATCCTAATATGTTCTCAAGATCATCCATGTCAAGTTTCAAGCCTTGCAGAGGAAGTTTGCTCAGTCAATTGCTCAAAGGCCTGAAAATCGATTGTGCTAGGGCAAAAGTCAATTGTGGCCCACATACAGTCAAACTTCAATATTTTTGGTAAACATCCTCATTTTGAATTATTATTCATCATTTTATCAAGGATTGATCGTGATTCATCAATTATTGCTCATAATTCCTCAAGAACCAAAAGTTGCTAAATTAGGGTTTTATAGGAAAAGTCAACTCAACTTTGACCAAGCATAACTTTCTCATACTTTATGAGAAATGACCCATCCAAATATAATTTTGAATAGGATGAAATTCTATACAATCCATATTCATCTCCCAAGTTCAAAATATGCACTCACAGGAAGTTATGAATTTGGACATTATAGGTCATTTTGAAAAGTCAACAAAAACACCTTTTTTGTCAAAGCTTCATACATGAGCATGGAATATCAAATTGAGATGAGACCAAACGTGTTGCTTAGAGGAAATCTCAAGCTTTCTAAAAAGTCCAACAACAACTTCAAAGATTCAAAATTGATGAAATTATGCATTGGTGAAGTTGACCCTTTTTGCAAAATTGTCAAAAGTCAACTATGCCTAAAATTGTAATTTTTGCTAAATGGGCTAAATCTTTTGCACTTGTTTTGAGTTGGCAACATGGTCCACGAGCCCTAGACCTTGAAAATTGTCATTATCTTGTTTTTATTATTTATTTTGATTTTTATTTGAATTAAATCATTTTTAATCAAAAAAAATCATAATAAAATCTAAAACATTGAAAACTCAAGATTTTGTACATGTTTCAGGTCCTACATCCAGCTAGCTTTAGATTGAATTCGTGCCAAGTCTTTGTGTGCACAAAAAGATTGAATATGGCAATTTTTGGAAAGATATTCAAAGTAAATCAAATCCAAATCAAAAGCAATGATGAAGGAAGATTGAGATCAGCTTTTCAACCCTAATCCAAGCCTTGATATATATTGAGCATGTGCAGACCTAAAACAAGGCTAGAGAGAGGCGCAAGAAGAAGAACAAAACTTGAAAAAACACCAAAAAAGTGCAGACACGATTTCATATTTCCAAGCATCCTCAAAGCCTCTTGACCATCCCAGTCGCTTCCTGGGATCACCAGCAAGCAAAACCAATCAAGAACAAGCATTTCCAAGCCCTGAAACTCGTTGTAAGGCATTCACGACATTGGACTTTTTTGAATTCGGTTTGCATAATTCTGGCACATATAGCATGATATAATCATATATTTTTGTTCACCATCACATTTGCAAGCTTTCTGTAACATTTAATTTCGTTTTCAAGAACTGTATTGAAGTTTACCATTATTAGGGTTTACAAGCTCGCTTTGGGGTTTCTGAACCTAGGAAAAATTGGGCCATGAAAGGGGCACCATTGTGTTCAGCGGGTCCAGACAAAGCTATCCATGGCTTTAGTTTTGATTTATCTTGCTTATAGTTGATTTTGAGAATATGCAGGTTTGTAGTGACGGACAAACATCCGTAGGTAAAAGTCTGGGACTTTTACCAACGGAACAAGGTTGGGGACGACCTGCGTGGCACCCTTCCATTGGATCATTTGAATTCTGGCGCGCGTTTTCATTATTCTCCACTAACTCCCTTTATTTTGCATATTATCTATTATTGTTATTTTATGTACAAATGAAATACACAGCTCAGTTGGTTGCCAAGCGTTGGGAAATGCCTTGGGCCTGGGTTCGAATCACAGGTCAACCAAATTGCTTCATATTATTTTCTTTTCAGTAATCAGACGCGTGCACAAGGCCAATGACCACCATGGTCCATCATGATCCATCTTGCCAAGTGTCCTGAGATCCAGATCTGAAAGCCATCAATAGAGGAGCATCATAGGCCATGGTCAATGCAATACATGGGATCCAGCAGGTCAACGTGGGTCAATCCTTTTTGGGCCCAAAAGATGCTGTTTATACCCCCCCAAAATCATTCTTCAGGCCCATTATCTCTTTCTCTTTTCTTTTACATTTTTCCTTTATTAATTTATTTTATTTATATTTTACTCACAAACTTAATTTTCTTTTATTCAAAAAAATCACAAAAAATATTCTTCACCCAATTAGACTTAGGTTTATTTTTTATCAAAAACTTAATTAAATTAACTAGGTTATTTAATTTTTAGATAACTTTTAATTATTTTGTAAATAAATTAAAATCAATTAGAACAATTAGGGTTTTATTTCTAACTTAATTATATTTTCTTTTTCTTAAAAAAACCAAAAACACAAAAATAAGCCATTTATTTATTTTTCATTAATTAATTTAATTACTCATTAATTTTGTATTTAATTTTAAAACCTAATTCTTTTCTTAAAAATAATCAAAAATAACAAAAACAATTTTTTCTTTTAATTAAGAAGGGGTCAAAACCCTAGTTCTCTCCCAATCTTAATTTCCTCGCGCGCGCTTTATTATTTTATTTTTCCATATTAATGTAATTGCCCGCAAGTTGTAATAGCTTAATTAGGACCTTTTTACTTTCATTTATCGCTTTGTTTTTTAAGGGTTTGTTTTTTGCTATGTAAATACCTGAAGCCTTGTAATAGCTTAGTTTATTTTCCGCACTTTAAATCCCGCAAATATTAACTGTTAGATGTATGAATAATTAGGGTTGCATGACAAGAATGTATGTAAACTTTAAAACGGTTAGCTAACCCTAAATGTGCAAAGATAATAAACTTGAAATTGAATCACTCGCACATGCGCACTCCTAGGGTATACTTCCACTTCGGTTGCCTTCGGTAAAACGATCATTAAGTATAGGATATTTTAGTGGTCGCTCTCTTGTCTAAACAAAGATCAAAGTCCTGTTTGGAAAAGTTGCCTCGGAATGGTTGCCTCGGATATTGTTGCCTCGAATAATTGATCTAAGACATTAGGGTTACTACTAAGATGTCCTAACATTGCTTTAGTGATCGCACGTCCCTTTTGAATTGACCCTCAAACTCCAACAACGGTGCTACCTACTCACTAATAGTAGGATAGCGCTGTCTAAAGGAAACGAACATAGAACAATTCTTTTTTTGAGTAGGTAGATTAGCTCTTAAGTACTTTCTCAAACAAAAAACAAACTTTTTCACACTTACACTCCTTTTCAAACAAAGTTTTCAAAAACACTTCGTAACACTCTTGAAGACAGAAGCAAGAGTTAAATTGAAGTCAAAACAAAAACTTTTCAAATCACACAAACACACAAAGAAGCAATTTTGAAAATGATGGGCAAGTACCTAAGAGCCCATAGATAACTACGGATAGAAAGGGTGTTAATACCTTCCCTTTCTATAATCTACCCCCCGTACTCAGAGAATCTCGAAAAAGGAATTTTTCTGTGCTTTTTTCCTTTCCTTGTTGGATAAAATAAAAGTCGGTGGCGACTCTTTCTTATCGCGACATTTTGCAAACACAAACGCAAAATGTAAACCAACAATTCCTAAAAAAACAGTCCCGGTTCTGGCCACTGTATCACAGAACTGGCGACTCTGCTGGGGAGTAATAAGTGGGGTATACCTTAGGATTAGTTCATCATATTGTTTTCTATTGTTTGATTTGATTTCTTTATTTTTGTGGGCTTTGTATCAGAGTTACTATAGATCCTAACCCGGATCTGGGGAACACCTTTTAGGTAAGTAGCAATAAACTGTGAGAGAACTGTACGGCGTAGACCGATACGGTTAAAGCAGTAGCTATGTTGATGTGGCACATTAGTTGGTACCGATATCCCTTGTGGAGGAACAAGGAGAATATGGGGATGCTATATGGGTCGTTATACATCAACTGACCTTAGAACCTATAATTTATCAACTTAGCTATAGGAGGTAGTGAGATAGCCGGCCTCGGCATAGAGCTGGGAACTGGTTGATACTCGATACTACACTCATTGAGACCATACTCTCGAGATAGTTCCGGCTGCAAGAAAAGATTGTGTGAGCTGAAACCATGACCGATGGAGGATGGTCAGTGATATTGAGAACCTCTAGAACCCGGTTACTATTATTAGGACAGGTTGAAACCAACTGAACTTCAAGAGGGTAATACCTAAACTCCATGCAAGCCTGAAACTTAAGGGCTATTGTGTGACTTGTTTGCCTTTACCATGTTTGCTATCTGTGATACATGTTGTGTGTTTTTATCATGACATCATGCATCATAACATAGCATGCATATTTCATTGGACTAGCCATTTCAAAGACCAAGGGGATTTATCTTTGTTCTATTTTGCAGATCATGACTTCTATGCGCAGAAATACCATTCGAGTTAACTTCATGCAAATCCCTGCTCAGCTCAGAGAGTTAGTCTCAAAATTTCCTGATACTTCCTCATTTGTTAGAAGACGTGGTCATCTCCTTAGTTTGGTCACTTCAAATTTGGATGAGCAAATGATGAGTGTGCTATTCCAGTTCTTTGTTCCGTTGCATCATTGTTTCACCTTCCCAGATTATCAGCTAGTCCCTATTTTGGAGGAGTTTTCTGATTTGTTGGGTATATCCATTCTCGAGTAGACACCCTTCAAAGGTTTGGAGGAGGTTCCTAGACCTGAGGACATTGCTTTAGCTTTACACTTGACAAAGGCTGATGTAGTGTCTAACTGGGAAACACGAAGCGAGGTTAAAGGTTTCTTGACTAAGTTTTTGTTGGATCAAGCTCAACAGTTCTGGGATAACTTGGACTTTCAAGCTTTTGAAAACACTTTGGCTCTCCTCATCTACGACTTGGTTCTTTTCCTAAATCCAGATTCCTTCATAGATGTGAATGCAGTCAAGATCTTCTTGTCTCGTAATCCAGTGCCTACTCTCTTGGGTGATATTCTACATGCTCTCTATACTCGTACCGTGCGAAGAAGGGGAACCCTCATGTGTTGCACGCCACTGTTGGCGAGGTGGTTTATTTCGCACCTCCCCAAGTCTGTTTTGAAGAATGAGGAAGGTGTAGGTTGGGCCTATAGAATCATGTCCCTTGCTCATACGAACATCCTTTGGAGTTCTAAGGATATGGAAAGAGTAGCTGTCATTGATCGATGTGGGGAATACCCTAATGTTCCGTTGCTTGGAATAAGAGGGGGTATAACTTACAATCCTTGCTTGGCTTTACGACAGTTTGGATGCGCTCGGAGAGACGGTCCCCATGAGCTGCTTCTTCCAGACATTGTCTTTGATTACAAGGGGGACGTGAATGAGCATCGCCGAAGGTTTATACGAGCCTGGGGCATGGTGAACAGGTCTGACCCTCAAGAGCTAGGATTGAAGACTTCTCTCTCTATGCAACCCTATCTCCAGTGGGTTCGAGCCCGTGCTCAAAAGCTGGGGATGCCTTATGAAGCAGTTTTTCCTGTAATTGTGGAGCATACTAATGAAGAAGGGGTTCCTTATACAGTCCTCCATCCATATATGCCTACTGACCTTGGGGCATTGAAGAGATCTTGGATCCAGTTAAAGGAAGAAAGGGATACCTACAGGGAGAAGTATCATGAGCAGGAGAGGAAGATCTTGAGGCTTACAAGGCACCTTGAGAATGAAAGGACAATCAACGATTATGTCAGCACGAAGGGAAAGAGACCATGGGATTTATGATGTCTTTTATTGTTTCTAGTTTAGATTTTCTTTTCAGTATTTCTTTTGTAACGCCTTGAAGGCATTGTTAAACGTTGTTACAAGTTTTATCTAATAAAGTGTATTTTGTTTTGGTTTACAAATTTGAATCTCCCAAAGTCTTTGAAATCATATCATACGCATTCCATTCCCATGCACCTCATTTCAGGTACCATTACAGGTTTCTCATCTTCTTCGCTGTTTATTTCAGCAATCATGTCTTCTAAAACATCTACCGATCAAGCCATCAAGGCTCTTCAGGCTCATAATGCTCAATTTCAGGAGATGTTCTTGAATTTGGCCAAAGGACAACAGGATTTGAAGACTCTCATCTTGAAGGACAAGAAAAAGAAGAAGAAGAGAGTGGTTCTGCTGAATATGGGTCACAGATTCGGGAACAATTTGCGACAGGAAGCTGATTTGTCCCATTCATCTGGAGGAGGAGAGAATCAAGAGGAAAGAAAGGGGCCTAGTCCTGTGGTCTCTGATAATGACACTGATTTTGATGAAGACCAGTATCCTCATGCTGAGGATAGGTATAAGCAACTTGAAGACCGGTTGAGTGCAATGGAGATCCAGAAGATACCTGGTTTGGACTTTGGAGATCTGGGACTAGCATCTGGGGTGGTGATCCCACACAAGTTTAAAGCTCATGTCTTTGCTAAGTACGACGGGGTGTCCTGCCCGAAGCTACACCTCCGCTCATACGTCAAAAAGATTCAACCTTATACTGCTGATAGAAACCTGTGGGTTCATTTCTTTCAAGATAGTCTGTCAGGGACTCATCTTGAGTGGTTCTATCAATTGGAAGGAGCTAATGTCCGCAATTGGGAGGACCTTGTTGCTTCTTTTTATAAGCAATACCAGTATAATGCCGACCTTTCCCCCACGCGTACTCAACTCTGGGTATGTCTATGGGTGCGAGCGAAGGTTTTAAGGACTACGCTCAGAAGTGGAGAGATCTTGCTGGAAGAGTCCAACCCCCTCTGTCTGATAGGGAGTTGGTGGATATGTTTCTTGGGACTTTGTCTGGTCCATTCTTCAATCATTTGATCGGTAGTTCATCGTCTGGGTTCACTGAATTGATTTTGACTGGGGAGAGAGTTGAAGCTGGTATCAGAAGTGGCAAGATACAGAAAGGTGCTTCATCGAGTATAGAAAAGAAGCCTTTCAGAAAAGAAGCTAGTGCAGTTTACAGCTCGAGGAGCCAAAACCGACCTGAACGCCGCCAAGCAGTCAATGCGGTGGTAATATCAAGACCTATTGTTGCCCCACAACGTAACAATCAGCAAAGGGTAGAGAGGCCGCAAAGACAGTATACTCGGTTCAGTATGACCTTATCTCAAATTATGCCGCAGTTGTTGAAGACCAACTTGATAACTCTGAGGGAAGCTCCGAAGAATCCCAGTACTACATCACCGCTGTATAATCCGAACGCCCATTGTGCTTATCACTCTGATAGCCCAGGGCATGATACAAACAACTGTTGGGCCTTGAGGAATAAGGTGCAAGATTTGATTGAAGCTAAAGAAATCGAGTTTGACGCACCATAAAAGCCTAATGCCATGACTGCTCCTATGCCCAAGCATGGAGTAAATGCTGTGAATGATGATTCATTTGTAACCTCTATGGAAGATGTTTCTACTCCATTAATGATAGTGAAGAAGAACCTATTATTGGCCGGTTTATTTCCGGGTTGTGGCGAAGGTTGCAATCTATGTTCGATCCAGCCTATTGGTTGCCCTTTATTGAGGTCAGGTGTCCAATACCTGATGGATAACAAAGAAATCTTGTTCGAGAAAACATTGATTCCGTTGATTCCTGTTGAAGATGTTTCCATAATAACCATTTTCGCCAATTCTTCCAAGGCTTCATCGAGAAAGCCTGTTAGGGTTACATCTGTTCCGAGAATTGCTCCATTGATCATTACTATTCCTGGTCCTATCCCGTACACTTCGAATAAGGCTGTCCCGTGGCACTATGGGGCCTATGTGTATTATCATGGGATCAAACAAGACTTGAAGGTTGAAGAGGTTGATACTGATGTCAGAAATATTGTCGGGTCTAGCCAGGTCACCCGAAGCGGAAGACTTCTCTCTCCTGAGATTTCCCCACCAACTGTTCGAAAACCTGTTGCCATTCCACCTGCCAGTACATCTGCTACTATCCATGTTCATGTTCCAATCATCACCCCTGTCGCCGAGTCATCTAATGCTCGGGGCAAAGAAGTTACAGGTGAGCCTGCCCGGACGGAGGCACCTAAGAAGATTATTGTTGAAACCTCTAGGAAGGAGATAAAGGAAATTTTGAAGATTATCAAGAAAAGCGACTACAACATAGTCGAACAGCTGGGGTAAACCCCACCGAAGAGCTCCATGTTATCTTTATTGTTGTGCTCAGAAGCCCATGCAAAGGTTTTAATTGCTTTCCTGAAAACTGCGCATGTGCCGCAGGAAACATCTGCTGATCAATTCAAAGACTGTGTGGCTAGTTTGACAGTTGACAACGGGTTGGGTTTCTCCGATGCAGATCTGACTGCCAAAGGAAGGAATCACAATGACGCTCTGCATGTTTCAATTGAGTGCAGGGGAACTACTTTGGCCCACGTACTGGTGGATACTAGGTCTTCATTAAATGTTTTACCCAAGAAAGCGTTAGACCGGTTAGACTGTGAATGGTTGGTTCTGAAGCCAAGTAATATTGTGGTTAGGGCCTTTGACGGGTCCAAAAGGATGGTGCACGGGCAGGTGGATGTCCCTGTTAAAGTTGGTTCCCATACTTTCGCATCTACATTCTATGTGATGGACATTCAACCATCTTATTCTTGCTTGCTAGGTCGCTCGTGGATTCATAAGGCTGTGGCAGTGACTTCTACGCTCCATCAGATGTTGAAATATCCAATGAAGAGGAAAATTGTTACAGTACGAGGAGAAGAGGAGTACATGGTGAGCCACCTTAACTCTTTTCGATATGTGGAGATGGATGGGGAGTTCATTGAAACCCAGTGCCAAAACTTTGAAGAAGTCCCCCAGACTCTAGCATCGACTGAAACTGTTGATGAATATCCTCCAATGAAGATGGCTTCCCTCAAGGATGCCCGGGCTATTATTGAAAAAGGTGGGTGTGCAAATTGGGGCCAACTCCCTGACTTCGCGCACAAAACTGACAAGTTTGGTTTGGGTTTTACTGTAGAAGCTCAAAGGGCTGTTCGGCATGCGCGGATTGGAAGACCTCCCATGCGTATCAGTAATCCGGAAGTGAATGCAATTGAAGATAATGATGAAGAGTTTGAGTTCAACAGCTAGATTTACCCGACTACTGACGGTGGATTGAGCAATTGGATGGCAAAGGACTTCATGCCCATTTCTTTTATTACACAGTAATATACTTTTGTTGAGTTTTGTAACAGACAATTTAAAAATTTACAGCCCGGTGTCTTACCTGAGACACCGTGGATTTGTTTGTGAGGGCTTAATGTTTGTCATTTCCATATATCATCAATAAAGAATTGGACGTTTTCTTGCATTACAAATTTTGTGCTCCTTGTTTTTCTTTTCTATCTTGCACTTTATCAAAATAGTTGTTTGTCTTACACACACTCACATATCATAATACAGGTCCACATCCACTCTGGATCCCATTGATAACGACTCTGCTACTGCCAGTTATGACTTTGAAAGTCCGATCAACCAAGTCGGGGAAGAAGGTGAGGATGATTATGAAGTGCCTGGGGAACTTGCTAGACTGTTACTACAGGAAGAGAGGGCCATATAGCCCCATGAAGAGCCAGTGGAATCAGTGAATCTGGGTACCGAAGAGGACAAGAAAGAGGTCAAGATTGGTGCAAATTTGGAGTCTAGTGTCAAGCAACGGTTGATTCAGATGCTACGTGACTATGTCGAGATCTTCGCTTGGTCTTATGAAGATATGCCTGGGTTGGATACCGATATTGTGGTTCACCGCTTGCCAACCAAAGAAGACTGTCCTCCAGTGAAACAAAAAGTTCGCCGCATGCGCCCTGAGATGTCTGAGAAAATAAAAGTTGAGGTCATGAAACAATTTGATGTCGGTTTTCTAGCAGTTACTTCTTACCTACAGTGGGTTGCCAACGTGGTTCCAGTGCCGAAGAAAGATGGTAAGGTTCGGATGTGTGTTGACTATAGGGATCTGAACAGGGCAATCCCCAAGGATAATTTCCCTCTTCCTCACATCGATGTTTTGGTCGACAACACCGCACAACATAAGATCTTCTCTTTTATGGATGGTTTTTCTGGTTACAATCAGATTAAGATGGCTCCCGAGGATATGGAGAATACAACCTTCGTTACGCAGTGGGGTACCTTTTTCTACAAGGTCATGCCGTTCGGATTGAAGAATGTTAGGGCAACGTATCAGCGCGCCATGATCGCTTTGTTCCACGACATGATTCATCATGAGATTGAGGTATACGTTGACGACCTGATTGCAAGATCCCAAACTGAAGAAGAACATCTTGACCATCTCCAGAAGCTATTTGACATGTTGAAGATGTAGAAGCTCAGGTTAAACCCTAATAAGTGCACCTTCGGGGTAAGGTCTGGTAAGCTGTTGGGTTTCGTCGTTAGTGATAAAGGTATTCAAGTGGATCCTGCAAAGGTGAAGGCTATACAGGAAATGCCAACTCCGCGAACAGAAAAAGAAGTCAGAGGCTTTCTGGGACGTCTGAACTACATTTCCCGATTCATCTCACACCTGACTACTACTTGTGAGCCAATCTTCAAGCTGCTGAAGAAAGATCAAGTGGTAAGATGGAATGATGAATGTCAGGCCGCTTTCGAAAGGATCAAGGAATATCTCCAAGAGCCACCGATTCTGATACCTCCAGTCGAAGGAAGACCTTTGATCTTATACTTGACAGTACTCGACAATTCAATAGGGTGCGTGTTGGGGCAGCATGATGAGTCTGGCCGAAAAGAGCATGCTATTTACTACCTTAGCAAAAATTTTACCGACTGTGAGACCCGATACTCACTGCTTGAGAAAAGTTTCTGCACTTTGGCATGGGCTGCTCGCCGACTGAGACAGTATATGCTGACTCACACTACTCTATTGATATCAAAGATGGACCCAATCAAGTATATCTTCGAAAAGCCCTCCTTGTCTGGAAGAATAGCAAGATGGCAGATGATCTTGACTGAGTACGACATTCAATACACAACCCAAAAAGAACTAAAGGGGAGTGTGTTAGCAGATCATTTGGCGCATCAGGCCGTGGATGATTACCAGTCTATGAACTTCGAGTTTCCGGATGAGAATATCATATTGGTGACTGACTGTGAAATACCTGGACAAGATGAAGGACCTGAGGAGGGATCCCGATGGTCTATGTATTTTGATGGAGCTTCAAACGCGTTGGGTAATGGAATTGGCACCGTGATCATATCTCCTGAAGGCTGTCATACTCTGTTCACCGCCCGATTATGTTTTAACTGCACCAACAACATGGCGGAGTATGAAGCGTGCATCATGGGCCTTCGAGCAGCTATTAGCCTGAGGATTAAGTTCTTGAGTGTATTCGGAGATTCCTCTCTTGTGATCAGTCAGATCAAAGGCGAGTGGGATACGAAACACCCAAATCTTATTCCTTACAAAGAGTATGCATTGATGTTGCTTCCGCACTTCGAGGAGATAACTTTTGAACATTTCCCCAGGGAGTAGAATCATTTAGTGGACGCGCTAGCTACCATTTCTTCTATGTTTAAGATCAGGTGGGACAATGAGGCTCCCCAAATTACCATTGAGAGGTTAGACGAACTTGCACATTGCTGTGACATTCAGGCTGAAGAGGTAGAAGATAAGCCCTGGTTTCACGAGGTAAAGAGGTATCTTGAGGCTCAAGAGTACCCCGAGGGTGCATCTGTTAATGATAAGAAGTTTCTGAGGAGACTCGCGGAGAAGTTCTTCATCAGCAATGGTATACTTTACAAGCGCAACCATGATTCAACCTTACTGCGTTGTGTGGATAAGAACGAGGCAGAAAAGATCATGGCAGAGTTACATGAAGGTACTTTCGGGACTCATTCTAGTTGACATACCATGGCGAAGAAAATCCTACGGGCCGGATATTATTGGTCCACTATGGAAGCCGATTGTTATCAGCATTCTCGGACCTGTCATAAGTGCCAAGTCTATGCGGATAAGGTACACATACCTCCAGTTCCTCTGAATATCTTGACAGCTCCTTGGCCTTTTGCAATGTGGGCATCGATATGATTGGTGAGATCAGGCCTACTGCGTCCAACGGGCATCGTTTCATCCTGGTAGCGATTGATTACTTTACAAAGTGGGTTGAAGCAGCTTCATTTGCTACTGTGATACGGTGGGAGAACTGACTTGAGGTTTTGCGTTTGTTTTCGCAAATGTTTCAGTTTAGCAAGAGTCGCCACCGACTTTTTATTTTATCCTAAGGAAAGGTTAAAAAGCACAGCAAAAATCTTTGAGATGTTTTCTTGGGTTCGGGGAGTAGATTATATAAAGGTAAGGTATTAGCACCCTTTCTATCCATGGTTATCCATGGGCTCTTAGTTACTTGCTTAGATCACTTTCCTTGCATTTTCAATTGTTTGAAATGGTGCTTTCAATTGTTTGAAATGGTGCTTTGTGTGTGGGTTTGAAAAATGTTTTGAAAAGAGGCCCTTGTTGTGGCGACCTTTGTAATGATCCATGTTTGAATGTATACAAAGGTGTACTTGTCTTTTTGAAAAGTTTTCAATGTTTTTGAAAGTTGTTTTGAATTTGTGTTGTGATGTGTGTTTTGAAAAATGGCAAGGATTGTTTTGCAAGATTGGTCAAGTAACCAAGAGCTATCTACCCTAAATTTCTCAAAGATTTTTCCTATGTTTTAACCCTTTTAACAGTATTGTTCCACCATTGTATTTGGTGGACAATCTTGTGTTAGGATGTTAACGGGACGGGCGCGGGTCATCGTTTAAACCATGAGTGCAATAGTGCCAAGTGTCTTTGGCAATTTTTCCTTTAAGGGACTTGATCATTTTTAGGCAACTTTCGAAAGCGTCATCGAGGGACTATGATCATTTTGATTTGTTTTGTTTTTCCAAAGACACTCAACATGCAAACATGGCCCATTATTGAAGGCAACAAGTGGAGTAACCCTAAGGGTGCAAGTGTGATTAGTGTTGTCCATTTTCATGCTTTTTTGTCTTTGTTGGTTGATTTTGCATACAAACCCTAAGTCTATCATGGCATAATTAGAAAGCTTTAAAATGCGGAATTTAAAGTCCTAAATTATTACAACATATTTATGGGGATGGGGGTACAAATGTTCAAATGGGGGATATTTAGCAAGAAATTTAAATCTAAACTATTACATCCAAATTGAATATACAAGTTATTTAATTGTACAAGAATTAACTAAATACAATAAATATGTAAAATGCACAAAAATGATTTTATATGTATGTAAAAGTATTTTTCATGTGACATATAAACAAAAATAAAAAGTTAATTTTGGATATTTTCATGGTTTAGGGCAAAACCCTAATTTTCTAAATAAATAGTATTTATTATTTATATTATATACAATATTTATTAATTATATACAAAAATAAATAAAAGAGAAGTATATTATAAAAAAAGTAATTTTTGAGGTCAAATGTTAATAAAAAATAAAAATGTATTATTTTTATATTTTTATCCTGAGTATTCTAATAAATATATAAGTATTTATATTATGCATTAAATATATTAAATATATACAAAAAAATAAAATATTTATTATTTATCAAAAAAGTATATTTTAAGAAAAATGTTTTCAAAAGGTAAAATAAAATAGTAACTGAAAATAAATATATTTTGTATTATTTTTTAGTATTTTAAATAAATATATATATGTTATTTTACATGTATAAGTTTAAATAAAGCAAATAAATTCAAAATAAATGCAAAAATGTGTGGAAAAATATTTTTAATATTTTTTATATTTGAGCAAAAAATAATAAGTCAGAAGAAAAAAATAAAAGTAAAAAATGATTAAAAAATCACACAATGGGCCAAGGGGGTGTAAGTGGAAAAAGGTGGTGCAAACAGAAAAAACAACTCAGGCCCAGCCCAAGTCAAGCTTCTTCAACCTCCAGCCATTTCTGTCTCAAAAACGCGCGCCTTTCATGCTTGATTCAAACATCCTGATTCTTTGATTTTTAGCAAAAACTTATAACATCAAAAATGTAAAGCATCAAATCACGAATTCATACATATAAATAACTTGATCTAACTCTCAGAAATGAGAGAGAATTTCTCCTCCCCCAATTCCTGACCTAACTTTTTTTCAATGTTCAGGTTCAAAATTCTCTCAGCACACACAACATAAATGAAAAGTAAGAATATGGGTAGCTTCAGGGCCATGAGTAGGACATTCTTTCTTCACAAACCTAAGCCTAGATATGCTTGGATAGAGAGATAGAAGTTCAAACTTTTACCTGTTCAGCTTGAGTCGTGTTCAACAATGGAGGTACTTTCAATGAAGTTTGAGGAGTTGTACAACTTGCCTGAGGTCCCAGGAACCTTTTCCTATGCTTGGTGTGCTTTGAATCTTTCTGAATCAAGCTATGGAAGTCAACCTGCAACAATGAAAAGTGAAAATGGCAAACTTGGCTATGGGATTTACAGCTTGTATCTAAGGCTTGAGACAGCTTCAATGGATGGTATGGAGTGTATTGGAACTTGTTTGGGCAAAAACGCGCGAGGGAATGATGTTGGCCAAGTCAAAATGCAGAATGCCCTGTTTCTTGCAGAAAAATGGTGATTTTCTGTATGAGGAGGGATCAAGGGTATTTTGGTCGTGCTTTAGGTCAGTTAGGGAATATGCAATGCGTGGACAAAGTTTGTTTAGGCTCTTGCTTGCAGGAAGTGAATGTGGTACTAGTTTTGCAATGTTTCTTCTTATCTAAGCAAACAAAATGCAAGTTGGATTATAGGCTCCTACAGGCCCCTCAAGCATGTTGCACTTTCTCTCCTAGATCAGTGGAATTTGTTCATGAACTTGTGCCTCAAAGATCTGCTTGTACCTCTTTGATTTGTGAATTTGACATAAAGTGCACCTTTTCAAAAATGGCAAAAATGCTTTTTCTACTTATGGACAAATCTTGCATGTAATGGCTAAACACACAAAATAAGACTTGAGAACAAGGGATATGCATTAAATTATTGAGTGATAATGGGATTAGAGGCCTGTAATCTAGTTTGTGCAAGCTGAGTTTGAAAATGCAAAATGTATGAACATGTCTTTGGTTATGAACAAAAGTGACTTTTGCCCAACTTTGCCAATTCGATTCTCCCTAACCACAAGGGTGTTTGAGAAGTTCTTGGACAATTTGGAAATCTTGGAATGTGTACTACAATCCATCTTTGTAATGCAAGTTGAATTTCCAAGTGGAAGCATGTGAAAAATGGCCATGAAGTTGGGCAAAAATCCTGCCTAAAATAGGTCAAAAATTTTCTAAGTTAAGAATGTTTTGCACCCTTATTCCAAAAATCATAACTTGAGCTACAAGCCTCTTTTGAGGAAACTTTGTGAATCAAAGTTGTAGATTTTTCAATGGACTATAACTTTCATGTTTTGAGTTTTGTTTGAATCCAAATATATCTTGATGTAAAAATGGGACAAAGTTAGGAAAAAATAGGAATTTTATAACTTAGAAAATTTCTAAGTTATGAAATTTCTTCATCTTAAACCCTAATTTGCAATTTTGGGTTTCTTGGGGAACAAGTTTCATAATTTGACATGTCTTGATGAAAAATGAATCTTGGCACTTGATTTTGACCAAAAAGTCAAAGTTTGACTTTTCAGTATACAGTCAAATTTTGATCAGTTGACTGGAAAATTCATATGTCAACCTTGTGCATTTGGGATCTTTTGAACTTGTTGAATGTGTCAAGACCATGCCATTGAGTCCTTGAGGCCATATGTTAGCTTGGTTTGCCATTGGCTAGGTCAAACAGTCAAAAATTGCCTTTGTGCAGTTAAAACCCTAAAAATGACCATTTTGCCCTTTTGGTGATCTGGTCAAATTTCTTGTGGGATTGTGATCCAAACTTGACCAAATGGTTCATATGAGTTCATAATGTTGATGTGGGTCCAAAATCATGGGGTTTGACTGTCAATTGACCACAGTTGACTTTTTCCCCAATACAGCTGATTTCTAGGTCAACTGTCCAACTGACTTGGCAAAGATTGGAATCAAGGCTTGAAACTTGGTATGGATAAACTTGTGGGTCCAATATGAAGCATGAAAGTCATCCTAGGTATTTTAGGTCAAAACATCTTTGTGCAAACTCAAACCCTAATTTGGGTCAACAGTGCAAGGAAGAGTCTTGAGCAGAGCAAACCCTAACTTGATCTTGAGTTCTAAAGGTCTTGTGGTGAGAAAATGTTGATGAAATGAGAGGGAAAATTTTGGGGTACAACAGTTGCCCCTGTTCAATCTTCTTACACCTGAAGAGTTATATTGGCAGGTTTGCCTTTCGCGTCTCGAAGGTAAAAGGAGATTGGACACTAGAGTGCCCCTTAAATTTGCACTCGTCAAAACAATGGATGCGGGAATGGGCTTAGAGATGCCATTTGGAGATGGGCTTAAAGATGCCATCTGGAGTGTTTGTTGCACTACAATGTGATAGGTCAGGAGGATGAGAGTCAAAATGGTATCCGCATCTGGAATGCATTCGAATTGTATCTGGAGATTGAGTTTGTATGAGCAAAGGAATGGCATCTATGTCTGGCGCGTATCTGAGCTATAACTGTGTTTGAAGGAAGAATGAATATCAGAATGACTGTCGTGTCTGGAGTGTATCTATATTGTATCCGGGTAACAGAGAAATATCTGTATGGAGCAACTGCGTGCTGGGGACAAATTCTGAATGAGTGACAGAATGGCAACCGTGTCTGGAGCGTATCTGGACTGTATCTGAAGTTGGAAGTTGTATGAGTAGCAGAATGACTTCCGTGTCTGTAGTGTATCTGGAACTGTAACTGGGATTTGAGATCCGTATGAGTAATAGAATGACTTCCGTGTTTGAAGTGTATCTGAAACTGTAACTGGGATCTAAATAAATGACAGAATGACTTCTGTGGCGAACGCCCTGGGGGGAATCAAACTGTTGTTGTAAGGGTCAGAATGGTATTCGTGTTTGGAATGCATTGAACCTTGAGGTGGATGAGTAAATCTGAATGAGAAATAGAATGGCTGTCGTGTTTGGAGTGTATCTAGTCTGTATCTGATCACTGTAGTCTGAATGAGTAGTAGAATGACCGCCGTGTCTGGGGTGTATCTGTACTGTATCTGACTTGAAATTCTGAATGAGTAATAGAATGACCGCCGTGTCTGGGGTGTATCCATACTGTATCTGAATAATTGTTAATGATAGCCTTTTAATCTTATCCTGAAAAGGATGAAATGTTAGCTAAACACAAGGTTATGTTGCATGATATGTATGATGCAATATATATGTTATATCAATGTTTATGATATGAATGCGTATGTAAGCTGAAGAGCTGTCTTGTTGAGGATAGATGAATCCTGGAATGGAGATAATAGAATCTTGGCTACTGCCAGGGAAAGTGAATCATTGACTGCTGCAGGGGATTGCGAGAATCTTGATTGCTGAAGATGAGACATCCTCGTTGACTACTGCTGGAGAAACAAGAGCTTGGGTTGTATGCCAATCTATTGGGGCTTCCTGTCTGGAGGAGACCTTCACCGGGGAATGTCTGAAGATCCTGTGAGGAACTGAGAATGGGAGTCTTCATTCTACTTGGGGAATGCAAGATCTTCAATTGTTGAGAGATCCTAGGACCACTGCGGGGAAATGGAATTCCTTGGTGACTTGTAGGAAATGAGAGTTTCTGATGGTCTTAACTGGGGAGTTCAGAACCTGGTAGCCTCATGCTTGAGAGGTAAGATTGAGAATCTTCAGTTTGGTGGGGAGAAGGTTCATTAGTCTGGTTCCGCTGGGGATTGATGGTTGGAAGCTTTTAGCTCCACTGGGGATTGGATTTTCAGATTTTTTAAGGCTCCACTGGGGATTCTGAAACTCTGAGGGGAATTGAGTTCTGGAAGGCTCTCTGGCTGGGGAAATTGGAGTTTAACTCTGTTGAGGATTCCTTCTGAAAGTGCATCAAGATATCCATCTGTACTTTCAACCTATCAGCAATCATCCTTCTTGATTTGTAAGTGAATAATTATGTTCAAATGCATATGCCTATTTAACAAAACATTGGACGTTTCTCAAATAAAACATAAGTGCAAAAAGAAAGGAAAAGGAAGACAAAGCAAATTTCCGTATTTGGAGAAGTATTTGTATTAACTTTTATGAATATCTTTGTACAAAGGAGACAGGCATCCTAGTAGGAGGATGTCGTCGTAAAGATTGAAAAATTTATACAAAAGAAAGATGGCTATGTGAAACAATTCCATGGGATCCCCATTCTTGCTATAGCCTTCACAACTCTGAACCTCTGTCCATTCAATGCTTCGTCCGCCGATGACTGGATTGATCAGAAACTTGGAGCTGGTTGATGAAGACATTGTCCTTAAAGTGATCCGACGAGACATAGTCATACGCTTTAATTCCCTAACTTTTACCTGAATCGCCCTTTCGGGTTTTCGATCCACCGGGAAACCCCTTTTTGCCCAAGCCGCCCTTTCGGGTTTTCGACTTGCCGGGTGTACAGATTTTTTTGTTTTATCCCTAATTTTTGCCTGAACCGCCCTTTCGGGTTTTCGGTTCACCGGGATGCCCACTTTTGCCCAAGCCGCCCTTTCGGGTTTTCGACTTGTCGGGTTATCTTATGCGTAGTATCTTCTGACTATGTCTGCGTTTGCAGGGTGCGACAAATCGTCGCCATCCATGATGGTCAGAATCATTGTACCACCAGAAAATATACTCTTGATCACAAATGGTCCTTCGTATGTAGGAGTCCATTTGCCCCTGGGATCACTTTGCGGTAAGATAATCCGCTTGATTACGAGATCTCCGACTTGATACACTTGACGTCTGACTTTCTTGTTGAAAGCCTTGATCATCCGTTTTTGGTACGTCTGACCATGGCAAACAGCAGCGAGTCACTTCTCGTCAATCAAATTGAGTTGATCAAGCCGGGTCTGAATCCAATCGTCTTCATTCAGACCTGCGTCCTTCATAATCCTTAAGGAAGGAATCTGAACTTCCATGGGCAGGACAGCTTCGATGCCATATACCAAAGAAAATGGGGTTGCCCCGGTTGAAGTACGTGCCGTGGTACGGTATCCATGCAGAGCAAACGGTAGCATCTCATGCCAGTCTTTGTAAGTGACCGTCATTTTCTGAATGATCTTCTTAATGTTTTTGTTCGCAACTTTAACAGCACCGTTCATCTTCGGCCGGTATGGAGATGAATTGTGATGATAAATCTTGAACTGTTCGCATAATGCGGTGATCATAGTATTATTCATATTTGTACCGTTGTTTGTGATGATCCTGTCGGGGACACCATATCGGCATATAAGGTTCTGCTTGATGAAGCGGGCGACCACATTTTTAGTAACAGATGTGAAGGAAGCTGCTTCGACCCATTTGGTGAAATAGTCAATAGCAACCAGGATGAAGCGATGTCCATTGGATGTCGTGGGCTTGATCTCTCCAATCATGTCAATGCCCCACATTGCAAATGGCCAAGGAGTTGTCATAACGTTGAGAGGAACAGGAGGAATATGAATCTTGTCAGCGTAGACTTGACATTTATGGAAAGTACGGGAATGTTGATGGCAGTCAGCTTCCATGGTAGACCAGTAATAGCCCGCCCTTAGGATCTTCTTAGCCATCGTATGCCCGCTCAAGTGGGTGCCAAACGTACCGCTGTGTATCTCAGTCATGATTAACTCTTCTTCATCTTTATCCACACATCGGAGTAAAACACAATCGTGGCTACGTTTATAGAGGATGTCGTTTCTCAGGAAGAACTTGGCAGCAAACTTCCTTAGGAACTTCTTGTCATTTACGGAAGCTCCTTCGGGATATTCTCTAGTCTGGAGATACCTTTTGATTTCGTGAAACCAGGGTTGTTCCACTACTTCTTCGGTATTAATCTCATGACAATGCGCAGGTTCATCCATTCGTTCGATGGTGATTTGGGGAGCCTCGTTATCCCAGTTGAGTTTAAACATGGAAGACATTGTGGCCAGAGCATCTGCTAGCTGATTCTCTTCTCGCGGTAAATGCGCGAAGGTAATTTGCTCAAAATGAGGCAACAATGTCAGGACATGTTCTTTGTATGGGATAAGATTAGGATGTTTAGTATCCCACTCTCCTTTGATTTGACTGATAACCAAAGCTGAATCCCCAAATACGATCAAAGATTTGATCCCCAAGTCTATAGCAGCCTTGAGACCAAAGATGCAAGCTTCATACTCGGCCATGTTGTTGGTACAGCTGAAGCAAAGTCGGGCCGTGAAAGGTGTGTGGCAACCTTCCGGGGAAATGAGTACCGCACCGATACTGTTTCCAAGTGCATTTTAAGCACCATCAAAGTATAGGGTCCATCGGGATCCTTTTTCAAGTCCGTCATATGGTCCGTTACCTTCGATGTTGTCCAAGTTCATGATGTCTTGGTCTGGGAAGTCAAATCTCATGGATTGATAATCTTCGATAGCTTGATGAGCTAGATGGTCAGCTAGTACACTCCCTTTTATAGCTTTTTGGGTGGTGTACTGGATGTCATGCTCAGTTAGGATCATTTGCCATCTAGCTATTCTTCCAAATAAAGCAGGCTTCTCGAAGATATACTTGATAGGATCCATTTTGGAAATCAACAGAGTGGTATGAGTCAACATATACTGCCTTAGTCGGCGAGCAGCCCATACCAAAGCGCAGCAAGTTTTCTCGAGCAGTGAGTAGCGAGTCTCACAGTCGGTAAACTTTTTACTAAGGTAATAAATGGCATGCTCTTTTCGACCAGACTCGTCATGCTGGCCCAACACGCAACCCATTGAGTTATCCAAGACGGTTAGATACATGATCAACGGCCTTCCTTCGACGGGTGGCATCAGAATAGGAGGTTCTAGCAAATACTCCTTGATCTTATCAAAAGCAGCTTGGCAATCGTCGTTCCATTCGACTACCTGATCTTTCTTCAATAGTTTGAAAATTGGCTCACAGGTAGACATCAGATGAGAGATGAATCTGGCAATATAGTTCAAGCGCCCCAAGAACCCTCTAACCTCCTTTTCAGTATGGGGAGCAGGCATTTCTTGTATTGCTTTTACTTTTGCTGGATCGACCTCAATACCTTTGTTGCTGAAAATAAATCCTAGAAGTTTACCAGACCTAACTCCAAAAGTACACTTACTTGGATTCAGCCTGAGTTTGTACTCTTTCAACCTGGCAAACAGCTTCTGCAAATGCTCAAGGTGTTCCTCCTCTGTTTGTGATCGAGCTATCATATCGTCTACGTAAACTTTGATCTCATGATGTATCATGTCATGAAATAAAGCTACCATGGCGCGTTGATAAGTTGCCTCTGCGTTCTTCAGTCCGAACGGCATCACCTTGTAGCAGAAGGTACCCCATTGTGTAACAAAGGTTGTTTTCTCCATGTCCTCGGGGGCCATTTTGATTTGGTTGTAGCCCGAGAATCCATCCATGAAGGAAAACACCTTGTGCTGAGTTGTGTTGTCAATCAAAATGTCGATGTGCGGTAGCGGAAAATCATCCTTAGGGCTGGCCCTATTCAAATCCCGATAGTCCATACACATTCTAACCTTGCCGTCTTTTTTAGGTACTGGCACGATGTTAGCAACCCATTGTGGATAGGATGTAACAGCCAGAAAGCCAACGTTGAATTGCTTCATTACTTCTGCTTTAATCTTCTCAGACATGTCGGGCCTCATTCGGCGGACTTTTTGCTTGATCGGTGGACAATCCTCTCTTGTAGGGAGACGGTGAACCACGATATCTGTGTCTAAACCCAGCATGTCTTCATAAGACCAGGCGAAGATTTCGACATATTCATTTAACAGCTGTATCAGGCGCTCCTTGACACTTGATTCCAGATTGGCACCCACTTATACTTCTTTCCGGTCTTCCTCGGTTCCTAAATTGATAGTTTCCAACAATTCTTCGTGAGGCAAGATGGCCCTTTCATCTTGTTGTAGAAGTCTGGCTAGCTCCCCTGGTGCTTCACAATCTTCGTCGTCTTCATGCTCAGCTTGATTGACTAGATCTTCAGAGTTATTGAAGGACATAGCAGAATGGTCACCCATAGAATCCAGAGTGGAAGGGTACCTGCATTTATGAGTGTGGGTGTGTGTAAGGGATAACCATCCTTAAACAAGCAAAAATGCAAAAGAAAAAAGAATGAACACAACAGTTTATCAATGAAAAACGTCTAATGAATCATTAAACATGGCATATGGATATGAAGATAATCAAAACCCTTACAAATGGACCTACATGCCCCGGGCAAGGCATGAGGTGAAAAAGTAGTGTACGGATTGTTCAAAAGTAATTATTACAAACCAACAGGAAATGTTTGACAGGTAATTACTGATTAACAAAAGTAATAGGGACAAAGTCCTTTGCCTCCCAGTTGCGTAGTCCCCCTTTGATAGTTGGGTAGATCCAATCTTCAATGTTGGCCTCTTCGTCTTCACCCTCCAAAGCGTTGATTCCATAAGGAGAAATCTTGATGGGCGCTCTTTCAACCTTTGAGCGGCGCATAGCTTTCTGCCCCGCAGCAGTGAATCCTAATCCAAACTTGTCTGTTTTGTGAGGAATATCAGGCAACTGCCCCCATGTTGAGCTCTTCCCTTCCTTCATTGCGGCCTTTGCGTCTTTTAGAGATGCCATCCTGGCCATCTGCTTTGGTACCTCTGCTACCGCTTTTGCTACCGCCACCTCAGGAGAGACTTCCTCAAAGTGCTGGAATGGTGTTTCAATGGATTCACCCTCCACCTCTACATACCGAAAGGAGTTCAAGTGGCTGATCATATATTCCTCTTCACCGTGCACGATTATGATCTTTCCTTTTACAGGGTATTTCAACATTTGATTTAAGGAGGAGGTAAACGCCCCAGCATTATGTATCCATGGTCTTCCCAGTAAGCAAGAGTATGACGGACGAATGTCCATCACATAGAAAGTTGAGGGGAACACTTATGTGCCTACTTTAATGGGAATGTCTACCTCCCCATGTACCATTCTCTTTGACCCGTCAAATGCTCTTACAATGATGTTACTTGGCCTTAACTCCAAGCCTTCACAATCTAATCGGTCGAGGGCCTTCTTAGGCAGCACGTTCAGAGAAGAACCAGTGTCGACCAAAACATGGGCCAGAGTAATTCCTTGGCATTCCACCGACACATGTAATACGTCGTTGTGCTTTCTTCCTTTTGGGGTCAGGTCAGCATCAGAGAACCCTAGGCCGTTGTCTTCGGTAAGGCTGGCCACGCAATCTTGGAATTGGTCGGCAGAGGTTTCCTGGGGCACATGGGCTGTCTTCAGGAATTTTATCAATGATTTAGCGTGCGCCTCAAAGCAAAGCAGTAATGCTAACATGGAGATCTTCGAAGGGGTTTGCCCCAGTTGCTCTACCACGTCATAATCACTCTTTTTAATTATCTTCAGGATCTCCTCCATCTCTTTCTTAGAGGTTTCTGGGATGACCAAAGGTTGAGCCCTCATCCTGACGAGCTCATCTTGGGTCCCTTTACCTTTATCAGCAGAAGTAGGAGGGACAACAACAGGAATAACAACTTCTTCAATCAACGGAGTTTTTGCGGAAAGTCTTATCGGTGCAGGAATAACTTTGGCAGCAGATGAGGGTCCAAAGACTGCCTTTGGGGGGGCAATCTCTGGAGAAAATATTCTCCCACTTCGGGTGATCTTGCTTGTACCAGCAATGTTTCCAATGCTGGCATCTTCTTCATCAGAGCTTCCTTCGGTTATCTCAACTTGTTTAATACCATGGTAGTAGATTTCTCCACCGTAATTCCATGGTATTGATTTTTCAGAAATGTAGGGGACAGTCCCTGGTATAGTTATTTTCAGAGGAACAGACTTTGTAGTGGGTGTAATCTTAACAGGCTTTTTGACGGCCTTGGAAAGATTGGCGTGAATGGTGATAATTGAAACGTCTTCGATAGGGGTTGGAATAGCAGGAACCTTTTCAAACAGAATTTGTTGACTGTCCATCAGGCCTTGGATGCCTTTCTTTAGCAATGGACAGTCGATTGGCAGAGAGTAACAACAGTAGCAATCTTCTTTACATCCCGGGAAAATCCCAGCTTTCAACAGATTTAACTTGATCATTAACAGCGGAGTCATCAGGTCATTGACATCCAAAAACATACAAATCTTTTTCAATAGCATGGACATTTCGACCATGCTTCGGCATCGGAGCGAATATTACGTTTGGCTTCTCTAGAGCATCGAACTCCACTTCTTTTGCATCTATCAAGTCTTGAATTTTATTCTTTAGCGCCCAACAATTATTGGTGTCATGTCCGGCGCTATCAGAATGGTAGGCACATTTAGCATTTGGATTGTAAGCTGGTGAGGTTGTATTCACATTTTTTGGCGCTTCTTTGATATTTGTGAGATTCAGCTTCAACAGATGCGGAAGAACTTGCGCAGGTGTCATATTGATGCGGGTGAACTGCCGTTGTGGCTGTTCTCCCCATTGCTATTTAGGTCTGGACTGGTTATTGCGAGGCTGATCATTTGATGGATTTTGGATCATCACGGCCCCCACAGTCGGTCGGCGCTCATTTCTTCCTGCTCCTCTCTGAGAGTACACAACAGTCGTTTCCTTCTTTGCCGGAAATGATTTCTTAACAGTTGTAGATGCAGAGGCATCCTTCTGAATCTTCCCATTCTTGATACCGGCTTCTACCCGTTCTCCAGTCAGAATTAATTTAGTAAACCCTGCGGAAGAGCTACCGATCAAATGGTTAAAGAATGGACCAGACAGGGTCCCCAGGAACATATCAACAAGTTCTCTATCAGAAAGAGGTGGTTGCACTCTTCCGGCCAGATCGCGCCATTTCTGGGCGTATTCCTTGAATCCCTCGCCTGAGGCCATCCCCATACTCTGTAGCTGAGTATGGGTTGGTGCCAGGTCAGAGTTATATTGATATTGGCGATAAAAGGCAGCTGCCAGATCCTCCCAACTATGCACCTCTGATCTCTCAAGCTTGTAGAACCAATCCAGCTGTGTACCAGACAGGCTATCCTGAAAGAAGTGCACCCAAAGGTTTCTGTCGGATGTGTGAGGTTGAATTCTTCGGACGTACGACCTTAGATGCATCTTCGGGCAAGACAGCCCGTCATACCTTGCAAAAACTGGCACTTTAAACTTTGGAGGGATCACAATTCCAGCAATTAATCCCAAATCTTCGAAATCTAAATCGGGAACTCTTTGCAGCTCCATGGCTGCCAGCCTATCCTCCAAGTTTTTGTATTTGTCGTCGGCCGGCGGGTATTGTTGCTCTGAGTAGTCTTCATCTTCTTCAGCCTCTTCTTCTTCAGCTTCGGATTCAGAAAGTACCGCAGCCCCTTTTCCTTTACTGGTTCCCTCTTCAGAGGGAAACTCAAGAACTCTTCTGGCTTCATTCTCAAACCTTCTACCCAGGGTAGCTACCCCCACTCTTTTCTTCTTCTTTTTCACTGGCTCTTTGTTCCCAAGCAAGGCTTTTATATCCTCCTGACCCTTTGCCAAGGTCATTAGGAGATATTAAAACTGTGAGTTTTGAGACTGCAAATCTTTGACCGTCTGTTCGAGATCCATCTTACTGAAATAAACAGCAGAAAGATAAGGAAACCTGGTGTGGAGACCTACTTATGCGCATGATAAATGATATGTTTATTTATGCAATGCATTCAAGGATTTAGAACTTCAAAATTGTTGCAAACAAAAAAGAACACACGTCATATTAATAAGAAGAAATTTTGTCAGTACATAAATGCCCCATGGGCCAAATATTACAAAAACTTCTCAAGGTAAAAAGACGTTGCGCATCCTCTTGGGTGCGATGTAGGTGTTAAGGGTCTCTTCCTCATGAAGTCGGCAGGTAAGCTCCAAAACCTTCTTCTCACTGGCGTAGAAGCTGGCTTCAAAAGTATTCCGTTCCTCCTTGAGTTGGATCCAACTCTTCTGCATCTCCTCCCATGATGTTGGCATGTCAGGATATAGGATGGTGTAGGGAACCTCTCCTTCCTTAACGGGCTCTTTAATCACAGGGAGAACATGAGGGTAAGGCATCATTAGACTCTGGGCTCGGGTTCGTACCCACTTGAGATAAGGCTCAAGAGGGATGGAGTTCTTGTGCCCCAGTGTCTTGCTATCTACTTTGTTAGGCATCCTCCAAGCTCTGATGAATCTTTGGCGAAGTCCTTGCGCATGGTTGTCGAAGTCAAAAACTAGGTCAGGGATCAACATGTCATGAGGGCCATCCCTCCGTGCATATCCAAATTGTCTTAAAGCTAGACAAGGGTTGTAGGTAATGCCTCCTCTAATGCCAAGTAATGGAACATTAGGGAACTCCCCACAATGATCGACGATGATGACATTTTCTCTGGACCGAGAACACCAATGTACATCAGAGTGTGTGAGGGTCATCAATCGTTGTGACCACCTTAAGCCTTGGTCATTCTTCAAAGCAGATTGTGTAAGGTTAGAAATAAACCACCTTGCAAGGAGGGGAGTACAACACATGAGAACACCCCTCTTTCTCTTTGTTCGTGTGTGAAATGAGTGGAGGATGTCCCCAAGTAATGTTGGTATGGGATTCCTGGATAAGAAGATCTTGACGGCGTTGACATCTATAAGCTGGTCAGGATTTGGGAACAAGACCAACCCATAAATGAGGAGTGCCACAATCTCCTCAAAGGCTTGTAGATCCAATGAATTCCAACACTCTTGTGCCTTCTCAAACAATAATTTTGCTAAGAAGCCTTTGACACCACTTCTAGTTTCCCAATGCCCCTTGATGTCGGATGGTTGCAAGTGTAGTGCTTGAGCAACATCTTCAGGCTTTGGTTCTTTTTCCGTACCGTTGTAGGGTAGTTAATTAAGAATAGGAATTTTCAGGAGTTGAGAAAATTCCTCCAAAGTGGGCCCCAACTGGTAGTCGGGGAATGTGAAACAGTGGTGAAGGGGGTCAAAGAACTGGAACAACACTTTCACCATGTCCTCTTCAATGTTGGTGTTGACTAGGCTGAGCAGTCTACCATGTCTTTCACTGAAGGGAGAGCTTTCTGGAATTTTGGATGTGAGCTCCTTGAGTTGAGGAGGGATTCTCACAAGGTTGACTTGGATAGTTTTCCTGCGAAGAATTTCCATGACCTACAAAACAAGAACAAAGATGAAGATCCAAACCCTTGAAATGGTTAGTGAATGCATATGATGCTCTATGATGTTCATGATGTATGCACAAACATATGTACAAGCAAATCACACAAAACCCTAGTTTCAGGCTCGCATGAGGTTTCATAGGTAAGTACCCTCTTGAGTGAAGTTGGCTTAAAAAACCTGTCCTATAAATAGTAACCGGGTTCTAAGGATCTCAATATCATTGGATTGTTTTCCATGTTCATTGTTTTGGTTTAACCACTTAACTAGCGACCAAAATATTCCAGGAAAACAATCCTCAATGAGTGTAGTATCGAGTATCTACCAACTTCGGACTGCACCAAAGCCGGTCATCTCACTACCCCTAATGAAAGGCCAAGATGGTCAAGTAAGGTTCTAGGTCATTAGTGCTTAGTGACATCACTCAGCGGCCCCGTACTCTCCTTGATTGAACTCAAGGGTTACCGGTACTCACAAATATGTCGCACTAACATAATTATTGCTTCAACCGTGTCGGTATACCCCGCACAGTTTCCACAACGTATTGCTATCTATGAATGTTTCCCCAAATCCGGGTGTAGGATTTCAAGCCCAAACAAGAGAACCAAAATGTAAATCAATCAAATCAAACAAATAGTCATGCAAAAGGGTGATCTAAGCCCTAAGGTTACTCCACTTTTAAATTTATCCCCAGCAGAGTCGCCAGTTCTGTGATACGGTGGGAGAACTGACTTGTGGTTTTGCGTTTGTTTTCGCAAATGTTTCGGTTTAGCAAGAGTCGCCACCGACTTTTTATTTTATCCTAAGGAAAGGTTAAAAAGCACAGCAAAAACCTTTGAGATGTTTTCTTGGGTTCGGGGAGTAGATTATAGAAAGGGAAGGTATTAGCACCATTTCTATCCATGGTTATCCATGGGCTCTTAGTTACTTGCTTAGATCACTTGCCTTGCATTTTCAATTATTTGAAATGGTGCTTTCAATTGTTTGAAATGGTGCTTTGTGTGTGGGTTTGAAAAATGTTTTGAAAAGAGGCCCTTGTTGTGGCGACCTTTGTAATGATCCATGTTTGAATGTATACAAAGGTGTACTTGTATTTTTGAAAAGTTTTCAATGTTTTTGAAAGTTGTTTTGAAGTTGTGTTGTGATGTGTGTTTTGAAAAATGGCAAGGATTGTTTTGCAAGATTGGTCAAGTAACCAAGAGCTATCTACCCTAAATTTCTCAAAGATCTTTCCTATGTTTTAACCCTTTTAACAGTATTGTTCCACCATTGTATTTGGTGGACAATCTTGTGTTAGGATGTTAACGGGACGGGCGCGGGTCATCGTTTAAACCATGAGTGCAATAGTGCCAAGTGTCTTTGGCAATTTTTCCTTTAAGGGACTTGATCATTTTTAGGCAACTTTCGAAAGCGTCATCGAGGGACTATGATCATTTTGATTTGTTTTGTTTTTCCAAAGACACTCAACATGCAAACATGGCCCATTATTGAAGGCAACAAGTGGAGTAACCCTAAGGGTGCAAGTGTGATTAGTGTTGTCCATTTTCATGCTTTTTTGTCTTTGTTAGTCAAGCTATTTGTTGGTTGATTTTGCATACAAACCCTAAGTCTATCATGGCATAATTAGAAAGCTTTAAAATGCGGAATTTAAAGTCCTAAATTATTACAACATATTTATGGGGATGGGGGTACAAATGTTCAAATGGGGGATATTTAGCAAGAAATTTAAATCTAAACTATTACATCCAAATTGAATATACAAGTTATTTAATTGTACAAGAATTAACTAAATACAATAAATATGCAAAATGCACAAAAATGGTTTTATATGTATGTAAAAGTATTTTTCATGTGACATATAAACAAAAATAAAAAGTTAATTTTGGATATTTTTATGGTTTAGGGCAAAACCCTAATTTTCTAAATAAATAGTATTTATTATTTATATTATATACAATATTTATTAATTATATACAAAAATAAATAAAAGAGAAGTATATTGTAAAAAAAGTAATTTTTGAGGTCAAATATTAATAAAAAATAAAAATGTATTATTTTTATATTTTTATCCTAAGTATTCTAATAAATATATAAGTATTTATATTATGCATTAAATATATTAAATATATACAAAAAATAAAATATTTATTATTTATCAAAAAAGTATATTTTAAGAAAAATGTTTTCAAAAGGTAAAATAAAATAGTAACTGAAAATAAATATATTTTGTATTATTTTTTAGTATTTTAAATAAAAATATATATGTTATTTTACATGTATAAGTTTAAATAAAGCAAATAAATTCAAAATAAATGCAAAAATGTGTGGAAAAATATTTTTTATATTTTTTATATTTGAGCAAAAAATAATAAGTCAGAAGAAAAAAATAAAAGTCAAAATGATTAAAAAATCACACAATGGGCCAAGGGGGTGTAAGTGGAAAAAGGTGGTGCAAACAGAAAAAACAACTCAGGCCCAGCCCAAGTCAAGCTTCTTCAACCTCCAGCCATTTCTGTCTCAAAAACGCGCGCCTTTCATGCTTGATTCAAATATCCTGATTCTTTGATTTTTAGCAAAAACTTATAACATCAAAAATGTAAAGCATCAAATCACGAATTCATACATATAAATAACTTGATTTAACTCTCAGAAATGAGAGAGAATTTCTCCTCCCCCAATTCCTGACCTAACTTTTTTTCAATGTTCAGGTTCAAAATTCTCTCAGCACACACAACATAAATGAAAAGTAAGAATATGGGTAGCTTCAGGGCCATGAGTAGGACATTCTTTCTTCACAAACCTAAGCCTAGATATGCTTGGATAGAGAGATAGAAGTTCAAACTTTTACCTGTTCAGCTTGAGTCGTGTTCAACAATGGAGGTACTTTCAATGAAGTTTGAGGAGTTGTACAACTTGCCTGAGGTCCCAGGAACCTTTTCCTATGCTTGGTGTGCTTTGAATCTTTCTGAATCAAGCTATGGAAGTCAACCTGCAACAATGAAAAGTGAAAATGGCAAACTTGGCTATGGGATTTACAGCTTGTATCTAAGGCTTGAGACAGCTTCAATGGATGGTATGGAGTGTATTGGAACTTGTTTGGGCAAAAACGCGCGAGGGAATGATGTTGGCCAAGTCAAAATGCAGAATGCCCTGTTTCTTGCAGAAAAATGGTGATTTTCTGTATGAGGAGGGATCAAGGGTATTTTGGTCGTGCTTTAGGTCAGTTAGGGAGTATGCAATGTGTGGATAAAGTTTGTTTAGGCTCTTGCTTGCAGGAAGTGAATGTGGTACTAGTTTTGCAATGTTTCTTCTTATCTAAGCAAACAAAATGCAAGTTGGATTATAGGCTCCTACAGGCCCCTCAAGCATGTTGCACTTTCTCTCCTAGATCAGTGGAATTTGTTCATGAACTTGTGCCTCAAAGATCTGCTTGTACCTCTTTGATTTGTGAATTTGACATAAAGTGCACCTTTTCAAAAATGGCAAAAATGCTTTTTCTACTTATGGACAAATCTTGCATGTAATGGCTAAACACACAAAATAAGACTTGAGCACAAGGGATATGCATTAAATTATTGAGTGATAATGGGATTAGAGGCCTGTAATCTAGTTTGTGCAAGCTGATTTTGAAAATGCAAAGTGTATGAACATGTCTTTGGTTATGAACAAAAGTGACTTTTGCCCAACTTTGCCAATTCGATTCTCCCTAACCACAAGGGTGTTTGAGAAGTTCTTGGATAATTTGGAAATCTTGGAATGTGTACTACAATACATCTTTGTAATGCAAGTTGAATTTCTAAGTGGAAGCATGTGAAAAATGGCCATGAAGTTGGGCAAAAATCCTGCCTAAAATAGGTCAAAAATTTTCTAAGTTAAGAATGTTTTGCACCCTTATTCCAAAAATCATAACTTGAGCTACAAGCCTCTTTTGAGGAAACTTTGTGAATCAAAGTTTTAGATTTTGCAATGGACTATAACTTTCATGTTTTGAGTTTTGTTTTAATCCAAATATATCTTGATGTAAAAATGGGACAAAGTTAGGAAAAAATAGGAATTTTATAACTTAGAAAATTTCTAAGTTATGAAATTTCTTCATCTTAAACCCTAATTTGCAATTTTGGGTTTCTTGGGGAACAAGTTTCATAATTTGACATGTCTTGATGAAAAATGAATCTTGGCACTTGATTTTGACCAAAAAGTCAAAGTTTGACTTTTCAGTATACAGTCAAATTTTGATCAGTTGACTGGAAAATTCATCTGTCAACCTTGTGCATTTGGGATCTTTTGAACTTGTTGAATGTGTCAAGACCATGCCATTGAGTCCTTGAGGCCATATGTTAGCTTGGTTTGCCATTGGCTAGGTCAAACAGTCAAAAATTGCCTTTGTGCAGTTAAAACCCTAAAAATGACCATTTTGCCCTTTTGGTGATCTGGTCAAATTTCTTGTAGGATTGTGATCCAAACTTGACCAAATGGTTCATATGAGTTCATAATGTTGATGTGGGTCCAAAATCATGGGGTTTGACTGTCAATTGACCACAGTTGACTTTTTCCCCAATACAGCTGATTTTTAGGTCAACTGTCCAACTGACTAGGCAAAGATTGGAATAAAGGCTTGAAACTTGGTATGGATAAACTTGTGGGTCCAATATGAAGCATGAAAGTCATCCTAGGTATTTTAGGTCAAAACATCTTTGTGCAAACTCAAACCCTAATTTGGGTCAACAGTGCAAGGAAGAGTCTTGAGCAGAGCAAACCCTAACTTGATCTTGAGTTCCAAAGGTCTTGTGGTGAGAAAATGTTGATTAAATGAGAGGGAAAATTTTGGGGTACAACAGCTACAGTAATCAAGAACGTCATGGCACGGTTTATTCACACAATTTGATCTGTCGATACGGTGTACCCGAGAGGATCATTACGGACAATGGTACAAATCTCAACAATACAATGATCACCGAGCTCTACAAGCAGTTCAAGATATAACATCACATCTCTTCTCCTTACCGGCCGAAGATGAATGGGGCTGTTGAAGCAGCTAATAATAACATCAAGAAGATTGTGCAGAAGATGACGGTGACATACAAAGACTGGCACGAGATGTTACCATTCGCTCTTCATGGGTACCGCACCTCAGCGCAGACATCAACTGGGGCAACACCCTACTCCTTGGTGTATGGAATGGAAGCAGTCTTACCCATTGAGGTCCAGATACCCTCTCTTTGGATTATGAAGGATGCAGGTTTGAGCGAGGACGATTGGATCCAGACCCGACTTGATCAGTTGAACTTAATCAACGAAAAGAGACTTGCTGCTATTTGTCATGGTCAGACGTATCAAAAGCGGATGATCAAGGCATTTAACAAGAAAGTCATACGACAAGAGTATCAAGTTGGGGATCTGGTGATCAAACGCATCATATTACCTCAAGGTGATCCTAGGGGCAAATGGAACCCTACGTACAAAGGGCCATTTGTGGTTAAGAACATTTTCTCGGGAGGAGCTATAATTCTAACCACCATGGATGGTAAGGACCTTCCTCACCCCGTCAATGCAGACATAGTGAAAAGATACTACGCATAATCAAAGACCTGCTAGGTTGACTGGCCTAGGCAAAAATAAGGGCTTCCCGGCGAACCAAAAGGGTCCGGGCAAAAATAAGGGATGAAAATATATTAAAAAAATCTGTACACCCGGCAAGTCGAAAACCTGAAAAGGTGGCTTGGGCAAAAAAGGATATCCCGGTGGACTGAAAACCCAAAAGGGCGGTCCAGGCAAAAATTAGGGATTAAAGCATAACACTATGTCTTATTGGATCATCTTGCAACCAGACTTCAGTATCGACTATCAAGCTCGGACGACACCAATCAATCTGATATACCTTCAACCAAGCAGCAAAGTGATGAGATGCTCGAGGATATAAAGGCGATAGCAGAGTTGGAACCCAGTGGGATTATTCACATAGCTGTTTTTATTTCTTTTACACTAACTGTATAAATTCTATTATTCAGTGACATTCTCTTACTAGGACGCCAGCCTCTTGTACAAAAAACGCCTATTTATAGGCTAACTTCAAAATCAATACAATTCATTTTCACAAAGAGATTTCAAGATTGTTTTTTCTTTTTCTGTTTTGTTTTGCAAGAACGTCCAATGTTCATTTGTGATATATGCATTTGACAATAATTGTTGCTCATAAATATTTACATGCGAAACAAAAGACGATTACTCGTAATATCAGAAACAGGGGCAAATAAGAAATGTCCAAACCGTACAGTTGCTCTATCCACCAGGTATAGGGATAAACCTAGTTGGAGAAAATGATTGAAGGTTCATTCACTCCCCATATAGTAAGAAAAAGATAGTGATATTAGCGGTCCCGAACAAGACACCACTCTCCCCAGCTGAGGCTCGCAACCGAGAATGAGTCAGCAAGATTCTCCCCAAGCAGAGTTTATCTATCATCAGCACTAGAATATTATCCCCAGTGGAGTCTGGAGGATTATCCCCAGTAGAGTCTAGAAGATTATCCCCAGTGAAGTCACCACTAAAATATTATCCCCAGTGGAGTTCATTTCTTTCACAAACAGAAACTCAATCCCCAACGGAGTTCATTAGCACCAGCAATGATAATTCATCACCAGCCGAGGGTATTTCTCCAAAATCAACAGAGCCTCTAACAGAGCATCTCTTTCCCACAGAGTAAATTTCTTGCCGGTTTATTCTCCAGCAGAGTTCTTCATTCATTATCCCCAGCGAGAATGAAGAATTCAACTTTTGTTTCCTCCAGCAGCAATCCGAGATTTATTTTCCCCAGCTAGAGATTGTCATAAAAACATTACATATTCATACATCATGACATATGCATACGCACCATTTGACACAATCTCATTTATTTTGAGAACATCATGGCTTGATACATGTCATGCATTACATACAACTAACCTTTACCTTTCAGGAAAGATACTGTCAAATTCTCACCAAGTTCAAGCTATGAAGCCCGGATTCGACCGGATAGTACCTTGATTTCTATAGCATATTGTGAAGCCCAGATTCGACCGGATAGCAGTATCGAACACCGCGAAGCCTGGATTCGACCAGATAGTGGTTTATCATTAAGCTATGAAGCCCGGAGAATGACCGGATAATAGTTTAATCCCCAATAAACCGTGAAGCCTGGATTACGACCGGATAACAGCTCAGTAAGTTACTGTGAAGCCTGTATTATGACCAGATAGCAGTCCGAGACACCATGAAGCTTGGATTCGACCAGTTAGTGGTTTATCATAAACACAAGCCGTGAAGCCCGGATTACGACCGGATAATAGCTCAGTAATTTATTGTGAAGCCTGGATTACGACCAGATAGCAATACAAGTTACTATGAAGCCTGGGTTACGACTAGATAGCAACCAAAGACACCGCGAAGCCTGGATTATGACCAGATAGTGGTATATCTTTAACATGAGTTATGAAGCCCGGATTATGACTGGATAATATCTTGATTTCCTCAGAACACCATGAAGCCTGGATTTCGACCAGATAGTGGTATGAGACATCGCGAAGCCTGGATTACGACCAGATGGCGGTAAAAGACACTGTGAAGCCTGGGTTACAACCAGATAACAGTGAGGGACACTATGAAGCTTGGATTTCGACCAAATAGAAGTTTACCCGACCAAATACTATGAAGCCCGGATTACAACCGGATAATAGTAGGCCCAAAGCCAAGGGAAGCCCAGATTACGACCGGATAACCATTTGATCTCTTCTGAAGCCTGGATTACGACCAGATAAGAAGTAAAGTATTGTGAAGCCTGGGTTACGACCAGATAGTAGTACAAAACACCATGAAGCCTGGATTCGACCAGATAATGGTATAAAGCATCGTCAAGCCTGGATTACGACCAGATAATGATAAAAAGACTAAAGCCTGGATTACAACCAGATAACAGTACAAGACACTGCGAAGCTTGGATTTCGACCAAATAGCAGTTTACCTGGACAATTACTAAGAAGCCCGGAGTCGACCGGATATTAGTGTGCCCTAAACTTAAGTTGAAGCCCGGATGCGACGGGTTAACAACTCATTTCCTTCTGAAGCCTGGATTACGACCAGATAAGAATCGAGAAATTGCGAAGCCTGGATTATGACCGGATAGCAAATTTAATCTCATCTCCTCAGTAAGTCATTGTAAAGTCTGGATTATGACCGGATAGCAGTCGATCTTATCACTATGAAGCCTGGATCATGACCAGATAGTAGTTCATTTTCACCTCTTCGACGAAGAGACGGTTCCTTAACAAGAATAACGGACGACCGAAGTTCCTAAAATTCAACTTTTCTCAAAACAGAGATGATTCCCCAGTAGAATAACGGACGACCGAAGCTCCTAAAATTCTATTTCTCTCAAGGCAGAGATCAGAATTCCCCAGAGGAATCTTCCTCAAAAACAGGTATACAGACTCTCACTAAGGAATCTCTTATGCGATCGACACTCCTTCGGATGGAATCTTTAAGCCCATCCCCCGTTAGCAATTTCCAAATGGAATCTGTAAGCCCATTCCCAACATCACGAGACGAATACCACTTCATGTGAGTGCAAATTTCTGGGCACTCTAGTGTTCAATCATCTCCCACCTTCGGATCACGAAAGGCAGAAAAGACAATCTACATCCTCGGGTTTAAGAAGATTGAACAGGGGAAGCTGTTGTACCCCAAAATTTTCCCTCCCATATTTCTCAAAACAATTCAAGAAAGATCCTCAAGTTGCTCAAGGAGTTCCAAGGGTTGGCCAGACAAGCTCTCTTCTAAGGCAGTCTACCTCAAATTAGGGTTTCATGTTGATCAAGATACTTGAGTCCAAGGGATCCAAAATGATCACCATTGTCCTAATATGTTCTCAAGATCATCCATGTCAAGTTTCAAGCCATGTAGAGGAAGTTTTCTCAGTCAATTGCTCAAAGGCCTGAAAATCGATTGTGATAGGGCAAAAGTCAAATGTGGCCCACATACAGTCAAACTTCAAGATTTTTGTTCAACATCATCATTTTGAAGTATTATTCATCACTTGATCAAGGATTTATCATGATTCATCAAGGATTGCTCATAATTCCTCAAGAACCAAAAGTTGCTAAATTAGGGTTTTGTAGGAAAAGTCAACTCAACTTTGACCAAGCATAACTTTCTCATACTTTATGAGAAATTACCCATCCAAATCTCATTTTGAAGAGGATGCCATGATATACAATCCATCTTCATCTCCCAAGTTCAAAATATGCACTCACAAGAAGTTATGAATTTGGACATTATAGGTCATTTTGAAAAGTCAACAAAAACATTGTTTTTGTCAAAGCTTCATACATGAGCATGGAATATCAAATTGAGATAAGACCAAAATGGTTGCTTATAGGACATCTCAAGATTTCTAAAAATTCCAATAACACCTTAAAAGAGTCAAAATTGAGGAAATTATGCATTGGTGAAGTTGACCCTTTTTGCAAAATTGTCAAAAGTCAACTATGCCTAAAATTGCAATTTTTGCTAAATAGGCCTAATCTTTTGCACTTGTTTTGAGTTGGCAACATGGTCCACGAGCCCTAGCCCTTGCCAATTGTCATTATCTTGTTTTAATTATTTATTTTGATTTTTATTTGAATTAAATCATTTTTAATCAAAACAAATCATAGAAAAATCTAAAACATTGAAAACTCAAGATTTTGTACATGTTTCAGGTCCTACATCCAGCTAGCGTTAGATTGAATTCGTGCCAAGTCTTTGTGTGCACAAAAAGATTGAATTTGGAAATTTTTGGAAAGATATTCAAAGTAAATCAAATCCAAATCAAAAGCAATGATGGAGGAAGATTGAGATCAGCTTTTCAACCCTAATCCAATCCTTGATATATATTGAGCATGTGCAGACCTAAAACAAGGCTAGAGAGAGGCGCAAGAAGAAGAACAAAACTTGAAAAAACACCAAAAAAGTGCAGACACGATTTCATATTTCCAAGCATCCTCAAAGCCTCCTGACCATCCCAGTCGCTTCCTGGGATCACCAGCAAGCAAAACCAATCAAGAACAAGCATTTCCAAGCCCTGAAACTTGTTGTAAGGCATTCACGACAATGGACTTTTTTAAATTCGGTTTGCATAATTCTGGCACATATAGCATGATATAATCATATATTTTTGTTAAACATCACATTTGCAAGCTTTCTGTAACATTTAATTTCATTTTCATGAACTGTATTGGAGTTTGCCATTATTAGGGTTTACAAGCTCGCTTTTGGGTTTCTGAACCTAGGCAAAATTGGGCCATGAAAGGGTGACCATTGTGTTCAGCAGGTCCAGACGAAGCTATCCATGGCTTTAGTTTTGATTTGTCTTGCTTATAGTTGATTTTGAGAATATGCAGGTTTGTAGTGACGGACAAACGTCCGTAGGTAAAAGTCTGGGACTTTTACCAACATAACAAGGTTGAGGACGACCTGCGTGGCACCCTTCCATTGGATCATTTGAATTCTGGCGCGCATTTTCATTATTCTCCACTAACTCCCTTTATTTTGCATATTATCTATTATTGTTATTTTATGTACAAATCAAATACACAGCTCAGTTGGTTGCCAAGCGTTGGGAAATGCCTTGGGGCCTGGGTTCGAATCCCAGGTCCCCCAAATTTCCTTATATTATTTTCTTTTCAGTAATCAGACGCGTGCACAAGGCCAATGATCACCATGGTCCATCATGATCCAGCTTGCCAAGTGTCCTGAGATCCAAATCTGAAAGCCATCAATGGAGGAGCATCATAAGCCATGGTCAATGCAATACATGGGATCCAGCAGGTCAACATGGGGCAATCCTTTTTGGGCCCAGAATCTGCTATTTATACCCCCCAAAATCATTCTTCAGGCCCATTATCTCTTTCTCTTTTCTTTTACATTTTTCCTTTATTAATTTATTTTATTTATATTTTACTCACAAACTTATTTTTTTTTTATTCAAAAAAATCACAAAAAATATTTTTCACCCAATTAGACTTAGGTTTATTTTTTATCAAAAAATTAATTAAATTAATTAGGTTATTTAATTTTTAGATAACTTTTAATTATTTTGTAAATAAATTAAAATTAATTAGAACAATTAGGGTTTTATTTCTAACTTAATTATATTTTCTTTTTCTTAAAAAAACCAAAAACACAAAAATAAGCCATTTATTTATTTTTCATTAATTAATTTAATTACTCATTAATTTTGTATTTAATTTTAAAACCTAATTCTTTTCTTAAAAATAATCAAAAACAACAAAAACAATTTTTTCTTTTAATTAAGAAGGGGTCAAAACCCTAGTTCTCTCCCGATCTTAATTTCCTCGCGTGCGCTTTATTTTTTTATTTTTCCATATTAATGTAATTGCTCACAAGTTGTAATAGCTTAATTAGGACCTTTTTACTTTCATTTATCGCTTTGTTTTTTAAGGGTTTGTTTTTGGCTATGTAAATACCCGAAGCCTTGTAATAGCTTAGTTTATTTTCCGCACTTTAAATTCCGCAAATATTAATTGTTAGATGTATGAATAATTAGGGTTGCATGACAAGAATGTATGTAAACTTTAAAACAGTTAGCTAACCCTAAATGTGCAAAGATAATAAACTTGAAATTGAATCACTCACACATACACACTCATAGGGTATACTCCCACTTCGGTTGCCTTCGGTAAAACGATCATTAAGTATAGGATATTTTAGTGGTCGCTCTCTTGTCTAAACAAAGATCAAAGTCCCGTTCGGAAAAGTTTCCTCGGAATGGTTGCCTCGGATATTGTTGCCTCGAATAATTGATCTAAGACATTAGGGTTACTACTAAGATGTCCTAACATTGCTCTAGTGATCGTACGTCCCTTTCGAATTGACCCTCAAACTCCAACGACGGTGCTACCTACTCACTAATAGTGGGATAGCGTTGTCTAAAGGAAACGAACATAGAATAATTCATTTTTCGAGTAGGTAGATTAGCTCTTAAGTACTTGCTCAAACAAAAAACAAACTTTTTCACACTTACACTCCTTTTCAAACAAAGTTTTCAAAAACACTTTGTAACACTCTTGAAGACAAAAGCAAGAGTTAAATCAAAGTCAAAACAAAAACTTTTCAAATCACACAAACACACAAAGAAGCAATTTTGAAAATGATGGGCAAGTACCTAAGAGCCCGTAGATAACTACGGATAGAAAGGGTGCTAATACCTTCCATTTCTATAATCTACCCTCCGTACTCAGAGAATCTCGAAAAAGGAATTTTTCTGTGCTTTTTTCCTTTCCTTGTTGGATAAAATAAAAGTCGGTGGCGACTCTTGCTTACCCCGACATTTTGCAAACACAAACACAAAACGCAAACCAGCAATTCCTAAAAAAACAGTCCCGGTTCTGGCCACCGTATCACACAGAGCTTTTAACGTCTCCCAGCGGAGTTCTCCTCAGAAAAAAAACAGGAATCCCCGGTGGAAACATTCTGAGCAAAGTTTGAAGACACACTTACATCTCAATAAAATTCATGGCATATGCATACAAAATACATATAACACAAATCTCATTTATTTTAATAACATCATTACACAATGCATACATTATGACATTGCATACAACTAACTCTTTACCTTTTCAGGAAAGATCAGTCAATAGATAAAGGTAATCATCTTTTAGGAGTAGCAATCGTCTCAGATTCCTTCATCATCCGTTGAGATTCTCTTCTAGAAATAGTTCGGATGTGATCCAGATATGGCTGACACTCTGATACTTATTCCAGATTCCTTCTAGAGACAGTTCAGATGTGATCTCGATATGGCTGACATTCTGATACTTATTCCAGATTCCTTCTAGAGACAGTTCATATGCGATCCAGATATGGCTGACATTCTGATACTTATTCCAGATTCCTTCTAGAGACAGTTCAGATGCGATCCAGATGTGGCTGACATTCTGATACTTACTCCAGATTCTCTTCTAGAAACAGTTCAGATGCGATCCAGATATGGCTGACATTATGATACTTACTCCAGATTCTCTTCTAGAGACAGTTCAGATGCGATCCAGATATGGCTGACATTCTAATTCTTATTCCATATTCCTTCTAGAGACAGTTCAGATGCGATCCAGATATGGCTGACATTCTAATACTTATTCCATATTCCTTCTAGAGACAGTTCAGGCGTTGGATGCCTGACTTCAACAGCGGATAGTCGATTGTAAGGTCGAACAAAGGTGACAATCTTTTTCACAGCCTGGAAAAATCTCAGCTTTCAACAGATTCATCTTGATCATTGGCAACGGAGTCATTAAGTCATCAACAGTAGTAACATGAATATCTTCCACAATAGCATGAACATTATGACCATGTTTTGGCATAGGAGCGGATATCACATTAGGTTTTTCAGGGGCATCAAACTCCACCTCCTTGGCATCTATTAAATCTTGGATCTTGTTTTTAAGGGCCCAACAGTTGTTGGTGTCGTGCCCCACACTGTCCGAATGATATACACACTTTGCATTTGAATGATAATAGGGAGAAGAGGTATTTGGGTTTTTCGGAGCTTCTTTAAAATTGGTAAGGTTTAACTTTAACAGATGAGGGAGGACCTGAGCTGGTGTCATATTAATCTGGGTGAACTGCCGTTGTGGCCTTTCTACCCTTTGTTGGTTAGCTCTGGGTTAACTGCTTCAAGGTTGGTCGGCTGAGGAGTTCTGGATCATCACAGCCCCCACCGCTGGTCGGCGCTTCATTCTTCCTTGATTTCTCTGGGTATAAACAGCAGAAACTTATTTCTTGGTTGGGAAGGTCTTCTTGATAGCAGTGGAAGCAGAGGTATCCTTCTGAATTTTACCACTCTTAATGCCAGCTTCGACTCTTTCACCCATCAGAATTAATTCGGTGAACCCTGCAGATGAGCTCCCGATCAAGTGAATAAAGAATGGACCTAACCGGGTCCCCAAAAACATATCAACCAGCTCTCTTTTAGACAATGGTGGCTGCACCCTTCCAGCCAAATCCCGCCATTTCTAGGCATATTCCTTAAAGCCTTCATTAGAGACCATACCCATACTCTGTAATTGAGTACGAGTAGGCGCTAAATCTGTGTTATATTGGTATTGTCGATAGAAAGCAGCAGCCAAATCCTCCCAGTTATGTACATCAAATCTTTCAAGTTGATAGAACCAGTCCAATTGCGTACCCGACAAACTATCTTGAAAAAAGTGGACCCATAGATCCTTATCAAAAGAGTGAGGTTGGATATTTCTGACGTAGGACCGCAGGTGCATCTTCGGACAGGACAAACCATCGTATTTATAAAATGTAGGCACTTTGAACTTGGGGGGAATGACGATCCCAGCAACCAACCCTAGTTCTTCAAAATCCAGCCCAGGTACCATTTGTACCTCCATGGCTGCCAGCCTATCTTCTAGATTTTTATACTTATCGTCTGCCGGAGGGTATTGCTGCTCAGAGTATTCTTCATCTTCTTCCTCTTCTTTTTCTTCAGCCTCAGATTCAGAAGGTACCGCAGCTCCTTTTCCTTTGCCAACCCCTTCATCAGACGTCGAGGGGAAATCCAGAACTCTCCTAGCTTGGTTCTCAAATCTTCTTCCCATAGTGGCCACACCAATCCTTTTCTTTTTCTTATTTTATTTTTCCTTTTCTTTCTCTAATAGTGCTTTAAGGTCCTCTTGACCCTTTGTTAAGGTCATGAGGAGTTGCTGGAATTGCGAATTCTGTGCTTGAAAATCTTTGACCGTCTGCTCTATATCCATCTTGCTGAAATAAACAGCAGAAAGATAAGGAAACCTGGTGTGAAGACCTGTTTATGCATATGATGAATGATGTGTATTCATGTAATGCATTCAAGGATTCAGAAATTCAAAGTTGTTGCAAACAAAAAGAACACACATCATATTAATAAGAAGAAATTTGTTAGTACATAAATGCCCCATGGGCAAAATGAATACAAAACTCTAATGTAAAAAGACGTTGTGCATCCTCTTTGGTGCAATGTAAGTGTTGAGATTCTTCTCTCTGTGGAGTTGACGGGTAAGTTCCAAGACTTTCTTCTCACTGGCGTAGAAGCTGGCTTCAAAAGTATTTTGTTCTTACTTGAGTTGTATCCAACTCTTTTGCAAATCTTCCAATGACGTTGGCATGTCAGGATGTAGGAGGGTGTATGGAATCTCTCTTTCCCTAACAGGCTCTTTGATCATAGGGAGAATGTGGGGGTAAGGCATCATAAGACTCTGGGTGCAGGTTCGTACCCACTTGAGGTAAGGCTCAAGGGGGATGGAATTCTTGTGTCCCAGTGTCTTACTGTCCACTTTGTTGGGCATCCTCCAAGCTCGGATAAACCTCTATCGAAGTCCTTGAGCATCGTTGTCGAAGTCAAAAACCAAGTCCGGAATCAGCAAGTCATGAGGGCCATCCCTTCGGGCATACCCAAATTGTCTCAGAGCTAAACAAGGGTTGTAGGTAATGCCTCCCCTAATGCCAAGTAGTGGGACATTAGGGAATTCCACACAACGATCAATGATGATGACATTTTCTCTGGACCGAGAACACCAATGAACATCAGAATGTGTAAGGGTCATCAATCGTTGTGACCACCTTAAACCCTGATCATTCTTCAAAACTGATTGGGGAAGGTGAGAAATAAACCACCTTGCTAGAAGAGGAGTACAGCACATGAGAACACCTCTTTTCCTCATTGTTCGTGTGTAAAATGAGTGTAAGATGTCCCCAAGCAATGTAGGCACAGGATTCCGAGATATGAAAATCTTAACAGCATTCATATCTATAAGATGATCAGGGTTTTGGAACAAGACCAACCCATAGATGAGAAGTGCTACAATCTCCTCAAAAGCTTGCAGATCTAGAGAATTCCAGCAGTCCCGTGCCTTCTAAAACATAAACTTTGCCAAGGAACCCTTGACAGCACTTCTGGTTTCCCAATGACCTTTGATATCAGATGGTTGCAAGTGTAAGGCTTGAGCAACATCTTCAGGCTTTGGTTCTCTTTCCGTACCGTTGTAAGGTAGTTGATGGAGAATAGGAATCCTCAGGAGTTGAGAAAATTCCTTCAAAGTAGGTACTAGCTAGTAATCAGGAAATGTAAAGCAATAGTGTAGGGGGTCAAAGAACTTGAAGAGAACTTTCACCATGTCTTCTTCAATGTTGGAGTTGACCAAGTTGAGAAGTCTACCATGTCTTTCACTGAAGAGAGAATTATCTGGAATCTTGGAAGTAAGCTCCTTGAGTTGAGGAGGGATTCTCACAAGGTTGACCTGAATTGTTTTTCTGCGGAGTGATTCCATTACCTACAAAACAAGAACAAAGATGAAGATCCAAATCCTTGAAGTGGTTAGTGGATGCATATGATGCTTTATGATGTTCATGATGTATGCACAAGTATATGTACAAGCAAGTCACACAAGATCCTAGTTTCAGGCTTGCATGGGGTTTCATAGGTAAGTACCCTCTTGAAGTTAGTTGGCTTAACTTGTCCTATAAATAGTAACTGGGTTCTAAGGAGCTCAATATCACTGGATTATTTTCTGTATTCATTGTTTCAGTTTAGCCACTTAACTGGCGACCGAAATATTCCAAGAAAACAACCCTCAATGAGTGTAGTATCGAGTATCTACCAACTTCGGACTGCACCAAAATCGGTCATCTCACTACCACTAATAAGGCCAAGATGGTCAAGTAAAGGTTCTAAGAGTTCGTTAGTGCTTCATGACATCACTCAACGGCCCTGTATTCTATTTGATTGACTCAAAGGCTACCGGTACCCACAAATATGTCGCACTAATATAGCTATTGCTTCAACCATATCGGTATACCCTGCACAGTTTCCACAACGTATTGCTATTTACCTATGAATGTTTCCCAAATCCGGGAAGAGGATTTCAAGCCCAAACAATAGAACCAATTGTAAAAGCAAACAAAGAAAACAAAGTAAGCATGCAAAGGTGATCTAGACCCTAAGGTAACTCCACTTTCAAATTTCCCCAGCAGAGTCTCCAGTTTTATGATACGGTGGGAGAACTGACTTGAGGTTTGCGTTTTTGTTCGCAAATGTTTCGGTTTAGAAAGAGTCGCCACCGACTTTTTATTTTATCCTAAGGAAGGGTCAAAAAGCACAGGAAAGACCTTTGAGATGTTTTCTTGGGTTCGGGGAGTAGATTATGAAAAGGGAAGGTGCAAGCACCCTTTTCATCCATGGTTATCCATGGGCTCTTAGTTACTTGTTTAGATCACTTGCTTTTGCTTTTCAATTGTTTGAAATGGTGCTTTGTGTGTGGTTTTGAAAATGTTTTGAAAAGAGGCCATCATTGTGGCAACCTCTGTAATGATTCTTGTTTGAATGTATACAAAGATGTATTTGTCTTTTGAAAAGATGTTTCAATGTTTGAAAGTTTGATTTGGGAAATGTTTTGAAATTGTGTTGTGAAGTGTGTTTGAAAATAGCAAGGATGTTTTACAATTTTTTATCAAGTAACTAAGAGTTGTCTACCCTATTTTACTCAAAGGTATTTCCTACACATTTTTAACCCTTTTGACAGTGTTGTTTTACCATTGCATTTGGTAAACAACCTTGTATTAGGATGTTAAACGGGATAGGCGCGGGTCATCGTATTAACCATGATAGCAATTATGCTAAGTATCTTTAGCAAATTTTTGAGGGACTAGATCATTTTGTATAGGCAACCAAGATAGCGTCATCGAGGGACTATGATCTTTTGTTTTGTTTTTGTTTTTCCAAAGTACTTAACATGCATAACATGGCCATTTTAAAGGCAACAAGTGGATGAAACCCTAGGGGTGTAAGTGTGCATTGTGTTTGTCATTTTCATGCATTTAGGTCTTGTATTAGGTCAAGTTACTTGTTTATTTTGTATTTTTTGCATACAAACCCTAATCTCTAATCATGGCATAATTGGAAGCATAAATGCGTAAAAGTAAATCTACCACTATTACAACATGATTATGGGGAGGGGGATACAATTTTTGAATGGGGGATTATTTGGCAAGAAATTAAAATCCTAATTTTACTATTACATCCAAATTGAATTAATGGCATAAATAAATGAACAATACTTAAATAACCAAATTAAATAAATATACAAAATATTATGAATATGCAAAAATGTTTATGTTTATTTTTTTATGTATGTAAAAAATATTTAATGCAAAAAGAAAGAAATAAAAAAAGGATTATTTTTTTGTTAAGGGTAAAACCCTAATTTTCTTTTAAGAAAGTAAATATATTAACTATATTGTTTATGTACAATAATAAAAATAAAAATATATTCAAGTGTAAAAATATATTTAAAAAAGTATTATTTTTAATAAGGGTGAAAACCCTAGTTTTTGTTTTAAGATAATATATATTATATTAATTATTTTATCTACAAAAAATAAAATATAAATATACACAAATATTTAGATAAATAATAGTATATGAGAAAAAAATATTATTTTATAGGTATAAATGATAAAATATAAAATATATAATATTTCTATAATGATTATAAGTTTTTTATTAAATAAAATAAAAGTATATACTACTTAATAATTATTTTCATGTTTAAAAATAATAATAAAATAATAAAAATAAATGTGAAAATTTATAAAAATATTTTTGGGTATTTTTATGTTTAGAAAATATAAAATAAAAATCAGAAAATGAAAATAAATACAAAAATATAAAAGTGTAAAGAAATCGGGACAGGGGGTGTATTCAGTAAAAGGGGGTGTCAATAGTGAGTCAGGACCAAGCCCATCCCACCACACTTCATCTTTAACCTTCGTTCACAAAAACGCGCGTGCCCTGTACACAAAGCCAGATCCTGCATACGTGCTCTAATGCAAAAACACATAACATCAAAGTTGTAGCATTTTTCAATACGAATTCAGCCATATAAGAAACTTGTCCTAACTCTCAAAGACCAGAGAGAATTTCTCTGGCCCTAAATCTTAACCTATTTTTTTCAGGATGTTCATGGATAAAATTCTCTTAGCATGCTTAACTAAACTGAAAAATGAGCATATGTACAGCTTCATGGCTATGAATACTACATTTTTTATTCACAAACCTAAGCCTAATTATTCCTAAATAGAGAGATAGGAAGTTGACAAAAACCTGTTTCAGTTGACTTCGTGTATGACAATGTGGAGCTTTTCAATGAGGCCTGAGATGTTTGGGAGTTTGCTTGAACTTACCCTGACCTTCCCCAATGCCTAGCTTGCCTTGAATGTGCTTGAACAAGCCTATAGAACTCAACCTGCATAAGCTGAAATCAAAAATGGCAAACCCTGTAAATGGAGTTACAGTCAATGTTTAAGGGTTGGGATAGCTTGGATGGGTTATGTGGAATGTGTTTGAACCAGTTTGAGCCAAAACGCATGAGGGATTTGTGCTATGGAAATCAAACTGCAGGGAGTGCCCTGTTTTGCCAAATGAAGATGATTTTGTGCTATGGGAGGTTTGAGGGCTCAAAGGCTCGTGCTTCTGGCTCAAGGGGATGTGAGAAACTTGTTCTCAATGCTTGCCAAGGTTGGTTCTAACAGATGTGTAAGTTCTTGTGTATTTGGTATCTTTCTTGTATATGAAGCAAAAATGAGAAGTGATGTAAAACCAACATGTACAGGCTATCTATCAGCTTTCACACTATGCCATTGGCCCCTCAAGTTGGTGGATTTGATTTGCTGCACAAGATATGGCTTAATGCTCAAGGATGTAGTTTTGACATAAAGCAAGATTTAAGTAAAAATGGTAATGTTGCTTTTTCTATTTAAGGATTAATCTTGTGTACAATGCTCTAATGACCAAAACAAAGCCTTGGACCAATGGATTTGCATTTAATTATTGAGTATGCAATGGTTTTGAGGCCTGTAATCAAGTACAAAGCAAGCTAATTAGAGTTTGCAACTTGTATCACTATGAACATGCCATGGATAAAAAGTGAGTTTTTGCCAACTTCAAGCCTTCGATTATCCATAACCACAAATGATTTTGGAGAGTTTTTTGACTTTTTAGAAAGCTTGCAACATGCTCTACATTCCATATTTGAAATGAAATTTGATATTCCAAGTGGAACTATGTGAAAAATGGCCATGAAGATAGGTCAAAATCCTGCCTAAACTAGGGCAAAATTTCACTAAGTTAAAAGTCTCATGGACCCTTGTTCCAATAATCATAACTTGAGATCCAAGCTTCTTTTTGGAAAACTTTATGAATCAAAGTTGCATACTTTGTGGAGGACTACAACTTTCATGTTGGAAGTTTTGTTTGAATCCAATTGCATCATGGTGAAAATGTTGGGCAAAGTTTGGGAAAATTAAGAAAATTTCATAACTTAGAAAAATTATAAGTTATGAAATTTTTCCATCTTAAACCCTAATTTGAAAAATTGGGTTCTTGATGTACAAGTTTCATATTTTGACATATCTTGATGAAAAATGACCCTTGGCACTTGATTTTGACCAAAAAGTCAAAGTTTGACTTTTCAGTGTACAGTCAAATTTGATCAGTTGACTGAAAAATTCATCTGTCAATCCAAAGTATTTGAGATCTTTTGAACCTTGTAAATAGGTCAATATGATGTCATTTAGTCCTTGAATCCATGCTTGAACCCAATTTTCCATTGGCTAGGTCAAAAATCAGAAATTTCCCTTGTGCAGTCAAAACCCTAAAAATGACCATTTTGCCCTTTTGGTGATCTGATCAAATTTCTTGAGGAGTTGTGGTCCAAACTTGATCAAATGGTTCATGTGAGTCTATAATGTTGATGTGGATCAAAAATCATGAGGTTTGACTGTAAATTGGCCACAGTTGACTTTTTCCCCAATACAGTTGATTTCTAGGTCAACTGTCCAATTGACTGGGTGAAAATTTGATTCAAGGCTTAAAACTTGGCATGGACAAACTTATAAGTCTAACATGAAATATGAAAGTCACTTTGAGCATTGGAAGTCCAAAAATCCCTATGCAAACTCAAACCCTAATTTAGGTCAACAATGGAAGGAGTTGTCTTGAGCAGAGTAAAACCCTAATCCTGTCTGGAGTTCAAAGAGTCTGGTGAGGGGAAATATTGATAAAATGAGAGGGAAAATTTTGGGGTACAACAGCTTCCCCTGTTCAATCTTCTTGAACCTAAAGAGTTAGATTCACGAGTTTGCCTTTCGTGACTCGAAGGTAAAAGATGATTGGACACTAGAGTGCCCGTAAATTTGCACTCGTCAAAATGTAGCTGAGGGAATGGGCTTAAAGATGCCATTTAGAGATGGTATAATCTTACTGGAGATGGGCTTAAAGATGCCATCCAAGACTTATTTGTTGAGAATCAAGAGAATGAATATCAGAATGGTATTCGTATCTGGAACGTATCTGAGTTATATCTGGAGATTGGATTTGTATGAGAAAAGGAATGGCGTCCGTGTCTGGAGCGTATCCAAGTTGTAACTGTATTTGATTCTTGAATGAATATCAGAATGACTGCCGTGTCTGGAGTGTATCTATATTGTATCCGAAATCTGAAATCTGAATAAGCGATAGAAAGACATCTGTGTCTGGAGTATCTCTGGGTTGGGGAATAGGTTTGAATGAGTGACAGAATGGCAATCGTGTCTGAAGCGTATTTGGACTGTATCTGAAGTTGAGATTTGTATGAGTAGCAGAATGACTTTCGTGTTATGAGTGTATCTGTACTGTAACTGGGATCTAGACAAGTGACAGAATGACTTCTGTGTCTGGAGTGTATCTGAACATGAAGTTGATAGTTGAATCTGAATGAGAAATAGAATGGCTTTCGTGTCTGGAGAGCATCTAATCTGTATCTGATTGTTGAAGTCTGAATGAGTGACAGAATGGCATCCGTGTCTGGAGCGTATCTGGATTGTATCTTGACTTGAAATTCTGAATGAGTAATAGAATGACCTCCATGCCTGGGATGTATCCATACTGTATCTGAATAAGAGATCTGAATGAGTAACAGAATGACTCCCACGTCTTGGAGTGTATCCGTACTATATCTGAGATCTTTGAATATTTGTTAAAGATGGCTTTTAATCTTATCCTGAAAAGGGTAAAATGTTAACTGAAAACACAGAGTTATGTTGCATGAAATGTATGATGCAATAAATGTGTTTTATCAATGTTTATGATATATGAATGTAATGTATGCGCATGTAAGCTGATTAGTTGTCTTGCTGGGGAAAATAAATCCTTGACAACTGGAGATAATGAAATCTTTGACAGCCGCCGGGGAAAATAAACCCTTGACTGTTGTTGGAGATTCAAGACCTTTGATTGTTGAGACTGAGAAATCCTTTGGACTACTGCTGGGGATTGAAGATCCTTGGTGACTTGTGGGGATTAACAAGAGCTTTGACAACTTCCGCGGGGAATTGAGAATCCTTCATGACTTTCCTGGGGAATAAGGAAAACTCTGATGATCTCTACTGGGGAATTAAAACATGGGAGGCTTCAACTGGAGAAATGAGAACAAGAATCTTCGTTCTGCTGGGAAATAACTCTGTAGGGAGAATGTTTATTCCGTCGAAGAGTTCTCAAGATCTTGGTTTGTATTCCAATCTACTGGGGATTTATGTAGGAAATTGGATGGTGCTCCACCGTGGTTTAAGATTTGAAATTTTGGACTCCGTTGGGGAAGAAAATTTTATCTTCGCTGAGGGTTTGCAGTTCAAAGTTTTCTAGCTCCGCTGGGGGTTAGGAGTTTGGAAACTTAGTTCTGACGGGGATTTTGAAACTTAACTCCACTAGGGATATGTATTTCAAGGTTTTAGCTCTATTGAGGATCTGAATGACATACTGCAGGGGATTTCTTCTGGAATAGCCTAAATACGTTTTCCTATACTTTCAACCTATCAGTAATTATCCTTTCTCATTTCGTTTTATTTGTAAGAAGTGATTATATTCAAATGCATATGCTCATTTAATAAATCATTGGACGTTTTCAAATAAAACACAAGTGTAAAAAAAGAAAGAAAAGGCAAACAAATTTCTGCACTTTGAAGTATCTTTGTATTAACTTTGTGTAAGTATTTTGTACAAAGGAGACAGACATCCTAGTAAGAGAATGTTGTCATAAAAATGAGAAAAATTTATACAAAGAAAGATGGCTATGTGTAACAATTCCATGGGGTTCCCATTCTGCTATGGCCTTCGTAACTCTGAGTATCTTGTCCATTTGTTGCTTCGTCCGCAGATGATTGGATTGATCAGAAGCCCGAAGCTTGTCCATGAAGAGATTGTCCTTAAAGTAATCCGACGAGACATAGTCATATGCTTTAATTCCCTAGCTTTTGCCTGGACCGCCCTTTCGAGTTTTCGACCCACCGGGAAACCCTTTTTTGCCCAAGTCGCCCTTTCGGGTTTTCAACTTGTCGGGTGTACATATTTTTTTATTTATCCCTAATTTTTGCCTGAACCGCCCTTCCGGGTTTTCGATTCACCGGGATGCCCATTTTTGCCCAAGTCGCCCTTTCGGGTTTTCAACTTGTCGGGTCGTTTATGCGTAGTATCTCTTGACTATGTCTGCATTCGCAGGGTGCGGCAGGTCGTCGCCATCCATGGTGGTCAGAATCATTTCCCCACCAGAAAAGATATTTTTGATCACAAATGGTCCTTCGTAAGTAGGAGTCCATTTGCCTCTGGGATCACTTTGCGGTAAGATGATCCGCTTGATTACAAGGTCCCCGACTTGATATACTTGTCTCTTGACTTTCTTGTTGAAGGCCTTGATCATACGTTTTTGATACGCCTGACCATGGCAAACAGCAGTAAGTCGCTTTTTGTCAATCAAGTTAAGTTGATCAAGCCGGGTTTGAATCCAATCGTCTTCACTCAAACCAGCATCTTTCATGATTCTCAAGGAGGGAATCTGAACCTCGATAGGTAAAACAGCCTCCATGTCGTATACCAAAGAAAAGGGTGTTGCTCCAGTTGAAGTGCGTGTCGTGGTATGGTACCCGTGTAGAGCAAATGGTAACATCTCGTGCCAGTCCTTGTAGGTGACTGTCATCTTTTGAATGATCTTCTTGATATTTTTGTTTGCGGCTTCGACAACACCGTTCATCTTAGGCCGATAGGGAGATGAATTGTGATGTTGAATCTTGAACTGCTCGTACAGAGCGGTGATCATAGTATTGTTCAAATTTGTACCGTTGTCAGTGATGATCCTGTCGGGGATACCATACCGGCATATGAGGTTCTGCTTGATGAAGCGGGCAACCATATTCTTTGTAACGGAGGCAAAAGAAGCTGCTTCGACCCACTTGGTAAAGTAATCAATAGCCACCAGGATAAAGCGATGTCCATTGGATGTTGTAGGCTTGATTTCTCCAATCATGTCGATTCTCCACATCGCGAATGGCCAAGGAGCTGTTAAGACATTGAGAGGAACTGGGGGAATATGTACCTTGTCAGCATAGATTTGGCATTTGTGACAAGTACGGGAATGTTGATGACAATCAACTTCCATGGTAGACCAGTAGTAGCCTGCCCGTAAAATCTTCTTAGCCATCGTATGACCGCTTGAGTGGGTGCCAAAGGTGCCATTATGCAGTTCAGCCATGACCTGCTCAGCTTCAATCTTGTCTACACAATGGAGTAGGACACAATCAAGATTGCGCTTGTATAGGATACCATTGCTCAGAAAGAACTTGGTTGAGAACCTCCTTAAGAACTTTTTGGCGTTGACTGAAGCTCCTTCAGGGTATTCTTGTGCTTCGAGATACCATTTGACGTCATGAAACCAAGGTCGGTCCACTACTTCTTCGGTATTGATCTCGTGACAATGTGCAGGTTCGTCCATTCGTTCAATGGTGATTTGAGGTGTCTCATTATCCCAGTTAAGTTTAAACATGGATGACATTGTTGCTAGAGCATCTGCTAGCTGATTCTCTTCTCGCGGGAAATGCTTGAAGGTCATCTGCTCGAAGTGTGGTAACAATGTCAGGACATGTTCTTTGTAAGGGATGAGGTTAGGGTGCTTAGTATCCCACTCTCCTTTGATTTGACTGATAACCAAAGCTAAGTCCCCAAATACAATCAAAGATTTGATTCCCAAGTCAATAGCAGCCTTGAGACCAAAGATACAAGCTTCATACTCAGCCATGTTGTTGGTGCAGGTGAAGCAGAGCCTTGCATGTGAAAGGTGTATGGAAACCTTCTGGAGAGATAAGTATTGCGCCGATACTGTTCCCAAGTGCGTTGGAGGCACCATCAAAGTACAGAGTCCATCGGGATCCTTGTTCAGGTCCGTCATATAGTCTGTTACCTTTAATGTTGTCCAATGTCATAATATCCTTGTCAAGGAAATCGAACCTCATAGATTGGTAATCTTCGACGGCTTGATGAGCTAGATGGTCAGCTAGTACACTCCCCTTTATAGCTTTTTGGGTTGTGTACTAGATATCATACTCTGTCAGGATCATCTTCCATCTAGTGATCCTTCTGGATAAAGCAGACTTCTCGAAGATGTACTTGATCGGATCCATTTTAGAAATCAACAAAGTGGTATGTGTCAACATATACTGCCTTATCCAGCGAGCAGCCCATACCAAAGCGCAACAAGTTTTCTCGAGCAGTTAGTAGAGAGTCTCACAGTCGGTAAACTTTTTGCTAAGGTAATAAATGGCATGCTCTTTTCGGCCAGACTCGTCATGTTGGCCCAGTACACACCCCATTGAATTATCTAAAACAGTCAGATACATGATTAAAGGCCTTCCTTCGACGGGTGGCATCAAGATAGGAGGTTCCAGCAAATACTCCTTGATCTTATCGAAAGCAGCTTGACAGTCATCATTCCATTCAACCACCTGATCTTTCTTCAACAGCTTGAAGATTGGTTCACAGGTAGATGTTAGGTGAGAGATGAACCTTGCGATGTAGTTTAGGCGTCCCAAAAAACCTCTGACCTCCTTCTCAGTGTGAGGGGCAGGAATTTCTTGTATAGCTTTGACTTTGGCAGGATCAACCTCGATGCCTTTGTTACTGACGATAAACCCCAAAAGTTTACCGGACCTGACTCCGAAAGTGCACTTGCTAGGGTTCAGTCTGAGCTTGTATTCCTTTAACCTGACAAACAGCTTTTGTAGATGGTCGGGGTGTTCTTCTTCTGTCTGTGAACGGGCTATCATGTCGTCTACGTAGACTTCAATCTCATGATGTATCATGTCATGAAACAAAGCTACCATGGCTCGCTGATAGGTTGCCCCGACATTCTTCAGTCCGAATGGCATCACTTTATAGCAGAAGGTACCCCACTGCGTAACAAAAGTAGTCTTCTCCATGTCTTCGGGGGGCCATTTTGATCTGGTTGTACTCTGAAAATCCATCCATGAAAGAGAATACCTTGTGTTGAGCTGTGTTATCAACCAAGATGTCAATGTGTGGTAGTGGAAAGTCATCTTTAGGGCTAGCCCTGTTTAGGTCTCTGTAGTCCACGCACATTCTGACTTTGCCGTCCTTCTTAGGCACGGGCACAATGTTGGCCACCCAATGTGGATAGGAAGTAACAGCAAGAAAGTCAGCATTGAACTGCTTCATCACTTCAGCTTTGATCTTCTCGGACATGTCAGGCCTCATTCGGCGGACTTTCTGCTTGATGGGTGGACAGTCTTCTCTTGTAGGGAGACGATGAACCACAATATTTGTATCCAGTCCCGACATATATTCGTAGGACCAGGCGAAGATCTCAACATATTCATTCAATAGCTGAACTAAGCGCTCTTTGACACTTGGCTCTAGGTTGGCACCCACTTTAACCTCTTTTCTGTCTTCGGCAGTACCCAAATTGATAGTCTCTAACAACTCTTCATGGGGCAGAATAGCCTTTTCTTCCTGTTGCAAAAGTCTAGCCAACTCTCAAGGCACTTCAAATTCTTCATCACCTTCGTATTCGGCATGATTGACCAGATCTTCAGAATCACTGAAGGCCATAGCAGAATTGTTACCCATGGAATCCGGAGTGGATGGGTACCTGCATTTTATGAGTGTGGGTGTGTGTAAGGGATAGCCACCTTTAAACAAAATAAAATGTAAAAAGAAAGAAAATGAACACAAAAGTTTATAGATTAAAACGTCCATGATTCATTAAAAATGGCATATGAAAATGAAGAATCAAAACCCTTACAAATGGACCTATATGCCCCGGGTAAGGCATAAGGCGAAAAGAGTGTACGAATTGTTTAATAATTATTACAGACCAAACAGGAAATGTTCAAAAGATAATTTAATGATTGATGAAAGTAATAGGAACAAAATATTTCGCCTCCCAGTTGTTCAGTCCTCCTTCAATAGTTGGAAAGATCCAGTCTTCAAAATTGCTTCCTTCTTCATCATCTTATAAAGCATGAACTCTATGATGAGTGATTTTCAGTGGCGGTCCTCCATCCCGGGAGCGACGCACAGCTTTCTGACTAGCAGCAGTGAAACCCAAACCGAACTTATCTGTCTTGTAAGGAAAATCTGGCAGTTGACCCCATGATGTGCTTCCTCCTTCCTTGACTACAGCTTCCGCATCTTTAAGGGATGACATCTGGGACACAGGTTTGGTAATGATGGGCACATCAGTCATTGTTTTAGCTACCGCAACTTCAGGAGAAACCTCTTTAAAGTGTTGGAAAGGTGTTTCTATGAATTCACCATTGTGATACGGTGGGAGAACTGACTAGTGTTTTGCATTCGTATTCGCACTTGTGCGGTTAGCAAGAGTCGCCACCGACTTTTTATTTTATCCTAAAGGAAAGGTTAAAAAGCACAGCAAAAACCTTTTTGAGATATTTCGCGGGTTCGGGGGGTAGATTATGAAAAGGGAAGGTATTAGCACCCTTTTCATCCATGGTTATCCATGGGCTCTTAGTTACTTGGTTTTTTTTAGATCACTTGCCTTGTTTTTCGATTGCTTTGAAAATGGTGTGTGTGTGGGTGCTTTTTGAAAATGTTTTAGAAAAAGATGCCTTGTTTTAGGCAACTAATGTATTTGACTCGTGTTTGAGTGTTTTACAAAAGTGTGAATCTTTTCGAAAAGACGTTTCCAAATGTTTTTGAGAGTTTGTTTGAAAGTGTTGTGGATTGTGGTTTTTGAAAATAAGGCAAGTGTTTTTGCAAGTTTGATCTCAAGTAACTAAGAGTTATGTCTACCCTATTGTACTCAAAGGTTTTTTGTCATGTTTTAACCCCGTTTAACAATTTTGTTCCACCATTGAAATTGATGGGCAATCTTGCGTTTAGGAAGTTTGTTCGGGACGGGCACGGGTCATCGCATAGACCATGAATGCAATGATGCCAAGTGTCTTTGGCAAATTGTTTTGAAGGGACTATGATCATTTCGTTTAGGCAACTTTCGAAAGCGTCATCGAGGGGCTTATGATCATTTGATTTTGTTTTGCCAAAGACATTCGACGTGCAAGCATGGCCCATTTTGGAAGGCAACATGTGGGATTACCCTAGGGGGTGCAAGTGTGATTGTGTATTGATTACATACATTTGTCTTGTATTAGGTTATCTAGCGTTTGATTTTATGTGCATACAAACCCTAGGTCTAACCATGGTATAATTGAAAAGCTGTAAATTGCGGAATGTAAATCTACGCTATTACAAAATAATGTCCGGGAGTGGGGGTATAAATGTACAAGGGGATGAGACTTATAGTACCCAATAATTTACAACCAAATCGAATGTGCGATCAAAAATGAATATCAAATATACAAATATAAGATAAAGCGTGTATAGGGCAATATATTGTGTAAGTGCAAATGTATATGTATTGTGTAAATGTAAATATGTACAAGTGCGAAATGTGAAATTGAGTCGCATTAGGGTTTTGACCTAGATATACGTTTTAATCTGTATTTTGATTTATATGTTAATGTACAAAAAGAATGTTAACTAAAAAGTTTAATTTTAATTACGTATAATATGTACAAACATGTTTTAATTAAAAGAGGTATTTTCAATTTAATTATGTACAAAAAGTATTTGGTTATTTTATATGCAAATGTGTATTAAGAAAATATTTTCAATTTTAACTTATATGATGTATATACAAATATATTTCAAAAAAAAGTTTTTTAGTTAATTGTATAAAAAATATTTTGATTAAGAAAAAGTATTTTCAGATTTAATTTGTATGACATGTACAAAACTAATTTTTAATATAACATAAATGTAAAAAATAACTATCTAAAAAATGTCTTAATTTTATGATAAAAAGTATTTTATTATTTAGGTTAGTATTTTTTTACAAAGAATAAAATCATTGTTTATAGAATGAAATTAGTAAAAAAAATATTGTTTATGAAAAGAAAATAAAATAAATAAAAGAGTTAATGTTAAGAAAAGGGTTAGTGTTTTATATATAAAAAAAAAGTATGTATTGTTTTTTTATAAAAATGAAAAGAATAGTTAGTGTTTTATAAAATAAGATTTAGTATTAGAAAGTTAGGTGATTTCTTGTTGGGCTTTAGAGGAGGTTAGCAGCGGGTCTGGCCCAAGGTTTTGAAACAGAATTAGGGTTAGGCCATTGTTTCAGTTGGGAACGAAATTAGGGTTCGTCAGCAGCGGCGCGTTCGTGGTATTCGTCTTCTCCGATTAGCAAATTCTGAGCATTCGATTGTCTCCGGCCACCAGCATCATCCTCACGCTCTCTTCCCTCCAAGACAAGGATGCCACGTCCCTTGAAACAAGGTTGGTTCCAAACGTTTTATATTTTCCTTTTCCTTTCTGATTCGCGTAGAATTATTCTGAGCTCTTTATTTTCGTTTTATGAGGTGAAGGGGAAGAAGAATGCTACCTGTTTTTAGGGGATGGAGGAGAGGCGGAGAGCGAGATGTTGAGGAGGCCGGAGCGGTGAAGCTTGATGCTTGCTTTTGATGCCTTCCTGGTAACTTCGTTCCCTGTTTATGATTAAGGTTTTGATGATGATGCTTGATGTTGCCTGAAAAACCTTTCTTGAAATTCACTTTTTATCTTCTTCTTCCACAATGCGTTGCCTTGGATTGTTGCCTGTGTATTTTAGAACATTGCTGCCTTGATGTCTTTGTTGCCTGAGTATGATATGTCTGAGTATTTGCTCGTGCTTGTTTGTGAACTTGATGCTATGTGGCTTGAGATGTTCAGGTTATGGTATTGGTTTGAGACTTTAGCTTGTATATGCTTGGTTCAGTATGTTATGGTGAGGCAAGTTTGGACATGAGGTTTGTATGTTTAGCATGAAGGTTGAGGCTTGAAATGTGTTATCAGGTTTGTGGGTTTAACATGAAGGTTGAGGCTTGAAATGTGTTAGGTTCAGATGATGGTCATGGTTCTCTTTTTTTCTGATAAGCTTAGTATGTTTATGCTATATGTTTTGGGATATGAGAGGATGCTGGTTCTAGACAACTCAGTTTTTGCAAGTCTTTTGGTTGTATATCTGTGATTTTGCTTCAGCTTGTATATATCTCTTTTATCTTCTGAACTGCTATATTGCCTAATGTGTATTGTGGTGAGGCAGAGTTGGTATTTTGATGCAGCTACCTAGCTGTGTTTGCCTTGACAGTTTTTCATACTTCTCTCTTCTCTCACCTTATTTCTGTCTATTCTGAGTTGCCTAAACTGTGTTAGCTATTTTCTTTTCTATATTCACTCTCTATTGTCTGCTGTGAACTGCCTTGTATTTTGCTGAGTTGACTTTGTGTATCTCTCTTTGAATTGCCTGCTGAACTGCTTTGGCCTTGCCTATGCTTGATTTGTACTGGCTTTTGACTTCTGCCCTGCTGCTACTGAACTGTCTTGTATATTTCCTTTTCTATTTCAACTCCTACTGTCTGCTGTACTGAGCTTGTGGACTTGTAGGCTTGTATATCTTTTTCTGCTGTCTTCCTTACTGTCTTGGCCTGCTGCTGAACTGCTATGCCTAACCTGAACTGCTTTATCTCTCTTTACTCTCTCTTCAAAGTACAGTTTGAAAATTTTATATGATTTTTGTTTGTACTTTTCTGAAGGGGCCCTGGATGGGAAGTGATGATTCTAGATTACTTGCATTTTACATTTTACATCTTCATCTCTTTTGACAGTTTATGTGTGCTGACTTCCTTTGAGGGGACCTTGGGCATTTTGACAGTAGCCTTGGCTTTTTGGATAGAAATTTTGGATTTGAACTTTTTCAGTTTGGATTGGATTTTGAATCTTGAATTTCTATGCAGCTTGAATTTGTAACTTATGCATTTTTTGACATTTTGCATTTCATGAAGTAAAAATAATCTTCCCTCTCTGTGAACCGGGAGAAATCCCGTGATTTGCAGAGAGGGCAACTGATCCCAGTCAGTGGCCCCTAATGATGAGCAACTTTTAACTGTTTTTTTTTAATTAAATGTTTTCTGACTTTTCTTGTTCTTTTTGCAGATGAAAGATGGAATGCCGGAGCGGAGTAAAGAATGAAGAGCATTTAGAAAATAAGATAGTTTTTTTTTTATTCTATTGTAATATTTAAATTAAATGTAAATCATTGTTTGTAACAACAATTTGTAAATAATTTAAATATCAATAAAAATTCAAATTATCCAATTAATTCTAATTTCCTTATTGTTTATTTATTTATTTAAAATTCTTAGAATTAAAACAATTGAAAAATAAATTCAATCATTTTAGTTTCAGAATAATAAATAACTAAAGTAAAACAACATTGGTCCAATAAACCTGTCTTATCCCACATCCAAAGCAAAGCAGCAATTAACTTAAATGGACTGATCAAATGCAAAAGTACTGTGAATTCAAAACTGCATCTTGTATCTGACTGGCCCAATCAAAACGTACTGAATCCAAAACCAATGTCTCTTTTGCTGATTAAACCAAGATAACGCGAATTTTAATCTGAATCTTGAAATAAACCGCAAAGTGCTGTGGAATTTAAATTCTTCTGAGAACATGCCCATGAAACCCTAATTCCCGATTAAATGCCAAATCACGCTCGCTTGATCAAAATTGAACCACAAATCAATCAAGCCCTAAGCCCACTGTATGCAACAATTCAAAGCTCTGAAAATCAGTAAAATCCTAATTTTGCTTGACTGTCAAAAAAGTCCGTTGGTCCGATTCTTGAACCAGTTTGGGAAGTCAGGAAATGTTTGAAGCTGAGATTTCTTGTGGAAAAGCGCGAGGGCAAATTTTGGGGTACAACAGTTGCCCCTGTTCAATCTTCTTTGACCTGAAGAGTTAGATTGGCAAGTTTGCCTTTCGCGACTTGAAGGTAAAAGGAGATTGAACACTAATGTGCCCAGAAAATTTGCGCTCGTCAATGTGACGGTGGAGGTGAATGGGCTTAAAGATGCCACCTGGTGCGAAAGAATTTGTCGGGGGATGGGCTTAGAGATGCCACCTGGTGCGAAAGAATTTGTCGGGGGATGGGCTTAGAGATGCCATCTGAGAATGTTGATCGCATAAGAGATTCCTTAGCGAGAACTTGTGTATTTAAGAAAGACAGATGTTCTCCTGGCTTGTTACAGGTGTTTGATCTTCAGTCTCCTTATGCAGATATGCCCTGGCTAGATACGGGTATTGAATCTAGAAATGTTGTAGTTGATAGATGTGCCCTGGCTGGATACAGGAATCGAATCTTCGAACTCTTCAGACGTGCCCTGGCTAGATACAGGAGTCGTATCTGGAAATGTGGTCAACAGATATGCCCTGGCTAGATACAGGAGTCGTATCTGGAAATGTGGTCAACAGATATGCCCTGGCTGGATACAGGAATCGAATCTGGAAATGTTGTCAACAGATATGCCCTGGCTGGATACAGGAATCGGATCTGGAAATGTTGTCAACAGATATGCCCTGGCTGGATACAGGAATCGAATCTGGAAATGTTGTCAACAGATATGCCCTGGCTGGATACAGGAATCGAATCTGGAAATGTTGTCAACAGATATGCCCTGGCTGGATACAGGAATCGAATCTGGAAATGTTGTAGTTGATAGATGTGCCCTGGCTGGATACAGGAATCGAATCTGGAAATGTTGTCAACAGATATGCCCTGGCTGGATACAGGAATCGAATCTGGAAATGTTGTCAACAGATATGCCCTGGCTGGATACAGGAATCGAATCTGGAAATGTTGTAGTTGATAGATGTGCCCTGGCTGGATACAGGAATCGAATCTTCGAACTCTTCAGACGTGCCCTGGCTAGATACAGGAGTCGAATCTGGAAATGTTGTAGTCGATAGATGTGCCCTGGCTGGATACAGGAATCGAATCTTCGAACTCTTCAGACGTGCCCTGGCTAGATACAGGAGTCGAATCTGGAAATGTTGTCAACAGATATGCCCTGGCTGGATACAGGAATCGAATCTGGAAATGTTGTAGTTGATAGATGTGCCCTGGCTGGATACAGGAATCGAATCTTCGAACTCTTCAGACGTGCCCTGGCTAGATACAGGAGTCGAATCTGGAAATGTTGTCAACAGATATGCCCTGGCTGGATACAGGAATCGAATCTGGAAATGTGACAGTTGAAGGTAGTCGTTTTCGAGATTGTCTTTTTCCTGAAAAGGCAAAGACGTAAATTGTATGCAATGTTATGATGTATGATATGCATGATGTCATGATGTCCAACATTTGATGTTGTATGCGTTTCATCATGTATGTAGGCAAGATGTATGAAAATGTGAAATGTTTATGAGTGTAATTTCATCTTAGGGAAATAAATCCTTGACGAACGGCCGGGAAGCTGCTCTGCGAAAGAGATACTTGACCGAAGTTTTGATGAGAGGCCTGCTGAGGACTTTAATGATGGATTCTGCTGAGGGTGATGGTGATAAATTCCGCTGGGGAACTCCGAAGATAAACTCTGCTTGGGGATACCAAAGATAGACTCCGCTCGAGGACTAAAGGAACTTTGCCGAGAGTGGTCTTCCGTGGCTTTTAGCTGAGGACAACCCAGTTATAAATCCTTGTGAGGAAATAACTCTTAAATAAAACTCGGGCGAGACGTCCGTACTTTGCAGGGAGTTAAGATGATTTGGCCATATTTTTCAGTTGAACCTACCTTGGTGCCTTGGCGGACAAAATAACCAGACTGCAATAGACAACCCCACACTGCCCTTGTCTTTGATGTCACCGGTAATTAATCTCTTGTTTCATATGCGAATATTTATGAATCAGCAATTCAATGTCAAATGCATATATCAAAAAATGAACATTGGACGTTCTTCGCAAGACAAAACAGGAAAAGGGGAAAACAAATGGTAATTTGTATGAACAAGTGAATTTGTATTGATTTAAGCTTTTGCCTGTGAATAGGCGTTTTTTGTACAAGAGACTGACATCCTAGTAAGAGGACATCGCCAAATAGTATAGAGTTTACATTTTGAAAAAAGAAAACAAAACAGCTACGTGAACAATCCCACTGGGTTCCAATTCTGCTATCGCCTTTATGTTTTCGAACGTCTCATCGCCTTACTGCCTAATCTGAAGATGAAACTGATTGGTCAATGCCGCAATTTGGGGCCTGATAGTTGATGCCGAATTCCGGATGCGAAGTGATCCAATGAGACATAGTGTTACGCTTTTATCCCTAACTTTTGCCTGGACCGCCCTTTCGGGTTTTCAGCCCACCGGGATACCCATTTTTGCCCAAGCCGCCCTTTCAGGTTTTCGACTTGCCAGGTGTACAGATTTTTATTCATTTCATCCCTTATTTTTGCCCGAACCCTTTTGGTTCGCCGGGAAGCCCTTATTTTTGCCTAGGTATGTCAACCTAGCGGGTCTTTTATTTATGCGTAGTATTTTTTTACTATGTCTGCATTGGCGGGGTGAGGAAGGTCGTCACCGTCCATGGTGGTTAGGATCATGGCTCCTCCTGAGAACACACGCTTAACCACAAACGGCCCTTCGTAAGTAGGGGTCCATTTGCCCCGGGGATCACTTTGAGGAAGGATGATGCGTTTGATTACCAGGTCCCCAACTTGATACTCTTGCGGTCTGACTTTCTTGTTAAATGCCCTGATCATCCGTTTTTGATACGTCTGACCATGACAGATAGCAGTGAGCCTCTTTTCGTCAATCAGATTTAATTGATCAAGTCGAGTCTGGATCCAATCATCTTCATTCAAGTCTGCATCCTTCATTATCCGGAGAGAGGGTATCTGGATTTCAATCGGCAAGACTGCCTCCATGCCATAGACCAAAGAGAAAGGAGTTGCCCCGGTTGATGTCCTTGCTGAGGTGCGGTACCCATGAAGAGCGAACGGTAACATCTCGTGCCAATCTTTATAGGTCACTGTCATCTTTTGCACAATTTTCTTGATATTCTTATTGGCTGCCTCTACAGCCCCATTCATCTTCGGTCGGTAGGGAGAAGAATTGTGGTGCTGTATCTTGAATTGTTCACAGAGTTCAGTGATCATTTTGTTATTGAGATTGGTGCCATTGTCCGTAATGATTCTTTCTGGGACGCCGTACCGACAGATCAGATTATGCCGGATGAAACGTGCCACGACGCTCTTGGTTACTGTGGCATAGGAAGCTGCCTCAACCCACTTCGTGAAATAATCGATCGCCACTAAGATGAAGCGATGCCCATTTGATGCTGTTGGTCGGATCTCACCGATCATATCGATGCCCCACATTGCGAAAGGCCAGGGTGTCGTTAGGACATTCAAAGGAACCGGCGGGATATGCACCTTGTCAGCATAGATCTGGCATTTATGACAAGTTCGAGAGTGTTGGTAACAATCGGCTTCCATTGTGGACCAGAAATATCCTGCCCGAAGGATTTTCTTAGCCATGGTGTGTCCACTAGAATGGGTTCCAAATGTACCTTCATGCAGCTCCATCATAATTTTCTCTGCTTCAGCCTTGTCCACACAACGTAGCAGAGTTGAATCGTGATTCCGTTTGTAGAGAATGCCATTGCTGAGGAAGAATTTTACAGCAAATCTCCTCATGAACTTCTTATCATTGACAGATGCACCTTCAGGGTATTCCTGAGTTTCCAAATACCTCTTCACCTCATGATACCAGGGTTTTTCAACCTCCTCAGTCTCGAGCTCACAACAGTAGGCCGGTTCATCCAACTTCCAGATAATGATTCGGGGAGCTTCATTGTCCCATTTAACTTTGAACATTGAAGACATCGTAGCTAGGGCGTCTGCTAGCTGATTCTCCTCTCTGGGGAAATGCTCAAACGTTATTTCTTCAAAGTGAGGGAGCAAGGTCGACACATACTCCTTGTAAGGAATAAGATTCGGGTGTTTCGTATCCCACTCACCCTTGATCTGATTAATCACGAGAGCGGAATCTCCGAAGACACTTAGAAACTTGATCCTTAAATCGATTGCAGCTTGTAGACCCATGATACATGCCTCATATTCTGCCATGTTGTTGGTGCAGCTGAAACATAATCGGGCGGTGAGGGGAGTATGAGTTCCTTTGGGAGATATGATTACAGCGCCGACGCCGTTACCCAAGGCATTGGAGGCTCCATCAAAATGCATAGACCATCGGGATCCTTCCTCAGGTCCTTCATCCGGTCCAGGTACTTCACAGTCAGTTACCACCATGATGTCTTCATCCGGAAAGTCAAAGTTCAATGATTGGTAATCGTCCACAGGTTGGTGTGCCAAATGATCAGCCAGTACACTTCCCTTAATTGCTTTCTGAGTTGTATACTGGATATCATATTCTGTTAAGATCATTTGCCATCTCGCTATTCTCCCAGACAGAGCAGGTTTTTCAAATATGTACTTGATGGGATCCATCTTTGAAATCAACAAGGTAGTGTGAGTCAGCATATACTGTCTCAGCCGGCGAGCAGCCCATACAAGAGCGCAGCAAGTTTTCTCAAGCAGTGAGTAACGAGACTCACAGTCGGTAAACTTTTTGCTCAAGTAATAAATAGCGTGCTCTTTTCGGCCAGACTCGTCATGCTGCCCTAGTACACACCCCATTGAATTATCAAGCACTGTCAAGTATAATATCAGAGGTCTTCCTTCCACCGGTGGCATAAGAATGGGTGGTTCTTGGAGATAATCCTTTATCCTTTCAAAGGCGGCCTGACATTCATTATTCCAGCGTACCACTTGATCTTTCTTCAGTAATTTGAAGATTGGCTCACAAGTAGCAGTTAGATGTGAGATGAATCGAGCAATGTAATTCAGTCGTCCTAGGAAACCTCTGACTTCTTTTTCTGTTTTTGGAGTCGGCATCTCTTGTATGGCTTTTACTTTGGCAGGATCCACCTGAATACCTTTATCACTTACAATGAAACCTAACAACTTTCCGGATCTTACCCCAAAGGTGCATTTGTTGGGATTCAACCTCAGCTTGTACAACTTGAGTCGATCAAATAACTTCCTCAGATGGTCAAGGTGCTCCTCCTCAGTTTGAGACCTTGCAATCATGTCATCAACGTATACTTCAATCTCATGATGGATCATGTCATGAAATAAAGCAACCATGGCACGCTGATAGGTTGCCCCAGCATTTTTCAATCCGAATGGCATGACCTTATAACAGAAGGTGCCCCACTGAGTCACGAAGGTTGTTTTCTCCATATCTTCTGGAGCCATCTTGATCTGATTATACCCTGAAAAACCATCCATGAAGGAGAACACCTTGTGTTGAGCTGTATTGTCAACAAGGACATCGATGTGAGGTAGGGGGAAGTCATCTTTGGGGCTAGCCCTGTTCAGATCCCTGTAGTCGACGCACATTCTGACTTTACCGTCCTTCTTCGGTACTGGCACAACATTGGCAACCCACTGAGGGTAAGAAGTTACTGCAAGGAATCCGGCATCAAACTGCTTCATAACCTCGGCCTTGATCTTTTCAGACATCTCTGGACGCATCCGTCGAACTTTCTGTTTTACCGGAGGGCAATCTTCCTTGGTTGGCAGGTGGTGAACTACAATGTCGGCATCCAAACCAGGCATATCTTCATAGGACCAAGCAAAAATCTCCACGTAGTCTTGTAGCATCTGGATCAATCGTTGCTTCACGCTGAGCTCTAGGTTGGCACCTATCTTGACCTCTTTTCTATCCATCTCAGTACCCAGGTTAATTGTCTCCACAGGCTCTTCATGTGGTTGAATAGCCCTCTCTTCCTGAAGTAGCAGTCTTGCAAGTTCACCAGGCACTTCGCAATCATCTTCACCTTCGTCTTCGGCCAAGTTGATCGGATTTTCGAAGTCATAACTGGCGGTAGCAGAGCTGTTACCAGCGAGATCCAGAGTGGATTGAAACCTGTATAAGTGAGTGTGTGTAAATATAGCTGTTTTGCAATATGTATAACACAGAAAGAAAAAGAGCACAAGACTTGAAATGCAACAAACGTCCAATGTTTTGATTGATGATATATGAAAATGTCATACAAAAAGCCCTCACAAATGGAGCTACGATGCCTCGGGCAGGACACCGAGCCAACAAAGTTTTAACATATTGTTCGTTACAAATTTAGAAATCAAAAGAAATCAATTACTGCGTGACAAATGTGATAGGGGTAAAATCCTTTGCTGTCCAGTTGCTTGGTCCGTCGCTGGTGGTCGGGTAGATCCAACTGTCAAACTCTGCTTCCTCCACATCTTCTTCAATAGCGTTCACCCTCGAGCTGGAAATAAACACCGGAGCCTTTCCGATCTTCTCTTTGCGCACTGCCTTCTGAGCCTCTGCAGTAAAGCCTAGCCCGAACTTGTCGTTCTTCTGAGTGAAGTCAGGAAGCTGACCCCAGTGTGCACAATTGCCTTTCCGAACCACAGCCCGGGCATCTCTTAGGGAAGCCATCTTCAAGGAATCATTCTCTTCGGCCATTGTCTCTGCAGCTGCTGAAATTGGATGTACCTCCTCGAAATGTTGGAAGGGGGTTTCTATGAACTCTCCGTCCATCTCGATGTACCTGAAGGAATTCAAATGGCTCACCATATACTCCTCTTCTCCTTGCACAGTGACGATCTTCCCCCTGACGGGATATTTCAACTTCTGGTGCAAGGTGGAGGTCACGGCCCCAGCTTTATGGATCCAAGGTCGACCCAACAGACAAGAGTATGATGGACGTATATCCATTACGTAAAAGGTAGAGTCAAACACTTGAGAGCCTACACGGATAGGGATGTTAACCTCTCCATGAACCATCCTTTTTGAACCATCGAAAGCCCTGACGATGATATTGCTGGGTTTCAACTCCAGGCCCTCATAGTCCAGACGATCTAAAGCCTTTTTCGGAAGAACATTCAAGGAAGAACCAGTGTCCACCAATACATGTGCCAGAGTAGTGCCCCTGCATTCAATAGAGACATGCAGGGCATCATTGTGGTCTCTCCCTTTTGCGGTTAGGTCAGCATCTGAAAAGCCCAAGCCGTTGTCCGCCGTCAGATTTGCTATGCAGTCAGTGAACTGAACTGCAGACGTCTCCTGCGGCACGTGGGCTGTCTTGAGAAATGAGATTAATGCCTTAGCGTGAGCCTCGGAGCATAGCAATAGGGAGAGCAGGGAGATCTTGGAGGGTGTATGCCCCAGTTGTTCGACAACATTAAAATCGCTTTTCTTTATTATTTTCAGAATCTCCTCCATCTCTTGTCGGGAGGCCTCAGCACTTATGGGTATTGGTGCCTCCATCCGGGCAGGCTCTTCTTCAATCCCTTTGCCCCGAGCATTTGATGACTCGGCAGCAGGGGACACAATTTGATCAGCAACAGGACTTGGTAAACTTGCAGGCTTTATGAGGAGGGGTTTTCGAATAGCGGGCGGTGCAATGTCAGGCGAGAAAAGCCTGCCACTGCGGGTGACCTTGGCTGGACCAGTGATATCGCAGATACTGGCACTAGCATCAAATTCTTGCTTGATTCCATTTACATACACGTCTGCCCCATAATGCCAGGGGACAGCCTTATCAGACACGTAGGAGAGGGGCCCTGGAACAGTAATGATCACAGGCGCAACTGTCAAGATTTGAGTAGGCTTCTTTGGGGGAGCCTTGATTGGATTTTTGAAGATGGTAATCACGGAAACTTCTTTCGTTGGAACCAAATGAACAGCAGTCTTTTTGAATAGAATCTCCTTACTATCCATTAGGCCTTGAATGCCTAACCTCAGCAAGGGACAATCAGATGGGGAAATAACACAGAATGGGCAACCTTCACCGCAACCCGGAAATAAACCGGCCCGCAGTAGGTTCTTCTTAACGGTCTTCAGAGGGGTAACAACTTCATCTACCGAAACAGCGTACACTTCTTCCTCAATGGCATTTACCCTATGCTGGGGCATAGGAGCCGTTACAACATTCGGTCTTTCCGGCGCTTCAAACTGAATTTCTTTCGCGTCGATCAGATCTTGCACTTTGTTTCTTAAGGCCCAGCAATCATCAGTAGTGTGCCCGGGACTATCAGAATGATAAGCACACCGGGCATTTGGGTTGTATTTAGGAGACGTAGTGTTGACGACTTTAGGAGCTTCTTTGAGGGTCACCAGGTTGGTGGATAACAGTTGAGGTAAAATTTGAGATAAGGTCATACTCAGCCGAGTATACTGCCTCTTGGGCCTTTCACTTCTTTGTTGATTGTACTGCTGAGGAGCAGCAACAGGTTTGGAGATGACCAAAGCATTGACGGCTTGGCGACTTTCGGGCTTGACTTGCCTTCTAGGGCCATAAACGGCGCTGGCTTCTTTCTTAAATGGCCTCTTCTCAGCACTTGTAGAGGCAGCCTTCTGTATCTTGCCTGACCTGATGCCAGCTTCAATTCTTTCTCCCGTTAATATCAAATCTGTGAACCCAGCGGAGGAGTTACCAACCAAATGATTGAAAAACGGACCAGACAACGTTCCTAGAAACATATCAACCAGCTCCCGATCAGTTAATGGAGGCTGCACCCTGCCAGCCAAATCTCTCCATTTTTTAGCGTACTCTTTGAACCCTTCACCCGTCCCTAGAGACATACCCTGAAGTTGGGTACGCGTAGGAGCGAGATCAGAATTGTATTGGTATTGTCTGTAAAATGCAGTTGCCAAATCTTCCCAGTGCCGGATGCTAGCTCCGTCCAATTGGTAGAACCATTCAAGTTGTGACCCCGAGAGGCTGTCTTGGAAGAAGTGAATCCAGAGGTTCTTATCCGCCGTGTAAGGTTGGATTTTCCTTACATACGACCTCAGATGCAGCTTTGGGCAGGAGACCCCGTCATACTTGGCGAAGGCAGGCGCCTTAAACTTGTGTGGAATTACTACTCCAGAAGATAATCCCAAATCTCCGAAATCTAGCCCCGGCACGTTCTGAATTTCCATAGCGCTCAAGCGGTCCTCCAATTGTTTGTATCTGTCAGCAGCAGGTGGGTATTGTTCATCGTTATAGTCCGTCTCGTTGTCGGAGACTGCGGGACTAGGAGCTCCTCCCCCTTGGGGACTGTTTTTCTCAGCAGAAGAAGTGGTTGGATCAGCTTCGTTGTGGAGTGTATTCCCAAATCTGCGTCCGGTGTTGAACAGCGCAGTTCTCTTTTTCTTCTTCTTCTTCAGGAGTAGAGTCTTCAACTCTTGCTGACCCTGGGCTAGGCTTAGGACCATCTCTTGGAATTGTGCATTCTGGGCTTGAAGAGCCTTGATTGCTTGCTCACTGGAGGAGTCTGGATTCATGATGACTGTTCAAAATAAACAGCGAAGGAGAATAAGCAACCTGTGAAATAGAGTACCTGTCATGCATATGGTGCAATGGGATGCGTATGTATGCAATGCATTCAAGGATTTAGAATATTCAAAATTTGTTGTAGACAAAAAGGAACGCACATTATATTAATGAGGAGAAATTCGTTAGTACATAAATGCCTCATGGGCCAAATATTACAAAATAACTCCTTAAGATAAAAAAACATTGCGCATCCTTTTTGGCGCGATGTAGGTGTTGAGATTCCTTTCCTCGTGCAGCAAGCGGGTGAGTTCCAGGACCTTCTTTTCACTAGCATGTAGACTGGTCTCAAGAGAATTCCGTTCTTCCTTAAGCTGGACCCAGCTCTTCTGCATCTCTTCCCAGGAGGTGGGCATGTCAGGATGTTGAATGGTGTAGGATGCCTCTCCTTCCAAGACTGGTTCTTTGATCACAGGCAGCATGTGAGGGTAAGGCATTACTAACTTCTGGGAGCGGGCTCGTACCCACTTGAGGTAAGGTTCCAACGGGATGGAGTTCCGGTGCCCCAATGTCTTGCTGTCTATCTTACTTGGCATCCTCCATGCTCTGATAAATCTCTGACGAAGTCCCTGAGTATCGTTGTCGAAGTCAAAAACTATGTCTGGAATTAACATGTCATGAGGGCCATCCTTCCGAGCATAACCAAACTGTCTCCAAGCCAGGCATGGGTTGTAGGTAATACCTCCTTTGATTCCAAGTAAAGGAACATTAGGGTACTCCCCACAACGATCAATGATAGTGACGTCTTCCCTGGTCCTAGGACACCAATGTATATCCGCATGCGTGAGAGTCATTAACCGTTGTGACCATCTCAAACCCCGCTCGTTCTTCAAAACTGATTGTGGAAGGTGCGAAATAAACCACCTCCCCAGGAGGGGAGTGCAGCACATAAGAACACCCCTTTTTCTCATGGTTCGAGTGTAACATGAATAAAGGATGTCCCCCAGCAACGTAGGTATAGGGTTCCTGGACATGAAGACCTTGACAGCACCGATATCTATAAGCTGATCTGGTTTAGGGAACAACACCAACCCATAGACAAGGAGGGCTACAACTTCTTCAAAGGCTTGTAGATCAAGGGAATTCCAACACTCTTGGGCCTTCTCAAACAGAAACTTTGCCAAGAATCCTTTGACACCATTTTTGGCTTCCCAATGCCCTTTGATGTCAGATGGTTGTAGGCATAATGCTTTAGCTACTTCTTCAAGTTTTGGTTCCTTTTCCGTACCGTTGTAGGGTAGTTGATTGAGAATGGGAATCTTCAGAAGCTGGGAAAACTCTTCTAGAGTAGGCACCAGCTGATAATCCGGGAAAGTAAAACAGTGATGCAGAGGGTCAAAGAATTGGAAAAGGACCTTTACCATCTCTTCCTCAATATTGGTATTGACCAAGCTGATGAGTCTACCATGCCTTTCACTGAATGACGAGTTCTCGGGAATCCTGGATGTAAGCTCCTTGAGTTGAGGAGGAACCCTTATAAGGTTGATCTGAATTGTCTTTCTACGAATAGTTTCCATGTCCTACAAAACAAGAACAAAGATGAAGATTCGAACCCCTGAAATGGTTAGTGGATGCATATGATGCTGTATGATGTCATGATGCTATGATCAAACACACCACAAATATTTACAAAGGCAAACATGTAAGGCACACAAGTCACACCAGGCAAACCCTTAGAGTTTAGGCCAGCATGGGGTCTGGGTATTACCCTTTTGAAGTTAGTGGGCTTAAACCTGTCCTATCAAAGTAACCGGGTTCTAAGGATCTCAATATCATTGGATTGCTTTCATTGTTCATCGTTTCGATTTAGCCACTGACTGGCGATCAAAATATCCCAAGAAAACAACCCTCAATCGAGTGTAGTATCGAGTATCAACCGACTTCGGAGTACACCAAAGTAGTCATCTCACTACCCTAAAAGGCCAAGATGGTTCAATTAAGGTTCCTAAGGTCTGTTGATGCTTTACGACACCACATGGAGGCCCCGTACTCTCCTTGATTGACTCAAGGGTTACCGGTACACACCAAAGTGCCACATCAACGTAGCAGACTGCTTCAACCATGTCGGTATACCCCGCACAGTTCCCTCACAGCCTTGTTGCTACCTAAAAGGGTTTCCCCAGATCCGGGTTAGGATCTATAAAACTCCAATACAATGCCCACAAATGTAAAAGCAAACAAAGCAATCAATTGAAAACAAAAGTGATCTAAACCCTAAGGTAACCCCACTTTTAGAAGTATCCCCAGCAGAGTCGCCAGTTCTGTGATACGGTGGGAGAACTGACTAGTGTTTTGCGTTCGTATTCGCACTTGTGCGGTTAGCAAGAGTCGCCACCGACTTTTTATTTTATCCTAAAGGAAAGGTTAAAAAGCACAGCAAAAACCTTTTTGAGATATTTCGCGGGTTCGGGGGGTAGATTATGAAAAGGGAAGGTATTAGCACCCTTTTCATCCATGGTTATCCATGGGCTCTTAGTTACTTGGTTTTTTTTAGATCACTTGCCTTGTTTTTCGATTGCTTTGAAAATGGTGTGTGTGTGGGTGCTTTTTGAAAATGTTTTAGAAAAAGATGCCTTGTTTTAGGCAACTAATGTATTTGACTCGTGTTTGAGTGTTTTACAAAAGTGTGAATCTTTTCGAAAAGACGTTTCCAAATGTTTTTGAGAGTTTGTTTGAAAGTGTTGTGGATTGTGGTTTTTGAAAAGAAGGCAAGTGTTTTTGCAAGTTTGATCTCAAGTAACTAAGAGTTATGTCTACCCTATTGTACTCAAAGGTTTTTTGTCATGTTTTAACCCCGTTTAACAATTTTGTTCCACCATTGAAATTGATGGGCAATCTTGCGTTTAGGAAGTTTGTTCGGGACGGGCACGGGTCATCGCATAGACCATGAATGCAATGATGCCAAGTGTCTTTGGCAAATTGTTTTGAAGGGACTATGATCATTTCGTTTAGGCAACTTTCGAAAGCGTCATCGAGGGGCTTATGATCATTTGATTTTGTTTTGCCAAAGACATTCGACGTGCAAGCATGGCCCATTTTGGAAGGCAACATGTGGGATTACCCTAGGGGGTGCAAGTGTGATTGTGTATTGATTACATACATTTGTCTTGTATTAGGTTATCTAGCGTTTGATTTTATGTGCATACAAACCCTAGGTCTAACCATGGTATAATTGAAAAGCTGTAAATTGCAGAATGTAAATCTACGCTATTACAAAATAATGTCCGGGAGTGGGGGTATAAATGTACAAGGGGATGAGACTTATAGTACCCAATAATTTACAACCAAATCGAATGTGCGATCAAAAATGAATATCAAATATACAAATATAAGATAAAGCGTGTATAGGGCAATATATTGTGTAAGTGCAAATGTATATGTATTGTGTAAATGTAAATATGTACAAGTGCGAAATGTGAAATTGAGTCGCATTAGGGTTTTGACCTAGATATACGTTTTAATCTGTATTTTGATTTATATGTTAATGTACAAAAAGAATGTTAACTAAAAAGTTTAATTTTAATTACGTATAATATGTACAAACATGTTTTAATTAAAAGAGGTATTTTCAATTTAATTATGTACAAAAAGTATTTGGTTATTTTATATGCAAATGTGTATTAAGAAAATATTTTCAATTTTAACTTATATGATGTATATACAAATATATTTCAAAAAAAAGTTTTTTAGTTAATTGTATAAAAAATATTTTGATTAAGAAAAAGTATTTTCAGATTTAATTTGTATGACATGTACAAAACTAATTTTTAATATAACATAAATGTAAAAAATAACTATCTAAAAAATGTCTTAATTTTATGATAAAAAGTATTTTATTATTTAGGTTAGTATTTTTTTACAAAGAATAAAATCATTGTTTATAGAATGAAATTAGTAAAAAAAATATTGTTTATGAAAAGAAAATAAAATAAATAAAAGAGTTAATGTTAAGAAAAGGGTTAGTGTTTTATATATAAAAAAAAAAGTATGTATTGTTTTTTTATAAAAATGAAAAGAATAGTTAGTGTTTTATAAAATAAGATTTAGTATTAGAAAGTTAGGTGATTTCTTGTTGGGCTTTAGAGGAGGTTAGCAGCGGGTCTGGCCCAAGGTTTTGAAACAGAATTAGGGTTAGGCCATTGTTTCAGTTGGGAACGAAATTAGGGTTCGTCAGCAGCGGCGCGTTCGTGGTATTCGTCTTCTCCGATTAGCAAATTCTGAGCATTCGATTGTCTCCGGCCACCAGCATCATCCTCACGCTCTCTTCCCTCCAAGACAAGGATGCCACGTCCCTTGAAACAAGGTTGGTTCCAAACGTTTTATATTTTCCTTTTCCTTTCTGATTCGCGTAGAATTATTCTGAGCTCTTTATTTTCGTTTTATGAGGTGAAGGGGAAGAAGAATGCTACCTGTTTTTAGGGGATGGAGGAGAGGCGGAGAGCGAGATGTTGAGGAGGCCGGAGCGGTGAAGCTTGATGCTTGCTTTTGATGCCTTCCTGGTAACTTCGTTCCCTGTTTATGATTAAGGTTTTGATGATGATGCTTGATGTTGCCTGAAAAACCTTTCTTGAAATTCACTTTTTATCTTCTTCTTCCACAATGCGTTGCCTTGGATTGTTGCCTGTGTATTTTAGAACATTGCTGCCTTGATGTCTTTGTTGCCTGAGTATGATATGTCTGAGTATTTGCTCGTGCTTGTTTGTGAACTTGATGCTATGTGGCTTGAGATGTTCAGGTTATGGTATTGGTTTGAGACTTTAGCTTGTATATGCTTGGTTCAGTATGTTATGGTGAGGCAAGTTTGGACATGAGGTTTGTATGTTTAGCATGAAGGTTGAGGCTTGAAATGTGTTATCAGGTTTGTGGGTTTAACATGAAGGTTGAGGCTTGAAATGTGTTAGGTTCAGATGATGGTCATGGTTCTCTTTTTTTCTGATAAGCTTAGTATGTTTATGCTATATGTTTTGGGATATGAGAGGATGCTGGTTCTAGACAACTCAGTTTTTGCAAGTCTTTTGGTTGTATATCTGTCATTTTGCTTCAGCTTGTATATATCTCTTTTATCTTCTGAACTGCTATATTGCCTAATGTGTATTGTGGTGAGGCAGAGTTGGTATTTTGATGCAGCTACCTAGCTGTGTTTGCCTTGACAGTTTTTCATACTTCTCTCTTCTCTCACCTTATTTCTGTCTATTCTGAGTTGCCTAAACTGTGTTAGCTATTTTCTTTTCTATATTCACTCTCTATTGTCTGCTGTGAACTGCCTTGTATTTTGCTGAGTTGACTTTGTGTATCTCTCTTTGAATTGCCTGCTGAACTGCTTTGGCCTTGCCTATGCTTGCTTTGTACTGGCTTTTGACTTCTGCCCTGCTGCTACTGAACTGTCTTGTATATTTCCTTTTCTATTTCAACTCCTACTGTCTGCTGTACTGAGCTTGTGGACTTGTAGGCTTGTATATCTTTTTTTGCTGTCTTCCTTACTGTCTTGGCCTGCTGCTGAACTGCTATGCCTAACCTGAACTGCTTTATCTCTCTTTACTCTCTCTTCAAAGTACAGTTTGAAAATTTTATATGATTTTTGTTTGTACTTTTCTGAAGGGGCCCTGGATGGGAAGTGATGATTCTAGATTACTTGCATTTTACATTTTACATCTTCATCTCTTTTGACAGTTTATGTGTGCTGACTTCCTTTGAGGGGACCTTGGGCATTTTGACAGTAGCCTTGGCTTTTTGGATAGAAATTTTGGATTTGAACTTTTTCAGTTTGGATTGGATTTTGAATCTTGAATTTCTATGCAGCTTGAATTTGTAACTTATGCATTTTTTGACATTTTGCATTTCATGAAGTAAAAATAATCTTCCCTCTCTGTGAACCGGGAGAAATCCCGTGATTTGCAGAGAGGGCAACTGATCCCAGTCAGTGGCCCCTAATGATGAGCAACTTTTAACTGTTTTTTTTTAATTAAATGTTTTCTGACTTTTCTTGTTCTTTTTGCAGATGAAAGATGGAATGCCGGAGCGGAGTAAAGAATGAAGAGCATTTAGAAAATAAGATAGTTTTTTTTTTATTCTATTGTAATATTTAAATTAAATGTAAATCATTGTTTGTAACAACAATTTGTAAATAATTTAAATATCAATAAAAATTCAAATTATCCAATTAATTCTAATTTCCTTATTGTTTATTTATTTATTTAAAATTCTTAGAATTAAAACAATTGAAAAATAAATTCAATCATTTTAGTTTCAGAATAATAAATAACTAAAGTAAAACAACATTGGTCCAATAAACCTGTCTTATCCCACATCCAAAGCAAAGCAGCAATTAACTTAAATGGACTGATCAAATGCAAAAGTACTGTGAATTCAAAACTGCATCTTGTATCTGACTGGCCCAATCAAAACGTACTGAATCCAAAACCAATGTCTCTTTTGCTGATTAAACCAAGATAACGCGAATTTTAATCTGAATCTTGAAATAAACCGCAAAGTGCTGTGGAATTTAAATTCTTCTGAGAACATGCCCATGAAACCCTAATTCCCGATTAAATGCCAAATCACGCTCGCTTGATCAAAATTGAACCACAAATCAATCAAGCCCTAAGCCCACTGTATGCAACAATTCAAAGCTCTGAAAATCAGTAAAATCCTAATTTTGCTTGACTGTCAAAAAAGTCCGTTGGTCCGATTCTTGAACCAGTTTGGGAAGTCAGGAAATGTTTGAAGCTGAGATTTCTTGTGGAAAAGCGCGAGGGCAAATTTTGGGGTACAACAACCATCTAACTCCACGTAGCGGAAAGAGTTAAGGTGGCTTATCATTACTCCTCCTCACCATGAACTGTTATGATTTTACCCTGAACTGGGTATTTGAGCATCTGGTGTAGAGAAGAAGTGACTGCCCCAGCGTTGTGGATCCATGGCCTTCCCAACAAGCATGAATATGAAGGACGGATGTCCATCACATAAAAAGTAGAGTTGAAAACTTTTGTGCCCACTTTAATTGGGATGTCCACTTCTCCGTGAACCATCCGCTTAGAACCGTCAAAGGCTCTAACAACGATATTACTGGGCTTTAGGGTCAAACCTTCACAATCTAATCTGTCCAATGCTTTCTTCGGTAGGACATTTAAAGATGAACCGGTATCAACCAGAATGTGAGCAAGAGTGGTCCCTCTGCACTCCACCGAGACATGCAGCACATCATTATGCTTTCTTCCCTTAGATGTTAGATCGGCATCAGAAAAGCCAAGACCATTGTCGGCTTTAAGGCTGGCTACACACTCTTGAAACTGATCTGCAGAAGTTTCTTGAGGCACATGCACCGTCTTTAGGAATTTGATCAAGGCTTTGGCATGAGCCTCAGAGCAGAGCAATAGGGCCAGCATAGAGATTTTTGAAGGGGTTTTCCCCAACTTCTCTATGACATCATAGTCACTCTTCTTAATTATCTTTAAAATCTCCTCCATTTCCTTTTGGGTGGTCTCGGGGATAACCAAAGTCTGAGCCCTCGTCCTGACGGGCGCTTCTTGGGTACCCTTACCTTTATCAGCAATAACAGCAGAGGGTATAGCTTCGGGAGTAATAATTTCTTCAATTACTGGACTTCGCACAGATATCTTGACTGGCACAGGAGCACTTGAGGGTCTGAAGACTGCCCTTGGAGGAGCAATCTCCGGAGAGAAGATTCTTCCGCTACGAGTGATCTTACTTGTCCCCGCAATATTTCCTATGTCAGGGGTTTCTTCATCGGAACCTTCTTCAACTGATTCGATCTGTTTCACACCGTGATAAAAGATCTCTCCTCCATAATTCCACGGTATTGTCTTGTTGGACTTATATGGGATAGGCCCCGGCATGGTAATTTTCAACGGTACAAACTTTGGATCAGGTGAAATCTTAACAGGCCTTTTGCAGGTCTTGGAAAGATTATCAGAAATGGTGATTGTAGCAACATCATTGATTGGAATATCAGGAGTAACAGTAGTAACAGGAGTTTTCTTGAAAAGGATTTCTTGAGTATCCATCAGGCGTTGGATGCCTGACTTCAACAGTGGACAGTCGGATTGTAAGGTCGAACAAAGGTGACAATCTTTTTCACAGCCTGGAAAAATCTCGGCTTTCAACAGATTCATCTTGATCATTGGCAACATAGTCATTAAGTCATCAACAGTAGTAACATGAAGATCTTCCACAATAGCATGAACATTATGACCATGTTTTGGCATAGGAGCGGATATCACATTAGGTTTTTCGGGGGCATCAAACTCCACCTCCTTGGCATCTATTAAATCTTGGATCTTGTTTTTAAGGGCCCAACAGTTGTTGGTGTCGTGCCCCACACTGTCCGAATGATATGCACACTTTGCATTTGAATGATAATAGGGAGAAGAGGTATTTGGGTTTTTCGGCGCTTCTTTCAAATTGATAAGGTTTAACTTTAACAGATGAGGGAGGACCTGATCTGGTGTCATATTGATCCGGGTGAACTGTCATTGTGGCCTTTCTACCCTTTGCTGGTTAGCTCTGGGTTGACTGCCTGGAGGTTGGTCGGCTGAGGAGTTTTGGATCATCACAGCCCCCACCGCTGGTCGGCGCTCCATTCTTCCTTGATTTCTCTGGGTATAAACAGCAGAAACTTCTTTCTTGGCTGGGAAGGTCTTCTTGATAGCAGTGGAAGCAGAGGTATCCTTCTGTATTTTACCACTCTTAATGCCAGCTTCGACTCTTTCACCCGTCAGAATTAATCCGGTGAACCCTGCAGATGAGCTCCCGATCAAGTGATTAAAGAATGGACCTGACAGGGTCCCTAAAAACATATCAACCATCTCTCTTTCAGACAATGGTAGCTGCACCCTTCCATCCAAATCCCGCCACTTCTGGGCATATTCCTTAAAGCCTTCATTAGAGACCATACCCATACTCTAATTGAGTATGAGTAGGCGTTAAATCTGCATTATATTGGTATTGTGGATAGAAAGCAACAGCCAAATCCTCCCAGTTATGTACATCAGATCTTTCAAGTTGATAGAACCAGACCAATTGCGTACCCGATAAACTATCTTGAAAAAAGTGGACCCATAGATCCTTATCAGAAGAGTGAGGTTGGATCTTTCTGACGTAGGACTGCAGGTGCATCTTCGGACAGGACAAACCGTCGTATTTAGAAAATGTAGGCACTTTGAACTTGGGGGGAATAACGATCCCAGCAACCAACCCTAATTCTTCGAAATCCAGCCCAGGTACCCTTTGTACCTCCATAGTTGCCAGCCTATCTTCCAAATTTTTATACTTATCGTCCACCGGAGGGTATTGCTGCTCAGAGTAATCTTCATCTTCTTCCTCTTCTTCTTCTTCAGCCTCAGATTCATAAGGTACCGCAGCTCCTTTTCCTTTGCCAACCCCTTCATCAGACGTCGAGGGGAAATCCAGAACTCTCCTAGCTTGGTTCTCAAATCTTCTTCCCATAGTGGCCACACCAATCCTTTTCTTTTTCTTCTTTTCTTTTTCCTTTTCTTTCTCTAACAGTGCTTTAAGGTCCTCTTGACCCTTTGCTAAGGTCATGAGGAGTTGATGGAATTGCGAATTCTGTGCTTGCAGATCTTTGACCGTCTGCTCTATATCCATCTTGCTGAAATAAACAGTATAAAGATAAGGAAACCTGGTGTGAAGACCTGTTTATGCATATGATGAATGATGTGTATTCATGTAATGCATTCAAGGATTCAGAAATTCAAAGTTGTTGCAAACAAAAAGAACACACGTCATATTAATAAGAAGAAATCTGTTATTACATAAATGCCCCATGGGAAAAATGAATACAAAACTCTAATGTAAAAATATGTTGTGCATCCTCTTTGGTGCGATGTAAGTGTTGAGATTCTGCTCTTCGTGGAGTTGACGGGTAAGTTCCAAGACTTCCTTCTCACTGGCGTAGAAGCTGGCTTCAAAAGTATTTCGTTCTTCCTTGAGCTATATCCAACTCTTTTGCAAATCTTCCAATGATGTCGGCATGTCAGGATGTAAGAGGGTGTATGGAACCTCTCTTTCCCTAACAGGATCTTTGATCATAGGGAGAATGTGGGGGTAAGGCATCATAAGACTCTGGGCGCGGGTTTGTACCCACTTGAGGTAAGGCTCAAGGGGGATGGAATTCTTGTGTCCCAGTGTCTTACTGTCCACTTTATTGGACATCCTCCAAGCTCGGATAAACCTTTGTCGAAGTCCTTGAGCGTCATTGTCGAAGTCAAAAACCAAGTCCAAAATCAGCATGTCATGAGGGCCATCCCTTCGGGCATACCCAAATTGTCTCAGAGCTAAACAGGGGTTGTAGGTAATGCCTCCCCTAATGCCAAGTAGTGGGACATTAGGGAATTCCACACAATGATCAATGATGATGACATTTTCTCTGGACCGAGAACACCAATGAACATCAGAATGTGTAAGGGTCATCAATCGTTGTGACCACCTTAAACCCTGCTCATTCTTCAAAACTGGTTGGGGAAGGTGACAAATAAACCACCTTGCTAGAAGAGGAGTACAGCACATTAGAACACCTCTTTTCCTCATTGTTCGTGTGTAAAATGAGTCTAAGATGTCCACAATCAATGTAGCCATAGGATTCCGAGATATGAAAATCTTAACAGCATTCATATCTATAAGTTGATCAGGGTTAGGGAACAAGACCAACCCATAGATGAGAAGTGCTACAATCTCCTCAAAAGCTTGTAGATCTAGAGAATTCCAGCAGTCTTGTGCCTTCTCAAACAGAAACTTTGCCAAGAAACACTTGGCACCACTTTTGGTTTCCCAATGACCTTTGATATCAGATGGTTGCAAGTGTAAGGCTTGAGCAACATCTTCAGGCTTTGGTTCTTTTTCCGTACCGTTGTAAGGTAGTTGATGGAGAATAGGAATCCTCAGGAGTTGAGAAAATTCCTCCAAAGTAGGTACTAGCTGGTAATCAGGAAATGTAAAGCAATGGTGTATGGGGTCAAAGAACTGGAAGATAACTTTCACCATGTCTTCTTAAATGTTGGAGTTGACCAAGTTGAGAAGTCTACCATGTCTTTCACTGAAGAGAGAATTCTCTGGAATCTTGGAAGTAAGCTCCTTGAGTTGAGGAGGGATTCTCACAAGGTTGACATGAATTGTTTTTCTGCGGAGTGATTCCATTACCTAAAAAACAAGAACAAAGATGAAGATCCAAATTCTTGAAGTGGTTAGTGGATGCATATGATGCTTTATGATGTTCATAATGTATGCACAAGTATATGTACAAGCAAGTCACACAAGATCCTAATTTCAGGCTTGCATGGGGTTTCATAGGTAAGTACCCTCTTGAAGTTAGTTGGCTCAACATGTCCTATAAATAGTAACTGGGTTCTAAGGAGCTCAATATCACTGGATTATTTTTTGTGTTCATTGTTCCAGTTTAGCCACTTAATTGGCGACTGAAATATTCCAAGAAAACAACCCTCAATGAGTATAGTATCGAGTATCTACCAACTTCGGACTGCACCAAAGCCGGTCAACGCTCTACCCCTAATAATGCCTAGATGGTCAAGTAAAGGTTCTAAGAGTTCATTAGTGCTTTATGACATCACTCAGCGGCCCCGTATTCTCTTTGATTGATTCAAAGGCTACCGGTACCCACAAATATGTCGCACTAATATAGTTATTGCTTCAACCATGTCAGTATACCCCGCACAGTTTCCACAACGTATTGCTATTTACCTATGAATGTTTCCCAAATCCGGGTAGAGGATTTCAAGCCCAAACAATAGAACCAATTGTAAAAGCAAACAAAGTAAGCATGCAAAGGTGATCTATACCCTAAGATAACTCCACTTTCAAATTTCCCCAGCAGAGTCGCCAGTTCTGTGATACGGTGGGAGAACTGACTCGAGGTTTGCGTTTGTGTTCGCAAATGTTTCGATTTAGCAAGAGTCGCCACCGACTTTTTATTTTATCCTAAGGAAAGGTCAAAAAGCACAGGAAATACCTTTGAGATGTTTTCTTGGGTTCGGGGAGTAGATTATGAAAAGGGAAGGTGCAAGCACCCTTTTCATCCATGGTTATCCATGGGCTCTTAGTCACTTGTTTAGATCACTTGCTTTTGCTTTTCAATTGTTTGAAATGGTGCTTTGTGTGTGGTTTTGAAAATATTTTGAAAAGAGGCCATCGTTGTGGAAACCTTTGTAATGATTCTTGATTGAATGTATACAAAGATGTATTTGTCTTTTGAAAAGATGTTTCAATGTTTGAAAGTTTGATTTGGGAAATGTTTTGAAATTGTGTTGTGAAGTGTGTTTGAAAATAGCAAGGATGTTTTGCAAGTTTTGATCAAGTAACTAAGAGTTGTCTACCCTATTTTACTCAAAGGTATTTCCTACACATTTTTAACCCTTTTGACAGTGTTGTTTTACCATTGCATTTGGTAAACAACCTTGTATTAGGATGTAAAACGGGACAGGCGCGGGTTATCGTATTGACCATGATAGCAATTGTGCTAAGTATCTTTAGCAAATTTTTGAGGGACTAGATCATTTTGTATAGGCAACCAAGATAGCGTCATCGAGGGACTATGATCTTTTATTTTGTTTTTGTTTTGCCAAAGTACTTAACATGCATAACATGGCCATTTTAAAGGCAACAAGTGGATGAAACCCTAGGGGTGCAAGTGTGCATTGTGTTTATAATTTTCATGCATTTAGGTCTTGTATTAGGTCAAGCTACTTGTTGATTTTTGATTTTTTGCATACAAACCCTAATCTCTAATCATGGCATAATTAGAAGCATAAATGCGTAAAAGTAAATCTACCACTATTACAACATGATTATGGGGAGGGGGATACAATTTTTGAATGGGGGATTATTTGGCAAGAAATTAAAACCCTAATTTTACTATTACATCCAAATTGAATTAGTGACATAAATAAATGAATAATACTTAAATAAACAAATTAAATAAATATACAAAATATTATGAATATGCAAAAATGTTTATGTTTATTTTTTTATGTATGTAAAAAATATTTAATGCAAAAAGAAAGAAATAAAAAAAGGATTATTTTTTTGTTAAGGGTAAACCCCTAATTCTCTTTTAAGAAAGTAAGTATATTAACTATATTGTTTATGTACAATAATAAAAATAAAAATATATTCAAGTGTAAAAATATATTAAAAAAAAGTATTATTTTTAATAAGGGTGAAAACCTTAGTTTTTGTTTTAAGATAATATATATTATATTAATTATTTTATATACAAAAAATAAAATATAAATTTACACAAATATTTAGATAAATAATAGTATATGAGAAAAAATATTATTTTATAGGTATAAATGATAAAAAATAAAATATATAATATTTTTATAATGCTTATAAGTTTTTTATTAAATAAAATAAAAGTATATACTACTTAATAATTATTTTCATGTCTAAAAAAAATTAATAAAATAATAAAAATAAATGTGAAAATTTATGATAATATTTTTGGGTATTTTTATGTTTAGAAAATATAAAATAAAAATCAGAAAATGAAAATAAATACAAAAATATAAAAGTGTAAAGAAATTGGGACAGGGGGTGTATTCAGTAAAATGGGGGTGTCAATAGTGAGCCAGGACCAAGCCCAGCCCACCACACTTCATCTTCAACCTTCGTTCTCAAAAACGCGCGCGCCCTGTACACAAAGCCAGATCCTGCATACGTGCTCTAATGCAAAAACACATAACATCAAAGTTGTAGCATTTTTCAAAACGAATTCAGCCATATAAGAAACTTGTCCTAACTCTCAAAGACCAGAGAGAATTTCTCTGGCCCTAAATCTTAACCTATTTTTTTCAGGATGTTCATGGATAAAATTCTCTTAGCATGCTTAACTAAAATGAAAACTGAGCATATGTACAACTTCATGGCTATGAATACTACATTTTTATTCACAAACCTAAGCCTAATTATTCCTAAATAGAGAGATAGGAAGTTGACAAAAACCTGTTTCAGTTGACTTCGTGTATGGCAATGAGGCCTGAGATGTTTGGGAGCTTGCTTGAACTTCCCCTGACCTTCTCGAATGCCTAGCTTACCTTGAATGTGCTTGAACAAGCCTATAGAACTCAACCCGCACAAGCTGAAATCAAAAATGGCAAACCCTGTAAATGGAGTTACAGTCAGTGTTTAAGGGTTGGGATAGCTTGGGTGGGTTGTGTGGAATGTGTTTGAACCAGTTTGAGGCAAAACGCACGAGGGATTTGTGCTATGGAAATCAAACTGCAGGGAGTGCCCTGTTTTTCCAAATGAAGATGATTTTGTGCTATGGGAGGTTTAAGGGCTCAAAGGCTCGTGTTTCTGGCTCAAGGGGATGTGAGAAACTTGTTCTCAATGCTTGCCAAGGTTGGTTCTAACAGATGTGTAAGTTCTTGTGTATTTGGGATCTTTCTTGTATATGAAGCAAAAATGTGAAGTGATGTAAAACCAGCCTGTACAGGCTATCTATCAGCTTGCACACTATTCCCTTGGCCCCTCAAGTTGGTGGATTTTATTTTCTGCACAAGATATGGCTTAATGCTCAAGGATGTAGTTTTGACATAAAGCGAGATTTAAGCAAAAATGGTAATGTTGCTTTTTCTATTTAAGGATTAATCTTGTGTACAATGCTCTAATGACCAAAACAAAGCCTTGGACCAATGGATTTGAATTTAATTATTGAGTATGGAATGGTTTTGAGGCCTGTAATCAAGTACAAAGCAAGCTGATTAGAGTTTGCAACTTGTATCACTATGAACATGCCATGGATAAAAAGTGAGTTTTTTCCAACTTCAAGCCTTCGATTATCCATAACCGCAAATGATTTTGGAGAGTTATTTGACTTTTTAGAAAGCTTGAAACATGCTCTACATTCCATATTTGAAATGCAATTTGATATTCCAAGTGGAACTATGTGAAAAATGGCCATGAAGATAGGTCAAAATCCTGCCTAAACTAGGGCAAAATTTCACTAAGTTAAAAGTCTCATGGACCCTTGTTCCAAAAATCATAACTTGAGATCCAAGCTTCTTTTTGGAAAACTTTGTGAATCAAAGTTGTAGACTTTGTGGAGGACTACAACTTTCATGTTATAAGTTTTGTTTTAATCCAATTGCATCATGGTGAAAATGTTGGGCAAAGTTGGAAAAAATTAAGAAAATTTCATAACTTAGAAAAATTCTAAGTTATGAAAATTTTCCATCTTAAACCCTAATTTGAAAAATTGGGTTTCTTGATGAAAATTTTTCCTGTTTTGACATATCTTGATGAAAAATGACCCTTGGCACTTGATTTTGACCAAAAAGTCAAAGTTTGACTTTTCATTGTATAGTCAAATTTGATCGGTTGACTAAAAAATTCATCTGTCAATCCAAAGTATTTGAGATCTTTTAAACCTTGTGAATAGGTCAAGATGATTCAATTGAGTCCTTGAATCCATGCTTGAACCCAATTTGCCATTGGCTAGGTCAAAAATCAGAAATTGCCCTTGTGCAGTCAAAACCCTAAAAATGTCCATTTTGCCCTTTTGGTGATCTGATCAAATTTCTTGAGGAGTTGTGTGGTCCAAACTTGATCAAATGGTTCATGTGAGTCTATAATGTTTATGTGGATCAAAAATCATGAGGTTTGACTGTAAATTGGCCACAGTTGACTTTTTCCCCAATACAGCTGATTTATAGGTCAACTGTCCAATTGACTGGGTGAAAATTTGATTCAAGGCTTGAAACTTGGCATGGATAAACTTATAAGTCTAACATGAAATATGAAAGTCACTTTGAGCATTGGAAGTCCAAAAATCCCTGTGCAAACTCAAACCCTAATTTAGGTCAACAGTGGAAGGAGATGTCTTGAGCAGAGTAAAACCCTAATCCTGTCTGGAGTTCAAAGAGTCTGGTGAGGGGAAATCTTGATAAAATGAGAGGGAAAATTTTGGGGTAAAACACTTAGAAATTTTTCTAAGTGTTTAAGAAGCATGACAAAACTTAGAACTTCTGACCAGATTATCACCATAACACTCAGCAAATTTTAGACACTCTCAAGACGGAGTTTTGTCAGAACTTCTGGGCAAGTTTTCACAAAAGTTCAGTCAGAGTTTGCCAGGGTAATTCAAAGAAGGTTAAGAAGCATGCTGCCAACTTTCTAGAAAGTCTGAAAGCTCCTTCAGAACATGCTGGAGCCAGAAGATAGGAAGATCAGAGGTTGGATGCTACGATGAAGCAGAACTTCTGATCCAGAACTAAGCCTTGGTGAAGAATCTCACGTTGCAGGATTTCTGGTTGTGATAAGTCTCATCATCATTTAATGCTCATTTAATGCTCACAACCACTTTTGAGTCTTTATCCAAAGGATTTCCACCATGTGTACCTCTACTGTCTTGGGATAGCAAACTCTGATACTAGGCCCATGCTTTGCTTTTTTGCTTCTCCTTAATTCCTGCTGACAACCACCATACTTGCTTCAAGAACAAGGCAACGCTTTAGCATATGAAGGTTATATTCAAAGCTATGGTCAAAACTTGACAAAATCCCAAAATCTTGTTTATGCAACCTGCTGCAGACCTATAACCAACACCTAGTTCAGCCTACGCCTGCATCCCATAATTGCACCAAACTAGCATACTAAAACAGGGATGAAAAAGCAAGGGAGCAGGATGCCAAATTGATTTAAAAATCCCATTTGTCTTTCCCCTCAAAATCACAACGAATTCACCTATAAATACTTTGCTCCATCACACGTTCAAGAAGCTGGCTTTTGGAAAGAGAGAACTATCAAAAGAGAAAGAGAAACCTGTGAAACCCTTCATAAAAATCCAGATTTCCCAAATAGAAAACCAAAACCTTTGTTCTTCCTTTTGAATCAAAGAGCTTGACATTTCCTCTTTCGTTTCTCTTGCTGACTCAGAACATACAAAGGCAGCAACTCAAAGCTCCAAGCACGCCCCAATTCAAGGTAAGTCTTTCTGACTTTGCTTGTTTTTCATTATGAACATCATTAACATGTAAATATCATAGTATTAATGTTGTCCATATCATTGCATAAGTAGAAAAATTATGGATTAGAACTTCTTGATTAGGGTTAGACTCAGATTCAGGATTAGAACTTCTATAAATTGTTGTGTTATTATCCTTCTGACTTGTTGATTGTTGAAAACTGAATAGATTATTGATGTGCTGATTGAGTGTTGAAATATGGCATTAAAACTTATGATGTTCGTTCATAGTTTTAACATACAAAACTTCTATGATTTTTCTCACTGTTAACACACACTGAACTTCTGAGTCTTACATGTTGATAACGCACTGAACTGCTAATGTTCACTCACTGGCTCAGCACAATACATAACTTCTGATGATTCACTCATTGTTCTAACATAGCACAGAACTTCTGAGTTCTCCTTAGATGTCAAATATACTAAACTTCTGATGTTTCCATTCGTTGTTTTTAAACACTCAGAGTTTCTGATTTTTACATGCTAATAACACACTGAACTGTTGATATCTCCTCACTATTTTAGTGTAATACAGAACTTCTAACTTGTGGCCCACTGTCTGAATACCACCCAGAACTTCTGTGTTTTCCCTCTAACGTGTCTTGCAGGACCTCAGAGTTTACCAATCCAGAACTTCTAATTCCACTGACATTCCTTTATGAGTCATCACGCGCCTGGCTTCAGAACTTCTGATCCTTTTTGTTTTGCTTGCAACAGCACTGTATCTATCTTTCATTTATTTTCTTTTTCATCATTTTTAATATTAACATAAAAGACAAAACTAATATTTTCTTAAACAAAACTTTTTTCTTTTCTTAAATAAATAAGCATTTTACATTTCCTATACATTCTTATCTATTTCAATATGGTTGTAATAGTAACGTAGAATTTTAATTTGCAATCCTCATTCATAAATATGTACCCTCATCCCCCTAAATATTGTAATAGCGTAGGACTTTACATTTCTGCACTTTTATTACTTTCATATATTGTTAGTAATTAGGGCGTGTATGGCAAGACTAAAACCAATGTTAGAAAACCCTAATTCAAAGACAAAATTATCCATGCAATCAAATACACTTGCACACTAGCACCCCTAGGGTTATTCCACTTGTTGCCTAAAAAATGGTCATGTTATGCATGTGGGGTGTCTTAGCAAAAACAATCGAAATACAAGATCATAGTCCCTCGATGACGCTATCAAAGTTGCCTTTCTAAATGATCTTAGTCCCTAAGGAAAAAATGCTAAGTCATCTCACAACATTGCTATCATGGTCATACGATGACCCATGCCTGTCCCTTCACATCCAACGATGGGGCTTCTTACCAAAACAATGGTAAGATAGCAACATCTAAAGGAGGAGGAAAAGCATATCTAAGACCTTTTGAGTAGGTAGGTTCGCTCTCAGTTACTCGCTTGCTCACAACAAAAACATTTTATACACCAACACTCTCATTTTGAAACACTTTTGAAAATAACACTTTGTACGCGTTCTTATAGAAACGAGAGCCATTACAAAGGAAACCCTTTTCAAAAATCACTTTCAAAAAATACATCTCACAAACACTTTCTTGAAAACATTTTCGAAACAAGCACTTTGTATGCGTTCTTATAGAAACAGAATCATTACAAAGTTACATTTTCAAAATACTTTCAAAAACCACAACACAAGCACATTCAAAAAAAAGCAAGTGATCTAGCGAGTAACTAAGAGCCCATGGAAAACCATGGATGAAAAGGGTGCTAATACCTTCCCTTTTCATAATGTACCCCCCAAACTCAAGAAAACATCTCTAAAGGTCTTTCCTGTGCTTTTTCACCTTTCCTTTTGGATAAAAGAAAAGTCGGTGGCGACTCTTACTAAACTGTAACATGTGCAAACACAAATGCAAACACCTCAAGTCAGTTCTCCCACCGTATCACCAGAACTGGCGACTCTGCTGGGGGAAAATTAAAAGTGGGGTTACCTTAGGGTTAGATCACATTTACTTGCTTACATTGTTTGATTTGTATGCTTTACATTTTGGTTCCTTGTTTAGGTTTGTTTTAAATCCTACACCCGAATTTGGGGACACCTTTTAGGTAAGTAGCAATAAATTGTGAGGGAACTGTGTGGGGCATACCGAAAAGGTTGAAGTAGTAGCTACGTTGATGCGGCACTTTGGTTGGTACCGATAACCCTTGAGTCAATCAAGGAGAGTACAGGGCCGCCGCGTGGTGTCGTGAAGCATCAACTGACCTTAGAACCTTACTTGACCAACTTGGCCATTAGAACGTAGTGAGATGACCAACTTTGGTGAAGTTCGAAGTTGGTAGATACTCGATGCTACACTCATTGAGGTTGGACTCTTGAGCTTTGTTTGGTTGCGAGTCAATCGCCTATTGAACAAAGCTGGGAGAAAGATCGGTGATATTGAGATCCCATAGAACCGGTTACTATTTACTAGGACAGGTTGAGCCAACTAAACTTCAAGAGGGTACTTACCTACAAACTCCATGCAAGCCTAAAACTAAGGATTTGTTTGCTTTGTGTGAATATGATTATTTGTATATAAACTTGCATATCTTTACATAATATCATAACATCATACCATAGCATTTCCTTAACCATTTCAAGGATCTCAAGGGCCTGTGGTGCAGGTTACGTTGAACCAGACGTCTACCAAAAGGGCAAGAGGATTTATTTTCCTCTAACCAAACACCGTCAAAAAATCAAGAGCAACAAACTTGAGTCAAGGTCTACAACCCACTTGATATGGTGAGTTTGACTCTCGTGGAAGGACATCCACCGGTACAAAGATCTCCAATCAAAGTTATTGATCAAAGTTCAACTTCTAACTATTTCTTATGTTTAGCCTGCGAGATCCTTGAAAACATGCATCCACATATCATGCATCATATCATAACAAGTTTCTCCCATACAGGTCTCCTTACCTTCCTGCTGTTTATTTCAGTAAGATGGATATGGAACAGACAGTGAAAGATCTCCAAGCTCATACGCTCAATTCCAACAAATGTTCCTGGCTATGGCTAAGGGGCAAGAGGACCTGAAAACTCTTCTCAAAGACAAGAAGAAAAAGTCCAAGAAGTCAATAGGCGTCCTGAACTTGAGAAGAAGACCTATAGCCCTAGATATTTCAACTCCATCCAACATAGGGGATAGTCATGAAGAAGACAACAGTCTAGAGATTGATGAAGCCGAAGCTGACTACTCCGAGGAACAATATCCTCCCACTGTTGACAAGTACAGACAGTTGGAGGATCGCCTCAATGCAATGGAGTTTCAACAGATACCTGATTTGGATTTAGGAGACATGCGTTTGGTTTCTGGAGTGGTCATCCCGCCAAAGTTCAAAGCCCCTACCTTTGCCTTATACGATGGGGTCTCTTTCCCTAAGATGCACTTAAAGTCTTATGTCCGCAAGATTCAACCATACACAACTGATCCAAAGCTTTGGATCCATTTCTTCCAAGAAAGCCTAGTACGGACCCAACTCGAATGGTTCTATCAATTGGAAAGTTCTCGCATTCACACCTGGGAGGATTTAGTTGTTGCCTTCTACAGACAGTATCAGTACAATGTTGATCTTGCACCAACTCGTGTGTAATTGCAGAACATGACCATGGGTTCCAACAAGAGCTTCAAAGGATATGCCCAAAAGTGGAGAGATCTGGCTGGTAGGGTGCAGCCCCCTTTAACTGACAGGGAATTGATTGACATCTTCATGGGAACTTTGACAGGACCTTTCTTCAAACACCTAATCGGAAGTTCCTCGGTCGGGTTCACCGAGCTAATACTGACTGGCGAAAGGGTCGAAGTTGGAATCAAAAGTGGAAAGATCTAAGGAGCTACACCTTCTGATGCTCAGAAAAATCCATACAATGAGAAGAAAGAGTCCAATGCAGTGATTGGTCAAAAGAATCGTTATGACCAACACATAGGAGCAATATTGATCTTTAATCCTACAACTGCTCAACAAAGATAGGGGCATCAGCATAAGGAGGTTGCGCCTAAAAGACAATTCACTAAGATAAACATGTCACTGGCTAAAGCGCTACAACACATGTTGAAGGCAGATCTGATTACGTTAATGGCTCCTCTCCGGAACCCAAATACTTCCGCTCCTACCTATCATCTCAATGAAAGGTGTGCATACCACTCTGATAGTCCGGGAGATAACACAAACAACTGTTGGGCTCTCAAGAACAAGGTCCAAGACATGATTGATACCAAAGAGGTCGAGTTTGACCCTCTGGAGACTCCAAACATAATCATTGCTCCTATGACGAATCATTGAAAGCTTTTGTTCATTTGAATTTTCAAGTTGTAATCTCTTTTGTTATTCAAACAATTATCTATTAATGTCAACCTTTGTTTCATTAATGCATTGCATATGTTTGTCTTGAATTCGTCCGTTCATTTTCTCTATATTTAAACTATGCCTTTTACTCACTTTATGACATTCAACTCTTGCTAAAAGTTACAAGCCTTTAGAGGGAGGATGACGAAAACAATGCCATAATCTCATACAGTATGCTTTTGGACAGACCTTGCTGATGATGTACATGCATTCTTTCAAATCCTAAACACTGGAGTTATAAGGAAGATAATCCCTAATCAACCCCTTCGAGCCAAATAAGTAGAAGTTTTTCTGTTTTTTTCACAAAATTGAAACCTTTTATCAAAACCTGGGGCAGAGTAGTCTCTCAGTTAATTCAAATGTGTGTTAAGCCGCAAACTCTCATCTCGTAATACAACGAATGACGTCAAGAAACATTCCTCTAGAATCAAAAGACAGTGATGGTTCCCTATCACATAGGCAATCATTATCTCTCAAAAAAATAGAAAATCCCAATAAGTCAAAACCTATGAAGGAGACTTAAAGAAAATTGGGGCATCCTGCTGACTGTAATCTCAAAACAAGAACAGTCAGGCAAAAATTAGGGATAACAAATCAAAAGAAAGAGGTCACTACAAATCCTTGACAACATGAAAAATGTTGCAAAAATGATTGCCTTCCGATGAAATTAACTTGTCTGAACCATCACCAAAACGTCATTCCAGACTCAATTGGAGTTTAAATGTATAATTAACTGAGTTTAGGACTGAAGAACATCATGAAGAATGGGTGGGTACAAATACACTTTGAGCCTTTATCCTTTGTTTCTTAAACCGTGAACCAAGCCACGTTAAAACCCTACAAAAGTCCTAACTGAAGCATGGGTTAGTTTGAAAGCATACTGTTACAAAAGGTATCCTGACTCCTATAAGACTTGACTCTAAACCCTGAGTTGAATTTTTCTTAAAAAATTCCTTTACTCGCTAAAACGCATTTTCAAAAATTTCAAGACAAACATAAACTTTGCATTACTTGAATATCATTGTGTGCATATGGTTATTTGTTTGACAACAGAGAAATTCACACAACAAATATCCAGTGAACGAAAGCTCTCTCAGTGAACAAAATCAATTCAAGAAGGATGACATTTCCATTGTCAAATCTCCTATCAACGAGGGGGAATGACATGTCACTATCTAAGCACACCTGGGGCAGTCCAGTCAAGATTCCAAGAAACCTCTCAAGAGGTCAGAGTTACTAGGGGCAGGTATCCATCTTCGTCACTTCGGGTATTTAACGTTAATCTTAGCAAAGGGTTACGTACAATCAAACATTTTTGGCAATACCATAAACATTTACTACTAGGGGCAATGACAAGTCTCCCCAAAGTCCTTATCATAGGATAATTTCCCAGCAAGAGTTTCCCCAGCTGAGACAACCTCAAGAATCCTCGAGGACTTTCCCCAACAAAGTCATCACCTTTCTAGCAGACTGGCAACAGGGTTTATTTCCCCAACAAACGGCAGGAATCCCCAGCTTGAGGTGGCCTCTCTGACTACTACAAATCAAAGGACCACGACTCCTCTTCCCCAGTAGACTACTCTACAATCCCCAGTAAGTTACTGTGAAGCCTGGACCCGGCCTGATATCAGTTCAACTTCGACTCCCCAGTAGAGCAAAAAATGACTAAGACTCCTGAACTCTTATTCCCCAAGCAGGAATCAACACTCTATACAGAGCTTTCAACGTCTCCCAGCGGAGTTCTCCTCAAATAAAAAACAGGAATCCCCGGTGGAAAAATTTTGAGCAAAGTTTGAAGACACACTTACATCTCAATGACATTAATAGCATATGCATACAAAATATATATAACACAAATCTCATTTATTTTGAGAACATCATTACACAATGCATACATTATGACATTGCATACAACTAACTCTTTACCTTTTCAGGAAAGATCAGTCAACAGATAAAGGTCATCATCTTTTGGGAGTAGCAATCGTCTCAGATTCCTTCATCATCCGTTGAGATTCTCTTCTAGAAACAGTTCAGATGCGATCCAGATATGGCTGACATTCTGATACTTATTCCAGATTCTTTCTAGAGACAGTTCAAATGTGATTCAGATATGGCTGACATTCTGATACTTATTCCAGATTCCTTCAAATACAGTCCAGATACGATCCAGATTCGGATGTCATTCTGTCACTCATTCAAATACAGTCCATATACGATCCATATTCTGATGTAATTTTGTCAATCATTCAAATACAGTCCAGATACAATCACCTTCGGGTGGCATCTTTAAGCCCATCTCCAACAACTACCCATTACCTATCCAAATGGCATCTTTAAGCCCATTCCCTACATAATCAACTAACACATCTTCTAGTGCAAATTTTCTGGGCACTCTAGTGTTTAATCATCTTCCACCTTGAAGCCACAAATGGCAGATTTACCAATCTAAATCTTCAGGTGTAAGAAGATTGAACAGGGGTAGCTGTTGCACCCCAAAATTTGCCCTCTTATTTCTCAAGGAATCACCCTGGATCCTTAAGTTTGCTTTCATCCAATTCCAAGCCTTGAACTGCAATTTTTCCAAACAAGTCATTCCTAAGGGCAAAATGGTCATTTTCACACTGAGAAGTATAACTTTGACTTTTGGATCAAAATCAAATCTCAAAAATCATATTTCATCAAGACATGTTGGAATATGAATTTTGTTTCATCAAGAATTTCAAAAGTCAAATTTTACTTTGGAAAAGTCAAATTCTAAATACTTAGAAATTTTTCTAAGTGTTTAAGAAGCATGACAAAACTCAAAACTTCTGACCAGATTATCACCATAACACTCAGCAAATTCTGGACACTCTCAAGACAAAGTTTAGTCAGAACTTCTGGGCAAGTTTTCACAAAAGTTCAGTCAGTTTGCCAGGGTAATTCAAAGAAGGTTAAGAAGCGTGCTGCCAACTTTCTAGAAAGTCTGAAGCTCCTTCAGAACATGCTGGAGCCAGAAGATAAGAAGATCAGAGGTTGGATGCTACGCTGAAGCAGAACTTCTGATCCAGAATAAAGCCTTGGTGTAGAATCTCACGTTGCAGGATTTCTGGTTGTGATAAGTCTCATCATCATTTAATGCTCATTTAATGCTTACAACCACTTTTGAATCTTTATCCAAAGGATTTCCACCACGTGTACCTCTACTGTCTTGGGATAGCAAACTCTGATACTAGGCCCATACTTTGTTTTTTCTATTTTCCTTAATTCCTGTTGACAACCACCATGCTTGCTTCAAGAACAAGGCAGAGCTTTAGCATATGAAGGTTATATTCAACTCTTTGGTCAGAACTTGACCAAATCCCAAAACCATGTTAATACAACCTGCTGCAGACCTATAACCAACAACTAGTTCAGCCTATGCCTGCATCCCATAATTGCACCAAACTAGCATACAAAAATAGGGATGAAAAAGTAAGGGAGCAGGATGCCAAATTGATTTAAAAATCCCATTTGTCTTTCCCCCCAAAATCACAACAAATTCACCTATAAATACTTTGCTCCATCACACGTTCAAGGGGCTGGCTTTTGGAAAGAGAGAACTATCAAAAGAGAAAGAGAAACCTGTGAAACCCTTCATAAAAATCCAGATTTCCCAAACAGAAAACCAAAACCTTTGTTCTTCCTTTTGAATAAAAGAGCTTGGAATTTCCTCTTCCATTTCTCTTGCTAACTCAGAACATCCAAAGGCGGCAACTCAAAGCTCTAAGCATGCCCCAGGTTCAAGGTAAGTCTTTCTGACTTTGCTTGTTTTTCATTCTGAACATCATTAACATGTAAATATCATAGTATTAATGTTGTCCATATCATTGCATAAGTAGAAAAATTATGGATCAGAACTTATTGATTAGGGTTAGACTCAGATTCAGGATTAGAACTTCTATAAATTGTTGTGTTATTATCCTTCTGCCTTGTTGATTGTTGAAAACTGAATAGATTACTGATGTGCTGATTGAGTGTTGAAATATGACATTAAAACTTATGATGTTCATTCATAGTTTTAACATACATAACTTCTATGATTTTTCTCACTGTTAACACACACTGAACTTCTCATTCTTACATGTTGATAACGCACTGAATTGCTAATGTTCACTCACTGGCTCAGCACAATACAGAACTTCTGATGATTCACTCATTGTTCTGACACAACACAGAACTTCTGAGTTCTCCTTACATGTCAAATATACTGAACTTCTGATGTTTCCATTCGCTTTTTTTAAACACTCAGAGTTTCTGATTTTTACATGCTGATAACACACTGAACTACTGATATCTCCTCATTGTTTTAGTGTAATATAAAACTTCTGACTTGTGGCCCACTGTCTGAATACCACCCAGAACTTCTGTGTTTTCCCTCTAACGTGTCTTGCAGGACCTCTGAGTTTATCAATCCAGAACTTCTGATTCCACTGACGTTCCTTTCTGAGTCATCACGTGCCTGGCTTCAGAACTTCTTATCCTTGTTGTTTTGCTTGTAGCAGCACTATTTATATCTTTCATTTATTTTCTTTTTCATCATTTTTAATATTAACATAAAAGACAAAAAAATATTTTCTTAAACAAAACTTATTTCTTTTCTTAAATAAATAAGCATTTTACATTTCCTATACATTCTTATCTATTTCAATATGGTTGTAATAGTAACCTAGAATTTTAATTTGCAATCCCCATTCATAAATATGTACCTCCAATCCCCTAAATATTGTAATAGCGTAGGAATTTACATTTCTGCACTTTTATTGCTTTCATATATTGTAAGTAATTAGGGCGTGTGTGGCAAGACTAAAACCAATGTTAGAAAATCATAATTCAAAGACAAAATTATGCATGCAATCAAATACACTTGCACACTAGCACCCCTGGGGTGATTCCACTTGTTGCCTAAAAAATGGTCATGTTATGCATGTGGGGTGTCTTAGAAAAAACAATCGAAATACAAGATCATAGTCCCTCGATGACGCTATCAAAGTTGCCTTTCTAAATGATCTTAGTCCCTAAGGAAAAAATGCTAAGTCATCTCACAACATTGCTATCATGGTCATACGTGACCCATGCCCATCCCTTCACATCCAATGATGGGGCTTCTTACCAAAACAATGGTAAGATAGAAACATCTAAAGGAGGAGGAAAAGCACATCTAAGACCTTTCGAGTAGGTAGGTTCGCTCTTAGTTACTCGCTTGCTCACAACAAAAACATTTTATACACCAACACTCTCATTTTGAAACACTTTTGAAAACAACACTTTGTACGCGTTCTTATAGAAACGAGAGCCATTGCAAAGGAAACCCTTTTCAAAAATCACTTTTAAAAAACACATCTCACAAACACTTTCTTGAAAACATTTTCGAAACAAACACTTTGTATGCGTTCTTATAGAAACGAGAATCATTACAAAGTTACATTTTCAAAATACTTTCAAAAACCACACCACAACCACATTCAAACAAAAGCAAGTGATCTAGCGAGTAACTAAGAGCCCATGGAAAACCATGGATGAAAAGAGTGCTAATACCTTCTCTTTTCATAATCTACCCCCCGAACTCAAGAAAACATCTCTAAAGGTCTTTCCTGTGCTTTTTCACCTTTCCTTTTGGATAAAAGAAAAGTCGGTGGCGACTCTTGCTAAACCGCAACATTTGTGAACACAAATGCAAACACCTCAAGTCAGTTCTCCCACCGTATCACAGACATGATCGGAGAAATCAGGCCCACTGCTTCCAATGGACATCGCTTCATCTTAGTAGCCATCGATTACTTCACGAAGTGGGTTGAGGCAGCTTCCTTTGCTATAGTAACCAAGAACATCATGGCGCGGTTTATCCGACACAATCTGATCTATCGATATGGTGTTCCAGAGAGGATTATTATTGATAATGGTATGAATCTCAACAACATAATGATCACCGAGCTCTACAAACAGTTCAAGATACAGCACCATAATTCTTCTCCCTATTGACCGAAGATGAATGGGGCTGTTGAAGCAACTAACAAGAACATCAAGAAAATTGTACAGAAGATGACGGTGACATACAAAGACTGGCATGAGATGCTACCATTTGCTCTTCATGGGTACCGTAACTCAGCACAGACGTCGATATGGGCAACCCCTTACTCTCTGGTATATGGCATGGAGGCAGTCCTACCCATAGAAGTCCATATACCCTCTCTCATGATTATGAAGGATGCAAGTTTGAACGAAGACGACTGGATCCAAACCCGACTTGATCAGTTAAATCTAATTAATGAAAAGAGGCTTACTGTTATATGCCATGGTCAGACGTATCAAAAGTGAATGATCGAGGCTTTTAACAAGAAAGTCAGGTGTCAAGAATATCAAGTCGAGGATCTAGTAATCAAGCGCATAATACTGCCGCAAGGTGATCCCTGGGGCAAATGGACTCCCACGTACGAAGGGCCATTTGTGGTTAAGAACATTTTCTTGGGAGGAGCTGTGATTCTAACCACCATAAATGGTGACGACCTTCCTCACCTTGTCAATGCAGACATAGTAAAAAGATACTACGCATAATCAAAGACCTGCTAGGTCGACTGACCTAGGAAACAATAAGGGATTCCCGGCGAACCAAAAGGGTTTGGGCAAAAGTAAGGGATGAAAATGAAAAAATTTGTACACCCGACAAGTCAAAAACCCGAAAGAGAGGCTTGGGCAAAAAAAGGTATCCCGATGGATTGAAAACCCGAAAGGGCAATCCAGACAAAAGTTATGGATTGAAGCGTATCACTATGTCTCATTATATCATCTTGCGACTAGACTTCGGTATCGACTATTAAGCTCGGATGGCACCAACCAATCTGATCAACCTTCAGCCAAGTAGCAAAGTGATGAGATGCTTGAAGATATAAAGGCAATAGCAGAGTTGGAACCCAATGGGGTTGTTTCATATAGCTGTTTTTCTTTCTTTTACAATTTCTATCTTTCGGCGGAGTTCTCTTACTAGAACGTCAGCCTCTTTAAACAAAAACACCTATTACAGGCCGACTTCAAAATAAATACAAATCATTTTCACAAGAAACTTCAATTTGTTTTCTCTTTTTCTGTTTTTTTTTGCAAGAATGTCTAATAATTTATTTTTTATATATGCATTTGAAAATGATTTCCACTCATAAATATTTACATAAGAAACAAAGGCAATTACTTAAACAGGGGAAAACACAAGAAATGCCAAACCCGACGGTTACTCTACCCAACAGGTATCGGGATAAAGCCAGCTTGGGAACATAATTATTGGTACATACACTCCCCACAGAGTAAAAGTACCCAAAAGAAGTTGATGTCAGCTTTCTCGAAACAGGACATAACTATCCCCATCTGAGGTTCATAATCGCGGGCTAGTCAGTAAACTTCATCCCTTAAGTGGAGTTCATTTCTACAGATACAGAAGCTCAATCTCCAACAGAGCTCATCAGCTCCAACAACTGAATTTCATCACCAGCTAAGTTTGTTCCTCCAGACCGGCAAGTCTACCAACAGAGTATCTCTTCCCCCTAAGTTTGCTCCCCATAGAGTTATTCTCCAACATCTCCTCCCGACAGAATATTTGCGAATCTCCAGCAACAGTCAGGGATTTATTTTCCTAGACGTGAGCATACCCCGATAGCATTTCATAAACATACATCATGACATACGCATACATATCATATACATCATAATATCATTTATTTTGAGAACATCATCTCACCTAGCATTTCATGCATCGCATATAACTAACCCTGATATCTTTTGCAGGAAGAGATAATTAGCTTCAACGAATCCAGCAGTTATACATATCACATCTACAGACAACTAATGGAAACTCAATTCCCGAAATCAAACGGGTCAACTAATCTACACTATCATATCAAAGTAACCTTACCACGGTTCATCTTGAAGTTTTACACAAACTTATCACAAAGTAACCTTACCAAGGTTCCTCTTGAAGTTTTACACGAACTTATCACAAAGTAACCTTACCCAGGTTCCTTTTGAAGTTTTACACAAACTTATCACAAAGCAACCCTACTACCCAGGTTCCTTCTCACAACCCTACTATCCAGGCTTTCATATTGAAGTAATCTTACTACCCAGGTTCCTTCTCATAGTCCTACTATCCAGGCTTTCATATCGAAGTAACCCTACTATCCAGGTTCCTTCTCACAACCCTACTATCCAGGCTTTCATATCGAAGTAACCCTACTACCCAGGTTCCTTCTCACATCCCTACTATCCAAGCTTCCATATCGAAGTAACCCTACTATCCAGGTTCCTTCTCACGGCCCTACTATCTAGGCTTTGATTTCGAAGCAACCTTGATATCCAGGTTCCTTCCCTCTTATCTATAAACAACAGTCCACAACATTGTAAGAACAGGACCTAATCAAACACGATTGGTTTCGCATTTCCCCAGTAAGTCGCGGTGCAGCTTGTACCCTGACCAGACGTGCAGTTCACTTCCGCTTCCTCAAGCAGGAGTTATTCCCCCAGTAGAGTAACGGAAAACTGAAGCTTCTAAAAATTCTATTTCTCCCAAGAAATATACCAACATTCCTCAGCAGATTCCTCCTCAACGACAGGAGCAAGGACTCTCGTCAAAGGAATATCTCAGGAAATCCACATTCTCTAGATGGAATCTTTAAGCCCATGTCCGGCAATTCTCCGTCGCATCTAGGATGACATCTTTAAGCCCATCTCCGGAAATCTTCCATTATCGACCTCCAAATGGCATATGTAAGCCCATTCCCGATATTACAAATCAAGTGCCACTTCATGCGAGTGCAAATTTCTCGGCACTCTAGTGTTCAATCATCTTCCACCTTCAGATCACGAAAGGAAGAGCAACCAATCTACATCCTCAGGTTTAAGAAGAATGAACAGGGGCAGCTATTGTACCCTAAAATTTTCCCTCTCATTTTACTCAATACATGCCCATTAAGATCCTCAATTTGCTCAAGGTTGTCCAAGAGTTGACCAGACAAACTCTCTCCTAAGGCAGTATACCTCAAATTAGGGTTTCTATTTTCATCAAGATGGGTGAATCACAAAGGCCTCATATGCTCTCCATGGTATTAATATGTTCTCAAGACCCTACATGTCAAGTTTCATGCTTTGCACAAGAATTTTGCTCAGTCAACTGCTCAAATGCTTGAGAATCGACTATATTAGGTCAAAAGTCAACTATGACCCACATACAGTCAAACTTCAAGATTTTTGGTCAAAATTAACATTTTGAAGTTACTTTCATCATTTGATCAAGGTTTGATCATGATTCCTCAAGGAATGCTCCGAATTCATCAAAACCCAAAAGTTGCTAAATTAGGGTTTCTTAGTAAAAGTCAACCAAACTTTGACCGAGCATAACTTCCACATGCTTTATCATAAATTTTCTATATAAAGATAATTTTGAAGAGGATTCAATTCCCCACAACTCATATTCGGCCCATAAGTTCAAAATATGCACTCATAAAAAGATATGAATTTTTATATTATAGGTCCTTTTGAAAAGTCAACAAAAACACCTTTTGGGCCAAAGCTTCATACATGAACATGGAAGATCCAATTGATATGAAAAAAAAAAGGTTGGTTATGGGACATCCTAATATTTCTAAAAAGTACAAGAACACCCTTCTAGGGTCAAAATTGAGAAATTTGTGCATTGTCAAAGTTGGCAATTTTTGGAAACTTGTCAGAAGTCAACATTGATCAAATTTGCATTTTTTTTCCAAAGGGGTTCGTGTTTTCTTGTTTGAAACATGTTTCTAATAGGACCCATGACCCCTGAGCTTTTCCACCTATTATTTTATTACTTTTATCATTCATTTTGATTTTTTATATATTTAAATCAAATTAAATGGTAAAATAATGAAAACAAATCAAATCTTGGGATTTTTATGCACATTTGGAGTCCATGTAAAGCTAGCATGATGATCAATTCGTGCAAGACTCATTAGGGTTGGAAAAGATTGGATTGAAGCTTGTTTTAGAAAGATATCATACATGAAGCAAATCAAATCCAATTTCCATTATTTCTCATTTATTAACCTAATTCAGTCTACTATATGTATACAACAATTGCAGATCAAAAGAAAGAGGTTAGCAGTCGTGAAAACCCAAAACAAAGTTCCAAAAGTGACAAAAAGTGTTGGATCGTTTTTGAATTTGGAGATCAATTCAGACCATTCCAACGCTGCTAATCACTTCCTAGCGATCTCCTGAAGCCAACAACATCATTTGCAGCCTTCAAAACGTCAAGAATCATCGCCTAGACACATCACGGTTTGCCTCCCAAACTTAAATTCGATTTCTATGTTTTATGCATGATAAATCCATTTTATCCATATATTCTTGTTCATAATCATGTTTGCAAGCTTTCTGTATCACTTAATTGTACTAACAGTGCAGGAATCTATATTCACCATTGTTAGGGTTTAAGATCACAATTTGGGGATTTCTAGTACAGGAAAAATTGGACCATGAATGAGGTACCATGATGCTCGTGAGACCAAGATGAGTTGATTGGTACCATCACAATTAATTTATCATGCTCGTATGAGATTTTTGAATTTTGCAGGGGCTGTAGTTATAGTAAACGTCTGTAGGTATAAGTCTTTAACCTAAGACGACGATTGCAGTGAAAAAGATTATGTGTGGCAGCCCATGACCGGCTGATTTGAATTTCGCATGTTTCTTTGGTTATCATGCGTTTTTTGTATTATATTATATTTCGTTTATATATATTAACAAAAGAACAAGTAGCACAGATGGTTGAGAGACGCGCCTTTGATGTACACGTCCTGGGTTCAATCCCAGGCGTGTGCATTTTATTATTTTCCTGTTTATTTCAGGAAAATCTAATGCTCCACTCCCTCACACGCCTTTCATGTAACCTCAACGCCCATCCAGTGGATGCACCTCTAGCCAGATCTAATGCTTCCTGCTTGAAGGTCCTTGGTGCACCCCAAGTCAACGCTTGCACAGAATCCAACGTGGTTGACTGGGCTTGGAGCTTAATGGGCTTGGAAATTCAGATTCTCACCCCCCGGAATTGCTAATAACACAGGCCCATATTCTTTTTTCTCAATTTAATTCTTTTATTTTAATTGTTTTGTTTAATTATTTTTTCACTAAATTAATTACTTTTTTTAAATCATAAAATCAACCAATCACAAAAGCACAAAAAAACTTTTTTTAATAATGATAAATTATTTAATTTAATTAATAAGTTAGGTAAATTTAATTTTTTGTTTCATTTAAAATCAAATAGAATCTAGGTTTTAATTTTACAATTTATTCTTTCTTTTCTCAAAACCAAAAAACATACAAAAATATTTTTTGAACAAAATATTTTATTTAATTAGAAAATTAGGTAGATTTAATTTCTTTCATAATTTAAAAACAATTAGAAATTAGGTTTAATTAATTTGCAATTAAACATTTTCTCAAATAAAAATCCAAAAAATCTTTTTTCTCTCAACTAGGATTTTAGATTATTTCAATCATCCCCACATTTAATTTTTCGCGCTTGTTAATTATTTGTCCATTATTTTGTAACTATTCATGGTTTGTAATAGTTAACCTAGGGTTTTTATTTACTGTTTAAATCCTCAATTTTTGGTTATGTAATTAATCCCCCTCCCGAAGCCTTGTAATAGCTAGGTTTATCTTTTCGCATTTTAAATTTATGCAAATATTTAATTGTCTAGATGTATGCTAAATAGGATTGTATGGCAAGAATGTCTAGAAAATTAAAACGGTATATCACCTAATGTGCAAAGATTAAATAACTGAAATACTTCACATGCACATATTCACTCCTAGGGTTTACCTCACTTAGGTTGCCTTTGATAAACAATCATTAAGCATAGGAGATTTTAGTGGTGGCCCTCCAGTCTAAAAAGATCAAATTGTCCCATTCGAATGTTGCCTCGGAGATGTTGCCTTGGAAAGATCTTAAGACTCTAGGGTTACTACTAAAGTTTTTTAACTATTGCTTTAGTGATTATACTTGTGTGATACGGTGGGAGAACTGAATTGGGATTTTGTGTTTGTGTTTGCAAATGTTTCGGTTTAGCAAGAGTCGCCACCGACTTTTTATTTTATCCTAAGGAAAGGTCAAAAAGCACAGGAAATACCTTTGAGATGTTTTCTTGGGTTCGGGGAGTAGATTATAAAAAGGGAAGGTGCTAGCACCATTTTCATCCATGGTTTTCCATGGGCTCTTAGTTACTTGTTTAGATCACTTGCTTTGCTTTTCAATTGTTTGAAATGGTGCTCTTCAATTGTTTGAAATGGTGCTTTGTGTGTGGTTTTGAAAGATGTTTTTGAAAAGAGGCCATCATTGTGGCAACCTTTGTAATGATTCTTATTTGAATGTATACAAAGGTGTTTTTGTCTTTTGAAATGTTTTCAATGTTTGAAAGTAGGGTTTTGAAATTGTGTGGTGAAGTGTGTTTTGAAGATAGCAAGGATGTTTTTGCAAGTTTTGATCAAGTAACTAAGAGTTGTCTACCCTATTTTACTCAAAGATATTTCTTATGTTTTTAACCCTTTTAACAGTGTTGTTTCACCATTGCATTTGGTGAACAATCTTGTGTTAGGATGTTAAACGGGACATGCGCGGGTCATCGTATAGACCATGATAGCAATTGTGTCAAGTATTTTTGACAATTTTCTTGAGGGACTTGATCATTTTGTTTAGGCAACCCAGATAGCGTCATCGAGGGACTATGATCTTTTGTTTGTTTTTGTTTTGCCAAAGTACTTGACATGCATACCATGGCCCATTTTTGAAGGCAACAAGTGGATTGTAACCCTAGGGGTGCAAGTGTGCATTGTATTTGTTTTTTCATGCATTTTTGTCTTTGATTCGGTCAAACTATTTGTTGGTTTTGATTTTGCATACAAACCCTAATTCTAATCATGGCATAATTGAAAGCATTTAAGTGCGTAAAAATAAATCTAAGCTATTACAACTTTGATATAGGGAGGGGGGTACAATTTTGAATAGGGGGTATTTGACAAGAAGAATAAAACCCTAATTACTATTACATCTAAATTGAATTCTTTGTGCAAATAAAATAAATGGGCAATATTTAATTAAACAAGATGAATAAATATTAAATAAAATGTATTATGCAAAAAAGAGTTTTTATTTATTCATGTATACAAAAGTATTTTTTAATATAAAAAAGTATAAAGAAATAAATAAAAGATTTATTTGTTTTCTAGGGTAAAAACCCTAATTCCTTAAGAAAATAAATATGATATATTCCTTAAGAAAATAATAGATATATTTTTATTATGTACAAAAAAAAATATTAATATGTGTAAAAATGTAATATATCCAAAAAAGGGGGTATTTTTTAGTATAAATAACAATAAAAATAAAAATGTAATATTTTTTGTGTTTATTTCTAAGTATTTAATAAAAACAAAAGTATTATATATATTTATATATATATATATTATATATATATATATATATATATATATATATATATATATATATATAATATATATATATATATAATATATATATATATATATATATATATATATATATATAATATATATATATATATATATATATATATATAATATATATATATATATATATATATATATATATATATATATATATATATATATATATATATATATATATATATATATATATATATATATATATATATATATATATATATATATATATATATATATATATATATATATATATATATATATATATATATATATATATATATATATATATATATATATATATATATATATATATATATATATATATATATATATATATATATATATATATATATATATATATATATATATATATATATATATATATATATATATATATATATATATATATATATATATATATATATATATATATATATATATATATATATGTTAAGTATGTAAAAAATAAAATAAAATATTTACAAAAATACAATATATTCAAGAAAATATTTTTGGTGTAAATAAAAAATAGAAATGAAAATAAGACTTTTATTTGCATTATTTTCAAGTTTAAACAAAATAATACATGTATTTAAATTGTTGTTTATATTAGAAAAAATCAAAATAAAATATCTAATAAATAAAAAAATTGTGAAAATATTTTTAGAATATTTTTTATATTTGAAAATAAAATATCAAAGTCAGAAAAGAAATTAAAATGCAAAAATAATGAAAATACAAAGAAATGGGCCAGGGGTGCTGAAAGTAAGTTGGGAGGTGTTGGAAGCAAGAAGGCCAGGCCCAGCCCAGACTTCATCTTCAACCTCCAGAAATTTGAAAAACGCGTGCATGCCTGTACAAACTTGTATCTCCTGTATTTGTGATCTTTTGACAAAACTCAAAACATGAAACTTGTAGAGCATCAAATCATGAATCTAACCATATAAAAAACTTGATCTAACTCTCAAAGACCAGAGAGAATTTCTCTGGCCCTAATTTCTAACCTAGTTTTTTCAGAAAGTTCATGGATGAAATTCTCCTAGCACGATTAATATAAATGAAAACTGAGCATATGTATGGTTTCAGGGCAATGAGTACAACATCTTTCATTCACAAACCTAAGGCTAAATGTTCCTAAATAGAGAGATAGAAGTTCATGAAATACATGTTAAAGTTGAGTTTGAGTTGACCAATACAACAACTTTCAATGGGGGCTGAGGTTCTTTTGAGCTTGCTTGATGTCCCCTGAACCTTTCCCAATACTTAGTTTGTTTTGAAGTGGCCTGAATCGTGCTACAGAACTCAACCTGCAAAGCTTTCAAACAAAAATGGTGATGTGTGTAAATGGAGTTACAACAGCTTGTGAATGATCTGGACAACTTAGGTGTATTGTTTAGAATGTGTTAGAAGTGATTTGGGACAAAACGCACGAGGGAATTTGATTGTGGCTTGTGATTTGCAGAATTGGTCCTGTTTTTGGCAGAAATGAAGATTTTGTGCATAAGGGTGTTTGAGAGGTCAAAGACTCGTGTTTCTGGCTTACAAGGATATGAGAAACTTGTTTGAAAACTTTGCTTGAGTTCAATATATCAGATGTGTGTGTTATGAGCTTTTGGCCATTTGACTTGTTTTGAAAGCAAAGATGTGAAGTGACCAAGCTATGGCCTGTACAGGCTAGTTACAAGCATGCTCAAGTTGGTGTACTATGCCTGAGATTAGGGAACTTGTTTGCTGCAAGGAAAAAAGTCCAAGGCTCAAGAAAATGCAATTTGATATAAAGTTGCCTTTATGAAAATAGAAGTGTGACCTTTATGCTCAAAATGGAAATGTTCATTGTACAATGCTCTGTTGATCAGAACAATGCCAATGTCCAATGTATTTGCATTCAATTTTTGAGTGTAAATTGGTTTAGAGGCCTGTAATTATGTACTAAGCTAGTTTGGTCAGATTTGGCAAGTGGTATGAACATGTATTGGTCATGGTTACAAAGTGAGTTTTTTCCAACTTCAAGCATTCGATTCTCCCTAACCATAAAGGCGTTTGAGGAGTTCTTGGACAATTTGGAAAGCTTGCAACATGTAATATAATCCATCTTTGAAATGCAACTTAAGACTCCAAGTGGAACTATGTGAAAAATGGCCAAGAAGATGGGGCAAAATCCTGCCTAAACTAGGGCAAAATTTCTCTAAGTTAAAAGTTTTAGGTACCCTAGTTCCAAAAATCATAACTTGATATCCAAGCTTATTTTGAGAAAACTTTGTGAAAAAAAGTTGTAGACTTTGTGATTGACTACAACTTTCATGTTGTAAGTTTTGTTTGAATCTATTTGAATCTTGGTGAAAAAATGGGACAAAGTTAGGAAAAAATAAGAAAATTTTATAACTTAGAAAATTTCTAAGTTATGAAATTTTTCCATTTTAAACCCTAATTTGCAATTTTGGGTTTCTTGATGAACAAGTTTCATAATTTGACATGTCTTGATGAAAAATGACCCTTGGTACTTGATTTTGACCAAAAAGTCAAAGTTTGACTTTTTAGTATACAGTTAAATTTTGATCAGTTGACTGAAAAATTCATCTGTCAATCCTATGCATTTGAGATCTTTTGAATTTGTTGAATGGGTCAAGATAATGTCATTGAGTCCTTGATTCCATGGTTAAGCTTGATTTGCCATTGGCTAGGTCAAACAGTCAAAAATTGCCTTTGTACAGTCAAAACCCTAAAAATGACCATTTTGCCCTTTTGGTGATCTGATCAAATTTCTTGTGGAATTGTGATCCAAACTTGATCAAATGGTTCATATGAGTTCATAATGTTGATGTGGGTCACAATTCATGAGGTTTGACTGTCAATTGGCCACAATTAACTTTTTCCCTAATACAACTGATTTCTAGGTCAACTGTCCAATTGACTGGGCAAAAATTTGATTCAAGGCTTGAAACTTGGTATGGACAAACTTGTGAGTCTAACATGAAGTATGAAAGTAACTTTGGGAATTGTAGGTCAAAACATCCCTGTGCAAACTCAAACCCTAATTTAGGTCAACAGTGTAAGGAGATGTCTTGAGCAGAGCAAACCCTAGCTTGATCTTGAGTTCCAAGAGTCTTGTGATGAGAAATGTTGATGAAATAAGAGGGAAAATTTTGTGGTACAACAGTTTCCCCTGTTCAATCTTCTTGAACCTGAGGAGTTAGATTGGCAAGTTTGCCTTTCGCGACTCGAAGGTAAAAGAGGATTGGACATTAGAGTGCCCGTAAATTTGCACTCGTCAAAATATAGCTGAGGAAATGGGCTTAAAGATGCCATTTGGAGATGGTGAAATTTTGCTGGAGATGGGCTTAAAGATGCCATCCAAGAATGTTTGTTGAATTGCAATGTTGTAGGTCGGAAGAATGAGCATAAAAATGGTATCCATGTCTGGAATGCATTTGAAATGTATCTGGAGATTGAGTCTGTATGAGCAAAAGAATGGCGTCCGTGTCTGGAGCGTATCCTAGCTGTAATTGAAGTTGAGATCTGTATGAATAGAAGAATGACTTCCGTGTCTGAAGTGTATCTGAAACTGTAACTGGGATCTGAATAAGTGACAGAATGACTTCCGTGGCGACTGCACTGGGGAGAATCAAACTTCTGGTGTAAGGTCCAGAATGGCATCCGTGCTTGGAGTGTGTCTGAACCTTGAAGTTGATAGTTGAATCTGAATGAGAGATAGAATGGCCGCCGTGTCTGGAGCGTATCTAGTCTGTATCGAATTGTTGAAGTCTGAATGAGTAGTAGAATGACCGTTGTATCTGGGGTGTATTTGTACTGTATTTTGACTTGAAATTGTGAATGAGTAATAGAATGACCGCCGTGTCTGAGGTGTATCCATACTGTATCAGAAAAATTGTTAACAATAGCCTTTTAATCTTATCCTAAAAAGGGTAAAATGTTATCCAAAACACAAAGTTATGTTGTATGATATGTATGATGCAATGAACTGTGTTTCATCAATGTTTATGATATATGAATGTAATGGATGGGCATGTAAGCTGAGTGGTTGTCTTGCTGAGGAAAATAAATCCTTGATAACTAGAGATAATGAAATCGTTGACCGCTGCCAGGGAAAGTAAACCCTTGAAAAATGCTGAGGATTCAAAAAACTTTGATTGTTGAAGATGAGAAATCCTTGCTGACTGCTTGGGGATTAGAAGTCTTTGACAACTTCTGCGGAGAATGAGAATCCTTCATGACTTTCCTGGGAAATAAGGAAAACTCCGAAAATCTCTACTGGGGAGTTAAAACCTAGGAGGCTTCTACTGGAGAAATGAGACCAAGAATCTTCGATCTGCTGGGAGATAACTCTGTGAGGAGAATGTTTACTCGGCCGGTGAAATCAGGAGCTTGGGTTGTAAGCCAATCTACTAGGGAAGCATCCTAGTTGGGGATAAGCCAAGAAGTTAACTATTATCTGCTTGGTTTTCAGACTTTTAAGATAGCCTGCTGGGGAAATTGGGGGAAGTTGAATAGTTCCCATCGGGGGTTGATAGTTGGAAATTTGACTTCGTTGGGGAAGAAGGTTTAGAATATTTTGGCTCTGCTGGGGATAGGTTTTTTCAGGATTTTCGGGCTCCACTGGGGATCTTGAAGTTTAACTCCACTAGGGAAATATACTCCAAATTTTTAGCTTTGTTGAGGATCTGAATGATGTATTGTAGGGGATTTCTTCTGAAATGGCACAAGGATATCTTCCTACACCTTCAACCTATCAGTAATTATCCTTTCTCAAATTCGTTTTATTTGTAAGCAGTGATCATATTCAAATGCATATGCCTTTTTAACAAAACATTTGGACGTTTTTCAAATAAAATATAAGTGTAAAAAAGAAAAGAAAGGCAAGCAAATTTCTGCACTTTGAAGTATTTTTGTATTAACTTTTGTAAGTATCTTTGTACAAAGGAGACAGACAACCTAGTAAGAGAATGTTGTCGTAAAAATTGAGAAAAATTTTATACAAAAGAAAGATGGCTATGTGTAATAATTCCATGGGGTTCCCATTCTGCTATAGCCTTCACAACTCTGAATATCTTGTCCATTCGCTGCTTCGTCCGCCAATGACTGGATATATCAGAAGCTTGGAGCTTGTTGGTGAAGAGCTTGCTCTTAAAGTGATCCGACGAGACATAGTCATACACTTTAATTCCCTAACTTTTTCCTGGACCGCCCTTTCGGGTTTTCGATCCACCGGGAAACCCTTTTTTACCCAAGTCGCCCTTTCGGGTTTTCAACTTGCCGGATGTACAGATTTTTTTGTTTTATCCCTAATTTTTGCCTGAACCGCCCTTTCGGGTTTTCGATTCATCGGGATGCCTATTTTTGCCCAAGTCGCCCTTTCGGGTTTTCAACTTGTCGGGTTATTTTACGTGTAGTATCTTTTGACTATGTCTGCGTTCGCAGGGTGTGGCAAGTCGTCACCGTCCATGGTGGTCAGAATCATTGCCCCACCAGAAAAGATGCTCTTGATCACGAACGGTCCTTCGTAAGTAGGAGTCCACTTGCCCCTGGGATCACTTTACGGCAAGATGATCCGTTTGATTACAAGATCTCCGACTTGATATACCTGACGCCTGACTTTCTTGTTAAAAGCCTTGATCATCCGTTTTTAATACGTCTGACCATGACAAACAGCAGTAAGTCGCTTTTCGTCGATCAAGTTAAGTTGATCAAGCCGGGTCTGAATCCAATCGTCTTCACTCAAACCGGTATCCTTCATAATCCTCAAGGAAGGAATATGAACTTCCATAGGTAGAACAACTTCCATGCCATATACCAAAGAACAAGGGGTTACCCCTGTGGAAGTACGCGCCGTGGTACGATATCCATGCAGAGCAAACGGTAACATCTTATGCCAGTCCTTGTAGGTGACCGTCATCTTTTGAATGATCTTCTTGATATTTTTGTTCGCGGCTTCAACAACACTGTTCATCTTCGACTGGTAGGGAGATGAATTGTGATGATAAATCTTGAACTGTTCGCATAGGGCGGTGATCATAGTGTTGTTCAAATTTGTACCGTTATCCGTGATAATCCTGTCGGGGATACCATACTGGCATATGAGGTTCTGCTTTATGAAGCGGGCAACCACATTCTTCGTAACTGAGGCGTAGGAAGCTGCTTAGACCCACTTGGTAAAATAATCAATAGCTACCAGGATGAAGCGATGTCTTTTGTACCCCAAATTTTCCCTCTCCTTTCATTAACATTTTCTCATCACAAGACTCTTGGAACTCAAGATCAAGTTAGGTTTTGCTCTGCTCAAGACTCCTCCTTGCATTGTTGACCCAAATTAGGATTTGAGTTTGCACAAGGATGTTTTGACCTAAAAAGCCTAAAGTGACTTTCATGCTTCATGTTGGACTTACAAGTTTATCCATACCAAGTTTCAAGCCTTGATTCCAATCTTTGCCCAGTCAATTGGACAGTTGACCTAGAAATCAAGCGTATTTAGGAAAAAGTCAACTGTGGCCAATGGACAGTCAAACTTCATGATTTTTGACCCACATCAACATAATGAACTCATATGAACCATTTAGTCAAGTTTGGATCACAATTCCACAAGAAATTTGATCAGATTACCAAAAGGGCAAAATGGTCATTTTTAGGTTTTTGACTACACAAAGGCAATTTTTGACTGTTTGACCTAACCAATGGAAAACCAAGCTCACATATGGACTCAAGGACTCAATGGCATTGTCTTGACCCATTCAACAAGTTCAAAAGATCTCAAATGCATAGGATTGACAGATGAATTTTTCAGTCAACTGATCAAAATTTGACTGTATACTGAAAAGTCAAACTTTGACTTTTTGGTCAAAATCAAGTGCCAAGGTCCATTTTTCATCAAGACATGTCAAATTATGAAACTTGTTCATCAAGAAACCCAAAATTGCAAATTAGGGTTTAAAATGAAGAAATTTCATAACTTAGAAATTTTCTAAGTTATGAAATTTTCTTATTTTTTCCTAACTTTGTCCCATTATTTCACAAAGATGCAAATGGATTCAAACAAAACTTGAAACATGAAAGTTGTAGTCCATTTCAAAATCTACAACTTTTATTCACAAATTTTTCTCAAAGGAAGCTTGTATCTCAAGTTATGATTTTTGGAACAAGGGTGCAAAACATTTTTAACTTAGAGAAATTTTGCCCTATTCTAGGCAGGATTTTTGTCCAACTTCTTGGCCATTTTTCACATGGTTCCACTTGGATTTTCAATTTTCATTACAAAGATGGATTATAGTACACATTCCAATCTTTCCAAATTGTCCAAGAACTTATCAAACACCCTTGTGGTTAGAGAGAATCGAATTTGCAAAGTTGGCCAAAACTCATTTTTGTTCATGGCCAAAGCATGTTCACAACAACTTGCATTTTCAACTCAGCATGGTTTATGCTAGATTGCAGGCCTCTAAACCTCTCCACACTCAATAATTTAATGCCTAACCTTTGTGTTAAGGCTTTATTTCATTCATTTGGACAATACATGCTAAATTAATCCTTAATTGGAAAAAGCAAACTTGCCATTTTAGAAAAGTGATACTTTATGTCAAGTTCCAAATCTTGGAGGCATGGGCCAGATCTTTGAGGCAAGAGTTTGTACACACATCCCATTTATCAAGAGCAAAGGCTGCAGCCTAGAGATAGAGAGTACACAGGCCTACATTGCAACTTGAGTTTTCTTACTTCAAAGAGAAGCAACTTTGCAAAACTGAAACAACTTTCACTTCCTGCAAACCAGAGCCAAAACAAACTTTGTAAATATTTTCCATACACAAAAACAGATCTAAGGCATGATTCATTGATCCCTCATACCTTCTAATACCCCAAAACACCATTTTGCTGCAAAAACAGGGCATCCTTGCAGATTGAGTTGCACAACTCAATTTGCTCGTGCGTTTTGGCCAAAACAAGTTCAAACACATTCCATTCCATCCACATGAACTATTCCAAGCCCTAAACACAAGATGTAACTCCCCCAACCTCAGTTGCCATTTTCATTTTTCAGTTTTGCAGGTGAACTTCCATAGCACGATACAGAGTGATTCAAAGCAAGCTAGGTGTTGGAGAAGCTTCCTTGGACTTCAGGCAAGCTATACAGAAGCTCAAACTCCATTGAAGTTGGCCATATTGTTGTACACGATTCAAGCTGAAACAGGTAAAACCATGGACTTCTATCTCTCAATCTAGGAAGAGTTAAGCTTAGGTTTGTGAATGAAACATGTCCTACTCATAGCCCTGAAGCCATACATATGATCACTTTTCATTTATGTTAAGCATGCTGTGAGAATTTTAGCCATGAACATGAGGAAAAAATTAGGTTAAAATTTAGGGCCAGAGAAATTCTCTCTGGCCTTTGAGTGTTAATCCAAGTTTTTTACATGTTTGAACTCGTGATTTGATGCTCTACAATGTTTGTGTTATGAGTTTTGCAAAATAATCAAAGAATCAGGAGTTGATATTTGGACAAGGAGGCGCGCGAAATTTCAAACAATATGCTGGAGGTTGAAGAAGGTGATGGCTTGGGCTGGGCCTGAGTCATCCTTACTTTTTGCACCCTTTTTTTTTCATTTGCACCCCCCTGGCCCATTATGTGAAATACTTGTCATTTTTGCATTTTTCTTTTTGATTCTGATTTTATATTTTTTGCTCAAACATAAAAAACTCCAAAAATATTTTTCCACATTTTTTTTACATTTATTTGGCATTCATTTACTTTATTGAACATATACATATAAATAATATAAAACCTTTTTATTTAAAACCCTAAAAAATAATACAAAAATATTCATTTTTTAGTTATTATTTTTTTATTTACACCTTGAAAATATTTTCTTAAATATACATTTTTTTCATCTACATAAATAATTAATTTTATCTTTTTATATTTAATAGGTTTAGTAAATATATATATATATATATATATATATATATATATATATATATAAATACTTGTATATTATATTTATTAGAATACTTAGGATAAAAATATGAAAATAATATATTTTTATTTCTATTAATATATGACACTAAAAATATTTTTTTTACAATATACTTTTTATTTTTTGTATATAATTAACAAATATTGTACATAATTAATAAATAAATACTATTTACTTGAAAATTAGGGTTTAGCCCTAAACCATAAAAATAATCAAAAAATGACTTTTTTTTCTTATTTTGTTTATACTTCAAGCATGAAAACCTTTTTACATACATAACAAAAATCATTTTTGTGCATAATACATTTTGTATATTTATTGTATTCACTTAAATATTGTACAATTAAATATTTGTATCCTATACTTTCGATATGGTTGTAATAACTTAGATTTTATTTCCTTGTCAAATATTCCCAATGCAAATTTGTATCCCCATCCCCATAATCATGTTGTAATAATTTAGGACTTTAAATTTCTACATTTAAAAGCTTTCAATTATGCCATGTTTAGACTTAGGGTTTGTATGCAAATCAAATCAACAAATAGCTTGACTTAATCCAAGATAAATATGCATGAAAAAACAAACACAATGCACACTTGCACCCCTAGGGTTACATCCACTTGTTGCCTTCAAAAATGGGCCATGTTTGCATGTCAAGTACTTTGGCAAAACAAAACAAAACAAAAACAAACAAAATGATCATAGTCCCTCGATGACGCTATCGGAGTTGCCTAAACAAAATGATCATAGTCCCTCAAGAAAATTGCCAAAATACTTGACACTATTGCATTCATGGTCTATACGATGACCCGCGCCCGTCCCGTTAACATCCTAACACAAGGTTGCTCACCAAATACAATGGTGAAACAACACTGTTAAAAGGGTCAAAACATGAGAAAGATCTTTGAGAAATTTAGAGTAGATAGCTCTTAGTTACTTGATCAATCTTGCAAAACACACTTGCCATTTTCAAACACACATCACAACACAACTTCCAAACAACTTTCAAAAACATTGAAACATCTTTTCAAAAATAAAAACACCTTTGTAAAACATTCGAGTAAAGAATTGTTACAATGGTTGCCTAGACAAGGCATCTTTTTCAAAACATTTTCAAAAACCACACACACAAAGCACTGTTTCAAACAATTGAAAAGCAAAGGCAAGTGATCTAAGCAAGTAACTAAGAGCCCATGGATAACCATGGATAGAAAGGGTGCTAATACCTTCCCTTTCTATAATCTACTCCCCGAACCCAAGAAAACATCTCAAAGGTTTTTCCTGTGCTTTTTAACCTTTCCTTAGGATAAAATAAAAAGTCGGTGACGACTCTTGCTCAACCGAAACATTTGCGAATACAAACACAAAACCTCAAGTCAGTTCTCCCACCGTATCACAATGTCCATTGGATGTCGTAGGCTTGATCTCTCCAATCATGTCGATGCCCCACATTGCGAATGGCCAAGGAGCTGTCAGAACGTTGAGAGGAACAGGAGGAATATGTACCTTGTCGACATAGACTTGGCATTTGTGGCAGGTACGGGAATGTTGATGACAATCAGCTTCCATGGTAGACCAGTAGTAGCCTGCCCTTAGAGTCTTCTTAGCCATCGTATGTCTGTTCAAGTGAGTGCCAAATGTGCCACTATGTATTTCGGTCATGATCAACTCTGCTTCAACCTTGTCCACACAACGAAGTAGAACACAATCATGGTTGCGCTTATAAAGGATGCCATTGCTTAGGAAGAACTTGGCAGCAAATCTCCTTAAGAACTTTTTATCATTGACTAAAGCTCCTTCAGGATATTCTCTAGTCTGGAGATACCTTTTGATTTCATGAAACCAGGGTTGTTCCACTACTTCTTCGGTATTAATCTCATGATAGTGTGCAGGTTCGTCCATTCGTTCAATGGTGATTTAGGGAGCCTTGTTATCTCAATTGAGTTTAAACATGGAATACATTGTAGCTAGAGCATCTACTAGCTGATTTTCTTCTCGCGGGAAGTGCTCGAAAGTTATTTGCTCAAAATGAGGCAACAATGCCAGGACATGTTCTTTGTATGGGATAAGATTAGGATGTTTGGTGTCCCACTCTCCTTTGACTTGACTGATAACCAAACCCGAGTCCTCAAATACGACCAAAGATTTGATTCCCAAGTCTATAGCAGCCTTGAGACCAAAGATGCAAGCTTCATATTCAGCCATGTTGTTGGTACAGCTGAAGCAAAGTCGGGAAGTGAAGGGTTTATGGCAACCTTGCGGAGAAATGAGTACCGCACTGATACCGTTGCCAAGTGCATTTGAAGCACCATCAAAGTACAGGGTCCATCAGGATCCTTGTTCAGGTCTGTCATACGGTCTGTTACCTTCGATGTTGTCCAATGTCATGATGTCCTCGTCAGGGAAGTCGAATCTCATAGATTGGTAATCTTCGACGGCTTAAGGAGCTAGATGGTCAGCTAGTACACTCCCCTTTATAGATTTTTGGGTAGTATACTGGATATCATACTCAGTCAGGATCATCTGCCATCTAGCGGTTCTTCCAGATAAAGCGGGCTTCTCGAAGATATACTTGATCGGATCCATTTTGGAAATCAGCAAAGTGGTATGAGTCAACATATACTGCCTTAGCCGGCGAGCAGCCCATACCAAAGCGCAGCAAGTTTTCTCGAGCAGTGAGTAGCGAGTCTTACAGTCGGTAAACTTTTTGCTAAGGTAATAAATGGCATGCTCTTTTCGGCCAGACTCGTCATGTTGGCCAAGTACGCACCCCATTGAGTTATCCAACACAATCAGATATATGATTAACGGCCTTCCTTTGACGGGTGGCATCAAAATAGGAGGTTCCAGCAAACACTCCTTGATTTTATCAAAATCAACTTGACAATTATTTTTCCATTCAACTACCTGATCTTTCTTCAACGGCTTGAAGATTGGCTCACAAGTAGATGTCAGGTGAGAGATGAACCTCGCAATATAGTTTAAGCGTCCCAAGAATCCTCTAACCTCCTTTTCAGTGCGGGGGGCAGGCATTTCTTGTATAGCCTTTACTTTAGCTGGATCAACCTGAATGCCTTTGTTGCTGACAATAAATCCAAAAAGTTTACCAGACCTAACTCCAAAAATGCACTTGCTTGGGTTCAGTCTGAGCTTATACTCCTTCAACCTGGGAAACAACTTTTGCAGATGAACAAGGTGTTCTTCTTCTGTCTGTGATCGGGCTATCATGTCGTCTACGTAAACTTCAATCGCATGATGTATCATATCATGAAATAAAGCTACCATGGCGCGTTGATAGGTTGCCCCGGCATTCTTCAGTCTGAATGGCATCACTTTGTAGCAGAAGGTACCCCACTGTGTGACAAAAGTAGTTTTCTCCATGTCCTCGGGGGCCATTTTGATCTGGTTGTATCCCGAGAATCCATCCATGAAGGAAAATACCTTGTGTTAAGTTGTGTTGTCAATCAGGATGTCGATGTGTGGCAGTGGAAAATCGCCTTTAAGGCTAGCCCTATTTAAATCCTGATAGTCCACACACATTCTGACTTTGTCGTCCTTCTTAGGTACGAGCACAATGTTAACAACCCATTGTGGATAGGAAGTAACAGCCAGAAAGCCAGTGTTGAATTTCTTCATTACCTCAGCTTTGATCTTCTCAGACATGTCGGGCCTCATTCGGCGGACCTTTTGTTTGATCGATGGATAATCTTCTCTTGTAGGGAGACGGTGAACCACGATATCTATGTCTAATCCTAGCATGTCTTCATAGGACCAGGCAAAGATCTCAACATATTCGTTCAACAACTGCACTAAGCGCTCTTTGACACTTGGTTCCAAGTTGGCACCCACTTTTACCTCTTTCTTGTCTTCCTCTGTTCCCAATTTGATGGTTTCTAGCAACTCTTCATGAGGCAGAATAGCCCTCTCTTCTTGTTGCAAAAGTCTGGCCAACTCTCCCGGCACTTCACAGTCTTTGTCAACTTCGTACTCAGCATGATTGACCAAATCTTCAGAGTTACCGAAGGCTAAAGCTGAATAGTCACTCATGGAATCCGGAGTGGATGGGTACATGCATTTGTGAGTGTGGGTGTGTGTAAGGGATAGCCATCCTTAAACAAAACAAAATGCAAAAGGAAAGAAAATGAACACAACAGTTTATAGATGAAAACGTCTAATGACTCATTAAAACATGGCATATGATAATGAAGAAACTCAAGCCCTTACAAATGGACCTATATGCCCCGGGCAACGCATAAGGTAAAAATAGTGTACGAATTGTTTAGTTATTACAGACCAAAATAGGAAATTGTTCAAAGATAAATTTACTGGTTGATGAAGGTGATGGGAATAAAATCCTTTGCTTCCCAGTTGCTTAAACCCCCTTCGACGGTTGGAAAGATCCAATCTTCAAAGTTGTCCTCTTCATCATCATCTTCTACAGAATTAATTCCATGGTGGGTGATTTTGACAGGTGGTCCTCCAGCCCTAGAGCGACGCATAGCCTTCTGTCTTGCAACAGTAAACCCTAGTCCAAGTTTGTCCGTCTTATGGGGAAAATCAGGCAGTTGCCCCCATACTGTACTCTTTCCTTCTTTGACTACAACCTCTGCGTCCTTGAGAGATGCCATCCTAGATACATGCTTGGGAACTATAGGCACCTCAACCATTGTCTTCGCAACTGCGACCTCAGGAGAAACTTCCTAAAAATGTTGGAAAGGCGTTTCTATGAACTCGCCATCCAACTCCACATAGCGGAAGGAGTTGAGGTGACTTATCATGTACTCTTCCTCGCCGTGCACCATTATAATCTTACCCTTAACAGGATACTTCAGCATTTGGTGTAAAGAGGAGGTAATTGCCCCAGCATAATGGATCCACGGTCTTCCTAACAAACACGAATATGAAGGACGGATGTCCATCACATAAAAGGTGGAGTTGAAAACTTATGTGCCTACTTTTATAGGAATGTTAACCTCTTCGTGAACCATTCTTTTGGACCCATCAAAGGCCCTAACAATGATGTTACTGGGTTTGAGGGTCAATCCTTTGCAGTCCAAACGGTCTAACGCTTTCTTCGGCAGCACATTCAAAGAAGAACCGGTATCAACTAAGACATGGGCGAGGGTGGTTCCCCTGCATTCAACTGAGACATGTAGCGCGTCGTTGTGTTTCCTTCCCTTGGGAGTTAAATCAGCATCGGAAAAACCAAGACCATTATCAGCAGTAAGACTGGCCACGCACTCCTGAAACTGGTCAGCCGAAGTTTCTTGGGGCACGTGTGCCGCCTTTAAAAATTTGATTAAGGCCTTAACATGGGCCTCAGAGCAGAGTAGAAGACCCAACATGGACATTTTGGAAGGGGTCTTCCCTAGCTGTTCCACGACGTTGAAATCGCTCCTTTTGATTATTTTCAAGATTTCTTCCATTTCTTTCTGGGTGGTTTCGGGGATAACCACATTATGAGCCTTCGTCCTGACAGGCGCTTCTAATATCCCCATACCCTTATCGGTAGTATCAACAGATGGTCTTACTTCAAGAGTATCCAATTCTTCAATTATCGGATCTTGCACAGAAGCTTTCGAGGGTCCGAAGACTGCTCGAGGGGGAGCAATCTCCGGAGAAAAAATCCGTCTGCTGCGAGTTATCTTGCTTGTTCCTACAATGTTCCCTATATCAGGGGTTTCCTCTTCAGAATTCTCTTGGACTGCTTCAATCTGTTTGATACCATGATAGAAGATTTCTCCTCCGTAGTTCCATGGTATCATTTTGTTAGATTGATACGGGACAGGCCCCGACATGGTGATTTTTAATGGTACAAATTTAGGGTCGGGCGTAATCTTGACAGGCCTTTTGCAAGCCTTGGGAAGATTGTCGGAGATGGTTATTATTGCAATATCGTTGGTTGAAGTAGAAAAAGTAGCAGGAATAACAGGAGTGGAGGTATCAACAAGAGTCTTTTGGAAAAGTATCTCTTGAGTATCCATCAGGCGTTGGATGCCTGATTTCAACATTGGGCAGTCAACTCGTATGTTTAAACAAAAGTAGCAGTCCTTTCCACAGCCTGGGAATATCCCATCTCTCATTAAATTCACTTTAATCACTGGTAAGGGAGTCAAAAGGTCAGCAACATTGGTAACATGAAGGTCTTCCATAACGGCATGAACATTATGATCGTGCTTGGGCATTGGGGCAGAAATCACATTTGGCTTTTCGGGCGCATCGAAATCTACTTCCTTGGCGTCAATCAGGTCTTGGATTTTGTTCTTAAGAGCCCAACAGTTGTTGGTATCATGCCATGCACTGTCAGAGTGGTAAGCACACTTGGCATTGGAGTGGTAGTATGGAGAGGAGGTATTAGGGTTCTTTGGTGCCTCCTTCAAATTGGTAAGATTTAGCTTTAGCAAATGAGGGAGTACTTGAGCTGGCATCATGTTGATTCGGGTGAACTACCGTTGTGGCCTTTCTACCCGTTGCTAATTAGATCTTGGCTGATTATTGCGAGGTTGATCATTTGAAGAGTTTTGAATCATCACAACCCCTACAGTTGGCCGGTGCTCGGTTCTTCCCTGACTTTTATGAGAGTAAACATCATAGGCTTCCTTCTTAGCTGGGAAGGCCTTCTTAATAGCAGTGGATGCGGAGGCATCTTTCTGAATCTTTCCACTTTTAATATCGGCCTTGACCCTTTCGCCGGTCAGAATTAATTCGGTAAATCCTGCGGAGGAACTCCCAATTAAATGATTGAAGAAAGGGCCAGACAGGGTCCCTAAAAACATGTCAACCAGCTCTCTATCTGACAATGGTGGTTGCACCTTTCCAGCCAGATCACGCCACTTCTGGGTATACTCTTTAAACCCTTCATTAGAAGTCATCCCCATACTTTGTAGCTGAGTACGAGTGGGCGCCAAATCAGCATTGTATTGGTATTGACAGTAGAAAGTAGCAGCTAAGTCTTCCCAATTGTGAACCTCTGATCTCTCGAGTTGATAGAACCAGTCCAATTGTGTGCCTGACAAACTGACTTGAAAAAAGTGTACCCAGAGGTCTTTATCAGACGAGTGGGGTTAGATCTTTCTGACATAGGATCTCAGGTGCATCTTTGGGCAGGACAGACCGTCATACTTAGCAAATGTAGGAACTTTGAACTTGGGAGGAATGACGATCCCAGCTACCAGCCCTAGTTCTTCGAAATCTAAACCAGGTACCCTTTGCAACTCCATGGCTGCCAATCGATCCTCAAGATTTTTATATTTATCATCCGCCGGGGGATATTGCTGTTCAGAGTAGTCTTCATCCTCTTCCTCTTCTTCCTCTTCAACTTCAGATTCAGAAGGTCCCGCAACTCCTTTTCCTTTACCAGCCCCTTCATCAGACGTTGAGGGGAACTCGAGAACTTTTCTAGCATTTCTTTCAAACCTTCTTCCAAAAGTGGCTACTCCGGGCCTTTTCTTCTTTTTCTCTTTATTTTTCTCCAACAGTGCTTTAAGGTCTTCTTGACCCTTTGCTAAGGTCATGAGGAGTTGCTGGAATTGAGAATTCTGTGCTTGCAGATCCTTAACCGTCTGCTCCAAATCCATCTTGCTGAAATAAACAGCAGAAAGATAAGGAAACCTGGTGTGAAGACTTGTTTATGCATATGATGAATGATGTGTTATTCATGTAATGCATTTAAGGATTCATAAATTCAAGTTTGTTGCAAACAAAAAAGAACACACGTCATATTAAGAAGAAATTTGTTAGTACATAAGTGCCCTATGGGCAAAATATTACAATATTCTTAATGTAAAAAGACATTGCGCATCCTCTTTGGTGCGATGTAAGTGTTGAGAGTTTCCTCCTCATGAAGTCGGCGGGTAAGCTCCAAAACCTTCTTCTCACTGGCATAAAACCTTCTTTGAGTTGGATCCAACTCTTTTGTAATTCTTCCAATGATGTTGGCATGTCAGGATGTAGGAGGGTGTATGGAACCTCTCCTTCCATAACAGGCTCTTTGATCATGGGGAGAATGTGAGGGTATGGCATCATAAGATTCTGGGCTCGAGTTCGTACTCACTTGAGATAAGGCTCAAGGGGGATGGAATTCTTGTGCCCTAATGTCTTACTATCCACTTTGTTGGGTGTTGTACCCCAAAATTTGCCCTCCCATATTCTTCAAGAAATTGCCAAGCCAAGTCACAAAATTCCCCAAGGGTTGCACAGTGCAAAGGCCTCCTATACAGTCAAAACTAGGGTTTGTGTTCTGATCAAAGAAACGAAGTTATCAAAGGCCCAATCAAGTCTCATATACCTACAAATATGGTCAAGCATCCCCATATCAAGTTTCAAGGCATTCAGCACAAAATTGCACAGTCAAAACCCTAAATTGCACTACAGTCAACTGTAGGGGCAAAATGGTCATTTGACAGTCAAAAGTTCAAATTTTTGGTCAACATATCATTTTGAAGCCACAAACATCATTTGATCAATGCTTGATCATGATTCTCAAAATTTGGCTTAAAAATCATCAAGATGCAAAAGTTTCCTTATTTGGACAGCTGAAAAAGTCAACTAAAATTGACCAGGGCATAACTTTCACATGGATTATCAGAAAAATTCCATCCAAAGCTCATTTTGAAGAGAAAGACATTTCCTACAACTCATCTTCATACTTTAAGTCCAAGGAATGCTCTCACAAAAAGTTATCAATTTCAACATTATAGGTCATTTTCAAAAGTCAACAAAAAGGGACTTTAAGTCAAAGGCCATAACTTGAGATTGGTAAATCAAAATGACATGGGACCAAAGACATTGGTTAGAGGACTCAAAGACCTTTCCAAAATGTCCAAGAACATGAGAAAAGCTTAAAAATTGAGCAAGTTATGCCTTGTAGAAGTTGGGAAATTTTTGGATATTTTGAAAAGTCAACATTGATTCAAATGACCTAAAAATGCTAATGGGCCCATTTTTCTTCCATGATTCATCATTCCAAGCATGTGCACGACCACTTGGCCCAAAGGGAAGTATTTTCTCATTTTTTATTTATTTATTTGAATTTTTATTTATATTAATTCATTTAAATCATTTAAATATATGAAAAATATTTAACTTAACATAACCAATCTTTTTATACATGTTTTAGCCTCTATAATTCGTGCATATGCAAATAAGGAAAGAATTGGAGCAATTGGATATGATTTGAACAAAGAACACATGGAAAAGATATGAAAAAGATCTTAAGAAATCAAATTTCCAAAATCAATAAAGGCAATGGATTTGATTGAGTTTTGTTGACCTAATAGACTCCATACAAATGCCTGATCACAACCCTAATGCAAACAGACTCTAAGCTGCGCAAGAAAGCTCTTCACAAACTTGGAAAATTCTCAAAAAAAAGTCAATACTGAAAACTGATTTGCAGGTGAATTCAAGACCTAATTTTCATTCCAATAGCTTCCTCAAGGTCTACTGAACGTATTCCAATCAGAATCATCCATCACCACGCCAAGAATTGGTAAAACGAACATGAACTGTACAGAGAGAAATTCATTATCGTGTTTCATGTTTTAGGCATTTTTATAACATTTTGTTCATGGATTCTTATTCCTCATTTGATTCTGAAGCTAACCAATATGATTAATTGTCTTTTTATGCTGTGTACGAGATTTCGCCATGACTGTTTTCTAGGGTTTACAAAGCTTCAAATTAGGGATTTTGAAACCAAGAAAAATTGAGACTTAGGACCATCACCATTGGATTCAGCAAGTCTGGACGAACGGAAACCACCCATCGCGCCTAATTTATTGGCCCTCTAAGACTTATTCGCTATTTTCCCATAAGCCACCTAAAATAACGCATGAAAAACCGTTGCTTTTGTTTTTGTACTACAAGGATGAGGAAGAAGATGGAGTCGTGGCGAGAACTGATTGGCCTGTTCAAAATTCGCGCGCGTTTCCAAGGCCACTGACCATTTTCTTTTATAATATTTAGTTGTTATATTAATATACAGATGAACAGCGTGCTTCAGTGGCAAACGTGTTGATTAGCAAGGTATGTGACCTGGGTTCGAACCCCAGGTCTTATATATTTCCATATTATTTTTCCATAGCAATTCCCATGTGCTTCAAGGCTGCAGGCGCATCATATTCCTTCATCATCTATCCATCCACGCGTCCTGGGAGATCAAATCAAAGGCATGGATTTAAAGAATACGCTACGCTCTAGTCAACGCACCATACGTGATTCAAAAAGTCTATCAGGCCTTGCTAAATGGGCCAGATTATTAAGGCCAAGACCTCCACTTTGGGGACTTCCACCCCCCCTGGTTTGCAATTTTCCTTATATCTTATTTTTTCAATTATTATTTTATTTGCTTTATTGTTTTAAATTAATTAATTATTTCTACAAAAATATACAAAATGCCTAAAAATCAGAAAAGATAAAAAAATATAATAAATATTTTTATTTTAATATTTTCTTATAAATAAATGCATGTAAATAAATTTAGTTTAAATTAGGGTTTGCAATATTAATTCTTTTCATAAAAAATCTAAAAAATGTAGAAATAGGTTTAATTATTGTTTTTATTTCTTTTAATTTTCCCTTCTATAATAATATTACTTATTTCATTTATTTTCATAATTAAATTGTACATAAAAAAAATTTAGGTTTAATTTAGGTTAAGTTTTAATGTTTTCTTAAATTAAAATAAAGTAGAATTAGGGTTAGTAGTTAATTTTAATTAATTCTTTCTTTTTTCTATTAAATCTTAAAATACATAAAAATACCAAAAAACAAAAACAATTTCTTTTCTTAATTAATTAATTCATGTAATTCTAATTTTCTGCAAAAGGGTCCAACGCCCTCGTTCGTAATTCTTATTTAATTCGCATATTTATTTTTATTCTTTATATTTATGTACCTCTCCCGAAGCCATGTAATTACTTTTCGCACTTTTAATTCTTTTACTTTATTTATTTTTCTGTCAAATCGGGTCCTGGTTAATTTTGGCGATGTGGACCCGCGCCATTTGTAATAGCTTTAGATTTACTTTTTCCTCGCAACTTTTTTAACTGTTAAACAAAAGCATGCAAGAATGAATGGCCTTAAATAAAATCAAGCGTAGAACACCAATTGACATGAACAAGATAAATGCAAATGAAAACGACACACGAATCGCACACACCACCCCTAGGGTACGCCTCACTGTTGCCTTGCCTCGAAAGGTGATCATCGAGTAGAGGATGTCTTAGTAAGTCCTCATGATCCGGGAACCTGGCATGAGGGTAGCTTCTAAGATGTCTTCCCATTGCTCTGGTGATCACCATGTCCCGAACCTCGAATTGACCCGAACACCTCTAACGGTGGTGCTACCTACCTCTCAATGGTGGGATGGCACTACTTTAAAGGACATTTACACAGACGAATTCCTTAGGGTAGGTAGGTTCTCGTAGATACTTGCTCTAATTTCAAAATAAATCAAAAATACTTTTCACACCGACACCTTTTCAAAAAGCTTTCAAAAGCAACTTTTCAAACACTCTTGAGGACTGATACAAGAGTCGAACTGAAATTTTCAAAGAAACTTTTTTAAAACCCACATTGAAAAGCAAACAAACCATTTTTGAAAACACAAATGAGCAAGTATCTGAGAGCCCATGGATAACCATGGATAGAAAGGGTGCTAACACCTTCCCTTTCTATAAATCTACCTCCCGAACCGAGAGCAATCTCTATAAGGAATTTTTCTGTGCTTTTGTCCTTTCCATGTTGGAGAAAATAAAAGACGGTGGCGACTCTTGCTTCCGCGACATTTCGCGAACCAGCGTTAAACAGTCAGTTCCAGATCCACCGATCACAGAACTGGCGACTCTGCTGGGGACTCTTTATAAAGTGAGGTGTACCTTAGGGATAGTTCATAACTGTGTTTTCAATTGCTTTCTTTGCTTGCTTTAAATTGTGGGACTGTCTTGGGAGTTCTATAGATCCTAACCCGGATCTGGGGATACCTTCTTAGAAAGTAGCAACAAGGTTGTGAGGGAACTGTGCGGGGTATACCGACATGGTTGAAACAGTCTGCTACGTTGACGTGGCACTTTGGTGTGTACCGGTAACCCTTGAGTTCAGTCAAGGAGAGTACGGGGCCTCCGCGTGGTGTCGTGAAGCATCAACAGACCTTAGGAACCTTAATTGAACTATCTTGGCCTCTTTAGGGTAGTGAGATAACTGACTTTGGTGCAGTCCGAGGTTGGTTGATACTCGATACTACACTCAATTGAGGGTTGCTTTCCTGGAATATTTCGGTCGCCAGTTCAGTGGCTAAATCGAAACGATGAACAAGGAAAGCAATCCCGTGATATTGGGAACCTTAGAACCCGGTTACTTTGATTAGGACAGGTTGAACCCACCAACTTCAAGAGGGTACTACCCAGACCTCATGCTGGCCTAAACTTTTAGGGCTTCCCTTGTGTGACTTGTGTGCCTTCGTACTTGACTACTTGCATGCTTGTTCTCTGACACTTGAGTTCCTTGCAGGTTTTGTTTGTAGTCCTTAACTAAGACTCATAACAGGGTTTACTGAGTGTTTTGCAGGTTTTATTTAGTCCTTAATTAAGACTCATAACAGGGTTTACCGAGTTTGCTTGCAGGTTTTGTTTATAGTCCTTAATTGGGACTCATAACAGGGTTACCTACATTACCCCATGCATCATGACATCATACCATTGCATACATCCTAACCCATTTCAAGGATCTCTAAGGCTTGTGATGCAGGTCATGATAAATCAAACACCTAGCAAGGGGCAGAGAGGATTTATTTTCCTCTAGCCAAAGCTGTCAGGGGCTATGACCCACTTGATATGGTGAGCTCTGACTCTTGAAGAAGGTTCCCTTAACCAAGGTTGTTTGGAAATCAAAACCAGACATGATGACTAAAGTCAGGGGCTATGACCCACTGGATATGGTGAGCCTTTGACCCTTGAAAAAGGACTCTCAACAATATGAAGTTCTTTCAATCAAGCTACCGGACCCAAATTCTAATAAATTTTCTTGTTTACCCCGCGAGATCCTTGAAAACATTGCATGCATATCATACATATCATTGTATTGCAGGTACCCTTTTGACAGGTCTCTTACCTTCTTCGCTGTTTATTTCAGCCGATCGTCATGAATCCTGAATCATCAGCTGAGCAGTCCATCAAGGCCCTCCAGGCTCAGAATGCCCAGTTCCAAGAGTTGATCATGAATTTGGCCCAGGGGCAACAAGACCTGAAGACTCTGTTCTTGAAAAAGAAGAAGAAGAGGACTGTTTTCTTCAACCCCAGGCGCAGATCTGGGAATACACCGCAGATTGAAACTGAGAGGACAACTCCATCTGTGAGGGAAGGTAGTCATCAGGAGGAAAGGGTTCCCAGTCCAGTGGTCTCCGACAACGAGACAGATTTCAACGACGAACAATACCCTCCTGCCGAAGACAAGTACAAACAGTTGGAGGATAGGCTGAATGCTATGGAGATCCAACAGGTACCTGGGCTGGATTTTGGAGATCTGGGTTTGTCAACTGGTGTGATTATTCCTCGGAAGTTCAAAGCACCATCCTTTACCAAGTATGACGGGGCGTCTTGTCCCAAGTTACATCTCAGGTCCTATGTTCGGAAGATTCAACCATATACGGTGGACAAGAATTTGTGGATCCACTTCTTCCAGGAGAGTCTTTTAGGGACTCATCTCGAATGGTTCTATCAGCTAGATGGGACCAAGGTTCGTAACTGGGAGGAGTTGGCTACTGCTTTCTACAAGCAGTATCAATATAATGCCGACCTTGCTCCTACGCGTACCCAACTCCAGGGTATGTCGTTAGGATCAAGTGAAGGTTTTAAAGAATATGCGCAGAAATGGAGGGATCTTGCTGGAAGGGTACAACCACCTCTGACTGATCGGGAACTTGTCGATATGTTCTTGGGGACCCTGTCTGGTCCGTTCTACAACCACCTAATTGGGAATTCGTCTGCTGGATTCACAGATCTTATCTTGACTGGAGAGCGAATAGAAGCTGGCATCCGGTCTGGGAAAATTCAAGAGGCTGCACCTTCTGATAAAAAGCCTCATCATGGAAAGAAAGAATCCAATGCTGTGCACGGTAAAAAGAGCCGTCATGAGGTAGGGGCAATCCAGATCTCCAATCCTGGACCTGCTCAACAAGGACAGGGGCAGCAGCGCAAGGAGAAACGACAGTACACCAAAATCAACATGTCGCTGGATCAAGCACTGCAACAAATGTTGAAGGCAGGGCTGATCACCTTAAGGGCTCCTCTTCGGAATCCGAACACTTCTGCTCCCAACTATCATCCCAATGATAGGTGCGCATATCATTCTGATAGCCCGGGGCATACTACGGACAACTGTTGGCCTCTCAAGAACAAGATTCAAGACATGATCGACGCCGGGGAGATTCAGTTTGAAGTGCCTGAGACTCCGAACATAATCACTGCTCCGTTGCCCAATCAGTGAAGCCTTTTGTTTATTTGAATTTTTGAGTTGTATTTTTCTTTGCTTATACAAACAATTAATGTCATAGCAAACTCTTTTATTCTATCAATGCATCGCATACGTCTGTTTTGGGAATTAATACAATTGTTTTCATTATGTTCAAATTTCTTTTCATATTTTTTCTAATGTTAACTCTGGATCTAAAATTCTAAGCCTCTTGAGGGAGGATGACGAAAACGATACCATAATCTACAGTATGCTTTTGAACAGACCTCGCTGATGAGGTACAGGCATTGTTTCAATCCCTAAACACTGGAGTTATAAGGATGATAATCCCTCGTCAACCCCTCTGAGCCAAAGAAGTAGGAGTTTTTCTTTTCGAAATTTAAAACCCTTTATCATAACCTGGGGCAGGGTAGTTCTCTCAGTTGATCCAAGTGCATAACAAATGGTACCAAAGGAGTCCTTACAAAACAAAAGACAGTGATGGTTCTGAATAAATCACAAGGACAAGCAGTCATTATCTCAAAAAATGAAAAACCCATTAAGTCAAAACCCATGAAGGAGACTTACAAAACTGGGGCATCCCGCTGACTGTAATTCCAAAAAAAGGAAACAGTTCAGGCAAAAAAAGAAAGGGATAACAAAAATCAAGAAAGAGGTCTCACAAACCCTCAACCAAAGCAAAAAATGACTGCCTATTCAAAAGAAATCATCAACATCTGAACCATTATTGGAACATCAAAGCAAAGACTCCAGCAAGGTCTAACGCACGATCAACTGAGTTTAGGTTTGGAGAACATCACGAAGAGCGGGTGGGTACAAATAATTTGAGCCTTTATCCTTTGTTTCTTAAACCGTGAACCAGGCCACGTTATAACCCTCAAAAGTCCTAGCTGAAGCATGGGTTAGCTCGAAAGCATAATGTCGCGAAAGGTATCCTGACTCCTTAAGGCCTACGGTACATACGGAGTTGACATCACGTTTTACAAACATTCACTTGTTTTATGAAAAGAATGCATTTTCAAAATCTTCAAGACAGACATAAGCTTTGCATTTTTGATATAACATTGTTTGCATATAACTTTTTGTTTGAACAACATAGAAGTTCGCACGACGAATGCCTAATGAACAGAAGTACCTCCAATCAAGGGGCAGACATGACCATGGTCCATTATCTGGGGCAATCCAATCAAGATTCGGAGAATCTCTCAAAGGTCAAATAGCCTGGGGCAAATTTCCGCCTGAGTCACTTGGGGCATTCCAACAACGAATCTTGCCTGATCAAATACCTTCTGGTGGCATGACAAAACACTGCTAACAGGGGCAACTCCCTACATTCTGAGAGTGTGGACATAGTCGAAAAAATACTACGCAAAATCAAAGACCCGCTAGGTTGACATACCTAGGCAAAAATAAGGGCTTCCCGGCGAACCAAAAGGGTTCGGGCAAAAATAAGGGATGAAATGAAAAAATCTGTACACCCGGCAAGTCGAAAACCTGAAAAGGCGGCTTGGGCAAAAATGGGTATCCCGATGAACCGAAAACCCGAAAGGGCGGTCCAGGCAAAAGTTAGGGATCAAAGCGTACGACTATGTCCTGTCATCTTATCACCTGCCTACCAGAAGAAGGTTTGTCCATCAACAAGCTATCAGCACCTCTTAGGTCTTCCTCTCCCACCGCAGAAACAGGGGGAATAAAGAGTTGTCTGAGCAATCTAATTGTTTTGTCCTCCAAGGTACCAAGATAGGTTCAACTAAAGAAGATGACCAGTACATTTTAATTCCCCAGAGAGTAAGTCAGCAGTCAGTGCATTCTTCTCCAAGCAGAGTTATCCAATCTCAAAGAAGTTGAGTATCCTCCAATAGATCTCAACGTTCCCCAGCGGCATGTGTACATATTCTTAACAAGCATCCCCGGCAGTCTTGGTCTAAAGATTGTCCCCCGGCGGCGGACCAACATTCAAAGGAATCGCTTCCCCTACATAGTTCAAAACTTCCCCAAGAGAATCCAATCTAGTTCCCCGGGAAATTTGGAATTCATATCCCCAAGCAGTAAGCTTATCCCCAGTAAATTCTGGAAGCTTATCCTTCGCAGAGCAAACGCGTCTCCTGGCTTTATTCAAAGAGTTATTTCCTTAACAGGATATAACTGGGTTATCCTCAGCCAAAAGCCACGGAAAGATCGTCGTCGACACAGTCTTCTTACCCCAGCGAAGTCCATCAACACTTCCAACAACAAGGATATCCTCAGCAAGTTACTATCAACAATCAACAGAGTGTCTCTCTCCCCACAGAGTATTGCTCCCCAGCAAGATTACTAGAGTATTTGTCTCCCCGCAGAGTAACCCATTCGCCAAGTTTATTCCCCAACAGAGTTATCTTCTCCTACCGATATTCTTGCAACTATCATCCCCAGCGGAGGCAAAAATCTATTCTTCGACAGCAGCCCAGGAGTGACTTCCCGGCACTCGTCAAGGATTTATTTTCCTAAGACGAAAACATATGTTCATAAACATCACATCTTCATACATTATAGCATGCATATGCATCATACTACACGAATCTCATTAATTTTGAGGACATTTTGAAATCATGCAGTTCATGCATCATGATCTTGCATGCAACTGATGCTTTACCTTTTCAGGAAAGGCCAATACAAAAATGACTACTATCAACTATCGCAATTCTTTCTAGATATAGTTTCAGATATGACCCAGAGATGGTGACGTTCTGATGCTGCTTCCAGATTTCCCTCTAGATATAGTTTCAGATATGACCCAGATATGGTGACGTTCTGATGCTGCTTCTAGATTTCCTTCTAGATATAGTTTCAGATATGACCCAGATATGGCGACGTTCTGATACTGCTTCCAGATTTCTTTCTAGATATAGTTTCAGATATGACCCAGAGATGGTGACGTTCTGATACTGCTTCCAGATCTCCTTCCAGATATAGTTTCAGATGTAAACCAGAGATGGTGACGTTCTGATGCTGCTTCCAGATATCCTTCTAGATATAGTTTCAGATATGACCCAGAGATGGTGACGTTCTGATACTGCTTCCAGATTTCCTTCCAGATATAGTTTCAGATGTAAACCAGAGATGGTGACGTTCTGATGCTGCTTCCAGAGTTCCTTCTAGATATAGTTTCAGATGTAAACCAGATAGGGTGACGTTCTGATACTGCTTCCAGATTTCCTTCCAGATATAGTTTCAGATGTAAACTAGAGATGGTGACGTTCTGATGCTGCTTCCAGATATCCTTCTAGATATAGTTTCAGATATGACCCAGAGATGGTGACGTTCTGATACTGCTTCCAGATTTCCTTCCAGATATAGTTTCAGATGTAAACCAGAGATGGTGACGTTCTGATGCTGCTTCCAGAGTTCCTTCTAGATATAGTTTCAGATGTAAACCAGATAGGGTGACGTTCTGATACTGCTTCCAGATTTCCTTCCAGATATAGTTTCAGATGTAAACTAGAGATGGTGACATTCTGATGCTGCTTCCAGATTTCCTTCCAGATATAGTCCAGATATGAACCAGATATGGCAACGTTCTGACACTTATTCCAGTTGAAGACATTTCAAGACCTAGACCGGTTCAGTTAATCGACCCTAAGATTCTCTGTTGTTATCCCGTCCAAGGCCTTCTCTAGTCCAGCTAAATCGACTCCCAACATATTTTTCTGATGAAGACTCAATAGAAGTTATTTAGGTTCCTTTGGTTCTCTCTCCGACGGTGTGTGAGATGATAATTCCATTTTGGGTTCCTTTGGTTCCCTCTCCGACGGTGAGTGAGGTGATAATCTCCTATGGTTCCCTCTCCGACGGTGAGTGAGGTGATAATTCCTTTCAGATTATAATTCCCCAGGGTTCCCTCTCCGACGGTGAGTGAGGTGATAATTCCTTTCAGATTATAATTGCCTATGGTTCTCTTCCCGATACTGCGAAGATAGTAATTCCCATCAAGATTTTCTCAACGAGCGTTGTTGAAGTTAAAGTCACTCAAGGTTCTCTTACCACTCATGCTAAGGTATGCAGGTTCTCGCTAAGGAATCTCCTACGCGATCAACATCCAGATGGCATCTATAAGCCCATCATCCTATCCAGCAACCTCTAAATGGCATCTATAAGCCCATTCCCACCACACTGCCACTATGTGAGCGCAAATTTCTGGGCACTCTAGTGTCCAATCATCTTCTACCCTCAGATTACGAAAGGCAAGTCAGCCAATCTGCATCCTCAGGTCTAAGAAGATTGAACAGGGGCAACTGTTGTACCCCAAAATTTGCCCTCCCATATTCTTCAAGAAATTGCCAAGCCAAGTCACAAAATTCCCCAAGGGTTGCACAGTGCAAAGGCCTCCTATACAGTCAAAACTAGGGTTTGTATTCTGATCAAAGAAACGAAGTTATCAAAGGCCCAATCAAGTCTCATATACCTACAAATATGGTCAAGCATCCCCATATCAAGTTTCAAGGCATTCAGCACAAAATTGCACAGTCAAAACCCTAAATTGCACTACAGTCAACTGTAGGGGCAAAATGGTCATTTGACAGTCAAAAGTTCAAATTTTTGGTCAACATATCATTTTGAAGCCACAAACATCATTTGATCAATGCTTGATCATGATTCTCAAAATTTGGCTTAAAAATCATCAAGATGCAAAAGTTTCCTTATTTGGACAGTTGAAAAAGTCAACTAAAATTGACTAGGGCATAACTTTCACATGGATTATCAGAAAAATTCCATCCAAAGCTCATTTTGAAGATAAAGACATTTCCTACAACTCATCTTCATACTTCAAGTCCAAGGAATGCTCTCACAAAAAGTTATCAATTTCAACATTATAGGTCATTTTCAAAAGTCAACAAAAAGGGACTTTAAGTCAAAGGCCATAACTTGAGATTGGTAAATCAAAATGACATGGGACCAAAGACATTGGTTAGAGGACTCAAAGAACTTTCCAAAATGTCCAAGAACATGAGAAAAGATTAAAAATTGAGCAAGTTATGCCTTGTAGAAGTTGGGAAATTTTTGGATATTTTGAAAAGTCAACATTGATTCAAATGACCTAAAAATGCTAATGGGCCCATTTTTCTTCCATGATTCATCATTCCAAGCATGTGCACGACCACTTGGCCCAAAGGGAAGTATTTTCTCATTATTTATTTATTTATTTGAATTTTTATTTATATTAATTCATTTAAATCATTTAAATATATGAAAAATATTTAACTTAACATAACCAATCTTTTTATACATGTTTTAGCCTCTATAATTCGTGCATATGCAAATAAGGAAAGAATTGGAGCAATTGGATATGATTTGAACAAAGAACACATGGAAAAGATATGAAAAAGATCTTAAGAAATCAAATTTCCAAAATCAATAAAGGCAATGGATTTGATTGAGTTTTGTTGACCTAATAGACTCCATACAAATGCCTGATCACAACCCTAATGCAAACAGACTCTAAGCTGCGCAAGAAAGCTCTTCACAAACTTGGAAAATTCTCAAAAAAAAGTCAATACTGAAAACTGATTTGCAGGTGAATTCAAGACCTAATTTTCATTCCAATAGCTTCCTCAAGGTCTACTGAACGTATTCCAATCAGAATCATCCATCACCACGCCAAGAATTGGTAAAACGAACATGAACTGTACAGAGAGAAATTCATTATCGTGTTTCATGTTTTAGGCATTTTTATAACATTTTGTTCATGGATTCTTATTCCTCATTTGATTCTGAAGCTAACCAATATGATTAATTGTCTTTTTATGCTGTGTACGAGATTTCGCCATGACTGTTTTCTAGGGTTTACAAAGCTTCAAATTAGGGATTTTGAAACCAAGAAAAATTGAGACTTAGGACCATCACCATTGGATTCAGCAAGTCTGGACGAACGGAAACCACCCATCGCGCCTAATTTATTGGCCCTCTAAGACCTATTCGCTATTTTCCCATAAGCCACCTAAAACAACGCATGAAAAACCGTTGCTTTTGTTTTTGTACTACAGGGATGAGGAAGAAGATGGAGTCGTGGCGAGAACTGATTGGTTGGTTCAAAATTCGCGCGCGTTTCCAAGGCCACTGACCATTTTCTTTTATAATATTTAGTTGTTATATTAATATACAGATGAACAGCGTGCTTCAGTGGAAAACGTGTTGATTGGCAAGGTATGTGACCTGGGTTCGAACCCCAGGTCTTATATATTTCCATATTATTTTTCCATAGCAATTCCCATGTGCTTCAAGGCTGCAGGCGCATCATATTCCTTCATCATCTATCCATCCACGCGTCCTGGGAGATCAAATCAAAGGCATGGATTTAAAGAATACGCTACGCTCTAGTCAACGCACCATATGTGATTCAAAAAGTCTATCAGGCCTTGCTAAATGGGCCAGATTATTAAGGCCAAGACCTCCACTTTGGGGACTTCCACCCCCCCTGGTTTGCAATTTTCCTTATATCTTATTTTTTCAATTATTATTTTATTTGCTTTATTGTTTTAAATTAATTAATTATTTCTACAAAAATATACAAAATGCCTAAAAATCAGAAAAGATAAAAAAATATAATAAATATTTTTATTTTAATATTTTCTTATAAATAAATGCATGTAAATAAATTTAGTTTAAATTAGGGTTTGCAATATTAATTCTTTTCATAAAAAATCTAAAAAATGTAGAAATAGGTTTAATTATTGTTTTTATTTCTTTTAATTTTCCCTTCTATAATAATATTACTTATTTCATTTATTTTCATAATTAAATTGTACATAAAAAAAATTTAGGTTTAATTTAGGTTAAGTTTTAATGTTTTCTTAAATTAAAATAAAGTAGAATTAGGGTTAGTAGTTAATTTTAATTAATTCTTTCTTTTTTCTATTAAATCTTAAAATACATAAAAATACCAAAAAACAAAAACAATTTCTTTTCTTAATTAATTAATTCATGTAATTCTAATTTTCTGCAAAAGGGTCCAACGCCCTCGTTCGTAATTCTTATTTAATTCGCATATTTATTTTTATTCTTTATATTTATGTACCTCTCCCGAAGCCATGTAATTACTTTTCGCACTTTTAATTCTTTTACTTTATTTATTTTTCTGTCAAATCGGGTCCTGGTTAATTTTGGCGATGTGGACCCGCGCCATTTGTAATAGCTTTAGATTTACTTTTTCCTCGCAACTTTTTTAACTGTTAAACAAAAGCATGCAAGAATGAATGACCTTAAATAAAATCAAGCGTAGAACACCAATTGACATGAACAAGATAAATGCAAATGAAAACGACACACGAATCGCACACACCACCCCTAGGGTACGCCTCACTGTTGCCTTGCCTCGAAAGGTGATCATCGAGTAGAGGATGTCTTAGTAAGTCCTCATGATCCGGGAACCTGGCATGAGGGTAGCTTCTAAGATGTCTTCCCATTGCTCTGGTGATCACCATGTCCCGAACCTCGAATTGACCCGAACACCTCCAACGGTGGTGCTACCTACCTCTCAATGGTGGGATGGCACTACTTTAAAGGACATTTACACAGACGAATTCCTTAGGGTAGGTAGGTTCTCGTAGATACTTGCTCTAATTTCAAAACAAATCAAAAATACTTTTCACACCGACACCTTTTCAAAAAGCTTTCAAAAGCAACTTTTCAAACACTCTTGAGGACTGATACAAGAGTCGAACTGAAATTTTCAAAGAAACTTTTTTAAAACCCACATTGAAAAGCAAACAAACCATTTTTTAAAACACAAATGAGCAAGTATCTGAGAGCCTATGGATAACCATGGATAGAAAGGGTGCTAACACCTTCCCTTTCTATAAATCTACCTCCCGAACCGAGAGCAATCTCTATAAGGAATTTTTCTGTGCTTTTGTCCTTTCCATGTTGGAGAAAATAAAAGACGGTGGCGACTCTTGCTTCCGCGACATTTCGCGAACCAGCGTTAAACAGTCAGTTCCAGATCCACCGATCACATTGGGCATCCTCCAAGCTCTGATGAACCTTTGTCGAAGTCCTTGCGCATCGTTGTCGAAGTCAAAAACTAGGTCAGGAATCAGCATGTCATGAGGGCCATCCCTCCGAGCATATCCAAACTGTCTTAGAGCCAAACAGGGGTTATATGTAATGCCTCCCATAATTCCAAGTAGTGGGACATTAGGGAATTCCCCACAATGATCAATGATGATGACATTTTCTCTGGACCGAGAACACCAATGTACATCAGAATGTGTGAGGGTCATCAATCATTGTGACCACCTTAAACCCTGCTCATTCTTCAAAATTGATTGTGGAAGGTGAGAAATAAACCACCTTGCTAGGAGAGGAGTACAACACATGAGAACACCTCTTTTCCTCATTGTTCGTGTGTAAAATGAGTGTAGGATGTCTCCAAGCAATATAGGTACAGGATTCCGGGATATGAAAATCTTGACAGCATTCACATCTATAAGTTGATCAGGGTTTGGGAACAAGACCAACCCATAGATGAGGAGTGCCACAATTTCTTCAAAGGCTTGTAGATCTAGAGAATTCCAGCACTCTTGTGCCTTCTCAAACAGAAACTTTGCCAAGAAACCCTTGACACCACTTCAGGTTTCCCAATTTCCTTTGATGTCAGATGGTTGCAAGTCTAATGCTTGAGCAATATCTTCAGGCTTTGGTTCTTTTTCCGTACCGTTGTAGGGTAGTTGATGAAGAATAGGAATTCTCAGGAGTTGAGAAAATTCCTCCAAAGTGGGCACTAGTTGGTAATCAGGGAATGTGAAACAGTGGTGTAGGGGATCAAAGAACTGGAAGAGAACTTTCACCATGTCTTCTTCAATGTTGGAGTTGACCAAGTTGAGAAGTCTACCATGTCTTTCACTGAAGAGAGAATTCTCTGGAATCCTAGAAGTAAGCTCCTTGAGTTGAGGAAGGATCCTCACAAGGTTGACTTGAATTGTTTTCCTGCGAAGAGATTCCATGACCTACAAAACAAGAACAAAGATGAAGATCCAACCCTTGAAATGGTTAGTGGATGCATATGATGCTTTATGATGTTCATGATGTATGCACAAGCACATGTACAAACAAGTCACACAAAACCCTAGTTTCAGGTTTGCATGAGGTTTCATAGGTAAATACCCTCTTGAATTTAGTTGGCTCAAACCTGTCCTACAAATAGTAACCAGGTTCTAAGGAGCTCAATATCACTGGATTATTTTCTATGTTCATTGTTTTGGTTTAGCCACTTAACTAGCGACCAAAATATTCCAAGAAAACAACCCTCAATGACTTTAGTATCGAGTATCTACCAACTTCGGACTATACCAAATCCGGTCATCTCACTACCCTTAACAAAAGGCCAAGATGGTCAAGTAAGGTTCTAAGAGTTCATTAGTGCTTCATGACATCACTTAGTGGCCTCGTATTCTCTTTGATTGACTCAAAGGCTACCGGTACTCACAAATATGTCGCACTAATATAGCTATTGCTTTAACCATGTCGATATACCCCGCATAGTTTCCACAACGTATTGCTATTTACCTATGAATGTTTCCTAAATTCGGGTGGAGGATTTCAAGCCCAAACAAGAGAACCAAATGTAAAGCAATTAACGCAAACAAGATTAGCATGCAAAGGTGATCTAAACCCTAAGGTTACTCCACTTTTAAAGTTTTCCCCACCAGAGTCGCTAGTTCTGTGATACGGTGGGAGAACTGACTTGGGATTTTGCGTTTGTGTTCGCAAATGTTTCGGTTTAGCAAGAGTCGCCACTGACTTTTTATTTTATCCTAAGGAAAGGTCAAAAAGCACAGAAAAGAACTTTGAGATGTTTTCTTGGGTTCGGGGAGTAAATTATAAAAAGGGAAGGTGCTAGCACCCTTTTCATCCATGGTTTTCCATGGGCTCTTAGTTACTTGTTTAGATCACTTGCTTTGCTTTTCAATTGTTTGAAATGGTGCTCTTCAATTGTTTGAAATGGTGCTTTGTGTGTGGTTTTGAAAGATGTTTTTGAAAAGAGGCCATCGTTGTGGCAACCTTTGTAATGATTCTTGTTTGAATGTATACAAAGGTGTTTTTTTCTTTTGAAAAGTTTTCAATGTTTGAAAGTAGGGTTTTGAAATTGTATGGTGAAGTGTGTTTTGAAGATAGCAAGGATGTTTTTGCAAGTTTTGATCAAGTAACTAAGAGTTGTCTACTCTATTTTACTCAAAGATCTTTCTTATGTTTTTAACCCTTTTAACAGTGTTGTTTCACCATTGCATTTGGTGAACAACCTTGTGTTAGGATGTTAAACGGGACAGGCGCGGGTCATTGTATAGACCATAATAGCAATTGTGTCAAGTATTTTTGACAATTTTCTTGTGGGACTTGATCATTTTGTTTAGGCAACCCAGATAACGTCATCGAGGGACTATGATCTTTTGTTTGTTTTTGTTTTGCCAAAGTACTTGACATGCATACCATGGCCCATTTTTGAAGGCAACAAGTGGATTGTAACCCTAGGGGTGCAAGTGTGCATTGTGTTTGATTTTCATGCATTTTTGTCTTTGATTAGGTCAAACTATTTGTTAATTGGATTTTGCATACAAACCCTAATTCTAATCATGGCATAATTGAAAGCATTTAAGTGCGTAAAAATAAATCTAAGCTATTACAACTTTGATATAGGGAGGGGGTACAATTTTGAATAGGGGGTATTTGACAAGAAATATAAAACCCTAATTACTATTACATCCAAATTGAATTCTTTGTGCAAATAAAATAAATGGCCAATATTTAATTAAACAAGATGAATAAATATTAAATAAAATGTATTATGCAAAAAAGAGTTTTTATTTATTCATGTATACAAAAGTATTTTTTAATATAAAAAAGTATAAAGAAATAAATAAAAGATTTATTTGTTTTCTAGGGTAAAAACCCTAATTCCTTAAGAAAATAAATATGATATATTTTTTTATGTACAAATTTTTTTTTAATATGTGTAAAAATGTAATATATCCAAAAAAGGGGTATTTTTTAGTATAAATAACAATAAAAATAAAAATGTAATATTTTTGTGTTTTATTTCTAAGTATTTAATAAAACAAAAGTATATATTAAATATGTTAAGTATGTAAAAAATAAAATAAAATATTTACAAAAATACAATATATTCAAGAAAATATTTTTGGTGTAAATAAAAAATAGAAATGAAAATAAGAGTATTATTTGCATTATTTTCAAGTTTAAACAAAATAATATATGTATTTAAATTGTTGTTTATATTAGAATAAATCAAAATAAAATATCTAATAAATAAAAAAATTGTGAAAATATTTTTAGAATATTTTTTATATTTGAAAATAAAATATCAAAGTCAAAAAAGAAATTAAAATGCAAAAATAATGAAAATACAAAGAAATGGGCCAAGGGGTGCTGAAAATAAGGTGGGAGGTGTTGGAAGCAAGAAGGCCAGGCCCAGCCCAGACTTCATCTTCAACCTCCAGAAATTTGAAAAACGCGTGCATGCCTGTACAAACTTTTATCTCCTATATTTGTGATCTTTTGACAAAACTCAAAATATGAAACTTGTAGAGCATCAAATCACGAATCTAACCATATAAAAAACTTGATCTAACTCTCAAAGACCAGAGAGAATTTCTCTGGCCCTAATTTCTAACCTAGTTTTTTCAGAAAGTTCATGGATGAAATTCTCCTAGCACGATTAATATAAATGAAAACTGAGCATATGTATGGTTTCAGGGAAATAAGTACAACATCTTTCATTCACAAACCTAAGGCTAAATGTTCCTAAATAGAGAGATAGAAGTTCATGAAATACATGTTTCAGTTGAGTTCGAGTTGACCAATACAACAACTTTCAATGGGGCCTGAGGTTCTTTTGAGCTTGCTTGATGTCCCCTGAACCTTTCCCAATACTTAGTTTGTTTTGAAGTGGCCTGAATCGTGCTACAGAACTCAACCTGCAAAGCTTCCAAACAAAAATGGTGATGTGTGTAAATGGAGTTACAGCAGCTTGTGAATGATCTGGACAGCTTAGGTGTATTGTTTAGAATGTGTTAGAAGTGATTTGGGACAAAACGCACGAGGGAATTTGATTGTGGCTTGTGATTTGCAGAACTGGCCCTGTTTTGGGCAGAAATGAAGATTTTGTGCTTAAGGGTGTTTGAGAGGTCAAAGACTCGTGTTTCTGGCTTACAAGGATATGAGAAACTTGTTTGAAAACTTTGCTTGAGTTCAATATATCAGATGTGTGTGTTATGAGCTTTTGGCCATTTGACTTGTTTTGAAAGCAAAGATGTGAAGTGACCAAGCTATGGCCTGTACAGGCTAGTTACAAGCATGCTCAAGTTGGTGTACTGTGCCTGAGATTAGGGAACTTGTTTTCTGCAAGGAAAAAAGTCAAAGTCTCAAGAAAATGCAATTTGATATAAAGTTGCCTTTATGAAAATGGAAGTGTGACCTTTATGCTCAAAATGGACATGTTCATTGTACAATGCTCTCCTTATCAGAACAATGCCAATGTACAATGTATTTGCATTCAATTTTTGAGTCTAAATTGGTTTAGAGGCCTGTAATTATGTACTAAGCTAGTTTGGTCAGATTTGGCAAGTGGTATGAACATGTATTGGCCATGGTTACAAAGTGAGTTTTTGCCAACTTCAAGCATTCGATTCTCCCTAACCACAAAGGTGTTTGAAGAGTTCTTGGACAATTTGGAAAGCTTGCAACATGTACTATAATCCATCTTTGAAATTCAACTTAAGACTCCGAGTGGAACTATGTGAAAAATGGCCAAGAAGATGAGTCAAAATCCTGCCTAAACTAGGGCAAAATTTCTCTAAGTTAAAAGTTTTAGGTACCCTTGTTCCAAAAATCATAACTTGAGATCCAATATTCTTTTGAGAAAACTTTGTGAATCAAAGTTGTAGACTTTGTGATGGACTACAACTTTTATGTTGTAAGTTTTGTTTGAATCCATTTGCATCTTGGTGAAAAAATGGGACAAAGTTAGGAAAAAATAAGAAAATTTTATAACTTAGAAAATTTCTAAGTTATGAAAATTTTCCATTTTAAACCCTAATTTGCAATTTTGGGTTTCTTGATGAACAAGTTTCATAATTTAACATGTCTTGATGAAAAATGACCCTTGGCACTTGATTTTGACCAAAAAGTCAAAGTTTGACTTTTCAGTATACAGATAAATTTTGATCAGTTGACTAAAAAATTCATTTGTCAATCCTATGCATTTGAGATCTTTTAAATTTGTTGAATGGGTTAAGATATTTTCATTGAGTCCTTGAGTCCATGGTTAAGCTTGATTTGCCATTGGCTAGGTCAAACATTCAAAAATTGCCTTTGTACAGTCAAAACCCTAAAAATGACCATTTTGCCCTTTTGGTGATCTGATCAAATTTCTTGTGGAATTGTGATCCAAACTTGATCAAATGGTTCCTATGAGTTCATAATGTTGATGTGGGTCAAAATTAATGAGTTTTGACTGTCAATTGGCCACAATTGACTTTTCCCCCAATACAACTGATTTCTAAGTTAATTGTCCAATTGACTGGGCAAAAATTTGATTCAAGGCTTGAAACTTGGTATGGACAAAATTGTGAGTCCAACATGAAGTATGAAAGTCACTTTGGGCATTGTAGGTCAAAACATCCCTGTGCAAACTCAAACCCTAATTTAGGTCAATAGTGTAAGGAGGTGTCTTGAGCAGAGCAAACCCTAGCTTGATCTTGAGTTCCAAGAGTCTTGTGATGAGAAATGTTGATGAAATAAGAGGGCAAATTTTTGGGTACAACAACTTGTCCCTTTCCAATGTCCCTTGCAACTCCAACAATGGTGCTACCTACTCCTTAATAGTAGGATAGCGCTGTCTAAAGGAAACGAGAACAAACGATCTTTTTTCGAGTAGGTAGAATCTTAAGTACTTCCTTAATAAAAAAATCTCACACAAACACCTTTCAAAAAAAATTTCAAAACAAACTTCGTCACATCCTTGAGGACTGATACAAGGGTTATCACGAAGTAAAACATTTTCAAGAGAAACACACACAAGCAATTTGAAAAAATGAGCAAGTACCTAAGAGCCCGTAGATAACTACGGATAGAAAGGGTGCTAACACCTTCCCTTTCTATAATCTACCCCCCATACTCAGAATATCTCGAAAAAAGGTTTTTCCAATTCTTTTTCCTTTTCCATGATTGGATGAAATACAAGTCGGTGACGACTCTTGCTTACCGCGACATTTTGCAAACAAAAAACGCAAAATGCAAACCAGTATTAACAGTCGGTTCTGCCACCATATCACATTAGGTAATAAAACTCTGCAAGTAGTTTAAGTTGAAAGCACACAAGTCACACAAACAACCTTAGATTTAGGCTTGCATGGGTTTTAAGGTCATACCCTCTTGAAGCTGGATTAGTTCAACCTGTCCTATAAATAATAATCAGGTTCTAAGGGGATCTTAACATCATCGATCTTTCCCCCAAGCCTTGTTCAATCGACGATTGACTCGTAATCAAACAAAACTCAAAAGTCAAACCTTAATGAGTGTAGCATCGAGTATCTGTCGACCTTGGGCATACACCAAATTTGGCCATCTCGCTACGTCCTACTGGCCAAGTTGTGCAATTAAAGTTTCTAAGGTCAGTTGATGCTTTATGACACCACGCGACGGCCCCGTACAACTCCCTGATTGACTCAAGGGTTACGGGTACCAACCAAAGTGCCACATCAATGTAGCTACTGCTTCAACCGTGTTGGTATACCTCAACACAACTCCCTCACGGTTTATTACTACTTACCTAAAAGGTGTTTCCCCGATCCGGGTGTAGGATCAAGTAACCCAAACAGTTCCCATAAATATAAAGCAAGCAAGATAATCAAGAGAAAACAATTAAATATGACCTAGATCCTAAGGTTTACCCTACTTTATATTTTATACCCCAGCAGAGTCGCTAGTTCTGTGATACAGTGGCAGAATCGACTGTTAATATTGGTTTGTGTTTTTGTTTGCAAATGTCGCGGTAAGCAAGAGTTGCCACCGAATTTTATTTTATCCAATCAGGAAAAGGAAAAAGAACAGAAAAAACCTTTTTCGAGATGTTTCTGAGTACAGGGGGTAGATTATAGAAAGGGAAGGTGTTAGCACCCTTTCTATCCATGGTTTTCCATGGGCTCTTAGGTACTTGCTCATTTTTAAATTGCTTTTCTGTGTGTGCTTGCTTTGAAAAGTTTTGTTTTACTTCGTTTTAACCCTTGTTTCTGTCCTCAAGAGTGTTACGAAGTTGTTTTTGAAAACTTTGTTTGGAAAGTGTTGGCGTGAAAAAGTTTTTTTGTTTGTTTGAGCAAGTACCTGGGAACTAATCTACCTACTCGAAAAAGGTCTGTTCGTTTTCCTTTTAGACAATGTTATCCCATTATTGAGAAATAGGTAGCATCGTCGTTGGAGTTTTTTAGGGACATTCAAAGGGACAAGTACGATCACAAAAGCAATGTTAGGAAATATTAGTAATCATCCTAAAGCCTTAAAGATTTTTTTCTGAGGCAACATCCGGATGGGTCATTTTAGATCTTTCGGGGCTAGAGGACAACCACTAACAAACCTTATACTTCATAACCGTTTACCAAAGGCAACCAGAGTGGAGTAAACCCTAGGAGTGAGCATGTGTGAGTGTAATTTTCAGTTAATTTATCTTTGTACATTTAGGGTTTTCTACCGTTTTAATTTTCAGTTTGTCTTTCCATACAATCCTATTAATATCTAGGCAGTTTATAGTTAGCGGAAATTAAAGCGAGAAATTAAAGTCCTAGCTATTACAAGGCTTTCGCAGATTCATAATTATTTTGACTGAAAATAAAATGCAGAAATTTAAAACCCTAATTACTATTACAAACTCGGAGCAATTACAATAATAATAAAAAGGAAATTAAAAAGTGAGTACGGCGAATTAAATGCGAGAATAATTGGAGAACCCTAAAAAATCTAGTTGAAAAATATTTAGGTTATTTTTTAGAAAATATTAATTAGGTTATGTACAAAATTAACCTTAATTCTAATTGATTTGAATTATGAAAAAAAGGATTAAATTTCCCTAAATAATTAAACTAATTAATTAAGGAAATAAAATATTTTCATGAAAAAATGATTTTTGATGTTTTTTTTGTGATTTTTGATTTTATGATAAAAATGATTTTTGTGTTATTTGTAAAAAGAAAATAATTAATCAAATAATTAAAATAAAGGAAATAAAGAGAAAAGAATTAAATTGGGCCTGTTTGAAATCTGAAAAAGGGGGGTGCATTGTTGAATTTGTGCCAAGCCCATTAGCCGAGCCTACTCCCACGCTTGATCTTGTGTAGCCACACTTGGAGGGTGCATCATGGACTTCCCTTTGACTGAGTGTTAGATCTGGATTAGTGATGATCCAGTGGTAGGATGATGATAGTGCATGGTAGACGCCTTGATGCATGGAGCATAGAACCTGCGTGTAAATGTTAAGAAAATAGAGAAAATGCTGGGACCTGAGATCGAACCCAGGTCCTTTTACTTTCAAACGTGCGCCCTTGCCATATGTACTGCGTGGTTTAGTTGTTAATAATAACATAGATAAAATATAAAGGAAATAAAGTGCCTTGCCCAGAAACACGTGCCTATTTCAAATGGGCCAATGGTGTGCTGCCACCTCTTGTCTTCTTCCCCGTAACTGTTGTTTTTTATATCAGCTTTTACCTACATCATTTTTCTGTCACTATAGGTTGTAGTGACGAATTTTGTTCGTAACTAAAAACCTGCAAAATTCAAAAATGTAGCACGAGCAAAATAAATTCAAACCAAAGACATGAATCAATTATAAATCATCTCCTGAGCATGATAGTACCCCTAATTTTGTCCAATTTTTCCTTTATATAAAATTCCCAATTTGGGACCTCAAAACCCTAACAATGGCATCGTGCCATCCCTGCACTTAAACTTCAATCAAACTCATCAAAAACATTACAAATATGATAGCAAGCATGGATATATGATCAAAACATATTTATGATGGATAAATTATTGAAAACGAATCTTAAAAAAAGATGCAAACCGTGGCACTGTGAGGCATGATTTCTGAAGGTTTTAAGGCTTGAGGATGATTGGAATGGCTTCAGAAGATGTCCAGGAACGGATTGCTGGCCTTGGAATTGCTTGAAACGGCCTGTAGAATCGAAACCGACCTGCACTTTTTTGACAAAAAATTGAGACTTGTCCTCCTTCTTTCATGACCCCAATCCTCTTTTTTTGCATTGAGAATGTTATGTCCTTATATTGGAATGAATTAGGTCAATAAAAACTAATCATATCTTTGCAAATTATGGAGATTTGATTTCATTCTTTGTCTTGTATGATTTGTTTCCAAAATATACCAAATTAAGATCTTTTCCAATCAATTGGCTCTTGCACGAATTTTTTGATTTGCTAGCTATCCATGGACTCATAATATGCTCATAAAATCAAATCTTTGATTTTATTTGATTATTCTACTATTTAAATTGATTTATTTTGCTTTAAATGAATGAAAAATAAAAATAAAAAATAAAAATAATAAAATAATAAAATAATAGATGGATAATATCAGGGGTCGTGGGCCATCTTAGGAACAAGTTTCAAACAAGAAAACATGGGCCCATTTAGAAAAAAAAAGTCATTTTGATCAATGTTGACTTCATGCACATTTCCAAAAATTGGTCAACTTTGACAATACATATCTCCATCAATTTTAACCCTAGAGAGGTGTTCTTGGACTTTTTAGAAATATTAGGATGTCCCCTAAACAACCCTTTTAGTTTCATCTCAATTGGGTCTTCCATGTTCATGTAAGAAGCTTTGACCCAAAAGGTGTTTTTGTTGACTTCTCAAAAGGACCTATAATGTAGAAATTCATATCTTTTGATGAGTGCATATTTTGAACTTGTGAGTTGAAGATGAATTGTAGGGAATTTCATACTTTTAAAAATGAGCCTTGGATGGAAAATTTCTGATAAAGTATGAAGAAGTTATGCTTGGTCAAAGTTTGGTTGACTTTTCCTATGAAACCCTAATTTAACAACTTTTGGGGTTTGATGAATTTGGGGGCATTCCTTGAGGAATCATGATCAACCCTTGATAAAATTATGGATATCACTTCGGAATGTTTATGTTGACCAAAAATCTTGAAGTTTGACTGTATGTGGGCCACAATTGACTTTTGACCTAATACAGTTGATTTTCAAGCATCTGAGCAGTTGACGGAGCAAACTTCTTGTACAAGGCTTGAAACTTGTCATGGAGGGTCTTGAGAACATATTAGGACTATGGAGAGCATATGAGGCCTTTGGAGATCACCCATCTTGATGAAAATGGAAACCCTAGTTGGAGGTTCATTGCTTTAAGAGAGAGTTTGTCTGGTCAGCTCTTGGGCATCCTTGAGCAAGTTAAGGATTTCAACGAGTATGTTTTGAGTAAAATGAGAGAGAAAATTTTGGGGTACAACAACTACGCTATTACATCATTAGGGGAGGGGCTGTACAAATTTACAAATGGGGATTGCAAGAAAATTAAACCTAATTATTTATTACAACCATATTGAATATTGTACAAAATTGAAAATAAAATGCAAGAATATAAATGGAAAAAGAAATGATTTTTTTTTATGAAAGGGGTTTTGTCTTGACCTAATTAAAGAAAATGATTAATTAAAATTAAATTAAATTGACTTAAACTAATTAAGAAAAGAAATTAATTTGAAAAGGAATTTTAGGGTTTTTTATGAAAAGGTTTTAAATTAAAGAAAATAAAATGAAGATTAATTAATTGAAATAATCTAAGTTCTAAATTAATTTTAACTAAGAAAATAAAATAATATATTAATTTAACCTAAGTCTAAAAATTGTATACTTAAGAAAAAGAAATTAATTTGTTTAAGAATTTTTTTTTTAATCTTTTTGTTTTATAGAGAAAATAAATATATAAGCATGACTAATAAATAAAAATATTCTTATTTATATTTTTTTATTAATAAAAATAATAATAATGCTAATAATAATAAATTATAAAAATATTAAATAAAATAAAATAAAATTAGGAAAAATGAAATAATTAAAAGGAATAGGCCAGGGGGGTACTGAAGTAAATCAAGGTTAGGAGTCAGCAAAAATGGGAGGCCAGACACAAAGGCCCAGGCGCTGCAAAAAAAGCTCAGAAATGTCAAAAGATAGTGAAAAATAACAAAAGGTCACGTTGGGATTTGAACCTAGGACCTAAGGGTGACAGGCGCACGCTTTAACCACTGGAGTGGTGATACATCCGTTAACTTGTGTGAAAGGATAAATACATAACCCAAAACGCGCCCTAATTACACTTCATCTTCAACCTCCAGCCAAAGGACATGTATCTTCTTTATCTCTCAACAAAAATGAAAAGTTCAAACATGAAAGTTGTGTCATTTCTTCCCACGAATCCAACCATGTAAATAACTTAAGCCAATAGTCAAAGATGAATGAGAATTTTTCTGGCCCTAATTCAAAACCTAAAAATTTCAGAAAACTTCAACTCTAAAATTCTCTAAGCTCAGACCATATAAATGCAAACTACGGATATGTACAACTTCGTGGCAATGATATCTACATTTTATCTTCACAAATTAAAATCAAATATGAAGAGATAGAAGTTTGAAAACTTACCTCTTGCAGTTGGAGTCGTGTATGGAGTTTGAGCAACCTTTGTGATGACCTGATGATTTCTGTAGCTTTCCTGGACCTCCTTGAGTGTTTTCCAACTCCTACTTTGCTTTGAGGATGACTGAAACTCCTAATTCAAGTCAAGTTTCAAGCTTCAAATTTGGAAACAGTGTATAGTGATGGAGGAGTTACAATCAAGGAACATGGGTCTGGATCAATTTGATATGATGTATATTAAGTGTTTGGATGGTTAAAACTCAATACGCACGAGTGGATTTAGAGATGGCTATGTGAAGTTCAAAACTGTCAAGTTATGGCAGATTCTGAGTTGCAGAGTTCTTGTGAGTGTTTTGGGGTCTTAACATTCGTGTGTTATGTTGCAATAGACTTGTGTATATGTATGGAAAAGGTTAGAGATCAAATGCACTCAAGGTTTCTGAGTTCTAGCCTTTTGGCTCTATGACTTGCTTTTGAAGAAAAGTGAGAGGACAAAACTCAAAGTGTTGTACAAGCATGTTCTGAGCTTAAAGAGGCTTTAGACACATTTATTTTGGTTTATAGGGGTTGTGTGTGCAGAAAGAAAAAGTGCAAAGCTCAAGAAGTTGACAATTGCAAAAGTAGTGCTTTATCAAAATGGAAATGACAACTTTGTGCCATAAATGGAAATGTAACTTGATTAAAGGATCAAGTGCTTGGATTAAAGCTCTATCAGCTGTGTAAACATTTAATTATGGAGTGACAAACAAGTTTGAGGCCTGCTAAGCAAAGATTATGCAACCTAAGCTTGGATTTGAATTTTTGTTCATCATGAAAGGGCTTGTAATTTAAGTTTGAAAACCCTAACTTCATCTCTTCGATTCTCCTTGCTCACAAATGAACTCAGGGAGTTCTTGGAAATTTTGGAAATATTGTAATGTTCTCTACAACCCCTCTTTGAATCACTTTTAAAAATTCCCTTTGGAACTATATGAAAAAGTTCCATGAAGTTAGATCAAAATCCTGACCAAAACTAGGGCAAAATTTCACTAAGTGTTCAATTTCAAGACCATGAATTTATGAATTAATAACTTGAGACCCAAGCATTTTTAGAATAAGTTGTGTAAATCAATGTTTTAGATATCATGGAGATATACAAATTTCATGTTGAAAGTTTCTTTTGAATCATCTTGCATCATAGTGAAAAATCTACTCAAAGTTGTGAAAAAACATGAAGTTTTAAACACTTAGAAAAATTTCTAAGTTAGAAAACTTTGACTTTTCAAAATGAAATCTTGACTTTTTGATTTCTTGATGAATAAGTTTCATATTTTTAAATGTTTTGATGAATTGTGATCTTTGACATTGGATTTTGACCAAAAAGTCAAAGTTTGACTTTTTAGTGTACAATTGACTTTTGATTAGTTGACTGAGAATTCACTATCAATCCAATTGATCTTGAGCAATGTTTTAGGTCATGCCATTAGGTCAAAAAGATGCAATTGAACTATTGAAACCATGCTTCAAACCAATTGACCATTTTCTAGGTCAAAAATCAGAAATTGCCCTTTCTCAGTCAAAACCCTAATTTTGACCATTTTGCCCTTTTGATGATTTGATCAAATTTCTTGAGGAATTATGGTCCAAACTTGATCAAAGGACACATATGAGTTTATAATATTGATTTGGATAAAAAATTATGAAGTTTGACTGTAAATTGGCCATAGTTGACTTTTTCCCCAATACAACTGATTTTTAGGTCAACTACTCAATTGACTGAGCAAAAGTGTGATCCAAGGTTTAAAACTTGACATGAGTAATCTTGGGGGTTGATAATGATCCATGAAAGTCATATGAAACATTGAAAGTTCAATTATCCTTGTGCAATCTCAAACCCTAATTTTGGTCATCAGTGCTTAATGAGGTGTCTTGAGCTGATCCAACCCAATGCAGTATTGAACCGAAGGAGATCTTGTGAGAGATTACTTGATAAATGAGAGGGAAAATTTTGGGGTACAACAGTGTGAAATCATGAATTGTTGATAATGATATTATGTTGTTGTAATAATGATGTTGGTTTCATTACTAGTCTTTTCCTTGTAGCTTTTATAATGAATTATAATTACTCACCCTTTCTGTTTCAATGTTGCCTCCATGTGGCTAACACGCAAATACTCAAGAGTAACTAGCTGAAGTATTAAAGATAGAGCTTTTTGGAGTATTTATTAATTTTCTGTTATTTAGAGGTGTCTTGCTCTGATATGTAACATCGGGTCGGGAACGCTTAATTGAATTTTATATTTTGTTTATGTTGGCATACTTTATGAGGATTTTAGGCGTTGAACTAATCTTAATCCCAATTTTTAAGGAGACTAAATGCTATGAGTTGACAATTGAGAATATTATTTTGATGATGATTTCGCTGTGTTGCTTTTAAAAGATGTGTTGATGTTACGTGGAATTTCATAAAGGTGTATATTATAAGAAGTTGTTATTATTGTTGTAACCCGTGTTACGGAGCATGCTTTTATTTATGATGTTTTATTATATAGTGTGAAACCTCTGTGTGGTGGTTTTTAATTAAATTATTCGTGAATAATATATAGAGTTTATAAGGGTGTCACACATACAACATCTCCAAGAATCAAAACCTAGCATGATATTCTTTGGTGTCTTTTATCTCCTTCAGAATATCCCCAGACCAACTCCCAAATTTTTCACCATCATCTCTAGTGCCTCATCTTTAATAATCATGTCGTGGTCTAATAGTCTTCCCCCGATCAAAAGATGTAACATGCACGAGACACCGTCCAATGTGATGGACATCTCACCGTGTGGAAGATGAAAAAATAACGTCGCAAAGAGCCATCTCTTAACAAGCGCTGAGGACATGCCATGGTTAATAGTAGAATAATCGATACTGCATAAGTCTCGCAACTCAGATAGCTACATCACATCCTAAAACCATTATTCATCAGGTTGAGGCAGACCCATAATCTTTCAACCATAGTTAATGCATTTTAAAGTATCTAGGTCATGCTTAAAAATAAACCATCATTACAAACATAAAATATAATACATGTGTTTCAAAGAATAAATACAAATGGATTTTATCACTCTGTCCCTCACGTGTGTGGCAACATGGTCAGAATATAAAGGCAACATCTATAAGTCGTACGAGCCTCCTCCAAACCTCGTAGGAACGACATCAACATAGGGTGCCTCAATCTGGATCGGTGGGGCTTCAGGGGCATCAAAAGGCGACACATGCCTCCTTCAAGAAGACGAAGCTGAAAATGCATGAACCCTAAAAGTTGGTGCCTTAGTATCAAACGAACTCGAACTGACCGACACCTACGAGAGTTGAGCTCTTTTCCTACGAACCGATGCATGCTGTGACACTCTACTGAACCTCAATCTAGCTTGGTTATAAGCCATAATTCATACAATTAAATTACACAAGCATTATACAGATGGAATACAATGAAAATAAAGCCAAATAATGCAAACATACTAAATATGAAAATACATTCTCGAGTTTTTGGAAAATTAATTTTTGATAAAATTTGAAAGTGCATTCCCGTATTAACCTGCAACTCAATAGTATGGATGACAATGGGGCGGGGCGGGGGCGGATTTAAGTATACTTAGACTCGCACCCGCCACCCAGATCCAGACCCGCTCCTGCTCCCAAGCCCGGTTGGAGTTAATATTTGTTCCTCCATCCCCACCCCCAACAAAAACGGGTTTCCCCGCACCTACCCCACACCCGCCGGAATAAAACTTTACTTTTTTTTAAATTTATAATTTTTTTCAATAAAAATAAAAATCAATAATTAAACTAAATAATTGATTATTTTAAAAGCATTTTTTATGTTTGGTATTTTTATTTAAATTGTATTTTTTAAAAAAAAAATTCTAATAAACATGATATAACATTAAAAAGTGTAAATGAGTAATAAAACTATTAAAAATAAATTAAATAAATTAAATTAAATTGACGGGTGCGGGTGCAGGGCGGATACTAGCATCACCTGCCCCTGCACCCACACTCGTAAATAAAAATAGGGTTTTCCCCGCACCCGCATCTGCTCCCGGTTAAACCGAGTTTTCCCTGCTAATTTCGGGGCGGGGGCGGCCGGGGCCTAGCGGGGGCAGATTTATTTGCTATGCCTACTCAATAGTACATGAAAATGGCAAAAATGCATGAAAACCAAATATGCTCAAAACACACTGCTTGTTTAAACTACCTATCAAACACATTGCTCTGTTAACTAACCTATCTAAACTACCCATACATAATCTAATGCTTAATTTTTACAAATATATAGAGAAATAAAAAATGTATAGAGAAATTAAAAACTTATCAAATGTGAGTTTGGTGTTGAGGTTTTTGATTGATTGTATATTGAGAGTCAAAATTTAGAAGTGAGTTGAAAGAGTTTGAGATAGTAAAAGAGAAATGATGAAGGAGAAAAGTATAACGCGTATTTGATTAAAAACGCATTCGAAAGTGCGTTTTCGTAAGTCATACGAAGATACACTTTCATATAAATTTTTTCAAATAAAATTAAAGTCTGACTCTTACAAATGAATTGTGTAAATTAAAATGCATCCAAAAATATAAATTTTTTATTTCAAAAGTAGTTTTAATTTTTCTCTAAAATTTGGAAATAAACCTTATGATAGGAAGAGGAATTTCCAAAAAAACGAATACAAAATCTTTTTATTTTTTCACATTATACTTCTTTACAAAAATCTCTCAAACTCTTTCTTATTTCTTCAGCATGTTTATTTCTTCTCATTAAAAAAATTAGAAATTTTTTTAAAAATTTAAGATTAAATTATTTGGGGTTAAATATGTTAGGGGTCCCTATAAATATGACAACCTTCAATTTTAGTCTATTTAAAATTTTTCTTCAAACAATGGTCCTCGCAATATTTTTCATTCCTATTTTTGGTTCCTCCGATTACATTTCACTAACGAAGGCTTACGTGACATGCCACGTGTGATGCCACGTCAGTTACATGAACACTAAAGAAAAAGAGATAAATTGCGGGGATTTTAAACTCCCTTTAAATAACTTAAAAAATATTAGTTTTTTGCCAATTTGTAGTTGTAAATTGCTGCCACAAGAACCTTTAAGCATCAAGACCCAATTAAGCATACCTTCTGTAGTAGTTTGAATATATTTATGGATTCAACACTCACATGACTTACAAAAACAACCAAATCTTTTTGATATTGTCCTTCATATTCCACGAGTTACGACATTTTAAAACCTTACTGTCACACTTTTTTTACTCAATACTTTAGCAATCTCATGAAAAACATAAATTGACAACTACTTGTTGTCATAACCAACATTAATTTCCATGTTTCGCGACTAAAAGAATGGTATCTGACCATCAAAATTGTGAACTTCAAAACCCAACATTAGCAAAAAGATTAACAAAATATAAGATATTATAATTTTTTGTTAAACTGTCTTGAACGTAATTCATTATTATCTACATTGGCCAAAAGAGTTTCTCTAGATCATAATCCCACGCAATATGTGTTCCAAACAACTTCTACAAGAGTTTACTATTATTTCCCCATCGTGCATTTGGAGGAAATCCTCCCATGTTCTAGTTTTGTGGCACCCCTCCCATGTTTCTAGCCCACTCTTCATGATATTTGAGATCATAAGGAATTATTTGTCCATTTATAAATGGCTCACCTGGTGAGGGGGAAACAAAAAGTTTATCAAACTATGGCCCTTCTATATCAATAAATATGACATGCTATAGAAATACACCACATTATGCTTATTGGTCAAACTAAAGGTTAATAAGAAAATAATAATTAGTCAAATGACTAGTCTCTAGTGAACTTCAACCCTTTATCTACCGACATATTATAATTAAACATGATATCTTTCTACTTTAATCATACTTCATTTTATTATGAGTCTTGTGTATGTTATTCAATATACATATACACAGAAACAATTGAAGATATTCACACCCCTTAATTGAATGCATATAATCAGACATCAGGTGACAGAACAAGAGAAATGACCACAATAATCTTTCTCCTTAACATTTAAATATGAATCTGAAAGAACCCACTGAACTTTAAGCAATCCTGCAATTATAAGCATTTCTTTTGAAGCATTTCATTAAACACCTCATATGCAAAAGTTTGTAAAGTAATAATGATTTTTAATTTCATGTTCAAAACAAGAAGCAACTGAGTCAACCATGTATATTTTCCGATCATTGTGATTTGTTGATTGAAATGAAATTTCTTTGTCCATTGCCACTTATATCCATAGAAATCGGTTAAGCCTTTTGGACTTAAGTTCAGAGTTCCATCCTTTTACATATTTTGAAACATGCCAACCTTGTTGATTCTTTAATCTTCAAACATACTACCACTAGCATATTTTTTATGTGAACTAGTGCATTTTATGAAGCTAAAAGTGCAACTTTTTGCCAAGTAACTTCCAAGAAGCTCTACACATTTTTATAGTATAATCTAAACACATTTTTATAGTATAATCTTTTTTTTTTGTTGTGATATTGACTTTAAGTGATGTGACGTGCAATATGGCGCGTCACGTCAGTTTCTGTTAGAGAAAGTAAATGATAGAGATCAAAAATAGAGACAAAATTTTTTAAGAAAATCATTATCAAATTTTTTTTTGTAGAAACTAAAATTGAATGATGGGGTATTCGTAGGGACGAATAACATATTTAAGCCAATTATTTAATAAATATATGAATTAATAATTAATCAAATTAAATTAAATTAAAAAAAGAAATGGAAATTGAGTTGAAGGTTATGTCTTGTTCACTAAAAAAACCTGACAAAAGGAATGTAGCCATGACAATTGATCGCAACAGAACCCACACCAGAAACCCAAACCCTAACCGACTCATCATCATCAAATTCTTCAAACACAGTTCAGAATGATTTATGGTGGTGATCATGCAAGAGCAACAACATCAACCCCATCATCAGCAGCAGAATCCTTCTGTACTGTTGCCAAACCTCACCACCGCCTCCCTTAGGTCACCATCGTCCACCTCCGCCGCCTCCCAATCTCATCTTTGTTCGCCTATCCACATCACTTCCCACCGCCAACCGCTACCCCCGCAACTTCCGGCGCCGGTCACGACTGTTCTCCCGTCCGGGGAGGCAGTTTCGACGGCGCCACCAAATTTGCAGTTGTCAAGGGTCCGTCTGTCGGACATTGCTCCGTATGACGGTGCACCGTCGGGGCCTTATGTCAGGGCAATGGAAATGCTTTGTTCGTCTCTGTTGAAGCATAATGCGGCGTTGATTGAATTAGGGAGTGAAGAGACTGCTCTGATGCGATGTGGATTGGAAGGTGCTAGATTGTTCTTCAGGAGTAGAGCACATCTCGGTGTTGGAAAGGGCAGTCGCGGGGTTTACATGTATAGGGCAGGAAGGTATATTATAGTATAATTAAGTTATTCTTACTCATTCAATCATAGTGCTTGTTTGGATGAAGAACTTATTTGAGATTATTTACTTAAAGAAAAATCACTTCTGAGACTAATTGAGAGTGTATGAAAACAATTTGACTTTGTTTTATCTTTTGTTATAGAAATTGTTTATACAAAAGCACTTTTATGGTAAACACTTACTAGTATGCTACAAGCATTAAATTAAGATGTTATAGAAATTGTTTGTTGCTCTGAGATGGGTGATTGTTGAGTTGTTTTTATAGCAACTTATGTTTTTTTTCTCTCTCCCTTTCTTTCAGGGCTTTGGAGGATTGGGATTCATCTCCTCCTTGCATGGCTGATATTTTCAGGTGCATGGGAAAGGCTTCTCGAGTTGCTCTGTCAGCCATTGCAAGGCATCTGCGATTGAGAAGCGAGTATGGATTGAGACTCATTATTCAATTTGTGATTTTTTTAACTGTGTATGCTCACAGAAAGGAGTTTACTTTGTGCAGTGTTTTTAACCAACTGCTTGATGATGCTCCATTACCTGCTAATGAGGTGTCTTCTTCTGTTCTTGTTGGAACCTATTCACACACTTCTTTGCAAAATGGAAAAGGTGCCATTGGCGGTGGTAAGCCAAGCGTCAATGGTGAAAACGAGAAGGGATTATTGACCTTGATATCTTCTGACACTCCTGGTTTTCAGGTGTCTTTTTATTGTTTTATGTTAATTGTATAGTTCATGTGTCTTTTATTTCAATCACCAATCAAGAGAATAATCACATAGCTATGGGGTGTAATGTTGGGTGTTATCATCTAATGCATATGTTATACTCTAGGGGATTTTGTTTGATGATAGTAAAATTTTGGTAATTTTCAATTGATTTTTCTACACAAGTTATATGAACAGTCTGTTCTCTTCTCTAGGTATGTGATCCCAATGGCCGCTGGTATCTGGCAGACAGTGGATCTGGGCCCGGAGATCTTTTGCTGATAACAGGCCGGGCGCTTAGCCATGCTACTGCAAGTCTACATCCCGCCGCATCATATAGAGCTTCTCCAGATTGTTTTCTGAGTCCGAATAGTGGAGGAAGGTGCCAATATATATATTTATAAATTTGGTTTGAGCGTGTGTTTTGTGAGTAAAACCTTGTAATTGTGATAACTGATGAGATTCATTGTATTTGTGATAACTGTTAAGATTTCTGAGGACCTTATTTGAGTACTCTTTGACTGTAGGACTTCACTTGCATATAGACTCATGCCACAGGGCAATGCTATACTAGATTGTTCTCCAATTGCAGCAGCTGGTCATGTTATTCCTCAAGGCTATGTTCCAATATCTGTAAGCCAGTTTATGGACGACCTTGCTGCTGAAGAACTGATAGGCAGCCAATGTGCTAATGATGATGTAAGCCATCTCTCCAAATGTTCTCTTTGAGTACATGTTATGGAAGTCACCTCAAACCAAATGTGACTAAGTAATTAAAAGAAGATCCTAACCTATAACAAATGTAACTGCTAAGATGCACTTTTGAAAATATGAGCATTGCCATGTTAGACTCTTCCAAACCCAAATAGTCCAAAGATCTTGGCCTACTTATTGCGAAATGTAACCTTTCTGCTGCAAAACACTGCAGGAGTTCCTCTCCGACCACATTCACCGTGATTCTTTTTTTGTTTTTTGTTGTTGTTTATACAAATCGTGATTCTTTTTAATATGAAGTGCCCTATTGGAAAGTGGGGCAAAATACAACAACTGACAGAAAATTAATCACAAATTGTTTGCACAACCCTTTATGCTGTATTTTGGTTTCTACTTTCTTGTGCCTCAGCAAAGACTCAAATACCATTTTAAAGTAACTAACCAACTTTGCGTTTTAACTTTCACGTTGAGACACAATGTGGACTATGGAGGATGAGTGCACGAGCCAGTTGAAACCACCATATTTGGTTCCTAATGCTCTAGCATGAGAGTACTACTGAATTTAAGTTCTTGTGGCTGGACGATACATACAAACTAATACTATTTTTTAATCTAGCATCCATTGTCCTATAGTCAGTTACCAACTGAATTGGTCTTTTAAACTAATTTTATTATGACTGTCTTGTTTCCTGTAATTAGCAAAAGTTTAAGTATGTAATATTTTTGCCTGCAAGTGTTTGTTGGCATTTGGATGATTTGATTAGTCATTTGAGACAAGCTATTCAGAAGAAGTAGAAGATTATATAATGGTCTTTTTACTGTTTATTGGTCATTTATAATGTTTTTTTGTTGCATTTGAAGCAGCGACTCTTCTTGTAAAGCTTTCAATATAATTTTATTTTAAGAGAATATTTTTATTCAATGTTCGGGGAAACTTATGCACTTTTCATTCACAGGTTGCCCAAAGCAATGTGAATAAGGACCCATCATTAAGAAGTGTTCTATCAGATCCTTTGTCGTAAGTGTACTTTAATATACAGGTCCGAATATTTAGGTTTTCTAGATGCTTGCTTTGTCCAGTTTCACAAAACAAATTTAGCCACGAACCTTTTGAAGTCCAAAAGCAATATGTGCATTTTTAAAATTAATTTCTGTTTACATGTGGGCATTTTATTTGATCCATGTAGCCGACCCCATTCAGTGGGATAAGGCTTGGTTGTTGTTGTATGTGGTCATTTTCTTTTTAACTCGCCTATTGGCTTGGTTTGTATCTTCTCATTTTTCAAGATAAGAAATGAAAAATATAACCTTTATATTCAGATTCACTTTTATTCTAATATATATTCTCTTTCCTTTTTCATCCAATTTACTAGTGGCTCATTCTTGGAAGATGCAATGCTTGTCTCATGTGGACATTCTTTTGGTGGTCTCACACTGAGAAGAGTCATTGAAACAGTAAGTACGACTCTATCTTATTCAGTTTTCTAAGCATACTCAGTTTGCATCTATGCATTAGGAAATGAGGGCTAACAGCTGATGAAAGTGACAATTTTTTTTATTTGAACCATAGTTGGACACTGTATGACTTAACTATCTAGTGTTCCAAGATTAGATTTCTATTGCAGTCTGGGTGCTGCTGGAAGATTAGTAGCTACAACAAAATAGGAAGTTTGATAGTTAGGCTCAGGATTGTATGCAGGCTAAGGGTAGGGAATATATTAAATTGTTCTTTAATGTATAGAATAAATGTTTCATATGGGGTAGGGGAGTCTTGGTACGAAGGTTGGAGTTACTGCCGAGGTCAGAAATTCAAATCACGGGCCTCTTGCAAATGCAAGGTAATGTTGCTTACTGTAAATCCACCACCCGGCTCTTCCCTGAATCTTGCCACGATAGGTGTTTTCTATTGCACCATCATGCCCTTTAATGAACTTAAATTTGGGGAATGATAGATTGGGTTAAAATTAGATTTAATGGGCTATGTACAATATAGTGAACAAGTTATGATTTTTGTTGCACTGAAGGTTCAATAGTTAGATTTGGAAGTGTATGAAACCTTGCCTAGCTGTGGAGATGAGGCCCAATAGAACTCTAGAGCCCTTCATACCGCCTATATTAACGTTTATTTTGTCTTTAGTGAATGGTGGGTCTCTGATAAAGTTTGAGAAGATAGAGAGAATTGGAATAGTTTGAGAATCTCTCATTGTATTGAATAAATCAAGAGATACAAGGAGCTCTCTATATATAGAGAGAAAGGGAAAGCCTGATCTAGATCTAACTAACTGAGGCTGTTATAACAAACTTGAACAGCTCAGCAATCTAGAATAACATAAAATATAGAACTAACTAACTGACTCTATCTTAACTACTCTATTAGCCCCCCTTAGAAGCCGAGGTTGGTCTGGATAACTCATTCTTGTTTAACACCTTCAGCTTTGCTCACAGAGGCACAAATTTAGCAGCAGATAGAGGTTTAGTCAGAATATCAGCCCACTGATCTTGAGCAGGAACATGAGCCACCAACAGGCTTTTGCTTAGGACTTTTTCTCGCACAAAGATGTCCAGCTCCATATGTTTGGTCCTGTTGTGGAGAATTGGGTTGTGGGCAAGAGTGACAGTACTCAAGTTGTCACATAGAATCTTAGGCACTTGAAAAGGGCAGTGAAGCTCCTTGAGTAGTGACTGAATCCAGATTAGCTCAGCAGCCAATTGTGCCATGCTGCAGTACTTAGCTTCAGCACTTGACCTAGCTACAAGCTGCTGCTTCTTAGACCCCAGGAAACCACATTTGGACCAAGAAGGACACATGGCCCTGAAGTTGACCTTCTGTCATCAGGGTCTGATGCCCAGTCAGCATCACAGAACCCTACGAACTGCATAGGCTGCTGATTAGGTGTAGGTTGAATAAGCAGACCATGCTGAAGAGTACCACACAAATACCATAAGCTCCTTTTGACTGCCTTCCAATGTTCCTCTAAGGGATTTGACAAAAACTGGCAAACTTTATTGACAGAAAATGATATTTCAGGCCTAGTCAATGTGGCATATTGCAAGGCACCAACAACTGATCTGAACTGGGTTGGATCATCTACAGTGGCAGAACCAACCTTTGACAGTTTACTGCTAGATACCATAGGAGTGGGCATGCTATTAGCATTTAGCATATTTACTCTTGAGAGCAAATCAGTAAGGTATTTAGTTTGAGATAGAAGCAAGGAGCCATTAGGTAGATGAGAAACTTCAATACCTAGGAAGTAGTCTAGCTGTCCCAACTGTTTTAGAGAAAATCTGTCATTGAGATGCTTGATCAAAGAGGTAATAAATGAGACAGAATTCCCTGTGATGATGATATCATCAACATACACCAGAATCATGATCTGAAGACTTCCTTGATGAAGCAGAAATAGGCTGGGATCACACCTACTAGCCTGAAAACCATGCTGAAACAGGGCACTCTTGAGTTTGTCAAACCAGGCCCTAGGGGCCTGTTTTAACCCATAGATGGCTTTGTTTAAGCTGCAAACAAGAGTCTTATCATATGATTCAAAGCCAGGAGGTTGTTCCATAAAGACTTACTCCTCGAGTGCCATTTAAACGGGGCATTATTCACATCAATCTGCTGAATGGTCCATTTATTAGTGACAGCAATAGTTAAAACGATTCTCACTGTGACTGGCTTGATGACTGGTGAAAAGGTTTCCTGAAAATCACTTCCAGCCCTTTGATGAAACCCTTTAGCCACTAATCGGGCCTTGTATTTATTTATGGAACCATCAGGATTTTCTTTGATCCTGAAAACCCACTTACAGCCTATAGGCTTCCTAGAATCAGTGGCTTTCACCAATGTCCAGGTCCGATTTCTCATCAATGCCTGATATTCCTCTTTCATTGCTTGAAACCAATGGGGAGTAGCCAAGGCTTGGTCAATAGAAGTTGGTTCCATATGGGTCAAAAGAAGTGTGGGATGAATTCTAGGAAGAGTAATGCCTCTTTTAGCCCTGGTTTGCGTAGGATGCACATTGAGAGGATTAACAAAAGGTTGATTATGGTGAGTAGTGCTAGGAGATATGGTTTGAGAGGAAGAGGGAGAGATAGTACTTGCTTCAGCAGGATCAGAAAGAATAAGAGCAGGGGAACAAGGAGGAGAAGCTGTGGATGAAGTAGATATGACAGGTTGCTCAGGGTGATTAGAAGCTGAACCTGGACTGGGGTTGAGAGCAGAGGGAGGGGCTACAGAGTTGGGGGGAATGGCAGCATTACTAGAAGTGTGACTTCCAGCCTGACTGGAATTATTGTTGGTTGGGGATGAGGACAGGTCAGCTTGACTAGAAGCAGGGGAGAGAATTAAATAAGGCACAGACCAGGCAGAAGCACTAGGAGAAGAAGAGGAAGATATGGGATGTTTAGAGTGAGTGGGAACATAGTAGAATAGGGGAATTTGAATTCATGAAACACAACATCTTTAGAGATGTAAATGTGTCCATCAGAAGCAAGGCACTTGTATCCCTTATGAGCTGTGGAATAGCCAAGGAAAATGCACTCTTGGGACCTATAAGCTAACTTGTGAGAATTTTAGGGACAAAGAAAGGGATAACAAGAGCAGCCAAAGACCTTAAGGTTAGAATAGTCAGGGGGCTTGTTAAGAAGTTTAGAGTAAGGTGAATAATTGTCAAGTGTGGGGCTGGGAATTCTGTTAATAAGATAGGCAGCTGTGACAAATGCATGGTCCCAAAATTTCAAAGGAAGGGTAGATTGGGCAAGGAGAGTGAGCCCTGTTTCAACAATGTGCCTATGTTTGCGTTCAACAAGACCATTTTGATGGTGTGTATGAGGACAAGTAAACCTATGAACAATGCCCACCTCAGTGAGATACTTGGTGAGAGGCCCAAGTTCTCCTCCCCCATCACTTTGAACACACTTGATGAGACAATTAAACTGCAGCTCAACCATTTTCTTAAACTGAATAAACTGAATTAAGGTGTCAGATTTGAGTTTAAGAGGGAATACCCAAACAAACCTAGAAAAAGCATCTACACAAGTTAGAAAATATGTGTAGCCACCTGTAGATTTCATAGGGGCAGGACCCCAAATCACACACAACTAATTCAAAGGAATGGGTATACACTGTGGTAGACAAGGTAGATGCTAACCTGTGGGATTTGCCAAGACAGCAAGCATGGCACAGTTCTGTAGAGGGTTTGGGAAGGATAGGGAGATTGCATAGTTTGAAAACCTCAACGAGAGCATGATGATTAGGGTGTCCCAATTGAGTGTGCCATAGAACATATTTATTAGTTGCTATGGATGATGAGCTATTTGAATGTGGAGAAGATAAATCAGTGCTGTAAGTAGTAGAATTGAGAGAAGTTGAATGAGAAAAACTGCTCAAAGTATTATTATTAAATGTATCAAGATTACAAGGAGTAATACAGTGAGACCCACTAACAAGACTTAAGGCTTGGAGAGGACTTGGACAATTGAATGGCAGGATTAGGAAACTTGTAGAGGCCATCATCTCCAACAGACCCACTAAGTAATACTTCAGAAGTGGCCTGAGATTTGACAACACAGAATTTAGGGTGAAATTCAAAAAACACGTTAGCTTGAGCAAATTTGCTCACACTCATCAAGTTTTTAGTGATGTGAGGAACAAGAGATTTCTAAGGGCAAGGGATAGATTAGGATTGTTCGGTAAGGAAAAGGACATGGAACCAATAGAATTGATAGACAAACCTTGGCCATTTCCCATGAAGACTTGCTCAGTTCCAGGTAATGAAACGGAATCAGACAAATTAGAGGCCTCAGGAGTAACATGATGAGAAGCCCCTGAGTCAGGATACCACCAATGATTATTGAAATTAGCTTCAGAACCTGCATAAAAGGTTTGTGGTGCTGAAGATCTAGGAGGTGCCGCTCTAGGAGCAGGATAACCAAACAGAGAGGGATACACAGGACGAGATGGCATGAGAAAAGGATTCCACTGAGCCCGCTGAGGAGGATACGCAGCACCACTGGAGTTAGAGTAACGATAGTAACAGATAGAAGCATCATGTCCAGATTTGTGACAAATCTGACATTGCGTTTTACCAAAGCGTCCTCCACCGCGACCATAACGACCACCTCCACGGCCAGAAGACCTCCACGAGATCCATAACCATGATTTTCAGCAATAGCAGTTACGTGACTTGTTCCTTGAGGAAACGCGGCCTTCGTAGCAGATTGATCAGTAAGAACCGGCATAGACGATGGCGCTGCCTGAGTCATATTCACCGTCGCAGGCTCCGTACCGACGACTTTACGATGCTTCTCCAGACGCGACTCATGAGCTAGCAGCGACAACTCCAGTTCATCTAAGGAGCTTAACTCTTCTTTACTGTTAACAGCTGCAGCCATGGAATCGTATTCCTCAGGAAGAGAATCGAGAACAATCTCAATTAGGTTACGAAGAGGAACCGGATCCCCAATTGAAACCAGTGATTCACTGATTTCACGCGTACGAGCCATGAGTTCCCCAATCATGAGATTACCTTTTGTGAGACGACGTAAATCTGATCGCAACTGTCGCGCTTTGGTGGAGAGAAGCGTGTTGAAGTAACAATGAATCTCCGTCCAAACTTGCCAAGAATGCTTGCAGTCCACAAGCTTCGGTAGAAGCGAATCAGAGATGGTGGATAGCAGCCAGGTACAGATGAGCGCGTCCTGTTGTTCCCATTCTAGGTACGTAGAATTCGCACCGTGAAGTGCTGACTCAGAATCGGTCGGTGATCGTCGAGGAATCACCAGAACTGTAACAAACCGTTGCAGGCGATGAACGCAAACAACGCCATCAATCTGTTGCTTCCATTGTTTGAAGTTTTTATCATCAAGCTTCACAGAAATCAAGTGCGAAAGCTTCACTTGTGAAGACGGAAACAGAGACTCCATGGATCGAAATAAAACCAAGCTCTGAAAACCATGATAGAGTTTGAGAAGATAGAGAGAATTGGAATAGATTGAGAATCTCTCACTGTATTGAATAAATCAAACTTGAACAGCTCAACAATCTAGAATAACAGAAAATATAGAACTAACTAATTGACTCTATCTTAACTACTCTATTAGTCTTCATAAAATGAAGTAGATATGACTTGTTTTTATGTGATTTGAAGTAGGTTATAATCAGCAGTTAGCAAAGAAGAAAGTGAGCAATTAGCAAATGAAAGAAGTAGTAGACCTTGAATTTATTTGTCCCTATTTATAGTGAGAATCGTGTCATGTGATGGGAAGCGTGATTTTGTGTGTATTTTTTGCCTACAAATTATCTCTATTTATAGAGAGAATCATGTCATTTGATGAGAGGATACAACTCTTGAAAGAGTTTTGGATGTATTCGTTTCGAATTGTTATATAATAACATTAAAAATGTAACATAGGTTGTTGTTTGGCCTAGTGGCAAACAACATGCCCTTCACTTGAGGGTATGAGGTTTGAACCCAGCAGATACATATTTTCATTTTTCGTCAATTCTATTTATTATTAGTTGACAAAAATGCCTATCATGAGAGTTGAACCAGGTGCACGTGATCAATTACAACTTGGTCAAATGCCACAACCACTTGGTCATTATCCACATTGTGTAATTTGTGCACCATTGCAAATACTTAAACATTCCCAACTAATATTTTGAAAATATCCAACAAAATTATGAGTCCCAAATTTTTTGAGGCCCTGTCTGTGCTAAGGGTTCACCTGCACAGGACTGGCATAGGACTGGCATAGACACAGTTGATTTGACAAAATAAAAGAGTAGGTGTGTAACTCTTATATTTAAAGGTATAACAAATAAAAAATACGAAAATATGTAAATAAATAGAATTTTTACATATAGTAATTGTTTAATAAATTGTATTTATAGCCTAAAGTGTTTGTAGTTACATATACATATATATACACATGTTTATAGATAATATTAAAATAGAGGCCATCCTGATCTACTGCTATTTCGATTTTGGGGTCTTCTGCCCTATGCCGCTTTTCGAGATTAACAACATAGGCTAAGGGTATTTAAGCTTGTATTCTCTTGCTCTTTGTGCTTTTTCTTCATGCATCTGTATCATTATTTTGATTTTACTTGTCTCATTTCTATTCCCATCACCATCTATTTGTAATTATAACTATTACACGGGAAGAGACAAGAATCATAATTATAATTGTTGTTTCTGTTGCAGTCAAGATGCACCCTCTGCAATGTTGATATTGAGACTGGTTCTGTGATCCCTAATCTCGGTATTTACCGTTTCTTTGTAGTTTTATTATGTTTCAGTTCCACCATCTAACCACAAACTTCCTCAGATAGTGTAGCTTTTTATCTGGTCTTGTTATATCTTTCTGTCTTTGATGCATTTGGCTCCTCGTTACTTTTCTTAAAATTATTTGTGTGACATAATGTGGTTTCAACATTTCCTTCACAGCTCTTAGAGCTGCAGCTGCTGCTGTTAAGCATGAGGATGATCGAAGGTTATTTCGAAATGCCGCTCTTCGAAAGCGGCGGAAAGAAATGGGTGAACCAATGGATCCAATCAGAAGAGTGAACAGGGTATAAAACACAAGTAGCCTGTGATTTTGATGAGACCGACTTTTGTTGAAGTAGCAAATCAGAAAACGTTAATTAATTAATCAGGACACTCTTTCTGACTGAACAAAATGTTAGACTATAAGAATTTAGTTTCTAGTAGACAAATTTATGTATATTAGCACTTGTGTTTCAGGAAAATGGAGATTTTACTTCTACTGATGGACTCCAGCGGGGAGTACAATATCCATTTTCAGTAAATGAGAAAGTTATTATTAAGGTAAACACGGTCTGTTTTACCTATAAATTTTCTTATACTGCTGAATCAGATGGACCAGGGAATTATAAACCACCAATTTCCACAGGGTAACAGGAGAACACCTGAAAAATTTGTTGGGAAAGAAGCTGTAATTACATCTCAGTGTCTCAATGGCTGGTGAGTTATGAAGAATATTTTGTTAATTTGAGTTTAAACTCTCGATATGTTAATGGCGGAAGGCCAAAAATCCGCCGTATAAACACGCCTTTGTGACCTATGACACTAGTGTGACCCATGGTGCCGCAATGGCGGACATATCCCTTCACAAATTTTCGATGGTAGACGGTGCTTCCATCTCTTCCACATCTATGTGTAATAAAACTGTCCCAGATATAGGCTGTGGCTAATCTTCCCCCGCCTTGACTTGTGTACGTCTTTTCTATTAGTATTTTATTAGCTTTTGCCATGTTTTTTATTTATGGTTTGGATGTTTTTTTTTTGTGCATTGCATGGTAGTTGCACTCAAGTATCAACTATATGCACTCTCATACCCCTTAAAGCCATGTGCATTAGGAGCAATACCAAACCAAACACGATCAACAGTCTTTAGTTAAGTCTTGCCTAACCTTGAAAATCTGAAGGCCATCCAGCATGCTTTTCAAATCCTCTTAGCAATCATTCCACTGCAATTATTCTTGCTAAGAAAGACATGTGGCAGTTCCACTTGGAAGCTTATGGATTACTCCTACAACATATCCCTGTAACCGAGGCTCTAGGCTGACAGTAGGAGCAACTTATAATTTATTATGAGCCCAAATGACGCATTCAACAAGTTTTCGACAATAACAATGCATGGGAGATTAAATAAATGTCCAAAAAATGGGCACGCGGGAAAAAAGACCATATGAAAATAATGAAGCACCATAAGATTGAATTGCCTGGGATGTTTGTTCCCATAAGAAATCACACAGCCATGGTAATGGAACCATGCACAGTTTTCTACCCCTTGACCACATGTACTGCCCCAAACATCAAAGTGCATTTTCCAGCTTAAATGGATTACTACTTTTGAAATTGCATTGTATGTTCAAAATAACCCTAGTAAGACATAATCTCTTCTGAATAGTTGGCCAAGGTCCTTCCTATTTTAGGTCATTTTATATGGGATTTAATGTTGGGTGGTAAAGAGCCAACAAGGTGATACTAGACAAGGGAGGGTATGTTTGTTTAAGAGAAAGTTGGGGTAGCTCCTGCTGTAAAAAAAGGCAGATTTTTTTGTCTTAGCTCCTAGGGGATTTGAGTATGTTTTGGAGAAGATCCATAGTAGCATTATAAAGAAGGTTGTAAAGGTAAGCCAATAGATTTTCTAGGTCACACCTATGAAACCGAGACTCGGACTCGGACCCGGACACGGATACGGGACACTACACGGACACGGACACGAGGGCACCACTCATGTAAAAAACATAGGACACGGACACATATATTTTAATAATTTATGAGCACTATTGATGAAGAGTCTAAAATGAGAACTAAAATTTATATTTATTTAAACTCTATTTTCAATCAATCAAAAAAAGACTTAAATTTAGTACTTTCAATTAAGAAAAATCATCTAAAACAAAATGATACAAATCATATCATAGTCACTCCACATTGAAAAAACATGTCTCTAAGTATGGCTCATCCAAAGAGAAGTTATATGTTATAATTAATAACATAACATGAGTCAAACAAAGACAAATAACATATCTAATTAACATATAACATTTTTGTAATTACGTGAAACATAAACAAAAAACAGAGACAATTTACAAATAATATGAGTGAAGCGTCGTTGTCGACGTATGTAATTAACAACGGGAAACAGAAACAAAGACAAATAATAAAGGAAAAAAATGAGTATTGGAAGAGAAAGAGTGGAATATCTGCGGTGGCGATGATGGAATACCGGCGTGCGGCGAAGATGAAAACAAAAAGAGAAGATGAAAAAACAAAGAATACGAGTTGGTTTTATAGTAGAAAAGTGGAATATGAAATGTAATTTTTTTTTTTTAATTTTGAGAATGTGAGAGGTTGGTGTGTCTGTTATTTGAAATAGTGTGTCGTATATGTGTTCGCTGAGTTTCAATTTATTTTTTTCATTGGACACTTCAAAAACGTGTTTGATACGTGTCGTACGCATGTCGGTGTCCGATATGTATCCGGTGCGGGGACACGCCGTCTAATTGGCGCTATGAAGCACAAACTCTGACACCACGACACGGACACAGACACTCTGACACCGATATGTCAAAAACCTAGGACACTGACATCGCTATTATGTCATAGTATTTGAGTTTCATTTATTTATCTAATATCAAAAGAGTTAAAAATATTCTAATCAAAATTAATGTCTTCATTGATAACAATGCTTCGATACATGTTTAACCCTTTTAATCATGCGTGAGATTTGTCTAGAAAATGTATAAAGTGTGTTGATGAAAAGAAAAACACATTTTTTTAAAGAAAATTTGTCAGAATTATCAGACATGTATTGTATGAGTGTCATATGGGTATCAAACACCGATTCAAAATGTGTCGAAACACAAAAAATTAATTTTTAGGGACACTTGTCTGACTTTTCCGATACTTGTTTGACTTTTACGACACGTGTCGTACGAGTGTCATACAAGTGTCGGACACAGTGACACTTACTTTTAGAGGTGTCCGTGCTTCATAGAATTGGTGTGTCGGAGCTTCATAGGGTCACACTCAAACCATCAAGTAAGACGGGGAAACTTGGAGATTGATATATAATAGAACCATTGGAAATTAAAGCACCGTCTTATCCACTCTACCTAGTGAATAAAGATTTGGTTTTTGTTGTTACATTTCCATACCTCCCTTACAGTTAATAACGTCAACTGTAACAAACTAATTGTGTAACTGGCTAAGTTATCTGAGAGGGGATATAGAGATTTTCTATATGCTTGGTATTACCATATCTCATGCTGTAATGATCTCGAGAATCGAGATTAACAAATTGGATAGAAACATGCAATTGGATATAATATTATAGCGGAATTTGATCCATGTAGGCGACTCCACTTAGTTGGGATAAGACTTTGTTGTTGTATGCTGTAATGAGTGCCAGCGAAAACTATAATGACAATAGAAGTGAATAATTTACATATGTAACTATTGTTCCCTCTTTGATTGACTTGATTTTTTTGTATATTCGTAACAAAACAAGCAAGCCCTGGCATAATCAACTCTATATTTTCAACTAGTCAGTGACTCAAAGTGCTGTATAATTTTAACAACACTTTATTTTGTAAAACGTGAGACAATTATGTTCTATTATGATAATTTAGAATATTATTGAGGGCCATAGGTGGGGTTGGCTGTTGATAATGCTTGTTTATTCAATATATTCTACGTGGTTTATTTTCAAACTTTATCTAAGTCTGCTTCTTTGGAATTCTATATAATCTTATTCAATGTCAATCTTTTGTATAGGTATTTGCTCAAGATTATTGGATCTGGAGAGAATGTCCGCCTGCAGTATCGTTCTCTCAGGAAGCTCTTGAACTCACCAGCTATGGAAGACCAGCAGTTGCAGCTAGTTCAAAATAGCAGCTCTTAAAAATAGATTCAATTCGCGATAAAAAAAAAGATTCAATTCAGGTTTTCCTTTTTTCTATTTTAGAAAAGAGAGAAGGAAACTTTTGTAGTCTTGATCCTAAAAACGATTTTATATAGAATTAAGTTACTGAGGAGGCTCCTTATAGCATGTGATAGAGGTTTACATAAGAGGTGATTTTGCTGTTGCTAATGTTGGGTCGGCTTATATTTTATTGTAAAGAAGCAAACAAAGATGAATTATATAACATGTAAATTATATAGCTTGCGATTTTAACCACTATGCAGTTTTATTTGTAGAATGTTGCAAATTTATGACAAAAGCGGTTGAATTGCTTGGCATAGTCCTTGAGCACCTTATAAGAGGATGGCTTTTTTTCTTCATACTTTTATGTTTTATGCTTGCAAAGGATTCAAAGTTTTTGCACCATTCAAGTGATTCTCTCAAAGAATGGTCACTCACATAGGATAGTACAACCATTAATATCCTAGAAATTTAACGTGGATGGATGCTTTTCTTATATCGACTAAAATTTACACCAATATTATAAACTAATAATTACAGAACATGAAGAAGAAAAGACACAGTTGCCTTAAAATGATGCTAACAGAAACATCAGATTCTATATATTTTGTTACTATCCAAGTATAATTGTATAATAAATCCCCAAGTTCAGAAAAAAAGGGCGGTCCTGCTAGCTAGAGACTCCACCTTTGAGATGAATTTTAAGTTCAATCTATTTGTAGATCCATTCGTTTGCTCTTGCACCAGACTCGTCCATATCAATAAAGATGCTTACAGCCTGCATTAAATAACAAAAAATTAGAAAGAAGAATAATAAGATTATCCCAAAAATTAACAACTTTGAATTTAAATTTGGATGGTGCATTCTAAATTGACATTGAAGTACACAGATGAATACTTCAAAGTTCAAGACATCATCTAGACGTGTGCATATATATATGACAAAAGGGCATATTTTTACCTTCCCTATCCGAGGCCGTTCCTTCGACTTTGCTAGGCTGCTCCTAATATGTGAGACGGCTCCCCAGCATTTTAATGAGTTTGCAACATCATCAAGCCTCAAAATATACTCTTCTTCAGTCAATGGAAAAGATCTCTATAACAGTACAAGAAAAATGCAGATAACATACTAAAACAGTATCACGTAGTTAATAGACAATAGCAGTATAAATACTAAACCCCATGGTTTTTATCTTGATTTCTGAAAATTACATTTCAATGCAGAGCAATATATACTTAGTTTCTAATTTCCATGTCTTATCCATAGAAAATACAAAAATGATGAACAAGTGTTTTATTACCTGCTCCATGTACTTCCACATGACATTCATAGCAAGGAGATTTCTTCCCATGAATTCCTAGAATAAATTGTGTAACAGCAAAATAAGGTAAAAGACAGAACATAAAGGAGAACACAGACAATATACTATAGAGATTCCCATGTCAGGTCCTAGGAATATATAAGAACAAACATCACCTATATAACAACCGAACACAAATCTCTCAATAGAGATTCCCTCGTATCTAAAAAATTTCAGGACATGAATCTCTCAACTCATGTAATTCCACTTGTAAGAAACTAACCTTCTTAATCAACTGAACATCATAAGATTTCCCATATTTTTTCCTGATAAGAGTAGCAAGATCAAATCCACTAAACCTCGAATCATCTGTACCAACTATTTTCTCGAGACTTTCTCTGAGAATTTCGCTATTCACCCCTCTAACTTCATCATTACTCTGAGATTTGTTCTTCTCACTCTCATCTGAATCATATGGATCCATATTGTCACTCACTGTACTGGAAAAAACCGGCCTAGGATTTCTGGAACTACGGCGACATTTATGAGCAACATTAGGGAAGTCCAATCCTTTGGAAGGAGAATGATATCCTGAAAATGGAGCCTTATTAATACCACTTCCTTTGTCAAGATGATCCTGAATTTTCAATGGCCAACCACACTGGTTGGTGGACATAATATTCATTGTGTCCTGCACTCAGTTTCATAAACATTGTTAGCAACCAAAAAACTCAGCTACACCTGCTATACTTCTTAAAATTGATTAACCAATTAACAATCATCGAGTTAACTAACCATTCTACTCTAAACATCTTATAATTTTTCCTAACTCAAGGTAAATAATCAATAACTGTGACCTTCCTAAAAAACTATATGAAACATGTTTTATGACAAGTAAACTCAACAAAAAGACACATGTTTAGTTTAGTTATTACCTGTGAAAGACAGAAGCAGAGACAGATTCAGTTGGTGTTTTTTCTTATAAATACTGTTGTTATTGTTTTCTGGGTGAAGAGATTAATAAAATAAGTTCCACTTTAATATAAATATGATGATGAAAAAAAGATTTGAGATAGAGTAGAAAAGAAAAAGATAACAACAATGAACAAGTAGAATAATTGTGGATATTAAAAAATTGTTAGTTGTGGCGTTAAAGCAATGATAACCTCAAGTTCTCGTGTGTTTGTTGTCCCGTAAGCAATGCCAACCACAAGCTGACATGCTCTAAACACTTGTTAGACACACCCTACCCCACCCCCCTTTTTCTTTTCCTTTTTTTTTCTTCCACTTTAGTTATATATTTTTAGGATTAACTATTCGGATGTCCGCCCACGCACATTTATTGATATAGCACACACATTTGTTTTTAAAATTTGCCCTCTTATTTCACTCAAGACATGCCTCTAGAGGTCCCGAACTTGTCCTAGGATGACTAAGAATTGACCAGACAAATTCTCCTCATAAGAATGAATCTCAAACTAGGGTTTCAATTTTAAGCAAGATGTGTGAGTCCCAAGGATCCAAAATATTCTCCATTGTCCTAATATGTCTTCAAGATCATCCATGTCAAATTTCATACATTGAGCAACAAGTTTGCTTAATCAACTCCTGAAATGTCTGAAAATTAACTTTACTAGGTCAAAAGTCAACTGTGGTCCAAATACAGTCAAACTTCAAGATTTTTGGTCAACATCATTATTTTGAAGTAATATTCATCATTTGATCAAGGGTGGTCATGATTCCTCAAAAAATGCTCATAACTTATCAAAAGTAAAAAATGGCAAATTAGAGTTTCTATAGGAAAAGTCAACCAAACTTTGACCAAGCATAACTTTCTCATAATTTATTAGAATGTTTTCCACCAAGGCTCTATTGGAAGATAATTCAATTCTCTACAACTTCTCTTCAGCCCTCAAGTTCAAGAAATGCACCATTGAAAAGATACAAGCTCAGACATTATAGGTCCTTTCAGAAAGTCAACAAAAACACCTTTTGGGCCAAAGCTCCTTACATGAACATGGAAGATCCAATTGAGATGAAAGTAAAAGGTTGTTTAGAGGACATCCTAAGCTCTCCAAAAAATCCAGGAACACTATATTAGGGTTAAAATTGAGAAAGATATGCATTACTAAAGTTGACTAATTTTATGAAAATGCACAAAAGTCAATGTGAGCAACTTGGATTATTTTGAATTAATGGGCGTGGGTTTTGGATCTCAAATACATCCATGGACTTATGCAAGAAATCTAAATCCATTATTTTATTTTTATGGGATTTGTTTTTATTTATTTGAATTTTTATTCATTTAAATCTTAATAAATCAAATAAAATAGTAAAATGATGAATTAAATCAAAAGATTTGTTTTGTGGTCAGATCATGAGCCTAAGATCAGAAAATTGAATCAAAAACTCGTGTAAAGGCTGATTGGAGAGGAATGAGAAAGTTTTGGCTAAAATTAAAAACATAAAATTTCAAATGCAAATCAAATCTTTTCTACACAAATCTTCAAGATTCAATCCATTTTTGTTACCCTAATACATCCAAATATATAAACATAACATTGTCAGACCAAAAAGAGGAGGATTGGCCTCACAAAACAGACATTGAAAACTCCAAATTTTCAAGAAAAAGTATTAATCGGATTTTGAATCACGGAAGGATTCAAGGTGTTCTAAAGCTTGCAATCAACTTTTGGAGGCCTTCTGAAGCTAGCTGCATCACTCCTAAGCGCCAAAGCTCCAAGAATCGTGTCCAATACAGTCACAGTTTTCCTTTCTTTTTTTGAAAATGATTATGGTCTTTTAGTGCATTATAAATGGATTTGGATCATGCATTCTTGCTTGTATGAATGATTAGAACATATTTGAATTGTTAATTTCTTGTTTTGATGAACGTATGACAATATGTCGTTGTTATGGTTTTAATATATGATTTAGGGTTTTTAGATACAAGTAAAATTAGGTCAAAAGAGGAGCACCATCATGCTCGGGAGATCAAACCCAGATGATCCATGGTGTTAAACTGAATTTATATTGCTTGTTGTAGATTTTGAAAATTTGCAGGTGATTTAGTGACAGATATTGTCCGTAGGTAAAGGTCCCTAGGCTAACACGACGGAGGGCTAGGGAAGACGAAGGCGTGGCACAGCCTGGTTGGACAATTTAAAATGGCGCGCATTTTATTTTATAGAAAGAATTTCTGACCATTATTTGGATTATATTGTTTTGTGTTTGTTTCATATAACGAATGACAGGGTGGCTTGGTGGTAAGGGACACACGCGTGAAGTAGAAGACCTGGGTTCGATTCCCAGGTCTTGAACGTTATTTTTTCTAATGAATTTCTTTCAGATCCAATGTACTGCCATCTCATGCATACACCTTGCACCCTCAGATCAAGCCATCAAATCTGCATGGTTCTGGATCCAACGCCTCTAGCACGCAGGCATACCATGGACCTCCCTAACGCAACAACACCAAATCACACGCTAGTTGTGGGCCACCAGTTTCTGGGCTTTGATGAATTTCAGCAGCCTACCCCCAATTGGATTTCTCACCCCCCTCAAGCCCATTTTTCTAGCTTCTTTATTCTAATTTTTTTATTAGTTTATTTTCTTGTTTATTCACCTTTTTTAAATCATAAAAAATCAGAAAATCATAAAAATTAGGATTTAGAGTTTTTCTTAATAAAATTAATTTTTGCAAATTAATTTAATTAAATTTTAATTTTTTTCTTTAATTTAAAATTAGTTAAAAATTAGGTTAAACTTCTAATTTTTTTCATAAGCTACAAAAAATATTTTTAATAAGCAAGTAGATTTTTTAGGATTTAGAATTTATTTCAGTCTTAATTTTTGCGCGTTATTATTTTTCCATACGATTATTTTTTATCATTTATGTAACTGTGTCGGTTTGTAATAGTTAATTAGGGCTTTCAATTAATGCATTTTACTTTTCGTCCATTATTTATGTATCTACACCAAAGCTTTGTAATAGCGTGAGAACTTTTATTTCTCGCTTTTATATTCCTTATATGCTTGTATATAAATTGTTAGTAACTTAGATGTGCATGACAAGATTAAATCAATTAATTATTAGATCACTAACATAAGATAAAATATCTGAAAAAAGCACACTGTCGCACACTTGCACCCTTAGGGTACTCCTCACTTGGTTGCCTCGGAAAATAATGGTCATGTCCCTCGAATGTAGGGATATCTTAGCAAAGACCCTCAATTTTAAAGTCATCATAAAGATCATAGTCCCTTACTGTTCCTCGAGTTGCCTATGAGAAATGATCTTGTCCCTCGATGTTGCCTATATGATGACAGTCCCTTCGAAACGCCAAGGTATCCTTACATGTTGCCTTCAATGACCATAAGCGTCCCTTTCGATAGTCCCTTAACATCCAACGATAGGGCTACCTACTCACTAATAGTAGGATAGCGCTATCTAAAGGTTAGGATGAAAAGAACGACCATTTTGAGTATAAGTAGATAAATTCTTAGATGCTTGCTCAAAATAACTTTTTGCACCTACACAAAAATATTTAAAAAACAACCTTAAAAAACATTCGCCTTATCAACACTCTTGAGGACTGATACAAGAGTTATCACAAAGCGAATCACTGCACTAAGGCATTTTTAAAACACACAAACACGAAAACAGTTTTTAAAATGAGCAAGTACCTAAGAGCCCGTAGAAAACTATGGATGAAAAGGGTGCTAACACCTTCTCTTTCCATAATCTACCCCCTTACTCAGAAAACTCTCGAAAGGTCTTTTTCTGTTTCTTTTCAACCTTTCCTTTGTTGGATAAAAGAAAAGTCGGTGGCGAATTTTGCTTACCGTGACATTTGCGAATAAAAAACGCAAACCAGTATTAATCGTCGGTTCTGCCACCGTATCACAGAACTGGCGACTCTGTTGGGGAGTAATTATAAAGTGAGGTTTACCTTAGGGTCTATATCATTTTGCTTCTTTGTCTGTTTGTTTGCTTTACTTTTAAGGGTATTGTTTGGGTTATTATAGATCCTACACTCGGATATGGGGAAACCTTTTAGGGAAGTAGCAATAGATCGTGGAAACTGTGTGTGATATATCGACACAGTTGAAGCGATGGCTATGTTGATGCGACACTTTGATTGGTATCGTTAGCCTTTGAGTTAATCAAGGAGAATACGGGGCCGCTGTGTGGTGTCATGAAGCGTCAACTGACCTTAGAACCTTTAATTGAACAACTTGGCCATTAGGACGTAGTGAGATGGCCGTCTTTGGTGTATTCCCAAAGTCGGAAAATAATCGATGCTACACTCAATGAGATTTGACTCCCGAGTTTTGTTTGGTTGCGAGTCAGTCGCCTATTAGAATGAAAGTTATGGGAAAGATCATTGATATTGAGATCCCTTAGAACCCTGTTACTATTTATAGGACAAGTTGAACCAATCCAAACTTCAAGAGGGTATTACCTTAAAACCCATGCAAGCCTTAAACCTAAGGGATTTGTGTGATTTGCTTGTGCTTGCTATATATGTTATTTCTTAGCATAATCATGACATCATAACATGGCATATCATACTAACCATTTCAAGGATTTTCTAGGACTTATCTTTGTCTTGTTTTGTAGGACATGACATCCGCTCGCAGGAACACTGTCCAAGTCAACCTTGTGAAAGTACATCCTCAACTCAAGAAATTAGCATCAAGGATTCTTGAAAGCTCTCCTTCACTGAAAAACATGGTCGACTTCTCAACTTGGCCACTTCAAACCCCTGATGAAGAAATGTTAAAGGTGCTTTTTCAGTTCTTTGACCCGTTACATCACTGCTTCACTTTTCCTGATTACCAGTTAGTGCCTATTATGGAGGAGTTTTCTCAGTTATTGGGGGTGCCTATCCTTAATCAGTTACCATTCAACGGTATGGAAAGAGACCCAAAGCCCGAAGAGATTGATCAAGCTCTGTCTTTACAACAGTCTGATGTAGTGGAAAATTGGGAAACCATAAGAGGTGTCCAAGGATTTCCAGCTAAGTTTCTATTTGAGAAAGCTCACTATTTTTGGGATACCCTGGATTTACAAGCTTTTGAAAAAGTGTTGACCCTTCTCATCTATAGGATGGTACTATTCCCTAACATGGACCACCTTGTAGATGTGAATGTGGTTAAGGTTTTTCTGTCTCATAATCCGGTGCCTACGTTACTTGGGGATATTCTACACTCTCTGCATACTCGCACTCTAAAGAGAAGGGGGACCCTTCTGTGTTTCACTTATCTATTGGCTAGGTGGTTTATTTTGCACCTACCTCGGTCTGTTTTGAGAAATGAGCAGGGTATGAGATGGTCTCACAAGTTGATGTTCCTTACACATTCGGATATTCATTGGTGTTCGCGATCCTCGGAGAATGTTACCATCATTGATCGCTGTGGGGAATTCCCTAATGTCCCTCTCTTAGGCATTAGGGGGGATCACTTATAATCCTTTTTTGGCGTTGTGACAATTTGGTTATGCTAGAAGGGATGGTCCTCACGACGCACTCGTCCAAGGAATCACATTTGACTATGAGAATGATGTTCAGGGTTATCGTAAGAGATTGATTCGAGCTTGGGGCAGGATAAATAGAATTGATAGCAAGACATTGGGGCACAAGAATTCTATCCCTCTTGAGCCTTACCTTAAATGGGTGTGAGCTCGTGCTCAATGTATTATGATGCCTTACCCCGCCATCTTACCTGTGATTATGGAGCTAATTGCCGAGGGAGACACTCCTTATATTGTTCTTCATCCTGACATGCCAACTGATTTTGAGGAGCTACAGAAATCCTGGATCCAACTCAAAGAAGAACGGGATACCTTTGAAACCCAATTCTACGCCAGTTAGAAGAAGGTTTTAGAGCTCACCAGGTTACTTTACGAAGAAAAAAGTGTAAATGCTTACATTGCACCAAAGAGGATGCGCCTGTGGGAAGCTTGAGTCTTCTTTTGCTTGGAGAGCTTTATTTTTGCTTTGTTCCCTTGTAAGCCCAAGAGGCATTATGGTGACCGATAAAACTTTTTTAATGCAATTAACATTTGTTCCCTTTCTTATTTAAGCAAATTTAAGTCTTAAAAATCCTTGAAAACATTGCATACATATATCATACATATCATTGCATAAGCAGGTTTTATAACAGGTCTCTCATGTTCTCGCTGTTTATTTCAGCAACGACTCTCAAACAAGACAACAGAGATCTCCAAACTCAAGAGGCTCGGTTCATGGAAATGTTCCTAAACCTATCCAAGGCGCAGGAAGAATTGAAAACACTCCTTAATGGGAACTTGACCAAGAAACATCCTGACAACCACAAGGATGACCAGTTGGAACAACTGCAAGCTGAAATGGATAGGATGAGAATCCAAATGAGTAGTCAGATGGCCCTTATCCAAGGTTTAGCTCGGGAACAAGAAGAATTGAGGATTCTCATCAGCAAGGTTCTTCAGGATAGATACGACAGTCTGGGGCAAACTGCTAGAGCTTGGAGCCTAATCAAGGATCAATCTTTCTTGGCAGATAAAGAATTGGGTGACTTGTCCATACGGGGGCATGTTGAAAATAAACTCAGGAGCGGTGACATTCAAGGGACTGCATCTTCAAGTACGCAAAAGAGACCATACAATGGGAAGAAAGAGTCCAATGTCGTGTACGACCAGAAGGACTGCAATAAGAGTAATCTCAACCAATCTGTGGGGGTAATGCGAACTTTTATTCCCACACCGATACAATCACAACGGAGTAATCAACAAAGACAAGACAAGCCCAAAAGGAAATTCACCAAAATCAACATGTCTTTGGCTCAGGTATTGCAACACATGTTGAAGATGGAGTTGATTACGTTAAGGTATCCTCATCCAAACCCCAAAACTTCTTCCCCTAACTACAATCCTGATGCAATATGCGCCTACCATTCTGATAGTCCTGGACATGATACGGATGATTGTTGGGCATTGAAAATTAAGATTCAGGACTTGATTAATGAAGGAGTGCTAGAGTTCACACAAGATGGCCAAACTGAATTCTTCTGCCATCCCTCAAGGACACTGATACGGTGGGATAACTGACTTGAGGTTTTGCGTTTGTGTTCGTAAATGTTTCGGTTTAGGAAGAGTCGCCACCGACTTTTTATTTTATCCTAAGGAAAGGTCAAAAAGCACAGGAAAGACCTTTGAGATGTTTTCTTGGGTTCAGGGAGTAGATTATGAAAAGGGAAGGTGCAAGCACCCTTTTCATCCATGGTTATCCATGGGCTCTTAGTTACTTGTTTAGATCACTTGCTTTTCTTTTCAATTGTTTGAAATGGTGCTCTTCAATTGTTTGAAATGATGCTTTGTGTGTGGTTTTAAAAGATATTTTGAAAAGAGGTCATCGTTGTGGAAACCTTTGTAATGATTCTTGTTTGAATGTATACAAAGGTGTTTTTGTTTTTGAAAGGTTTTTCAATGTTTGAAAGTAGGGTTTTAAAATTGTGTTTGTGAAGTGTGTTTGAAGATAGCAAGGATGTTTTTGCAAGCTTTTGATCAAGTGACTAAGAGCTATCTACCCTATTTTACTCAAAGATCTTTCTTATGTTTTTAACCCTTTTAACAGTGTTGTTTCACCATTGTATTTGGTGAACAACCTTGTGTTAGGATGTTAAACGGGACAGGCACAGGTCATCGTATAGACCATGATAGCAATGGTGCTAAGTATTTTTGGCAATTTTCTTGAGGGACTTGATCATTTTTTGGTTTAGGCGACTCAGATAGCGTCATCGAGGGACTATGATCTTTTGTTTGTTTTTATTTTGCCAAAGTACTTAACATGCATACCATGGCCCGTTTTTGAAGGCAACAAGTGGATTGTAACCCTAGGGGTGCAAGTGTGTATTGTGTTTGTTTTTTCATGCATTTTTGTCTTTGATTAGGTCAAACTATTTGTTGGTTTTGATTTTTTTCATACAAACCCTAATTCTCTAATCATGGCATAATTGAAAATATTAAGTGCGTAAAAATAAATCTAAGCTATTACAACATAGATATAGGGGAGGGGGTACAATTTTGAATAGGGGATTATTTTGCAAGAAAAAGCCCTAAATTATTACAACCAAATTGAATTTACAATACATAATATTTAAATGTACAATATTTAAATAAACAAAATAAATAAATATTAAATAAAAATATACTATGCAAAAAAGGTTTTTTATGTATGCAAAGTATTTTTAAATGTAAAAAAATATAAAGGAATAAATAAAATAAAAAAGGATTAATTTTATTTTTATTAAAGGGGTAAACCCTAATTTTCTTTAAGAAAATGATATTATTTATTATTTATATACAAAAATATGTTGATATGTATAAAAATGGCATATATTGAAGAAAATGTATTTTTTAACATAAAAAATAAAAGGGGTAATATTTTTATATTTTACTCTAATTATTTAGTATAATATATATATATATATATATATATATATATATATATATATATATATATATATATATATATATATATATATATATATATATATATATATATATATATATATATATATATATATATATATATATATATATATATATATATATATATATATATATATATATATATATATATATATATATATATATATATATATATTTTCAATGTGAGTAAAAGTAAAAAAGGGAAAATAAAAGTATTATTTATATTATTTTTGGATTTAAACAAATAATAAAAAGTATTAAAAGTGTTTTTAATATTAGAAAGAAAAGAATAAAATGCCAAATAAATGTAAAAAAAATGTGAAAATATTTTTAAGTATTTTTTATATTTGGGGATAAAATAATAAAGTCAAAAATGAAATAAAAATGCAAAAATAATAAAGTATAAATAAATTGGGCCATGGGGTGCAAAAAGAAAAGAGGGAGGTGCAAAAAGAAGAACAAAACAGGCCCAACCCATTTCCACTTCATCTTCTTCCTTGTGACAAACGCGCGCTTACTCTGTACAAACTGCCAACTCCTGGAAACGTGATCTTTTGATAAAACTCAAAACATGAAACTTGTAGAGCATCAAACAACGATTTCAACCATATAAAACATTAAACCTAACTCTCAAAGACCAGAGAGAATTTCTCTGGCCCTAAAATCTAACCTAACTTTTTTAACATGTTCATGGATGAAATTCTCCTAGCACGATTAATATAAATGAAAATTGAGCATATGTATGGTTTCAGGGCAATGAGTACAACATCTTTTATTCACAAACCTAAGGCTAAATGTTCCTAAATAGAGAGATAGAAGTTCATGAAAAACCTGTTTCAGTTGGACACGAGTTGGACAATGCAGCAACTTTCAGTGAGGCCTGAGGTTCTTTTGAGCTTGCTTGATGTTCCCTGAACCTTTCCCAATGCTTAGTTTGTTTTGAAGTGGCCTGAATCGTTCTACAGAACTCAACCTGCAAAGCTTCCAAATAAAAATGGTGAACACTGTAAATGGAGTTACAGTTGGCAATAGAGGTTTGGGATAGCTTGAATGAGTTGAGTGAAAGGTATTGGAACTGATTGCAAGCAAAACGCACGAGTGGAATGTGATTTGGCTTGTGATTTGCAGGTCCTGCCCTGTTTTGCAAGAAAATATGGTTTTTGAGTATGAGGGTGTTTTAGGGGTGAAAGGCTCGTGTTTCTGGCTTACAAGGATGTGTAAAACTTGTTTGAAACCTTGGCTTAAGTTGAATATATCAGACATATGTGTTATGGACTTTGGGCAAGTTAACTTGTGTTGAAAGAAAAGTGTGAAGTGAAATGAGATAGGCCTGTACAGGCTATCTCCAAGCATGCACAAGTTCCTTGTACCTTTGCCTGAGTTTATGGAACTTGTTTGCTGCAAGTAAAGAAGTCCAAGGCTCAAGAAAATGCAATTTGATATAAAGTTGCCTTTATGAAAATGGAAGTGCCATCTTTATGCCCAAAATGGAATTATTCAATGTGCCAAGCTCTAATGATCAGAATAACACCAATGTCCAATGTATTTGCATTCAATTTTTTAGTGTAAATTTGTTTAGAGACCTGTAATCAAGTACAAAGCTATCTTGGTCAGATTTGGCAAGTTGTATGAACATCTATTGGCCATGGTTACAAAGTGAGTTTTTGCCAACTTCAAGCATTCGATTCTCCCTAGCCACAAATGTGTTTGAGGAGTTATTCGACAATTTGGAAAGCTTGAAACATGTACTATAATCAATATTTGAAATGCAACTTGAGACTCCAAGTGGAAATATGTGAAAAATGGCCAAGAAGATGGGTCAAAATCCTGCCTAAACTAGGGCAAAATTTCTCTAAGTTAAAAGTTTTAGGTACCCTTGTTCCAAAAATCATAACTTGAGATCCAAGCTTCCTTTGAGAAAACTTTGTGAATAAAAGTTATAGACTTTGTGATGGAATACAACTTTCATGTTGTAAGTTTTTTTTGAATCCATTTGCATCTTGGTGAAAATGTGGGACAAAGTTAGGAAAAATTAAGAAAATTTCATAACTTAGAAAATTTCTAAGTTATGAAAATTTTCAATTTCAAACCCTAATTTGTAATTTTGGGTCTCTTGATGAACAAGTTTCATAATTTGACATATCTTGATGAAAAATGACCCTTGGCACTTGATTTTGACCAAAAAGTCAAAGTTTGACTTTTCAGTATACAGTCAAATTTTGATCAGTTGACTGAAAAATTCATCTGTCAATCCTATGCATTTGAGATCTTTTGAACTTGTTGAATAGGTCAAGATAGTGTCATTGAGTCCTTGAGTCCATGGTTGAGCTTAATTTGCCATTGGTTAGGTCAAACAGTCAAAAATTGCCTTTGTGTAGTCAAAACCCTAAAAATGACCATTTTGCCCTTTTGGTGATCTGACCAAATTTCTTATGGAATTGTGGTCCAAACTTGATAAAATGATTCATATGAGTTCATAATGTTGATGTGGGTCAAAATTTATGAGGTTTGACTGTCAATTGGCCATAGTTGACTTTTTCCCCAATACAACTGATTTCTAGGTCAACTGTCCAATTGACTGGGCAAAAATGTGATTCAAGGATTGAAACTTGGTATGGAAAACTTATGAGTCCAACATGAAGTATGAAAGTCAATTTGGGCATTGAAGGTCCAAAAATCCCTGTGCACACTCAAACCCTAATTTCAGGTCAACAGTGCAAGGAGATGTCTTGAGCAGAGCAAACCCTAGCTTGGTCTTAAATTCCAAGAGCCTGGTGATGGAAAATGTTGATAAAATGAGAGGGAAAATTTTGGGGTACAACAGTTTCCCCTGTTCAATCTTCTTGAACCTGAAGAGTTAGATTGGCAAGTTTGCCTTTCGCGACTCGAAGGTAAAAGAGGATTGGACACCATAGTGCCCATAAATTTGCACTCGTCAAAATGTAACAGAGGGAATGGGCTTAAAGATTCCATTTAGAGATGGTAGAATCTTGCTGGAGATGGGCTTAAAGATGCCATCCAAGAATGTTTGTTGAATTGCAATGTTGTAGATCAGAAGAATGAGCATCAAAATGATATCCGTGTCTGGAATGCATTTGAACTGTATCTGGAGACTGAGTCTGTATGAGCAAAGGAATGGCGTCCGTGTATGGAGCGTATCTGAGCTGTAACTGTATTTGATTTTTGAATGAATATCAGAATGACTTCCGTGTCTGGAGTGTATCTGTATTCTGAATGGGTAACGGGGAAACATCTGTATATGGAAGCAACTGTGTGCTGGGGATAAGTTCTGAATGAGTGATAGAATGACAACTGTGTTTGGAGCGTATCTGGACTGTATCTGAAGTTGAGATCTGTATGAGTAGCAGAATGACTTCCGTGTCTAGAGTGTATATGAGACTGTAACGAGGATCTGAATAAGTGACAAAATGACTTCCGTGACGACTGCACTGGGGAGAATCAAACTTCTGGTGTAAAGGCCAGAATGGCATCCGTGTTTGGAACGTATATGATCTTGAAGTTGATAATTGAATCTGAATGAGAGATAGAATGGCCGCCGTATCTGGAGCGTATCTAGTCTGTATCGGATTGCTGAAGTCTGAATGAGTAGTAGAATGACCGCCGTGTCTGGGGTGTATCCATACTGTATCTGAATAATTGTTAATGATAGCCTTTTAATCTTATCCTGAAAAGGGTAAAATGTTAGCTTAAAACACAAAGTTATGTTGCATGATATGTATGATGCAATGAATTGCGTTTCATTAATGCTTATGATATATGAATGTAATGGATGTGCATATAAGCTGAGTAGCTGTCTTGCTGAGGGAAATAAATCCTTGATAACCGGAGATAATGAAATCTTCGACTACTGTCAGAGGAAGCAAATTCCTGACCGATGTTGCGGATTCAAAAATCTTTGATTGTTAAAGATGAGAAATCCTTGTTGGCTGCTTGGGGATTAAAGATCTTTGATTATTGAGAATGAGAAAACCTGGGACCACTGCCGGGGATTGGAAATCCTTGGTGACTTATGGGGATTTGACAAGAGCTTTGACAACTTCTGCAGGGAATGAGAATCCTTCATGACTTTCCTGGGAAATAAGGAAAACTCTAAAAATCTCTACTGGGGAGCTAACACCTAGGAGGCTTCTGCTGGAGAAATAAAACCAAGAATCTTCGATCTGCTGGGAAATAAACTTTGTAGGGAGAATGTTTACTCGGCCGGTGAAATCAGGAGCTTTGGGTTGTACGCCAATCTACTGGGGAAGTTGGGGAAAACTGAATGGTTCCCACTGGGGATTGATAGTTGGAAATTGACTTCGCTGGGGAAGAAGGTTTAAAATATTCTAACTTCGCTGGGGATATGTATTTCAGGGTTTTTGGACTCCACTAGGGATTGGGAGTTTGAACTCTCAACTCTGATGGGAAACTTGAGACTTATCTCCGCTGGGGAATAAGGTTTAGAATACACCGGCTCTGCTGGGGATATGGAATTTTAACTCCGTTGGGGATATGTATTCCAAGATTTTAGCTTTGTTGAGGAACTGAACGATGTACTGTAGGGGATTTCTTCTGGAATAGCACAAGGATATCTTCCTACACCTTCAACATATCAGTAATTATTCTTTCTTAATTTCGTTTTATCTGTAAGCAATGATTATATTCAAATGCATATTCCTATTTAACAAAACTTTGGACGTTTTCAAATAAAACACAAGTGTAAAAAGAAAGAAAGGTAAGCAAATTTCTGCACTTTAAAGTATCTTTGTATTAACTTTCGTAAGTATCTTTGTACAAAGGAGACAGACATCCTAGTAACAGAATGTTGTCGTAAAAAATTGAGAAACATTTTATACAAAAGAAAGATGGCTATGTGTGACAATTCCATGGGGTTCCCATTTTGCTACAGCCTTCACAACTCTGAGTATCTTGTCCATTCGCTGCTTCGTCCGCCGATGATTGGATTGATCATAAGGTTGGAGCTTGTTAGTGAAGAGATTGTTCTTAAAGTGGTCCGACGAGACATAGTCATACGCTTTAATTCCCTAATTTTTGCCTGGACCGCCCTTTCGGGTTTTCGATCCACCGGGAAACCCTTTTTTGCCCAAGTCGCCCTTTCGGGTTTTCAACTTGCCGGGTGTACAAATTTTTTGTTTATCCCTAATTTTTGCCTGAACCGCCCTTTCGGGTTTTCGATTCACCGGGATGCCCATTTTTGCCCAAGCCGCCCTTTCGGGTTTTCGACTTGTCGGGTCGTTTTATGCGTAGTATCTTTTGACTATGTCTGCGTTCGCAGGGTGCGGCAAGTCGTCGCCGTCCATGGTGGTCAGAATCATTGCCCCACCAGAAAAAATGCTCTTTATCACAAATGGTCCTTCGTAAGTAGGAGTCCACTTGCTTCTGGGATCACTTTGCGGCAAGATGATCCACTTGACTACAAGATCTCTGACTCGATATTTCTGACGTCTGACTTTCTTGTTGAACGCCTTGATCATCTGTTTTTGATACGTCTGGCCATGACAAACAACAGTAAGTCGCTTTTCGTCGATCAAGTTAAGTTGATCAAGCCGGGTCTGAATCCAATCGTCTTCACTCAAACCGGCATCTTTCATAATCCTTAAGGAGGGAATCTGAACTTCCATAGGTAAAACAGCTTCCATGACATATACCAAAGAAAAAGGGGTTGCCCTTGTTGAAGTATGTGTCGTGGTACAATATCCATGCAGAGCAAACAGTAATATCTCATTCCAGTCCTTGTAGGTGTCTGTCATATTTTGAATGATCTTCTTAATATTTTTGTTCGCGGCTTCAACAACACCATTCATTTTCGGCCGATAGGGAGATGAATTGTGATGATAAATCTTGAACTGCTCGCACATAGCGGTGATCATGGTGTTGTTCAAATTTGTACCATTGTCTGTGATGATCCTGTCAGGGATACCATACCAGCATATGAGGTTCTGCTTAATGAAGCGGGCAACCACATTTTTTGTAACTGAGGCGTAGGAAGATGCTTCGACCCATTTGGTGAAGTAATCAATAGCCACCAGGATGAAGCGATATCCATTGGATGCCGTAGGCTTGATCTCTCCGATCATATCAATGCCCCACATCGCGAATGGCCAAGGAGCTGTCAGAACGTTGAGAGGAACAGGAGGAATATGTACCTTGTCGATGTAGACTTGGCATTTGTGGCAAGTACGGGAATGTTGATGACAATCAGCTTCCATAGTAGACCAGTAGTAGCCTGCCCTTAGAATCTTCTTAGCCATCGTATGTCCGCTCAAGTGGGTGCCAAATGTGCCACTATTTATTTCGGTCATGATCAACTCTGCTTCAACCTTGTCCACACAACGAAGTAGAACACAATCATGGCTGCGCTTATAAAGGATGCCATTGCTCAGGAAGAACTTGGCAGCAAACCTCCTTAAGAACTTTTTGTCATTGACGGAAGCTCCTTCGAGGTGTTCTCGACTCTGGAGATACCTTTTAATTTCGTGAAACCAAGGTTGTTCCACTACTTCTTCGGTATTAATCTCATGACAATGCGCAAGTTCATCCATTCGCTCGATGGTGATTTGGGGAGCCTCGTTATCCCAGTTGAGTTTAAACATGGAAGACATTGTAGCCAGAGCATCTGCCAGCTAATTCTCTTCTCACGGGAAGTGCTCAAAAGTAATCTGCTCGAAATGAGGCAATAATGTCAGGACATGTTCTTTGTATGGGATAAGATTAGGATGTTTAGTATCCCACTCTCCTTTGACTTGACTAATAACCAAAGCCGAGTCCCCAAATACGACCAAAGATTTGATTCCCAAGTCTATAGCAGCCTTGAGACCAAAGATGCAAGCTTCATATTCAGCCATGTTGTTGGTATAGCTGAAGCAAAGTCGGGTAGTGAAGGGTGTATGGCAACCTTCCGGAGAAATGAGTACCGCATCTATACCGTTGCCAAGTGCATTTGAAGCACCATCAAAGTACAGGGTCCATCGGGATCCTTGTTCAGGTCCTTCATATGGTCTGTTACCCTCAATGTTGTCCAATGTCATGATATCCTCGTCAGGGAAGTCGAATCTCATAGATTGGTAATCTTCGACAGCTTGATGAGCTAGATGGTCAGCTAGTACACTCCCTTTTATAGCTTTTTGGGTAGTATACTGGATATCATACTCGGTCAGGATCATTTTCCATCTAGCGATTCTTCCAGATAAAGCAGGCTTCTCGAAGATATACTTGATTGGATCCATTTTGGAAATCAGTAAAGTGGTATGAGTCAACATATACTGCCTTAGCCGGCGAGCAGCCCATACCAAAGCGCAACATGTTTTCTCGAGCAGTGAGTAGCGGGTCTCACAGTCGGTAAACTTTTTGCTAAGGTAATAAATGACATGCTCTTTTCGACCAGACTCGTCATATTGGCCTAGTACGCACCCCATTGAGTTATCCAAAACAGTCAGATACATGATTAAACGCCTTCCTTCGACGAGTGGCATCAAAATAGGAGGTTCCAGTAAATACTCCTTGATCTTATCAAAAGAAACTTGACAATCATTGTTCCATTCAACTACCTGATCTTTCTTCAGCAGTTTGAAGATTGGCTCACGGGTAGATGTTAGGTGAGAGATGAACCTCGCGATATAGTTTAAGCGTCCCAAGAATCCTCTAACCTCCTTTTCAGTGCGGGGGGCAGGCATTTCTTGTATAGCCTTTACTTTAGCAGGATCAACCTCAATGCCTTTGTTGCTGACGATAAATCCCAAAAGTTTACCAGACCTGACTCCAAAAGTGCACTTGCTTGGGTTCAGTCTGAGCTTAAACTCCTTCAACCTGACAAACATCTTTTGCAGATGATCAAGGCGTTCTTCCTCTGTCTGTGATCGAGCTATCATGTCGTCTATGTAGACTTCAATCTCATGATGTATCATATCATGAAACAAAGCTACCATGGCGCATTGATAGGTTGCCCCGACATTCTTCAGTCCGAATGGCATCACCTTGTAGCAGAAGGTACCCCATTGCGTGACAAAAGTAGTTTTCTCCATGTCCTCAGGGGCCATTTTGATCTGGTTGTATCCCGAGAATCCATCCATGAAGGAAAATACCTTGTGTTGAGCTGTATTGTCAACCAAGATGTTGATGTGTGGCAGTGGAAAATCATCTTTAGGGCTAGCCCTGTTTAAATCCCTATAGTCCACACACATTTTGACTTTGCCGTCCTTCTTAAGTACGGGCACAATGTTAGCAACCCACTGTGGATAGGAAGTAACAGCCAGAAATCCAGTGTTGAATTGCTTCATTACCTCAGCTTTGATCTTTTCAGACATGTCGGGCCTCATTTGGCGGAACTTTTGCTTGATCGGTGGTTAGTCTTCTCTTGTAGGGAGACGGTGAACCACGATATCTGTGTCTAATCCCGGCATGTCTTCATAGGACCAGGCGAAGATTTTAACATATTCGTTCAACAACTGCACTAAACGCTCTTTGACACTTGGTTCCAGGTTGGCTCCCACCTTAACCTATTTCCTGTCTTCCTCGGTTCCCAAGTTGATGGTTTCTAGCAGCTCTTCATGAGGCAGAATAGCCCTCTCTTCTTGTTGCAAAAGTCTGGCAAACTCTCCCGGCACTTCACAATCTTCGTCAACTTCGTACTCAGCATGATTGACCAAGTCTTCAGAGTTACCGAAGGCTAAAGCAGAATAGTCACCCATGGAATCCGGAGTGGATGGGTACCTGCATTTTGTGAGTGTGGGTGTGTGTAAGGGATAGCCATCCTTAAACAAAACAAAATTCAAAAGGAAAGAAAATGAACACAATAGTTTATAGATGAAAACGTCCAATGATTCATTAAAACATGGCATATGATAATGAAGAAAATCAAGCCCTTACAAATGGACCTATATGCCCCGGGCGAGGCATAAGGTGAAAATAGTGTACGAATTGTTTAGTTTTTATAGACCAAAATAGGAAATTGTTCAAAGATAAATTACTGGTTGACGAAAGTGATGGGAATAAAGTCCTTTGCTTCCCAGTTGCTTAACCCTCCTTCGACGGTTGGAAAGATCCAATCTTCAAAGTTGTCTTCTTCATCATCATCTTCTAAGGCATTAATTCCATGGTGATTGATCTTTACGGGTGGTCCTCCAGCCTTGGAGAGACGCATAGCTTTCTGGCCAGCAGTAGTAAAACCTAGTCCGAACTTGTCCGTCTTATGGGGAAAATCAGGCAGTTGCCCCTATACTGTACTCTTCCCTTCTTTGATTACAGCCTCTGCGTCCTTGAGAGATGCCATCCTAGATACATGCTTGGGAATGATAGGCACCTCAACCATTGTCTTCGCAACTGCGACCTCAGGAGAAACTTCCTCAAAATGTTGGAAAGGCGTTTCTATGAATTCGCCATCCAACTCCACATAGAGAAAGGAGTTGAGGTGACTTATCATGTATTCTTTCTCGCCGTGCACCGTTATAATCTTACCCTGAACAAGATATTTTAGAATTTGGTGTAAAGAGGAGGTAACTGCCCCAGCATAATGGATCCACGGTCTTCCCAACAAACACGAATATGAAGGACGGATGTCCATCACATAAAAGGTGGAGTTGAAAACTTCTGTGCCCACTTTGATAGGAATGTCAACCTCTCAGTGAACCATTCTTTTGGACCCATCAAAGGCCCTAACAACGATGTTACTGGGTTTGAGGGTCAATCCTTCGCAGTCCAAACGGTCTAACGCTTTCTTCGGTAGCATATTCAAGGATGAACCGGTATCAACTAAGACATGGGAAAGGGTGGTTCCCCTGCATTCAACTGAGACATGCAGCGCGTCTTTGTGTTTCCTTCCCTTAGGAGTCAAATCAGCATCGGAAAAGCCAAGACCATTATCAGCAGTGAGGCTAGCCACGCACTCTTGAAACTGGTCAGCCGAAGTTTCTTGAGACTAGTGTGCCGTCTTTAAAAATTTGATTAAGGCCTTAGCATGGGCCTCAGAGCAGAGTAGAAGAGCCAACATGGAGATCTTGGAAGGGGTCTGCCCTAGTTGTTCCAGGACGTCGAAATCGCTCCTTTTGATTATCTTTAAGATTTCTTCCATTTCTTTTTGGGTCATCTCGGGGATTACCACAGTCTGAGCCTTCATCCTGACAGGCGCTTCTAGTATCCCCTTACCCTTATTGGTAGTATCAACATATGGTCTAACTTCAGGAGTATCCAATTCTTCAATTATCGGGCCTTGCACATATGGCTTAACAGGCACAGAAGCTTTCGAGGGTCCGAAGACTGCTCGTGGGGGAGAAATCTCCGGAGAGAAAATCCGTCTGCTGCGAGTTATCTTGCTTGTTCCCGCAATGTTCCATATATCATGCGTTTCCTCTTCAGAATTCTCTTGGACTGATTCAATCTGTTTGATACCATGATAGAAGATTTCTCCTCCGTAGTTCCATGGTATCGTCTTGTTAGATTGATACGGGACAGGCCCCGACATGGTGATTTTTAACGGCACAAACTTAGGATCAGGCGTAATCTTGACATGCCTTTTGCAAGCCTTGGGAAGATTGTTGGAGATGGTTATTATTGCAGTCATTGATTGAAGTAGCAAAAGTAGCAGGAGTAACATGAGTGAAGGTATCAACATGAGTCTTTTGGAAGAGTATCTCTTGGGTATCCATCAGGCGTTGGATGCCTGATTTCAACATTGGGCAGTCAGCTCGTATGTTTAAACAAAAGTAAAAGTATTTTCCACAGCCTGGGAATATCCCGGCTCTCATCAAATTCACTTTAATCACTGGTAAGGGAGTCAAAAGGCCAGCAACATTGGTAACATGAAGGTCTTCCATAACGGCATGAACATTATGACTGTGCTTGGGCATTGGGGCAGAAATCACATTCGGCTTTTCGTGCGCATCGAATTCTACCTCCTCGGTGTCGATCAGGTCTTGGATTTTGTTCTTAAGAGCCCAACAGTTGTTGGTATCATGCCCTACATTGTCAGAGTGGTAAGCACATTTTGCATTGGAGTGGTAATATGGAGAAGAGGTATTAGGGTTCTTTGGCGCTTCCTTCAAATTGGTAAGATTCAGCTTTAGCAAATGGGGGAGTACTTGAGCGGGCGTCATGTTGATTCGGGTGAACTGCCGTTGTGGCCTTTCTACCCGTTGCTGATTAGATCTTGGATGATTGCTGCGAGGTTGATCATTTGAAGAGTTTTGGATCATCACAGCCCCTACAGTTGGTCGGCGCTCGGTTCTTCCTTGACTTTTCTGAGAATAAACAACAGAAGCTTCCTTCTTATCAGGGAAAGTCTTCTTAATAACAGTGGACGCGGAGGCATCTTTCTGAATCTTACCACTTTTAATGCCGGCCTCGACCCTTTCACCTGTCAAAATTAATTCGGTGAATCACGCGGAGGAACTCCCAATTAAATGATTGAAGAAAGGGCCAGACAGGGTCCCTAAAAACATGTCAACCAGCTCTCTATCCGACAATGGTGGCTGCACCCTTCCAGCCAGATCACGCCACTTCTGGGCATACTCTTTAAATCCTTCATTAGAAGCCATACTCATACTCTGTAGTTGAGTACGAGTGGGCGCTAAATCAGCATTGTATTGGTATTGCCGGTAGAAAGCAGCAGCTAAGTCTTCCTAGTTATGAACCTCCGATCTCTCGAGCTGATAGAACCAGTCCAATTGTGTGCCTGATAAACTGTCTTGGAAAAAATGGACCCAAAGATCCTTATCAGATGAGTGGGGTTGGATCTTTCGGACGTAGGATCTCAGATGCATCTTTGGACATGACAGACCGTCATACTTGGCAAATGTAGGAACTTTGAACTTGGGAGGAATGACAATCCCAGCGACCAATCCTAGTTCCTCGAAATCTAAACCAGGTACCCTTTGCAACTCCATGGCTGCCAACCGATCCTCAAGATTTTTATATTTATCATCCGCCGGGGGATATTGCTGTTCGGAGTAATCTTTATCCTCTTCCTCCTCTTCTTCTTCAACTTCAGATTCAGAAGGCATCACAGTTCCTTTTCCTTTACCATCCCCTTCATCAGACGTTGAGGGGAACTCGAGAACTTTTCTAGCATTGCTTTCAAACCTTCTTCCCATAGTGGCCACACCAGGCCTTTTCTTCTTTTTCTATTTATCTTTCTCCAACAGTGATTTAAGGTCCTCTTGACCCTTTGCTAAGGTCATGAGGAGTTGCTGGAATTGAGAATTCTGTGCTTGCAGATCCTTAATCGTCTGCTCCAAATCCATCTTGTTGAAATAAACAGCAGAAAGATAAGGAAACCTAGTGTGAAGATCTCTTTATGTATATGATGAATGATATGTTATTCATGTAATGCATTCAAGGATTCATAAATTCAAATTTGTTGCAAACAAAAAGAACACACGTCATATTAAGAAGAAATTTGTTAGTACATAAGTGCCCCATGGGAAAAATATTACAAAATTCTTAATGTAAAAAGACATTGCATCCTCTTTAGTGCGATGTAAGTGTTGAGAGTTTCCTCCTCGTGAAGTCGGCGGGTAAGCTCTAAAACCTTCTTCTCACTGGAATAGAAGATGGCTTCAAAAGTATTCCATTCCTCCTTGAGTTGGATCCAACTCTTTTGTAATTCTTCCAATGATGTTGGCATGTCAGGATGTAGGAGGGTGTATGGAACCTCTCCTTCCATAACGGGCTCTTTGATCACGGGGAGAATGTGAGGATATGGCATCATAATATTCTGGGCGCGGGTTCGTACCCACTTGAGATAAGGCTCAAGGGGGATGGAATTATTGTGCCCCAGTGTCTTACTATCCACTTTGTTGGGCATCCTCCAAGCTGTGATGAACATTTGTCGAAGTCCTTACGCATCGTTGTCGAAGTCAAAAACTAGGTCAGGAATCAGCATATCATGAGGGCCATCCCTTCTAGCATATCTAAACTGTCTTAGAGCTAAACATGGGTTGTAGGTAATGCCTCCCCTAATTCCAAGTAGTGGGACATTAGGGAATTCCCCACAACGATCAATGATGATGACATTTTCTCTGGACCGAGAACACCAATGTACATCAGAATGTGTGAGGGTCATCAACCGTTGTGACCACCTTAAACCCTGCTCATTCTTCAAAACTGATTGTGGAAGGTGAGAAATAAACCACCTTGCTAGGAGAGGAGTGAAGCACATGAGAACACCTCTTTTCCTCATTGTTCGTGTGTAAAATGAGTGTAGGATGTCCCCAAGCAATGTAGGTACAGGATTCCGAGATATGAAAATCTTGACAGCATTCACATCTATAAGCTGATCAGGGTTTGGGAACAAAATCAACCCATAGATGAGAAGTGCTACAATCTCCTCAAAAGCTTGTAGATCTAGAGAATTACATCAATCTTGTGCCTTCTCAAACATAAATTTGGCCAAGAAACCCTTGACACCACTTCTGGTTTCCCAATGTCCTTTGATGTCAGATGGTTGCAAGTGTAATGCTTGAGCAACCTCTTCAGGCTTTGGTTCTTTTTCCGTACCGTTGTAGGGTAGTTGATGAATGTTGTACCCCAAAATTTTCCCTCTCATTTCATCAACATTTTCTCAATCACAAGACTCTTGGAACCCAAGATCAAGCTAGGGTTTGCTCTGCTCAAGACACCTCCTTGCACGATTGACCTAAATTAGGATTTGAGTTTGCACAGGGATATTTTGACCTAAAATTTCCAAAGTGACTTTCATACTTCATGTTGTACTCACAAGTTTGTCCATACCAAGTTTCAAGCCTTGATTCAATTTTTTGCCCAGTCAATTGGACAGTTGACCTAGAAATCAACTGTATGGGGAAAAAGTCAACTGTGGCCAATTGACAGTCAAACCTCATGAAATTTGACCTACATCAACATTATGAGCTCATATGAACCATTTGATCAAGTTTGGATCACAATTCCACAAGAAATTTGATCAGATCACCAAAAGGGCAAAATGGTCATTTTTAGAGTTTTGACTGCACAAAGGCAATTTTTTGACTGTTTGACTTAGCCAATGGTAAATCAAGCTCACACATGGACTCAAGGACTCAATGAAATTGTCTTGACCCATTCAACAAGTTCAAAAGATCTCAAATGCATAGGATTGACAGATGAATTTTTCAGTCAACTAATCAAAATTTGACTGTACACTGAAAAGTCAAACTTTGACTTTTTGGTCAAAATCAAGTGCCAAGAGTTATTTTTCATTAAGACATGTCAAATTATGAAACTTTTTCATCAAGAAACCCTAAAATGCAAATTAGGGTTTAAAATGGAAAAATTTCATAACTTAGAAATTTTCTAAGTTATGAAATTTTCTTATTTTTTCCTAACTTTGCCCCATTTTTTCACCAAGATGCAAATGGATTCAAAGAAAACTTGAAACATGAAAGTTGTAGTCCATCACAAAGTATACAACTTTGATTCACAAAGTTTTCTAAAAATAAGCTTGTATCTCAAGTTATGATTTTTGGAACAAGGGTACCTAAAACTTTTAACTTAGAGAAAATTTGCCCTAATCTAGGCAGGATTTTGACCCATCTTCTTGGCCACTTTTCACATAGTTACACTTGGAGTTTCAAGTTTCATTTCAAAGATGTATTATAGTATATGTTCCAAGCTTTCCAAATTGTCCAAGAACTCCTCAAATACCCTTGTGGTTAGAGAGAATCGAATGCTTAAAGTTGGCAAAAACTCACTTTTGTCCATGGCCAATACATGTTCATACAAACTTGCATTTTCAAATCAGCATGCTTAGTACTAGCTTGCAGGCCTCAAAACCAGTTTGTACTCCATAATTTAATGCATAACCATTGAGTTAAGGTGTTATCTTGGTCATTTGGACATTGCATACAAGATTACTCCTTAAATGGTAAAAGCTAAAATGCCATTTTTGTAAAGTTGCACTTTATGTCAAACCAAAATCCTTGAGGCATGGGGCCATATCTCTGAAGCAAAATTCAATCAACGAATACCTAGAACTAAGAGAAAAGTATGCAGCATGATATAGGGCTTGTACAGGCTTGCATTTGGAGGACACATACTCTTGCTTGAAAAAGAAGAAAAGTTGCAAAACATAGGCCATCTCTCATATATGTTAAGACCAACTAATACAAACATTGTAGACACGTTTCATACCTCCCAACAAGCCAGAAACACGACCCTTTTGCCTCTCAAACTCCCTTGTACACAGAATCACTGTTTTTCTGCAAAACAAGGCAAGTTCTGCATTTTGCAAGCCATAACCAAATTCTATCGTGTGTTTTGTCCAAAGATACTTCAAACACCTTCCAATCAACTCACCTGAACTATTCCAGGCCTCCATTGCAAGCTATAACACCTCTAACACACTTTGCCATTTTTGTTTCAAAGCTCTGCAGGTTGAGTTCTACAGCACTGTGATCGGTGAAAATAGAACTGACTATTTTTAGAATGCTGGTTCGCGTTTGCGTTTGTTTTTGCAAAATGTCGCGGTAAGCAAGAGTCGCCACCGTCTTTTATTTTATCCAACAAGGAAAGGACAAAAGCACATAATAATTCCTTTTCGAGATGTTTCTCGGGTTCGGGAGGTAGATTATAGAAAGGGAAGGTATTAGCACCCTTTCTATCCGTGGTTATCCACGGGCTCTTAGGCACTTGCTCACTATGTTTTCAAAAGTTTGCTTTTCTTTGTGATTGTGGGTTTTGAAAAGAGTTTTGTTTGAAACTTCAATTTAACTCTTGCTTCTGTCTTCAAGAGTGTATGAAGTGTTTTTGAAAACTTTGTTCAAAAAGTGTAAGTGTGAAAAGTTTTGTTTTGTTTTTAAAAGGAGCAAGTACTTAAGAACATCTACCTACTCAAAAAGGAATTAATCTGTACAAGTGTCCTTTAGACAATGCTATCCCACTATTGAGGAGTGGGTAGCATCGTCGTTGGAGTTTTCGGGTCAATTCGATTTAAGGGACGTGTGGTCACTAAAGCAACGTTAGGACGCCTTAGTGGTAATCCTAATGTCTTAGATCATTTTTATCGAGGCAACCTTTTCGAGGCAACTTTGATCTTTGGACAAAAGGACGACCTCTAAAACTTCCTATACTCAATGACCACGTTCGAGGCAACCAAGTGAGGTGTACCCTAGGAGTGGCATGTGCAAGTGTGTCAATTTTCAGATATATTATCTTTGTACATGTTAATGGTGAGCTACGGTTGATTTTAATTTAAAAGTTAATCTTGTCATGCATAGCCTATTAGTCAAACATCTAGCAGTTAATGGTTGCGGAAAATAAATTGCGGAAATTTAAAGCTAAGCTATTACAAGGCGTCGGGTATTTACATCGCCAAAAACAAACCCTTAAAATTAAATGCGAAAAAGTAAATGAAAGCGGTAAATAAAGTCCTAAGTTAAAGCTATTACATCCTCGGAGCAATTACAATTATGGATCAAAAATGATACGCGCGAGAAAATTGAATCGGAATGTCCTTTAGGGTTTTGACCCTTTTTATTTAAAGAAAGCATATTTTTGGTCTTTTTTGAATTAAGAATTAAAGCTAACTAATAATTAATTAATTAATTAAAAAGAAAATATTTTTTGAGTTTTATTTTAATTAAATAAATAAAATTAGAAAGGTGAAAATATTAAAAACCTAATTCTAAGTCAATTTTTATTTATTGCAAAAATGTTAAGATTAAACCTAATTAAAACTAAATTAATTGGTTAATGGTTTATTCACAAAAATAATGAAATTAATGATGAAAATAATATTTTTGATTTCTGGTTTATTTTTTATGAAAAAAAGTTAGTTTGTTAATTAATTAGTTAGTTTTTAATAATAATAATAAAAAGCAAAAGAAATATGAAAAGAAAATAAAAAAAATAAGCAAACTTTGGGGGGCGCTGGGCCTGAAGAAGGGAGGTTGATTCAGCAATTCCAGGCCCATATTCGAACAACCTCGTTTGACTTTCAGATTGCCTGGACATTTGTTGACCAAGGTTCATGGTGAACCTCATCCTGGACCACTGGATCTGGATCTGGAACCACCTGGCACGTTGAGATCTGAGGACGTATGGTAGTCCACGCTTGGGATGTTGTGCTTGAATACCTGAAGGAAAAACACAACAAAGTTTTAGGGGACCTGGGATTCGAATCCAGGTCCCAAGGGGTCTTGCACTAACATGTTCACCAACCAGCCAACTTGTTCTCTTTTTTATGATAATAAGGAGCAAATATCAAATAAAGAAACAAAATACTAAGCCTGCAAAATAAAAGAACGCGCCACTGACTCAAATTGGCCAATCACCTTATGACACCTCTTCATCTTCTTCACAAAACCTGGTTAGATTACCTCCAGATTTCGTTCCACAGGAAGATTCTAAAATGCTCCCTAGGTCACAAAAATGGAATCCAAGAGTACCACTGTACTCGTCTCACTCCCCTGAACTCATCCATGGCCATTGTTGGCCTTGATTTAACCTGCACGCAAAACGCCTAAAAAACATACATAAGAACCCTAGGTTCTGGATATGGGGTTAGAAGCCACGAAAATAAAATCAAACAATGCAGAATCATTATAATTTTAATGGCAAGTATGAATGTGCAATCAAATTGGCAGAAAAATGCAAGGATGATGATTTATGATTTCATGTGCAGAGCAAGGTTCATGGGGGCTTACAGTGTGTTATAGGCAGTGAAAGGCTTGGTTTTTGATTGGCCACGCTTCAGGAGGTCGCTGGCAAGAGGGCTATGTTGTTCTTTTGGATTGAATTCGCCTTTAAGGTTGTTTTCAATCTCACACTTTTTCAAGGTTTCTTGCAAAATTGTGGCCGTTTCTGCAGAGTTTTATGCGTTTTTTGTTGTGCAGAGTTTTATGCGTTTTTTGTTGTGCAGCGTTTTGTCTGTGTTCTTCCCGTGCGCGTGACTTGTTTATGAGCATGAGGTTTATATAGCCAAGGAAATTAGGTCAACATTTGTGTATCAAATCTTGGTCCATTATGATGGAGAGATTTGATTTGATTTCTTCATAAAGACTTGCTATATTTGGTTCAATCACATGCCAATCTATTTTTAGGCGTTACTGCCAGCCTGTTATGAGCTGTTTGGGCCTCCAATATGATGGAAATCAAAAGCTGACTTGCCCCTTCGAATTTTCTCTCTTCGATTGCTTCAAAGTCCCCATTCGAACTACTCCAGTCACAGCCCCTTCGATTGAGACTCCCCCTGCTTCGATTGCATATTTGCAAGGGACACATGCCATTGTGAACTTTGGGTATTCTGGACAGGTTAGGATATGTGATTTTTCTTAGTCATGCCAGCCTACTTCATTCCTTCGAAACTGCCTTCTTTGCCAGCTTCAAAGTCCAATTCGAATCTATTTAGAACATTTCCTATTAGACAACCTCGCCCAGCCCTTGGCCTTGTGATGAGTCTGAGTTCTGATTTGAAGTGTCTAGAACTTCCTTCATCAGAGCATCTTAGATTAAGAGAAACTCTGCACTGAAATTCCATTCGAAAGTCATTTCGTTCTGATGTTCTGATTGAGGTAAAGTCTGAACTGAAATGCCATTCGAAGGTCATTTCATTCTGATGTCCTTATTGAGGTAAAGTATGAAGTTCTAGTCGAAGGAACCTCTGAAGTACTAGTCGAAGCATTGTGAAATTGACTTGATCGAAGGAGGTCCAACGCTTAATCGAAGACTTGCACACCAAAGCTTGATCGAAGGAGGTCCAACGCTCAATCGAAGACTTGCAGACCAAAGCTTGATCGAAGGAGGTCCAACGCTCAATCGAAGACTTGCACACCAAAGCTTGATCGAAGGGTTCCAAACACCTAATCGAAGCTTACTAATCAAAGCCTGATCGAAGAGTGCCAAATGCCCAATCGAAGGGAATTATCCATGCCAATCAAAAGGCTCCTTCAGAGCACCGATCGAAGTGTCTTTCAGAATGCCAATCGAAATGTACTTAAAGCACCAATCAAAAATTTTCTTTTTCCTTAGGCAAGGGTTTGTGACCAACCATGTAAGGGAAGACCTTTGAAAACATGAGAGGGAAAATTTTTGGGTACAACAGTTGCCCCTGTTCAATCTTCTTAAACCTGAGGATGTAGATTGGCTTGCGTGCCTTTCGTGATCCGAAGGTGGAAGATAATTGAACACTAGAGTGCCCAGAAATTTGCACTCGCATGGTGTAGTATCAACATTGTGACGCCGGGAATGGGCTTACAAATTCCATTTGGAGATTGTTGGTAGGAGGATGGGCTTATAGATGCCATCTGCAGGAGTGTCGATCGCATAAGAGATTCCTTAGCGAGAACTTGCATACCTGAGAAAGAAAGATGGTCTTCCTGGCTTGTTACAGGTATTAATCTTCAATATCTTCATGTGGATAATTTTCCTGGCTTGTTTCAGGTATTAATCTACAATCGGTTGTCCACAGATATTTTTCCTGGCTTGTTACAGGTATTAAACTGGGACTTGAAAAGGTTGACCGATGAGATAGTTGTCTTGGCTGGTTTCAGGTATTAATCTCTGACCTGAGAAAGAAAGATGGTCTTCCTGGCTTGTTACAGGTATGAATCTTCAATCTCTTCATGTAGATAATTTTCCTGGCTTGTTACAGGTATTAATCTACAATCAGTCGTCCACAGATATTTTTCCTGGCTTGTTACAGGTATTAAACTGGGACTTTGAAAATGTTGATGGTAGATTCTTGCTGGAGATGGGCTTAAAGATGCCATCCAAGAATGTTTGTTGACCCGCAATGCTGTAGGCCAAAAGAATGAGTATCGAAATGGTATCCATGTCTGGAATGCCATTGAACTGTATCGGGGGACTGAGTTTGTATGAGCAAAAGAATGGCGTCCGTGTCTGGAGCGTATATGAACTGGATCTGAGAGTTGAATCTGGATGATTGTCAGAATTGCGTCTGCATCTGGAGCGTATCTAAAATGTATTTGAATGAGTGACAGAATGACATCCAAATCTGGATCGTATCTGGACTGTATTTTGAATGAGTTTGGAATAAGTATCAGAATGTCAGCCATATCTGGGTCACATCTGAACTGTATCTAGAAGGAATCTGGAATAAGTATTAGAATGTCATCCATATATGGATCGCATCTGAACTGTCTCTAGAAGGAGTCTGGAATAAGTATCAGAATGTCAGCCATATCTGGGTCGCATTTGAACTGTCTCTAGAAGGAATCTGGAATAAGTATCAGAATGTCAGCCATATCTAGATCGCATCTGAACTGTCTTTAGAAGGAGTCTGGAATAAGTATCAGAATGTCAGCCATATATGGGTCGCATCTGAACTGTCTCTAGAAGGAATCTGAAATAAGTATCAGAATGTCAGCCATATCTGGGTCGCATCTGAACTGTCTCTAGGAGGAATTTCATAAGATCGTGATCTTTACCTGTTGATTGATCTTTCCTGAAAAGGTAAAGAGTTAGTTGTATGCAATGTCATGATGTATGCATTGTTATGATGTATGCATTGTGTAATGATGTTCTCAAAATAAAATGAGATTTGTGTCATATGTATTTTGTATGCATATGTTATGAATGTTATTGAAATGTAATTTTGTCTTGGACTTTGCCCAAAATGTTTCCACCGGGGATCCCTGCTTTGTTGTTTGAGGATAACTCTGCTGGGGGATATTGAAAACTCTGTGGGGAGTATGTTTATTTCTGTTTGGGAAAAGAGTTTAGGAGTCTTAGTCGTTCGTTGCTCTACTGGGGAGTCGAAGTTAACCTGATACCTGATCGTGTCCAGGTTTCGCAGCAACTTGCTAGGGATTGTAGAGTAGTCTATTGGGGAAGGGGAGTTGTGGTCCTTTTATTTGTAGTAGTTGGAGAGGCAAACTCAAGCTGGGGAATCCTGGTGTTGTTGGGGAAATAAACCCTGTCGTCAGTCTGCTAGAGAGGTGGCATCTTCGTTGGGGGAAGTCCTCGAGGATTCTTGAGGTTGATTCAGCTGGGGAAAGGTTTTAAGAGATTAAACCCTTGTTGGGATGTCATCCTATGAGAAGGATTTTGGGGAGATTTGTCATTGCCCCTAGTAGCAAGTGTTTGTGACATTGCCAGAAAATGTTTAATTGTAAGTAACCCTTCACAGAGATTGATGTTCAATGCCCCAAGTGACGGAGATGGAGACTTGCCCCTGGTTACTCTGCACTTCTTTGAGAGATTTCCTGGAATCTTGACTGGACTGCCCCAGGTGTGTTGGATAGTGACATGTCAAGTCCCCTTATTGATAGGAGATTTTTCAATGGAAGTGTCATCCTTTTTGAAGTGATTTTGTTCACTGAGAGGGCTTTCGTTCACCGGATATTCGTTGTGTGAATTTCTCCGCTGTCAAACAAATAGCCAAATGCAAACAATGATATTCAAATAATGCAAAGTTTATGCTTGTCTCGAAGTTTTGAAAAACGCGTTTTTTAGCAGAAAACTTTTTATAAGACAAATTCAACACAAGATTTAGGGAAAAGCCTTACAGGAGTCAGGATACCTTTTGTAACAGTATGCTTTTGAACTAACCCATGCTTCAGTTAGGACTTTTGAAGGGTTGTGTTGTACCCCAAAATTTGCCCTCCCATATTCCTCAAGATTTGTCAAGAATAATCTTCAAATGGCTCAAAATTGTTCAAGGGTTGTACAATCAAACCACCTCCTAAGCCAGCTGAAATTAGGGTTTTGGTTTTTTCAAGGAATTTGGGGTTTTCAATGGTTCAACCAAGTCTCATGGGCCTATATACATTCTCAAGCACCTACATGCCAAGTTTCAAGACTCACAGGGCCAGTTTGCACAGTCAAAAGCTCCATTTGATCTACAGTCAACTGCAAGGGCAAAATGGTCATTTTGCAGTCAAAAGTCAGAATTTTTGGTCAACATCTTATTTTGAGTTCACAATAATCATTTGATCAAGTCTTGATCATGATTCCACAAGAATAGCTCAAAAATCATCAAGATGCAAAAGTTACTATTTTTGGACAGCAGAAAAGTCAACTGTACCTTGACCAGGGCATAACTCTTTCATGGTTTATCAGAAAAATCTCATCCAATGCTCATTTTTAATAGGATGTAATTTCCCACAATCCATCTTCACACTCCAAGGTCAAGAAATGCTCTCACAAGAAGTTACCAATTTTTACATTATAGGTCAATTTCAAAAGTCAACAAAAGTACACTTTGAGTCAAAGGCCATAACTTGAGATTGGTAAATCCAAATGACATGGGACCAAAGGCATTGGTTAGAGGACTTCAAGGGCTTTCCAAAATGTCCAAGAACATGGTTATATGGTCAAAATTGAGCAAGTTGTGCATTGGAGAAGTTGGGAAATTTTCATGAATTTGCAAAAGTCAACTTTGCTCAAAACACCTTATTTTTGCTAATGGGCCTCAAATCTATTCTTGAAACTTCACCCATGACTTATGCACGACCCACCAAGAGGAATTGGATTTATTTTCTTAATTTTATTGATTAATTGGATTTTTAATACATATTAATTCATTTAATTAATTTAAATTACAAGAAAATAGAAGATTTGATTTTTAAATCAATTTGTGAAGCAGATATGATCAAAACATGCTGGCAAATTCGTGCACAAGTCAAAGATACAAAAAAAATCCAAATTTGGCAACATTGTTCAATCATGAAAAATCAAGAATATTTGATTTTCAATCAAAGATTTAAACATCAATGCACATGGATATTGGCCTAGCTTTTAACCTAATTTGATTCTCCTATATGTATGCAAGCAAACCATGACCTAGTACACGATTGAAAGCTGCAGAAACGACCCTGTCAAATTCAAGAATTTTCAAGAAAACTGAAAATCTGTTCTTGCATCCTAGGCTAATTCAAGGTGTTTTGACCATTCAAATACATTGCAGGAGGTTCCAGGAACGATTTGCAATCAAATTCACGCACTAAAGCTCAAGGAATCACTGAATACAGTTTCACGGTTTGCACTTTTGATTCCAAATCGTAACTCTTAATTCATATGCATTTAACATGTTTTTGTGATTGATTTGTGTTGTTAGAGATCATACAAAGCTAATGGAATGGTTGAATTGAACTATGGTCCCCTGAATCGTGAGATGCCATGATCAAATTTCTAGGGTTTTCAAGCTTTAAATTAGGGCTTTCTGAACCAGGAAAAATTGGGACCAGTGAGATACATGACTGAAATCGTGAGACCAAGACGAACACAACCCACACCTCGCGAAACATTTATGATTGTTGTGTGCCTAATCGCTATTTTTCCTTGCAGGAAATAGTGGGGGTTAAAAACCCCCGCTATCTGATTCTAATTATACAGGAAGAAGGTTGAAGATGATGATGTGTTGACATCCGGTTGGCCAATTTAAAAAGCGCACATTTTTTTATTTACAACATATTGAGTTGTTTGCATATATAATAATTGCTTGTTATCCAAATAATGAAAAGATGCAGGTGGTTGAGTGGTGAACATGTTGGCCTGTAAGCGCTGGGACCTGGGTTTGAATCCCAGGTCCCCCCAAAACCTTGTTACTTTTATTTTTCAGATATTCTTGTACAGTTTGCAAAGAGAAGTCCACCATATACCTCAAATCTCAGTGCGCCAGATGTCTCCAGGCATAGATCCAATGGACATGAGTGGGAGATCACCATGCTCCCCAGTCAACAGGCGTGTGGATAATCACCAAAGTCAACGTGGCTGAAATGCTAGTGGGCCTGGAAATTGCCAAAGACACCTCCTCTTGGGCCCAACACCCCCCTTCAAGTTTATTTCTTTTCTTTTCTTTTTTATTTCTTTCATTTAATTATTTTTTATAATTATTATTTTCACTAACAAATTAATATTTATTTTCATAATAAATTCAGAAAACATAAAATAAATATAATATTTTTATTTATTAAATTTAATTAGTTATTTTGTAAATAAATAAGTAATTAACTAATTTAGTTTTAATTAGGTTAATTCTAACTTTTTTGCAATAATTTAAAATCAATGTAGAATTAGGGTTTTTAATAACTTTTGACCATCTTTTATTTTCTTTCTTAAAAACATAAAAAACTCAAAAAATATCCTTCTTTTATTTAATTAATTAATTAGTCTAGGTTTAATTTAATTAAATGCAAAAATCACAAAAAATCTCTTTCTTTCTTAAAAAAGGGTCAAAACCCTAAAAACTCTCCGATCCAATTTTTCTCGCACGTGTGATTATTCTTGATTCATATTTTGATCCATATAATTGTATTTGCTCCGAGGATGTAATAGCTTTAATTATGACCCTTTTTATCGCTTTTATTTATTTCCCGCATTTACTTTTTCAAGGGTTTGTTTTTGGCGATGTAAATACCCGACGCCTTGTAATAGTTTAGTTTTACTTTCCGCAATTATTAACTGCTAGATGTATGCTAAATAGGCTATGCATGACAAGATCTCTCTTAAATTAAAATCAATCGTAGCTCACCATAACATGTACAAAGATAACATAATTGAAACTTGACACATTCGCACATGCCACTCCTAGGGTACGCCTCACTTGGTTGCCTCGACGTGGTCATTGAGTATATGGTGTTTTAGAGGTCGCCCTCCTGTCTAAAGATCAAAGTTACCTCGAAACGGTTGCCTCGATAAAAAATGATCTAGGACATTAGGGTTACCGCTAAGGTGTCCTACTATTGCTTTAGTGACCACACATGTCCCTTAATTGAATTGACCCGAAAACTCCAACAACGGTGCTACCTACTTCTCAATAGTGGGATAGTACTGTCTAAAGGACATTTACACAGCTTAATTCCTTTTGAGTAAGTAGAGGTTCTCAGGTACTTGCTCTTTCAAAACAAAAATGCTTTTCGCACTTACCCCTTTTCAAACAAAGTTTTCAAACAACACTTCATACACTTTTGAGGACATATACAAGAGTTAAATCGAAGTTTTCAAACAAAACTTTTTTCAAAACCCACAAACACAAGAAAAGTAAAAACCTTTTGAAAACATAGTGAGCAAGTACCTAAGAGCCCGTGGATAACCACGGATAGAAAGGGTGCTAATACCTTCCCTTTCTATAATCTACCTCCCGAACCCGAGAAACGTCTCAAAAAGGAATTTTGCTGTGCTTTTGTCCTTTCCTTGTTGGATAAAATAAAAGACGGTGGCGACTCTTGCTTACCGCGACATTTTGCAAAACGCAAACGCGAACCGACATTCCAAAACAGTCAGTTCTATTCCCACCGATCACAGAACTGGCGACTCTGCTGGGGATTATTCATTCTTATAAGTGAGGTGTACCTTAGGATTAGGTCACTTGTGTTTTAAATTGTATGCTTTGTATGCTTTAAATTTTGTGGGCTTGTATCGGAGTTTCATAGATCCTAACCCGGATCTGGGGTACCCTTTTTTAGGTAAGTAGCAATAAACTGTGAGGGATCTGTCCGGCGTAGACCGACACGGATGAAGCAGTAGCTACGTTGGTGTGACACCTTGGTCTGTACCGATATCCCTTGTGTTGGAACGAGGAGAATATGGGTCTTCTGAGGAGTCATTAAGAACCAACTGACCTTAGAACCTTAAATTGACCAACTTGGCCATAGAACAGTAGCAGTATGCTACACTCATTGAGACTAAACTCTCGCGATGGTTCCGGCCACAAGAAAAGGTTGCCAAACTGGAATTATGACCGATTGAGGGTAGTCAGTGATATTGAGATCCTCTAGAACCCGGTTACTATTTGAAATTCTGGCAGCAGATACTCAATGTCACAGTGAATGTTATGACATCGTATCTGACTTTCTATAAGATAGTAAATAAAAACAGTAAAGAACACAGTCAATTGTTTACCCAGTTCAGTGTGAAACAACACCTACTCTGGAGGCTACCAAGCCAGGGAGGAAATCCACTATAAGAGATATTAATTCAGGAATAAACCAACCAGTTTATCTCCTTCACTTAAGACCTACCCAATGCAACTTCAATCTAAGTTCAACTTAAACCTGAGTTCCTACTCACTCCCCCTCAATCACAGCAGTGATACTTAAAACAATTGACTAATGAAATAATGAAGACACTCTTCAGAACATACACTTGATTATGCTTCACAACTTTTTAATCAAGTAACACAAACACTCGTGCTTCACAGCTTTGAGTGATACATAAACCTAACTTGACTTTGCTTCAAAGCTTTAGTCAAGAGACACAAAACACTCTTGATTCAAAGCTTTGAGTGATACAAAAACCCTTACAATCAAAACCTATTCCAAGTCACTTATCACAATGATACTTGCTTGGATTACAGCAGTTAAAACTATACAGCTCCTAATTGATCTTCAGTCAAAAGAGTTACTCTGCAACCAGCATTCCTGTTGAATATATATGCAGCTGTTTCTTCAGTTAGGGTTTCCACAAAAAGCTAGGGTTAATCAGGTTTAACCTTAAGACTTGGTCACAAGACTTTATCAACCAGATTAGGGTTGAGCTAGGTTAACCCAAAGTCCACGTGAGATTCTGTTCTGGAAGGAATGAGCCATCTTCCTGAAAAATCTCAGAATTAACCAAACTGCATATCTGTTAGATCAGTACAGAATGTCTTAACATTTGTTATGACATCAGAATTCCTGTTTACTGATTTTGGTAGAAGGCAATAAATGTGATCATTGCAAAATGCTCAGATACACACTCATAAACAGTAGCTACTGTATGCCATACTTTTTCTGCATAAAGTACCTAATAATCCAGAATGTTATGACATCAGTCATGACATTTACACACCTGGTTTTACCAAAAATACATGCCAATAACTACACACTTACAAACTCCCCCTTTGGCAGATTTTTGACTAAAACCCCTAAGCAATCAGAGAATAGAGAGCAGCATAATGAATATGACTGCAGAAAATATGATGTCTACCAAGTAATTAACACAAAATATCTCCCCCTCTTTAGCCACAAATAGGCCAAAGATACATGTACTTATATGTTATACAGTCATCCAAAATAAGTAATAAAAACAACAAATAAAATCTGAAAACACTTGCATCAACAGGAACCATCATCAGGCTTGTCAACTCCACCAAACTTTAAGCACTGTCATCTTCAGAGGAGCTACTTTCTTCAGCAGCACCCTCTTTCCTTCTGTTTCCTTCAGTCTCCTCCTGTTCCAACTAGAGAGAGAACTTTGATTGAGAGAATGGGATTTGTTGCAGAGTCGAGAGAGGAAGGAGGCAAATGAGTGTCTATTCAGATTCTTAATAATTATGAAAGAAATGGGAAAGCATATGATTAACCCAATCAAAATAGACTTAACGAAAATAACTCCTTCAACCCTTGTTTTAAGCAAAATTAATTGCTACAATTCCTCCTGTTGGCAAATACCCAACTTGCCCCTCAAGTTTTCAAATTGATTTGCATCAAGTGCCTTGGTATAAATGCCAGCCAGCTGTAGCTCAGTGGCAACATGTGTGATCGGTGGATCTGGAACTGACTATTTTTAGCTGGTTCGTGAAATGTCGCGGAAGCAAGAGTCGCCACCGTCTTTTATTTTCTCCAATATGGAAAGGACAAAAGCACAGAAAAATTCCTTATGAGATTGCTCTCGGTTCAGGAGGTAGATTTATAGAAAGGGAAGGTGTTAGCACCCTTTCTATCGATGGTTATCCATGGGCTCTTAGATACTTGCTCATTTGTGTTTTCAAAAGTGTTTGTTTGCTTTTCAAGGTGAGTGGGTTTGAAAAAGTTTCGTTTAAAATTTCAGTTCGACTCTTGTATCCGTCCTCAAGAGTGTTTGAAAAATTATTTGAAAGCTTTTTGAAAGTGTCGGTGTGAAAAGAAGTTTTGATTTGTTTTGAATTTAGAGCAAGTATCTACGAGTCATCTACCTACCCTAAGGAATTAGTCTGTGTAAATGTCCTTAAGATAGTGCCATCCCACCATTGAGAGGTAGGTAGCACCACCGTTGGAGGTGTTCGGGTCAATTCGTTTGTAGGGACAGTGTGGTCACCAGAGCAATAGTAGGACACCTTAGAAGCTACCCCCATGCCATGTTCATGGACATGAAGACTTACTAAAACGTCCTATACTCGACGACCACGTTTCGAGGGGCAAGGCAACAGTGAGACGTACCCTAGGAGTGGTGTGTGAATTGTGTGTCATTTTCAGTTAATGTTTTATCTTGTACATGCATTTGGTGATCTACGCTTTGATTTTATTTGGGCATACATTCTTTCATGTGATAGTTAGCAATTAAAAGGTGCGGAAATTAAAATGCGGAAAAATAAAGGTCCTACGCTATTACAAGGCGCGGGTCCATACATCGCCAAATTAACAAAACCCGATTTTGAATAAAAGTGCGGAAAGTAAATGTCCTAATTATCTATTACAAAGCTTTGGGGCAATTACATAAATTTCACAAAGAAAATAAAATAAACGCGCGAAGAGAAATTATATTCGAAGGTGCGAGGGCGTTGGACCCTTTAAAGAAATTAAATTGAAATTGCAAATTAATTAAATTATTCAATAAGGAAAAGAAGTTATTTTTGGAGTTTTTGTATTTATGAAAATAAAGAAAATTAAAAGGAGAAGAAACCCTAATTCTACATGTTTTTAATTGTTAAAGAAAGGAATTAAAGTTTTAACCTAATTTATGCTAATTATTTAATTACATAAGTATTTACAAAATTAATTAATAATTACTAATAATAATAAGGAAAAAAGGTTATTTATTAAAAAGAGGATAAAAATGTACTAAAAACCTATTTTTATATTTTTTAATTATTTAAGGGAAAAAAAAGACATTAAAATGAAACCTAATTTACTAATTTGATTATTAAATTTATTTACAAAATTAATAGAAATTAATATTAATAAAACATATTTTTATTTTTATGATTTCTGATTTTTTTGTATTTTTATATTATAAAAACTAATTTGGTGAATTAAAAGAAAATAATTAACATAATTAAAATAAATAAAAGAAAGAACAAAAAGAGAGAAAGAAAATACAAACATGGGGGGTGGTTGACCCAATCTTGGAGGTTAATTTGCAGCAATTAGGCCCATTGAATGAGGCCTTTTTGACTTTTCAGTGGTCACGTGTAGACTGATTGACTAGCGTCTAGGGTAGTCCTCCCATTCTGGCCCTTAGATTGGAGTCCCTGGACACTTGGCAGGCTAGATAGTGAGGACGCATGATGGTCCTTGGATGGTATGCTGTACAGAATTATATTAGAAGAAAAATTATGGAAAGGGTGGGGGACCTGGGAATCGAACCCAGGTCCCAATACCTGTATGCCAGCGCGTTTGCCAATGGAGCTAGTGCGTTCATTTGTTAACTTAGTGGAACCTGATCAATGTATATGAAAACAAATGCTATTGGTGTAAAATAAAAATTTAGCGCGAAGATTTGAATCTCCCAGTCACGTCCAAACACGCAAGCATCATCTTCTTCTTTTTTCTGCAACTAAAAGCAAATAGCGGGGGTTTTGAACCCCCACTAAGTCAAACCTGCAAAAATAGCGATTAGGCTATGGAGCAATATAAATTGGGCGCGAATAGTGAGTTCAATTCGTTTTGAGGTCCTGAGTCCAATGGCATAGGTGTGGATGGTCAATTTTACCATATGTGTAAGACCCTAATTCAAGGTCCCTGAAACCCTAAAAAATGTCCATGGTGGATTCTCCTACAGGTAGCCATTCTTCAATTGAATTGTGCCATTAGCTTTAGAATCATCATGTTAGTATAAATCACACATTAAAAGTCATGAATAACGTATGAAAATGCAAATACGAATATGAGTAAGTTTATGAACAGGGCGACTCGGTTATACCAATTCTGGATGTATGGGTCTTGGAAAGGTGTTGAATCACGTTCAGGAAGGTCCCAACAATTGTTTTGAATCCTTTTTAGGCCTTGAAAGGAGCTCTATCTATGAAAACAGTTTTGAATTTTTTGTGTGAAAAATGCAAATTTTTTCTCTCAATTCCTGCGCAGCTTTCTTTTTTTTTAAGCATTAGGTTTTGTTTGTGCATATATGAGGAATCATTCTAGGTCAAAAACAAAGCCCATGATCCATGTTTTAATGCCTTTCAATATTTGATTTTCAAGCATCTTTTTCAATCTTTTCTTGCCATGGAACTTGCCTATTTTGGAAGATCTTGCTTCTTGAGCATGTGCACGAAATATTTAGGTCATAAAGAGTGAATATGCTACATAAAAAGATTTGGCAAACATATTTTAGTATTTTTCTTATATTTAATTTTAATTAAATGAATTAATAGGATAATAAACTCAATTAATTAGTTAAAAATAAGAAAATAACTCCCCTTTGGGTCAATGGGTCGTGCATAGCTTTTGGGTGATGATTCTTGGAAGAAATTGAGGCCCATTAGCAATTTTGAGGCATTTGAAGCAAAGTTGACTTTTCAAAATTCCCAAAAATTTCCCAACTTCCACAAGGCATATCTTGCTCAATTTTTAAGCTTTGATCATGTTCTTGGACATTTTGGAAAGGTCTTGAAGTCCTCTAACCAATGCCTTTAGTCCCATGTCATTTTGATTTACCCAATCTCAAGTTATGGTCTTTGACTTAAAGTGCCTTTTTGTTGACTTTTGAAAATGACCTATAATGTTAAGATTGATAACTTTTTGTGAGAGCATTTCTTGGACTTGAAGTGTGAAGAGGAGTTGTAGGAAATGTCATTATCTTCAAAATGAGCTTTGGATGGAATTTTTCTGATAAACCATGTGGAAGTTATGCCTTGGTTAATTTGCAGTTGACTTTTTCAGCTGTCCAAATATAGAAACTTTTGCATCTTGAGACTTTTTGAGCCATGCCTTGAGAATCATGATCAAGAATTGATCAAATGATGTTTGTGGCTTCAAAATAAGATGTTGACCAAAAATTTTGACTTTTGACTGTCAAATGACCATCCTGCAGTTGACTGTTGAGCAATTAGAGTTTTTGACTGTGCAATTTTGTGCTGGGAGTCTTGAAACTTGGCATATGGATGCTTGACTATGTTTGTAGGCATGTGGGACTTGTTTGGACCCTTGGAAACTTCAATTTCTTTTCCAGAACCAAAACCCTAATTTTTGACTGTTAGGAGGCCATTGGACTGTGCCACCCTTGAGAGATTTTGAACCTTGATCTTGGTAAATCTTGAAGAATATGGGAGGGAAAATTTTGGGGTACAACAGTTGCCCCTGTTCAATCTTCTTAGACCTGAGGATGTAGATTGGCTGACGTGCCTTTCGTAATCCGAAGGTGGAAGATGATTGAACACTAGAGTGCCCAGAAATTTGCGCTCACATTGTAGAGTGTCAGCAGTATGATGGTGGGAATGGGCTTACAGATGCCATTTGGAGATTGATGGATAGGAAGATGGGCTTACAGATGCCATGTTGAGAGGTGATGAATAGGTGGATGGGCTTATAGATGCCATCTGGGTGTCGATCGCGTAAGAGTTTCCTTAGCGAGAACTTGCGTACCTGAAAAAGAAAGATACTTACCTGGCTTATTACAGGAGTTGGTCTTCAAACTCTTTACATAGACGCACCCTGGTTGGTTTACAGGAATCGAATCTTCAACCTCTTCAGACGTGCCCTGGCGAGATACAGGAATCGAGTCTAGAGCTTCAAAAGGTGATGAATGAATCAGGGATGGTTACTACCTCAACGAGACGATGAGAGAACCTTGGACGATTACTATCTCAACAATAACGATGAGAGAACCTTGGGCGATTACTACCTCAATAGTAACGATGGGAGAATTTGGGGCGATTACTACCTCAACAGTAACGATGAGAGAACCTGGGGCGATTACTACCTCAACAGTAACGATGAGAGAATCTGGGGCGATTACTACCTCAACAGTAACGATGAGAGAATCTGGGGCGATTACTACCTCAACAGTAACGATGAGAGAACCTGGGGCGATTACTACCTCAACAGTAACGATGAGAGAATCTGGGGCGATTACTACCTCAACTGTAACGGTGAGAGAATCTTGGATGTCTTCTACTGAGTCTTCATTGGGAAAATCTTTAGGAATCGATTTAACTGGACCAGAGAAGGCCTTTGACTGGATCGGCATCAGAAAAATATTTAGGAGTCGATTTAACTGAACCAGGCAAGGTCTTGGAATCTTCAACTGGAATAAGAATCAGGGAGATCTTAGCGTCGATCTGACTGAACCAGAGAAGGCCTTTGACTGGATCGGCATCAGAAAAATCTTTAGGAGTCGATTTAACTGAACCAGGAAAGGTCTTGGAATCTTCAACTGGAATAAGAATCAGGGAGATCTTAGGGTCGATCTGACTGAACCAGAGAAGGCCTTTGACTGGATCGACATCAGAAAAATCTTTAGGAGTCGATTTAACTGAACCAGGCAAGGTCTTGGAATCTTCAACTGAGTCTTCATCAGGAAAATCTTTAGGAATTTATTTAACTGGACCAGAGAAGGCCTTTGACTGGATCGGCATCAGAAAAATCTTTAGGAGTCGATTTAACTGAACCAGGCAAGGTCTTGGAATCTTCCATTGAGTCTTTATCAGGAAAATCTTTAGGAATCGATTTAACTGGACCAGAGAAGGCCTTTGACTGGATCGGCATCAGAAAAATCTTTAGGAGTCGATTTAACTGAACCAGGCAAGGTCTTGGATTAACTTTGACTGGATAAGAATCAGAAAAATCTTAGGATCGATTTAACTGAACCAGACTAAAGTCTTGAAATAACTTCAACTGGATAAGAATCAGAAAAATCTTTAGGAATCGATTTAACTGAACCAAAGAAGGTCTTGGGCATAGCTGAGAACTTGACTGGATCTTTCCTGAAAGGTAAAGGTCATTCATATGCAATGCATGATATGGATCGAGCAATGATGTTCTCAATGTAAATGAGATTGTACGATATATTTATGCATGTATCATGATGTATGTGATGTTTATGAATGTATGTTTTCGTCTAGGAAAGTAAATCCTTGACGGGTGCCGGGAAGTCACATCCTGGGCTGATGTTGGAGAATAGTGCTTTGTTGTTTCCGCTGAGGATAATAGTTGCAAGAATACCGGTAGGAGAAGATAACTCCGTTGGGGAATAAACTTGGCGAATGGATTACTCTGCGGGGAAAAATTACTCTAGCTACCTTGCTGGGGAATAAGGCTCTGTGGGAAGAGAGGTACTCTGTTGAGATGTTGATGGTAGCTTCGCTGAGAATACCGTTGTTATGTTGGAAGCTTTAATAGACTTCGCTGGGGATGGGAAGACTTCGCCGAGGACGATCTTTCCGTGGCTTTTGGCTGAGGATAACCCAGTTATATCCTGGTAGGGAAATAACCTTTGAATAAAGCTGGGAGACGCGTCCGTGCTCTGTAGGGGATAAGCTTCCAGAATCTACTGGGGGTAAGCTTCCTGCTGGGGAGATGATTCAAACTTTCCTGGGGAAATCTTGATTGGACTCTCCTGGGGAAATTCTTGAGATATGTTGGGGAAGTGGCTCCACTGAGTGTCTGATATATCGCCGGGGAACAATCTTAGGTCAAGACTGCCGGGGATGCTTGTTTAAGAATATCCGTATATTGTGTTGGGGGATGTTGAGATCTGCGGGGGATACCCAACTTCCTTAAGGTTGATTGTATAACTTTGCTTGGGGAGAGTATCGCTGACTCGCTGGCTCACTCTCTGGGGAATTAAGACATCTTGGTTATGTCCTTCAGCCGAACTTACCCTGGTACCTTGGTTGACAGGGCAACTAGATCGTTCGGACAATTTTTTATTGCCCCTGTTTCTGATGTGGGAGAGGAAGATACCTGTGGAGGTGCTTGATGACTGCCGATTTGACAAATCTTCTTCCGGTAGGCAAGTGACGAGATAACGGGACATAGTCGTACGCTTTGATCCCTAACTTTTGCTTGGACCGCCCTTTCGGGTTTTCAGTCCATCGGGATACCCATTTTTTCCCAAGCCGCCTTTTCAGGTTTTCGACTTGCCGGGTGTACAGATTTTTTTCATTTTCATCCCTTATTTTTGCCCGAACCCTTTTGGTTCGTCGGGAAGCCCTTATTTTTGCCTAGGTATGTCAACCTAGCGGGTCTTTGATTATGCGTAGTATTTTTTCGATTATGTCTACGCTCTCAGAATGTATGGAGTTGCCCCTGTTAGAAGTGTTTTGTCGTACCCCAGAAGATGTTTAATCAGGCAAGATTCGTTGCTGGAGTGCCCCAAGTGACCCAGGCGGAGGTTTGCCCCAGGCTGTTTGGCCTTTGAGAGATTCCTTGAATCTTGACTGGACTGCCCCAGATAATAGACCATGGTCATGTCTGCCCCTTTATTGGAAGTGCTTTTGTTCACTAGGTATTCATCGTGCAGATTTCCCTGTTGTTCAAACAAATAGTCATATGCAAACAATGCTATATCAAAAATGCAAAGCTTATGTCTGTCTTGAAGTTTTTGAAAAATGCATTTTTCAGTAAAACCAGCAAATTTTGTAAAATGTGATGTCAATTCAATATTTTATAGCAAGCCTTAAGGAGTCAGGATACCTTTGGTAACAATATGCTTTCGAACTAACCCATGCTTCAGCTAGGACTTTTAAGGGTTGTAGCGTGGCCTGGTTCACGGTTTAAGAAACAAAGGATAAAGGCTCAAATTATTTGTACCCACCCGTTCTTCGTGATGTTCTTCAAACCTAAACTCAGCTGATCGTGCGTTAGACCTCGTTTGAGTCTTTGCTCTGATATACCAGTGGTGGTTCGGATGTTGAACGTTTATTTGAATAGGCAGTCATTTTCTTTTGTTATTGAGGGTTTGTGTGACCTCTTTCTTTTTGATTTCGCTATCCCTAAATTTTGCCTGAACTGTTTCTTTTGTGATTACAGTCAGCGGGATGCCCCGGTTTTGTAAGTCTCCTTCATAGGTTTTGACTTATTGGGTTTTTTATTTTTGAGATATAATGACTGCCTGTCTTTATGATTATTCGGAATCATCACTGTCTTCTCTTTTTTTTGTAAGGACCTCTTTGGTGCCATTTGTTATGCACTTGGATCAACTGAGAGAACTACCCTGCCCCAAGTTATGATAAAGGGTTTTAATTTTAGAAAAGAAAAACTCCTACTTCTTTGGCTCAGAGGGGTTGACGAGGGATTATCTTCCTTATAACTCCAGTGTTTAGGAATTGAAACAATGCCTGTACCTCATCAGCGGGGTCTGTTCAAAAGCATACTGTAAGGATCGTGGTATCATTTTCGTCATCCTCCCTCAAGAGGCTTAGAATTATTAATCGAGCGTTGAACATCACAAAAATGAAAGCAATTTTAAATAGTGAATACGAAATAATTACTTCAAAACAGACATGTGTAGTGCATTAATGAAATAACAATGTTTAACATGAATAAATGTTTGAATAGTCAAAAGAAAGTTACAACTTGAAAATTCTAACAAACAAAAGTCTTCACATCTTAGGGTTTGTTACTTCAAATGGTGCCTCCTGTAGGGATAGTAGAAGCACTCAGCCTGGCCATCTTGGGTGAACTCCACAGCTCCTTCATCAACCAGGTCCTGGATCTTGTTCTTCAAGGTCCAGCAATCCTCTGTAGCATGCCCCGGGCTGTTAGAATGATAAGCACAACGGGCGTTGGGGTTATACCTTGAAGGTGTCCTGTTGGGATTCTTAGGAGGGTCCCTTAGAGTTACCAAATTCAACCTCAACAGTTGTTGTAGAGCTTGAGGCAGCGACACATTGAGCTTGGTGAATTGCCTTTTGGGCTTGTCTGGCTGAAGCTGGTGAGGTTGATGCTGGATTTGTGACCCTGAAGCCAGTTGAGGAGCTTTTCCCTTGTCTTCTTGTTTCAAGGGTGGTTGAATGATGACTGGCCTTTCACCCTTAGATGTTTGCCCCAGTTGGTTACCCCGAAGCAGTTGGTTGACGAGAACCCCGAGCTCTTCTTGTTTTTGAGCTAAGCCTTGAATGATAGTCACCTGCCCCAACATCTGGGCTTTCATTGCATCCACCTCAGCTTGCAGATGTTTCAGCCGTTCATCCCCAACACTATTCCTGACCAAAGTCCCCATGAGAAGTGTTCTCAGCTCTTCCTGCCCCTTGGATAGATTCAGGAGGATTTCCCCGAACCGAGTCTCTTGAGCGTGGAGGTCCTGGTTGTATTGTGGGGAAGCCATTGCTGAAATAAACAGCGCAGATGGTGAGTGACCTGTAACAAGGGTACCTGTAATGCCATGACATATATGATATGCATGTAATGTTTTCAAGGACCTCGCGGGGTAAACAAGAAGATTGTTAGAATTGGACTCCGTTAGCTTGATTGAAGGAATTTCATGTTGTTGAGAATCCTTCTCCAAGGGTCAAAGGCTCACCATATCCAGTGGGTCATAGCCCCTGACTTTAGTCATCATGTCTGGTTTTGATTTCCAAACAACCTTGGTTAGGGGAACCTTCCTCAGGAGTCAAAGCTCACCATATCTAGTGGGTTATAGCCTCTGACAACCTTGTCTAGAGGAAAATAAATCCTCTTTGTCCCTTGCTGGATAGTTGATTCATCATGACCTGCATCACAAGCCCTTGAGATCCTTGAAACGGATTAGTCCTTATGCGGGATGTATGCAATGGTATGATGTTATGCTATGCATGGGGTAATGTAGGTAAACCCTGTTATGAGCCCCAATTAAGGACTATAAACAAAACCTGCGAGAGACTCAATAAACCCTGTTATGAGTCCCAATTAAGGACTATAAACAAAACCTGCAAGAAACTCAAGTGTCAGATAACAAGCATGCAAGTAGTCAAGTTGGAAGGCACACAAGTCATACAAGAGAAGCTCTTAGAGTTTAGGCCAGCATGGGGTCTGGCTATTACCCTCTTGAAGTTGGTGGGCTCAAACCTGTCCTATCAAAAGTAACCGGGTTCTTAGAGGATCCCAATATCATTGACTACCCTCAATCAGTCATAACTCCAGCATCGCAATATTTTCTTGCGGCCAGAACCATCACGAGAGTTTAGCCTCAATGGGCGTAGCATACTGCTACTGTTCTATTGGCCGAGTTGTGTCATTTAAGGTTCTAAGGTCGGTTAGTGCTTAATGACTCCTCAGAAGACCCATATTCTCCTCGTTGCAACACAAGGGATATCAGTACAGACCAAGGTGCCACACCAACGTAGCCACTACTTCACCCATGTCGGTCTACGCCGGACATGTCCCTCACAGCTTATGCTACCTAACAGGGTATCCCCAGATCCGGGTTAGGATCTATAGAACTCCCAAGACAGTACCCACAATAATAAAACGATCAAAACAGGCAATTGAAAACACAAGTGATCTTAGTCCTAAGGTACACCTCACTTTATAACATTCCCCAACAGAGTCGCCAGTTCTGTGATCGGTGGATCTGGAACTGACTGTTTTTAGCTGGTTCGCGAAATGTCGTGGAAGCAAGAGTCGCCACCGTCTTTTATTTTCTCCAATATGGAAAGGACAAAAGCACAGAAAAATTCCTTATGAGATTGCTCTCGGTTCGGGAGGTAGATTTATAGAAAGGGAAGGTGTTAGCACCCTTTCTATCCATGGTTATCTATGGGCTCTTAGATACTTGCTCATTTGTGTTTTCAAAAGTGTTTGTTTGCTTTTCAAGGTGAGTGGGTTTGAAAAAGTTTCGTTTAAAATTTCAGTTCGACTCTTGTATCAGTCCTCAAGAGTGTTTGAAAAATTGTTTGAAAGCTTTTTGAAAGTGTCGGTGTGAAAAGAAGTTTTGATTTGTTTTGAATTTAGAGCAAGTATCTACGAGTCATCTACCTACCCTAAGGAATTAGTCTGTGTAAATGTCCTTAAGATAGTTCCATCCCACCATTGAGAGGTAGGTAGCACCACCGTTGGAGGTGTTCGGGTCAATTCGTTTGTAGGGACAGTGTGGTCACCAGAACAATAGTAGGACACCTTAGAAGCTACCCCCATGCCATGTTCATGGACATGAGGACTTACTAAAACGTCCTATACTCGACGACCATGTTTTGAGGGGCAAGGCAACAGTGAGACGTACCCTAGGAGTGGTGTGTGAATTGTGTGTCATTTTCAGTTAATGTTTTATCTTGTACATGCATTTGGTGATCTACGCTTTGATTTTATTTGGGCATACATTCTTTCATGTGATAGTTAGCAATTAAAAGGTGCGGAAATTAAAATGCGGAAAAATAAAGGTCCTACGCTATTACAAGGCGCGGGTCCATACATCGCCAAATTAACAAAACCCGATTTTGAATAAAAGTGCGGAAAGTAAATGTCCTAATTATCTATTACAAAGCTTTGGGGCAATTACATAAATTTCACAAAGAAAATAAAATAAACGCGCGAAGAGAAATTATATTCGAAGGTGCGAGGGCGTTGGACCCTTTAAAGAAATTAAATTGAAATTACAAATTAATTAAATTATTCAATAAGCAAAAGAAGTTATTTTTGGAGTTTTTGTATTTATGAAAATAAAGAAAATTAAAAGGAGAAGAAACCCTAATTCTATATGTTTTTAATTGTTAAAGAAAGGAATTAAAGTTTTAACCTAATTTATGCTAATTATTTAATTACATAAGTATTTACAAAATTAATTAATAATTACTAATAATAATAAGGAAAAAAGGTTATTTATTAAAAAGAGGATAAAAATGTACTAAAAACCTATTTTTATATTTTTTAATTATTTAAGAAAAAAAAAGACATTAAAATGAAACCTAATTTACTAATTTGATTATTAAATTTATTTACAAAATTAATAGAAATTAATATTAATAAAACATATTTTTATTTTTATGAATTCTGATTTTTTTGTATTTTTATATTATAAAAATTAATTTGGTGAATTAAAAGAAAATAATTAACATAATTAAAATAAATAAAAGAAAGAACAAAAAGAGAGAAAGAAAATACAAACATGGGGGGTGGTTGACCCAATCTTGGAGGTTAATTTGCAGCAATTAGGCCCATTGAATTAGGCCTTTTTGACTTTTCAGTGGTCACGTGTAGACTGATTGACTAGCGTCTAGGGTAGTCCTCCCATTTTGGCCCTTAGATTGGAGTCCCTGGACACTTGGCAGGCTAGATAGTGAGGACGCATGATTGTCCTTGGATGGTATGCTGCACATAATTATATTAGAAGAAAAATTATGGAAAGGGTGGGGGACCTGGGAATCGAACCCAGGTCCCAATACCTGTATGCCAGCGCGTTTGCCAATGGAGCTAGTGCGTTCATTTGTTAACTTAGTGGAACCTGATCAATGTATATGAAAACAAATGCTATTGGTGTAAAATAAAAATTTAGCGCGAAGATTTGAATCTCCCAGTCACGTCCAGACACGCAAGCATCATCTTCTTCTTTTTTCTGCAACTAAAAGCAAATAGCGGGGGTTTTGAACCCCCACTAAGTCAAACCTGCAAAAATAGCGATTAGGCTATGGAGCAATATAAATTGGGCGCGAATAGTGAGTTCAATTTGTTTTGAGGTCCTGAGTCCAATGGCATAGGTGTGGATGGTCAATTTTATCATATGTGTAAGACCCTAATTCAAGGTCCCTGAAACCCTAAAAAATGTCCATGGTGGATTCTCCTACAGGCAGCCATTCTTCAATTGAATTGTGCCATTAGCTTTAGAATCATCATGTTAGTATAAATCACACATTAAAAGTCATGAATAACGTATGAAAATGCAAATACGAATATGAGTAAGTTTATGAACAGGGCGACTCGGTTATACCAATTCTGGATGTATGGGGCTTGGAAAGGTGTTGAATCACGTTCAGGAAGGTCCCAACAATTGTTTTGAATCCTTTTTAGGCCTTGAAAGGAGCTCTATCTATGAAAACAATTTTGAATTTTTTGTGTGAAAAATGCAAATTTTTTCTCTCAATTCCTGCGCAGTTTTTTTTTTTAAGCATTAGGTTTTGTTTGTGCATATATGAGGAATCATTCTAGGTCAAAAACAAAGCCCATGATCCATGTTTTAATGCCTTTCAATATTTGATTTTCAAGCATCTTTTTCAATCTTTTCTTGCCATGGAACTTGCCTATTTTGGAAGATCTTGCCTCTTGAGCATGTGCACGAAATATTTAGGTCATAAAGAGTGAATATGCTGCATAAAAAGATTTGGCAAACATATTTTAGTATTTTTCTTATATTTAATTTTAATTAAATGAATTAATAGGATAATAAACTCAATTAATTAGTTAAAAATAAGAAAATAACTCCCCTTTGGGTCAATGGATCGTGCATAGCTTTTGGGTGATGATTCTTGGAAGAAATTGAGGCCCATTAGCAATTTTGAGGCATTTGAAGCAAAGTTGACTTTTCAAAATTCCCAAAAATTTCCCAACTTTCACAAGGCATATCTTGCTCAATTTTTAAGATTTGATCATGTTCTTGGACATTTTGGAAAGGTCTTGAAGTCCTCTAACCAATGTCTTTGGTCCCATGTCATTTTGATTTACCAATCTCAAGTTATGGTCTTTGACTTAAAGTGCCTTTTTGTTGACTTTTGAAAATGACCTATAATGTTGAGATTGATAACTTTTTGTGAGAGCATTTCTTGGACTTGAAGTGTGAAGAGGAGTTGTAGTAAATGTCATTCTCTTCAAAATGAGCTTTGGATGGAATTTTTCTGATAAACCATGTGGAAGTTATGCCTTGGTCAATTTGCAGTTGACTTTTTCAACTGTCCAAATATAGAAACTTTTGCATCTTGAGACTTTTTGAGCCATGCCTTGAGAATCATGATCAAGAATTGTTCAAATAATGTTTGTGGCTTCAAAATAAGATGTTGACCAAAATTTTTGACTTTTGACTGTCAAATGACCATCCTGCAGTTGACTGTTGAGCAATTAGGGTTTTTGACTGTGCAATTTTGTGCTGGGAGTCTTGAAACTTGGCATATGGATGCTTGACTATGTTTTTAGGCATGTAGGACTTGTTTGGACCCTTGGAAACTTCAATTTATTTGCCAGAACCAAAACCCTAATTTTTTACTGTTAGGAGGCCATTGGACTGTGCCACCCTTGAGAGATTTTGAACCTTGATCTTGGCAAATCTTGAAGAATATGGGAGGGCAAATTTTGGGGTACAACAACATGTTCCAGTTTAATCGTCTTCTCTTCTACAAGGTCTCTGATAAAGTGATGTCTTATGTCAATATGCTTGGTCCTGCTATGCTGAATAGGATTCTTGGAAATGTTGATTGTACTCAGATTATCGCAGTACAATGTCATAACATCTTGTGTGACATTATACTCAGTAAGCATCTGTTTCATCCAGATCATTTGAGAACAGCTACTACCAGCTGCAATGTATTTAGCTTCAGCAGTAGAGAGAGACACACAGTTATGTTTCTTGTTGAACCAGGAGACCAGATTATTTCCTAAGAAGAAACATCCTCCAGAGGTGCTTTTTCTATCATCAGCACTTCCAGCCCAATCAGCATCACAATAACCAGTCAGAGTTGGTTCACAACCATGAGAGTACAACAAGCCATAGTTGTAAGTTCCACTTACATACTTCAAAATTCTCTTTACTTGGTTGATATGACTGACTTTAGGATCAACTTGGTATCTTGCACAAACTCCAACTGCAAAAGCAATGTCAGGTCTGCTGGCTGTTAAGTACAGCAAACTTCCTATCATGCTTCTGTACAGACTTTGGTCCACCTTAACCCCACTTGAATCTTTGGATAACTTTAAATGAGTAGGTGCAGGGGTCCTTTTGTGACTGGCATTCTCCATACCAAACTTCTTGACAATGTTCTTTGCATACTTGCTTTGAGATAGAAAGATTGAGTCCTCCATCTGTGAGACTTGCAGTCCAAGAAAATAAGTCAGTTCTCCCATGAGACTCATTTCGAATTCAGCCTTCATCTGGTCAGCAAAATGTTTAACCATTTGTTCTGACATTCCCCCAAACACTATGTCATCAACATATATTTGAGCTACCATTAACTTCCCTCCTTTATTTTTGACAAAGAGGGTTTTATCCAAGCCTCCTTTTCTGTATCCTTTGTCTGAGAGAAATTTTGTTAACCTGTCATACCATGCTCTAGGAGCTTGTTTCAGGCCATATAGAGCTTTCCTCAATTTGTAGACATGATCAGGGTGGTTTGGATCCACAAAACCTTTAGGCTGTTCCACATAAACTTCTTCATTTAAGTACCCATTTAGGAAGGCACTTTTTACATCCATCTGAAACAGCTTGAACTTCAGGAGACAAGCAATTCCCAATAGGAGTCTGATAGATTCCAGTCTGGCTACAGGGGCAAAGGTCTCATCAAAATCAACCCCTTCAACTTGAGTGTATCCTTGGGCAATAAGTCTTGCCTTATTCCTAGTGACAACTCCTTCAGCATCTGATTTGTTCTTGTATATCCATTTTGTGCCAATGGTGTTTGTTCCCTCTGGTCTAGGAACTAACTCCCAAACTTCATGTTGCTTAAATTGGTTCAATTCATCTTGCATTGTACCAATCCAATATTCATCAGTTAAGGCCTCCTTAACATTTCTTGGTTCAATTTTAGACACAAAGCAAGAGTTTGAGATGATTTCTCTAGATCTTGTAATGACTCCACTATTTGGATCCCCTATAATGAGTTCTTTAGGATGATCTTTCTGAATTCTGATGGAAGGGATTTTGCTAGCTTCCTTGGATTCAGAGTCTGCTGTAGTGGTGTTAGAAAGGTCATTCTGTTGAGTTGGAGTCTCAAAGAATGTCTCAACATTACAAGGGACATCTGTTTCTTCAAGATAATCATCAACTATAACATTTATTGATTCCATCATGACTTTGGTCCTGGAATTGAATACCCTATAAGCTCTGCTGTTGGAGGAGTATCCTAGAAATATACCTTCATCACTTTTAGGGTCCAGCTTTCTCCTTTGTTCACGATCTACCAGAATATAGCATTTGATGCCAAATACATGGAAGTACTTCACAGTTGGCATTCTTCCTTTCCAGAGTTCATAAATGGTGGATGAGGTTCCCATTCTCAAGGTGACTCTGTTATGGACATAACAGGCTGTATTCATAGCTTCAGCCCAAAAATGAATAGGAAGTCTTTTGGCATGTATCATAGCTCTGGCAGATTCCTGTATGGTCCTATTTTTCCTTTCTACAACTCCATTTTGTTGAGGAGTTATAGGAGAAGAGAATTCATGACTAATTCCTTCTGAGGAACAGAACTCATTAAACTTACTGTTTTCAAATTCCTTGCCATGATCACTTCTGATTCTGACAATACACCCTTCTTTTTCTCTTTGAATTCTTTTGCACAGCTCTTTAAAAACTTCAAACACATCAGATTTTTCCTTAATGAAGTTAATCCAGGTGAATCTGGAATAGTCATCCACAAAAACATAGGCATATCTCTTTCCACCAAGACTTTCCACCTGCATTGGTCCCATCAGATCCATATGAAGAAGTTCTAGAACCTTAGAGGTGGTCAGATGTCTTGACTTTGGATGTGACATCCTAGTCTGCTTACCAACCTGACATTCACCACAAATTCTCCCTTCATCAATTTGCAGTCTTGGAATCCCTCTGACTGCCTCCATGGAGATAATCCTTTTCATTCCTCTTAGATGAAGATGGCCAAGTTTTTGGTGCCACAGTTTCACCTCTTTTTCTTCTTTGGCAATAGAACACACAGTGGAGTAATTAGTGTTCTCAGGCTCCCACAAGTAACAGTTGTCTTTAGATCTGACTCCTTTCATTACAACTTCTTGTTTTTCATTAGTTACAAGACATTCAGATTTTGAGAAGTTGACCTTGAATCCTAGATCACATAATTGACTGATATTAATAAGATTAGCAGTCAGGCCTTTTACCAATAGTACTTCATTTAGATTTGGAACTCCAGGGCAGTCCAAATTACCAACTCCTTTGGTTTCTCCTCTAGCACCATCTCCAAAGGTCACATAACTAGTGGTGTGAGGTTTAACATTATTGAGAAGGTTCTTGATTCCAGTCATGTGCTTAGAACACCCATTGTCAAAGTACCAGTCTTCCTTTGCAGAGACTCTAAGGGAAGTGTGGGCTATCAGGGCAGTAGCCTTTTTCTTCCATTGAGGAGTATGTGGTACCCTGTTAGACTTAGGTTTGACACCTGGGTTCTGATTAGGGTATCCATACAATCTGAAGCAGAAAGGCTTTATGTGACCAAACCTCCCACAATGATGACATCTCCATCTTTGGTGCTTTTTCTTCATATTTCTCTGTTCCCGATGTTGAGTGTTATGTTGTGACATCTGCTTTGACATTTGTTTATCAGACCTGATCTTCTTGTCTGCACCAGATTTCTTTGCTGTCACAAATCCTAGACCAGACTTGTTTCCCACATTTTGTCTAACCTGAAGGATTTCTTCCAATTTGTCAGTTCCATTTGTCAGCATCTTGACAGATTTGGTCATCTGGTTCAGTTTTGAGTTCAGCATTTGAACTTCCCCTTCTAGATGACTTATAGTTTCAAGGTCTGCCCTTTTTTCAGCCTCTAACTTTATGATGAGTTTTGTTTGTCTCTCATTTTGCACACAGACTTCAGCAATTCTGATACACAATTTCTTGTAAGTATCAGCCAGTTCTTCAAATGTCACTTCCTCATCACTAGTGTCACTTTCAGAGGTACAAACACCAGTTAGTGCAGTAACTAGTTTGGCAGATTCTTCTTCAGAATTACTTTCTGAATCACAGTCAGACCAGGTAGCAGTCATTCCTTTCTTTTGTTTCTTAAGAAAGGTAGGACATTTAGCTCGAATATGCCCATATCCTTCACAACCATGGCATTGAATTCCTCTGCCTTGATTTCCCTTCTCTTCAGACCTTGGTCTTCTGCTAGAGTCATAAGATCTGTTAATGTAAGAGGGGATGTTCTCAACATTTGACCTTGACTTTGGATCCATTCTCTTGATGAGTTTGTTGAATTGTCTTCCAAGCATGGCTATAGCTTCTGAAATATTTTCTTCTTCATCCTCCTTGTTTTCATCTTCAGTGTTGGATACAAGTGCTATGCTCTTGTTTTTCTTGTCAGCATTGTCACTGATCCCCATCTCAAAAGTATGAAGAGACCCAATGAGTTCATCCACCTTTAACTTGCTGATATCCTGGGCTTCCTCTATAGCAGTTACCTTCATTGCAAATCTTTTAGGCAGGGATCTGCGAATCTTTCTCACCAGTTTTTCTTCAGACATCTTTTCTCCCAATGCTCCTGAGGTGTTGGCAATCTCCAAGATGTTCATGTGAAACTCATGAATGGTTTCATCTTCCTTCATCCTTAGGTTCTCAAACTTGGTAGTCAGCATCTGAAGCCTTGACATTTTTACTTTGGATGTGCCCTCATGGGTAGTTTTGAGAGTGTTCCACACTTCCTTGGCCAGTTCACATTGATGTACTAGTCTGAATATGTTTCTATCAATTCCATTGAACAAGGCATTTAAAGCTTTGGAATTACCCAGGGCTAACTCATCTTCTTCTTTGCTCCATTCTTCCTCAGGCTTCAGACTGATTGTCCCATCTTTCTCAGTTATGGTGGGATGGTTCCATCCTTTGTCAGCAGCTCTCCAAGCCTTTTTGTCCAGAGATTTTAAGAAGGCAATCATACGAGGTTTCCAGTAGTCATAATTTGTTCCATCCAGAATGGGTGGTCTATTTCCAAAAACTCCTTCTTTGTCCATAGTGCCAGAAAGTGATATCCCTAGATCTCACCCAGTAATACAGGCAGGGTGCCTGCTCTGATGCCAATTGAAATTCTGGCAGCAGATACTCAATGTCACAGTGAATGTTATGACACCGTATTTGACTTTCTATAAGACAGTAAATAAAAACAGTAAAGAACACAGTCAATTGTTTACCCAGTTCAGTGTGAAACAACACCTACTCTGAGGGCTACCAAGCCAGGGAGGAAATCCACTATAAGAGATATTAATTCAGGAATAAACCAACCAGTTTATCTCCTTCACTTAAGACCTACCCAATGCAACTTCAATCTAAGTTCAACTTAAACCTGAGTTCCTACTCACTCCCCCTCAATCACAGCAGTGATACTTAAAACAATTGACTAATGAAATAATGAAGACACTCTTCAGAACATACACTTGATTATGCTTCACAACTTTTTAATCAAGTAACACAAACACTCGTGCTTCACAGCTTTGAGTGATACATAAACCTAACTTGACTTTGCTTCAAAGCTTTAGTCAAGAGACACAAAACACTCTTGCTTCAAAGCTTTGAGTGATACAAAAACCCTTACAATCAAAACCTATTCCAAGTCACTTATCACAATGATACTTGCTTGGATTACAGCAGTTAAAACTATACAGCTCCTAATTGATCTTCAGTCAAAAGAGTTACTCTACAACCAGCATTCCTGTTGAATATATATGCAGCTGTTTCTTCAGTTAGGGTTTCCACAAAAAGCTAGGGTTAATTAGGTTTAACCTTAAGACTTGGTCACAAGACTTTATCAACCAAATTAGGGTTGAGCTAGGTTAACCCAAAGTCCACGTGAGATTCTGTTCTGGAAGGAATGAGCCATCTTCCTGAAAAATCTTAGAATTAACCAAACTGCATATCTGTTAGATCAGTACAGAATGTCTTAACATTTGTTATGACATCAGAATTCCTGTTTACTGATTTTGGTAGAAGGCAATAAATGTGATCATTGCAAAATGCTCAGATACACACTCATAAACAGTAGCTACTGTATGCCATACTTTTTCTGCATAAAGTACCTAATAATCCAGAATGTTATGACATCAGTCATGACATTTACACACCTGGTTTTACCAAAAATACATGCCAATAACTACACACTTACACTATTTTTTAGGACAGGTCTTAACCAATTGAAACTGAAAGAGGGTAGTACCTAAGCTTCATGCCAGCCTGAAATCTAAGGGCTCTTTTGTGTGACTTGTGTGCCTTTACCATGTTTGCCTTTTGTGAATACTTTTGGTGTGCCTTTACCATGAGATCATAACATCATAACATTGCATACATCCTGCATAAGGACTAACCCATTTCAAAGACAAGAGGGTTTCATCTTTGCTCTGTTTTGTAGGACATCATGATGCCCATGCGTAGGAATACTATCCGGCTCAACTTTGTTCAACCACCTACTTTGCTTAAAGAATTGGTCGATAGGATCCCAGACACTACTACCTTCATCAGGAGGCATGGTTCTCTTCTCGGTTTAGTCACCTCAAAGTGGGACCAACAATTGATGAGTGTCCTGGTCCAGTTTTATGATCCGCTATACCATTGCTTCACCTTTCAAGACTTCCAGCTGGTCCCTACCCTGGAAGAATTCTCCGAGTTGCTTGGTATCCTTGTTTTGGAACAGACTCCATTCACTGGTTGGGAAAAGACTCTCAGGCCTGAAGAGATTGTTGCAGCCCTTCACTTGACCAAAGAGGAAGTAATGGCTAACTGGGAGACTAGAAGTGGAGTTAAGGGCTTTTTGGCTAAGTTTCTGGTTGGCAAAGCTAATAGTTTCTGGAATGACTTAGACTTCAGGGAGTACGAAGACATTCTGGCTCTCTTAATCTATGGTCTGGTATTGTTTCCAAATCCTGATACCTTTGTTGATGTTAATTCCATAAGAATCTTCATCTCTCGATACCCTGTACCCACTCTCTTGGGTGATATCCTTCATCAGCTCTATACTCGTACTGCCCGAAGACGGGGAACTTTGATGCGTTGTGCTCCTTTATTCGCGAGGTGGTTTATTTCGCACCTCCCTAAGTTCGTACTGAATAACAAAGAAGGAAGGGGCTGGGCTCATAGGATAATGTCTCTTACTGATAAAGACATCATTTGGACTCTCAGAGGCTTGGACGAGGTGGTCGTCATTGATCATTGTGGAGAGTATCCTAATGTTCCATTGATCGGAACCAATGGAGGAATCTCTTATAACCCATGTTTAGCTCTCCGTCAGTTTGGAAGGGCCAGAAGAGAAGGGCCTCATGAGATGTTGATACCTCATATTGTCTTTGATTTTCAGGTAGATAGTGACGAATTGCGTCGAAGATTCATCAGGGCTTGGGATAGAGTTCACAAAGCTGACCCACATGAGTTGGGACCAAAAACTTCTCTGCCAATGAAGTCATATTTCAGAGGGGTCCGCATCTATGCTCAGAAGTTAGGTATGCCATACGAAGCTGTCAGGCCTATTACTCTTGAAGCTGCTGATAAAGGAGGGGTTCCCCCAACTGTTCTCCATCCTCATATGCCCACTGATGTTGGCACTCTGAAGAGGTCTTGGGCGCAATTGTAGGAAGAACGGGATTCTTATCGGGAAAGGTTCAATGAATAGGAACAGAAGATCCAGAAGCTGACGAAGCAATTGGAGAACGAACGGATCCTGAATGACTATATCCGCACTGAGAAGAAGAGGCCATGGGAGCATTGATGGACCTTTGATGTTTTCTTTTACAGTTTTTATTTACTTTTCAGTATTTTCATTCTTGTAACGCCTAAGGGCAATTTGTGGAACAGTTTAAATTCTAAAGTTAAATCTAATAAAGTGTGTTTCCTTTTTTTGTCTACAAATTTGAATCCCGATTGTCTTTGAAAACATAAATCATACGCATTTCATTTCATCATATGCATAACAGGTACCCCTTTTACAGGTCACTTATCTTCTTCGCTGTTTATTTCAGCAATCATCATGTCTATTGAACCTTCCATTGAACAAGCTATCAAGGCCCTCCAGGCCCAGAATGCCCAGTTCCAAGAGTTGGTTATGAGCCTAGCCCAGGGTCAACAGGAGTTGAAGACTCTGATTCTGAAAGAGAGGAAGAAGAAGAAGAGGACCGTCTTGTTCAACACTGGACGCAGGTTTGGGAATGGACTGCAGAATGAGGTTGATCTAACCACCTCATCTGTAGGGAAAGACAGCCCACAAGAGAGAAGTGTTCCTAGTCTCGTGGTCTCCGACAACGAGACAGATTATGATGAAGAGCAGTATCCTCCTGCTGAGGATAGGTATAAACAGTTAGAGGACCGCTTGAGCGCTATGGAGATACAGAATGTGCCCGGGTTGGACTTTGGAGACCTAGGCTTATCCTCTGGGGTGGTGATTCCCCATAAGTTTAAGGCACCTGCCTTTGCCAAATACGACGGAACTTCCTGCCCAAAGCTTCACCTCCGGTCGTATGTAAGGAAAATCCAGCCTTACACCACTGACAAGAATTTGTGGATCCATTTCTTCCAGGACAGTCTTTCAGGGACTCAACTCGAGTGGTTCTATCAGTTGGATGGAGCCAGTATCCGTAACTGGGAGGATTTGGCTGCTGCGTTCTATAAGCAGTATCAATATAATTCCGACCTCGCTCCTACGCGTACCCAACTCCAGGGTATGTCAATAGGGACGGGTGAAGGATTTAAAGAGTATGCTCAAAAGTGGAGAGACCTGGCTGGAAGGGTGCAACCACCTTTAACTGACCGTGAACTTGTGGATATGTTCTTAGGGACCCTGTCTGGTCCATTCTTTAACCATTTGATTGGAAATTCTTCAGCCGGGTTTACAGACCTTATCTTGACTGGTGAGAGGATCGAAGCTGGTATCAAGGCAGGGAAGATACAGAAGGATGCCTCATCGAGCACTGAGAAGAAGCCGTTCAAGAAAGAATCCAGTGTTGTCTATGCTTCAAGGAGACCAAATAGATCTGAACACCGCCAAGCTGTCAACACGATGGTCATTTCAAAACCTACTAGTGCTCCTCAGCATCACAACCAACAAAGGGGTGAGAGACCTAAAAGGCAATTCACTCGTCTCAGCATGACCTTGTCCCAGATATTGTCGCAGTTGCTGAAGACCAATTTGGTGACTCTAAGGGAAGCTCCTAAGAATCCCAACACTACATCACCAAAGTATAACCCGAACGCCCGCTGCGCTTATCATTCTGAGAGCCTGGGGCATAATACGGATGATTGCTGTACTTTGAAGAATAAGATCCAAGACTTGATTGATGCAAAAGAGATTGAGTTTGAGGTGCCCGAAAGGCCTAACGTTGTGACTTCCCCCATGCCCAAACATGGAGTAAATGCTGTAAAGGAAGACTTGTTTGTAGTCTCTGTGGATGATATTGTCACCCCGCTGTTGACTGTCAAGAGGAACCTGTTGCTAGCCGGTTTATTTCCGGGATGTAGTGAGGGTTGCCAACTGTGTTTCGTTTCACCTACTGGTTGCCCGTCTTTGAAGTCAGGTATCTAAAACCTGATGGATAATAAAGAAATCTTGTTTGAGAAGATTGTTGTTCCTGCTACCCCTACTGAAGAAGTTTCCATTGTTACCATTTTAAACAATTCTCCCAAGGCTCCCTCGAGGAAGCCTGTTAGAATTACGCCTGTTCAGAAGATTGCACCCATAATCATCACTGTTCCGGGGCCTGTTCCCTATACATCCGACAAAGCTGTCCCGTGGCACTATGGGGCAGATGTTTATGTGCTTGGAGTTAAGCAAGAGTTTGTTACTAATACCGGCATCAGCAACATCACCGGGCCTGCTAAAGTCACCCGCAGTGGTAGACTTTTCTCACCAAATATTGCGCCACCAACTATCCAGAGACCTATTGTCATCACACCTGCAAGTGTGCCTACTTCCCCTCCTAATCAAGTTCTTAGTTCTAACCCTGTTGCCGAGTCATCTGATGCTCGGGGCAAAGGGATCGCCACTGATATGCCTGCCCAGACGGAGGCACCAAAGACAATCAATGTTGAAGCTTCCAAGCAGGAGATGGAAGAGATTCTTAAGATCATCAAGAAGAGTGATTATAATGTAGTTGAGAAGCTGGGGCAAACCCCCTCCAAGATTTCTATGTTATCACTGTTGTTGTGTTCAGAGGCCCATGCCAAGTCTCTGATCACCTTCCTGAAGACGGCCTACGTGCCACAAGAGACATCAGTTGATCAGTTTACCGATTGTGTGGCCAACTTGACTGCTGATAATGGTTTGGGTTTCTCCGATGCTGATCTGACTGCTAAAGGGAAGAACCATAACGATGCCCTGCATGTCTCCATTGAATGCAGGGGCACTACTCTTGCACATGTGTTGGTTGACACTGGTTCCTCGTTAAACGTCTTGCCCAAGAAAGCTCTAGACAGGTTGGATTGTGAAAGTTTGGAGCTAAAGCCAAGTAACATTGTTGTCCGGGCCTTTGATGGGTCTAAAAGGATAGTGTATGGTGAAGTCGATATTCCAATCAGAGTTGGTTCTCAGGTCTTCGATTCTACATTCTACGTGATGGATATTTGGCCATCCTATTCTTGTTTGTTGGGTCATCCATGGATCCATAAAGCGGGAGCTGTGACCTCCACACTACATCAGAAGCTGAAGTACCTGGTCAGAGGGAAGATTGTGACAGTACAGGGGGAGGAAGAATACATGGTCAGCCACCTCAACTCGTTCCGGTACATAGAAATGGATCGGGAGTTCATTGAGACTCCATTTCAACACTTTGAAGAGGTTCCTCAAACACTGGCATCAACTGAGACTGTAATTGAAGATTCTCCTTTGAAGATGGCTTCCTTAAAGGATGCCCGGGCTGTTATTGAGAAGGGTGAGTATGCAAACTGGGGCCGACTTCCTGATTTCACTCAGAAGACTGACAAGTTTGGTTTGGGTTTCACTGCAGAAGCTCAAAGGGCTGTTCGTAGTGCAAGGATTGGAAGACCTCCTGTGTTCATCAGCAACTCGGGAGTAAATGCCATTGAAGATGACGTGGAGGAATCTGAATTCAACAGCTGGATCTACCCTACGACCGATGGTGGACCAAACAACTGGACAGCGAAAGACTTCGTCCCTATTACTTTTGTTACTCAGTAATGAGCTCCTTTGTTTTGAATTTGTAACAGACAATATTGTGAAACTTTATGGCCCGGTGTCTTACCCGCGGCACCGTGGCTTCATTTGTGAGGGCTTTTGTGTGTCATTTTCATATATCATTAATAAAAGCATTGGACATTTTTTGCATTTCAAATCTTGCGCTCCTTGTCTTTCTTTATTCTATATTGCAAAACAGCTATTTACACACACTCACATATACAGGTCTCAATCCACTCTGGATCTCACTGGTAACGACTCCACTACTGCCAGTTATGACTTCGAAAATCCGATCAACTTAGCCGAAGGCGAAGGTGAAGATGATTGCGAAGTGCCTGGTGAGCTTGCAAGACTGCTACTTCAGGAAGAGAGGGCCATTCAGCCACATGAAGAGCCAGTAGAAATTGTAAATCTGGGTACTGAGACAGACAAAAAGGAAGTCAAGATCGGTGCAAACCTGGAGCTCAGTGTGAAACAACGGTTGATTCAGATGCTGCATGACTACGTGGAAATCTTTGCCTGGTCTTACGAAGATATGCCTGGGTTGGATACCGACATTGTGGTTCATCACCTGCCTACCAAGGAGGACTGCCCTCCCGTAAAATAGAAGGTCCTCCGTATGCGTCCAGAGATGTCCGAGAAAATCAAGGCTGAGGTTACGAAACAATTTGACTCCGGTTTTCTAGCAGTAACTTCTTACCCTCAGTGGGTCGCCAATGTGGTTCCGGTACCGAAGAAAGATGGTAAGGTCCGAATGTGTGTTGACTACAGGGATTTGAACAGGGCAAGCCCTAAGGATGACTTCCCTCTACCTCACATTGATTTTCTGGTTGACAACACTGCTCAGCATAAGGTATTCTCCTTCATGGACGGGTTCTCCGGTTATAATCAGATAAAGATGGCTCCCGAAGACATGGAGAAGACCACTTTTGTTACTCAGTGGGGCACCTTTTGTTATAAGGTCATGCCTTTTGGGTTGAAAAATGCTGGGGCAACGTATCAGCGTGCCATGGTTGCTCTATTTCATGATATGATCCATCATGAGATTGAAGTATATGTCGACGATATGATTACAAGGTCCCAAATTGAGGAGGAACACCTCGACCATCTACAGAAACAGTTTGACCGGTTGAAGTTATACAAGCTGAGATTAAACCCGAACAAGTGCACCTTCGGGGTAAGATCTGGAAAACTACTGGGTTTCATCGTAAGCGACAAAGGTATTCAAGTGGACCCTGCCAAAGTGAAAGCCATACAAGAGATGCCAGCTCCCAAGACAGAGAAAGAGGTCAGAGGCTTTCTAGGACGGTTGAACTACATTGCCCGATTCATCTCGCACCTAACTGCTACTTGTGAACCAATCTTCAAGCTACTGAAGAAAGAGCAAGTAGTACGTTGGAACGATGAATGTCAAGCCGCTTTCGAAAGAATCAAAGAGTATCTCTAGGAGCCGCCCATTCTAATGCCACCAGTTGAAGGGAGACCTCTAATCTTATACTTGACAATACTTGATAACTCAATGGGATGTGTGCTGGGTCAGCATGACAAGTCTGGCCGAAAAGAGCACTCTATTTATTACCTTAGCAAAAAGTTTACCGACTGTGAGACCCAATACTCACTGCTCGAGAAAACTTGCTGCGCTTTGGTATGGGCTGCTCGCCGGCTAAGACAGTATATGTTGACTCACACTACTCTGTTGATTTCAAAGATGGATCCAATCAAGTACATCTTCGAAAAGCCTGCCTTGTCCGGAAGAATAGCAAGATGGCAGATGATCTTGACTGAATATGACATCCAGTACACAACTCAAAAAGCAATCAAGGGAAGTGTATTGGCAGACCATTTGGCACACCAGGAAGTGGATGACTACCAGTCCATGAACTTTGAATTTCCAGACGAGAATATCATGGTAGTGACTGATTGCGAGATACCTGGACCAGATGAAGGACCTGAGGAAGGATCCCGATGGTCTATGCACTTTGATGGATCTTCAAACGCTTTAGGTAATGGTATTGGCGCTGTGATCATATCTCCTAAAGGCTCTCATACTCCACTCACCGCCCGACTATGTTTCAACTGCACCAACAACATGGCGGAGTATGAAGCATGCATCATGGGTCTTCGAGCTGCAATTGACCTAAGGATCAAGTTTTTGAGTGTCTTCGGAGATTCCGCTCTCGTGATCAGTCAGATCAAAGGCGAGTGGGATACGAAACACCCAAATCTTATTCCTTACAAGGAGTACGTATTGATGTTGCTTCCCCACTTCGAGGAAATAACCTTTGAACATTTCCCAAGAGAGGAGAATCAGTTGGCGGACGCATTAGCTACGATGTCTTCTATGTTTAAAGTCAAATGGGACAACGAGGCTCCCCGGATCATTATTTGGAAATTGGATGAACCTGCACATTGTTGTGATCTTGAGACCGAAGAGGTAACATAAAAGCCTTGGTATCATGAAGTACAGAGGTACCTTGAAGCTCAAGAATACCCCGAGGGTGCATCCATTAATGACAAGAAGTTTCTGAGAAGATTCGCGGCAAAGTTCTTCCTCAGCAATGACATTCTGTACAAATGAAACCATGATTCAACCTTACTATGTTGTGTGGATAAGATTGAAGCAGAAAGGATCATGGCAGAGCTGCATGAAGGTACCTTCGGAACGCATTCCAGTGGACATACCATGGCAAAGAAAATCCTTCGGGCAGGATATTACTGGTCCACAATGGAAGCCGACTGTTATCAGCATTCTCAGACATGTCACAAATGCCAGGTCTATGCTGATAAGGTGCACATTCCTCCAGTTCCTTTGAACGTCTTGACAACACCTTGGCCTTTTGCAATGTGGGGCATTGATATGATCGGCGAAATCAGACCTACAGCATCCAACGGGCATCGGTTCATCCTGGTAGCGATTGATTACTTTACAAAGTGGGTTGAAGCAGCTTCCTTTGCCACCATAACCAAGAACGTCGTGGCACGATTCATCCGGCACAACCTGATCTGTCGATACGGTGTACCAGAGAGGATCATTATGGATAATGGTACCAATCTTAACAACAAGATGATCACTGAGCTCTGCGAGCAATTCAAGATACAACACCACAACTCTTCTCCTTACCGGCCGAAGATGAATGGGGCTGTAGAAGCAGCTAATAAGAATATCAAGAAGATCGTGCAGAAGATGACAGTAACCTACAAATACTGGCACGAGATGTTACCATTTTCTCTTCATGGGTATCGTACCTCAGCACGGACGTCAACAGGGGCAACACCCTACTCCTTGGTATACGGCATGGAGGCAGTCCTGCCCATTGAAGTTCAGATACCCTCTCTCCAGATAATGAAGGATGCAGGTTTAAGCGAAGACGACTGGATCAAGACCCGGCTTGATCAACTAAACCTAATCGACGAAAAGAGACTCACTGCTATTTGTCATGGTCATACGTACCAAAAACAGATGATCAAGGCATTTAACAAGAAAGTCAGACGACAAGAGTATCAAGTCGTGGATTTGGTAATCAAGCGCATTATTCTACCTCAAGGTGATCCCAGGGGAAAATGGACCCCTACGTACGAAGGGCCATTCGTGGTTAAGAACATCTTCTCAGGAGGAGCGATGATTCTAACCACCATGGACGGTGACGACCTTCCTCACCCCGCCAATGCAGACATAGTGAAAAGATACTACGCATAATTAAAGACCCGCTAGGTCGACTGGCCTAGGCAAAAATAAGGGCTTCCCGGCGAACCAAAAGGGTTCGGGCAAAAATAAGGGACGAAAAAAAATCTGTACACCCGGCAAGTCGAAAACCTGAAAAGGCGGCTTGGGCAAAAATGGGTATCCCGGTGGACTGAAAACCCGAAAGGGCGGTCCAGGAAAAAGTTAGGGATAAGTGTAACACTATGTCTCATTGGATCACCTCGCATCCGGACTTCAGTATCGACCATCAAGCTCGGACGACACCAATCAATCATATTCATCTTCAACTAAGCAGCAAAGTGATGAGATGCTTGAAGATATAAAGGCGATAACAGAGTTGGAACCCGGTGGGATTATTCACATAGCTGTTTTGTTTTCTTTTCACAAATTGTATAAATTCTATTTGCTCGGCGGCGTTCTCTTACTAGGACGTCAACCTCTTGTACAAAAATGCCTATTTTCAGGCAAACTTCAAAATCAATACAAGTTCATTTTTCAGACAAATTGCAAATTGTTTCTTCTTTTATCTGTTTTGTTTTGCAAAGAACGTCCAATGTTCATTTTTGATATATGCATTTGACATTAATTGCTACTCATAAATATTTGCATGCGAAACAAAGGACTAATTACGAGTGATATCAGAAGTAGGGGCAATAAGAATTGTCTGAGAGGTCTAGTTGCTCTGTCCACCAAGGTACCAAGGTAGGTTCGGCTGAAGAATATGACCAAGATACCTTCACTCCCCAAGAGCAAGACAATAATGGTAGATATCCCCCACTGAGACTTGCAACTACGAATGCATTAGCAATACTCTCCCCAAGCAGAGTTGGTCTACCATCAGCCCTAAAAAAGTTGGGTATCCCCAGTAGGTCTTAATATTCCCCAATGGAGTATACAGATATTCCCTAGCAAGCGTAAAGAGTATCCCCGACAGCCCTAATATTCCTCAACGAAATATAAGGATGTTCTCCAGCGGAATACAAGATACCCCCAGTGGAGCCATTTCCCAGTGCAGTCTAAAAAGCTTCCCCACCAGAGTTGAATCATCTCCCCAGTAGATTCGGGAAGCTTGTCCCCTGCAGAGTGTGAATGTATCTCCCCAGCCATATTCAGAGGTTATCCCCACCAGAGTCTAACTGGGTTATCCTCAGCAAGTTGCAACAGAAAGATCATCCCCAGCGAAGTTCTTTCTATCCCCAGCGGAGTTCATCATTAAAATCCCCAATAGAGCTTATCGACGGAATCCCCAGCGGAGTTATCGTTAAAATCTCAGCAAAGCATCTCCTCCCCACAAAGTAATTCCCCACAGAGTAATCTCTTCATCAAGTTTATTCCCCAACGGAGTTCTTTTCTCCTGCAGGTTTATTCACACAATCATCTTCGTTCATCATCCCCAGCGGAAATGAAGAATTCAACTTTATTCTCCAGCAGCTCCGGGATTTATTTTCCCCAGCTAAAACATCACATTTTCATACATCATGATACATGCACATACACATCATATCATGCGATCTCATTTATGTTGAGAACATCATTGCTCGATCCATATCATGCATTGCATATGACTGACCTTTACCTTTCAGGAAAGATGCAGTTAAATGCTCAGCTATGTCAAAGGAGACAAAACCAGATAAATCGATTCCTAAAGATTTTTCTGAAGCCAGTTGTTGTACCCCAAAATTTGCCCTCCCATATTCTTCAAGATTTGGCAAGATCAAGCTTCAAAATCCCTCAAAGGTTGCACAGTCCAATTGCCTCCTAACACAGTCAAAATTAGGGTTTTGGTTCTTGCAAAGAAATTGAGATTTTCAAGGGTCCAATCAAGTCCCACATGCCTACATACATTGTCAAGCATCTATATGCCAAGTTTCAAGACTCACAGCATCAACTTGCACAGTCAAAAACCCTAATTGCTCCACAGTCAACTGCAGTGGCAAAATGGTCATTTGACAGTCAAAAGTCAAATTTTTTGATCAACATCTTATTTTGAAGCCACAATAATCATTTTATCAATTCTTGATCATGATTCCACAAGCATGGCTCAAAAAATCTCAAGATGCAAAAGTTTCTATTTTTGGACAGTTGAAAAGTCAACTGCAAATTGACCAAGGCATAACTTTTTCATGGTTTATCAGAAAAATCCCATCCAAAGCTCATTTTGAAGGGGGTGACATTTCATACAACTCATATTCACACTCCAAGTCCAAGAAATGCTCTCATAAAAAGTTATCAATTTCAACATTATAGGTCATTTTCAAAAGTCAACAAAAAGGCACTTTAAGTCAAAGACCATAACTTGAGATTGGTGAATCAAAATGACATGGGACCAAAGGAATTGGTTAGAGGACTTCAAGACCTTTCCAAAATGTCCAAGAACATGTTCATAGCTTCAAAATTGAGCAAGATATGCATTGGAGAAGTTGGGAAATTTTTGGGAACTTTCAAAAGTCCACTTTGCCTAAAAAGCTTCAAAATTGCTAATGGGCCTCAAATTCTTTCTTGAATCTTTACCCAAAGCCTATGCACGACCCATTGAGCTCAAAATAATTTATTTTCTTATTTTTAATTAATTAATTGAATTTATATTAATTCATTTAATTGGTTTTAATGATAGGAAAATTAAAAAAAAGATATGTTTTGGATCTTTTGGTGGGGCAAATCTGATCATGGCAAGCTGGAAAAGTCGTCTCTCAATCAAACCAGGAAGATCTTCCATAATTGGCAAGGTTTCATGGAAAAAGATTGAAAATCACATAATTGAAAATCAAAGATTGCAAACATTAATTCATGGACTTTTGGGCCAAGGTTTTGACCTAAATTCGTTCACATACAAAGGCATAAGCTAACCCTAGAGCTGGACACACGTGAAAGCTGCTAAAAAACACATAACCAATTTGCAAATTTTGAAGAGAAACTTGAAAACTGAAATCCTATTTGCAGTACAATTCAAGGCCTAAAATCTTTTCCAATACGTTGCTGACATTGCCAGGAAGCCATTGCAATCAAGAACAGGCTCTCATACCCAGGGAAACGGTAAAACAAAGTCACGGTTTGATCAAATATGTTCATAATCGAAACCTAATTTCCATGCATCATTGACATATTTTGTTTGTTGATTTGTATTGCTGACGCCTTCCTGAAACTTTTGATATAGTTTGATTGCACTGAAACTCAAAGGATCATAATTCACCATGAATGGATTTTAGGGTTTTCGAATTTTCAAAATAGGGCTTTCTTGTAGAGGAAAAATCAGGCCCTGAGACCTATGCAGTTGAATTCAGGAGCTCAATACGAGTTGAATGGCAACCTCGCGCTCAATTTATATTATCCATAGGGCTATTCGCTATTCTTGGGACTTTCACTTAGTGGGGGTTTAAAACCCCCGCTATCTTATTCATGTTGCAGGTGAAAACGAGGAAGAAGATGGGCGTGGCATCATGTTACTGGAGCATTCAAATCTTAGCGCGTTTTTTTATATATCTCAGCATAATTGGCATTTTTTTATATAATAATTGTTTTCCACTTATACTACAAACGCGCTTGAATGGCTGGATGGTGGATGACACGCTTGGCAAACGATGGGACCTGGGTTCGATTCCCAGGTCCCCCCACATAATTCATAATTTTTGTCTTAACCCATTCCAATGCAGCTTTCACTCAATGGCCCATCACGCGCCCTCACGCCTAAGCCTGCCAAGTGGCTTCAAAGATCCATCTAATGGCCAGAAGGTGAATTCCATGGTGTACCCCAGTCAGACAGCATGTGCATGATTCTTAAAAGTCAACGAGGCCTTGTGTCTAATGGGCCTGAATTCCAGCAAAAACCTCCACTTTGGGCCTGACACCCCCCTTGGTTTGTATAATTTTATTTTTTCTTTTCTTTTCTAATTCCTTTAATTGCTTTAATTATTTTTATTAATTCACCATAAAATTAATTTTCCTACTAAAAATCAGAAATCAAAATTGTAAATATATTTAATTATTTATTAATTTCCTCACTAATTTATTTTTGTAAATAAACTCTAACAATTAACTTTAGTTTAATTTAGGTTAAAATTCAATCTTTTTCTTAAATAAAAATGATATAGAATTAGGTTTTGACATTTTTATCTTTTTCTTAATTAATTATTTTCATCATTATTTATTATTATTATTATTATTATTTTTGTAAATAACATGTAAATTAATTAATTAGCTTAAATTAGGGTAACTTTAATATTTTTCATTAATAATTAAAATAAACTTAGAATTAGGGTTTTCTCTTGATTTTATTTTCTTTATTTCTATTAAATACAAAAAAACATAAAAAACACTTTCTTTCCTTTAATTAAATACTTAATTAGGTTTTAATTTCATTTAATTTCAAGCAAAGGGTCAAAACCCTCGGACGTCCAATTTAATTCTTTTTGCGCATTATTTTCTTATTGATTATTATGTAACTGCTTTCCGGATGTAATAGTAATTAGGTAATTTTTTTACTTTCCGCATCTTTTATCAAAAACGGGTCTTTGTATTTTGGCGATGTATAGACTCGCGCCTTGTAATAGCGTAGCTTTTATCTTTCCGTCTTTTAATTTTCCGCACTCCTAAATTCTAAATTGCATGAAAGAATGTATGATGACTAAAAACAACTCGTAGCTCACAATGCCATGATCAAAGATAAAACATAACATGAAAACAACACACAATACACACACCACTTCTAGGGTACGCCTCACTCGTTGCCTTCGAAACGTGGTCGTCAAGTATAGGACGTTTTAGCGGTCGCTCTTATGTCCAAGATCCAGTTGCCTCGAAACAGTTGCCTCGAAATGGTTGCCTCGGATTAAAAAAGGATCTAGGACATTAGGGTTGCTTCTAAGGTGTCCTAACTGTTGCTTCGGTGACCACACTGTCCCTACAATCGAATTGACCCGAACACCTCCAACGGTGGTGCTACCTACCTCTCAATGGTGGGATGGCACTACCTTAAGGACTTTTACACAGCCTAATTCCTTAGGGTAGGTAGATGACTCATGGATACTTGCTCTCTTCAAAAACAAATCAAAAATCTTTTCACACTGACACTTTTAAAATCTTTCAAAACAAATTTTTCAAACACTCTTGAGGACAGATACAAGAGTTATTCTGAAATCTTTCAATGAAACTTTTTCAAACCCACTCACATTTGAAAAGCAAACATCATTTTGAAAACATAAGAGCAAGTATCTAAGAGCCCATGGATAACCATGGATAGAAAGGGTGCTAACACCTTCCCTTTCTATAAATCTACCTCCCGAACCGAGAAACGTTCTCATAAGGAATTTTGCTGTGCTTTTGTCCTTTCCTTGTTGGAGAAAATAAAAGACGGCGGCGACTCTTGCTTACCGCGACATTTCGCGAACCAGCATAAAAAACAGTCAGTTCTATTTCCACCGATCACAGAACTGGTGACTCTGCTGGGGATACTTTAAAGTGAGGTGTACCTTAGAATAGATCATACTTATGTTTTCAATTGCCTGATTTGTGTGCTTTAATATTATTGGGCCTGTTTTGGGAGTTCTATAGATCCTAACCTGGATCTGGGGGATACCTTCTTAGAAAGTAGCAACAAGACTGTGAGGGAACTGTGCGGGGTATACCGACACGGTTGAAGCAGTCTGCTACGTTGATGTGGCACTTTGGTGAGTACCGGTAACCCTTGAGTCAAGTCAAGGAGAGTACGGGGCCGCCGCGTGGTGTCGTGAAGCATCAACTGACCTTAGGAACCTTAATTGAACCATCCTGGCCTCTTTAGGGTAGTGAGATAACTGACTTTGGTGCAGTCCGAAGTTGGTTGATACTCGATACTACACTCATTGAGGGTTGTTTTCTTGGAATATTTTGATCGCCAGTTCAGTGGCTAAATCGAAACGATGAACACAGAAAACAATCCAATGATATTGAGATCCTTAGAACCCGATTACTTTCGATAGGACAGGTTTTGAGCCCACCAACTTCAAGAGGGTAATACCTAGACCCCATGCTGGCCTAAACTCTAAGGGATGTCTTGTGTGACTTGTGTGCCTTACCATGTTTGCTTTTGTGGATACTTGTGGTTGTTTTATCATAATATCATAACATCATACAACATCATATGCATCCACTAACCACTTCAGGGGTTCGAATCTTCATCTTTGTTCTTGTTTTGTAGGACATGGAAACTATCCGCAGAAAGACAATTCAGGTCAACCTTGTAAGGGTCCCTCCTCAGCTTAAGGAACTTACATCCAGGATTCCCGAGAGCTCTTCTTTCAGTGAGAAACATGGAAGACTCATTAGTTTGGTCAACACTAACATTGAGGAAGATATGATAAAGGTCCTTTTCCAGTTCTTTGACCCTCTCCACCACTGTTTTACTTTCCTGGATTATCAACTGGTGCCTACATTGGAAGAGTTCTCCCAGCTTCTGAAGATCCATATCCTTAGTCAACTACCCTACAACGGTACAGAAAAGGAGCCAAAACTTGAAGAGGTTGCTAAAGCATTATGCCTACAACCATCTGACATTAAGGGACATTGGGAAGTTAGAAGTGGTATCAAAGGGTTCTTGGCCAAGTTTATGTTTGAGAAAGAACAAGAATGTTGGAACTCCCTTGACCTACAAGCCTTTGAAGAAGTTGTAGCCCTCCTTGTCTATGGGTTGGTGTTGTTCCCTAATCCAGATCAGCTTATAGATATCAATGCTGTCAAGATCTTCATGTCCAGGAATCCTGTACCTACGTTGCTTGGGGACATCCTTCACTCATGTTACACTCGAACCATGAGAAAAAGAGGTGTTCTTATGTGCTGCATTCCTCTCCTGGGAAGGTGGTTTATTTCGCACCTTCCACAATTAGTTTTGAAGAATGAGCGGGGTTTGAGATGGTCACAACGATTAATGACTCTTACACATGCTGATATACATTGGTGCTCTCGGTCCAGAGAAGACGTCACTATTATTGATCGTTGCGGGGAGTTTCCTAATTTTCCTTTACTTGGAATCAGAGGAGGTATTACTTACAACCCCTGTCTGGCCTTGAGACAGTTTGGATATGCTCGGAGGGATGGCCCTCATGATATGTTGATCCCTGACATAGTTTTTGACTTCGACAACGATGCACAAGGACTTCGCCAGAGATTTATCAGAGCGTGGAGGATGCCCAACAAGGTAGACAGCAATACACTGGGGCACAAGAACTCCATCCCGTTGGAGCCTTATCTCAAGTGGGCACGAGCCCGCTCCCAGAAGTTAGTAATGCCATATCCTCATGTTCTCCCTGTGATCAAAGAGCCAGTTTTAGAAGGAGAGGTGCCCTACACCATTCAACATCCTGACATGCCTACATCCTGGGAAGAAATGCAGAAGAGCTGGATCCAGCTTAAGGAAGAACGAAATTCTCTTGAATCCAGTCTGCATGCCAGTGAGAAGAAGGTCTTGGAGCTCACCCGCCTACTGCATGAAGAAAAAACTCTCAACACTTACATAGCTCCAAAGAGGATGCGCAGTGTCTTTTGGGATTAGTTTACTTTGTAATTTTTTCCCATGAGGCTTTGATGTATTGAACAATTATTTTTTAATAATAACGTGTGTTCTTTTTTGTCTACAACAAATTTGAACTTTCGAACCCTTGAATGCATTGCATAAACAGCATATCATGCATCATGTGCATAACAGGTACTCTTTCTTTACAGGTGGTTTAATCTTCGTCACTGTTTATTTCAGCTCGCCATCATGAATCCTGAATCATCTACTGAGCAATCCATCAAGGCCCTCCAGGCCCAAAACGCCCAGTTCCAAGAGCTGATCATGAGTCTAGCCCAAGGTCAAGAGGAATTGAAGGCTCTGCTGGTAAAGAAGAAGAAGAAGAGAACTGTACTATTCAACACTGGCCAGAGGTTTGGTAACACACTGCAAAATGAGGTTGATCAAGCTGGTTCTTCTATAGGAAAAGGCAGTCCCCAAGGGGGAAGGGTTCCTAGTCCTGTGGTCTCTGACAACGAGACTGATTTCAATGAAGAGCAATACCCTCCAGCTGAAGACAAGTACAAGCAGTTAGAGGATCGCCTGAATGCCATGGAAATTCAACAAGTGCCTGGGTTGGATTTTGGAGACCTGGGTCTATCTTCTGGTGTGGTGATCCCACACAAGTTCAAAGCACCATCTTTCGCAAAGTATGACGGGGCGTCCTGCCCTAAGCTGCATTTCAGATCTTATGTGCGGAAGATCCAATCATATACTGTGGACAAGAACTTATGGATCCATTTCTTCCAGGAGAGTCTTTCAGGGACTCATCTCGAATGGTTCTATCAGCTGGATGGGACCAAGGTTCGTAACTGGGAGGAATTGGCTACTGCTTTTTATAAGCAGTGTCAGTACAATGCCGACCTTGCTCCTACACGTACCCAACTCCAGGGTATGTCGCTAGGATCGGGATAAGGTTTTAAAGAGTATGCGCAAAAATGGAGGGACCTGGCTGGCAGGGTGCAGCCGCCGTTAACCGACCGTGAACTTGTGGACATGTTCTTGGGGACCCTATCCGGGCCGTTCTTCAACCATCTCATTGGTAACTCCTCTGCAGGGTTTACAGACCTCATTCTGACTGGTGAAAGTGTGATCGGTGGATCTGGAACTGACTGTTTAACGCTGGTTCGCGAAATGTCGCGGAAGCAAGAGTCGCCACCGTCTTTTATTTTCTCCAAATGGAAAGGACAAAAGCACAGAAAAATTCCTTATTGAGATTGTTCTTGGTTCGGGAGGTAGATTTATAGAAAGGGAAGGTATTAGCACCCTTTCTATCCATGGTTATCCATGGGCTCTTAGATACTTGCTCATTGTGTTTTCAAATTGTTTGTTTGCTTTTCAACTGTGGGTTAAAAAAAGTTTCGTTTAAAATTTCAGTTCGACTCTTGTATCAGTCCTCAAGAGTGTTTGAAAAGTTGTTTTTGAAAGCTTTTTTGCAAAGTGTCGGTGTGAAAAGAAATTTTTGATTTTGTTTTGAATTAGAGCAAGTATCTACGAGTCATCTACCTACCCTAAGGAATTCGTCTGTGTAAATGTCCTTAAGGTGGTGCCATCCCACCATTGAGAGGTAGGTAGCACCACCATTGGAGGTGTTCGGGTCAATTCGAGGGTTCGGGACAGTGTGGTCACCAGAGCAATAGGAAGACACCTTAGAAGCTACCCCCATGCCATGTTCATGGACATGAGGACTTACTAAAACGTCCTCTACTCGACGACCACATTTCGAGGGGCAAGGCAACAGTGAGGCGTACCCTAGGGGTGGTGTGTGAATTGTGTGTTATTTTCAGTTATATTTGTCTTGTCATGCATTGGTGATCTACGCTTTGTTTTTATTTTTGGCATTCATTCTTTCATGTGGTTATTAACAGTTAAAAGATGCGGGAAGATAAAAGTCCTACGCTATTACAAAGGCGCGGGTCTACATCGCCAAATTAAACCAAGACCCGATTTGAAATAAATAAAGATGTGGAAAGATAAATATCCTAATTAATCTATTACAAGGCTTTGGGGCAATTACATAAATTTTAAAAAAAGAAATAAAAGTAAATGTGCGAAAAGAAATAAAATCGAGAATGCGAGGGCGTTGGACCCTTTTAAAGAAATTAAATCGAAATCGTAAATTAATTAAGTTAAATAAAAGCAAGAGCTTATTTTTTTTGAGCTTTTGGTATTTTATAATAATAAAGAAAAATGGATTAAAATTAAAAATTGAATAGAACCCTAATTCTAGTTTTTTTTAGTCTATTAAAAAAGCATTAAAATTAAACCTAAAATTAAAACTAAGTTAATTATTAAATTTATTTACAAAATAAAACATTGAATTAAATATTAACAAAACATATTTTTTATTGTTTTATGATTTTCTGTTTTTTTTTTATGTTATAAAGAATTATTTTTGTGAATTTAAAACAAATTAAAAGAATTAAAATTAAAGAGGAAAATTAGAAGGAAAATAAATAAATATACAAACAGGGGGGGTTTTCTGGTCCAGTAGGAGGTGTATGCAAGCAATCAGGCCCACTCAATTCCAGGCCATGTTTGACTTTTGATGGTCATGTGTGGAATAGCTGACTAATGCTTATGATGAACTGCACATCATGGCCTTCAGACTCATCTTCTGGGACATTTGGCAAGCCAAGGCATGGAGTTGTATGGTGGACCTTAGGATGCAAGCTGCGTAGAAACACATTACAAGAAAAAATATGAAATATATATGGGGGACCTGGGAATCGAACCCAGGTCCCAAGGCTTTCCAATCAGATTCCCAACCACCACACCATTCAACGCGTTTGTATGTATCATCAAAAACAAATATTATAAACAATAAATCACGCTAATGATATTAACACAAAAAAAAAATGCGCAGAAAATTTAAATGGTCCAACCATGATAGGACACGCAGGCTTCTTCCTCGTTGTGCCTGTAAACAGAAAAGAGATAGCGGGGGTTTTAAACCCCCACTAAATGTACCCTGCGAAAAATAGCGATTAGAGCATCGTTGCTCATAAATTGGGCGCGATATGATGATTGGATTCGCCTGAAGGTCACGAGTTTAATGGTATAGGCCTTGCTGTCCAATTTTTCCAGAAGAAGAAAGCCCCAAATTTAAACCTCTGAAAACCTAGAAAACGTTAATGGCATCTTTCTATACAAGCGCTATTAATCCAATTCAATGGCATCATTAGCTTTATTGAGTTCATGTTAGTGCAAAACAATCATTAAAATGCATTAATATGGCATGAAAAGATAAATACGAATATGCAAATGTTCATGGACAGGGCGACTTCGTGCTATCGTTTCTTGAGGTTAGAGGCTGTGGTTTTGATTCAGAAAGCTTCCTTGATGCGTCAGGAAGGTAATGGAATCGTTCTTTGGCCTTCAAACACCCTCTAGCTGTGTTTTCAGTTTTGAACTTTTTGACAAAAAATGCAAAGTTTGTTTGTGATTCTGAGTGCAGCTTTCAGGTCCTCAGCATTAGGGTTGTGTTTGTGTATGTATATGGAACGAATTAGGGTAGAAATCCAAGTCCATAAACCTTTGCATTGATGTTTTTGAGATTTGATTTTCATGTAATCTTTTTTCAATCTTTTTCATGTCTTTTTGAAGCCAATTATTGCCAATTCTTTCCATATTGAGTGAGCACGAAATCTTGAGTGAGTAAATGAGAGAATATGCTGCAAAAAGATTTAAAACACATGCTTTGCTATTTTTGTCATATTTTATTTAATTAAATGAATTAATGGTGATAAAAATTCAAATAAATAATAAAAAATGATGAAATAACTCCCCTTTGGGTCAATGGGTCGTGCATAGCTTTTGGGTGATGATTCTTGGAAGAAATTGAGGCCCATTAGCAATTTTGAGGCATTTGAAGCAAAGTTGACTTTTCAAAATTCCCAAACATTTCCCAACTTCCACAAGGCATATCTTGCTCAATTTTTAAGCTTTGATCATGTTCTTGGACATTTTGAAAAGGTCTTGAAGTCCTCTAACCAATGCCTTTGGTCCCATGTCATTTTGATTTACCAATCTCAAGTTATGGTCTTTGACTTAAAGTGCCTTTTTGTTGACTTTTAAAAATGACCTATAATGTTGAGATTGATAACTTTTTGTGAGAGCATTTCTTGGACTTGAAGTGTGAAGAGGAGTTGTAGGAACTGTCATTCTCTTCAAAATGAGCTTTGGATGGAATTTTTCTGATAAACCATGTGGAAGTTATGCCTTGGTCAAGTTACAGTTGACTTTTTCAACTGTCCAAATATAGAAACTTTTGCATCTTGAGACTTTTTGAGCCATGCCTTGAGAATCATGATCAAGCATTGATCAAATGATGTTTGTGGCTTCAAAATAAGATGTTGACCAAAAATTTGGACTTTTAACTGTCAAATGACCATTTTGCCCCTACAGTTGACTGTTGAGCAATTAGGGTTTTTGACTGTGCAATTTTGTGCTGTAAGTCTTGAAACTTGGCATGAGGATGCTTGACCATGTTTGTAGGCATGTGGGACTTGATTGGACCCTTGAAAACTTCAATTTCTTTGACAGAACCAAAACCCTAGTTTTTGACTGTTAGGAGGCCCTGGAACTGTGCAACCCTTGGGATATTTTGAAGCATGCTTTTGGCAAATCTTGAAGAATATGGGAGGGAAAATTTTGGGGTACAACAGTTGCCCCTGTTCAATCTTCTTAGACCTGAGGATGCAGATTGGCTGACGTGCCTTTCGTAATCCGAAGGTGGAAGATGATTGAACACTAGAGTGCCCAGAAATTTGCGCTCACATGTTAGCAGTGTGATGGTGGGAATGGGCTTATAGATGCCATTTGGAGATTGATGGATAGGATGATGGGCTTATAGATGCCATGCTAAGAGATGATGGATGAGTGGATGGGCTTATAGATGCCATCTGGGTGTCGATCGCGTAAGAGTTTCCTTAGCGAGAACTTGCGTACCTGAAAAAGAAAATGATTACCTGACCTGTTACAGAAGTTGGTCTTCAAGCTCTTATGTAGATGTGCCCTGACTGGTTACAGGAATTGGGTCTGGAGCTTCAAACGGTGATGAATGAATCAGGGATGGTTACTACCTCAACGGGACAATGAGAGAACCTTGGGTGATTACTACCTCAACAGTAACGCCGAGAGAATCTTGGGGCGATTACTACCTCAACAGGAACGCTGAGAGAATCTTGGATGTCTTCTGCTGGGATAAGAATCAGGGAGATCTTAGGGTCGATCTGACTGAACCAGAGAAGGCCTTGGAATATCTTCAACTGGATAAGAATCAGGGAGATCTTAGGGTCGATCTGACTGAACCAGAGAAGGCCTTTGACTGGATAAGAATCAGGAAAATCTTAGGGTCGATTTAACTGAACCGGGAAAGGTCTTGGAATATCTTCAACTGGATAAGAATCAGGGAGATCTTAGGGTCGATCTGACTGAACCAGAGAAGGCCTTTGACTGGATAAGAATCAGGAAAATCTTAGGGTCAATTTAACTGAACCGGGCAAGGTCTTGGAATATCTTCAACTGGATAAGAATCAGGGAGATCTTAGGGTCGATCTGACTGAACCAGAGAAGGCCTTTGACTGGATAAGAATCAGGAAAATCTTAGGGTCGATTTAACTGAACCGGACAAGGTCTTGGAGTATCTTCAACTGGATAAGAATCAGGGAGATCTTAGGGTCGATCTGACTGAACCAGAGAAGGCCTTTGACTGGATAAGAATCAGGAAAATCTTAGGGTCGATTTAACTGAACCAGGCTAGGTCTTGGAGTATCTTCAACTGGATAAGAATCAGGGAGATCTTAGGGTCGATCTGACTGAACCAGAGAAGGCCTTTGACTGGATAAGAATCAGGAAAATCTTGGGGTTGATTTAACTGAACCGGACAAGGTCTTGGAATATAGCTGAGAACTTAACTGGATCTTTCCTGAAAGGTAAAGGTCAGTCATATGCAATGCATGATATGGATCAAGCGATGATGTTCTCGTCATAAATGAGATTGTAAGGTATGATGCGTTTATGCATGTATCATGATGTATGTGATGTTTTTGAATGTATGTTTTCGTCTTAGGAAAATAAACCCTTGACGGGTGCCGGGAAGTTAAATCCTGGGCTGATGTAGAGTTTCTGTTTCCACTAGGGATGATGGTTGCAAGAATACCGGTAGGAGAAGATAACTCTGTTGGGGGATAAACTTGGCGAATAGAACACTCTGCGGGGAGAAAATTACTCTAGCGATCTTGCTGGGGAACAATACTCTGTGGGGAGAGAGGTACTTTGCTGGGGTGATGATAACTCCGCTGGGGATACCATTGTTATGTTGGAAGTGTTAATAGACTCCGCTGGGGATAAGAAGACTTCGCCGAGGACGATCTTTCCGTGGCTTTTGGCTGAGGATAGCTCAGTTATGTCTTGGTAGGGAAATAAACTTTGAATAAAGCCGGGGGACGCGTTCGTACTCTACAGGGATAAGCTTCCAGAATCTACTAGGGATAAGCTTACTGCTTGGGGAGATGGATTCCAATTTTCCTGGGGAAACTGGATTGGACTCTCCTGGGGAAATTTTGAGATGGACTGGGAGTGACTCCACTGAATGCCTGGTATACCGCCGGGGAACAATCTTAGATTGAGATTGCCGGGGATGCTTGTTAAGAATATTCGTATATTGTACTGGGGAATGTTTGATATTTGCTGGAGGATACACAACTTCCTTAAGGCTGGCAGTATAACTCTGCTTGGGGAGAGTGCATGGACTTGCTGGCTCGCTCTCTGGGGACTTGAGATATCTTGGTTGTTCTTAGGTCGAACCTATCTTAGTACCTTAGTGGGCAGAGCAATTAGATCGTTTGGACAGCTCATCATTGCCCCCGTTTCTGAGGTGGGAGAGGAAGACCTGTGAGGTGCTGATAGTTGTTGAGGGTCAAACCTTCTTCAGGTAGGCAGGTGACAAGATGACAGGACATAGTCGTACGCTTTGATCCCTAACTTTTGCCTGGACCGCCCTTTCGGTTTTTCGATCCACCGGGATACCCATTTTTGCCCAAGCCACTTTTTCAGGTTTTCGACTTGCCGGGTGTACAGATTTTTTTCATTTCATCCCTCATTTTGCCCGAACCCTTTTGGTTCACCGGGAAGCCCTTATTTTTGCCTAGGTATGTCAACCTAGCGGGTCTTTGATTGTGCATAGTATTTTTTCGACTATGTCCACGCTCTTGGAATGTAGGGAGTTGCCCCTGTCAGAAATGTTGTCGTGCGACCCGAAGATGTTTAATCAGGCAAGATTCGTTGCTGGAATTCCTGTCTAATGCCCCAAGTGTCTCAGATGGAAAGTTTCCCCTAGCTGCTTGGCATTGTTGAGAGATTCTCTGAATCTTGACTTAACTGCCCCGGATGATAGACCATGATCATGTCATGCCCCTTGATTGGAAGTGCCTTTGTTCACTAGGCTTTCATCGTGCGAATTTCCCTGCTGTTCAAACAAATAGTCATATGCAAACAATGTTATATCAAAAATGCAAAGCTTATGTCTGTCTTGAAGATTTTGAAAATGCATTCTTTTTCACAAAACAAGTGAATGTTTGTAAAACGTGATGTCAACTCCATATTTACCGTAAGCCTTAAGGAGTCAGGATACCTTTCGTAACAGTATGCTTTCGAACTAACCCATGTTTCAGCTAGGACTTTTAAGGGTTATAATGTGGCCTGGTTCACGGTTTAAGAAACAAAGGATAAAGGCTCAAATTTATTTGTACCCACCCGCTCTTCGTGATGTTCTTCGACCCTAAACTCAGCCGATCGTGCGTTAGACCTTGTCTGAGTCTTTGCTCTGATATTCCAGTGATGGTTCGGATATTGACAGTTTATTGGGAATATGCAGTCATTTCCTTTTTTTGTCGAGGGTTTGTAGGACCTCTTTCTTTTTTGATTTTGTTATCCCTATTTTTTGCCTGAACTGTTTCCTTTTTTGGAATTACAGTCAGCGGGATGCCCCATCTTTGTAAGTCTCCTTCATAGGTTTTTTGACTTATTGGGTTTTTTTTATTTTGAGAAGTAATGACTGCCTTTCTTTATTGATTATTCGGAACCATCACTGTCTTTCTTTGTTTTGTAAGGACCTCTTTGGTGCCATTCGTTATGCACTTGGATCAACTGAGAGAACTACCCTGCCCCAGGTTATGATTAAGGGTTTTAATTTTCGAAAAGAAAAACTCCTACTTCTTTGGCTCAAAGGGGTTGACGAGGGATTATCTTCCTTATAACTCCAGTGTTTAGGGATTGAAACAATGCCTGTACCTCATCAGCGGGGTCTATTCAAAAGCATACTGTAGATTGTGGTATCGTTTTCGTCATCCTCTCTCAAGAGGCTTAGCATTATTAATCGAGCGTTGATCATCAGAAAAAATATGAAAATAATTTGCATATAGTGAATACGAATATATTGCTTCAAAACAGACGTAGGCGATGTATTAATGGAATAACAATGTTTATCATGAGTAAATGTTTGAACAAAAGAAAATTAACAACTTGAAAATCCTGATGAACAAAAGTCTTTTCATCTTCAGGGCTTGTTACTTTAAATGGTGAGCCTTGGAGGGATGGTAGAAAAACTCAGCCTGACCATCTTGTGTGAACTCCAATGCTCCTTCATCAATCATGTCCTGGATCTTGTTCTTCAAAGCCCAACACTCATTTGTATCATGTCCTGGACTAGCAGAGTGGTAGGCACACCTTTTATTGGGATAATAGGTAGGAGATGATGTGTTGGGGTTCTGGGGATGAGACCTTAATGTGATCAGATTCAATCTCAACAGGCGTTGTAGAGCTTGAAACAGCGACATGTTGAGCTGGGTGAATTGCCTCCTGGGCTTGTCTGGCTGAAGCTGGTGAGGTTGATGCTGAATTTGTGACACTGGAGCCATTTGAGGAGCTCTCCCCTTATCTCCTTGTCTCAAAGATGGTTGAATGATGACTGGCTCTTTACCCTTAGACGTTTGCCCCAGTTGGTTACCCTGAAGCAGTTGGTTGATGAGAACTCCGAGCTCTTCTTGTCTTTGAGCTAAACCTTGAATGGCAGTCACCTGCCCCAGCATTTGGGCTTTCAATGCATCCACTTCAGCTCGCAGATGTTTCAGCCGTTCGTCCTCAGCGCTGTTCCTGACCAAAGTCCCCATTAGAAGTGTTCTCAGCTCCTCCTGCCCCTTGGATAGATTCAGGAGGATTTCCCCGAACCGAGTCTCTTGAGCAAGAAGGTCCTGGTTATTTTGTTGGGAAGCCATTGCTGAAATAGACAGCGAGAAAGGTAAGTGACATGCAACAAGGGTACCTGTTATGCAATGATGTGTATGACATGCATGCAATGTTTTCAAGGATCTCACGGGGTAAACAAGAAAATTGTTAGAATCTGGTAACTGGTGGCTTGATTGAAGGCACTTCATATTGTTGAGAGTCCTTCTTCAAGAGTCAAGGCTCACCATATCTAGTGGGTCATAGCCCCTGCCAACCTTGGCTAGAGGAAAATAAATCCCCTTTGCCCCTTGCTAGACATTTTGGCTCATCATGACCTGCATCACAGACCCTTGAGATCCTTGAAATGGATTAGTCCTTATGTAGGATGTATGCAATGGTATGATGGCATGATGTTATGCTATGCATGGAATAATGTAGGTAAACCCTGTTATGAGTCCAGATTAAGGACTGTAAACAAAACCTGCAAGAAACTCAAGTGTCAGATGACAAGCATGTAAGTAGTCAAGTACGAAGGCACACAAGTCACATAAAAGAGCCCTTAGAGTTTAGGCCAGCATGAAGTTTGGGTACTACCCTCTTTCAGTTTCGTTGGTTAAGACCTGTCCTAGAAAATAGTAACCGGGTTCTAGAGGATCCCAATATCACTGACTACCCTCAATCGGTCATAACTCCAGCATTGCAATCTTTTCTTGCGGCCAGAACCATCACGAGAGTTTAGCCTCAATGGGCGTAGCATACTGCTACTGTTCTATTGGCCAAGTTGGGTCATTTAAGGTTCTAAGGTCGGTTGGTGCTTAATGACTCCTCAGAAGACCCATATTCTCCTCGTTGCAACACAAGGGATATCGGTACAGACCAAGGTGCCACACCAACGTAGCCACTGCTTCACCCATGTCGGTCTACGCCGGACAAGTCCCTCACAGCTTATGCTACCTAAACAGGGTATCCCCAGATCCGAGTTAGGACCTATGTAACTCCCAAGACAGTCCCACAATGATAAAGCAAACAAGTCAAAGCAATTGAAAGCACAAGTGACCTTAGTCCTAAGGTACACCTCACTTTAAGTAATATTCCCCAACAGAGTCGCCAGTTCTGTGATCGGTGGATCTGGAACTGACTGTTTAACGCTGGTTCACGAAATATCGCGGAAGCAAGAGTCGCCACCGTCTTTTATTTTCTCCAAATGGAAAGGACAAAAGCACAGAAAAATTCCTTATTTAGATTGTTCTCGGTTCGGGAGGTAGATTTATAGAAAGGGAAGGTATTAGCACCCTTTATATCCATGGTTATCCATGGGCTCTTAGATACTTGCTCATTCTGTTTTCAAACTGTTTGTTTGCTTTTCAACTGTGGGTTAAAAAAAGTTTCGTTTAAAATTTCAGTTCGACTCTTGTATCAGTCCTCAAGAGTGTTTGAAAAGTTGTTTTTGAAAGCTTTTTTGCAAAGTGTCGGTGTGAAAAGAAATTTTTGATTTTGTTTTGAATTAGAGCAAGTATCTACGAGTCATCTACCTACCCTAAGGAATTCGTCTGTGTAAATGTCCTTAAGGTGGTGCCATCCCACCATTGAGAGGTAGGTAGCACCACCATTGGAGGTGTTCGGGTCAATTCGAGGGTTCGGGACAGTGTGGTCACCAGAGCAATAGGAAGACACCTTAGAAGCTACCCCCATGCCATGTTCATGGACATGAGGACTTACTAAAACGTCCTCTACTCGACGATCACATTTCGAGGGGCAAGGCAACAGTGAGGCGTACCCTAGGGGGGGTGTGTGAATTGTGTGTTATTTTCAGTTATATTTGTCTTGTCATGCATTGGTGATCTACGCTTTGTTTTTATTTTTGGCATTCATTCTTTCATGTGGTTATTAACAGTTAAAAGATGCGGGAAGATAAAAGTCCTACGCTATTACAAAGGCGCGGGTCTACATCGCCAAATTAAACCAAGACCCGATTTGAAATAAATAAAGATGTGGAAAGATAAATATCCTAATTAATCTATTACAAGGCTTTGGGGCAATTACATAAATTTAAAAAAAAGAAATAAAAGTAAATGTGCGAAAAGAAATAAAATCGAGAATGCGAGGGCATTGGACCCTTTTAAAGAAATTAAGTCGAAATCGTAAATTAATTAAATTAAATAAAAGCAAGAGCTTATTTTTTTTGAGTTTTTGGTATTTTATAATAATAAAGAAAAATGGATTAAAATTAAAAATTGAATAGAACCCTAATTCTAGTTTTTTTTAGTCTATTAAAAAAGCATTAAAATTAAACCTAAAATTAAAACTAAGTTAATTATTAAATTTATTTACAAAATAAAACATTGAATTAAATATTAACAAAACATATTTTTTATTATTTTATGATTTTCTGTTTTTTTTTATGTTATAAAGAATTATTTTTGTGAATTTAAAACAAATTAAAAGAATTAAAATTAAAGAGGAAAATTAGAAGGAAAATAAATATACAAACAGGGGGAGTTTTCTGGCCCAGTAGGAGGTGTATGCAAGCAATCAGGCCCACTCAATTCCATGCCATGTTTGACTTTTGATGGTCATGTGTGGAATAGCTGACTAATGCTTATGATGAACTGCACATCCTGGCCTTCAGACTCATCTTCTGGGACATTTGGCAAGCCAAGGCATGGAGTTGTATGGTGGACCTTAGGATGCAAGCTGCGTAGAAACACATTACAAGAAAAAATATGAAATATATATGGGGGACCTGGGAATCGAACCCAGGTCCCAAGGCTTGCCAATCAGATTCCCAACAACCACACCATTCAACGCGTTTGTATGTATCATCAAAAACAAATATTATAAACAATAAATCACGCTAATGATATTAACACAAAAAAAAAAACGCGCGGAAAATTTAAATGGTCCAACCATGATAGGACACGCAGGCTTCTTCCTCGTTGTGCCTGTAAACAGAAAAGAGATAGCGGGGGTTTTAAACCCCCACTAAATGTACCCTGCGAAAAATAGCGATTAGAGCATCGTTGCTCATAAATTGGGCGCGATATGATGATTGGATTCGCCTGAAGGTCACGAGTTTAATGGTATAGGCCTTGCTGTCCAATTTTTCCAGAAGAAGAAAGCCCCAAATTTAAACCTCTGAAAACCTAGAAAACGTTAATGGCATCTTTCTATACAAGCGCTATTAATCCAATTCAATGGCATCATTAGCTTTATTGAGTTCATGTTAGTGCAAAACAATCATTAGAATGCATTAATATGGCATGAAAAGATAAATACGAATATGCAAATGTTCATGGACAGGCCGACTTCGTGCTATCGTTTCTTGAGGTTAGAGGCTGTGGTTTTGATTCAGAAAGCTTCCTTGATGCGTCAGGAAGGTAATGGAATCGTTCTTTGGCCTTCAAACACCCTCTAGCTGTGTTTTCAGTTTTGAACTTTTTGACAAAAAATGCAAAGTTTGTTTGTGATTCTGAGCGCAGCTTTCAGGTCCCCAGCATTAGGGTTGTGTTTGTGTATGTATATGGAACGAATTAAGGTAGAAATCCAAGTCCATAAACCTTTGCATTGATGTTTTTGAGATTTGATTTTCATGTAATCTTTTTTCAATCTTTTTCATGTCTTTTTGAAGCCAATCATTGCCAATTCTTTCCATATTGAGTGAGCACGAAATCTTGAGTGAGTAAATGAGAGAATATGCTGCAAAAAGATTTAAAACACATGCTTTGCTATTTTTGTCATATTTTATTTAATTAAATGAATTAATGGTGATAAAAATTCAAATAAATAATAAAAAATGATGAAATAACTCCCCTTTGGGTCAATGGGTCGTGCATAGCTTTTGGGTGATGATTCTTGGAAGAAATTGAGGCCCATTAGCAATTTTGAGGCATTTGAAGCAAAGTTGACTTTTCAAAATTCCCAAAAATTTCCCAACTTCCACAAGGCATATCTTGCTCAATTTTTAAGCTTTGATCATGTTCTTGGACATTTTGGAAAGGTCTTGAAGTCCTCTAACCAATGCCTTTAGTCCCATGTCATTTTGATTTACCGATCTCAAGTTATGGTCTTTGACTTAAAGTGCCTTTTTGTTGACTTTTGAAAATGACCTATAATGTTGAGATTGATAACTTTTTGTGAGAGCATTTCTTGGACTTGAAGTGTGAAGAGGAGTTGTAGGAAATGTCATTCTCTTCAAAATGAGCTTTAGATGGAATTTTTTTGATAAACCATGTGGAAGTTATGCCTTGGTCAAGTTACAGTTGACTTTTTCAACTGTCCAAATATAGAAACTTTTGCATCTTGAGACTTTTTGAGCCATGCCTTGAGAATTGTAACACCCCTTCTAAATACCCCAATTAAAGGTAAAGATTAAAATCAGAGAAATAAAATTGCACGGAAGGGATGCCACAACACACATCACATTCCAAAGTCTTTAAGGAAAAACGGACAGGGTATGTTTGAAAGTATAAGCATTCCAACACAAAACAAACATACAATAAATATTTACTTCATTCTCTCGTGCAAACGCAACGGAGTTTCATAATTTCACATCATCTCCATTTATGGAGGAATCAAAACATAATTCAAGGCATCAAGCCATCATAATTCACATAAGCATATGTTATCAAGTCTCACATATACAAAACATCATATACACGAATAAGGATTATATACATCATAATCCAAATACAAAATAATCGAGTTCGACACTAAATAAATCCCCCCCCCCCCATGTGTTACTACCAGAGCATCGACTCGACTCTAATCAAAATAAAACAGATTGCAATCCAATGCATCCGTTAGCTAGCGCCTCGCGCTACCGTCCTCGGTACCTGCACAATGCCATCAAAAGCATTGGCCAACAAAAGGGTGAGAATTCCAATAATCATATAACATGTAATTTTAAGTAAATGAAATGGCAATAAATAAAGCAATACATAATGATCATGTTCATTTTATCACCTGTAGTATCCTTACTCAAGGAATCCATTTCCAACACATTAACCATGTAAACCGATTATCCGAATACTCACATCCTTGGCACATAACCATAATTCAAACAACAACAATATTGGCACATAATCAAACACATCAACACACATACATAACATGCCCAAATATACATGTGACTCACAACACGACTCAACGTATGCGAATGCGGTACCGACTCGTGGACCCAAGGTTCCACCACCTATGTTTCCCTTCCGGATCAAGGTCACTACGTCTTTTCCCACAATAGGGTCACCGTCTAGATATTGTGGACCCAATGTTCCACCACCTATGTTTCCCTTTCGGATCAAGGTCACTACATCTATTCCCACACTAGGGTCACCGTCTATAAAATCATGTGAACCCACAGTTTCACCGTCTCTGTTTCAAGACCAACCATGCCATGCAATGTACAATATAACCAATGCATGCAATTAAGATTCACAATAATCTTAACATACACATACCATCAAATCCAACCAATGGAACATCAACTATTGTACATGCATGCATACATATAATTTAACAATCACAACGCCAAGTAAAATGTATACAAACAAGTTACTTACTCAACCAAAACATAAACCATCAACTATCAAACAATTCCAAATCTGAAAGTATATTTCAACATAAAGTCATCATCAATGAACCGGCATTACTCTCAATGTTACTCATCGCGATCGAGTCACCGGAATGTAACTCGAACGGTTAAATTCGGAATTAAACTCAATTTATTTCATTTCGTACTAAAATCGGGTCGATTCTTAAAAAGTCGAAATTTTGCAAAACGAACTTCACTACGTTAATCTACACGTCTAATTATGCTAGCACGTCAATTTTCGTGCGAATCGGAGAAAGTAGCTCCGTCGCCGAAATTACCGAAATCGAGTAAACGGCACATCAACGGGTTCGGAATTAAGTCGGCTAAATGTTTCTAATATAAAAAAAAAACATAATACAAACAACCAGGTCAATACCAAAACACACTCATAATTTGTTTTTCCACAACTAATTGAAATTTGAAAAGTTAAAAAAACTCAGCGCTGTACATCCAAAAGGCTGAAACATGTAACAGTAAATTTACATTACATCATATTCTATATCAATAACCTTAACACATATTATAGTCACAAAGATAAACACAGCCCATGAAGCAAGGTTTTGGTTAGCGTTTTATGTATGGAATTCATACTTTCATTTACATTTCCACACACTAGCCACAAAAACCAATTCGCAGCCTTCCTTATGGCAATGCAATGGGAATGAGAAACAAGACTATAAGACACCAAATCTGGTAGATGAAATGGTAAACAATAAAACATATAGTCTTAAATGTCAAAACATATTTGTTTATTAATAAATGTATATCAACTTCTACAAAGATATATTTACATGAAACGTTCACGTCCTTCTATGTTGTCGGCACAAGAAATGTGGGAACTTTAACCTTTTTACACAGATATCATGTTATTCATTAGAGGGATAGTTGTAAGATTCATACAAGATATTGGCACAAACATTTCATAAATAGCATAGGAAAATCTTTAAGTCAAACCCCCCTACTAAAATTGAAACTTCATTCTACTAAACAAAACACTAATTCAATAACAACAACAATAACACCTAAATCAACTCCTTAATTTATTCCAGTAATCACCCAACAACTCATAAATCCTAAAAAATCAATTTTATCCCAAATCAAAAATATACCAAATTAAACCCTAACTATAAGCATTAGAAAATCAAACCCCTTACCTTGGTGTGGGTTTTCTTGAAACAAGATGATGAAGATGTTGCAACTCCAAACCTAGCTTCCTTTCTTCTCTTCTCCTCTTTCTCTCTTCTTTTCTTTCTTCTTTCTCTTCTTACCAACTACTCTTACTAACTCTCCTTTTCTATTTTATAAAACTATCCTTCTACTACTAACTTTCCTCCCTCTATCTTTCTAAAATTATAATTTGGCCCCAACAATTATTTAATTCAAATTATATCATATAATTCTATTAAAACCATATTACATTTAATTAATATTTATTCCATAAAAACTAAATTATACCGATAAATCAAACGAAGCCAAATACACACCAAAATAATATTACTCAAAATAGTATTTTATCATTATGAATATTTTTATTTCAAATAACCGAATTAGCATTTAATCAAAAAAAAACGGGGTGTTATAACTCTCCCCCACTTAAAAGATTTTCGACCTCGAAAATTTTGACCAAAACGAACAAATCGGGACATGCCTACGCATTCGTCCACTCAATCCTTGCGTTAATTAAACAACATACAAAATACACCTAACACAAGGGCATCTCCCTAGCCATAACGTTTAGACAAGAACAACCATGCCGAGATGCGAAGCCCATACAATGCACTCGACAATCAACTAACACCCAACAACTAAACAAGTCGTAGACACACCGGTTCGCTCGAGAACTAAACAAACAAGATCGATACCATCCTAACGTCTCAACCATAGAATTAGTCATACACTCGAACCGACGCCTCGGAAATGAGTCACCAAAGGTAGGAACATAAAGTCCTACGACACAACACCGACACCATCGCTAAAACAAAACAATAAAATGGTTATACAAACCAAAACTGAAACAATCAGAAAGGATAAAACCACGCATGCTACGCAAACACGAAAAGATGCCATCATTCACGCATAAGTACGAACTCAAGAATTACACTTGCAGTTATCGCTCTCATTCCAGAAAATCACAAGGTCACATCGTCCTTGTAGATTACCAACGTACCACCCTTGAACAATAACAAGTTACCCAAACATAACTGAACTGCGACACACCACTCATCCTAGGACGTATACTGACGACTTGCGACTATAACTCACTAGCCCAAATCCAACAATCCCGCATACTCGCTAAAACTCAATGCTCGATATCTAAACCATGCTGCGTCACTTTTATGCATAAGATGCCAACCGTAAAACAACTTGGTTAATCCTCAACTTCACAATCACCCAAAATGGATACGTTCAAAGCGTACACCCATCAAGACACCTCGCAACATCAGCTTCATCAACTCGAAGAATCACTCTTTCATTCTCGATTGATCAACGTCCGTTGATCCTCTGAAATACACGACATAGTTTGACCTCTTCAAATACTGTCCAAATACTTCACTTGTGAAACTTCGATGTATACACTTGACTTCCACGAAGTCTTCCCTTATAACAATTCAATTCCCAAAGTTTAATTAAGTAATCACCATCCTCGCATCGTCGCAAGATTAATACACTGGTTTCTTATTCGAAACATCTATCATATCTTTCAATCTTCTAAAGTGGTAATCCAAACCAAAACACTCTCTCAAGAACTCTACTCATCAATTTTGTCTCATACTCCTGAAATTACAACATAGTTTGGACTTAGAACCATAACATCAATTTCTATGGAATCCAACATGAACACCGTCGCGACCGACTTCAGTCACAAATAGAACATCTTCCTCTATAAAACATCAATCATCTTTAAGTACCTGTGGTTACCAAACCATCACCAAATTCCTTACCGTCAAGACTTATTTTAGTCGTAATCTAATAATCCACCGCGACCATTAGTATCCGGCGAAATCCATATGGTAGTAGTGAACGAATCCTTAATAACCTTCTGAGTTTAATCTCAACAAGCGTCTCAAAACAAACATGCAACATTCTTTCAAAATAATAAATCTCAAATAAGATATTCTTGGGTTATCCTCAATATCAACTTAATAAACTCAACAACAGACGAAGTCTCTTTATAGATCATACTCAAATTGAACTGTCTTCAACAATTCCAATCTCCTTGTCATTAACATCTGTACCTATAAGGTTCCAATGAGCATAACTGCATCAAACTCTAACTCCCGCATCCGATAATTTTCCATAAGAAAAATCAAATTGTTCCAAGATAGTAATACACTTTTCCAACTCTATGTCGAAATACATCTTACGTCCAAAACAAAATATCACAACACATCGCACCAGGTTCTTCAGTACAAAACAAAACCAAAATCAAGGCATTCGCTAAACTTTTCACCGGCTAAAACAAATTCGCTTCCCATTGCGAAGTCCAATTAGTGACTCAACCATTTCGGGTCAAAATACTCACGATCAATACCAACTCATAAAAATATCTTCCATCAAACTCACAAAGTTAACCATCCAAAACAAAAGAACTTCTAAACTATGAATTAGCCCCTTAAAGTCTTCGACAAGACACAAAATAAATCTTCGCGGAACTGTCCAAAATATTGCCGTCTAAGTTGCTTACTTAAGACACTCACGTCCAACAGTTCCAAAACTCCTTCTTTAGAGGACTCAACATGCACCAATCTAACTCCACTACTGATAACGCAACACTCGGATGCTTGCCACAATCCCTTAACTTGATGTAAACCAAATAATATCCATGAACACGAAACAACTCTTCAGCTACTCATGAGAGTACTGTTGGAACATTCCAAAATCTTACCTGACGCATTAGTCACACTAATGACATCAGCTTATACTCGCCCGGACCATACACTATCTTGAAAAGCATTGCCTGAACATCTTCAACCCTCACACTAACCCATAGGCAGCCAGACTTCAAAACGATCTCACTAAACACATAAACTCCAAATAACTGCTTCACTTAAATATCAATCCTCCGAAGCAGACACTCGTCCTCAACATCCGCTTCGTTCCTTGACTACAAACGACACACCAACTTGGGTAACCTTGGCTCTTCTCGAACAACACAATCAGCGCACTCCACGGCGAACCACTCAAACAAACAAACTCTACTAAAACCAATATTCAAGTTGACTCTTCAACTCTAATTCAGAAACAAACATCCCTTAAGGATACTTCGAATCCCAACTAGTTCCAGAAACTAAATCCATCAAAACTTCACCTCGCACTACAGCGGTAATTCACTCACATTTCCACAAAAGGTTTCGGAAGAATCACAACAAGAAGCTCGCTTGCCAAAAATCTTATTTCTCACCAAAATCCAAATTCGCCCACAACTCAAGTAACCATGCACTGCCTTGTGCCAACTCATCTGCTTCACACACTATTAAGTTGGCAAGACAAGTCTATCCCAAACAACATAATTCCCGACTACTATCAACAAGAGATTAAGGATGATCAGTCCCTCAATTTGTCAATAGACAGTCGACAATCATGAGGTGGCATTAACCATCGTTACCAAACCACAACAGCATCTACAATCTTACCCCTCAAGCTACTTAAACATAACCATGCTTGAAGCATCAACTGCTCGGCAATACTTACATCTTACAATCGGCGGTATACTGAAACAACCTCTTGCACAAAACTTCAGAGAAGAAACTCCTCCCCCACTTATTTCACACGTACCTCTGCAGACAACGAAAAGGAAACAATCAAGTACCGACAGTGTTTCACACACATGTCGCGTACCAAAAGGGATTAAACACATAAACAACCTGGCCGATAGACCGACATGCTCTGATACCACTATTGTAACACCCCTTCTAAATACCCCAATTAAAGGTAAAGATTAAAATCAGAGAAATAAAATTGCACGGAAGGGATGCCACAACACACATCACATTCCAAAGTCTTTAAGGAAAAACGGACAGGGTATGTTTGAAAGTATAAGCATTCCAACACAAAACAAACATACAATAAATATTTACTTCATTCTCTCGTGCAAACGCAACGGAGTTTCATAATTTCACATCATCTCCATTTATGGAGGAATCAAAACATAATTCAAGGCATCAAGCCATCATAATTCACATAAGCATATGTTATCAAGTCTCACATATACAAAACATCATATACACGAATAAGGATTATATACATCATAATCCAAATACAAAATAATCGAGTTCGACACTAAATAAATCCCCCCCCCCATGTGTTACTACCAGAGCATCGACTCGACTCTAATCAAAATAAAACAGATTGCAATCCAATGCATCCGTTAGCTAGCGCCTCGCGCTACCGTCCTCGGTACCTGCACAATGCCATCAAAAGCATTGGCCAACAAAAGGGTGAGAATTCCAATAATCATATAACATGTAATTTTAAGTAAATGAAATGGCAATAAATAAAGCAATACATAATGATCATGTTCATTTTATCACCTGTAGTATCCTTACTCAAGGAATCCATTTCCAACACATTAACCATGTAAACCGATTATCCGAATACTCACATCCTTGGCACATAACCATAATTCAAACAACAACAATATTGGCACATAATCAAACACATCAACACACATACATAACATGCCCAAATATACATGTGACTCACAACACGACTCAACGTATGCGAATGCGGTACCGACTCGTGGACCCAAGGTTCCACCACCTATGTTTCCCTTCCGGATCAAGGTCACTACGTCTTTTCCCACAATAGGGTCACCGTCTAGATATTGTGGACCCAATGTTCCACCACCTATGTTTCCCTTTCGGATCAAGGTCACTACATCTATTCCCACACTAGGGTCACCGTCTATAAAATCATGTGAACCCACAGTTTCACCGTCTCTGTTTCAAGACCAACCATGCCATGCAATGTACAATATAACCAATGCATGCAATTAAGATTCACAATAATCTTAACATACACATACCATCAAATCCAACCAATGGAACATCAACTATTGTACATGCATGCATGCATATAATTTAACAATCACAACGCCAAGTAAAATGTATACAAACAAGTTACTTACTCAACCAAAACATAAACCATCAACTATCAAACAATTCCAAATCTGAAAGTATATTTCAACATAAAGTCATCATCAATGAACCGGCATTACTCTCAATGTTACTCATCGCGATCGAGTCACCGGAATGTAACTCGAACGGTTAAATTCGGAATTAAACTCAATTTATTTCATTTCGTACTAAAATCGGGTCGATTCTTAAAAAGTCGAAATTTTGCAAAACGAACTTCACTACGTTAATCTACACGTCTAATTATGCTAGCACGTCAATTTTCGTGCGAATCGGAGAAAGTAGCTCCGTCGCCGAAATTACCGAAATCGAGTAAACGGCACATCAACGGGTTCGGAATTAAGTCGGCTAAATGTTTCTAATATAAAAAAAAAACATAATACAAACAACCAGGTCAATACCAAAACACACTCATAATTTGTTTTTCCACAACTAATTGAAATTTGAAAAGTTAAAAAAACTCAGCGCTGTACATCCAAAAGGCTGAAACATGTAACAGTAAATTTACATTACATCATATTCTATATCAATAACCTTAACACATATTATAGTCACAAAGATAAACACAGCCCATGAAGCAAGGTTTTGGTTAGCGTTTTATGTATGGAATTCATACTTTCATTTACATTTCCACACACTAGCCACAAAAACCAATTCGCAGCCTTCCTTATGGCAATGCAATGGGAATGAGAAACAAGACTATAAGACACCAAATCTGGTAGATGAAATGGTAAACAATAAAACATATAGTCTTAAATGTCAAAACATATTTGTTTATTAATAAATGTATATCAACTTCTACAAAGATATATTTACATGAAACGTTCACGTCCTTCTATGTTGTCGGCACAAGAAATGTGGGAACTTTAACCTTTTTACACAGATATCATGTTATTCATTAGAGGGATAGTTGTAAGATTCATACAAGATATTGGCACAAACATTTCATAAATAGCATAGGAAAATCTTTAAGTCAAACCCCCCTACTAAAATTGAAACTTCATTCTACTAAACAAAACACTAATTCAATAACAACAACAATAACACCTAAATCAACTCCTTAATTTATTCCAGTAATCACCCAACAACTCATAAATCCTAAAAAATCAATTTTATCCCAAATCAAAAATATACCAAATTAAACCCTAACTATAAGCATTAGAAAATCAAACCCCTTACCTTGGTGTGGGTTTTCTTGAAACAAGATGATGAAGATGTTGCAACTCCAAACCTAGCTTCCTTTCTTCTCTTCTCCTCTTTCTCTCTTCTTTTCTTTCTTCTTTCTCTTCTTACCAACTACTCTTACTAACTCTCCTTTTCTATTTTATAAAACTATCCTTCTACTACTAACTTTCCTCCCTCTATCTTTCTAAAATTATAATTTGGCCCCAACAATTATTTAATTCAAATTATATCATATAATTCTATTAAAACCATATTACATTTAATTAATATTTATTCCATAAAAACTAAATTATACCGATAAATCAAACGAAGCCAAATACACACCAAAATAATATTACTCAAAATAGTATTTTATCATTATGAATATTTTTATTTCAAATAACCGAATTAGCATTTAATCAAAAAAAAACGGGGTGTTATAAGAATCATGATCAAGCATTGATCAAATGATGTTTGTGGCTTCAAAATAAGATGTTGACCAAAAATTTGGACTTTTGACTGTCAAATGACCATTTTGCCCCTACAGTTGACTGTTGAGCAATTAGGGTTTTTGACTGTGCAATTTTGTGCTGTAAGTCTTGAAACTTGGCATGAGGATGCTTGACCATGTTTGTAGGCATGTGGGACTTGATTGGACCCTTGAAAACTTCAATTTCTTTGACAGAACCAAAACCCTAGTTTTTGACTGTTAGGAGGCCCTGGAACTGTGCAACCCTTGGGATATTTTGAAGCATGCTTTTGGCAAATCTTGAAGAATATGGGAGGGAAAATTTTGGGGTACAACAGAGAGGATAGAGGTTGGTATGAAATCAGGGAAGATACAGAAAGGTGCGTCCTCAAGTTCTGAGAAGAAGCCTTTCAAAAAGGAAGTCAGTGTTGTGTATGGCCCTAGGAGGCAAAACAAACCGGAGCGCCGCCAAGCTGTCAACGCGGTGGTGATTGCAAAGCCTGTTGCCGCTCCTCGTCAACCTAACCAACCAAGAGGTGAGAGACCCAGAAGAGAATTTACTCGGCTTAGTATGACCTTGTCGCAGATCTTGCCGCAGCTGCTATCGACCAACTTAGTAACCGTCAGAGAAGCTCCGAAGGTGGTAAACACAACCTCTCCGAAGTATAATCCCAACGCCCGTTGTGCTTATCACTCTGATAGCCCGGGGCATTCTACCGATGATTGTTGGGCCCTGAGGAATAAGGTTCAGGACCTTATTGATGCCAAAGAAGTTCAGTTCGAGGCGCCCGAGAAGCCTAATATGGTGATAGCTCCCATGCCCAATCATGGGGTGAATGCTCTCAGGGATGGTGACGAAGTGGAGGAATCAGAGTTTGATAGCTGGATCTGCCCAACGGCCGACAGTGGACTGAACAATTGGACTGCAAAAGACTACATACCTGTTACTTTTGTTACTCAGTAATGAATTCCTTTATTTTTTAATTTTGTAACGAACAATAATGTGAAACTTTATGGCCCGGTGTCTTACCCGGGGAACCGTTGGCTTCATTTGTGAGGGCTTATTACTTGTCATTTCCATATATCATGAATAAAAACATTGGACGTTTTTCGCATCTCAAATCTTGTGCTCCCTTTCTTCCTTTCTTTCTTTATATATCGCAAAACAGCTATATTTACACACACTCACCTATACAAGTTTCAATCCACTCTGGATCTCACTGGTAACGACTCTGCTACTGCCAGTTATGATTTCGAAAGTCCGATCAACTTAGCCGAAGACGAAGGTGAAGATGATTGCGAAGTGCCTGGTGAGCTTGCAAGACTGTTACTCCAGGAAGAGAGGGCCATTCAGCCACATGAAGAGCCAGTGGAAACAGTAAATCTGGGTACGGAGACAGATAGAAAGGAAGTTAAGATTGGGGCCAACCTGGAGCTCAGCGTAAAACAACGGTTGATTCAGATGTTGCATGATTATGTGGAGATCTTCGCCTGGTCTTACGAAGACATGCCTGGGTTGGATACTGACATATTAGTCCATCACTTGCCTACCAAGGAAGACTGCCCTCCGATTAAACAAAAGGTCCGCCGTATGCGTCCAGAGATGTCCGAGAAGATCAAAGCTGAGGTTATGAAGCAATTTGATGTCGGGTTTCTAGCAGTGACTTCTTACTCTCAGTGGGTTGCCAATGTGGTTCCGGTACCTAAGAAAGATGGCAAGGTCAGAATGTGTGTCGATTACAGGGATTTGAACAGGGCGAGCCCCAAGGATGACTTCCCTCTGCCTCACATCGACGTTCTGGTTGACAATACTGCCCAACACAAGGTGTTCTCCTTCATGGATGGTTTTTCAGGTTATAATCAGATCAAAATGGCTGCTGAAGATATGGAAAAGACTACCTTTGTTACTCAGTGGGGCACCTTCTGCTATAAGGTCATGCCATTCGGGTTGAAAAATGCTGGGGCAACCTACCAACGTGCCATGGTTGCTTTATTTCATGACATGATCCACCATGAGATAGAAGTATATGTCGATGATATGATTGCAAGGTCTCAAACTGAGGAGGAACACCTTGACCATCTGCAGAAGCTGTTTGACCGTCTGAAGTTGTACAAGCTGAGGTTGAATCCAAACAAATGCACCTTCGGGGTAAGATCTGGGAAGTTGCTAGGCTTTGTCGTGAGCGACAAAGGTATTCAAGTAGACCCTGCCAAGGTTAAAGCCATACAAGAGATGCCAGTTCCCAAGACAGAGAAAGAAGTCAGAGGCTTTCTAGGACGTCTGAATTATATTGCCCGATTCATCTCGCACCTAACTGCTACTTGTGAACCAATCTTCAAGCTACTGAAGAAAGATCAAGTAATACGTTAGAATGATGAATGTCAGGCCGCTTTCGACAGAATCAAAGAGTATCTCCAAGAACCACCCATTCTTATGCCACCGGTTGAAGGGAGACCTCTAATACTATACCTGACAGTACTTGACAGCTCAATGGGGTGTGTGCTGGGGCAGCATGACGAGTATGGCCGAAAAGAGCACGCCATTTATTACCTTAGCAAAAAGTTTACCGACTGTGAGACCCGATACTCACTGCTCGAGAAAACTTGTTGCGCTTTGGTATGGGCTGCTCGCCGGCTGAGACAGTATATGCTGACTCACACTACTCTGTTGATTTCAAAAATGGATCCGATCAAGTATATCTTCGAAAAGCCTGCCTTGTCCGGAAGAATAGCAAGATGGCAGATGATCTTGACGGAATACGACATCCAGTACACGACTCAGAAAGCAATCAAGGGAAGTGTAGTGGCAGACCATTTGGCACATCAGGCAGTGGACGACTACCAATCTATGAACTTTGAATTTCCAGACGAGGACATCATGGTAGTGACTGGTTGTGAATTACCTGGACTGGATGAAGGACCTGAGGAAGGATCCCGATGGTCTATGCACTTTGACGGAGCCTCAAACGCTTTGGGTAATGGTATTGGCGCTGTGATCATATCCCCAAAAGGCACTCATACTCCACTTACTGCCCGACTATGTTTCAACTGCACCAACAACATGGCGGAGTATGAGGCATGCATCATGGGTCTTCAAGCTGCAATTGACTTAAGGATCAAGTTTCTGAGTGTCTTCGGAGATTCCGCTCTCGTGATCAATCAGATCAAAGGCGAGTGGGATACGAAACGCCCAAATCTTATTCCTTACAAAGAATGTGTGTTGACATTGATCCCCCATTTTACAGAGATAACTTTTGAACACTTCCCAAGAGAGGAGAATCAGTTGGCGGATGCGCTGGCTACGATGTCTTCCATGTTCAAAGTCAAATGGGATAACGAGGCTCCCCGGATCATTATCTGGAAACTGGACGAACCTACATATTGTTGTGATCTTGAGGCTGAGATAGTAACTGAAAAACCCTGGTATCATGAGGTGAAAAGGTATCTGGAAGCTCAAGAATATCCCGAGGGTGCATCTGTCAATGACAAGAAGTTTCTCAGAAGGTTCACAGCAAAGTTCTTCCTCAGCAACGGCATTCTCTATAAGCGAAACCATGATTCAACCTTACTGCGTTGTGTGGATAAGACTGAAGCAGAAAGGATCATGGTAGAGCTGCATGAAGGTACCCTCGGAATGCATTCCAGTGGACATACCATGGCAAAGAAAATCCTTCGGGCAGGATATTACTGGTCCACAATGGAGGCTGACTGTTACCAACATTCTCGAACATGTCACAAATGCCAAATCTACGCTGATAAGGTGCACATTCCCCCAGTCCCTCTGAATGTCTTGACTGCACCTTGGCCTTTTGCAATATGGGGTATTGATATGATCGGCGAGATTAAACCCACAGCATCCAACGGGCATCGCTTCATCCTGGTAGCGATCGATTACTTCACAAAGTGGGTTGAAGCAGCTTCCTACGCTACCGTAACCAAGAATGTCGTGGCACGGTTCATTCGACACAACCTGATCTGTCGATACGGCGTCCCGGAAAGGATCATTACGGACAACGGTACCAATCTTAACAACAAGATGATCACTGAGCTCTGCGAGCAATTCAAGATACAGCACCACAACTCTTCTCCCTACCGACCGAAGATGAATGGGGCTGTAGAAGCAGCTAATAAGAATATCAAAAAGATTGTACAGAAGACGACAGTGACCTATAAAGATTGGCACGAGATGTTACCGTTTATTCTTCATGGGTACCGTACCTCAGCAAGAACGTCAACCGGGGAAACTCCCTTTTCCTTGGTCTATGGCATGGAGGCAGTCTTGCCTATTGAAGTCCAGATACCCTCTCTCCGGATAATGAAGGATGCAGGCTTGAGCGAAGATGACTGGATCCAGACTCGACTTGATCAATTAAACCTAATCGACGAAAAGAGACTCACTGCTATTTGTCATGGTCAGACGTACCAAAAATGAATGATCGGGGAATTTAATAAGAAAGTCAGACCACAAGAGTGTCAAGTTGGGGACCTGGTAATCAAACGCATCATTCTTCCTCAAAGTGATCCCAGGGGCAAATGGACCCCCACATACGAAGGGCCATTTGTGGTTAAACATGTCTTCTCAGGAGGAGCCATGATTCTAACCAACATGGATGGTGACGACCTTCCTCACCCCGCCAATGCAGACATAGTAAAAAGATACTACGCATGATAAAAGACCCGCTAGGTTGACATACCTAGGCAAAAATTAGGGCTTCCCGACGAACCAAAAGGGTTCGGGCAAAAATAAGGGATGAAATGAAAAAATCTGTACACCCGGCAAGTCGAAAACCTGAAAAGGCGGCTTGGGCAAAAATGGGTATCCCGGTGGACTGAAAACCCGAAAGGGCGGTCCTGGAAAAAGTTAGGGATTAAAGCGTAATACTATGTCTCATTGGATCACCTTGCATCCAGAATACGGTATCAATCATCAAGCTCAGACGGCATCAATCAATCAGCTTCATCTTCAACTAAGCAGCCAAGTGATGAGACGCTCGAAGATATAAAGACGATAGCAGAGTTGGAACCCAGTGGGATTACTCTTTTCACACAGCTGTTTTGTTTCTTTGTACAAATTTTATAAACTCTGTTGTTCGGCGGCGTTCTCTTACTAGGACGTCAGCCTCTTGTACATAAACGCCTATTTACAGGCAAATTCAAAAATCAATACAAATTCACTTTTCAGACCAATTGCCATTTGTTTTTCCTTTTTCTGTTTTGTTTTGCGAAGAACGTCCAATGTTCAATTGTGATATATGCATTTGACACTAATTGCTAACTCATAAATATTTGCACGCAAAACAAAGGATAAATTACAGGTAACATCAGAAACTGGGGCAATAAGAATTGTCCAAACTGTACTGTTGCTCTTTCCACCAAGGTACCAAGGTAAGTTCAGCTGAAGAATGTGACCAAGTTACCTCCATTCCCCGCAGAGTAAGACCAAACTCAGCAATACTCTCTCCAAGCAGAGTTGGTCTCCCGTCAGCCCTAAAAAGGCACAATATCTCCAGCAAGTCAGCAACGCTCTCCCCAAGCAGAGTTAGGCTATCATCAGTCCTGGAAGAGTTGGATATCCCCAGAAAATCTCAACATTCCCCAACGGAGTACACAAACATTCCTAACAAGCATCCCCGACAGTCTTAATATAAGATTGTTCCCCGGTGGAATACCGGACAACCAACGGAGCCATTCCCCAGTCCAATCTGAAAAGTTTCCCCAGGAGAGTTCAATCAATCTCCCCAGTAGATTCAGGAAGCTTATCCCCAGTAGATTCGGGAAGCTTATCACCTGCAGAGTACGAACGCGCCTCCCCGGTTTTATTCAAAGGTTATTTCCCCACCAGGATATAACTGGGTTATCCTCAGCCAATTGCCACGGAAAGATCGTCCCCGGCGAAGTCTTCCTATCCCCAACGGAGTTATCATCAACATCTCAGCAAAGTGCCTCTCTTCCCACAGAGCATTCCCCGCAGAGTAATTTCTTCACCAAGTTCATTCACCAACAGAGTCATCTTCTCCTAACGGTTTATTCTTGCACTCATTATCCCCAGCGGAAACAAAGAACGCTACTCTTCAACATCAGCCCAGGAGTTAATTTCCTAGCACCCGTCAAGGATTTACTTTCCTAGACAAAAATGCATTCATAAACATCACATCTTCATATATTATAGCATGCATATACGCACCATGAACATACAATCTCATTTATTTTGAGAACATCACGCATTTCATACATCATGACATCGCATACAACTAACGTTTTGTCTTTTCAGGATAAAGGTCAATACAAAGGTGATTAATATCAACAGTCGCAATTCCAGATTCGATACCTGTATCTAGCCAGGGCATATCTGTGAGCGATTACTTGTGGATTCGACACCTGTATCTAGCCAGGGCATATCTGCATGAAGAAATTCCGGACTCGATTCTTGTATCCAGCCAGGGCACGTCTGAAGAGTTTGAAGATCCGATTCCTGTATCCAGCCAGGGAGTATCTGTTGACGACTATTTCTGGACTCGATTCCTGTATCCTGCCAGGGCACGTCTGAAGAGTTTGAAGATCCGATTCCTGTATCCTGCCAGGGTGTATCTGTTGACGACTATTTTCCGGACTCGATTCCTGTATCCTGCCAGGGCACGTCTGAAGAGTTTGAAGATCCGATTCCTGTATCCTGCCAGGGTGTATCTGTTGACGACTATTTTCCGGACTCGATTCCTGTATCCTGCCAGGGCACGTCTGAAGAGTTTGAAGATCTGATTCCTGTATCCTGCCAGGGTGTATCTGTTGACGACTATTTTCCGGACTCGATTCCTGTATCCATCCAGGGCACGTCTGAAGAGTTTGAAGATCTGATTCCTGTATCCTGCCAGGGTGTATCTGTTGACGACTTATTTCCGGACTCGATTCCTGTATCCGGCCAGGGCACGTCTAAAGAGCTTGAAGATCTGATTCCTGTATCCTGCCAGGGTGTATCTGTTGATGACTATTTTCCGGACTCGATTCCTGTATCCTGCCAGGGCACGTCTGAAGAGTTTGAATATCCGATTCCTATATCCTGCCAGGGTGTATCTGTTGACGACTATTTTCCGGACTCGATTCCTGTATCCTTCCAGGGAACGTCTGAAGAGTTTGAAGATCCGATTCATGTATCCTGCCAGGGTGTATCTGTTGACGACTATTTTCCGGACTCGATTCCTGTATCCTGCCAGGGCACGTCTGAAGAGTTTGAAGATCCGATTCCTGTATCCTGCCAGGGTGTATCTGTTGACGACTATTTTCCGGACTCGATTCCTGTATCCTGCCAGGGCACGTCTGAAGAGTTTGAAGATCCGATTCCTGTATCTGCCAGGGTGTATCTGTTGACGACTATTTTCCGGACTCGATTCCTGTATCCTGCCAGGGCACGTCTGAAGAGTTTGAAAATCCGATTCCTGTATCTAGCCAGGGCACATCTGTGAGTAACTGATTGAAGATTCGATACCTGTATCCAGCCAGGGCACATCCACATGAAGAGTTTGAAGATCAACCCCTGTAACAGGCCAGGTAATTATCTTTCTTTCTCAGGTATGCAAGTTCTCGCTAAGGAAGATCTTACGCGATCGACAACCTCCCGATGGCATCTATAAGCCCATCCACATACCAACAGTCTCCAAATGGCATCTATAAGCCCATTCCCGACAAGACTCCATCACAGCTCCAGATGGCATCTATAAGCCCATCCTCCTATCCATCATCTCTCCAAATGGCATCTATAAGCCCATTCCCTTCATCACACTACTAACACTCTATTATGTGAGTGCAAATTTCTGGGCACTCTAGTGTTCAATCATCTTCCACCTTCGGATCACGAAAGGCACGCCAGCCAATCTACATCCTCAGGTCTAAGAATATTGAACAGGGGCAACTGTTGTACCCCAAAATTTTCCCTCCCATATTCTTCAAGATTTGGCAAGATCAAGCTTCAAAATCCCTCAAAGGTTGCACAGTCCAATTGCCTCCTAACACAGTCAAAATTAGGGTTTTGGTTCTTGCAAAGAAATTGAGATTTTCAAGGGTCCAGTCAAGTCCCACATGCCTACATACATTGTCAAGCATCTATATGCCAAGTTTCAAGACTCACAGAATCAACTTGCACAGTCAAAAACCCTAATTGCTCCACAGTCAACTGCAGGGGCAAAATGGTCATTTGACAGTCAAAAGTCAATTTTTTTTATCAACATCTTATTTTGAAGCCACAATCATCATTTGATCAATTCTTGATCATGATTCCACAAGCATGGCTCAAAAAATCTCAAGATGCAAAAGTTTCTATTTTTGGACAGTTGAAAAGTCAATTGCAAATTGACCAAGGCATAACTTTTTCATGGTTTATAAGAAAAATCTCATCCAAAGCTCATTTTTAAGGGGGTGAAATTTCCTACAACTCATCTTCACACTCCAAGTCCAAGAAATGCTCTCACAAAAAGTTATCAATTTCAACATTATAGGTCATTTTCAAAAGTCAACAAAAAGGCACTTTAAGTCAAAGACCATAACTTGAGATTGGTGAATCAAAATGACATGGTACCAAAGGCATAGGTTAGAGGACTTCAAGACCTTTCCAAAATGTCCAAGAACATGTTCATAGCTTCAAAATTGAGCAAGATGTGCATTGGAGAAGTTGGGAAATTTTTGGGAACTTTCAAAAGTCAACTTTGCCTAAAAAGCTTCAAAATTGCTAATGGGCCTCAAATTCTTTCTTGAATCTTACCCAAAGCCTATGCACGACCCATTGAGCTCAAAATAATATATTTTCTTATTTTTAATTAATTAATTGAATTTGTATTAATTCATTTAATTGGTTTTAATGATAGGAAAATTAAAAAAAGATATGTTTTGGATCTTTTGGTGGGGCAAATCTGATCATGGCAAGCTGGCAAAGTCGTCTCTCAATCAAACCAGGAAGATCTTCCATAATTGGCAAGGTTTCATGGAAAAAGATTGAAAATCACATAATTGAAAATCAAAGATTGCAAACATTAATTCATGGACTTTTGGGCCAAGGTTTTGACCTAAATTCGTTCACATACAAAGGCATAAGCTAACCCTAGAGCTGGACACACGTGAAAGCTGCTAAAAAACACATAACCAATTTGCAAATTTTGAAGAGAAACTTGAAAACTGAAATCCTATTTGCAGTACAATTCAAGGCCTAAAATCTTTTCCAATACGTTGCTGACATTGCCAGGAAGCCATTGCAATCAAGAACAGGCTCTCATACCCAGGGAAACAGTAAAATAAAGTCACGGTTTGATCAAATATGTTCATAATCGAAACCTAATTTCCATGCATCATTGACATATTTTGTTTGTTGATTTGTATTGCTGACGCCTTCCTGAAACTTTTGATATAGTTTGATTGCACTGAAACTCACAGGATCATAATTCACCATTAATGGATTTTAGGGTTTTCGAATTTTCAAAATAGGGCTTTCTTGTAGAGGAAAAATCAGGCCCTGAGACCTATGCAGTTGAATTCAGGAGCTCAATACGAGTTGAATGGCAACCTCGCGCTCAATTTATATTATCCATAGGGCTATTCGCTATTCTTGGGACTTTCACTTAGTGGGGGTTTAAAACCCCCGCTATCTTATTCATGTTGCAGGTGAAAACGAGGAAGAAGATGGGCGTGGAATCATGTTACTGGAGCATTCAAATCTTAACGCGTTTTTTTATATATCTCAGCATAATTGGCATTTTTTTTATATAATAATTGTTTTCCACTTATACTACAAACGCGCTTGAATGGCTGGATGGTGGATGACACGCTTGGCAAACGCTGGGACCTGGGTTCGATTCCCAGGTCCCCCCACATAATTCATAATTTTTGTCTTAACCCATTCCAATGCAGCTTTCACTCAATGGCCCATCATGCGCCCTCACGCCTAAGCCTGCCAAGTGGCTTCAAAGATCCATCTAATGGCCAGAAGGTGAATTCCATGGTGTACCCCAGTCAGACAGCATGTGCATGATTCTTAAAAGTCAATGAGGCCTTGTGTCTAATGGGCCTGAATTCCAGCAAAAACCTCCACTTTGGGCCTGACACCCCCCTTGGTTTGTATAATTTTATTTTTTCTTTTCTTTTCTAATTCCTTTAATTGCTTTAATTATTTTTATTAATTCACCATAAAATTAATTTTCCTACTAAAAATCAGAAATCAAAATTGTAAATATATTTAATTATTTATTAATTTCCTCACTAATTTATTTTTGTAAATAAACTCTAACAATTAACTTTAGTTTAATTTAGGTTAAAATTCAATCTTTTTCTTAAATAAAAATCATATAGAATTAGGTTTTGACATTTTTATCTTTTTCTTAATTAATTATTTTCATCATTATTTATTATTATTATTATTTTTGTAAATAACATGTAAATTAATTAATTAGCTTAAATTAGGGTAACTTTAATATTTTTCATTAATAATTAAAATAAACTTAGAATTAGGGTTTTCTCTTGATTTTATTTTCTTTATTTCTATTAAATACAAAAAAACATAAAAAACACTTTCTTTCCTTTAATTAAATACTTAATTAGGTTTTAATTTCATTTAATTTCAAGCAAAGGGTCAAAACCCTCGGACGTCCAATTTAATTCTTTTTGCGCATTATTTTCTTATTGATTATTATGTAACTGCTTTCCGGATGTAATAGTAATTAGGTAATTTTTTTACTTTCCGCATCTTTTATCAAAAACGGGTCTTTGTATTTTGGCGATGTATAGACCCGTGCCTTGTAATAGCGTAGCTTTTATCTTTCCGTCTTTTAATTTTCCGCACTCCTAAATTCTAAATTGCATGAAAGAATGCATGATGACTAAAAACAACTCGTAGCTCACAATGCCATGATCAAAGATAAAACATAACATGAAAACAACACACAATACACACACCACTTCTAGGGTACGCCTCACTCGTTGCCTTCGAAACGTGGTCGTCAAGTATATGACGTTTTAGCGGTCGCCCTTATGTCCAAGATCCAGTTGCCTCGAAACAGTTGCCTCGAAACGGTTGCCTCGGATTAAAGAAGGATCTAGGACATTAGGGTTGCTTCTAAGGTGTCCTAACTGTTGCTTCGGTGACCACACTGTCCCTACAATCGAATTGACCCGAACACCTCCAACGGTGGTGCTACCTACCTCTCAATGGTGGGATGGCACTACCTTAAGGACTTTTACACAGCCTAATTCCTTAGGGTAGGTAGATGACTCATGGATACTTGCTCTCTTCAAAAACAAATCAAAAATCTTTTCACACTGACACTTTCAAAATCTTTCAAAACAAATTTTTCAAACACTCTTGAGGACAGATACAAGAGTTATTCTGAAATCTTTCAATGAAACTTTTTCAAACCCACTCACATTTGAAAAGCAAACATCATTTTGAAAACATAAGAGCAAGTATCTAAGAGCCCATGGATAACCATGGATAGAAAGGGTGCTAACACCTTCCCTTTCTATAAATCTACCTCCCGAACCGAGAAACATTCTCATAAGGAATTTTGTTGTGCTTTTGTCCTTTCCTTGTTGGAGAAAATAAAAGACGGCGGCGACTCTTGCTTACCGCGACATTTCGCGAACCATCATAAAAAACAGTCAGTTCTATTTCCACCGATCACACTAGTCAATGGAGACAAAACCAGTTAAATCGATTCCTAAAGATTTTTCTGAAGCCAGTCAATGGAGACAAAACCAGTTAAATCGATTCCTAAAGATTTTTCTGAAGCCAAGTCAGTCAATGGAGACAAAATCAGTTAAATCGATTCCTAAAGATTTTTCTGAAGCCAGTCAATGGAGACAAAACCAGTAAAATCGATTCCTAAAGATTTTTCTGAAGCCAGTCAATGGAGACAAAACCAGTAAAATCGATTCCTAAATATTTTTCTAAAGCCAGTCAATGGAGACAAAACCAGTAAAAATCAATTCCTTAAGATTTTTCTGATGATAACCCCTCAATAGAGACAACCCGTCAATGAAGACAACTCGTCAAAGGAGGCACCTCGTCAAAAGAGACAACCCATCAACAAAGACAAAACTACCAACCAACAATCTCCAGGTGGCATCTATAAGCCCATCCTCCTATCCATCATCTCTCCAAATGGAATCTGTAAGCCCATTCCCGACATCACATTGCTGATACTACACCATGCGAGTGCAAATTTCTGGGCACTTTAGTGTTCAATCATCTTCCACCTTCGGATCACGAAAGGCACCCAAGCCAATCTATATCCTCAGGTTTAAGAAGATTGAACAGGGGCAACTATTGTACCCCAAAATTTGCCCTCCCATATTCCTCAAGATTTGTCAAGAATAATCTTCAAATGGCTCAAAATTGTTCAAGGGTTGTACAATCAAACCACCTCCTAAGCCAGTTGAAATTAGGGTTTTGGTTCTTTCAAGGAATTTGGGGTTTTCAATGGTTAAACCAAGTCTCATGGGCCTATATACATTCTCAAGCACCTACATGCCAAGTTTCAAGACTCACAGTGCCAGTTTGCACAGTCAAAAGCTCCATTTGATCTACAGTCAACTACAAGGGCAAAATGGTCATTTTGCAGTCAAAAGTCAAACTTTTGGTCAACATCTTATTTTGAGTTCACAATCATCATTTGATCAAGTCTTGATCATGATTCCACAAGAATAGCTCAAAAATCATCAAGATGCAAAAGTTACTATTTTTGGACAGCAGAAAAGTCAACTGTACCTTGACCAGAGCATAACTCTTTCATGGTTTATCAGAAAAATCCCATTCAATGCTCATTTTGAAGAGGATGTAATTTCCCACAATCCATCTGCACACTCCAAGGTCAAGAAATGCTCTCACAAGAAGTTACCAATTTTTACATTATAGGTCAATTTCAAAAGTCAACAAAAGTACACTTTGAGTCAAAGGACATAACTTGATATTGGTAAATCCAAATGATATGGGACCAAAGGCATTGCTTAGAGGACTTCAAGGGCTTTCCAAAATGTCCAAGAACATGGTCATATGATCAAAATTGAGCAAGTTGTGCATTGGAGAAGTTGGGAAATTTTCATGAATTTGCAAAAGTCAACTTTGCTCAAAACACCTTATTTTTGCTAATGGGCCTCAAATCTCTTCTTGAAACTTCACCCATGACTTATGCACGACCCACCAAGAGGAATTGGATTTATTTTCTTAATTTTATTGATTAATTGGATTTTTAATACATATTAATTCATTTAATTAATTTAAATTACAAGAAAATAGAAGATTTGATTTTTAAATCAATTTGTGAAGCAAATATGATCAAAACATGCTGGCAAATTCGTGCACAAGTCAAAGATACAAAAAAAATCCAAATTTGGCAACATTGTTCAATCATGAAAAATCAAGAATATTTGATTTTCAATCAAAGATTTAAACATCAATGCACATGGATATTGGCCCAGCTTTTAACCTAATTTGATTCTCCTATATGTATGCAAGCAAACCATGACCTAGTACACGATTGAAAGCTGCAGAAACGACCCTGTCAAATTCAAGAATTTTCAAGAAAACTGAAAATCTGTTCTTGCATCCTAGGCTAATTCAAGGTGTTTTGACCATTCAAATACATTGCAGGAGGTTCCAGGAACGATTTGCAATCGAATTCACGCACTAAAGCTCAAGGAATCACTGAATACAGTTTCACGGTTTTCACTTTTGATTCCAAATCGTAACTCTTAATTCATATGCATTTAACATGTTTTTAAGATTGATTTGTGTTGTTAGAGATCATAAAAAGCTAATGGAATGGTTGAATTGAACTATGGTCCCCTGAATCGTGAGATGCCATGATCAAATTTCTAGGGTTTTCAAGCTTTAAATTAGGGCTTTCTGAACCAGGAAAAATTGGGACCAGTGAGATACATGACTGAAATCGTGAGACCAAGACGAACACAACCCACACCTTGCGAAACATTTATGATTGCTGTGTGCCTAATCTCTATTTTTCCTTGCAGGAAATAGTGGGGGTTAAAAACCCCCGCTATCTGATTCTAATTATACAGGAAGAAGGTTGAAGATGATGATGTGTTGACATCCGGTTGGCCAATTTAAAAAGCGTGCGTCTTTTTATTTACAGCATATTGAGTTGTTTGCATATATAATAATTGCTTGTTATCCAAATAATGAAAAGATGCAGGTGGTTGAGTGGTGAACGTGTTGGCCTGTGAGCGCTGGGACCTGGGTTCGAATCCCAGGTCCCCCCAAAACCTTGTTACTTTTATTTTTCAGATATTCTTGTACAGTTTGCAAAGAGAGGTCCACCATATACCTCAAATCTCAGTGCGCTAGATGTCTCCAGGCATAGATCCAATGGACATGAGTGGGAGATCACCATGCTCCCCAGTCAACAGGCGTGTGGATAATCACCAAAGTCAACGTGGCTGAAATGCTAGTGGGCCTGGAAATTGCCAAAGACACCTCCTCTTGGGCCCAACACCCCCCTTCAAGTTTATTTCTTTTCTTTTCTTTTTTATTTCTTTCATTTAATTATTTTTTATAATTATTATTTTCACTAACAAATTAATATTTATTTTCATAATAAATTCAGAAAACATAAAATAAATATAATATTTTTATTTATTAAATTTAATTAGTTATTTTGTAAATAAATAAGTAATTAACTAATTTAGTTTTAATTAGGTTAATTCTAACTTTTTTGCAATAATTTAAAATCAATGTAGAATTAGGGTTTTTAATAACTTTTAACCATCTTTTATTTTCTTTCTTAAAAACATAAAAAACTCAAAAAATATCTTTCTTTTATTTAATTAATTAATTAGTCTAGGTTTAATTTAATTAAATGCAAAAATCACAAAAAATCTCTTTCTTTCTTAAAAAAGGGTCAAAACCCTAAAAACTCTCCGATCCAATTTTTCTCGCACGTGTGATTATTCTTGATTCATATTTTGATCCATATAATTGTATTTGCTCCGAGGATGTAATAGCTTTAATTAGGACCCTTTTTATCGCTTTTATTTATTTCTCGCATTTACTTTTTCAAGGGTTTGTTTTTGGCGATGTAAATACCCGACGCCTTGTAATAGTTTAGTTTTATTTTCCGCAATTATTAACTGCTAGATGTATGCTAAATAGGCTAGGCATGAAGAGAGGGCTATTCAACCACATGAAGAGCCTGTGGAGACAATTAACTTGGGTACCGAGACAGATAGGAAAGAGGTCAAGATTGGTGCCAACCTAGAGCTCAGCGTGAAGCAACGATTGATCCAGATGCTACAAGACTACATGGAGATTTTTGCTTGGTCCTATGAAGATATGCCCGGTTTGGATGCCGACATTGTAGTTCACCATTTGCCGACCAAGGAAGATTGCCCTCCAGTAAAGCAAAAAGTTCGGCGAATGCGTCCAGAGATGTCTGAGAAGATTAAAGCTGAGGTGATGAAACAGTTTGATGCGGGTTTCCTTGCAGTAACTTCTTACCCTCAGTGGGTTGCCAATGTTGTGCCAGTGCCGAAGAAGGACGGTAAAGTCAGAATGTGTGTTGACTACAGGGATCTGAACAGGGCCAGCCCCAAGGATGATTTCCCCCTACCTCACATTGATGTCCTTGTTGACAATACAGCTCAACACAAGGTGTTCTCCTTCATGGATGGTTTTTCAGGGTATAATCAGATCAAGATGGCACCAGAAGATATGGAGAAGACTACCTTTGTGACTCAGTGGGGCACCTTCTGTTATAAGGTCATGCCATTCGGATTGAAAAATGCTGGGGCAACCTATCAGCGTGCCATGGTTGCTTTATTTCATGATATGATCCATCATGAGATCGAAGTATACGTTGATGACATGATTGCAAGGTCTCAAACTGAGGAGGAGCACCTTGAGCATCTGAGGAAGTTGTTTGACCGACTCAAGTTGTACAAGCTGAGATTGAATCCCAACAAATGCACCTTCGGGGTGAGGTCCGGAAAATTGCTAGGTTTCATCGTAAGTGATAAAGGTATCCAGGTAGACCCTGCCAAGGTTAAAGCTATTCAAGAGATGCCGACCCCAAAGACAGAGAAAGAAGTCAGAGGGTTCCTAGGACGACTGAATTACATTGCCCGATTCATCTCACATCTGACTGCTACTTGTGAGCCAATCTTCAAATTACTGAAGAAAGATCAAGTGGTACGCTGGAATGATGAATGTCAGGCCGCCTTTGAAAGAATAAAGGAATATCTCCAAGAGCCACCCATTCTTATGCCACCAGTGGAAGGAAGACCTCTGATACTATACTTGACAGTACTTGACAAATCAATGGGGTGTGTGCTGGGGCAGCATGACGAGTCTGGCCGAAAAGAGCACGCTATTTATTACTTGAGCAAAAAGTTTACCGACTGTGAGTCTCGTTACTCACTGCTTGAGAAAACTTGCTGCGCTCTTGTATGGGCTGCTCGCCGGCTGAGACAGTATATGCTGACTCACACTACCTTATTGATTTCAAAGATGGATCCCATAAAGTACATATTTGAAAAGCCTGCTTTGTCTGGAAGAATAGCGAGATGGCAAATGATCTTAACAGAATATGATATCCAGTATACAACTCAGAAAGCAATTAAGGGAAGTGTACTGGCTGATCATTTGGCACACCAACCTGTGGACGATTACCAATCATTGAACTTTGATTTTCCGGACGAAGACATCATGGTGGTAACTGACTGTGAAGTACCTGGACCGGATGAAGGACCTGAGGAAGGATCCCGATGGTCTATGCATTTTGACGGAGCCTCCAATGCTTTGGGTAACGGCGTCGGTGCTGTAATCATATCTCCCAAGGGGACTCATACTCCACTCACCGCCCGATTATGTTTCAGCTGCACCAACAACATGGCAGAGTACGAGGCATGTATCATGGGTTTACAAGCTGCGATCGATTTGAGGATCAAGTTTCTAAGTGTCTTCGGAGATTCCGCTCTCGTGATCAATCAGATCAAAGGCGAGTGGGATACGAAACACCCGAATCTCATTCCTTACAAGGAGTATGTGTCGACCTTGCTCCCTCACTTTGAAGAGATAACTTTTGAGCATTTCCCCAGAGAAGAGAATCAGCTAGCGGACGCACTAGCCACGATGTCTTCGATGTTCAAAGTTAAATGGGACAATGAGGCTCCCCAAATCATAATCTGGAAGTTGGATGAACCGGCATACTGCTGCGAGCTCGAGGCCGAGAAGGTGACTGAGAAACCCTGGTATCACGAGGTAAAGAGGTACTTGGAAGCTCAGGAATACCCTGAAGGTGCATCTGTCAACGACAAGAAGTTCATGAGAAGGTTTGCTGCAAAATTCTTCCTCAGCAACGGCATTCTCTACAAACGGAATCATGATTCGACTCTGCTGCGTTGTGTGGATAAGGCTGAAGCTGAGAAAATTATGATGGAACTGCATGAAGGAACATTTGGAACCCATTCCAGTGGACACACCATGGCTAAGAAAATCCTTCGGGCAGGATATTTCTGGTCCACGATGGAAGCCGATTGTTACCAACACTCCCGAACTTGTCATAAATGCCAGATCTATGCTGACAAAGTGCATATCCCTCCGGTTCCTTTGAATGTCCTGACGGCACCTTGGCCTTTCGCAATGTGGGGCATCGATATGATCGGTGAGATCCGACCAACGGCATCCAATGGGCATCGCTTCATCTTGGTGGCGATCGATTACTTCACGAAATGGGTCGAGGCAGCTTCCTATGCCACAGTAACCAAGAGCGTCGTGGCACGTTTCATCCGGCATAATCTGATCTGTCGGTACGGAGTCCCAGAAAGAATCATTACGGACAATGGTACCAATCTCAATAACAAAATGATCACTGAACTCTGTGAACAATTCAAGATACAGCACCACAATTCTTCCCCCTATCGGCCGAAGATGAATGGGGCTGTAGAGGCAGCCAATAAAAATATCAAGAAAATTGTGCAGAAGATGACAGTGACCTACAAGGATTGGCACGAGATGTTACCGTTCGCTCTTCATGGGTACCGCACCTCAGCAAGGACATCAACCGGGGCAACTCCTTTCTCCTTGGTCTACGGCATGGAGGCAGTCTTGCCGATTGAAATCCAGATACCCTCTCTCCGGATAATGAAGGATGCAGACTTGAATGAAGATGATTGGATCCAGACTCGACTTGATCAACTAAATCTGATTGACGAAAAGAGGCTCACTGCTATCTGTCACGGTCAAACGTATCAGAAACGGATGATCAGGGCATTTAACAAGAAAGTCAGACCGCAAGAGTATCAAGTTGGGGACCTGGTAATCAAACGCATCATCCTTCCTCAAAGTGATCCCCGGGGCAAATGGACCCCTACTTACGAAGGGCCATTTGTGGTTAAGCGTGTGTTCTCAGGAGGAGCCATGATCCTAACCACCATGGACGGTGACGACCTTCCTCACCCCGCCAATGCAGACATAGTGAAAAAATACTACGCATAAATAAAAGACCCGTTAGGTTGACATACCTAGGCAAAAATAAGGGCTTCCCGGCGAACCAAAAAGGGTTCGGGCAAAAAATAAGGGATGAAATGAAAAATCTGTACACCCGGCAAGTCGAAAACCTGAAAGGGCGGCTTGGGCAAAAATGGGTATCCCGGTGGACTGAAAACCCGAAAGGGCGGTCCAGGCAAAAGTTAGGGATAAAAGCGTAACACTATGTCTCGTTGGATCACTTCGCATCTGGAATTCGGCGTCAACTATCTAGCTCCAGATTTCGGCATTGATCAATCGGCTTCATCTTCAACTAAGCAGCAAAGCGATGAGACATTCGAAGACATAAAGGCAGTAGCAGAGTTGGAACCCAGTGGGATTGTTCACATAGCTGTTTTGTTTTCTTTTTCAAATTGTAAATTCTATATTTTTGGCGATGTCCTCTTACTAGGATGTCAACCTCTTGTACAAAAAACGCCTATTCACAGGCAAAGTTTAAATCAATACAAATTCACTTGTCCATATAAATTGCCGTTTGTTTTTCTTTTTCTGTTTTGTCTTGCGAAGAACGTCCAATGTTCATTTTTGATATATGCATTTGACATTAAATTGCTGATTCATAAATGTTTGCATATGAAAAAAGAGATTAATTACAAGTGACATCAAAGACAGGGGCAATGTGGAGTTGTCTAATGCGGTCTAGTTGTTTTGTCCACCAAGGCACCAAAGTAGGTTCAACTGAAAATGTGGCCAAATCATCTTAGCTCCCCGCAAAGTAAAACAAAGTTCAGCAGCACTTTCCCCAAGCAGGAGTCGATCCCCCGTCGATCTTGAAAAAGGCACAACATTCCCCGGCAGGTCTTAAAAACTCATCCCCAGTAGATTCTGGAAGCTTATCCCCTGCGAAGAACGGACGTCTCTCCCGAGTTTTATTTAGAGTTATTTCCTCACAAGGACTTATAACTGGGTTATCCTCAGCTAAAAGCCACGGAAGACCGTTCTCGGCAAAAGTTCCTTCAATCCCCAGCGAAGTCTATCTTTGGTATTCCCGGGCAGAGTTTATCTTTGGGGTTTCCCCAGCGGAGTTTATCATCATTATCCTCAGCGGAATCCATCGTTAAAGTCCTCAGCAGACCTCTCATCAGAGCTTCGGCCACGTATCTCTTCCACAGAGCAGCTTCCCGGCCGTTCGTCAAGGATTTATTTTCCTAAAATGAAATTACACTCATAAACATTTCACATTTTCATACATCTTGCTTACATACATGATGAAACACATACAACATCAAATGTTGAACATCATGGCATCATGCATATCATACATCATGACATTGCATATAGCTTACGTCTTTGTCTTTTCAGGAAAAAGACAATCTCAAAAACGACTACCTTCAACTGTCACAATTCCAGATTCGATACCTGTATCTAGCCAGGGCACATCTGAGAGTGATCAGTTTCCAGACTCGATTCCTGTATCTAGCCAGGGCACATCTGAAGAGTTCAAAGATTCGACTCCTGTATCCAGCCAGGGCACATCTATCAACTACAACAGCTCCAGATTCGATCCCTGTATCCAGCCAGGGCATATCTGTTGACCACATTTCCGGACTCGATTCCTGTATCTAGCCAGGGCACGTCTGCAGAGTTCAAAGATTCGACTCCTGTATCCAGCCAGGGCATATCTATTGACGACTATTTCCAGATTCGACTCCTGTATCCAGCCAGGGCACATCTGTGAGCAACCGATTGTAGATTCGATACCTGTATCTAGCCAGGGCATATCTGCATAAGGAGACTAAAGATCAAACACCTGTAATAAGCCAGGAAAACATCTGTCTTTCTTAAATACACAAGTTCTCGCTAAGGAACCTCTTATGCGATCAACACTTCCAAATGGCATCTATAAGCCCATTCCCGACAAAGTTCTGTCACGGCTCCAGATGGCATCTATAAGCCCATCTCCCTATCAACCACCTTTCCAAATGGCATCTATAAGCCCATTCCCGACACCACATTGCTGATACTTCAACATGCGAGTGCAAATTTCCGGGCACTCTAGTGTCCAATCTCCTTTTACCCTCGAGTCACGAAAGGCAAACTTGCCAATCTAACTCTTCAGGTCCAAGAAGATTGAACAGGGGCAACTGTTGTACCCCAAAATTTGCCCTCCCATTTCCTCAACATTTTCTCATCACAAGACCTTTGAAGATCAAGATCCAGTTAGGGTTTCCTCTGCTCAAGGCTTCTCCTTGCACTGTGGACTCAAATTAGGGTTTGTGTTTGCCTAAGGATGCTTTGACCTAAAATGCCTAAGATGACTTTCATGCTTCATGTTGGACTCCCAAGTTTACCCATGCCAAGTTTCAAGTCTTGATTCCAAGCTTTTCCCAGTCAATTGGACAGTTGACCTAGAAATCAGTTGTATTGGGGAAAAAGTCAACTGTGGCCAATTGACAGTCAAACCTCATGAAATTTGATCCACATCAACATTATGAACTCATATGAACCATTTGATCAAGTTTGGATCACAATTCCACAAGAAATTTGATCAGATCACCAAAAGGGCAAAATGGTCATTTTTAGGGTTTTGACTGCACAAAGGCAATTTTTGACTGTTTGACCTAGCCAATGGCAAACCAAGCTCACTTATGGACTCAAGGACCCCATGGAATTATCTTGACATGTTCATCAAGCTCAAAAGATCCCAAGTACACAAGATTGACAGTTGAATTTCCCAGTCAATTGATCAATTTTGACTGTATACTGAAAAGTCAAACTTTGACTTTTTGGTCAAAATCAAGAGTCAAGATTCATTTTTCATCAAAACATGCCAAATCATGAAACTTGTTCACCAAGAAATCACAAAATGCAAATTAGGGTTTGAAAATGGAATTTTTCATAACTTAGAATTTTTCTAAGTTATGAAAAACCCTAATTTTTTCCCAACTTTGCCCCATCTTTTCACCATGATCCATTTGGATTCAAACAAAAGTCAAAACATGAAAGTTGTAGCTTGTTGCATAATCTACAACTTTGATTCACAAAATTTTCTCATTTGAAGCTTGTATCTCAAGTTATGATTTTTTGAATAAGGGCACTAAACCATCTTTTAACTTAGTGAAATTTGACCTATTTTGACAAGGTTTTCTACCCTACTTCAAGGCCACTTTTCATACCCTTCCACTTGGAATTTCAAATTGCATTTCAAAGATGGATTGTAGTACACATTCCAAGCTTTCCAAAATGTCCAAGAACTCATCAAACAACCTCATAACTTGAGAGATTCGAATTTCACAAGTTGGCAAAAATTCACTTTTTGTTCTTCATCAAAGCATGTTCATAAACTTGGCAAATTTGAATTCAGCATGCTTAAGCTACATTGCAGGCCTCTAATCCCATTTTCACTCAATAATTCAATGCATATCCTTTGTGCTCTAGCATTATCTTGCTCATTTGGACAATACACACAAAATCAAGCCTAAACTAGAAAAAGCATATTATCCATTCTTGTAAAGTGCTACTTTATGGCAACTTTGCAAATCTATGAGGTACAATGCAGATCTTTGAGGCAAAAAGGCATGGACATTTCCCACTGATCAAGACTCAAATGTGCAGCATAGATTGAGGCATTGTACTGGCCTAGAAACCAAGTTGACATTTGCTTGCTTCACATAGAAGTAACATCCATAACTTATGCTATCTCTCATACCAGCATACAAACACAAGAACAAAGTTGTCAAACACATTACACATAACATATCCAAGCTAAGACACGAGCTCTTGACCTCCAAAACACCCTCCATCTCAGAATCATCCTCAAACTGCACAAACAGGGGTGCCCCTGCAGTTTGAGTTCAAACTCCCAATCCCTTCAAGCATTTTGATTCAAACCTTTTCCTCTACCTTCCCTACAATATATACAAGCTATCCATATCCTAAAATCAGACCTGTAACACCTCCAAGCCACTTCACCATTTTTAATTTTCTGTTTTGCAGTTGGAGTTCATTAGCTCGATTCAGGAAGTTTCAAGGCAAAGTAGGGATTGGAAAAGCTTCCTTACACTTCAAGGAAGCTGTACAAGTCCTCATTTCACTCTGAAACATCCTTCATTGCCCAGCTCGATTCCAACTGAACAGGTATATTCATGGAGTTCTATCTCTCTTGTTAGGCATTGTTAGCTTTAGGTTTTTGAAGAAAACATGTCACAATCATAGCCCTGAACATGCTCATATGATTAGATTTCATTTATGTTTCGTGTGCTTAGAGAATTTCATGTCTGAACATTGATGAAAAGTTAGGTCAGAAAAGAGGGGGAGAGAAATTCTCCCTCATCTTAGAGAGATAGGTCATGTTCTTTATATGGTTGAAACCGTCTCTTAATGCTCTACACTTTTCATGTTATGAGTTTTGCTTGAAAGTCCAGGAATCCAGAGATAGAAAACGCGTGTTTTGTGTAAAGAAAGCTGTACAGAGGTTGAAGAAGAAGTGATCTGGACTGGGCCTGGATTTGTTTCCTTTTCACACCCCATTTTTTGGTTTACACCCCCCTGAGCCCATTTGCTCATTTTTTGACATTTTTGACTTTTTCTTTTTGGGTTGACTTCATTTATTTTTTCTCATGCCATTAGAAAATTAAAAATATTTTTTTCATTATTTTTTGCATTTATTGCATATTTATTTGTTTATTTGTTTAGTTTGTACATAAATATATATATATATATTTGATTATTAGAATAAATGAAAAATAATGTAAATACACTTTTTTTTATTTTTATTTACTTTATGAAAATATTTTACACAAAAAAAATACTCTTTTATTTTATTTTAAATATTAAATAAATATTTATTTCTAGAATAATACATATTTAGGGTTTAATATATATATATATATATATATATATGATTATTAATATATTTAAGACAAAAATATAAAAATATTTGATTTTTTTTCATTTTTATTTAATATTTGATACAAAAAATATCTTTTTCACAATACACTTCATTTTATTTTATTTTTTATAAATAATAAATAAATAGTAGAATTAAATTAGATAATAATACCTTTTATTTAAAAATTAGGGTTTTTTACCCTAAGTTCAAAATACTAAAAAATAAAAACATTTTTATTTTCTTTTTCCTTTTACATAAATAATATTTTCTCATACACATAGAAACTTTCTTTTTACATTTCACATATTTATTTAATTTACATTTAATTATGCATTGCAAGATATCCAATTGTTGTAATAATTTAGATCTAAATTCTTGTCAATATCCCCATTTGAACATTTGTACCCCCCTTCCCATATTTGGTTGTGTAATAGCTTAGTAATTTTAATTTCGCACTTTATTGCTTTCTAAATAATAACATGCTAGAATTAGGGTTTGTATGCGAAAAAACGATAAAAAAAAATAGTTATGACCTAATACAAGATAAACAAGCATGAAAATGAATACACAAATCACACTTGCACCCCTAGGGTACTCCACCTTGTTGCCTTCAAATAAATGGGCCATATTGTATGTTGAACATCTTTGGGCAAAGCAAACAGTTTGAATGATCATAGTCCCTCGATAAAACTTTTCAAAACAAACAAAACAAATGATCAAGTCCCTTAGAGAAATTGCCCAAAGACATTTAACGTCGTTACAATTATGGTCTAAACGATGACCCGCGCCTGTCCCTTTCACATCCTAACACAAGGTTGCCCACCAAATACAATGGTGGTGCAAACTTGTTAAAAGGGTTAAAGTATAGCAATAATCTTTTGAGAAATTTAGGAGTAGATAACCTCTTAGTTACTTGAATCAACTTGCAAAACAAAACACTTGCCTAATTTCAAAACCACACCACACTATACTTTCAAAACAACTTTCAAAAACAAATGAAAACCTTTTTAAAAGACATACATCTTTGTATACATCCCCACATGGATCATTGCAAAGGTTGCCACCACATTGGCATCTTTTCAAAACATTTTCAAAATATTTTCAAACCCACACACTCAAGCACCATTTAAAACAATTGAAAACAAAAGGCAAGTGATCTAAGCAAGTAACTAAGAGCCCATGGATAACCATGGATAGAAAGGGTGCTAATACCTTCCCTTTCTATAATCTACTCCCCGAACCCAAGAAAACATCTCAAAAGGTTTTTTGCTGTGCTTTTTAACCTTTCCTTAGGATAAAATAAAAAGTCGGTGGCGACTCTTGCTAACCGCAACATTTGCGAACACAAATGCAAACCTCAAGTCAGTTCTCCCACCGTATCACAGAACTGGCGACTCTGCTGGGGAAAACTTTTAAAGTGGAGTAACCTTAGGGTTTAGATCACCTTTGTTTTCAATTGCTTGCTTTGTTTGCTTTTACATATTGTGGGCTTTGTATCGGAGTTTTATAGATCCTAACCCGGATCTGGGGAAACCCTTTTAGGTAGCAACAAGGCTGTGAGGGAACTGTGCGGGGTATACCGACATGGTTGAAGCAGTCTGCTACGTTGATGTGGCACTTTGGTGTGTACCGGTAACCCTTGAGTTCAGTCAAGGAGAGTACGGGGCCGCCGCGTGGTGTCATGAAGCATCAACTGACCTTAGGAACCTTAATTGAACCATCTTGGCCCTTTTTAGGGTAGTGAGATAACTGACTTTGGTGCAGTCCGAGGTTGGTTGATACTCGATACTACACTCAATTGAGGGTTGCTTTCCTGGAATATTTCGGTCGCCAGTTCAGTGGCTAAATCGAAACGATGAACAATGAAAGCAATCCAGTGATATTGGGACCTTTAGAACCCGGTTACTTTTGATAGGACAGGTTGAGCCCACAAAACTTCAAGAGGGTAATACCCAGCCCCCATGCAGGCCTAAACTCTAAGGGTTTGTGTGACTTGTATGCCTTACCATGTTTGCCTTTGTGAATGTTCATAGTGCATTTAATCATCACATCATTACATCATACAAACATCATGAGCATTGACTAACCGTTTCAAGGGTTTCGAATCTTCATCTTTGTTCTTGTTTTATAGGACATGGAAACTGCTCGCAGAAAGACAATTCAGATTAGCCTCGTAAAGATCCCTCCTCAGCTTAAGGAGCTTCTGTCCAGAATCCCCGAGAGTTCTTCATTCAGTGAGAGACATGGGAGACTCATCAACTTGGTTAACACCAACATTGAGGAGGACTTGATAAAGGTCCTGTTCCAATTCTTTGACCCTCTGCATCACTGTTTCACCTTCCCGGATTATCAGTTGGTGCCTACATTGGAAGAATTCTCCCGACTTCTGAAGGTCCCTATCCTCGATCAACTACCCTACAACGGTACGGAAGAGGAACCCAGGCTTGAAGAGATTGCTAAAGCCTTGCACCTACAGACATCCGACCTCAAAGGACATTGGGAAGTTAGAAGTGGTATCAAAGGGTTCTTAGCTAGGTTTCTGTTTGATAAGGCCCAAGAATGTTGGAACTCTCTTGACCTACGAGCTTTTGAAGAAGTTGTAGCCCTCCTTGTCTATGGTTTGGTGTTATTCCCTAACCCAGATCAGCTTGTTGATACCAGTGCTGTCCAGATCTTTATGACCAGGAATCCTATACCTACACTGTTGGGGGATATCCTTCACTCATGTTGCACTCGAACCATGAGAAGAAGGGGTGTCCTTATGTGTTGCACTCCTCTCCTGGGAAGGTGGTTTATTTCGCATCTTCCACAATCAGTTTTGAAGAACGAGCGGGGTTTGAGATGGTCACAACGGTTAATGACTCTCACGCATGCAGATATACATTGGTGTCCTAGGTCCCGGGAAGACGTCACTATCATTGATCGTTGTGGGGAGTACCCTAATGTTCCTTTATTTGGAATCAAAGGAGGTATAACTTACAACCCATGCCTGGCTTGGAGACAGTTTGGTTATGCTCGGAAGGATGGCCCTCATGACATGTTAATTCCTGACATAGTCTTCGACTTCGACAACGATACTCAAGGACTTCGTCAGAGATTTATCAGGGCTTGGAGGATGCCAAGTAGGATAGACAGCAAGACACTGGGGCACCGGAATTCCATCCCGTTGGAGCCTTACCTCAAGTGGGTACGAGCCCGCTCCCAGAAGTTAGTAATGCCTTACCCTCACATGCTACCTGTAATCAAAGAGCCAGTCTTGGAAGGAGAAGCATCCTACACCATTCAACATCCCGACATGCCCACCTCCTGGGAAGAAATGCAGAAGAGCTGGATCCAACTTAAGGAAGAGCGGAATTCTCTTGAGACCAGTCTACATACTAGTGAAAAGAAGGTCCTGGAACTCACCCGACTGCTGCACGAGGAAAGGAATCTCAACACCTACATCGCGCCAAAAAGGATGCGCAATGTCTTTTTACCTTAAGGGATTATTTTGTAATATTTGGCCCATGAGGCATTTATGTACTAACGAATTTCTCCTTATTAATATGATGTGCGTTCCTTTTTGTCTACAACAAAGTTTGAATGTTCTAAATCCTTGAATGCATTGCATACATACGCATTCCATTGCACCATATGCATAGCAGGTACCCTATTTCACAGGTTGCTTAATTTTCTTCGCTGTTTATGTGAACAGTCATCATGAATCCGGAATCATCCAGTGAGCAAGCAATCAAGGCCCTTCAGGCCCAAAGTGCACAGTTTCAAGAGATGGTCCTAAGCCTAGCCCAGGGTCAGCAAGAGTTGAAGACTCTACTCCTGAAGAAGAAGAAGAAAAAGAGAACGGCGATGTTCAACACCGGACGCAGATTTGGGAACACACTCCATAATGAAGCTGATCCAACCACTTCTTCTGCTGAGAAAAATAGTTCCCAAGGGGGAGGAGCTCCTAGTCCCGCAGTCTCCGACAACGAGACGGACTATAACGAGGAACAATACCCACCTGCTGCTGACAGATACAAACAATTGGAGGACCGCTTGAGCGCTATGGAAATTCAGAACGTGCCAGGACTGGATTTCGGAGATTTGGGATTATCTTCCGGAGTAGTAATTCCACACAAGTTTAAGGCGCCTGCCTTCGCCAAGTATGATGGGGTCTCCTGCCCAAAGCTGCATCTGAGGTCGTATGTAAGGAAAATCCAACCTTACACGGCGGATAAGAACCTCTGGATTCACTTCTTCCAGGACAGCCTCTCGGGGTCTCAGCTTGAATGGTTCTACCAATTAGACGGAGCTAGCATCCGGCACTGGGAGGATTTGGCGACTGCTTTCTACAGACAATACCAATATAATTCTGATCTCGCTCCTACGCGTACCCAACTTCAGGGTATGTCTCTAGGGACGGGTGAAGGATTCAAAGAGTACGCTCAAAAATGGAGAGATTTGGCTGGTAGGGTGCAGCCTCCATTAACTGATCGAGAGCTGGTTGATATGTTTCTGGGAACGTTGTCTGGTCCGTTTTTCAATCATTTGGTTGGAAACTCCTCCGCTGGGTTCACAGATTTGATATTAACAGGAGAAAGAATTGAAGCTGGCATCAGGTCAGGCAAGATACAAAAGGCTGCCTCTACAAGTGCTGAGAAGAGGCCATTTAAGAAAGAAGCAAGCGCCGTCTATGGCCCTAGAAGGCAAGTCAAGCCCGAAAGTCGCCAAGCCGTCAACGCTTTGGTCATCTCCAAACCTGTTGCTGCTCCTCAGCAGTACAATCAGCAAAGAAGTGAAAGGCCCAAGAGGCAGTATACCCGATTGAGTATGACATTATCTCAAATTTTACCCCAACTATTATCCACCAACCTGGTGACCCTCAAAGAAGCTCCTAAGGTCGTCAACACTGCGTCCCCTAAATACAACCCAAATGCCCGGTGTGCTTATCATTCTGATAGTCCCGGGCACACTACTGATGATTGTTGGGCCTTGAGAAACAAAGTGCAAGATCTAATTGACGCAAAAGAAATTCAGTTTGAAGCGCCGGAAAGACCGAATGTTGTAACGGCTCCTATGCCCCAGCATAGGGTGAATGCCATTGAGGAAGAAGTGTACGCTGTTTCGGTAGATGAAGTTGTTACCCCTTTGAAGACTGTTAAGAAGAACCTACTGCGGGCCGGTTTATTTCCGGGTTGCGGCGAAGGTTGCCCATTCTGTGCTATTTCCCTATCTGATTGTCCCTTGCTAAGGTTAGGCATCCAAGGCCTAATGGATAGCAAGGAGATTCTATTCAAAAAGACTGCTGTTCATTTGGTTCCGACGAAAGAAGTGTCCGTGATTACCATCTTCAAAAATCCAACCAAGGCTCCCCCAAAGAAGCCTATTCAAATCTTGACAGTTGCGCCTGTGATCATTACTGTTCCAGGACCCCTCTCCTACGTGTCTGATAAAGCTGTCCCCTGGCATTATGGGGCAGACGTATATGTAAATGGAATCAAGCAAGAATTTGATGCTAGTGCCAGTATCTGCGATATCACCGGTCCAGCTAAAGTCACCCGCAGTGGCAGGCTCTTCTCGCCTGACATTGCGCCGCCCGCTATTCGAAAACCCCTCCTCATAAAACCTGCAAGTTTACCAAGTCCTGTTGCCGATCAAATTGTGTCCCCTGCTGCCGAGTCATCAAATGCTCGGGGCAAAGGGATTGAAGAAGAGCCTGCCCGGATGGAGGCACCCATACCCGTAAATGCTGAGGCCTCCCGACAAGAAATGGAGGAGATTCTGAAAATAATAAAGAAAAGTGATTTTAATGTTGTCGAGCAGTTGGGGCATACACCCTCCAAGATCTCCCTGCTCTCCTTATTGCTATGCTCCGAGGCTCATGCTAAGGCCTTAATCTCATTTCTCAAGACGGCCCATGTGCCGCAAGAGACGTCTGCAGTCCAGTTCACTGACTGCATAGCGAATCTGACAGCGGACAACGGCTTGGGTTTTTCAGATGCTGACCTGACCGCAAAAGGGAGAGACCACAATGATGCCCTGCATGTCTCTATTGAATGCAGGGGCACTACTCTGGCACATGTACTGGTGGACACTGGTTCTTCTTTGAATGTTCTTCCGAAAAAGGCTTTGGATCGTCTGGATTATGAAGGCCTGGAGTTGAAACCCAGCAATATCATCGTCAGAGCCTTTGACGGTTCCAAGAGGATGGTTCATGGAGAGGTTAACATCCCTATTCGTGTGGGCTCTCAAGTGTTTGACTCTACCTTTTACGTGATGGATATACGTCCATCGTACTCCTGTCTGTTGGGTCGACCTTGGATCCACAAAGCTGGGGCAGTGACCTCCACCTTGCACCAAAAACTGAAGTATCCTGTCAGGGGGAAAATTGTCACTGTGCAAGGAGAAGAGGAGTATATGGTGAGCCATTTGAATTCCTTCAGGTACATCGAGATGGACGGAGAATTTATTGAAACTCCCTTCCAACATTTCGAGGAGGTACATCCAATTTCAGCAGCTGCGGAGACAATGGCCAAAGAGAATGATTCCTTGAAGATGGTTTCCCTAAGGGATGCCCGGGCTGTGGTTCAGAAAGGCAATGGTGCACACTGGGGTCAGCTTCCTGACTTCACTCAGAAGAACGACAAGTTCGGGCTAGGCTTTACTACAGAGGCTCAGAAGGCAGTGCGCAAAGAGAAGATTGGAAAGGCTCCGGTGTTTATTTCCAGCTCAAGGGTGAATGCTATCGAGGAGGATGTGGAGGAAGTTGAGTTTGATAGTTGGATCTACCCGACTGCCAGCGACGGACCAAGCAACTGGACAGCAAAGGATTTTACCCCTATCACCTTTGTCACGCAGTAATTGATTTCTTTTGATTTCCAAATTTGTAACAAACAATATGTTAAAACTCTGTTGGCTCGGTGTCCTGCCCGGGGCATCGTAGCTCCATTTGTGAGGGCTTTTTGTATGACATTTTCATATATCATCAATCAAAACATTGGACGTTTGTTGCATTTCAAATCTTGTGCTCCTTTTCTTTCTGTGTTATACATATTGCAAAACAGCTATATTTACACACACTCACTTATACAGGTTTCAATCCACTCTGGATCTCACTGGTAACAGCTCTGCTACCGCCAGTTATGACTTCGAAAATCCGATCAACTTGGCTGAAGACGAAGGTGAAGATGATTGCGAAGTGCCTGGTGAACTCGCAAGACTGCTACTCCAGGAAGAGAGGGCTATTCAACCACATGAAGAGCCTGTGGAGACAATTAACTTGGGTACCGAGACAGATAGGAAAGAGGTCAAGATTGGTGCCAACCTAGAGCTCAGCGTGAAGCAACGATTGATCCAGATGCTACAAGACTACATGGAGATTTTTGCTTGGTCCTATGAAGATATGCCCGGTTTGGATGCCGACATTGTAGTTCACCATTTGCCGACCAAGGAAGATTGCCCTCCAGTAAAGCAAAAAGTTCGGCGAATGCGTCCAGAGATGTCTGAGAAGATTAAAGCTGAGGTGATGAAACAGTTTGATGCGGGTTTCCTTGCAGTAACTTCTTACCCTCAGTGGGTTGCCAATGTTGTGCCAGTGCCGAAGAAGGACGGTAAAGTCAGAATGTGTGTTGACTACAGGGATCTGAACAGGGCCAGCCCCAAGGATGATTTCCCCCTACCTCACATTGATGTCCTTGTTGACAATACAGCTCAACACAAGGTGTTCTCCTTCATGGATGGTTTTTCAGGGTATAATCAGATCAAGATGGCACCAGAAGATATGGAGAAGACTACCTTTGTGACTCAGTGGGGCACCTTCTGTTATAAGGTCATGCCATTCGGATTGAAAAATGCTGGGGCAACCTATCAGCGTGCCATGGTTGCTTTATTTCATGATATGATCCATCATGAGATCGAAGTATACGTTGATGACATGATTGCAAGGTCTCAAACTGAGGAGGAGCACCTTGAGCATCTGAGGAAGTTGTTTGACCGACTCAAGTTGTACAAGCTGAGATTGAATCCCAACAAATGCACCTTCGGGGTGAGGTCCGGAAAATTGCTAGGTTTCATCGTAAGTGATAAAGGTATCCAGGTAGACCCTGCCAAGGTTAAAGCTATTCAAGAGATGCCGACCCCAAAGACAGAGAAAGAAGTCAGAGGGTTCCTAGGACGACTGAATTACATTGCCCGATTCATCTCACATCTGACTGCTACTTGTGAGCCAATCTTCAAATTACTGAAGAAAGATCAAGTGGTACGCTGGAATGATGAATGTCAGGCCGCCTTTGAAAGAATAAAGGAATATCTCCAAGAGCCACCCATTCTTATGCCACCAGTGGAAGGAAGACCTCTGATACTATACTTGACAGTACTTGACAAATCAATGGGGTGTGTGCTGGGGCAGCATGACGAGTCTGGCCGAAAAGAGCACGCTATTTATTACTTGAGCAAAAAGTTTACCGACTGTGAGTCTCGTTACTCACTGCTTGAGAAAACTTGCTGCGCTCTTGTATGGGCTGCTCGCCGGCTGAGACAGTATATGCTGACTCACACTACCTTATTGATTTCAAAGATGGATCCCATAAAGTACATATTTGAAAAGCCTGCTTTGTCTGGAAGAATAGCGAGATGGCAAATGATCTTAACAGAATATGATATCCAGTATACAACTCAGAAAGCAATTAAGGGAAGTGTACTGGCTGATCATTTGGCACACCAACCTGTGGACGATTACCAATCATTGAACTTTGATTTTCCGGACGAAGACATCATGGTGGTAACTGACTGTGAAGTACCTGGACCGGATGAAGGACCTGAGGAAGGATCCCGATGGTCTATGCATTTTGACGGAGCCTCCAATGCTTTGGGTAACGGCGTCGGTGCTGTAATCATATCTCCCAAGGGGACTCATACTCCACTCACCGCCCGATTATGTTTCAGCTGCACCAACAACATGGCAGAGTACGAGGCATGTATCATGGGTTTACAAGCTGCGATCGATTTGAGGATCAAGTTTCTAAGTGTCTTCGGAGATTCCGCTCTCGTGATCAATCAGATCAAAGGCGAGTGGGATACGAAACACCCGAATCTCATTCCTTACAAGGAGTATGTGTCGACCTTGCTCCCTCACTTTGAAGAGATAACTTTTGAGCATTTCCCCAGAGAAGAGAATCAGCTAGCGGACGCACTAGCCACGATGTCTTCGATGTTCAAAGTTAAATGGGACAATGAGGCTCCCCAAATCATAATCTGGAAGTTGGATGAACCGGCATACTGCTGCGAGCTCGAGGCCGAGAAGGTGACTGAGAAACCCTGGTATCACGAGGTAAAGAGGTACTTGGAAGCTCAGGAATACCCTGAAGGTGCATCTGTCAACGACAAGAAGTTCATGAGAAGGTTTGCTGCAAAATTCTTCCTCAGCAACGGCATTCTCTACAAACGGAATCATGATTCGACTCTGCTGCGTTGTGTGGATAAGGCTGAAGCTGAGAAAATTATGATGGAACTGCATGAAGGAACATTTGGAACCCATTCCAGTGGACACACCATGGCTAAGAAAATCCTTCGGGCAGGATATTTCTGGTCCACGATGGAAGCCGATTGTTACCAACACTCCCGAACTTGTCATAAATGCCAGATCTATGCTGACAAAGTGCATATCCCTCCGGTTCCTTTGAATGTCCTGACGGCACCTTGGCCTTTCGCAATGTGGGGCATCGATATGATCGGTGAGATCCGACCAACGGCATCCAATGGGCATCGCTTCATCTTGGTGGCGATCGATTACTTCACGAAATGGGTCGAGGCAGCTTCCTATGCCACAGTAACCAAGAGCGTCGTGGCACGTTTCATCCGGCATAATCTGATCTGTCGGTACGGAGTCCCAGAAAGAATCATTACGGACAATGGTACCAATCTCAATAACAAAATGATCACTGAACTCTGTGAACAATTCAAGATACAGCACCACAATTCTTCCCCCTATCGGCCGAAGATGAATGGGGCTGTAGAGGCAGCCAATAAAAATATCAAGAAAATTGTGCAGAAGATGACAGTGACCTACAAGGATTGGCACGAGATGTTACCGTTCGCTCTTCATGGGTACCGCACCTCAGCAAGGACATCAACCGGGGCAACTCCTTTCTCCTTGGTCTACGGCATGGAGGCAGTCTTGCCGATTGAAATCCAGATACCCTCTCTCCGGATAATGAAGGATGCAGACTTGAATGAAGATGATTGGATCCAGACTCGACTTGATCAACTAAATCTGATTGACGAAAAGAGGCTCACTGCTATCTGTCACGGTCAAACGTATCAGAAACGGATGATCAGGGCATTTAACAAGAAAGTCAGACCGCAAGAGTATCAAGTTGGGGACCTGGTAATCAAACGCATCATCCTTCCTCAAAGTGATCCCCGGGGCAAATGGACCCCTACTTACGAAGGGCCATTTGTGGTTAAGCGTGTGTTCTCAGGAGGAGCCATGATCCTAACCACCATGGACGGTGACGACCTTCCTCACCCCGCCAATGCAGACATAGTGAAAAAATACTACGCATAAATAAAAGACCCGTTAGGTTGACATACCTAGGCAAAAATAAGGGCTTCCCGGCGAACCAAAAAGGGTTCAGGCAAAAAATAAGGGATGAAATGAAAAATCTGTACACCCGGCAAGTCGAAAACCTGAAAGGGCGGCTTGGGCAAAAATGGGTATCCCGGTGGACTGAAAACCCGAAAGGGCGGTCCAGGCAAAAGTTAGGGATAAAAGCGTAACACTATGTCTCGTTGGATCACTTCGCATCTGGAATTCGGCGTCAACTATCTAGCTCCAGATTTCGGCATTGATCAATCGGCTTCATCTTCAACTAAGCAGCAAAGCGATGAGACATTCGAAGACATAAAGGCAGTAGCAGAGTTGGAACCCAGTGGGATTGTTCACATAGCTGTTTTGTTTTCTTTTTCAAATTGTAAATTCTATATTTTTGGCGATGTCCTCTTACTAGGATGTCAGCCTCTTGTACAAAAAACGCCTATTCACAGGCAAAGTTTAAATCAATACAAATTCACTTGTCCATATAAATTGCCGTTTGTTTTTCTTTTTCTGTTTTGTCTTGCGAAGAACGTCCAATGTTCATTTTTGATATATGCATTTGACATTAAATTGCTGATTCATAAATGTTTGCATATGAAAAAAGAGATTAATTACAAGTGACATCAAAGACAGGGGCAATGTGGAGTTGTCTAATGCGGTCTAGTTGTTTTGTCCACCAAGGCACCAAAGTAGGTTCAACTGAAAATGTGGCCAAATCATCTTAGCTCCCCGCAAAGTAAAACAAAGTTCAGCAGCACTTTCCCCAAGCAGGAGTCGATCCCCCGTCGATCTTGAAAAAGGCACAACATTCCCCGGCAGGTCTTAAAAACTCATCCCCAGTAGATTCTGGAAGCTTATCCCCTGCGAAGAACGGACGTCTCTCCCGAGTTTTATTTAGAGTTATTTCCTCACAAGGACTTATAACTGGGTTATCCTCAGCTAAAAGCCACGGAAGACCGTTCTCGGCAAAAGTTCCTTCAATCCCCAGCGAAGTCTATCTTTGGTATTCCCGGGCAGAGTTTATCTTTGGGGTTTCCCCAGCGGAGTTTATCATCATTATCCTCAGCGGAATCCATCGTTAAAGTCCTCAGCAGACCTCTCATCAGAGCTTCGGCCACGTATCTCTTCCACAGAGCAGCTTCCCGGCCGTTCGTCAAGGATTTATTTTCCTAAAATGAAATTACACTCATAAACATTTCACATTTTCATACATCTTGCTTACATACATGATGAAACACATACAACATCAAATGTTGAACATCATGGCATCATGCATATCATACATCATGACATTGCATACAGCTTACGTCTTTGTCTTTTCAGGAAAAAGACAATCTCAAAAACGACTACCTTCAACTGTCACAATTCCAGATTCGATACCTGTATCTAGCCAGGGCACATCTGAGAGTGATCAGTTTCCAGACTCGATTCCTGTATCTAGCCAGGGCACATCTGAAGAGTTCAAAGATTCGACTCCTGTATCCAGCCAGGGCACATCTATCAACTACAACAGCTCCAGATTCGATCCCTGTATCCAGCCAGGGCATATCTGTTGACCACATTTCCGGACTCGATTCCTGTATCTAGCCAGGGCACGTCTGCAGAGTTCAAAGATTCGACTCCTGTATCCAGCCAGGGCATATCTATTGACGACTATTTCCAGATTCGACTCCTGTATCCAGCCAGGGCACATCTGTGAGCAACCGATTGTAGATTCGATACCTGTATCTAGCCAGGGCATATCTGCATAAGGAGACTAAAGATCAAACACCTGTAATAAGCCAGGAAAACATCTGTCTTTCTTAAATACACAAGTTCTCGCTAAGGAACCTCTTATGCGATCAACACTTCCAAATGGCATCTATAAGCCCATTCCCGACAAAGTTCTGTCACGGCTCCAGATGGCATCTATAAGCCCATCTCCCTATCAACCACCTTTCCAAATGGCATCTATAAGCCCATTCCCGACACCACATTGCTGATACTTCAACATGCGAGTGCAAATTTCCGGGCACTCTAGTGTCCAATCTCCTTTTACCCTCGAGTCACGAAAGGCAAACTTGCCAATCTAACTCTTCAGGTCCAAGAAGATTGAACAGGGGCAACTGTTGTACCCCAAAATTTGCCCTCCCATTTCCTCAACATTTTCTCATCACAAGACCTTTGAAGATCAAGATCCAGTTAGGGTTTCCTCTGCTCAAGGCTTCTCCTTGCACTGTGGACTCAAATTAGGGTTTGTGTTTGCCTAAGGATGCTTTGACCTAAAATGCCTAAGATGACTTTCATGCTTCATGTTGGACTCCCAAGTTTACCCATGCCAAGTTTCAAGTCTTGATTCCAAGCTTTTCCCAGTCAATTGGACAGTTGACCTAGAAATCAGTTGTATTGGGGAAAAAGTCAACTGTGGCCAATTGACAGTCAAACCTCATGAAATTTGATCCACATCAACATTATGAACTCATATGAACCATTTGATCAAGTTTGGATCACAATTCCACAAGAAATTTGATCAGATCACCAAAAGGGCAAAATGGTCATTTTTAGGGTTTTGACTGCACAAAGGCAATTTTTGACTGTTTGACCTAGCCAATGGCAAACCAAGCTCACTTATGGACTCAAGGACCCCATGGAATTATCTTGACATGTTCATCAAGCTCAAAAGATCCCAAGTACACAAGATTGACAGTTGAATTTCCCAGTCAATTGATCAATTTTGACTGTATACTGAAAAGTCAAACTTTGACTTTTTGGTCAAAATCAAGAGTCAAGATTCATTTTTCATCAAAACATGCCAAATCATGAAACTTGTTCACCAAGAAATCACAAAATGCAAATTAGGGTTTGAAAATGGAATTTTTCATAACTTAGAATTTTTCTAAGTTATGAAAAACCCTAATTTTTTCCCAACTTTGCCCCATCTTTTCACCATGATCCATTTGGATTCAAACAAAAGTCAAAACATGAAAGTTGTAGCTTGTTGCATAATCTACAACTTTGATTCACAAAATTTTCTCATTTGAAGCTTGTATCTCAAGTTATGATTTTTTGAATAAGGGCACTAAACCATCTTTTAACTTAGTGAAATTTGACCTATTTTGACAAGGTTTTCTACCCTACTTCAAGGCCACTTTTCATACCCTTCCACTTGGAATTTCAAATTGCATTTCAAAGATGGATTGTAGTACACATTCCAAGCTTTCCAAAATGTCCAAGAACTCATCAAACAACCTCATAACTTGAGAGATTCGAATTTCACAAGTTGGCAAAAATTCACTTTTTGTTCTTCATCAAAGCATGTTCATAAACTTGGCAAATTTGAATTCAGCATGCTTAAGCTACATTGCAGGCCTCTAATCCCATTTTCACTCAATAATTCAATGCATATCCTTTGTGCTCTAGCATTATCTTGCTCATTTGGACAATACACACAAAATCAAGCCTAAACTAGAAAAAGCATATTATCCATTCTTGTAAAGTGCTACTTTATGGCAACTTTGCAAATCTATGAGGTACAATGCAGATCTTTGAGGCAAAAAGGCATGGACATTTCCCACTGATCAAGACTCAAATGTGCAGCATAGATTGAGGCATTGTACTGGCCTAGAAACCAAGTTGACATTTGCTTGCTTCACATAGAAGTAACATCCATAACTTATGCTATCTCTCATACCAGCATACAAACACAAGAACAAAGTTGTCAAACACATTACACATAACATATCCAAGCTAAGACACGAGCTCTTGACCTCCAAAACACCCTCCATCTCAGAATCATCCTCAAACTGCACAAACAGGGGTGCCCCTGCAGTTTGAGTTCAAACTCCCAATCCCTTCAAGCATTTTGATTCAAACCTTTTCCTCTACCTTCCCTACAATATATACAAGCTATCCATATCCTAAAATCAGACCTGTAACACCTCCAAGCCACTTCACCATTTTTAATTTTCTGTTTTGCAGTTGGAGTTCATTAGCTCGATTCAGGAAGTTTCAAGGCAAAGTAGGGATTGGAAAAGCTTCCTTACACTTCAAGGAAGCTGTACAAGTCCTCATTTCACTCTGAAACATCCTTCATTGCCCAGCTCGATTCCAACTGAACAGGTATATTCATGGAGTTCTATCTCTCTTGTTAGGCATTGTTAGCTTTAGGTTTTTGAAGAAAACATGTCACAATCATAGCCCTGAACATGCTCATATGATTAGATTTCATTTATGTTTCGTGTGCTTAGAGAATTTCATGTCTGAACATTGATGAAAAGTTAGGTCAGAAAAGAGGGGGAGAGAAATTCTCCCTCATCTTAGAGAGATAGGTCATGTTCTTTATATGGTTGAAACCGTCTCTTAATGCTCTACACTTTTCATGTTATGAGTTTTGCTTGAAAGTCCAGGAATCCAGAGATAGAAAACGCGTGTTTTGTGTAAAGAAAGCTGTACAGAGGTTGAAGAAGAAGTGATCTGGGCTGGGCCTGGATTTGTTTCCTTTTCACACCCCATTTTTTGGTTTACACCCCCCTGAGCCCATTTGCTCATTTTTTGACATTTTTGACTTTTTCTTTTTGGGTTGACTTCATTTATTTTTTCTCATGCCATTAGAAAATTAAAAATATTTTTTTCATTATTTTTTGCATTTATTGCATATTTATTTGTTTATTTGTTTAGTTTGTACATAAATATATATATATATATATTTGATTATTAGAATAAATGAAAAATAATGTAAATACACTTTTTTTTATTTTTATTTACTTTATGAAAATATTTTACACAAAAAAAATACTCTTTTATTTTATTTTAAATATTAAATAAATATTTATTTCTAGAATAATACATATTTAGGGTTTAATATATATATATATATATATATGATTATTAATATATTTAAGACAAAAATATAAAAATATTTGATTTTTTTTCATTTTTATTTAATATTTGATACAAAAAATATCTTTTTCACAATACACTTCATTTTATTTTATTTTTTATAAATAATAAATAAATAGTAGAATTAAATTAGATAATAATACCTTTTATTTAAAAATTAGGGTTTTTTACCCTAAGTTCAAAATACTAAAAAATAAAAACATTTTTATTTTCTTTTTCCTTTTACATAAATAATATTTTCTCATACACATAGAAACTTTCTTTTTACATTTCACATATTTATTTAATTTACATTTAATTATGCATTGCAAGATATCCAATTGTTGTAATAATTTAGATCTAAATTCTTGTCAATATCCCCATTTGAACATTTGTACCCCCCTTCCCATATTTGGTTGTGTAATAGCTTAGTAATTTTAATTTCGCACTTTATTGCTTTCTAAATAATAACATGCTAGAATTAGGGTTTGTATGCGAAAAAACGATAAAAAAAAAAATAGTTATGACCTAATACAAGATAAACAAGCATGAAAATGAATACACAAATCACACTTGCACCCCTAGGGTACTCCACCTTGTTGCCTTCAAATAAATGGGCCATATTGTATGTTGAACATCTTTGGGCAAAGCAAACAGTTTGAATGATCATAGTCCCTCGATAAAACTTTTCAAAACAAACAAAACAAATGATCAAGTCCCTTAGAGAAATTGCCCAAAGACATTTAACGTCGTTACAATTATGGTCTAAACGATGACCCGCGCCTGTCCCTTTCACATCCTAACACAAGGTTGCCCACCAAATACAATGGTGGTGCAAACTTGTTAAAAGGGTTAAAGTATAGCAATAATCTTTTGAGAAATTTAGGAGTAGATAACCTCTTAGTTACTTGAATCAACTTGCAAAACAAAACACTTGCCTAATTTCAAAACCACACCACACTATACTTTCAAAACAACTTTCAAAAACAAATGAAAACCTTTTTAAAAGACATACATCTTTGTATACATCCCCACATGGATCATTGCAAAGGTTGCCACCACATTGGCATCTTTTCAAAACATTTTCAAAATATTTTCAAACCCACACACTCAAGCACCATTTAAAACAATTGAAAACAAAAGGCAAGTGATCTAAGCAAGTAACTAAGAGCCCATGGATAACCATGGATAGAAAGGGTGCTAATACCTTCCCTTTCTATAATCTACTCCCCGAACCCAAGAAAACATCTCAAAAGGTTTTTTGCTGTGCTTTTTAACCTTTCCTTAGGATAAAATAAAAAGTCGGTGGCGACTCTTGCTAACCGCAACATTTGCGAACACAAACGCAAACCTCAAGTCAGTTCTCCCACCGTATCACAACAGTGCTACCTACTTCTCAATAGTGGGATAGTACTGTCTAAAGGACATTTACACAACTTAATTCCTTTTGAGTAAGTAGAGGTTCTCAGGTACTTGCTCTTTCAAAACAAAAATACTTTTCGCACTTACCCCTTTTCAAACAAAGTTTTCAAATAACACTTCATACACTCTTGAGGATAGATACAAGAGTTAAATCGAAGTTTTCAAACAAAACTTTTTTCAAAACCCACAAACACAAGAAAAGCAAAAACCTTTTGAAAACATAGTGAGCAAGTACCTAAGAGCCCGTGGATAACCACAGATAGAAAGGGTGCTAATACCTTCCCTTTCTATAATCTACCTCCCGAACCTGAGAAACGTCTCGAAAAGGAATTTTGTTGTGCTTTTGTCCTTTCCTTGTTGGATAAAATAAAAGACGGTGGCGATCTTGCTTACCGCGACATTTTGCAAAACGCAAACGCGAACCAGCATTCCAAAACAATCAGTTCTATTCCCACCGATCACAGGTTGTAACGTGGCTTGGTTCACGGTTTAAGAAACAAAGGATAAAGGCTCAAAGTATATTTGTACCCACCCGCTCTTCGTGATGTTCTTCAATCCTAAACTCAGTTAATTATGCGTCGAACTTTATTCGTATTTGGAACGACGTTTTGTTGATGGTTCACACAAGTTGAATTTGTTAGAAGGCAGACATTTTGGCAACATTTTTCATGTTGTTGAGGATTTGTAGCGACCTCGTTCTTTTGATTTTTTATCCCTAACTTTTGCCTGACTGTTCCTGTTTTCGAGATTACAGTCAGCGGGATGCCCCAGCTTTCTTAAGCCTCCTTTATAGGTTTTGGCTCAGTGGGCTTTTTTCTTTTGAGAGATTAACTGCCTATGAGATAAGGAACCACCACTGTCTTTTGATTCCAGAGGAATGCTTTTGATGTCGTTCGTCGTATTATGAACTGAGAGTTCTGCGACTTCAATGCGCATATTTTGAATTAACTGAGAGACTACCCTGCCCCAGGTTTAAATTAAAGGTTTTAATTTATGTTTAAAACAGAAAACTCCTACTTCTTTGGCTTGAAGGAGTTGACTAGGGATTATCTTCCTTATAACTCCAGTGTTTAGGATTTGAAAGAAATGCCTGTACATCGTCAGCAAGGTCTGTCCAAAAGCATACTGTAAAGATTATGGCATTGTTTCGTCATCCTCCCTCTAAAGGCTTGTAACTTTTAGCAAGAGTTGAATGTCATAAAGTGAGTAAAAAGCACAGTTTAAATGTAATTAAAATGATCGGATCAAATCAAGACAAACATATGCAATGCATTAATGAAACAAAATTTGGCATTAATAGATAATTGTTTGAATAACAAAGAGATTACAACTTGAAAATTCAAATGAACAAAAGCTTTCAATGATTCGTCATAGGAGCAATGATTATGTTTGGAGTCTCTGGAGGGTCAAACTTGATCTCCTTGGCATCAATCATGTCTTGGATCTTGTTCTTCAGAGCCCAACAGTTGTTTGTGTCATGTCCCGGACTGTCAGAGTAGTATGCACACCTTTCATTGGGATGATAGGTAGGAGCAGAAGTATTTGGGTTCCGGAGAGGAGCCTTTAATGTAATCAGCTTTTCTTCCAACAGGCGTTGTAGCGCTTGAGTCAGTGACATGCTGATCTTAGTGAATTTTCTTTTAGGCGCGACCTCCTTACGCTGATGCCCATGTCTTTGTTGGGCAGGTGTAGGATTAGAGATCAGGATTTCTCCTACGTGTTGGTCATGACAACTCTTTTGACCATACACAGCATTGGACTCTTTCTTCCCATTGTAGGGCTTTTCTGAGCATCAGAAGGTGCAGCTTCTTGAATCTTCCCACTTTTGATGTCAGCTTTAACCCTTTTGCCGGTCAGTATTAGCTCAGTGAATCCGGCTGAAGAGCTTCCGATCAAGTGTTTAAAATAGGGACCAGACAAAGTCCCAAGAAACATATCCACCAACTCCCTATCAGACAGAGGGGGTTGGACTCTTCCAGCAAGATCTCTCCACTTCTGAGCATAGTCCTTAAAGCCTTCGCCTGTACCCATAGACATACCCTGAAGCTGAGTACGCGTGGGAGCAAGGTCGGCATTATATTGGTATTGCTTGTAAAAAGCAGCAGCAAGGTCCTCCCAGTTGTGGATGTTAGCTCCTTCCAGTTGACAGAACCATTCAAGTTGAGTCCCTGACAGACTATCTTGAAAGAAATGAACCCAGAGATTTCTATCAGCAGTATAGGGTTGAATCTTCCTCACATATGACTGAAGGTGTAGCTTTGGATAGGAAGCTCCGTTGTACTTGGCAAAGGCAGGTGCCTTGAATTTATGGGGAATCACCACCCCAGAGGATAGAACTAGATCTCCAAAGTCCAGACCGGGCACCTTCTGTATCTCCATAGCGCTCAAGCGGTCTTCCAGTTGTTTGTACTTATCCTCAGCAGGAGGATACTGTTCTTCATCATAGTCCGTCTCGTTGTCGGAGACCATAGGGCTAGGGGCCCTCCTTTCTTGTGGGATGTCTTTCCCTCCAGATGAGGTGGTCAGATCAACTTCGTTTTGCAGCCCGTTTCCAAACCTGCGTCCGGTGTTGAACATGACGGTCCTCTTTTTCTTCTTCTTCCTCTCTTTCAGAATCAGGGTCTTCAGGTCCTACTGACCCTTAGCTAGGCTCATGACCAACTCTTGAAATTGGGCATTCTGGGCCTGGAGGGCCTTGATAGCTTGCTCGGTTGAAGGTTCAGTAGACATGATGATTGCTGAAATAAACAATGAAGAAGATAAGAGACCTGTACTGGGAGACCTATTATGCAATGATATGTATGATATATGTATGCAATGTTTTCAAGGATCTCGTGGGGTAAACAAGAAACTGTTAGAATCTGAATCTGGTAGCTTGATTGAAGGAACTTCATGTTGCTGAGAGTCCTTCTTCAAGAGTCAAGCTCACCATATCGAGTGGGTCATAGCCCCTGACTCAAGTTATCATGTTTTGATCTCTGGATGGCGTTGGCTAGAGGAAAATAAATCCCCTTTGCCCCTTGCTGGACATCTGATTTACCATAACCTGCACCACAGACCCTTGAGATCCTTGAAATGGTTAAGGAAATGTTAAGGCATGATGTTATGATGTGTATGCTATGCGTTTAAGCAAAAGTGTGAGGTGATGTAATTAAACCCTGCAATAAGTCCAAATTATTGGATAAGGACTGTAAACAAAACTGCAAGGAACTCATGTTGTCAGATAACAAGAATGTGCAAGTAGTTCAAGTTTGAAGGCACACAAGTCACACAAATAGCCTTAAGTTTAGGCTGGCATGGAGTTTAGGCATTACCCTCTTTCAGTTTAGTTGGTTTAAACCTGTCCTAAAAATAGTAATCGGGTTCTAGAGGATCTCAATATCACTAACTACCCTCAATCGGTCATAATTCCAGTTTAGCAACCTTTTCTTGCGGCTGGAATCATCGCGAGAATTTAGTCTCAATGAGTGTAGCATACTGCTACTGTTCTATGGCCAAGTTGGTCAATTTAAGGTTCTAAGGTCAGTTGGTGCTTAATGACTCCTTAGAAGACCCATATTCTCCTCGTTTCAACACAAGGGATATCGGTACAGACCAAGGTGCCACACCAACGTAGCTACTGCTTCATCCGTGTCGGTCTACGCCGGACAGATCCCTCACAGTTTATTGCTACTTACCTAAAGGGTATCCCCAGATTCAGGTTAGGATCTATAGAACTCTGATACAAGCCCACAAAATTAAAGCATACAAAGCATACAATTGAAAACGCAAGTGATCTAATCCTAAGGTACACCTTACTTATATATCCCCAGCAGAGTCGCCAGTTCTATGATCGGTGGAAATAGAACTGACTGTTTTTGGAATGCTGGTTCGCGTTTGCGTTTGTTTTCTCAAAATGTCGTGGTAAGCAAGAGTCGCCACCGTCTTTTATTTTATCCAACAAGGAAAGGACAAAAGCACAGAAAAATTCCTTTTCGAGATGTTTCTCGGGTTCGGGAGGTAGATTATAGAAAGGGAAGGTATTAGCACCCTTTCTATCTGTGGTTATCCACGGGCTCTTAGGTACTTGCTCACTATGTTTTCAAAAGTTTGCTTTTCTTTGTGATTGTGGGTTTTGAAAAGAGTTTTGTTTGAAACTTCAATTTAACTCTTGCTTCTGTCCTCAAGAGTGTATGAAGTGTTTTTGAAAACTTTGTTCGAAAAGTGTAAGTGTGAAAAGTTTTGTTTTGTTTTTAAAAGGAGCAAGTACTTAAGAATATCTACCTACTCAAAAAGGAATTAATCTGTACAAGTGTCCTTTAGACAATGCTATCCCACTATTGAGGAGTGGGTACCATCGTCGTTGGAGTTTTCGGGTCAATTCGATTTAAGGGACGTGTGGTCACTAAAGCAACGTTAGGATGCCTTAGCGGTAATCCTAATGTCTTAGATCATTTTTATCGAGGCAACCGTTTCGAGGCAACTTTGATCTTTGGACAAAAGGACGACCTCTAAAACTTCCTATACTCAATGACCACGTTCGAGGCAACCAAGTGAGGTGTACCCTAGGAGTGGCATGTGCAAGTGTGTCAATTTTCAGATATATTATCTTTGTACATGTTAATGGTGAGCTACAGTTGATTTTAATTTAAAAGTTAATCTTGTCATGCATAGCCTATTAGTCAAACATCTAGCAGTTAATGGTTGCGGAAAATAAATTGCCGAAATTTAAAGCTAAGCTATTACAAGGCGTCAGGTATTTACATCGCCAAAAATAAACCCTTAAAATTAAATGCAAAAAAGTAAATGAAAGCGGTAAATAAAGTCCTAAGTTAAAGCTATTACATCCTCAGAGCAATTACAATTATGGATCAAAAATGATACGCGCGAGAAAATTGAATCGGAATGTCCTTTAGGGTTTTGACCCTTTTTATTTAAAGAAAGCATATTTTTGGTCTTTTTTGAATTAAGAATTAAAGCTAACTAATAATTAATTAATTAATTAATTAAAAAGAAAATATTTTTTGAGTTTTATTTTAATTAAAGAAATAAAATTAGAAAGGTGAAAATATTAAAAATCTAATTCTAAGTCAATTTTTATTTATTGCAAAAATGTTAAGATTAAACCTAATTAAAACTAAATTAATTGGTTAATAGTTTATTCACAAAAATAATGAAATTAATGATGAAAATAATATTTTTGATTTCTGGTTTTTTTTTATGAAAAAAAGTTAGTTTGTTAATTAATTAGTTAGTTTTTAATAATAATAATAAAAAGCAAAAGAAATATGAAAAGAAAATAAAAAAACATAAGCAAACTTTGGGGGGCGCTCGGCCTGAAGAAGGGAGGTTGATTCAGCAATTCCAGGCCCAGATTCGAACAGCCTCGTTCGACTTTCACATTGCCTGGACGTTTGTTGACCAAGGTTCATGGTGAACCTCATCCTGGACCACTAGATCTGGATCTGGAACCACCTGGCACGTTGAGATCTGAGGATGTATGGTAGTCCACGCTTGGGATGCTGCGCCTGCATACCTGAAGGAAAAACACAACAAAGTTTTGGGGGACCTGGGATTCGAATCCAGGTCCCAAGGGGTCTTGCACTAACACGTTCACCAACCAGCCAGCTTGTTCTCTTTGTTATGATAATAAGGAGAAAATATCAAATAAAGAAACAAAATATTAAGCCTGCAAAATAAAAGAACGCGCCACTGACTCAAATTGGCCAATCACGTTATGACAACTCTTCATCTTCTTCACAAAACCTGGTTAGATTACCTGCAGATTTCGTTCCACAGGAAGATTCGTAGGATGGTTCTAAAATGCTCCCTAGGTCACAAAAATGGAATCCAAGAGTACCACTGTACTCGTCTCACTCCCCTGAACTCATCCATGGCCATTGTTGGCCTTGATTTAACCTGCACGCAAAACGCATAAAAAACATACACAAGAACCCCAGGTTCTGGATATGGGGTTAGAAGCCACGAAAATAAAATCAAACGATGCAGAATCATTAGAATTTTAATGGCAAGTATGAATGTGCAATCAAATTGGCAGAAAAATGCAAGGAGGATGATTTACGATTTCATGTGCAGAGCAAGGTTCATGGGGGCTTACAGTGCGTTATAGGCAGTGAAAGGCTTGGTTTTTGATTGGCCACACTTCAGGAGGTTGCTGGTAAGAGGGCTATGTTGTTCTTTTGGATTGAATTCGCCTTTAAGGTTGTTTTCAATCTCACAATTTTTCAAGGTTTCTTGCAAAACTGTGGTCGTTTCTGCAGAGTTTTATGCGTTTTTTGTTGTGCAGAGTTTTATGTGTTTTTTGTTGTGCAGTGTTTTGTCTGTGTTCTTCCCGTGTGTGTGATTTGTTTATGAGCATGAGGTTTATATAGCCAAGGAAATTAGGTCAACATTTGTGTATCAAATCTTGGTCCATTATGATGGAGAGATTTGATTTTTATTTCTTTATAAAGACTTGCTATATTTGGTTCAATCACATGCCAATCTATTTTCAGGCGTTACTGCCAGCCTGTTATGAGCTGTTTGGGCCTCCAATATAATGGAAATCAAAAGCTGACTTGCCCCTTCGAATTTTCTCTCTTCGATTGCTTCAAAGTCCCCATTCGAACTACTCCAGTCACAGCCCCTTCGATTGAGACTCCCCCTTCTTCGATTGCATATTTGCAAGGGACACATGCCATTGTGAACTTTGGGTATTCTGGACAGGTTAGGATATGTGTTTTTGCTTAGTCATGCCAGCCTACTTCATTCCTTCGAAACTGCCTTCTTTTCCAGCTTCAAAGTCCAATTTGAATCTATTTAGAACATTTCCTATTAGACAACCTCGCCCAGCCCTTGGCCTTGTGATGAGTCTGAGTTCTGATTCGAAGTGTCCAGAACTTCCTTCCTCAGAGCATCTTAGATTAAGAGAAACTCTGCACTGAAATGCCATTCGAAAGTCATTTCGTTTTGATGTTCTGATTGAGGTAAAGTCTGAACTGAAATGCCATTCGAAGGTCATTTCATTATGATGTCCTTATTGAGGTAAAGTATGAAGTTCCAGTCGAAGGACCCTCTGAAGTACTAGTCGAAGCATTGTGAAATTGACTTGATCGAAGGAGGTCCAACGCTCAATCGAAGACTTGCACACCAAAGCTTGATCGAAGGAGGTCCAGCACTCAATCGAAGACTTGCAGACCAAAGCTTGATCGAAGGAGGTCCAGCGCTCAATCGAAGACTTGCACACCAAAGCTTGATCGAAGGGTTCCAAACACCTAATCGAAGTTTACTAATCAAAGCCTGATCGAAGAGTGCCAAATGCCCAATCGAAGGGAATTATCCATGCCAATCATAAGGTTCCTTGAGAATACCGATCGAAGTGTCTTTCAGAATGCCAATCGAAATGTACTTAAAGCACCACTCAAAAATTTTCTTTTTCCTTAGGCAAGGGTTTGTGACCAACCATGTAAGGGAAGACCTTTGAAAACATGAGAGGGCAAATTTTGGGGTACAACAAGCACGATTCAAGCTGTTTCAAAACAAGCCAAGCATTGGAAAAGCTTCCTTGGGCCTCAGGCAAGCTCAAAAGAAGCTCAAACACCATTGAAGGTTGCTACATTGTCCAGCTCGAAGTCAACTGAAACAGGTATTTCATGGACTTCTATCTCTCTATTTAGGAACGGTTAGGCTTAGGTTTGTGAATGAAATATGTTGTACTCATAGCCCTGAAGCCATACATATGCTTAGTTTTCATTTACATTAATCGTGCTAGGAGAATTTCACTCATGAACTTTCTGGAAAAAAATAGGTTAGAAATTAGGGCCAGAGAAATTCTCTCTGGTCTTTGAGAGTTATTTCAAGTTTTTTACATGGTTGGATTCGTTGTTTAATGCCCTACAATTTTCATGTTATGACTTTTGTTATAAAATCAAAGAATCAGGAGTTACAGTTTTGTACATAGCACGCGCGCAAGTATGTTCCAAGGAAGAAGAAGAAGTGGATTCTGAGCTGGGCCTGGTTTCCTTTGCTTTTGGCACCCTCCACTTTTCTTTTTACACCCCCTGGCCCATTTACTTAAATAATTATCATTTTGATGTTTTTATTTTTTATTCTGACTTTATTATTTTTTGTCCAAATATAAAAAATGCCAAAAAATTATTTTCCATATTTTTCATATTTATTTGATATTTATTTTTATTTTACTAAGTATAAACATATAAATAATCTATTTTCTTTTATTAAAACTCAAAGAATAATGTAAAAAAAATAGGATTATTTTTATTTATTATTTTTTATATATACTTAAAAACATTTCCTTGAATATACACATTTTTGGTAAATAATTAATTTTTATTTTTTATATATTTAATATGTTTAATGTATATATATACTTATATATTTTATTTTATCAAACAATTAGGTCAAAAATACAAAAATACTATATTTTCATTTTATTAATATTTTACACTAAAAATATTTTTTTTACAATATACTTTTATTTTTGTATAAATTAATATGTTATTGTATATAATTAATAAATAATACTATTTACTTAAGAATTAGGGTTTTGCCCTAAATAACAAAAATAATTAAAATTGACCTTTTTATTTATTTACATTTCACATTGAAAAATACTTTTTACATACATAAAAATCATTTTTGCATAATACATTTTATTTGATATTTATTTAATTGTATTTATTTAAATGTTATGCCTTGTACATTCAATTTGGTTGTAATAACTTAGAATTTAATTTCTTGTCAAATACCCCCAATTCAAATTTGTACCCCCCCTCCCTATATCATGTTGTAATAGTGTAGCATTTAAATTCTCGCACATTTAAAAACTTCCAATTATGCCATGCTTAGACTTAGGTTTTGTATACAAAATAAAATCAACAACTAGCTTGACCTAATCAAAGACAAATATGCATGAGAAAACAAACACAATGCACACTTGCACCCCTAGGGTTTCAATCCACTTGTTGCCTTCAAAAATGGGCCATGGTTGCATGTTAAGTACTTTGGCAAAACAAAAACGAACAAAAAGATCATAGTCCCTCGATGACGCTATCTGAGTTGCCTAAACAAAATGATCAAGTCCCTCAAGAAAATTTCCAAAAATACATGACACAATTGCTATCATGGTCTATACGATGATCCGCGCCTGTCCCATTAACATCCTAACACAAGGTTGTTCACCAAATACAATGGTGAAGCAACACTGTTAAAATGGTTAAAACATAAGAAAGATCTTTGAGTAAAATAGGGTAGATAGCTCTTAGTTACTTGATCAAGCTTGCAAAAAACATCCTTGCTATTTTTTTCAAAACACACTTCACAACACAATTTCAAAACCCTACTTTCAAACATTGAAAACTTTTCAAAAGACAAAAACACCTTTGTATACATTCAAACAAGAATCATTACAAAGGTTTCCACAACGATGGCCTCTTTTCAAAACATCTTTCAAAATCACACACAAAGAGCACCATTTCAAACAACTGAAAAGCAAAGCAAGTGATCTAAGCAAGTAACTAAGAGCCCACGGATAACCATGGATAGAAAGGGTGCTAATACCTTCCATTTCTATAATCTACTCCCCAAACCCAATAAAACATCTCAAAGGTCTTTCCTGTGCTTTTTGACCTTTCCTTAGGATAAAATAAAAAGTCGGTGGCGACTCTTGCTAAACCAAAACATTTGCAAACACAAACGCAAAATCCCAAGTCAGTTTTCCCACCGTATCACAGAACTGGCGACTTTGCTGGGGAAAACTTTAAAAGTGGAGTAACCTTAGGGCTTAGATCACCCTTTGCATGATTATTGTTTGCTTTGATTGCTTTACATTTTGGTTCTTTTGTTTGGGCTTGAAATCCTCCACCCGGATTTTGGAAAAATTCATAGGTAAATAGAAATACGTTATGGAAACTGTGCAGGGTATACCGACACGGTTGAAGCAATAGCTATATTAGTGCGACATATTTGTGAGTACCGGTAGCCTTTGAGTCAATCAAAGAGAATACGGGGCCGCTGAGTGATGTCATAAATCAGTAATGAACTCTTAGAACCATACTTGACCATCTTGGCCTTTTATTAGGGGTAGTGAGATGACCGGCTTTGGTACAGTCCAAAGTTGGTAGATATTCGATACTACACTCATTGAGGGTTGTTTTCTTGGAATATTTTGGTCGCTAGTTAAGTGGCTTAACCAAAACAATGAACATAGAAAACAATCCAGTGATATTGAGCTCCTTAGAACCCGGTTACTATTTATAGGACAGGTTTTGAGCCAACTGAACTCAAGAGGGTACTTACCTATGAAACCTCATGCAAGCCTGAAACTAGGGTTTTGTGTGACTTGCTTGTACATGTGCTTGTGCATACATCATGAACATCATAAAGTATTATATGCATCCACTAACCATTTCAAGGGTTTGGATCTTCATCTTTGTTCTTGTTTTGTAGGTCATGGAATCTCTTCGCAGGAAAACAATTCAAATCAACCTTGTGAGAACCCCTCCACCACTGTTTCACATTCCCTGATTACCAGTTGGTACCTACTTTGGAGGAATTTTATCAACTCCTGAAGATTCCTATTCTTCATCAACTACCCTACAACGGTACGAAAAAAGAACCAAAGCCTGAAGATGTTGCTCAAGCATTACACTTGCAACCATCTGACATCAAGGGGCATTGGGAAACTAGAAGTGGTGTCAAGGGATTCTTGGTAAAGTTTCTGTTTGAGAAGGCACAAGAATGCTGGAACTCTCTTGATCTACAAGCCTTTAACGATATTTTGGCACTCCTCATCTATGGGTTGGTCTTGTTCCCAAACCCTGATCAGCTTATAGATGTGAATGCTGTCAATATTTTCATATCCAGGAATCCTATACCTACATTTCTTGGGGACATCCTACACTCATTTTACACACGAACAATGAGGAAAAGAGGTGCTCTCATGTGTTGTACTCCTCTCCTAGCAAGGTGGTTTATTTCTCACCTTCCACAATCAGTTTTGAAGAATGAGCAGGGTTTAAGGTGGTCACAACGATTGATGAGTCTCACACATTCTGATGTACATTGGTGTTCTCGGTCCAGAGAAAATGTCATCATCATTGATCGTTGTGGGGAATTTCCTAATGTCCCACTACTTGGCATTAGGGGAGGCATCACCTACAACCCCTGTCTAGCTTTGAGACAATTTGGATACGCTCGGCGGGATGGCCCTCATGACATGCTGATTCCTGACCTAGTTTTTGACTTCGACAATGATGCGCAAGGACTTCGACAAAGTTTCATCAGAGCTTGGAGGATGCCCAACAAAGTGGATAGTAAGACACTGGGACACAAGAATTCCATCCCTCTTGAGCCTTATCTCAAGTGAGTACGAACCCGCTCCCAGAATCTTATGATGTCATACCCTCATATTCTCCCCTTGATCAAAGAGCCTGTTGCGGAAGGAGAGGTTCCATATACCATCCTACATCCTGACATGCTAGCTTCTATGCCAGTGAGAAGAAGGTTTTGGAGCTCACTCGCCGACTTCACGAGGAGGAAACTCTCAACACTTACATCGCACCAAAGAGGATGCGCAATGTCTTTTTACATTAAGAATTTTGTAATATTTCACCCATGGGGCATTTATGTACTAACAAATTTCTTCTTAATATGACGTGCGTTCTTTTTGTTTGCAACAAATTTGAATTTTTGAACCCTTGAATGCATTACATGAAAAACATACCATTCATCATATGCATAAACAGGTCTTCAAGCCAGGTTTCCTTATCTTTCTGCTGTTTATTTCAGCAAGATGGATTTGGAGCAAACAATAAAGGATCTACAAGCACAAAATTCGCAGTTCCAGCAACTCCTCATAACCTTTGCAAAGGGTCAAGAGGACCTCAAAGTCTTGTTGGAGAAGAATAAAGAGAAAAATAAAAAGAGACCTGGAGTAGCCACTTTAGGAAGAAGATTTGAGCATCAAGCCAGGAGAGTTCTTGAGTTCCCCTCAGCGTCTGACGAAGGGGCCGGTAAAGGGAAAGGGACTGCTGTACCTTATGAATCCGAGGTTGAAGAGGAGGAAGAGGAAGAAGACGAAGACTATTCCGAACAACAGTATCCACCAGCGGACGACAAATATAAGAACCTTGAAGATAGACTGACAGCTATGGAGTTGCAGAGGGTGCCCGGATTGGATTTTGAAGAACTAGGGCTAGTAGCTGGGATTGTTATCCCTCCCAAGTTCAAGGTGCCAACATTTGCCAAGTACGAAGGTCTGTCTTGCCCAAAGATGCACCTGAGGTCGTATGTCAGAAAAATCCAACCCCATTCATCCGATAAAGACCTTTGGGTACACTTTTTCCAAGACAGCTTGTCTGGAACTCAGTTAGACTGGTTTTATCAGCTCGAAAGATCAGAGGTTCACAATTGGGAAGACTTGGACGCTGCTTTTTATCGTCAGTATCAATACAATGCTGATTTGGCGCCCACTCATACTCAGTTACAAAGTATGGGGATGGTTTCCAATGAAGGGTTTAAAGAGTACGCCCAGAAGTGGCGTGATTTGGCGGGAAGGGTGCAGCCACCGTTATCAGATAGGGAATTAGTTGACATGTTTCGGGGGGGCCCTGTCTGGCCCCTTCTTCAATCATCTGATCGGAAGTTCTTCCGCGGGATTTACTAAACTGATTTTGACCGGCGAAAGGGTTGAGGCCGGTATTAAGAGTGGAAAGATTCAAAAGGATGCTTCCGCATCCACAACTATTAAGAAACCCTTCCCAACCAAGAAGGAAGCATCTGCTGTGTATTCTCAGAAGGGATTGGGAAGAACTGAGCGCCGGCCGACTGTAGGGGCTGTGATGATTCAAAATTCGTCAAATGATCAACCTCATAACAATCAGTCGAGACCTAATCAACAACGGGTGGAAAGGCCACAACGGCAGTTCACCCGCATCAACATGACGCCCGCTCAGGTACTTCCTCATTTGTTGAAGCTGAATCTGACCAGTTTAAAGGAAGCACCAAAAAACTCTAACACCTCATCTCCATACTACCACTCCAATGCCAAGTGTGCTTACCATTCCGACAGTGCTGGGCACGATACCAATAATTGATGGGCGCTTAAGAACAAAATCCAGGATCTGATTGATGCTAAGGAAGTAAAATTTGATGCTCTTGAGAAGCCCAATGTTATATCTGCTCCAATGCCCAAGCACGGCCACAATATTCATGCTATTATGGAGGACACTCATGTTACTGATGTTGTTGACATGCTGACGCCGTTACTTGTGATTAAGGAAAATTTGTTGAGAGTCGGGATCTTTCCTGGTTGTGATAGAGACTGTTATTTTTGTTTGAACATACGAGGTGATTGTCCAATGTTGAAGTCAGGTGTCCAACGCCTGATGGATACCCAAGAGATATTTTTCCAGAAAACCCCTGTGAATACCTTCAATCATATTACGCCTGATACTTTTACTTCTACAACCAACGATATTGCAATTATAACCATTTCCGACAATCCTCCCAAGGCTTGCAAAAGGCCTGTCAGGATTACACCCAAATCTGAATGTGTACCATTAAAGATCACCATGCCTGGACCTGTCCCGTACCAATCAAGCAAAACGATACCATGGAACTATGGGGCAGAAATCTTCTACCATGGTATCAAACAAATCGAAACAGTCCAAGAGATTTCTGAAGAAGGAAGCCCTAATATAGGGAACATCGCGGGTACAAGCAAGATAACCCGCAGTGGCCGGATCTTTTCTCCGGAGATTGCTCCCCCTCGAGCAGTTTTCGGACCCTTGAAAGCTTCTGCACCTGTTGGACCATCTGTGTGAGGCCCAGTGATTAAAGAACTAGATACTCCTGTAGTAAGACCATCTGCTAAAACTACCGACAAGGGTAAGGGGATACTGGAAGTGCCTGTCAGGACGAAGGCCCATGCTGCGGTTATCCCTGAAACCACTCAAAGAAATGGATGAAATCTTGAAAATAATCAGAAAAAGTGACTACGATGTTGTGGAACAGTTAGGGCAGACCCCTTCTAAAATTTCAATGTTGGCTCTTCTGCTCTGTTCTGAGGCCCACGCTAAGGCCCTGATCAAATTCTTTAAGGCGGCACATGTTCCCGAAGAGACTTCGGCTGACCAGTTTCAGGAATGTGTGGCCAGTCTTACTGCTGATAATGGCCTTGGCTTTTCCGATGTTGACTTAACTCCCAAAGGAAGGAAACACAATGATGCATTACATGTTTCAGTTGAATGCCAGGGAACCACTCTCGCCCATGTCTTAGTTGATACTAGTTCTTCCTTGAATGTGCTGCCAAAGAAAGCCTTACGCCGTTTAGACTGTGAAGGACTGACCCTCAAACCTAGTAACATCATTGTTAGGGATTTTGATGGTTCCAAAATAATGGTTCATGGAGAGGTTGATATTCCTATCAAGGTAGGCACAGAAGTTTTCAACTCCACCTTCTACATGATGGACATCTGTCCGTCATATTCATGTTTGCTAGGAAGACCGTGGATCCATTATGTCGGGGCAGTTACCTCCTCTTTGCACCAGATGCTGAAGTATCCTGTTAAAGGTAAAATTATAACGGTGCACGGAGAGGAAGAGTACATGATAAGCCACCTCAACTCCTTCCGTTATGTGGAGCTGGATGGCGAGTTCATCGAAACGCCTTTCCAGCATTTTGAGGAAGTTTCTCCTGAGGTAGCAGTTGCGAAGACAATGGTTGAGTTGCCTCTCGTTCCCAAGCATGTAGCTAGGATGGCATCTATCAAGGACGCAGAGGCGGTGATCAAATAAGGGAAGAGTACAGCATGGGGGAAATTACCTGACTTTCCCCATAAGACAGACAAGTTTGGGTTAGGATTTACTGCTGCAGGACAGAAGGCTATGCGTCGTTCCAAGACTAGAGGTCCACCCATAAGGATCACTCATCACGGAATTAATGCTGTAGAAGATGAAGATGAAGAGAGCCACTTTGAAGAATGGATATTTCCGACTGTTGAAGGGGGTTTGAGCAACTGGGAAGCAACGAATTTTGTTCCCATCAACTTTATCAACCAGTAATTTTATCTTTGAACAATTTCCCATTTTTATGGTCTGTAATAACTAAACAATTTGCACACTATTTTCACCTCATGCCTTGCCCGGGGCATGTAGGTCCATTTGTAAGGGTTTGATTTTCTTCATAATCATATGTCATGTTTTAATGAATCATTGGACGTTTTTCATCTATAAACTGTTCATTTTCTTTCCTTTTGCATTTCTGTTTGTTTAAGGATGACTATCCCTTACACACACCTACACTCACAAATGCAGGTACCCATCCATTCCGGATTCCATGGGTGACTATTCTGCTTTAACCTTCGATAACTCTGAAGATTTGGTCAATCATGCTGAGTACGAAGTCGACGAAGATTGTGAAGTGCCGGGAGAGTTAGCCAGACTTCTACAACAAGAAGAGAGGGCCATTCTGCCTCATGAAGAGTTCCTAGAAACCATCAACTTAGGGACAGAGGAAGACAGGAAGGAAGTAAAAGTGGGTGCCAACCTGGAACCAAGTGTCAAGGAGCGCTTAATGTAGTTGTTGAACGAATATGTTGAAATCTTCGCCTGGTCTTATGAAGACATGCCAGGGCTAGACACAAATATCATGGTTCACCGTCTCCCTACAAGAGAAGACTGTCCACCGATCAAGCAAAAGGTTCGCCGGATGAGACCTGACATGTCTGAAAAGATCAAAGCTGAGGTAATGAAGCAATTCAACGCTGGCTTTCTGGCTGTTACTTCCTATCCACAATGGGTTGCTAACATTGTGCTCGTGCCTAAAAAGGACGGCAAAGTCAGAATGTGTGTAGACTATCGAGATTTGAACAGGGCTAGCCCTAAAGACGATTTTCCGCTGCCACATATCGACATCTTGGTTGACAATACAGCTCAGCACAAGGTATTTTCCTTCATGGATGGATTCTCGGGATACAACCAGATCAAAATGGCCCCCGAGGACATGGAGAAAACTACTTTTGTCACGCAATGGGGTACCTTATGCTACAAAGTGATGTCGTTCGGACTGAAGAATGCAGGGGCAACCTATCAACGTGCCATGGTAGCTTTATTTCATGATATGATACATCATGAGATCGAAGTTTACGTAGACGACATGATAGCTCGATCACAGACAGAAGAAAAACACCTTGGTCATTTGCAAAAGCTGTTTGCCAGGTTGAAGGAGTATAAGCTCGGACTGAACCCAAGCAAGTGCACTTTTGGAGTTAGGTCTGGTAAGCTTTTGGGATTTATTGTCAGCAACAAAGGCATTGAGGTTGATCCAGCTAAAGTAAAGGCTATACAAGAAATGCCTGCCCCCCGTACTGAAAAGGAGGTTAGAGGATTCTTGGGATGCTTGAACTATATTGCGAGGTTCATCTCTCACCTGACATATACCTGTGAGCCAATTTTCAAACTGTTGAAGAAAGATCAGGTAGTTGAATGGAACAGTGATTGTCAAGTTGCTTTTGATAAAATCAAGGAGTATTTACTAGAACCTCCTATTCTGATGCCACCCATCGAAGGAAGGTCGTTAATCATGTATCTGACTGTTTTGGATAACTCAATGGGGTGCGTACTGGGCCAACATGACGAGTCTGGCCAAAAACAGCATGCCATTTATTACCTTAGCAAAAAGTTTACCGACTGTGAGACTCGCTACTAACTGCTCGAGAAAACTTGTTGCGCTTTGGTATGGGTTGCTCGCCGGCTGGGGCAGTATATGTTGACTCACACCACTTTGCTGATCTCCAAAATGGATCCAATCAAGTATATCTTCGAGAAACCTGCTTTATTGGGAAGAATCGCTAGATGGAAAATGATCCTGACAGAGTATGATATCCAGTATACTACCCAAAAAGCTATAAAGGGGAGCGTACTAGCTGACCATCTAGCTCATCAAGTCGTCGAAGATTACCAGTCAATGAGATTCGACTTCCCTGACAAGGACATCATGACTTTGGACAACATTGAAGGTAACAGACCGTATGACGGACCTGAACGAGGATCCCGATGGACCCTGTACTTTGATGGTGCTTCAAATGCACTTGGAAACGGTATCGGTGCGGTACTCATCTCTCCGGAAGGTTTCCATACACCCCTCACTGCCCGACTTTACTTCAGTTGTACCAACAACATGGCTGAATATGAAGCTTGTATCTTTGGTCTCAAGGCTGCTATTGATTTGGGAATCAAATCTTTGGTCGTATTTGGGGATTCGGCTTTGGTTATCAGTCAGATCAAAGGAGAATGGGACACCAGACATCCTAATCTTATCCCATACAAAGAACATGTCCGGGCATTATTGCCTCATTTTGAGCAGATTACCTTCGAGCACTTCCCGCGAGAAGAAAATCAGCTAGCAGATGCTCTGGCTACAATGTCTTCCATGTTTAAACTCAACTGGGATAATGAGGTTCCCCAAATCACCATCGAACGAATGGAAGAACCTGCGCACTATCATGAGATTAATACCGAAGAAGTAGTGGAACAACCCTGGTTTCATGAAATCAAAAGATATCTCCAGACTAGAGAATACCCTGAAAGAGCTTCCGTCAATGACAAAAAGTTCTTAAGGAGATTTGCTGCCAAGTTCTTCCTAAGCAATGGCATCCTTTATAAGCGCAACATGATTGTGTTCTACTTCGTTGTATGGACAAAGCTGAAGCAGAGTTGATCATGACTGAAATACACAGTGGCACATTTGGCACCCACTTGAGCGGACATACGATGGCTAAGAAGACTCTAAGGGCAGGCTACTACTGGTCTACCATGGAAGCTGATTGTCACCAATATTCCGATACTTGCCACAAATGCCAAGTCTACGCCTACAAGGTACATATTCCTCCTGTTCCTCTCAACGTTCTAATAACTCCTTGGCCATTCGCAATGTGGAGCATTGACATGATTGGAGAGATCAAGCCCACGACATCCAATGGACATCGCTTCATCTTGGTGGCTATTGATTACTTCACCAAATGGGTCGAGGCAGCTTCCTTTGCCTCCGTTACAAAGAATGTGGTTGCCCGCTTCATCAAGCAGAATCTCATATGCCGGTACGGTGTCCCCGACAGGATCATCACAAACAATGGTACGAATTTGAACAATACTATGATCACCGCTCTATGCGAGCAGTTCAAGATTTATCAACACAATTCATCTCCCTATCGGCCGAAGAGGAACGGTGTTGTTGAAGCTGCGAACAAAAATATCAAGAAGATCATTCAAAAGATGACAATTACCTACAAGGACTGGCATGAGATGTTACCATTTTCTCTGCATGGATATCGTACCATGACACGAACTTCAACAGGGGCAACCCCATTTTCTTTGGTGTATGGTATGGAAGTTGTGTTACCTATGGAGATTCAGATCCCTTCCTTAAGGATTATGAAGGACGCTGGTTTGAGAGAAGACGATTGGATTCAGACCCGGCTTGACCAACTCAATTTGATCGACGAGAAGCGACTTACTGCTGTTTGTCATGGTCAGACGTATCAAAAATGGATGATCAAGGCTTTCAACAAGAAAGTTAGACGTCAAGTATATCAAGTCGGAGATCTTGAAATCAAGCGGATCATCTTACCGCAAAGTGATCCCAAGGGCAAGTGGACTCCCCTACCTACGAAGGACCATTTATGATTAAGAGCATCTTTTCTGGTGGGGAAATGATTCTGACCACCATGGACGGTGGCGATTTTCCGCACCCTGCGAATGCAGACATAGTCAAAAGATACTAAGTATAAAACGACCCGATAAGTTGAAAACCCGAAAGGGCGACTTGGGCAAAAATGGGCATCCCGGTGAATCGAAAACCCGAAAGGGAAGTTCAGGCAAAAATTAGGGATAAAACAAAAAAATCTGTACACCCGGCAAGTTGAAAACCCGAAAGGGCGACTTGGGCAAAAAGGGGTTTCCCGGTGGATCGAAAACTCGAAAGGGCGGTCCAGGAAAAAGTTAGGGAATTAAAGCGTATGCCTATGTCTCGTCGGATCACTTTAAGAACAATCTCTTCACCAACAAACTCCAAGCTTCTGATTAATCCCGTCATCGGCAGACGAAGCAAGGAATGGGCAAGATATTCAGAGTTGTGAAGGCTATAGCAGAACGGGAACCCCATGGGATTATTACACAATAGCCATCTTTACTTTTTGTATAAAAATTTTCTCAATTTTTACAACAACATTCTCTTACTAGGAAGTATGTCTCCTTTGTACAAAGATACTCACAAAAGTTAATACAAATATACTTCAAAGTGCAGAAATTTGCTTGCCTTTCTTTTCTTTTTACACTTATGTTTTATTTGAAAACGTCCAATGTTTTGTTAAATAGGCACATGCATTTGAATATAATCACTGTTTACAAATAAAACGAAATTGAGAAAGGATAATTACTGGTAGGTTGTAGAAGTAGGAAGAAATCTTTATGCTATTTCAGAAGAAATCCCCTACGATACATCATTCAGATCCTCAATGAGACAAAATTTGGAGTATATTTCCCCAACGAAGTTAAGCTTCAAGATCCGCAGCGGAGCCAATACAGTCTAAGACTTGATTCCCCAGCTAGGTTAAGCTTCGAAATTCCCATCAGAGTTAAAACCCGATCCTTGGTGAAGCCCGAAAACCCTGAAATACATATCCCTAGCGGAGCTAGAATATTCTAAACCTTCTTCCCCAGCGAAGTCAATCCCCAGTGGGAACCATTCAGCTTTCCCCAACTTCCCCAGTAGATTGGCGTACAACCCAAGCTCTTGATTTCCCCAGCCGAGTAAACACTCTCCCCACAGAGTTATTTCCCGACAAAATGAGGATTCTAGTTCCTGTTTCTCCATTGGAAGCCTCCCAAGTTTTAATTCCCCAGTAGAGGTCGTCAGAGTTCTCCTTATTCCCCAGGAAAGTCATGAAGAACTCTCATTCCCCACAGAAGTTGGTAAAGCTCTTGTTAAAATCCCCACAAGTCACCAAGGATTTTGAATCCCCGACAGTGGTCCTAGGATTTCTCATTCTCAACAATCAAAGATCTTTAATCCCCAAGCAGTCAGCAAGGATTTCTCATCTTCAACAATCAAAGGTTCTTGAATCCTCAGCATCGGTCAGGAATTTACTTCCTCTAGCAACAGTCAAAGATTTCATTATCTCCAGTTATCAAGGATTTATTTTCCTCCACAAAGACAGCTACTCAGATTACATGCACATCCATTACATTCATATATCATAAACATTGATGAAACACAATTCATTGCATCATACATATCATGCAACATAACTTTGTGTTTTAGCTAACATTTTACCCTTTTCAGGATAAGATTAAAAGGCTATCGTTAACAATTATTCAAATACAGTACATATACACCCCAGACACGACGGTCATTCTACTACTCATTCAGGTTTCGGCAATCAGATACAGACTAGATACGCTCCAGACACGGCAGCCATTCTATCTCTCATTCAGATTCTCAACTCAAAGTTTAGATACGCTCCAAGCACGGATGCCATTCTGGCCCTTACACCAGCAGTTTGATTCTCCCCAGTGCATTTGTCACGGAAGTCATTCTGCCACTTATTCAGATCCCAGTTACAGTTCCAGATACACTCCAGACACGGAAGTCATTCTGCTACTCATACGGATCTCAACTTCAGATACAGTCCAGATACGCATCAGACACGGTTGCCATTCTGTCACTCATTCAGAATTTATCCCCAGCACACAGTTGCTCCGTATACAGATGTTTCTCTGCTACCCATTCAGAATACAGATACACTCCAGACACGGCAGTCATTCTGATATTCATTCAGAGTTCAAATATATTTACAGCTCAGATATGCTCCAAACACGGACGCCATTCCTTTGCTCATACAGACTCATTCTCCAGATACATTTCAAGTGCATTCCAGGCATGGATACCGCTTTGATACTCATTCTTCTAACCTACAACATTGCACTTCAACAAACATTATTGGATGGCATATTTAAGCCCATCTCCAGCAAGATTCTACCAACGCCAAATGGAATCTTTAAGCCCATTCCCTCAACATTATTTTGACGAGTGCAAATTTACGGGCACTCTAGTGTCCAATCCTCTTTTACCTTCGAGTCGCGAAAGGCAAACTTGCCAATCTAACTCTTCAGGTTCAAGAAGATTGAACAGGGGCAACTGTTGTACCCCAAAATTTTCCCTCTCATTTCATCAACATTTTCTCAATCACAAGACTCTTGGAACCCAAGAACAAGCTAGGGTTTGCTCTGCTCAAGACACCTCCTTGCATTGTTGACCTAAATTAGGGTTTGAGTTTGCACAGGGATATTTTGACCTACAATGCCCAAATTGACTTTCATACTTCATGTTGGACTCACAATTTTGTCCATACCAAGTTTCAAGCCTTGATTCAATTTTTTGCCCAGTCAATTGGACAGTTGACCTAGAAATCAACTATATTGGGGAAAAAGTTAATTGTGGCCAATTGACAGTCAAACCTCATGAAATTTGACCCACATCAACATTATAAACTCATATGAACCATTTGATCAAGTTTGGATCACAATTCCACAAGAAATTTGATCAGATTACCAAAAGGGCAAAATGGTCATTTTTAGGGTTTTGACTGTACAAAGGCAATTTTTTTACTGTTTGACCTAGCCAATGGAAAATCAAGCTCACACATGGACTCAAGGACTCAATGACATTGTCTTGACCCATTCAACAAGTTCAAAAGATCTCAAATGCATAGGATTGACAGATGAATTTTTCAGTCAACTGATCAAAATTTGACTGTACACTGAAAAGTCAAACTTTGACTTTTTGGTCAAAATCAAGTGCCAAGAGTTATTTTTCATCAAGACATGTCAAATTATGAAACTTGTTCATCAAGAAACCCTAAAATGCAAATTAGGGTTTAAAATGGAAAATTTTCATAACTTAGAAATTTTCTAAGTTATGAAATTTTCTTATTTTTTCCTAACTTTGCCCCATTTTTTCACCAATATGCAAATGGATTCAAAGAAAACTTGAAACATGAAAGTTGTAGTCCATCACAAAGTCTACAACTTTTATTCACAAAGTTTTCTCAAAAGAATCTTGTATCTCAAGTTATTATTTTTGGAACAAGGGTACCTAAAACTTTTAACTTGAAGAAAATTTGCCCTAATCTAGGCAGGATTTTGACCCATCTTCTTGGCCACTTTTCACATAGTTCCACTTGGAGTTTCAAGTTTCATTTCAAATATGGATTATGGTATATGTTCCAAGCTTTCCAAATTGTCCAATAACTCCTCAAACACCCTTGTGGTTAGAGAGAATCGAATGCTTGAAGTTGGCAAAAACTCACTTTTGTCCATGGCCAATACATGTTCATACAAACTTGCATTTTCAAATCAGCATGCTTAGTACTAGCTTGCAGGCCTCAAAACCAGTTTGTACTCCATAATTTAATGCATAACCATTGAGTTAAGGTGTTATCTTGGTCATTTGGACATTGCATACAAGATTACTCCTTAAATGGTAAAAGGTAAAATGCCATTTTTGTAAAGTTGCACTTTATGTCAAACCAAAATCCTTGAGGCATGGGGCCATATCTCTGAAGCAAGATTCAATCAACGAATTCCAAGAACCAAGAGAAAAGTATGCAGCATGATATAGGGCTTGTACAGGCTTGCATTGGGAGGACACACGCTCTTGCTTGAAAAAGAAGAAAAGTTGCAAAACATAGGCCATCTCTCATATCTGTTAAGACCAACTAATACAAACATTGTAGACAAGTTTCATACATCCCAACAAGCCAGAAACACGATCCTTTTGCCTCTCAAACTCCCTTGTACACAGAATCACTGTTTTTCTGCAAAATAGGGCAAGTTATGCATTTTGCAAGCCATAACCAAATTATATCGTGTGTTTTGTCCAAAGATACTTCAAACACCTTCCAATCAACTCACCTGAACTATCCCAGGCCTCCATTGCAAGTTGTAACACCTCTAACACACTTTTCCATTTTTGTTTCAAAGCTCTGTAGGTTGAGTTCTACAGCACGATTCAAGCTGTTTCAAAACAAGCCAGGCATTGGAAAAGCTTCCTTGGGCCTCAGGCAAGCTCAAAAGAAGCTCAAACACCATTGAAGGTTGCTACATTGTCCAGCTCAAAGTCAACTGAAACAGGTATTTCATGGACTTCTATCTCTCTATTTAGGAATGGTTAGGCTTAGGTTTGTGAATGAAATATGTTGTACTCATATCCCTGAAGCCATACATATGCTTAGTTTTAATTTACATTAATCGTGCTAGCAGAATTTCACTCATGAACTTTCTGAAAAAACTGGGTTAGAAATTAGGGCCAAAGAAATTCTCTCTTGTCTTTGAGAGTTAGTTAAAGTTTTTTACATGGTTGGATTCGTTGTTTAATGCCCTACAATTTTCATGTTATGAGTTTTGTCAAAAAATTAAAGAATCAGGAGTTACAATTTTGTACATAGCATGCGCACAAGTCTGTTCCAAGGAAGAAGAAGAAGTAGATTCTGGGTTGGGCCTGGTTTCCTTTGCTTTTAGCACCCTCCACTTTTCTTTTTACACCACCTGGCCCATTTACTTGAATAATTGTCATTTTGATGTTTTTATTTTTTATTCTGACTTTATTATTTTTTGTCCAAATATAAAAAATGCTAAAAAATTATTTTCCATATTTTTCATATTTATTTGATATTTATTTTTATTTTACTAAGTATAAACATATAAATAATCTATTTTCTTTTATTAAAACTCAAAGAATAATGTAAAAAAATATGATTATTTTTATTTATTATTTTTTATATACACTTAAAAACATTTCCTTGAATATACACATTTTTGGTAAATAATTAATTTTTATTTTATATATATTTAATATGTTTAATGTATATATATATATACTTATATATTTTATTTTATCAAACAATTAGGTCAAAAATACAAAAATACTATATTTTCATTTTATTAATATTTTACTAAAAACATTTTTTTTTTACAATATACTTTTATTTTTGTATAAATTAATATGTTATTGTATATAATTAATAAATAATACTATTTACTTAAGAATTAGGGTTTTGCCCTAAATAACAAAAATAATTAAAATTGACCTTTTTATTTATTTACATTTCACATTGAAAAATACTTTTTATATACATAAAAATCATTTTTGCATAATACATTTTATTTGATATTTATTTAATTGTATTTATTTAAATGTTATGCCTTGTACATTCAATTTGGTTGTAATAACTTAGAATTTAATTTCTTGTCAAATACCCCCAATTCAAATTTGTACCCCCTCCCTATATCATGTTGTAATAGTGTAGCATTTAAATTCTCGCACATTTAAAAACTTCCAATTATGTCATGCTTAGACTTAGGTTTTGTATGCAAAATAAAATCAACAACTAGCTTGACCTAATCAAAGACAAATATACATGAGAAAACAAACACAATGCACACTTGCACCCCTAGGGTTTCAATCCACTTGTTGCCTTCAAAAATGGGCCATGGTTGCATGTTAAGTACTTTGGCAAAACAAAAACGAACAAAAAGATCATAGTCCCTCGATGACGCTATCTGAGTTGCCTAAACAAAATGATCAAGTCCCTCAAGAAAATTTCCAAAAATACTTGACACAATTGCTATCATGGTCTATACGATTACCCGCGCCTGTCCCGTTAACATCCTAATACAAGGTTGTTCACCAAATACAATGTGAAGCAACACTGTTAAAATGGTTAAAACATAAGAAAGATCTTTGAGTAAAATAGGGTAGATAGCTCTTAGTTACTTGATCAAGCTTGCAAAAAATATCCTTGCTATTTTTTTCAAAACACACTTCACAACACAATTTCAAAACCCTACTTTCAAACATTGAAAACTTTTCAAAAGACAAAAACACCTTTGTATACATTCAAACAAGAATCATTACAAAGGTTTCCACAACGATGGCCTCTTTTCAAAACATCTTTCAAAATCACACACAAAGAGCACCATTTCAAACAATTGAAAAGCAAAGCAAGTGATCTAAGCAAGTAACTAAGAGCCCATGGATAACCATGGATAGAAAGGGTGCTAATACCTTCCCTTTGTATAATCTACTCCCTGAACCCAAGAAAACATCTCAAAGGTCTTTCTTGTGCTTTTTGACCTTTCCTTAGTGATCTTACTTGATCATACTTGGATCGTCACGACTGGTTCCGAGCAAAAGTTAAATGAGATGGGGGGGTACCTGCAAGGCACTCCGATGCTAAAGTGAGTGGTAGTACGAGCAGGCAAAAGTGAGTGTATGGGTAAGAGAATGAATACCTGACCCTCTAGGAATAGAGGGTATTTATAGCCCCCAGCGCGGGGCCAAGGTCCCTTTATTGGTCCGACCAGGACATGCCCAATAAAGGAACTTCCAGGTTCTACGTGTGTAGTGGGGACCCGCACGTGGTCCCCTTCCTGGTGATGCTCAGCGAGAAGTACAGACGGACGAGGACACAGTCTTTCTGGAGTTCAGGTGATGGAGTAACGGTAATAGTCTGCCCTACGAGGAGGGTGCTCGAGCTAGACTCGAGCTGGATTTTATATGGTCGAGGACGTCGTGTTCGCAGGCAATGACGGGCACGGCCATAGCTTCTGGTCGACGTGCTCCTTGTAGGGTTTGTTTGGATTGTGCCTTTATTCTTGCTCTTGGGCCAACCCGGGCCCAGTATAGAACAAGAGCCCCCCAAGTCGTGGCTCCTGGAGCAGGAGTTATGACTTGATCTCAGCTTGCCTTTGTCACGAGGCTTTACGCTCGGCCAGGATATTTGGTTCCCCGTGGTTGCTCGAGGAGTTTCTCCTGTGTCGCGCTCGTGAGATAATTCCTTTCGGGGCGTGCTCGGGGGACATCCAGCGGGCTGTGTTCGTTGAGTACGCGAGGCAACCCTTGGGAACCGTGACGCCACCCTATTGAAGATAGAGCCATCATTGCCTAGGGGAGCTATGCGTCGAGGAGGGGAAATTTGTGGTTCCCCGGGGTGACCTTTCGTATTGCACGTCATCACTATAAATAGGATCCTTGGGTCCTATAATATGTTTTTCCTCTTCGTGCTTCTCCTCCTTCCTCTGCCTTCGCCGCTGGTGTTTTTCCAGACTTTCATAGGACCACCGTGCTTTCCGCCGTCAATTTTCTTCTCTGCCGCCGTACATCTTTCCTGATTTTCAAGTAAGCGCTTTATCCCTCATGTTTTTCTCTGTGGTAGGTTATTTTTTCCATTATTTGTCTGTTAGGAAATATGCGTCTGGGATTAGCCCTGGTACATTCGTATTCTTTCCCAGTATACTCATGTTTATGCCCAGTGAATGCATGTTTGTGCCCGGTAAACGTATAGTTTAGGTACGTGACTTGCAATGCTGCCCGGGATCTTCATGATTCAGGGCGCCTAACTCATGATTTTGTCCAGTAAACTCATAGTTCTAGGTTTAGGATTCATGATATTGCTCGTCATATCCATAGCTTAGGTCGACATACTCGTGATTGGCCGGGATGTTGGCCCATTTAGGCAGCATGTAGGATGACTCGTCGTGGCATCTTGGAGTCAGGGAGATGACACCAGACTCTTGTTTGAATCCTCAATGTTTTAATCGTGTGTGGAGTATGACTCGGCTTTGTCGTGCCCTTCTTCTCGTAGGTTATGGAGAGCGTATTGATTTGCTCCTAAATTGACCGGTTTCCTATGCTTTGCAGGTAAAATGGCTGATGAACCGTGTTCCTCGGGGCGCAACGAGGTGGAAGACCAAAGCGCCGAGTAAAATGTCACTCTGATCGATACCATTGATGATCCTTCACTAGAGTGGGTGGGCGCCGAGCCCAGAGGGATTACTTCTGCTTATAGTTGGCGCAGTCGGAGCGCGTATACTATCGTCGAGCAGGGCGGTAGTCAGCCGGGCTTCTAGAAAATTTTTGTCGTCACCAGGCCGTCTCTCAACGCGCGGATCTGCTCAGAGTTCTCCAAGTATGGGTTTCCCATGTATGAGATCGCGTTTAAGGACCTCGGCCTAAAGCTCCCCTTTAGTGATTTTCAGGTTGGGGTCTTCAGTCATTTGGAGCTGGCCCCCTCGCAGCTTCACCCCAACTCGATTGCATTTCTTCGGGCATTCGAGCTGACATGTCGTTTTTTAAGGATTGGGGCGACCATACCTCTCTTCTTCATAGTCTTTCATTTACAGCGCCAGTCTCGGGGAGGTAGGCACAATTGGGTTTCCCTTAAACAGTCGAAGAGGCTGTTCAGGATGTATATGGATTCTGTCCGGGGGTTCAAGGACAAATGGTATATCGTGCGGTCGGTCACCCAGACTGCTCTAGATTCCATGTACAAGGAAGAAACCGTGGTGACTGGCGATCACGGGGAGCCTCTTATGGACGATGAGGGTCGCCCGGTGTTGGGTGTGTGTAGCTAAGTTTCCCTTGCATTAGAGCGCGCGTCACTACGAGCATGGCACCGGGCATTACCATACGCTCGCGGGCAGGATGAGCACCAAAGATGAGGAGGCCTATGGTACCCTCTGCAGATATGTCGACAGTTTCTTCCCTGCCCAGTGGGCCACGAGGGAGGGAAAAGACATTCTCGACGAAGATGGTTACCCGACCTTTGAGGCCTGGCCTATAGATACAAAGGCGCTCGTGGAATGTCAGTCCTACGGGCAGGCCGCGAACCTGCTAGGTTACTTTTTGTCTTATAGTCTTATTCTAATTTCTTCATTGGTTACTTGCTCGTAACTAACCTGGGTTTTATTTTCTTTTTTGCAGGTCATATGGCTGGATGAAAAGAGAGGCTTCTAAAGTTGACACATGATAAGAAAGTCAACAAAAGGGTGGTGTGAGCTCCTCAAGCGACGAGGATGGGCCCGCCAACTAGCTCGGGTGATGCTTCTGGAGGGTCCCCGAACTACCAGGATGTCGAGCAGCATGTTGATCTGATACCTAGGAAGAGTAACCGGGTAGAGAGCCAGCCGGAAGTCGGTGATGAGTCTGGCGCGGTGAGGTCCTTTGGGTTACCCCCCCTGTTTTAAAGAGGAGGGATTCTTCGAGGGGTTTCCCTTGACTGTAAGCGCCGATGAAGCTGATACCATTAGGCGGCTAAGTAAAGAAAGCCGGAGAAAGCATCTGGCCGCCAACATGGTCGGGATGGTCAAGATGGCCGAGATGGCCGTTGTCTTGGCTGAGGAGGGGACAAACTCTGACCACGTTAAAGAGCTGGAGCAGGAGAAGGCCGCCCTAGCTGCGAGCTCTCGGAAGTTGAAGGCTGCCCTGGAGAGTTTTGAGGAGATGTTCCGCGAGCAAGCCGAGCTGCTGGCCGCAGAGAAGGAGATCTCGGGGAAGGCTGCCGAGGAGAGGGATTGCTTCCGACTGGATCGGGAGCGCTTGGAGGCTGACTGTGATCGGTGGATCTGGAACTGACTGTTTTAAAGCTGGTTTCGCGAAATGTCGCGGTAAGCAAGAGTCGCCACCGTCTTTTATTTTCTCCAACATGGAAAGGACAAAAGCACAGAAAAATTCCTTATAGAGATTGCTCTCGGTTCGGGAGGTAGATTATAGAAAGGGAAGGTGTTAGCACCCTTTCTATCCATGGTTATCCATGGGCTCTTAGATACTTGCTCATTGTGTTTTCAAAATTGTTTGCTTTTCAATTGTGAGTGGGTTTTGAAAAAATTTCGTTTGAAAAGATTTCTAAGTAACTCTTGTATCTGTCCTCAAGAGTGTATGAAAAATTTGTTTGAAAACTTTTAGAAAGTGTAGGTGTGAAAAGTATTTTGTTTGTTTTTGAAAAGAGCAAGTATCTATGAGAATCTACCTACCCTAAGGAATTCGTCTGTATAAATGTCCTTAAAGTAATGCCATCCCACCATTGAGAGGTAGGTAGCACCACCGTTGGAGGTGTTAGGGTCAATTCGATGTTCGGGACATGGTGATCACCGGAGCAATGGGAAGACACCTTAGAAGCTACCCTCATGCCAGGTTCCCGGATCATGAGGACTTACTAAGACATCCTCTACTCGACGACCACCTTTCGAGGGGCAAGGCAACAGTGAAGCGTACCCTAGGGGTGGTGTGTGAATGGTGTGCCATTTTCAGTTTATTGTTTGTCTTGTCATGCATTGGTGATCTACGTTTCGATTTTATTTTTGGGCATTCATTCTTTCATGTTATTGTTTAACAGTTAAAGGTGCGGGAATTTAAAATGCGGAAAAGATAAAAGGTCCTACGCTATTACAAAGGCGCGGGTCTACAACGCCAAATTAATCCAGACCCGATTTAAAATAAATTGCAGAAAATAAATGTCTAATAGCTATTACATGGCTTTGGTACAATTACATTATATTTACATCAAAAATAAATAAAACGCGCGAAAAAGGAAAATATGACCGAATGCGAGGGCGTTGGACCCTTTAAGGAATTAAAATAAAATTAATGGAATAATTAAATTAAATAGAAAGAAAGAACTTGTTTTTTTATGTTTTTTTTGTATTTATGACATTAAAGAAAATTAAATTAATTAAAAGTCAAATAATTAATTCTAATTCTAATGTTTTCTAATTTATTAAAGAAAATGCATTAAAGTTAAAACCTAGAATAAAAACTAATTAATTATAAAATTTATTTACAAAAATTAATGATTAATGATAAAAGTATTTAATTAAACAAAAGATAAAAAAAGGATTAAAGATCTATTTTTATTATTTTTTTGGTTTATTGTGAAAAAAGAATTAAATTATAACCTAGGGTTAAATCTAAATTAATTATGGAATTTAATTGCAAAATTAATACTAAAATAAAATTATTGTTTTTATCTTTTCTGATTTTTTTTATGTTTTTTATATTTTGAAAATATTAATTAATTAAAATAAAGCAACAATTAAAAGAATATAAAAATAATAAAAAGAAACAAAAAAGAAAGAAAATTGTAAAACCTAAGGGGGTGAAACCCCTAATTTGGAGGTAAAGTCCATGGAGATTCTGGCCCAATAAGCATGTCCGTTTGACCTTTTTGAGTAGCATGTAGCACGTTGACTGCAGCCTATGGTATTCATCAATTCTCAGCCTTTGATCTGGTGGACCTGGACAGATGGACGCTGATTTTTGAGCGTGTATGCTGTGCTTCAAGGCTGAATCTGCACGTGAATGTTAATAGAAAAATAATATTGAAAACATGCAGACTTGGGGCTCGAACCCAGGTCTTGGACGTGAACGCACTCAAAGTTTGCCAGCTGAGCCACTGAAGCCTTTTGTTAAATAAACAAACAAGAAATAATATAATATGAACAACACATTAATGGATTAAAGCGCGCGAATTTTTGAACTGGCCTATCGCCATTTGCCAACACATCATCTTCTTCGCGTGTTTTGTTTTTTTTTCTGAAACAAGAACATATTGGCCACGGTTTTCCATGCGTTCTCTTAGGCATGCTATTAGAAAATAGCGATTAGCTCCATAGTGTTCATAAATTAGGCGCGAGCATGGTGTCTTCTTCGTCTAAGCGCGCTGATCACGACCATGGCACTGTGGCTCCCTAATTTTGCCTCCTCTTAAAACCCCTAATTCAAATCCCTGCAAACCCTAAAAAGCAACAATGGCATATTTGTGTACAAGGCATAAAAACATAATTAAACAACATGGTAAGTATCAGAATACATCATTGAACAAGAATACATAAATTAAATGTCATGGAAATGCCTCAAAATTAAGATACGAGTATGCAACTTTTTGAGAAAAATTTGGATTCTGTACAGTGTTTCAAGAGGTTATCTTTGATGTTTGTGATTGGAATACTTCCTACAATGCTTGAGGAAGCTAATGGGATGGGAATTTTGGCTTGAAACCACCTCTAACTAAGTTTTCAGATTTGAGATTTTTTGTGAAAAAGTGAGTTTTTGTTTTTAGATTCCTGCGCAGCTTAGTGTGTAAAATGGTTTCTGATCACTTGTATATCTCTTAGGCAATGTGTATGAATGATAGTTATGGCCAATAAAGCCTTGCTTTGATGTTTTGGATTTTCACATAAACCACCATTATCAACTTTCCATTTTGAGTCCATTTTTGAATTCTTGCCTTGTTTACTCCCTTGCACAAATTTTGGTAGGCACATAATGATGTTTCAAGGCTAGTTAAGGCCAAATATTCCCTTTTAAATTAATTTTTGAATTTCTTTTGATTTTAAAAGATTTAAAATTAATTAAATCCAATAAAATCAATAAAAATGAAAAAATTAATAAATAAAAAATCTGAAATAAAAGGTGGGACACGTGGGAAGCATGGCCAAGTTAATTCAAGTGGAAAAAGTGGGCCCCTTTTGTCAAAAATGAGATTTCAAGGATAAATGATTTTGGCCATTTCACAAAAATTTCCCAACTTCTCCAATGCATAACTTGCTCAATTTTTAAGCTTTGCTCATGTTCTTGGACATTTTAGAACGGTCTTGAAGTCCTCTAAACAATATCTTTGGTCCCATGTCATTTTGATTTACCAATATCAAGTTATGGCCTTTGACTTAAAGTCCCTTTTTGTTGACTTTTGAAAATGACCTATAATGTTGAAATTGATAACTTTTTGTGAGAGCATTTCTTGGACTTGAAGTATGAAGATGAGTTGTAGGAAATGTCTTTCTCTTCAAAATGAGCTTTGGATGGAATTTTTCTGATAATCCATGTGAAAGGTATGCCCTGGTCAATTTCAGTTGACTTTTTCAACTGTCCAAAAATAGAAACTTTTGCATCTTGATGATTTTTGAGCCAAGTTTTGAGAATCATGATCAAGCATTGATCAAATGATGTTTGTGGCTTCAAAATGAGATGTTGACCAAAAATTTGAACTTTTGACTGCCAAATGACCATTTTGCCCCTACAGTTGACTGTAGTGCAATTAGGATTTTGACTGTGCAATTTTGTGCTGAAAGTCTTGAAACTTGACATGTAGGTGCTTGACAATGTTTATGTGCATGGGAGACTTGATTGAGCCCTTGAAAACTTCAGCTTCCTTGTGAGAACCAAAACCCTAGTTTGACTGGCTTCAGGAGGGTGGTTGACTGTGTAGCCTTTGAGTAGACTTGAACCAATTGTGGATGATTCTTGTCAAAACTTTGAAGGTTATGGGAGGGCAAATTTTGGGGTACAACAGTTGCCCCTGTTCAATCTTCTTAGACCTGAGGATGTAGATTGGCTGACGTGCCTTTCGTAATCCGAGGGTAGAAGATGATTGAACACTAGAGTGCCCAGAAATTTGCGCTCTCATAGCAGCAGTGGGATGATGGAAATGGGCTTACAGATGCCATTTAGAGGTTGACGAATAGGATGATGGGCTTATAGATGCCATCTGGATGTTGATCGCGTAAGATATTCTTTAGCAAGAACCTGCATGTCTGCAAAAGAAAAAATGAGTACCTGACACGTTGCAGGAGCTGATTTTCAGATGCTTGGTATAGATGTGTCCTGACTGGTTACAGGAGTTGGATCTTTGAATTCTTCATACGTGCCCTGGCGAGATATAGGAATCGAGTCTGGTAATGTTAGTCTTCAACGGATACACCCTGGCAAGATTCAGGTATCGGATCCTCGAACTCTTCAGACGTGCCCTGTCTAGATACAGGAATCGAGTCTGGTATTGTAGTCGTCAACAGATACTCCCTGGCAAGATACAGGAATCGGATCTTCGAACTCTTCAGACGTGCCCTGTCTAGATACAGGAATCGAGTCTGGTACTGTAGTCGTCAACAGATACTCCCTGGCAAGATTCAGGAATCGGATCTTCGAACTCTTCAGACGTGCCCTGTCTAGATACAGGAATCGAGTCTGGTACTGTAGTCGTCAACAGATACTCCCTGGCAAGATTCAGGAATCGGATCTTCGAACTCTTCAGACGTGCCCTGTCTAGATACAGGAATCGAGTCTGGTACTGTAGTCGTCAACAGATACTCCCTGGCAAGATTCAGGAATCGGATCTTCGAACTCTTCAGACGTGCCCTGTCTAGATACAGGAATCGAGTCTGGTATTATAGTCGTCAACAGATACTCCCTGGCAAGATTCAGGAATCGGATCTTCGAACTCTTCAGACGTGCCCTGTCAAGATACAGGAATCGAGTCTGGTACTGTAGTCGTCAACAAATACTCCCTGGCAAGATACAGGAATCAGATCTAGAATCACGACAGTTGATAGCAATTATCTTTGCATTAACTTTTTTCCTGAAAAGACAAAACGTTAGTTGTATGTGATGTCATGATGTATGACATGCGAGATGCTCTCAGAATGAATGAGATTGTATGTTCATGATGCGTATATGCATGCTATAATGTATGAAGATGTGTTGTTTATGAATGTATGTTTTCGTCTTAGGAAACAAATCCTTGACGGGTGCCGGGAAGTCACATCCTGGGCTGATGTTAGAGAATAGTGTTTCCACTGGGGAGTGATGGTTGCAAGAATAAACCGGTAGGAGAAGATGATTCCGTTGGGGGAATAAACTTGTTGGAGAGATTACTCTGCGGGGAGAAAATTATTCTAGCGATCTGGCTGGGGAACAATACTCTGTAGGGAGAGAGGTACTCTTGTTGAGATGTTGGTAGTAACTTCGCTGGGGATACCGTTGTCATGTTGGAAGTGTTAATAGACTTCGCTGGGGATGATAAGACTTTGTCGACGACGATCTTTCCGTGGCTTTTGGCTGAGGATAACCCAGTTATATCCTGTTAAGGAAATAACTCTTTGAATAAAGCCGGACGACGCGTTCGTGCTCTGCGAGGGACAAGCTTCCAGAATCTACTGGAGATAAGCTTGCTGCTTGGGGAGATAAGTTCCAACTTTCCTGGGGAACTGGATTGGACTCTCCTGGGGAAGTATTGAACTGCTGGGGAAGTGATCCCTTTGAATGCTTGGTATGCCGCCGGGGAAAAATCTTTAGACCAAGATTGCCGGGGATGCTTGTTAAGAACATGTATGCTGCTGGAGAATGTTGAGGTCTGCTGGAGGATACCCAACTTCTTTAAGGTTGATAACTGCCTTGTTTGAGGAGAGTATACTGCTTGCTGGCTCACTCTCTGGGGAATTTAAGATGCCTGGTTATGTTCTTTAGCTGAACCTACCTTGGTACTTTGGAGGATAAAACAATTAGATTGCTTAGACAACTCCTTATTGCCCCTGTTTCTAATGTCACCTGTAATTAATCCTTTGTTTTGTATGCAAATACTCATGAGTTAGCAAGCTATTGTCAATGCATATATCACAAATTGAACCTTGGACGTTCTTCGCAAAACAAAACAGAAAAAGAAAAACAATTGGCATATTTTAACTGAAAAGTATATTTGTATTGATTTTTGAGTGGCCTGTAAATAGGCGTTTTGTATACAAGAGGCTGACGTCCTAGTAAGAGGAACGCCGCCGAACAAGAGAGTTTATACAAATTTTGTACAAAAGAAAATAAAACAACTGTGTGAAATGACTGATCCCACTGGGTTTCAACTCTGCTATTGCCTTTATAACTCTGAGCGTCTCATCACTTGATGACCTTAGTTGAAGGTGAAGCTGACTGATCGATGCCGTCTGAACTTGATGTAAATACCGGATTCTGGATGCAAAGTGATCAATGAGACATAGTATTACGCTTTTATCCCTAATTTTTGCCTGGACTGCCCTTTCGGGTTTTCAGTCCACCGGGATACCCATTTTTGCCCAAGCCGCCTTTTCAGGTTTTCGACTTGCCGAGTGTACAGATTTTTTTTCATTTCATCCCTTCATTTTGCCCGAACCCTTTTGGTTCGACGGGAAGCCCTAATTTTTGCCTAGGCATGTCAGCCTAGCGGGTCTTTTTATGCGTAGTATCTTTTTACTATGTCTGCATTGGCGGGGTGAGGAAGGTCGTCACCATCCATGGTGGTTAGAATCATGGCTCCTCCTGAGAACACATGTTTAACCACAAATGGCCCTTCGTACGTAGGGGTCCATTTGCCCCTTGGATCACTCTGGGGAAGGATGATTCGCTTGATTACCAGATCCCCAACTTGATATTCCTGTGGTCTGACCTTTTTGTTAAATACCCTGATCATCCGTTTTTGATACGTCTGACCATGGCAGATAGCAGCAAGTCTTTTTTCATCAATGAGGTTGAGCTGATCAAGTCGTGTCTGAATCCAATCATCCTCGTTCAGGTTTGCATCCTTCATTATCCGGAGAGATGGTATCTGTACTTCGATCGGCAAAACTGCCTCCATACCATAAACCAAAGAGAAAGGAGTTGCCCCGGTTGACGTCCTAGCTGAGGTACGGTACCCATGTAGAGCAAACGGTAACATCTCGTGCCAATCTTTATAAGTCACTGTCATCTTCTGCACGATTTTCTTGATATTTTTATTTGCTACTTCTACAGCCCCATTCATCTTCGGTCTGTAAGGAGAAGAATTGTGGTGCTGTATCTTGAACTGCTCGCAGAGCTCAGTGATCATCTTGTTATTCAGATTGGTACCGTTATCTGTAATAATCCTCTCAGGGACGCCGTATCGACAGATCAGATTATGCCGAATGAACCGTGCCACGACATTCTTGGTTACTGTAGCGTAGGAAGCTGCTTCAACCCACTTTGTAAAGTAATCAATCGCTACTAGGATGAAGCGATGCCCGTTAGATGTCGTAGGTCTGATCTCACCAATCATGTCAATGCCCCACATTGCAAAAGGCCAAGGTGCGGTCAGAACATTCAGGGGAACTGGAGGAACATGCACCTTGTCTGCATAAATCTGACACTTATGGCATGTCCTGGAATGTTGGTAACAGTCAGCTTCCAATGTGGACCAGTAATACCCTGCCCGAAGGATCTTTTTAGCCATAGTGTGTCCACTGGAATGTGTACCAAAGGTCCCTTCATGTAGCTCTTCCATGATCTTTTCTGCTTCCGTCTTATCCACACAACGCAGTAAGGTTGAATCATGGTTTCGCTTGTACAAGATGCCGTTACTAAGGAAGAACTTTGCCGCGAACCTTCTTAGAAACTTTTTATCATTGACAGATGCACCTTCAGGATACTCCTGAGCTTCCAGATATCTCTTTACCTCATGGTACCAAGGCTTCTCAGTTACCAATTCAGTCTCGAGATCGCAACAGTATGTCGGTTCGTCTAACTTCCAAATGATGACCCTGGGAGCCTCATTATCCCATTTAACCTTGAACATAGAAGACATTGTAGCTAACGCGTCCGCTAACTGATTCTCCTCTCTCGGGAAGTGTTCAAAAGTTATTTCTGTGAAGTGGGGGATCATTGTCAACACACATTCTTTGTAAGGGATAAGATTCGGATGTTTCATATCCCACTCTCCTTTGATCTGGTTGATCACGAGAGCAGAATCTCCGAAGACACTCAAAAACTTGATCCTTAAATCAATCGCAGCTTTGAGTCCCATGATGCACGCCTCATACTCCGCCATGTTATTGGTACAGTTGAAGCATAGCCGGGCAGTGAGTGGAGTATGAGTGCCTTGAGGGGATATGATCACAGCGCCGATACCGTTACCCAAAGCATTGGAGGCTCCGTCAAAGTGCATAGACCATCGGGATCCTGGTTCAGGTCCTTCATCCGGTCCAGGTACTTCACAATCAGTCACAATCATAATACTTTCATCCGGAAACTCGAAGTTCATTGACTGATAGTCATCTACGGCCTGATGTGCCAAGTGGTCTGCCAATACACTTCCCTTGATGGCTTTCTGGGTCGTATACTGAATGTCATATTCCGTAAAGATCATTTGCCATCTTGCAATCCTCCCAGACAGAGCAGGCTTTTCGAATATGTACTTTATAGGATCCATCTTTGAGATCAACAAAGTAGTGTGAGTCAACATATACTGTCTCAGCCGGCGAGCAGCCCATACGAAAGCGCAGCAAGTTTTCTCAAGCAGTGAGTATCGGGTCTCACAGTCGGTAAACTTTTTGCTAAGGTAATAAATGGCATGCTCTTTTCGGCCAGACTCGTCATGCTGCCCCAGCACACACCCCATTGAGTTATCAAGTACTGTCAGGTAAAGTATCAGAGGTCTCCCTTCAACCGGTGGCATAAGGATGGGTGGTTCTTGGAGATACTCTTTGATTCTGTCAAAAGCAGCTTGACATTCATCATTCCAACGTACTACCTGATCTTTCTTCAGCAGTTTGAAGATTGGCTCACAGGTAGCAGTCAGGTGTGAGATGAATCGAGCAATGTAATTCAGGCATCCTAAAAAACCTCTGACTTCCTTCTCTGTTCTAGGAACTGGAATCTCTTGAATAGCTTTAACCTTGGCAGGGTCCACTTGAATACCCTTATCACTTACAACGAAGCCTAGTAACTTCCCGGATCTCACCCCGAAGGTGCACTTGTTCGGGTTCAACCTCAGCTTGTACAGTTTCAGACGGTCAAACAATTTCTGCAGATGATCCAGGTGTTCTTCCTCAGTCTGGGACCTTGCGATCATGTCATCAACATACACTTCTATCTCATGATGGATCATGTCATGAAATAAAGCAACCATGGCACGTTGGTAGGTTGCCCCAGCATTCTTTAGTCCAAAAGGCATGACTTTGTAGCAGAAGGTGCCCCACTGAGTAACAAATGTAGTCTTTTCCATGTCTTCAGGTGCCATCTTGATCTGATTGTACCCTGAAAAGCCATCCATGAAAGAGAACACCTTATGCTGAGCTGTATTATCAACAAGGACATCAATGTGAGGTAAAGGGAAGTCATCTTTGGGGCTGGCCCTATTCAGATCCCTGTAGTCGACACACATTCTGACCTTACCGTCCTTCTTAGGTACCGGCACCACATTAGCAACCCACTGAGGGTAAGAAGTTACTGCAAGAAACCCGGCATCAAACTGTTTCATAACCTCGGCTTTGATCTTTTCGGACATCTCTGGACGCATACGGCGGACCTTTTGCTTAACCGGAGGGCAGTCTTCCTTAGTAGGCAAGTGATGGACCATAATGTCGGTATCCAACCCGGGCATGTCTTCGTAGGACCAGGTGAATATTTCCATGTAGTCATGTAGCATCTTAGTCAACCGTTGCTTCACGCTGAGCTCTAGGTTGGCACCAATCTTCACCTCTTTCCTGTATTCTTCAGTACCCAAGTTTATTATTTCCACTGGCTCTTCATGTGGTTGAATTGTCCTCTCTTCCTGTTGTAACAGTCTTGCAAGTTCGCCAGGCACTTCGCAATCATCTTCACCTTCGTCTTCGGCTAAGTTGATCGGATTTTCGAAGTCATAACTGGCAGTAGCAGAGTCGTTACCAGTGAGATCCAGAGTGGATTGAAACCTGTATGAGTGAGTGTGTGTGTGTAAATATAGCTGTTTTGCAATATATAAAGAAAGGAAAGAAAAGGAGCGCAAAATTTGAAATGTGAAAAACGTCCAATGCTTTTATTTATGATATATGACAGTGACAAACAAAAGCCCTCATAAACAAAACCACGGTGCCCCGGGTAAGACACCGGGCCATACAGTTTCAAATTATTGTTTATTACAAATCCAAAACAAAGAAGTTCATTACTGGGGAACAAAAGTTATGGGTGTAAAGTCTTTAGCAGTCCAGTTGGTCAATCCACCCTCAGTCGTCGGGTAAATCCAGCTATCGAACTCTGACTCTTCCACTTCGTCTTCCTCTCCAACAGCATTCACTCCTGAGTAGGTGATGAGCACAGGAGGTCTTCCAATTCTCGCCTTGCGCACTGCCTTCTGAGCTTCTGTGGTGAAACCCAGCCCAAACTTATTAGTCTTAGGAGTAAGATCAGGGAGCTTGCCCCAGTTTGCACATTCACCTTTTTCGATCACAGCCCGGGCGTCCTTTAAGGAGGCCATCTTCAAAGGAGAAACCTCTTCAACCACTGCTTCTGCTGCTGCCAAAGTTTGTGGCACCTCCTCAAAATGTTGAAAGGGGGTCTCAATGAACTCCCCATCCATTTCCACGTACCTGAAGGAGTTGAGGTGGCTGACCATGTATTCCTCTTCCCCTTGCACTGTTACAATCTTCCCCCTGACCGGGTATTTGAGCTTCTGATGCAATGTGGAGGTCAAGGCTCCAGCCTTGTGGATCCACGGGCGACCCAGCAAACAGGAATAGGATGGACGGATGTCCATCACATAGAATTTTGAATCGAAGACCTGTGACCCCACCCTGATTGGGATGTCCACCTCACCATGTACCATTCTTTTAGACCCGTCAAAGGCCCGAACAACAATGTTACTTGGTTTGAGCTCTAGACCCTCACAGTCCAGCCTATCCAGAGCCTTCTTGGGCAGCACGTTTAATGAAGAACCTGTGTCAACCAGCATGTGAGCCAGAGTAGTGCCCCTGCATTCAATGGAGACATGCAGGGCATCATTATGGTTCTTCCCTTTTGCTGTCAAATCGGCATCAGAGAAACCCAGGCCATTATCAGCGGTTAGGTTGGCCACACAGTCAGTGAACTGATCAGCAGACGTCTCTTGGGGTACGTGGGCTGTCTTTAAGAAAGCAATCAGAGCCTTGGCATGGGCCTCTGAACACAGCAGTAGTGACAACATGGAGATTTTGGAGGGGGTGTGCCCCAGCTGTTCTACAACGTTGAAATCACTTTTCTTTATTATCTTGAGGATTTCTTCCATTTCCTGCCTGGAAGCCTCAACAATGGTCTTCGGTGCCTCCGTCCGGGCAGGCACATCAGCAGCAATCCCATTGCCCCGAGTATCAGATGACTCGGCAGCAGGGGTGGATACTTGGTCAGGGGGAGAAACAGGCACACTGGCGGGTGTGAAGACCAAAGGCCTATGAATTACCGGAGGAGCAATGTCTGGCGAGAACAGTCTTCCACTGCGAGTGACCTTAGCAGGCCCCGTGATGTTGGAGACACCAGCATCAATGTTGAACTCTTGTTTCACACCCAGAACGTAAACATCTGCCCCATAGTGCCACGGGACAGCCTTATCAGACTTGTAGGGGATGGGCCCCGGAACAGTAATGGTGATGGGAGCAATCTTGTGAACCGGCAAAATTTGGACAGGCTTCTTTGAAGGAGCCTTGGAAGGGTTGTTGAAGATGGTAACAATTGAAACTTCTTCAACAGGAGCAGCAGGAACAGTAGTCTTTCTGAACAAAATCTCTCTACTATCCATCAGGCTTTGGACACCTAACTTCAGCAGAGAAAAACCAACAGGGGAAGCAACACATAGAGGGCAACCCTTGCTACATCTCGGAAATAAACCGGCTAGCAACAGGTTCCTCTTGACCGTCAGCAGTGGAGTAGCCACATCATCCACCGAAGCTACATACAAATCCTCCTCAACAGCATTCACTCCATGCTGGGGCATGGGAGCGGTTACATTCGGCCTCTCGGGCGCCTCAAACTGTATTTCCTTTGCATCAATAAGGTCCTGAACCTTATTCTTTAGGGCCCAGCAGTCATCTGTGTTATGCCCCGGGCTATCAGAGTGGTAAGCACAGCGGGCATTTGGATTAAACTTGGGGGATGCAGTATTCACAACCTTCGGGGCCTCTCTAACAGTCACCAAGCTGGCTGATAACCGTTGCGGTAGGATTTGAGAGAGAGTCATGCTGAGCCGAGTATATTGTCACTTGGGCCTCTCAGCTCTGGGTTGATTGTACTGTTGTGGAGCAGAAGCAGGTTTAGAAATAACCACCGCGTTGACAGCTTGGCGGTGTTCAGGTTTGTTCTGCCTTCTCGGGCCATACACAGCACTTGCCTCTTTCTTGAAGGGCTTCTTTTCAGCATTGGAGGAGGCAACCTTCTGTATCTTCCCCGATTTTATACCGGCCTCGATCCTCTCACCAGTCAGGATCAGATCGGTAAACCCAGCAGAGGAATTACCGATGAGATGATTGAAAAATGGACCAGAAAGGGTCCCCAAAAACATATCCACCAGCTCTCGGTCCGTCAATGGTGGCTGCACCCTGCCAGCCAGGTCTCTCCATTTCTGGGCGTACTCCTTAAAACCTTCACCCGACCCTAGCGACATACCCTGGAGCTGGGTACGCGTAGGAGCGAGGTCGGAATTATATTGATACTGCTTGTAAAAAGCAGTGGCCAGATCCTCCCAGTTACGAATGTTGATTCCATCCAGCTGATAGAACCATTCGAGGTGAGTCCCTGAAAGACTCTCCTGGAAGAAGTGGATCCAAAGGTTCTTGTCTGCTGTGTAAGGCTGGATCTTCCTTACATAAGAACGGAGGTGCATCTTGGGACAGGAAGCCCCGTCATACTTCACAAAGGCGGGTGCCTTGAACTTGTGTGGAATCACCACCCCAGTAGATAACCCCAAGTCTCCGAAATCCAGTCCAGGCACACGCTGAACTTCCATAGCTTTTAATCTGTCCTCCAACTGCTTGTACCGGTCTTCAGCAGAAGGGTACTGTTCATCGTTGAAGTCTGTTTCAGTATCAGAGCCCACAGGAGTAGGGACTTCCCTTTCTTGGTGACTACCTTCCCCCACAGATGGAGTAGTCCTCTCAGCCTCAACCTGTAAGGTGTTCCCGAGTCTGCGCCCAGTGTTGAATAGCACAGTCCTCCTCTTCTTCTTAGTCTTCTTCAGAAGCATGGTCTTCAACTCTTGTTGGCCTTGAGCCAAACCCTTGATCAGCTCCTGAAATTGGGCGTTCTGCGCCTGAAGAGCCTTGATAGATGCCTCGGTTGATGATTCAGGGTTCATGATGCTGAAATAAACAGCGAAGAACAGTCAGCAGCCTGAAAAGAAGAGTACCTGTGATGCATATGATGAATGATATGTGTTTATGCAATGCATTCAAGAGTTCGAAAATTCAAATTTGTTGTAGACAAAAAGGAACACACGTTATTATTAAGAAAATAATTGTTCAGTACATTAAAGCCTCATGGGCAAGCATTACAAGACAGATAAATCCCAAAAGACACTACGCATCCTCTTCGGAGCAATATAGGTATTGAGATTCCTTTCCTCGTGCAGTAAGCGGGTGAGCTCCAGGACCTTTTTCTCACTGGCATGTAGATTGGTTTCCAGAGAATTCCGTTCTTCCTTAAGCTGGATCCAACTCTTCTGCATCTCTTCCCAGGACGTGGGCATGTCAGGATGTTGAATGGTGTAGGACACCTCCCCTTCCAAGTCTGGCTCTTTGATCACAGGGAGAACATGAGGATATGGCATCACCAGCTTCTGGGAGTGGGCTCGTACCCATTTGAGATAAGGCTCCAATGGGATGGAGTTCCTGTGCCCCAGGGTCTTGCTGTCTATTTTGCTGGGCATCCTCCAAGCTTTGATAAATTTTTGGCGAAGTTCTTGCGTATCCTTGTCGAAGTCAAAAACTATGTCAGGAATTAACATCTCATGGGGGCCATCTTTCCGAGCATAACCAAACTGTCTCCAAGCCAGGCACGGGTTGTAGGTAATACCTCCTCTGATTCCAAGTAAAGGAACATTAGGGTACTCCCCACAACGATCAATAATAGTGACATCCTCTCTGGACCGAGAACACCAATGTATATCTGCATGTGTAAGAGTCATCAACCGTTGCGACCACCTCAAACCTCGCTCGTTCTTCAAAACTGATTGCGGAAGGTGCGAAATAAACCACCTTCCCAGGAGGGGAGTGCAGCACATAAGAACACCCATTTTTCTCATGGTTCGAGTGTAACATGAGTTAAGGATGTCCCCCAGCAACGTAGGTATAGGATTCCTGGACATGAAGATCTTGACAGCACTGATATCTATAAGCTGATCTGGTTTAGAGAACAACACCAACCCATAGACAAGGAGGGCTACAACCTCTTCAAAGGCTTGTAGGTCAAGGGAATTCCAACACTCTTGGGCCTTCTCAAACAGAAACTTTGCCAAGAATCCTTTGATACCATTTCTGGCTTCCCAATGCCCCTTGATGTCAGATGGTTGTAGGCATAATGCTTTAGCTACTTCTTCAAGTTTTGGTTCCCTTTCCGTACCGTTGTAGGGTAGTTGATTGAGAATGGGAATCTTCAGAAGCTGGGAAAACTCTTCTAGGGTAGGCACCAGCTGATAGTCCGGGAAAGTAAAACAGTGATGCAGAGGGTCAAAGAATTGGAAAAGGACCTTTACCATTTCTTCCTCAATATTGGTATTGACCAGGCTGATGAGTCTACCATGCCTTTCACTGAATGACGAGTTCTCGGGAATCCTGGATGTAAGCTCCTTAAGCTGAGGAGGGACCCTTATAAGGTTGATCTGAATTGTCTTTCTGCGGGTAGTTTCCATGTCCTACAAAACAAGAACAAAGATGAAGATTCGAACCCCTGAAATGATTAGTGGATGCTTATGATGCTGTATGATGTCATGATGCTATGGTTAGACACACCACAAATATTTACAAAGGCAAACATGTAAGGCACACAAGTCACACAAGACAAACCCTTAGAGTTTAGGCCAGCATGGGGTCTGGGTATTACCCTTTTGAAGTTGGTGGGCTCAAACATGTCCTATCAAAGTAACCGGGTTCTAAGGATCTCAATATCATTGGATTGCTTTCATTGTTCATCGTTTCGATTTAGCCACTGACTGGCGATCAAAATATCCCAAGAAAACAACCCTCAATTGAGTGTAGTATCGAGTATCAACCGACTTCGGAGTACACCAAAGTAGTCATCTCACTACCCTAAAGAGGCCAAGATGGTTCAATTAAGGTTCCTAAGGTCTGTTGATGCTTCACGACACCACATGGAGGCCCCGTACTCTCCTTGATTGACTCAAGGGTTACCGGTACACACCAAAGTGCCACATCAACGTAGCAGACTGCTTCAACCATGTCGGTATACCCCGCACAGTTCCCTCACAGCCTTGTTGCTACTTTCTAAGAAGGTATCCCCAGATCCGGGTTAGGATCTATAGAACTCCCAAGCAACCCACAATAATAAAGCAAGCAAGTCAAAGCAATTGAAAACACAGTGATCTTAGTCCTAAGGTACACCTCACTTTATAAAATATCCCCAGCAGAGTCGCCAGTTCTGTGATCGGTGGATCTGGAACTGACTGTTTTAAAGCTGGTTTCGCGAAATGTCGCGGTAAGCAAGAGTCGCCACCGTCTTTTATTTTCTCCAACATGGAAAGGACAAAAGCACAGAAAAATTCCTTATAGAGATTGCTCTCGGTTCGGGAGGTAGATTATAGAAAGGGAAGGTGTTAGCACCCTTTCTATCCATGGTTATCCATGGGCTCTTAGATACTTGCTCATTGTGTTTTCAAAATTGTTTGCTTTTCAATTGTGAGTGGGTTTTGAAAAAGTTTCGTTTGAAAAGATTTCTAAGTAACTCTTGTATCTGTCCTCAAGAGTGTATGAAAAATTTGTTTGAAAACTTTTAGAAAGTGTAGGTGTGAAAAGTATTTTGTTTGTTTTTGAAAAGAGCAAGTATCTATGAGAATCTACCTACCCTAAGGAATTCGTCTGTATAAATGTCCTTAAAGTAATGCCATCCCACCATTGAGAGGTAGGTAGCACCACCGTTGGAGGTGTTAGGGTCAATTCGATGTTCGGGACATGGTGATCACCGGAGTAATGGGAAGACACCTTAGAAGCTACCCTCATGCCAGGTTCCCGGATCATGAGGACTTACTAAGACATCCTCTACTCGACGACCACCTTTCGAGGGGCAAGGCAACAGTGAAGCGTACCCTAGGGGTGGTGTGTGAATGGTGTGCCATTTTCAGTTTATTGTTTGTCTTGTCATGCATTGGTGATCTACGTTTCGATTTTATTTTTGGGCATTCATTCTTTCATGTTATTGTTTAACAGTTAAAGGTGCGGGAATTTAAAATGCGGAAAAGATAAAAGGTCATACGCTATTACAAAGGCGCGGGTCTACAACGCCAAATTAATCCAGACCCGATTTAAAATAAATTGCAGAAAATAAATGTCTAATAGCTATTACATGGCTTTGGTACAATTACATTATATTTACATCAAAAATAAATAAAACGCGCGAAAAAGGAAAATATGACCGAATGCGAGGGCGTTGGACCCTTTAAGGAATTAAAATAAAATTAATGGAATAATTAAATTAAATAGAAAGAAAGAACTTGTTTTTTTATGTTTTTTTTGTATTTATGACATTAAAGAAAATTAAATTAATTAAAAGTCAAATAATTAATTCTAATTCTAATGTTTTCTAATTTATTAAAGAAAATGCATTAAAGTTAAAACCTAGAATAAAAACTAATTAATTATAAAATTTATTTACAAAAATTAATGATTAATGATAAAAGTATTTAATTAAACAAAAGATAAAAAAAGGATTAAAGATCTATTTTTATTATTTTTTTGGTTTATTGTGAAAAAAGAATTAAATTATAACCTAGGGTTAAATCTAAATTAATTATGGAATTTAATTGCAAAATTAATACTAAAATAAAATTATTGTTTTTATCTTTTCTGATTTTTTTTATGTTTTTTATATTTTGAAAATATTAATTAATTAAAATAAAGCAACAATTAAAAGAATATAAAAATAATAAAAAGAAACAAAAAAGAAAGAAAATTGTAAAACCTAAGGGGGTGAAACCCCTAATTTGGAGGTAAAGTCCATGGAGATTCTGGCCCAATAAGCATGTCCGTTTGACCTTTTTGAGTAGCATGTAGCACGTTGACTGCAGCCTATGGTATTCATCAATTCTCAGCCTTTGATCTGGTGGACCTGGACAGATGGACGCTGATTTTTGAGCGTGTATGCTGTGCTTCAAGGCTGAATCTGCACGTGAATGTTAATAGCAAAATAATATTGAAAACATGCAGACCTGGGGCTCGAACCCAGGTCTTGGACGTGAACGCACTCAAAGTTTGCCAGCTGAGCCACTGAAGCCTTTTGTTAAATAAACAAACAAGAAATAATATAATATGAACAACACATTAATGGATTAAAGCGCGCGAATTTTTGAACTGGCCTATCGCCATTTGCCAACACATCATCTTCTTCGCGTGTTTTGTTTTTTTTCTGAAACAAGAACATATTGGCCACGGTTTTCCATGCGTTCTCTTAGGCATGCTATTAGAAAATAGCGATTAGCTCCATAGTGTTCATAAATTAGGCGCGAGCATGGTGTCTTCTTCGTCTAAGCGCGCTGATCACGACCATGGCACTGTGGCTCCCTAATTTTGCCTCCTCTTAAAACCCCTAATTCAAATCCCTGCAAACCCTAAAAAGCAACAATGGCATATTTGTGTACAAGGCATAAAAACATAATTAAACAACATGGTAAGTATCAGAATACATCATTGAACAAGAATACATAAATTAAATGTCATGGAAATGCCTCAAAATTAAGATACGAGTATGCAACTTTTTGAGAAAAATTTGGATTCTGTACAGTGTTTCAAGAGGTTATCTTTGATGTTTGTGATTGGAATACTTCCTACAATGCTTGAGGAAGCTAATGGGATGGGAATTTTGGCTTGAAACCACCTCTAACTGAGTTTTCAGATTTGAGATTTTTTGTGAAAAAGTGAGTTTTTGTTTTTAGATTCCTGCGCAGCTTAGTGTGTAAAATGGTTTCTGATCACTTGTATATCTCTTAGGCAATGTGTATGAATGATAGTTATGGCCAATAAAGCCTTGCTTTGATGTTTTGGATTTTCACATAAACCACCATTATCAACTTTCCATTTTGAGTCCATTTTTGAATTCTTGCCTTGTTTACTCCCTTGCACAAATTTTGGTAGGCACATAATGATGTTTCAAGGCTAGTTAAGGCCAAATATTCCCTTTTAAATTAATTTTTGAATTTCTTTTGATTTTAAAAGATTTAAAATTAATTAAATCCAATAAAATCAATAAAAATGAAAAAATTAATAAATAAAAAATCTGAAATAAAAGGTGGGACACGTGGGAAGCATGGCCAAGTTAATTCAAGTGGAAAAAGTGGGCCCCTTTTGTCAAAAATGAGATTTCAAGGATAAATGATTTTGGCCATTTCACAAAAATTTCCCAACTTCTCCAATGCATAACTTGCTCAATTTCTAAGCTTTGCTCATGTTCTTGGACATTTTAGAAAGGTCTTGAAGTCCTCTAAACAATGTCTTTGGTCCCATGTCATTTTGATTTACCAATCTCAAGTTATGGCCTTTGACTTAAAGTCCCTTTTTGTTGACTTTTGAAAATGACCTATAATATTGAAATTGATAACTTTTTGTGAGAGCATTTCTTGGACTTGAAGTATGAAGATGAGTTGTAGGAAATGTCTTTCTCTTCAAAATGAGCTTTGGATGGAATTTTTCTGATAATCCATGTGAAAGTTATGCCCTGGTCAATTTCAGTTGACTTTTTCAGCTGTCCAAAAATAGAAACTTTTGCATCTTGATGATTTTTGAGCCAAGTTTTGAGAATCATGATCAAGCATTGATCAAATGATGTTTGTGGCTTCAAAATGAGATGTTGACCAAAAATTTGAACTTTTGACTGCCAAATGACCATTTTGCCCCTACAGTTGACTGTAGTGTAATTAGGGTTTTGACTGTGCAATTTTGTGCTGAAAGTCTTGAAACTTGACATGTAGGTGCTTGACAATGTTTATGTGCATGGGAGACTTGATTGAGCCCTTGAAAACTTCAGCTTCCTTGTGAGAACCAAAACCCTAGTTTGACTGGCTTCAGGAGGGTGGTTGACTGTGTAGCCTTTGAGTAGACTTGAACCAATTGTGGATGATTCTTGTCAAAACTTTGAAGGTTATGGGAGGGCAAATTTTGGGGTACAACACTGACAATGAGCGTCTGGTCAAAGAAGTCAAGGATCTGAAGTCCGCCATGCTCCCCGCTGAAGATGAGTCGGAGGAGACAGCCCCCCTGCGAAGTCGCTCGGATCTGGTCGCGCGTATCCAGCTCCTCGAGTCGGACTGTGTTGGCGCCTTGGCGGATGGTTTTGAGGCCACGGTTAGCCAACTTACTTTACTGAATCCTGGTCTGAACACCGAGGGGGAGGGTTTTATGTCCCAAATCATCGACGGTCAGGTCGTGCCTCCACCCGAGTCTCCTGTCGTGGATGCTGGTAGCCCCGGGGAAGTCTAGCATGTGGAATTCTGGTCGGGCTTGCGTGCCTGTTTATTGATATTTGTTTTTTGGGGCCTGCGCGCCCGTGCAGATTTTTTGGGCCTACGTGCCCGTTCTTGTAATTTTTGAACACCGCCGGTCTTTATGGTCGGTTTATTTCTACTTGTTTTTTGCTCATGAGCTTTTGAATGAATGTTGGTTTCGACCTTAATTGTTTGCCCGTGTTTATGTTTTCGTATTTTGTGATAAAATTTGCCTAAGTTATGTCCCCGAGTCTCGCCTGTGCTCAGCTGTCACTTTGTGGCAAATTTGCCTAAGTTTTTTCCTCGGGACATGCTTGTGCTCGACTTGCTATTTTGTGGCTAAATTCGCCTAAGTTACAACCTCGAGTGGAGATTCTTTTCGACCCATTAGATGGTCCGACGTACTTCGAGATGCGTCGGGTGTGCGGAGTAAAGCCGCCTACTCGGGCATCTGACCCGGATCGGGGTCGCTTGCCCGTGGCGTGAACTGCCCATCGCGAGCTGGGTGTTCTGCCATATGGGTACTTCGACGGTGGAGCTTGATTGAGGTGTCCATGTCGGGAACTGTCGTTCATGCTCGTTTGGCTGAGCGACGTTATGTCGTTTGGGCGTAGATCGGGCCTGTACCTCGGCCTTTCTACGTGGTCGAGACGTTTCTCCTCGCTGACCGGGTGCGGGTGTCCGACGACGAAAGTCCTTGGTGTCAAGGGTTTTTAACTACAGTACTGCTTTAGTTTAGCAGCGTTCAAGGGTCATGGAAGTGGTTCTCCATCTAGTTGCTCGAGGTAATATGCCCCGGTACCTGTGGTGCCGTGGACGCGATAAGGCCCTTCCCAGTTCGCAACCAATTTCCCTTCGCGGGAGTCTTTCTGGTTTCTTCGTAACACCAGGCTGCCGATTTCGAACTCGCATTTAATGACCTTGTCATTGTGACGCAGGGTCACTCGTTGTTTTAGGGTGGCCTCGCGCAGGGCCGCCCCTGATCGGATTTCCTCGACTAAGTCGAGTTCGTCCCTGAGGGCTTCGTCGTTCATTTCTTCATCGAGGGGATTTTCTGTCCGCCTGGAGGGTTCCCTGATTCTACTGGGATGACGGCCTCGGTGTCGTATGTTAGTCGAAAGGGGGTCTCGCCCGTTGTCGAATGGGGCGTGGTATGGTATACCCACAAGACACTGTGCAGCTCCTCGACCCAACCTCTTTTTGCTTCACCGAGCCGGCATTTGAGTCCCCGACGGATGACTCTGTTCGCAGCTTCGGCTTTCCCGTTGGTTTGAGGGTGCTCGACTGAGGTGAAGTGTTGTTTTATTCTCAGTTTGGTGACGAAGTCTTGGAATCCGTGGTCGGTGAATTGGGTGTCGTTGTCGGTCACCAGTGCTCTCGGGATCCCGAATCTGGCGAGGATGTTTCTTTTGTAAAAACGGAGGATGTTGTGCGAGGTGATCTTCGCGAGAGCCTCGGCCTCTATCCATTTCGTGAAGTAATCCACAGCCACAATGAGGAATTTGTTTTGGTAAGTTCCTTGCACGAAAGTACCGAGGATATCCATCCCCCACCACGCAAACAGCCACGGGGACGACAATATGCTCAGCTCGTGAGGGGGAGCGAGGTGCATGTCGCCGTGTCTCTGGCACTTGTCACACTTCTTAACGTGTTCCTTGGCGTCCTGTTGCATTATCGGCCAGTAGTACCCCGCTCGTAGGGCTTTCCTCGCCATGGACTTACCGCCCATGTGTTGGGCATTAATCCCTTCGTGTATCTCCCGTAACACCTCGAGGACTGCGGATTCGTCGATGCATTTCAAGAGGGGAATGGAGACTCCCCTGCAGTATAGTTTATGCTCGAGCACCACGTAGGAGCATGCTCGTCGCTTCGTGATGGTTGCATCTGTCTGGTTCGAGGGGAGTTCTCCTTTCGTCAGAAAATTGTACACCAGGGTCATCCAAGACGAGGCATCTCCTATGGCGTGAACCTCGACTAGTGTCGGGGACCTTTCGATGCTCGGGCGTGATAGGGTTTCTTGTATGACAGATTTGTTTCCGCCCTTTTTTCTCGTGCTCGTGAGTTTGGACAATATGTCTGCCCTTGTGTTTTGCTCGCGCGGGACATGTGATATTTCAGCTCGCTCAAACTTTGTCATGTATTTTTTGACTAAGCTTAAGTATTCGACGAGGCTGTCATTTTTGGCTTGGTAACTCCCTTGGACTTGGGAGGCAACAAGTTGTGAGTCTGTGAAGATTTGTATCTCGCGGGCTCCCAGGTCCTCGGCTAGCCTCAGTCCTGCGAGCAGGGCCTCGTACTCTGCTTGGTTATTCGACGTCAGGAAGGAGAGGGTTAACGAGTGTTCGATCACTACGCCTTCCTCATTTTCCAGGAGGATCCCCGCGCCACTTCCGGACGAGCTGGAGGCTCCATCGACGAAGATGGTCCATTTGTGTTCCTTCCCGGCGGGCGGGTCGTGAGCGGTCATTTCTGCGATGAAGTCGGCCAGGGCTTATGCTTTCAGAGCTTTCCTACTCTCGTATTGAATGTCAAATTCGGAGAGCTCTAAGGACCATTTCAGCATTCGGCCCGCTACGTTAGGTCGACCTAAGAGCTGTTTCACCGGTTGGTCGGTTCGCATGATGACCGTGTGGGCTAGAAAATAGTGTCTGAGTCTCCTCGTTGCATTGACGAGGGCTAGAGCCACCTTTTCTATCTGTTGGTACCTGCTTTCGGGTCCTTGTAGGGATTTGCTCGTGAAATAAACGGGTTTCTGCCCGTCGGTGGTTTCACGGATGAGAGCCGCGCTAACGGCTTCGTTTGAGACAGCCAAGTATAGGAATAATGGCTCCCCGTCGGCTGGTCGAGATAGCACGGGTGGTTGAGATAGACTTTGCTTTAGGTGGCGCAGTGCCCGTTCACACTCCTAGGTCCATTCGAAGGCTGCTTCTTTGCGAAGGAGTCTGAAGAAGGGGAGGGCGTGCTGAGAGGACGTCATGACGAAGCAGGACAATGGAGTGAGCATGCCGTTCATGACTTGTATTGATTTCTTCGATGTCGGGGTCGGGAGGTCGGAGAACACTCGACATTTGTCGGGGTTGGCTTCAATTCCTCGTTCTGTTAGATAGAATCCGAGGAATTTCCCCGCCTTGACTCCGAATGTACATTTTTTGGGGTTGAATCTCATCTTACATTGTCTTGCTTGGGCGAAGACTGCTTTGAGGTGTGCTGCATGATCGGTGTCTGTTCTAGATTTGAAGATCATGTCGTCCATGTAAACCTCGAGCATGTCTCCAATCTGCTTGTGAAAAACCCTGTTCATCATACGTTGGTAAGTTGCCCCTGCGTTTTTTAGTCCAAAGGGCATTACGTTGTAGTAATAGTTGCCCGAGCTGGTCATGAAAGCCGTGCAATGTTTGTCTCTCATGGCCATCGGGATTTGGTTATAGCCTGAGTAGGCATCCATGAACGACAACATTTTTTAGTCGGCCGAGTTGTCGACCAACATGTCTATGTTCGGTAAAGGGAAAGCATCTTTCAGGCAAGCCCGGTTGAGATCGGTATAGTCAACACACATCCTCCATTTTCCATTATTCTTTTTAACAAGTACAACGTTCGACAGCCAGGTTGAATACCGGGCTTCAGAAATAAAATTTGCCTCTAGGAAGTCTTTTACAGCTTTTTCAGCAGCCTCCATTTTCTCTGGAGACTGCCTACGCCTACGTTGTACTACGGCCTTAGCGGCAGGATCTATGGCGAGACGGTGACAGGCGACCTCAGGGTCGAGTCCGGGCATCTCCGCGGCGCTCCAGGCGAACAGGTCAGCATTCTCGCGCAAGCAGGCTTTGATCTGCTTCCTTTCTAGGTCGGAGAGGTCGATGCCAATCTTTACTCCTTTGCTCGGGTCTGTGCCGAGGGGGACGAGCTCAAAGTCCCCGTCCGGTATTGGTCGAAGGGGAATTTGCTCGCCGTTGGGAGGTTCATCCTGATCGAAATGAGCATCCAGAGCTATAGAGTCGACCTTTGGTGGAGCTTTCTGAGCTTCCTCCTTGGTGGGCTCTGGCTTGTCGGGCTCCTGTCGTGTCGTCGCCGGTCTTTTGGTGGGCCTTGTCCCGACGTCGACAGTGTCGCGCCCCTTAGACGCGGTGTTGAAACACCTCCGAGCAGCGGCTAGGTTGCCCTGGATAGTAGCTACTCGTGCCCTTTTGGTGTAGAACTTCATCTTCAGGTGGACGGTGGAGGGCACCGCTGTCAGCTCTGCCAATGTTGGTCTCCCCAGGATGCAGTTATAGAGGGACGGGCAGTCGACGACGAGGAAGCGTACTTTGACCTGCCTTGTCGTTGTGCCTTCGCCGAAGGTAACCATGAGCTCGACGTATCCCCAAGGCTTGGAGGTCGAGCCGTTGAATCCTTGTAAGTCCGACCCTACATACGGCGAGAGTTGTGAGTCATCCAGCTGCAGAGTTCGGAACAATTGGTTGTACATTACGTCGACAGAACTTCCTTCGTCGACGAGGATGCGATGCACATCGAAGTTGGCCATTCTTGCCCTTATCAACAAGGGGATGACTGCGTTAGGGGCTCCCCCGGGGAGCTCTTCCAGGTAGAAGGTGATGGGCTCCGACCTACCTTTTACCCTCTCAAAAGTCACTGTTTGCAGAGGTGTCGCGTCGACCAGTTCATCCAGCTTCCTTTTAGCCGAATTGATATTCAGGTCATTGAATCCTCCGCCGTTGATGACCATGGCGGAGGGGAAATATTCCCACCTGCTGTGTGTTGTGAGCGGCTCCTGCAGGTGTTCGGGGACGTTGAAGTCCTCGGGTCTGGTGACGGAGAAGGCGGTCTGGACGGGGACCGACTCGTCAGATGGTCGGGCGTCTTCCTCCGGTTCTCTTGCTTCTCGGGCGTCTCGACGAGGAGCGTCGTTTCACCGGTATTGTGCAAGCCTCCCTCCCTTGATGAGGGTTTTAATGGCGTCTTTGAGGTGGACGCAATCTTCGGTCATATGACCATGGCTCTTGTGGTACTGGCAATACTTGCTTTTGTCTGCTCTGGGCTTGGCGGGAGCAGGTCGGGGATGTTTGACGCCGCCGTATTTGAAGTCCGTGCTGGCACACTCTGCCAAAATGCGCTCGTGGGAAGCTGTGAGCAGAGTGTACTCGGTAAAACGCCCCAAGGGTCCTCTTTGCTATCGGACTTCTCGGGGTCTGTCTTCTTTTCTTTTCTCCCCGGTTCATCGAGGAGGAGCAGCTTCTTGGCGCGGGTTGCTACTGGACCCGCGAGTCCTGGGGTCTCGAGATCTGTTGGCTGCCTCCCTCTCTTCGTAATCCATGTACGCCCGGGCCTTCTCGAGGAGGGCATCGAATGTTCTAGGTGGTTCGATGCCCACTGCCTTTCTGAATTCTGTGCCGGGGAGGAGCCCCCTCTCCAGCAAATATCTTTTCATGTGGTCCGCACAAGGGACCTGTATAGCTTCGCGGTTGAAGCGATTGATAAACTCTCTTAAGGTTTCATCCTGTCTCTGGATGATAGCCTCGAGAGCTGCCTCGATCTTTGGGTGTCGCCAAGACGCAGTGAAAGAACTTATGAATTAGTTCTTTAGGTGTTGCCCCGAGGTGATTGATACAGAGCGAGGCCCTTATACCAGTCCATTGCTGCTTTTCTAAGGGTCGTGGGGAACAACCGGCATTTGATGGGCCCCCCGATGTTGTGATAGTGCAGCATAGCCTCGAACCCGTCTATGTAATCGACCGGGTCCGCGACTCCACCGTATTCCTTCAAATGTGGAGGCTTCTCCATGCCCGGGGGAATGGGCGCCTCCATGATAGCTTGTGACAGGGGACCGCGGGGGTCGTCCTCGTCGCTTCGCTCCGGGGAGAGGGATGGGGACCTGTAATATTGTCGTTGGTTGATTCTTCCATGCTCGTCTCCGGAGTGTCTTCTTTCTTGTCGTGGGGGGGCGTGGCCGCGTCCCCCGGCTTCGATGATGGGTTGCCTCTCCAAAGCGGGTCGTTTCCCCGAGGGTCGGGGGGAGGGGCTTCGGGAGGCATCTCTATATTGTCTCCGCGGGGGGGACGGGAGATGTACTTCCGTTACTCGAGGAGGTGGAGTCTGGGGCCTCCGGTGCCTCCTCTGGGGTCTTCGATCGTCTTCTAACACCCTCAATATTTCCCCTTGGGCGAAGATGAGGTAGTTTGTCTGATTGATCGCCGTGAACAGCGCGCGGGTTGTGGCATCTGCCCGGGCGGGGACAGGGACTTCCTGAAACTGAGCAGCTCGATAGTTTGTGAGAGCTGCATCGTTTTCTTTGAGCGGCGGAGGGACCGAGGAGGATGAAGCAGTAACTCTGTCGCGGTGGATTGAGGACCCGGGGGCTGTCGACACATGGATGGTGTTATGATCGGGGTTAACGGTGTTATCAGGGTGTCCATTTTTATCCGCGAGGCCGTTGTTGGTGTCAACGATGCGGACGTTTTGTTCATCACGAACTTGGTCAGCCATGATGGTGATAGTTGAGTTGAGCTTTGGTCTTTGAGTTTTTGCAAGACAGGGAAGCTAGATTCCCACAGACGGCACCACTGATCTTACCTGATCAGACTTGGACCGTCACGACTGGTTCCGAGCAAAAGTTGAACGAGATGGGGGGGGTACCTGCAAGGCACTCCAATGCTAAAGTGAGTGGTAGTATGAGCAGGAAAAAGTGAGTGTATGGGTAAGAGAATGAATACCTGACCCTCTAGGAATAGAGGGTATTTATAGCCCCCAGCGCGGGGCTAAGGTCCCTTTATTGGGCCAACCAGGACAGGCCCAATAAAGGAACTGCCAGGTTCTACGTGTGTTGTGGGGACCCGCACGTGGTCCCCTTCCAGGTGATGCTCAGCGAGAAGTACGAACGGACGAGGACGCGGTCTTTCCGGAGTTCAGGTGATGGAGTAACGATAATAGTCTGCCCTACGAGGAGGGTGCTCGAGCTGGATTGTATATGGTCGAGGACGTCGTGTTCGCGGGCAGTGACGGGCACGACCGTAGCTTCTGGTTGACGCGCTCCTTGTAGGGTTTGTTTGGATTGGGCCTTTATTCTTGCTCTTGGGCCAACCCGGGCCCAGTCCAGAACACTTAGGATAAAATAAAAAGTCGGTGGCGACTCTTGCTAAACTGAAACATTTGCGAACATAAACACAAAATCCCAAGTCAGTTCTCCCACCGTATCACAATGAAGAATAGGAATTCTCAGGAGTTGAGAAAATTCCTCCAAAGTGGGTACCAGTTGGTAATCAGGGAATGTGAAACAGTGGTGTAGGGGGTCAAAGAACTGGAAGAGAACTTTCACCATGTCTTCTTTAATGTTGGAGTTGACCAAGTTGAGAAGTCTACCATGTCTTTCACTGAAGAGAGAATTCTCTGGAATCCTGGAAGTAAGCTCCTTGAGTTGAGGAGGGATTCTCACAAGGTTGACTTGAATTGTTTTCCTGCAAAGAGGTTCCATGACCTACAAAACAAGAACAAAGATGAAGATCCAAACCCTTGAAATGGTTAGTGGATGCACATGATGCTTTATGATGTTCATGATGTATACACAAGCATATGTATAAACAAGTCACACAAGATCCTAGTTTCAGGCTTGCATGAGGTTTCATAGGTAAGCACCCTCTTGAAGTTAGTTGGCTCAACCTGTCCTATAAATAGTAATCGGGTTCTAAGAAGCTCAATATCACTGGATTGTTTTCTATGTTCATTGTTTTGGTTTAGCCACTTAACTGGCGACCAGAATATTCCAAGAAAACAATCCTCAATGAGTGTAGTATCGAGTATCTACCAACTTCGGACTGTACCAAAGCCGGTCATCTCACTACCCCTAATAAAAGGCCAAGATAGTCAAGTAAGGTTCTAAAAGTTCATTAGTGCTTCATGACATCACTCAGCGGCCCCGTATTCTCTTTGATTGACTCAAAGGCTACCGGTACTCACAAATATGTCGCACTAATATAGTTATTGCTTCAACCATGTCGGTATACCCCACACAGTTTCCACAACGTATTGCTATTTACCTATGAATGTTTCCCAAAAATCCGGGTGGAGGATTCAAACCCAAACATTAGAACCAAATGTAAAGCAATCAAAGCAAACAAGTTAAGTATGCAAAGGTGATCTAAAACCTAAGGTTACTCCACTTTTAGTTATATAACTTATTCCCCAACAGAGTCGCCAGTTTTGTGATACGTTGGGAGAACTAACTTGAGGTTTTGCGTTTGTGTTCGCAAATATTTCGGTTTAGCAAGAGTCGCCACCGACTTTTTATTTTATCCTAAGGAAAGGTCAAAAAGCACAGGAAAGACCTTTGAGATGTTTTCTTGGGTTCGGTAAGTAGATTATGAAAAGGGAAGGTGCAAGCACCCTTTTCATCCATGGTTATCCATGGGCTCTTAGTTACTTGTTTAGATCACTTGCTTTGCTTTTCAATTGTTTAAAATGGTGCTCTTCAATTGTTTGAAATGGTGCTTTGTGAGTGGTTTTAAAAGATATTTTGAAAAGAGGCCATCGTTGTGGCAACCTTTGTAATGATTCTTGTTTGAATGTATACAAAGGTGTTTTTGTTTTTGAAAGGTTTTTCAATGTTTGAAAGTAGGGTTTTGAAATTGTGTTTGTGAAGTGTGTTTGAAGGTAGCAAGGATGTTTTTGCAAGCTTTTGATCAAGTGACTAAGAGCTATCTACCCTATTTTACTCAAAGATCTTTCTTATATTTTTAACCATTTTAACAGTGTTGTTTCACCATTGTATTTGGTGAACAACCTTGTGTTAGGATGTTAAACGGGACAGGCACGGGTCATCGTATAGACCATGATAACAATGGTGCTAAGTATTTTTGGCAATTTTCTTGAGGGACTTGATCATTTTTTGGTTTAGGCGACTCAGATAGCGTCATCGAGGGACTATGATCTTTTGTTTGTTTTTGTTTTTCCAAAGTACTTAACATGCATACCATGGCCCGTTTTTGAAGGCAACAAGTGGATTGTAACCCTAGGGGTGCAAGTGTGCATTGTGTTTGTTTTTTCATGCATTTTTGTCTTTGATTAGGTCAAACTATTTATTGGTTTTGATTTTTTTCATACAAACCCTAATTCTCTAATCATGGCATAATTGAAAGCATTACGTGCGTAAAAATAAATCTAAACTATTACAACATAGATATAGGGGAGGGGGTACAATTTTGAATAGGGGATTATTTTGCAAGAAAAAGCCCTAAATTATTACAACCAAATTGAATTTACAATGCATAATATTTAAATGTATAATATTTAAATAAACAAAATAAATAAATATTAAATAAAAATATACTATGCAAAAAAGGTTTTTTATGTATGCAAAGTATTTTTAAATGTAAATAAATATAAAGGAATAAATAAAATAAAAAAGGATTAATTTTATTTTTATTAAAGGGGTAAATCCTAATTTTCTTTAAGAAAATGATATTATTTATTATTTATATACAAAAATATGTTGATATGTATAAAAATGGCATTTATTTAAGAAAATGTATTTTTTAGCATAAAAAATAAAAGGGGTAATATTTTTATATTTTACTCTAATTATTTAGTAAAATATATATATATATATATATATATATATATATATATATATATATATATATATATATATATATATATATATATATATATATATATATATATATATATATATATATATATATATATATATATATATATATATATATATATATATATATATATATATTAAATATGTATAAAATAAAATAAAATATTTACAAAAATAAAGTATATTCAAGAAAATATTTTCAATGTGAATAAAAGTAAAAAAGGGAAAATAAAAGTATTATTTACATTATTTTTGGATTTAAACAAATAATAAAAAGTATTAAAAGTGTTTTTAATATTAGAAAGAAAAGAATAAAATGCCAAATAAATGTAAAAAAATGTGAAATTATTTTTAAGCATTTTATATATTTGGGGATAAAATAATAAAGTCAGAGATGAAATAAAAATGCAAAAATAACAAAGTATAAATAAATTGGGCCAGGGGTGCAAAAAGAAAAGAGGGAGGTGCAAAAAGAAGAACAAAACATGCCCAACCCATTTCTACTTCATCTTCTTCCTTGTGACAAACGCGCGCTTGCTCTGTACAAACTGCCAACTCCTGGAAACATGATCTTTTGACAAAACTCAAAACATGAAACTTGTAGAGCATCAAACAACGATTTCAACCATATAAAACATTAAATCTAACTCTCAAAGACCAGAGAGAATTTCTTTGGCCCTAAAATCTAACCTAACTTTTTCAACATGTTCATGGATGAAATTCTCCTAGCACGATTAATATAAATGAAAACTGAGCATATGTATGGTTTCAGGGCAATGAGTACAACATCTTTTATTCACAAACCTAAGGCTAAATGTTCCTAAATAGAGAGATAGAAGTTCATGAAAAACCTGTTTCAGTTGGACACGAGTTAGACAATGCAGCAACTTTCAGTGAGGCCTGAGGTTCTTTTGAGCTTGCTTGATGTTCCCTGAACCTTTCCCAATGCTTAGTTTGTTTTGAAGTGGCTTGAATCGTTCTACAGAACTCAACCTGCAAAGCTTCCAAACAAAAATGGTGAACATTGTAAATAAAGTTATAGTTGGCAATGGAGGTTTGGGATAGCTTGAATGAGTTGAGTGAAAGGTATTGGAACTGATTGCAAGCAAAACGCACGAGTGGAATGTGATTTGGCTTGTGATTTGCAGGTCCTGCCCTGTTTTGCAAGAAAATGTGGTTTTTGAGTATGAGGGTGTTTTATGGGTGAAAGGCTCGTGTTTTTGGATTACAAAGATGTGTAAAACTTGTTTGAAACTTTGGCTTAAGTTGAATATATCAGATATGTGTGTTATGGACTTTTGGCAAGTTGACTTGTTTTGAAAGAAAAGTGTGAAGTGAAATGAGATAGGCCTGTACAGGCTATCTCCAAGCATGCACAAGTTCCTTGTACCTTTGCCTGAGTTTATGGAACTTGTTTGCTGTAAGGAAAGAAGTCCAAGGCTCAAGAAAATGCAATTTGACATAAAGTTGCCTTTATGAAAATGGAAGTGTCATCTTTATGCCCAAAATGGAATTATTCAATGTGCCAAGCTCTAATGATCAGAATAACACCAATGTCCAATGTATTTGCATTCAATTTTTGAGTGTAAATTGGTTTAGAGACCTGTAATCAAGTACAAAGCTATCTTGGTCAGATTTGGCAAGTTGTATGAACATGTATTGGCCATGGTTACAAAGTGAGTTTTTGCCAACTTCAAGCATTCAATTCTCCCTAACCACAAATGTGTTTGAGGAGTTCTTGGACAATTTGGAAAGCTTGCAACATGTACTATAATCCATCTTTGAAATGCAACTTGAGACTCCAAGTGGAACTATGTGAAAAATGTCCAAGAAGATGGGTCAAAATCCTGCCTAAACTAGGGCAAAATTTCTCTAAGTTAAAAGTTTTAGGTACCCTTGTTCCAAAAATCATAACTTGAGATCCAAGCTTCTTTTGAGAAAACTTTGTGAATCAAAGTTGTACACTTTGTGATGTACTACAACTTTCATGTTGTAAGTTTTGTTTGAATCCATTTGCATATTGGTGAAAATGTGGGACAAAGTTAGGAAAAATTAAGAAAATTTCATAACTTAGAAAATTTCTAAGTTATGAAAATTTTCAATTTCAAACCCTAATTTGTAATTTTGGGTTTCTTGATGAACAAGTTTCATAATTTGACATATCTTGATGAAAAATTACCCTTGGCACTTGATTTTGACCAAAAAGTCAAAGTTTGACTTTTCAGTGTACAGTCAAATTTTGATCAGTTGACTGAAAAATTCACCTGTCAATCCTATGCATTTGAGATCTTTTGAACTTGTTGAATAGGTCAAGATAGTGTCATTGAGTCCTTGAGTCCATGGTTGAGCTTGATTTTCCATTGGTTAGGTCAAACAGTCAAAAATTGCCTTTGTGCAGTCAAAAGCCTAAAAATGACCATTTTGCCCTTTTGGTGATCTGATTAAATTTCTTATGGAATTGTGGTCCAAACTTGATAAAATGATTCATATGAGTTCATAATGTTGATGTGGGTCAAAATTTATGAGGTTTGACTGTCAATTGGCCACAGTTGACTTTTTCCCCAATACAGTTGATTTTTATGTTAATTGTCCAATTGACTGGGAAAAAATTTGATTCAAGGATTGAAACTTGGTATGGACAAAGTTATGAATCCAACATGAAGTATGAAAGTCAATTTTGGCATTGAAGGTCCAAAAATCCATGTGAACACTCAAACCCTAATTTCAGGTCAACAATGCAAGGAGATGTCTTGAGCAGAGCAAACCCTAGCTTGGTCTTGAATTCCAAGAGCCTGGTGATGGAAAATATTGATAAAATGAGAGGGCAAATTTTGGGGTACAACAGATACACCATCTAAAGCGACAAGTTCAGACAAAGAGGCTTTTTGTTCATTAGAATTTTCAATTTGTAATTTTCTTTTGATTGTTCGAACATTTATTCATGTCAAACTTTGTTACTTTATCAACGCATTGCATATATCTATTTTAAATCAATTCATTCGTATTCACTATATTTAAACTTCTTTCCTTTTTGTGATATTCAACTCTCGATCAAAAGCTTTGGGCCTTTACAGGGCGGATGACAAAAATGATACCACAATCCCTGCAGTATGCTTTTGAATAAACCCCGCTAACAAGGTACATGCATTGTTTCAAATCCTAAACAGTGGATTTATAAGGAAGATAATCCCTAGTCAACCCCTTTGAGCCAAAGAAGTAGGAGTTTTTCTTTTCACACAAATTAAAACCCTTAATCATAACATGAGGCAGGATAGTTTTCTCAGTTAATTCAGAGGCGCATTCAGTCGCAAGCTCATCTTTCATACACGACAAATAGTGTATAAGATACCTTCCAAATCATAAGATGGTGATGGTTCCGTATAATTATTAAAAGCTGGCAGTCATTATCTCTCAAAATAAAATCCCATTAAGTCAAAACCTATGAAGGAGACTTAAAAAAACTGGGCCATCCCGCTGGCTGTAATCACAAAAGAAATAGTTCAGGCAAAAGACAGGGATAGCAAAATAAAAAAGAAAGAGGTCCTACAAATCCTCAACAAAAAAAGAAGATTACAAAAATGACTACCTCTTCAAAAAAAACGTTCAATTTCTAAACCATCACGAAGTATCAGAGCAAAGATTCCAAACTCAATCGGGATCTAAACGCGCAATTAACTGAGCATAGGACTGAAGAACGTCACGAAGAGCGGGTGGGTACAAATAAACTTTGAGCCTTTATCCTTTGTTTCCTGAACCGTTAACTAGGCCATGTTATAACCCTTAAAAGTCCTAGATGAAGCATGGGTTAGTTCGAAAGCATACTGTTACAAAAGGTATCCTGACTCCTGCAGGGTTCGCTATAAATCCAGAGTTGACATCACACTTTTACAAAATTTGTTTGTTTTACTAAAAAATGAATTTTCAAACTTCAAAACAGACATAAGCTTTGCATTCTTAAAATACCATTATTTGCATATGACTATTTGTTCAACAGTAGAGAAATTCGCACGACAGATATTCGATGAACATTAATCTTCTCAACAAACAAAATCACCTCAGATGAAAAGACATTTCCAATAACATGCCCTTCATAATCAAGGGGCATGGCACGATATCCAACTGATCTGGGGCAGTCAAGTCAAGATTCGAGGAATCTCTCAAAAAATTCCAAATAGCCAAAGGCATATCTCCATCTGAATCACTTGGGGCATTGGACATGAATTCTAGCAATGAATCCTATACGATCAAACAAACACCTTCTAGCAGTGTGACAACACTTACTATTATGGACGGTGATAATTCTCCACACCCAGTGAACATGGACATATAGTCAGAAAATACTACACATGAATAAAGACCTGCTAGGTTGACTGGCCTAGGAAAAAATAAGGGTATACTGATGGACTAAAAATCTGAATGGATGGTCCAGGCAAAAATTAGAGATATACATATGAAAAAATCCATGCACCCGGCAAGTCGAAAACCTGAAAAGGCGGCTTGAGCAAGAAAGGGTATCCCGGTGGACTGAAAACCCGAAAGGGCGGTCTAGACAAAAGTTATGGATTAAAGCATACGACTATGTCCCGTCATCTTGTCACTTGTCTATCAGTAGAAGACTTGTTATCCTGATCAACATTTACCAAGCACCTCATGAGTTGGGATGACACTCAAACCATCCACAAAGACTTCGCAGGTACTTTCTCCAATAAGTATAGGGGCAGAAACGTCCTGATGCGAAGTCAGCACTACGTCCTCAGCATACGTCCCAGTGACATTTATGTTCCCCACAAAGTAGAAACAACCAAAGTTTTGATCTCCCCTTCCCCAAGCAGGAATTATCTCCTTCAGCAAGTTCCTTCAGAGAGCTGAAATATGTTTCCCCAACTGAGTTTTATAATTTCAAACAGTTTATAAAACCTCCTCCCGGGTAGAGTTTATTTCTCTAACTGTGGAAGTTTAGGCCCCAACAAAGTGTATTTCTCTACATCGGAAAAACATTCCAACAAAGCATTATCTATCTCCACAAAGTCAATCCCAGAGAGAATATCCTCAAATAGAAAGAGGAAATCCCCAGCAAATCATCTCCATTCATCATCCCCAATGGAAATGAAGGATTTAACTTCCAAATACTCTTCAGCAGCATTCCGGGATTTACTTTCCCAGACTAAGAAGTATCACAATAGTATCCCATATTCATACATCATGGCATGCGCATACACATTGCATACAACATAATCTCATTTATTTTGAGAACATCATCACAATGCATTTCATACATCATGACATTACATATAACTAACTCTTTACCATTTTCAAGAAAGATCAAATCAACAGACACTGTCGACTACTTACGTGACCTGGTAGTCTTCACAAAAGTTGTGTCTGACGAAGGGTTATTTCAGCATTTTCCTTAGAAAGACGTTCTTAAAAAACCTTCTTTGGTTCAGTCAGATCGATACTAAGATCTCTCTGATTTCTATTCCAATTGAAGATGTTCCAAGACTTTTGTATGGTTCAGTCGAATCAATACTAAGATTCTTCTAATTTCCATTCCAGTCAAAGTTAATCCAAGACCTTCTCTAATTCAGTTAGATCGACACTAAGATCTCTCTGATTTCTATTCCAGTTAAAGATGTTCCAAGACTTTTGTCTGGTTCGGTCGAATCGATACTAAGATTCTTATGATTTCCATTCTAGTCAAAGTTAATCCAAGACCTTCTCTGGTTCAGTTAGATCGACACTAAGATCTCTCTGATTTCTATTCCAATTGAAGATGTTCCAAGACTTTTGTCTGGTTCAGTCGAATCGATACTAAGATTCTTCTGATTTCCATTTCAATCAAAGTTAATCCAAGACCTTCTCTAGTTCAGTTAGATCGACACTAAGATCTATTTGATTTCTATTCCAGTTGAAGATGTTCCAAGACTTTTGTCTGGTTCAGTTGAATCGATACTAAGATTCTTCTGATTTCCATTCCAGTCAAAGTTAATCCAAGACCTTCTCTGGTTCAGTTAGATCGACACTAAGATCTCTCTGATTTCTATTCCAGTGGAAGATATTTCAAGACTTTTGTCTGGTTCAGTTGAATCGATACTAAGATTCTTCTGATTTCCATTCCAGTCAAAGTTAATTAAAGACCTTCTCTAGTTCAGTTAGATCGACACTAAGATCTCTCTAATTTCTATTCCAGTTGAAGATATTCCAAGACTTTTGTCTGGTTCAGTTGAATCGATACTAAGATTCTTCTGATTTCCATTCCAGTCAAAGTTAATTAAAGACCTTTTCTAGTTCAGTCAGATCGACACTAAGATCTCTCTGATTTCTATTCCAGTTGAAGATATTCCAAGACTTTTGTCTGGTCCAGTTGAATCGATATTAAGATTCTTTTGATTTCCATTCCAGTCAAAGTTAGTTAAAGACCTTTCTATGGTTCAGTTAAATTGACACTAAGATTTTTCTGATTTCTATTCCAGTTAAGGAAACTGCAAAGCCTAGAGTCCGACCAAATAATAGTATAAAGTGCTGCTAAGCCTGGAATCCGACTAGATAGTAGTTCACTTCTTCAATTACTGTGAAACATGGAACACGACCAGATAACAGTTTAAGAGACTGCAAAGCCTGGAGTACAACAAAATAGAAGTTAAGTTCACATTTCCCCAGTAAGTCATTGTGAAGCCCGACATACGACCAGATAGCAGTCAGCCTTACTATCCTTAGCAAGTCACTGTGAAGCTTGGGTCCTGACCAGATAGCAGTTCACTTTTGTCTCCTCAATCAAGAGATAACTCCCCGATAGAGTAATGAACAACTAAAGCTCCCAAACTCTATTACCCAAATAGATATCGACATTCCTCAACGGAGTCCTCCCAACGACAGGCATAGGAATTCCCACAAAGCAATATCTCATGAAATTAACATTATTCCATATGGCATCTTTAAGCCCATCTCCGACGACTCTCCGTCATATTCTCTGGATGGCATCTTTAAGCCCATCTCCGATAATTTTACGTCATCTTCTCCAAATGGAATCTATAAGTCCATGCCCAATATTATCTACACGGTCAAGTATCATTTCAGATGAGTGTAAATTTCTGGGCACTCTAGTGTTCAATCATCTTCCACCTTTAGATCGCGAAAGGTAGACCAGCCAATCTACATCCTCAGATTTAAGAAGATTGAACAGGGGAAGATGTTGTACCCCAAAATTTCCCCTCTCATTTCACTCAAGACATGCCTCTAGAGGTCCCCAACTTGCCCTAGGATGACTAAGAATTGACCACACAAATTCTCCTCCTAAGGCAATGAATCTCAAACTATGGTTTCAATTTTAAGCAGTATGTGTGAGTCCCAAGGATCCAAAATGTTCTCCATTGTCCTAATATGTCCTCAAGATAATCCATGCCAAATTTCATGCCTTGAGCAACAAGTTTTCTCAGTCAACTGCTCAAATGCTTGAAAATCAAATGTATTAGGTCAAAAGTCAACTATGGCCCAAATACAGTCAAACTTAAAGATTTTAGGTCAACATTAAAATTTTGAAGTAATATACATCATTTGATCAAGGTTTGATCATGATTCCTCAAGAAATGCTCCTAACTCATCAAAAGTCAAAAATGGTAAATTAGGGTTTCTATAGAAAATGTCAACCAAACTTTGACCAAGCATAACTTTCTCATACTTTATCAGAAATTTTTCCATCGAGGTTCATTTTGAAGATAATCCAATTCCCTACAACTTCTCTTCAGCCCTCAAGTTCAAGAAATGCACCATTGGAAAGATACAAGCTCGGACATTATAGGTCCTTTCAGAAAGTCAACAAAACCACCTTTTGGGTCAAAGCTCCTTACATGAACATGGAAGATCTGATTGATGTGAAACCATAAGGTTGTTTAGAGGACATCCTAAGCTCTCTAAAAAGTCCAAGAACACTCTCTTAGGGTTAAAATTGAGAATGATATGCATTGCTAAAGTTGACCAATTTTATGAAAATGCACAAAAGTCAATGTGAGCAACTTGGATTATTTTGAACTAATGGGCGTGGGTTTTGGATCTCAAATACATCCATGGACTTATGCAAGACATTTAAATCCATTATTTTATTTTTATGGGATTTGTTTTTATTTATTTGAATCTTTATTCATTTAAATCTTAATAAATCAAATAAAATAGTAAAATGATGAATAAAATCAAAAGATTTGTTTTGTGATCAGATCATGAGCCTACGATCAGAAGATTGAATCAAAAACTCGTGTAAAGGCTTATTGGAGAGAGATGAGTAAGTTTTGGCCAAAATTAGAAACATAAAATTCCAAATGCAAATCAAATATTTTCTACACAAATCTTCAAGATTCAATCCATTTTTGTTGCCCTAATACATCCAAATATATAAACATAACATTGCCAGACCAAAAAGAGGAGGATTGGCCGCACAAAACTGACATTGAAAACTCCAAATTTTCAAGAAAAAGTATTAATTGAATTTTGAATCACGGAAGGATTCAAGGTGTTCTGAAGCTTGCAATGAACTCCTGGAGGACTTCTGAAGCTAGCTGCATCACTCCCAAGCGCCAAAGCTCCAAGAATTATGCCCAATACAGTCACGGTTTGCCTTTCTTTTTATGAAAACGATTATGGTCTTTAGTGCATTATAAATGGATTTGGATCATGCATTCTTGCTTGTATGAATGATTAGAACATGTTTGAATTGTTAATTGCTTGTTTTGATGAACGTATAATAATATGCCATTGTTAGGGTTTTAACCTATGATTTAGGGTTTTCAGATACATGTAAAATTAGGCCAAAATAGGAGCACCATCATGCTCAGGAGATCAAACCTAGTTGATCCATGGTGTTAAACTGAATTTATATGGCTTGTTGTAGATTTTGAAAATTTGCAGGTGATTTAGTTACGGATATTGTCTGTATGTAAAGGTCCCTAGGCTAACACGACGGAGGGCTGGGGAAGACGAAGGCGTGGCACAAAACAATATTGTCCCTCGATGTTGCCTATATGATGACAGTCCCTTCGAAACGCTAAGGTATCCTTACATGTTGCCTTCAATGACCATAAGTGTCCCTTTCGATAGTCTCTTAACATCCAACGATAGGGATACCTACTCACTAATAGTAGGATACCTCTATCTAAAGGTTAGGAGGAAAAGAACAACATTTTCGAGTATAAGTAGATATATTCTTAGATGCTTGCTCAAAACAACTTTTTGCACCTACATAAAAACATTTAAAAAACAACCTTCAAAAACATTTGCCCTGTCAACACTCTTAAGGACTGATACAAGAGTTATCACAAAGCGAATCTCCGCACTAAGGCATTTTCAAAAAAAAATTCAAAACACACAAACACGAAAATAGTTTTCAAAATGAGCAAGTACCTAAGAGACCGTAGAAAACTATGGATGGAAAGGGTGCTAACACCTTCCCTTTCCATAATCTACCCCCTTACTCAGAAAACTCTTGAAAGGTCTTTTTCTGTTTCTTTTCACCCTTTCCTTTGTTGGATAAAAGAAAAGTCGGTGGCGACTCTTGCTTACCGCGACATTTGTGAACAAAAAATGGAAACCAGTATTAACCGTCGGTTCTGCCACCGTATCACACAGCGGGATGCACCAGTTTTTTTTCTTAAGTCTCCTTCATAGGTTTTGACGTAATGGGATTTTATTTTGAGAGATAATGACTACATATTCTTAATGATTATGTGGAACCATCACCATCTTTTGGAGAGCATCTTCTACACTATTTGTTGTGTATGGAGATAGAGCTTGCAACCGAATGCACATCTGAATTAACTGAGAAAACTACCCTGCCCCAGGTTATGATTTAGGATTTTAATTTATGTGAAAAGAAAACTCCTACTTCTTAGGCTCAAAGGGGTTGAATAGGGATTATCTTCCTTATAACTCAACTATTTAGGATTTGAAACAACGCCTCTATATCGTCAGCGGGGTCTGTTCAAAAGCATACTATAGAGATTGCGGTATTGTTCTCGTCATCCTCCCTCTAAAGGTTTAGAGATTTTAATCAAGAGTTGAATATCATAAAAGGGAAGTAAGAAAGCAATTTAAGCATAATGAAAACAAATTAATTCAAGATAAACATATGCAATGCATTGATGAAATAATAAGGTTTGATATGAATAAATGTTCAAACAATCAAAAGAAAATTATAAATTGAAAATTCTAATGAACAAAAGCCTCTTTGTCTGATCTTGTCACTTTAGATGGTGATCCTTGGAGGGACGATAGAAGAATTCCAGTTGACAATGTCGTGCGAATTCTAATTCTCCCTTATCGATCAGGTCTTGAATTTTATATTTTAATGTCTGATAGCTATCAGTATCATGCCCTGAACTGTTGGAGTGATATGCACACCTTGCATTTGGATTGTACATTGGAGAAGCAGTATTGGGATTTGTAGGAGGATCCCTCAACGTGACCAAATTCAACTTTAACATGTGTTACAAGACTTGCAACATTGGTATGCCGAGTTTGGTATATTTCCTAGTGAATGAATCCTGCTTATGCCGATTACCCTGTGCTTGTTGGTGAAGTTGTGGTTGGGCTTGCAACGTAGAAGCAATTTGGAAAGGTCCACTCTTCACCAAGCTAACCTCTTGTCTTCTTGGAGGTTGATTAATGACTTGTTCCCCAACCTCGACTGTTTGCTTCATACGGTTGCATCTGTCTCGATGAAGTTTGTTGATAATGGCTCTCAACTCTTCTTGTCCCCGGGCTAGGACTTGGATAAGAGCCATCTACCCCAGCATTTGGGTTCTCATTTATTCTACCTCAGCTTGTAGTTGTTCCAACCGTTCATCCTTATTGTCTTCAGGATTTTTCTTGGCCAGGTTCCCAACGAGAAGTGCTTTCAACTCTTACTGTCCCTTGGATAGGTTTAAGAACATTTCTATGAACTGAGCCTCTTTAGTTTGAAGATCTCTGTTGTCTTGTTGGAGAGCCATTTTCCTTGCTGAAATAAATAGCGAGAAAATGAGAGACCTGTACTAGAAGACCTGTTATGCAAGTGATATGCGTGTAATGTTTTCAAGGATCTCGTGGGGTGAACAAGAAAATGTTAGAATCCAATTGCGGCTTTGATTGAAGAACTTTCATATTATTGAAGGTCCTTCTACAAGAATCAAGCTCACCATATCAAGTGGTTCATAGCCCCTGACTCAAGTTGTTGAGTTTTAATCTTTTTGTGACATTGGCTAGAGGAAAATAAATCCCCTTGCCCCTTGTTAGACGTTTGGTTCATCATAACTTGCACCACAAACCCTTGAGATCCTTGAAATGGTTAAGGAGATTCTATGGGACAATGTTATGATATGTATACTATACATTAAGCAAAAGTGTAAGGTGACGAAGACAAGTATGTCTTGCAAGAAAACCAGTTTATTGGATAATGCATACAAACAAGGTCCTGCAAGGAATACAAACAACAGCCCTGCAATGAGTTCAAGTTGTTAGATAATGAAGGAAAACAAGTCACACAAGCAGCCTTAGTTTTAGACTTGTATGGGGTTTTTAGGTAAGTACCCTCTTGAAGTTTCAGTTGGTTCAACTTGTCCTATTAGTAGTAATCGGGTTCTAAGGAGTCTCAATATCACTGAACTTCCCTTCAGAAATTGTTTCAGCTCTGCACCGAAGTATTGCGGCTAAAAAATCTCGACGGTCTAGTCTCAATGAGTGTAGTATCGAGTATCAACCAATCTTCGGTCGGAACCAAAACCGGTTATCTCACTACTTCCTAATGGCTAGGATGAGTCGATTAAAGGTTCAAAAGGTCAGTTAGCACTTAGTGACACTATGAAGAAGCCTAATGTTATCCTTGACTTACTCAAGGAACATTAGTACAATCCAAAGTATCGCACTAATGTAGCCACCACTTTGTCTGTATCGATCTACGCCGCACAACCTCCATGATTTATTGCTACTTACCTAATAAGGTGCCCTAGATCCGGGTGTATGATCTTTACAAGAATACGCCAATAAACCCTCAAAGATAAAGCAAGCAAACACACAATAAGGCACTTAAAATGGTGAACTAAAACTCTAAGGTAACCCCACTTTTTTATAATCCCTAGCAGAGTCGCTAGTTCTGTGATACGGTGGTAGAACCGACTGTTAATACTGGTTTGTGTTTTGTGTTTGCAAATGTTGTGGTAAGCAAGAGTCACCACCGACTTTTGTTTTATCCAACAAAGGAAAGGGTGAAAAGAATAGAAAAAGACCTTTTCGAGATATTTTCTGAGTAAGGGGGTAGATTATGTAAAGGGAAGGTGTTAGCACCCTTTCCATCCTTGGTTTTCCACGGGCTCTTAGAGGTTTGCTCATTTTTAAATACCTTTGTGCTTTGTGTTTGAAAATGTTTTGAAAATGCTTTAGTACAACGAACTTTGTAATGTTTCTCGGGATAGTAGAGAAAGTATACAAAGTGTTTTGAAATTATTTTTGAAAAATAATTTTTGTGTAAGTGCAAAATGTTTGAGTAAACTTCTAACAGCTATCTACTTTATTACTCGAAAAGGGTCATTCTTTTCCTCTTTTCCTTTAGACAATACTATCCTACTATTAGTGAGTAGGTAGCCTTATCGTTGGATGTTGAGGGACAATCGAAGGGAAGTTTTACAGTCATAAAGGCAACATATGGGGACACTTTTAGCAATTTTGTTTAAGGGACGAGATCATTTACCGAAAGGCAACATCGTAGGGTCATCGTGGGACTATGATCTTTTTTATTTTTATGGGTCTTTGCTAAAGCATCCTCATTCTCGAGGGACATGACTGCTTTACTTTCCGGAAGACAGCCAAAATGGGCGTACCCTAGAGGTGTACATATGCAATATGTGCTTGTTTCAGTTATTTATCTTATGTTAGGTTTGCTAACGTTTTAATTTACAGTCTTTCCATACATGCCTATTTACTAACAGTAATATAGTAAAACAATAAAGCAATAAATATGTGGAAAATAAAATGTATAAAAATAAATTCTAAGCTATTACACAGCTTTGGGAGAGATACATTATAAGTGTAAGAAGTAAAGTGCGGAATTTTAAATCTAAAACTATTACATCCATAATCAGTTACAATATTGAAAAAATGTGAAAACAATAAACGCGCGCGAGATAATGACGAATGTCTAAAAGCCTAAGAAAATACTAAGTAAACAAGAAAATATTTTTATGTGTTTTTGTTTAATTTCAAGAAGATAACTAAGTGAACTTAATTCCTAAAATTTAATTAGAAAAATAAGACTAACTAAGAAATTTAAAATTTAAGTTTAAATTTAATTAAAAAAAGGTAAGTATTAGTGAAAAATTATCCTAGGTTATAAAAGAAAATTAGTTCTAATATATTTTTTATATTTTTATTTAAGAAAATATTTAAAGAAGAAATTAAGTCTAATTGATTTTAAGATTAGTAAGATAAAGTTAAAATAATTAAATAATTAATTAAAATAATTTTATAAAACCTAAATTTATTTTGTATTTTTATTTTATTTTATATGATTTGTTAGAAATATTAAAAGTGAAAATATAAAAATAGACAAACAAAGCTTAAAAAAAACAATAAAAAAAAACATAAAACTGGGTCTGATCTGCAGAATTAAAAATAGGGGGTATGCTGGAATTGTGTTAGACCCAAGTCAAATTGAGCCCAGGAGCTGACGTGTGATCCAATGGGATGCAAACTTAGGAGTGCATCATAGTCATCATTGTCTTGGAGCGTTTGATTCATGATCTAATGATCTGATAGTGCTGATTTGAGGACACAGGGTGTGCACGCGAGAAGTTGGAGTACTGGATCTACAAGAGAATGTTGGAAAAAATAAAAATTGACGGACCTGGGACTCGAACTCAGGTCCTCTCCCTCACAAACACGTCTGTTTACCAACTGAGTTGCCAAGTCATTCATATATATAATAACCATGACATATTATATACAAAATAAAATCAATATCTGGGATTTAAAAAATGTGCGCGCGGTGCTTGAGTGAGCCAATGGGGGGCTGCCAACACATCGTCTTCCTCCTCCCTCCGTCGTATTAGACCTAGACCTATAGTGACAGTTTTCTGCCTGTCACTACAACCTTTGCATCCTGAAATAAGCCAAATACACAATAGAAATTATACGTGAGGCCATGAATCGACTGGCCTCACTCTCTTGAGCATGATGGTGCCACTGTTTAATCCTAATTTTGGCCAATGTAAAAATGCCCAAATCTAAGCTTTAAACCCTAAAAATGGTAATGCACAATTCCTGCATAAAAAACTCAATCCAAGCATATAGGAAGCTTGCAAATGATCAATAAACCAGAAATGCATGGTTAAATCACATGGAAATTACATGAATTGTACAAAACAAAATTTGAAAATGAAACAAATCGTGGATGTTGGTGGACGCGTTAGGTGATGCTTCTAGGCTTGATAATGGCTGCAAATGATTCAAGGGATCTCCAGGATTGGATTAGAATCCTTGGTTTGGAGTAAGGGAGGCTGGAACTTGAAATTTGAGTTTGACAACTTTGAATTTTTTGCAAAATGTGCAGGGGTTCTCTAGGTTCTGTGTGTGTATTTGGCTTGCTAACACGATGTATATATAGTGGAGAGGAGGGGGACAAGATGAAATAGAAAAAATCATGGCCATAACTCATGTTTTCAAACAAAAATCCAACAAATTCAAAGCCTTCCAAATTTTCCAAAACTTGCCTTTTCCTTGCTTGAATGAATATGGACATTTATGCACAAAATTATGGGCCTGAAATTGAATCAAAACAAAAGCCCAATAGGCATGATCCAATCATTTACTATTTTATATGATTTATCTTGTATTTATGTGAATAAAAACAAAATAAATATGAATAAAATAGCTAAAAAATGCAAGGAAAAGTAAGAATGAAATTATAGGTCCTCTATAAGCTTAGGAAGATGTTTGAGGCCTAATAAAATAAGCCATTGCCTCAAAAGCTCAAATTTGCTCAATCCACCATTCTTGAAATTTCCAAAATTTTCCCAATTTGGGAAAGCCATAAATTGCTCAATTTTTATCTCATAATAATGATCTTGGACATTTCGGAAATCCCAAGATGTCTACTTCAATCCCTCTTTTGACCAATTTTGCATTTGAAAACTTTATCTTGATGTAAATGGTCTTGACAAAAAGTGCCTTTTGTTGACTTTCTGAAAATGACCTATAATGTATGAGCTTGTATCTTTCAAATGGTGCACCTCTTGATCTTGAGGAAAAAATAGAAGTTGTAGGGAATTGAATTCTCTTCAAAATGAGCTTTGGTTGGGGAAAAATGGATGAATTATATGAAAGTTATGCCTAGTCAAAGTTCAGTTGACTTTTCCTATAGAAACCCTAATTTAGCAATTCTTGACTTTGATGCATTAAAAGCATTTCTTGAGGAATCATGATCAACCATTGATAAAATGATGGACATCACTTCAAAATGTTGATGTTAACTAAAAATCTTGAAGTTTGATTGTACATGGGCCATAGTTGACATTTGACCTAGCATAGTTGATTTTCCAATACTTGAGCAATTGACTGGGCAAACTTATTGTGTAAGGAATGGAATTTGGCATGGATAATCTTGAAGTAATATTAGGACCATGGGAAGCATTTGAGACCATTGGAGCTCAACCATCTTGATGAAAATTGAAACCCTAGTTGGGGGTTCATTGCCTTAGGAGGAGAATTTGTCTGGTCAATTCTTGGTCATCCTTGGGCAAGTTGGGGACCTCAATGGGCATATGTTGAGTAAAAAGGGAGGGAAAATTTTGGGGTACAACACTTATGCTTTGGCCTTATATGGAAATTTTGGAGAGGGCTTATGTCCTGATGGTACCACATGCATCTTGCATCAGCGTCAGTTGTATTGCATTATGATTGAATTGTTGATATAATGATGAAGTTTAGTTGCATAGTTGGTATATGTTGTATGATGGATGATGATCAACATGTATGTACTTGTATAATCATTATGAATAATAATTGATAATTGTTGAGCTTGGAATCTTGCATGATATATCTGTTGTATACCTATGATTATATAACTTATTATATTATTGTGATATCTCACCCCTTCTGTTTGAATGTTACCTCTACATGGGTAACATGCAGGTGATCTACAGTAGACGAAGTTATTCTTCATTTATTTTTGACTCGGCGTCGTGCTTTGATACGTAACACCGGGGGGATGAACGCTTGCTTATTTTTGTTTAGTTGTTGCTTTATTTTGAAGAATTATGGGAGTTGTTCTCTTTTATTTGACTAAAAACTTAGTTTATGGTGATTTGAAGATGTTGAAAATAATTATGATTTCCTTTCCGCTGAATTACTAAAGTTGAAGTTTGAGAACCATGATGAAAATGTATCGGTTCATCCGAAGTGTGTTATGTATCTGTTTATTTATACTTGAGTAAGTTTTAATATGTTGGAATATGTGGCATCCTATTTATTTTGATGTTTTGATTTAGAAATTAATTTACTCTGATTTTTATTTAATTTAGTGATGGGGAAATAGGGTGTTACAAATTGGTATCAGAATAGGTCGGTTTGTTTGGCCAAATTGTCGAGTCAGTGTAGTATGACAGTTGAATATTGTTGAGGTGTTATTCCTTAGTGAGCGACATGTGTGTGAAACACTGTCATTGCTTTCTTGCTTTTCTAATCATTAGTTTTCATGAGTGGGATTGAAACAATAGGGGAGAAGCTTGTATTCCTCTGAGATGGTTCAAAGTGTCATGAATTGCATGGGTGTAAATGTTAGTGAGGCTGCATTATTTTCCGATTTTGAAGGAAGTATGGGTTCGAGATTTATGAATAGCAGTCAGTCGAAGTATCATTGAGAGAGAATGCTCATGTACTTGTGTTGTTTTCGTCTCTAGAAGTGGAGGGAGATGTTATGACTAATGATGTGCTAGTTATGTGTGAGTTCTGATGTTTTCCCGTGGATAATTGTGATTTTTCGTTAGAGCGAGATGTTGGATTGACTTAATTCCGTCCTTGGGGTGAACTATTTGAAGTTAAACTAAGTGATTACGAATTATTTTGATGAGTCAATGCATATTCTTATGCTGAAAGATATATGTTAAGTAATTAGGATAACTCTTAGAAGATGAAGCTCATATGGTTGTAATGTTTTCAACACTGCATGTTGATTGTGAAGTTGTCAGTGTTGAGTTACCATTGTATGTATTATCACTATTCGGAGTAATGCTGGAGTGATGACTTGCTGTGAATTTTGTTATTGGAATCATGTAAGTGGTTGCTGAATGTAGTTGATATTGTTGGGTATTTGTGAATCGCGAGTCAAAGTCGGAACTCAAATATATTAGTAATTGTCTGAAAATAATTGGAACTTTGATGTTTTGAAAATTGAGGTTTTGGAAAAGTATTATGTCCTTTGAGTTATAAGAGGAATGATGTTTTGGGTTGAGAAGAAAAGTGATATTCGTGTCGAGAAGCAGCAGAAAAGTGTTTCCGTGCTGCGTGTAACCGGATACCAATATATGAGTACCCAGGTACACTATCAAACATTAGCATAGTATTTTTGGGTTACATGGATGTAACCGGTTACCATCCTGAAGGGAACCGGTTACCACTGTGTTGAGCTGCATTTTATGAAAACTTCAAAAATTCATAACTTGAATTCTGGACGTCTGATTCGAGTTCTGTTCAAAGTGTTAGAAATCTAACATAATGAAATTTGTTTTAAAAATAGTCCCAACACCTGAAATTAATTTATTTGTCACGTGCTGATGTTTGATGAGAAGTGGAGTTTGTTATTGATCTCGTTCTTGGTACCCAACTTATTCTTATGGCACCATACAAGATGTCAGTTTGAAGTTGGGAGAATTGGAGGAGTTACCAGAAGATGTGCGGAGAATTAGATTTGTAAAACCAAGTGTGTCATTTTGGGAGCTCTGATGTCATTAGTTAAGGAGAAAGAAGTAGTACAAAATTGTATGTGGATACCGATAACTGATTAAAGTAGTGATTGAGGTTAAATATCCACTTCAAATGATTGACGATTTAATGGACCAACTGGTTGGCGAGTATGTCTTCAGTATAATTGAATTGAGGTCAAATTATCTTCAGATATGGGTGAAGAGTGAGAATAATTTGAGGACAAATTTTAGGACTCGGTGCAGGAATTACAAAATATTTGGATTATTTTATTGCGGTATTTATTGAGTATATTCTGATTTAATCCAAGTCATAAGATAGACGTGTTGAACGTTGCGTTTGTATTGCAGTGTCGAAAGGAGGAAACTTTATGTTAAGTTGTCAAGGTGTAAATTTTAGTTTAGGGAGGTGAATTTTCTTGAGTATTCTATTTCAAGCGAAGGTATATGTAGATTCTTCCAAGGTAGATGTAGTTCTAAGTTGAGCGGCTCCACAGTCGGTTATAGAGATCATAAGCTTATTGAGCTTAATTGATTAATATCACAGTTATTTGAGAGGAGGTCAGATATGAGATGTTTGGTAATAGGGAGGAGGTGGGGGTATTGGGGAAGCACATGGAGGTGAGACATATGCCAATTTATAATGGTTAGAGTAGAGAAATCATTTAGGAAAAGAGGAAGTTAAATGGTGACGTGAATTATGTGTCATTAATGAAATGGTACTGACAAGTGTCAGGAAAATTTTGGAATTTTCTATTACCAACCGGATGATGAGATGATATTATTGAGATTGTGATTGAAATGAAATCCAAATGTGAGACTATACGGATCATTGAGGTTATGATATTAAAGGAAAGAAGAAGGACTTATTAGTGTTGTTAAAGTTCTCTATTGGATATATACTTCATTTGGAGCGAACTAATTTGGATTGTACTTGGTGTAGTAATTCTGGTATTGGGAGAATATTTGACAATTGTGTTGTGCTACGAGCATGTATAAGAGAACATGTAATGGATTTGGGCGTTATGTATCAGTCACGAGGTTGAAAAGAAGGAAATTAAGGAAACGTTTGTAAACCTTAGGGAGATTGTTGAACATTATGATTAGGTAACTCCGAGCACAAGATAAATGACGCTATTGTAGTTGGATAATGATGATTTATGCCACCATTATGGTTGTCGGCTACCTATTGACAAATTGAGGAACTGATCACTCTTAATCTATTGTTGGTAGTAGACATGATCTTATTGGATGAGATAAACTTGTCTTGCTAGCTTGATAGTGTGTAAGGTGAATTGGCGTTTTATCGAGAGGATAATTATTCACCATTTTGTATGAACCTAATACAAAAGTGACTATGAAAGAGTTGAGGCTTATTGACCAGTTCAGAGACTTAAGTTGGTATGCGAACTAACGCTGCAGAGTGGAAGGTTGAGGATGTCAATAAGTGAACATTGATTTTCTGGTGGATACTAAAGAGAGACTGAAGATAGATGTGAAACTTGTAGATCTTATAGTTGATAGAAATAAAAAAGAAGACAATGACTTAAAGTAGATGATAATAGTGGCATAGTGTAACACCCGCAATTTAATTAATTATTTGATTAAATTATTTTTGGGTTATTGGTGAAGTTGTGTTACAATGATAGATGTTGTGTTGTGATTAGTTGGATTTAATTATTCTATTAAGTTGTGGAATAATATTAGAATAATAATATTGTTTGATGTGGCTTATTTTTAAGGATTAGAAGTAGTAGAAAGGGGGTGTAGAAGTTTTAAGCCCATTAAGATATGATGAGAATTATAGGGTTATTATATTAGTTATTTAGAATTAATAAGGAAAAGAAGTAGCAGTAAGAAGAGAAAGAAATAAGGGTTGGAAGAGAACGTGAAAGTTGCAGAAAAGAAGGAAAAGGGCCAGAACGGAATTCAATCGAAAAAGTTGTAGAGCAACTTTCAATCCAAGGTAAGGGTGGGGTTCTGACTCTATAATAGAGTTTATGATGAGTAGTATATGGGATTGGATTTGGAAAAAGTTGTTTTGTTTATGATTGAAATATATATATATATATATATATATATATATATATATATATATATATATATATATATATATATATATATATATATATATATATATATATATATATATATATATATATATATTGTTGTTTGATGAAGATTAATGATTTATAGATGAATAATGATGCCCTAATGCTGTATAATTGATGTAGAAACATAGGATTATTATAATTGATGGTTACCTATGATTAGAGGATTTTTTTAGGACATAGGGCATGGAAATCACAGTGAAAACATAGTGAAATCGCAGAATATATTCAGCACAGGTTAGTATGATACGACCTCAAAGGCCATGCGTTTACACATGCAGGATTTAAGACCCAGGATGAGTCGATACATAGGATCATGCGTCTATACATGCAATGTTTCAGACTTAGTATGATTCGACAAAAGGGGATTACGCGTCGTCTCATGCAGGATTCCAGACCAGTACGCATCGACTCAAAGAAGTATGCATCGACTCATGCAGTCTGATTTTTGACAGATTCTTCCAAAGGCTGTAACTTGAGTTTCCGGACTCCGTTTGAGGTGCCGTTTGAAGCGTTGGATAGCTAACGCGATGAACTCCATTCTTAAGGATTAAAATGAAGGATAATAATAATAATCCTAGTACCCAAATTAGGGTTAGACTTAGCTTCCCGTATTAATCACTATGATGATTTTGTGAAGTATGATAAGGATAAGACGATCTTAGATTATGCTTGTTCATAATAGTAAGATTTATAATGAACACGATGTAGTATTATAGAATAATAATATGTAGAGGTTTGGTAATTATAGATAAGCCTTAGATGCTTAATTAATTATAGGCATTATCATGTTGTAGGCCTATGGCCAACATTGGAGGATTGTCGATTTGTCATTGTATTGTTGTTATGGCTGAGTTGTCGTGGAATTATGTTGATGAATTATGTTGATAAATGATGTTGAGATGACTCTAATAATTGGCAGCTATTAAGATGTATGCTTCTGGCTGACGATGATGTTGTGTTGAGATGTTGTTAATTATGGTTGTTGTTACTACATTCATGATTATGTCGCATACATTGCATATCAAGATGGAGCTAATGCTCGTTAAGATGGTCTGTATTGGAAAATATTAAGATGAAGGCTTATGCCTTATTGATGCCTCTATTTATTGGCAATTATTTTGATATAGGAGTTATGCTCCAATGGTACCACATGCATTTGCATAATATTGAGTCGCATTATATGATTGCATAAAGAAGTTGTGTATTGATGCAGTAAATGTGTATATTATTGGTATTCTATTGCGATTATTGTTGTTTATGAGATGTGAAATGGTGTTATTATATGAGCTGATCTAACATATTATTTATCATACGTTTTATTATACTGTTAGATATCTCACCTCTTTTGTTTGAATGTTACCCTTACGTTGGTAACATGCAGGTAATCCAGAGTGAAGGTGGTTTACCTTCAGTAGTTTGAGTCAGCGTCATTGCTCTGATACGTAACACTCGGGAGGATGAATGCATTATTGCTTTTAGTTATTGTTATTCTAGTTGTTGAACTTTAATTTGATTGTGGCTAAGTATGTGTTACTTTGAAGTTGTTGTAATGTTGGACAAGGATATTATTATGATTCCGCTGCGTAGTTGTTCAAGTTGTTGAATTAAGAAATTAAATTATTTTGCTGTTGGTTCATCCAAAGTTTTAAAGTGTTATGTATCCAAGTTTTAAAGTGTTATGTATCCATGTTGAATGCAATATGTTTTTAAGTTGAATTTGTGGCATCCTGATTCAGTTGTATGAATTTTATAACTCTGATTTACATTTATAATTGCCGGGTAGAATTGGGGTGTTACAAAGTTGGTATCAGAGTAATAATTGGTCTGTCCGACCAAGTTGTCGAGTTGTAGTTGTCTAACAATCGAGTATTGTTAATTTGAGTTCTAATCGTTGTTTATGTTATAGTGATAAGTTGAGATGGCTAGAAGGAATGATGCTGCACTTGTTGCTACTTTAGAAGCAATGGCGCATGCGATGGAGAATCAGCCTAATGCTGACGGGAATGATGGATCTCGTAGTTTGGCAACTTTCCAAAGAGAGAATCCGCCTATCTTCAAGGGAAAGTATGATTGTGAAGGAGCATTGGATTGGTTGAAAGAGATTGAGAGAATCTTCCATATGATGGACTGCACTACAGCGCAGAAGGTTCGGTATGGTACTCATATGCTAGCAGTTGAAGCTGATGACTGATGGCTAGAGACGTGTTAGAGGTTGGAAAATGTCACTTGGGTTGTGTTCCGTAGGGAATTTCTGAGGAAGTATTTTTCTAAAGACGTTCGTGGTAAGAAGGAAATTGAGTTCCTTGAACTGAAGCAGGGTAGTATGTCAGTTGTTGAATATGCTATGAAGTTTACTGAGTTGGCTAAGTTTTATCCGCACTACGGTAAGGTGGATGCAGAGTTTTTGAAGTGCATCAAGTTTGAGAACAGGTTGCGCCCGGAGATCAAGAAGGAAGTTGGATACCAGAAGATTCGTGTCCTTGCTGATTTAATTGATAGTTACAGGATTTATGAAGAGGATAATAATGCTCATTATAAGATTATCAGTGAGAAGAGGGGTAAGCACCAACATAATCGTGGTAAGCCTTATGATACCCCAGTTGGTAAAGGTAAACAGAAAGCTGCTCAGGGTCAAAAGACTAGTGGGGGTGATGCTCCTGCTGGTGTGGTTTGTTTCAAATGTGGAAAACCTGGGCATAAGAGTAATGTGTGTACCGCTGAGGTAAAGAGGTGTTTCCGTTGTGGTAAGACTGGACATGTTGTATCTGAGTGCAAGCATAAGGAGGTGATTTGTTTTAATTCTAGTGAAGAAGGGCACATTGGTAGTCAGTGTTAGAAACCAAAGAGGGTGCAGACAAGTGGTAAAGTGTTCGCTTTGGTTGAGGATCAGGCAGCTGCTGAGGACAGACTTATCAGAGGTACATGTTTCATTAATAGTACTCCTTTACTTACTATTATTGATATCGGTGCTACTCATTGCTTTATTGCTGCTGATTGTGTTGAAAGATTGGGTCTTATGTTGTCTTCTATGAATGGAGAGATGGTCGTCGATACTCTAGCAAAGGGGTCGGTGACTACTTTTTTTGTGTGTTTAAAGTGTCCTTTGTCGATATTCGATAGAGACTTTGCTGTTGATTTGGTCTGTCTGCCTTTAAGAGGGTTGGATGTGATTTTGGGTATGAACTGGTTAGAGCATAATTATGTTCATATTAACTGTTATGACAAGTCTGTGAGGTTTTCTACACCTGAAGAAGAGGAAGATAGTATGTTGTATGCTAGACAATTGAGGAAGTTGATGCAAGAATAAGCACATATATTCTCGTTGATGGCGTCGCTATCTGTAAAGACTCAAGCTATAATTGAGGAATTGCAGATGGTGCGTGAATTTCCTGAAGTTTTCCCTGATGAAATTCCTGATGTACCGCCGGAGAGGGAAGTTTAATTTTCTATTGATCTTGTACTTGGTACCAGACTTGTGTCTATGGCACCATACAACATGTTTGCATCTGAATTGTCAGAGTTACTTGAAAAGAAGTTTGTAAGACCATGTGTATCTCCGTGGGGGCTCCAGTGTTGTTAGTAAAGAAGAAAGATGGAAGTATGAGGCTTTGTGTTGGTTATAGACAATTGAATAAAGTGACGATTAAGAATAAGTATCCGCTTCTAAGAATAGATGACTTGATGGATCAATTGGTGGATGCTCGTGTGTTCAGTAAGATTGATTTGAGGTCGAGTTACCATCAGATTAAAGTGAAGGATGAAGATATCCAGAAGACGGCTTTTAGAATGCGTTATGGACATTATGAGTATTCGGTGATGCCTTTCGGTGTTACTAATGCATCGAGAGTATTCATGGAATACATCAATCATATCTTTCATACTTATTTGGACTGGTTTATAGTGGTGTTCATCGATGACATTTTTATTTAATCTAAGTCAGAAGAAGAGCATGCAGAACACTTAAGAGTAGTATTTCAAGTTTTGAGAGAGAAGAAGTTGTATGCAAAGCTGTCCAAGTGTGAGTTATGGTTAAAGGAGGTTAGTTTTCTTGGTCATGTGATCTCAGGTAGTGGAATTGCAGTAGATCCAATGAAGGTTGATGCTGTATTGCAATGGGAAACTCTGAAGTCAGCTACTGAGATTAAACGTTTTGGGATTAATTGGTTATTATAGAAGGTTTATTGAAGGTTTTTCTAAGTTGGCACTTCCGTTGACTAAGTTGACTTGTAAAGGTAGAGATTTTGTGTGGGATATTCAGTGCGAAGAAAGTTTTACAGAATTTAAGGAGAGATTGACGTCGGCTCTGATTTTGACGTTGCATAATCCAGGAGAACCTTTTGTGGTATATTGTGATGCTTCTAAAATGAGTTTAGGAGGTGTGCTTATGCATAATGATAAGGTAGTTGCTTATGCGTCAAGGTAGTTGAGGACTCATGAGAAGAACTATCCTACGCATGATTTAGAGCTTGTAGCAGTTGTTTTTGTGTTGAAAATTTGGAGGCATTATCTTTATGGTTCTAGATTTGAAGTGTTTAGTAACCATAAGAGCTTAAAGTATTTATTCGATCATAAGGATCTGAATATGAGACAACGAAGATGGTTGGAATTGTTAAAGGATTATGATTTCGGTTTGAATTATCATCCAGGAAAAGCGAATATGGTATATGATACGTTGAGTCGAAAGACTTTACATATGTCGGCAATGATGGTTAAAAAGTTGGAATTAATTGAACAGTTCAGAGATATGAGCTTAGTTTGCGAGGTGACACCTCTGAGTGTTATGTTGGGTATGTTGAAGATTAATAATGAATTTCTAGACAGCATCAGAGAAACTCAGAAGTTAGATGTGAAACTGGTGGATTTGATGGTTGGGATCGATCGGTCTGAGAATAGTGATTTTAAGTTAGATGCACAAGGTGTGTTTGTAATCAGATTTGCATTCCTGGTGATGCTGAGATGAAGAAAGTGATACTTGAAGAGAGTTATAGAAGTAAGTTGAGTATTCATCCAAGAGCTACAAAGATGTATCAGGATTTGAAGAATTTATTTTGGTGGCCTGGGATGAAGAGTGATATGGCTCGGTTTGTGTATGCATGTTTGACTTGTCAGAAGTCGAAAGTTGAACATCAAAATCCTGCAGGGTTGATGCAACCGTTAGAAGTTCCAGAATGGAAATGGGATAGGATTTCGATGGACTTTGTGACGAGGTTACCTAATACTTTAAGAGGACATGATTCAATTTGGGTGATTGTTGATAGGCTTACAAAGTCGGCTCATTTTATTCCTATTAACATCAGTTTTCCAGTGACGAAGTTGGCTGAGATTTACACTAGTGTAATTGTGAAGCTACATGGTGTTCCTTTGTGCATTGTTTCAGATAGAGATCCAAGGTTTACTTCTGATTTTTGGAAGAGTTTGCAAGAAGCGTTGGGTTCTAAGTTGAGGTTGAGTTCAGCGTATCATCCTCAGACAGATGGTCAGACTGAATGGACTATTCAATCGTTGGAAGATTTATTGAGGGCATGTGTTCTTGAGCAGGGAGGTTCGTGGGATACTTACCTTCCGTTGATAGAGTTCACTTATAATAACAGTTACCATGCTAGTATTGGGATGGAACCTTTTGAAGCGTTGTATGGTCGAAGATGTAGAACCCCTTTATGTTGGCATGAATCTGGAGAAAGTGTAGTACTTGGACCTGAACTTGTTCGTGAGACTATGGAGAAGGTGAAGTTGATTCGAGAAAAGATGAAAGATTCCTAAAGTAGACAGAAGAGTTATCATGACAAGCGAAGGAAGGACTTAGAATTTTAAGCAGGTGACCATGTGTTTTTGAGAGTTACACTTGTGACTGGTGCATCTCATGTGATTCATATGGATGATGTGCAAGTACGGGATAACTTTACCATGGAGACGATGCATGTACGCATCGCGGATTATGAAATAAAGACTCTGAGGGGCAAAGATTTTGCTTTGGTTAAAGTGGTTTGGATAAGAGCTGCCGGAGAAAGCATGACTTGGGAGTTAGAAAGCAAGATGCGGGACTCCTATCCTGAGTTGTTTGATTAAGGTAAATTTGCGAGGACAAAAATATTCTAAGTGGGGGAGAGTTGTAACGCCCGCAATTTAATTAATTAATTAATTAAATTATTTTTGGGTTATTTGTGAAGTTGTGTTACGATGATAGATGTTGTGTTGTGATTAGTTGGATTTAATTATTCTATTAAGTTGTGGAATAATATTAGAATAATAATATTGTTTGACGTGGGCTTATTTTTAAGGATTAAAAGTAGTAGAAATGGGGTGTAGGAGTTTTAAGCCCATTAATACATAATGAGAATTATAGAGTTATTATATTAGTTATTTAGAATTAATAAGGAAAAGAAGTAGCAGTAAGAAGAGAAAGAAATAAGGGTTGGAAGAGAACGTGAAAGTTGCATAAAAGAAGGAAAAGAGCCAGAACGGAATTCAATCGGAAAAGTTGTAGAGAAACCTTCAATCCAAGGTAAGGGTGGGGTTCTGACTCTATAATAGGGTTTATGATGAGTAGTATATGAGATTGGATTTGTAAAAAGTTGTTTTGTTTATGATTGAAATATATATATATATATATATATATATATATATATATATATATATATATATATATATATATATATATATATATATATATATATATATATATATATATATATATATATATATATATATATATATATATATATATATATATATATATATATATATATATATTGTTTGATGAAGATCAATGATTTAGAGATGAATAACGATGCCCTAATGCTGTATAATTGATGTAGAAACATAGGATTATTATAATTAATGATTACCTATGATTAGAGGATGTTTTTAGGACCTAGGGCAGGGAAATCACAGTGAAATTGCATAATATATTCAGCACAGGTCAGTATGAGTCGACCTCAAAGGCCATGCATCGACACATGCAGGATTTAAGACTCAGGATGGGTCGATACATAGGATCATGCATCGATACATGCAGTGTTTCAGACTCAGTATGAGTCGACACAAGGAGATTACGCGTCGACTCATGCAGGATTCCAGACCAGTACGCATCGAATCAAAGAAGTATGCGTCGACTCATGCAGTCTGATTTTTGACATATTCTTCCAAAGGCTGTAACTTGAGTTTCCAAACTCCGTTTGAGGTGCCGTTTGAAGTGTTGGATAGTTAACGTGATAAAATTCATTATTAAGGATTAAAATGAAGGATAAGAAGAATAATCCTAGTACCCAAATTAGGATTAGAGTTAGCTTCCCGCGTTAATCGTTATGATGATTTAGTGAAGTATGATGAGGATAAGACAATCTTAAATTATGCTTGTTCATAACATTAAGATTTATAATGAAAATGATGTAGTATTACAGAATAATAATATGTAGAGGTTTGGTAATTAGAGATAAGCCTTAGATGATTAATTGATTATATGCATTATCATGTTGTAGGCCTATGGCCAATGTTGAGGGATTGTCGATATGTCGTTGTATTATTGTTATGGCTGAGTTATCGTGGAATTATGTTGATGAATTATGTTGATGAATTATGTGGATGAATTATGTTGATGAATTATGTTGATGAATGATGTTGAGATGCCTCTAATAATTGGCAGCTGTTAAGACGTAGGCTTCTGGCCAACGATGATGTTGTGTTGAGATGTTGTTAATTGTGGTTGTTGTTACTACATTCATGATTGTGTCGTATACATTGCATATCAAGATGGAGCCGATGCTTGTTAAGATGGCCTATATTGGCGAATATTAAGATAAAGGCTTATGCCTTGTTGATGCCTCTATTTATTGGCAATTATTTTGAGATGGGAGTTCTGCTCCAATGATACCACATGCATTTGCATAGTATTGAGTCACATTATATGATTGCATAAAGAAGTTGTGTATTGATGCGGTAAATGTGTATATTGTTGGTATTCTGTTGCGATTATTGTTGTTTATGAGATGTGAAGTGGTGTTATTATATGAGTTGATATAACATATTATTTATCATACATTTTATTATATTGTTAGATATCTCACTCCTTCTGTTTGAATGTTACCCTTACGTTGGTAACGTGCAGGTATTCCAGAGTGAAGGTGGCTTACCTTCAATAGTTCGAGTCGGTGTCATTGCTCTGATACGTAATACTCGGGGGGATGAACATATTATTGCTTTTAGTTATTGTTATTCCAGTTGTTGAACTTTAATTTGATTGTTGCTAAGTATGTGTTACTTTGAAGTTGCTGTAATGTTGGACAAGGATGTTATTATGATTCCGCTGCGTAGTTGTTCAAGTTGTTTAATTAAGAAATTAAATTATTTTACTGTTGGTTCATCCGAAGTTTTAAAGTGTTATGTATCCATGTTGAATGCAATGTGTTTTTAAGTTGAATTTGTGGCATCCTGATTCAGTTGTATGGATTTTATAACTCTGATTTACATTTATAATTGCTGGGTAGAATTGAGGTGTTACACATAGCGGAAGCGTGATGCGTCGTAGCTTGTTATGCAGGTATGAATTATTGTAGTCAACGATTAAACATTCGAAGCTATAAGGATATTGAAAACTATTGGACATTCCAGACTGGAAGTGATAGGTAAAAGGTTTGTATATTATCCATGTTAGTGCCCTGTCAATCGACGTGTTAATTTACATGTTGGTTGGTGAATTGTAGCATTGTGGTACTAATGTTGTGCGTCAAACATTATCGATATCATGGTTATGTTGACATTCTTATGGTGCTATTGTGTGATGAAATAGTATAGATGATGTTCATGTCGTGGAGGCAAGATGCAAGAGTCGTGTCCGGAGTTGTTCGCATCGGGTAATTTTCGAGGACGAAAATATTCTAAGTGAGGGAGAGTTGTAACACCCCAAAAATCTAGATTAATTATTTAATTAATTTAGTGTGAATATTAGGTGATTATATGTGTTTATGAACCAGTGTGGTATTTTGTTATATTGTGATGCATTTGATGAGAGGTAGTTGCCTTAGAAAATAAAGAAAATAAGGTGTTGGGGGTGTATGACTAAAAATGTAGAAACATAGAGGTGGAAGGAGAATGTTGGTTTAATATTAATATTAAGTGAATTAAAATAATAATTATAGTTTTTATAATTATATTATTATTATTATTATTTTAATTAGAGAAGGGCAAGGTTGGAATATGGATTTAGGGGTCCAAGGGATTTATTTATCAAAAAGAAGGAAGAGAGAATGGAATCTAGTTTTGGAACGACCGTGAAACCGAGAGAGATAGAGGAAAAGAGAAGCTAGGGCTGATAGAAGATTTCCATGGAAGGAGAGGAGAAAAGCTCAAGCTTAGGAACCATCAATCTAAAGTAAGGGTGAGGTTACGACTCTCTAATAGGTGATATAATTGTAGAGAGATGATGATATCGAATGTTAGATTTTGGTGTAGATTGTTTTTGATTTAATCCGTTAAAATTATGCATAATTGATGAAATTGATGATGTAAATTGAGTTAGAATATAGTAGATGTAGTATGACAATGTGACAAAATTAGATTATATGTTTTGATGTAGAAAAATTGGGGTTTTGGGTTGGAAAATGATGATTTTTGTTACATAAAAATCTGGTTTTTTTTACTCTGGTACAATGGAAATCGGTTACGGTATATGGGTAACCCGTTACCGCGTGGAAAAATAGTGTTTTTGGGCATTTTGACTGGGTGTACCCGGGTACCCTATATGCAGTAACCGATTACCCCGAGAGCAAATTGAAAAAAATGAAAATTTCAAAAGTTCATAACTTTCAAACCGTGAGTCCGTTTTGAGTTTCGTTTAGACCGTTAGAAAGCTAAAAACATTTTCTACAATATGATAATAATTATTATAACAGTAGGTGAATCGTTTTTAGGTTGGAGGCTGATGCCTTGGGTGTCAGTGTCTATTGCGGTAGGTTATCAGTGTTGGTAAATCTTGTAAAACTTCAAAAATTCATAACTTGAGTTTCAGATATCTGATTGACGCGTAGTTTGGATTGTTGGAACACTAGTTTAACATAATCTCTCTTAAAAATATTTTTAGTACCAAAATTCCAACTATTAGATGCATGGACGGATTTTTAGTACTGTCGAGTTATGTCGTTTTGTGAAATATATGCAAATGCTTTGTATAGTAGATTAACTGAGAATGTCCTATTTTAATGATAAATTTGTTGTTGTTGCGGAATTAATCATGAAAATTTTGGTGTTAATGTGATATGATATTTTCTATTTTATGATGATTATTTTGGAAAATCTTTATACCTTGTGTGATAATGTTGTATGAAGTGTGATGCATATTGTGGTGATGGAACGTGATGATCTTGTACGAATGATGTATGAAGGAATTATATAATATATTGCAGTATGATGATGTCGTTGTTGTTGGCCTGAATTGGTAAATTATTGAAGGCTTATGCCTTGTGGTTGCATAATTATGTGGTTGCATGTTGATGTTGCATATGTTACACCGTTGAGAGCTTATGCCCTATTGTCGGTCTGGATTGGTAAAATGTTGAAGGCTTATACCTCAGTCTGTATTGGCAAAATGTTGAAGGCTTATGCCTTGACCTGTATTGGAAAAATATTGAGGGCTTATGCTCTGGCCTTATATAGAAATTTTGGAGAGGGCTTATGCCCTGATGGTACCACATGCATCTTGCATCAGCGTCAGCTGCATTGTGTTATAATTGAATTGTTAATATAATGATGAAGTGGAGTTGCGTAGTTGGTATGTGTTGTATGATGGATGATGATCAACATGTATGTACTTGTATAATCATTATGAATGATAATTGATAAATGTTGAGCTTGGAATCTTGCATGATATATTTGTTGTATATCTATGATTATATAATTTATTATATTATTGTGATATCCCACTCCTTTTGTTTAAATGTTGCCTCTACATGGGTAACATGCAGTTAATCTGCAGTAGATGAAGTTATTCGTTATTTATTTTCGAGTCAGCGTCATGCTCTGATAAGTAACATCGGAGAGATAAACGTTTGTTGGTTTTTGTTTAGTTGTTGTTTTATTTTGAAGAATTGTAGGAGTATTTGAAACAGTACTGACAGTATAGTAAAAAAATGAGGAAGAGAAAATAACTTTCTAATTGAACTTTTAGCAAATAGTCGGCGTACAAGGACCCAGATGTGAAAAGAGAATTTGAGGGAGAAGAATAACAATCCTACAAATCACATAACAGAAATTATTCCCCTAGTACACTATATGTAGTTGGCATCATGGTTTCACAAATTCCTTCCACATGTTGTGCGGTTTTCTCGCTCTCTCTCCTCTGCGCGATAACCTCCCACCACTAGTGATAGAATCATTCTTTTCTTCCATGTTTTGTGGGTCCTCTAACAAATTTGTTGACTCATCTGCTGTTTCTAGAAGGATCCTATCGTTTGGTCTCATTAAAATACCATCCCCATTAAACACAACCTTGTCCTCAAGGTTGTAGGAAGGAAACTTCTTCTGCAAGTCATCAACGTCTTCCCACGTTGCTTCAGATGCTGTATGTTGATCCCACTGGACTAGAACCTGATGAATTTCCTGATTACCTTTGACTATGGTACGAGCTTGTAATACCTCCCTGGGTTGTATGATGGGTCCATTTTCAGACATGGTGAGTGGTAAAGGCATGTATTGATTTTGAGGCACACCTTTGAATGGATTTAGCTGAGATATGTGAAAAACAAGATGGATTTTGGCATGTTCAGGTAGCTTGAGCTTATAGGCAACTTCTTCTACTCGTGCTATGATCTCAAATGGTCCAAAGTATCTCATTCCCAACTTCTGATTCTTTCTCAATGCAACAGATTGTTGCCTATATGGCTGGAGTTTCACCATGACTAATTCACCTACCTGTAAGGTCACATCTAGTCTATGTTTATCAGCTTGTTTTTTCATATATTGTTGAGCCCTCTCTAATTGAACTTTCAACTGCTTCAGCAATCTATCCCTCTCCATCAACTCCTCTTGAAGTGTTGGAGGGTCATTAGCATGGGGTTCGTATCTTGTCAGAGTTGGTGGATCTCTCCCATATAGAGCCTTGAATGGAGTCATTCCAATGCTAGTTTGTAAAGCTGAATTGTACCAAAATTCAGCCCATGATAAAGCTTTAAACCAAGACTTAGGATTGTGGAAAGTGAAGCACCTAAGGAACAACTCTAACCCTTTGTTAAGAACTTCATACTGGCCATCCGATTGAGGATGATAAGCAGAAGTCATTGCTAATGTAGTTCCCTGTAGCTTGAATAGATGTTGCCAAAAAGAGCTTGTGAACACCTTATCTCTATCAGAAACGATGGATTTCGGCATGCCATGTAATTTCACCACATTCTGCATGAAGATTTCAGCAACAGATCTACTAGAGTAGTCACTTTTCATTGGTAAGAAATGAGCATACTTTGTCAGTCTATCAATGACTACCAATATAGTAGTATAGCCAAAAGACATCGGTAAACCCGTAATAAAGTCCATGGCTACATCCTCCCAAACTTGTGATGGTATAGGTAATGGCTGTAATAATCCAGCAGGCAAGGTATTGGCTGTTTTAGCTTGTTGACACACCGTGCAATTTTGTACATATTGGGATACATCTTTCTTCATGGCAGGCCAATAGAATTGAGCCTTAATTCTGGCCATAGATCTAGTAACTCCAGCATGACCACCTATTGGAGATGAGTGGAATTCATTTAAGACTTGCTGAACCAACTCTTTATGTTGAGGGATGACAATTCTATTCTTCCAATATAGTAAGCCTTCTTTGAAAGTGTAATGTAAATAAGCATTTCCCTGCTGTATGCATTTATCTATGACCTCTTTCCATTGGCTATCTGCTTTCAACCCTTCTTTAATTGCTTGAATAAATTGACACTGTGGCTCGGACCATGATAGTGCCATTAATCTAGACAAGGCATCTGCTGCAAGATTTTCTTTGTCGGGCTTGTACTCTATGGTAAAATCATACCCCAAGAATTTATGTAACCATTGTTGTTGCTCTGGTGTCTGTAGAGACTGATCTATTAAACTCCTCAAGCTCTTTTGATCGGTACGAATGATGAATCTATGTCCGAGCAAATAGTGTCTGAACTTAGCTATTGCTTCAGATATAACTAACATTTCCCTAAAGTAAGCCGATTTCTTTTGATTTCTAGGGACTATTTTCTTTGAAAAGTAAGCAATAGGGTGACCATCTTGATGCAACACTGCACCCACCCCTACACCAGAAGCATCTGTTTCTAAAATAAAGGGCTTTTGAAAATTTGGCAAGGCCAACACAGGAGCAGAAATCATGACAATTTTCAATTGATTAAAAGCTGTCTCAGCTTGTTCATTCCACACATAACTTTCTTTTTTTAGTAAATCAGTCAAAGGAGCGGCAATCTTAGCATAAGATTTTATAAATCTCCTATAGTAGCCCGTGAGACCTAAGAACCCTCTTAATTGCTTCACATTTTTAGGTAAGGGCCAATCTTGAACAGCTTGTATTTTGTCATTGTCCATGGAAACACCCTGTCCAGTTACCACATGTCCAAGGTACTCAATCTCTGAGACCCCAAAGGAACACTTAGACAGTTTGACAAACATTGTATTGGCTTGCAGTATGCCTAATACATTATCTAAATGATTCAAATGCTCCTTCCATGTCGGGCTATAGACTAGTATGTCATCAAAAAATACTAACACATATTTCCTCAAAGCATGCTGAAAAATGTGATTCATGAGGCTCTGGAATGTTGCTGGTGCATTGGTTAAACCAAACGACAAGACCAACCATTCATAGTGGCCTTGGTGTGTCCTGAAAGCTGTTTTGTGTCTATCTTCCGGTTGTAGCAATATTTGATGATAACCAGACCTGAGATCCAACTTTGAAAAATACCCAGCTCCAAAGAGCTCATCTAATAGCTCATCAACTGTGGGAATCAGGAATGAATCCTTGATAGTTATAGCATTTAAAGCTCTATAGTCAGTGCAGAACCTCCATGTACCATCTTTCTTTTTCACTAAAATAATTGGTGAAGAAAATGGACTTGTACTTGGTTGTATAATCCCTTGCTGTAGCATTTCCTGTACCATGTGTTCAATTTGAGTCTTCTGGCTGTGTGGATATCTGTATGGTTTAACCTTGACAGGATCAAAGCCTTCCATCAATGGAATATGGTGATTGTGTGCTCTGTTAGGTGGCAATGTAGTTGGTTGTTGAAACAGACTTTTGTAAGTGTGGAGTAATATGGCCATCTCAGGGTCAATATTGGTAGGTAACTCCTTCCAAACATCTTCAGCAGTATAATTTTTTTGCCATTGGATTGTAAAACATTCCGCTATAGCATCAGTACTATAGAGTCTCTTGAAATGGTGTAATTGTGCTACTTCAGGTTTGGGAGCTCTTTCACCTTCTAATGTCACAAACTTACTATTGAAAAAAAATTTCAATGTAAGTGAAGCATAATCAGCTACATGTGGTCCTAAAGTAGCTAGCCAAGCTGCTCCCAATATCACATCTGCCCCGACTACTGGTAGTAAGAATACAAGAACTTTCAACTCATTTCCTTGTATATTCAATGGTAAATCCTGAATGACCCCTTCCGCAGTCATCATGTCACCATTGCCTACTAGCACTCTGAATACCGGGCCTGGTTCAATAGGTATCTTCAAAAATTTAGCTATCCGAGGTTGCAAGAAGTTATCTGAACTGCCTCCATCAATTAGCACTTGCACCTTGATGTTTCCAATTAAACCAGAGAATCTAAGCACACCCAAGTTGGAATCCCATTTCATGGCATTCAAGGATAAATGGTGTTGAGGTTGATGTTGGTACAAGTTTTCAGTGGATACATCAATTGGTGTCTCATTCCCAACAGTGATATGTTCTTCTTCAGAATCATCATAGTGGAGCAACATTAATTGTCTGTTGGGGCATTTATGAGTGAAAGAGAACTTATCATCACACCAATAACAAAGGCCCTTGTCTCTTCTAAGTTGCATCTCTGCAGGGGATATGCGTTTGATATTGGGATTCTTTTGGAATTGGCTCATAGGTCTCGTGGGGGGTGTGTTGAGGATGGGGGTTGTGTTTTTTTGGCTATTTTCTGGTTTGGGTGAATTGAAGGGTGGTTTGTAGTATGCGTTTGGGCTGTTTCTTTGTGGTTTGGTTGTTTGAGTGTATTTTTCCTCATATACTTTGGCTAGAGATACTGCTTTTACGATGGAGGTGGGTGTATGGATTAACACATCGCGACGAATCTTAGTATTGAGGCCACTTATGAAGCAATCAATTAGGGTGTCGTTACTTAAACCATAAACTCTATTAGCTAATGCTGTAAACTGGAGATAATATTCAGAAACAGTTCCTGTTTGATTCAATTTAAACAAGGTAGCACGAGGGCATTCATATATGGATGGACCAAAATCCAGTTCTAAAGCACGAGTAAATTCTATCCAAGAATGAAACGGATTAGAACGTTGAACCATTTGAAACCAAGGAACCACATCTTTATCCAGATGCACAGATGCAATAGTTAACCTATCATGATCAGGTGTATCATAATACCCAAAAAACTGCTCAGCACGAAAGATCCATTCATGTACGTTAGTGCCGTCAAAACGAGGAAACTCGAGTTTGATATTTCTCACCTGAAATAGAGGTCTGCTGTTGAGTTCTGTACCATGGTGTTGCTTCGACGGTGTTTGTTGGATGAGGATGTCAAGCGCTGTGTGAATCTCATCAAACTTTGATGCGTTACCAACTTCTAGTCTTTCCATACGCTCAAGGATTTCAGTCTGAAACAGCCTCATCTCCTCTGTATTGCGCTTGATATCATCTTGCATCTCTTTGTATTGTGGAGCGGCCATGGTTGATGAAAGCACCAATGAAACAGTACTGACAGTATAGTAAAAAAATGAGGAAGAGAAAATAACTTTCTAATTGAACTTTTAGCAAATAGTCGGCGTACAAGGACCCAAATGTGAAAAGAGAATTTGAGGGAGAAGAATAACAATCCTACAAATCACATAACATAAATTATTCCCCTAGTACACTATATGTAGCTGGCATCATGGTTTCACAAATTCCTTCCACATGCTGTGCGGTTTTCTCGCTCTCTCTCCTCTGCGCGGTAACCTCCCACCACTAGTGATAGAATCATTCTTTTCTTCCATGTTTTGTGGGTCCTCTAACAAATTTGTTGACTCATCTGCTGTTTCTAGAAGGATCCTATTGTTTGGTCTCATTACAATACCATCCCCATTAAACACAACCTTGTCCTCAAGGTTGTAGGAAGGAAACTTCTTCTGCAAGTCATCAACGTCTTCCCACGTTGCTTCAGATGCTGTATGTTGATCCCACTGGACTAGAACCTGATGAATTTCCTGATTACCTTTGACTATGGTACGAGCTTGTAATACCTCTCTGGGTTGTATGATGGGTCCATTTTCAGACATGGTGAGTGGTAAAGGCATGTATTGATTTTGAGGCACACCTTTGAATGGCTTTAGCTGAGATATGTGAAAAACAGGATGGATTTTGGCATGTTCAGGTAGCTTGAGCTTATAGGCAACTTCTCCTACTCGTGCTATGATCTCAAATGGTCCAAAGTATCTCATTCCCAACTTCTGATTCTTTCTCAATGCAACAGATTGTTGCCTATATGGCTGGAGTTTCACCAAGACTAATTCACCTACCTGTAAGGTCACATCTAGTCTATGTTTATCAGCTTGTTTTTTCATATATTGCTGAGCCCTCTCTAATTGAACTTTCAACTGCTGCAGCAATCTATCCCTCTCCATCAACTCCTCTTGAAGTGTTGGAGGGTCATTAGCATGGGGTTCGTATCTTGAAGAACAACTTGATTAGAAATTTGAGATTTCACAAAGCATTTGTTAACACAAAATTTAAAGATAACTTAATTGTCCTTTGCAAAATTAGAGACTGACAGTAAATTACGAGTAATTCCAGATACATGTAAAATATGCTTGAGCCAAAGTGTGGTATGAGGAGAAGTCAGAGGTACATATCAAGAAGACCCCACATATTGAATGGGCACTCTGAACATTATCAATTTGCACTCTATCACTACCTACATATGAGGACTTATTTTGAATACAAAAAACAAAACAAATGAGGTGATGTGAGACACCTGAATCGATAAACCACACTTGAGATTAATGTTATAACTCAATTGAAACTTCACTGAAGAGAATCTCTAATTCATATTCTACAATATTCAATGCATTTCTTGATTAACTCATTTCACAAGTAGCAACTCTATATTTATAGGCTTGAAGACTAGTGTGGTTATGAGATAACAAACCATCTCTTACATAACCATTTTTCTAACTACCTTCTAACCGATTTTCATAAGTGTAACAACTCACTAATATTATTGCATAATTTTCTATCTTCAAGGATGTGTAATTGAAGAAAACTCATAATATGTATTTATTAAGCGCGTTTTTTAGTGTTTGATACAACTTTTGAAATAGTTAAAAACTTGAAACACTTTATCTATCAAAAAAAACTTCAAACACTTTGTTAAACCATATCGTAGTATTATTCGTAATATTAAATATATATTTATTCTAATTTCACATAAAAATAAATAAATAAATAAAAATTACATATTTGATGCAGCTTCCTAGAAAAGTTACTGAGTTCAAATTCAAACAAAAAAAAAGCATAAAAATGAAGAAGAAAGATCGAGAAGAAATCGAAAGCTGGATAAAGGGAGACGAAACTGGCGGTGAGATGCTGAAACGCGTTTGGAGGGTCCGACCTTTCATTCTTCCTCCGCCGCTTCACAGAGTCCCTCTCCGCGTCGGTAACGTCCTCGAACTCGTCGGTCCCTCTCCTTCCGCCAAAACTCAAATTCTCATTCAAACCGCAATCACTTGCATTCTCCCTAAACACTGGAATGGAATACACTATGGTGGACTTGACCATTTGGTACTCTTTATTGACCTTGATTCTCGATTTGATATCACTCGTTTCTCTCACTTGCTTCTTCATCGCATCATGGAACCTTACGGTAATAATTTTCCATTCTTGAGTTTATTACTGTGTTTTGTTATGGATATTTATCTATTTTTCTGTGTTGGAACAGGGGAAGATAGTGGAGATTATGATAAATCGTTATTTGATTTGTGTATGACTCGTTTTTTGTATGTTCGTTGTTCCGATAGTTTTCAATTTCTTCAGACTCTCAAGGTAAGAGGAGGAGGAGGAGGTTGCATCTGCCTCCAATCTATTAGCTCCGTGTTGAAAATAATTTGACTCAGTTAATGAAACAATTTGTACTTATGCGTTTAATTTAGTTTTTTTTATCCAAACACGGAAAGTTCAAGTGTCTAACTAGAGATTTTTTTATTAAAGTTAGTATTTTCTCTAGAAGGAACATAATGCAAACTAACTAATCTAACAATTTTAAACTTCTATCTATGCATTTATTCCTTTTATTCTATAATAGACATTGAATTGGCGTTTGGATAAGGAGAAAGAAGCGCACGGGGTTAGTGTTCACTTGCTCTTGATTGACAGGTTGGTTTTTTCTTCCTTTATATTGAATGTATGGTGGAAGGTTTAGAAATCTTTAGTAGATGGGAATTATCAAAGTAGTAGTTTGATATGATATTGTGTAATGAATCTGGTTATGTTTCTAATTTGCAAAGTTTAGGTGTGATTTTCTACCAAAATATAAGAAAAGGGTTAAGAGCTGTCATTGTCATGTTATTAAATATGTCACCTTACTGCGAACAATAAAGTCTTCTTGCGAATTCCACCCATTTACAATGTTAATAACAATTAGATTTAGAGAGCTGTCATTGTTATTTTTTATTTGTTATTGATAGTATTTTCTGTTGACGACCCGATGAATAAAAGCAACAACAAAATGAGATCCTTTTTTCACTAGGTGTGATTAGCTACAAAAATCAAATGACACGAAAACTCTATGAATATTTATAGGAAAGATAACCCAGATTCATGCTAGAACCACAATGATTCAAAAGGACCCCATCAGAAAGTAGAATAAATTATACTTTTCTATTATCACTAGCCTACTGTATGATTTTATCCAACTGTTTATTTGAACACTGTTGCTTAAAATATGATCTGATACAATAACTAGTAAGTTTGACTGATCAAACTGTATTTTTCAGCATTGGAGCTTTTCATTGGATGGATCGTGCATCTATGTTATTGCCTCTAAAAGAAAACAGCAGGTAAGTGATACTCATGTTGATATTTTCTAGAAGATGGCACGTGTCTTTTTCACTCCATTCTCTATTGATTGACTTGTCCCTCTCTGGCTTTTTTTATGGAAGAATGAGAACTTAGACTAGAAGCAAAGAGAAAATGAATATTGACCGGTGGTTCTCTTAGTATTAGAATACATATGTAACATTGGTCCATATATATGTTGATTTGAACTTTCAGGTGTTATGTGATGCAGGAAAAAGCTTTTTCTTCAAAGTGTGTCAGAAGCCGTAGTTCAGGATATTAAAAAGCTTCTTCATGTGCATCCAATGCTTGTTATAGCTACAAAGTCAGTGATTTTTTGGAATAAACAATCCAGTGCTTCAGTTGATGTCAAAGGGTGAGTTCTATAATGGTTATAGAAACTCAAACTTGTTTCTTTCAGTATCCAGATTATAGAGAAACTTGAGAAGCTTTTGAATCCTACCTGTGATATTGTATGAAGAAAGAGATAATATCTTTATTTGGGGCAAGGTTGATTTTGATAAAAAAATCTTCTTCCACCATGCGAAGGGTAGGAAAACTATTTAGGGGAACTGTGATTTGGGGAAGAGTTGTCTTATTTCATAGGTGGTTAATAGGGGATTCATTTTGGTTGATCAATTGCTGTATTTTAGTTGATCAATTACTCTAGGCGTACATTACTCTAACGCAGTAACACCACTATTTCTGTGCCCGTATTTTCTCTTTCTCTCTCGAGTGTTGACAATTTAGTTAATCCTGATTAGCCTTTATGGTTTAGTAGTGATTGGTTAGGTCCTTTGCATTTGCAATGGTTAATTTTTTGTTGTCATTTGGAAACTCTTTGATTAAGACATTATTTTCTGTTATAGTCTCTATAATAATATATTTCCTGATTTTATGTATTATGATACCCTATTACAGAAGTTTCATGAAAAATAGTTGGGAAGAAAGAAGTTCGAGAAATGCAACAAGAAACGGTCAACATGTTGAGTATCGTGAGTACATGCCTTCTGTCTGGCAGGTAAAGATTTTGTCAACTTTATATCAAAGACATCATGTGTAATTCACAGACCAACTCTGGTAAGATCTTAATTTGTTTGGGGAAGGTTCAAAAATGGTATTATATGTAAAGTATTATTAAAAATATACATAGAAAGTTGATGAACATTAGGCCCTAATAGTAGCAGAGAGAGAGATAGAGGTAAGAGAAATGGAGAAAGTGAGAGTAATGATCTGATATTTTTTTTCCTAATATTCATAAAATTAAGCTGATGCCTTCTATTAAATAGCAGAAAAACATACATTATAAACTGAATATTTAGGAACATGTTTTGGCAGAATTTTATCCTGGAACAGTACCATAGTTATCTTTATTTTATTGTAGACATGTCTTTCGATAAATTCTAATAGGAATTGTGTGTTCAATTACGTTTCTGTTTATTATCATAATTTTTATATTTGCAAATGACAATTCTTAAACATGGTTTTTTTTCTTCCATTTATCATCCATCTCGAATATGTCAGTCTAACTATTTGGAGATGTAAAGCAGTTATTTACAGAAAGAATCTATAATTTTGGTTGAATTTGTCTCTAAAAAGTGGTTGTGTTCTAAAATCTAATTGTGAAGTTGCTATAGTTCCTTTTTTGATCGGGTGGGCAAAAGCCTGTTTCCAAAGCCTGTTCTGTTTTGTATTTTTCTAATATGCAAACTTTTTTTCCTGTATAAAAATTTCTAATTTGGTGTTGGTCCTTTCATCTGTGACAGTCCTTTGTTACACACAGAATACTCATACGTTCTTCAGGTTTGAACTCCATTGCTACTAATTACAATTGTCAATTGCTTTTAGCGATCAGCATGATTCCAGCATATTCCCTTTTCAGATGATCATTCTGTTACAAGTTACTGTCAGAACTCCTCATTCTATTTGTTGGAATGGTTATTGCCAAGATTGAGTTTTTCAGACAAGATAGTAGTGAAAGATGTAAGGACATTAAACTTATATGAAGATCTTTGTTTGCAGACAACATTTTTCGATATTTCTTACACAAATATTTTGAAAACTTAAAACAGATCGAAAACATTTTTGTAACTAAAAGTAAAAATAAAATATAAAAAACGAAAAAATCTTCTTAAACCAAATGGACCTTAAGGTTATTAACTCATTAACTCTAGTCTTTTTATTGAACTTAGTTTTGCCTTTTTGTTGAACTTGTAGGCTGGAGTTTTTGTAGATTCATGAAGCGTGTTTGCAGAAGGATGTCAGTATGTGACCCATAACTGTTTTTAATTGTGGGTAACCAAAATCTTTTCTTCTGAACTTTGTAAACACATTCTCATCGTTATTACTCAGCGGCCCTCTCATTTGTTTTCATTTTTTATTTATTTGTGTTGCTAATTGATGTGGTACAGATTCAGTAAAAGCTCTAAAACAAATGGAGTGTATATGACCTCTTGGTTGGACTTAAAATTATGGCGAAAATCGGATCCATGATATTATCAAGAAGGTCCAGTTTCATGAGGTTAAATTACTCTTGTGTGCTACAAGAGAAAAAGGAGTGTTACAAGTTATATTTCACATCGATATTCCAGAAAGGTTGGCCATATGTTTTATCCTATACAGCGGGATAATAACACTGGCTGAGGATTATCTCATGCTAAGGAGAGGAGTATTCAAAGTGTAAATCATAGGCAAAGATCCAGCCGTATAAAGAAATCTACTGGAACTGGTGAAAGGATTTGTAATCCTAGATCACAAGAATCCATCTTAGACGTGGCACTTATCAAAAGGAGGACATAATTTTGATTAGGAAATGTCTTCTCTCTATTATCTATTATTTTGCTCACTCCTATAATAAAACTTTTTCCTTTTTAGGTGATCATCATTGCATTGTTTCTAATTTGTTACGGGTCTATTGATTTAGCTAGGCTTTGTTTGATATGTCTTTTGAGGAATGAAAGGAAAACATTGGAAGGACAAAGTTGGTCCTATGTTTGGTAGAACGTTAGCAAACGATAGGGTTTGTGGGGGGGTTAAACTTTCAGTGAGCCTACTCTTGTATGTCTTTTGGAAGGAAAGGATCTAATTTCGTGGGCTATACTGTATTTTGATTTTGATTTTCATTCACTTATGTTCAGTGAAACAAACAAAGGAAAATCAACTTTTTGTATCTTTTTTTATTTTATGATACTACCAAGCAAGAGAAGTAATAAATTATCCATTTCTCCTTTAACTACCTTTCCTATAGTATTCATTATTTTCTTTTCCGTCTACCATTCTAATTAAAGCCTAACCATCAACTTTAGGATGCAAAGATAGCTGTTTTCCCCCAAATGAGCAGAAGAAACACAATTATGACTTATCCCTGCTCTTCATGCATTCTCTAAATTACCGTCTATGTGTATTTTAAGTTTCATCTGTTTTTATTTTTATTGACACACAAAAAAAAAAAAACTACTGTTGCACATGAATACAGTGTCAATCAAAACTTAACTATCTCTAGAGATCATATTTCTTGTGTTTTATCCAGTAATATTTTCCATGTAAGCGAGAAGTTCAAGATCAACAATGATGGAATATTTTCTATACTATTCCTTCTATCACGTTGAAATTCTAAGCAAAATATAAAATAAAAATAAAAATACAGCTTTTTACAATACAATAAAATACCAGTGTATAATGGATACTGATAGACACACAAGAGGAAGGTATTCAACAATATCTTGGCGAGGCTCTAGCACGAGCAGGAGTGAGCAAGACATTACGGCTAAACATATTGGAAACCTGACCATTCATTTCTTCTAATTTCTCTACTTCTACTGTCTTACATTTCAATGTCTCCAGGTTTAGTTTCATGTGTTTTTTCTCTTGAGAAAAGCTGTCAATGCTACCTTGATTATACAGAACTATTTGCGAATGGCTTTTTCGTGGACTCTCGGTTACAAAGTTGGTTGTTGGAATTTTCGTTTGTTGAGAAATAAGTGCCTGCATTGCAACCGTTGGAGGTATTCTGGGGTTCTTGGCAAGATCTTTACTAGCTCCAAAGCTGAGTTTACTGTAGTTAAGACATTTACACAATCTTGATCTTTCCTCAAATGGGACATTTGGATGAGACTGCAAAACATTATTTGTTCCAATATGTTATTGTAGTAGTTAAATATGGTACTGTAAATGGTAATGCAAGAAATCAATAGGAATAGGAAAACAAGTTGTATATGCATCTGCTATTTTCAATTTCTTATGATTCTTTAGGAACATGATGCATATGAAAAGCAATAGAAAAAGGAAAGTGGCATTCACCTCAAGATAGATATCAATGGCTCTGTAGATCCCATCAAAGCAATCCCTTGCAGTGTCAGGCAAACATTCTGCAACTCCAAGAAATTTCGAGATCTTGAGATTCTGATCAGGTGATATCTCTCTCAAATACTTGTCGATTAATCTACCAACCCTTTTCATTTTCTGTAAACACATTCCATCATACCCATTGGTACCAACAAATTGTCTAACCAATCTTATCACCAAGTTAACATCATAATAGATCCCCATATCTTGCCCTGACACCAAAAGATCATCCAGTGTTGCTTGTTCAAGCATCCCACCAATCAATCTCTCTAGCCCAGTTCTGCAAATTTTACTTAACCCGAATCTAGAAACAATCCTTAATACCCAAAAAAGTCCTCTGCAAGAGAAATTTTTCTTACCAACAAATATGACTCCATAAGCAGCTGTTTCTGCAAGAGCAGCATACTCGCTGCTGTTTCTGTAATCCGTGTTTCTTGTTTGAGTAGCTGTTTTCAGATATTGCAACAGAAATCTTGTAAAGATTAAACTGTTGTTATCATCTTTATATGATTCAATGCACCGAAAGAGTTTCTCAATTATCTTTGGTGGTAATGTTTCCAAATCTTCAAACCACCATGCTTTGCTTGTCAAACTCGACTTGGCTTTTTCTGATGTAGTTTGTGTTGAAGAAGAAAATCTCTTGGCATAATTGCTTTCCGGTGAAGACGGTGTTGACGACGACGACAGTGATGACGATGATAAAGAGGTGAAGGAAGTATTGAGGTTTGCATCTGAATTTTGCACAATCTTTATTAACACTGCATGAATGATCTTCTCCAAGAGACCATAACAATCTGCATATTCATAAAACATTTCACAACTCACTAGACTTAAAACTATGTCATTCCATTTCCAGTAATGGATTCCCTCAAGAAAAGTTTGTGTTTGTTGCAATAGATTGTTGTCGAAAACTTCCTCAGTCATTCCAAGATAAATAGCACAACAATGAAGAAGAGACACATTAGATACATCTATTGGTATTTTGCCATTGTTGTAACAAAACCTTGAAACTAGCTCAAATCCATCTGAGCCTCCAGGAAAATCATTGACCCTGATTCCCATCTCCTTCACATGACATCTTCTCTTTTGATGATTCAAGATTTTCTTCACCTTTCCACAGTATTTTGATATAATCTTCTAAAAAACAAATGAACAAAATAGAATCATTTATTCTGATTAAAGGAAGAATCATTGAAGAAGAAGACTAATACATACCTCTTTCAAAAGAAATATCTGCTGACCATTAATTTTGATTTGCAAATCACAAGAATTTGTCATAGCTACTTCTGCATTTGAATGAAAACAGTAAGTAACCTTTGTGAAAAATGAAAGTGCTTTTAGAAGAAGAGAAATCCTATTATCATAGCCTATAGCAAGGTTATATGTTAATATCACAACCTAGATAGGTGTTTTTTTTATATGGAACCTACTCATGATTTGAAACTGAATGGTTTCTCATTTCTTTTATATTCTCAAATCTAATAATGATAATATGTTGTGTCATTGAATATGTTTTTTGTGCCGTGAGTCTACAGTGTTAATTATGTTAAAACTTTTGGCAATTTTATGACAGATCCCATGTATTTGTCCAATATAAGACAGGTTTTGAGATTATTGTAAACGTGGAGTCACAGGAGCTAATACCCTACATACATGTAATTTGAGTAAATTGTCCTATTGTCTTTTTAGCCAACAAGTTGTTGTTGTTCTATCTGAAGATATATTATACTTTATCAAGTATATCATAATAATGTTGCGTGTTTTGTCATTATACATATATTTGTTGGTGGGACGAGTAACAGAACCTTTTGTGTGGTTTTATATAGGAAATAGTAGTGTATGTGAGTAAGGAAGTGGAGACCCAAAGCATATTTGTTAATATTTTAGATCTCTGTCACATAATGTAGCCTTATTTTTGAATGACTGTGGATTCAAATTTAGGTACACGTGAAGGTAGATTCTACAGCAATTCTTTAACATGTGCTTGGCTTTTGATAAATGTATATTACTATTACTATACTCTATATAGGAGTAAATGAACTTTTTTCCCCATCTATTTTGACAAATATTAATTTTAGTTTAACTTTACTCTTTAATAAATTGATCATAGGAATTTTATCTTTTAAAAATGAATAAGTAAGATATTGTGATTTTAAATTTGTGTATATATGATCGGATATCTTTGCAGCTATTAAACTATCGTTGAGTTGGATTAATACGACGTAAACCATTTATTTAAATCAGTCATTTTTTTTATATATTTATATGATTTTGAAAGTTTTAGTTTTTAATACTTTTTGTTAATGTGACATTATTATTAATGATATGATGGTGATCTTGTGAGCTGCAAGTAACTTGAACTTTCTTTAGATCGTGCATAAATTGACTAACCACACCTACATCAAATATAATATTTGACCTTGTGTGGAAAAGGTAAGTTAATCTCTCAATCAATCTTTGACGCATTTCCTTATCCACCACTACACCTTCTTACATATTACCTAACTTATGGCTTGGATCTATATAACTTTCCTCAAGTTTAGAAGCTATTTTACCTGCTTCCATGAGAAAATATATGATATACTTTTGTTGAGATATGAAATTCTCTTTTTTGAGTGAGCCACCTCTATTGTAAAAAATAATTCAGCCTCTCAAGGTTTTTATTTTAAACTCTTTTGTTAAATGTTGAGTCAAGACATATTGTTCCTTCCAATCATTTGCACTTACAGTGATGACATCAACATATACCAATAACATTGTAACTTTATATTAATTAGTTCTTAATAAAAGAATGTATGATCTCCATTACTTTGTTTGTACTCTAAAATTGTCATAGCCTTAGTAAACTTTTCAAACCATGGCTGAGTTGATTGTTTCAATCCATATAACGTCTTTTCCAATTGACAACAACATTTTCCCCATATTTCGGTGGAATCTATGAAGAAGATGTTCATCATCAATCATTATTTGGTTTTGATGAAGACAAAATCCTATCTTAGAAGAAAGATCAATGAAGAAAAATATTGGAATTAAAGTATCAAGTTGCATGAGCTTTGGAATTAAAAAAAATTAGATGATTGGTCAAGGTACTTTAATGGAAATTCAACTATTTATATAATCTTTAGATGCTCAAGAAACTTCGTCTCTATATGAACTAAAATTTTCCAATCATTTCTTGTGCATACACTTTCAATTCACGACTTTTCAAAGTGAAAAAAAAAATTTCTCCAAAAAAGTAATATGTTAACAAAATATGTTAATTGATTACATTTTGGTTATGTCTTGGACATTTTTTATTTTTCAATATAGCATAATCGATTATACAATTATGTTAATCAATTACACCCGTTTAAACTTACATTTTTTAAATGTTGCACAAAATGTAATCTGCTAACAAAATATTTTAATTGATTACACCTTTAGCGTTTTGGAAAAGTTTGAAACTTTTTTATATCTCTTTATTGCGTTGGTTCATTGCACCTTTTCAAAATCATTTTCAAGTAAATCACGGATATTCTCAAATGATTATTACTCATTCAAGAGCTGTCTTGCATTATATTTAAAGAAAGAAAAATAAGATTTCAAATTACCTCTTTTAGTCAAATTTATACATCAATTCAAATGTGTTTTACATGAAATTTTTCTACATAACTTTCGTACCAGTGAGAAAAATTTCTGAGTAATCTAGTTATATTATATTTGAATTGTTTATTAGAAAGGAAGATCAACCTCTATACATAAATTGATTCAAGTTCAACAACTCTTCTCATACATTCATATTTGTCCAAACGTTCTATTTAATCACCAAGTGTGTGGTGACTTGTTTTGTAACCGAAAGTTGTGTACTTTCTAAGTGTTGTAAACAGAAAATAGTATGCTTTTTGGTTTGGTTGATCATCAAAGTATTTTGGTGATTGTTGTAAAAGGTCTTGTTGTGAATTCAATGTCAATAACTAAGTATAGAATATAGGGAGGAATGACGAACAAGGAAGAAGAAGAACACAAGAATTGGTTATAACTGCTATTCTTTACTTTGTCTTAGAAAACAAGATTACAAGTTTACAAGAATAACAAATAACCCTCTCACCCTAAATTAGGATTTGCTGTGTGTTGCAATGATGAGAGACTAGTATGCTATTTATAATAAAACCTAACATACTAACTAATGGGCTGTTTCCACAAGGCCCATTATACAAGCTAACTTAATAAACAAGCTAACTTAACAAATTAGGGTTTAAACACTAAAACCTAATTTAACAAGCATTTTCGACAAATACATGTTTAGACCCTTCTTCGACTACAGCATGTACTTCGATCATACTAGAGTTTGATCCAAAATCCCACAAATCTCCACCTTGGACCTAACTCTACAACATCAAGAGACACTAACTAGCTTTCTTCATGCAGCTTTATCAACTGCATACAGTGGAAAAACTTGCAACTTGGCAATGTTTTGGTGATCATATCAGCGGCATTGTGATCTGTCGAGACCTTTAGCACTTGGACTTCTCCACGCTCGATTACCCCTCTGACGAAATGCAGTCTCACATCTATGTGCTTGGTTCGCTCATGATAGGCTGAGTTCTTCGACAGGTGTATTGCACTTTGACTATCACATTTAACAGTGATACCTTGACCTTGAAGTTTCAGTTCCTTTGCAAAACCTTCAAGCCACAATGCTTCTTTCACAGCTTCAGTTAGGGCAATATATTCTGCTTCAGTAGTTGATAAGGCAACAACCTTCTGAAGAGTTGCTTTCCAACTAATTGCTGTACCAAACATAGTGAAAACATATCCAGAAATAGATTTTCTGGAATCCATACAGCCTGCATAATCAAAGTCAACATAGCCTTCGACAGCTGCTTTACTATCTTCACCCAAGGCTCCACCATAAATTAAGACTCTGTTCAGAGACCCATTTATGTACCTTAGAATCCACTTTAACACTTGCCAGTGAGCCTTTCCAGGATTCGCCATGTACCTGCTTACAAGACTTACTGCATATGCTATGTCGGGTCTAGTACAGACCATAGCATACATCAAAGAACCAACTATATTAGCATATGGGATGCTGTTCATATATGTTCTTTCAACATCAGTACTGGGACATTGATCAATGCTTAGCTTGAATTGAGGGTTTGTTGGAGTCACAACAGGCTTTGAATTCGACATACCAAACTTGTCAAGAATCTTTCGTAGGTATGCCTCTTGAGATAAGCATAATTTCGACTGCTTTCTATCTCTTCGAATGTCAATTCCAAGAATCCTAGATGCAGCTCCCAGATCCTTCATGTCAAACTCCTTATTGAGTTCAGCTTTCACCCTCATTACATCTTCGACATTGTTGCTTGCTATCAGAATATCATCAACATAAAGCAACAAAATTACAAATGAATTTTCAGGTCGAAATCTGGAGTAAACACAATGGTCGAACTGACTTCTAATGAAACCTATGTGTTCCATGAACTTGTCGAATCTCTTATTCCACTGTCGAGGAGATTGTTTAAGTCCATATAAAGATCTCTTCAGTTTGCACACATAATCTTCTTTCCCCTTTTCGACATACCCTTCAGGTTGCCTCATCAGGATTGTTTCATCTAAGTCACCATACAAGAACGCAGTCTTCACATCCATTTGTTCCAGTTCAAGGTCGAACTGAGCCACCATGGCAAGCAACATTCGGATGGATCTGTGCTTCACAACAGGGGAAAATACATCATTGAAGTCGACACCTTCTTTCTGAGTGAAACCCCTTGCGACTAATCTTGCCTTGTACCTCTTCGACATTACTCCTTCAATTCCTTCCTTAACTTTGAAAATCCACTTACAGCTGACTAACCTTGCCCCAACAGGTTTCTTGATTAGTTCCCAAGTGTGATTATCATGAAGAGATTTCATCTCATCATGCATGGCCTTTAGCCATTCAGTCTTCATTCGACTCCTTATAACTTCCTTATAATCTCTAGGTTCTTCGTCTAGAACTTCACTTGCAGAGATTAAGGCATAAGCTACAAGATCTGCATATCCAAGTCTCTGAGGTGGTTTTATGACTCTTCTTTGCCTATCTCTCGACAATAGGTAGTCATCAACAGTTTCCTCAACATCATCAGAATCTTCTGTTTCTTCTTCGACTTCATCTGGGATACGCATTTCAGCATCAACATGCTCCACCTCAACAGGAATCTCTACCTGTTCCAGCTCTTCGTCAACATCATCAGTTTTCTTGAAAGCCATTTCAGTTTCATTGAAAACTACATCTCGACTGGTGATACACCTCCTGTGACCTGGCTCTAGGCACCATAGCCTATAAGCTTTCACTCCTTCAGGGTATCCCATAAACATGCATTTCAGAGCTCTAGGTTCGACCTTGTCTTGCCTAATGTGAGCATAGGCTACACAGCCAAATACTCTTAGTTTGTCGAGATCTGGTGGATGTCCCGACCAAACTTCTTCAGGTGTCTTCATATCTAACGCTGTCGAAGGACATCTGTTTATCAGATATGCTGCAGTCGAAACAGCCTCAGCCCAAAACACCTTCTTTAATCCCGCACTAGTCAACATGCATCTTACTCTCTCCAAAATAGTTCGATTAAACCTTTCAGCCAAACCATTTTGTTGTGGAGTACCTGCGGTAGTTCTGTGCCTTGCAATACCCGAGGCAACACAAAAACTGTCGAACGCCTCATTGCAAAACTCAAGGCCATTGTCGGTTCTCAACCTCTTTACCTTTCTGCCAGTTTGATTTTCGACAAGAGTCTTCCAACTTTTGAAATTCTCAAAAGTTTCATCCTTAGTCTTCTGGATGAATACCCATAACTTTCTGGAATAGTCATCTACTATGGATAGAAAATATTTTGCTCCTGAATGTGATGGACACCTTGCAGGCCCCCAAAGATCAACATGGATGTAATCAAGGGATCCATGTGTTCTTTGTTTGCCTTTGTTGAACTTCATTCTACAGGACTTTCCAAGTACACAGGGTTCACAAAACTTCAGCTTTTCGACTTTATCTCCACCAAGCAGATTTTGTTTCCCTAATTCAACCAGACCCCTTTCACTGACATGGCCCAATCTCATGTGCCAAATTTCTGTCTTCGACAAAGGTTTCGTGGATGCAACATTTGTCGAGCCACTTACAACTTCAGCCTCAAGGGTATACAAGCCTTGTTTCTTCATGCCTCTCAAGACTTCCTTCGACCCTTTCATGACTCTCAGGATACTTTTCTCTCCTTGAAACACATATCCTTTCTTGTCGAATTCACCAAGAGAAATCAAATTTCTCTTCAAACCAGGTACATACCTAACTTCAGTCAACAATCTTATTGACTCATCATGGAGTTTGAATCTCACAGATCCAACGCCTGCAATCTTGCAAGCTTTGTTGTTTCCCAGCAATACAGATCCACCACCTTGATCACATAATTCCTCGAACAAGTCTTTGTTTGGAGTCATGTGCCAAGTGCATCCAGAATCCATAATCCACTCCTTCGACGAGTTGTTGCTTGAAACCACAAGAACATCAGATGATTCGAAATCATCTTGGACAATAGCTGCATTGCCATTATCCTTACCTCCATGATCTTTCAGGCGTTCAGGGCACACCTTTCTTGTGTGACCTACTTTCTTACAGTGATAGCATCTAATACCAGATGCGTCACCACTATAAGACTTCGACTGATTTTTACCTTTCCTCTTGTCGAATTTTCCTTTAACGGCCAAACCTTCACCAACCGTCGAAGGTTTATGCTCCTTACGTTCGTTCAAGTCCTTAGAGTACAAAGCTGATTGAACTTCTTCAAAGGTCAGGGACTCTCTTCCATACAAGAGGGTTTCTTTGAAGTGAGCATGTGATCTGGGTAAAGCGCACAACAGTAACAGCGCTTGGTCTTCATCATCAATCTTTACATCAATATTTTCAAGATCAAGAATCAGTTTGTTGAACATATCCAACTGCTCAGCCAACACTTTGTCTTCAATCATCTTGAATGAATACAAAGCTTGCTTCAGATAGAGTCGATTTACCAGAGATTTGGTCATATACAAACTTTCAAGTTTCACCCATAACCCTGATGCCGTCGTCTCCTTTGATACCTGTCGAAGAACCTTATCACCAAGGCTCAACAAAATTGCGCTGTGTGCTTTCTCGATCATGGCCGTCTTCTCTCTTTCTGTTAACGCAGCGTCCATCGCCGTCGCTCCCTTCAACGCTTCCAAACAACCCTGCTGAACCAGTAGGGCTTTCATCTTTAAGCGCCATAGACCAAAATCATTCACTCCGGTGAACTTTTCAATCTCATACTTTGTTGAAGGCATCTTCTCCACGCTCACCGCACCAATTTGTTGTGAATTCAATGTCAATAACTAAGTATAGAATATAGGGAGGAATGACGAACAAGGAAGAAGAAGAACACAAGAATTGGTTATAACTGCTATTCTTTACTTTGTCTTAGAAAACAAGATTACAAGTTTACAAGAATAACAAATAACCCTCTCACCCTAAATTAGGATTTGCTGTGTGTTGCAATGATGAGAGACTAGTATGCTATTTATAATAAAACCTAACATACTAACTAATGGGCTGTTTCCACAAGGCCCATTATACAAGCTAACTTAATAAACAAGCTAACTTAACAAATTAGGGTTTAAACACTAAAACCTAATTTAACAAGCATTTTCGACAAATACATGCTTAGACCCTTCTTCGACTACAGCATGTACTTCGATCATACTAGAGTTTGATCCAAAATCCCACAGGTCTTTTGAATCGGGATGATTAAAAGTACATCATTGGTTTGGTGTTTGTGAAATTAAGAAAGTGGTTTTGTTATTTGTTGTTGTTAGAAGATTGTAGGTGAAGTCTTTGTGTGAGGCTTATACAAAGATCTAATAATAGTGAAAATCTCTCACGGGGTGTGAGGGGATTAAATGTACCCTTGATTGAAAAGAAAACTAGTATACACTATTGTTTTTTATTTTTATTTTTCTACATTTAAATTATGCATTTTCATTCAAAATTCATACACTTATTTCTAGAAAAATAAGAACATAATAACCATCACTTTAAAAGTCTAAAATATCGGAAAATCTAATTCACCCCCTCTTCGATTGTACTATGTACTTACAATTTATATAAGAGCAGGTTATAGGTAACATGTTCCTAAGGTTCAAAGAATGGCTTCTGTAAATCCAGTTTCTAGAGACGATAGTAGTAACAACAAGCCTCATTTGTTATATTCTGAATATTATGATTTTTGGAAAATCCGCATACAAGCCCATCTTGAAGCAAAAAGATAAGAAGTACGGGATGTTGTTGAAAATGGTTTTTACGTTCCTAAAACGGTGATCAATGATATAGAACAAGAAAAAGAAAAAAATCTTGGAATGAAGATGATAAAAAAAATTCTCTATTACAAGAAAGCAAAGAATCTTCTTCAAGCGGCCCTAAGTATGTATGAATTCTTCCATGTCTCTCAAATTCAAAACAACAAAGAAAATGTGGAATATATTAGAAGTCACACTTGAAGAAGACATGGTAGAGGTAAAAATATTTAAATTAAACACTTTATCACAAGAATATAAAATGTTTAAAATGCATCCCCATGAATCTATACTTGATTTGCAAAAGAGATTTAGTCATTTAACAAATAATTTGATGGCTCTCGATAAAAAATTTTAAATGATGAATTAAATCTAAAAGTGATCAGATCTTTGACAAAAGCTTGGCAATCAAAGGTAACCGTTATTTCAGAAAAGAAAAGCCTTTCAAAATTGTCTTCTGCAGCATTGTCCGATAAACTTCAAGAACACGAGATATAACTTGAAAAATTAGAAAAACATGAAAATGAAATAAAGAATTTAAAAAGTTCCACCTTAAAAATTAGAGTAAAAAATTATGATAGCAATCAAGAGGATGAATCCACTAGTGATGAAGATGATGATCTTATTAAGAAGTTTGAAAAATTGTTAAGAAAAGAAACAAAAAAGGAGATAATTCAGAAAGAAGTATCAAGAAGGAAGGTTACTTGCTTTGAATATGGAGAAAGATGACATGTTAAAAGTGAATGCTCTACACTTCAAAAGAAGAATAAATTGAAGAGCAAGAAGGACAAATAGACAAATAAAGTATATGTAGCATGTAATGACAATGAAATGAGTTAATCTTCATATGAACATCGTGCAAGGAAGGTATTGATGGCATCAAATCATTCGAGTGAAGAAGAACATGAGGTTAGTGATTTTGAAATTGATGATAGACCTTCATATGATGAACTACAAAGTGCTTTTAAAGAATTACATGATGAGTTTTGAAAACTTTCTAGAAAAATTTCAAAACAAAAGAAAACTATTTTAAATCTAGAAAGTGAAGCTAATATCACAAAAGTGGAATTAGACTTAATAAAAAATTCAGCTTGTAATACAAGACATTTGTTTTGAACACACACTTTGCATTTTCTTAAACATGTGAAATTAAAGTCTACAATAATCATTTACAACCTTCAAGACATTTGCTTGCTTGCTACATACAGTGAGTCTTCATCCTGGAATTATGGTTTTGAAATGATGGAAATAAGTTTGCAGGTTGAATTGCATTGTATGTACAGGTTTCTGACAATATGAAAGTTGGTTAGAGGGTATGTGAAAACTGCATATTATTCAAGCTGTAGGTTCATGAACATGCATAGTGTTCTATTATATTTTCAACTTCTGTTATCCCTACTTTTAAATAAGTAAATATCGTGTTGCAAATTTAACAACTAATTTATTTAGCCTAGTGGAAAAGTGGCACTCTTCTAACCGTTTACATTTAGGTTTGAAATTAAAATAAATGAATAACAATAAAAAATAAAAAATAAAGTAAAAAAGAAAATTTTAAAATCCATGCGGAATATTTTAATTAAAAATTAAAAATTAAAAATTAAAAATTAAAAATAAAATTTAACATACAGGTAATAGTATATTGGACGTCACGTAAGAAGGTTCCCTTACACACCGAGCGCAATAGGAACAATAAGGTTTTTGGAGATGGAATCTGAATTTTGTAAAGGAGAATCACAAAAAAAATTTATAAGGGAATGAAATCAAAACTCGCTATAATGATATGGAGTAATATGTATTTAACCCTAGAAATAATCACTCCAAGAAAAACTGTGTCCAGCGACGTGATGTTGTGACGTGATTATCACGTGGCAAAAAAAGAAGTTGTGACGTGTTTATCACATCACTATATAATTTTAATATTTAACAATAAGCACTCACGTTAGCACATGGGGGAGTCAGAGACTTTTAAAAAAAAAGTTATGACGTGAAAATCACGTCGCAACATAAAAATTAAAAAATAAAAAATAAAATAGTCAGAGTTGTACAGGGAGGGAAGTTTGAATTTTTCAAAAGTTGAGTTGTGACGTGAAAATCATGTCGCAACATTCATTTCAAAAATAAAAAACTTTAAGTAAAAAAGTTGGCTGAAACGGAAGTGATGAAAAACAGCTTGACTGACACATTTAACTTGTGACGTGAAATTCACATCACAACTTTATGACCATTGTTAAGTTGCGACATGATTTTCATGTCACTAATTTGTGACGTGAAAATCACGTCACAACTTTATGACCATTGTTAAGTTGCGACGTGATTTTTATGTCACTAATTTGTGACGTGAAAATCACGTCACTAAAATGTGTATAAATCCAAAAAAAAAATTATTCAGATTCATAACCTTTTCTTCTTCATCTCTTCAATTAATTTCTTCTCTCCTTTTTCACTCCACCACTAGAAACCTCATCTTCATCTCTTCTACCATCCCAATTTATTTTTTTCATCCACTCATTTAACTCAAAGGTATAATACTTTTTTCATATCACTTCTTAATTATTAATTTTTTAAAATTTTTATTTTTAATTTAATTTTAATTTTTGATTTTCTGATTTTTAATTTTAGATTTGAAGGAAAATTTTGTTCCAAGCTAATTTAATTTATTTTTGTTTTCAGATTATATATATATATATATATATATATATATATATATATATATATATATATATATATATATATATATATATATATATATATATATATATATATATATATATATATATATATATATATATATATATATAAAATTGTTGGATTGTTGTTGATGATTTTTATACTTGTTATTGTTGTTTTCATATTAGTATATAATAAAAACAGATTTTATGTTTTCATATTGTTATATTTTAGTATAAAATAAATATATAATGTTTTAATTAAAAATATTTTTTTATAAAAAAAAATTTAGTGACGTGATTTTCATGTCACAATTTAGTGAAATGAAAATCACGTCGCAACATATTGACAATAGTTATGCCTTTCCTGCTCCTACTGAATCCTGCTCCGATGTAGTTGATATATGTGCAAAATTTTGCGACGTGAATTTTACGTCACTAAATTGTAAAGTGAAAATCACGTCACTAATTAGTTGTCACACGCTCTTCTGTGGCGTGATCATTCACGTCGCTAATAACACGTTGTGACATGATTTTTCACGTTGTGACGTGAAAATCACGTCACAAATGAGCTTGTTTTTGTAGTGAATGTTCATGTCAATAAAATGAATCATGTTTTTAGACTTACATGTTATTATTATAATGCAAAAGGTCACACATGCTTGCTACATAAGAAATTATGGTATTCCTTATGGTGAGTATGTATGTACGTGGAAGGGATCTAACCCAAGAGTACCCAAAGAATATTGAGTACTTAAGTAAATTAATTGTTTTTTAGGTACTTGAAGATCATATGTTATTATTGTCAATTAAAGATTTATCTTTCATGATACAAGATCATATGATACGGTAGTTCTAAAAATTTCATTGATTGAAAGATGTTTTGAAGACACATCAACATTTGGTTATCAACTTTGACTTCATATACTAGTACGGTGCAGAAGATAAGTATCTTTATATTTAATGTATCATTTCCCTTATATTATTACACTCTTTTGAATTTTACTCTTTTTATTTTTGATAATGTCAAAAAGGAGGAGAAGAGAGATGATTGTTTTTGTTGCTTTTCAGGACATCAAAGACATCATAACATACATTACAAAAGATAAGGGGAGATATACATGATAGAGGGAGAAATCAAGCATCAAACAAAAACTTCCCATAAATGTGTTTAGTCATCATCAAAAAGTAGGAGATTGTGAGAAGATGTACATCATCAATCATAGCTTGATTTTGATGAAGACAAAAGCCTATCTTAGAAGAAAGAAAAATATTGGAATCAAAGTATCAAGTTGCATGAGCTTTGGAACTAAGAAAATTTGGATGACTGGTCTATATACTTTAATGGAAACTCAAATGTTTATATAACCTTTAGATACTCAAGAAAGTCCATCTCTATATGCACTAAAGTTTTTTAATCATGTCTCGTGCATATACTTTCAATTCATGGCTTTTCAAAGTGAAAAAAAAATCAAGTTTTCCAAAAATGTAATATGTTAAAAAAAATATGTTAACAGATCTATAACATTTTGATTTTGTCTAAAACATTTTTTATTTTTCAACATAGTGTAATCGATTACGCAATTATGTTAATCAATTACATCCATTCAAACTTGGATTTTTTAAACATTGCCCATAATATAATATGTTAACAAAATATATTAATCAATTACACCGGTAGCATTTTGGAAAAATCTGAAACTTTTTTATACCTCTTCATCGTATTAATTCATCATAATTTTTCTAAATCATTGCCAAATGAATCATGAATATTTTCCAATAATTGTTATTAATTCAAGAGGTATCTTGCATTATATTTAAAGTAAGAAAATTCATATTCAAATTAACTCTTTCACTCAAAGTTTTACATAAATTCATATCTGTTTTACAATAAACTTTTTCTGCATAACTTTCATATCTGTGAAAAAGTTTCTGAGCAATCTAGTTATAATATATTTGAATTGTTAATAGGAAGGAAAGATGAATATATATACATAAATTGATTCAAGTGCAATAACTATTCTCATATATTCATATTTTTAAAAGTTGTATTTAATCATCAAATGTGTGGTGACTTGTTCTATAAGAGAAAGTGGTGTGTTTTCTAAGTGTTGTGAATGGAAAGTGGTGTGATTTCTGGTTTGGTTGATCATCAAAGTGTTTTGGTGATTATTGTAAAATGTATTTTTAATCGAGGTGATTCAAATTCCACCATAGGTTTGGAGTTTGTGAAATCAAAGAAGTGATTTGCTTCTTTGTTGTTGTTAAAAGATTGTGTGATAAGTCTTGGTGTGAGGCTTGTACAAAGATCTAACAACAGTGAAAATCTCTCATAGAGTATGAGGGGACTAGATGTACCCTTTATTGAAAATATGAACTAGTATACATCATCATGTCCTTTATTTATTTGAATTTAAATTCTACACTTCATTCAAAGTCCATACACTTATTTTCAAAAAAATAATAACATAAGAACCATCCCTTGAAAAGTCTAAAATACTAGAAAATCTAATTCACCTCTTTCTTAGATTGCACTATGTACTTACAAAATCTTGATATAAATTTCTTCCGCAAAATCTCCATGTATAAATGCATTTTTCACATCAAATTATTGTAACTCCCACCCATAATTGACAACAAGGGATAATATAACTCAGTTTGTATTCATCTTTGTCACATGCACAAAAGTTTCGCAATAATTAATGTTGTAGGTTTGTGTGAAACCTCTAGAAACCAGTATTGCTTTGTATCTCTTAATTTTTCGACCAACCTTATATTTTACAGTATACACCCACTTACAATCAACCAGTTACTTTCCTTCTAGCAAAGCAACCAAGTGACATGTTTTATTCCTCTCTAATGCCTCAACTTCTATATCCATAACATGCTTCCAATTTTTATCAGATAATTCCTCAAAACCATATCCAAATTCCATAATTCCAACATATAAGCATCAATTGAGGTAGTGAATTTATCAATTCGAACGGCCGAATTTCCACATATACATGTGGTGGTAATTTGACGACTACCCCCTAACTTCTCCATCATAGTTTGTTAGTGTTCTATATTCAATCCCAATGTTCTAACTACCTAGGGAGAAATGAAATTGTGGCTTTCACCAATATCCACTGGAATTTGAATGTTTATTCATAATAAATTACCTTATAACCTCATAGTTGTTAGTTGTTTCAATGTCTTCCTCATTTTTGACAGCTCGAGTATCCCTAGGGAATTGCACTCAACTTCTTCTTCTTCTTTCTCTTATTTCTCTTCATGCATCTCAATTGTTACCACTTCTATAGCGTTGTTCACCATCTCATCATCTTCTAAAATCACCAATCAAAATTGCTTCTTTGTACATTGATGAAGTGGGTGGAAATTTTCTCCACAATGAAAAGCAAAGACCCTCAGTCTTGTGCTCCATCAACTCAGAGTAAGGGAAATGAAGAACTCCTTTACCGTGAAATCCACTTCCTAGTCTTGCTTCATATTTTCCTATTTGTGTGAGGTTCACATTCACAGTGGAGTTGGAATTTAGCCCAAATTTTTTTCAAATTTGAGTGGCTGATATTTGCAGCCCCAAATACACTATTTTGTTTCTTGTACCCAGGTTAAAACCCGAACCAAATATATTTCTTCCATTAACATTAAAACTCGACCCTTATCTATACTTAGTCGCCGCTCTAGAATTAGATTCTTTAAAGCCTTTTTCCCTCCATTGCCTCTATGATTTAGGGATCCATTCTATTTCAACATCACGAGCCATTTCATGGCTTGGAGACGAGAATGAGGATTTAGGGTTCTAAATCTCAAAAAAATGTCTGATTTGATATCCCATAAAATTCCAAATTATGATCACCTGCGATCATGCTTTCTTAAATTTAGTGATATACTCCTTCACATCTCCACGTGTTGTAAATCCTTCAACTCTTCAAATGAGTTAATACTCTGTCGGCCTCTATACCGTTATATCAACACTTGCTTCAATTTTGACCAATTGATATTATCTTCACGAAGAAAAATGAACCAGTTTATGGTCTCATCCTCCATACAAATCTTCTTCAACCTCACTTTCACCTCCTTCGATGATCCTTGTACATCAAAATAAGTTTTAGCATGCGTAATTCATCCCACTGGATCGTCACCTTCAAACGTAGGCAACTTTAGCTTCTTCACCGCTATTCTGTACCTCGTCTCCACCGTATAATCAGTGTGGTTCATTGAGCTTGAATCATCTCTTTCAATTGTACGCATCGTCTTCTTAAATTCATTCAACATGATTTCATGAAAATTTCCAAAGTCAGGATCCATGGCTTGACGCCATGATTCTTCAATCATAGCAATTTTTTCTTTTAAAATATCACCCGACCTGTCATTCTCGTTGGAATTTAGTGTATCACTAGTTCCTCTGATGTAATCCTATAAGTCGAATCAATGATGAAAAAAACAAGAACAACAATATGTATAAATGATTTAAAAAAATGAATTACAAATATGTAAAATAAGAGAACGAAACAGTAAAGAATAATAGACATTAATGAATTATTTATATTAATTGAAAATGGTCTGAACTAAGAAACTAGTGCAAATGTAAGGAATATTCCGGAATCAAAACTCCTCTCCCAGAAAATATCTTTTGTCAAATTTTTTACCAAAAATTATAGAATGATGTTCATTCGTCTATTTTCACTATTACAAATAACACTTTTAATGTTAGATGCGAAATATATTTTATCTCAGCGATAAATGCGACGTAAATAAGCTCGTCATAAAAAGTAAAGACTTATTACCGCGATCTTTAAAACACCGAGATACAAGTTTATTAGCGTACGGGTTCGAACCTCAGCAGCAACAAATTATATTATTTTCAAAATTAGCATACCTTTTATCTCGGTTTATAAAATAATCGAGGGGTATGATTATTTATTTTTTTTATAAAAATTGTTACATTGTTTACCCAAAATATTATATTGTTTACCCAAAATATTTAAATTAAAATAAAAATCAAACTCCCTAGGGATCTAGATGAAAATTAAATTATCAGAAGACTTAGATTTCAGATCTTCAAATTATTGAATTTAGGTGAAGATCAAATGTTGGATACAAGATTATTCTCTACGGATCTTATATGCATTTGTTTCTGGTGAAAAAAAGGGTAAAATAATTAATATCAATAATCAAAAATATTTTCGGTAAATAAAAATTTAATAAAACAAACTTTGAACTCAAATGATTTTCTGCTCTTGCAATCTATCGTAGAGAACTTTTCCAAACGTCCTTAGGTTTCAAGCGCTTCATATATTTCATTTAGATTTCCAATATAATGAACTTATATAACGGATATCCCTTAGGTTTCATGCGAATCACTAATGGCATATTCTTGAGCGTTGATAACCTTTAAATGAATGACAAAGATTTGTTTAAAGCCGTTGAAAAAAGTGAAAAATAACACTTAACTATCCTCTCGGTTTTGGAATAAAACCGGGGGGTTAGATTAAATTAATTTTTTTACAAAAATGATACATTATTTACCCAGAATATTAAAAATCCACTGTATGCAACAAATCATCGCAGAATATAAAAAATACAGTACGTCCAGGTCCCACACAAGATGCTAGAGATTTTTTAGCTGATATCCATCTTCTGAAAAGTTAAGCTCCCTTCTATGTTTGAACTTTCAAAGGTTGAATGCTCTTCTTTGTGTAAATTGAAGAAAGAATGATTTTCTGCACTTGCAAGCTATCAAGTACAATAACATTTATCCAAAAAAAAATACAACACCATTTTGTGGGTATATGACAGAAAAAATATTTTGTGCATAATGATGCAAGTTGGGACGACTTCATATGAACACAAATTAGGGTAAAATGTAACGATTGCTTTTATAGTAACATATGACTACTATATCCCTCGGTTTAAAGTTTAAAACCGACGTGATGATTTCTATCACCTCGGTTATTTTTAAAAACCGATGTGATATTTATTATTATTGCTTTTAAGTATTACATTGTTTACAGATAATATTAAAATAAATTGCTTACAAAAAATATCATCAATGGTTTTTCTGCACTTGTAATCCATCATAACTTTACATCTAAGATTTATTGTTGATGCTTGAATGTCATAATTTTGCATCCAAGATTGGTTATTGATACTATCATTATCAATGCATTCACTAGCGTATACAATATGCAAGCATTGAATGCATCCAACTTCTAATAAGGTGTTTCTCACAAAAAATAGAAAATGTTTTTTCTACACTTGCAATTCACCAGTAAAACTTTTAGGAATAACAACACATTTTAGGAATAACAAAAAAAAAACTTTTAGGAATAATAATAACTACATCAACACCATTGTTTTAGATGGATTGCAAAACCTGACAAAATATTTTGTTCAAGGTAGAAGGATATTTTTTCCAAATTTGCAATCCATCAAAAAAATGATGCATTCGACGATGTGACAACTACAAATAAGATAGCAATACGGTGCAATCTGTTCAACGCGTGTTTTTATAGTAAAATCTGATTAATGTATCCATCGGGTTATCATAAAAAACGAAGGATTAGATCATTTATTTTACACTTGTAAGCAAATGAAAACATAAAGTACAATAGCTGAGATTTGAAGTATGTCTGGAAGTATATAACACCTCGGTTTTTTAAATAACCGAGTGAACAAGTTGTTTTTTTAACAAAAAAAATAAAATATGGCGTACTTTGGAATAAAATCTCGATTTTTTTTTTATGACGTGAAAGGTTCGTCATGAAAAACGTTATTTGTAGTAGTGTTTATGCCTAATGATATCATCTCTAACAAAATCACATGAGATTTTGTCACATCACCAACTAGAGCTGTCAAAATAGACTACCCAACCTTAAACGGACCGACTCTGATGGCCTGGACTTTTTAGGGCTGGACCAAAAAAACCTATTGTAATATAGGCCTCAAAGTTACTACCCGAGCTCGACCCTAGATGGACTTTGGATTACCCGACTCTAAACGAACTTTTTTTAATAAAAAATAAAAATAAAAAATTCATAATATTTATTGTAAATAAAAAAAAATATTATTTTTTATATAATACATTTTTAAGTACTATATTATCTTTTATAAATACTGTAATATATTTTTAAATACAATACATGTCTAAATTCTAGAAAATAATACTCAAGTATTTAACATTAGAAAAACTAATAGAATATGAAGAAAAAAATATTGATTATATTAATGTACAATATTTAAAAGAAAAAGATTGAATATAATAGAAATAAAATTGAGTGAAGTGAGAAAAATCAATGTGTTATTTTGAAATAACACAATATAAAAATTAAAATATATATATTTTTAAAATTTATAACTATGGAGACTTAATAGACTATTCACAGTTCATACGGACTAATCCTATTAAATAGTGAATTTTTTATGACTGAACTAAAAAAAACTCTTAAAAATATAAACTCTAATTTAAAAGTTCTAAATTCTAAAATTTTTCAAGCCGGACGGACCTACTCATATACATTAATCCATTTTCAGAGCTCTATCACCAACAATCTTCTCTCTCTCTCTCCAATTTTTCCAAAAAATAAACCTTCTATACAGTAGACCTCTTAGAAATTAGGTCCACATCTCCAACAAACTTATCTAGGTTCCTATCAAACTTATATAGGTTCCTATCAAAAGAGTTCAATATTAAATCTATATAAACTTATGCTCATTTTCTATTTTCTCTATTACTATAGTTATAACTTATATGATATAGCAAACACAAATTTCTAAAATAAAGACATATAAAACTATAATAATAAATATTCCAATTATTTTTTATTTAAAAAATGGAGAAGATTCTTATCCCCTACCTCCATGATTTTAATGAGTTCTTCCAACATTCTCTCATCAATCTCACACTCTCAAATAGACTAAAAGATTTTATGGCCATCCAACCTAAAAACTCGATTTCACAAAGACAACATAATTTTATTTTTTAAATATTCAATTAAATTTTATCACACCGCATATGGTGCCAATGCCATAAAAATGGTTGAAAAAGAAAACTCAAAAGATATACTTGAGATTAAAAAAATTGATTTTAGAAATAGATAGTTTTAAAATTAAATTTGATAAAATAAAAAAACATATTATGCCTACTATATATTTATTTACTTATGTGATTAAGAACTTTTTAAATAATTAATTTATGTGATTAAGAATTTTTTAATAATTAGTTTCATAGAAAAAAAGACATAACTCTTAATAATTAGTTTCATGGGAGAAAAAAGACAGTTGCATAAATTTTATATATTTGAATTGGTATATTGAGTCAAAAAGAAAAGAGACTCGGTGCATAAGGCTATCTACGAGATAAGTTGTAAATAAAGTCATTTTTTTTACCAAAATAAAAAAAGTTTTCTAAATTTTTTTATCGAAAGTACAACAACAACAAGTTCTTATTTTATTAAGTGAAATCAACGACATAAATTAACTTTCGACATAATGTTCTATCAAAAATTATATTTTTATTTAAACCATTAATCTCAAGATCTTTCTTAATAACTGTTTTGATTGTTTTTCTAAGTCTTCTCTTTTTACTAATTATTTATTTTCTCTTCATATGGTCAATCCTAGTACACCTATTTATACACAAATAAGAATACCACATATGTCCTAATGAAAATATTTACAAATGACAAATACTAAATTACCCTCTAATACCATCCCGTAATTTAGTAACTTATCAGAAGTTAACAACACCAATTTCATCTCTCAAACGAAGAAATTGGTCTGTTTTTATCGCATTTGTCAGAACATCTGCCAGCTGCTTCTGAGTGCTACAGTGCAGAACTTCTAACACTCCTTTCTGCACTTGACTTCTGAGAAAGTGATACTTCGTCTCAATGTGCTTGCTTCTTCCATGTAGCATTGGATTCTTTGCAAGATTAATTGCAGACTTATTATCAATCATTAGCTTCAGAGATTCCTCAACTTCAACCTTCAGATCATGCAGCAGATTTAGAAGCCAAACTGCTTGACAAGCAGCTACAACACCTACAATGTATTCAGCTTCACATGTTGACAAAGCCACAACAGACTGTTTCTTGGAACTCCAAGAAATTGGACCTCCCGGAAACTTGAACAAGTACCCAGAAGTACTTCTTCTGTCAACTCTATCTCCACACCAATCAGAATCAGAATAACTCAGAAGTTCTGATTTGATCTTTCCTCCAGAAGGAAATAACACTCCATATTTCAGAGTTCCTTTTACATACCTCAGAATCCTGACAGCAGCTTGGTAATGAGACCACTTTGGTTTGCTCATGTATCTGCTGACCATTCCAACTGCATAATAAATATCAGGTCTGGTATTACACAAATACCTCAGAGAACTAACCATCTGTTTGGAGGTTGTAGCATCTCCCATCCTCCATTTTCCCCCAAACTTTCAGCGTCAGCTAAGCACCAAAGCTTGCCGTAATTGCAGCAACATCGGTGTCGCGTAAATCGTCGCTGCTTCGTGGTCTAATGAAGGTGCCGGCAGCCCCGCCTCTGGGGCGAATCCGGTGTCGGCCGTTGCGTCACCTGTTGATGCTGCAACGGCGCCGATCCCCTTGGACCTCGACGCCGATGACGAGAATGTTGTCGATGCCGCGGGAAATGGGGCTGTACAGACTAACCGTAGATCTTATTCTTCGTTTTTGAAAACTGATGCAAGCAAAACAATTCATGCCGCTGAAAGACTTGGTAGGGCTATTGTGACTGATGCAATTACCACTCCTGTGGTGAACACTTCTGCCTACTTTTTCAAGAAGACTGTCGATCTTATTTATTATAAGGAGAAACGTCTGGCTAGTTATGAATATGGGCGCTATGGAAATCTGACCAGTACTGTTTTAGAGGAGAAATTGAGTGAACTGGAAGGGGCTGAGTCAACTGTCTTATTGGCATCTAGAATGTGTGCTAGCATTGTTATGCTCATGGCGCTGATTCCAACCGGTGGACATCTTGTGACTACAACTGATTGTTACAGGAAGACTAGGGTGTTTATAGAGACTGTGCTTCCTAAGATGGGGATCACGGCCTCTGTGATTGATCCTGCTGATGTTGGAGCCTTGGAATCTGCATTGGAGCAGAACAAGGTGTCTCTATTCTTCACTGAGTCTCCTACCAATCCATTCCTGAGATGTGTTGACATTAAGCTGGTTTCAGAGCTCTGCCACAAGCATGGGGCTTTGCTCTGCATTGATGGTACATTTGCAACATCTTTGAACCAGAAGGCAATTGCCCTTGGTGCTGATTTGGTTATGCACTCTTGTATAAAGTACATTGGTGGACATCATGATGTCATTGGTGGTTGCATAAGTGGCTCTGGTAAGCTGATTTCAGAAATTCGTATTTTGCATCATATTTTGGGCGGTGTTCTTAACCCGAATGCCGCATACCTATTCATCAGAGGCATGAAAACACTGCATCTTCGTGTACAGCAGCAGAATTCAACTGGAATGGGGATGGCCAAATTTTTAGAGGCACATCCCAAGGTGAAGCGTGTCTACTATCCAGGCTTGCCAAGTCATCCTGAACATGAGCTTGCCATGAGGCATATGACTGGTTTTGGGGGCGTAGTAAGTTTTGAGATTGATAGAGATATAGAAACCACAATAAAATTTGTTGATTCACTGAAAATCCCATATATTTCTCCCTCTTTTGGTGGCTGAGAGAGCATTTTACTTGGGACACACCTTTGTGGGAGACACACCACTTGTCCATCTAAAACCTTAAGGTGATAGATGAGTGGGTTCTCTCATATATAAGTGCTCAATCTTCCCTTTTTATAATCAATGTGGGACTTCTTCCTCACACTTGATTCTCAACACTCCTCCTCAAGTGTGAGTCACAATGCTCCCCCTCATGTGGAATGGCTCTCTTCCACATACACTTGTACCATCGCTCGATACAAGTAAGCCGGTCCCTATCTCGAAACCAGAGGCTTTGATACCACTGTAGGGGTAATTCCGAGGAGAGAGCATTTTACTTGGGACACACCTTTGTGAGAGACACACCACTTGTCTATCTAAAACCTTAAGGTTTTAGATGAACAAGTCTATCTAAAACCTTAAGGTTTTAGATGGACAAGTGGTGTGTCTCTCACAAAGGTGTGTCCCAAGTAAAATGCTCTCTCCTCGGAATTGCCCATATAAATCCTTTTTAATATAAAATTTAGTGGTCTTTTTTCTACATATCCAAATTATTTAAGTCTATTTTCCACCATCTTCTCCACTATAGGCGCTATAACGACACTCTTTCTAATATTTTTATTTCTAATTTTATCTTGACGAGTTTTATCCCATATTGACCACAATATCTTCATCTCTGCTACACTTTATTCTTGTGTTGATTCTTCACCATCCAATATTCTGTCTCGTACAAAATGGAAAGTCTTACTGCAATTCGATAAAAATTTTCCTTCAACTTGAGCGGTACATTTGCATCACATAAAAACCTGATGCTTTTCTCCATTTCAACCACCTAGTTTAAATTTGATGGTTTACATCCCCTTCTATTTCTTCATCATCTTGTATTACGAATTCAAGATATTTAAACCGTGTGACTTGAGGGATAATATGGTATACAACTTTCACCTCTAGGTTAGAAACATTTGTTCTTTTGTTGAACTTACATTACATATACTCCGTCTTGCTTCTGCTTAGACGAAAACCATGTATTTCAAAACCCCGTTTTCAACCTGTCATTTAAATTCTCATTCGACTCTCTAAGAAGGACTATATCATATGAAAAAAACATGCATCTCGGAGCTAGATCTTGGATGTGTTTCGTGACTACATCTAAAATTAAGGTAAAAAGATAGGAGCTTAGGGTTGAACCTTGATGCAAACCAATTTTAATGAAAAAATCATCCGTCTTTCCACCATGTGTCTGGACATTGGTCGATACCCCTTCATACATATCTTGGATAGATCGAATATATGTTATCTTAAACTCTTTCTTCTCTAGGGATTTCGACAAAATCTCTCTACGCACTCTATCACACGCCTTCTCCAATTCATTAAAAATTAAGTGTAGATCTTGATAGTCCATCTGATACTGTTCTATCAGACGGCGTAATAGATAAATCACTTTCATGATCGACCTTTCAAGCATAAAGCCAAATTGATTATTGGTGACCTAAGTCTATTTTCTTAATATCCGCTCAATCACTTTCCTAAAATTTCATGGTATGATTCATAAGCTTAATCCCCATACAATTTGCACAATTTTGTATATATCTCCCGTACGTTGGATTAATTATTTAATTAATCAATTATAGATTAACAATCTATTGTTAGAAATTATTATTAATATTAATTATGGTCTACTGTTATTATTGTTAGAAATTATTATTAATATTAATTATGGTCTACTGTTATTACTTATTATGCACTTGTTGATGGATTATCTAATTCGGCTATTGTCTTTGAATGGATCGTGATGGATTTGACCATTTAATTAAGTCTAATGAGAGGTCACTGTTTTCAACCGTTTAACCATTTAGTTAAGTCTAATGAGAGGTCCCTGTTTTCAACCGTTTAACTATTTAAGTGTTGTTCCACTAAACGATTAACATACTTTAAAATCCTAAACGACAATGAAGATAGTAATCCTCTCATACTCACTATTTCTGACGATAATCTTTTGAATCTTAAAATGTATGTCGTTCTTATATTCTATTGAGTATTATTTAATACATTAGTAGGATAATGTTTATATACAATTTCATATGTGTGATTCATATTTTTCTCTAATAAAAATAAGATAAATATATTTAAATATCTTTTAAGGAGTAAAACTAGGAAGATATGTATAGGAGAAAATTATAAACCTCGTATTTTCATTAAAAAACATATAAACAACACCCAAGTAAGAGCCTTATATAGATACATATTATAACTTAAATAAATTACATGGATGAATATATGCATATAGTGTTACGCTTGATTAAGTATCAATTATTTAGCTGAGATTTGTATTTTGTATGCTTGGCAGTGTGTATGTGTTAGTGTACCACTTATATTAATTTTCATTTATCCATATTAGTCAAGAGAGTTTGAACGGATGAAACCTTTTAAAAGGTTGTTTAAAGTACTTGCTGAGGTTTTCTTTATCATCTACCGTGAATTCTTTATCTACCATTAGTCTATCAAGATTTATTATACATTTAGTAATTGGATATCTGCCATGAATTATGTATCTACCATGATGATTTTACCATAAACTCTGCAGATGATTCTACCTTAATATATCTACCATGATGATTACTTGAATTTCTTGTGCACATATATATTTCTTGACATGGAGAATAATTGTAAGGCCCACTCACACCTTGACCTAATTTCCTATTAAATAGGCAACAATAAAATAAAATACCAATAATTGTGTTCTCTCTAAATAAATAAATAAAATGAAATGAAACAAAAATAAATATAAGTAAATATTGGTTAAGAATTAATATTGCCTTATATACTGCTCATGATTTGGGTAGTGTTTTATTTTATTCTACATTTATATATGATCGGTTCCATTATTAACGATATTAATATCCATTAAAATTATATCGTTTTTAAATATTCCTTTTGATGAGTTTGTTTCCTAAAACAAATTAAAACATTATGTTTTTAAATGTACAAGTACGGAAATTAATTCATGATAAATCATGACTATTTATTATTTATTGGGTCAATGTTAAATTAGTTGGTCAATAAAAGAAAATACTAAAATAATAAAATTGTTCATGGAAGTGAATAGAGCATTCTAATGGAATTGACCAAAGTGCTGGAATACTAATCATAAAGGTTTAACACAATCATAATGATTTTTGAGCATATTTTAGAGAGCAATTTCTTTTAATTTTATTTAAATTATTTTTATTTATTCAAAATAAATATACAATCTGATGATTCTTGTCTTCTTTTAATTTTATATACTGATTTATAATCATATTGTATTTTTTTGTTTTTGTTTTGACAATTATAATTATATTGTTTAGTTGTCTCAAATTGAGATAGAGCTTTATATTTTGATATAATGATTTATTCTTGACTCATGAATCATTTGAGATGATATTTGAGATGATATTGTGATATTTTAAAGTCATTAAAATTTAATAACTCAAGAGCAATGATGTATGTCACATTTTACGAGATTAATACAATTTAATTATTTTTAAAATCTTGTGACTTGTAATATATAATTTCATATAAGAAGATATTTGTTCAAATATTATATACTTATTTTATGAAAATGTAAAATATGTAATTATATATATAATAAAACTATTGTCTAGAATAATTTTTGAAATTTAGAACTCTTTAATCTTTTATAGATTTCTTGTTAATAAACTTCATTCTTTAAATACAATTATTTTTTGGAGTATTTTAAATAAAATTATTTTGAGAATTCTATTTTGTAGATTAGTTATTCAATATTAATTTATATGATTGTAACTCGCCTATTATAGATACAATTGTACAAATTTTGTTAAATAAAATAATTAAATTCATTTTAATTATAATAAATATTATATTGATAATAGTTATACCCTATTGGTATGTTATTATTAATATAATTTGTTTTGGTTCAATGTACTTGTAATTTATAATTCTGTAAATTATTATTCGAGTACCCTATTGGTATTAGGATTTTTTGGTGACGTAATATTTGTACATTGTTATATTTCTTATTAAATATTGTTGAAACTATTATTTGATAAATAAGAAATTATTTTAAAGACATGTAATACTTTATGAAATCCACTCATTTATTTTAATTTTTTTTTTATAATGGATTTCAATTCTCTAAGTATTATGTAAGTGATGAACATATCCTATCATTGCGACGTTGCTTGACATGATAATTGTGTGATAGATACAATAGTTGAGTATGTTTAAAATATTTTTTAAACCCTTGAGTTAATAATTCAACTATTATTATCTATCAAGTGGGAGAATTTAGCATGTCAATAATATTAGAAATGAGAAACAAATATTATTTATTTAATATAATATTATTTATTGAGACTTATATTGAAGATAATATAGTCTTATGTTAGTAATAAAAGTTTATGCCTATTTGTGTTATATCTTCAATTATAATTAAAGTTAAGTCTCATGTTATATTGAAGATATTATAGTCTTATGTTAATAATAAAAATTTATGATTATTTGTGTTATATCTTCAATAATAGTTAAAGTTAAGTCTCATATTTTTTCAACAGGTATAATATAATATTTTTCTCAAATATGTGATTATAATTGTAGCATTTGAGTCTTGAGTGAGTTATTAAAATGTTGTTTATAATCTTATATTTAAAATTATAGGGATTTGATCTCACTTAAATGATGGTAAACCTTTTATAGGACCATCATACTTTTCATGTGAAATCATATCAATAATGATATATTCTGTTTACGTGCAAAATATGGGGTTGAGTTTGTAAAACTCTAATGATGATATATTATACAACCACTTTCATGTATAATTTTGCACTAAAAATAAAATTAGTATCTCATTGTATAACCAGAGTATTTAATACTAGTGGACTCTGATAAATCTTTATCATGTTGGATCGGTGGGAGTGCATGTGTATACAATTATGTAATCTGAAAATTTTAGATTATTATTCTCATATTATCATATATTCTTGCACGCATTATAAATCTGACACATTCTAAGAAGATTTTAATATATCAATAATTCTAAGAAGTCTTATTTTATTATATTGAGATATATATTATTCTCTTAATCCCACGAAGCATCATAATTTGATGTTTAGGTCGATATTAAAAAGACACAATAATTCCTTAGCATACAATAATATTGTGTTATTCAATCTTCAATAGTCCACTCTTGTCAGGTCATAATATGAAAGTACAAGTAAATATCAATACTCCTATCAAGTATGATATTGTGTTATGAAAGTAATTATGATTAAATGTAATTACTCTCGTAATAGGATAATGCCTATATGTAATTACTATTGACTTATGTGGATATTCTATGATCTATAATTTAAAACTCATTAGTATAACCACTACCCAAAAACTTATACACATGAGGAAGTCTTATGATATTTTGGGTTAGTGGGAGTTTATTAATAGCATTTTCATATGCTTGAGCCATTGTTTAATAATATATTTTTTTCATATGAAATATGTTTTTCTAAATTCATCATTTTAATATAAAATGTATTTCTTTGACTTGTATGATATGTTTTCCCTATTGGATTCATTTCTGCAGTGTTGAAGTTTACTTTTGTTTTATGAACAAGTGCTTTGACCATAATTAAAATTCTAGTATAAAAAATTTATATAATTTTGATAATTGATTATTGTCATCCAAGTGGAAGAATGTTAGATTAATTATTTAATTAATCAATTATGAATTAACAATAATCAACTATTATAAATTATTATTAATATTAATTATAGTATATTGTTATTATACACTTAATGATGAATTATCTAATTGGGCTATTGTCTTTGAATGGACCGTGATAGATTGAACAATTTAGTTAATCCCAATGAGAGGTTCATGCCCTCAATCGTTTAGCTATTTTAGCGTTACTCCATTAAACGGTTAACATACCCTGAAACCCTAAACGATAATGAAGATAATAATCCTCTGATACTCACTCTTTCTAACGATAATCTCTTGGATCTTAAAAGGCACTCCATTCTTATATTCTATTGAGTATTGTTCAATATATTAATATGTTATATTTTATATCTATTCGATTAACTTAAATCAATCACCTCGCTCTTATAAATTGGAATTAAAATACTTCTTCTCCAATCATTTAGCATGCAGTTTGACCTCATAATTTTATTTAATAGTTTGGTGAGCCACTCAATACCTCTATCCTCAAGAATTTTCTATACTTTAATAAGTATGTTGTTTGATCCAACTGCCTTACGGGTATTCATTCTCTTTTCTTAGCAAGCCTTTATATATATATATATATATATATATATATATATATATATATATATATATATATATATATATATATATATATATATATATATATATATATATATATATATATATATATATATATATATATATATATATATATATATATATATATATATATATATATATATATATATATATATATATATATATATATATATATATATAAAGAGGGATATTCTTACTCTAAGAGTAAGTTTAAAAGAGTTATTCCAAATCTTAACCCTTGATTTTCATTAATCCAACAATTTTAATTGTTTCCAAAAATAAATAGATTAAATAATCAATTAAAGCCGTTGGATTAATAAAAATCAATGGTTAAGATTTGGAGTAACTCTTTTAAACTTACTCTTTGAGTAAGAATATCTCTCCTATATATATATATATATATATATATATATATATATATATATATATATATATATATATATATATATATATATATATATATATATATATATATATATATATATATATATATATATATATATATATATATATATATATATCATTGGTTCTTAGAGATTAGTATAATCTATTAAAAGTTTGGGTTCTTATTTCGCTCACCACCTTCTTGGTCTCATTCTTAACATTATTGTATTTTTCTCATGTTTCTGCATTTTTACACCTAAACCAATCTTGAAAATAATTATTTTTTACTCTAACTTTACTCTGGACGCTTTTATTCCCCCACCATGATTCTTTACACCTGAGTCCAAAACCTCTTGATTCATCCAACGTCTCTTTAGCCACTTTTCTATCTCTTGAGTCATGTTATTCCACATATCATTTACACTTCTTAGTGGTTGTCCAAACCCCCACTCCAAGATCTTGTGTTGGAAAACTCCTTGTTTTTCACCCTTCAAATGCCACCACTTGATCTGTGGCGTTACCATATGACTTCTTCTCCTTGCTCACCCCTTAATTCTTATATCCATAACAAAAACTCTATGTTGGATAGTCAAGCTCTCTCTCAGAATAACTTTACAGTCCAAGCAAATCTTTCTATCGAACTTTGTTATAAGAAAGAAATCCATATGAAAACATGTCACCCCCATTTTTATATGTGATAAGATGTTCATCTCTTTTCTTAAACCATGTATTTGCTATAGTAAGATCCAAAGTCGACTACAAATCCAAGATAGATTTTCCCACCACATTGACCTCCCATAGACCAATCCTCATATGCACGCTCTCAAAACCTCTTGTTACACTACCTACATATAAAACTTCTAAATACCTATTAAATAAATTTATTCTTGCAAATACACAAATATTTTACTAGAATATAACCAAGCTAACTAACTTAGATAGGATTAAAAATAAATCATCAAAAGTAATAATACATATTTTTTGTAGAGTTCTAATTGCGAGTGTGACATTATCTTACATTAATAATGAAATTTCAATAATTATTTTATGGAATTTATCTTTCCTTTACTTTGAAAATGGACGAGTGTGTCAGTGCCTTTAGCCAAACAAATTTTGTTTTATAGGCAAGTTTAATAAATAAGAATATTGAAAGTACTCCAACCCGGATACAAAAGATCGAGAAATTTTTTGAAAAGAGACAACATTTCAGTCCAAATGCAACTTAAGCTAAATAATGCAAAAGAGCTTTGCAAAACTCATAAAAATTACAATTGAGAAAAGAAATATCGCATAAAAGAGACCACTTTCAAGACAAAACCTTGATACTCCAAACTATACCGTGAACGTTACAATCCCCACCGTTAAACACAATAAAATTCCTCGCCATCCATAATGACAAAGAAACCACCAACCATATGACAATTTCTTTGCCAGACTTCACCTTCAAAGACTTGAGAGAATTGAACCAAAAAAGATAGCTATCGGAGATATTAACATGATTCGTATTAGGAATCCCTACTCGATCCGAAATGATATTCCACACCGTCTGAGAAACATTACAAGACAACAAAAGATGCGCCAAAATTTCAATGTCTACAAAATAAAAGACACAATTTAGATCAGTGAGAGGAAGAACACACCTTGATTGACTTGATCCTTTGAAGCATTCCTGTTTAGCAAACATCTTCGTCTGAAAACCTTGATATGAAACAAAACGCTCTCTCCACATCCGGATAAAACCCTTCTCAACATGCTACTCCGAGGGCACACAAGCCTGAACCTGGAACAACAAGACGTAACCGCTGATGGCCGAATAACCACTCAAAATATCAGGCTTCCAGCTGACTCTGTCACCGATCCCGAATAGAGGAGAGTAATCGTCCAACAACTAATGCAAAGTCTGTAGATCCGTAGACAATACATTATCTTCCTACATAACAACCCGAAATCACCCTAGTTCCACACATTTCCTGATCTGTTACCCGACTCAGCAACTGTAGCTAACTTATACTTACTGCAGCTGTACAAGTGAGGAAAAATCTCCTTCAGAATTTTATTATCAATCCAATTAGCGCGGCAAAATGGAATATAATTACCAAATCCCAACGAGAAACCACGGTTACTACCAAAAACATTCACTTGATTTTTCTTTTCCAAAAACACCATATCCTCCACCACGACGACTTAGATCCACCACCCCTAACATTCACCTCCGCAAGAATGTGACAATTAAGATCACCATATCTTACCCTAAAAATTTCACTCTATAACGCTTCCTCACCTTGTAAAATCCACCACTTCTATTTTATAAGTGTACAATATTAATTTTTTTATAGAAGTCAGTGATAGATACTAAAAAAATATTATGTTGAACCTAAATGGAGTATGCATTTTTTTTATATATTTTTTTTAAATATTTTTATATCTAGCTACTTCCAAGTCCATTGATGAAATTTCCACGATCTCTCTTAAACTATTTAAATGATCAAAGCTATCATGGGACACCTCCCGGAAAAATTTATAGTAGCATTATTCCCAACAACTTAGATATTTGTTCCGATGACGTTTCTAACTATATCTGATCTTCTGGGCATAATTTTTTAGAGAAAATCTCAAATTTTTATATAAACTAAAAAAAGTGTTTAAAATTATTTAAAGTGTCTCTCATCTTAGTTTTATAAAACTAAATTATATCAAACATTAATTTTAACACAATAACAAAAACATATTGATTCGAATCACCCTTGATTTATGTATGTACACCAATCTAATAGGCTCAGTAGTACCCAGAAAGAAGGGTGTATTAAAAAAAAACTCTAATTCTAACACTTTGACATTTATCACGATCCCTTTCTTTGTAAGGAATGTGAACATTAATGATTCAATTAGCTACAATTTTTTTTCCATTTTATTAGCTTTGCTTTTGTTGAGATTTCCACCAACAAGTTTCTTTAGAATATTGTGTTGATTCAAGATATAAAAAATATATCACGTGAGAATAGATAAATCAAAATTACACGCATTATTTTGAAAGACAACTAATATGTAAGTTTCATGACTAAATTATAGCTATTAAGAGGACATTACAACTATTAAGAGGATACTAAAATATATTAGAGACACATTAAATCATGGTATCTTGTTTTTAACAATAAACAAAGAAAAGGTGTATAAGTTTGTCAGATATACTCATTCAAATTGGTGTGGTGATGCTGATGATTGAAAGTAAACAATAGAATATGTGTTCTTGTTAGGTGGTGCACCAGTATTTTGGAGTTCAAAGAATGAGCTTGTGGTGACTTTGTCCTCATATGAGGCAGAATACATTGTAGTATCATTGTGTGCATGTCAAGCTATGTGTGATTGTTAAACTATATGATTGATAAATCTAATTGATGAAGTTTAAGGTTAACATCATAGAACTAGGACTATCAAGATTGACAACATCTTTGCCATAATTTTGGTTAAAAATCATATTGCACATGACAAAAGTAAACATATAGAGATGATATTTCACTACCTTATAAAGCAAGTTATCAATGAAAGACAAAAGTGAATAACAAATTGCGAACATCATGACAAAGGCGGGTCAAGTTGAAGTGTTTAAGAAGTTTAAAAGTTTAATGGATGTAAAAAATTTGGCCATAGTAAATTAGGTGATGTGTTAAGAGTAATTCATTTTCTCCCACTTGTAGTTATTTGGAATACAAGTTACAATTAATTTGAGTTTGAAATTATATTAGTAATAGTTAATTACATGACAATTAGGGAAAGGTAGTTAGTTAGAGTTAGTCGGTGTCTTATAGTGCAAGTCATATCTATATAAACTCTTGTAATGTGTGAAAGAACAAGATTAAGTTCTGACCTATCCCAAGTGTTTTGATGATAACTAAATTATATTTAAGATAATTTATGCTCTAATGAATATGGTTTTGAATGTCTTAGTTAATGTTCTGACAAGAAACATTCCAAAGTGCTAAGCAAAGATTATGAAGAAGTTCTTTGATAAAAGAACCTTTTATTCAAACGCATCTGCTGACTCTGGTAAGAACACTCATTTGTTAAATGTATCTTCTAACTTCTAGCAGGCTTCTTGATTCTGAAGATAACTTGAAAGCAAGCGTTGTTCAAAGATCTTAGCAAGCAACGCTCTGACCAGAAGTTGAATAAAGCATGTTCTGAGTTAAAGCAAATACTGAAACAACGTATTAATCAACGTGTCTTGTCAAAGCAAAGGAAACACGTTCTTACATTCTGACGTTTGCTAATTAATGCAAAGACGGCTGAAAACACTCAAGTGCCTACAACTAGTTTCTTGGAGAATGATATTTTGCAAGGATACACGTAAAACATTTAATGCTCTCCATTTCCTCTGAAGGCAGCAACAGTCTTATTATTCCTACTATAAGTAGAAGGACATTTATTGCAAGCCAACAACAATGTTCAAACAAGAAACTACGTGAAATATTTAAAAGCTTACAAACTCATAGTTCTTACATTATTGTGTATTACATTCTAAGAAAAATCACAGTTGTGATATAGCTTGATTAGAAGCAAACTCTATTTCAATTATCTGTAAAGATTATACTTCTGTATTTGTTCCTTGAGAGACCAAGTTTGGTCAGATTTCTCAAGCAGACTAGGACTAGATTTAAGTCTTAGTGGTGTTAGTCACTTGTAAGTTTACTTGTGCATTGTTAGTCACAACAGTTGTTGTGTGATTGTAATCAGTTGATTATAGTGGATTAAGTCCTTGTTGAGAAAGGCGAAATCACCTTGACGGGTGGACTGGAGTAGTTTGAGTTCAAACGAACCAGGATAAAAATAACTGTGTTATTCCATTACTGTTTTAAGCTTTGTATTGAAAGAACGAAAAGAGTCACTTATTCAACCCCCCCCCCCCCCCTTATAAGTGTTTTATTACCCCTTCAATTGGTATCAGAGCTTGACTCTGAGCTCAACACTTAATCGTGTCAGGAAAAGATCCAGAAGAAAACACAATGGTCGTTGAACAAAACAATAATAGTTATAACAAACCTCCAGTGTTTGATGGAGAAGATTTTGAGTACTGGAAAGATAGGCTAGAAAGTTTCTTTCTAGGTCATGATAGTGATCTTTGGGATATAGTCTTGGATGGTTACAAACATCCTACAGATTCAGAAGGAAACAAAGTGGATAGAAAAAATATGGATAGACAGCAAAAAGCTGATTTTAAAAATCATCACAGAGCTAGAAATATTTTTTTAAATGCTATCTCTAAAGTAGAATATGAAAAAATCACTAATAGAGATACAACGCATGATATGTTTGAGTCTCTCAAAATGACTCATGAAGGAAATGCCCAAGTTAAGGAGTCTAAAGCTCTGGCTTTAGTTCAAAAGTATGAAGCCTTCAAAGTTGAAGAAAGTGAGTCTATAGAAGCAATGTTCTCTAGGTTTCAAACTCTGATCGCTGGTCTGAGAGTTTTGAACAAAGGGTATACCAAAGCAGATCACGTGAAAAAGATCATCATAAGCTTACCCAGAAGATGGGCACCAATGGTCACTGTGTTCAAGGTGTCAAAAGATCTGAACAATGTGTCTTTAGAGGAACTCATCAGCGCTCTCAGAAGTCATGAGATTGAAATGGATGAACATGAGCCTTAGAAGAAAGGTAAGTCTCTATCCCTTAAATCAATTAAGAAATTTGATACTAACGTTTTTCAGGCTGAAGAAGAAAACTCTGAAGAATCAGCTTCAGAAGAAGATGAACTATCTTTGATCTCCAAAAGGATCAATCATCTGTGGAAGCACAGACAAAAGAAGTTCAGGAACTTCAAGAAGTCAGAAGATAAACCAGAATCTTCTGGACATAAAAAGTCAAACAGTAGAGAGATCATCTGTTATGAATGCAAAGAACCTGGTCACTTCAAAAATGAATGTCCAAAGCTTCAAAAAGAAAGACCAAAGAACAGATTTGGAAAGAAGAAAGGAATGATGGCAACCTGGGATGACTCATATTCTTCTGAAGATGAATCTGGTTTTGAAGATGAAAATGCCAACCTAGCTTTAATGGCTATCACAGAAGATGACTCAGACTGTGAGTCAGAACAAAGAGAGGTATTTTCTGAATTTTCTAGAGAAGAACTTGCTGATAGTTTATCAGAACTTCTGGAAAACTACAGTAAGCTCAAAATCAAATACAAGAAACTCAAGAAGAGTCTTGCATCTGATTTTAAGAAACTTGAAACAAAAAAATCTGAACTTTTAGAAAACAATCTTAAACTTAAAAAAGAAATTCAAATTGTTCAAAAGAATTTTAGTTCAGAGTCTGTATCTAGTTCAAAAGATATTCTGAAAGAATATGACTATAGCTTTCAAACTTTTCTTGCTAAAAGCATAGACAGAAGCAAAATGGCTTCAATGATTTATGAAGTTAGTGGGAAAAACAGAAGAGGAATTGGATATGAACCTCCCAAAGGGAAGGAAACATACATTCCAAAACCTGTTGCTAAAATGACTTTCACTTACAAACCTATGAATAAGCAATTCAAGTTTGGACATTCACATGATATAAAATATACATCACATTCTGGAAACTCTTATGCTAACCCAAAAGGACCCAAAAAGATATGGGTACCTAAGGATAAAATAATATTTGTTGCAGATGTCCTTAATAGCTCAATTGAAACACCAGTCATGGTACCTGGACTCTGGATGCTCACGACACATGACAGGAAAAAGGTCTATGTTCCAAAGCCTGGAACTTAAAGCTGGAGGAGATGTGAAGTTTGGAGGTAATCAGAAAGGGAAGATTATTGGTTCTGGAACCATAGGAAACGGTAACTTTCCTTCTATCTCTAATGTTTTATTAGTAGAAGGATTAACTCATAATCTATTGTCTATAAGTCAATTAAGTGACAATGGCTATGACATTATCTTCAATCAAAACTCCTGCAAAGCTGTAAATCAAAAGGATGGATCAATCCTCTTTTCTGGTAAGAGAAAGAACAACATTTACAAAATTGATTTATCAGATCTTAAATCTCAAAACGTAAAATGCCTTTTGTCTGTTAGCAATGAGCAATGGGTATGGCACAGAAGATTGGGACATGTCAGTCTTAGAAAAATCTCTCAACTAAATAAATTAAATTTAGTCAGAGGACTTCCCAATCTGAAGTACAACTCAGATGATATGTGCGAAGCATGTCAAAAAGGAAAATTTTCAAAACCTTCCTTTATATCTAAAAATGTTGTCTCTTCCTCTAAGCCATTAGAGTTACTTCATATTGATCTGTTTGGACCAGTGAAAACTGCATCCATCAGAGGCAAGAAGTATGGATTGGTCATCGTTGATGATTTCAGCAGATGGACATGGGTAAAGTTTTTAAAACACAAGGATGAGTCATATTTTATATTCATTAACTTCTGTACTCAAGTGCAAAATGAAAAAGATTTTAAAATCACAAAAGTTAGAAGTGATCATGGTGGTGAATTTGAAAATCATTATTTTGAAAAATATTTTAAAGAAAATGGTATTGTTCATAATTTTTCTTGTCCTAGAACTCCCCAGCAAAATGGAGTTGTAGAAAGAAAGAATAGAACATTACAAGAGATGGCCAGAACCATGATCAATGAAACAAATATGGCTAAGCACTTTTGGGCAGAAGCTATGAATACATCGTGTTATATTCAGAATAGAATCTCTATAAGACCTATTCTTGAAAAGACTCCCTATGAATTGTGGAAAAAGAGAAAGCCCAACATTTCTTATTTCTATCCTTTTGGATGTACTTGTTTTATACTAAACACCAAAGAAACTCTGAATAAGTTTTATTCCAAAGCACAAAAGTGTTTCCTACTTGGATACTCTGAACGCTCAAAAGGCTATAGAGTATACAACACAGAAACTCTGATTGTTGAAGAATCAATCAAAGTCAGGTTTGATGATAAGCTTGGCCAACCACAGCCAAAACAAATTGATTTTTCTGTAGGTACAGAAGACCATCACTCAAACTCTGAAAGTTCAGAAGCAAAAGAAGACGTAGCAGATCATCCTCTTTACAATGCTCTAAACAATCTCAGAATCTCTGACCAACTTACTCAGAAAAGGTTTCCTAGATTATCTTCAGCTCACAACGAAGACGTAATCATTGGAAGAAAAGAAGATCCCATCAGAACAAGATCATCTCTCAGAATCAATGAAGAATCTATGTTCGGTTTAGTCTCTCTGATTGAGCCAACTACCATTGATGAAGCTCTGGAAGATAATGATTGGATCTTAGCAATGCAAGAAGAACTAAATCAATTCTCAAAGAATGATGTATGGAGTCTAGTTCCAAGACCCAAATGATTCAATGTTATAGGAACCAAATGGGTCTTCAGAAACAAATTGAACGAACAAGGAGAAGTAATCAGAAACAAGGCACGACTGGTTGCACAGGGTTATAGTCAACAAGAAGGAATTGATTATAATGAAACCTTTGCCCCAGTCGCCAGGTTAGAATCTATAAGATTATTAATTTCTTTTGCTGTACAAAATAACATTACATTATATCAAATGGATGTTAAAAGTGTATTTCTAAATGGTTATATTGAAGAAGAAGTATATGTCCATCAACCTCTTGGATTTAATGATTCAAAACAACCAGAACATGTTTTTAAATTGAAAAACTCTTTATACGGTTTAAAACAGGCTCCAAGAGCTTGGTATGATCGTCTGAGTAATTTTCTATTAGAAAAAGATTTTACCAGAGGGAAAGTGGACACAACTCTCTTCAGAAAAACATTTAAAAATGATATTTTAATCTGTCAAATTTACGTTGATGATATAATTTTTGGAACCTCTAATATATCCCTTGGAAAAGAATTTGCTAAGACAATACAGGCAGAATTTGAAATGAGCATGATTGGTGAATTAAAATTCTTTCTTGGAATTCAAATCAACCAGACTCAAGAAGGTACTTTCATACATCAGACGAAGTATGTTAAAGAACTTCAGAAGAAATTTCAAATGTCAGAAAGCAAAGATGCCAAGACATCTATGCATCCAAACTGCATTCTAGGTAAATATGAGGTAAGTATGAAAGTAGATCAGAAGCTCTACAGAGGTATGATTGGATCCCTTCTCTATCTGACTGCATCTAGACCTGATATATTATTTAGCGTGTGCTTGTGTGCTAGATTCTAATCAGATCCTAGAGAATCTCATTTAACAGCTGTTAAGAGAATTCTTAGGTATCTGAAAGGTACTGCTAATCTTGGTCTGTGTTACAGAAGATCACAAGATTACAAACTAGCAGGTTATTGTGATGTTGACTTTGCTGGAGATAGAATTGAAAGAAAAAGCACCTCTGGAAGCTGCCAGTTTTTGGGTGACAATCTTATCTCATGGTACAACAAGAAGCAAGCAACAATTGCTCTATCAACCACAAAATCTGAATATATATCTGTTGCTGGATGTAGCTCTCAGATGATTTGGATGAAAAATCAACTAGAAGATTTCAACCTTTATGAAAGTAAGATTCCTATCTTCTGTGATAATACTTCTGCTATTTGTCTTTCTAAAAATCCAATCTTACATTCTAAAGCCAAACATATAGAAATTAAATATCATTTCATAAGGGACTATATTCAGAAGGGGATTTTAAACTTGATTTTTGTAAAAACAGACCATCAATGGGCTGACATTTTTACTAAACCCCTTTCAGAAGATAGATTTAATTTCATTCTGAAAAATATTTGTATGGAATTATGTCCTGAATAAAATAATATTTATTTTCTGTGACTGGCTTCAGAACTTTCTGAAATAAATGCTCTGATCAACAACTCTTCAGAAGTTAGAAGAGAAGTTGTAACAAAAGCTATATGGATCATTCTAACGCTTCATGTCCAAGTGTAGTTCAAAAATTAATTAGAACAAACAGCTGTTACATGCATCCTTCAGGAGATGAGCACGTGGTGTGTTTCTGAAAGGTCAAGCGAGCAAAAGCTACTGATGACGTTCTAGGTAACTGTTGATGATTAGCCATAATCTCACGTTTTCCCTCATTTTTAGCAATTCATTAAATGCAAGTAATGATGAGAATCGTTTTTTTTTAAATTCGTTTTAATCTTTATTTTAATTCGTCTTAAATACTTTGTGATACGGTGGGAGAACTGACTTGAGGCTTTGCGTTTGTATTCGCACTTGTTCGGTTTAGCAAGAGTCGCCACCGACTTTTTATTTTATCCTAAAGGAAAGGTTAAAAAAGCACCGGAAAAACCTTTGAGATGTTTTCGTGGGTTCGGGGGGTAGATTATGAAAAGGGAAGGTGCTAGCACTCTTTTCATCCATGGTTATCCATGGGCTCTTAGTTACTTGTTTTAGATCACTTGCCTTTGCTTTTCAATTGTTTTAAATGGTGCTTTGTGTGTGGTTTTGAAAATGTTTTGAAAAAAAAGATGCCTAGTCTAGGCAACCATTGTAATGACTCTTGTTTGAGTATATGCAATGGTGTTTGTCTTTTTGAAAAGATATTTCAATGTCTTTTGAAAGTTGTTTTGAAAGTCGTGTTGTGGAGTGTATTTGGAAAGTAGGAAAGTGTGTTTTGTAAGTTTGATCAAGTAACTAAGAGTTGTCTACCCCTAAATTTACTCAAAGATTTTTCTCATGTTTTAACCCTTTTAACAGTATTGTTCCACCATTGTATTTGGTGGACAATCTTGTGTTAGGATGTTAACGGGACGGGCGCGGGTCATCGTTTAGACCATGGATGCAATAATGTCAAGTGTCTTTGGCAATTTTCTTGAGGGACTATGATCACTTTGTTTAGGCAACTTCGAAAGCGTCATCGAGGGACTATGATCATTTGAATTGTTTTTGTTTTGCCAAAGACACTCAACATGCAAACATGGCCCATTTTTGAAGGCAACAAGCAGGATTACCCTAGGGGTGCAAGTGTGAATTGTTTATTGATTGTCATGCATTTGTCTTGTATTAGGTTATCTAGCGGTTGATTTTATTTACATACAAACCCTAGGTTTATCATGGCATAATTTGAAAGCTTTTAAATGCGGAAATTTAAAGCCCTAAATTATTACAACAGGATTACGGGGATGGGGATACAAATATTTACAAATGGGGGATGAGACTTGTCGGAATAGTAGTGTCCAAATATCATTTACAACCAAATCGAATCGCATTCTCAATGTAAAATATAGCAAAGTATAAGAATCAAAGAGAAATAAAAGTATGTAAGATGCACATGATTATTTACAAGTGAGTAAAAATGTTAACCTAATGCAATTGCTAAGTATTATTATTATTTATTTATGTTTTTGTTAATTATATATAAACAAAAGTTTTAGTGAAAAGAAAATTTTAACTTAAAAATCCATTGTTTTTGTTAATGTTTTTTAGAAATTTATATAAAAAGGATTTATTAAACAAAAAAAAAGTTTTAATAAAGAAAAATTGTTTAAACTTAATAAACCTAAGATTTATGCATTTTTAATTGTTCTAAAATAAAAAAAGAAACATTTTAAGAAAATTTTGTATAAAAAGGGGTTAATGTGTTATTTTTATTTATAAAACAAGTTATATTATGTAAAAGAAAATAAATAAAAAAGGAGTATTAGTTTATAAAAATAAAAAAGGGGTAAATGGGCTTAAGGGGAAAGCTGGGCCCAAACAAAACAAATAATCAGAATTAAAAGAAAACTGGGGAAGTTTAGCGCCAGAATTCGTTGGGCCTTAGGGATTTGTTTTGAAAAAAAGACAGGCCCATACGTTTGTGACAAATTTGTGTTAGGGTTCATTTTGTTTTTACTCAGAACAAGGGTTACAGTTTTGATAAGCGGCGTTGTTCCCTTCTCCTTCTCCGTCGTTCTCTTCCCCAAGCAAAAAGCCATGGATGCTCTCTGTGATCGGTGGATCTGGAACTGACTGTTTTAAAGCTGGTTCGCGAAATGTCGCGGAAGCAAGAGTCGCCACCGTCTTTTATTTTCTCCAAATGGAAAGGACAAAAGCACAGAAAAATTCCTTAAAGAGATTGCTCTCGGTTCGGGAGGTAGGTTATAGAAAGGGAAGGTATTAGCACCCTTTCTATCCATGGTTATCCATGGGCTCTTAGATACTTGCTCAATGTGTTTTCAAAATGTTTGTTTGCTTTTCAATGTGGGTTTCAAAAATATTCTTTGAAAAGTTTCAATTCAACTCGTACGTCGGAGTGTTTGAAAAGTTTGTTTTGAAAGTTTTTGAAAGTGTGTCGGTGTGAAAAGATGTTTTGATTTGTTTGAAATTAGAGCAAGTATCCTTGAGAACCTACCTACCCTAAGGAATTCGTCTGTGTAAATGTCCTTTAAAGTAGTGCTATCCCACCATTGAGAGGTAGGTAGCACCACCGTTGGAGGTGTTCGGGTCAATTCGAGTGTTAGGGACGTGGTGGTCACCAGAGCAACAATAGGACACCTTAGAAGCTACCCTTATGCCCTTGATCCTTTATTTTCCGAGGCAACCGTTTCGAGGCAACTGGATCATGTCGTGGACATAAGGACTTACTAAAACGTCCTATACTCGACGACCACCTTTCGAAAGGCAACAGTGAGGCGTACCCTAGGGGTGGTGTGTGCGAATTGTGTGTCATTTTCAGTTTATTGTTTGTCTTGTCATGCATTGGTGATCTAACGATTCGATTTTATTTTTGGGCATTCATTCTTTCATGTTATTGTTTAACAGTTAAAAGTGCGGGAATTTAAAGTGCGGAAAAGATAAAAGTCCTACGCTATTACAAAGGCGAGGGTCTACAACGCCAAATTAATCCAGACCCGTTTTAAAATAAATTGCAGAAAAGAAAGGTCTAATAGCTATTACATGGCTTTGGGGCATATACAGAATTATTTACACGATTATAAAATAAATGCGCGAAATAAAGAGATTAAACAAAACTAGGGCGTTGGACCCTTTTACAAACAATTAAAATTAATCAAGGAATCTAAAATTAAAATTAAATGAAAAAATGGTATTTTTGTGTTTTTTAGATTTAAAAGAAAAAGAGGGAATTAATTAAAGTAAAATAAAAAGCAAACCCTAATTCTAATATTTTTTATTTATTATGAAAGAATTAAAATATAACCTAAATTAAACCTAAGTTAATTTATATACGATTTAATTATGAAAATAAATGAATTAAATATTATTATTGTAGAAAAGGGAAAAAATAAGAAAGGATAAAAAGAATTCATTAAACCTAATTCTACACATTTTTAGATTTTTTTATTAAAAAAGAATTAAGGTTGTAACTAAATTAAATAATTACAAGCATTTATTTATGAAAAATAACTATAATAAAATAATTATTAAATTTTTTGTCTTTTCTGAATTTTAATGTTTTTATGTTTTTTTTTGTAAAAATTAATTAAATCAGAAAATAAAATACACAAGTAAATGATTAAAAATAATAGAACATAAAGAAAATTAGAAAAAAAAATGGAACCAGGGGGGTGTTCTGTCCCCTTGTGGAGGTGTTGATTTGAAAAGCCTGGCCCAATTATTTGTGAGAATTAGTTGACTTTTTTGATCCAGTGTGATGCATTTGACTGAAGCGTAGCATGTTTCCCAATCCTTGCCTTTGATGTGGGTGCTCAGGGACACGTGGATGAGCTGATTTTGAAGTGCATGGTAGGCATCAATATTAGCGCTGCATGTGAACTCAAGCTGAAAAATAATATGAGAAATGCCAGACCTGGGACTTGAACCCAGGTCATTGAGGTTAACGCATGGATAGTTTGCCAGCTGAGCTACTTGATTTCAATTAACATAATATAGTGAATAAACAATAAAAATTAAAACCAACGCATAATGACTAAAACGCGCGCGAATTCGAATTGCCCAGTCTCCGTGTGACACGCCATCATCCCTTCCATTTTCCTGAAACACAAACAAAGAAGGCAACGGTTTTTGAAACGTAGTATTAGGCTACTTTTGAAAAAATAGCGATTAGGTCCCTGTAGCTCATAAATTTGTCGCGACCATATCTTCTTCTTCGTCTTTAAACACTGAGTTCAACCATGGTGGTCATGGGCCCTAATTTTTCCTCTATGCAAAATCCCTAATTTGAGAAAACTGTAACCCTAGAATTCTCACATGGCAAGTTCTTATACATGGCACAAAAATGAAATCAAACGCAAGGGTTAGCTCAGAAACATCATCATGAGTATGAATATCTAAAAAAAACTGCAAGAATATGCTTGAATCGTGCTATATGATTTCAGAATTTTTGAGATGCAGTTGGACTCGTGGATACCGTTTCAAGGTGTTTTGATTGAGGTTAGTGATTGAGATGCGTTTAGAATTGCCTCAGGATGCTAATGGTATATGAATCCAGGCTTGAAAAATCCTCTAGTAGTGATTTCAGTTTTGCATTATATGGCCAAAATTTCAAATTGTCCAATGGCTTTTGAGCGAGCCTTTTGCTATATTCTAGTTAGGGTTGGACTCAGTGATCATCATGGAATGGAATAGGCTTGCTATTTGACCTTAATCCATGCTTGGGAAAGAATTGGTCTTAGGGTTTCTTCCATTAACCATTTTCCTACTTTTTAGCCAAAACCTAGACCTAGTGTGCAAATGAACCCTAGCCTGATTTCTTGAGTTGGTTCATGATACATAGAAATTGTCCAAGTTCATTTGACACTATTCCATTGGTTTTTAAATTTTATTTGAATTTTCAAAGAATTAAAATGAATTAAATCATCAAAAATTAAATAAAATAAAAAAATCAATATTTGGTCTTGAAATTAACCATGGGACACGTGTGTGGCATGACAAGGATGGACCAAGTGGAAAAAATGGGGCCCTTTTGTCAAAAATTGGATTTTCAAGGATAGTTGACTTTTGCCATTTCACAAAAATTTCCCAACTTCTACAAGGCATAACTTGCTCAATTTTTAAGCTTTTCACATGTTCTTGGACATTTTGGAAAGGTCTTTGAGTCCTTTAACCAATGCCTTTGGTACCATGTCATTTTGATTTACCAATCTCAAGTTATGGTCTTTGACTTAAAGTCCCTTTTTGTTGACTTTTGAAAATGACCTATAATGTTGAAATTGATAACTTTTTGTGAGAGCATTCCTTGGACTTGAAATATAAAGATGAGTTGTAGGAAATGTCTTTCTCTTCAAAATGAGCTTTGGATGGAATTTTTCTGATAATCCATGTGAAAGTTATGCCCTGGTCAATTTCAGTTGACTTTTTCAGCTGTCCAAATATAGCAACTTTTGCATCTTTGATGATTTCTGAGCCAAATTTTGAGAACCATGATCAAGCATTGATCAAATGATGTTTGTGGCTTCAAAATGATATGTTGACCAAAAATTTGAACTTTTGACTGCCAAATGACCATTTTGCCCCTACAGTTGACTGTAGTGCAATTTAGGGTTTTGACTGTGCAATCTTGAGCTGAATGCCTTGAAACTTGATATGAGGATGCTTGACCATGTTTGTAAGCATATGAGACTTGATTGAGCCTTTGAAAACTTCATTTTCTTGATCAGACTCAAAACCCTAACTTTGACTGTATGGGAGACTGTTGCACTGCACAACCCTTGGGGAATTTTGTGACTTGGCTTGGCAATTTCTTGAAGAATATGGGAGGGCAAATTTTGGGGTATAACAGTTGCCCCTGTTCAATCTTCTTAGACCTGAGGATGCAGATTGGCTGACGTGCCTTTCGTAATCCGAGGGTAGAAGATGATTGGACACTAGAGTGCCCGGAAATTTGCGCTCACATGTTAGCAATGATGGGAATGGGCTTATAGATGCCATCTGGATGTTTGATTGCGTAAGAGATTCCTTAGCGAGAACCTGCATACCTGCAAAACAGAAAATGAGTACCTGACACGTTGCAGGAGCTGATTTTTTTTTTTTGAGAAAAATCTTGGTGACTTTAACTTCAACGACGCTTGTTGAGAAAAGACTGGGGGATTTTAACTTCAACAACGCTCGTTGAGAAAAATCTGGGGTGTCTTCTACTGGGATAAGAATCAGGGAGATCTTAGGGTCGATCTGACTGAACCAGAGAGGCCTTTGACTGGGTAAGAATCAGGAAAATCTTAAGGTTGATTTAACTGAACCGGTCTAGGTCTTGAAATGTCTTCAACTGGGATATAAGCATCAGGAAAATCTTGGGACGATTTAACTGAACCAGAGAAGGCCTTTGACTGGATAAGCAATCAGGAAAATCTTGGGATGATTTAACTGAACCGGTCTAGGTCTTGAAATGTCTTCAACTGGGATATAAGCATCAGGAAAATCTTGGGACGATTTAACTGAACCAGAGAAGGCCTTTGACTGGATAAGCAATCAGGAAAATCTTGGGACGATTTAACTGAACCGGTCTAGGTCTTGAAATGTCTTCAACTGGGATATAAGCATCAGGAAAATCTTGGGACGATTTAACTGAACCAGAGAAGGCCTTTGACTGGATAAGCAATCAGGAAAATCTTGGGATGATTTAACTGAACCGGTCTAGGTCTTGAAATGTCTTCAACTGGGATATAAGCATCAGGAAAATCTTGGGACGATTTAACTGAACCAGAGAAGGCCTTTGACTGGATAAGCAATCAGGAAAATCTTGGGGCGATTTAACTGAACCGGTCTAGGTCTTGAAATGTCTTCAACTGGGATATAAGCATCAGGAAAATCTTGGGACGATTTAACTGAACCAGAGAAGGCCTTTGACTGGATAAGCAATCAGGAAAATCTTGGGACGATTTAACTGAACCGGTCTAGGTCTTGAAATGTCTTCAACTGGGATATAAGCATCAGGAAAATCTTGGGACGATTTAACTGAACCAGAGAAGGCCTTTGACTGGATAAGCAATCAGGAAAATCTTGGGACGATTTAACTGAACCGGTCTAGGTCTTGAAATGTCTTCAACTGGGATATAAGCATCAGGAAAATCTTGGGACGATTTAACTGAACCAGAGAAGGCCTTTGACTGGATAAGCAATCAGGAAAATCTTGGGATGATTTAACTGAACCGGTCTAGGTCTTGAAATGTCTTCAACTGGGATATAAGCATCAGGAAAATCTTGGGACGATTTAACTGAACCAGAGAAGGCCTTTGACTGGATAAGCAATCAGGAAAATCTTGGGGCGATTTAACTGAACCGGTCTAGGTCTTGAAATGTCTTCAACTGGGATATAAGCATCAGGAAAATCTTGGGACGATTTAACTGAACCAGAGAAGGCCTTTGACTGGATAAGCAATCAGGAAAATCTTGGGACGATTTAACTGAACCGGTCTAGGTCTTGAAATGTCTTCAACTGGGATATAAGCATCAGGAAAATCTTGGGACGATTTAACTGAACCAGAGAAGGCCTTTGACTGGATAAGCAATCAGGAAAATCTTGGGGCGATTTAACTGAACCGGTCTAGGTCTTGAAATGTCTTCAACTGGGATATAAGCATCAGGAAAATCTTGGGACGATTTAACTGAACCAGAGAAGGCCTTTGACTGGATAAGCAATCAGGAAAATCTTGGGACGATTTAACTGAACCGGTCTAGGTCTTGAAATGTCTTCAACTGGATAAGCAATCAGGAAAATCTTGGGACGATTTAACTGAACCAGAGGAGGCCTTTGACTGGATAAGCAATCAGGAAAATCTTGGGGCGATTTAACTGAACCGGTCTAGGTCTTGAAATGTCTTGAGAACTTAACTGGATCTTTCCTGAAAGGTAAAAATCAGTCATATGCAATGCATGATATGGATCAAGCAATGATGTTCTCAACATAAATGAGATTTGTATGATGCAGTGCGTTATGCATGCTATAATGATGTATATGCTGTTTTATGTATGTTTTCGTCTAGGAAAATAAATCCTTGACGGGTGCCGGGAAGTCGTATCCTGGGCTGATGTCGAAGAGTAGATTTTGCTTCCGCTGGGGATGATAGTAGTTGCAAGGATACCGGTAGGAGACGATGACTCCGTTGCGGAATAAACTTGGCGAATGGAAGACTCTGTGGGGAGAAAAGATACTCTAGCGATCATGCTGGAAAGCAATACTCTGTGGGAAGAGTGATGCCTTGCTGAGTTGTTGATAACCTGCTGAGGATACCGTTGTTATGTTGGAAGTATTGATGGACTTCGCTGGGGATAGGAAGGAACTACGTTGACGACGACCTTTCCTTGGCTTTTGGCTGAGGATAACCCAATTATATCCTGTTGAGGAAATAACTCTTTAAATAAAGCCGGACGACGTGTTCGTGCTCTGCTAGGGATAAGCTTCCAGAATATACTGGGGATAAGCTTACTGCTCGGGGAGATGAATTCCATCTTTCCTGGGGAACTTGGATGGGACTCTCCTGGGGAGGTTTTGATAGTTTTGATATGCTGGGGAAGAATGCACTGACTTGCTGTCTCACTCTCTGGGGAATTTAAGATGCCTGGTTAGGTTCTTTAGCTGAACCTACTTTGGTACCTTGGAGAATAGAACAATTAGACTGCTCAGACCACTCTTTATTGCCCCTGTTTCTAGTGTCACCTGCAATTAATTCTTTGTTTCGTATGCAAATATTTATGAGTTAGCAAATCATTGTCAATGCATATATCACAAATTGAACCTTGGACGTTCTTCGCAAAACAAAACAGAAAGGAAAAATAGTTGGCACGTTTAACTGAAAAGTATATTTGTATTGATTTTGAATAGCCTATGAATAGGCGTTTTGTGTACAAGAGGCTGACATCCCGGTAAGCGGAACATCGCCGAACAAGAGAGTTTATACAAGTTTTGTACAAAAGAAAATAAACAGCTGTGTGCAATATAAATGATCCACTGGGTTTCAACCCTGCTATTGCCCTTATACTCTGTGCGTCTCGTCACTTGATGACCCTAGTTGAAAGTGAAGCTGACTGACCGATGCCGTCTTGATGTAGATACCGGATTCTGGATGCAAAGTGATCCAATGAGACATAGTATTACGCTTTTATCCCTAATTTTTGCCTGGACTGCCCTTTTGGGTTTTCAATCCATCGGGATACCCATTTTTGCCCAAGCCGCCTTTTCAGGTTTTCGACTTGCCAGGTGTACAGATTTTTTCATTTTCATCCCTTCATTTTGCCCGAACCCTTTTGGTTCGACGGGAAGCCCTAATTTTTGCCTAGACATGTCAGCCTAGCGGGTCTTTTTCATGCGTAGTACTTTTTAACTATGTCTGCATTGGCGGGGTGAGGAAGGTCGTCACCATCCATGTTGGTTAATATCATCGCTCCTCCTGAGAACACGTGCTTAACCACAAATGGCCCTTCGTACGTAGGGGTCCATTTGCCCCTTGGATCACTCTGAGGAAGAATGATTCGCTTGATCACCAGATCCCCGACTTGATATTCCTGTGGTCTGACCTTTTTGTTAAATGCCCTGATCATTCGTTTCTGATACGTCTGACCATGACAGATAGCAGCAAGTCTCTTTTCGTCAATAAGGTTGAGCTGATCAAGTCGTGTCTGGATCCAGTCATCTTCATTCAGATTTGCATCCCTCATTATCCGGAGAGAAGGAATTTGTACCTCAATCGGCAAGACTGCCTCCATGCCATAAACCAGAGAGAAAGGAGTTGCCCCGGTTGACGTCCTAGCTGAGGTACGATACCCATGCAGAGCGAACGGTAACATCTCGTGCCAATCTTTATACGTTACTGTCATCTTCTGCACGATTTTCTTGATGTTTTTATTAGCTGCTTCTACAGCCCCATTCATCTTCGGTCGGTAAGGAGAAGAGTTGTGGTGCTGTATCTTGAACTGTTCGCAGAGCTCAGTGATCATCTTATTGTTCAGATCGGTACCGTTATCTGTGATAATCCGCTCAGGGACACCGTACCGACAAATCAGGTTGTGCCGAATGAACCGTGCCACGACAGTCTTAGTTACCGTAGCATAGGATGCTGCCTCAACCCACTTCGTGAAATAATCAATCGCCACTAGGATGAAGCGATGTCCATTAGATGCCGTAGGTTTAATCTCACCGATCATGTCTATGCCCCACATTGCAAATGGCCAAGGCGCAGTCAGAACATTCAGGGGAACCGGAGGAACATGCACCTTGTCTGCATAAACCTGGCATTTGTGGCACGTCCTGGAATGTTGGTAGCAATCAGCTTCCATGGTGGACCAGTAATACCCTGCCCGTAGGATCTTCTTTGCCATGGTATGCCCACTGGAGTGTGTACCAAAGGTCCCTTCATGTAGCTCTTCCATGATTCTTTCTGCTTCAGTCTTATCTACACAACGCAATAGGGTTGAATCCTGGTTTCGCTTGTACAAGATGCCATTGCTAAGAAAGAACTTGGCTGCAAACCTCCTCAGGAATTTCTTATCATTGACAGACGCTCCTTCAGGGTATTCCTGAGCTTCTAGGTATCTCTTCACTTCGTGGTACCAAGGCTTCTCAGTTACCAATTCAGTTTCGAGATCACAACAGTATGCCGGTTCGTCCAATTTCCAGATGATGATCCGGGGAGCTTCATTATCCCATTTAACCTTGAACATTGAAGACATTGTAGCTAACGCGTCCGCCAGCTGATTCTCTTCTCTTGGAAAGTGCTCAAATGTTATCTCTGTGAAGTGGGGGATCAGGGCCAACACACATTCTCTGTAAGGAATCAAGTTTGGGTGTTTCGTATCCCACTCTCCTTTGATCTGATTGATCACAAGAGCGGAATCTCCGAAGACACTCAGAAATTTGATCCTCAGGTCGATCGCAGCTTGAAGACCCATAATACACGCTTCATACTCCGCCATGTTGTTGGTACAGTTGAAACACAGCCGGGCGGTGAGTGGAGTATGAGTACCTTGTGGAGATACGATTATGGCGCCGATACCATTTCCCAAAGCATTGGAGGCTCCGTCAAAGTGCATAGACCATCGGGATCCTGGTTCAGGTCCTTCATCCGGCCCAGGTACTTCACAGTCAGTTACTATCATAATGCTTTCGTCTGGAAACTCGAAGTTCATTGATTGGTAGTCATCCACAGCTTGATGTGCTAGGTGGTCTGCCAATACACTTCCCTTGATGGCTTTTTGGGTCGTGTACTGAATGTCGTATTCCGTCAAGATCATCTGCCATCTTGCAATTCTCCCAGACAGAGCAGGCTTTTCGAATATATACTTTATAGGATCCATTTTTGAGATCAACAAGGTAGTGTGAGTCAGCATATACTGTCTCAGCCGGCGAGCAGCCCATACCAAAGCGCAGCAAGTTTTCTCAAGCAGTGAGTATCGGGTCTCACAGTCGGTAAACTTTTTGCTAAGGTAATAAATGGCATGCTCTTTTCGGCCAGACTCGTCATGCTGCCCCAGCACACACCCCATTGCGTTGTCAAGCACTGTCAGGTAAAGTATCAAAGGTCTCCCTTCCACTGGTGGCATAAGGATGGGTGGTTCTTGGAGATATTATTTGATTCTGTCAAAAGCAGCCTGACATCCATCATTCCACCGTACTACCTGATCTTTCTTCAACAGCTTGAAGATTGGTTCACAGGTAGCAGTTAAGTGTGAGATGAACCGAGCAATGTAATTCAGACGTCCTAGAAAGCCTCTGACTTCCTTCTCTGTCTTAGGAACTGGCATCTCTTGAATGGCTTTGACCTTAGCAGGGTCCACTTGAATTCCCTTGTCACTCACCACGAAGCCTAGCAACTTTCCAGATCTTACCCCGAAGGTACACTTGTTTGGGTTCAACCTCAGCTTGTACAGTTTCAAACGGTCAAACAGTTTCTGCAGATGATCAAGGTGTTCTTCCTCAGTCTGGGACCTAGCGATCATGTCGTCAACATACACTTCTATCTCATGATGGATCATGTCATGAAATAAAGCAACCATGGCACGTTGGTAGGTTGCCCCAGCATTCTTTAGTCCGAAAGGCATGACTTTGTAGCAGAAGGTGCCCCACTGAGTAACAAACGTAGTCTTTTCCATGTCTTCAGGAGCCATCTTGATCTGATTGTAGCCTGAAAAGCCATCCATAAAAGAGAACACTTTGTGCTGAGCTGTATTATCAACAAGGACATCAATGTGGGGCAGAGGGAAGTCATCCTTGGGGCTGGCCCTGTTCAGATCCCTGTAATCGACACACATCCTGACCTTGCCGTCCTTCTTAGGTACCGGCACCACATTAGCAACCCACTGAGGGTAAGAAGTCACTGCAAGAAACCCGGCATCAAATTGCTTCATAACCTCGGCTTTAATCTTCTCAGACATCTCTGGACGCATACGGCGGACCTTTTGCTTAACCGGAGGGAAATCTTCTTTAGTTGGTAAGTGATGGACCACAATGTCGGTATCTAATCCGGGCATATCTTCGTAGGACCAGGCAAAGATTTCCTTATAGTCATGCAGCATCTGAGTCAACCGTTGCTTCACGCTGAGTTCTAGGTTGGCACCAATCTTCACCTCTTTCTTGTCTTCCTCAGTACCCAAGTTTATTATTTCCACTGGCTCTTCATGGGGTTGAATTGCCCTCTCCTCCTGTTGTAACAGTCTTGCAAGTTCACCAGGCACTTCGCAATCATCTTCACCTTCGTCTTCGGCTAAGTTGATCGGATTTTCGAAGTCATAACTGGCAGTAGCAGAGTCGTTACCAGTGAGATCCAGAGTGGATTGAAACCTGTATGAGTGAGTGTGTGTGTAAATACAGCTGTTTTGCAATATGTAAAGAAAGGAAAGAAAAGGAGCGCAAAATTTGAATTGTGAAAAACGTCCAATGCTTTTTATTCATGATATATGATAGTGACAAACAAAAGCCCTCATAAATAAAACCACAGTGCCCCGGGTAAGACACCGGGCCATATAGTCTCAAATTATTGTTTATTACAAATCAAAAACAAAGAAATTCATTACTGAGGAACAAAAGTTATGGGTGTAAAATCTTTAGCAGTCCAATTGGTCAATCCACCGTCGGCCGTCGGGTAGATCCAGCTATCGAACTTTGACTCTTCCACTTCATCTTCCTCTCCAATAGCATTCACTCCAGAGTGAGTGATGAGCACCGGAGGTCTTCCAATTCTTGCCTTGCGCACCGCTTTCTGAGCTTCTGTGGTGAAACCCAGCCCAAACTTGTTAGTCTTAGGAGTAAGATCAGGAAGCTTGCCCCAGTTTGCACATTCACCTTTTTCGATCACAGCCCGGGCGTCCTTTAAGGAGGCCATCTTCATAGGAGAAACCTCTTCATCTTCTGCTGCTGCCAAGGTTGGTGGTACTTCCTCAAAATGTTGAAAGGGGGTTTCAATGAACTCCCCATCCATTTCTACATATCTGAAGGAGTTGAGGTGGCTGACCATGTACTCCTCTTCCCCTTGCACTGTTACGATCTTCCCCCTGACCGGGTATTTGAGCTTTTGATGCAATGTAGAAGTCACAGCTCCAGCCTTGTGGATCCATGGGCGACCCAGCAAACAAGAATAGGACGGATGGATATCCATCACATAGAACTTTGAATCGAATACCTGTGACCCAACTCTGATTGGGATGTCCACTTCACCATGTACCATTCTTTTGGACCCGTCAAAGGCCCGGACAACAATGCTACTTGGTTTGAGCTCTAGACCCTCACAATCCAGCCTGTCCAGAGCCTTCTTGGGCAGCACGTTTAACGAAGAACCTGTGTCAACCAGCACATGAGCAAGAGTAGTGCCCCTGCATTCAATGGAGACATGCAGGGCATCATTATGGTTCTTCCCCTTTGCTGTCAGATCGGCATCAGAGAAACCCAGGCCATTACCAGCAGTTAGGTTGGCCACACAGTCGGTGAACTGGTCAGCAGTCGTCTCTTGGGGTACGTGGGCAGTCTTTAAGAAAGCAATCAGAGCCTTTGTATGGGCCTCTGAACACAGCAGCAGTGACAACATGGAGATTTTAGAGGGGGTGTGCCCCAGCTGTTCTACAACGTTGAAATCACTTTTCTTTATTATCTTGAGGATTTCTTCCATTTCCTGCTTGGAAGCCTCAACAATGGTCTTTGGCGCCTCCGTCCTGGCAGGCACATCAGCAGCACTCCCCTTGCCCCGAGTATCAGATGGCTCAGCAGCAGGGGTGGATACTTGGTCAGAAGGAGAAACAGGTACCCTAGCAGGTGTGAAGATCAAAGGCCTATGAATTGTCGGAGGAGCAATGTCTGGCGAGAACAGTCTTCCACTACGAGTGACCTTAGCAGGCCCGGTGATGTTGGAGACACCGGTATTAACGTTGCACTCTTGTTTCACACCCAGAACATAAACATCCGCCCCATAGTGCCATGGGACAGCCTTATCAGATTTGTAGGGTATAGGCCCCGGAACAGTAATGGTGATGGGAGCACTCTTGTGAACTGACAAAATTTGTATAGGCTTCTTTGAAGGAGCCTCGGAATGGTTGTTGAATATGGTAACGATTGATACTTCTTCAACAGGAGCAGCAGGAACAACAGTCTTTTCGAACAAAATCTCTCTACTATCTATCAGGTTTTGGATGCCTGACTTCAACAGAGAACAACCAGCAGGGGAAGCAACACATAGAGGGCAACTTTCGCTACATCCCGGAAATAAACCGGCTAGCAACAGATTCCTCTTGACCATCAGCAATGGAGTAGCAACATCATTCACTGAAGCTACATACAAATCCTCCTCAACAGCATTCACTCCATGCTGGGGCATGGGAGCAGTTACAACATTCGGCTTCTCGGGCGCCTCAAACTGTATCTCCTTTGCATCAATGAGGTCTTGAACTTTGTTCCTTAGGGCCCAACAGTCATCTGTGTTATGCCCCGGGCTATCAGAGTGATAAGCACAGCGAGCATTTGGATTGAACTTGGGGGACGCAGTATTGGGAAACTTTGGAGCCTCCTTGACAGTCACTAAATTGGTGGATAGCAACTGTGGCAGGATCTGTGATAAGGTCATGCTTAACCGGGTAAACTCCCTCCGGGGTCTTTCAAACTTTTGTGGATTGGTTGGCCGAGGAGCGGCAGCAGGTTTGGAAATCATTACCGCACTGACAGATTGGCGGTGTTCAGGTCGCTCTGTTCTCCGGGAGTTATATACAGCACTAGCCTCCTTTTTGAAGGGTTTCTTCTCAGTACTGGAGGAGGCAACTTTCTGTATCTTCCCTGATTTTATACCGGCCTCGATCCTTTCACCAGTTAGGATCAGATCAGTAAACCCAGCAGAGGAATTACCAATGAGATGATTGAAAAACGGACCAGATAGGGTCCCCAAGAACATGTCTACTAACTCCCGATCAGTCAATGGTGGCTGCACCCTGCCAGCCAGGTCTCTCCATTTCTGAGCATACTCCTTAAAACCTTCACCCGACCCTAGCGACATACCCTGGAGTTGGGTACGCGTAGGAGCGAGGTCGGCATTATACTGATACTGCTTGTAAAAAGCAGTGGCCAGATCCTCCCAGTTACGAATGCTGATTCCATCTAGCTGATAGAACCAATCGAGGTGAGTCCCTGAAAGACTCTCCTGGAAGAAGTGGATCCAAAGGTTCTTGTCTGCTGTGTAAGGCTGGATCTTCCTTACATAAGAACGGAGGTGCATCTTGGGACAGGAAGCCCCATCATACTTCACGAAAGCAGGTGTTTTGAATTTGTGGGGGATCACCACCCCAGTAGATAACCCCAAGTCTCCGAAATCCAATCCAGGCACCCGCTGAACTTCCACAGCCTTTAATCTGTCTTCCAGCTGCTTGTACTGGTCTTCAGCAGGAGGGTACTGGTCGTCGTTGAAGTCTGTTTCAGTATCAGAGCCCACAGGAGTAGTGGCCTCCCTTTCATGGTGACTACCTTCCGTCACAGATGGAGGAGTCCTTTCAGCTTCAACCAAAGTGTTCCCGAGTCTGCGCCCAGTGTTAAATAGCACAGTCCTCCTCTTCTTCTTAGTCTTCTTCAGAAGCATGGTCTTCAACTCTTGTTGACCCTGAGCCAAGCCCTTGATCAACTCCTGAAATTGGGCGTTTTGCGCCTGAAACTGGACGTTCTGCGCCTGAAGAGCCTTGATAGATGCCTCGGTTGATGATTCAGGAGGGTTCATGATGCTGAAATAAACAGCGAAGAACGGTAAACAACCTGAAAAGAAGAGTATTTATGATGCACATGATGAATGATATGTGTTTATGCAATGCATTCAAGAGTTCGAAATTTCAAATTTGTTGTAGACCAAAAGGAACGCACGTTATTATTAAGAAAATCATTGTTTAATACATCAAAGCCTCATGGGCAAAAGTACAAAAAAGATCAAATCACATCCAAAATATGTTGCGCATCTTCTTTGGAGCTACGTAAGTGTTGAGATTCCTTTCCTCGTGCAACAGACGGGTGAGCTCCAAAACCTTCTTTTCACTGGCATGCAAACTAGTCTCAAGAGAATTCCTCTCTTCTTTAAGCTGGATCCAACTCTTCTGCATCTCTTCCCAGGATGTGGGCATATCAGGGTGCTGAATAACATGAGATACTTCCCCTTCCAAGGCAGGCTCTTTGATTACTGGAAGCATGTGAGGATAAGGCATTACTAACTTCTGAGAGCGGGCTCGTACCCATTTGAGGTAAGGCTCCAGAGGGATGGAGTTCCTGTGCCCCAATGTCTTGCTGTCTATCCTACTAGGCATCCTCCAAGCTCTGATAAATCTCTGGCGAAGTCCTTGAGTATCGTTGTCGAAGTCAAAAACTATGTCAGGTATCAACATGTCATGAGGACCATCCCTCCGAGCATAACCAAATTGTCTCCAAGCCAGGCATGGACTATAAGTAATACCCCCTCTGATTCCAAGTAAAGGAACATTAGGATACTCCCCGCAACGATCAATGATAGTGACATCTTCTCTGGACCTAGGGCACCAATGTATATCTGCATGTGTAAGAGTCATCAACCGTTGTGACCATCTCAAACCCCGCTCATTCTTCAGGACTGATTGTGGAAGGTGCGAAATAAACCACTTTCCCAGGAGAGGAGTGCAACACATAAGGACACCTCTTTTTCTCATGGTTCGAGTGTAACATGAGTGAAGGAGGTCCCCCAGCAACGTAGGTATAGGATTCCTGGACATAAAGATCTGGACAGCACTGATATCAATGAGCTGATCTGGGTTAGGGAACAACACCAAACCATAAACAAGGAGGGCCACAATCTTTTCAAAAGCTTGCAAGTCAAGGGAGTTCCAACATTCATAGGCCTTTTCAAACAGAAACCTGGCTAAGAACCCTTTGATACCACTTCTGACTTCCCAATGTCCCTTGAGGTCAGATGACTGCAGGTGCAAGGCTTTAGCAATCTCTTCAAGCTTAGGTTCCTTTTCTGTACCGTTGAAGGGTAGCTGATTAAGGATAGGGATCTTCAGGAGTCGGGAGAACTCCTCCAATGTAGGTACCAACTGATAGTCCAAGAAGGTGAAACAGTGATGCAGGGGGTCAAAGAACTGGAACAGGACTTTTATCATATCTTCCTCAATGTTGGTGTTGACCAAGCTGATGAGGCTTCCATGCCTTTCACTGAATGAAGAGTTCTCGGGAATCCTGGATATAAGCTCCTTAAGCTGAGGAGGGACCCTTACAAGACTGATTGGAATTGTCTTTCTACGAACAGTTTCCATGTCCTACAAAACAAGAACAAAGATGAAAATTCGAACCCCTGAAATGGTTAGTCAATGCATATGATGCTGGATGATGTCATGATGCTATGATTAAACACAGATATTTACAAAGACAAACATGTAAGGCATACAAGGCACACAAGACAAACCCTTAAGGTTTAAGGCTAGCATGGGGTCTGGGTAGTACCCTCTTGAAGTTGGTGGGTTCATCCTGTCCTAATCAAAGTAACCGGGTTCTAAGGTTCCCAATATCACGGGATTGCTTTCATTGTTCATCGTTTCGATTTAGCCACTGAACTGGCGACCGAAATATTCCAGGAAAGCAACCCTCAATTGAGTGTAGTATCGAGTATCAACCAACCTCGGACTGCACCAAAGTCAGTTATCTCACTACCCTAAAGAGGCCAAGATGGTTCAATTAAGGTTCCTAAGGTCTGTTGATGCTTCATGACACCACATGGAGGCCCCGTACTCTCCTTGACTGACTCAAGGGTTACCGGTACACACCAAAGTGCCACATCAACGTAGCAGACTGTTTCAACCATGTCGGTATACCCCGCACAGTTCCCTCACAGCCTTGTTGCTACTTTCTAAGAAAGGTATCCCCCAGATCCGGGTTAGGATCTATAGAACTCCCAAGCAACCCACAATTTTAAAGCATACAAGGAAAGCAATTGAAAACACAGTGATCTTAGTCCTAAGGTACACCTCACTTTAAGTTAAGTCCCCAGCAGAGTCGCCAGTTCTGTGATCGGTGGATCTGGAACTGACTGTTTTAAAGCTGGTTCGCGAAATGTCGCGGAAGCAAGAGTCGCCACCGTCTTTTATTTTCTCCAAATGGAAAGGACAAAAGCACAGAAAAATTCCTTAAAGAGATTGCTCTCGGTTCGGGAGGTAGGTTATAGAAAGGGAAGGTATTAGCACCCTTTCTATCCATGGTTATCCATGGGCTCTTAGATACTTGCTCAATGTGTTTTCAAAATGTTTGTTTGCTTTTCAATGTGGGTTTCAAAAATATTCTTTGAAAAGTTTCAATTCAACTCGTACGTCGGAGTGTTTGAAAAGTTTGTTTTGAAAGTTTTTGAAAGTGTGTCGGTGTGAAAAGATGTTTTGATTTGTTTGAAATTAGAGCAAGTATCCTTGAGAACCTACCTACCCTAAGGAATTCGTCTGTGTAAATGTCCTTTAAAGTAGTGCTATCCCACCATTGAGAGGTAGGTAGCACCACCGTTGGAGGTGTTCGGGTCAATTCGAGTGTTAGGGACGTGGTGGTCACCAGAGCAACAGTAGGACACCTTAGAAGCTACCCTTATGCCCTTGATCCTTTATTTTCCGAGGCAACCGTTTCGAGGCAACTGGATCATGTCGTGGACATAAGGACTTACTAAAACGTCCTATACTCGACGACCACCTTTCGAAAGGCAACAGTGAGGCGTACCCTAGGGGTGGTGTGTGCGAATTGTGTGTCATTTTCAGTTTATTGTTTGTCTTGTCATGCATTGGTGATCTAACGATTCGATTTTATTTTTGGGCATTCATTCTTTCATGTTATTGTTTAACAGTTAAAAGTGCGGGAATTTAAAGTGCGGAAAAGATAAAAGTCCTACGCTATTACAAAGGCGAGGGTCTACAACGCCAAATTAATCCAGACCCGTTTTAAAATAAATTGCAGAAAAGAAAGGTCTAATAGCTATTACATGGCTTTGGGGCATATACAGAATTATTTACACGATTATAAAATAAATGCGCGAAATAAAGAGATTAAACAAAACTAGGGCGTTGGACCCTTTTACAAACAATTAAAATTAATCAAGGAATCTAAAATTAAAATTAAATGAAAAAATGGTATTTTTGTGTTTTTTAGATTTAAAAGAAAAAGAGGGAATTAATTAAAGTAAAATAAAAAGCAAACCCTAATTCTAATATTTTTTATTTATTATGAAAGAATTAAAATATAACCTAAATTAAACCTAAGTTAATTTATATACAATTTAATTATGAAAATAAATGAATTAAATATTATTATTGTAGAAAAGGGAAAAAATAAGAAAGGATAAAAAGAATTCATTAAACCTAATTCTACACATTTTTAGATTTTTTTATTAAAAAAGAATTAAGGTTGTAACTAAATTAAATAATTACAAGCATTTATTTATGAAAAATAACTATAATAAAATAATTATTAAATTTTTTGTCTTTTCTGAATTTTAATGTTTTTATGTTTTTTTTTGTAAAAATTAATTAAATCAGAAAATAAAATACACAAGTAAATGATTAAAAATAATAGAACATAAAGAAAATTAGAAAAAAAAATGGAACCAGGGGGGTGTTCTGTCCCCTTGTGGAGGTGTTGATTTGAAAAGCCTGGCCCAATTATTTGTGAGAATTAGTTGACTTTTTTGATCCAGTGTGATGCATTTGACTGAAGCGTAGCATGTTTCCCAATCCTTGCCTTTGATGTGGGTGCTCAGGGACACGTGGATGAGCTGATTTTGAAGTGCATGGTAGGCATCAATATTAGCGCTGCATGTGAACTCAAGCTGAAAAATAATATGAGAAATGCCAGACCTGGGACTTGAACCCAGGTCATTGAGGTTAACGCATGGATAGTTTGCCAGCTGAGCTACTTGATTTCAATTAACATAATATAGTGAATAAACAATAAAAATTAAAACCAACGCATAATGACTAAAACGCGCGCGAATTCGAATTGCCCAGTCTCCGTGTGACACGCCATCATCCCTTCCATTTTCCTGAAACACAAACAAAGAAGGCAACGGTTTTTGAAACGTAGTATTAGGCTACTTTTGAAAAAATAGCGATTAGGTCCCTGTAGCTCATAAATTTGTCGCGACCATATCTTCTTCTTCGTCTTTAAACACTGAGTTCAACCATGGTGGTCATGGGCCCTAATTTTTCCTCTATGCAAAATCCCTAATTTGAGAAAACTGTAACCCTAGAATTCTCACATGGCAAGTTCTTATACATGGCACAAAAATGAAATCAAACGCAAGGGTTAGCTCAGAAACATCATCATGAGTATGAATATCTAAAAAAAACTGCAAGAATATGCTTGAATCGTGCTATATGATTTCAGAATTTTTGAGATGCAGTTGGACTCGTGGATACCGTTTCAAGGTGTTTTGATTGAGGTTAGTGATTGAGATGCGTTTAGAATTGCCTCAGGATGCTAATGGTATATGAATCCAGGCTTGAAAAATCCTCTAGTAGTGATTTCAGTTTTGCATTATATGGCCAAAATTTCAAATTGTCCAATGGCTTTTGAGCGAGCCTTTTGCTATATTCTAGTTAGGGTTGGACTCAGTGATCATCATGGAATGGAATAGGCTTGCTATTTGACCTTAATCCATGCTTGGGAAAGAATTGGTCTTAGGGTTTCTTCCATTAACCATTTTCCTACTTTTTAGCCAAAACCTAGACCTAGTGTGCAAATGAACCCTAGCCTGATTTCTTGAGTTGGTTCATGATACATAGAAATTGTCCAAGTTCATTTGACACTATTCCATTGGTTTTTAAATTTTATTTGAATTTTCAAAGAATTAAAATGAATTAAATCATCAAAAATTAAATAAAATAAAAAAACCAATATTTGGTCTTGAAATTAACCATGGGACACGTGTGTGGCATGACAAGGATGGACCAAGTGGAAAAAATGGGGCCCTTTTGTCAAAAATTGGATTTTCAAGGATAGTTGACTTTTGCCATTTCACAAAAATTTCCCAACTTCTACAAGGCATAACTTGCTCAATTTTTAAGCTTTTCACATGTTCTTGGACATTTTGGAAAGGTCTTTGAGTCCTTTAACCAATGCCTTTGGTACCATGTCATTTTGATTTACCAATCTCAAGTTATGGTCTTTGACTTAAAGTCCCTTTTTGTTGACTTTTGAAAATGACCTATAATGTTGAAATTGATAACTTTTTGTGAGAGCATTCCTTGGACTTGAAATATAAAGATGAGTTGTAGGAAATGTCTTTCTCTTCAAAATGAGCTTTGGATGGAATTTTTCTGATAATCCATGTGAAAGTTATGCCCTGGTCAATTTCAGTTGACTTTTTCAACTGTCCAAATATAGCAACTTTTGCATCTTTGATGATTTCTGAGCCAAATTTTGAGAACCATGATCAAGCATTGATCAAATGATGTTTGTGGCTTCAAAATGATATGTTGACCAAAAATTTGAACTTTTGACTGCCAAATGACCATTTTGCCCCTACAGTTGACTGTAGTGCAATTTAGGGTTTTGACTGTGCAATCTTGAGCTGAATGCCTTGAAACTTGATATGAGGATGCTTGACCATGTTTGTAAGCATATGAGACTTGATTGAGCCTTTGAAAACTTCATTTTCTTGATCAGACTCAAAACCCTAACTTTGACTGTATGGGAGACTGTTGCACTGCACAACCCTTGGGGAATTTTGTGACTTGGCTTGGCAATTTCTTGAAGAATATGGGAGGGCAAATTTTGGGGTATAACACTCTCCTTCCACGCCTGGCTACCAGACGCCATCTCCATCTCCCTCTCTCCATGTCTTGTATCCAGGCGATGTTGTAAGGTAATGATTCCTCAGTTTTGTCCGTCTTACGCTTTAGGGTTTCAAGTTTTGCATATTTTTTAATCTTTGACAAATTCTGATCTTTATGTTATCATTTGTTTGTATGGTGTTGGAAAAAGGTAAGAGGACAATACCTTTATTCTTGTTTCTGAGAGGAAGCGAGGTGGGCCGGAGGCGTCTTAGGCGGCTGGGCGAGGGAGTACGTGATGCTGAGCTTGCTGGAAATCTGGTACTTTGTATCTTGCTTTTGGTTTTATGATGAATGTTGCAATCTGAAAACCCTATATGATTTGCTTCTGCCTCTTCTTTTCCTCTTTTGTTTGCTTGCCTCTTCGTTGTTGCTTTTTCCTCAGTATGTTGCTTTTGATGATGGCTTATCTGTGATGATTTGATTCTGAGTTTGCTTTTTATCAATGATGATGATAATGTTGAATCTGAGGTGCTTTTGATATGCTTATGATTGCTTGCTTGTTCCTCTCTTGGACTTTGATTCGTTTAGCCTATGATGAATCCAATTCTGAGGCACTTTGGCTTGAATGCTTTGTTCTGAGTTGCTTTTTGGCTTGGTTGGAATTTAGGTTTTGAAAGGTTTGCTTGAATGCTGTAGTTTTTGACAGGCTTGTGTTGATACAGTTTGGGAGGCAAGCTTTTTGTTATTGTTTAGGCAAGCATGAGGCTTGAAGTAGTTTGGACAGGTTTTCAGGATTTTGGCTTGTTTGTGTTATGCAGGCCTGAGACAGTTTTTTGAATTTGTTTGTTTTTGGAAGGCTTTTATGCAGGATGCTTGGAAAACAGACTTGTGTTTTTGCTTGGCCTTTTTTCTGGTGTCCCCTTAGGCTTCTCGTTTGTGTTATGTAAATAGGCAGGTTGTTTGTTGTTTTTCTTGGGATACCAGCTTGGAATAGGCTTCCATGTTTTAACCAGTTCTTGAGTTTGTCCTCTTTGCTTTTGGCTTCTGTTTTTGGTATCATGCAGGCAGCTCTCTTTGATACAGGCTTCAAGGCTTGTTTTTGAAGTAAGCCTTGGTTTGAATGCCAATGCTTGAGCAGGTTGCAAGGCTTGAGTTTTACAGTTTTTTGTGATATCTTCTTCTGTATGTATTTTGCCCCCCTCTGACAGTATTTTGATTTTGTTATATTTATCTTTAGGCCTTCCTGGAAAACTGTAATCCTGCTACTTTTCTCTCTTTCTCTCTCTCCATAGAAAGCACATCTTTGCTTAGAATGTCCTTTTTTTTTCTGAAAGGATTTTGGCCTGGAAAATGATGGATAAAAATGCCCTTTTCACAAGCTTGCTTGCATTTGTCTTTCTTCTGCATACTTCCTGTTTTTCTGCCTTGCTTTTGTGTACTTGTTGACCACTTTTTGACAGTTTACAGCTTGGTTGACATTGTTTTGTTGACAGCTTTGTATTTGTGACTTAGTTTGCCTCTTTGATAATTTGGTTTGCTTCTTTGGACAGTTTTGACAGTTTAGTTGGCATATGCAGTTTGCACTTTGCAGTTTGTTTGAATTTTTTGACACTTTGCAATTTTGAACTTATGCAGCTTTGTGTGCATTTTGCAAAATAATTCATATGCTTGTAAAACATTGCTTTCCTCTTTGTGAACCAAGAAGAAACATCTTCTTGCGATTTGCAGAGAGGACGAATAAACTGATTCCGGCCAAAATCTTTAATGATGAGTTTTTATGATTAACTGTCTAAAAATGCTTTTTTCTTTTAATTTATCTGTGTTGACTTCTTTCTTTTCTTGTCTTTTGCAGATAAAAAATCAGTTAAGCAATGGGGAGCAACAGTAGAAGATGAAGATTTAGGGTAGATTTAATTTATTTTTCAATTATTTGTAATAAAACATCACTGTAAATATTGTAAATAAATTTACAATATCCCAATAATATTTGTAACAATAATTAAAAATAAATAAAAATCTTTTTGTCAGATAATTCTTTAATTTGCACTGTTTATTTATTTATTTAAATCTCTTGATTTAAAATAACTGGAAGTACATCCCAATTATTCTAATTTAGATAAAATAAATAAATAATAAACACCGTAGTCTTGCAACTTTGCATTAATCAACAGTGCACCCGACATTTCAATCAAGCATTGCACAGTTAACCAAACAAACGTCCATATGCCTTTCCTTTTACTGATTAGACCAATACTTCAAACTCTCAATCAGCAGCCTCAGCCCATGTCCCAGATGTTTAGACCTTGAGAAACAAACAAAAATCTTGAGCAAACGTCAAAGCAGTGTAACAGCCAATTAAGACACTGTGGATTCAAATTCTTCTGAGAATGCGCATGCAAACCCTAATTCTTGATTTAATGTTAAAGAAGCGTCTGCTTGATCAAACCCTGAGCCAAACTCAAACAAATCAAAAGAAACTCTAATTTTGTCTGACTGATTCAAAAATCAATGAAAAACCCTAATTTTGTCTGACTGATGAGAAAAATCTGTTTGACCGATTCTTAAACCAATCTGAAAAATTAGGAAAAGCCTGAAGCTGTGATTTCTTGTGGAAAAGAGAGGGCAAGTTTTGGGGTATAACAGTTGCCCCTGTTCAATCTTCTTGAACCTGAAGAGTTAGATCGGCAAGTTTGTCGTTCGCGTCTCGAAGGTAAAAGGAGATTAGACACTAGAGTGCCCGTAAATTTGCACTTGTCAGAACATGGATGCGAGAATGAGCTTAGAGATGCCATTTGGAGATGGGCTTAAAGATGCCATCTGGAGGGGAGACAGAATCTGGTCGGGGATGGGCTTAAAGATGCCACCTGGAATGTTTGTTGAACTGTATGTCGTTGAAATTGAAGCTTAATAATCTTATCCTGAAAAGGGTAAAATATTAGCTGAAACACAATGTTATGTTGCATGAAATGTATGATGCAATACATGTTATATCAATGTTTATGACATGAATGTAATGATTGTGCATGTAAGCTGATGAGCTGTCTTGCTGAGGATAGATGAATCCTGGATATCCGGAGGTAATAGATTCTTGACTGCTATCGGGGAAAGTGAATCCTTGACTGTTGCAGGGGGTTGCAAGAATCTTTTGATCGTTGAACATGAGAAGTCCTGGGACCGCTGTTGGGGGAATCAGGAGCTTGGGTTGTATGCCACTTCGAGAATGAGAATCTTCATTCTGTTGGGAAGTATCAGGAACTCAAGTTATCTGCCACTTTGAGAATGAGAATCTTCATTCTATTGGGAATATCAGGAGCTTGGGTGTATGCCAATCTACTGGGGTTTCAAGGATGAGAGTCTTCATTCTGTTAAGGGTCAGAAATTAGAAGTATACCAATCTTCTGAGGTTTTAAGGATGAGAGTCTTCATTCTGTTAAGGGTCAGAAATTGGGAGTATACCAATCTTCTGAGGTTTTAAGGATGAGAATCTTCATTCTGTTAAGGGTCAGAAACTGGGAGTATACCAATCTTCTGAGGTTTTAAGGATGAGAATCTTCATTCTGTTAAGGGTCAGAAATTGGGAGTATACCAATCTTCTGAGGTTTTAAGGATGAGAATCTTCATTCTGTTAAGGGTAAGAAACTGGGAGTATACCAATCTTCTGAGGTTTTAAGGATGAGAATCTTCATTCTTGAGAGGAACAGATTTTTAGGAGCTTCAATTGTCCGTTATTCTGTTGGTGGTTGTAACTTCCAACAGGTGATGAAGGAATTTGAAACTTGAAATGTAATTTGTTTTGGAGAATAAATCCTTGACAAAGGTTGGGGATTGGAAGTCTTTGGACATCCTTGTTAACTACTGATTACTTAGGGAGCAAGATCTTCAATGGTTGAGGGATTTCAGGGCCACTGTTGGAGATTGAAAATCCTTGGTGATTTGTGGGGAATGAGAATTCTGATGATCTATACTGGGGAGTTCAAAACTTGGGAGACTCATGCTGAAGGGTAAGACTGAGAATCTTCAATCTGATGGGAAGTATCTCTGTGGGGAGAATGTTCGCTAGTCTGGTTCCGCTGGGGATTGATAGTTGGAAGTTTTAGCTCCGCTGGGGATTAACAACTTTGACTTCACTGGGGATATGATTTTCAGATTTTTAAGGCTCCACTGGGGAACTGAAACTAAACCCTGAGGAGAATTAAGTTCTGGAAGGCTCTCTGGCTGGGGAAATCAGCTTTGAGGAAGCTTTTGTTCTGCTGAGGATCCTGAAGTTTAACTCTGTTTGGGGAATTAAGTTTTGGATTTTAACCTTGTTGAGGAATTTGGAGTTTAACTCCGCTGGGGATTCTTTCGGAAAGGGCATCAAGATATCTATCTGTACCTTTAACCTATCAGCAATCATCTTTCTTGATTTGTAAGAAAATGATTATGTTCAAATGCATATGCCTATTTAACGAAACATTTGACGTTTCTCAAATTAAACATAAGTGTAAGAAGCAAAAGGAAGACAAAGCAAATTTTTGTATTTGGAAAAGTGTTTGTATTAACTTTTTATGAGTATCTTTGTACAAAGGAGACTGACATCCTAGTAAGAGGGTGTTGTCGTAAAAAAGTTTATACAAAAGAAAGATGGCTATGTGTAACAATTCTATGGGATTCCCATTCTGCTATAGCCTTCACAACTCTGAATGTCTGTCCATTCGCTGCTTCATCCGCCGATGATTGGATTGATCAGAAGCTCGGAGCTTGTTGATGAAGAGATTTTTCTTTAAAGTGATCCGACGATACATAGTCATACGCTTTAATTCCCTAACTTTTTCCTGGATCGCCCTTTCGGGTTTTCAATCCACCGGGAAACCCTTTTTTGCCCAAGTCGCCCTTTCGGGTTTTCAACTTGCCGGGTGTACAGATTTTTTGTTTTATCCCTAATTTTTGCCTGAACCGCCCTTTCGGGTTTTCGGTTCACCAGGATGCCCATTTTTGCCCAAGTCGCCCTTTCGGGTTTTCGACTTGTCGGGTGATTTTATGCGTAGTATCTTTTGACTATGTATGCGTTCGCAGGGTGTGGCAATTTGTCGCCGTCCATGGTGGTCAGAATCATTGCACCACCAGAAAATATGCTCTTGATCACAAATGGTCCTTCGTAGGTAGGGGTCCATTTGCCCCTGGGATCACTTTGCGGCAAGATGATCCGCTTGATTACGAGATCTCCGACTTGATATACTTGACGTCTGACCTTCTTGTTGAAAGCCTTGATCATTCGCTTTTGGTACGTCTGACCATGGCAAACAGTAGTGAGTCGCTTCTCATCGATCAAATTGAGTTGATCAAGTCGGGTCTGAATCCAATCGTCTTCACTCAAACCAGCGTCCTTCATAATCCTTAAGGAAGGAATCTGAACTTCCATGGGTAGGACCCATGCCATATACCAAAGAAAATGGGGTTGCCCCTGTCGAAGTACGTGCCGTGGTACGGTATCCATGCAGAGCAAACGGTAACATCTCATGCCAGTCCTTGTAGGTGACTGTCATTTTCTAAATGATCTTCTTGATGTTTTTGTTTGCAGCTTCAACAACACCGTTCATATTCGGCCGATAGGGAGATGAATTGTGATGATAAATCTTGAACTGTTCGCATAGAGCGGTGATCATAGTATTGTTTAGATTTGTACCGTTGTCTGTGATGATCCTGTCGGGGACACCATACCGGCATATGAGGTTCTGCTTGATGAAGCGGGCAACCACATTTTTTGTAACAGAGGCGAAGGAAGCTGCTTCGACCCACTTGGTGAAGTAGTCAATGGCGACCAGGATGAAGCGATGTCCATTGGATGCCGTGGGCTTGATCTCTCCGATCATGTCAATGCCCCACATTGCAAAAGGCCAAGGAGCTGTCAGAACGTTGAGAGGGACAGGAGGAATATGTACCTTGTCGGCGTAGACCTGACATTTGTGGCAAGTACGGGAATGTTGATGGCAATCAGCTTCCATGGTAGACCAGTAATAGCCTGCCCTTAGAATCTTCTTAGCCATCGTATGTACACTCAAGTGGGTACCAAATGTGCCGCTGTGTATCTCAGTCATGATTAACTCTGCTTCAGCTTTGTCCACACAATGGAGTAGAACACAATCATTGCTGCGTTTATAGAGGATGCCGTTGCTCAGGAAGAACTTGGCAGCAAATCTCCTTAAGAACTTCTTGTCATTGACGGAAGCTCCTTCAGGGTATTCTCTAGTCTGGAGATACCTTTTGATTTCGTGAAACCAAGGTTGTTCCACTGCTTCTTCGGTATTAATCTCATGACAGTGTGCAGGTTCATCTATTCGCTCGATGGTAATTTGGGGAGCCTCGTTATCCCAGTTGAGTTTAAACATGGAAGACATTGTAGCCAGAGCATCTGCTAGCTGATTTTCTTCTCGCGGGAAGTGCTTGAAGGTGATCTGCTCGAAATGAGGCAACAATGTTAGGACATGTTCTTTGTATGGGATAATATTAGGATGTTTGGTGTCCCACTCTCCTTTGATTTGACTGATAACCAAAGCCGAGTCCCCAAATACGATCAAAGATTTGATCCCCAAGTCTATAGCCGCCTTGAGACCAAAGATGCAAGCTTCATATTCGACCATGTTGTTGGTGCAACTGAAACAAAGTCGGGCCGTGAAAGGTGTATGGCAACCTTCTGGGGAAATGAGTACCGCACCGATACCGTTTCCAAGTGCATTTGAAGCCCCATCAAAGTACAGGGTCCATCGGGATCCATTTTCAGGTCCGTCATACGGTCTGTTACCTTCAATGTTGTCCAAAGTCATGATGTCCTCGTCTGGGAAGTCGAATCTCATGGATTGATAATCTTCGATAGCTTGATGAGCTAGATGGTCAGCTAGTACACTCCCTTTTATATCTTTTTGGGTAGTATACTGGATGTCATACTCAGTCAGGATCATTTGCCATCTAGCGACTCTTCCAGATAAAGCAGGCTTCTCGAAGATATATTTGATAGGATCCATTTTGGAAATCAACAAAGTGGTATGAGTCAACATATACTGCCTTAGTCGGAGAGCAGCCCATACCAAAGCGCAGCAAGTTTTCTCGAGCAGTGAGTAGCGAGTCTCACAGTCGGTAAACTTTTTGCTAAGGTAATAAATGACATGCTCTTTTCGACCAGACTCGTCATGTTGGCCCAGTACGCACCCCATTGAGTTGTCCAAAACAGTCAGATACATGATCAACGGTCTTCCTTCAACGGGTGGCATCAGAATAGGAGGTTCTAGCAAATACTCCTTGGTTTTATCAAAAGCAGTTTGACAGTCATCGTTCCATTCGACTACCTGATCTTTCTTTAATAGTTTGAAGATTGGCTCACAGGTAGACGTCAGATGAGAGATGAACCTGGCGATATAGTTCAAGCGTCCCAAGAATCCTCTAACCTCCTTTTCAGTACGGGGGGCAGACATTTCTTGTATAGCTTTCACTTTTGCTGGGTCGACCTCGATGCCTTTGTTGCTGACAATAAAACCCAAAAGTTTACCAGATCTAACTCCAAAAGTGCACTTACTTGGATTCATCCTGAGTTTGTACTCCTTCAACCTGGCAAACAACTTCTGCAAATGTTCAAGGTGTTCCTCTTCTGTTTGCAATCAAGCTATCATGTCGTCTACGTAAACTTCGATCTCATGATGTATCATATCATGAAATAAAGCTACCATGGCACGTTGATAAGTTGCCCCTGCGTTCTTCAGTCCGAACGGCATCACCTTGTAGCAGAAGGTACCCCATTGTGTAACAAAGGTTGTTTTCTCCATGTCCTCGGGGGCCATTTTGATTTGGTTGTAGCCCGAGAATCCATCCATGAAGGAAAAAACCTTGTGCTGAGCCGTGTTGTCAATCAAAATGTCGATATGTGGTAGCGGAAAATCATCTTTAGGGCTCACCCTATTCAAATCCCGGTAGTCCACACACATTCTGACCTTGCCGTCTTTTTTAGGTACTGGCACAATGTTAGCAACCCATTGTGGATAGGATGTAACAGCCAGAAAGCCAACGTTGAATTGTTTCATTACTTCAGCTTTAATCTTGTCAGACATGTCGGGCCTCATTCGGCGGACTTTTTGCTTGATCGGTGGACAATCCTCTCTTGTAGGGAGACGGTGAACCACGATATCTGTGTCTAAACCCGGCATGTCTTCATAAGACCAAGCGAAGATTTCAACGTATTCATTTAACAACTGTATTAAGCGCTCCTTGACACTTGGTTCCAGATTGGCACCCACTTGTACTTCCTTCCGGTCTTCCTCTGTTCCTAAGTTGACAGTTTCTAACAACTCTTCATGAGGCAAGATGGCCCTTTCTTCTTGCTGTAGGAGTCTGGCTAGCTCTCCCGGTACTTCACAATCTTCGTCATCTTCATACTCAGCCTGATTGACCAAATCTTCAGAGTTATTGAAGGATACAGCAGAATAGTCACCCATAGAATCCAGGGTGGATGGGTACCTGCATTTATGAGTGTGGGTGTGTGTAAGGGATAGCCATCCTTAAACAAACAAAAATGCAAAAGGAAAGAAAATGAACACAGCAGTTTATAAATGAAAAACGTCCAATGAATCATTAAACATGGCATATGATTATGAAGAGAATCAAAACCCTTACAAATGGACCTACATGCCCCGGGCAAGGCATGAGGTGAAAAAGTAGTGTGCAGATTGTTTTAGTAATTATTACAGACCAACAGGAAATGTTCGAAAGATAAATTACTGATTAATGAAAGTAATGGGAACGAAGTCTTTCGCCTCCCAGTTGCGTAGTCCCTCTTTGATGGTTGGGAAGATCCAATCTTCAATGTTACCCTCTTCGTCTTCGTCTTCTAAAGCGTTGATTCCATGAGGAGAAATCTTGATGGGTGTCCTTTCAATTTTTGAGCGATGCATAGCTTTTTGCCCTGCAGCGGTAAATCCCAACCCAAACTTGTCTGTCTTGTGGGGAAAGTCAAGCAACTGACCCCACATTGAGCTCTTCCCCTCCTAAATTGCAGCCTTTGCGTCTTTCAGAGATGCCATCCTGGCCACCTGCTTGGGTACCTCAGCTACTGCCTTTGCTACTGCCACCTCGGGAGATACTTCCTCAAAGTGTTGAAAGGGTGTTTCAATGAATTCTCCGTCCACTTCCACATACCGAAAAGAATTCAAATGACTGATCATGTACTCCTCCTCACCGTGTACAGTTATGATTTTTCCCTTAACAGGGTATTTCAACATCTGATGTAGAGAGGAAGTGACTGCCCCAGCATTGTGTATCCATGGCCTTCCTAGCCAGCAAGAGTATGATGGGCGGATGTCCATCACATAGAATGTTGAGTGGAACACTTCAGTGCCTACCTTGATGGGAATTTCGACCTCCCCATGCACCATTCTTTTAGACCCGTCAAAGGCCCTGACAATGATATTACTTGGTTTCAGCTCCAAGCCTTCACAGTCCAACCAGTCCAAAGCTTTCTTAGGCAACATGTTTAGGGAAGAACCAGTGTCGACCAAGACATGGGCGAGAGTGGTTCCTCGGCATTCAACTGACACATGCAATGCGTCATTGTGCTTTCTTCCTTTCGGAGTCAAGTCAGCATCAGAGAAACCCATGTCGTTGTCGGCGGTAAGGCTGGCTACACAATCTTGGAATTGATCGGCTGAGGTTTCTTGGGGCACATGGGTTGTCTTCAAAAACCTTATCAAGGCTTTGGCATGAGCCTCCGAACAAAGCAACAATGCTAACATGGAAATCTTCGAGGGGGTTTGCCCCAGTTGCTCTACCACATCATAATCACTCTTCTTAATTATCTTTAGAATCTCCTCCATTTCTTTCTTAGAGGTTTCGGGGATGACCAATGGTTGAGCCCTCGTCCTGACGAGCTCTTCTTGGATCCCTTTCCCCTTATCAGCAGAAGTAGGAGGGACAACCACAAGAATAACAGCTTCTTCAATCAACGGAGTTCTTGCAGAAAGTTTTATCGGTGCAGGAGTAACCTTGGCAGCAGCTGAGGGTCCAAAGATTTCCTTTGGAGGGGCAACCTCTGGAGAGAAAATTCTCCCACTTCGGGTAATCTTGCTTGTACCGGCAATGTTTCCAATGTCGGTAGTTTCCTCGTCAGAGCTCTCTTCAGTTATCTCAATTTGTTTAACACCGTGGTAGTAGATTACTCCACCATAATTCCACGGTATTGATTTGTCAGACTTGTAGGGGACGGGCCCAGGCATGGTTATTTTCAGAGGTGCAATCTTTGGAACTGATGTAATCTTAACAGGCCTTTTGGGGACCTTGGAAATATTGGCGGAAATGGTGATTATTGAAACTTCCTTGATAGGAGTTGGAGTAGCAGGAATATTTTCGAAAAGAATTTGTTGGTTGTCCATTAGGCCTTGGATGCCTATCTTCAGCAATGGGCAGTCAGTTGGTAGGGAGGAACAAAAGTAGAAATCTTCTTTACAACCTGGGAAAATCCCAACTTTCAACAGATTCAACATGATTGTCGGTAATGGAGTTACCAGGTCATCAACAGCAGAAACATACAGATCTTCTTCAACAACATGAACATGATGGTCATTGTAGCGATAAAAAATGTAGCGGGGTAAATCGAAGATCGAATTATTGATTAATTCGTCTCACAAAAGCAAGAGTCGCCACCGTGCTTTATTATTTCCAGGGGAAAAGGGGAAAGAGCGAAATAAAACCCTAAATATGTAATGTAAAATAATACTTTCTAAAAGTAATAAAAATACAAGGCGTTTTTGAAAAGAGATCTATGGTTCGGGGGTTGGTTATACAGTGGGAAGGTATTAGCACCCAATGTATCTATAGTACTCTATAGGAACCTTTTGAAATATCTGTTTATTAAAATTGTTTGATTAAAAATAAATTGTTTTGGCCGAAAGGGGGTACGGACGGGTTTTTAAAGATACGACGACCTTTTGTCGAAGTTTTTGCTTAAAAAGGTATGAATTTTGAAAAGATCGGATATTTGGAGAAAAATTGTCTTAAGTTTTAATGAAATGCAAACGTTCGCGTGATTGGACTTGAGGACATGAAGTCAACAAATTTAATCGTTTTTCCCTTGGATTTAGACGTAAACGAAATAATCAAGTAAAGATGAAATAATTATACAGACAATTGAAGCAGATAATGATTAAATTATAACAATGATTAAATAACAGATTAAATGATGTGAACATGCATTTTTGTATTTTTGTTTGTTTAACATTAATAACGCAAGAGAATTAATTAAATAAAAATGTTTTTTTTTTAAGTTTTTATTATATGTATTTTTTTTTAATATGGATAAAGCAAGAGGACTAATTTTAAAGAAAATAAAATGTTTTTTTAAGTTTCTAATTTTTTTATTATTTATATTTTGTTTTTATATGTTTTTTAATATTAACAAAAGCATTATTTAAGAATTAATAAATAAATCTAAACTAAGTTTAAAACTTAAAAGTTACTAATTAAATCTAATTGGAAATAATACTAAAAAATTACTAGATTAAACCTAAAGCTAAAAGTGACCCAATTATTTGATTAAAATTACTAATAACACTAAGTTCTAAAAAACTAAAAGAAGATAAATAGAAAGAGGTGTCAAATAAAGGGTTAGATAATGAACAAAAGCATGGGCCTAAGGGTTTTAATGGGGCCTGATCAAAACACAAAAAAGGGGGTGCATAAGAAATTCGTTGGGCTTTGGCAAGAAAATGGTTAAGTCCATTCTCATAATTGTTTTTTAGGGTTAACACTGTTTTAGCTTAGGGAAAGAGTGGATTAAGGGTTTGCACAGAAGCGGCGCTCCTTCGCTCGTACCGTCTTCTTCGTTCTCATCTTCTTTGTTGTGAGCTTCTGAATTCGCCCTCTGAGTTCCTCGCCACGGCCACCAGCATCCCAATCTTCTTCTTCCCTCCAGCAAAGCGTTAGGGGCGACGGATTTACGGTAAGCTTGTGTTCTATTCGTTAGAGTTTTTTTATTACAATTTGCATGTTGTGATCTATGTTCATTTCGATTCTAACTTCTGGTTATTAATGGTTGCTTGAGGTATTGAAAGAAAAAAGAAAGAGAAACGTTACCTGGAGACGGAGGAGGGAGGTTGAGACAAGCTAAGGAGGCCAAGGCGCGAGGTAGACAGTGACGCTGTGAGCTTTGCTTCGGTTGCCTGGTACTCTGTATTTGTATCTTTCCTCTTTTTGCTTGCTTGCTTTGTTTCAATTGCCTTCGAATAATTTTATCCTCTTCTTCTTCACTGTGATTCTGTACGCCTGAATTTGGTTGCCTATGATGACATTCTGAGGTTTCTATGTCGCCTTGAACATGCTATTGTTGCCTTGAAAATGCTATTGTTGCCTTGAACATGCTATTGTTGGAATGTTTGTTTTGACTAGCTTGACTCTTCTTCTTATTGCCTTGCTATTGTTGCTTTCTTAATGTTGGCCTATGATGATATGCTTCTGAGGCCTGAGGGTTGCCTTGAACATTGTTTTAAGGTTTGAGTTGCTATGGTATTCTGGTTCTTGTTGGACAGTTGTATGGTTTAAGGTTTGATGATGGTACAGGTTTTACTGGTTTATGCCATAAGGTTTCAAAGTTTTTGTGATGGCTTTGGCTAGGCAAATGAATTTGTGCAGGTTATGGCCTTTGACAAAGGTTTAAAGGTTTTATGGTTTAGGCCATGGTTATTGTGTTTTGACAGGGTATGCTGTTTCTTAGGCCAGGGGTTTGGTTGGAGATAACAGGTTTTAAAACTTAGCAGGTTTGGCTTTGAGACAAAGGTTTGTTGACATGGTTTAAGGTTTGGTGCTTATGCTGGCTGTATGTATGTTTTCGTTTTGAGCATTTTTCGAGTTGGTTTGGTATTTGTTTTTGCAGGTTTTTTGCTTTGAGACCTTGGTTACTGGTTTTGTATTGTGTTTGACAATTTTTGAGTGTTAGAAGCTTGAAGACAGGTTGTGATATCTTTTTTTTTTGAAGGGATTGTTTGTTGTTATAACGGTTTGCTTGGCCTTGAGGTCTTGGACAATTCAGGTTTTGAGTATATTTAATTATTCTTGGGATGCCTATGCACATCTTACTGCTCCATCAGTTTGTCTCTATTCTTTTTTCATGCTTTCTCTTTTCTTACTGCATGCTGCTGTAGTTTGTTTTGTATCCACTTCTGCTTAAGCCAAAAACCTGTAAAAACACTCTTCCTCTCTTCTCTCTCTCTAGTACCATTTGATACATTAAAATGATGTGTACTTTCTTGTTCTGAAAAAGCATGCTGGAAAATGATGTAAAATGGAAATATATTATGCTTGCATATATGATTTTAACTGCACACTTCTTTGTGTTTGCATGGGAGCCTATTATATTTTGACTTCTTCCATACTTTTTGGCATGTTTACGTTGGCTTTTGGTTTGAACATTGCATATGCTGTTTTGTTTTCTTTTGAAATATGTAGTGGACTTTGAAAATGTGTAATTGATTTTTTTAATTATGCAGTTTATTTTAAAAAATGCAGTTTTGACAAAAGAATGAATTTGTGCAAGTTTTTAAATTGTGCATTCATTTTTATCAATAAAAATTCATCCCTTTTTGTGAACCGGGAGAAATCCCGTGATTTGTAAAAAGGGTAAAAACTGATTCCAGCCGTTTGCTTTTAATGATGAACGCTTAAAATTAATTTTTTTGCTTTTAATTATTTATTTATTTCTGACTTTTTCTTTTAATTTTTGCAGGTAAAATCAAATGATCAATCAAAGAAGTATTGGATGAAAAATGAAGATTTTAGAACTTAGGAAAAAAATAGGATAGTTTTTATTTCATTTTAAACTTTTTATGTAATTGTCATTATAAATACTTTGTACAATAGTATTTAAACAACAATTGTAATAATTAGAATAAAGATGAATAAAAAATTCTATTATTTACCAATTAATTCTTTTTCTTTCCAATTGTTTATTTTACCGTTTATAATTCTTTAAATTATATAATAACTGAAAATAAATTTCAATTACTTAAATTCAGAATAATAAACAATTAAATAAACATCATTGACCAATTAACTTCTCTTCGATTAATTATTTCATTATTTATAATTCTTCTAAATTATAATAACTGAAAATAAAATTTCAATTATTTAAACCTAGAACAATAAATAATTAAATAACATCGTTTGATCAATTAATATACCTCTTTTCAAATATTTACTTTATTATTTATAAATCTTTAAATTATATAATAACGTAAAATAAATTCCAATTATTTAAATTTAAGATAATAAATAATTAATAAACATTGTCTGATAAGTTAATAAACTTAGCGTTCAAAAAATAAACAGCTCTCGACTTGAAAAAGTTATAAATTTTAAAATCAATAAATCAAAACGCTTGCAATGTAATGATGCAGATGAGAGATGGTATCTTAGGTCAAAATTTGGGGTACAACAGCTGCCCCTATTTAAGTTTCTTCTATCCGGAGATATGAAGATTAAAATCTTTGTTTCGACGAGATTGAAGGTACTTAAATACATAATACGCAAATTTTGCCCTAGGATACCGCCATTATGCTTGATATAAATGTAGTGATTGAATTCACAGAGAAAGATATTGTATGAAACCAGACAATGCTGGAGGAATCAAACACCAACAAAACACAGAGACGTAGATTATACACTACTAGGGAAACGAGCCATCGACTTCAAATGACAGACTCTCGACAGCGAATAAAATTGAGGGAATACGACCTCTGACCCTAACAAAGAAGGCATCTTGCATAGGCCATAAAACAGATTATCGACCCAAAAACAGTGAGTTCACAACTCAAAGTCAAAGATAGACAGAGAATATCAAATTTGCTGATAACGGATTACCGACTTCGGAAGGTAAAGATTCATAACAAACTTCTCTGTGAGATTTCCGGAGATATACTCATTAATGTTGAGATAATAAGATTGTAGATACACAAGTCGCTCAAATAAAGAAGCTGTCACTTGTTGTCTTCCCAAAAATATTATGACATACAAGCTGCTCAAATAAAGAGGCCGCCACTTGCTGTCGTCCAGGGATGTCAATAACATACAAGCTGCTCAAATAAAGAAGCCGCCACTTGCTGCTTACCAAAGAAAATACCAATAACATACAAGCTGCTCAAATAAAGAAGCCGCCGCTTGCTGTCTTCCAAAGAAAATTATGCTAATCACATACAAGCTGCTCAAATAAAGAAGCTGCCACTTGCTGTATTCCAGAAAAATAATAACGTACAAGTTGCTCAAATAAAGAGACTTCCGCTTGCCGTTTTCCAAAGATGATAATAACGCACAAGTTGCTCGTGAAGAGCTGCCGCTTGTCGTTTTCCAACGATGTCTATAACGTACAAGTTGCCCATGAAGAGACCGCCGCTTGTCGTTTTCCAATAATAATAACGTACAAGTTGCTCGTGAAGAGCTGCCGCTTGTCGTTTTCCAAAATAATAATAATGCACAAGTTGCTCGTGAAGAGCTGCCGCTTGTCGTTTTCCAATAATAATAATAACGCACAAGTTGCTCGTGAAGAGCTGCCGCTTGTCGTTTTCCGAAAATAATGATAACGCACAAGTTGCTCGTGAAGAGCTGCCGCTTGTCGTTTTCCGAAAATAATGATAACGCACAAGTTGCTCGTGAAGAGCTGCCGCTTGTCGTTTTCCGAAGAATAACTCAGAAGGAAATTGCGATGACACTGGCAGAGAATAAAATCTTCGTCAAAGAGAATCATGAATCCATCCTTCCCGAGGAGATCACATACTTAAATGTGCAAAATAAATGCACCATTCGTCCAGGTCGCGATTTCACTGGGGAAAATCATGAGATAGCCTATGCAAGAGGCAACAACTTCATCCAGGAATAAAATAGAGAGAAGACATTCAACAAGACTCCACCCAATGAGAAAGTAATTCGATTGGGGATTCATCCTATCCAGAAATGGACAAGGTAAGCTGAATCAAAAATCATCCACGAGGATTAGCTCAGTTGGGGAATTTAGAAAGGAAGCACATTTTCTGCCTAAGCTAACCTTCTACTTGGAAAGAGACTGTACATTGTCTTAATAAACAAAGTAACAACCCAAAATCAACGGCAAGTGTGAATATGCGTGCTGATGTAAGTGTAAATGAATAAATGAATGTTATGCTGACAAAACGAACAGATGGAATATCTTTGAAGATAATAAGATGTCACAGCATAATAGATACTTGGCCAATCTTGAAAAAGACGGAAAATAATTGGAACTGGAACCACAAGGCAACGTCGGAGCGTACCACGCTACAAGGCTCAAGTCTTCTGAGTAGAAAAACAATCAAATCCAATCTTCTAATACCAATAGGCTACTGGCATGAGACAAAGCGTACCACACTTCAGAAATTGCCCAAATAAAGGTAGCCAAAACAACGCTCAACTGGAACAACTGGGGAGTCAACAAACTTAGTACCACCAGAAACACAAGTTTACACAACCAACACCTCATGACGATTTTGAAATAAAACATGTTCATCATGCAAGGATAAATTACTGTACTGTTGCATTTCATGGCTTGACCATCCTCGGAACAACTGTTAATATTCCTTTCATTATTTATGACACATTTTTAAGATAAAAATATTTTAAATAATTTTATTTCAATATTTCCATAAAAATTAAAATTTTGCCCACAAAAGGTAAATGCTCAAATTTCATTAATAAGATGGTAGTTCGCTAACAACGCGACTCCAACGGTTTACAAAAGTTTGGGAAATAGTACATGAAAGAAAGGGTTACACAAAAACAATGATCACTATTCCCCCTAACAACTTCGAATTCCCAAAATGCGTTCAAATGCCAGGACTGGTCTGACCAAAAGCTTGCCTAAGCCGCCCCTTCAGGTTTTCAACTTAGCAAACTGTCAATTCAAACCTAAGCGAAATACTTCTTGACTGCATCGGCGTTCATGGAGCGCGGGAGCTCTTCACCGTCCATATTGGTGAGAATCAAGGCACCTCCAGAGAAAACTTTCTTAACGACATACGGTCCTTCATAATTCGGAGCCCACTTGCCCCTAGAATCAGGTTGGAAAGATAATATCTTCTTGAGCACAAGGTCACCTTCTCTGAACTCACGTGGTCGAACCTTCTTATCAAAAGCCTTCTTCATTCTCTGCTGATATAATTGACCGTGACACAACGCTGTCAATCTCTTCTCTTCAATTAAATTCAACTGATCATATCTACTTTGACACCATTTAACCTAAGAAAGTTTAGCTTCCATCAACACTCTCAAAGACGGGATCTCAACCTCCACGGGGAGTACGGCTTCCATACCGTAAACTAGGGAAAATGGGGTTGCACCTGTTGAAGTTCGAACTAAAGTACGGTATCCGTGCAGAGCAAACGAAAGCATTTCATGCCAATCTTTATAAGTTACCACCATCTTCTGGACAATCTTCTTGATATTCTTGTTAGCAGCTTCAACAGCCCCATTCATCTTCGGTCTGTAAGGAGAAGAATTATGATGTTCGATCTTGAACTCCTCACAAAGCTCTCTCATCATCTTGTTATTCAAATTCGAACCATTATCAGTGATGATCTTGCTCGGGATACCGTATCGACAAATGATCTGATTCTTGATAAATCTGACTACCACCTGTCTGGTTACATTAGCATAAGATGCTGCTTCCACCCATTTAGTAAAATAATCGATCGCTACCAAGATGAAATGATGACCATTTGAAGCTTTGGGTTCAATCATTCCAATCATATCAATGCCCCACATAGAGAAAGGCCAAGGTGAAGAGATAACGTTGAGGAGGGTCGGTGGCACATGCATCTTGTCCGCATAAATCTGGCATTTATGGCATTTCTTCACATATTTGTAGCAATCAGACTCCATTGTCATCCAATAGTAACCAGCTCTCAACATCTTTTTAGCCATTGCATGTCCGTTGGCATGAGCACCAAAGGATCCTTCATGTACTTCTTGCATCAGCATGTCTGCTTCACGTCTGTCTACACATTTGAGCAAGACCATGTCGTAATTCCTCTTATATAAAACTTCTTCATTGAGGAAGAAACTGCTTGCTAATCTTCTCAACGTCTTCCTATCCTTATTGGATGCCCCAGGCGGGTACTCTTGAGTTTGAAAAACACGTTTAATGTCATAGAACCACGGTCTGTCGTCGGTGACCTCTTCTACTGAGAACACATGAGCAGGTCTGTCAAGGCGCATAACCCGGATTGTAGGCACATCGTTCCAACCATTCACTTGAAACATTGAAGACAAATTAGCCAAAGCATCGGCCATTTGGTTCTCATCTCTAGGGATATGATGTAATTCCACTTTGTTGAAGAAAGTTAACAATCTTCTAGCATAATCTCTGTAAGGGATCAAACCAGGATGACGAGTCTCCCATTCTCCTTTGATTTGATTAATTACCAATGCCGAAACTCCGTAAATATCAAGAATCTTAATCCTTAGATCCACTGCTTCTTCGAGACCCATAATACATGCCTCATACTCAGCCATGTTGTTCGTGCAGTCAAACTTCAATCTCGCCGTGAACGGGATATGAGTACCTCGGGGAGTGACGATGATTGCCCCAATTCCACTTCCATAAGAATTCACAGCTCCATCAAATATCAAACCCCAATGGGATTCGGGATCAGGTCCTTCTTCAGGTAACGACTCTTCACAATCTTTAGCTTTCAAGTACATAACATCTTCATCTGGGAAATCAAACTTGATGGATTGATAATCGTCAATTGGTTGGTGTTGTACCCCAAAATTTGCCCTCCCATATTCATCAAGAAATTACCAAGTCAAGGTCACAAAATTCCCCCAGGGTTGTGCAGCTCAACTGTCTCCTATACAGTCAAAACTAGGGTTTGAGTCCTGGTCAAGCAAATGAACTTTTCAAAGGCCCAATCAAGTCTCACATGCTTACAAAGATGGTCAAGTATCCTCATGTCAAGTTTCAAGGCATTCAGCTCAAAATTGCACAGTCAAAACCCTAGATTGCACTACAGTCAACTGTAGGGGGCAAAATGGTCATTTGACAGTCAAAAGTTCAAATTTTTGGTCAACATATCATTTTGAAGCCACAAACATCATTTGATCAATGCTTGATCATGATTTTCAAGATTTGGCTCAGAAATCATCAAAGATGCAAAAGTTGCTATATTTGGACAGCTGAAAAAGTCAACTGAAATTGATCAGGGCATAACTTTCACATGGATTATCAGAAAAATTCCATCCAGAGCTCATTTTGAAGAGAAAGACATTTCCTACAATTCATCTTCATGTTCCAAGTCCAAGAAATGCTCTCACAAAAAGTTATCAATTTCAACATTATAGGTCATTTTCAAAAGTCAACAAAAAGTGACTTTAAGTCAAAGGCCATAACTTGAGATTGGTAACTCAAAATGACATGGGACCAAAGGCATTGGTTAAAGGACTCAAAGACCTTTCCAAAATGTCCAAGAACATGTGAAAAGCTTAAAAATTGACCAAGTTATGCCTTGTGGAAGTTGGGAAATTTTTGGGAATTTTGAAAAGTCAACATTGATGCAAAAGGCCTAAAAATGCAAATGGGCCCATTTTTCTTCCAAGTTTCTTCATGCCAAGCCTATGCACGACCACTAGGCCCAAAGGGAAGTATTTTCATATTTTTTAATTATTTATTTGAATTTATATTAATTTATATTCATTTAAATCATTTTAATACATGAGAAATATAAACCTAACCTAAAAAAATCTTTTTGTGCACATTCTAATCTCAATATTTCGTGCTTAATTGATTATGGCAAGTTTTGGTGTGATTGGATCATGATTGAACAAAAACAACATGAAAAAAGATTGGAAAAGATATTAAGCAAATCAAATCTTCAAATAATGAATTGATGAGATTTTGTTGGTTTTTGTTGACCTAGAAGCCTCACTATATGATCCAGAACATAACCCTAAGCCAAAAGGACTGGAAGCTGCGCCCCAAAGAAGCATTGCATATTGAAAATTTCTCATAAAAAGTCAAAACTGAAAATTAGTTTTTAGGTCGATTCAAGCTCCAATTTTTATTCCATCAGCATCCTTAAACATCCCTGAAGAGATTCCAATCAAAAACTTTCTCTCAAACGCCAAGAATTGGTATCAGGAACTCAAACTTTGTCACAAAAATTTCCAAATCGCATATCATAATTTACGCATCATTGTGCATTTTTATTCATGAATTCTTGTTCAATATGAAATTTGCAAGCTAACCATAACTTTTAATTGAAGTTTCGTGCGCTTTTGGCCAAGTTACCATTATTGTGTTCTAGGGTTTCCACGAGTTTTGATTTGGGCACTTCGTGATACTGTAAAATTGAGGCTCATCAGTACCATGATCAAAACCAGCGCGATTAGACGATCAATATACAACTATCGCGCCTAATTTATATGCAATGAGGGGCTATTCGCTATTATGGGATTTGACTTGTTTTGAGGGGGTTTAAAACCCCCGTTAACCTTCTTTTATTTTTTCAGAGAAGAACGAATGAAGAAGAAGAAGCTGAGTTGGCGAGGCGTGAATGGTCCTTTTAAATTTCGCGCTAAAAGTTTCCACTAACATTTGTTCTCTTTCATATTAATTGTTGGTTGTTAAAATATTAAAAGTGTTCAATGGCTCAGCTGGCATATGCGTATTGCTTGCAACCTCTGAGACCTGGGTTCGAGTCCCAGGTCTGAATAAATTCACGTTATTTTTCTATCCTCATTCCCATGCAGGCACCATGTTGGAACGTACTATGTTCCATCAGTATCTCACCATACACGCGTCCAGTGCATGCAGATCAAAGGCTTAAATTCAAAGAACATACCATAGGCTGGTCAACATGCCATACAAAATCCAGGAAAGCCAGCGAAATCAAGGCTTATTGGGCCAGGCTTTTCAAATCAACACCTCCATCTGGGGCCTGAACCCCCCCTGGTTTGCTTTTCTTTTCTTTTTATTATTTTAATTATTGTGTTATTTATTTTTATTGCTTTAATTAATTAATTTTCTTTTTTTTACAAAAATATAAAAACATCATAAAAATCCAGAAAAAGATAAAAAATGTAATAAATATTTTATTTTAATTATTTTATTTTCGTGAATAAATTGTGTAATTGAACTTAGTATAATTAGGTTTTTTTGATTTTAATTCTTTTCATAACAAAATATAAAAAATGTAGAATTTAGGTTTTAATTGTTAATTCTTTTTATTTCCCTTTTTTATCATAATACTATTATTTATTTTTATAATTAAATTGCACATAAATAAATTAGGGTTTAATTTAGACTATATTTTAATACTTTCATAATAAATAAAAAATATTAGAATTAGGGTTTGCCGTTTAATTTAATTGACTTCTTTTCCTTATTAAATCTAAAAAACACAAAATACCAAAAAACATTTAATCCTTTAATTTTTAATTCATTATTAATTTTAATTGTTTGCAAAAGGGTCCAACGCCCTAATTTTGTTTTAATTTCTTTATTTCGCGCATTTATTTTATTATCGCTTATTATAATTTTGTAAATCTCCCAAAGCCATGTAACTTTACTTTTCGCACTTTTATTTACTTCGCTTTATTTATTTTCCGCTAAATCGGGTCCGGTTTAATTTTGGCGATGTGGACCCGCGCCATTTGTAATAGCTTTAGAATTTACTTTTCCGCACTCTTTCAACTGTTAAATATGCATGCAAGAATGATGGACAAAAATAAAAACAAAACGTTAGATCACCAATAACCTGACAAGACAAAAATAAATGAACATGACACACAAATTCACACACCACCCCTAGGGTACGCCTCACTGTTGCCTTGCCTCGAAAGGTGATCGTTGAGTAGAGGATGTCTTAGTAAGTCCTCATGATCCGGGAACCCGGCATGAGGGTAGCTTCTAAGGTGTCTTCCTATTGCTCTGGTGATCACCATGTCCCGAACCTTCGAATTGACCCGAACACCTCCAACGGTGGTGCTACCTACCTCTCAATGGTGGGATGGCACTACTTTAAAGGACATTTACACAGACGAATTCCTTAGGGTAGGTAGACGACTCGTGGATACTTGCTCTAATTTCAAAAACAAATCAAAAATCTTTTCACACCGACACCTTTTCAAAAAGCTTTCGAAAGCAACTTTTCAAACACTCTTGAGGACCGATACAAGAGTCGAACTGGAATTTTCAAAGAAACTTTTTTAAAAATCCACAGTTGAAAAGCAAACAAACCATTTTTGAAAACACAATGAGCAAGTATCTAAGAGCCCATGGATAACCATGGATAGAAAGGGTGCTAACACCTTCCCTTTCTATAACCTACCTCCCGAACCGAGAGCAATCTCTTTAAGGAATTTTTCTGTGCTTTTGTCCTTTCCATTTGGGGAAAATAAAAGACGGTGGCGACTCTTGCTTCCGCGACATTTCGCGAACCAGCGTTAAACAGTCAGTTCCAGATCCACCGATCACAGAACTGGCGACTCTGCTGGGGATACCTTTATAAAGTGAGGTGTACCTTAGGGTTAGTTCATAACTGTGTTTTCAATTGTCTTCTTTGCTTGCTTTACTATTGTGGGTTGTATCGGAGTTACATAGATCCTAACCCGAATCTGGGGATACCCTGTTTAGGTAGCATAAGCTGTGAGGGACCTGTCCGGCGTATACCGACATGGGTGAAGCAGTGGCTACGTTGGTGTGGCGCCTTGGTCTGTACCGATATCCCTCGTGTTGAAACGGGGAGAATATGGGTCTTCCAAGGAGTCATTAAGCACCAACAGACCTTAGAACCTTAAATGACACAACTTGGCCATTAGAACAGTAGCAGTATGCTACGCCCATTGAGGCTAAACTCTCGTGATGGTTCTGGCCGCAAGAAAAGATTGCGATGCTGGAGTTATGACCGATTGAGGGTAGTCAGTGATATTGGGATCCTCTAGAACCCGGTTACTTCTGATAGGACAGGTCTTAACCAACAAACTGAAAGAGGGTACTACCCAGACCTCATGCTGGCCTAAACCTTAAGGGCTCTTTTGTGTGACTTGTGTGCCTTCGTACTTGACTACCTGCGTGCTTGTTACCTAACACTTGTTTCTTGCAGATCTTGTTTATAGTCCTTAATTGGGACTCATAACAGGGTACTAAGTTTCTTGCAGGTCTTGTTTATAGTCCTTAACTAGGACTCATGACAGGGTTTACCAAATTTCTTGCAGGTCTTGTTTATAGTCCTTAACTAGGACTCATGACAGGGTTTACCAAATTTCTTGCAGGTGTTGTTTATAGTCCTTAACTGGGACTCATAACAAGGTTTACTAGATCTCTTGCAGGTTTTGTTTATAGTCCTTAATTGGGACTCATAACAAAGTATATTGAATTTCTTGCAGGGTCTGTTTATAGTCCTTAATAAGGGCTCATAACAGGGTTTACCTACATCACCCCATGCATAGCATGACATCATACCATTGCATACCATTGCATACATCCTAACCCACTTCAAGGATCTCAAGGGCTTGTGATACAGGTCATGGTGAATCAATGATCCCAGCAAGGGGCAAAGAGGATTTATTTTCCTCTAGCCAAGGTTGTCAGGGGCTATGACCCACTGGATATGGTGAGCCTTTGACCCTTGAAGAAGAGCTCTCTACAACAGGAGGTTCCTTCAATCAAGTTGCCAGTTTCCAACTCTAACAAGTTTCTCTGTTTACCCTGCGAGGTCCTTGAAAACATTGCATGCATATCATACATCTCATTGCATTGCAGGTATCCCTTTGACAGGTTGCTTATCCTTCTCCGCTGTTTATTTCAGCCGCTCGTCATGAATCCTGAATCATCAGCCGAACAGACTATCAAGGACCTCCAGGCTCAGAACGCCCAGTTCCAAGAGCTGATTATGAATTTGACCCAGGGGCAACAAGACCTGAAGGCTCTCCTTTTGAAGAAGGACAAGAAAAAGAAGAGGACTGTTCTGTTCAGCCCTAGACGCAGATCTGGGAATACACCGCAAGTTGAAACTGAGAGGACAACCCCATCTGTGGAAAAAAGCAGTCATCATGAGAGAGAGGTTCCCAGTCCAGTGGTCTCCGACAACGAGACAGATTTTGATGAAGAGCAGTACCCTCCTGCTGATGACAGATATAAGCAACTGGAGGACAGAATGAAAGCTATGGAGGTTCAACAGGTACCTGGGCTGGATTTCGGAGATCTGGGTTTGTCAACTGGTGTGGTTATCCCTCGCAAGTTCAAAGTACCACCCTTCTCTAAGTACGACGGGGCATCTTGTCCCAAGCTGCACTTAAGGTCCTATGTTCGGAAGATTCAACCCTATACGGTGGACAAAAACTTATGGATCCATTTCTTCCAGGAAAGTCTTTCAGGGACTCACCTCGAATGGTTCTATCAACTGGATGGGACCAAAGTTCGTAACTGGGAGGAATTGGCAACTGCTTTCTATAAGCAGTACCAGTACAATGCCGACCTTGCCCCCACGCGTACTCAACTCCAGGGTATGTCGTTAGGCGCAAGCGAAGGTTTTAAGGAGTACGCGCAGAAATGGAGGGATCTTGCTGGAAGGGTACAACCACCTCTGACTGATCGGGAACTTGTTGATATGTTCTTGGGGACCTTGTCTGGTCCATTTTATAACCACCTGATTGGGAATTCATCTGCTGGATTCGCAGATCTTATCTTGACTGGAGAGCGAATTGAAGCTGGTATCCGGTCTGGGAAAATTCAGGAGGCTGCACCTTCGGACAAAAAGCCTCATCATGGAAAGAAAGAATCCAATGCTGTGCACGGTAAAAAGAGTTGTCATGAGGCAGGGGCAATCCAGATTTCCAATCCCGGACCTGCTCAACAAGGACAGGGGCAGCAGCGCAAGGAGAAACGGCAGTATACCAAACTCAACATGTCGCTGGATCAAGCACTGCAACAAATGTTGAAGGCAGGGCTGATCACCTTAAGGGCTCCTCTCCGGAATCCGAACACTTCTGCACCCAACTATCATCCCAACGATAGGTGCGCATATCATTCAGATAGCCCGGGGCATACTACAGACAACTGCTGGCCTCTCAAGAACAAGATCCAAGATATGATCGACGCTGGAGAGATTCAGTTTGAAGTGCCAGATACTCCGAACATAATCACTGCTCCGTTGCCCAATCATTGAAGTCTTTTGTTTATTTGAATTTTGGAGCTGTACTTTTCATTGCTTATACAAACGATTAATGTCATAGCAAACTCTTTTATGTTATCAATGCATCGCATACGTCTGTTTTGAGAATTAATACAATTGTTTTCATTATTTCAAATTCCTTTTCATATTTTTTCTGATGATCAACTCTTGGTTAATAATTCTGAGCCTCTTGAGGGAGGATGACGAAAACGATACCATAATCTACAGTATGCTTTTGAACAGACCCCGCTGATGAGGTACAGGCATTGTTTCAAATCCTAAACACTGGAGTTATAAGGATGATAATCCCTCGTCAACCCATCAGAGCCAAAGAAGTAGGAGTTTTATTTTCGAAAATTAAAACCCTTAATCATAACCAGGGGCAGGGTAGTTCCCTCAGTTGATCCAAGTGCATGACGAATGGCACCGAAGAGATCTTTACGAAACGAACAAAGACAGTAATGGTTCAGAACAATCAAAAGGACAGGCAGTCATCATCAAAATTCATAAATGAAAAGCCCAGAAAGTCTAAACCTACAAAGGGGACTTATGAAACTGGGGCATCCCGCTGACTGTAATTCCAAAAAAGGAAACAGTTCAGGCAAAAAAAGAAAGGGATAACAAAATCAAGAAACAGGTCTCACAAACCCTCAACAAAAACAAAGAAGGACTGCCTATTCAAAAGAAATCATCAACATCTGAACCATTATTGGAACATCAAAGCAAAGACTCAAGCAAGGTCTAACGCACGATCAACTGAGTTTAGGTTTGGAGAACATCACGAAGAGCGGGTGGGTACAAATAATTTGAGCCTTTATCCTTTGTTTCTTAAACCGTGAACCAGGCCACGTTATAACCCTTAAAAGTCCTAGCTGAAGCATGGGTTAGCTCGAAAGCATACTGTCACGAAAGGTATCCTGACTCCTTAAGGCCTACGGTAAATACGGAGTTGACATCACGTTTTACAAACATACACTTGTTTTATGAAAAGATGCATTTTCAAAAATCTTCGAGACAGACATAAGCTTTGCGTTTTTAACATATCTTTGTTTGCATATGACTTTTTGTTTAAACAGCATAAAAATTTGCACGATGAAAGTCTAATGAACAGAAGTACCTCCAATCAAGGGGCAGACATGAGTATTGTCCATTATCTGGGGCAATCCAATCAAGATCCAGAGAATCTCTCAAAAGGTCAAAAAGCCTGGGGCAAATCTCTGCCTGAGTCACTTGGGGCACTCCAGCAACGAATCTTGCACGATCAGACACCTTCTGGTAATATGGCAACACAAGCAGCCAGGGGCAACTCCCCACATTTTAAGAGCACGGACATAGTCGAAAAAGTACTGCGCACAATCAAAGACCCGCTAGGTTGACATACCTAGGCAAAAATAAGGGCTTCCCGGCGAACCAAAAGGGTTCGGGCAAAATGAAGGGATGAAATGAAAAAAATCTGTACACCCGGCAGGTCGAAAACCTGAAAAGGCGGCTTGGGCAAAAATGGGTATCCCGGTGGACTGAAAACTCGAAAGGGCGGTCCAGGCAAAAATTAGGGATTAAAAGCGTACGACTATGTCCTGCCATCTGCCTACCAGAAGAAGGTTCGTCCATCAACAACTACCCGCATCCCACAAGTGCCTCCCCCACAGAAACAGGGGCAATAAAGAGTGGTCTAAGCAGTCTGATTGTTCTATCCTCCAAGGTATCAGGGTAAGCTCCGTTGAAGAACAAATCCAACGCAGTTCAATACTTCCCCAGGAGAATCTAATCCAATTCCCCCAGGAAAGTTGGAATCATCTCCCCAAGCGGTAAGCTTATCCCCAGTAAGTTACGGAAGCTTACCCCTCTCAAGGCACGAACGCGTCGCCCGGCTTGATTTAAAGAGTTATTTCCTTAACAGGATATAACTGGGTTATCCTCAGCCAAAAGCCACGGAAAGAGCGTCATCGACAGAATCTTCTTATCCCCAGCGAAGTCCATTCATACTTCCAATACAGCTAGGTATCCTCAGCGAGTCATCCTCAACAATTCAGCAAAAGCATCCCCCACAGAGTATTTCTTCCCAGCATGGTCGCTAGAATATCTTTTTCTCCCCGCAGAATTCTTCACTCGCCAAGTTTATTCCCCAACGGAGTTATCTTCTCCTACCGGTATACTTGCAACTATCATCCCCAGCGGAAGCAAAAGCTATTCTTCCACATCAGCCCAGGATGCGACTTCCCGGCACCCGGCAAGGATTTATTTTCCTACGACGAAGACATACGTTCATAAAACGTCACATACATCATTATAGCATGCATATGCATCATATTACACGAATCTCATTGATCTTGAAAACATACAGTTCATGCATCATGATTTTGCATACAATTATGTTTTGCCTTTTCAGGAAAAAGATCAATACCAAAATGATTACTATCAACTAACGCAATTCCTTCTCGATATAGTTTCAGATGTAAACCCAGCGATGGTGACGTTCTGATACTGCTTCCAGATTTCCTTCTAGATATAGTTTCAGATGTAAACCCAGCGATGATGACGTTCTGATACTGCTTCCAGATTCCCTTCTAGATATAGTTTCAGATGTAAACCCAGCGATGGTGACGTTCTGATACTGCTTCCAGATTTCCTTCTAGATATAGTTTCAGATGTAAACCCAGCGATGGTGACGTTCTGATACTGCTTCCAGATTTCCTTCTAGATATAGTTTCAGATGTAAACCCAGCGATGGTGACGTTCTGATACTGCTTCCAGATTTCCTTCTAGATATAGTTTCAGATGTAAACCCATCGATGGTGATGTTCTGATACTGCTTCCAGAATTCCTTCAGATATAGTTTCGGATATGATCCAGAGATGGTGACGTTCTGATACTGCTTCCAGGTATCCTTCAGATATAGTTTCAGATATGATCCAGATATGGTGACGTTCTGATACTGCTTCCAGGTATCCTTCAGATATAGTTTCAGATATGATCCAGATATGGTGACGTTCTGATGCTGCTTCCAGATCTCCTTCCAGATATAGTCCAGATGTAAACCAGATATGGCAACATTCTGTCACTTATTCCAGTTGAAGATATTTCAAGACCTCCTCTAGTCCAGCTAAATCGATGCCCAACAGATTTTTTCTGATAAAGACTCAGCAGTCCCCTATGGTCCCCTCTCCAACGACGAGTGAGGTGGTAATTCCTTCTTCAGATGTTTCCCTCTCCGGCATGAGCGTGAGGTGATATTCTCTTATGGTCCCCTCTCCAACGGCGAGTGAGGTGGTAATTCCTTCTTCAGATGTTTCCCTCTCCGGCATGAGCGTGAGGTGATATTCTCTTATGGTCCCCTCTCCAACGGCGAGTGAGGTGGTAATTCCTTCTTCAGATGTTTCCCTCTCCGGCATGAGCGTGAGGTGATATTCTCTTATGGTCCCCTCTCCAACGGCGAGTGAGGTGGTAATTCCTTCTTCAGATGTTTCCCTCTCCGGCATGAGCGTGAGGTGATATTCTCTTATGGTCCCCTCTCCAACGGCGAGTGAGGTGGTAATTCCTTCTTCAGATATTTCCCTCTCCGGCATGAGCGTGAGGTGATATTCTCTTATGGTCCCCTCTCCAACGGCGAGTGAGGTGGTAATTCCCTTTCAAGATGTTTCCCTCTCCAACGGCGAGTGAGGTGATCTTTCCTTTCAGATTATAATTTCCTATAGTTCCCTCTCCAACGGTGAGTGAGGTGACTCCCTTTGAGATTATAATGTCCTTTGGTTCTCTTCCTGACACTACGAAGATGGTAATCCTCACCAAGATTTTCTCAACGAGCGTTGTTGAGGTTGAAATCATTCAGGACTCTCTTACCATTCATGCTAAGGCAGTAACCATCCCTGGTTCATTCATCAGCGTTTGAAGCTCCAGACCCAGCTCCTGTAACCAGTCAGGACATATCTATATCAAGCATCTAAAATCAGCTCCTGCGACGTGTCAGGTACTCATTTTTCTGTTTTGCAGGTATGCAGGTTCTCGCTAAGGACTCTCCTACGCGATCAACGTCCAGATGGCATCTATAAGCCCATCATCCTATCCAAGCAACATCCAAATGGCATCTATAAGCCCATTCCCTCATCATCATTGCTACCATGTGAGCGCAAATTTCTGGGCACTCTAGTGTCCAATCATCTTCTACCCTCGGATTACGAAAGGCATGTCAGCCAATCTGCATCCTCAGGTCTAAGAAGATTGAACAGGGGCAACTGTTGTACCCCAAAATTTGCCCTCCCATATTCATCAAGAAATTACCAAGTCAAGGTCACAAAATTCCCCCAGGGTTGTGCAGCTCAACTGTCTCCTATACAGTCAAAACTAGGGTTTGAGTCCTGGTCAAGCAAATGAACTTTTCAAAGGCCCAATCAAGTCTCACATGCTTACAAAGATGGTCAAGTATCCTCATGTCAAGTTTCAAGGCATTCAGCTCAAAATTGCACAGTCAAAACCCTAGATTGCACTACAGTCAACTGTAGGGGGCAAAATGGTCATTTGACAGTCAAAAGTTCAAATTTTTGGTCAACATATCATTTTGAAGCCACAAACATCATTTGATCAATGCTTGATCATGATTTTCAAGATTTGGCTCAGAAATCATCAAAGATGCAAAAGTTGCTATATTTGGACAGCTGAAAAAGTCAACTGAAATTGATCAGGGCATAACTTTCACATGGATTATCAGAAAAATTCCATCCAAAGCTCATTTTGAAGAGAAAGACATTTCCTACAATTCATCTTCATGTTCCAAGTCCAAGAAATGCTCTCACAAAAAGTTATCAATTTCAACATTATAGGTCATTTTCAAAAGTCAACAAAAAGTGACTTTAAGTCAAAGGCCATAACTTGAGATTGGTAACTCAAAATGACATGGGACCAAAGGCATTGGTTAAAGGACTCAAAGACCTTTCCAAAATGTCCAAGAACATGTGAAAAGCTTAAAAATTGACCAAGTTATGCCTTGTGGAAGTTGGGAAATTTTTGGGAATTTTGAAAAGTCAACATTGATGCAAAAGGCCTAAAAATGCAAATGGGCCCATTTTTCTTCCAAGTTTCTTCATGCCAAGCCTATGCACGACCACTAGGCCCAAAGGGAAGTATTTTCATATTTTTTAATTATTTATTTGAATTTATATTAATTTATATTCATTTAAATCATTTTAATACATGAGAAATATAAACCTAACCTAAAAAAATCTTTTTGTGCACATTCTAATCTCAATATTTCGTGCTTAATTGATTATGGCAAGTTTTGGTGTGATTGGATCATGATTGAACAAAAACAACATGAAAAAAGATTGGAAAAGATATTAAGCAAATCAAATCTTCAAATAATGAATTGATGAGATTTTGTTGGTTTTTGTTGACCTAGAAGCCTCACTATATGATCCAGAACATAACCCTAAGCCAAAAGGACTGGAAGCTGCGCCCCAAAGAAGCATTGCATATTGAAAATTTCTCATAAAAAGTCAAAACTGAAAATTAGTTTTTAGGTCGATTCAAGCTCCAATTTTTATTCCATCAGCATCCTTAAACATCCCTGAAGAGATTCCAATCAAAAACTTTCTCTCAAACGCCAAGAATTGGTATCAGGAACTCAAACTTTGTCACAAAAATTTCCAAATCGCATATCATAATTTACGCATCATTGTGCATTTTTATTCATGAATTCTTGTTCAATATGAAATTTGCAAGCTAACCATAACTTTTAATTGAAGTTTCGTGCGCTTTTGGCCAAGTTACCATTATTGTGTTCTAGGGTTTCCACGAGTTTTGATTTGGGCACTTCGTGATACTGTAAAATTGAGGCTCATCAGTACCATGATCAAAACCAGCGCGATTAGACGATCAATATACAACTATCGCGCCTAATTTATATGCAATGAGGGGCTATTCGCTATTATGGGATTTGACTTGTTTTGAGGGGGTTTAAAACCCCCGTTAACCTTCTTTTATTTTTTCAGAGAAGAACGAATGAAGAAGAAGAAGCTGAGTTGGCGAGGCGTGAATGGTCCTTTTAAATTTCGCGCTAAAAGTTTCCACTAACATTTGTTCTCTTTCATATTAATTGTTGGTTGTTAAAATATTAAAAGTGTTCAATGGCTCAGCTGGCATATGCGTATTGCTTGCAACCTCTGAGACCTGGGTTCGAGTCCCAGGTCTGAATAAATTCACGTTATTTTTCTATCCTCATTCCCATGCAGGCACCATGTTGGAACGTACTATGTTCCATCAGTATCTCACCATACACGCGTCCAGTGCATGCAGATCAAAGGCTTAAATTCAAAGAACATACCATAGGCTGGTCAACATGCCATACAAAATCCAGGAAAGCCAGCGAAATCAAGGCTTATTGGGCCAGGCTTTTCAAATCAACACCTCCATCTGGGGCCTGAACCCCCCCTGGTTTGCTTTTCTTTTCTTTTTATTATTTTAATTATTGTGTTATTTATTTTTATTGCTTTAATTAATTAATTTTCTTTTTTTTACAAAAATATAAAAACATCATAAAAATCCAGAAAAAGATAAAAAATGTAATAAATATTTTATTTTAATTATTTTATTTTCGTGAATAAATTGTGTAATTGAACTTAGTATAATTAGGTTTTTTTGATTTTAATTCTTTTCATAACAAAATATAAAAAATGTAGAATTTAGGTTTTAATTGTTAATTCTTTTTATTTCCCTTTTTTATCATAATACTATTATTTATTTTTATAATTAAATTGCACATAAATAAATTAGGGTTTAATTTAGACTATATTTTAATACTTTCATAATAAATAAAAAATATTAGAATTAGGGTTTGCCGTTTAATTTAATTGACTTCTTTTCCTTATTAAATCTAAAAAACACAAAATACCAAAAAACATTTAATCCTTTAATTTTTAATTCATTATTAATTTTAATTGTTTGCAAAAGGGTCCAACGCCCTAATTTTGTTTTAATTTCTTTATTTCGCGCATTTATTTTATTATCGCTTATTATAATTTTGTAAATCTCCCAAAGCCATGTAACTTTACTTTTCGCACTTTTATTTACTTCGCTTTATTTATTTTCCGCTAAATCGGGTCCGGTTTAATTTTGGCGATGTGGACCCGCGCCATTTGTAATAGCTTTAGAATTTACTTTTCCGCACTCTTTCAACTGTTAAATATGCATGCAAGAATGATGGACAAAAATAAAAACAAAACGTTAGATCACCAATAACCTGACAAGACAAAAATAAATGAACATGACACACAAATTCACACACCACCCCTAGGGTACGCCTCACTGTTGCCTTGCCTCGAAAGGTGATCGTTGAGTAGAGGATGTCTTAGTAAGTCCTCATGATCCGGGAACCCGGCATGAGGGTAGCTTCTAAGGTGTCTTCCTATTGCTCTGGTGATCACCATGTCCCGAACCTTCGAATTGACCCGAACACCTCCAACGGTGGTGCTACCTACCTCTCAATGGTGGGATGGCACTACTTTAAAGGACATTTACACAGACGAATTCCTTAGGGTAGGTAGACGACTCGTGGATACTTGCTCTAATTTCAAAAACAAATCAAAAATCTTTTCACACCGACACCTTTTCAAAAAGCTTTCGAAAGCAACTTTTCAAACACTCTTGAGGACCGATACAAGAGTCGAACTGGAATTTTCAAAGAAACTTTTTTAAAAATCCACAGTTGAAAAGCAAACAAACCATTTTTGAAAACACAATGAGCAAGTATCTAAGAGCCCATGGATAACCATGGATAGAAAGGGTGCTAACACCTTCCCTTTCTATAACCTACCTCCCGAACCGAGAGCAATCTCTTTAAGGAATTTTTCTGTGCTTTTGTCCTTTCCATTTGGGGAAAATAAAAGACGGTGGCGACTCTTGCTTCCGCGACATTTCGCGAACCAGCGTTAAACAGTCAGTTCCAGATCCACCGATCACAGTTGGTGAGCCAAATGATCGGCTAAAATACTCCCTTTGATTGCTTTCTGAGTGTGATACTCAATGTCATATTCAGATAACAACATCTGCCAACGAGCTATTCTTCCAGATAAGGCGGGTTTCTCAAAGATATACTTGATCGGATCCATTTTGGAGATCAACCAAGTGGTGTGGTTAATCATATACTGGCGCAGACGGCGAGCAGCCCAAGCTAAAGCACAACAGGTTTTCTCAAGCAATGAGTATCGAGACTCACAGTCTGTGAATTTCTTACTTAGATAATATACAGCATGTTCCTTTCTTCCAGTCTCATCTTGCTGACCAAGCACACATCCCATGGAATCTTCCAATATAGTCAGGTACATAATCAAAGGTCTTCCTTCCACTGGAGGAATCAAAATGGGAGGTTCGAGCAAATATTCTTTGATGCTATCAAAAGCTCTCTGACAATCTTCTGTCCACACACATCCTTGGTTCTTTCGGAGAAGCTTGAAAATCGGCCCACAGGTAGCAGTCATATGAGATATAAATCTAGAAATATAGTTCAGTCTCCCAAGGAATCCTCTTACTTGTTTTTCCGTCTTGGGTGCGGGCATTTCCCGAATAGCTTTGACTTTATCAGGATCTACCTCAATACCTTTCTGACTGACAATGAAACCCAGAAGTCTTCCAGAACGAACACCAAAAGTGCACTTGTTGGGATTCAGACAGAGTTTATACTTTCTCAAACGCTGGAATAACTTCAATAAATGTTCCAAATGATCTTATTCAGTTTGTGATTTGGCAATCATGTCATCTACATACACTTCTATCTCTTTATGCATCATATCATGGAATAAAGTAGTCATGGCCCTTTGGTATGTTGCACCAGCATTCCTCAAACCAAACGGCATAACTCGATAACAAAATGTTCCCCAAGGTGTAATGAAAGCTGTCTTCTCCATATCTTCTGGTGCCATCTTGATTTGATTGTAACCAGAGAAACCATCCATGAAAGAAAAGACTTTGAACTTTGCGGTACTGTCGACCAATACGTCAATGTGCGGTAATGGGAAGTAATCCTTTGGGCTAGCTCTATTCAGATCTCTATAGTCTACACACATCCGAATTTTGCCATCTTTCTTAGCAACAGGCACTATATTGGCTAACCACTGAGGATAGACCGATGTAACAAGGAAACCTACATTAATCTGTTTTTGAACTTCTTCTTTGATCTTGTCAGCCATATCGGGACGAGTCCTTCTCAACTTCTGCTTAATCGGCAGACACTCAGGTCTCAACGGTAAACGATGCTCCACAATATCGTTGTCCAAACCTGGCATATCTTGGTAGGACCAAGCAAACACATCAACATACTCTTTGAGAAGCTCCAACATTTTCTCTTTAACCTCTGGGATAAGCAGTGCTCCGACCTTAACTTCCTTCTTATCCTCTTCATCACCCAAATTGATCAACTCTAAAGGTTCTTCAAACGGCTGAATAATCTTTTCCTCATGCTCAAGCAAACGGGAAATTTCATCAGGAATCTCTTCACTATCCTCTTCTTCGGCTCTGAACACAGGGAATTCAAAGTTGGGAGAGGGCATAGGATCGTTGTTTTCAATGGTTAAGTCATGGATTAATCTGCACATATGATTATGCTTTATTTTAGAAATCGATTAATATGAATGTTGTATAAATGAAACAAAATATTATTATATTTTCCTATTGTTGCACCCCAAAATTTGCCCTCCCATATTCTTCAAGAAATGGCCAAGCCAGGTCACAAAATTCCCCAAGGGTTGCCCAGTCAAAGAGCCTCCTATACAGTCAAAACTAGGGTTTGGGTTCTGGTCAAGCAAATGAACTTTCCAAAGGCCCAATCAAGTCTCATATGCTTACAAAGATGGTCAAGTATCCTCATATCAAGTTCCAAGGCATTCAGCTCAAAATTGCACAGTCAAAACCCTAGATTGCACTACAGTCAACTGTAGGGGCAAAATGGTCATTTGACAGTCAAAAGTTCAAATTTTTGGTCAACATATCATTTTGAAGCCACAAACATCATTTGATCAATGCTTGATCATGATTCTCAAAATTTGGCTCAGAAAATCATCAAGATGCAAAAGTTACTATATTTGGACAGCTGAAAAAGTCAACTGAAATTGACCAGGGCATAACTTTCACATGGATTATCAGAAAAATTCCATCCAAAGCTCATTTTGAAGAGAAAGACATTTTCTACAATTCATCTTCATACTTCAAGTCCAAGAAATGCTCTCACAAAAAGTTATCAATTTCAACATTATAGGTCATTTTCAAAAGTCAACAAAAAGGGACTTTAAGTCAAAGGCCATAACTTGAGATTGGTAAATCAAAATGACATGGGACCAAAGGCATTTGTTATAAGACTCAAAGACCTTTCCAAAATGTCCAAGAACATGAGAAAAGCTTAAAAATTGACCAAGTTATGCCTTGTGGAAGTTGGGAAAGTTTTGGGAATTTTGAAAAGTCAACAATGGTTCAAATGATCCAAAAATGCAAATGGGCCCATTTTTCTTCCAAGTTTCTTCATGCCAAGCCTATGCACGACCATTAAGCCCAAGGGGAAGTATTTTCTCAATTTTTAATTATTTATTTGAATTTATATTAATATTAATTCATTTAAATTACTTAAATATGTGAAAAATATCAAACTTGACCTAAAAAATCTTTTTGTGCACATTCTACTCTCAATATCACGTGCACATCCCAATATGGCAAGATTTGGTGTGATTTGGCATGATTGAACAAAATTACACATGAAAAAAGATTCAAAAATATCTTGTAAAATCAAATATTGAAACCATTGAATACAAGAGATTTTGTGGAATTTTGTTAACCTAAAATGATCACTACATATGCAGGATGGAAAACCTAATTGCATTAGACTCTAAGCTGCGCCCCAAGAACGCTTGGCAAATTGAAAATTTTTCATAAAACACAAAAACTGAAAACTAGTTTTTAGGTCGATTCAAGCTCCAATTCTTGTCCTATCATCATCCTGAGATATCATTGAACGATTCTCAATCACTAACATCAACCAAAACGCCCTGAATTGGTACCCCTAAGTCAAACTGTACCTCAAAACTTCTGAAATCGTATAGCATGATTCAAGCATATTTTTGCATTTTTATTTATGTATTCATATTCATGATGATGTTTCTAAACTGACCAATGCGTTTGATTGCATTTTTGTTCCATATATATGAATCTGCCATGCGAGAATTCTAGGGTTGCAGGTTTCTGAAATTAGGGCTTTTGCGTAGAGGAAAAATTAGGACTCATGAATGCCATGGTTGGATTCAGTACCTCAAGACGAAGAGATTGACCTACTCGCGATGAATTTATGATCATCCTAGCGCTAGTCGCTATTTTCTATAAACCTGCCTAATGCTACGCTTCAAAAACCGTTGCCAATATGTTTTGTGTTTCAGGAAAACGAAGAAGACAATCTCGTGTCCATCAGCCATTGGCCACTTTGAATCTCGCGCGTTTTTCATCCACTAACACCATATTTTATTTATTATGTTTATGCGTTATTATATGTTAAATTGAAAGCGCTTGGTCCAATGGTTAAGTGTTTGTGCTGGCAACGTTAAAGACCTGGGTTCAAGTCCCAGGTCTGGCAATTTCCATAATATTTTTCAACGCAGGTTCCTATGCAACGCTGGCGTTAGGGACTACCATGTTCCATCCAGATCAGGCCATACACGCATCTAACACGTACAGATCAAGGGCTACAGAACCAAGGAACACCTACGCCTAGTCAACGTGTCACACATGATCCAAAAGTCAGCGAAATTCAAAGCTTAATGGGCCAAAATTCCAGGCCTGAACCTCCAATTTTGGGACTACACCCCACCCTGGTTTGCTAATTCCATTTATTTTCCTTATATCCTTTTAATTCTTATTTTATTTATTTGTTGTTTTAATTCAGTAATTTTTTTTTTTATAAAATATAAAAACATTAAAAATGCAGAAAAGACAAAAAATATAATTAATTTTGATTACTTTCATAAATAAATTAAAATGTAAATTATTTAGTTTAATTAGGTTTTAATTTTAATTCCTTTTTTAATAAAATCCAAAAATAGAATTTAGGGTTAATAACTTTTTATTTTCTTTTTCATTTTCCCCTTTTTTTTTCAGAATAATAATATTATTTATTTATTTTCATAAATTAAAAAATTGTACATAAATTAATTTAGAGTTAAATTAGGTTAAAAGTCAATATTTTCATAATAAACTTAAAAAACAGTAGAATTAGGGTCAGTCAATTATAATTAATTCCTTCTTTTTCTCCTTAAATCTTAAAAAACATAAAATACCAAAAAAAAACATTCCTTTTAAATCTTTAATTTTAATTCCTCCTTAATTAATTCATTAACTTTAAATATTTTTGTAAAAGGGTCCAACGCCCATTGTTTTTAATTATTTAATTTGCGCATTTATTTCATGTCATTTATTATAATTTTGTACCTCTCCCAAAGCATTGTAATTTAAATTTCTCGCACTTTTTTTTTACTTCGCATTTATTTATTTTCTGTCAAATCGGGTCCTGGTTTAATTTTGGCGATGTGGACCCGCGCCATTTGTAATAGCTCTAGATTTATTTTCCTCGCAATTTTTAACTGTTAACAAAAAGCATGAAAGAATGTATGGACATAAAATCAAGCGTAGAACACTTTAACATGACAAGACAAATACAAATGAAAACGACACACGAATCGCACACACCACCCCTAGGGTACGCCTCACTGTTGCCTTGCCTCGAAAGGTGATCGTCGAGTAGAGGACGTCTTAGTAAGTCCTCATGATCCGGGAACCTGGCATGAGGGTAGCTTCTAAGGTGTCTTCCCATTGCTCCGGTGATCACCATGTCCCGAACCTCGAATTGACCCGAACACCTCCAACGGTGGTGCTACCTACCTCTCAATGGTGGGATGGCACTACTTTAAAGGACATTTACACAGACGAATTCCTTAGGGTAGGTAGACGACTCTAGATACTTGCTCTAATTCAAAACAAAACAAATCAAAAATACTTTTCACACCAACACATTTTCAAAAAGCTTTCGAAAGCAATTTTTCAAACACTCTTGAGGACCGATACAAGAGTCGAACTGGAATTTTCAAAGAAACTTTTTTTAAAACCCACAGTTGAAAAGCAAACAAACCCTTTTTGAAAACACAAGTGAGCAAGTATCTAAGAGCCCATGGATAACCATGGATAGAAAGGGTGCTAACACCTTCCCTTTCTATAATCTACCTCCCGAACCGAGAGCAATCTCTTTAAGGAATTTTTCTGTGCTTTTGTCCTTTCCATTTGGAGAAAATAAAAGACGGTGGCGACTCTTGCTTACCGCGACATTTCGCGAACCAGCGTTAAACAGTCAGTTCCAGATCCACCGATCACAGAACTGGCGACTCTGCTGGGGAAATCTTAAAGTGAGGTGTACCTTAGGGCTAGCTCATAACTATGTTTTCAATTGTTTTCCTTGTGTGCTTTAAATTGTGGGTTGCTTGGGAGTTCTATAGGTCCTAAACCCGGATCTGGGGATACCTTTCTTAGAAAGTAGCAACAAGGCTGTGAGGGAACTGTGCGGGGTATACCGACATGGTTGAAACAGTCTGCTACGTTGATGTGGCACTTTGGTGTGTACCGGTAACCCTTGAGTTCAGTCAAGGAGAGTACGGGGCCTCCGCGTGGTGTCATGAAGCATCAACAGACCTTAGGAACCTTAATTGAACTATCTTGGCCTCTTTAGGGTAGTGAGATAACTGACTTTGGTGCAGTCCGAGGTTGGTTGATACTCGATACTACGCTCAATTGAGGGTTGCTTTCCTGGAATATTTCGGTCGCCAGTTCAGTGGCTAAATCGAAACGATGAACAATGAAAGCAACCCCGTGATATTGGGAACCTTAGAACCCAGTTACTTTGATTAGGACAGGTTGAACCCACCAACTTCAAGAGGGTAATACCCAGACCTCATGCTGGCCTAAACCTTAAGGGCTCTTTTGTGTGACTTGTGTGCCTTCGTACTTGACTATCTGTGTGCTTGTTACCTGACACTTGTTTCTTGCAGGTCTTGTTTATAGTCCTTAATTGGGACTCATAACAGGGTACTAAGTTTCTTGCAGGTCTTGTTTATAGTCCTTAACTAGGACTCATGACAGGGTTTACCAAATTACTTGCAGGTCTTGTTTATAGTCCTTAACTAGGACTCATGACAGGGTTTACCAAATTTCTTGCAGGTTTTGTTTATAGTCCTTAATTGGGACTCATAACAAAGTGTACTGAATTTCTTGCAGGGTTTGTTTATAGTCCTTAACGGGGACTCCTAACATGGTTTACCTACACGACCCCATGCATAGCATGACATCATACCATTTCATACCATTGCATACATCCTAACCCATTTCAAGGATCTCAAGGGCTTGTGATGCAGGTCATGATGAACCAACTGCCCAGCAAGGGGCAAAGAGGATTTAGTTTCCTCTAGCTAAGGTTGTCAGGGGCTATGACCCACTGGATATGGTGAGCCTTTGACCCTTGACGAAGGACTCTCAACAAAAATGAAGTTCTTACAATCAAGCTACCGGTTCCAAATGCTAACAAAGTTTCTCTGTTTACCCCGCGAGGTCCTTGAAAACATTACATGCATGTCATACATCTCATTGCATTGCAGGTATCCCTTTGACAGGTTGCTTACCCTTCCTCGCTGTTTATTTCAGCCGATCGCCATGAATCCTGAATCATCAGCCGAGCAGACTATCAAGGACCTCCAGGCTCAGAACGCCCAGTTCCAAGAGCTGATTATGAATCTGACCCAGGGGCAACAAGATCTGAAGGCTCTGCTCTTGAAGAAGGACAAGAAAAAGAAGAGGACTGTTTTGTTCAGCCCTAGATGCAGATCTGGGAATACACCGCAAATTGAAACTGAGAGGACAACCCCGTATGTGGGAAAAAGCAGTCATCCAGAGGAAAGGGTGCCCAGTCCAGAGGTCTCTGACAATGAAACAGATTTCAACGACGAACAGTACCCTCCGGCTGAGGACAAGTACAAACAGTTGGGGGATAGGATGAATGCTATGGAAACCCAACAAGTACCTGGGCTGGATCTTGGAGATTTGGGTTTGTCAACTGGTGTGGTTATTCCTCGGAAGTTCAAAGTACCACCCTTCTCTAAGTATGACGGGGCGTCTTGCCCCAAGCTGCATCTAAGGTCCTATGTTCGGAAGATTCAGCCATATACGGTGGACAAGAATTTGTGGATCCACTTCTTCCAGGAGAGTCTTTCAGGGACTCATCTCGAATGGTTCTATCAGCTGGATGGGACCAAAGTTCGTAACTGGGAGGAGTTGGCTACTGCTTTCTATAAGCAGTATCAATATAATGCCGACCTTGCCCCTACGCGTACCCAACTCTAGGGTATGTCGTTAGGGTCAAGTGAAGGTTTTAAAGAATATGCGCAGAAATGGAGGGATCTTGCTGGAAGGGTACAACCACCTCTGACTGATCGGGAACTTGTGGACATGTTCTTGGGGACCTTGTCTGGTCCATTTTATAACCACCTGATTGGGAATTCATCTGCTGGATTCACAGATCTTATCTTGACTGGGGAGCGAATAGAAGCTGGCATCCGGTCTGGGAAAATTCAAGAGGCTGCACATTCTGATAAGAAGCCTCACCAGGGGAAGAAAGAATCCAATGCTGTGCACGGTAAAAAGAGCCGTCATGAGACCGGGGCAATCCAGATCTCCAGCCCTGGACCTGCTCAACAAGGACAGGGGCAACAGCGAAAGGAGAAGCGGCAGTACACCAAACTCAACATGTCGTTGGATCAAGCACTGCAACAAATGTTGAAGGCAGGGCTGATCACCTTAAGGGCTCCTCTCCGGAATCCGAACACTTCTGCACCCAACTATCATCCCAACGATAGGTGCGCATATCATTCAGATAGCCCGGGGCATACTACAGACAACTGCTGGCCTCTCAAGAACAAAATTCAAGACATGATCGACGCTGGGGAGATTCAGTTTGAAGTACCTGAGACTCCGAACATAATCACTGCTCCGTTGCCCAATCATTGAAGACCTTTTGTTTATTTGAATTTTTGAGTTGTATTTTTCTTTGCTTATACAAACAATTAATGTCATAGCAAACTCTTTTATTCTATTAATGCATTGCATATGCCTGTTTTGGAAATTAATACAATTATTTTCATTATGTTCAAATATCTTTTCATATTTTTTCTGATGTCAGCTCTTGATCTAAAATTCTAAGCCTCTTGAGGGAGGATGACGAAAACGATACCATGATCTACAGTATGCTTTTGAACAGACCCCGCTGATGAGGTACAGGCATTGTTTCAATTCCTAAAAACTGGAGTTATAAGGAAGATAATCCCTCGTCAACCCCTTCGAGCCAAAGAAGTAGGAGTTTTTTATTTTCGAAAATTAAAACCCGTAATCATAACCTGGGGCAGGGTAGTTCTCTCAGTTGATCCAAGTGCATGACGAATGGCACCGAAGAGATCTTTACAAAACGAACAAAGACAGTGATGGTTCAGAATAATTAAAAGGACAGGCAGTCATCATCAAAATTCATAAATGAAAAGCCCAAAAAGTCTAAACCTACAAAGGGGACTTATGAAACTGGGGCATCCCGCTGACTGTAATTCCAAAAAAGGAAACAGTTCAGGCAAAAAAAAAAGGGATAACAAAAGCAAGAAAGAGGTCTCATAAACCCTCAACCAAAGCAAAAATGACTGCCTATGCAAAACGAGTTATCAACATCTGAACCATTATTGGAAAATCAGAACAAAGACTCAAACAAGGTCTAACGTATGATCAACTGAGTTTAGGTTTGGAGAACATCACGAAGAGCGGGTGGGTACAAATAATTTGAGCCTTTATCCTTTGTTTCTTAAACCGTGAACCAGGCCACGTTATAACCCTTAAAAGTCCTAGCTGAAGCATGGGTTAGTTCGAAAGCATACTGTTACGAAGGTATCCTGACTCCTTAAGGCTACGGTAAATACAGAGTTGACATCATGTTTTACAAACATTCATTTGTTTTATGAAAAAGAATGCATTTTCAAAATCCTTGAGACAGACATAGGCTTTGCATTTTTAACATAACTTTGTTTGCATATGACTTTTTGTTTGAACAGCATAAAAATTTGCACGACGAAAGTCTAATGAACAAGAGTATCTCCAATCAAGGGGCAAGGCATGACTATGGTCCATCATCTGGGGCAATCCAGTCAAGACTCGGAGAGTCTCTCAAAAGGCCAAAAAGCCTGGGGAAAATCTCTGCCTAAGTCATTTGGGGCATTTCAACAACGAATCTTGCACGATCAGACACCTTCTGGTAATATGGCAACATAAACAGCCAGGGGCACTTCCCTGCATTCTAAAAACATGGACATAGTCGGAAAATACTACGCAAAGTCAAAGACCCGCTAGGTTGACGCACCTAGGCAAAAATAAGGGCTTCCCGGCGAACCAAAAGGGTTCGGGCAAAATGAAGGGATGAAATGAAAAAAATCTGTACACCCGGCAAGTCGAAAACCTGAAAAGGCGGCTTGGGCAAAAATGGGTATCCCGGTGGACCGAAAACCCGAAAGGGCGGTCCAGGCAAAAGTTAGGGATTAAAGCGTACGACTATGTCCCGTCATCTTATCATCTGCCTACCAGAAGAAGGTTTGACCCTCAACAACTATCAGCACCCCACAAGTGCCTCCCCCATAGAAACAGGGGCAACAAAGAGCGGTCTAAGCAATCTGATTGTTATCCTCCAAGGTATCAGGGTAGGTTCCGTGGAAGAACATAACCAATACAGTTCAAAACTCCCCCAGGAGAATCCAATCCAGTTCCCCAGGAAGGTTGGAATCTATCTCCCCAAGCAATAAGCTCATCCCCAGTAAATTCTGGAAGCTTCCCCTCGCAGAGCACGAACGCGTCGCCCGACTTTATTTAAAGAGTTATTTCCTTAACAAGATATAACTGGGTTATCCTCAGCCAAAAGCCATGGAAAGAGCGTCGTCGACAGAATCTTCTTATCCCCAGCGAAGTCCATTCATACTTCCAATACAGCAAGGTATCCTCAGCGAGTCATCCTCAACAATTCAGCAAAAGCTTCTCCCCACAGAGTATTTCTTCCCAGCATAATCGTTAGAATATCTTTTTCTCCCCGCAGAATCCTCCATTCGCCAAGTTTATTCCCCAACGGAGTTATCTTCGTCTATTTGAATTCTTGCAACTATTCTTCAACATCAGCCCAGGATACGACTTCCCGGCACCCGTCAAGGATTTATTTTCTTAGACAAACATACATTCATAAAACGTCACATACATCATTATAGCATGCATATGCATCATACTACACGAATCTCATTGATTTTGAAGACATACAGTTCATGCATCATGATTTTGCATCCAATTATGTCTCGCCTTTTCAGGAAAAAGATCAATACAAAAATGACTACTATCAACTAACCGCAATTCATTCTTGATATAGTTTCAGATGTAAACCCAGCGATGGTGACGTTCTGATACTGCTTCCAGATTTCCTTCTAGATATAGTTTCAGATGTAAACCCAGTGATGGTGACGTTCTGATACTGCTTCCAGATTTCCTTCTAGATATAGTTTCAGATGTAAACCCAGCGATGGTGACGTTCTGATGCTGCTTCCAGAATTCCTTCCAGATATAGTTTCAGATGTAAACCCAACGATGATGACGTTCTGATGCTGCTTCCAGATTCCCTTCTAGATATAGTTTCAGATGTAAACCCAGCGATGGTGACGTTCTGATACTGCTTCCAGATTTCCTTCCAGATATAGTTTCAGATGTAAACCCAGCGATGGTGACGTTCTGATATTGCTTCCAGATTCCCTTCCAGATATAGTTTCAGATATAAACCCAGCGATGGTGACGTTCTGATACTGCTTCCAGATTTCCTTCCAGATATAGTTTCAGATGTAAACCCAGCGATGGTGACGTTCTGATACTGCTTCCAGATTTCCTTCCAGATATAGTTTCAGATGTAAACCAGATATGGTGACGTTCTGATACTGCTTCCAGAAGTCCTTTTTCAGATGTTTCCCTCTCCGGCGATGAGTGTGAGGTGATCATTCCTTTCAAATTGTAATTGCCTATGGTTCTCTGCCCAATACTGCGAAGATAATAATTCCCATCAAGATTTTTTCAACGAGCGTTGTTGAGATTAAAGTCACCCAAAGGTCCCTTATCATTCATGCTAAGGTAGTAACCATCCATGGTTCATTCATCAGCGTTTGAAGCCCCAGACTCAGCTCCTGTAACCAGTCAGGACACATCCGTATCAAGCATCTAAAATCAGCTCCTGCAACGTGTCAGGTACTCATTTTTCTGTTTTGCAGGTATGCAGGTTCTCGCTAAGGAATCTCTTACCCGATCAACATCCAGATGGCATCTATAAGCCCATCATCCTATCCAACAATCACCAAATGGCATCTGTAAGCCCATTCCCATCATCACTGCTACTATGTGAGCGCAAATTTCTGGGCACTCTAGTGTCCAATCATCTTCTACCCTCGGATTACGAAAGGCACGTCAGCCAATCTGCATCCTCAGGTCTAAGACGATTGAACAGGGGCAACTGTTGCACCCCAAAATTTGCCCTCCCATATTCTTCAAGAAATGGCCAAGCCAGGTCACAAAATTCCCCAAGGGTTGCCCAGTCAAAGAGCCTCCTATACAGTCAAAACTTGGGTTTGGGTTCTGGTCAAGCAAATGAACTTTCCAAAGGCCCAATCAAGTCTCATATGCTTACAAAGATGGTCAAGTATCCTCATATCAAGTTCCAAGGCATTCAGCTCAAAATTGCACAGTCAAAACCCTAGATTGCACTACAGTCAACTGTAGGGGCAAAATGGTCATTTGACAGTCAAAAGTTCAAATTTTTGGTCAACATATCATTTTGAAGCCACAAACATCATTTGATCAATGCTTGATCATGATTCTCAAAATTTGGCTCAGAAAATCATCAAGATGCAAAAGTTACTATATTTGGACAGCTGAAAAAGTCAACTGAAATTGACCAGGGCATAACTTTCACATGGATTATCAGAAAAATTCCATCCAAAGCTCATTTTGAAGAGAAAGACATTTTCTACAATTCATCTTCATACTTCAAGTCCAAGAAATGCTCTCACAAAAAGTTATCAATTTCAACATTATAGGTCATTTTCAAAAGTCAACAAAAAGGGACTTTAAGTCAAAGGCCATAACTTGAGATTGGTAAATCAAAATGACATGGGACCAGAGGCATTTGTTAGAAGACTCAAAGACCTTTCCAAAATGTCCAAGAACATGAGAAAAGCTTAAGAATTGACCAAGTTATGCCTTGTGGAAGTTGGGAAATTTTTGGGAATTTTGAAAAGTCAACAATGGTTCAAATGATCCAAAAATGCAAATGGGCCCATTTTTCTTCCAAGTTTCTTCATGCCAAGCCTATGCACGACCATTAAGCCCAAGGGGAAGTATTTTCTCAATTTTTAATTATTTATTTGAATTTATATTAATATTAATTCATTTAAATTACTTAAATATGTGAAAAATATCAAACTTGACCTAAAAAATCTTTTTGTGCACATTCTACTCTCAATATCACGTGCACATCCCAATATGGCAAGATTTGGTGTGATTTGGCATGATTGAACAAAATTACACATGAAAAAAGATTCAAAAATATCTTGTAAAATCAAATATTGAAACCATTGAATACAAGAGATTTTGTGGAATTTTGTTAACCTAAAATGATCACTACATATGCAGGATGGAAAACCTAATTGCATTAGACTCTAAGCTGCGCCCCAAGAACGCTTGGCAAATTGAAAATTTTTCATAAAACACAAAAACTGAAAACTAGTTTTTAGGTCGATTCAAGCTCCAATTCTTGTCCTATCATCATCCTGAGATATCATTGAACGATTCTCAATCACTAACATCAACCAAAACGCCCTGAATTGGTACCCCTAAGTCAAACTGTACCTCAAAACTTCTGAAATCGTATAGCATGATTCAAGCATATTTTTGCATTTTTATTTATGTATTCATATTCATGATGATGTTTCTAAACTGACCAATGCGTTTGATTGCATTTTTGTTCCATATATATGAATCTGCCATGCGAGAATTCTAGGGTTGCAGGTTTCTGAAATTAGGGCTTTTGCGTAGAGGAAAAATTAGGACTCATGAATGCCATGGTTGGATTCAGTACCTCAAGACGAAGAGATTGACCTACTCGCGATGAATTTATGATCATCCTAGCGCTAGTCGCTATTTTCTATAAACCTGCCTAATGCTACGCTTCAAAAACCGTTGCCAATATGTTTTGTGTTTCAGGAAAACGAAGAAGACAATCTCGTGTCCATCAGCCATTGGCCACTTTGAATCTCGCGCGTTTTTCATCCACTAACACCATATTTTATTTATTATGTTTATGCGTTATTATATGTTAAATTGAAAGCGCTTGGTCCAATGGTTAAGTGTTTGTGCTGGCAACGTTAAAGACCTGGGTTCAAGTCCCAGGTCTGGCAATTTCCATAATATTTTTCAACGCAGGTTCCTATGCAACGCTGGCGTTAGGGACTACCATGTTCCATCCAGATCAGGCCATACACGCATCTAACACGTACAGATCAAGGGCTACAGAACCAAGGAACACCTACGCCTAGTCAACGTGTCACACATGATCCAAAAGTCAGCGAAATTCAAAGCTTAATGGGCCAAAATTCCAGGCCTGAACCTCCAATTTTGGGACTACACCCCACCCTGGTTTGCTAATTCCATTTATTTTCCTTATATCCTTTTAATTCTTATTTTATTTATTTGTTGTTTTAATTCAGTAATTATTTTTTTTTATAAAATATAAAAACATTAAAAATGCAGAAAAGACAAAAAATATAATTAATTTTGATTACTTTCATAAATAAATTAAAATGTAAATTATTTAGTTTAATTAGGTTTTAATTTTAATTCCTTTTTTAATAAAATCCAAAAATAGAATTTAGGGTTAATAACTTTTTATTTTCTTTTTCATTTTCCCCTTTTTTTTTCAGAATAATAATATTATTTATTTATTTTCATAAATTAAAAAATTGTACATAAATTAATTTAGAGTTAAATTAGGTTAAAAGTCAATATTTTCATAATAAACTTAAAAAACAGTAGAATTAGGGTCAGTCAATTATAATTAATTCCTTCTTTTTCTCCTTAAATCTTAAAAAACATAAAATACCAAAAAAAAACATTCCTTTTAAATCTTTAATTTTAATTCCTCCTTAATTAATTCATTAACTTTAAATATTTTTGTAAAAGGGTCCAACGCCCATTGTTTTTAATTATTTAATTTGCGCATTTATTTCATGTCATTTATTATAATTTTGTACCTCTCCCAAAGCATTGTAATTTAAATTTCTCGCACTTTTTTTTTACTTCGCATTTATTTATTTTCTGTCAAATCGGGTCCTGGTTTAATTTTGGCGATGTGGACCCGCGCCATTTGTAATAGCTCTAGATTTATTTTCCTCGCAATTTTTAACTGTTAACAAAAAGCATGAAAGAATGTATGGACATAAAATCAAGCGTAGAACACTTTAACATGACAAGACAAATACAAATGAAAACGACACACGAATCGCACACACCACCCCTAGGGTACGCCTCACTGTTGCCTTGCCTCGAAAGGTGATCGTCGAGTAGAGGACGTCTTAGTAAGTCCTCATGATCCGGGAGCCTGGCATGAGGGTAGCTTCTAAGGTGTCTTCCCATTGCTCCGGTGATCACCATGTCCCGAACCTCGAATTGACCCGAACACCTCCAACGATGGTGCTACCTACCTCTCAATGGTGGGATGGCACTACTTTAAAGGACATTTACACAGACGAATTCCTTAGGGTAGGTAGACGACTCTAGATACTTGCTCTAATTCAAAACAAAACAAATCAAAAATACTTTTCACACCAACACATTTTCAAAAAGCTTTCGAAAGCAATTTTTCAAACACTCTTGAGGACCGATACAAGAGTCGAACTGGAATTTTCAAAGAAACTTTTTTTTAAAACCCACAGTTGAAAAGCAAACAAACCCTTTTTGAAAACACAAGTGAGCAAGTATCTAAGAGCCCATGGATAACCATGGATAGAAAGGGTGCTAACACCTTCCCTTTCTATAATCTACCTCCCGAACCGAGAGCAATCTCTTTAAGGAATTTTTCTGTGCTTTTGTCCTTTCCATTTGGAGAAAATAAAAGACGGTGGCGACTCTTGCTTACCGCGACATTTCGCGAACCAGCGTTAAACAGTCAGTTCCAGATCCACCGATCACACCTATTACTACCAATTAATTTTCATTACTATTTCCCATAAAAAGTGAAAAATAAAACAGTAGTGGACAAAATAACAATTTTATTCATCGAAGGGAAATACTTGAAACAAAGGGCCCAAACATTTCTCTTTTGCCTTGGGCAGAGCAAAAGGATTTATTTTTATCATAGCCCGACACAAAATACTTTTCGCCTTGGGCAGGGCGAATTTTTTCAAAAAAAAACAAAACAAAACATTACTCAGAAATGTGCATCACAACAGGAACATCAACAACTATCCAGTTTTGGCAAACCACTCCATGCGTCACAAAATCGGGTAAATCCTCTTCAGAATCGTCCTCTATTACAGCATCAACCTCAGGAGGAGTCGGATGGATAAAACCTGCGCTTTGGAACACCTCTTGAATCGGACGAGTAACCACTTCCTGCTTGACTCTTGCAGACACGAGACGAAAACCAAGACCTTCTCCAGATTTGTTCTCGGGCAAAGTCAACACCTGGCCCCATCCTTCGGCCGAACCACTTTCAACCACTCGTCGCGCATCCTCAAAAGAAGAAATAGACACCCCTTGCTTCTTCACTTCATTCTTAGCGACAGATAGAGCTTGGAATTGGGTTCCAACGTCCTCATCAGCATCAATAAAAGAGAAAGATGACAAATGGCTTACCACCATAGCCTGCTCTCCACCAATCATTACTAGCTTTCCATGCCTCACAAACTTCAATCTCTGATGGAGCGTGGAGGTGACTGCCCCTGCATCATGGATCCATGGACGACCCAATAAGCAACTGTAGGCGGCACGAATATCCATTACTTGAAAAGTAATCTGAAAAGTATGAGGACCAATCACTATAGGAAGATCCACTTCACCAATGATAGTCTTCCTAGAACCATCAAACGCTTTAACAATTACCCCACTAGGTCTCATGGGAGCACCTTGATATGAGAGTCGAGACAATGTAGTTTTGGGCATTACATTTAACGACGAACCTGTATCTACCAACACACTTGATAAAGTATCATTTCCGCAACTTATTGAGATATGCAAAGCCATATTATGGTTCCTTCCCTCCTCCGGAAGCTCTTCATCACTAAAACCAAGATTGTTACACGAAGTAATATTTCCCACAATTCCATCAAATTGGTCAACCGTCACATCATGATCCACGAATGCCTGGTCCAAGACCTTCATCAAAGCTTCTCTATGGGCACCAGAATCTCTCAGTAAAGCAAGCAAAGAAATCTTGGAAGGAGTTTGCAAAAGTTGGTCCACAATCTTATATTCACTTCTCTTAATAAGCTTCAGAATCTCATCATCCTCAGGGCGAGGGATAGGTTCACTGGCTCGGCCTATCTCAACCCTTGGTTCAACATTTCTCACTGGAATTTCTGCCAATACGGGCCTCCTAACTTGAACTTCTGGTCTCTTCAAAGGTACTGCTGCAAAAACACGTCCACTTCTCGTAACTCTACTCACATCAGCAATGTTAACAAAATACGGCCTTGGTGGTATAGGGACTTCTACCCCATTCTCAATCATTGTGGCATTATACTTATACGGTACAGCTTGGTCCGAGTTGTAAGGCACAGGACCGGGTGGATAAATGATCAAAGGATCAACAGGTGCAGTCTGACTGTCGTAAACGATCTCTACTGATTCAGGCAAATTGAATTGTGGTATTATAACATTCACTTCATCCTCCGGATTTCTGTCATATGTAATAGTGATAACCCTCTGGTCTAACAACTTTTGAATATCCTCCTTCACAATAGGACAATCAACCTCTCTTGAACAAAATTCACAAACATCATAATCATGTTGATGCCTAACAAAGGCAATTCTTCTTAAGCTCTGATGTAACCTGATCAATGACTCTCTTATGTGTTCAACTTGAAAAACTCGAAACTTTCCCGGGCAACCTTCCACCATATTCACTGATGCTGCCCCATGTCGAGGCAAAGGATTATCTCTAACATTTGGATTAACATCCTTGAATGACAAGATACCATTCTTAATCAATCTCTGCACGTCCTCCTTCAAAGCAAAACAATTTTCAAGGTTGTGCCCTGGCGACCCTTGATGATATTCACAAAACTGATCCGCCTTGTACCACGGAGAAGTACTATTTGGTGCGACAGGAGGAGGTTTTGTCGTTATGAGGTTCTTTCTGATAAGAGCAGGGAACAATTCAGTATAAGTCATAGGAATGGCATCGAACTGCGGTTTTCTTGGTGAACGGTTTTGATTGTTGAATGGATAAGCCTGTTGTCGAGGCTGCTGCTGAAATGGCCGTTGTCGAGTTGGTGGGGTTTAATGAGCTGGGGTCATCAAAGCTGGGCGGACAGCCGGAGTGACTGCCGCAACGTGTGAGTAGCTTCTCCTCGGTCTCTCTGGGAATAATGCAGTGACATCCTGTTCTTTTCTTTTTGGGAAAACACTTCCAAACTTTTTGGTACTGATAGATGGACTTCCTTCTTTAACCAAACGCCCTTCACGAATCCCTTCCTCTAACCGCATGCCCATGCTTACCATTTCGGTGAAGTCACTGGGTGCGCTGGCGATCATTCTCTCATAGTAAAAGGAACCTAAAGTCTTCAAAAATATCTTCGTCATCTCTTTCTCCTCAAGAGGTGGATAGATTTGAGCAGCAATTTCACGCCACCTCTGGGTGTATTCCTTAAAAGATTCTCTGTCTCTTTGCGACATCACCCGGAGTTGATCCCTGTCCGGCGCCATGTCAACGTTGTACTTATACTGGTGAACAAAGGCTTCGCTAAGATCGTTGAAGTTGCGGATCCGAATGCTGTCTAAACCCATATACCACCTTAGAGCAGCACCCGTCAAACTGTCTTGAAAATAGTGAATCAACAAGTCATGATCATCAGAATACGTAGACATCTTTCTCATGTACATAGTCAAATGACTTCGAGGGCACGAATCACCCTTATATCTCTCAAAGTCTGGCACTTTGAATTTTGCTGGAATCTTGACATTCGGAACTAAACAAAGGTCATGCGTGTTCTTCCCAAACAAATCCTTCCCCTTTAACGCTCTAAGCTCCTTCTGCATTTCTTGGAATTGATCCTGAAATTCTTCCAATCTATCAAAAAGACCCAAACTTTCAGCAGGCTCGGCAGGATAAGTGGGTTCATTCAAGTATGGCACGAAGTGAACCACAGGAGCGACAGTTGTCATTACCGATTGCGGAAAAGGTGTTACAGACGGGATTACCGGCGGCATGGCAGTTGTCTCTGGTTGAGGAAGAGACAAAGCAGGTTGAAACAAAGGTTGTACGACAGGCTGATATCCCTCTGGCACAAAGTTGTAAGGCATTCCCCACGGAAAACCTTTCGGCATCTGATGTTGAAGCGGAGAGTTGATTTGAGTCACAGATGCTGGAACGGTGACAATCTCGGAAACCACAGTAGTTGAAGTCTGAATCTCGGCAGCTGTAGTCGATGGTTGATTCTGAACAGCCACCAAACTTTCCACTAGCGCAGTTAACTTTTCCATACCGACACGAAGGGTAGCGATCTCCTCACGAAGCTCGTGGTTTTCCTGTTCCAGATCTTCCATTTTCCTCTGACGATTGGCTCGAGTATCGTATCGATGAGACAACATGACAATCTAACGGAGTGGAAAAAGAAACAAGGATGAGACTCTAGAAAAACATGTGAAGTGGAATGTTGAATGATGCATGATGTGTGATGCAAATGATGATTCATTTTAATAGTTTTTCAAGGAACTTTGATAATTTTGCACACATCGATGGTAATGGAATTTGGAACAACAAAAACTCAATCCAATAATCAAAAGCGGTAAATTACAACTTACAACTTTGGAACATCAAAACAATAAATTACACTTTTGGGATAACAACCCAATAATAAAAGCAGTAAACTACAACTTTGGAACATGAAGCCCATAATAAAGCAGTAAATTACAACTTTGGAACATGAAGTCCATAATAAAACAGTAAATTACAACTTCGGAACATGAAGCCCTTTTACAGAGTTTTACAAAATGGCATCAGTAAAAATAAAACTAAGAACTGAAGATCATTTAACTTCGAGTGTTTCTTCTTCCAAACTCCATAGTACCTAAGATATCTGCAAAAATCATTCCCAAGTTCCTTGAAAAACAAGTTTTTTTACAAAAATGTTGATGAATGCATGAATGAATGATAATGCAACAGTCACACACAAGTCCACAAACATGGGGTTCAAAGGTTCAACGTTTCATCATGGAGTCGAGGGTAAAGCCCACCCCAAGGTATGTACTAATGGTTCAATCACACCTGTAAGACAAGGTTCTAAGAGTTCCCATAGTCTACATTCCTCCTTCGGATATTACCAACGTCTTGATTACTCAATAATTAGCAATATTCTCAAGAGAAACTCGTCCGAGCGTAGCATCGCGTAACAACTACTTCCGAATTACTCCGTTATAGTCTCCGCGCTACACCTAAAAAGGCCAAGATGGGTTAGGGTTCTACGATTCTCAATTTCTCTGGCTCCTAGGTCGAAAATAATAATGTCTTCCCGATTACTCGGTAAACAAATATTAAGTTCAAGAGGGCCTTCCATTGAGTGGGGGATCTCATGCCTCCTTCTTCGGGATTACTCCCTCAAAGTTAACATGAATGTACTGCCCGTCCTATTCCTTAAGTGTAACTTAATCCGGGTATAGGATTCGTCCTTTGCAAAAAACCCAAACAACCCCAATTTAAACACATAATCAAACAAAACAAAAAATAATAAAACAGATAAGACAAATTAGGCTTAACCCACTTAGGGATGGACCAGCAAGAGGTCAATCTTTCCCCAGCAGAGTCGCCAATTCTGTAGTGATAAAAAATGTAGCGGGGTAAATCGGAGATCGAATTATTGATTAATTCGTCTCACAAAAGCAAGAGTCGCCACCGCGCTTTATTATTTCCAGGGAAAAGGGGAAAGAGCGAAATAAAACCCTAAATATGCAATGTAAAATAATACTTTCTAAAAGTAATAAAAATACAAGGCGTTTTTGAAAAGAGATCTATGGTTCGGGGGTTGGTTATACAGTGGGAAGGTATTAGCACCCAATGTATCTATAGTACTCTATAGGAACCTTTTGAAATATCTGTTTATTAAAATTGTTTGATTAAAAATAAATTGTTTTGGCCGAAAGGGGGTACAGACGGGTTTTTAAAGATACGACGACCTAATGTCGAAGTTTTTGCTTAAAAAGGTATGAATTTTGAAAAGATCGGATATTTGGAGAAAAATTGTCTTAAGTTTTAATGAAATGCAAACGTTCGCGTGATTGGACTTGAGGACATGAAGTCAACAAATTTAATCGTTTTTCCCTTGGATTTAGGCGTAAACGGAATAATCAAGTAAAGATGAAATAATTATACAGACAATTGAAGCAGATAATGATTAAATTATAACAATGATTAAATAACAGATTAAATGATGTGAACATGCATTTTTGTATTTTTGTTTGTTTAACATTAATAACGCAAGAGAATTAATTAAATAAAAATGTTTTTTTTAAGTTTTTATTATATGTATTTTTTTTTAATATGGATAAAGCAAGAGGATTAATTTTAAAGAAAATAAAATGTTTTTTTAAGTTTCTAATTTTTTTATTATTTATATTTTGTTTTTATATGTTTTTTAATATTAACAAAAGCATTATTTAAGAATTAATAAATAAATCTAAACTAAGTTTAAAACTTAAAAGTTACTAATTAAATCTAATTGGAAATAATACTAAAAAATTACTAGATTAAACCTAAAGCTAAAAGTGACCCAATTATTTGATTAAAATTACTAATAACACTAAGTTCTAAAAAACTAAAAGAAGATAAATAGAAAGAGGTGTCAAATAAAGGGTTAGATAATGAACAAAAGCATGGGCCTAAGGGTTTTAATGGGGCCTGATCAAAACACAAAAAAGGGGGTGCATAAGAAATTCGTTGGGCTTTGGCAAGAAAATGGTTAAGTCCATTCTCATAATTGTTTTTTAGGGTTAACACTGTTTTAGCTTAGGGAAAGAGTGGATTAAGGGTTTGCACAGAAGCGGCGCTCCTTCGCTCGTACTGTCTTCTTCGTTCTCATCTTCTTCGTTGTGAGCTTCTGAATTCGCCCTCTGAGTTCCTCGCCACGGCCACCAGCATCCCAATCTTCTTCTTCCCTCCAGCAAAGCGTTAGGGGCGACGGATTTACGGTAAGCTTGTGTTCTATTCGTTAGAGTTTTTTTATTACAATTTGCATGTTGTGATCTATGTTCATTTCGATTCTAACTTCTGGTTATTAATGGTTGCTTGAGGTATTGAAAGAAAAAAGAAAGAGAAACGTTACCTGGAGACGGAGGAGGGAGGTTGAGACAAGCTAAGGCGGCCAAGGCGCGAGGTAGACAGTGACGCTGTGAGCTTTGCTTCGGTTGCCTGGTACTCTGTATTTGTATCTTTCCTCTTTTTGCTTGCTTGCTTTGTTTCAATTGCCTTCGAATAATTTTCTCCTCTTCTTCTTCACTGTGATTCTGTACGCCTGAATTTGGTTGCCTATGATGACATTCTGAGGCTTCTATGTCGCCTTGAACATGCTATTGTTGCCTTGAACATGCTATTGTTGCCTTGAACATGCTATTGTTGGAATGTTTGTTTTGACTAGCTTGACTCTTCTTCTTCTTCCCTTACTATTGTTGCTTTCTTAATGTTGGCCTATGATGATATGCTTCTGAGGCCTGAGGGTTGCCTTGAACATTGTTTTAAGGTTTGAGTTGCTATGGTATTTTGGTTCTTGTTGGACAGTTTTATGGTTTAAGGTTTGATGATGGTACAGGTTTTACTGATTTATGCCATAAGGTTTCAAAGTTTTTGTGATGGCTTTGGCTAGGCAAATGAATTTGTGCAGGTTATGGCCTTTGACAAAGGTTTAAAGGTTTTATGGTTTAGGCCATGGTTATTGTGTTTTGACAGGGTATGCTGTTTCTTAGGCCAGGGGTTTGGTTGGAGATAACAGGTTTTAAAACTTAGCAGGTTTGGCTTTGAGACAAAGGTTTGTTGACATGGTTTAAGGTTTGGTGCTTATGCTGGCTGTATGTATGTTTTCGTTTTGAGCATTTTTCGAGTTGGTTTGGTATTTGTTTTTGCAGGTTTTTTGCTTTGAGACCTTGGTTACTGGTTTTGTATTGTGTTTGACAATTTTTGAGTGTTGGAAGCTTGAAGACAGGTTGTGATATCTTTTTTTTTTTGAAGGGATTGTTTGTTGTTATAACGGTTTGCTTGGCCTTGAGGTCTTGGACAATTCAGGTTTTGAGTATATTTAATTATTCTTGGGATGCCTCTGCATATCTTACTGCTCCATCAGTTTGTCTCTATTCTTTTTTCATGCGTTCTCTTTTCTTACTGCATGCTGCTGTAGTTTGTTTTGTATCCACTTCTGCTTAAGCCAAAAACCTGTAAAAACACTCTTCCTCTCTTCTGTCTCTCTCTAGTACCATTTGATACATTAAAATGATGTGTACTTTCTTGTTCTGAAAAAGCATGCTGGAAAATGATGTAAAATGGAAATATATTATGCTTGCATATATGGTTTTAACTGCACACTTCTTTGTCTTTGCATGGGAGCCTATTGTATTTTGACTTCTTCCATACTTTTTGGCATGTTTACGTTGGCTTTTGGTTTGAACATTGCATATGCTGTTTTGTTTTCTTTTGAAATATGCAGTGGACTTTGAAAATGTGTAATTGATTTTTTTAATTATGCAGTTTATTTTTAAAAATGCAGTTTTGACAAAAGAATGAATTTGTGCATGTTTTTAAATTGTGCATTCATTTTTATCAATAAAAATTCATCCCTTTTTGTGAACCGGGAGAAATCCCGTGATTTGCAAAAAGGGTAAAAACTGATTCCAGCCGTTTGCTTTTAATGATGAACGCTTAAAATTAATTTTTTTGCTTTTAATTATTTATTTATTTCTGACTTTTTCTTTTAATTTTTGCAGGTAAAATCAAATGATCAATCAAAGAAGTATTGGATGAAAAATGAAGATTTTAGAACTTAGGAAAAAAATAGGATAGTTTTTATTTCATTTTAAACTTTTTATGTAATTGTCATTATAAATACTTTGTACAATAGTATTTAAACAACAATTGTAATAATTAGAATAAAGATGAATAAAAAATTCTATTATTTACCAATTAATTCTTTTTCTTTCCAATTGTTTATTTTACCGTTTATAATTCTTTAAATTATATAATAACTGAAAATAAATTTCAATTACTTAAATTCAGAATAATAAACAATTAAATAAACATCATTGACCAATTAACTTCTCTTCGATTAATTATTTCATTATTTATAATTCTTCTAAATTATAATAACTGAAAATAAAATTTCAATTATTTAAACCTAGAACAATAAATAATTAAATAACATCATTTGATCAATTAATATACCTCTTTTCAAATATTTACTTTATTATTTATAAATCTTTAAATTATATAATAACTGAAAATAAATTCCAATTATTTAAATTTAAGATAATAAATAATTAATAAACATTGTCTGATCAGTTAATAAACTTAGCGTTCAAAAAATAAATAGCTCTCTACTTGAAAAAGTTATGAATTTTAAAATCAATAAATCAAAACGCTTGCAATGTAATGATGCAGATGGGAGATGGTATCTTAGGTCAAAATTTGGGGTACAACAGTCATGCTTTGGCATCGGAGCGGATATTACGTTCGGCTTCTCGGGGGCGTCGAACTCAACCTCTTTTGCGTCTATCAAGTCTTGAATTTTATTCTTTAGCGCCCAAAAATTGTTGGTGTCATGTCCGGCGCTGTCAGAATGATAGGCACATTTGGCATTGGCATGATAGTATGGAGATGTGGTGTTAGGGTTTTTCGGTGCTTCCTTTAAACCAGTCAGATTCAACTTCAACAAATGGGGAAGAACTTGTGCAGGCGTCATATTGATGCGAGTGAACTGTCGTTGTGGCCGTTCTACCCGTTGCTGGTTAGGTCTAGACTGATTGGTACGAGGCTGATCATTTGACGAATTTTGAATCATCACGGCCCCTACAGTCGGCCGGTGCTCAGTTCTCCCCAACCCTTTTTGAGAATACACAACAGCTGCTTCCTTCTTGGTCGGAAATGGCTTTTTAATGGCTGTAGATGCAGAGGCATCCCTTTGAATCTTCCCATTCTTAATACCAGCTTCCACCCGTTTTCCAGTCAGAATCAATTCAGTAAACCCTGCGGAAGAGCTCCCGATCAAATGGTTGAAGAACGGGCCAGATAGGGTCCCCAAGAACATATCAACTAGCTCCCTATCAGAAAGAGGTGGCTGTACTCTTCCGGCCAAGTTGCGCCATTTCTGGGCGTATTCTTTGAATCCCTCATTTGAGGCCATCCCCATACTCTGTAGCTGAGTACGGGTTGGCGCCAAGTCAGCGTTATATTGATACTGGTGATAAAAGGCAGCTGCCGCCTGCCAAGTCTTCCAAGTTATGCACTTCTGACCTCTCAAGCTGGTAAAACCAGTCTAGCTGCGTACCAGACAAGCTGTCCTGAAAGAAGTGTACCCAAAGATTTCTGTCGGATGTATGAGGTTGAATTCTTCTGACATATGACCTCAGGTGCATCTTCGGGCAAGACAACCCGTCATATTTTGCAAAAATTGGCACCTTAAACTTTGGAGGGATCAAAATTCCAGCAATCAATCCCAATTCTTCAAAATCTAACCCGTGAACCCTTTGCAGCTCCATAGCTGCCAGTCTATCCTCCAGGTTTTTGTATTTGTCGTCCGCTGGCGGGTATTGCTGCTCTGAGTAGTCTTCATATTCCTCAACCTCTTCCTCTTCAGCCTCGGACTCAGAAGGAAATGCAACCCCTTTTCCTTTATCGGTCCCCTCATAAGATGCGGAGGGGAATTCAAGAACTCTCCTAGCTTCATTCTCAAATCTTCTTCCCAGTGTAGCTACCCCAACTCTTTTCTTCTTCTTTTTCCCTTTTTCTTGCTCTTTATTCCCCAATAGTGCTTTAAGATCCTCCTGACCCTTTGCCAAGGTCATAAGGAGCTGTTGAAACTGCGAGTTTTGTGCATGCAGATCTTTGACCGTCTGTTCGAGATCCATCTTATTGAAATAAACAGCAGAAAGATAAGGAAACCTGGTGTGGAGACCTGTTTATGCATATGATGAATGATATGTTTATTCATGCAATGCATTCAAGGATTTAGAAATTCAAAGTTGTTGCAAACAAAAAGAACACACGTCATATTAACAAGAAGAAATTTGTCAGTACATAAATGCCCCATGGGCCAAATATTACAAAAACTTCTTAAGGTAAAAAGACGCTGCGCATCCTCTTTGGTGCGATGTAAGTGTTGAGGGTCTCCTCCTCGTGAAGTCGGCGGGTAAGCTCTAAAACCTTCTTCTCACTGGCGTAGAAGCTGGCTTCAAAAGTATCCCTTTCTTCCTTGAGTTGGATCCAACTCTTCTGCATCTCCTCCCATGATGTTGGCATGTCAGGATGTAGGATGGTGTATGGAACCTCTCATTCCTTAACAGGCTCTTTGATCAAAGGGAGAATGTGAGGGTAAGGCATCATAAGACTCTGGGATCGGGTTCGCACCCACTTGAGGTAAGGCTTAAGAGGGATAGAGTTCTTATGCCCCAGTGTCTTGCTATCTACCTTGTTAGGCATCCTCCAAGCTCTGATGAATCTTTGGCGAAGTCCTTGCGCATCGTTGTCGAAGTCAAAAACTAGGTCAGGAATCAACATGTCATGAGGGCCGTCCCTCAGTGCATATCCAAATTGTCTCAAAGCTAGACAAGGGTTGTAGGTAATTCCTCCTCTAATGCCAAGTAATGGAACATTAGGGAACTCACCACAGCGATCGATGATGATGACATTTTCTCTGGACCGAGAACACCAATGTACATCAAAATGTGTGAGGGTCATCAATCGTTGTGACCACCTTAAGCCTTGCTCATTCTTCAAAACAGATTGTGGAAGGTGAGAAATAAACCACCTTGCAAGGAGAGGAGTACAACACATGAGAACACCTCTCTTCCTCATTGTTCGTGTGTAAAATGAGTGGAGGATGTCCCCAAGCAATGTAGGTATGGGATTCCTGGATAGGAAAATCTTGACAGCATTGACATCTATAAGTTGGTCAGGATTTGGGAACAATACCAACCCATAAATGAGAAGTTCCACAATTTCTTCAAAGGCTTGTAGATCCAATGAATTCCAACACTCTTGTGCCTTCTCAAACAAGAATTTTGCCAAGAAGCCTTTGACACTACTTCTAGTTTCCCAATTCCCCTTGATGTCAGATGGTTGCAAGTGTAGTGCTTGAGCAACATCTTCAGGCTTTGGTTCTTTTTCCGTACCGTTGTAGGGTAGTTGATTAAGAATAGGAATTCTCAAGAGTTGAGAAAATTCCTCCAAAGTAGGCACCAATTGGTAGTCGGGGAATGTGAAATAGTGGTGAAGGGGGTCAAAGAATTGGAACAACACTTTCACCATGTCTTCTTGACTAGGCTGAGCAGTCTACCATGTCTTTCACTGAAGAGGGAGCTTTCTGGAATTCTGGATATAAGCTCCTTGAGTTGAGGAGGGATTCTCACAAGGTTGACTTGGATGGTTTTCCTGCGAAGAATTTCCATGACCTACAAAACAAGAACAAAGATGAAGATCCAAACCCTTGAAATGGTTAGTGGATGCATATGATGCTTTATGATGTTCATGATGTATGCACAAACACATGTACAAGCAATTCACACAAAACCCTAGTTTCAGGCTTGCATGAGGTTTCATAGGTAAGTACCCTCTTGAGTGTAGTTGGCTTAAAAACCTGTACTATAAATAGTAACCGGGTTCTAAGGAGCTCAATATCATTGGATTGTTTTCCATGTTCATTGTTTTGGTTTAGCCACTTAACTAGCGACCAAAATATTCCAATAAAAACAACCCTCAATGAGTGTAGTATCGAGTATCTACCAACTTCGGACTGCACCAAAGCCGGTCATCTCACTATCCCTAATAAAAGGCCAAGACGGTCAAGTAAGGTTCTAGGTCATTAGTGCTTAGTGACATCACTCAGCGGCCCCGTACTCTCCTTGATTAAACTCAAGGGTTACCGATACTCACAAATATGTCGCACTAATATAGCTATTGCTTCAACCGTGTCGGTATACCCCGCACAGTTTCCACAACGTATTGCTATCTATGAATGTTTCCCAAATCCGGGTGTAGGATTTCAAGCCCAAACAAGAGAACCACAAAGGTAAAGCAATCAAAGCAAACAATTAATCATGCAAAAGGGTGATCTAAAACCCTAAGGTAACCCCACTTTTAGATAAATCCCCAGCAGAGTCGCCAGTTCTGGTGATACGGTGGGAGAACTGACTTGAGGCTTTGCGTTTGTATTCGCACTTGTTCGGTTTAGCAAGAGTCGCCACCGACTTTTTATTTTGTCCTAAAGGAAAGGTTAAAAAGCACAGGAAAAACCTTTGAGATGTTTTCGTGGGTTCGGGGGGTAGATTATGAAAAGGGAAGGTTCTAGCACCCTTTTCATCCATGGTTATCCATGGGCTCTTAGTTACTTGTTTTAGATCACTTGCCTTTGCTTTTCAATTGTTTTAAATGGTGCTTTGTGTGTGGTTTTGAAAATGTTTTGAAAAAAAAGATGCCTTGTCTAGGCAACCATTGTAATGACTCTTGTTTGAGTATATGCAATGGTGTTTGTCTTTTTGAAAAGATATTTCAATGTCTTTTGAAAGTTGTTTTGAAAGTCGTGTTGTGGAGTGTATTTGGAAAGTAGGAAAGTGTGTTTTGTAAGTTTGATCAAGTAACTAAGAGTTGTCTACCCCTAAATTTACTCAAAGATTTTTCTCATGTTTTAACCCTTTTAACAGTATTGTTCCACGATTGTATGTGGTGGACAATCTTGTGTTAGGATGTTAACGGGACGGGCGCGGGTCATCGTTTAGACCATGGATGCAATAGTATCAAGTGTCTTTGGCAATTTGCTTGAGGGACTATGATCATTTTGTTTAGGCAACTTCGAAAGTGTCATCGAGGGACTATGATCATTTGAATTGTTTTTGTTTTGCCAAAGACACTCAACATGCAAACATGACCCATTTTTGAAGGCAACAAGCGGGATTACCCTAGGGGTGCAAGTGTGAATTGTGTATTGATTGTCATGCATTTGTCTTGTATTAGGTTATCTAGCGGTTGATTTTATTTACATACAAACCCTAGGTTTATCATGGCATAATTTGAAAGCTTTTAAATGCGGAAATTTAAAGCCCTAAATTATTACAACAAGATTACGGGGATGGGGATACAAATATTTACAAATGGGGGATGAGACTTGTCAGAATAGTAGTGTCCAAATATCATTTACAACCAAATCGAATCGCATTCTCAATGTAAAATATAGCAAAGTATAAGAATCAAAGAGAAATAAAAGTATGTAAGATGCACATGATTATTTACAAGTGAGTAAAAATGTTAACCTAATGCAATTGCTAAGTATTATTATTATTATTATTATTTATTTATGTTTTTGTTAATTATATATAAACAAAAGTTTTAGTGAAAAGAAAATTTTAACTTAAAAATCTATTTTTTTTGTTAATGTTTTTTAGAAATTTATATAAAAAGGATTTATTAAACAAAAAAAAAGTTTTAATAAAGAAAAATTGTTTAAACTTAATAAACCTAAGATTTATGCATTTTTAATTGTTCTAAAATAAAAAAAGAAACATTTTAAGAAAATTTTGTATAAAAAGGGGTTAATGTGTTATTTTTATTTATAAAACAAGTTATATTATGTAAAAAGAAAATAAATAAAAAAGGAGTATTAGTTTATAAAAATAAAAAAGGGGTAAATGGGCTTAAGGGGAAAGCTGGGCCCAAACAAAATAAATAATCAGAATTAAAAGAAAACTGGGGGGGTTTAGCGCCAGAATTCGTTGGGCCTTAGGGATTTGTTTTGAAAAAAAGACAGGCCCATACGTTTGTGACAAATTTGTGTTAGGGTTCATTTTGTTTTTACTCAGAACAAGGGTTACAGTTTTGATAAGCGGCGCCGTTCCCTTCTCCTTCTTCGTTGTTCTCTTCCCCAAGCAAAAAGCCATGGATGCTCTCCTTCCACGCCTGGCTACCGGACGCCATCTCCATCTCCCTCTCTCCATGTCTTGTATCCAGGCAATGTTGTAAGGTAATGATTCCTCAGTTTTGTCCGTCTTACGCTTTAGGGTTTCAAGTTTTGCATGTTTTTTAATCTTTGACAAATTCTGATCTTTATGTTATCATTTGTTTGTATGGTGTTGGAAAAAGGGAAGAGGACAATACCTTTATTCTTGTTTCTGAGAGGAAGCGAGGTGGGCCGAAGGCGTCTTAGGCGGCCGAGCAAGGGAGTACGTGATGCTGAGCTTGCTGGAAATCTGGTACTTTGTATCTTGCTTTTGGTTTTATGATGAATGTTGCAATCTGAAAACCCTATATGATTTGCTTCTGCCTCTTCTTTTCCTCTTTTGTTTGCTTGCCTCTTCGTTGTTGCTTTTGCCTCAGTATGTTACTTTTGATGATGGATTATCTGTGATGATTTGATTCTGAGTTTGCTTTTTATCAATGATGATGATAATGTTGAATCTGAGGTGCTTTTGATATGCTTATGATTGCTTGCTTGTTCCTCTCTTGGACTTTGATTCGTTTAGCCTATGATGAATCCAATTCTGAGGCACTTTGGCTTGAATGCTTTGTTCTGAGTTGCTTTTTGGCTTGGTTGGAATTTAGGTTTTGAAAGGTTTGCTTGAATGCTGTAGTTTTTGACAGGCTTGTGTTGATACAGTTTGAGAGGCAAGCTTTTTGTTATTGTTTAGGCAAGCATGAGGCTTGAAGTAGTTTGGACAGGTTTTCAGGATTTTGGCTTGTTTGTGTTATGCAGGCCTGAGACAGTTTTTTGAATTTGTTTGTTTTTGGGAGGCTTTTATGCAGGATGTTTGGAAAACAAACTTGTGTTTTTGCTTGGCCTTTTTTCTGGTGTCCCCTTAGGCTTCTCGTTTGTGTTATGTAAATAGGCAGGTTGTTTGTTGTTTTTCTTGGGATACCAGCTTGGAACAGGCTTCCATGTTTTAACCGGTTCTTGAGTTTGTCCTCTTTGCTTTTGGCTTCTGTTTTTGGTATCATGCAGGCAACTCTCTTTGATACAGGCTTCAAGGCTTGCTTTTGAAGTAAGCCTTGGTTTGAATGCCAATGCTTGAGCAGGTTGCAAGGCTTGAGTTTTACAGTTTTTTGTGATATCTTCTTCTGTATGTATTCTGCCCCCCTCTGACAGTATTTTGATTTTGTTATATTTATCTTTAGGCCTGCCTGGAAAACTGTAATCCTGCTACTTTTCTCTCTTTCTCTCTCTCCATAGAAAGCACATATTTGCTTAGAATGTCCTTTTTTTTCTGAAAGGATTTTGGCCTAGAAAATGATGGATAAAAATGCCCTTTTCACAAGCTTGCTTGCATTTGTCTTTCTTCTGCATACTTCCTGTTTTTCTGCCTTGCTTTTGTGTACTTGTTGACCACTTTTTGACAGTTTACAGCTTGGTTGACATTGTTTTGTTGACAGCTTTGTATTTGTGACTTAGTTTGCCTCTTTGATAATTTGGTTTGCTTCTTTGGACAGTTTTGACAATTTAGTTGGCATATGCAGTTTTCACTTTGCAGTTTGTTTGAATTTGTTGACACTTTGCAATTTTAAACTTATGTAGCTTTGTGCATTTTGCAAAATAATTCATATGCTTGTAAAACATTGCTTTCCTCTTTGTGAACCAAGAAGAAACATCTTCTTGCGATTTGTAGAGAGGACGAATAAACTGATTCCGGCCAAAATCTTTAATGATGAGTTTTTATGATTAACTGTCTAAAAATGTTTTTTTCTTTTAATTTATCTGTGTTGACTTCTTTCTTTTCTTGTCTTTTGCAGATAAAAAATCAGTTAAGCAATGGGGAGCAACAGTAGAAGATGAAGATTTAGGATAGATTTAATTTATTTTTCAATTATTTGTAATAAAACATCATTGTAAATATTGTAAATAAATTTACAATATCCCAATAATATTTGTAACAATAATTAAAAATAAATAAAAATCTTTTTGTCAGATAATTCTTTAATTTGCACTGTTTATTTATTTATTTAAATCTCTTGATTTAAATAGCTGGAAGTACATCCCAATTATTCTAATTTAGATAAAATAAATAAATAATAAACACCGTAGTCTTGCAACTTTGCATTAATCAACAGTGCACCCGACATTTCAATCAAGCATTGCACAGTTAACCAAACAAACATCCATATGCCTTTCCTTTTACTGATTAGACCAATACTTCAAACTCTCAATCAGCAGCCTCAGCCCATGTCCCAGATGTTTAGACCTTGAGAAACAAACATAAATCTTGAGCAAACGTCAAAGCAGTGTAACAGCCAATTAAGACACTGTGGATTCAAATTCTTCTGAGAATGCGCATGCAAACCCTAATTCTTGATTTAATGTTAAAGAAGCGTCTGCTTGATCAAACCCTGAGCTAAACTCAAACAAATCAAAAGAAACTCTAATTTTGTCTGACTGATTCAAAAATCAATGAAAAACCCTAATTTTGTCTGACTGATGAGAAAAATCTATTTGACCGATTCTTAAACCAATCTGAAAAATCAGGAAAAGCCTGAAGCTGTGATTTCTTGTGGAAAAGAGAGCGCAAATTTTAGGGTACAACATACTTCTAATTTAATTCTTAACCTATTCTCTGAAATTAATGCCTATAAATACTCTTTGAAAAACCCTTTCATTCTTTACTGTCTCTTTCAACTCAAGTTTTTATTTGAACGTTTCTCTTAAAACCCTTTTCGAAAATGTCTCTTTTCATAAAACTTCAATGGCTTCTTCTTTCTCTACCCACTCTGATCAATACTGTATACCTGAAAGGACAACACTCATTCCGGTAGAAAGTTTGTAAGTTTTGAGTGAGCTAATGGTAGACTTTGAGAATCTCAGAGAGAATGGATTTGACTTGTTCCCTGCTGTGAAGTTTCAAGGTTGGGAAAGCTACTTTGATTGTCTTACTGGTCCAATCTTTCCTCATTTGGTAAAAGAATTCTGGATTCACGCTATTGCAACTCCCAAGGTTATTCTCTCCTTTGTAATGGGCAAGGAAATATCCATTATAGAAAATCTAATCAGAAGGTTGCTGGGATTTAAAGGACTTGGAGTTACAGGAATGCCCACTGGAAGAATGGAGATGTCTAGGGTATACACAGAGATTTTTTCAAATGGTCAAGGTTCCTCCAAAGTTAGGGATTTGAAAGACAAGTATAAGATTTGGGCAAGGATTATTCATGGATGTATTCACCACAGGAAAGACACCAGTTCTCCTGATTACATCAATGCTGATCAACAATATTTGCTATTTTTCCTTGGAACCAATGTCAAAATTGATTTGCCCTACTTGCTTTTTGAACACCTCTTGAACCATGTCAAAGAAACCAGAGAAACTGAAAGGATGAAGAATCCCAAATCAAAGAGGAATTGGATTCCCATGGGGAGGTTATTATCAGACATTCTGACTGAGAATGGTCTAATTGCTCACCTAAGAGAAGCCAATCTTCTGGGGGAGCTTGAACCTATCTGTGGTAAAACAATGACTGAAAAGAACTTGCTAAAGAGGAAAATTATTGACAAACTGCTGGTGGAACCCTCTCCATGTCTGTCAACTATTGTGAAGAAAAGAATAATTCTTATTGCTAATTTTCCTATGTTCAACTCAGGGGAACATTCTCGTATGGTTTTGCACTATCTTGAGACCTGCAGAGAAACAGGATCACCTATTGATCCAGCTTAGCTTCAAGGAAGAAATCAAGCTGCTGCTGATGTTGTTCTCCAAGGATCTGTGAAGAGAAAAGCTGTAGAAGGACCTTCTGACTCTCCTCAGAAGAAAAAGAAGACAGGTAATCATGCTGAAACTATACCTGTTTATAATTCTGAAAATATATCTGCATCTGATGAATCCTCTCAAACCTCACCATTTGAACCCCTTGCTGACAACCTTAGTAAAAATCAGTTCTCAACAGATTTAAGTGATTCTGACTCTGATGAACATTCTGACAGCCAATCAGAACCCTCTCATTCAAAACCCCCTGAACCATCTGTTTTTCAACCTATTCCTGCTGAACGTTTCTCAAGACCCCCTCCCAGACCTTTATCACCCAGATCCACTGGATGGTATGATGCTGGATCTTGGAGAATTCCTGGGATTAATGAGCCTCTAGCAACCATAAAACCACCTTTCAATCTACCAACTGAAAACATTTTTGCTATGAACCAACCACAACCTCAAAATCCCATTCCAACTCCCGCTTATACAATAATAATTTCGCCTGATATCACTCCACCCACCTCACCACAAAATACAACCCCACTCTCAACTCCTTAAATTCCAGAACAACAAATTTTTGAACAAACTGATATTGATGAACCATCCGTACCTCATGATATATCAGAACCTCATATTTGTGTTAACCAACCTGAACCTGAACCTACAAATACTCCTGAAACCAATAGCCTTTTAAGAACTGTAGTGGACTCTCAATCTCTACAATTCTTGAAAAACAAATCTTACAGAACGACTGTCCCTAAACCTATTCAGCCAGATGTAAATATTTTGTTTCAGAATTTTATAACAAATGTTCAAGCATGATTACAACCACTGAAAGAAGATTGCCTCAGAAGTGTGAACACCGCAGCAACAAATCTTCTATGGGAAACTTTCAGAAGAACCTTGGTTGCTGAATCACAGAAGTTACAGGATTTGTGCCACTCTCAAGTGCTGGACAACTTTTCCAAACTTCTGCATGTTTTCAAGACAGAAGCTGCTGATACTTGGAATAAGAAGTCTTCGCTACTGATTGCTGATACACCAACTGATAAGATGGACATATCAAAAGACGAATCTGAAGAATACTCTAAAGATTCAAATCCTTTGGCTATTGTTCTATTGAATCAACCTTCAGTTAAGGATGGACCTGAACTTGTGCCAACTCTTGCAATGGATCTGGGCACTCTGCTCTCCACCTTTGTGAAGTCTGATTCATCAGTTGCTGCTTCTAACCCTGTTTCTACTGAAGCTTCATCATCTTCTGCCCCTACCTCACTCATTATGGACACTCTGAAATAGCTAAAGAGGGAGAATGAAGTCTTGAATAGACGCATGGATAATAAAGATCAAACAAATTTAGAGTTCAAGAACTGGATGGTAATGCAAAGTGAATCTACCTCTGAGATCAAGAACCTTCTGATGGCTCTTGTCTCTAAGAAATCCTAGTTTCTTTTTGTCTCTTATTTGGATGTTTTGTTTGTACTTCTGGATATTTATTATTTTTAACTTTTTATGGAATCTTTCAAAATTTCTCATTTATTACACTTTTTGATTATGCCAAAAAGGGGGAGAAAATGTGCATGTTTGAACTAATCACTGTTTAACAGTTATGGGACTATGTCTCAGACATTCTAACATAATTGCAAGAATTCCCTCTGTGCAAAATATTTTTTTGCAGGTATCATTTAACTCTGAAAAAATATTCCAGCTAAGATTTATTTTCTTAAAGAAGTTCTGAAGAAATTCAAAGAAGGTTGTGTATCACTCTGACTAAATAATCTCAGGATGTCTTATGCATAGATATATTCATTTCAGGGGGAGATTCTTATCTCTTAATCTGTTTCTTTTCGTTATCTAAAATAATTTTTTTGTCATCATCAAAAAGGGGGAGATTGAAAGAACAAGATTAAGTTCTGACCTATCCCAAGTGTTTTGATGATAACTAAATTATATTTAAGATAATTTATGCTCTAATGAATGTGGTTTTGAATGTCTTAGTTAATGTTCTGACAAGAAACATTCCAAAGTGCTAAGCAAAGATTATGAAGAAGTTCTTTGATAAAAGAACCTTTTATTCAAATGCATCTGCTGACTCTGGTAAGAACACTTATTTGTTAAATGTATCTTCTAACTTCTAACAGGCTTCTTGATTCTGAAGATAACTTGAAAGCAAGCGCTGTTCAAAGATCTTAGCAAGCAACGCTCTAACCAGAAGTTGAATAAAGCATGTTCTGAGTTAAAGCAAATACTGAAACAATGTCTTAATCAACGTGTCTTGTCAAAGCAAAGGAAACACGTTCTTACATTCTGACGTTTGCTAATTAATGCAAATACGGTTGAAAACACTCAAGTGCCTATAACTAGTTTCTTGGAGAATGGAATTTTGCAAGGATACACGCAAAGCATGTAATGCTCTCCATTTCCTCTGAAGGCAGCAACGGTCTTATTATTCCTACTATAAGTAGAAGGACATTTATTGCAAGCCAACAACAATGTTCAAACAAGAAACTACGTGAAAGATTCAAAAGCTTACAAACTCATAGTTCTTACATTATTGTGTATTACATTCTAAGAAAAATCACAGTTGTGATATAGCTTGATTAGAAGCAAACTCTATTTCAATTATCTGTAAAGATTATACTTCTGTATTTGTTCCTTGAGAGACCAAGTTTGGTCAGATTTCTCAAGCAGACTAGGACTAGATTTAAGTCTTAGTAGTGTTAGTCACTTGTAAGTTTACTTGTGCATTGTTAGTCACAACAGTTGTTGTGTGATTGTAATCAGTTGATTATAGTGGATTAAGTCCTTATTGAGAAAGGCGAAATCACCTTGGCGGATGGACTGGAGTAGTTTGAGTTCAAACGAACCAGTATAAAAATAACTGTGTTATTCCATTACTGTTTTAAGCTTTGTATTGAAAGAACGAAAAGAGTCACTTATTCAACCCCCCCCCCCCCCCCCCACCACCTCTAAGTGTTTTCTTACCCCTTCAATGTGATCATTGTGTAATAAGTGAATGAAATTACTCTTACATCTCAAATCTCATCTCTTTCATTCATTCTCATTCAAAATAAAAAATTGTGTTTGTATGCAAAAACTTTGTGAAAATTCTTGTTCCCTTTCTTGTACATGTGTGCTTGAGTTTGTGCTAACATCACTTTGGACCTTTGGAATTGTGCCACAAAGATTATTTAAGTTTTAAAACGAACAAAATTCATCACCTTTTGTTGGCTACATGCTATGTTGTGAGAATGAGTAATATCAAACACACCAAAAACTTGAAGTGTGAGACAAAAAATAATGACAATCAAATTTTAAACATTCTCAAACAATAATAATCTACTAACTAGTGCAAAAAACTATAATAGCTAGAAGAGGATACAATAAAATGAGTTAAAAGAAATTACTTTAACAAGTTCATAAGAAAACTTTTGTAATTTCTACCATATTTGTAACTCAATCTCTCATTCTCCCAATACATGAATCACTTAATTCCAAAGTATTTAGAAGTGTTTCCAAACGCCTAGATACATTCAAAGATTTTTTTCATTATTAGTATGGACAATTTCCAAAAATTCTTTCTTTGTCTATCTAAGTTTTTATTTCTCTAGAAAACAACCTCTTACAAAAAATACACTATAAAAAGCCTTAAAAATTGCATCGCTTCCATGATAAAATGCATCATGCTTTCATAGAACACTCAACTTTTGTATTGATACACCTCATATTTCCCCTCAAACACGAGGTATTTGAGAAAATTCAAAATCTTCAGAAACACTTTAACAAAATGCCTCACGGTTTTAGAAGAACCAAGTTGGACATGTTTTTTAAGTTTTATGGAGTCATAATCCACAAATCTCCATATTTAATTATAAAATAATATTAATATCAATTTATCCATCAACCACCTTGTTTCTATCTCCAAGCTTGAATCACTTTTCAACAAACTTCATCAAGTTCAAGCAATGCTTTAACTTTCATCTAGGCAATGACTTGGTGAACACATCCGACATATTATCTATTAAAGTCACCTTCTCATCCATAATTTTCTTCGACTCGATCATTTCCATTATAAAATTTAAATGAATGTTGATGTGTTTTTTTATCTCATGGTACACTGGATTATTGGTCAAGTGAATTACACTTTGACTATATTATATTTGCACATGCTTGAATAAACTCTAAATCTTCAATCACGCCTCTTAACCATATGACTTCTTTGACCCCCTTCAACTAGAAAATATATATATATATATATATATATATATATATATATATATATATATATATATATATATATATATATATATATATATATATATATATATATATATATATATATATATATATATATATATATATATATATCAGAAGACAAAAAGACTAATGATTGTTGGTTTTCCTTTAAACTTTAAGTAATTTCAAATAATGTAACACATAAAATCCAACAAAAAAATTAGTGTCCATATTATCCACATAGTATGAATCCACCAAACACTCCAAATAATTTTTACCTTGAGTTTCCTTTGTGTACTTCAAAACCACCCTTCAATGGACCATTTAAATACCTTAGCACCCTCTTCGAAGCTTTCTAATAAACCCAAATCAAATTTGTAATAAACCAATTTAATATTCTAATTCCATGTGCTAAGTGTGATCTACTATAAATGATATTATGCACAATGATTTCAACTCCACTTGCGTAAAGAGTACTCTTTATCATATTCTTATCTTATTCCTTTTGAGTACATTTCATAATCAAAAGTTTAGAGTGATGATATAAAGGAGTATTAACAATTTTAGCATCTAGCATTCTAAACTGCTCAACCAATTTCTTCAAATAACTCGATTGAGACAAGAACAATTCACTCCTTTTCCACTTTCTCATGATATCCATCTTTAGGACCCTCTTAAATTCACTAAGATACTTCATCTAACTATCCATTCAAAGTCCCCTCAAGCTTACATGTCTTTGTATTTTTAGGGATTGTCATCAAAATATCATCTACGTATAGGTAAAAATTAGTTTTCTCGTTGTTCTTCAATATGTATTAACCATTAGCATAACCACTTATCACAAGCCCATGCTTAAGAATAAATTCATTGAACTGATGATATCATCATCTTGGGCTTTTCTTCAAGTCATACAAATATTCGCTCAAAAAAACACACATTAGATTTATCCCCTACAAAAACTTAAGGTTGATCAATGTAGATCATCTTATCGTGGTCTTCGTGTAAGAAATTCATTTTCACATCCATTTTTTCAAACTCAATATCATATTGATTTATAATTGTCATCAGTACCCTTATAGAATGTTATTTACCACATGTTAAAAGATTTAATTGTAATAATTTTCCTCCATCTAAGTAGAACCTTGCCATAAGAATTTCCTTGAAGGTTTGTGGTTTTATGTCTTGCAACCCTTCAACAAAATTCAAAGCATAACAAATAAGTTCAGCATAACCATATACCCGAGGTAGTACAATATCACTCCTTACTTTATCATTAGTCAATTAATAATTTGGAGCCACTGCAGGTTACCATTAACTAAAATTAGAAGCGAGAACCTCAATATCCTTTTGATCTCTAGTATAATTAATAGGAACATCCACCTCAAACTAAGTCTTTTCCACCTTAATTTTCAACTCTTTGACTTTAAGTCTTTGCACTTCATCCTCATATAGGTCACACTAGAAGTAACATCTATACTTATGATAAACTTTGATCCTCCAAATTTCATCTTCCACAACTTGTAACCATTCATACCTTCAGGATAACCAATAAAGACACACTTGAAAAACCTAACACAAGCTTGTATTACTTTATACGTACAAACAAAAAATCTTTGAAAACCTTTAAAGTAGAGTCGTCTATCGGTTTCTAACTCTAAACATCCATAAGTGTCTTGAAGCCTATTCTTTTAAATGGGCATATGTTGATCAAATAAGTTGCAGTAACAACAACTTCACTCCAAAAAAAAATTAGGTAACATAACACATAGAAACATGCACTTCACTCACTTCAAAATGGTCATACTCATGGGTTAAACTAGGTCATTCTGTTGTGGTGTGCCAACGACTATTCTATGCCTCTTTATACGTTGTTTCTTGCAAAATCCATGAAACTTTTCTAAAAAAATCTCATGGCCATTATGGGTTCTAAAAAACTTTAAATTTAGTTCTTAATTGATTTTCTAAAAGAGTGTGTCATTCCTTAAAATTTTCAAATGTGTCACTTTTATGTTTCCAAATATGAACTCATACTCTTCTAAAAACAATCAACCTTAGTGAGAAAATCTAAATAAACTCTGTGTATTTCCATGCTTGTCGGGCCCTAGAGATCCAAGTGAACATACTGAAATGGCCTACTAGAAATATGCATATTGATCCCTAACCTCACCATGCGTTATTTTTGTAATATAAAATGACCACAAAATCATAGTTTGTTTAATTTCTCACTTCCTAACAAACCTTGTTATATTAGATCAACCAAACCTCATTCACTAAGATTCAATAGTCTTAAATTCTATAGTTTAATTTTATCATGAAAGTATTGACTAGCTAATAATGCATGGCCAATAATAAAGGAACCATCTAAAATATACAACTCACACATTTTAGACTCTTTAGTAATAATCAATGTACCATACAAGAATCACATGATCGGAAAAAAATTTAGCTTAAGTTTGAGAATATACCTCACATTTCATAAAAGGAACTTATGCTTATTAAACATCTTGAATCTAATTGTCCTAATACCATAAAACTTATAAGCCTTATTATTAATGAGTTGAATGCCCCTTCCTTCTTTTATTTCCAAAGTCTCAATGTATTACTTACTTGGACACATATAATAAGATCATCTTGAGTCCACAAACCAAATATTTTTAGTCTATAAACTCATTAGCACTAGTGCACTAACACTCTTATGAGCATCCTCATGTGAGGCAACTGCAGTGTCTTGTGTTATATGATGAACACCCAAATTTCTGATATAATCATTGTCATTATCCTTTACACTAAAAACTACATCAAGCTTGAAAGCAAAAACTACAAAAAAATGACATGTTCAAATTAATTTTATATTTATTAGATGACCATAATTGTTTAATCAACGACACAAATATTCTTTGTGTAACAAATTACGATGATTATAATTAACAAACCTGATTAGATTAACTATTACTACATGTTATAATCTCTTCAGTAGACTGTAACATTATCACAATGTTAGACAATGCCAAAACATCCAAATAAGTTTTAGATACTCTTAATAAAATGTAATCAAGTAAAATATAGGCTCAAATTATGCATCTCAATGAATGTCTTACACGTTTCACCAAGGGTACCAACACCATCTCTCTACATGGTATTAAATCCTTATTTAATGAAGTCGATATCATCAATTCACCATTAGATGATGTTGATTTATTAATTCAATGTATCAATGGTCTCAAAATCTGATTACCATGACATATCAACTATTGTCCGTACTCATGAAAACCCTGTCGATTATGAGGGTTTACATGATCTTCTCACTCAATTTGAGAAATATCTCAAAAGCGATGAAAATGCTGTAGAAAAATCACTCATTCTTGTTATTTCCATAACTCATGTTTCTTAAAAGGGAAACAACAACCTCATAGGCGTGCCTCTTCAAGTGGATCTCAAAATCTATTTTTGATCCACATCTTGAGGTTATTCCAAGCGTGTTATTTGTCAATTTTATGATAACATAGGGTATACTGCTAAAGTTTGTTATAAAATTCAGGGATATCCAAAGTGTCTATATGGTCAAAGAGAGATATGGCCTTCCAAGACCTCATATTAGTAAATATCTTGTCTATGCATCTTCTAAACCTCTCCATCTTACTCGTGTTTTACATGTATAAAAAAATTCCACAAAAATTACTATATGTTTCTTCACTTTGCCAAACCAACCCAATAGTTTTTTAGTTTTTTTTGTGTGAAGGATCTAAAGACAAAGGGTCCTTTATACACATGTAACCATAAAAATAAAATTTATGCCATGCCTCCACCATCCATCAGACCATAAGCTCTCATAACCACCTCATCTAATAATCCATTATGACATCACATCCTAGGACATCTGAAAAACCAAGTTATGAGGTAGATATATTTTTCATGAAATAAAAATAAGAGATTCAATCCATTTAATTTCATGTAATATAGTTAAAAGTCATAAACTACCATTTTTAATATTTAGTGTTTTTAGTCATAAACCGCTTAATCTCTTTTACACAAATGTAAGGGGATAATCACCAATAAAATCTATTAATGATTTATCTTATTATTTATTATTTTTTAATCAATTCATAAAATGTATTTGAATTTATCCTTTTAAACATAAATATGTTGTGTCATTCATATTTCTTAAATTCAAAAATAATACTGAAAAATTGTTTTAATATGCCAATTATAATTGTGTATTAGGACGATGGTGGAAAGTTTCTTAAACTAAGATTCTTTTTAACTCATCATGGCATATTCCATATTACTACGACTCACATACTCATGAGCTTAGTGCTACTTAAAGAGGCCATAGATATGTAATTGAAATCGATAATTTTTTTTCACATTACAAACCTACCATTTCATTTTTGGACATATGCGTTATGGACTGCAGTTTAACTCATCAATAGACTTGCCACACATATTCTTAACATATAATCACCATTCCAAATTCTCCATCAAATAAAACCTTACTCTTTGCACCTACATTCTTCTGGATTTTTGTGTTATCCTTTATTACATCCTTATACACACTACTACAAAAAACATATTCCATCAAACAATATTACAACGGTCTTTCTTTAACCGTGGTAGAAACACGTTTTTGGGCGCATTTTTTTTAGTTTTTACTAAAAGGTATTTCACTATGGCCTTTTTGTTAAACTCCTTAGTGAAATGTACCAGGAGTTATAGGGTTCGAATACTAATTCCTTCATTATACCAGCTCCTTATATATCATTACAACTATTATTTTTAATCATGGTGTAAAGTCCAATCATTGTATCACAGTTCTTCTTGTCAATCGTGATGAAAAATGATATTTTTAAATATATAAGCGAAAGTTTCTGTCGTCTAGTACATAAAATTAATTTCTCTCTATAGAAAGCTCTAACATATTTCACTATTCTCTCTAAAAACATAACCCTGACATCCATGTCATTCTTTACACATACTACAACCTTCATATTTGTCTTCACCAATTGCTACCTTGAGGTTCATTCATTAAACTTATGCTCCGATTTTGTTTTCGTTTCTTGTTAAAAATGGGTTATCATTTTTTCATTTGGTGAATGATCTCATTTTTTCAGATTCGTCTTCACCACCTTAGCAAAGCGCTTACTTTGGCTATGGTACATATGGTTTGTGTTGTTATGAAAAAAATTAGGCAAAATACCCTTTTTAGTCCTTTAAGTTTACCCCAAGGTCCATTTTGGTCCTTTATCTATAAAAAATGTCAAACTGGTCCTATAATTCTTTCAAAAGGACCATAGGAGTTCTTTTCGTCCATTTTGGTCCTTTTTGGTTCAGCCCATCCTTCTTTATTTCAATTTGTAACTCCATTATCTTATGTTTCAGCCCATCCCTCCTTTCCTTTAGATGATGTATCTCCATCTTTGCTCCATCAAGCTCATTTTGCAGCTTCTCCAATGAACCAAAAAGGACCAAAATGGACGAAAAGGACTCCTATGGTCCTTTTGAAAGAATTATAGGACCAGTTTGACACTTTTTTTTAGATAAAGGACCAAAATGGACCTTGGGGTAAACTTATAGGACTAAAAAGGGTATTTTGCCAAAAAATTACAAGAAATATCAAGCTATTATGGAAAATTCATCCACACTTTATTTCTTTTTCATAGCATCATAAACTAGATGAACTTCATAATTTGTTCGAGTTCCACGATTTATTTCAATAAAAGGTGTGTTCTTGAGACATTTTATTATATCTTGTGTTGTTGTATATTGTTAGTGTTTTGTTGCTAAAATGTATGTTTTTTAAATTATTTTATGGTATGTATTTTTGTGTTGTTTTATGTTGTTGTTGTTGTTGAAAAATATTCTTAGAACAAGAACAAAACATTACTAAGTCACAAAAAAGAGGCTTCTTGTGACTTAACAATCTTTTGTTCTTTAAATTCTTATGCAGGTTGACAATAAATGAAGTTGAGTTTATTATATGTTATGTAGATTATTTATTTCACTAAGCTTTAATTGAAAATACATTCATTTAAATTGACATAGAAACTTATAATATAAAAATTAAGTTGTATTTGAAAACCAACTTATATCAATCAATGTTTTCCGAATTGCATGCGTCTCATCGCTTATTTCCCTCTCTTTAACATATGAAATATGATTCAATGACCTGAGTCCTTCGTTACATCGATGTATTCTCTTATAATTTAATTTGAATAAAATCTAATTATTTGCTAAGCCTACCTCATCATCGTCACTTATCATCATGATTTTTATAATGATAAGTCATCATAACAATCCCGACGATAAGCAAAGATGATGAGGTAGACTTGGCCAATAAATTAATGTTATTCAAATTAAACTAGAATCAAAGGAATCGATTCCATGAAGGACTTAGACCATTGAACTACATTATATATATTAAAGAGAGGAAAATGAATGGTGAGACACATGCAATTCGGAAAACAATAGTTTGTTTCAGTTGGTTTTCAAGAATACTTTAATTTTTAGATTATATATTTCTTCATCAATTTGAATGTTTATATTTCTTTATGAGGTGTGTGAAAAAAATAAGAAATCTACATATTATATAATAAACTATGGTTACTTTCCACAATAATTATCTATTATAACCATGACGAAATGTTATTTATGTTCCAAATAAATTGTTAATGATGAGCTTCAAACCGATTACCTAAATACATATATCACAACGGTTGGTTAGCATAATCGTTGTGACATGTAGCATGCATCCTGCCTTATTATCATGGTCTTGAGACCATGGTGAAATAACTAGACATACAATCACCCATTACCTCACAATGGTTGGTCAGGTGTTGTGGTATCCCTTTTCCTACTGTTGTGGTATTGCTTTTCCGTAGTAGTGACAACTAACAAACTTCAACCTCAGTCCAATTCGTGCATCTTCATTAGAAAAGAAGATTCACAATATGCCTCTCATTATCTTGATTGGGTAACAAACAAAATTTATACCTAAAGACATGTTAAGTCTTATGATCACATATTCCCATACATTACCACCAACCCACCATCCATCCAATCTCATGTAAATTCTTACTACTGCTAGACTACAGCGACATATCTAGAGGGGAGTATATATCCCCAATTAAAAATTACCTTTCAACATATATATTTAAAAACTTATTTGAAAAACAATGTTAAGCGGAAGGTTTTTGGCCTAGATTAAAATAGTAGTCTAAACGAACCTTGTTATTGGAAACTCAGATACGTATAAACCATATGGAATTAAAGATAATGATAAAATCAATCAACATAATAATATCTTATTTAATAATTTAATATCAAACACAAAGGTTTTCTATTTCCAATGAAATTAAACAAAAATGTAAAACAATGCAATTTGTCAAACACTTGGTGTGCGAACGAATTTTCAGAATTTTTTCTTTGAGTTTTATTGATATAAAAAACAATTATAATCAAAAGTGATTATAAGCTAATCAATAACTCATTCAAAACAAAAACAACCACTAAATTTTTTTTATGAGTCGATCGATTAAACAATGAAATTCAACAAATTGCATAATGAAACATATAAAGCAAGTAAAGAGATAAGAGATAAAGATAGATAGATAGATAGATAGATAGATAGATAGATAGATAGATAGATAGATAGATAGATAGATAGATAGATAGATAGATAGATAGATAGATAGATAGATATATAGATAGATAGATAGATAGAGAGAGAGAGAGAGAGAGAGAGAGAGAGAGAGAGAGAGAGAGAGAGAGAGAGAGAGAGAGAGAGAGAGAGAGCAGTATAAGAATTTTTTTAGGAAGTTCACCAATTCGTCCTTGCTATGACTACGTCTCCCCCCTAATTCCAATTTGGAACTAGGATAATTTCTTACTTTGCAAAAAGTATGATTACAAGATAAGTGTTCAAGAGCAACCCTGTAAACCTTAACCGTTTGGTGTTGATTCAACCCCTTCTCTTCTTTTGATCTTCAACAAGATGTAGACACAATAGCTACCAATTTATTTATCGATATTGATATTCCTTTACGCTCTTTATCTCCAAAGCTTTTGCGCACGATCTATTATACCTATTGCACATAAGACTTCAATTTGATTCATTGTTCTTACGCTATTTCCTTTGTGTTATTTATCTTCAAAGGTCCTTTTCATTCTTTATTTCAAAAGGCTTTGACTAGGCTGCAATCCTCTCTTGAATGTCTAGTACGAAAACCCCCAAATCTATTAACGATCTTGAAGGACAAACCCACCGTTTTTCCATATGAAACCCCCTACAAATATCAACCCAATATTCTTAGCTACACAAGAACCTAATTGGACATTATTGAACCTCGCCTAGATGACTCCCCAACAAAAAATCATTATGTGTGATTTATCAGTGTGTATGCATAGGTTGGAGGTTGAAGATGAAGAGCAACTGCAATAAGTGTTTATATTTTCATCATGTTGGAATGATGCATGAATGATGTATTTAGAGTTGTGGAAGTTTACATGCAAAGAGGATATTTTCGGAATTAAAAAGAATTAAAAAAATTGACCAATACAAAGAGCATGTGCCGACCTGAAAAACTTATGTGCCAATACATAAGTCAAAATTTAACTGTACGTGTTGACCTGAAAAATGGATGTGTCGACCTAAGAATGAAAATAGATTTTTTCCTTTAAAATTGTAGTACACGTGTCGACCTGAAAAATCGTATGTGCCGACCTGAAAATATTGGGCTACAACATGTGCTAGCAAAAAGGTTTATGTGTCGGCCTGAAAAGTGGATTTGCTGACACGTGCAAGTGTTTTTTGTGAAGAAAATATTTTTTCATGATTTGGATCAATTTTAAACTTGTTTTGAATGCTTCCTAAGACCTCTAATGCAAGGGTGCACCAAACGACACAAAGATACCATCTAATACACATAAATGCTAAAATTTCCTAGTTTTGACATCATGCAAAACATTTAATGGTGAAGTTACACTCACAACTACACCATAAGTTATCAACTATTGGACATTATGATTCATGTTTTAACATACCTAGACACCTACTTGATTTTTTTCTCAAAAAATAGTTTGCATTCAATGCATTTTACTGTTATCTAATTGATTAAAACATATTGATAATCGATTAGATGGTGCAAATATATGTTTGTAAATTCTCAAAGTGGGAGTTTAAGATATCTAGCCTTTGCACATAATCAAAGCGCATTCAAACTAGCTTAGGCCTTAAGTTTGGGCATTTCTAATAGATTGGGCATATACTCTAATCGATTACAAAACTAAAAAATTTCTCCCATTGCTATTTTGACTGCTCCTAGTTCATCTGAAACAACTTCCAGATGTTTTTCAAAGTATTTTATTTTGGTAAATCATTTTGAAAAGTATTTTTAGTGTATGTTTTAGCCTTGTTCTTTTACGAAAAAAAGTCCATTTTCTTTATATATGTTCACTCACTTACTAAATTAAGATATTACTTATTTCCTACAAGCTTTTTCCATATACTCCTATTTATGTTGACACTGCTTGAGATCTCTTGATATAAGGCTTTAGATTATTTCCATTTTATTTGCCTTCATTGGATAGTTAAGTTTATCAAACTATAATACTTAGTTTTTCATCTTTAACCGCTTAATCGTTCATGCTTGACTTATCATAGTTTTCATTATGGTAGTTGTCATCATCAAAAATAGATGTTTTATTTGGAGCTTATTACCTGTAAAATAAGGTTCCACATTCTCCCCCTTTTTGATAATGAGAACACATCTATCAGGGGAGGTGGTAAAATAAATAATATATATATGGAGTGACTAAACTCCCCCTGAGTTAGATAGAAAATATACCCTCCTCGTGAGAGTATACTTGTGATTTCTTTAGGATTTAGTGATATCTACATAAATGCTGAGATTTGATTTACTTGAAGCGCAGGGCAATCTTGGATTTGATATGGAAATACGTGTTTCAAGATTTTACTTTTCAGTACCCCAATTGTTACTTTTCAACACCCCTTTGCTAGAAAACACTAAAAAACTCATATTTATGAGTTAGAAAGAATTAAATTGATGGTTAAAACAATATATAAATATTATTTAAGGGTTTAATCAGGTTCTATAATTATTTTCAAACTTAAAATGATTTTGACCTCTTTTATCAAGAATTTTTTATAAGTATTTCCCAAAAGGGAATAACATCTTACGGTATTCTTGAGAGTTGGTAAATCCATAAAATGGATAAGTCTATTACAGACTTATTTATTCAGCTGATCATTTCAGATCATTAATTTTAAGATACTCTAAAATATTTTAATTTGATCACAACAAATGACATTTGTCATAATCTTTCATCTTCGGGATTAGAGAATTTCATAAATCTTGTATACTTCTATAGTATATTGAGGCTTTGCACAACTTTCTCAAATAATCGTTAAAGCTTCAAGTTGCAAAGCATACTAGTAAAACACTTAAGATTTCACCTTTGGTTTCCATATCATCTTCTTGAGTCCACGAGAGTGAGTGCATTTATATACTGGAAACTTATTTTCTCGGAGATCTTCACTTTTATTATACCCTTCCAATCTTGAAAAAATATCTCCCTTGTTGGATGCCTTTGAGCGTATTTTATCTTCTTCATATGAAGAAGATTCTTTTATGTTTCTCCCCGAGGTTGATGTATCTACTCTTCTTCTTTGTTTATATGTTGAAGAAACTTCTTCATATTTTTGTCATTATTTGAACAAGAGGATCCTTCATTTGATATTGAGTCTTTCAAAGATCGTTCCACTACCGAGTATGTTCTTTCGAAGGATTGCAAATGAGTTGTATGTTAGGAGCAAGATGAGGATGCTGATTCTTCAGTTTGGATTCCTGTCATCTTTGAGTAGTTGAACCAAATCTGTCATCTTTGCTATGATTTCTTTCTTTCTTGTTTTTTCCTGAAATTCATGAATACCCCTATTTACTTATTTAAGAGTTTGATTAAATTTCCAATTCTTAATTCTTAGATATTTGTTAGTAAAACAGTTTCCAACAAAATTCCCTATATTTCTAAATTTAGAAAAACATCCATGACTAATATCTACATCTTCTTCACTTCGTGTGTTCATCTTCTCTTATTTGATTCTTGAAGAAACTCAATGTATCTTTTCTAGAGTATCCACATTTTCTTGGTGGTTTTATAATGGAGAACATCAAAAAGTTTATTATCATCTAAAGATATTATTATGAAATTCTTGGTTTTGAGATCTATATCTATCTTTCTCTTTTCTTCTTTGGTCCAAAGAGAATATGGTTTTCCACTATTTTGTCATCTACTTGATGAGTAGGGTAAATCTGACTATTTACTATTGTTTCCCACAATTTATGGTTTAGACTTTGAAGAAAGGTTTTGAATCTAGTTTTCCAAATATAAAAACTGCTATTTTCAAAAAGTGGTGGTAAATTTAAAAAATATCTTGTGTCCAAAATCATCTTACTCCTGAGATGATTAGTTCTTAAATAGGAGTTAAGCTCTGATACAACTCATTGGACTTGATACTTCACACACAAGAAGGGGGGGGGGGGGGAATTGTGTGGTTTGAAAAAAAGGGTTTTGAAAAATTTTGGCAAGTAAAATCATAATTTAAAATCATTTTTAAAAACTAAGCAGTAGAAAGAATAAATGCGAAAAATAAAAGTTAAGGAAAAAGTGGAACACCAAGAATTATCGAGGTTTAGTTAAATCAAAAGGACTTACTTCTCTCCCCAAGAATTGATATTGAAAGTTTCAAATAATAGTTTAGAGCTTTTAGTAGGAAAGACTCGCGATCCCCTTATACAAGGAAATGATGGTTGGTCTTCAACCAAATATTACAAGACGATGGATGTGGGCAATTATGTCATTTCTTCAATATATTATTGAGAGTGAAGCGGCCAATCTTCCTTCCCGACGGTGGATTAAAGCGGCTAGTTTTATTTCCACGAACACAGACCTTGGAGCGATTTGTTTTCAAGTTCCAAAAAATCTGAGCTAAATACCTTAGTTTTAACTGGGCTAACCAAAATCCTGCGAGATTTTAATCGGACGGATCTCAAACTTATGAAGCTTTTAATACCGGATTAAACTTCAACCTATCTTGGTTTTAACTAGGCTAAGCAATAACCTATGAAGATTTTAACAAGGACTAGTCTTCAACCAAACCTATGACTGATCACACAATCTCTAAATATAAGCTTTTTATAGGATGGGCTTATAACTCAAATAAATCCCTAAATGGGAAGTATTCAACCAAGGTGCATACAAAATACTCTCATGGTAAATTTTACAATTCTACCTTTTCCAGAATTATAAATATATCATCACTCACAAAGGAACTTTTCTCACAAAGGCATTTGGATGAAACGTTTAGTGAGAGAAACTTGAATAAAACTTTAGAGAGGGAGAGAGAGAAATATATTGAGAAATGAAAGTGTCAAATCACGATTTTGGATGGTTTGAAATAAGAAAATGAGCCTCTATTTATATGCTTGAGTTTTGCTCAAAAAGAAATTTGCAATCAATGTATTTTATTGTTATATAATCGACTAGAACATATTGATAATCAATTAAATGGTACTAATATACCTTTGTAAGTTCTCAAAATAGAAGTTTAAGATATCTAGCCATTGCATAGAATCAAGGTGAATTTAACTAGCTTGGGTATTAAATTTGTGCATTTCTAATCGATTGTGCATATGTTCTAATTGATTAGAAAAATCAAAATTTCGCCCATGGCTATTTTAACTGCTCCCAGTTCATCTGATAGAACTTCCAGATGTTTTTCAAAGTATTTCATTTTGTTAAATCATTTTAAAAAATATGTTTAGTGTCTGCGTGTGTGTTTTAGCCTTGCGGTTTTACGAAAAATACTCTTTTGCTTTACATGTGTTCACTCACTTACTAAATTATGAGATTACTCATTTTCAACAAGATTTTTCCAAATACTCCTCTTTATGTTGACACTATTTGAGATCTCTTGATATGAGGCTTTAGATTATTTCCATTTGATTTTCCTTCATTAGATAGTCAAGTTTATCAAACCATAATACTTAGGTTTGCATCTTTAACCACTTAATCATTCATGCTTGACTAATCATAGTTGTCATCGTGGTAGTTGTCATTATCAAAAGCATATGTTTTGTTTGGAGTGTAATACCTGCAAAATAAGGTTTTATGCCATATACTATGAGTCTTCAATTGCAAGGAAACCGCTTCATCATTTTATCCCCATATATTGGGAGTCTCCAATCGCAATAACAAAAGTTTCATATCATGTAAAACTAGACTAATGGTTGAGACTATTTCTGTCGCAATGAGAACTATCATTACAATCTCATAGTTTTACCAATCAAATGAACAACTCACCACTAAGTCTCAGTTTCCATGTAAATTAATTCTCCCAATTCAATAGACGTGAGAAAGCATTAGACTTGAATGAAACTATATAATCATAAACATAGACTCATTATAGAGACTACCATAAAAAATTACATAAATCACATGATTAGAGCAAAATCATTTATATGGAACCCAATTTAAGGGAACCGACCACTCATTTTTAATGGATTCATGGTTTTAATGATAAAAATAAATAGTAAATATTTACAATGATTAAAAGTAAGCCCCTAATGGTAGTATTCTTTTTCATCTCCTTGATACATAAAACACCATAGACTCTCTAAAAATCAGACCCCTAATGATTAAACATGTTTTTCTATTTATAAGAAAATTTTGAAAATGTGTGATCATGCTGCAGTACTACTTAAACAATTTGCGACTGCTTCTAGGGGTTGATAGCATTGCGATGTTTTATAGGTGCAAAAAAATTAGATGGTTTCTTTCTTTTGAAATTTCGGGTAAAACTTTTGATTGCGGCGGTATACGTGTTGTTTGTTGGGGCGACTTGCTGAACTTCAATAGTGTCACCATTGATTGCTATCCTTACTTCTTCATCGTAAATCTCATAGTAAAATACTATAAAATTTTCCTGGTTAGGATGATTTCAACATGGTTGTCTTTTCCACGAATCTTTAGATTATTTATTAAAACCTACAAAAAGGAAATGTATTAATAATAAAAACTCTTTAAAACAATAAATTAAATACTAAAAATATAGTATGATGGAATATCAATACTTACCTTGCATGATGGAACTACATTCACAAATGCTATCGAGTATCATGGGATTATTGGTGTTTTCTAATATCTCAACTGTACTAGATTGGGCCTATCCTTCTCCATTAACAAGATATCAAAATTCATACATAAACTCATATTATTACACCTTTATAAAATTTAAACCATATAATTCTATTATAAAACCCCAAACTCCAATCTCATTTCTTACTCTAATGTTGTATAGGGAGGTATCCCAAATGATTGAACCTCTACGTCTGCATATATCATCTTCTTTGGATTCAATTCCATCTTTTATCTCTTCAAAAATAAAATTATGGTTACTTATTTATCCACTGAATTTGAAATATTGTGTTGTTGCTACAACTACAAGTAAATTCTTGTGGCTTGCTAACTTGCTTTAGAAATTGTATATTAAAATGAGTGTAACACTAAGACTACTATGTAATGACATTGGTGCAAGTTATCTTTGTTCTAATGTCTTTCTTAACTCTGTATCAACATATTTCATTAGATTACCACTTTGTGCAAGAACATGTCCATGAAAAAAACCCATCCTCTTCATCAACGTCAATTTCAAGATCTTTCACATTTTGGAGATCCTCGACTTTTCAGCATTCCTTCAGGAGTTTCCCACAATGTAAGAACTATCACTGATCTCTATAAATTCTACTAAAGGATACCTAACCCCTAAAGGTGACACTTCCAATATTTTTGAGTTTGTTGTGTTGGCCATGGTATAAATAAATGGAAACAACTAAAATGATATAGAAATAATATTTTACCTCAAAAAAATATGGAGTTTGAGTCGAAGGAACAAAGATAAAATCCCTAAAAACCTAGAAATGTTACAAGAGCGAGGATAAAGGTCGAAAGAAACAACAAACGATCACTTGCAAAGCAAGGATTATGGGGAGAAATTGAGATATGAAACTTTCTTGCAAAGAAGCAAAAAAAGGCAACTAATGGCAATTGAATCTTTTTTTATAGGTAACCAGGGTGCATGTCTATGATCAGAATTTAACAGAGACTCGAGTTTGACCTTGTTTCTCCAACATCATTTAAGTGCACTTAAGTATTATAATTGTGTCGCCACTCATCTACCCTAGGAGCTTAGGGCCACACATAGAACTTACATTGCAAAATTTTTTAGTTTCAAGACAAGTATTTATTGTGCGTGTTCCTAAGGTCAACTTCTCCCACTCAACACGTCTTCAACCTCATCTTTAAGGTGGTGGCCTACCCAAATACACCACGACAGCAAAGAAGAACGATCTTGAGGTCACTCTCAATGCTTTCGTCACAATCATGGTTCCTTACGTGGAAACAAGGATTTGGGAGAAAAATGTTTTGGGCCGGCTAAACGGCCTATCAAGACTAGTCCAACACCAAAGATCCAATCTAAAATAACATCACTCAAGATCAATGGATGTGTGAATTCTCGCAAGAAGGAAGCACATTGGAGTCAAGCTACTTGATCATTTTCAGCTATCAGATCTAATCTATTGGTCTCCCGCAATCCACGTTGCGCCAATTAAGAACGGTTTAAATCATCAACCAAAATAAACGGTGTGACATAACATGTACAAATCCATTCATTTTTAAAAAGTTATATTTCTCAAACATTACTTAATTGAACGCTGAAAAATTAGCCTTGCAAACACACTTCCGCTCCACAATACCGAAGACTCGATACTTCACAACAACACATTATCAATCTTCTATTTTACACCGGAATACTCTTGTTGACCATAACTAAATTTTTTATGTCATACCATTATAGTAAATTATAATTATGTGATAATTCATTTTGATAGAATCATCTTTATGAATTATGAATAATAATGAGTCAACCATATTATTTTATAAATAAAAAAAATCAATTCTATATCACTATAACAAAAGCACCTCTCGTCTTGAGCAAACAAAGCAACAAAGCAGTCACTATAACTGTCTGGCCTAAGACGATTAATCGATAATATCAATATCAATCTTCATCACTTAAACAAAACCAAAAAAATAAATAAACCCAATTATAAAACTCACGTACAATACATAAACTTGAAAAGCAGGAAAAAAGAAAAATAATTTGCATAGAATCTGAGTTCTAAAAATCCTGACACAATCTACATTAGAAGACTTTTGAAATCATGGGGTGAGGGTCTCTAATTATTTTTGGAATTAAGTTCTACCCAAACCAATTGAATCTCGTTAGCCTTATAATCACGGGTCTTTTCTGCGTTCCAATGTCAAACAAGTGGATGCATCTTTCAATAATCAAATGCCACCAAGGGCAACTCGCATATACAATAAGCAATCTGTTAAATACAAAGCTAATAATAGAATTCTTTTATGGCTTCACGTGTAGATTCAATTCCCTCTTTTTCAGATTTTTTTTTTTAACTTCTTTGTATTTGCAGAACTTATTAATATTTAATATATTATACAAAATTTTAAAGATATTTTTCTCTCCAAAATTTGTTATCATTCGAATTTTATATACTTTAATATAAATTTAAAGTTACCGATCCGTAGTTGGTCCAACAACGGTGATTGTATTAGAAATTTAAAATAATTCAAATGTATTTTGAAAATTTCAGAAATTGTTTCGTTGAAAACGAGTGAGAAGTACTTTTGGAAATCTGGAATCTGGAATTTTCGCAGAGAAAATCGATTTCCACAAAGTGGGTAATCTATTTCCACAGCTGGATTTTTCTGGAAATTGCATTTTTAGTTCAGGAAATCGATTTCCTTGTTTTGGGAAATCGATTTCCAACGCGATAGTTTGAAACTTTTGTTGTTCTCTTGGGCCTATTTGGTTCCAATTTGTATTTTTGCTATCCTATATAAACTCTCATATAATGTTTGTTTGTACAACAAGAAATTAATGCCAATAAGAATTTTTCTCCTCAATTACCCTCTCTCTCTCTCTCTCTCTCTCTCTCTCTCTCATAATCTCCAAAATTCTCTCCAACTTCATCTTCTCCAATTAACCACTTTTCACCATGAATTCACCAACTTTTCTTGTGCATGTTCCAACATTTTGCATCAAGAGCCTTGGTTCTGATCCATTAATCCGCTGCAAACATGTCTACAGTTTTTAATGATCAAACCTCTACCAATCTTCCAACCCTTGACTCCAAGAACTATGACAAATGGTGCAAACAAATGAAAGTTTTTATTTGGGTATCAATACGTTCTTGAAGTGGTTAACGATGGTGTTACACCACTTGGGGAAGAAGCTCCAACTGCTCAACAGGATGCATTCAAGGAACAGAAGAAGAAAGATTACAAGACACTTTTCTTGATACATTCTTGTGTCGATAATGACAACTTCAGAAAGGTTGGTGATTCCGAATCAGCGAAGCAAGCGTCGGAGATCTTGAAGAAAGCTTATGAAGGGGATGATAAAGCAAAGGTTGTGAGGTTACAAACTCATAAGAGGCAGTTCGAGATGGTGCTAATGAAAGAAAAGGAGTCAATCAATGATTATGTTATGCGTATAATGCGTTTGATGAACCAAATGAAATCTTGCGGTGAAACTGTGTCGGAGCAGAGTGTTGTTGCAAAGATCTTACGTTCTTTAACGTCAAGATTCAACAACATTGTGGTTGCAATCGAAGAATCGAAGGATCTTTCTACATGGAGCAAGGAAGATCTCTAAACATTTAGGGTTATCTGTTATTCCCCGTCTTTAGGACACAAATTAATGGTGGCGACTCTCTTATTTTTTTTCCAGTTACGACAGATGACGACTTTGCTGAGGACACAACCCTAGGGTTTAGATTCTTCCCTCCTTTAGGTCTAGGGTTTCTTTTTTTCTATATTCGGTATGTTTTGTTTCTATACATTTTTGTTTATTTGTTTATTTATTTCATTTTATTCATATTGTCATATTATATATTGTGGATGTGAGATTTAATTTAAAATATAAAATCAAACCTTAGAAAGAAGGATTATCTATTGGCCAAGGGGGGTAAACACCCCTACAAGATTTTGTAACGACTTCTCCTAGAGTCGGTTGAATTTCAAAGAAGGAATATCTTTTAGAGGGATAGACTCTCTAAGAGGTAGGACTTTGGAATATGGCCAATGACTCTTTGTATAACCCTAAAACAAAATCTCATGGTGAGACCTTGTACGACCCAAGAGACAAAAGTCTCGGTCTACAAAGAGCCTCCGCTTAAGGGAGGCCCTTGTGCCTTTCCCTCTAGTGTTATCCATGATACACTTAAGGAAGACACCTTATGGAGATGGTAGAATATCCGTAAGATGAAATTAGGCACCTACATACTAATGATACCTTTCACAAATCCCACTACCATACCATGCATGCATACTTTATTACATTTCAAATATTCATTGTTTTTGCATTTGTCTTATCTTATTCACAGGATTTCTGAGAAAAAATAATCAAAGGTTTTTGATGAGTATCTTAAAAGTGAACACCAATAAGAAACAAACCATCTGAGTTAGCATTGTGATTCATGATATGCAGAAGACAAAACTGATTATGGGAAAATTGACTGACAAAGCTATAAAAATGTTTGTTCGATGTTATGGAGATATCTTTGAGTTGACCAAAGTTACTGTACAAGAGGAAGTTTTTACTACCCTAGCATTGTTCTATGACCCTCCACTCCGATGTTTCACTTTCCAGAATTTTTAGTTAGCGCCTACGTTGGAGGAATTTGATAGGATCTTGAATTTTTCTAGAATCAAGGATGAACCTTACATGGGGATTGGGAAGATTTTCAATGTCCAAGTTTTGGCTAAAGAATTGGAAATATCCTTCACTGACTTGTTGCTTAATTACAAGAAAGATGGCGGAGTTCAAGGGATTAAAAGACTGTACTTGGAAGTTAAGGCTTTTACTTTTGCTAATAAGGAAGAATGGGGGCCTTGTGTAGACTGTTTGGATATACTTATTTTTGGTTTGATTCTCTTTCCACATATTGTAGATTACATAGATCATGTGGATATTATTGTGTTTTGGGTCGTAAAGGTATTGAATGCTGATCCTACTCTCGATTTACTCGCGGGTGTTTATTACGCTCTTCATACCCGTTCTAAAAAAGGAAGAGGCGTGTTGAATTATTGTATTCCTCTGTTATACTCTTGGCTTATCACTCATATCTACAAAGAAGATTATATGGTTAAAAATATAACCCGAGAACAATGGTCCTAAAAATGGAGGGCTCTCACTGCTAACTCAATTTTTTGGTACTCAAGGAAACTTAAAATAGAGAAAATTGTTGTTAACTGCAGAGATTTTCTTAATGTCCATTTGATTGGGTCAAGAGGATGTATTAACTATAATCTCACTTTGGCTTTACGCCAACTTGGATATCCTTTGGAAGATAAGCCTTCCGACGAGCAACTTCGACAGTTAATTCTTCATGACATGGACTAGAACAACCCCAAATTACTTAATAAAATAATCTGAGCTTGGAATAGAATTTATAAGAAAGGATTCGGAAGAAAGAATGTTGTGGAGAGAGAACCCTATACTCAATGGGTTTTAGAAAGGGTGCAAATAGTCAAACTACCCTTTGTTGTTGATCCTACCTACACAGCAGAAGTGTTGGATCCTCTTCCGATGTTTATAAAAGAGATAGAAAACTTGAATAAAGCCCTGGATCAAGCTCAAAAATAAAAAGAGGGATTGGAGCATAGCCTTCATTACCTTACTAGAGAGAGAAGGCGGTTGCAACAAGAGCTTGAGTCAAAAGATCAACAAATTTAAAAAGACTGTGAAGTGTTTGAAAAGGAGAGTCTTAAACAAAATCATTCGACCGAAGAATTGTTAAGTGCTACTGTGAACTTGGACTCCCACAACCAATATTTGGATGATGCGGCTAGAGAAATTAGGAGGCTAAATAGGTGGTATGAAAAATCCCTAGAAGACAAAAAGGAGATGAAAGAGAATCTGAGAGCCCAAATCCAAGGGCTAGCAGAAGGTGTTCTAGAACAAGAAGAGCAAATCCAATATCTCACTGCAAGACTCCAAGATAGCCAAGAATAGGATATAGGAGAATGCCTCAAGCGGATGAGGGCAGAAAGACTTCTCACCTAAAAGACAGAAGAGTATGAAGAAGTTTGTTAAGAGTTGGAAGGCCTCTAAAAATACTTCCTTATTCAAAGGGAAATCTATAAGGAGATGAAGGGTGAAAAGATGTATTGGGAAGGACAATATGTGAAGATTATCGAAGCAGGGGAAAATAACAAGGTTATAATCCCAACATTATACAAGAATTATTTGAGGTACAAAGACAAGCATGCAAGGCTTTCCTTTTTGGTGAACAATCTTATTGGTGACATCCATAGAAGTTTGAAAGATGCAGAAGTCGTGACAGTCCCTCTTCCGAAGGATGTTGAATACTTCCTCAAGCTTTGTAGGGGAATGGTTGATGGTTTTAGGGCAGAGATCCGCAAGTACACTTAGGAGATTTTGGTTTCCCTTTTGTTATTTCTTTCAGTAATTGACATTTGGTTTAGTATTTCCCTTTCACTATTTTTCCTTCGGTATTTGTTTTAGTATTTGGAGTGTATTTCCCTTTTCCAAGGATGGTTATTAAAGCACTTTTGTTTCCGCATTCAAATTGTATATTTATTCTGGGATAATCACCAATAAAAAGCAAAACATGAAATAAATACATACAAAAAAATATAAAAGAAAAAAGAAATCTGGCGTGAATAAGACAAAGATTAAAATTTTGGCATACACATTCATTCACAAGCATCACATTTAGAAAATTCCATACATAAAACTCACATTTTCAAAATCAACTCCAGTTAAATAATTGGTAAGCAAGTACCACCTTTTTGACCTCCATATCAAACCCAAGTTCATCAAAAGAAGGTGATGGAACAGATCGAACATAATTAAGTCTCCTTCCAAGAATATTTGGAACAAGTGAAGGGTAACATCGACTCGTTGAAAGGAGACATGAGTCAAGTTCTTCTAGCCTTGAAGAACATCATCGAAAGACAATATCAGATTCCTAAGGTAGCCTTTGAAGAAGTAGCCCAGACTATTGGTGCATCGAGCGGTCACCAACCAAGACAAGAACCAGAATCAGGTCCTCTAAAATCAACTATGGCTCAACAAGATGTCAACACACCGATAGTGAAGGTTTTGTTCCACCTCCTATGAAAGTAGGGGAATCTCATACTTTGTACATTCTAGTCAATAACCCACACAACATGGATAACTATATAGACCTGCAGTATGGAGACCATGACTTGGAAGGCATTAACCAAGTGCCTCAAAAAGCTTCCAATACTAACATTGCTGAAAATCCTATGGCACTCAATCAATTTAAAGCTCTCGAAGAAAGGTTTAAGGTTGTGGAAGGCTACAATGCTTTCGACGTTGATGCTCTTGAAATGGGTCTAGTTTCAGATGTAGTGATGCCTCCAAAATTCAAAGTACCTGACTTTGGAAAATATAAGGGGCTCACATGCCCAAGGAACCATCTACGCATGTACTGCTGTAAAATGCATGCTTATGCTCAAGATCAGAAGATGATTATCCACTACTTTCAAAACAATTTGAGTGGGGCATCTCTAGATTTGTATATACAATTGGAGCAAGTCCATATCCAAACATGGGCAGATCTTGCAAACGCTTTCTTAAGACAATACAAGTACAACTTCGATATGGCTCATAATCGCATGCGACTCCATAAATTATCTCAAAAGAAATATGATTCCTTTAAAGAATATACACAACGATGGAGAGAAATGGCTTCCCGGGTAAAGACACCACTCCTTGAGAAGGAATTGGTTGATATGTTCATGAGCATGCTACAAGGCCTATATTACGATAAAATGGTAGGAAGCGTCTCTTCCAAATTTTTTGATTTGGTGATAATTGGAGAAAGAATTGAAGCAGGTGTGAAAAGTGGCAAGATACAAGGAGCATCTTTCAGTACTCCTTATAACCCAAAGAAGCATACTCTGAACTTCTCGAAGAAGAAGGAAGGAGAAATTAATGTTGTTGCATTACATCCGAAAGCTCAATAACCATTGGTAATCCCGCGAGAACAACAGCAAAACATGTTTGAAAGGCCTCCAAGAAGATTTGATCCTCTCCCCATGCCTCACAGTCAACTACTACAATACTTACTCAAGGCATCTTTGGTAGAGTTAAAGCCACTAGCTCCTCCAATTGGGTCACTCCCGCAAAAATATGATGCAAACGCCAGGTGTGAATATCACACCAACTCTTCAGGGCACACAATAGAGAAGTGTTGGGCCTTCAGACATAAAGTGCAAGATTTGTTGGACTCCTAGAAAATCACTTTTGAAAAGCCTAATATCAAGACGAACTCCATTCCCCCGCATGGAAGGCCAACTGTGAACATAATTGAGGTAGTCACCAACTTAGGGGCATCTAAACGGGAAAAAACTCTGATAGATCTTCTGAAGGAACATATATTTGAATATGGTTTCCTTTTGGAACATAATGACGCTTTTGAAAAGACTTTACAAAAATTGGTGGATTAGGGGATAGTCCAATTCGAGCGATGTTCTGAAGCAGAATATGTAGCTGCAATTGACGAAAATACAAAGAAGCCATTGGTGATTCCTTGTCAAGGGCCGAGTTTTTCCAAGAAAACTCCTTTAATTCCTTGGGGAGAGTCAAGTACGACAAAAGTACTAGTGACGATACCATGCCAAACTCTGAGGATACCAATATCTCCGAAGACTACAATGGTGATTAAGGGACCATCTCCCACTCCTTATGAAAGTGACAAATCCGTGTCGTGGAACTATAATATTACTATCTATGTTAATGGTCTAAAACAAGAATGTGAACCATCAACTAGATAAGGACCTACAATTAGAAATATAGCAGGGACAGGGGACATGACCCGCAACGGTCGAATATACGGTCCCAAACAACAAAAGAAGGATGATATTGTGGTTAAGGATAAAGGAAAAGTTATGGTGGAGACAAGTCAAGAACAAGAATCCCCAAGTAAGAATTTTACCAACCAAGAGACGGAAGAAATCTTGAAAATAATCAAGAAAAGTGATCATAGGGTGGTGGATCAACTTTACCAAACCCCGACCAATATTTCAATACTCTTGTTGCTCATCAACTTAGAAGCGCATCGAGACTCTCTAATTAAGATTATAAGTTATGCCCATGTTACAAAGGAGGTTAGAGTAAATCAATTTGATGGAGTCGTAGCGAATCTAACATAAGGATCACGCTTGAGCTTCAATGACAGTGAGTTTCCTCCTCAAGGTAGAGCTCATAACAAGGCCTTACATATCTCTATCCAGATATGAACAACCAACCTATCAAGGGTGCTCACTAATACGGGTTTCGCCCTTAATGTACTACCAAAAACCAGTTTGATGAAGCTAACGCTAGACGGTGTTGTCATAAGGCCAAGTTCTACGATAGTCAAAGCTTTTTATGGATCTCAAATTACAGTGATTGGATAAGTAGATATTCCTGTCAATTGCTCAAATGATTGAAAATTAGTTGTATTGGGTAAAAAGTCAACTGTGATCAATATACAGTCAAACTTTAAGATTTTTGGCCAACATCAACATTTTTAAGTCATATTCATTATTTGATCGAGGGATGATCATAATTCTTCAAGGAAAGCATTCAAATCACCAAAAGGGCAAAATTGACCAAATTAGGGTTTTAATTGAGAATGATTGATCATTGACTTTTGACCTAATACATGGCCTAATGGATTGAAATGTTCTTAAGGACTCAAACACAATATCTTGACCTAATTTCATGGTTCAAAACATCCTCAAATATCAAGTGATTGATAGTTGAAATTTGGATCAACTGGTGAAAAGTCAACTGACACACAAAAGTCAAACTTTGACTTTTTGGTCAACATTGAATTTCAAAGATCAAGATTCATCAAGACATTCAAAAATATAAAACTTGATCATCAAGAATCAATAAAGTCAAGAAAAGTTAACAAAAAGTCAAGATTTCCAGTACTTAGAAAAATCCTAAGTGTTTTTAACCTTGATAAATTCACTATTTCATGACTATTTTTCACTAAGATGCAAGATGATTCAAGGAAAACATTAAACATGAAATATTTAGAGCATGATGAATTCTACAACTTTGTCCTTGAGGGTTGATGTCCAAAAAATGCTTGGATTAGAAGATATAAGCTCATGAAGTCATGACATTTTTTATCAAAACACTTAGTGAAATTTTCAACAAGTTTGGTCAGATTTTTGTCCCAACTTCTTGGCAAATTTTCACCAAGTTCCAATTTGTTTTATCCAAAGTGGTCAACATAAAGGTTGTATAAAATGTTTTAAGCTTTCCAAAATGTCTAAGAACACAAAGTTATCATGCTTGAGCAAGAAGTTTCGAAGAGATGAAGTTGGCATGATAAATTTTAATTATAGGTCATTTTCATGAAGAACACATGATCACATCTCAAGCCATGCTGCATAAATCTTGCTTTGCAAGCTTCTAACTTGAAAATCACTCCATAATTAATTGTTTACACAATTGATTGAGCTATGATCCAAGTGCTCGAGCTATTGTCCAAGTGATTATTCCATTTTTGGCACAAAGTTAACATTGCCATTCTTGAAAAGTTGCTTTATACAAAATGTCAACTCTCCTTGAGCCCATACGTTGTTATTTCTAATTTCAAAGCATCTCATCACAAATAAGAAACCATCTACATCCTATTAACCACCCTATGATCCTTTGTACTATTGCATTGGAACAATGTATTTCAAGTTGCTTTAAAACCAAGTCTCAAAACCATAACCTGTGATCTTTTGATTCTGATTACTAGACCTTCAAAACCTTTCCTCTATAAATAGAGAGGTTATTTTCAAACCATATCACGAGTTTACAAGCCCTCTAACCCCCTCAAACTCCCTGAAATCATAATTTGCATCAAAAACTCCATTACATGTGATTTCTAACCTAACATATCAAACACCAAATCTCTTCGCGTGTTTTCCCTTTTAATAAATCAAAAAGCTTCTATAACTCATATAGAGGCTATCCAAACACTTGCTACACAAATATAACACCATCTTCATCATCTTCCATTTACAAAAACAACAACCTGCAACTTGACTTCTCTAGAAGAATCTAGCCACTCTCAATCCAAAGTAAGCATTTTAATAGCTTCCCGGGAGTTCAGTGAAACTATCCAGATCATCACAACACCTTCAGGAGTGCTCCAACTTCAAACACGATTTCCAGTTTTGAGGTAAGTTTTCTCAACTTTGAACTTCATATACAAGCATCATTAATGGCTACCTTATGAATGAAAAATGTAGACATCATTCCCCTGAAGCTAACCATGCCTTTAGTTTTCATTTATATTACCTGAGTGATACGAATTTTGAAGACGAACTTTCTTAAAAAATTAGGGTTTATTTTGGTACCAACAGAAATTCATGTTTATCTTTGAGATTTAGCTTAAGTTATTTACATGGTTGGATTCGTGGTGAAAAAAGCAAGTTTCATGCTTCCACTTTTGAAAATGGTTGAGAAATGAGCAAGTTGGAAAATTCAAAAATATGGTCCATGGCTTCTGACACGAGGTAGGGGATGAAGTACAACCAGGAATGAGTTTATAATAAATTTAGTGCAAGTTGTATAATGATCGGATGAAACAACCACCCTAGTGGCAGAGCGTGCACGTATAAGTCATTCTTATGCCTGGTCACGGGTTCGAGCCATGCGTGGGACATTTTTCTTTTTATATTTGTTTCTCACATATCCAGTGCAAGCAAGCTTAGAGTGTCTATCACGAGCCACACATCAACACCATCATATTTGCAAGCAATCAGATCCAACGCCCTAAAGCGTGTGACCATGATGCACTCTCAAAAGCCAGCAACACTGAATCATAAACATGTGTCGGGCCTCTTTCTTTTTATTTTTACTATTTTTTCACCCCCAAATTTCTCATGACAACTAGGCCCATTTCTTTTATTTTTTTCCTGATTCAAACATTAGACAAACCTAATCCAAGACAAATAATTGAATCAAACACACTTCGCACACATGCACCTCTAGGGTTAACCTCACTTGTTGCGTCGGATAAAAAACAGTCATGTCTCTCGAACGTGGGATGTTTTAGCAAAGACCCTCGATTAAAAGATCGTAGTACCTTGATGACCCATCGATATTGCCTTCGGTAAACGATCTTAGTCCCTTACGACAATTGCTAAAGCGCCTTACAAGTTTCTTTCTATGACTATACAATGACCCACGCCCGTCCCTTACATCCAATGATATGGCTTCCTACTAACTAATGGTAGGATAGTACTATCTAAAGGAGGAGGAAAAGAACAAAGACTTATTGAGTAGGTAGATCGCTCATAATCGCTTGCTCACAAACTAAAACAATTTCCACACTTCACACTTTTAAGACAACTATCTTCAAAACACTCTTCAAAACAAACATTTTGTATACATTCTCTATGATATGAGAATCATTATAAAATTTCCTTACATGGGCATTTCCAAAACATCTTTCCATACATTCCTTTTCAAACAAATATTTCCAAAACAAACATTTTGTATACATTCTCAACGATACGAGAATCATTACAAAATTGTGGCACTTATGAATTTTTAAAATGTTTTCAAACATACACAAACACAAAACATTTTCAAAGTGAGCTAGCAATTAAGAGCCCATAGATAACTACGGATGAAAAGGGTGCTAACACCTTCCCTTTTCATAACCTACCACCCGAACTCAAGAAAAATTCTCAAATGTCTTTCTTATTCTTTTCACCATTTCCTTTATTGGATAAAAGAAAAGTCGATGGAGACTCTTGCTATCCGCAATATTTGCGATAAAACGCAAAACACCAAGTCAGTTCTCCCACTGTGTTACAGAACTGGTGACTCTGTTGGGGATTTAATCACTAAAAGTGGGGCTACCTTAAGAGCTAGATCACCTTTATTGCTTTATTTGTTTGCCTTGTTTGATTTACATTATGGGTCTATGCTTGGGTTTATTTCTTGAAAAGATCCTATATTTGGATTTGGGGCATATTAGGTAAGTAGCAATAGATTGTGGAGAATGCATGGCATATACCAATATGGTTGAAGCGATGGCTAAGTTAGTGTGACACATTTGTTGGTACTGGTGTCCCTTGAGTTGAATCAAAGAGAATACAGGCCGCTGTGTGGTGTCATGAAGAACTAACTGACCATAGAATCTTAGTTGAACAACTTATCCGTTAGAAAGTAGTGAGATAGCTGGATTTGTTACAGATTGAAGTTTGTTGATACTCGATACTACACTCATTGATATTGGACTTTCGGGATGTTTCGATCGCAGTTTGATGCTTGTGCTGAAACAATGCCCAATGAAGAAAGATTAATGATATTGAGATTCCTTAAAACCCGATTACTTCTTTTAGGGCAGGTTGAACCGACTAAAACTTCAAGAGGGTACTTACTTATAAACCCCATGCAAGCTTAAACCTAAGGCTTTGTGTGTTTTGTTTGTGATTAATTATTCATGACATCATAAACATCATGACATCGTGCCATATCATTTTTTACTAACCATTTCAAGGACCTAGATTTATCTTTGTTTAGTTTTCTAGATTATGGCCTCCACTCGCAGAAATACTATCTGAATCAGCTTTGTAAGGGCGTCTTGTCAACTGAAAGAGTTAGCATAAAAGGTTCCTAAAAGCTCCCCCTTCACCAAAAGATATGGTAGAATTCTCAATATGGTTGCCTCAATTTTTGAAGAAGACATGATGTGTGTGCTCTTTCAGTTCTTTGACCTTGTACATCATTGTTTCACCTTTCCCGATTATCAATTGGTGCCCACAATGGAAGAATTCTCTCAACTATTGGGAATACTTGTTCTTGATCAAATACCCTTCACCGGTCTAGAGAAAGATCCACAACCTGAAGAGATTGCATCAGCCTTACATTTGAAACGGCCAGACATTGTAGCTAATTGGGAAACAAGGAGCGGAGTCAAGGGTTTTCTAGATAAATTTCTGTTGGAGAAGGCTCGACTGTTTTGGGAGGCTATGAATTTTCAAGCTTTTGAAGAAGTCTTGGCTCTTCTAATCTATGGTTTGGTACTGTTCCCTAATCCAGACCAACTCATAGATATGAATGCTATCAAAATCTTCCTTTCTCATAACCCTGTGCCTACTTTTCCCGGAGACATTTTGCATTCTCTTCACACTCGTACTATAAGGAGGAGAGGGGCTCTTATGTGTTTCATACCATTTATATCTAGGTGGTTCATTTTTCACCTTCCCTGATCAGTATTGAAGAATGAACAAGGTCTGAGGTGGTCGCAAAGGATGATGTCGCTCTCTGATTTAGATATTTATTGGTGTTCCCAATCTCTGGAGGATGTTACTATCATTAACCGCTATGGGGAATTCCCTAACGTCCCTCTACTTGGAATTAAGGGAGGTATTACTTATAACCCTTCTCTGGATCTATGACAATTTTATTATGCTCGAAGAGATGTCCCTCATGATGTGCTTATCCGGGGTATTATGTTCGACTACGAGAATGATGTTAAAGGTTATTGTCAAAGGTTTGTACGAGCTTAGGGCATGGTAAACAAGGTTGATAGAAAGAATTTGGGACATAATAATTCTATTCCTTTGGAACCTTATCTCAAATGGGTGCGAGCTCACGCTCAAAACCTCATGATGCCATATCCAGCTATCCTACCAATAGTTGTGGAGCCTGTTACTGAGGGGGATATTCCTTATACCATTTTCCATCCTGACATGCCTACTGACCTCGAAGAATTGCAGAAGTCGTGAATTCAACTCAAGGGAGAATGAGACACCTTTGAAGCTCGATTCTATGCAAGCGAGAAGAAAGTGTTGGAGCTCACAAAGCAACTTCACGAGGAGCAAAGCCTGAACGCATACATTAATACAAAGAGGAAATGGCCGTGGGAGACTTGAGTCTTTTGTTTTAGGAGCTTTTTTTGTTGTCTCTTTGAGATCCTTTTGTTTTTTCCATTGTAAGACCAAGGGGCAATTGTAATTTTTGAAACTTATTAATGCAACTGTTGTCTTTGTTTCCCTTTTGGCTAGCAAATTTAAATCTCCCGAGGTCCTTGAAAACATTGCATCTGCATATCATGCATCATGTCATAAGCAGGTTTTCTGATACATGTTTCCTCGTCTTTTTACTGTTTATTTCAGTATAATATGGCTCTAGAGCAAACCGTCAAAGATCTGCAAACTTAACACACACAGTTCCAATAGACTCTGCTGAACTTAGCTAAAGGACAACAAGAGATGATAGTGCTCCTTGTCACAAAGAAGAAGACTAAGAAACGAGTTGTTCTCAACATGGGAAGGAGGTTCAAAGGTCTTTCCCGAATGGCTCAAGCAAATGATGTCTCCTCTGAGGAAGATGACAATCAAGACGAAGATATTAGAAGCACCGGGGTTGAGGGTGGAAATAACCAAATTTTTAAGGATGAAGACTACTCCGAAGAGCATTACCCACCGGCGAATGACAAATACAAATAGCTAGAAGACCGACTTAAGTATGTGGAGATCCAGGCAGTGCCTGGTTTGTATTTTGGAGATTTAGGTTTAGTCCCTAGGGTGGTCATCCCTCACAAAGTCAAGGTCCCTGTCTTCGCCAAATATGATGGGATCTCTTGTCAAAAACTCCATTTAAGATCATACATCCAAAAGATTCAGCCACATACTGCTGATAGGAAGTTATGGGTTCATTTCTTCCAAGAAATCTTATCTGGAACATAGTTGGAATGGTTCTATCAACTAGAAAGGACTAATATCCACACATGGGAGGATTTGACTGTTGCCTTCTAAAGACAATACCAATACAATGCTGACATTGCACCAACTTGCATGCAAATTACAAAGTATGACTATGGGCTCGAATGAAGGCTTTAAGGAGTATGCCTAGAAATGGAGGGACCTGGATGGAAGGGTACAACCCCCTTTGACTGACCGAGAATTGGTGGACATGTTCATGGACACTCTAACGGGTCCATTCTTTAATTTGCTGACTGGGAGTTCTTCGTCAGGGTTTACCGAGCTAATTTTGACTAGCGAGCGAGTTGAAAGTGGAATCAAAAGTGGGAAGATCCCAATGGTCTCAACCTCTAATGGTGTAAAGAAACCATTTAATGGTAAGAAAGAAACTAATGATGTTTATACACAAAGGATCCGTATCAAGAATGATCATCATCAGTCGGTAGGAGCAATATTGATTTCTAACTCGACCCCAGTTCAATGACCACAACAACAAAACAATCAGCCTATGCCAGATGCCCTGAGAAGGTAGTTCACTAGGATCAACATGCCATTGTCTCAAGCTCTACAACATCTATTAAATGAAGATTTGTTAACGCTGCGAGATCCTCATCCTAATCCTAATAGTTCCTCTCCCAAATATAATCAGAATGTGAAATGCGCCTATCATTCAAATTGTCCTGGCCATGACACCAACAACTGTTGGGCGTTGAAGGACAAGATCAAAAATTTAATTGAAAACAAAGTGATTAAGTTTGACCCTCCACAAACCCCTAATGTGATTACTTCCCCCATGCCCAGTCATGGTAAAGGTGTTAATGCCATTGGCGACGTCTCCTTTGTCTCCACCATCAATGATTTGACTACTCCCTTGATGACCGTTAAGAAGAATTTGTTGAGAGCCGGTTTATTTCAGGCTGCCTTGAAAATTGTTACCATTGTGGTTGGGTTGTATGTGGCTGAAGAAGGGTATTCAACGCCTAATTAATAGCCGTGAAACTCTGTTAGAGAAAACTCCATCCATGAAGAGTTTTCCTGAAAGTATACCTCAGGAATTGAGACATGAAGATGTTTCCATAATCACCATTTCCAATGCTCCTATAAGGATCACCTCTAGAGCTCCTATAAGGTTTCCTGCTGAGCCGAGAGTGGCTCCCATGATCATCACTACACTGGGGCCAGTCCCCTATTCCTCTGACAAAGCTGTTCCCTGAAACTATGGGGCAGAGGTTTATTATCATGGTGTCACGCAAGAGCCATGGATTAATGAAAATGAAGATCCTGAAATTACAAACATTGTCAAAACTAGTAAGGTCACTAGGACAGGAAGGATCTTCTCTCTGGAGATCTCTCCTCCAATAACTACTACAACACCTGTTCATATTCTTGCTGTTGGGCCAACTGCTGACGCCCAAGATAAAGAGAGAGTATATGAGATTGCCCGAATGGAGGCACCATCCAAAGATGTTACAATTGAAGACCCTTCAAGACAAGACATGGAAGAAATTATGAAGATCATCCAAAAAAGTGACTACAAAATAGTTGAACAACTAGGGCAGACACCCTCAAAAATATCCATGTTGTCCTTGCTAATATGCTCCAAAGTACATGCCCAAGCTTTGTTGAAATTTTTGAAGAATGCCCATGTACCACAAAAGACCACTGCAGATCAATTTGAGAATTATTTTGTGAGTCTAACTGCCGATAATGGTTTAGGCTTTCCTAATACAGATTTAACTCCGGTGGGAAAGAATCATAACAAGTCTCTACACATCTCTATTGAGTGTAAAAGCACTACTTTGGCGCATGTGATGGTTGATACAGATTCTTCTCTAAATGTATTACCAAAAGGTGTTATGGATAGATTAGATTGTGAAGGGTTGGTGCTAAAACCTAGCGATATTATGGTAAGAGCCTTTGATGGGTCGAAAAGAATGGTCCATTGAGAGGTTGATCTTCCGATCAAGATGGGGTCTCTAGTCTTCAATTCAACTTTTTATGTAATGGATATTCGCCCGACCTATTCTTGCTTGCTCGGGCGCCCATGGATTCATGGGACAGGTGCGGTTACCTCTACATTGCATCAAATGCTGAAATACCTAGTGAAAAGAAAGATTGTCACAGTTTGCGGAGAGGAATAATATATGGTCAGCCATTTGAATTCTTTCAAATATGTTGAAATTGATGGTGAATTCATTAAAACCCCCTGCCAGGAATTTGAGGTAATCCCTCTGACGATCGCTGTTGCTAAAGCTACTATTCCCGAGGTCTCTAAAAACCCACCAATAATACTTCCTTGAAGGATGAAAGGGTTGTGGTAGAAGATGGAGGTTTCACTATCTGGGGACAACTTCCTGATATCCCCTACAAATCTAACAAATTTGGGTTGGGTTTCACTTCAAAATCTCAGAAAGAGGTTCATCGTGTTCGTGCTGGAGGACCACCTCTCCGTATTAGCAACAATGAAGTCAATGTTATAGAAGACACTGATAATGATGGTAACTTGGACGACTGGATATTCCCAACTACTGACAGCGGACTTAACAATTGGAAGGCCAAAGACTTTGTCTTAATCTCCTTCATCCAGGAGTAATTGCTATTTCCTATTTTTATTTGCTTTAAGAAGTTTGTCTGTAATTTCTTTTAAAACAATGACTTTATACCTTGTGCCTTGCCCGGGGCACAATGGTCCATTTGTTAAGGGTTGTCATTTCATATATCATATGCTCATTTAATGAAAACATTGGACGATTTTGCATTCAAATTTTGCGCTCTTTGTCTTTCTTTTACTTTACTGCATTTTCAAATATCCATGTGACCTTACACGCACACACACACATTTGCAGATCCACATCCACTCCGGATCTCATTGACAACAATTCTGCTATTGTTGTTTATAACTTTGAAAATCCAATTTATCAAGTCGAAGACGAAGGTGAAGAAGATTGTGAGATATCTGGAGAACTCGCCAAACTCCTAATACAAGAAGGAAAGGCTATCCAACCGCATGAAGAGTCGGTCGAGGTGATAAACTTGGGTACCGAGGCAGATAAGAAAGAAGTCAAAATTGGCGCCAACCTGGGAGACAGTGTCAAGAGCAGATTGGTTCAAATGTATCAAGACTATGTTGAGGTATTCGCTTGGTCATACGAAGATATGCCAGGGCTCGATACTGATATCGTGGTTCATCGTCTGCCAATGAAAGAGGGTTGTTCTCCGATCAAACAAAAGGTTCGTCACATGTGTCCTGATATGTCAGAGAAAATCAAGGTTGAGGTAATGAAACAGTTAAATGTAGGTTTCTTGGCAGTGATGTCGTATCCCCAATGGGTTGCAAATGTCATTCCAATGCCAAAGAAAGACGATAAAGTCCATATGTGTGTAGACTATAGGGATGTAAATAGGGCAAGCCCCAAAGATGACTTCCCCTTCCAACATATTGATGTCTTGGTTGACAACACCACTCAACACAAGGTACTCTCCTTCATGGATGGCTTCTAAGGGTACAACAAAATCAAAATGGCACCTGAAGACATGGAGAAAATTACTTTTGTCACAAAGTGGGGCACCTTCTGTTATAAGGTCATGCCTTTTGAGCTGAAGAATGCATGTGCAACTTATCAACGAGCTATGGTGGCTTTATTTCATGACATGATTCATCATGAGATAGAAGTCTATGTTGATGACATGATAGCGAGATCACAAACTGAGGAAGAACACCTTGACCATCTGCACAAGTTATTTGAAAGGCTGAAGAAGTACAAACTAAGGCTGAATCCAAACAAATGCACCTTTGGGGTAAGATGTGGAAAACTCCTAGGCTTCATCGTCAGTGGCAAAGGAATAGAGGTTGATCCTAAAAAAGTTAAAGCTATCCAAGAAATGCCAGCTCCCCGTACTGAGAAGGAGGTTAGAGGTTTCTTAGGACGACTAAACTACATTGCCCGATTCATCTCTCACTTGACTGCTACTTGTGAACCAATTTTCAAGCTGCTGAAGAAAGATCAAGTAGTCAGATGGAATGACGACTGCAAAATAGCTTTTGATAATATTAAAGAGTACCTTCTAGAGCCTCCAATCCTGATGCCACCAGTTGAAGGAATACCTCTAATCATATACTTGACTGTGTTAGAGAATTCAATGGGGTGTGTTCTGGGGCAGCATGACGAGTCTGGTCGAAAAGAGCATGCAATATACTACCTTAGCAAAAAGTTTACCGACTGTGAAACAAGATATTCACTGCTCTAGAAAACTTGTTGCGCTTTGGCATGGGATGCTCGCCGACTAAGATAGTATATGTTGACTTATACTACTCTGTTAATCTCTAAGATGGAGCCCATCAAGTATATATTTGAAAATCCAGCTCTCTCCGGAAGGATAGCCCGATGGAAAATGACCTTAACTAAATATGACATCCAGTACACTACTCGAAAAGCAATCAAAGGAAGTGTATTGGCAGATCATTTGGCGCATCAAGTTGTAGATGACTACCAATCTATGACCTTCAAATTCCGGGATGAGAATATCATGCTAATAGTAGATGGTGAAGAACCTGGACCGTATGAAGGACCTGAGCCAGGATCCTGATGGACTATGGTTTTTGATGGAGCTTCCAACACACTTGGTAACGGAATTGGTGTTGTAATCATTTCCCCTGAAAGTTGCCATATACCTTTCACTGCCAGATTTTGCTTTGATTGTACCAACGACATGGCTGAGTACGAAGCATGCATCTTGGATCTTAAATCTGCTATCGACTTAAGAATTAAATTTCTGAGCGTATATGGGGATTCAGCCTTGGTAATCAGTCAAGTCAAGGGATAATGGAATACAAAACATCCAAATCTTATCCCTTACCGAGAACTTGTGCTAACCTTGATCCCTTACTTCGAAGAGATTACCTTTGAGCATATTCTGAGGGAAGAAAATCAATTGGAAGATGCCTTAACTACCATGTCATCTATGTTCAAGGTCAAGTGGGACAACAAAGCTCTCAGAATTACTGTCGAAAGATTTGACGAACCGGAGCACTGCTTTGAGATTGACACTGATGGAGTAGAGGAGAAGCCTTGGTTTCATGAAGTGAAAAGGTACCTTGAAGTGCAAGAATACCCTGAGGGAGCTTCAATCAATGACAAGAAATTCTTATGGAGGTTCTCTGCCAAATTCTTTCTGAGCAATGGGATTTTGTACAAGCGCAATCATGATTCAACCCTGCTTCGTTGTATGGACAAGAAGGAAGAAGAGAAAATTGTGGAGGATATGCATGAAGGCATCTTTAGTACTCAGTCTAGTGGACATACTATGGACAAGAAGATTCTGATAGCAGGTTACTATTGGTCGACCATGGAAACTGATTGTTATCATCACTCGAGGATTTATCATAAGTGCCAAATTTATGCTGATAAGGTTCATGTTCCTCCAATTCCTTTGAATGTCATGACTTCCCCTTGGCCATTTACAATGTGGGGCATTGGTATGATCTGAGAAATCAAGCTACTACTTCTAATGAACATCACTTCATTCTCGTCGCCATTGACTACTTTACAAAATGGGTCGAAGCGGCTTCATTTGCCTCAGTTACCAAGAATGTTGTAGCCCATTTCATCAAACATAACCTTATCTGTCGGTATGGTATCCCTGAGAGAATCATTACTGATAATGGTACCAACCTCAACAACGTCATGATCATTGAACTCTACACGCAGTTCAAGATCAAGCATCATAGCTCTTCTCCATACAAGCCTAAGATGAATGGCGCAGTGAAAGCCACCATCAAGAATATAAAGAAGATTGTGCAAAAGATGGTGGTGACCTACAAAGGCTGGCATGAGATGTCACCATTTGCTCTTCATGGCTATCGTACTTCGTCATGAACATCAACTGGGGCAACCCCATTATCTCTAGTCTATAGTATGGAAGTTGTCCTGCCCGTCGAAGTTCAAACCCCTTCTCTACGGATTATGAAAGAAGAATACTTAGACGAAGATGGGTGGATTCAGACTAGGTTGGATAAGTGGAATTTGATTGACAAAAAGAGGCTGGCGGCTGTCTGTCATGGTTAGATGTATAAAAAACGTATGATCAAGGCATTCAACAAGAAGATCAAGCATCAGGTATACCGGGCTAGTGACTTGGTAATAAAGCGCATCATTCTACAGCAAGGTGATCTCATGGGAAAATGTACTCCCACATATGAAGAGCCATTTATTGTCAAGAAAGTATTCTCGGGCGGTGCTATGATGCTAACCACTATGGACGGTGAAGATTTCCCGCACCCTGTGAACGCAAACATAGTCAAAAAATACTACGCATAAGAATGACCTGCTAGGTTGACATACCTAGTAAAAAGTAAGGGCATCCCAGAGAACCAAAAGGGTTTGGGCAAAAATTAGGGATATATAAAAAAGATTGTACACCTGGCAAGTCGAAAAACCTGAAAAGGCGCCTTGGGAAAAAAAGGGTATCCTAGTGGACTGAAAACCTGAAAGGGCGGTCCAGGAAAAAATTAGGGATTAAAAGCATATGAATATGTCCCGTTGGATCATTTACTTGCAAGCTCTATTACCAAGGTCGAAAGTTCAAATGGTTCAATCAACTTCTTTCGATGATAAGGGATGAGATCTTCGAAGATACAGGAGCAATAGCAGAGTTTGGAACCCAATGAGATTACTTCCACATGGCTATAAATTTTTTTTCCACTTTGTAATCTTTGTATAAAATCGCCTGTTTATAGGCAAATTACCAATACAAATACATATTAAAGTTCAAACTCTTAGTTTTTTTTATGTTTTGTTTGCAAAAACGTCCAATGACTAAATTTAATGAACATATTCATATGAACATGATTAACTGTTAATAAATATACGCATAAGAACATGAATAAACATTTACTCAAGATTCTAGGAGCTGGAGTGACACTCAAGCTGTCCATAAATCTCCAGAGTTACTTCTATGAGATTATCCCCACAAAATAATATTCACAACATTCATCCCAAATAAGGGTACATTCCCCACAATTTCCTTATAGAGTTCCAATCAGTACACTTCATGAAAATTCTCTTCCCCAGCTGAGTTTGAAAACTGTAAAACCCCTGCAGGTTTCTTCTCTCTAGAAAAATTCAAATCCCCCAAGAGAGTTTGTTTCCTCAACATAATATTCTAACAGGGTTTATTTACCCAACAGACTACAATTTCCCCAGCTCGGGTGTGATGCGGTGGGAGAACTGACTTGATTGGTTTTGCGTTTTATCGCAAATGTTGCGGTTTAGCAAGAGTTGCCACCAACTTTTCTTTTATCCAAAAGGAAAGGTGAAAAAGCACAGGAAAGACCTTTAAAGATTGTTTTCTTGAGTTCGGGGGGTAGATTATGAAAAGGGAAGGTATTAGCACCCTTTTCATCCATGGTTTTCCATGGGCTCTTAGTTACTTGCTAGATCACTTGCTTTTGTTTTGAATGTGTGCTTGTGATGTGGGTTTTGAAAGTATTTTGAAAATGTGACTTTGTAATGATTCTCGTCTCTATAAGAATGCATACAAAGTATTGTTTTGAAAATAGTTCAAAGAGGTGTTTGTGGAATGTGTTTTTGAAAGTGATTTTAAAAAGGGTTTTCTTTGTAATGATTCTCGTCTCTATAAGAACGCATATAAAGTGTTGTCTTTTGAAAATGTTTCAAAGTGAGAGTGTCAGTGTATATAATGTTTTTGTTGTGAGCAAGCAAGCAACTAGGAGCGAATCTACTTACTCAAAAGGTCTTAGATGTTCTTTTCCTTCTCCTTTAGATGTTGCTATCTTACCATTGATTTGGCAAGAAGCCCCATCGTTGGATGTGAAGGGAAGGATGTTGGGACGTTTATATAGTCACAGAAGGCAACCTATGGGACGTTTTAGCAATGTCGTTTTAGGGATTAGATCGTTTACCGAAGGCAACATCGAGGGTCATCGAGGGACTACGATCTTTTATCGAGGATCTTTGCTAAAACGCCCATGTTCGAGGGACATGACTATATTTCCAATAGGAAACAAGGTGGGATTACCCTAAGGGTGCTAGTGTGCAAGTGTGTTTGATTGCATGCATTTTTAGTCTTGATTAGGGTTATCTACTTGTCAATTTCATATCTTGCCATACACACCCTAATTACTAGAATTTACATTCGAAAGCGATAAATTGCAGAAATATAAATTCCTATGCTATTACAATATTTTAGGGAGTAGGGGTACATATTTACAAATGGGGATCGCAAATAAAATTAAATCCTAAATTATTATTACAACCATATTGAAATGTATAATATAAGAAAAAAGGACTTATTTAGAAAATGTTTTTGTCTTAATGAAAAAAAAAGAAATAAATTAATAAAAGAAAAATATTTTTATGTCCTTTTATGTTAATATTAAAAATGATGAAAAGGAAAATAAATGAAAGATAGGAATAACGTGCTGCTGCAAAGAAGAGGTCAGGAGTTCTGACTCTGGCATGTTGTACAAACAGGATTTACGTTAATAGAAATAGGGAAAGTCAGAAGTTTTGGATCCGCTGGGAACAAAGAAGTTTTTAGAAGTTCTGATGCCACTGGCAGAAATTCGTCTCCCTCTCCATGTTAGCCAGAACATCTGCAACTTAGTCATTTCTTAACAGAACAGAAGTTACGCATATAACAGTTATGACAAGTTTCATAATGTTTCAGAAGCAAGAGATATCAGCAATATAGATCAGAAACAAACGTGAATTTGCTAATCCTAATTCTGATTCCTAATTTCTTCACGAAGTTCTGAACTGGAATTCCCTCTACTTAGGCAGGCATATGCATGAAATCTCAGAATATGTACATCATCAGAATCAGAATATCTACATTGTATTTTAAACATGCAAAATCTGAAAATGCCTAAGTAATATGATGAGAGTCAGCAGAATCTTACCTTGCAGCTAGAAAAGATTCTGTGAACTGGAGGTTGGTCCTGAACTCTAGAGATGTTCTAAGCAACTTCTTCACGTACCCAGCAGATTGGAAGTTTTCAATTTCTGGAACAGCCAAGGGGTGATGTTTTGACTTCTTTGAGGCGAAGGTGGATGGAGAGTGTATTGCAGTATGGATACAGAAGTTAGGATAACTTCTAATATATGAGTCAGAAACTGTGTGGATGGTTTTGGTCAAGAAACACTTGAGAACAAATGAAGTTTGAATGCAAGGAATCAAAAGTTAATAGGTCTTGTATGTTGTGTTTACAGTTTTCGGACTCTTGGAATTTTAGCAGGGGCTCAGGGCTTTTCTTTCTCAAATTTCTGATCCTTTTACCGTTGCCAATGGCTCTCAATTTATAGGCAAAAATCTTGTAGTTTGGAGAAATAAAAAATATAGCCATCATATGCTAGGCGTTGACGTGTTCTTGCAGCAAGTTCAAACAAGTATGGTTCAAGGCACAAAGTAAGGTGGTTAACAACTTTTAGCCGTGCCTATGCTGGGTTTGTAAGCAAGAATTAAGGAAAAGTAACTTTCAAAGCAAAAGTAACGCATGGGCCCAACATACTCTTGTACAAGAGTTTGCTTTTCCAAGACAACAATGGTACTTTTATGCCACACGTGGGGAAATCCTTTGGCTAAAGACTCAAAAGTGGTTGTGAGCATTAAATGAGCATTAAATGATGATGAGATTTATCAAATCAGAAATTCTGCCAGCAAAATTCCTCTTCCCAATTGAAGTCACCACTATCCCCAGAAAATTGCTGTAAAACCTGGAATCAGACCAGATACCAGTTAACTTTATCCTCCCCAGACGAGTCGGAAGGTTATCCATCTATTTTATCCCCAATTAGGGTGTACAAAAATTATCCTCCCCAGACAAGTCAGAAGATTATCCATCTCTTTTATCCCCAGTCAGGATATATAAGAATTAAATTCCCCAGTAGAGAAATGAACAACCGATGTTCCTAAACTCTTCTCCCTAAAGCAGAAATCAACATCCCTAGCGGAGTTTCCTTAAACAAGTAAGCAGAAACCCCCAGCAGAAGCATTCTAGACAAGATTGAAATACTCTTCATCCTCAGCACTAGTCAAGGATTTATTTCCCCATACAAAGATATTGCGCGGGTCTACAAATACACTCCAACAACATTTGACATTCATACATCATAACATATGTATACGAAACACATATCGCGCAATCTCATTTATTTTGAGAACATCATCATGTAATGCATTTCATACAACATGACATTGCATACAGCTAATTCTTTACCTTTTCAGGAAAGATCAATCAACAGATGAATATCATCAACGATTTTTAAGCAGGTCAAAGATTAATTCTCGAAACAAGATGGGGCAACTATCTACGTGACCAGGTCAGAGATTAATTCCCGAAACAAGACGAGGCAACTATCTCTACGACCAACAAAAAGTAGGTTCTAGATTAATTCCCGAAACAAGATAGGGCAGCTATATGGATAACCAGCCACAAATTAACTCCTGAAACAAGACAGGGCAACTATTTGTGACAAATTGATTGTAGATCAATTTCCGAAACAGGACGGGGTGACTATCTACATGAATAAATTAAAGATTAGCTCCCAAAACAGGACGGGGAAACTATCTTTCCTTATTTATGGTCAGATAAAGATCAATTCCTGAAATAGGACAGGGCGACTATCTTTATCACCAATGGTATGAACTCCCGAAACAGGACGGGTTTACCAACAAAGTGTTTATAGAAGAAATCCCGAAATAGGACGGGAAAACTATCTTTCTTTCTGGTCAGATAAAGAGGAATTCCTGAAACAGGACGAGGTGAATATCTTTATCACCAATGGTATGAACTCCCGAAACAGGACATGTTTACCAACAACTTGATTATAGATCAATTCCCGAAAAAGGACATGTGACTATCTATATGATAAGTAGCTACTCAAACACCTTTCCCAGAGGTTCCTTCTGGAAAGCATTTGTTGTACCCCAAGATTTGCCCTCCCTTTTTCACAAGAAATCACAACCCCAGGGTTTTCTCTGATTTTTGAGATTGGCTCAAGAATCGGTCAAACAGACTTTTCTTTATCAGTCAATCCAGAATTAGGGTTTTCTCTGATTTTTGTTGAGATTGGCTCAGGAATTGATCAAGCAGACTTTTCTTTGACAACAAATCCGGGATTAGGGTTTTCACTCGTATTTCTCAGAAGAAACTGAATCCTCAGAAATTCAGTTAACTGTTACATTGTTTTCACGCTTGCTTCTCAAGGCCTGATTATCTGGGATAAAAGTTGAGACTTTTGTTTGGAACATTAAGGCATCTGCTTGATTAAGTGGAGTGAAATGTTTACCGTTTAATGGAATGCTTTGTTTGTTTAACTGTACAATGCATATGTTAATTGGAATACCATGTGTATTGTGAGTAATGCAAGGTTACGAGACTGCAAAGTTTATTGATTATTTATTTTATCTAGATTAAAATTATTGGGATACAGTTCCAATTATTTTGATTTAAGAGTCTTAAATAATTAAATAAACAATGCAAGGAAAGATTGAAAGATATTTGACAGTAGAAATTTCTTTTGGATAAATACTTTTTTATTCTTTTCAAATGTTGTTACAAAAGTTATTTGAATATTGTAAATTTACAACTTACAGTATTTACAATAATAATGGTTTACAACAAATGAAAAAAATCTATCTATTTCTAAGCCTAAACTCCTAAGCTCCAATGCTCCCATGCTCAAGGAATTCTTTGACTTCTACTGATTCCTTTATTGCTCAGGATGCATTCACCTGAAAAAGAAGAAAGGAAAGAAATTAACACAATTAACTGAAAAGAATTTTCAAGCAGAAGAAAAGAAATCATCATTAAAGTCTGCGGGCCGGAATCAGAAATGCTATGTTCATCATATTTTATTTTCCTCTCTGCAAATCACAAGAAGATCGCTCTTCTCGGTTCACAGAGAGAAAAATAAAAGATATAAATTGCAAGCATACCATTAACTCAAAATGCAAAAACATAGGCAAGTTGCAAGGCAAACTGTACTGCAAACTGAATTTCAAACTGCAATGGCAAAGCAAATTGCAAGGCAAACATAAGCAGGTCAGCATAAGCAAACTGAGTTACAAGCCAACTAAGTGCAAAAAGAAAAAGTACAATGCAAAAGCATAGCAACTAAAGCATACAAGTACAGAAAGTACACAGTACAGAAATGCAGCAAGCACACAATGCAGAGAGATAAACCAAATTACAAGCAAGAGGCTTGTAATAGCCATCATCATTTTCCAGCCTAGACAAAACTTTTCAGAATTAAAATAATAAGCAAAAATGCTTAGAGAGAGAGAGAGAGAAAGAGAGGACCTTTAGTGAAAGTTTTCAGTTTGGGCAAAAAGCAGGCTGTTTTCAAGTTATCAAGGACAAGAAACAAAAAGATATAAAAGAGAGGAGACTGCATAACAGTCAAGGAGAGAGAAATACTTGGCCACCAAAAAAACTACACAAGTTGCTATCTAACAACAAACCTGCTTGCAAAAAAAATAAAAACACTCAGGCCAAACACAAGCAAGCCTGCATAACTGCAACTCTCCAACCTGCATAAATTGCTCAAAACACAAACAAAAGCAAACCTGCAGCTTGCCCAAAAACAATTCAAACCTGTCCAAACTACAAATCTGCCTGCAAAACCAAGACAACCTGCTAAACACACACCTGCATAAGCCTAAACACACAGGCCAAACTCAAACCGGTTCAAACTGCAAGTCAAGCAAGCTTGCAAACCTGCCTGCACAAAAACTCAGCCTGCATCTTAAAAACCAAAAACTTACAGTTCAAGCTACAAACTACAAACTTGCTTGCAAAACTGCAAACTTGTTTGCAAAACAACAACAAACCTGCTTGCTCAAACAAAAGCAACAAACCTGCCTGCACAAACTCAGTTCACATCATCCTCAACCATCAACACATTCAGAAACAACAAAAAATCTCAGAGATACTTTCATCATCTATACCAAAACCAGAAAGAGGGAGAGATTCAGAAGCCCACAAAAGTTTCAGAATATATTTTCATCATCAACACATTCAGAAACAACAAAAAAATCTCAGAGATACTTTCATCATCTATACCAAAACCAGAAAGAGGAAGAGATTCAGAAGCCCACAAAAGTTTCAGAATATATTTTCATCATCAACACATTCAGAAACAACAAAAAGTTTCAGAAGTAAGTTCATCATAAACCAACAAATCTTAAAGAAAGAAGACAGAGATTACCAACGCGCATCCATCACATTTCTCCTCCGTCTGGCCACCAAGGAGTTCAACTGGTCTCACGTCCCTCTCTCTCCATCGTTTTTTTCCAGAAGCAAAACGCCAAGGTATAGTTTCCTTTTCCTCAAACTTTTCTACATCTCACGCATAAGCATCAAAGAATTAAAACACGCAAACAATAAACATGCAAAGAATCACACAAATGAACAACTGTAAAACCCTAAAAGATAAAGAAATAAATAGTACCGTTTTCTCTGAAATCCTGGACCGCTGTGAAGAGAGTAAGAAGTGGGAGGCGATGCTCCGGTGTCTAGGGTGTGGAGGGAGTTTCAAGGATCAGAAGCTCATGGTTTGAGAACGAAGAAAAGAAACGGAGAAGAAGAGAAGGAGGCGCCGCTGTGGCCAAAGTTTGCAAACCCTAGTTCAGAATGAACCAACCATAACAAAATTATGAAACCGGGTAATGGGCCTTCGCCCCAACAACTGCCTCAAGCCTAATTGTTGGCTAAACACGCACACCTCCCTTTCATCCTGATTCATGTTTCTCTTATTCTCATTTGGGCCTCACAAATTGCTTAAGGCCCATCATCTTTTTAATTTCTTCAACTAATGTCTTTTATTAATTAATGTCATTTTTAAACAACTTATTTTCTTTTCTTTGTTAATAATAAAACCAAAAATATATTAAAATTTTGTTTTAATTTTCTTAATATAGTTTTCTCTTTTTAATAATTATTACATTTAATAAAATACAATAATAATAGAGATTTTATTTTTGTTTTCTTTAAAAAATACATAAATAATAGGAACTTTAAATAATTTTTCTTTCTTTAAAACTTTTCTTTTCATAATTAATAAAAACACAAAGATAATAATAATCATACTTAAATCTTTATTAGGTTAAAATTTTATTTGTTCATTTGTAAATAAATATATGCATCTCATAATTCTTTGATTGTCTTTATTTTATAAATTGTTATAATCTTATATTGAATTGCGACAGTTAGATTTGGTTGTAACGCATAATATTTGGACATTATTATTCTTATGAGACTCATCCCCATTTGTAAATAATTGTACCCCCATCCTCGAATACTTTTTTGTAATAACTTAGACTTTAAATTCCCGCAATTTATCGCTTTCAATATACTGTATAGTAATTAGGGTTTGTATGCGAAGATCTAAAATTAATCGCTAGATAACCTAATACAAGAATAAAATGCATGAAAATCAATACACAATTCACACTTGCACCTCTAGGGTAACCTCACTCGTTGCTTCGGAAAATGCAATCATGTCCCTTGAATATGAGACACTCTAGCAAATGCCCCTTCGATAAACAAAGATTGTAGTCCCTCGATGACCCTCAATGTTTCCTTTGATAAAACGATCTCGTCCCTTACAAAATTGCTAGAGCGTCTCACAAATTGCTATCATGGTCTATACGATGACCCACGTCTGTCCCGTTTAACATCCTAACACAAGGCTATTCACCAAATACAATGGTGAAATAACACTATCAAAAGGATTGAAAACATAAGAAAGATCTTTGAGTAAAATAGGGTAGACAACTCTTCGTTACTTGATCAAAATCTTGCAAAACATCCTTGCCATTTTTCAAACACACTTCACAACACAACTTCAAAACAATTTCAAAATAACTTTCAAAACATTGAAATATCTTTTCAAAAAGACATACACCTTTGTATATACTCGAACAAAAATCATTACAAAGGTTGCCTAGACAAGGCCTCTTTTTCAAAGCATTTTTCAAAACCACACACACAAAGCACCATTTCAAACAATTGAAAAGCAAAGGCAAGTGATCTAAAACAAGTAACTAAGAGCCCATGGAAAACCATGGATGAAAAGGGTGCTAGCACCTTCCCTTTTCATAATCTACCCCCCGAACCCAAGAAAATATCTCAAAGGTCTTTCCTGTGCTTTTTGACCTTTCCTTGGATAAAATAAAAAGTCGGTGGCGACTCTTGCTAAATCGAACAAATGCGAACACAAACGCAAAACCTCAAGTCAGTTCTCCCACCGTATCACAGAACTGGAGACTCTGCTGGGGACTATTTCTAAAAGTGGGGTTACCTTAGGGTTTAGATCACCTTTACATGCTTACCTTGATTGCTTTGATTGCTTTACTTTTTGGTTCCTTGCTTGGGTTTGTTTTAAATCCTACACCCGGATTTGAGGACACCTTTTAGGTAAGTAGCAAGAAACTGTGAGGGAACTGTGCGGGGTATACCGACATGGTTGAAGCAGTGGCTACGTTAGTGTGACATATTTGTGGGTACCAGTAGCCTTTGAGTTAATCAAAGAGAATACGGGGCCGCTGAGTGATGTCATGAAGCACTAACAAACTCTTAGAACCTCACTTGACCATCTTGGCCTTATTAGGGGTAGTGAGGTGACCGGCTTTGGTGCAGTCCGGAGTTGGTAGACACTCGATACTACACTCATTGAGGGTTGTTTTCTTGGAATATTTTGGTCGCCAGTTAAGTGGTTAAACCAAAATAATGAACATAGAAAATAATCCAGTGATATTGAGCTCCTTAGAACCCGGTTACTATTTATAGGACAGGTTGAGCCAACCAACTTCAAGAGGGTACTTACCTACAAACCCCATGCAAGCCTAAACCTAAGGACTTGTCTGCTTTGTGTGAATATGATTATCTGTATATACACTTGCTTACTTTTGCATACTTGTACATAACATCATAGCATCATATCATAGCATTTTCAATAACCATTTCACGGATCTCGAGGGTCTTTGATGCAGGGTCACGTTGAACCAGACGTCTACCAGAGGGCAAGAAGTTTCATTTTCCTCTAAACAAACACCGTCAAAGATCAAGTGCAACAACTTGAATCAAGGGCTATGACCCACTCGACATGGTGAGCTTGATTCTCGTGGAAAAGACATCCACCAATACAAAAATTCTCCAATCAAAGATGTTGATCAAAGTTCAACCTCTAACATTTTCTCGTGTTTACCCCGAGAGATTCTTGAAAACATGCATCCACATATCATGCATTGTATCATGACAGGTTTTCCCTTTCAGGTTTCCTTATTCTCCTACTGTTTATTTCAGTAGAGATGGCTCTAGAGAGAAGTGTCGAAGATATCCAGGCTCAAAACGCTCAACTTCAAGAAATGTTCTTGAACCTATCCCAGGGGCAAGAAGAGGTGAAAGCTATCCTCACGAGGGGAATGGTCCTAGGGAATCCAGGTGGCATCAGGAATGATCAATTGGAAGGACTACAGATTGAGTTGACAACAATGAAGATCTAGATGATGGGACAACTGGTAGGCCAGATAGCTCTCATTCAAGACCTGGCTCAAAGACAAGAGGAGCTCAGGGTCCTCGTTAACAAACTGCTTCAAGATAACCAAGTGGGGAAAATAACTAGGGTTGAAGATCAAGTCATCATTCAACCTCCTTTGAGACAAGAGGACAAGGGAAAGGCTCCTCAGCTTGCTTCAGGGTCACAAGCCCAGCAATAATCTCGCCAGCGTCAACGGGGTAATCGGCGTAAGCAAAATACGTCTGGAAGACATTTCACTGAGACTGACATACCATCATCTCTAATATTGAAACGCTTGTTGGAGGTCAATCTACTTACTTTAAAGGATCCTCTTCGGAATCCCAATAGCTCTGCTCCTGGCTATCACCCCGATGCGTTTTGTGTATACCACTCCTATAGTCCTGGACATGACACCGACGACTATTGGGCTTTGAAAAACAAAATTCAAGACTTGATTAACAGAGGAGTGCTAGAATTCATGCCGGATGACGAGATGAAAATCTTCCGCTGAGGGTTCTCCACCTGATATGACAAGTTCGAACTAAGAGAATTTTGTTTCATTTAAATTTTCAAGTTGTAATTTCTTTTGTTATTCAAACAATTACCTGTTGATGTCAAACTCTGTTTCATTAATGCATTGCATATGTTTGTCTTGAATTCATCCATTCGTTTTCAATATTCTTGAATTATGCTTTCTACTTTCTTTATGACATTTAACTCTTGCAAAAAGCTACAAGCCTTTAGAGGGAGGATGACGAAAAAATGCCATAATCTCATAACAGTATGCTTTTGAACAGACCTTGCTGACGATGTACATGCATTTATTTCAAATCCTAAACACTGGAGTTATAAGGAAGATAATCCCTAGTCAACCCCTTCGAGCCAAAGAAGTAGAAGTTTTCTGTTTTAAACACAAATTGAAACCTTTAAACCCGGGGCAGGGTAGTCTCTCAGTTAATTCAAAAGATGCGCATTGAAGTCGCAAACTCTCAGTTCGTAATACAACGAATGACATCAAAAACATTCCTTGGGAATCAAAAGACAGTGATGGTTCTTTATCTCATATGCAGTCATTATCTCTCAAAAGAGAAAAGCCCACTGAGCCAAAACCTACAAAGGAGGCTTAAGAAAGCTGGGGCATCCCGCTGACTGTAATCTCGAAAACAAGAACAGTCAAGCAAAAGTTAGGGATAATGAATCAAAAGAAAGAGGTCGTTATAAATCCTCAACAACATGAAAAATGTTGCAAAAATGACTACCTTCCAACATTTTCAACTTGTGTGGACCATCACCAAAACGTCGTTCCAAACTCGAATAGAGTTCGACGCGCCATTAACTGAGTTTAGGATTGAAGTACATCATGAAGAGCGGGTGGGTACAAATATACTTTGGGCCTTTATCCTTTGTTTCTTAAACCGTGAACCAAGCCACGTTACAACCCTTCAAAAGTCCTAATTGAAGCATGGGTTAGTTCGAAAGCATACTGTTACAAAAGGTATCCTGACTCCTGTAAGGCTTTGCTCTAAATCTTGTGTTGAATTTGTCTTATAAAAAGTTTTCTGCTAAAAAACGCATGTTTTTTCAAAACTTTGAGACAAGCATGGAGTTTGCATTATTTGAATATCATTGTCTACACATGTTTATTTGTTTGACAACGAAGAAATTCATATAGTGAATGTTTGGATGAACGAAAGCTCTCTCAGTGAACAAAATCACTTCAAGTGGGATGACACTCCCATTGCAAAAATCTCCTATCAATAAAAGGGGACCTGACATGGCAAACCTGGGGCAGTCCAATCAAGATTTCAACAAATTTTTCAAAGTCCATTAAACCTGGGGCAGTCCAGTCAAGATTTCAAGAAATCTCTCAATTGCAGATTAACCTGGGGCAAGTCTCCCTCACCATCACTTGGGGCATTTAAAATGTCAATCTCATCAAAGGGTTACATACAGTCCAAGTTTCCTGGCAATGCCACAAACATTTGATACTAGGGTCAGTGACGAATATCTCCAAAGTCCTTCTGAAAAGGAATTCAAGCATCCTCGAGAAGTTTATCACCTCTCTAGCGGACCAGCAGTCATGGGTTTATTTCCTCAACACTTGTCAAGGATTTATTCTCCAAAACAAAATTACATTTCAATAACATTCATAACATACACAGATTGATTGGCAGGCAAAGATTTCTTCATCACCTGTTGGAGTTACGGTCGTCAAAAATTTCTTCATCACTTGTTGGAAGTTACGGTCGTCAAAGATTCCTTCATCACCTGTTGAAGGTTACAGTCGTCAAAGATTCCTCCATCAACCGGTTGAGTCAAAGTTAATCCAAGACCCTCTCTGTTTGGTCAGATCGACACTAAGATCACCCTGATTCTTATGCCAGTGGAAGATATTCCGGGTTTTTGATATTTCAGATAAATCTCTCAGCGAGTTATTCTGATGAAGAATCCAACTTCTTTCTCCTTCACTAGTTTGGGATTTATTTTCCCCAGCGAAAGGTCGTCTTGAAAAATATTACACCTCCGTGCATCAGGACATCATGCAACGCAATCTCATTTATTTTGAGAACGTCATTGTTTGATTTATGCCACTAACCTTTACCTTTCAGGAAAGATTCTCACAAAATTCAAGTAACGAAGCTTTTCTTCAGTCGAATTACGGACAAGTTCCTAAATCTCGACAAAGCCTTTACTTCAGTTGAATTACGGACAAGTTCCTAAATCTCGACAAAGTGTTTCTTCAGTTGAATTACGGACAAGTTCCTAAATCTCGACAAAGTGTTTCTTCAGTTGAATTACAGACGAGTTCCTAAATCTCAACAGAAACGACCCACCAGCAGAATAACGGACAACTAAAGCTCCTAAAAATCTGTTTCTCTCAAGAATGAAGATTCTCATCCTTGAAACCTCAGAAGATTGGTATGCTCCCAAGCTCCTGATACCGTTAACAGAATGAAGATTCTCATCCTTGAAACCTCAGAAGATTGGTATACTCCCAAGCTCCTGATACCGTTAACAGAATGAAGATTCTCATCCTTGAAACCTCAGAAGATTGGTATACTCCCGAGCTCCTGATACCCACCAGCAGAATAACGGACAACTGAAGCTCCTAAAAATCTGTTTCTCTCAAGAATGAATATTCTCATCCTTGAAACCTCAGAAGATTGGTATACTCCCAAGCTCCTGATATCGTAAACAGAATGAAAATTCTCATCCTTGAAACCTCAAAAGATTGGTATACTCCCAAGCTCCTGATACCATTAACAGAATGAAGATTCTCATCCTTGAAACCTCAGAAGATTGGTATACTCCCGAGCTCCTGATACCCACCAGCAGAATAACGGACAACTGAAGCTCCTAAAAATCTGTTTCCTCTCAAGAATGAAGATTCTCATCCTTGAAACCTCAGAAGATTGGTATACTCCCAAGCTCCTGATACCGTTAACAGAATGAAAATTATCATCCTTGAAACTTCAAAAGATTGGTATACTCCCAAGCTCCTGATACCGTTAACAGAATGAAGATTCTCATCCTTAAAACCCCAGTAGATTGGCATACACCCAACCTTCTGACCCAAGACCTGAATGAAGATTCTCATCCTTAAAACCCCAGTAGATTGACATACACCCAACCTCCTGATTTTCCCTGACAGAATGAAAATTCTCATTCTCAAAGTGGCGTATTACCTGAATTACTGATATTCCCGACAGAATGAAGATTCTCATTCTCAAAGTGGTCAAATATTCTCGTTCTTGGCTCCTCAACACCAATTCCCCAAGCAGATTGAAGACTCTCATTCTCGATTCTCCACAGAGTTTTCAAATATTCCCTGGTGAAGATCTCCTCAAAACAGGAATCCCCAGTAGATTGGCATACAACCCAAACTCCTGATTTCCCCAACATTGGTCCCAGGACTTCTCATTTTCAACGATCAAAGGATTTTCAAATCCCCAACAGCAGTCAAGGATTTATTTTCCCTGACAACGGTCAAAGATTTTTTATCTCCAGCTATCCAGGATTTATCTTCCTCAACAAGACGCCTAATCAGCTTACATGCGCATTCATTACATTCATATATCATAAGCATTGATATAACACCTACATTGCATCATACGACATAATTTTGTGTTTCCGCTAATATTTTACCCATCGCAGGATAAGTTTAGCAAGTTTCAAACTTCAAGGATTTCTGAAAACAGTTTACGGATGCCTCCCGACACAGATGCTAATCTATTGCTTATTCAGACCCCCAGCTCAGCGATGTTCCAAACACGGATACCTTTCTGATACTCATTCTTTCACCTACAACATACAGTTCAACAAACATTCTTGGATGGCATCTTTAAGCCCATCTCCGACAAGATTCTGTCACATCTCCAAATGGCATCTTTAAGCCCATTCCCTCACTATACTTTGACGAGTGAAAATTTATGGGAATTCTAGTGTCCAATCATCTTTTACCTTCGAGTCACGAATGACAAAATTGCCAATCTAACTCTTCAGGTTCAAGAAGATTGAACAGGGGCAACTGTTGTACCCCAAAATTTGCCCTTCCTTTTTCACAAGAAATCATAACCCCAGGGTTTTCTCTGATTTTTGAGATTGGCTCAAGAATCGGTCAAACAGACTTTTCTTTATCAGTCAATCCAGAATTATGATTTTCTCTGATTTTTGTTGAGATTGGCTATGGAATTGATCAAGCAGACTTTTCTTTGACAACAAATCCGGGATTAGGGTTTTCACTCGTATTTCTCAGAAGAAACTGAATCCTCAGAAATTCAGTTAACTGTTACATTGTTTTCAAGCTTGCTTCTCAAGGCATGATTATCTGGGATAAAAGTTGAGACTTTTGTTTGGAACATTAAGGCATCTGCTTGATTAAGTGGAGTGAAAGGTTTACCGTTTAATGGAATGCTTTGTTTGTTTAATTGTACAATGCATATGTTAATTGGAATACCATGCGTATTGTGAGTAATGCAAGGTTACGAGACTGCAAAGTTTATTGATTATTTATTTTATCTGGATTAAAATTATTGGGATACAGTTCCAATTATTTTGATTTAAGAGTCTTAAATAATTAAATAAACAATGCAAGGAAAGATTGGAAGATATTTGACAGTAGAAATTTCTTTTGGATAAAGACTTTTTTATTCGTTTCAAATGTTGTTACAAAAGTTATTTAGATATTGTAAATTTACAACTTACAATATTTACAATAATAATGGTTTACAACAAATGAAAAAAAATCTATCTATTTCTAAGCCTAAACTCCTAAGCTCCAATGCTCCCATGCTCAAGGAATTCTTTGACTCATACTGCTTCCTTTATTGCCCAGGATGCATTCACCTGAAAAAGAAGAAAGGAAAGAAATTAACACAATTAACTGAAAAGAATTTTCAAGCAGAAGAAAAGAAATCATCATTAAAGTCTGCCGATCGGAATCAGAAATGCTATGTTCATCATATTTTATTTTCCTCTCTGCAAATCACAAGAAGATCGCTCTTCTCAGTTCAAAGAGAGAAAAATAAAAGATATAAATTGCAAGCATACAATTAACTCAAAAAAGCAAAAACATAGGCAAGTTGCAAGGCAAACTGTACTACAAACTGAATTTCAAACTGCAATGGCAAAGAAAATTGCAAGGAAAACATAAGCAGGTCAACATAAGCAAACTGAGTTACAAGCCAACTAAGTGTAAAAAGCAAAAGTACAATGCAGAAGCATAGCAACTAAAGCATACAAGTACAGAAAGTACACAATACAGAAATGCAGCAAGCACACAATGCAGAGAGATAAACCAAATTACAAGCAAGAGGCTTGTAATAGCCATCATCATTTTCCAGCCTAGACAAAACTTTTCAGAATTAAAATAATAAGAAAAAATGCTTAGAGAGAGAGAGAAAGAGAGGACCTTTAGTGAAAGTTTGCAGTTTGGGCAAAAAGCAGGCTGTTTTCAAGTTATCAAGGACAAGAAACAAAAAGATATAAAAGAGAGGAGCCTGCATAACAGTCAAGGAGAGAGAAATACTTGGCCACCAAAAAAACTGCACAAGCTGCTATCTAACCACAAACCTGCTTGCAAAAAAACTAAAAACACTCAGGCTAAACACAAGCAAGCCTGCATAACTGCAACTCCCCAACCTGCATAAATTGCTCAAAACACAAACAAAAGCAAACCTGCAGCTTGCCCAAAAACAATTCAAACCTGCCCAAACTACAAATCTGCCTGCAAAACCAAGACAACCTGCTAAACACACACCTGCATAAGCCTAAACACACAGGCCAAACTCAAACCGGTTCAAACTGCAAGTCAAGCAAGCTTGCAAACCTGCCTGCACAAAAACTCAGCCTGCATCTTAAAAACCAAAAACTTACAGTTCAAGCTACAAACTACAAACTTGCTTGCAAAACTGCAAACTTGTTTGCAAAACAACAACAAACCTGCTTTCTCAAACAAAAGCAACAAACCTGCCTGCACAAACTCAGTTCACACCATCCTCAACCATCAACACATTCAGAAACAACAAAAAATCTCAGAGATACTTTCATCATCTATACCAAAACCAGAAAGAGGAAGAGATTCAGAAGCCCACAAAAGTTTCAGAATATATTTTCATCATCAACACATTCAGAAACAACAAAAAAATATCAGAGATACTTTCATCATCTATACCAAAACCAGAAAGAGGAAGAGATTCAGAAGCCCACAAAAGTTTCAGAATATATTTTCATCATCAACACATTCAGAAACAACAAAAAGTTTCAGAAGTAAGTTCATCATCAACCAACAAATCTTAAAGAAAGAATACAGAGATTACCAACGCGCATCCATCACATTTCTCCTCCACCTAGCCACCAAGGAGTGCCACTGGTCTCACGTCCCTCTCTCTCCATCGTTTTTTTTTCAGAAGCAAAATGCCAAGGTATAGTTTCCTTTTCCTCAAACATTTCTGCATCTCACGCATAAGCATCAAAGAATTAAAACACGCAAACAATAAACATGCAAAGAATCACACAAATGAACAACTGTGAAACCCTAAAAGATAAAGAAATAAATCGTACCGTTTTCTCTGAAATCCTGGACCGCTGTGAAGAGAGTAAGAAGTGGGAGGCGATGCTCTGGTGGCTATGGCGTGGAGGGAGTTTCAAGGATCAGAAGCTCATGGTTTGAGAACGAAGAAGAGAAACGGAGAAGAAGAGAAGGAGGCGCCTCTGTGGCCAAAGTTTGCAAACCCTAGTTCAGAATGAACCAACCCTAACAAAATTATGAAACCGGGTAATGAGACTTCGCCCCAACAACTACCTCAAGCCCAATTGCTGGCTAAACACGCACACCCCCCTTTCATCCTGATTCATGTTTCTCTTCATTCTCATTTGGGCCTCACAAATTGCTTAAGGCCCATCATCTTTATAATTTCTTCAACTAATGTCTTTTATTAATTAATGTCATTTTTAAACAACTTATTTTCTTTTCTTTGTTAATAATAAAACCAAAAATATATTAAAATTTTGTTTTAATTTTCTTAATATAGTTTTCTTTTTTTTTTAATAATTATTACATTTAATAAAATACAATAATAATAGAGATTTTATTTTTGTTTTCTTTAAAAAATACATAAATACTAGGAACTTTAAATAATTTTTCTTTCTTTAAAACTTTTCTTTTCATAATTAATAAAAACACAAAGATAATAATAATCATACTTAAATCCTTATTAGGTTAAAATTTTATTTGTTCATTTGTAAATAAATATATACATCTCATAATTCTTTGATTGTCTTTATTTTATAAATTGTTATAATCTTATATTGAATTGCGACAGTTCGATTTGGTTGTAACGCATAATATTAGGACATTATTATTCTTATGAGACTCATCCCCATTTGTAAATAATTGTACCCCCATCCCCGGATACTTTTTTATAATAACTAAGACTTTAAATTCCCGCAATTTATCACTTTCAATATACTGTATAGTAATTAGGGTTTGTATGCGAAGATCTAAAATCAATCGCTAGATAATCTAATACAAGAATAAAATGCATGAAAATTAATAAACAATTCACACTTGCACCTCTAGGGTAACCTCACTCGTTGCTTCGGAAAATGCAATCATGTCCCTCGAATATGAGACACTCTAGCAAATGCCCCTTCGATAAACAAAGATTGTAGTCCCTCGATGACCCTCGATGTTGCCTTCGATAAAACGATCTTGTCCCTTACAAAATTGCTAGAGCGTCTCACAAATTGCTATCATGGTCTATACGATGACCCGCGCTGTCCCGTTTAACATCCTAACACAAGGCTATTCACCAAATACAATGGTGAAATAACACTGTCAAAAGGATTGAAAACATAAGAAAGATCTTTGAGTAAAATAGGGTAGACAACTCTTCGTTACTTGATCAAAATCTTGCAAAACATCCTTCCCATTTGTGATCGGTGGAAATAGAACTGACTGTTTTTTAAGCTGGTTTCGCGAAATGTCGCGGTAACCAAGAGTTGCCACCGTCTTTTATTTTCTCCAAATGGAAAGGACAAAAGCACAGCAAAATTCCTTACTGAGATTAGTTCTCGGTTCGGGAGGTAGATTTATAGAAAGGGAAGGTGTTAGCACCCTTTCTATCCATGGTTATCCATGGGCTCTTAGATACTTGCTCATTTGTGTTTTCAAATTGTTTGTTTGCTTTTCAAGTGTGAGTGGGTTTGAAAAAAAGTTTCGTTTAAAGATTTCAGATTGACTCTTGTATCAGTCCTCAAGAGTGTTTGAAAAGTTGTTTTTGAAAGCTTTTTGCAAAGTGTCGGTGTGAAAAGAAGTTTTTTTTTTATTTGTTTTGAATTAGAGCAAGTATCTACGAGTCATCTACCTACCCTAAGGAATTAGGCTGTGTAAATGTCCTTAAGGTAGTGCCATCCCACCATTGAGAGGTAGGTAGCACCACCGTTGGAGGTGTTCGGGTCAATTCGAGTTTGTAGGGACAGTGTGGTCACCGGGCAATAGTAAGATACCTTAGAAGCTACCCTTATGCCATTGATCTTTTTATTCCGAGGCAACTATTCCGAGGCAACTTGTTTCGAGGCAACTTGTTCCGAGGCAACCATTCGAGGCAACTAGATCAATGGAACATAAGGACTCACTAAGACATCCTATACTCGACGACCACGTTTTGAGGGGCAAGGCAACAGTGTGATCACCAGAGCAACAGTAGGACACCTTAGAAGCTACCCTTATGCCATGTTCATGGACATAAGGACTTACTAAGACATCCTGTACTCGACGACCACGTTTCGAGGGGCAAGGCAACAGTGAGGCGTACCCTAGGAGTGGTGTGTGAATTGTGTGTCATTTTCAGTTATTATTTGTCTTGTCATGCATTAGGTGAGCTACGCTTTGATTTTATTTGGGCATTCATTCTTTCATGTGATAATTAACAGTTAAAAGGTGCGGAAATTAAAATGCGGAAAGATAAAGGTCCTACGCTATTACAAGGCGCGGGTCTACATCGCCAAATTAAACCAAGACCCGATTTGAATAAATAAAATGCGGAAAGTAAATATCCTAATTATCTATTACAAGGCTTTGGGGCAAATACATTACATTCATAAAAGAAATAAAAATAAATGTGCGAAGAGAAATTAGAAGCGAAAGTGCGAGGGCGTTGGACCCTTTAAAGAAATTAAATTGAAATTATAAAAATTAATTAAATTAAATAAAGAAAGAACTTATTTTTTGATGTTTTTGTATTTATGAAATTTAATGAGAATAAAGAAAATTAATATTGAAAGAAATCCTAATTCTAAATTGTTTTTAATTATTAAAGAAAAAAAATGTTTAAGTTGTAAACTAATTTAACCCTAATTAATTAAATGGCATATTTATTTACAAAAATAATTAATAATTAATAATGGTAAAAAAGGAAAAAGAATAAAAGTATTAAAACCCTAATTTCTACATTTTTAAGTTTATTAAAAAAAACATTAAAATTAAACCTAAAATTAAAACTAAATTGGTTAACAAAACTTATTTACAAAATTAATGGAAATTAATATTAGTAAAAACATGTTTTTTTTTTGTTTTATGATTTTTTTTTGGTTTTTTGTGTTATAAAATTAATTTTATGAATTAAATAAACAATTATCATAAATAAAATAAATAAAAGAAAAGAATAAAAAAGGAGAGAGAAATGCAAACATATGGGGGTGTTGACCCCTTTTGGAGGTAAATTCACAGCAATTTGGCCCAATAAGGGTGAGGCCCTGTTTGACTTTTCTGATTGCATGTGGACCCATTGACTGGCATGTATGATGAGCCCCTTTGGTGGCCTTCAGATTGGAATCTCCAGGCGCGTGGCAAGCCAGATGGTGAGGCTGTATGGTAGACCCTTGATGAAGCATTGCATAGAATTATGTTAAAGAGAAAAATATTGAATAAAGTGGGGGGACCTGGGAATCAAACCCAGGTCCCTGCGTTTGCCAAGTTAGTGCTTTGCCAATTGTGCTGTTGATACGCTTTGTACATGGAATGGAAAATGAATAATATGAAACAAAATCAAAATCAATGTTATCAAATTAAAAAAAAACGCGCTGGAATTCAAACCCTCCATTCATGTCGTGCCACGCAGTCTTCTTCTCCATTCGTTCCTGTAACAAAAAAAGGATAGCAGGGGTTTTAAACCCCCCCAAAACACAGGCTTATGGATAATAGCGAATAGCTCATATGGAAACATAAATAGGGCGCGAATAGTGGGTTAGCTTCGTCTGGAGGTCCTGATTCCAACCATGGTAATTGGATGTCCTAATTTTTCCAGATGTGGAAAACCCCAAATTCAAATCTCTGAAAACCTAGAAAACATCAATGGCATATTTCGCTACAGGCATGGTTAGGACAATTAAATGGTATCATGAGTTTCAGAAGGTCCATATTAATATAAATCAACCTTTAAAATGTATGAAACAAGCATATATATTGAGATGCGATTATGAAAAAAAATGAGAAAAGTGTGACTTCAATATACCAATTCCTTACGCGTGGAGGGTTGATTTTGATTGGAGTAGGTTCCTGGTCACCTTGGCAAGCTTGTGAAATGGTTTTTAGGCCTTGCAACACACTGAAACTATGAGAACAACTTTGAGCTTTTTAAGAAAAATGCAAGTTTGTGTTTCTCAGTTTGGGCGCAGCTTAGGTCTTGTTCTTGTGTCTGATCACTTGTATATGCATTATGTAATGTGTTTCAATTGGAATTAAGGGCCTTGAAGCCTTGCATTCATACATAAGATTTTGCCATAAACCTCCATTAAAACACCTTCCATCTTTGTACCAAATTTTGAATTCTTGCTTGATTAGGCCTTGGTACGAATTTGGGATGTTGTATAATGATGATTCAAGGCTAATCAAGACCAAATATGTCCCTTAATTAACCTTTTTGATTTTTATTTGATTTTAAAGGATTTAAAATGAATTAAATCCAATAAAATCTAATAAAAATGAAAAAATTAATTTTAAATATTGAAATAAAAGGTGGGACACGTGGGAAGCATGGCCAAGCCGATTCAAGTGGAAAAAGTGGGCCCCTTTTGTCAAAAATGAAGTTTCAAGGATAAATGATTTTGGCCATTTCACAAAAATTTTCCAACTTCTCCAATGCATATCTTGCTCAATTTTTAAGCTTTGATCATGTTCTTGGACATTTTAGAAAGGTCTTGAAGTCCTCTAACCAATGTCTTTGGTCCCATGTCAATTTGATTTACCAATCTCAAGTTATGGTCTTTGACTTAAAGTCCCTTTTTGTTGACTTTTGAAAATGACCTATAATGTTGAAATTGATAACTTTTTGTGAGAGCATTTATTGGACTTGGAATGTGAAGATGAATTGTAGTAAATGTCTTCCCATTCAAGATGAGCATTGGATGGAATTTTTCTGATGAACCATGAAAAAGTTATGCCTTGGTCAAGTTACAGTTGACTTTTCAGCTGTCCAAAAATAGAAACTTTTGCATCTTGAGACTTTTTGAGCCATACTTTTGAGAATCATGATCAAGCATTGATCAAATGATGTTTGTGGCTTCAAAATAAGATGTTGACCAAAAATTTTGACTTTTGACTGCCAAATGACCATTTTGCCCCTATAGTTGACTGTTGAGCAATTAGGGTTTTTGTGTAACACCCCGTTTTTTGATTAAATGTTAATTCGGTTATTTGAAATAAAAAAAAAATATTCATAATGATAAAATACTATTTTGAGTAATATTAATTTGGTGTGTAGTAATATTTGACTTTGTTTGATTAATTGGCATGATTAGGTTTATATAGAATAAATATTATTTAATGTAATATTGTTTAATAGGGTTATATATTATAATTTGAATTAAATAATTGTTGGGGCCAAATTGTAATTTTAGAAAGATAGAGGGAGGAAAGTTAGTAGTAGAAGGGAGTTTTATAAAAGAGAGAAGGAGAGTTAGTAAGAGTAGTAGAAGAAGAAAGAAAAGAAGAGAAGAGAAGAAAGAGAGCTAGGGTGGAGTTGCAACATCTTCATCATCTTGTTTCAAGAAAACCCACACCAAGGTAAGGGGTTTGATTCTCCATCTCATATTGTTAGGTTTTGTATGATATATTTTGGATTTAGGGGTAAAATTGATAGTTGATTTTTAGGGTTTTGTTGGTTGATTGTTAGAATGGTTTAGAAAAGTTGGATTAAGAGTATGGTTTGTGGGTGTATTAGGTGCTAACTTGTAGGAATTAAGAGTATTGAAATGGGAAAGAAAACCATGGTAGTTGAATGAGAAAAACTCAAAAGAGTGGAGTTTTCACGCAGGCTTCACAACACGGGTCGTGTTGCAGCACACGGGTGCCCGTGTTGCTGTTCTAACTTGGCATTTTATTGGCTCATTCTGGTGGCCTCTCAACACGGGCCGTGTTGCAGCACACGGGTGCCCGTGTTGATGCGTCTGTAGCCTCCAAAATTCTAATTTTCGCACTTCCTTTAGAACCCGTTTGTGTTCCGATTTTGGTAGATTCGTCGACAGAGCAAGTTGCTCCGAATCCAAAGAAAATTGACGTGCTAGTGTAATCCGACGTGTAGCTTGACGTAGTGAAGTTCGTCTTGCGAAATTTCGACTTTTAAGAATCGACCCGATTTTAGTGCGAATGAAATAAGTTGAGTTTAATCCCGAATCTAACCGTTCGAGTTACATTCCGGTGACTCGATCGCGATGAGAAACATTGAGAATAATGTCGGTTCATTGATAATGACTTTATGTTGAAATATACTTTCCGATTTGGAATTGTTGATAGTTGATGGTTTATGTTTTGGTTGAGTAAGTAATCTTGTTTGTATACATTGTACTTGACGTTGAGATTGATAAATTATATGTATACATGCATGTAAAATAGTTGATGTTCCATTGGTTGGATTTGATGGCATGTGTATGTTAAGATCATTGTGAGTCTTAATTGCATGCATTGGTTATATTGTACATTGCATGGCATGGTGGTCTTGAAACAGAGACGGTGGAACTTTGGGTCCACAATATCTAGACGGTGACCCTATTGTGGGAAAAGACGTAGTGACCTTGATCCGGAAGGGAAACATAGGTGGTGGAACTTTGGGTCCACAATATCTAGACGGTGACCCTATTGTGGGAAAAGACGTAGTGACCTTGATCTGGAAGGGAAACATAGGTGGTGGAACTTTGGGTCCACGAGTCGGTACCGCATTTGCATACGTTGAGTCGTGTTGTGAGTCACATGTATAATTGTGCATGATATGTATGTGTGTTGATGTGTTTGACTATGTGCCAATATTGTTGTTGTTTGAATTATGGTTATGTGCCAAGGATGTGAGTATTCGGATAATCGATTTACATGGTTAATGTGTAAGAAATGGATTCCTTGAGTAAGGATATTACAAGTGATAAAATGTACATGATCATTATGTATTGATTTAATTATTGCCATTTCATTTACTTAAAATTATATGTTATATGATTATTGGAATTCTTACACTTTTGTTGGCCAATGCTTTTGATGGCATTGTGTAGGTACCGAGGACGGTAGCGCGAGGCGCTAGCTAACAGATGCATTGGATTGCAATCTGTTTTATTTGATTAGAGTCGAGTCGATTCTCTGGTAGTAACACATGTGGGGGGGAATTTATTAGTGTCGAACTCGATTATTTTGTATTTGGATTATGATGTATATAATCCTTATTCGTGTATATGATGTTTTGTATATGTGAGACTTGATAACATATGCTTATGTGAATTATGATGGCTTGATGCCTTGAATTATGTTTTGATTCCTCCATAAATGGAGATGATGTGAAATTATGAAACTCCGTTGCGTTTGCACGAGAGAATGAAGTAAATATTTATAGTATGTTTGTTTTGTGTTGGAATGCTTATACTTTCAAACATACCCTGTCTGTTTTTCCTTAAAAACTTTGGAATGTGATGTGTGTTGTGGCATCCCTTCCGTGCAATTTTATTTCTCTGATTTTAATCTTTACCTTTAATTTGGGTATTTAGAAGGGGTGTTACAATAGTGGTATCAGAGCAGGTCGGTCTATCGGCCAGGTTGTTTATGTGTTTAATCCCTTTTAGTACGCGACATGTGTGTGAAACACTGTCGGTACTTGTTTGTTTCCTTTTCATCGTCTGCAGAGGTACGTGTGAAATAAGTGAGGGAGAAGTTTCTTCTCTGAAGTTTTGTGCAAGAGGTTGGTTCAGTATACCGCCGATTGTGGGATGTAAGTATTGCCTCGCAGTTGATGCTTCAAGCATGGTTATGTTTAAATACCTTGAGGGGTAAGATTGAATATGTTGTTGTGGTTTGGTAACGATGGTTAATGCCACCTCATGATTGTCGACTGTCTACTGACAAATTGAGGGACTGATCATCCTTAATCTCTTGTTGATAGTAGTCGGGAATTATGTTGTTTGGGATAGACTTGTCTTGCCAACTTAATAGTGTGTGAAGCAGATGAGTTGGCACAAGGCAGTGCATGGTTACTTGAGTTGTGGGCGAATTTGGATTTTGGTGAGAAATAAGATTTTTGGCAAGCGAGCTTCTTGTTGTGATTATTTCGAAACCTTTTGTGGAAATGTGAGTGAATTACCGCTGTAGTGCGAGGTGAAGTTTTGATGGATTTAGTTTCTGGAACTAGTTGGGATTCGAAGTATCCTTAAGGGATGTTTGTTTCTGAATTAGAGTTGAAGAGTCAACTTGAATATTGGTTTTAGTAGAGTTTGTTTGTTCGAGTGGTTCGCCGTGGAGTGCGCCGATTGTGTTGTTCGAGAAGAGCAAAGGTTACCTAAGTTGGTGTGTCGTTTGTAGTCAAGGAATGAAGCGGATGTTGAGGACGAGTGTCTGCTTCAGAGGATTGATATTTAAGTGAAGCAGTTATTTGGAGTTTATGTGTTTAGTGAGATCGTTTTGAAGTATGGCTGCCTATGGGTTAGTGTGAGGGTTGAAGATGTTCAGGTAATGCTTTTCAAGATAGTGTATGGTCCGGGCGAGTATAAGCTGATGTCATTAGTGTGACTAATGCGTCAGGTAAGATTTTGAAATGTTCCAACAATACTCTCATGAGTAGCTGAAGAGTTGTTTCGTGTTCATGGATATTATTTGGTTTGCATCAAGTTAAGGGATTGTGGCAAGCATCCGAGTGTTGCGTTATCAGTAGTGGAGTTAGATTGGTGCATGTTGAGTCCTCTAAAGAAGGAGTTTTGGAACTGTTGGACGTGAGTGTCTTAAGTAAGCAACTTAGACGGTAATATTTTGGACAGTTCCGCGAAGATCTATTTTGGGTCTTGTCGAAGACTTTAAGGGGCTAATTCATAGTTTAGAAGTTCTTTTGTTTTGGATGGTTAACTTTGTGAGTTTGACGGAAGATATTTTTATGAGTTGGTATTGATCGTGAGTATTTTGACCCGAAATGGTTGAGTCACTAATTGGACTTCGCAATGGGAAGCGAATTTGTTTTAGCCGGTGAAAAGTTTAGCGAATGCCTTGATTTTGGTTTCGTTTTGTACTGAAGAACCTGGTGCGACGTGTTGTGATATTTTGTTTTGGACGTAAGATGTATTTCGACATAGAATTGGAAAAGTGTATTACTACCTTGGAACGATTTGATTTTTCTTATGGAAAATTATCGGATGCGGGGGTTAGAGTTTGATGCAGTTATGCTCATTGGAACCTTATAGGTACAGATGTTAACGACAAGGAGATTGGAATTGTTGAAGACAATTCAAGTTGAGTATGATCTATAAAGAGACTTCGTCTGTTGTTGAGTTTATTAAGTTGATATTGAGGATAACCCAAGAATATCTTATTTGAGATTTATTATTTTGAAAGAATGTTGCATGTTTGTTTAGAGACGCTTGTTGAGATTAAACTCAGAAGGTTATTAAGGATTCGTTCACTACTACCATATGGATTTCACCGGATACTAATGGTCGCAGTGGATTATTAGATTACGACTAAAATAAGTCTTGGCGGTAAGGAATTTGGTGATGGTTTGGTAACCACAGGTACTTAAAGATGATTGATGTTTTATAGAGGAAGATGTTCTGTTTGTGACTGAAGTCGGTCGCGATGGTGTTTATGTTGGATTCCATAGAGATTGATGTTATGGTTCTAAGTCCAAACTATGTTGTAATTTCAGGAGTATGAGACGAAATTGATGAGTAGAGTTCTTGAGAGAGTGTTTTGGTTTGGATTACCACTTTAGAAGATTGAAAAATATGAGAAATGTTTCGAATAAGAAATCAGTGTATTAATCGTTGCGGCGATGCGAAGATGGTGATTACTTAATTAAACTTTGGGAATTGAATTGTTATAAGGGAAGACTTCGTGGAAGTCAAGTGTATACATCGAAGTTTCACAAGTGAAATATTTGGACAGTATTTGAAGAGGTCAAACTATGTCGTGTATTTCAGAGGATCAACGGGCGTTGATCAATCGAGAATGAAAGAGTGATTCTTCGAGTTGATGAAGCTGATGTTGCGGGGTGTCTTGATGGGTGTACGCTTTAAACGTATCCATTTTGGGTGATTGGGAAGTTGAGGATTAACCAAGTTGTTTTACGGTTGGCATCTTATGCATAAAGTGACACAACATGGTTTAGGTATCGAGCATTGAGTTTTAGCGAGTATGTGGGATTGTTGGATTTGGGCTAGTGAGTTATAGTCGCAAGTCGTCAGTATACGTCCTAGGATGAGTGGTGTGTCGCAGTTCAGTTATGTTTGGGTAACTTGGTATTGTTCAAGGGTGGTACGTTGGTAATCTACAAGGACGATGTGACCTTGTGATTTTTCTGGAATGAGAACGATAACGGCAAGTGTAATTCTTGAGTTCGTACTTATGCGTGAATGATGGCATCTTTTCGTGTTTGCGTAGCACGCGTGGTTTTATCCTTTCTGATTGTTTCAGTTTTGGTTTGTATAACCATTTTGTTGTTTTTGTTTTAGCGATGGTGTCGGTGTTGTGTCGTAGGACTTTATGTTCCTACCTTTGGTGACTCGTTTCCGAGGCGTCGGTTCGAGTGTATGACTAATTCTATGGTTGAGACGTTAGGATGGTACCGATCTTGTTTGTTTAGTTCTCGAGCGAACCGGTGTGTCTGCGACTTGTTTAGTTGTTGGGTGTTAGTTGATTGTCGAGTGCATTGTGTGGGCTTCACATCTCGGCATGGTTGTTCTTGTCTAAACGTTATGGCTAGGGAGATGCCCTTGTGTTAGGTGTATTTTGTATGTTGTTTAATTAACGCAAGGATTGGGTGGACGAATGCGTAGGCATGTCCCGATTTGTTCGTTTTGGTCAAAATTTTCGAGGCCAAAAATCTTTTAAGTGGGGGAGAGTTGTAACACCCCGTTTTTTGATTAAATGTTAATTCGGTTATTTGAAATAAAAAAAAATATTCATAATGATAAAATACTATTTTGAGTAATATTAATTTGGTGCGTAGTAATATTTGACTTTGTTTGATTAATTGGCATGATTAGGTTTATATAGAATAAATATTATTTAATGTAATATTGTTTAATAGGGTTATATATTATAATTTGAATTAAATAATTGTTGGGGCCAAATTGTAATTTTAGAAAGATAGAGGGAGGAAAGTTAGTAGTAGAAGGGAGTTTTATAAAAGAGAGAAGGAGAGTTAGTAAGAGTAGTAGAAGAAGAAAGAAAAGAAGAGAAGAGAAGAAAGAGAGCTAGGGTGGAGTTGCAACATCTTCATCATCTTGTTTCAAGAAAACCCACACCAAGGTAAGGGGTTTGATTCTCCATCTCATATTGTTAGGTTTTGTATGATATATTTTGGATTTAGGGGTAAAATTGATAGTTGATTTTTAGGGTTTTGTTGGTTGATTGTTAGAATGGTTTAGAAAAGTTGGATTAGGAGTATGGTTTATGGGTGTATTAGGTGCTAACTTGTAGGAATTAAGAGTATTGAAATGGGAAAGAAAACCATGGTAGTTGAATGAGAAAAACTCAAAAGAGTGGAGTTTTCACGCAGGCTTCACAACACGGGCCGTGTTGCAGCACACGGGTGCCCGTGTTGCTGTTCTGACTTGGCATTTTCTTGGCTCGTTCTGGTGGCCTCTCAACACGGGCCGTGTTGCAGCACACGGGTGCCCGTGTTGATGCGTCTGTAGCCTCCAAAATTCTAATTTTCGCACTTCCTTTAGAACCCGTTTGTGTTCCGATTTCGGTAGATTCGTCGACAGAGCAAGTTGTTCCGAATCCAAAGAAAATTGACGTGCTAGTGTAATCCGACGTGTAGCTTGACGTAGTGAAGTTCGTCTTGCGAAATTTCGACTTTTAAGAATCGACCCGATTTTAGTGCGAATGAAATAAGTTGAGTTTAATCCCGAATCTAACCGTTCGAGTTACATTCCGGTGACTCGATCGCGATGAGAAACATTGAGAATAATGCCAGTTCATTGATAATGACTTTATGTTGAAATATACTTTCCGATTTGGAATTGTTGATAGTTGATGGTTTATGTTTTGGTTGAGTAAGTAATCTTGTTTGTATACATTGTACTTGACGTTGAGATTGATAAATTATATGTATTCATGCATGTACAATAGTTGATGTTCCATTGGTTGGATTTGATGGCATGTGTATGTTAAGATCATTGTGAGTCTTAATTGCATGCATTGGTTATATTGTACATTGCATGGCATGGTGGTCTTGAAACAGAGACGGTGGAACTTTGGGTCCACAATATCTAGACGGTGACCCTATTGTGGGAAAAGACGTAGTGACCTTGATCCGGAAGGGAAACATAGGTGGTGGAACTTTGGGTCCACAATATCTAGACGGTGACCCTATTGTGGGAAAAGACGTAGTGACCTTGATCCGGAAGGGAAACATAGGTGGTGGAACTTTGGGTCCACGAGTCGGTACCGCATTTGCATACGTTGAGTCGTGTTGTGAGTCACATGTATAATTGTGCATGATATGTATGTGTGTTGATGTGTTTGATTATGTGCCAATATTGTTGTTGTTTGAATTATGGTTATGTGCCAAGGATGTGAGTATTCAGATAATCGGTTTACATGGTTAATGTGTAAGAAATGGATTCCTTGAGTAAGGATATTACAAGTGATAAAATGAACATGATCATTATGTATTGCTTTAATTATTGCCATTTCATTTACTTAAAATTATATGTTATATGATTATTGGAATTCTTACCCTTTTGTTGGCCAATGCTTTTGATGGCATTGTGCAGGTACCGAGGACGGTAGTGCGAGGCGCTAGCTAACAGATGCATTGGATTGCAATCTGTTTTATTTGATTAGAGTCGAGTCGATGCTCTGGTAGTAACACATGGGGGGGGGGGGGGGGAATTTATTAGTGTCGAACTCGATTATTTTGTATTTGGATTATGATGTATATAATCCTTATTCGTGTATATGATGTTTTGTATATGTGAGACTTGATAACATATGCTTATGTGAATTATGATGGCTTGATGCCTTGAATTATGTTTTGATTCCTCCATAAATGGAGATGATGTGAAATTATGAAACTCCGTTGCGTTTGCACGAGAGAATGAAGTAAATATTTATAGTATGTTTGTTTTGTGTTGGAATGCTTATACTTTCAAACATACCATGTCTGTTTTTCCTTAAAAACTTTGGAATGTGATGTGTGTTGTGGCATCCCTTCCGTGCAATTTTATTTCTCTGATTTTAATCTTTACCTTTAATTTGGGTATTTAGAAGGGGTGTTACATTTTGACTGTGCAACTTGACCTTGTAAGCCTTGAAACTTGACATGTAGGTGCTTGACAATGTTTATGAGCATATGGGACTTGATTGAGCCCTTGAAAACCTCAACTTTCTTTGCAGGAACCAAAACCCTAGTTTGACTGGCTTAGGAGAGTGGTTGACTGTGTAGCCCTTGAGTAGACTTTGAACCATTTGCTTGTCATAACTTTGAAGATTATGGGAGGGCAAATTTTGGGGTACAACAGTTGCCCCTGTTCAATCTTCTTAGACCTGAGGATGTAGATTGGCTTGTGTGCCTTTTGTGATCCGAGGGTGGAAGATGATTGAACACTAGAGTGCCCATAAATTTGCACTCACATAGTAGAGTATCAGCAGTGTGATAGCGGGAATGGGCTTATAGATGCCATTTGGAGAGGTGGTGGATAATTGTGGAGATGGGCTTATAGATGCCATCGGGAGGTGTCGATCGCGTAAGAGATTCCTTAGCGAGAACTTGCGTACCTGAGAAAGAAAGAAAATTATCTGGCCTGTTGCAGGAGTTGATCTTTTAACTCTTTATGTAGATGTGCCCTGGCTGGATACAGGAGTCGAATCTTTAAACTCTTCAGACGTGCCCTGGCAGGATACAGGAATCGAGTGTGGTAATGTAGTTGTCAACAGATACACCCTGGCAAGATACAGGAATTGGATCTTCGAACTCTTCAGACGTGCCCTGGCAGGATACATGAATCGAGTCTGGTACTGTAGTCGTCAATAGATACACCCTGGCAAGATACAGGAATCGGATCTCCGAACTCTTCAGACGTGCCCTGGCAGGATACAAGAATCGAGTCTGGTATTGTAGTCGTCAACAGATACACCCTGGCAAGATAGAGGAATCGGATCTTCGAACTCTTCAGACGTGCCCTGGCAGGATACAGGAATCGAGTATGGTATTGTAGTCGTCAACAGATACACCCTGGCAAGATACAGGAATCAGATCTTCGAACTCTTCAGACGTGCCCTGGCAAGATACAGGAATCGAGTCTGGTACTGTAGTCGTCAACAGATACACCCTGGCAAGATACAGGAATCGGATCTTCGAACTCTTCAGATGTGCCCTGGAAAGATACAGGAATCGAGTCGGGTACTCTAGTCGTCAACAGATACACCCTGGCAAGATACATGAATCGGATCTTCGAACTCTTCAGACGTGCCCTGGCAAGATACAGGAATCGAGTCTGGTATTGTAGTCGTCAACAGATACACCCTGGAAAGATACAAGAATCAGATCTTCGAACTCTTCAGACGTGCCCTGGCAAGATACGGGAATCGAGTCTGGTACTGTAGTCATCAACAGATACACCCTGGCAAGATACAGGAATTGGATCTTCGAACTCTTCAGACGTGCCCTGGCAGGATACAGGAATCGAGATTGGTACTGTAGTCGTCAACAGATACACCCTGGCAAGATACAGGAATCAGATCTTCGAACTCTTCAGACGTGCCCTGGCAGGATACATGAATCGAGTCTGGTACTGTAGTCGTCAACAGATACACCCTGGCAAGATACAGGAATCGGATCTTCGAACTCTTCAGACGTGCCCTGGAAGGATACAAGAATCGAGTCTGGTAATGTAGTCGTCAACAGATACACCCTGGCAAGATACAGGAATCGGATCTTCGAACTCTTCAGACGTGCCCTGGCAGGATACAGGAATCGAGTCTGGTATTGTAGTCGTCAGCAGATACACCCTGGCAAGATACTGGAATCGGATCTGGAATCACGACAGTTGATAGCAATTATCTTTGTACTAACTTTTGTCCTGAAAAGACGAAACATTAGTTGTATGTGATGTCATGATGTATGACATGCGAGATGTTCTCAGAATGAATGAGATTGTATGTTCATGATGCGTACATGCATGCTATAATGTATGAAGATGTGTTTATGAATGTATGTTTTTGTCTAGGAAAGTAAATCCTTGACGGGTGCCGGGAAGTCACATCCTGGGCTGATGTTGGAGAATAGTGTTTTGTTGTTTCCGCTGGGGATGATGGTTGCAAGAATACCGGTAGGAGAAGATAGCTCTGTTGGGGAATAAACTTGATGAAGAGATTACCCTGCGGGGAATAACTACTCTAGCGATCTTGCTGGGAAACAGTACTCTGTGGGGAGAGAGGTACTTTGCTGAGATGTTTGATGATAACTCCGCTGGGGGTACCGGTGATGTTGGAAGTGTTAATAGACTTTGCTGGGGATAAGAAGACTTCGCCGAGGACGATCTTCCCATGGCTTTTGGCTGAGGATAACCCAGTTATATCCTGGTAGGGAAATAACCTTTGAATAAAGCCGGGGGACGCGTTCGTGCTCTGTAGGGGGGAAGCTTCCAGAATCTACTGGGGATAAACTTCGTGCTGGGGAGATGGATTGAACTTTCCTGGGGAAATCTTGATTGGATTCTCCTGGGGGAATTTTTGAGATACATCGGGGAAGTGGCTCTGCTGAATGTCTGGTATACCGCCGGGGAACAATCTTAGATCAAGACTGTCGGGGATGCTTGTTAGGAATGTCTGTGTACTCTGCTGAGGAATGTTTGATATTTGCTGAAGGATGCCCAACTTCCTTAAGGCTGATAGGATAACTCTTCTTGGGGAGAGCGCATTGACTTGCTGACTCACTCTCTGGGGAATTAAGATATCTTGGTTCTGTTCTTCAGCTGAACTTACCTTGGTACCTTGGTGGACAGAGCAATTAGATCGCTTAGACAATTCATTATTGCCCCTATTTCTAATGTTACTTGTAATTAATCCTTTGTTTCGTATGCAAACATTTATGAGTTAACAATTATTGTCAAATGCATATATCACAAATTGAACCTTGGACGTTCTTCGCAAAACAAAATAGAAAAAGGAAAAAACAATTGGCAATTTTAGCTGAAGAATGAATTTATATTGATTTTTGAATTTGCCTGAAAATAGACGTTTTATGTACAAGAGGCTGACGTCCTAGTAAGAGAACGCCGCTGAACAAAAGAGTTTATACAAATTTGTACAAAGAAAACAAAACAGCTGCGTGAAAATAACAATCCCACTGGGTTCCAACTCTGCTATCGCCTTTATATCTTCGAGCGTCTCATCACTTGATGACCTAGCTGAAGATGAAGCTGATTGATTGATGCCGTCTGAACTTGGTGTTGATACCGGATTCTGGATGCAAAGTGATCCAATGAGACATAGTATTACGCTTTATCCCTAACTTTTGCCTGGACCGCCCTTTCGGGTTTTCAGTCCACCGGGATACCCATTTTTGCCCAAGCCGCCTTTTCAGGTTTTCGACTTGCCGGGTGTACAGATTTTTTTTATTTCATCCCTTCATTTTGCCCGAACCCTTTTGGTTCGCCGGGAAGCCCTAATTTTTGCCTAGGTATGTCAACCTAGCGGGTCTTTTGTCATGCATAGTATCTTTTTACTATGTCTGCATTAGCGGGGTGAGGAAGGTCGTCACCATCCATGGTAGTTAGAATCATGGCTCCTCCTGAGAACACATGTTTAACCACAAATGGCCCTTCGTACGTAGGGGTCCATTTTCCCCTTGGGTCACTCTGAGGAAGGATGATGCGTTTGATTACCAGATCCCCAACTTGATACTCTTGTGGTCTGACCTTCTTGTTAAATGTCCTGATCATTCGTTTTTGATACGTCTGACCATGACAAATAGCAGCAAGTCTCTTTTCGTCAATTAGATTTAGCTGATCAAGTCGTGTCTGGATCCAATCATCTTCGCTCAGATATGCATCCTTCATTATCCGGAGAGAGGGTATCTGCACTTCGATCGGTAAGACTGCCTCCATACCAAAGACCAAGGAGAAAGGAGTTGCCCCGGTTGACGTCCTTGCTGAGGTACGGTACCCATGTAGAGCGAACGGTAACATCTCGTGCCAATCTTTATAAGTCACTGTCATCTTCTGCACAATTTTCTTGATATTCTTATTTGCTGCTTCTACAGCCCCATTCATCTTTGGCCGGTAGGGAGAAGAGTTGTGGTGCTGTATCTTGAATTGCTCGCAGAGCTCAGTGATCATCTTGTTGTTAAGATTGGTACCGTTGTTTGTAATGATTCTTTCCGGGACGCCGTACCGACAGATCAAGTTATGCCGAATGAACCGTGCCACAACATTCTTGGTTACTGTAGCGTAGGAAGCTGCTTCAACCCACTTTGTGAAGTAATCAATCGCTACCAGGATGAAGCGATGCCCATTGGATGCCGTAGGTTTAATCTCGCCGATCATATCTATGCCCCACATTGCAAACGGCCAAGGTGCTGTCAAGACATTCAGAGGGACTGGAGGAACGTGCACCTTATCTGCATAAATCTGGCACTTATGGCATGTCCTAGAATGTTGGTAACAGTCAGCTTCCATTGTGGACCAGAAATATCTCGCCCGAAGGATCTTCTTTGCCATGGTATGTCCACTGGAATGTGTTCCGAAGGTACCTTCATGTAGCTCTGCCATGATCCTTTCTGCTTCAGTCTTATCCACACAACGCAGTAAGGTTGAATCATGGTTTCGCTTGTACAGAATGCCATTGCTGAGGAAGAACTTTGCTGCGAACCTTCTCAGAAACTTCTTGTCATTGACAGATGCACCTTCAGGATATTCCTGAGCTTCCAAGTATCTTTTCACCTCATAGTACCAGGGTTTTTCAGTTACCACCTCAGCCTCAAGGTCACAACAATATGCAGGTTCGTCCAGTTTCCAGATAATGATCCGGGGAGCCTCATGGTCCCATTTGACTTTGAACATAGAAGACATCGTAGCTAACGCGTCCGCCAACTGATTCTCCTCTCTTGGGAAATGTTCAAAAGTTATCTCTGTGAAATGGGGGATCATTGTCAACACATATTCTCTGTAAGGAATAAGATTCGGATGTTTCGTATCCCACTCGCCTTTGATCTGATTGATCACGAGAGCAGAATCTCCGAAGACACTCAGAAACTTGATCCTTAAGTCGATCGCCGCTTGGAGACCCATGATGCATGCCTCATACTCTGCCATGTTGTTAGTGCAGTTGAAACATAGCCGGGCAGTGAGTGGAGTATGAGTTCCTTGTGGGGATATGATCACAATGCCGATACCGTTACCCAAAGCGTTTGATGCTCCGTCAAAGTGCATAGACCATCAGGATCCTTCCTCAGGTCCTTCATCCGGTCCAGGTACTTCACAATCAGTCACTATCATAATGCTCTCGTCAGGAAACTCAAAGTTCGTTGACTGATAGTCGTCTACTGCCTGATGTGCCAAGTGGTCTGCCAATACACTTCCTTTGATAGCTTTCTGGTTAGTGTACTGGATGTCGTATTCTGTCAAGATCATTTGCCATCTTGCTATTCTTCCAGACAAAATAGGCTTTTCGAATATGTACTTTATTGGATCCATCTTTGAAATCAACAGAGTAGTGTGAGTCAGCATATACTGTCTCAGCCGGCGAGCAGCCCATACCAAAGCGCAACAAGTTTTCTCGAGCAGTGAGTATCGGGTCTCACAGTCGGTAAACTTTTTGCTAAGGTAATAAATGGCGTGCTCTTTTCGGCCAGATTCGTCATGCTGCCCCAACACACACCCCATTGAATTGTCGAGTACTGTCAGGTATAATATTAGAGGTCTCCCTTCAACCGGTGGCATAAGGATGGGTGGTTCTTGGAGATACTCTTTGATTCTGTCAAAAGCGGCCTGACATTCATCATTCCAACGTACTACCTGATCTTTCTTCAGCAGCTTGAAGATTGGTTCACAGGTAGCGGTTAGGTGCGAGATGAATCGAGCAATGTAATTCAGGCGTCCTAAAAAGCCTCTGACCTCTTTCTCTGTCTTAGGAACTGACATCTCTTGAATGGCTTTAACCTTGGCAGGGTCCACTTGAATACCCTTGTCACTTACGACGAAGCCTAGCAACTTTCCGGATCTTACCCCGAAGGTGCACTTGTTCGGGTTCAACCTCAGCTTGTATAACTTTAGACGGTCAAACAATTTCTGCAGATGGTCAAGGTGTTCCTCCTCAGTTTGGGACCTTGCAATCATATCGTCGACATACACTTCAATCTCATGATGGATCATGTCATGAAATAAAGCAACCATGGCGCGTTGGTAGGTTGCCCCAGCATTTTTCAGCCCGAATGGCATGACCTTGTAGCAAAAGGTGCCCCACTGAGTAACAAAGGTAGTCTTTTCCATATCTTCAGGAGCCATCTTGATCTGATTATAACCTGAAAAACCATCCATGAAAGAGAACACCTTATGCTGAGCAGTATTATCGACCAGAACGTCAATGTGAGGTAGGGGAAAGTCATCCTTGAGGCTGGCCCTGTTCAGATCCCTGTAGTCGACACACATTCTGACCTTACCGTCTTTCTTCGGTACCGGCACCACATTAGCAACCCACTGAGGGTAAGAAGTCACTGCGAGAAACTCGGCATCGAATTGCTTCATAACCTCAGCTTTGATCTTCTCGGACATATCTGGACGCATACGACGGACCTTTTGCTTAACCTGAGGGCAGTCTTCCTTGGTAGGAAAATGATGGACCACAATGTCGGTATCCAACCCGGGCATGTCTTCGTAGGACTAGGCGAAGATCTCCACATAATCATGTAACATCTGAGTCAACCATTGCTTCACGCTAAGCTCTAGGTTGGCACCAATCTTGACTTCCTTTCTGTCTGTCTCAGTACCCAGATTTACTGTTTCCACTGGCTCTTCATGTGGTTGAATTCCTCTCTCTTCCTGGAGTAACAGTCTTGCAAGCTCACCAGGCACTTCTCAATCATCTTCACCTTCGTCTTCGGCTAAGTTGATCGGATTTTCGAAGTCATAACTGGCAGTAGCAGAGTCGTTACCAGTGAGATCCAGAGTGGATTGAAACCTGTATGAGTGAGTGTGTGTAAATACAGCTGTTTTGCAATATATATAAAGAAAGAAAGGGAGTGCAAGATTTGAAGTGTGAAAAACGTCCAATGCTTTTATTCATGATATATGACAGTGACAAACAAAAGCCCTCACAAATAAAACCAACGGTGCCCCGGGTAAGACACCGGGCCATAAAGTTTCAAATTATTGTTTATTACAAATCCAAAACAAAGAAGTTCATTACTGGGTGACAACAGTAACAGGCATGCAGTCTTTGGAAGTCCAGTTGCTAGGTCCATCTTCGGTTGTTGGGTATATCCAGCTGTTGAACTCAGATTCTTCCACCTCGTCATCATCCCTGATAGCATTCACTCCATGGGCAGGCAGGGGAGCTGTTACCACATTAGGCTTCTCAGGTGCCTCAAACTGTACCTCCTTTGCATCAATAAGGTCCTGCACCTTATTCCTCAGGGCCCAGCAGTCATCAGTAGAATGCCCCGGGCTATCGGAGTGATAAGCACAGCGGGCATTTGGATTAAACTTGGGGGATATAGTATTCACAACCTTCGGGGCCTCTCTAACAGTCACCAAGTTGGTTGATAGCAGTTGAGGCAGGATCTAAGAGAGAGTCATGCTGAGTCGAGTATACTGTCGTTTGGGCCTCTCAGCTCTGGGTTGGTTGTACTGTTGTGGAGCAGCAGCAGGCTTAGAAATAACCACCGCGTTGGCAGCTTGGCGGCGTTCAGGTTTGTCCTACCTTCTTGGACCATACACAACACTTGCCTCTTTCTTGAAGGGCTTCTTTTCAGAATTTAAGGAGGCAACCTTCTGTATCTTCCCCGACTTTATACCAGCCTCGATCCTCTCACCAGTCAGGATCAGATCAGTAAACCCAGCAGAGGAATTACCAATGAGATGATTGAAAAATGGACCAGATAGGGTCCCCAAGAACATGTCCACCAGCTCCTGGTCCGTCAATGGTGGTTGCACCCTGCCAGCCAGATCTCTCCATTTCTGTGCGTACTCCTTAAAACCTTCTCCCGATCCTAGCGACATACCCTGGAGTTGGGTACGCGTAGGAGAGAGGTCGGAATTATATTGATACTGCTTGTAAAAAGCAGTGGCCAGATCCTCCCAGTTACAAATGTTGGTCCCATCCAGCTGATAGAACCATTCGAGGTGAGTCCCTGAAAGACTCTCCTGGAAGAAGTGGATCCATAAGTTTTTGTCTGCTGTGTAAGGCTGGATCTTCCTTACATAAGAACGGAGGTGCATCTTGGGACAGGAAGCCCCGTCATACTTCACAAAGGCAGGCGCCTTGAACTTGTGTGGAATTACCACCCCAGAAGATAACCCCAAGTCCCCGAAATCCAGTCCAGGCACACGCTGAATCTCCATAGCATTTAATATGTCCTCCAGTTGTTTGTACCGGTCCTCAGCAGGAGGATACTATTCGTCGTTGAAATCTGTCTCAGTGTCAGAGACCACAGGACTAGGGACCTCTCTCCCTTGGTGACTACCTTCCCCCATATATGGAGTAGTCCTCTCAGCTTCATTTTGCAAAGTGTTCCCGAGCCTGCGCCCAGTGTTGAATAGCACAATCCTCTTCTTCTTCTTACTCTTCTTCAGGAGCATAGCCTTCAGCTCTTGTTGACCTTGAGCCAAACCCATGATCATCTCCTGAAATTGTGCGTTCTGCGCCTGAAGGGCCTTGATAGACAGCTCGGTAGATGATTCAGGGTTCATGATGCTGAAATAAACAGCGAAGAACAGTAAGCAACCTGAAAAGAAGAGTACCTGCTATGCACATGATGAATGATATGTGTTTATGCAATGCATTCAAGGGTTCGAAAATTCAAATTCGTTGTAGACAAAAAGGAGCACACGTTATCATTAAGGAAATAATTGTTTGGTACATCAAAGCCTCATGGGCAAAATATTACAAAAGCAAATCAGTCCCAGAAGACACTACGCATCCTCTTCGGAGCAATGTAGGTGTTGAGATTCCTTTCCTCGTGCAGTAGGCGGGTGAGCTCCAGGACCTTCTTTTCACTAGCATGTAGACTGGTCTCAAGAGAATTCCGTTCTTCCTTAAGCTGGACCCAGCTCTTCTGCATCTCTTCCCAGGACGTGGGCATGTCAGGATGTTGGATGGTGTAGGACACCTCTCCCTCCAAGACTGGCTCTTTGATCACAGGGAGCACATGAGGATAAGGAATTACTAACTTCTGGGAGCGGGCGCGTACCCACTTGAGATAAGGTTCCAATCGGATGGAGTTTCTGTGCCCCAGTGTCTTGCTGTCTATCTTACTGGGCATCCTCCAAGCTCTGATAAATCTCTGGCGAAGTCCTTGTGCATCGTTGTCGAAGTCAAAAACTATGTCAGGAATTAACATGTCATGAGGGCCATCCCTCCGAGCATAACCAAACTGTCTCCAAGCCAGGCATGGGTTGTAAGTAATACCTCCTCTGATTCCAAATAAAGGAACATTAAGGTACTCCCCGCAACGATCAATGATAGTGACATCCTCTCTGGACCGAGAGCACCAATGTATATCAGCATGTGTAAGGGTCATCAATCATTGTGACCATCTCAAACCCCTCTCGTTCTTCAAAACTGATTGTGGAAGGTGCGAAATAAACCACCTTCCCAGGAGAGGAGTGCAACACATAAGAACACTTCTTTTTCTCATGGTTCGAGTGTAACATGAGTGAAGGATGTCCCCAAGCAACGTAGGTATATGATTCCTGGACATGAAGATCTGGACAGCACTGATATCTATAAGCTGATCTGGATTAGGGAACAACACCGAACCATAGACAAGGAGGGCCACAACTTCTTCAAAAGCTTGTAGGTCAAGGGAGTTCCAACATTCTTGGGCCTTTTCAAACAGAAACCTGGCTAAGAACCCCTTGATACCACTTCTAGCTTCCCAATGTCCCTTGAGGTCAGATGGTTGTAGGTGTAAGGCCTTAGCAATCTCTTCAAGTTTGGGTTCCTTTTCCGTACCGTTGTAGGGTAGTTGATCAAGGATAGGGATTTTCAGAAGCCGGGAGAACTCTTCCAATGTAGGCACCAGTTGATAATCCAGGAAAGTGAAACAGTGATGCAGAGGGTCAAAGAACTGGAACAGGACCTTTATCATGTCTTCCTCAATGTTGGTGTTGACCAAGCTGATGAGTCTTCCATGTCTCTCACTGAATGAAGAGCTCTCGGGAATCCTGGATATAAGCTCCTTAAGCTGAGGAGGGATCCATACAAGGCTGATCTGAATTGTCTTTCTGCGAACAGTTTCCATGTCCTACAAAACAAGAACAAAGATGAAGGTTCGAAACCCTGAAATGGTTAGCCAATGCCTATGATGCTGTATGATGTCATGATGCTATGATTAAACACACCACAAATATTTACAAAGGCAAACATGATAAGGCACACAAGTCACACAAGACAAGCCCTTAGAGTTTAGGCCAGCATGGGGTCTGGGTATTACCCTCTTGAAGTTAGTGGGTTCAACCTGTCCTATTAGAAGTAACCGGGTTCTAAGGGTCCCAATATCACTGGATTGCTTTCATTGTTCATCGTTTCGATTTAGCCACTGAACTGGCGACCGAAATATTCCAGGAAAGCAACCCTCAATTGAGTGTAGTATCGAGTATCAACCAACCTCGGACTGCACCAAAGTCAGTTATCTCACTACCCTAAAGAGGCCAAGATAGTTCAATTAAGGTTCCTAAGGTCAGTTGATGCTTCACGACACCACATGGAGGCCCCGTACTCTCCTTGACTGAACTCAAGGGTTACCGGTACACACCAAAGTGCCACATCAACGTAGCAGACTGTTTCAACCATGTCGGTATACCCCGCACAGTTCCCTCACAGCCTTGTTGCTACTTTCTAAGAAGGTATCCCCAGATCCGGGTTAGGATCTATAGAACTCCCAAGACAGTCCCACAATTTAAAGCAAACAAGTCAAAGAAATTGAAAACACAGTGATCTTAGTCCTAAGGTACACCTCACTTCAAGGATTATCCCCAGCAGAGTCGCCAGTTCTGTGATCGGTGGAAATAGAACTGATTGTTTTTTAAGCTGGTTTCGCAAAATGTCGCGGTAAGCAAGAGTCACCACCGTCTTTTATTTTCTCCAAATGGAAAGGACAAAAGCACAGCAAAATTCCTTACTGAGATTAGTTCTCGGTTCGGGAGGTAGATTTATAGAAAGGGAAGGTGTTAGCACCCTTTCTATCCATGGTTATCCACGGGCTCTTAGATACTTGCTCATTTGTGTTTTCAAAATGTTTGTTTGCTTTTCAAGTGTGAGTGGGTTTGAAAAAAAGTTTCGTTTAAAGATTTCAGATCGACTCTTGTATCAGTCCTCAAGAGTGTTTGAAAAGTTGTTTTTGAAAGCTTTTTGCAAAGTGTCGGTGTGAAAAGAAGTTTTTTTTTATTTGTTTTGAATTAGAGCAAGTATCTACAAGTCATCTACCTACCCTAAGGAATTAGGCTGTGTAAATGTCCTTAAGGTAGTGCCATCCCACCATTGAGAGGTAGGTAGCACCACCGTTGGAGGTGTTCGGGTCAATTCGAGTTTGTAGGGACAGTGTGGTCACCGGGCAATAGTAAGATACCTTAGAAGCTACCCTTATGCCATTGATCTTTTTATTCCGAGGCAACTATTCCGAGGCAACTATTCCGAGGCAACTTGTTTCGAGGCAACTTGTTCCGAGGCAACCATTCGAGGCAACTAGATCAATGGAACATAAGGACTCACTAAGACATCCTATACTCGACGACCACGTTTCGAGGGGCAAGGCAACAATGTGATTACCAGAGCAACAGCAGGACACCTTAGAAGCTACCCTTATGCCATGTTCATGGACATAAGGACTTACTAAGACGTCCTGTACTCGACGACCACGTTTCGAGGGGCAAGGCAACAGTGAGGCGTACCCTAGGAGTGGTGTGTGAATTGTGTGTCATTTTCAGTTATTATTTGTCTTGTCATGCATTAGGTGAGCTACGCTTTGATTTTATTTGGGCATTCATTCTTTCATGTGATAATTAACAGTTAAAAGGTGCGGAAATTAAAATGCGGAAAGATAAAGGTCCTACGCTATTACAAGGCGCGGGTCTACATCACCAAATTAAACCAAAACCCGATTTGAATAAATAAAATGCGGAAAGTAAATATCCTAATTATCTATTACAAGGCTTTGGGGCAAATATATTACATTCATAAAAGAAATAAAAATAAATGTGCGAAGAGAAATTAGAAGCGAAAGTGCGAGGGCGTTAGACCCTTTAAAGAAATTAAATTGAAATTATTAAATTTAATTAAATTAAATAAAGAAAGAACTTATTTTTTGATGTTTTTGTATTTATGAAATTTAATGAGAATAAAAAAAATTAATATTGAAAGAAATCCTAATTCTAAATTGTTTTTAATTATTAAAGAAAAAAAATGTTTAAGTTGTAAACTAATTTAACCCTAATTAATTAAATGGCATATTTATTTACAAAAATAATTAATAATTAATAATGGTAAAAAAGGAAAAAGAATAAAAGTATTAAAACCCTAATTTCTACATTTTTTAGTTTATTAAAAAAAACATTAAAATTAAACCTAAAATTAAAACTAAATTGGTTAACAAAACTTATTTACAAAATTAATGGAAATTAATATAAAAACATGTTTTTTTGTTTTATGATTTTTTTTGGTTTTTTGTGTTATAAAATTAATTTTATGATTTAAATAAACAATTATCATAAATAAAATAAATAAAAGAAAAGAATAAAAAAGGAGAGAGAAATGCAAACATATGGGGGTGTTGACCCCTTTTGGAGGTAAATTCACAGCAATTTGGCCCAATAAGGGTGAGGCCCTGTTTGACTTTTCTGATTGCATGTGGACCCATTGACTGGCATGTATGATGAGCCCCTTTGGTGGCCTTCAGATTGGAATCTCCGGGCGCGTGGCAAGCCAGATGGTGAGGCTGTATGGTAGACCCTTGATGAAGCACTGCATAGAATTATGTTAAAGAGAAAAATATTGAATAAAGTGGGGGGACCTGGGAATCAAACCCAGGTCCCTGCGTTTGCCAAGTTAGTGCTTTGCCAATTGTGCTGTTGATACGCTTTGTACATGGAATGGAAAATGAATAATATGAAACAAAATCAAAATCAATGTTATCAAATAAAAAAAAACGCGCTGGAATTCAAACCCTCCATTCACGTCGTGCCACGCAGTCTTCTTCTCCATTCGTTCATGTAACAAAAAAAGGATAGCGGGGGTTTTAAACCCCCCCAAAACACAGGCTTATGGATAATAGCGAATAGCTCATATGGAAACATAAATAGGGCGCGAATAGTGGGTTAGCTTCGTTTGGAGGTCCTGATTCCAACCATGGTAATTGGATGTCCTAATTTTTCCAGATGTGGAAAACCCCAAATTCAAATCTCTGAAAACCTAGAAAACATCAATGGCATATTTCTCTACAGGCATGGTTAGGACAATTAAATGGTATCATGAGTTTCAGAAGGTCCATATTAATATAAATCAACCTTTAAAATGTATGAAACAAGCATATATATTGAGATGTGATTATGAAAAAAAAATGAGAAAAGTGTGACTTCAATATACCAATTCCTTGCGCGTGGAGGGTTGATTTTGATTGGAGTAGGTTCCTGGTCACCTTGGCAAGCTTGTGAAATGGTTTTTAGGCCTTGCAACACACTGAAACTATGAGAACAGTTTTGAGCTTTTTAAGAAAAATGCAAGTTTATGTTTCTCAGTTTGGGCGCAGCTTAGGTCTTGTTCTTGTGTCTGATCACTTGTATATGCATTATGTAATGTGTTTCAATTGGAATTAAGGGCCTTGAAGCCTTGCATTCATACATAAGATTTTGCCATAAACCTCCATTAAAACACCTTCCATCTTTGTACCAAATTTTGAATTCTTGCTTGATTAGGCCTTGGTACGAATTTGGGATGTTGTATAATGATGATTCAAGGCTAATCAAGACCAAATATGTCCCTTAATTAACCTTTTTGATTTTTATTTGATTTTAAAGGATTTAAAATGAATTAAATCCAATAAAATCTAATAAAAATGAAAAAATTAATTTTAAATATTGAAATAAAAGGTGAGACACGTGGGAAGCATGGCCAAGCTGATTCAAGTGGAAAAAGTGGGCCCCTTTTGTCAAAAATGAAGTTTCAAGGATAAATGATTTTGGCTATTTCACAAAAATTTCCCAACTTCTCTAATGCATATCTTGCTCAATTTTTAAGCTTTGATCATGTTCTTGGACATTTTAGAAAGGTCTTGAAGTCCTCTAACCAATGTATTTGGTCCCATGTCATTTTGATTTACCAATCTCAAGTTATGGTCTTTGACTTAAAGTCCCTTTTTGTTGACTTTTGAAAATGACCTATAATGTTGAAATTGATAAGTTTTTGTGAGAGCATTTCTTGGACTTGGAATGTGAAGATGAATTGTAGGAAATGTCTTCCCCTTCAAGATGAGCATTGGATGGAATTTTTCTGATGAACCATGAAAATGTTATGCGTTGGTCAAGTTATAGTTGACTTTTCAGCTGTCCAAAAATAGAAACTTTTGCATCTTGAGACTTTTTGAGCCATACTTTTGAGAATCATGATCAAGCATTGATCAAATGATGTTTGTGGCTTCAAAATAAGATGTTGACAAAAAATTTTGACTTTTGACTGCCAAATGACCATTTTGCCCCTACAGTTGACTATTGAGCAATTAGGGTTTTTGACTGTGCAACTTGACCTTGTAAGCCTTGAAACTTTACATGTAGGTGCTTGACAATGTTTATGAGCATATGGGACTTGATTGAGCCCTTGAAAACCTCAACTTTCTTTGCAAGAACCAAAACCCTAGTTTGACTGGCTTAGGAGAGTGGCTGACTGTGTAGCCCTTGAGTAGACTTTGAACCATTTGCTTGTCATAACTTTGAAGATTATGGGAGGGAAAAGTTTGGGGTACAACACCATTTTTCAAACACACTTCACAACACAACTTCAAAACAATTTCAAAACCACTTTCAAAACATTGAAATATCTTTTCAAAAAGACACACACCTTTATATATACTCGAACAAAAATCATTACAAAGGTTGCCTAGACAAGGCCTCTTTTTCAAAGCATTTTTCAAAACCACACACACAAAGCACCATTTCAAACAATTGAAAAGCAAAGGCAAGCGATCTAAAACGAGTAACTAAGAGCCCATGGAAAACCATGGACGAAAAGGGTGCTAGCACCTTCCCTTTTCATAATCTACCCCCCGAACCCAAGAAAACATCTCAAAGGTCTTTCCTGTGCTTTTTGACCTTTCCTTTGGATAAAATAAAAAGTCGGTGGAGACTCTTGCTAAACCGAACAAATGCGAACACAAACACAAAACCTCAAGTCAGTTCTCCCACGGTATCACATCATTCTTCAGATACAGTCGAGTGTAGACTCATTTTGATATTTCTATCAACAATTAACTTTGGATGGCATCTATAAGCCCATCTCTGACGACTCTTCATCACCCCTCCAAATGGCATCTTTAATCCTATTACAAATATAATCAACAAACAGTTTTACTTCATGCACAGGCAAGTGTAAATTTCTGGGCACTTAAGTGTTCAATCATCTTCCACCTTCAAGTTGCGAATGGAGAACATGCCAATCTAACTCTACAGTTTTAAGAAGATTGAACATGTGCAGCTGTTGTACCCTAAATTTTTCCCTTCCTTTTCTTCAAGTCATTTCTCATAAAAGATCTCAAATGCTCAAGGATTCTCAAAGAGTTAATCAAACAAGCTCACCTCCTAAGCATTGAGACCACAAATTAGGGTTTTAGTTTTCACAAGGAAAATTGGACTTATAATTCCCCAAATGACTTTCATGGTTCATAATAGACCTCCAAGAATTCTCATGCCAAGTTTCAAGTCTTGCACCTGAAGAATTGCTCAGTTAATTGCTCAGATGACTGAAAATCAGCTGTATTGGGTAAAAAGTCAAATGTGATCAATATATAATCAAAATTTGAGATTTTTGTCCAACATCAATATTTTAAAGTCATATTCATTATTTGATCAAGGGATGATCATAATTCCTCAAGGAAATCACTCAAATAATCAAAGGGGTAAAATTGATCAAATTAGGGTTTTGACTGAGAATGACTGATCATTGACTTTTGACCTAATACATGGCCTAATGGCTTGAAACATGATCTTAAGGACTCAAACAAAATATCTTGACCTAATTGCATGGTTAAAAACGTCCTCAAAGATCAAGTGATTGATAGTTGAAATTTGGATCAACTGATGAAAAGTCAACTAACACACAAAAGTCAAACTTTGACTTTTTGGTCAACATTGAATTTCAAAGATCAAGATACATCAAGATATTCAAAAATATCAAACTTGATCATCAAGAATCAAGAAAGTCAACAAAAGTCAACAAAAAGTTAAGATTTCCAATACTTAGAAAAATTCTAAGTATTTTTAACCTTGATAAATTTACTACTTCATGACTATTTTTCATTAAGATGCAAGATGATTCAAGGAAAACTTTCAACATGAAAGTTTTAGAGCATAATGAATTCTACAACTTTGTCCTCGAGGGTTGATGTCCAAAAAATGCTTGGACTAGAAGATATAAGCCCATGAAGTCATGACATTTTTATCAAAACACTTACTGAAATTTTCAACAAGTTTGGTCAGATTTTTGTCCCAACTTCTTGGCCAATTTTCACCAATTTACGATTTTTTTAAGCCAAAGTGGTAAACATGAAGGTTGTAGAAAACATTTTAAGCTTTCTATAATGTCCAAGAACACAAAATTATTATGCTTGAGCTAGAAGTTTCGAAGAGATGAAGTTGGCATGATAAACTTGAATTATATGTCATTTTCATGAAGAACGCATGATCAAATCTCAAGCCATGCTGCATAAATCTTTCTTTGCAAGCTTCTAACTTACAAATCACTCCATAATTAATTGTTTACAAAATTTATTGAGCTATGATCCAAGTGCTTGAGCCATTGTCCAAGTGATTATTCCATTTTTGCACAAAGTTAACATTGTCATTCTTGAAAAGTTGCTTTATACACAATGTCAACTCTCATTGAGCCCATACATTGTTGCTTCTGATTTCAAAACATCTCATCACCAAGAAGAAACCATATATATCCTATCAACCACCCTATGATCCTTCTTACAATTACATTGGAATAATGTATTTCAAGTTGCTTTAAAACCAAGTCTCAAAACCATAACATGTGATCTTTTGATTCTGATTACTAGAGCCTTAAAAAACTTTCCTCTATAAATAGAGATGTTATTTGCAAACCACAACATGAGTTTACAAGCCCTCTAACCCCCTCAAACTCCCTCAAATCAGAATTTGCATAAAAAATTCCATTACATGTGATTTCTAACCTTGCATATCAAACACCAAATCCCTTCATGCGTTTCCCTTTTAATCAAACACAAAGGTTCTATAAATTATATAGAGGCTATCCAAACACTTGCTACACAACTGTAACACCATCTTCATCATCCTCCATTTCCAAAAACAATAACCTACAACTTGACTTCTCCAGAAGAATCCAACCACTCTCAATCCAAAGTAAGCATTGCAATAGCTTCTTGGGAGTTCAGTGAAGCTATCCAAATCATCACAACACCTCCAGGAGTGCTCCAACTTCAAATATGATTTCGAGTTTTGAGTTAAGTTTTCTCAACTTTGAACTTCCTATACAAGCATCATTAATGGTTACCTTGTGAATGAAAAAGGTAGACATCATTGCCCTGAAGTTAAGCATACCTTTAGTTTTCTTTTATATTGCCTAAGTGATGCAGATTTTGAAGTTGAACTTTATGAAAAAGTTAGGGTTTATTTTGGTACCAATAGAAATTCATGTTTATCTTTGACAGTTAGCTTAAGTTATTTACATGGTTGGATTCATGGTGAAAAAACAAGCAAGTTTCATGTTTAAACTTTTGAAAATGGTTGAGAAATGAGCAAGTTTGAAAATTCAAAAATATGGTCCATGGCTTCTGGCGCAAGGTAGGGGATGAAGTACAATCAGGAATGAGTTTATAATAAATTTAGTGTAAGTTGTATAATAACCGAATGGCAGAGCGTGTGTGTATAAGTCATTCCTATGCCTGGTCACGGGTTTGAGCCAGTCGTGGGACATTTTTCTTTTCATATTTGTTTCTCACAGATCCAGTACAAACAAGCTTAGCGCGCCTATCATAAGCCTGACATAAACACCATCAGATCTGCAAGCAATCAGATCCAATGCTCCAAAGCGTGTGACCATGATGCACTCTCAAAAACCAGCAACACTGAATTATAAACATGCGCTGGGCCTCCCTTACTTGGGCCTCTTTATTTTTATTTTTACTATTTTCTCACCCCCAAATTTCTCATGACAACCAGACCCATTTCTTTTTATTTTTATTTTTTCTGATTCAAACAAAAGAACATGTATTTGGGCCTAACATTTTTTTGTGCTATATTTCACACCCCTTTTACTTTTCAACACCCAGGCCCAATATTATTTATATATTTTCTTTTATTTATTTATTTATTTATTTTTATTTAACCAAAAATACAAAATATATTTTCTTAAATAATTAGATTAAAGATATTTTAATTCTATTATTTTTTTACTTCATTTATTTATTTTCAAAACAAACCTCAAAAATATTTTCTAACAATTCATTTCTCTTTTAAATTAATTTAGATTTAGATTTTGCTATATTTAAATTATTTTTCCTTTTGATTAATGAAATTAATTTTTATCTTAATTAGGTTTACTAGTTTCTTTTAAATACAAAGTCAATCAATTAGGTTAAAATATTCTTCTCTACCAAAAAAACACTTCCTCTTTCTTTCCTCTACTTTATATTCTTGCACATTTTATTATTTTACATTATTAATTATTCAATGGTCTGTAATAGATAATTAGGGCTTTATTCCTTTCCTCTCATTCAGAAACTTGTACCCCCTCATCCCCAAAGAATTGTAATAGCGCAGGACATTTAAATTATGCAATTTATCGCTTTCCTTATTATTATTAGTAATTAGTGTTTGTATGGCAAGATCTAAAATCAAACATTAGATAACCCAAATCTAAGACAAATAATTGAATCAAACACACTTCGCACACATGCACCTCTAGGGTTAACCTCACTTGTTGCCTCGGATAAAAAACAGTCATGTCCATCGAACATGGGATGTTTTAGCAAAGACCCTCGATTAAAAGATCATAGTCCCTCGATGACCCTTCGATGTTGCCTTCAGTAAATAATCTTAGTCCCTTACGATAATTGCTAAAGCGCCTTACAAGTTTCTTTCTATGATTGTACGATGACCCATGCCCGTCCCTCACATCCAATGATATGGATTCCTACTAACTAATGGTAGGATAGAACTATATAAAGGAGGAGGAAAAGAACAAAGTCTTTTTGAGTAGGTAGATCGCTCATAATCGCTTGCTCACAAACTAAAACAATTTCCACACTTCACACTTTTAAGACAACTATCTTCAAAACACTCTTCAAAATGAACATTTTGTATACATTCTCAACGATATGAGAATCATTACAAAATTACCTTACATTGGAATTTTCAAAACATCTTTCCATACATTCCTTTTCAAACAAATATTTCCAAAACAAACATTTTGTATACATTCTCAACGATACGAGAATCATTACAAAATTGTCGCACTTAGGCGTTTTCAAAATGTTTTCAAACATACACAAACACAAAACATTTTCAAAGTGAGCTAGAAATTAAGAGCCCATAGATAAATACAGATGAAAAGGGTGCTAACACCTTCCCTTTTCATAACCTACCCCCCAAACTCAAGAAAAATTCTCAAAGGTTTTTCCTGGTCTTTTCACCCTTTCCTTTATTGGATAAAAGAAAAGATGGTGGAAACTCTTGCTATCCGCAACATTTGTGATACAACACAAAACACCAAGTCAATTCTCCCACCGTATTATAACATGCTTTCTTGGGAAACCTTGGATTCATGCGGCAGAGGCTGTTACCTCAACCTTGCATCAAAAATTGAAGTTCCTTGTTAAAGGAAAGATGGTTGTGATCGACAGAGAGGAGGACATCTTTGTAAGCCACTTGGAGTCCTACAGATATATCAATATGGATGAAGACTGTATGGCAACACCATTCCAAGCCCTAGAAGTTATTTCCGTGGTAACCCTACCAGTGGAGAAAATCAAGAAACCGGGAACTATTATGACTTCATGGAGAGATTTACAAACAACTATGGAAGATCATACCTCGAAAGGTTGGGTTAAACTTGTAGAGATACCTGAGAAGAAATATCATTTTGGTTTAGGCTACAAACCGTCAAAGGCTACTCTGAAAGGTAAGGGGAAATTTCCTCCCATCCAGGAAACCTTCGTCAATAAAGGAGTAGATCATGGTTGACAAGTAGCAATAATATCCAACAAGAGAAATACCAAAGGAGAATCTAACTTCATTCGTGAATGCGCTTCAGGCGAAGAACTCAAAAATTGGACAACTGTGGAGATTACAGAGATCTTTTTCTTTCCAAAGTAATTTTTCTGTTTTTAAAAGAACCTATGTCACGCCTGAGGCATATGGGTAGATTGTAAGGGCCCCCATTTGTTTTCAAACAGTACTTTAAATTAATAAAAGTTATGTTTTACATTCAATTAAGATCCATGTCTTTCTTTTGCATTTCCCTTTCCTTTTCAAAAATGGCAGTACTTTTCTTCATATACATTTTTCAAATTCACATTCTAAAATGCACATAAACATGATAAAATGTACAAATCCACATCTAAACCCACCGATAATGCTACTGCTGCTATCAGATATAACTTTGACGCACCAATTAACCAAGCTGAAAAGGAAGATGAAGAAGATCTTGAACTCTGTGAAGAATTGGTGAGGGTGTTAGAGCAGAAAGTAGACAATATAAAACCATACCAAGAATCTATTGAGATCATCAACCTTGGCACATAAAAAGATCCAAAAGAGATTAAGCTAGGGGCAACCTTGGAGGAAAGCGTCAAAGAAAGGCTGATCAAGCTTCTGCATGAGTACGTGGATATATTTGTTTGGTCCTACAAAGATATGTCAGGATTAGATACAGATATTGTAGTGCACATACTACCTCTCAAAGAAGATTGTTCTCCAGTTAGACAGAAGCTCAGAAGAACTCGTCCAGACATGTCTGACAAGATTCGAGAAGAGGTCCTTAAACAATTTGATGTATGGTTCTTAGCCGTGGTAGATTATCCACCTTGGATATCTAACATCGTGCCAGTTCCCAAGAAGGACGGTAAAGTACGCATGTATGTAGACTATCGGGACCTAAACAAAGCATTTTCTGAAGACGATTTCCCGTTAACTCACATAGATGTTTTGGTGGACAATACAGCTCAAGCTTCAGTATTTTCTTTCATGGATGGTTTCTAAGGATATAATCAGATCAAAATGGCACATGAGGATATGGAAAAGACTATTTTCATGACTCCTTGGGATACCTTCTGTTACAAAGTGATGCCCTTCGGTCTAAAGAATGCAGGGGCAACGTATCAACGAGTAATGATCACGTTATTTCATGACATGATCCATAAAGAAGTTGAGGTACACGTGAATGATATGATTGCCAAATATCATACAAAGGATGACCACATCGCTCACTTGCAGAAATTACTTGAATGTCTATGAAAACTCAAACTGAGGTTGAATCTAAAAAAATGTGCATTTGGTGTCATGTCAGGCAAACGGTTAGCTTTTATTGTAAATTAGAGAGGTATTGAGGTGGATCCCGACAAGGTGAAGGCCATACAAGAAATGCCAGCTCCAAGGATAGAAAAAGAGGTTCTTGGTTTTTTAGGGCGGTTGAACTACATTTAAAGGTTCATATCGCACCTAAGTGCTACGCGCAAGCTTATATTCAAACTACTCGGAAAAGATCAAACAATGGAATGGAATGATGATTGTCAGACAACCTTCGAAATAATAAAGCAATATTTACAAGAGCCACCAATCTTGATGCCACTGGTTCCTGGAAGACCACTTATCATGTACTTAACAGTGCTTGAAGGATCTATGGGATGTGTATTAGGGCAACATGACGAAACATGTAGAAAAGAGCATGCAATATACTACTTTAGCAAGAAATTCACTGACTACAAAACTAGGTACTAACTCCTCGAGAAGACTTATTATGCCTTGGCTTGGGCTACTAAACGACTGAGACAGTACATGTTAACTCACACCACATGGTTAATAGCAAGAATGAATCATTTGAAGTATGTGTTTGAAAAACCAGCTCTTACAGGAAGAATTTCTAGGTGGCAGATCTTACTTTCCGAGTACGACATCTAATATGTTACTCAAAAGGCCATAAAACGTAGTGTACTAGCTAATCATTTAACTCATCAGCCATTGCCATAATATCAACCAATGAAGTTCGATTTTCCAGACAAAGATGTCATGGTTATAAGTGACTACGAGATACCGGGACCTAACGAGGGTCCTGAACCAGGGGCACATTGGTCACTCATGTTTGACGGTGCTTCAAACGCACTAGGACATGAAATTGGGGCAGTATTGACTTCTCCAAAGAATTTCACAAACCTTATACTGCAAGGTTAGGTTTTGATTGCACCAACAATGTTGCTGAATACGAAGCTTGTATCTTGGGTCTAGAAGTTGTTATTGATCTAAGGATTAAAAACCCCGAAGTATATGGAGACTCAACATTGGTCATATACCAAGTAAATGGTGAATGGGACACTCGACATCCCAAATTGATTCCATATTGGGATCATGTTATAAAGCTAGCTACAAAATTCACTGAAATCTCTTTCACTCACATTCCGCAAGAGAAAAATCAAATGGCAGACGCCTTGGCAACTTTGTCAGCCATGTCCAAGGTAACTTGGCCAAATCACGAACCGCGCATCACGATCAAACATTTTGAAGAATCTACACATTATCTCACCATTGAAGAAGGACCAGATAACAAACCCTGGTTCTATGACATCAAGAGGTATTTGGAGAAACAAGAATATCCAAGAAATGCCTCGATAATTGACAAGCGAACCCTATAAAATCTAGCTGCGAAGTTCTTTTTAAATGGTGATGTGTTGTACAAAATAAACTATGATATAATGTTACTCAGGTGCGTGGAGAAACGTGAAGCAGATACACTTATGTGAGAGACCCATGAAGGAACCTTTGGGACTCATACAAATGGACATGCCATGGCTAGAAAAATCTTAAGAGCATATTATTATTGGTTAATGATGGAAGCTGATTGTTACCATTATATGAAGACATGTCACAAAGGCCAAATCTATGCTGACAAGGTACACATACCACAAACTCCTATGAATGTCCTAAGTTCACCATGGCCATTCTCGATGTGGGGAATTAATATGATCGGGATGATCGAACCAAAGGCTTCTAATGGACACTGATTAATACTAGACCCCATTGATTATTTTACCAAGTGGGTAGAAGCTGCATCATATGCAAATGTCCCCAAGCAAGTGGTCACTCGATTTATCAAGTAGAATATTATATGCAGATATAGGATTCCTAGCATAATTATTACAGACAATGGATCCAACCTGAACAACAAAATGATGAAGGAGTTATGTGATGATTTCAAGATTGAGCATCATAACTCATCGCCTTATCGACCCAAGATAAACAGGGTCGTTGAAGTTGCCAACAAGAATATCCAGAAAATCATTCAGAAAATGGTGAAGACATATAAAGATTGGCATGAAATGCTTCGCTTTGCTCTACATGGCTATCGTACCTCAGTATGTATGTCGACAGGTGCAACTTCTTTCTCTTTTGTTTATGGCATGGAGGTTGTACTCCTTGTTGAAGTGGAGATTCCATCACTACGAGTTCTAATGGAAACCAAACTTGAAGAGTCAGAGTGGGTTCAGGAACGACTTTATAAGCTTAACCTCGTTGAAGAAATATGCTTAATGGCTTTGTGCCATGGTCAGTTGTACCAAAAACGGATGAAGAAGGCATTCGATAAAAAGGTCAGTCCTCGAGTGTTTAAAGAAGTGGATTTGGTTCTCAAGAAGATTCTAATACCTCGCCTAGATTCACGTGGTAAATATACACCTAACTATGAAGGTCCATATGTGGTTAAAACAACATTCTCATATGGAGGTCTTATCCTCACAACAATAGATGGGGAAGAACTACCACATCTGACGAACTCTGACACAATCAAAAAAATACTATGTATAAAAGGCCCGCAAAGTCGAAACCCTAAACGAGAGACTTAGGGAAAAAGGGGCGTCCCGGTGGATTGAAAACCCTAAAGGGTGATCCAGGAAAAAATTAGGGGCATATAAACAAAATCATTATCCCGATGGATTGAAAACCCGAAAGGGCGATCTAGGAAAAATTTAGGGATCTTATTAAAAAATTGAACAAATAGACTGCGATTCAAGAATTTATTACCACGTCTACGAAAGAGAAGGATCGATTTAAATCATCTGACTCAGAAGCAAAGGAGATTAGAGTTACTAAAGGATATTGGAGAAACAACAGTAGCAATTATCATTTTCATTTCCATTTTTAAATGTTGTTAAAATTTCTGTAATTACCTCTTTTTAGGAATTGCATCTTGTACTATCGCCTATTCAAAGGCACTTTCCATCAATAAAATAATCTATTTTTTAAATTCAAATTTAATTATGTTTTTCTTTTTCGACTTGTTTGCAAATTACTATGAATATTTCTTATAAACGCTGCGTTGAAGTTATTTTATGGGTGTTGTCAAAACAAATAAAAGCATTTGATAAGACATCAAAAAGCATTTTGGTTAGAAAAACGTCAAAAGAAAATCCTTGTCTACGTCCATGCCTACGCTTGCGATACAACTACCATTATCAAATTGGCACTGTTCACTTCTGCATATCAAATTCAAATCAACTTGGAGACACCACGATGAAACAACAAACAACGTCGGAGGGTTGGTGACTTAGGAAGAACCTAACGGTCTAAAAAAGGGGGAAAATATCAAAAACATATACAAAACACTTAGTGCATGTACATACAAGACATTTGGTGCATATAAAAAATAATACATTTGGGCATCATATCAATAGCATTGTCATTAGGTATCATATCAATTTAGAGCATTTTGCATATACAATGGGTATTGCATTTTCAAAATTTCTTCGGTCAAGAATACTGCGAAACACCTTGGGGATTATTACGAGCTAACTTATCTACATAAACCAAAAGGTTGAAACCTTAGCATTGTTCAACAAATACCTTGGATGAGAACAGACACAACCAGTAAATCACTATATATTTGGTTTAGTTATCTAAGATTCAGTTATCAAAATACTCCTTTTCAAAATCCACATTATTTATCCTCTAGGTAGTGATAAATATGCAAATTTGTGATATAGCTTACTATGTTAGCCTCGAAGCTTTAGTAAGTTATCTATTTAAAAAAAATTGTATTATCCACCCCCTAGGTTGCGGTAGGTACGCGATAATATGCGATATAGTTCATTGTGTCAGTCTCAAAGCAACAATGAATTATCAAGTCTGTGATATTTATCCTCTAGGTCGTGATAAGTACACAAGTCTACAATATACCTTACTATGTTAGTCTCGAAGCGTTAGTAAGATATTTTCAAACCCGTATCATTTACTCCCTAGGTTGTAGTAGATGTATGAAATCTGAGGTATAACTTGTTGCATTAGTCTCAAAGCAGCAATAAATTATCTATTTTCTGCAATGTAATTCATTGTGTCAGTATCCAAGCAATAATGTGTTTTGAAACTTTGTGTTATTCATCCCCTAGACTGTGATGAATAGACAAAATCTATGTTGTAGCTTACTATATTAGTCTCAAAGCGTTAGTAAGTTAATTTTCAATATTGTGTTATTTATCTCCTAGGTTATGGTAAATATACAAAAATCTATGACTACTTTTTTTAGGTGTTGACAAGTTCTTCGCGTTGTCGTATCTAGGTCAACTATACTCTTTACTCGAGCATGTGTGAGTTAACTACGTCACCATTGACTATCTATCTTTTTGGGTTTATCTTTTCAAATTTTGCGGTCAAATTTTGGAGTCTTCCATTATTTAATAACCCTCTGATCTGAATGTGCGAGACCTTTGTATTCTCGCACTCTGGATCGAAGAGTCATTAAATAGGGGCAGCTGTCATACCCCAAATTTTCCCCTTTGGTAAACAATTTTTTCTTGGCTATTTGGTTATTTAAATTTTGGTGCTATTATATATATTATTGGAGCAATAGTGTTAAATTAGAACAAGGGGGTGTAATCTTTAAAAAAGAGGTTTAGTATTTTAATTCAAAAGATCCATTAAGATCTTAGGCCCATTAGGTTGAAGGGTTCACTGAAGTCAACATCTGGCCTTGTAGTATTATTTGAAATATTATTATTATTATTATCAGACTATTATTATTATCTTATTATTCAATATTATCTTAGTACAAAAATATTTGTTTATGCAGGTTGACCTAGAGTTAACGTTTCATATAATTATTTGATTATTATTATTTATTATTCAATTGTTATTATGTTCTATTATTTTTATTAGTGAAAGGTTGATCCAGGGTCAACATTATTCATTTATTTATTTATTATTTCTTTATTATTATTAGTGGGGATTTGTTGACTAAAGTCAACATTAGGGTTCAACCCTAATTCCCAAAAGCTGCACGTTTCTTCTTTGTCCCCAAGATACCCAAGCCCAGAATCAAATTTTCTTTTTGAATCAAATCAAAAACTGAAATGGAATTACAAATCAAATTGTTTATTGATTAAATCATGAATTTATACAATAATATATCCATATACATTCAATTTCACAAAACCTGATTCTAAAATTACAACGAAATCAAATCTAAATATAATCCAATCTTTGATTTGAATCAATATAAGACCTAATTGATTCATAATAACAAATCAACCTTAATTCTAATTCCTAATTGACTGAGACCTATACCTTATAAATAACCTAATTTTAAACTGGAAAAGGACACGGAAAAACCATTGGAGATTCTTCATTGCTTATAATAATCCCTTACACACTACCAAAGCTCTTCATGGTTTGAAAACTTGGGTTTCACGACTGAAACCCTAAGTTCTTCAAAGCGTAGCCTACAACTTTAATACCTGTGAAGAATAAGAAAGAAGGAATTAGAAGAGGAATCAGAAAGAGCAAAAAAGAGAAACAAGAAGATTCACGACAAGGACCAAGTAAGCCTGAGACTTAGTTTTTAGGATGTTTAAGTTGTTGTTACTGATGCTTGTAATCGTATGATTGGGGTTTGAATTTCATTTTTTTGGGAAATTTTGGGATTAGGGTTAGGGTTCTTAGATCCTAGGGCTAGGATTATTGGTTAATAGGTTAGGGTTCATCACGCTTACGTTTCTGGGTTTTGTTGGGGTTATGGTTCATCTAGAACCCTAGGGTTAGGTTAGGGTTCATGGGTTTTGGTTAAAGATCATGAAGATTTGGGTTTGGATAAGAACATCTGGGTAGGGTTTGGATGAATATATGAAGGATTTTCTGGGTTTAGGTTATGTTTCTGGGTTTTTGTTGAAGGTTAGATGAAGATCTTGAAGATCTGGGTTGGGGTTATAAACCCGGACGGTGGCGAAGGTTGAATATATGAGTTCTCCGATTGAAGATCAACCGGGAACATGGTTTCAAGGTGGTTTAAGGGGTGGTGTAGGGCAACCCATGGCGGCGCCGCTGGCCAAGGCAATTTCTGATTGCCAGAATTCTATAGAGAAGACATAGCTTCTCTCTCTAGAATTATACAAAGGGTTTATGTTATTGGTGAAGAGAGAGGAGGAAAAGAAGAAAATGAGCCAAAAGCTCATAATCTTTTTTATATAATCGTTCCCCCCGTCATTGATGTGCACCATGTGGCTCTTGGAGAGCCTCAGGATGGGGAGACCATTGATCAGTATCGTGCACTCATGTCTATCATACCCCCAGTTAAACATTCAATCTAAGTCCTTTATCTTGCATACTTCATATTAAGGGCCCAGAGTTAAACTCTGGTGCCTCTTCTGATTAAAATCAAACGTTCTGGATCCCTTATCCCCGCCATAATTCTTGACTCCTTCCCATGCTTTTGCCAACAGGCCTTACAATGGTTACGGGCTAGACTCAACACTAATGAAACCCTCCTTATTACTGCTTTAATTGCAATTCATACCCCCTGCACCTATTGGATCAAAATCAATTATTGGACTCAAACCCTTACTATTCAGACCCTTTGATTCTACTAACTGAACTAGAAATACACCCCCTCTGATTTATTTAAATAGTTTATTTATTCAATTATTTTGTTTAATTTGTTTTAATTATTTATTCTTTATTTAGTTATGCATTAATAATCATCAAATTTTCTCTTATCATTTTTCATTATGCATTAAAATATTTTTCCATTTATAATAAATTATATTGATAAATAAATATTGGGTTAGTATTAAAATAATTAATATATTTTTAATAATAAGAAAATAGTTATTTATTAAATGTTTTCTAAAATACTAACCATATTTTATTATTTTCATCATTCAAATTCTTTTTTCTACATATTGTATCATAAATTCTAAGACAGCTAACCCATCAAATACTAACATTTTCTACTAACATAATTCAAATTTCAACTTTATTTTCAAAAAAGGATAGTGAAGATATTTTCTATTATCTGCGAGCTGCGTCTACGGCTACGCTATTTTCAAACCTAGACAAGGTTCAAGGTGAATTCAAAATATTTCCACAATCCTTAAAAAACCTAACCAAACGCATTCGAACTACGAAATTGGACTCTGATTCTTCATAAGGAGATATGTAGGCACGCGATCAAAACTAAGGCGAGTTCACAAATAAAAAGTTAAATCCTTTCTCAACATATAGAAATATTAACTACCAAATACCCATTTTACCCTTAAACCTAAAAGCGGAGCCCTTTGAGAACAAGGGAGAAAAAGGGTGCCTAACACCTTCCTTTTATATAACTGACTCACGAACTTAGCATCTCTAAACACTTAGGGTTATCCGTTATTCCCCGTCTTTAGGACAAAAATTAATGGTGGCAACTATCTTATTTTTTTTGCTGGTTATGACAGGTAACAGCGTCTGCAATGCAGAAAAAGCTGCAGAAATGCGTTCAGAGCAAAACATAATGGTAACTGGTCAAGATGGAGTCCAGGGAAGTGATGAGTGGTACTTGGATTCTATTTGTTTAACACATATGATGGGTAAAAAGTATTGGTTTGTCAAAATCAATCAAGCCACGAAGAATAAAGTAAAATTCGCGGATGACACCACTTTAGCGGCCGACAATGTCAGCGATGTTTTGATCAGGAAGAAGAATGAAAGTCATTCTTTGATAAAATATGTGCTATGCATTCCTGGATTTAAGTGTAATCTCTTGAGTATTGGCCAATTTCTTGAGAATAATTACACAATTCACATGGAAAACAAGATTTTGTGCGTTTTGGACCGAAACAAAGTTTTAGTCCTTAGAGCATCCATGGCTGCCAATCAGACTTTCGAGATAGAGTTGGAAGTGATGTAACATTGGTGTCTTGATACAATGACAATTCGTGATGAGTGGTTGTGGCATTATCGTCTTGGATATCTCAATTTTTGAGACCTTGACGCGTTACAAAGGAATAGTATGGTGATCGGGCTGCCTAAGATCAATGTTCCAGCTGGGATTTGTGAAGAGTGTGGTCAAGGGAAGCAACACAAGAATAGTTCCTTCAAGGGTACATGTCATAGGACCAAAAATCATCTTGAGGTGGTGTACTCTGATGTGTGTGGTCTAATGCAAGTCGACTTGTATGGTGGAAATATGTATTTTGTCACATTTATCGATGATTTTAGTAGAAATATATGGACATAACTAATCAAGAGGAAGGATGAGGTATTTGACGTGTTTAAAAGATTCAAGTCCATGGTTGGTCGGCAAAGTGGTCACAAAATCAAAATTCTCAAAACAGATGGTGGAGGTGAGTATACATCGAATGTGTTTGATAATTATTGTGATGATGAGGGTATAGCGCGTGAGGTTATGCCACCTTATACGCCTCAACAAAATGGTGTTGCTGAGAGGAAAAATCGTTCGATAATGAATATGGTTCGTAGCATGTTGAAGGGAAAAAGCTTGTCGAAGGAACTATGGGGAGAAGTTGTATCTACAACTGCCTATTTATTGAATAGGTTCCCTACAAAGAAGCTGGACAAAGTGAATCTGTTGTACCCCAAAATTTTCCCTCCCATATTCCTCAAGATTTGTCAAGAATCATCTTCAAATGGTTCAAGATTTCTCAAGGATTGCACAATCAAACCACCTCCTAAGCCAGTCAAAATTAGGGTTTTGGTTCTTTCAAGGAATTTGAGGTTTTCAATGGCTCAATCAAGTCCCATAGGCATATACATATTCTCAAGCATCTACATGCCAAGTTTCAAGACTCACAGTGCCAAGTTGCATAGTCAAAAGCCCTATTTGATCCACAGTCAACTGCAGGGGCAAAATGGTCATTTTGCAGTCAAAAGTCAGGATTTTTGGTCAACATCTTATTTTGAGCTCACAATCATCATTTGATCAAGTCTTGATCATGATTCCTCAAGGATAGCTCAAAAATCATCAAGGATGCAAAAGTTACTATTTTTTTACAGCAAAAAAATCAACTGTATCTTGACCAGGGCATAACTTTTTCATGGTTCATCAGAAATATCCCATCCAATGCTCATTTTGAAGGGGATGACATTTACTACAACTCTTCTTCACATTCCAAGTCCAAGAAATGCTCTCACAAAAGTTATCAATTTTTACATTATAGGTCAAATTCAAAAGTCAACAAAAATGCACTTTAAGTCAAAGGCCATAACTTGAGATTGGTAAATCCAAATGACATGGGACCAAAGGAATTGGTTAGAGGACTTCAAGATCTTTCCAAAATGTCCAAGAACATGTTCATATGATCAAAATTGAGCAAGATATGCATCGGAGAAGTTGGGAAATTTTTGTGAATTTGCAAAAGTCAACTTTGCTCAAAACACCTTGTTTTTGCTAATGGGCCTCAAATTTCTTCTTGAAACTTTATCCATGGCCTATGCACGACCCATCAAGCTTAATTGAATTATTTTCTTATTTTTTATTAATTAATTGGATTTTTAATCAATTTTAATTCATTTAATTAATTTAAATTGTAGGAAATACAAAGATATGATTTTTCAAACTTTTTGTGAAGCAAGAATGACCTAAAAAGGCTGGCAATTTCGTGTACCAATCAAGGATGCAAATATCTCCCAAATTGGCAACTTTCTTCAATAAAAAAGATTCAAAAAGATGTGATTTCCAATCAAATATTGAATCATCATTCCAATGGATTTTTGTGCAAGATTTTAACCTAATTTCAGTCTCCTATATATACATAAGCCAACCCTAATCATGCATAGGTGAAAGCTGCTGCAAGAAAGCCATAACCATATTGAAATTTTCAAAGAAAACTTGAAAACTGATTTCCATATTCTAGCACGATTCAAAGGCTTTTATTGATTCTAATCTATTTCAGGGGTTCCCAGAGACGTATTGCAATCAAAACCAAGCATAAAAGCTCAAGAAACCATCACCTACAGTCTCACGGTTTGACATTTTTTCTCATAATCGCAACTCTTAATTCATGAGCATTTAACGTGATTTTTTTGATTGTTTTGCATTGCTTGAATCCATATGAAGCTATTGGCATAGTTTAATTGAGTTATGATGCACAAAATCATAAATTGCCATTGACAAATTTTAGGGTTCATAAACTTTGAATTTGGGGATTCAGTAACCAGGCAAAATTGAGACCACTAAGGCATATGGTTGAGACCGTCAGAACAAGACGAACATAGCTGGACCCTCGCGAAACATTTATATAGAGCACATCTCTATTCGCTATTTTTCGTCATCATGCTTTGTGGGGGTTAAAAACCCCCGCTATCTAACATGTTTTTACAGGTACGAAGGAGGAAGATGAAGACGTGTTAGCACATGATTAGCCAGTTCAAAAGAGCGTGCGTTTATTTATATTTTCAGCCTATTAATTTGTTTGCATATATTACATTTACTTATCATTATACTAACAAACGCGTGCACATGGTGTAGTGGAGGACGTGCTGGCATGGAATCATTGGGACCTGGGTTCGAATCCCAGGTCCCCCAAAACGTTGCTATTATTTTTCTTAACGTGTTCACATGCAGGCATTCCAAAAGCGTTCCACCATATACCTCAAACATCCAGGCGCCAAGTGGCCACAAGCTTGAATCTAATGGCCATGAGATGATGACCATGGTACTCCCAGTCAGCACACACCATGGAGAAGCAGGAAAGTCAAACAGGCTTGTGTGTTAATGGGCCAGAAATTCCAGAACAAACCTCCTTAATGGGCCAGCACCCCCTGGTTCATTCAATCTTTTTATTCTTTCTTTTAATTCTTTTATAATTTTTTTCCTTTAATTATTTTATTTTTAATAACTATTATTATTATTATTATTTAATTAACTCATAAATGAATATTTTTCATAATAAATTCAGAAAATTAAAATATTTTTATTATTATTAATTTCACCTTTAATTTATTATTTTTGTAAATAAATACTTACATAGATTAATTTAGTTAATTCGGTCGATTTTAACCTTTTGTTTCACAATAAATAAAATCCATGAAGAATTAGGTCAATTAATATATTTAACTATTTTATTTTATTAAAACATAAAAAACTAAAAAAAATATATTCTTTTAATTAATTAATTAATTAGTTTTAGGTTTAATTAAATGCAAAAAGGACCAAAATTTCTTTATTTCTCAAATAAGGGTCAAAACCCTAAGGACTTCTCCGATTTATTTTCTTTTCGCGCATAATATTTTTGATCATATTTATGTAACTGTTCCGAGGATGTAATAGCGTAATTAGGACCTTTTATCGCTTTTTTTTATTTTCTCGTATTTACTTTTCAAGGGTTGCTTTTGGCGATGTAAATACCCGACGCCTTGTAATAGCGTAGATTTACTTTCCGCAATTTATTTTCCGCACAACTATTAACTGCTATGCATGACAAGACTTGTATGAAACTAAAATCAACTCGTAGCTCACAATAACATGTGCAAAGATAATATAAATTGAATCCTGACACACTCGCACATGCCACTCCTAGGGTACGCCTCACTTGGTTGCCTCGACGTGGTCATTGAGTATAGGGTGTTTTAGAGGTCGCCCTCCTGTCTAAAGATCAAAGTTGCCTCGAAACCTTTGCCTCGAATAAAAAAAGATCTAGGACATTAGGGTTACCGCTAAGGCGTCCTACTATTGCTTTGGTGACCACATGTCCCTATAATCGAATTGACCCGAATAACTCCAACGACGGTGCTACCTACTTCTCAATAATGGGATAGTACTGTCTAAAGGACATTTACACAGCTTAATTTCTTTTGAGTAGGTAGAGGTTCTAAGGTACTTGTTCTTTCAAAACAAAAACAACTTTTCGCACTTACACTTTTCTGACAAAAGTTTTCAAACAAACACTTCATTACACTCTTGAGGACTGATACAAGAGTTAAAACGAAGTTTTCAAACAAACTTTTTCAAAACCCACAAACACAAGAAAAGCAAACATTTTTGAAAACATAGTGAGCAAGTACCTAAGAGCCCGTGGATAACCACGGATAGAAAGGGTGCTAACACCTTCCCTTTCTATAATCTACCTCCCGAACCGAGAAACATCTCGAAAAGGAATTTTCCTGTGCTTTTGTCCTTTCCTTGTTGGAGAATATAAAAGACGGTGGCGACTCTTGCTTACCGCGACATTTTGCGAACCAGCATTTCAAAACAGTCAGTTCTATTTCCACCGATCACAGAACTGGCGACTCTGCTGGGGAATATCTTATAAGTGAGGTGTACCTTAGGATTAGATCATTCTATGTTTTCAATTGTATGCCTTGTTTGCTTTAATATTGTGGGCTTGCATCGGAGTTTCATAGATCCTAACCCGGATCTGGGGAATACCCTTTAGGTAGCAATAAACTGTGAGGGACCTGTCCGGCGTAGACCGACACGGGTGAAGCAGTAGCTACGTTGGTGTGACACCTTGGTCTGTACCAATATCCCTTGTGTTGGAACGAGGAGAATATGGGTCTTCTGAGGAGTCATTAAGCACCAATCGACCTTAGAACCTTAAATTGACCCAACTTGGCCATAGAACAGTAGCAGTATGCTACACTCATTGAGGCTAAACTCTCGCGATGGTTACGGCTGCAAGAAAAGATTGCGAAGCTGGAGTTATGACCGATTGAGGGTAGTCAGTGATATTGAGATCCTCTAGAACCCGGTTACTATTTTTAGGACATGTCTTAACCAGCTGAAATCGAAAGAGGGTAGTACCTAAACTTCATGCCGGCCTGAAATCTAAGGGCTCTTTTGTGTGACTTGTGTGCCTTCAAACTTGAACTACTTGCACATTCTTGTTATCTGACAACATGAGTTCCTTGTAGGTTTTGTTTACAGTTCTTAATCTGGGCTTATAACAGGGTTTACTTACATCACTCCACGCATAGCATAACATCATACCATCATACCATTTCATACATCCTGCATAAGGACTAACCCATTTCAAGGATCTCAAGGGTTTGTGATGCAGGTCATGATGAACCAACTGCCTAGCAAGGGGAAAAGGGGATTTATTTTCCTCTAGCTAAGGGTGTTTGGAGATCAAAACATGACAGCTTGAGTCAGGGGCTATGACCCACTCAATATGGTGAGTCTGACTCTTGAAGAAGGACTCTTAATAACAGGAAGTTCCTTCAATCAAGCTGCAAAATTCAAATTCTAACAGTTTTCTTGTCTACCCCGCGAGATCCTTGAAAACATTGCATGCATATATCATACATATCATTGCATAACAGGTCATCCGATACAAGTCTCTCATGTTCTCGCTGTTTATTTCAGTAATGACTTTCCAACATGACAACCAGGATCTTCATACTCAAGAGACTCAGTTCAGGGAGATCTTCCTAAGCCTATCAAGGGGCAGGAAGAGTTGAGAACACTCCTCATGGGGAATTTGATCAAGAAAAGTCCTGAAGACGATAAGGACGAACGGATGAAACATCTGCAAGCTGAGGTAGATGCAATGAGAACCCAGATGCTGGGGCAGATGGCTCTTATCCAAGGCTTAGCTCGGGAACAAGAAGAGTTGCGAGCCACGATCAACCAACTTCATCAAGACAGATACAATAATATGAAGCAAACGGTCAAGGCTGAGGATCAAGTCATTAATCAACTTCCAAGAAGACAAGAGTTTGGTATGGTGAAGAATGGACCTCTCCAAGTTGCTACTACCTCAAGGGTCCAACAACAACCTCACCAAAAACAACAGGTTGATCAGAGTAAGCCAAACATGCCCAAGAGGCAATTTACCAAGATCAACATGTCGCCGACTCAAGCGCTACAACACATGTTGAAGACAGGGCTGGTTACATTAAAGGCTCCTCCCCGGAACCCAAATACTTCCGCTCCTACCTATCATCCCAATGAAAGGTGTGCATACCACTCTGACAGTCCGGGACACGACACAAACGATTGTTGGAGTTTGAAGAACAAGATCCAAGACTTGATTGATGCCAAGGAGATCAAGTTTGATCACTGATCCTACGCCAAATCATTGAAGGCTTTTGTTTTATTTGAATTTTCAAGTTGTATTTTTCTTTGATTATTCAAACAATTATTGTCATGGCAAACTTTTTTATTTCATCAATGCATCACATATGTCTGTTTTGAATCAATCCATTCGTATTCACTATATTCAAATTACTTTCATTTTCTGTGATGTTCAACTCTCAATTAAAAATTCTAAGCCTTTTGAGGGAGGATGACGAAAATGATACCACGATCTTTACAATATGCTTTTGGAATAGACCCCGCCGATGAGGTACATGCATTGTTTCAAATCCTAAACAGTGGAGTTATAAGGAAGATAATCCCTAGTCAACCCCTTTGAGCCAAAGAAGTTGGAGTTTTTCTTTTCACAAAAATTAAAACCTTTAATCATAACCTGGGGCAAGGTAGTTTTCTCAGTTGATCCAGGTGCACAATGGATGACATCAAAGAAGTCCTTCCGAAACAAAAGACGGTGATGGTTCTGTATAATCGTAAGGACAGACAGTCATTATCTTTCAAAAAAATAAAAGCCCAATAAGTTAAAACCTATGAAGGAGACTTACAAAACTGGGGCATCCCGCTGACTGTAATCACAAAAGAAACAGTTCAGGCAAAAAGAAAGGGATAAGAAAATCAAAAAGAAAGAGGTCCTACAGACTCTCAACAAAATGACTGCCTATTCAAAATAAACTATCAGTATCCAAACCATCACCGGAATATCAGAGCAAGGACTCAAACAAGATCTAATGCACGATTAGCTGAGTTTAGGATCGAAGGACATCACGAAGAGCGGGTGGGTACAAATATACTTTGAGCCTTTATCCTTTGTTTCTTAAACCGTGAACCAGGCCACGTTATAACCCTTAAAAGTCCTAGCTGAAGCATGGGTTAGTTCCAAAGCATACTGTTACAAAAGGTATCCTGACTCCTGTAGGGCTTGTTGTAAAATCCTGAGTTGACATCACATTTTACAAAAATTCACTTGTTTTATTAAAAACTGCATTTTCAAAAACTTCAAGACAGACATAAGCTTTGCATTCTTAAAATAACATTGTTTGCATATGATTATTTGTTCAACAGCAGAGAAATTCGCACGACGAATATCTAGTGAACAAAAACCTTCTCAACAAAAAGAGTCATCTCAAGTGGAAGAAACACTTCCAACCAAGGGGCAGACATGATCATTGTTCATCATCTGGGGCAGTCCAGTCGAGATTCAAGGAATCTCTCAAGAAGCCAAATAGCCAGGGGCAGATCTCCATCTGAATCACTTGGGACGTTGGACATAAATTCCAGCTACGAATCTTGCATAATCAAACATCTTCTGGTGGTATGGCAACACAATACTACTGACAGCGACAACTCTTTACATCCTGAGAGCATGGACATAGTCGAAAAAATACTACGCATAATCAAAGACCCGTTAGGTCAACTGGCCTAGGCAAAAATAAGGGCTTCCCGGCGAACCAAAAGGGTTCAGGCAAAAATAAGGGATGAAAATGAAAAAATCTGTACACCCGGCAAGTCGAAAACCTGAAAAGGCGGCTTGGGCAAAAATGTGTATCCCGGTGGACTGAAAACCCGAAAGGGCGGTCCAGGCAAAAATTAGGGATCAAAGCGTATGACTATGTCCCGTCATCTCGTCACTTGCCCACCAAAGGAAGATTTGTCAATCGGAAGTTATCAAGCACCTCCACAGGTACCTTCTCCCACAGAAACTGGGGCAATAAGAATTGTCTGAGAGGTCTAGTTGCTCTGTCCACCAAGGTGCCAAGGTAGTTTCGGCTGAAGAATACGACCAAGATACCTTCACTCCTCACAGAGTAAGACGAGATTCAGTAATACTCTCCCCAAGCAGAGTTGGTCTCCCATCAGCCCTAAAAAGGCACAGTATCTCCAGCAAGTCAACAATACTCTCCCCCGAGCCGAGTTGGTCTACCACCAGTCCTGGAAAGTTGGGTATCCCCAGAAGATCTTAATATTCTCCAGCAGAGTATAAAGATATTCCTCAGCAAGCATCCCCGACAGTCGTAACATTCCTCGACAGAAATATAAGATTATTCCCCGGCGGAATACAGATACCCCAGTGGAGCCATTTCCTCAAAAGTTTCCCCAGGAGAGTTGAATCACCTCCCCAGTAGATTCTGGAAGCTTATCCCCTGCAGAGTACAAATGAATTTCGCCAGCCATATTCAAAAGGTTATCCTCCACCAGAGTCTAACTGGGTTATCCTCAGCAAATTGCAACGGAAAGATCGTCCTCAGCGAAGTTCTTCCTATCCCCCAGCGGAGTTCATCTTCTATCCCCAACAAAACTTATCAACAGAATCCCCAGCGGAGTTATCGTTAAAATCTCAGTGAAGCATCTCTTCCCCACAGAGTAATTCCCCGCAGAGTAATCTCTTCACCAGGTTTATCCCCAACGGAGTCATCTTCTCCTACCGGTTTATTCTTGCAATCATCTTCGTCCATCATCCCCAGCGGAAACGAAGAATCCAACATCATTCTCTAGCAGCTATCCGGGATTTATTTTCCCCAGCTAAAACATCACATTGCCATACATCATGATACATGCATATACGCATCATATCACCCAACCTCATTGTGAGAACATCATGCATTTCATACATCATGACATTGCATACAACTAACTCTTTACCTTTTTAGGAAAGATCGATCAACAGATAAAAGTCATACCTTTCGGAGTAGCAGTTGTCAAGATTCCTTCATCATCCGGCTGAGGTAGTAATCGTTCTAGATTCCTTCACCATTCCTGTTGAGGTAGTAATCGTTCTAGATTCCTTCACCATTCCTGCTGAGGTAGTAATCACCCAAGATTCCTTCACCATTCCCGCTGAGGTAGTAATCGCCCAAGATTCCTTCACCATTCCTGCTGAGGTAGAAGTCGTCAAGATTCCTTCATCATCCTGCTGAGGTAGAAGTCGCCCAGATTCCTTCATCATCCTGTTGAGGTAGAAGTCGCCCAGATTCCTTCATCATCCTGTTGAGGTAGAAGTCGCCCAGATTCCTTCATCATCCCGTTGAGGTAGAAATCGCCCAGATTCCTTCATCATCCCGTTGAGGTAGAAGTCATCAAGATTCCTTCATCATCCTGCTGAGGAAGTAATCGTCCCAGATTCCTTCATCATCCTGCTGAGGTAGTAATCGTCCCAGATTCCTTCATCATCTTGCTGAGGTAGAAGTCATCCAGATTCCTTCATCATCCTGCTGAGGTAGTAATCGTCTCAGATTCCTTCATCATCCTGCTGAGGTAGTAATCGTCCCAGATTCCTTCATCATCCTGCTGAGGTAGTAATCGTCCCAGATTCCTTTATCATCCTGCTGAGGTAGTAATCGTCCCTGATTCCTTCATCATCCTACTGAGGTAGTAATCATCCCTGATTCTTTCATCATCCTGCTTAGGTAGAAGTCATCCAAGATTCCTTCATCATCTATTTGGAGTAGCAATCGTCTCAGATTCCTTCATCACATCATTATCAAAAAAATCCTTTCTTAAGTTCCGGATCAACACCTGTATCTAGCCAGGAAATATCTGTGAGCGATTGATTGTAGATCTATACCTGTATCTAGCCAGGAAAGTTATCTACATGAAGAGATTGAAGATCAATACTTGTATCAGGCCAGGAAATTATCTTTCATTCTCATATCAGAGAGTAATACCTGAAACCAGCCAGGAAAGCTATCTCGACCAACCTTTCTTAAGTTCCAGATTAACACCTGTATCTAGCCAGGAAATATCTGTGAGCGACTGATTGTAGATCTATACCTGAAACCAGACAGGAAAGTATCTACATGAAGAGATTGAAGATCAAAACCTGAAGCCAGACAGGAAAACTATCCTTCTTTCTCAAGTATGCAAGTTCTCTCTAAGGAATCTCTTATGCGATCGACACCCCAGGATGGCATCTTTAAGCCCATCTCCACAACTACCCACTACATTTCCAGATGGCATCTATAAGCCCATCCCCAACAAGATTCTGTCACATCTCCAGATGGCATCTATAAGCCCATCCTCCTATCCATCATATCTCCAAATGGCATCTGTAAGCCCATTCCCGACATCACATTGCTGATACTCGACTATGCGAGTGCAAATTTCTGGGCACTCTAGTGTTCAATCATCTTCCACCTTCGGATCACGAAAGGCACGCAAGCCAATCTACATCCTCAGGTTTAAGAAGATTGAACAGGGGCAACTGTTGTACCCTAAAATTTGCCCTCCCATATTCCTCAATATTTGTCAAGAATCATCTTCAAATGGTTCAAGATTTCTCAAGGATTGCACAGTCATACCACCTCCTAAGCCAGTCAAAATTAGGGTTTTGGTTCTTTCAAGGAATTTGAGGTTTTCAATGTCTCAATCAAGTCCCATAGGCCTATACATATTCTCAAGCATCTACATGCCAAGTTTCAAGACTCACAGTGCCAAGTTGCATAGTCAAAAGCCCTATTTGATCCACAATCAACTGCAGGGGCAAAATGGTCATTTTGCAGTCAAAAGTCAGAATTTTGGGTCAACATCTTATTTTGAGCTCACAATCATCATTTGATCAAGTCCTGATCATGATTCCTCAAGGATAGCTCAAAAATCATCAAGGATGCAAAAGTTACTATTTTTGGACAACAAAAAAGTCAACTGTATCTTGACCAGGGCATAACTTTTTCATGGTTCATCAGAAAAATCCCATCCGATGCTAATTTTGAAGGGGATGACATTTCCTACAACTCATATTCACATTCCAAGTCCAAGAAATGCTCTCACAAAAAGTTATCAATTTTTATATTATAGGTCAAATTCAAAAGTCAACAAAAATGCACTTTAAGTCAAAGGCCATAACTTGAGATTGGTAAATCCAAATGAAATGGGACCAAAGGAATTGGTTATAGGACTTCAAGAGCTTTCCAAAATGTCCAAGAACATGTTCATATGATCCAAATTGAGCAAGATATGCATTGGAGAAGTTGGGAAATTTTTGTGAATTTGCAAAAGTCAACTTTGCTCAAAATACCTTGTTTTTGCTAATGGGCCTCAAATTTCTTCTTGAAACTTTATCCATGGCCTATGCACGACCCATCAAGATTAATTGAATTATTTTCTTATTTTTTATTAATTAATTGGATTTTTAATCAATTTTAATTCATTTAATTAATTTAAATTGTAGGAAATACAAAGATATGATTTTTCAATCTTTTTGTGAAGCAAGAATGACCTAAAAAGGCTGGCAATTTCGTGTACCAATCAAGGATGCAAATATCTCCCAAATTGGCGACTTTCTTCAATCAAAAAGATTCAAAAAGATGTGATTTCCAATCAAATATTGAATCATTATTCCAATGGATTTTTGTGCAAGATTTTAACCTAATTTCAGTCTCCTATATATGCATAAGCCAACCCTAATCATGCATAGGAGAAAGCTGCTGCAAGAAAGCCATAACCATATTGAAATTTTCAAAGAAAACTTGAAAACTGATTTCCATATTCTAGCACGATTCAAAGGCTTTTATTGATTCTAATCTATTTCAGGGGTTCCCAGAGACGTATTGCAATCAAAACCAAGCATTAAAGCTCAAGAAACCATCACCTACAGTCTCACGGTTTGACATTTTTTCTCATAATCGCAACTCTTAATTCATGAGCATTTAACGTGATTTTTTTGATTTTTTTGCATTGCTTGAATCCATATGAAGCTATTGGCATAGTTTAATTGAGTTATTATGCACAAAATCATAAATTGCCATTGACAAATTTTAGGGTTCATAAACTTTGAATTTGGGGATTCAGTAACCAGGCAAAATTGAGACCACTAAGGCATATGGTTGAGACCGTCAGAACAAGACGAACATAGCTGGACCCTCGCGAAACATTTATATAGAGCACATCTCTATTCGCTATTTTTCGTCATCATGCTTTGTGGGGGTTAAAAACCCCCACTATCTAACATGTTTTTACAGGTACGAAGGAGGAAGATGAAGACGTGTTAGCACATGATTAGCCAGTTCAAAAGAGCGCGCATTTTTTTATATTTTCAGCCTATTAATCTGTTTGCATATATTACATTTACTTATCATTATACTAACAAACGCATGCACATGGTGTAGTGGAGGACGTGCTGGCATGGAATCATTGGGACCTGGGTTCGAATCCCAGGTCCCCCAAAACGTTGCTATTATTTTTCTTAACGTGTTCACATGCAGGCATTCCAAAAGCGTTCCACCATATACCTCAAACATCCAGGCGCCAAGTGGCCACAAGCTTGAATCTAATGGCCATGAGATGATGACCATGGTACTCCCAGTCAGCACGCACCATGGAGAAGCAGGAAAGTCAAACAGGCTTGTGTGTTAATGGGCCAGAAATTCCAGAACAAACCTCCTTAATGGGCCAGCACCCCCTGGTTCATTCATTCTTTTTATTCTTTCTTTTAATTCTTTTATAATTTTTTTCCTTTAATTATTTTATTTTTAATAACTATTATTATTATTATTATTATTTAATTAACTCATAAATTAATATTTTTCATAATAAATTCAGAAAATTAAAATATTTTTATTATTATTAATTTCACCTTTAATTTATTATTTTTGTAAATAAATACTAACATAGATTAATTTAGTTAATTAGGTCAATTTTAACCTTTTGTTTCACAATAAATGAAATCCATGAAGAATTAGGTCAATTAATATATTTAACTATTTTATTTTATTAAAACATAAAAAACTAAAAAAAAATATATTCTTTTAATTAATTAATTAATTAGTTTTAGGTTTAATTAAATGCAAAAAGGACCAAAATTTCTTTATTTCTCAAATAAGGGTCAAAACCCTAAGGACTTCTCCGATTTAATTTCTTTTCACGCATAATATTTTTGATCATATTTATGTAACTGTTCCGAGGATGTAATAGCGTAATTAGGACCTTTTATCGCTTTCTTTTATTTTCTCGTATTTACTTTTCAAGGGTTGCTTTTGGCGATGTAAATACCCGACGCCTTGTAATAGCGTAGATTTACTTTCCGCAATTTATTTTCCGCACAACTATTAACTGCTATGCATGACAAGACTTGTATGAAACTAAAATCAACTCGTAGCTCACAATAACATGTGCAAAGATAATATAAATTGAATCCTGACACACTCGCACATGCCACTCCTAGGGTACGCCTCACTTGGTTGCCTCGACGTGGTCATTGAGTATAGGGTGTTTTAGAGGTCGCCCTCCTGTCTAAAGATCAAAGTTGCCTCGAAACGGTTGCCTCGAATAAAAAAAGATCTAGGACATTAGGGTTACCGCTAAGGCGTCCTACTATTGCTTTGGTGACCACATGTCCCTATAATCGAATTAACCCGAATAACTCCAACGACGGTGCTACCTACTTCTCAATAATGGGATAGTACTGTCTAAAGGACATTTACACAACTTAATTTCTTTTGAGTAGGTAGAGGTTCTAAGGTACTTGTTCTTTCAAAACAAAAACAACTTTTCGCACTTACACTTTTCTGACAAAAGTTTTCAAACAAACACTTCATTACACTCTTGAGGACTGATACAAGAGTTAAAACGAAGTTTTCAAACAAACTTTTTCAAAACCCACAAACACAAGAAAAGCAAACATTTTTGAAAACATAGTGAGCAAGTACCTAAGAGCCCGTGGATAACCACGGATAGAAAGGGTGCTAACACCTTCCCTTTCTATAATCTACCTCCCGAACCGAGAAACATCTCGAAAAGGAATTTTCCTGTGCTTTTGTCCTTTCCTTGTTGGAGAATATAAAAGACGGTGGCGACTCTTGCTTACCGCGACATTTCGCGAACCAACATTTCAAAACAGTCAGTTCTATTTCCACCGATCACAGAACTGGCGACTCTGCTGGGGAATATCTTATAAGTGAGGTGTACCTTAGGATTAGATCATTCTATGTTTTCAATTGTATGCCTTGTTTGCTTTAATATTGTGGGCTTGCATCGGAGTTTCATAGATCCTAACCCGGATCTGGGGAATACCCTTTAGGTAGCAATAAACTGTGAGGGACCTGTCCGGCGTAGACCGACACGGGTGAAGCAGTAGCTACGTTGGTGTGACACCTTGGTCTGTACCGATATCCCTTGTGTTGGAACGAGGAGAATATGGGTCTTCTGAGGAGTCATTAAGCACCAACCGACCTTAGAACCTTAAATTGACCCAACTTGACCATAGAACAGTAGCAGTATGCTACACTCATTGAGGCTAAACTCTCGCGATGGTTCTGGCTGCAAGAAAAGATTGCGAAGCTGGAGTTATGACCGATTGAGGGTAGTCAGTAATATTGAGATCCTCTAGAACCCGGTTACTATTTTTAGGACATGTCTTAACCAATTGAAATCGAAAGAGGGTAGTACCTAAACTTCATGCCGGCCTGAAATCTAAGGGCTCTTTTGTGTGACTTGTGTGCCTTCAAACTTGAACTACTTGCACATTCTTGTTATCTGACAACATGAGTTCCTTGTAGGTTTTATTTACAGTTCTTAATATGGGCTTATAACAGGGTTTACTTACATCACTCCACGCATAGCATAACATCATACCATCATACCATTTCATACATCCTGCATAAGGACTAACCCATTTCAAGGATCTCAAGGGTTTGTGATGCAGGTCATGATGAACCAACTGTCTAGCAAGGGGCAAAGGGGATTTATTTTCCTCTAGCCAAGGGTGTTTGGAGATCAAAACATGACAGCTTCAGTCAGGGGCTATGACCCACTCGATATGGTGAGCCTGACTCTTGAAGAAGGACTCTTAATAACAGGAAGTTTCTTCAATCAAGCTGCAAAATTCAAATTCTAACAGTTTTCTTGTCTACCCCGCGAGATCCTTGAAAACATTGCCTGCATATATCATACATATCATTGCATAACAGGTCATCCGATACAGGTCTCTCATGTTCTCGCTGTTTATTTCAGCAATGACTTTCCAACATGACAACCAGGATCTTCATACTCAAGAGACTCAGTTCAGGGAGATCTTCCTAAGCCTATCAAGGGGCAGGAAGAGTTGAGAACACTCCTCATGGGGAATTTGATCAAGAAAAGTCCTGAAGACGATAAGGACGAACGGATGAAACATCTGCAAGCTGAGGTAGATGCAATGAGAACCCAGATGCTGGGGCAGATGGCTCTTATCCAAGGCTTAGCTCGGGAACAAGAAGAGTTGCGAGCCACGATCAACCAACTTCATCAAGACAGATACAATAATATGAAGCAAACGGTCAAGGCTGAGGATCAAGTCATTAATCAACTTCCAAGAAGACAAGAGTTTGGTATGGTGAAGAATGGACCTCTCCAAGTTGCTACTACCTCAAGGGTCCAACAACAACCTCACCAAAAACAACAGGTTGATCAGAGTAAGCCAAACATGCCCAGGAGGCAATTTACCAAGATCAACATGTCGCCGACTCAAGCGCTACAACACATGTTGAAGACAGGGCTGGTTACATTAAAGGCTCCTCCCCGGAACCCAAATACTTCTGCTCCTACCTATCATCCCAATGAAAGGTGTGCATACCACTCTGACAGTCCGGGACACGACACAAACGATTGTTGGAGTTTGAAGAACAAGATCCAAGACTTGATTGATGCCAAGGAGATCAAGTTTGATCACTGATCCTACGCCAAATCATTGAAGGCTTTTGTTTTATTTGAATTTTCAAGTTGTATTTTTCTTTGATTATTCAAACAATTATTGTCATGGCAAACTTTTTTATTTCATCAATGCATCGCATATGTCTGTTTTGAATCAATCCATTCGTATTCACTATATTCAAATTGCTTTCATTTTCTGTGATGTTCAACTCTCAATTAAAAATTCTAAGCCTTTTGAGGGAGGATGACGAAAATGATACCACGATCTTTACAATATGCTTTTGGAATAGACCCCGCCGATGAGGTACAGGCATTGTTTCAAATCCTAAACAGTGGAGTTATAAGGAAGATAATCCCTAGTCAACCCCTTTGAGCCAAAGAAGTTGGAGTTTTTCTTTTCACAAAAATTAAAACCTTTAATCATAACCTGGGGCAGGGTAGTTTTCTCAGTTGATCCAGGTGCACAATGGATGACATCAAAGAAGTCCTTCCGAAACAAAAGACGGTGATGGTTCTGTATAATCGTAAGGACATGCAGTCATTATCTTTCAAAAAAATAAAAGCCCAATAAGTCAAAACCTATGAAGGAGACTTACAAAACTGGGGCATCCCGCTGACTGTAATCACAAAAGAAACAGTTCAGGCAAAAAGACAGGGATAAGAAAATCAAAAAGAAAGAGGTCCTACAGACTCTCAACAAAATGACTGCCTATTCAAAATAAACTATCAGTATCCAAACCATCACCGGAATATCAGAGCAAGGACTCAAACAAGATCTAATGCACGATTAGCTGAGTTTAGGATCGAAGGACATCACGAAGAGCGGGTGGGTACAAATATACTTTGAGCCTTTATCCTTTGTTTCTTAAACCGTGAACCAAGCCACGTTATAACCCTTAAAAGTCCTAGCTGAAGCATGGGTTAGTTCCAAAGCATACTGTTACAAAAGGTATCCTGACTCCTGTAGGGCTTGTTGTAAAATCCTGAGTTGACATCACATTTTACAAAAATTCACTTGTTTTATTAAAAACTGCATTTTCAAAAACTTCAAGACAGACATAAGCTTTGCATTCTTAAAATAACATTGTTTGCATATGACTATTTGTTCAACAGCAGAGAAATTCGCACGACGAATATCTAGTGAACAAAAACCTTCTCAACAAAAAGAGTCATCTCAAGTGGAAGAAACACTTCCAACCAAGGGGCAGACATGATCATTGTTCATCATCTGGGGCAGTCCAGTCGAGATTCAAGGAATCTCTCAAGAAGCCAAATAGCCAGGGGCAGATCTCCATCTGAATCACTTGGGACGTTGGACATAAATTCCAGCTACGAATCTTGCATAATCAAACATCTTCTGGTGGTATGGCAACACGATACTACTAACAGCGATAACTCTTTACATCCTGAGAGCATGGACATAGTCGAAAAATACTACGCATAATCAAAGACCCGCTAGGTCAACTGGCCTAGGCAAAAATAAGGGCTTCCCGACGAACCAAAAGGGTTCGGGCAAAAATAAGGGATGAAAATGAAAAAATATGTACACCCGGCAAGTAGAAAACCTGAAAAGGCGGCTTGGGCAAAAATGGGTATCCCGGTGGACTGAAAACCCGAAAGGGCGGTCCAGGCAAAAATTAGGGATCAAAGCGTACGACTATGTCCCGTCATCTCGTCACTTGCCCACCAAAGGAAGATTTGTCAATCGGCAGTTATCAAGCACCTCCACAGGTACCTTCTCCCACAGAAACTGGGGCAATAAGAATTGTCTGAGAGGTCTAGTTGCTCTGTCCACCAAGGTGCCAAGGTAGTTTCGGCTGAAGAATACGACCAAGATACTTTCACTCCCCGCAGAGTAAGACGAGATTCAGTAATACTCTCCCCAAGCAGAGTTGGTCTCCCATCAGCCCTAAAAAGGCACAGTATCTCCAGCAAGTCAACAATACTCTCCCCCGAGCCGAGTTGGTCTACCACCAGTCCTGGAAAGTTGGGTATCCCCAGAAGATCTTAATATTCTCCAGCAGAGTATAAAGATATTCCTCAGCAAGCATCCCCGGCAGTCGTAACATTCCTCGACAGAAATATAAGATTATTCCCCGGCAGAATACAGATACCCCAGTGGAGCCATTTCCTCAAAAGTTTCCCCAGGAGAGTTGAATCACCTCCCCAGTAGATTCTGGAAGCTTATCCCCTGCAGAGTACAAATGAATTTCCCCAGCCATATTCAAAAGGTTATCCCCCACCAGAGTCTAACTGGGTTATCCTCAGCAAATTGCAACGGAAAGATCATCCTCAGCGAAGTTCTTCCTATCCCCCAGCGGAGTTCATCTTTTATCCCCGACAAAACTTATCAACATAATCCCCCGCGGAGTTATCATTAAAATATCAGTGAAGCATCTCTTCCCCACAGAGTAATTCCCCGCAGAGTAATCTCTTCACCAGGTTTATCCCCAACGGAGTCATCTTCTCCTACCGGTTTATTCTTGCAATCATCTTCGTCCATCATCCCCAGCGGAAATGAAGAATCCAACATCATTCTCTAGCAGCTATCCGGGATTTATTTTCCCCAGCTAAAACATCACATTACCATACATCATGATACATGCATATACGCATCATATCACCCAACCTCATTGTGAGAACATCATGCATTTCATACATCATGACATTGCATACAACTAACTCTTTACCTTTTTAGGAAAGATCGATCAACAGATAAAAGTCATTCCTTTCGGAGTAGCAGTCGTCAAGATTCCTTCATCATCCGGCTGAGGTAGTAATCGTTCTAGATTCCTTCACCATTCCTGTTGAGGTAGTAATCATTCTAGATTCCTTCACCATTCCTGCTGATGTAGTAATCACCCAAGATTCCTTCACCATTCCCGCTGAGGTAGTAATCGCCCAAGATTCCTTCACCATTCCTGCTGAGGTAGAAGTCGTCAAGATTCCTTCATCATCCTGCTGAGGTAGAAGTCGCCCAGATTCCTTCATCATCCTGTTGAGGTAGAAGTCGCCCAGATTCCTTCATCATCCTGTTGAGGTAGAAGTCGCCCAGATTCCTTCATCATCCCGTTGAGGTAGAAATCGCCCAGATTCCTTCATCATCCCGTTGAGGTAGAAGTCATCAAGATTCCTTCATCATCCTGCTGAGGAAGTAATCGTCCCAGATTCCTTCATCATCCTGCTGAGGTAGTAATCGTCCCAGATTCCTTCATCATCTTGCTGAGGTAGAAGTCATCCAGATTCCTTCCTCATCCTGCTGAGGTAGTAATCGTCTTAGATTCCTTCATCATCCTGCTGAGGTAGTAATCGTCCCAGATTCCTTCATCATCCTGCTGAGGTAGTAATCGTCCCAGATTCCTTCATCATCCTGCTGAGGTAGTAATCGTCCCTGATTCCTTCATCATCCTGCTGAGGTAGTAATCGTCCCTGATTCCTTCATCATCCTGCTGAGGTAGAAGTCATCCAAGATTCCTTCATCATATATTTGGAGTAGCAATCGTCTCAGATTCCTTCATCACATCATTATCAAAAAAATCCTTTCTTAAGTTCCGGATCAACACCTGTATCTAGCCAGGAAATATCTGTGAGCGATTGATTGTAGATCTATACCTGTATCTAGCCAGGAAAGTTATCTACATGAAGAGATTGAAGATCAATACCTGTATCAGGCCAGGAAATTATCTTTCATTCTCAGATCAGAGAGTAATATCTGAAACCAGCCAGGAAAGCTATCTCGACCAACCTTTCTTAAGTTCCAGATTAACACCTGTATCTAGCCAGGAAATATCTGTGAGCGACTGATTGTAGATCTATACCTGAAACCAGACATGAAAGTATCTACATGAAGAGATTGAAGATCAAAACCTGAAGCCAGACAGGAAAACTATCCTTCTTTCTCAAGTATGCAAGTTCTCTCTAAGGAATCTCTTATGCGATCGACACCCCTGGATGGCATCTTTAAGCCCATCTCCACAACTACCCACTACATTTCCAGATGGCATCTATAAGCCCATCCCCGACAATATTCTGTCACATCTCCAGATGGAATCTATAAGTCCATCCTCCTATCCATCATATCTCCAAATGGCATCTGTAAGCCCATTCCCGACATCACATTGCTGATACTCCACTATGCGAGTGCAAATTTTTGGGCACTCTAGTGTTCAATCATCTTCCACCTTCGGATCACGAAAGGCACGCAAGCCAATCTACATCCTCAGGTTTAAGAAGATTGAACAGGGGAAACTGTTGTACCCCAAAATTTTCCCTCCCATATTCCTCAAGATTTATCAAGAATCATCTTCAAATGGTTCAAGATTTCTCAAGGATTGCACAGTCAAACCACCTCCTAAGCCAGTAAAAATTAGGGTTTTGGTTCTTTCAAGGAATTTGAGGTTTTCAATGTCTCAATCAAGTCCCATAGGCCTATACATATTCTCAAGCATCTACATGCCAAGTTTCAAGACTCACAGTGCCAAGTTGCATAGTCAAAAGCCCTATTTGATCCACAATCAACTGCAGGGGCAAAATGGTCATTTTGCAGTCAAAAGTCAGAATTTTTGGTCAACATCTTATTTTGAGCTCACAATCATCATTTGATCAAGTCCTGATCATGATTCCTCAAGGATAGCTCAAAAATCATCAAGGATGCAAAAGTTACTATTTTTGGACAACAAAAAAGTCAACTGTATCTTGACCAGGGCATAACTTTTTCATGGTTCATCAGAAAAATCCCATCCAATGCTCATTTTTAAGGGGATGACATTTCCTACAACTCATCTTCACATTCCAAGTCCAAGAAATGCTCTCACAAAAAGTTATCAATTTTTACATTATAGGTCAAATTCAAAAGTCAACAAAAATGCACTTTAAGTCAAAGGCCATAACTTGAGATTGGTAAATCCAAATGAAATGGGACCAAAGGAATTGGTTATAGGACTTCAAGAGCTTTCCAAAATGTCCAAGAACATGTTCATATGATCCAAATTGAGCAAGATATGCATTGGAGAAGTTGGGAAATTTTTGTGAATTTGCAAAAGTCAACTTTGCTCAAAACACCTTGTTTTTGCTAATGGGCCTCAAATTTCTTCTTGAAACTTTATCCATGGCCTATGCACGACCCATCAAGCTTAATTGAATTATTTTCTTATTTTTTATTAATTAATTGGATTTTTAATCAATTTTAATTCATTTAATTAATTTAAATTGTAGGAAATACAAAGATATGATTTTTCAATCTTTTTGTGAAGCAAGAATGACCTAAAAAGGCTGGCAATTTCGTGTACCAATCAAGGATGCAAATATCTCCCAAATTGGCAACTTTCTTCAATCAAAAAGATTCAAAAAGATGTGATTTCCAATCAAATATTGAATCATCATTCCAATGGATTTTTGTGCAAGATTTTAACCTAATTTCAGTCTCCTATATATACATAAGCCAACCCTAATCATGCATAGGTGAAAGCTGCTGCAAGAAAGCCATAACCATATTGAAATTTTCAAAGAAAACTTGAAAACTGATTTCCATATTCTAGCACGATTCAAAGGCTTTTATTGATTCTAATCTATTTCAGGGGTTCCCGGATACGTATTGCAATCAAAACCAAGCATAAAAGCTCAAGAAACCATCACCTACAGTCTCACGGTTTGACATTTTTTCTCATAATCGCAACTCTTAATTCATGAGCATTTAACGTGATTTTTTTGATTGTTTTGCATTGCTTGAATCCATATGAAGCTATTGGCATAGTTTAATTGAGTTATGATGCACAAAATCATAAATTGCCATTGACAAATTTTAGGGTTCATAAACTTTGAATTTGGGGATTCAGTAACCAGGCAAAATTGAGACCACTAAGGCATATGGTTAAGACCGTCAGAACAAGACGAACATAGCTGGACCCTCGCGAAACATTTATATAGAGCACATCTCTATTCGCTATTTTTCGTCATCATGCTTTGTGGGGGTTAAAAACCCCCGCTATCTAACATGTTTTTACAGGTACGAAGGAGGAAGATGAAGACGTGTTAGCACATGATTAGCCAGTTCAAAAGAGCGCGCGTTTTTTTATATTTTCAGCCTATTAATCTGTTTGCATATATTACATTTACTTATCATTATACTAACAAACGCGTGCACATGGTGTAGTGCAGGACGTGCTGGCATGGAATCATTGGGACCTGGGTTCGAATCCCAGGTCCCCCAAAACGTTGCTATTATTTTTCTTAACGTGTTCACATGCAGGCATTCCAAAAGCGTTCCACCATATACCTCAAACATCCAGGCGCCAAGTGGCCACAAGCTTGAATCTAATGGCCATGAGATGATGACCATGGTACTCCCAGTCAGCACGCACCATGGAGAAGCAGGAAAGTCAAACAGGCTTGTGTGTTAATGGGCCAGAAATTCCAGAACAAACCTCCTTAATGGGCCAGCACCCCCTGGTTCATTCATTCTTTTTATTCTTTCTTTTAATTCTTTTATAATTTTTTTCCTTTAATTATTTCATTTTTAATAACTATTATTATTATTATTTAATTAACTCATAAATTAATATTTTCATAATAAATTCAGAAAATTAAAATATTTTTATTATTATTAATTTCACCTTTAATTTATTATTTTTGTAAATAAATACTAACATAGATTAATTTAGTTAATTAGGTCAATTTTAACCTTTTGTTTCACAATAAATAAAATCCATGAAGAATTAGGTCAATTAATATATTTAACTATTTTATTTTATTAAAACATAAAAAACTAAAAAAAATATATTCTTTTAATTAATTAATTAATTAGTTTTAGGTTTAATTAAATGCAAAAAGGACCAAAATTTCTTTATTTCTCAAATAAGGGTCAAAACCCTAAGGACTTCTCCGATTTAATTTCTTTTCACGCATAATATTTTTGATCATATTTATGTAACTGTTCCGAGGATGTAATAGCGTAATTAGGACCTTTTATCGCTTTCTTTTATTTTCTCGTATTTACTTTTCAAGGGTTGCTTTTGGCGATGTAAATACCCGACGCCTTGTAATAGCGTAGATTTACTTTCCGCAATTTATTTTCCGCACAACTATTAACTGCTATGCATGACAAGACTTGTATGAAACTAAAATCAACTCGTAGCTCACAATAACATGTGAAAAGATAATATAAATTGAATCCTGACACACTCGCACATGCCACTCCTAGGGTACGCCTCACTTGGTTGCCTCGACGTGGTCATTGAGTATAGGGTGTTTTAGAGGTCGCCCTCCTGTCTAAAGATCAAAGTTGCCTCGAAACGGTTGCCTCGAATAAAAAAAGATCTAGTACATTAGGGTTACCGCTAAGGCGTCCTACTATTGCTTTGGTGACCACATGTCCCTATAATCGAATTAACCCGAATAACTCCAACGACGGTGCTACCTACTTCTCAATAATGGGATAGTACTGTCTAAAGGACATTTACACAGCTTAATTTCTTTTGAGTAGGTAGAGGTTCTAAGGTACTTGTTCTTTCAAAACAAAAACAACTTTTCGCACTTACACTTTTCTGACAAAAGTTTTCAAACAAACACTTCATTACACTCTTGAGGACTAATACAAGAGTTAAAACGAAGTTTTCAAACAAACTTTTTCAAAACCCACAAACACAAGAAAAGCAAACATTTTTGAAAACATAGTGAGCAAGTACCTAAGAGCCCGTGGATAACCACAGATAGAAAGGGTGCTAACACCTTCCCTTTCTATAATCTACCTCCCGAACCGAGAAACATCTCGAAAAGGAATTTTGCTGTGCTTTTGTCCTTTCCTTGTTGGAGAACATAAAAGACGGTGGCGACTCTTGCTTACCGCGACATTTCGCGAACCAGCATTTCAAAACAGCCAGATCTATTTCCACCGATCACAGACTCCATAAGAGGTATGATCTGGACTTAAACTAAGTTTGAGCCATTTGAAAGTTTTTGGTTCAATAGCATTTCAACATATTTTGGCTCATCTTCTAAAGAAGTTAGATAACAAAGGAGAGATGATGTTACTTGTTGGTTATCATCCTACCAAAGGTTACAAGTTGTTTTATGTGAAAGGCAAGAAGATTATAATAAGTCGAGACGTGGTAGTGGTAAGGTTGTTTGACAGCAGAAAAAGGGCATATCAGTTGTGGAAATCAATTGCCTAAATGAGGGTAATCGATTTAGTTTGTGTTTTTTTCATACTAAAGCTTTTGGATTTGGATTTTCAGAAAGCAGAAATCGATTCCCCTCAATTCTGGAATTCGGTTTCCTGAAGCAAATGCAGAAAATATGGATTCTACAGTTCTTGTGCAGCAGCCGATTGAGATCGAAAATGATGAATATAGTAGACGACCAAAAAGGCGCAGAGGTTTACGTCAAAATCTTTGAGATTGTGAAGTATTACATGATAAAGAGATTGTAACACAGTGGGAGAACTGACTTGGTATTTTGCATTTGATTGCAATTGTTGCAGATAGCAAGATTTGCCACCGACTTTTCTTTTATCCAAAAGGAAAAGTTGAAAAGAACAGGAAATACCTTTTGATGTTATTTCTTGAGTTCAGGGGGTAGATTATGAAAAGGAAAGGCATTATCACCCTTTTCATCCGTAGTTATCTACGGGCTCTTAGTTGCTTGCTAGATCACTTGTTTTTGTTTGAAAATGTGCTTGTGGTGTGGGTTTTGAAAGTATTTTTAAAAAATGTCTTTGTAATGGTTCTCGTCTCTATAAGAACGCGTACAAAGTGTTTTGTCTTTTGAAAATGTTTCAAAGTGAAATTGTGGGTGTATAAAATGTTTTTGTTGTAAGCAAGCAAGCAACTAGGAGCATCCTACCTACTCAAAAGGTCTTAATGTTCTTTTCCTCTTCCTTTAGATGTTGCTATCTTACCATTGATTTGGTAAGAAGCCCCATTATTGGATGTGAAGGGACAAGCGTGGGACACTTGTATAGCCATAGAAGGCAACCTATGAGACGTTTTAGCAACTTTCATTTAGGGACTAGATTGTTTACCGAAGGCATCGTTAAGGGTCATCGAGGGACTACGATCTTTTATCAAGGGTCTTTGCTAAAACGTCCATATTTAAGGGACATGACTATTTTTCCAAGGCAACAAGAGGGATTACCCTAGGGGTGTATGTATGTGAATAGTGTGTTTGATTGCATGCATTTTGTCTTTTGAACTTTTGGTTATCTACTTGTTGTTTTTATCTTGCCATACATCCTAGTTACTAACATTTATACAAAACAATAAAAATTCAAAAGAAAATAAATCCTACACTATTACAACCATATTGAAATAGCAAGAAAATATAAAGACAAAATAAAACAAAAAGGATAAAAATGAGCTCTTTCGATTCAGGCAGAAGCATCCTTCGATTCTGCACTTTTTGACCTCTTTCAATTTGGACCTGGAGTCAGCAAGGTTCTGTCCTTCAATTGGGAGTTGGAAGTCAGCAAGGCCACCTTTCTGGTTATGTCCTTTGTTTTAGGCCTGGAGTCAGTGTGAAATTCATTCTACTGGATACTTCTTTCATTTGAGGCTTGGAGTCAGTGTGAAGTGCATTCTTTGCCTCAGGCTCCTTGCTGACTCCTTCAATTGTAAGTATGCTAGGCCCTCAGGTTGAGATTCAAAAGGCTTGAGTATTTAGCCAATCGAAAGGTACAATGAACATGTCTCAAATTCTTAAAATGCAACATTCAAGTGTAACTACAGGCCAGGGGTTAGCACAAAATTATTGGGTCTCAAAGTCCAAAGTCTAACTAGTAAAAGTTGAGATTTTCAGCATATGGGCAGTCAGAATCGAAAGCTAAGACATGGTTAAGCTCCCTATATGAAATATCTACATTTTTATTTATTGGAATGTGCACATGATATTAAAATAGAATAGATTCAATTTTAAAGGGAACTTACCTCTTGAAGTTCTGAAATCGAAGGAAACTGCAAGTGTCTTCCTTGGTGGAGAATGGAAGTTCGTTGGGACCTTCCTGAGACTAATCCAGTCACTACTTTATGCAAGCAGTCACTGAATTGAAGGAGGGTGTGTGAGTGGATCGAAGGCTCTTTTTATGACAAGTAATCGAATGACTTAAAGGGTTACTGTATGGTAGCTTGGGGAGTGGGTCAAAGGCTAGTTAGATGTTTACTTGGGGGGTGAATCGAGGATTCTCCTTGTGTACAAAGAGGGTTGAGTTTTTTATGAGTGTTGATAATTTTTAAAGAAAAGCGTAGGATGGATGTTTGAGAGTTTGAGAAATTTTTACAAGAGTTCTCTTGTAATTCTTTAGGCACCTCTCAACATGTGTGGTAAAGGCTCATATTTATAGATGGCCCGGGATGATGTTTTAGGAGGGAAACCAAAAGATTTAAACAAAAAAGGCATGATGTGTTTGTAGCTTTTGAGGGACAATGTTTATATGCCATTTTGGTGCAAGGAATAAGGCAGTGTTGCAGGACTGCTGTGCAACAGTTTTGGAGTTTTATGGCCAGTGTATCAGGCCTGAACTTGGCAGCTGTTGTACCCTAAAATTTGCCCTCTCATATTTCTTAAAACATATCAAGAAAAATCTCCAAGTTGCTCAAGTAGCCCAAGAGTTGGTCAAACAAGATCTCTCCTACGGCAGTCTACCCCAAATTAGGGTTTCATGTTGCATCAAGATCCTTGAGTCCAAGTGACCCCAAGTGCTCACTAATGTCCTAATATGTTCTCAAGATCATCCATGTCAAGTTTCAACCCTTGCAGAGAAAGTTTGCTCAGTCAATTGCTCAAAGGTTCAAAAATCGACTATGCTAGGGCAAAAGTCAACTGTGACCTATATACAGTCAAACTTCAAGATTTTTTGTCAACACCCTCATTTTGAAGTATATTTCATCATTTTATCAAGGGTTGATCATGATTCATCAAGGATTGCTCACAATTCATCAAGATTCAAAAGTTGCTAAATTAGGATTTTGCAGGAAAAGTCAAATCAACTTTGACCAAGCATAACATTCTCATAATTTATGAGAAATGACCCATAAAAATCTCATTTTTCATAGGATGCAATTCCATAAAATCTATCTTCATATCCCAAGATCAAAATATGCACTCACCAGAAGTTATGAATTTGGACATTATAGGTCATTTTGAAAAGTCAACAAAAACACTTTTTTTGTCAAAGCTTCATACTTGAGCATGGAATATCAAATTGAGATGAGACCAAAAGGGTTGCTTAGAGGACATCTCAATATTTCTAAAAAGTCCAATAACACATCCAAAAGTTCAAAATTGAAGACGTTATGCATTGTTGAAGTTGGACTTTTTTGCAAAATTGACAAAAGTCAACTATCCCCAAAACTTCAAATTTTGCCAAATGGGCCCATTCTTTTTCACTTGTTTTGAGTTGGCATTATTGCCCACGTGCTCCAGCCTTGGCCATGTGTCCAAATCATATTTTTATTAATTATTTTGATTTTTATTTAAATTAATTTGATTTAAATCAAATAAAATCAAATAAAATCCAAAGCATTGATAACAATGGATCTTTTGATTGTTTCAGGCTTTAATCACAGCTAGCAAGGCATTGAAACTCGAATCAAGGCAAGTTGTGTACAAAAAGATTCAAATCAAGCCAAATTTGGAAGGTTGTAAAAGAGAATCAAATCAAATATCCAAGCATTGAAAGAGAGAGATTTGGACAGGGTATTCAAACCTAATGCATTGGACAATACATAAGGGTCGTGTGCAAACCAAAATAAGGGTTGGAGATCAAGCATATAGAGCAAACAAAAATCTGAAAATCCAAAGAAAAGTGTGGAATCGAAACAAGGCTTAGAGGCATCCTCAAGGCTTGGTACGTGTCTCAATCGTTTCCTGGAAACCTCCACAAGCGAGAGCAAGCAAAACCAGGCATTTTCAGACCCTCACACGCACTGTAAGTCACTCACGATCCTGCCCTGTTCTTGATTTTGTATTTTGCAATTTAGGCATAGTTAGCATGAATTGATGGCATATTCTGAATCTACAAATTATTTGCAAGCTTTTGGTATTAATCAATTGCATTTATATGACCTGTAACGAGATCCACCATTGTTAGGGTTTCGTTTTTGTTTTTGGGGGTTTTTTGTTTCAGGAATAATTGGCCCTAACAATGGGCATGGTTGCATTCAGAAGAGTGAGACGAACTCAACCCTAGTCTTAGAATCCATTTACATGGCCTGTACAAGGTTTTGGAATGGACATTACCTGTAGTGACGGCCAACGTCCGTAGGTATAGGTGTTATTGCTTTTAGCCACGTTGCAGAGGATAGGGATGATGCGTGTCATGCCACCACTCGTCTATTCAAATATTGGTGCGTTTTTTTTTATATTTACCCAATAAAATTTGTTTTATTATATTATAATTTATTTGTATTCTACTAACAAAGTAAGTTAGGTGGCGTGGTGGCAAGCATAGCGTGGATATCCCTTCAGGACCTGGGTTCGAATCCCAGGTTCCCCCATTTTCTCAATATTGTTTTCTTGCAGGAAATCTGGTGCGTGCATAGGCTTGATGACCATCATACACCTCCCTCATCAACACGCCAGATGGCCAGATGGCCAGATCTGGTGGTCACCATTGCAAGCATACCATGGACTAGGTCAACGCCAATGCACTGAATCACAAAAGTCCAAACGGATCTCCATCAATTGGGCCAAAATAATTGCTTTCTGCACCTCCAAATAATCAGGCCCATTCTCTTTTTCTCTTATATTTTATTTATTTTAATTCAATTATTTTATTTTGTTTAAATTAATTACTAACCATTAAATTAATTTCTTTTTATCAAAAAAATCACAAAAATATTTTTTTTACCCAATTAAATTTCAGAACTTTATTTTTCTTTAATAAATATTAATTAATTTAATTAGATAGATTAATTAGGTAACTCTAATTTATTTTTGCAAATAACTTAAAATTAATTAGAAATCATTAGATTTTAACATTCATTTAATTATTTTATTTTCTTTCCTAAATAACAAAAACTCCAAAAATATGTCAACTTTTAATTAATTTATTTAATAATTAATTTAGTGTTTAATTTAGGACTTAATTTCTTTTCTTAAATAAAAACAACAAAAAAACCATGTTCTTTAATCAAAAGGGTCAAAACCCTAATTTCACATTCGATCCAATTCACTCGCGCGATTTTTTTTTCTTATTCAATTATTGATGTATCTGCTCCCAGTTTGTAATAATTAATTAGGATATTTATTTTACCACTTTATTTTATTTTCAAAGGGTTTGCTTTTGGCGATGTAAATACCCGACGCCTTGTAATAATTTAGTTTAATTTCCGCTCTTTAATTTCTGCAAATTATATAATTGTTAGATGTTTGATAATAGGGCTTGCATGACAAGAATGAATGCTTAATCTTAAAATCAATTAGATCACCCTAAACATGTGCAAAGATAAAAATAATTAAAATCAACACACTCACACATGCGCACTCTTAGGGTACACCCCGCTTGGTTGCCTTCGTACACGGTCATTGAGTATAGGTTATTTTAGAGGTCGCCCTCTTGTCTAAAAGATCATAGTTTCCTCGAAATGGTTGCCTCGGATATTGTTTCCTCGAATACATGATCTAAGACATTAGGGTTACCGCTAAGACGTCATAACGTTTCTTTAGTGACCGTATGTCCCTCTTTCGAATTGACCCTCAAACTCCAACGACGGTGCTACCCACTCACTAATAGTGGGATAGCATTGTCTAAAGGAAATTAGTATAGAATGATTCCTTTTTCGAGTAGGTAGACTAGTTCTCAGGTACTTGCTCATCCGAAACAAAACTTTTTTTCACACTTACACTCTTTTTACAAACAAGTTTTCAAAAACACTTCATTACACTCTTAAGCAAGATTTAAATCGAAGTTAAAAAACAAAACTTTTCAAAACCCACAAGCACAAAGAAAACATTTTGAAAATGATGAGCAAGTACCTAAGAGCCCGTAGATAACTATGGATAGAAAGGGTGCTAATACCTTCCCTTTCTATAATCTACCCCCCGTACTCAGAAATATCTCAAAAAAGGAATTTTTCTGTGCTTTTTTCCTTTCCTTGTTGGATAAAATAAAAGACGGTGGTGACTCTTGCTTACAGCGACATTTTGCGAATACAGAATGCAAAACACGAACCAGCATTCTAAAAACAGTCAGTTCTTCCCACCATATCACAGCAGCGCATGGGACTTGGTCAACAAGTACCTTTGGCATCTCAACCTTTTGTCCTGACCTCCTAGCCCTGTCTTTCGACCAGACTCTTCAACAACCATTTCTTTTTTCAAATTGAAGTCTCATTCGAATGGCTCATGTGGATATCCTTTGAAGGGCCCCCAAATAAGTGTCTTTCGACCAGACCCTTCACGGGTTCCTTCGAATGGTCCAAACACGTGCTCCTGGGGTAGGTCAACAAAACATGTCATTCGATCGGGACATTCAAGCATGTCTAGAATGTCCTTCAAATGTGCCACCATGGTACTTCTTTCGCATGAGACAATGGCATAGTGTAGAATTTGTGTGTTGAAGTAAGCCATTTCCAAGGGAGATACTGCCCACTCAAACTTGTCTGCAAGGGGTCATATGGCCAAACAAAAGGGTGTACGCAAGAGGTCCCTGCCTTCTGACCTTATGCTCAAACGAAGGTTTGTAAAAAGAGGGCCATATGCCCAAATGAAAGGTATGACCAAGAGCTTGTGCTGAAGGATTCACACGCCCCAAATGAAGAATACATGCAGAGGATGAAAGGCACAACCGAAACTTGCAACACTGGGAAGGCCATATGCCCCAAACGAAGAAGGCCTGCAAGAGGCAAGATGTGTAATCGAAAGAGAGCAGAAGAGAGGTTTTGGCCTCCTGAATCGAAGGACATCATCAGGAGGCTCTTTGCCTTGTGAATTGAAGTTAGTTGATGAGAAGTGTTGCCTCGTCGAAGCTTGTAACAAGTTGCTTCAAAGGGTGACTTTGGCCTTGTGCATATTAACATGGTAAGGAATTATGCCTTGTAAATCTTGGCTAACACGAAGAAAGATGCTATGTGGCCAAACGAAAGATTTTCACAAACGTTCAAACGAAGTTTAGTGCCCAAACGAAGCAGGAAATGAACTTGCCCAAATGAGTCCAATGCCCCAATCGAAGCATGAAATAAACTTGCCCAAAAGGAGTCCAGCGTCCAAATGAAGGATGCAACCAAATCCTACATCGAAGGAGCCAAAGTGCCCAATCGAAGGATGTAAAATCAAAGAGAACTTGTTTTTCCTTTAATTTTGTCAAAAAGAGTATTTTCATCCGTTTTTTCCTTTTTTAGCAGTTTCCTCTTTAATCTTGATGCTGAAAAATCCAAATGTATTTGTGTAGGCTTGAATTTTTGGGAGCCCCTTGTGAGAAATGCCTTAAGAAATGAGAGGGAAAATTTTGGGGTACAACAACTTCCCCTGTTCAATCTTCTTAAACCTGAAGAGTTAGATTGGTGAATCTGCCATTTGTGACTTGAAGGTGGAAGATGATTGAACACTAGAGTGCCCAGAAATTTGTACTTGATGATATTGTGGTTAAGGTGTAAGGAATGGGCTTAAAAATTCCATTTGGAGAAATGATGGAGAGTTGTCGGAGATGGGCTTATATATGCCATCCAAAGGTGATTGTTGATAAAAATTAACTAAGTCTAAGCTTGACTTCAACTAGAAAAGAATCAGAATAAACCTTTGGTCAATTTAAACTGAACCAGTAGAAGTCTTGAATAATATTTAACTGGAAAGAATCGGGATAAATATTTGGAGTGATTTGTCTGAACCATGGAAAGTGTCTCTTGGGAAAGAATCAGGATAAACCATTGATTGATTTAAACTGAAGCAACAAAGGTCTGAAAAAGAATCAGAATAAATCTTGGAGTGATTTATTTGAACCAGAGAAAATGTCTACAGGAAAGAATCAGGATAATCGGTTGAGAGATTTAAACTGAACCAATAGAGGTCTTGAATATTCTTTAACTGGAAAGAATCAGAATAAATCTTGGAGCGATTTATCTGAACCAGAGAAAATGTTTACGGGTGTTGTACCCCAAAATTTGCCCTCCCATATTTCTTAATACATGTCAAGTGAGGTCCTTAAATTGCTCAAGGAAGTCCAAGGGTTGACCAGACAAACCCTCTCCTAAGGCAGTGTACCTCTAATTAGGGTTTCATTTTGCATCAAGATGTTTGAGTCCAAAGGATCCCAAATTCTCACTATTGTCCTAATAAATTCTCAAGATCATCCATGTCAAGTTTCAAGCCTTGCAGAGGAAATTTGCTCAGTCAATTGCTCAAAGGCCTGAAAATCGACTGTGCTAGGGCAAAAGTCAACTGTGGCCCACATACAGTTAAACTTCAAGATTTTTGGTCAACATTCTCATTTTGAAGTATTATTAATCATTTGATCAAGGGTTGATCATGATTCCTCAAGGATTTCTCACAATTCATCAAAATCTAAAAGTTGCTAAATTAGGGTTTGGTAGGAAAAGTCAACTCAACTTTATCCAAGCATAAATTTCTCATACTTTATCAAAAATTACCCATCCAAAGCTCATTTTTAAGAGGATGTAATTCCCTACAATTCATCTTCAGCTCCCAAGTTCAAAATATGCACTCACAAGAAGATATGGATTTTGACATTATAGGTCATTTTGAAAAGTCAACAAAAACACCTTTTGGGTCAAAGCTTCATACATGAACATGGAAGACTCAATTGAGATGATACCAAAAGGGTTGCTTAGGGGATATCTTAAGATTTCTAAAAAGTCAAAGAACACCTCTCTAGGGTCAAAATTGAGGGAGTTATGCATTGACCAAGTTGACCCTTTTTGCAAAATTGCCAAATGTCAAATGTGCCCCAAATTGCATTTTTTCCCAAATGGGCCCAACTTTTTATGCTTGCACTGAGTTTGTAATGTGATCCACGACCCATGAGACCTTCCACTTGTCATTCTTTTATTTTTGTTGTTTATTTTGGTTTTATTTCATTTAAATCTAATAAAATCAATATAAAATAATGAAAATATCAAAAACTAATTAAACTTGAGATTTTGTGCATGATTAGGTCCATTACACAGCTAGAGACAAGATCAAATCGTGCAAGGCTCCATATGGACACAAAAAGATTGAATTTGCTTGATTTGGAAATATTTGGTGCAAGGATTGAATCATGAATCAATATTCATAATTGGAAAAGATTTGAAACAAATTGTAACCCTAATACATTCTAGGATACATAAGAAACAAAGGCAGATCAAAAAAGAAGAGGCTAGAGGCGTGCAAAGGCAAAGAACAAATTGCAAAAATTCAATAAAAAGTGCAAAATGATTTCCAAGTTTCAGGCCATCTCAAGCCATTCTAATCATACCAATCAATTGCTGGACTCCCCAGGATCGTGTTTCAACCGCTAGCAAGCTTCCCCACGCCTTGAAACGCCCTGTAAGAGTCACAAAATTTATCTCATTTCTTGAATTCGAATATCTTAATTCTGGCATCTTTAACATGATTGATTGGAATAGTTTTAATCCTTGAGATGTTTGCAAGCTAATGGTTATATTTAATTGTATTTTTGTTGACTGAGCACGAAGCTGCCATGGCTAGGGTTCTTACTTCGTTTTTAGGGGTTTTATGTACAGGGAAAGTTGGACCTTAATAATGGTACCATGATGCTCGTGAGGTTGAAACAAGTTGATTGGTACCATTGGTTTTGATTTATCATACACACACATGATTTTGGAATGAACAAGGGTTATACCTACGCCTGGTGTCTGTAGGTAAAAGCCTTTTATCTAAAACGACGGAAGCCACGAAGAAGACAATGGTGTGGCAGTATGTGAGTGGCTTGTTTGAATCTGCGTGCACTTTGGGAGGCGTGGCACATTATTTGTATTATATTTTATTTATTGCATTATTATTACAACTAACGTGACTAGCGCAGATGGTAAGACTACTAGCCTTTGATGCACACGTCCTGGGTTCGATCTCAGGCGTGTGCATTTTATTTTCTCAATATTTTCAAGGCAATCCAGCGTGTTACATGCCAAGGGGTCCATCGTGTACTGTCCAGATCTGGCCGTCCCATCCCTCAACGCTCCAGATCCAAGGCTATCTAATGAAGGTCCACCATGCGCCTGGGTCAAGCAAGCACATGGGATTGGAAAAAGTCAAAGGGGCCAGGAGCTTGTTGGGCTCAGAATTGCAAACTGCACCCCCCTTTTTGCAAATATCAGGCCCATTACTAACTCTCTCTATATTTCTTTTTCTTATTTCTTTATTCTTTTAATTTTCTTTATTCATTTAATTTACAAACTAATTAATTTTTCACACAAAAAATCATAAAATCAAGAGTTTCACAAAAATTAGAATTAGGTTTTATTTTGTCAAATTTAATTTAATTTAGTTTAATTTAATTCAGGGTAATTCTAACCTTTTTTATAATTAAAATCAATTAGAAAAATTAGGGTTAACTTTTGATTTAATTTTTATTTGTTTCTCAAAATAAAAAAAATACAAAAAATAGGTTGATTTAATTATTTTTTCTTAATTAAAATTAAATTAGTAATTAGGTTTTTGGTATTATTCAATTAAGCTTTATTTTCTCAAATAATCAAAAACGACAAAAAAATGATTTTCCTTTTAAATTACAATTAGGTAGTTGGGGTCAAACCCCTAAATCTCTCGTTTTCGATTCATCGCGCGCGTTTATTGTTTTTGCAATATTAATGTAACTGCTCATGGTATGTAATAGTTTAATCTAGGATTTTCTTTATTTATCGTCTTTTACGGGTTTTTGGCTATGTAATTAATCCCTACCCCGATGCCTTGTAATAGCGTAGGTTTTATTTCTCGCATTTTAATTCTCGCAAATATTAACTGTTTAGATGTATGTTAATAGGATTGTATGACAAGATTGCATGATAATTTAAAACGGCTAGAAAATTCTAATGTGCAAAGATAATAACTGAAATCAAATCACTCGCACATGTGCACTCCTAGGGTATACTCTCCCTACGGTTGCCTTTGGTAAACGATCATTAAGTATGGGGTGTCTTAGTGGTTGCCCTCCTGTCTAACAAAGATCAAAAGTCCCGTTCAGAAATGTTGCCTCGGAAACATCGCCTCGGAAATGTCGCCTCGAATATAATCTTAAGACTCTAGGGTTATTACTAAGACGTCCTAACATTGCTTTAGTGATCGTACGTCCCTTACGAATTGACCCTTACAACTCCAACGACGGTGCTTCCTATTTCTCAATAGTAGGATAGCATTGTCTAAAGGAAACGAGAATATAAACGATCCTTTTTCGAGTAGGTAGATGCTAGTAGGTACTTGCTCAAATCAAAGTTTTTTCACACCAAACACTTTTTCCAAACAAAGTTTTCAAAACAACTTCGTAACACTCTTGAGGACAGAAACAAGGGTTAAAACGAAGTAAAACAAAACTTTTCAAAACAAACACACACAAGAAATTTTAAAAGACGAGCAAGTACCTAAGAGCCCATGGAAAAGCATGGATAGAAAGGGTGCTAACACCTTCCCTTTCTATAATCTATCCCCCGTACTCAGAATATCTCGAAAAAGGATTTTTTCTTTGCTTTTTTCCTTTCCGGTTGGATAAAATAAAAGTCGGTGGCGACTCTTGCTTACCGCGAAATTTTGCGAACAAAAAATACAAAATGCAAACCAGTATTAACAGTCGGTTCTGCCACCGTATCACAATGGGAAAGAATCAGGATAAACCGTTGATAGATTTAAACTGAACCCGCAAAGGTCTTATATATTTTTTAACTGGAAAGAATCAGAATAAATCTTGGAGCAATTTATCTGAACCAGAGAAAGTGTCTACCGTAGAAGAATCAGGATAAACCATTGAGAGATTTAAACTAAACCAACAGAGGTCTTGAATATTATTTAACTAGAAAGAATCAGAATAAATCTTGGAGCGATTTATCTGAACCATAGAAAATGTCCACGGGAAAGAATCAGGATAAACCTTTGAGAGATTTAAATTGAACCAACAAAGATCTTGAATATTTTTTAATTGGAAAGAATCGGAATAAATCTTGGAGTGATTTATCTGAACCAGAGAAAGTGTCTACCAGAGAAGAATCAGGATAAACGATCGGTCGATTTAAACTGAACCAGTAGAGGTCTGAAGGAAGTATTCTTCATGTAGATAGTCACCCTGTCCTGTTTCGGGAATTGACCTACAATTGATTTGTTCACAGATAATTGTCTTATCTTGTCAAAAATTTGTTGATGATAATTTTTTGTTGATTGATCTTTCCTGAAAAGTTAAAGAGTTAATTGTATGCAATGTCATGATGTATGGAATGCATGGCGTGATGATGTTTCTAAAAAATAAATAAGATTGATATATGCATTTGTGTTGTCGATGTTATGATGTATGAATGCAATGTATGCACATATTAGTTGTTTTGCTACAGTGTTGCTAGACTGGGGAAAATAAATCCCTGACTGCTGCTGGGAATATGGAGTGTAAGTATTCATATTTATTGAAGTTGAAGTATTGATGGATGAGTTTCCATTATTATAGAAATAAACTCTGTTGGGTAAGGGAAACGCCGTGCATTGCTTTGTAGACTTGGTGAAATCCTGCTGGGAAATCCTGAGAAGCTGGGCGACTTTCACTGGGGAATCCTTGGAGTAGTAATTGGAAATTTAACTCTGTTAGGGATATGAGAGCACCTGATACCATTAGGCTGCATACTGGAGATATGACAATGATCCTGTAGCAGGATGTCCCTGCTTCTGCTCCTGCTGGAGAAAGTACCTGCGGGGATTTTATGGAATGACCCATAGATATTATCCTGTTTCTTAAAGTCATTAGTAATTGTCTTTCTATTCAGTTTTCCTTTTTTATGCATTCATTTGTGAACAGTAATTACGTTCAAATGCATATGTTCAAAATAATCACTAGACGTTTTTGCAAACAAAACGGGGAAGTATAAGAAAAGCAGGTAGTTTTGTACTTTTAAAGGAATATCTTTGTATTAACTTGAATAAGTATTTTTGTACAAAGAAACGATCATCCTATTAAGAGAATGTCGCTGTGAAAACAAAAATTAATACAAAGAAAGCCAAAAATAATCCCATGGGGTTCCCATTCTGCTATAGCCTTCATGTCTCTGAGCGTCTCATCCACTTGCTGCTTTGTCCGAAACTGATTGGATTGATTAGAACCATTTGAGTTTGACTATTGATACTGAATATTGGTTGTAAGGTGATCCAACGGGATATAGTCATACGCTTTAAATCCCTAACTTTTGCCTAGACCGCCCTTTCGGGTTTTCAGTCCACCGGGATACCCTTTCTTGCCCAAGCCGCCTTTTCAGGTTTTCAGCTTGCCAGGTGTACAATTTTTTTTTGTATTTATCCCTAATTTTTGCCTAGGCCAGTCAACCTAGCGGGTATTTTTCATGCATAATATCTTTTAACTATGTCCGTGTTTACAGGGTATGGAAGGTCGTCGCCGTACATAGTGGTTAAGATCATTGCCCCACCAGAAAATATGTTTTTTTTATCACAAATGGTCCTTTGTATGTAGGAGTCCATTTTCCCCTGGGATCACCTTGTAACAATATGATATGCTTGATTACCAAGTCACCAACCTGATATACCTGACGTCTAACCTTCTTGTTAAAAGCTTTAATCATACGTTTTTAGCACATATGGCCATGGCAGACAGCCGTAAGCCTCTTCTCATTAATCAAGTTCAACCGGTCAAGTCGAGTTTGAATCCATTCATCTTCATTCAACCCTACATCCCTCATGATTCTCAAAGAAGGTATTTGGACTTCAATTGGTAGGACAACTTCCATGCTGTATACCAAAGAGAAATGAGTTTCCCCTGTTGACGTACACGCCATGGTACGGTAGCCGTGGAGATCAAATGGTAACATCTCATGCCAGTCCTTGTAGGTCACTATCTTTTTTTGTATGATCTTCTTGATGTTTTTATTAGTGACTTCTACAACACCATTCATCTTCGGCCGGTAAGGAGAAGAGTTATGATGCTGGATCTTAAATTACGCGCATAGTGCAGTGATCATAGTATTGTTCAGATTGGTACCATTATCTGTAATGTTTCTCTCTGAAATACCGTACCGATAGACAAGGTTCTGTTTGATGAGTCGGGCCACAACGTTCTTGGTGACAGAAGCGAATGAAGTTGCCTTGACCCACTTTGTGAAGTAATCAATGGCAACCAAGATGAAGCGGTGTCCATTAGAAACTATAGGTTTGATCTCTCCAATCATGTTAATGCCCCACATTGCGAATGGCCAAGGAGAAGTCAGGACGTTTAGAGGAACTTGAGGCACATGTACTTTGTCAGCATAGATATGACACTTGTGACAGGTTCGCGAATGCTGATGACAATCTGCTTCCATGGTGGACCAGTAGTATCCTTCCTGTAGGATCTTTTTAGCCATCGTGTGTCCACTATAATGATTACCAAAGGTACCTTCATGTAAATCAGCCATGATCTTGTCTGCCTCATTCTTGTCTACGCATTGAAGCAAAGTGGAGTCGTGGTTGTGCTTATAGAGAACTCTGTTACCGAGGAAGAACTTAGCAGAGATTATTCTTAGGAATTTCTTATCATTGAATGAAGCTCCCTCCGGATATTCTTGGGCCTCGAGATATCTTTTAATTTCATGGAACCAGGGCTTGTCCATTAATTCTTCAATATCAATCTCGTGACAGTAAGCTGGTTCATCCATCCTCTCAATGGTGATCTGAGGAGCCTCATTACCCTACCTGATTTTGAACATGGATGACATAGTGGCTAGCGCGTCCGCTAGTTGATTTTCCTCTCGTGGAAAATGCTCAAAGGTAATTTCCTCAAAATGTGAGATTAATGTCAACACATGTTCTTTGTAAGGGATGAGATTAGGATACTTCGTGTCCCATTCTCCTTTGATCCGACTAATGACTAAGGCTAAATCTCCAAATACACTTAAGGACTTGATTCCCAAATCTATGGAAGCTTTGAGACCCATAATACACGCTTCATATTCCGCCATATTATTGGTACAGTTGAAACACAGCCTAGCAGTGAAGGGAGTATGACAGCCTTCATAGGATATGATTACAGCACCGATGCCATTGCCGAGTGCGTTGGAAGCTCCATCAAAAACCATGGTCCATCCGGATCCTTGCTCAGGTATGTCATACGGTCTGAGTTCTTCACAATTGTTTACCAACATGATGTCTTCATCCGAGAATTCTAAACTCATGGATTGATAGTCATCCACAGCCTGATGAGCCAGGTGATCAGCTAGCACACTTCCTTTTATTGCTTTCTAGGTAGTGTACTAAATGTTGTATTCAGTCAGGACCATCTGCCATCTTGCCATTCTTCCAAAGAGGGCGGGCTTCTTGAATATGTATTTAATCGGATCTATCTTGGATATCAATAAGGTAGTGTGAGTCAACATATACTGTTTTAGCCAGCGAGCAGCCCATGCCAGAGCACAGTAAGTTTTCTCGAGCAGTGAATATCTGGTTTCACGATCGGTAAACTTTTTGCTCAGGTAGTATATTGCATGCTCTTTTCAGCCAGACTCGTCATACTGCCCCAACACACACCCTATTGAATTTTCCAAGACTGTTAGATACATGATCAGAGGTCTTCCCTCAACTGGAGGCATCAAAATGGGAGGCTCTTGAAGGTACTCTTTGATCCTATCAAAGGCAGCCTGGCAGTCATTGTTCCATTCTACCACTTGATCTTTCTTCAGTAATTTGAAGATTGGTTCACAAGTAGCGGTTAGATGGGAAAAGAACCTGGCGATGTAGTTTAGCCGTCCTAAGAATCCCCTAACTTCCTTCTCAGTGCGAGGAGCAGGCATTTCTTGTATTGCTTTTACCTTTTCAGGGTCCACTTCAATACCTTTACCACTGACAACGAAGCCTAAGAGCTTACCGGACCTCACTCCAAAAGTGCATTTATTCGGGTTCAGCCTTAGTTTGTATTTCTTCAGTCTTTCAAACAGTTTCTGCAGATGTCAAGGTGTTCCTCTTTAGTTTGAGATCTGGATATCATGTCATCCATGTAGACCTTTATCTCGTGATGGATCATATCGTGAAACAAAGCTACCATGGCACGCTGATAGGTTGCCCCATAATTCTTCAGCCCAAATGGCATAACTTTGTAATAGAATGTGCCCCACTGTGTGATGAAGTTTGTTTTCTCAATGTCCTCAGATTCCATTTTAATCTGGTTGTATCCGGAGAAACTGTCCATGAAGGAGAATACTTTATGTTGTGCAGTGTTATCAACCAGAATATCGATGTGCAAAGTGGGAAGTCATCCTTGAGGCTTGCCCTATTTAAGTCTCTGTAATCCACACACTTACGTACCTTACCGTCCTTCTTAGGCACTGGAACAATATCGGTGACCCATTGTGGATAGGAGGTGACATCTAAGAATCCGGCGTTGAACTGCTTCATGACTTCAGTCTTAATCTTTTCTAACATTTCTGGCCGCATATGACGAACCTTCTTTTTCACTTGAGGGCAGTCTTCTTTTGTCGGCAAACGATGGACCATGATATCAGTGTTGAGTCCTGGCATATCTTCGTATGACCAGGAAAAGACCTCAACATAGTCATGTAGTAACCGAGTTAAGCGCTTCTTGACACTATGCTCCAGGTTGGCACCTACCTTGACTTCTTTCTTGTCCTCTTTAGTACCTAAGTTAACTATTTCAACCGACTCTTTGTGGGGCTGTATGGTCCTTTCTTCCTGTTGTAATAACTTGGCCAATTCCCCTAGAACCTCACAATCTTCCTCACCTTCGTCTTCGGCTTGGTAGATCGGATTTTCAAAGTCATGATAGGCCATAGCAGAATCGTTACCCATGGGATCCTGAGTGGATGTGGATCTGCATTTTGATATGTGAGTGTGTGTAAGAGCATAACTATCTTTGATAAAATAAAAGGTAGAAAAAGAAAAACAAAGAGCGTAAAATTTGCATGCAAAAACGTCCCATGATTTATTAATGACATATGAAGATGAAGTAACAACCCTCACAGATGGACCATTGTACCTCGGGTAAGACACAAGGTTTTAAAGTCTAAATTGTTTAAATATTACAAGTCCAAAAAATTTAAAAGACAGTTACTCTTGAATAAAAGTAATAGGAATAAAATCTTTGCCTCCCAATTGTTGAGTCCTCCGCCAATGGTTGGAAAAATACACTCGTCCATGTCACAATTGCCATCACCTTCTTCCAATGCATTGATTCCCTAATTGCTGATGCGTAAAGGTGGTCCCCCAGTGCGAGAACGCCGAACGGCTATTTGGGCCTCTGCAGTAAAACCCAAATAAAATTTGTTGGATTTGTAGGGAATATCCGGAAGCTGACCCCAGATGGTACATCCACCTTCCTCAACTACTTCTCTAGCATCCTTCAGAGAGGCCATTTTCAATGAAGGTCTAGTAACCTTCGGAGTCTTGGTAGTAGTCTTGGTTGCAACAACCGTTTGTGGGACCTCCTCAAAATTCTTACATGGGGTCTCAATGAACTCACCGTCCATTTCAACATACCTAAAAGAGTTTAGGTGGCTAACCATGTATTCCTCCTTCCCATGGACTATGATAATCTTTCCCTTGATTGGGTATTTCAACATCTGATGTAGGGTAGAAGTGACGGCACCAGCGCCATGGATCCAGGGTCGGCCTAATAGACAGGAATAGGAAGGGAGGATATCCATCACATAGAAGGTTGAATCAAAAGTCTGAGTTCCCACTTTAATAGGGATGTCTACTTCTCCGTGCACTATTCTTTTAGAATCATCAAAGGCTCTCACCACAATGTTGTTGGGCTTTAACGTGAGTCCTTCGCAATCTAACCGGTCAAGAGCATTCTTTGGTAAGACATTCAGAGACAAACATGTATCCACCAGAACATGGGATAAAGTAGTGCCCTTTCACTCAATGAAGACATGCAAGGAATCATTGTGTTTCCTTCCTTTGGGAGTTAAATCAATGTCAGAAAAACCCAGTCCATTATCAGTAATTAGACTGGCCACACAATTCTCGAATTGATCAATGAAGGTCTCTTGGGGCACGTGGGCGGTCTTCAGAAATTATACTAAGGCTTTGGCGTGGGCCTCAGAACACAAAAGTAAGGCCAACATTGATATTTTTGAGGGGGTCTGCCCCAACTGTTCCACGATGTTGTAGTCACTTTTCTTGATTATCTTTAATATCTCTTCCATCTCCTTGCTAGAAGCTTCAAGAATGACCTCTGGATGCGCCTTCGTCTGGACAGGCTCAAACAAATCCTCCTTGCCCCTTGTCTCGGTAGCAAGGATAGCAGTAGGACTATCAACAGGGGTATCACTTGGAATGCTGGTAGGAGCGGTAGTGGGAAGAATTATAGGAGTAACAATGGCCTTTGGAGAGATCTTGGGGGAGAAAACCCTTCCACTTCTTGTTATCTTACTGGTCCCAACGATATTATCGATGTCAGGATCAACGCCTTCAGCAACTTTGTCTTTGATAGCCAATAGATCTTTCTTGACGCCATGGTAATAGACGTTAGCCCCATAGTTCCAGAGAACAGCTTTATCCGAAGAATATGGTATTGGCCCCGACATGGTGATGATTAGGGGAGCAGACTTTGGAACAGATGTAACCCTGACGGGTCTTTTGGTGGAGACCCTTGGAGGATTGTCGGAAATGGTGATTATTGAGACATCTCCACAGGAATTTCTGGTAAGAGGAACTTTCTCGAACAGGATTTCTTTGTTAACCATTAGGTGCTGGACGCCCATCTTCCGTAACAAACAACCATCTGGTAGAGACATACATAAGTGACAACTTTCATCACACCCTGAAAACAGGTCGGCTTGCAATAGATTCCATTTAACAGTCAAAAGGGAAGTAGTTAAATCATCCACTAAGGAAACAAAACAGTCATCATCAACAATGTTGACACCTTGACCATGTTTGGGCATTAGCGCCGTTATTACATTAGGTGTTTATGGGGGGTCAAACTCAATCTCTTTCGCCTCGATAAGGTCTTGTACCTTATTCTTCAAGGCCCAACAATCGTTTGTATCATGCCCCAGACTTTCAGAATGATAGGAACATCGAGCATTCAGGTTGTAGCGGGGAGAAGCAGTATTGGGGTTCTTGGGAGCTTCCTTTAGAGTCACTAGATTGGACTTTAATAGATGTGGAAAAACTTGGGATAAGGTCATGTTGATCCGGGGAAATTTTCTTATGGGCGCCTCTAGCCTTCGTTGATAGTTTCGTTGTTGATTTGATACAGGATTGGAAATCATAACAGCCCCTACCGTCGGGCGACATTCATTTTTGTTTTGAATTCTGTGGTCATAAGCAACACAGACTTCCTTATTTATGGTAAAGGGTTTCTTCACGTGCTTGAGGATACATCCCTTTGAATTTTTCCTCTCTTAATATTGGCTTCTACCCGCTCACCAGTCATGATTAGTTCAGTAAATCCAGTCGAAGAACTTCCGATCAGATGGTTGAAGAATGGACCAGACAATGTGCCTAAGAACATATCCATCAATTCTCTGTCAGATAAAGGGGTTGGACTCTTCCCGCAAGATCCCTCCATTTTTGGGCATAAATTTTGAAACCTTCACCAGCACCCATAGACATACTGTTGTACCCCAAAATTTACCCTCTCATTTCTCAGGAAATCACGCTGGATTCTCAAAGTTTTCTCTTATACAAATCCAAGCCTTGAATTATCATTTCTTTCCAAGCAAGCCATTTACAAGGGCAAAATGGTCATTTACACGCTGAGAAGTCAAACTTTGGCTTTTGGATCAAAATCAAATCTCAAAAATCATATTTCATCAAGACATGTTAGAATATGAAGTTTGTTTCATCAAGAAGTTCAAAAGTCAAATTTACTATGGAAAAGCCAAATTTCTAAATGCTTGGAATTTTTCTAAGTATTTAAGAAAAAATGACACTTCAGAACTTCTGAACCAACCTCCAGGCAGGAGCAGTCAGAAGATGCAAACTTAGCTCAGCACATAACATTCAGTCGGAATGTGTCCCTTCAGCATCTACGCCAGCTCAGTCAGAAGTTGCCAGAAGATTATAAAACGTATTGAAAAAATCTGAATTCTCTTTCAGAACATGCTGGAAAGCCTGGAGATCCCTCAGAACTTGCTGAGGCAACAGGATACAAAGATCAGAACTTGGGTGCATTGTTTTGGACTATGCTGAAGTGGAATTGTTGGCTCAGATTTAAGTAATGATGCAAATCTCATATTACAAGATTTCTAATTTTGAAAAATCTCATCATCATTTAATGCTCATTAATGCTCACAACCACTTTTGAGTCTTTGTCCAAAGGATCTCTCCACGTGTAGGGTAGAAATACTTTTGTGCAGGATTAGGTAAGGGCCCATGTGCTACATTTCGCTTATAGGTTCACTTTTCCTTAATCCTTGCTTACTAATCTAGCCTAGGCTAAAAGCTGTCAATCATCACAACCTTTTTGGACTTTCTTCAAGAGTAAGTCAACATCTAGTGCATGATATTGGCGCAACTTGACATTTTAAAACCCACAAAGCTTTGCCTATCAATAGAATGCCATTGGTCATTGAGAAAAGGGCCAGAAAAATTGCTGAAAAGAGACATAAAGTTTGAGCAAAAAGAAACCTTGAATCTCTGCCCAAAATTCCTAGAGTTTCAAAAACTGTAAACACAGCATACAAACCATTAACTTTGGATCCCTTGCTTTCAAACTCCATTTGTTCTCAAAATATTTCTTGACTAAAAAACACCCATACAGTTTCTGACCCACACGTTGGAAACTGCCATAACTTCTGTATTCACACTACTATATACCCTCCATCCATCCATTCAAAGAAGCTGTTCAGAACGTCATCAGAGTTAAGGCTAACTCCAGTTCACAGAACTTCTTCCAGCTGCAAGGTAAGAACTTGCTGACTCTCACCATATTGCTTAAGCATCACCAGATTTGCATGCTCAAAAACACAATGTAGATATCATGCTTCTGATGTTGTACATGTTCTGAGATTTTCACGCATCTGTATGCTTAAGTAGAGAATGAATCGGTTCATAACTTTCCTGAAGAAACTGAAACTCAGAGTTAGGATTAGCAAAGACATACTTGCCTCTGATTTATGATTCTGATTCTCCTTATTTCTGAAGCACTATGACACCGCCTGAAACTGTCCTAGGTATGTCTTCTGTTTTATGGAGAAATAACCAAATTGCAGGTGTTCTGACTAGCATAGAGGGAGACCAAGTTCTGACATTGGCACCAGCGCCCCTGGAGCCTGTTCTGTTATCAGTAATATCAGAACTTATGAAAATTATTGTGTTCCCAGCAGGGTCAGAAACTCTGACCTCACACATTTTCACTAACAGGTTTCTGTTTTGCAGCGTGCCAGGGTCAGAACCTCTGACCTATACATTTTCAATAACAGGTTTCTATTCTGCAGTATACCAGGGTCAGAACCTCTGACTTCCTTTAAGTGACACGCTGATCCTCTTTTTTTCTTCCCCTTGTTATTTTCTTTTTCTTTATTTTTCTCGCTGGCACTCCCCATTTCATTAATCAGCAAAACACCAAAAATATTTTGTTCACACTTTATTTTATTCCTTAAAATAAAAAGAAAAAATATTTTCTTAAAACAAAACAAGTTCATTTAATATTTTCTTGTATGTATTTCAATATGGTTGTAATAGTAATTTAGGGCTTTATTTTCATTTGCAATCCCCATTCATAAATTTGTACCCCCACCCCCTAAATATTGTAATAGCGTAGGACTTTACATTTCTGCAATTTATCACTTTCAAATGTAAATGCTAGTAAAAGATCAATTGAATAGAAGACCATAATTCAAGATAAAAATCAAGCATGCAATCGAACACACTTGCACACAAACACCCTTAGGGTTTCTCCACTTGGTTGCCTTATACAAAAAATAGCCATATTACGCATGCGAAGTATCTTGGTAAAACAAACAAAATCAAAAGATCATAGTCCCTCGATGACGCTATTATAAGTTGCCTTATAAAATGATCTTAGTCCCTCGAAATGCTAAGATACTTTGCAACATTTCTAATCATGGTTATACGATGACCCACACCCGTCCTGTTTACATCCAAAGATAGGGTTGCTTACCGAATCAATGGTAAGACAACAATGTCAAAGGAATAGAAAATGCATAAGAAAGACATTTGAGTAGGTAGATTGCTTCTAGTTACTTTCTCTATTTTCAAACAAATATCCTTGCTATTTTCAAAACAAACACACACATTTCCAAACAACTTACAAACATTGAAAACATTTTCAAAAAGACAAACATCTTTGTATACATTCTTACAAACGAGAATCATTACAAAGATTGCCTAAACGAATGGCCTCTTTTACAAAATACTTTCAAAACCACACAAAACACCTTTTTAAACAACAAAAGCAAGTGATCTAGCAAGTAACTAAGAGCCCATGGAAAACCATGGATGAAAAGGGTGCTAATACCTTCCCTCTTCATAATCTACCCCCCGAACTGAAGAAAACATCTCAAAGGTCTTTCCTGTGCTTTTTCACCTTTCCTTTTGGATAAAAGAAAAGTCGGTGGCGACTCTTGCTAACCGCAACATTTGCAAACACAAACACAAACCCTCAAGTCAGTTCTCCCACCGTATCACAGAACTGGCAACTCTATTGGGGAACTATTTTAAAAGTGGGGTTACCTTAGGGCTAGATCACATTTATTTGCTTACATTGTTTGATTTGTTTGCTTTACATTACGGTTCTTTGTTTGGGTTTGAATCCTCTACCCGGATTTGAGGATACATTATAGGTAAATAGCAATACATTATGGAAACTGTGCGGGGTATACCGACATGGTCTAAGAAATAGCTATGTTAGTGTGAGATATTTGTAGATACCGGTAGCCTTTGAGTTAATCAAAGAGAATACGGGGCTGCTGAGTGATGTCATGAAGCACTAACAAACTTTTTGAACCTTTACTTGACCAGCTTGGCCTTTAGGACGTAGTGAGATGACCGGCTTTGGTGTAGTCCAAAGTTGGTAGATACTCGATACTACACTCATTGAGGTTTGGTTTCTTGGAATATTTTGGTCGCCATTAAAGAGGCTTGAGCTGAAACAATGACCAAGGAAACAATCCGGTGATATTTAGCTCCTTAGAACTCGGTTACTATTACTAGGACAGGTTGAGCCAACTAAACTTCAAGAGGGTACTTACCTATAAAACCCCATGCAATCCTAAACTAAGAACTTGTTTGTTTTGCTTGTATATACATACTTGTGCATAACATCATGGACATCATGAACATTATATGCATTCACTAACCATTTCAAGGATTTTGGAGATTCATCTTTGTTCTTGTTTTGTAGGATATGGATTCACTTCGCAGGAAAACTATCCAAGTCAACCTTGTAAGAGTTCCTCCACAACTTAGGGAGCTAGCTTCAAGGATCCTTGAAAGCTCTCCTTTCACTGAGAGACATGGTCGTCTGCTCAACTTGGTCACCTCTAACACGGATAAGGATATGATGAAGGTGCTCTTTCAGTTCTTTGATCCTTTGTACCATTGCTTCATATTTCTCGACTACCAGCTTGTGCCTACTTTGGAAGAATTCTCTCAACTCTTGAGGATTCCCATTCTCAACCAACTACCTTTCAACGGTACGAAAAGAGACCCAAATCCATAAGAGATTGCTCAAGCTCTGCACTTGCACTCGTCTGATGTCACAACTCATTGGGAAACTAGGAGTGGTGTCAAAGGCTTCTTAGAAAAGTTTCTGCTTGAGAAAGCCCAAATCTGTTGGAATTCCTTAGACTTGCAAACCTTTGAGTAAATTGTGGCTCTTCTTATCTATGGGATGGTCTTGTTCACCAATCCTGACCAACTCATAGATGTGAGCACCGTCAAAATCTTCATGTCACGCAATCCAGTGCCTACATTGCTTGGAGATATCCTACACTCTTTTCACACTCGTACAATGACGAAAAGAGGTGTCCTTATGTGTTGCACCCCTCTCCTGGAAAGATGGTTTATTTCACAGCTTCCCCAATCAGTCTTAAGGAATGAGCAAGGTTTAAGGTGGTCAAAAAGGTTAATGACGCTCAAACATTTATACATTCATTGGTGCTCCCGATCCAAAGAGAATGTTATCATTGTTGACCGCTGTGGAGAATTTCCTAATGTCCCTCTACTTGGCATTAGGGGAGGCATCACCTACAACCCATGCTTTGCTATAAGACAGTTTGGTTATGCCCGAAGGGATGACCCACACGAGATGCTGATTCAAGGCTTGGTATTCGACTACGACAACGGCGATCAAGGTCTTCGCCAGAGATTCATCCGAGCTTGGAGGACGTTAAACAAGGTGGATAGAAAGACTTTGGGACACAAGAATTCCATCCCTCTTGAGCCTTACCTCAAGTGGGTACGAACCCGCGCTCAAAGTCTTATGATGCCTTATCCTTCCATCCTCCCGGTGATCATTGAGCCTGTTAAGGAGGGAGAAGTTCCATACAATATCCTACATCCTGACATTCCCACATCTCTAGAAGACTTACAAAGGGATTGGATACAACTCAAAGAGGAGCGTGATACTTTCGAAGTCCAAGTCTATGCAAGCGAGAAGAAGGTTTTGGAACTCACTAGGCTACTTCGCGAAGAGCAGACTCTAAATGCCTACATTTCATCGAAGAGGATGCGCACCACTTTTTTTATCTTAGAGAGTATATTATTTTTCCCAAGGGGCATTGTTGTATTCAAACTCTATCTTATTAATATAACGTGTGTTTCTTTTTGTCTAAAACGAACTTGAAACTTTAAAAATCCTAGAAAATATACATATGCACATATCATTCATCATAACATAAATAGGTCTTTTGCAGTGAGTTTCCTCATCTCTCTACTATTTATTTCAGTAAGATAGACCCCGAACAAACAGTCAAAGATCTTCAAGTTCAAAACACGCAGTTCCAACAGTTACTCATAACCCTGGCCAAAGGACAAGAAGAGTTGAAGACTCTGTTGGCCAAAGAAAAGAAGAAGAAAGAGAAAAAACCAACCGGTGTTGTAATTATGGGGAGAAGGTTTCAAGGACAGACTAGAAGAACCTTGAATTTCGCAACAACATCTGATGAAAGAGAAGGGAAAGGAAAGGAAACAGCGGTTCCGTCAGAATCTGAAGAGGAGAAAGAAGAAGAAGACTACTCCGAGGAACAGTATCCTCCAGCAGATGATAAGTACAGACATCTTGAAGAACGTTTGAACGCTATGGAAATACAAAGGGTACCAGGTCTAGACTTTGAGGAATTGGGGTTAGTGTCGGGAATTGTGATCCCACCGAAGTTCAAAGTGTCGTCGTTTGCAAAATATGATGGGGTGTCATGTCCTAAGATGCACCTCCGATCATATGTGAGAAAGATCCATCCGCACTCCGCCGATAAAGATCTATGGGTGCATTTTTTCCAAGATAGCCTATTTGGAACACAACTCGATTGGTTTTACCAATTGGAAATGTCCGATGCCCACAACTGGGAAGATCTTGCCACAACTTTCTATAAGCAATACCAGTATAATGCAGATTTGGCACCTACCCGTACTCAACTTCAGAGTATGGATATGGCTTCAAATGAGGGTTTTAAAGATTACACGCAGAAATGGAGAGATCTAGCTGGGAGAGTTCAACCCCCTCTGTTTGAAAGGGAATTGGTGGATATGTTCTTGGGCACTCTATCGGGCCCTCTCTTCAACCATCTGATTGGAAGCTCATCTGCTGGATTTACTGAGTTAATACTAACCGGAGAAAGAGTGGAAGCTGGCATAAAAAGTGGAAAGATTCAGAAGGATTCATCTGCCTCTATAGCTGTGAGAAAGCCTTTCACTGGGAAGAAGGAGGTATCTGCTATTTACCCATAAAGGAACCAAAGGAGAGCTGAACGTCGACCAATGGTAGAAGTTGTTATGATCCCAAAGCCTACATCTGATCAACCAAGAGGTAATCAACCGAGTGTGGAAAGGCCAGTCCGACAATTCACCAAAATTAATATGACTCAAGCCCAAGTTTTACCACATCTTCTGAAATCTAATTTGACAACTCTGAAGGAAGCTCCGAAGAACCCCGACACAACATCCCCTTATTATCACCCAAATGCCCGCTGCGCATATCATTCTGAAAGTCCGGGTCATGACACCAACAACTGTTGGGCCCTGAAAAACAAAATTCAAGACCTTATTGATGCAAAAGAGATTGAGTTTGATGCACCCGAGAAACCAAACATCATTTCTGCTCCTATGCCTAGGCATGGTCACCACACCAATGCAATAGAAGAAGATTTGTTTGTTACTACAGTTGATGAACTCTTGACTCCACTCCCAATCATTAAGATAAACTTGTTGAAAGCCGGTATATTCCCGGGTTGTAATGAAGACTGCCATCTCTGCTTATCCTCACCAACTGCTTGCCCTTTGTTGAAGACATGCATTCAACGCTTGATAGATAACAAAGAGATTCTGTTTGAAAGTACTCCTGTTTCACCTGTTCCTGTTGAAGACGTTTCAATCATAACCATCTCCGCCAATTCTTCCAAGGTCCCCAAAAGACCCGTTAGGATTACATCTGTTCCAAAAACCACTCCTCTTATAATCACAATGCCCGGGACGATCCCGTATGAATCAGACAAATCAGTACCGTGGAATTACGGTGGAGACATCTACTACCATGGTATCAAACAAGATGGGCTAGTCGCCGAAGAATCAAACTCCGAAGAAGAAGACTCCGACATCAGCAATATTGTCGGAACCAGTAAGATTACCCGAAGCGGTAAAATCTTCTCTCCAGAAATTGCCCCCCCAAAGGCAGTTTTTGGACCCGTAGCTGCTCCAAAGGTTACTTCCGTACCAATAATCATATCAGCAAGTGCTCATATCAACAAAGACGACACAACCTCTGCTGTTATCCCTAATATGATGCGGTGGGAGAACTGACTTGACGTTTTGCGTTTGTGTTCGCAAATGTTGCAGTTTAGCAAGAGTCGCCACCGACTTTTTATTTTATCCAAAGGAAAGGTCAAAAAGCATAAGAAAGACCTTTGAGATTATTTTTGGGTTCGGGGGGTAGATTATGAAAAAGGAAGGTGCTAGCACTCTTTTCATCCATGATTTTCCATGGGCTCTTAGTTACTTGTTTTAGATCACTTGCTTTTACTTTTCAATTGTTTGAAATGGTGCTTTTGTGTGTGGTTTTGAAAGTATTTTGAAAAGAAGCCTTTGTTTAGGCAACCTTTGTAATGATTCTTGTTTGAATGTATACAAAGGTGTTTGTCTTTTGAAAAATGTTTCAATGTTTGAAAGTTGTTTTGGGAAATGTTTTGAAATTATGTTATGTATTTGAAAATAGCAAGGATGTTTGCAAGTTTGATCAAGTAACTAGGAGCATCTACCTACCTACTCAAAGATCTTTCCTACACATTTTTAACCCTTTGACATTGTTGTTTTACCATTGCATTTGGTAAACAACCCTATCTTTAGATGTTAAACGGGACAGGCGCGGGTCATCGTATGACCATGATAGCAATGGTGCTAAGTATCTTAGCAAGTTTTTGCGGGACTAGATCATTTTTGTTTAGGCAACCAAGATAGCGTCATCGAGGGACTATGATCTTTTGTTTTGATTTTGTTTTGCCAAGATACCTAGCATGCATACCATGGCCATTTTTAAGGCAACAAGTGGATGAAACCCTAGGGGTGCTTGTGTGTATTGTGTTGTCATTTTTCATGCATTTTTGTCTTGTATTAGTCAAACTATTTGTTTTGATTTTTGGTTATCATACAAACCCTAGTTTTACTATCATGGCATTTGAAAGCGATAAAATGCGTAAAAGTAAATCTAAGACTATTACAACAATATTATGGGGAGGGGGATACAAGTTTGAATAAGGGGATATTGCTCAAAAATAAAACCCTAATTCAACTATTACAACCAAATTGAATTCATTGTACAAATAATAAATTGACAAATATTTAAATATGCAATTAAATATAAATATGCAAAAATGTTTTTGTATTTATTTCATGTATGTAAAAATAAGTTTATTCATATTCAAAAATAAGAAAACTATTAATGATTATTTTTGGAAAGGGTGGAAACCCTAATTTGTTTTTTAAGAAAATATATATATTATATTATTTATTTATGTACAAGATAATAAAATAAGAATATATACAAGAGTGTTAAAATGTGTGAGAAAATATTATTTAAGTGTATAAATAATAAAAAATAAAAATAAATGATATTTTTGTAATTATTTATAAATTTATTTTAAGAAAATAAAAGTATATATTATTTAATAAACTATTTTTTGTCATAAAAAATAATAAAAATAATAAAATAAAAATGTAAAAATTAAGAAAATATTTTTGATGATTTTTAATATTTGAAAACAAATAATAAAGTCAGAAAATAAAAAAGAAATGAAAAAAATATGCAAAAATAAAGAAATGGGCCAAGGGGGTGCAACGAGCAAGCATGGGGGGTGCAAAAAGTCAGCCAAACCAAGCCCAACCCACATTTCTCTTCATCCCTGTCCTTGAGACAGAAATATGCGCGCGCCATGTACAAATTCGTATCTCCTGTATACGTGCTTAAAAACAAAAACTTGCAATATGAAAGTTATAGAGCATTAAACCACGATTCTAACCATATAAAAAACTTGATCTAACTCTCAAAGACCAGAGAGAATTTCCTTGGCCCTAAATTCTAACCTAGTTTTTTTAGTAAGTTCAACTATCAAATACTCCTAGCTCAGTTAACATAAATGAATTCTATGCATATGTACAGCTCAAGGACAATGATGACTACATTTTTGCTTCACAAACTTAAGCCTAATGATTCCTAAATAAGGAGATAGAAGTTTGAAATTTACCTGTTTCAGCCAAGCTTGTATATGGCAATGTAGGGGTTTTGGATGAGGCCTGAAGGTCGTGTTAGCTTGCCTGAAGTTCACTCAACCTTCCCCAATGCTTGGCTTGCTTTGAAATGGCCTGAATGTGCTTGTAGAACTCAACCTGTAGAGCTTCAAAGTAAAAATGGTGAAGTGTGAAAATAGAGTTACAGTTGCGTGAGGATGGTTGGGATAGCTTAGGTGTATTGTTTAGAAGGTGTTTGAAGTGGTTTGGGACAAAACGCACGAGTGGATTTTGTTTTTGAAATGAATCTGCAGAACCTGCCCTGTTTTGATAAGAACTTGGTGTTTTGGTGTTTAAGGGTGTTTGAGAGGCTTGTAGCTCGTGTTTCTGACCTTAGGCAATGTGTAAAACTTGTTTGAAATGAATACAAAACTTTCTCTTATCAGATTGAAAAGTTGTTGACCTTTTGCACACTTGCTTGTTTTTGAAGTAAAAGGTGGAATTGACAATGATATGGCCTGTACAGGCTAGCTCAAAGCCTGCACATAGTTGGTGTACTTTGCCCCAAGTTTGTGGACTTTGTTTTCTGCAAAAGATTAGGTTCAAGGCTCAAGGGAAATAAAATTGCCAAAAGCATGCTTTATGTAAATGGCATTGTTGCCTTTTTGCCAAAAATGGATTAAACCTTTGTATAATGCTTCATAGATCAGAACAAAGCCTTAACCCAATGTGTTTGTATTTAATTTATGAGTGTATAAGAGATTATAGCCTTTAAATCAAGTACAAGCATGCTTTGGACAGAAATGCAAGTTGTAGCAATGGTGCAAAATGCCTTAGCCAAAAGTAATATTTTACCATTTTCAATCCTTCGATTCTCCCTAACCACAAATGATCTTGGAGAGTTCTTGGATATTTTGGAAATATTTTAACATGCTCTACACTCCATATTTGAAATGAATTTTGAGATTACATTTGGAACTATGTGAAAAATTTCCATGAAGATAGGTCAAAATCCTGCCTAAACTAGGGCAAAATTTCACTAAGTTAGAAAGTTTTTGGACCCTTATTCACAAACTCATAACTTAAGATCCAAGCATCCTTTGGGAAAACTTTTTGAATCAAAGTTGTATATTTTGTGGAGGACTACAACTTTCATTTTGGAAGTTTTGTTTGAATCCAATTTCATCATGGTGAAAAAATTGGGCAAAGTTGGGAAAAAATAAGAAATTTTCATAACTTAGAAAAATTCTAAGTTATGAAAATTTTCCATTTTAAACCCTAATTTTCAAAATTAGGTTTCTTGGTGAACAAGTTTCATGTTTTGACACATCTTGATGAAAAATGACCCTTGGCACTTGATTTTGACCAAAAAGTCAAAGTTTGACTTTTCAGTGTACAATTGATTTTTGATCAGTTGACTGGAAAATTCATCTGTCAATCCAATGCATTTGAGATCTTTTGAACCTTGTGATTAGGTAAAGATGATGCCATTGAGTCCTTGAATCCATGCTTGAACCCAATTTTCCATTGGCTAGGTTAAAAATCAGAAATTGCCCCTCTGTAGTCAAAACCCTAAAAATGACCATTTTGCCCTTTTGATGATCTGATCAAATTTCCTGAGGAGTTGTGGTCCAAACTTGATCAAATGGTTCATATGAGTTTATAATGTTTATGTGGACCAAAAATTATGAGGTTTGACTGTAAATTGGCCACAATTGACTTTTTCCTTAATACAACTGATTTTTAGGTCAACTCCAATTAACTAGGCAAAAATTTGATTCAAGGCTTGAAACTTGGTATGAGAAATCTTATAAGTCCAACATGAAGTATGAAAGTCACATTGAGCATTGGAAGTCCAAAAATCCCTGTGCAAACTCAAACCCTAATTTCAGGTCAACAGTGCAAGGAGATGTCTTGAGCTGAGCAAACCCTAATCCTGTCTGGAGTCCAAAGAGTCTTGTAAGGGGAAATCTTGATAAAATGAGAGGGAAAATTTTGGGTTACAACAGCTTCCCCTGTTCAATCTTCTTGAACCTGAAGAGTTAGATTGGTGAGTTTATCGTTCGTGGCTCGAAGGTAAAAGATGATTGGACACTAGAGTGCCCGTAAATTTGCACTCATCAAAATGTAGTTGAGGAAATGGGCTTAAAGATGCCATTTGGAGAGGTGACAGAATCTTGTCGGAGATAGGCTTAAAGATGCCATCCAAGAATGTTTTTTGAATTGAATGTTGTAAGTCAAAATAATGAGTATCAGAATGGTATCCGTGTTTGGAATGTATCTGGAATGTATCTGGAGACTGAATCTGTATGAGCAAGGGAATGGTGTCCGTGTCTGGAGCGTATCCGAGCCGTAACTGTATTTGAATTTGAATGAATAACAGAATGACTTATGTGTCTGGAGTGTATATGTATTGTATCTGAAATCTGAATAAACGATAGAATGACATCCGTGCCTGGAGCATATCTGGGCTGGGGATAAAGGTCTGAATGAGTGACATAATGACTTCCGTGTCTGGAGCATATCTGGACTGTATCTGAAGTTGAGATCTGTATGAGTAGCAGAATGACTTCTGTGTCTGGAGTGTATCTGGACTTTGAAATTGATAGTTGAATCTGAATGAGAAATAGAATGGGTTCCATGACTGGAGCATATCTAATCTGTATCTGATTGCTGAAGTCTGAATGAGTGACAGAATGGCTTCCGTACTTGGAGCGTATCTGAACTGTATCTGACTTGAAATTCTGAATGAGTAGTAGAATGACCTCTGTGTCTGGGGTGTATCCATATTGTATCTGAATAAGAGATCTGAATGAGTAGCAAAATGACTTCCGTGTCTGGAGTGTATCCGTACTGTATCTGAAATCTTTGAATATTTGTTAAAGATAGCTTTTAATCTTATCTTGAAAAGGGTAAAATGTTAGCTGAAACACAAAGTTATATTGCATGAAATGTATGATGCAATAAAATATGTTTTATCAATGTTTATGATATATGAATGTAATGTATGCGCATGTAAGCTGATTAGCTGTCTTGCTGAGGAAAATAAATCCTTGATAACTGGAGATAATAAAATCTTTGACTGCTGCCGGGGAAAGTAAATCCTTTACCGCTGTTGGAGATTCAAAATCATCGATTGCTGAGGATGAGAAATCCTTGGACCACTATTGGGGATAGAAAATCCTTGACAACTCGCGGGGATTATCAAAAAACTTTGACAACTTCTATGGGGATGTGAGAATCCTTCACGACTTTCCTGGGGATAGGGATCTTTCAAGTCTTTGGAGTTGGATAAATATTCTGTTGTGAGAATGATACCAAGTGTTGCTTGAGAAACCTGCTTGGGGAATCCCGAGAACTTTGATGACTATGGCTGGAGATTACACAATGGGAATCCTTACTCGGCTGAGGAATAGGGAAAACTATGGTGATCTCACTGGGGATCAAACAAAAGAAAACCTTGATCTGCTGGAGAATAAGGAAGACTCTGATGGCTTCTGCGGAGAATTAAGAATGAGAAACTTCGATCTCCTGGGGAAATTGAAACCTTGGAGGCTTCACTGGAGAAGTGAGAATGAGAATCTTCGATCTGCAGGGGATTAAAAATTCTGACAATTTCACGCTGGGGGAGTAATGAAGATTCTGGCAGCTTCACTGGGGAATCAGGAAAGAGAATCTTCAATCTGCTAGGGGAATTTGAATCCTTGTGAACTTCAAGCTGGGGAGTTAAGAATGAGAATCTTCATTCTGTTGGGGAGTAAAAACTCTGTAGGGAATAGCTATACTGCTGGAGAGTAGATATCCTTCTGGGGAGATCAGGACTCTGGGGGAAAAGGCTTATTCTTGTTTGGAAAAGTTCAAGAGTTTGGGTTGTATGCCAATCTACTGGGGAATTATCCTAAATTTGGGGATAAGACAAAAGTTAACTGTTATCTGGTTGATTCTTAGATTTTAAGACAACTTGCTGAGGAGATTGGGGAAAACTGAATGGTTTCCGCTGTAGATTGGTAGTTAGAAATTTGACTCCGTTGGGGAAGAAGGTTTCATCTCTGCTGAGGATCTGTAGTTCCAAGTTTTGCTCCGCTGAGGATTGGGAGTTTGGAAACTTAACTCTGATGGTGAATTAAGGGTTTGAAATATAACTCCACCAGAGATTGGGAGTTTGAAGTTTAACTCTGGAAGGGATTTCGAAATTTAATTCCGCTGGGGATATGTATTTCAATGGTTTTAGCTCCACTGGGGACCTGGACGATGTTCTGCAGGGGATTTCTCTTGGAATAGCCTAAAGATGTTTTCCTATCCTTTCAACCTGTCAGTAACTATTCTTTCACATTTCGTTTATTTGTAAACAGTGATTATATTCAAATGCATATGCTCATTTAATAAACCATTGGACGTTTTCAAATTAAACACAAGTGTAAAAAAAAGAAGAAGAAAAGGAAAATAGTTTTCTGCACTTTGAAGTATATTTGTATTAACTTTGTGTAAGTATTTTGTACAAAGGAGACAGACATCCTAGTAAGATAATGTTGCCATAAAAAATGAGAAAAATTTATACAAAGAAAGATGGCTATGTGTAAAGGTTCCATGGGGTTCCCATTCGCTATAGCCTTCGTAACTCTGAATATCTTGTCCATTCGTTGCTTTGTTCGAAGATGATGGATTGATCAGAAGCCCGAAGTTTGTCTGGTGAAGAGATTGTCCTTAAAGTGATCCAACGAGACATAGTCATACGCTTTAATTCCCTAACTTTTTCCTGGACCGCCCTTTCGGGTTTTTGATCCACCGGGAAACCCTTTTTTACCCAAGTCACCCTTTCGGGTTTTCAACTTGCCGGGTGGTACAGATTTTTTTATATTTATCCCTAATTTTTGCTTGAACCGCCCTTTCGGGTTTTCGGTTCACCGGGATGCCCATTTTTGCCCAAATCGCACTTTTGGGTTTTCAACTTGCCGGGTCGTTTATGCGTAGTATCTTTTGACTATGTGTGCGTTCGCAGGGTGCGGCAGGTCGTCGCCGTCCATGGTGGTTAAGATCATTGCCCCACCAGAAAAGATGTTTTTGATCATAAATGGTCCTTCGTAAGTAGGAGTCCATTTTCCCCTGGGATCACTTTACGGCAAGATGATTCGCTTGATTACAAGGTCCCCGACATGATATACCTGGCGCCTAACTTTCTTGTTGAAAACCTTGATCATCTGTTTCTGATACGCCTGACCATGGTAAACAGCAGTAAGTCGCTTTTCGTCAATCAAGTTAAGTTAATCAAGCCGGGTCTGAATCGAATCGTCTTCACTCAAACCAACATCTTTCATGATTCTCAAGGAGGGAATCTGAACCTCGATAGGTAAAACAACTTCCATGTTGTATACCAAAGAATAGGGTGTTGCCCCAGTTGATGTATGTGTCATGGTACGGTACCCGTGCAGAGAAAACGGTAACATCTCATGCCAGTCCTTGTAGGTGACTGTCATCTTTTTATGATTTTCTTGATATTTTTGTTCGCAGCTTCGACAACACCGTTCATCTTTGGCCGATAGGGAGATGAATTGTGATGTTGAATCTGAAACTGATCGCACAAGGCAGTGATCATGGTATTGTTAAGGTTTGTACCGTTGTTAGTAATGATCCTTTCGGGGATGCCATACCGACAAATAATGTTCTGCTTGATGAAGCGGGCAACCACATTATTTGTAACAGATGCGAAGGACGCTGCTTTGACCCATTTGGTAAAGTAGTCAATGGCCACCAGGATAAAGCGGTGTCCATTGGATGCTGTAGGCTTGATCTCTCTAATCATGACGATTCCCCACATAGCGAATGGCCAAGGAGCTGTTAAGACGTTGAGAGGAACTGGAGGTATGTGTACCTTGTCTGCATAGATTTGACATTTGTGACAAGTACGAGAATGATAATGGCAGTCAGCTTCCATGGTGGACCAGTAATAGCCTGCCCTTAGAATCTTCTTATCCATCGTATGTCCGCTAGAGTGTGTGCCAAAGGTACCATTGTGCAGTTCAGCCATGATCTGTTCAGCTTCAACCTTGTCCACACAATGGAGTAGAATGCAATCATGATTGCGCTTGTATAGGATACCATTGCTCAGGAAGAACTTGGCCGAGAATCTCCTTAAGAACTTTTTGTCGTTGACGGAAGCTCCTTCAGGGTATTCTTGAGTCTCGAGATACCTTTTGACGTCATGAAACCAAGGTCAGTCCACTACTTCTTCGGTATTAATCTCATGACAATGTGCAGGTTCGTCCATCCGTCCGATGGTGATTTGGGGAGCCTCATTATCCCAGTTAAGTTTAAACATGGATGACATTGTAGCTAGCGCATCTGCTAGTTGATTCTCTTCTCGCGGGAAGTGCTTGAAGGTAATTTGCTCGAAATGTGGTAACAATGTCAGGACATGTTCTTTGTAAGGGCTGAGGTTTGGATGTTTAGTATCCCACTCTCCTTTGATCTGATTGATGACCAAAGCTGAGTCCCCAATTACAATCAAAGATTTGATTCCCAAGTCTATTGCAGCCTTGAGACCAAAGATACAAGCTTCATATTCAGCCATATTGTTGGTACAGCTGAAGCAGAGTCTGGCGGTGAAAGGTGTATGGCAACCTTCTGGAGAGACAAGTACCGCGCCGACACCGTTGCCAAGTGCATTAGAGGTACCATCAAAGTACAAGGTCCATCGGGATCCTTGTTCAGGTCTGTCATACGGTCTGTTCTCTTCAATGTTGTCCAATGTCATGATATCCTCGTCGGGGAAGTCGAACCTCATGGATTGGTAATCTTCTACAGCTTGATGAGCTAGATGATCGGCTAGCACACTCCCCTTTATAGCTTTTTGGGTCGTGTACTGTATATCATACTCTGTGAGGATCATCTGCCACCTTGCTATTCTTCCAGATAAAGCAGGCTTCTCAAAGGTGTACTTGATCGGATCCATCTTAGAAATCAGCAAAGTGGTATCAGTCAACATATACTGCCTTAGCCGGTGAGCAGCCCATACCAAAGCGCAACAAGTTTTCTCGAGCAGTGAGTATCGGGTCTCATAGTTGGTAAACTTTTTGCTAAGGTAATAAATGGCATGCTCTTTTCGGCCAGACTCGTCATGTTGGCCCAATACGCACCCCATTGAATTCTCCAGGATGGTCAGATACATGATTAACGGCCTTCCTTCGACGGGTGGCATCAAGATAAGAGGTTATAGCAAATACTCCTTGATTTTATCGAAAGCAACTTGACAGTCATCATTCCATTTAACCACCTGATCTTTCTTCAACAGGTTGAAGATTGGTTCACAGGTAGATGTTAGGTGAGAAATGAACCATGCAATGTAGTTTAGGCGTCCCAAGAAACCTCTGATCTCCTTCTCAGTGCGAGGGGCAGGCATTTTTTGTATAGCTTTGACTTTGGAAGGATCAACCTCGATGCCTTTGTTACTGACAATGAAACCCAAGAGTTTACTGGACCTGACTCCGAAAGTGCACTTGTTAGGGTTTAATCTGAGCTTGTACTCCTTCAACCTGACAAACAGCTTTTGCAGATGGTTGAAGTGTTCTTCTTCAGTTTGTGAACGGGATATCATGTCGTCTACATAGACCTCTATCTCATGATGTATCATATCATGGAATAAAGCCACCATGGTGCGTTGAAAGGTTGCCCCAGCATTCTTCAGTCCGAATGGTATCACTTTGTAACAGAATGTACCCCACTGTGTAACAAAAGTAGTTTTCTCCATGTCCTCAGGGGCCATTTTGATCTGGTTATACCCTGAGAATCCGTCCATGAAAGAAAATACCTTGTGCTGAGTTGTATTGTCAACCAAGATGTCAATATGCGGTAGTGAAAATTCATCTTTAGGGCTAGCCCTCTTTAAGTCTCTGTAATTCATGCACATTCTGACTTTACCGTCCTTCTTAGGCACGTGCACAATTTTAGCAACCCATTGTGGATAGGAAGTAACAGCAAGAAATCCAACGTTGAACTGTTTCATCACTTCAGCTTTGATCTTTTCAGACATATCGGGCCTCATGCGGCGAACTTTTTGTTTAACTGGTGGACAGTCTTCTCTTGTAGGGAGACGGTGAACCACAATATCTGTATCAAGTCCCGACATGTCTTCATATGACCAGGCGAAGATCTCAACATATTCATTCAACAGCTGAACTAAGCGCTCCTTGACACTTGGCTCTAGGTTGGCACCCACTCTAACCTCTTTTTTGTCTTCCTCTGTACCCAAGTTGATTGTCTCTAACAACTCCTCGTGAGGTAGAATAACCCTTTCTTCCTGTTGTAGCAGTCTAGCCAATTCTCCCGGCACTTCACAGTCTTCATCACCTTCGCATTCAGCATGGTAGACCAGATCTTCAGAGTCACTGAAGGCCATAGCAGAATTGTTACCCATGGAATCCGGAATGGATGGGTACCTGCATTTGTGAGTGTGGGTGTGTGTAAGGGATAGCCACCTTTAAACAAATAAAATGTGAAAAGAAAGAAAATGAACACAAAAGTTTATATGTGAAAACATCCATGATTCATTAAAATGGCATATGAATATGAAAAGTCAAACCCTTACAAATGGACCTATGTGCCTCGGGTAAGGCATAAGGTTTAAAGTGTACGAATTGTTCAAGAATTATTACAAACCAACATAAATGTTTGAAAGATAAATTACTGATTGATGAAAATAATGGGAACAAAATCCTTTGCCTCCCAATTGCATAGTCCTCCGTCCACAGTAGGGAAAATCCAGTCTTCCAGATTGCTCTCCTCTTCACTATCCTCCAAAGCATTGACTCCATGATGGGTGATCTTCACTGGTGGCCCTCTAGCCCGGGAGCGACACACAACCTTCTGACTAGCCGAAGCAGTGAAACCCAATCCGAATTTATCAGATTTGAAAGGAAAATCGGGAAGCTGCCCCTAGATCGTGCTTCCTCCTTCTTCAATCACAGCCTTTGCATCTTTGAGTGACGACATCCGAGGCGGAGGTCGGGTAATCATGGGTACAAAAGGCATTGTCTTAGTTGCTGCAATCTCTTCAGAAACTTGTTCGAAGTTTTGAAAGGGGGTCTCGATGAATTCACCATCCAATTCCAAATAGTGGAAATAATTAAGATGGCTTATCATGTATTCCTCTTCGCCGTGAACGGTTACAATTTTCCCCTGGACAGGGTGCTTGAGCTTCTGATGCAGAGTTGAGGTAACATCTCCAGTATGATGAATCCAGGGTCTTCCCAACAAGCAAGAATAGGAGGGACGAATGTCCATGACATGGAATGTAGAGTTGAAGGTTTCAGTTCCCACTTTAATCGGGATGTCCACCTCCCCGTGGACCATCCGTTTAGAACCATCAAAGGCTCTAACAATGATGTTGTTGGGCTTCAAAGTTAGACCTTCACAATCTAGCCTATCTAATGCTTTCTTTTGTAAGACGTTCAGTGAAGAACCAGTGTCTACCAGAACGTGTGCCAGAGTAGTCCCTCTTCATTCTACCGAGACATGCAAAGTGTTATTATGTTTCCTCCATTTGATTGTTAAATCGGCATCGGAGAATCCTAGACCATTGTCTGCTGTTAGGCTAGCTACACATTCCTGGAACTGATCCGCGGAGGTTTCCTGGGGCACATGGGTCGTCTTCAAAAATTTGATCAGAGCTTTGGCATGAGCTTCTGAACAAAGTAGCAAGGCCAACATAGAGATTTTTGAGGGGGTTTGCCCCAGTTGCTCCACAACATTATAATCGCTTTTCTTGATTATTTTCAAAATCTCTTCCATTTATTTTTGAGAGGTCTCAGGGATGATCAACGGCTGAGCCCTCGTCCTGACAGGCTCTTCTTGGATCCCTTTTCCTCTACCATTAGCAGCAGCAGAGGGGACAACCACATGAGTCACAACTTCTTCAATAATTGGAGTTCTTGCAGATATGTTTACCGGTGCAGGGGTAACCTTAGGAGCAGCTGAGGGTCCGAAGATTGCCTTTGGAGGCGCAATCTCCGGAGAGAAAATTCTTCCACTGCAGGTGATTTTACTCGTTCCAGAAATGTTTCCAATGTTGGAAGTCTCTTCATCAGAACTCTCTTCAATTGATTCAATTTGTTTAACATCGTGGTAAAAGATCTCTCCCCCATAGTTCCACGGTATTGATTTGTTGGACTTGTACGGGATAGGCCCCGACATAGTTATCTTCAAAGGTACAATCTTCGGATCAGATGTAATCTTAACAGGTCTTTTGGAGACCTTGGAAATATTGGCGGATATGGTAATTATTGAAATATCATTGACAGGAGTCAGTGTAACAGGAGTCTTTTCAAAAAGGATCTCTTGGTTATCCATTAGGCGCTGGATGCCTAACTTCAACAACAGACAGTCGGTTGGTAAGGATGAACAAAGGTAGCAATCTTCTTCACAACCTGGGAAAATCCCAGCCTTCATCAAATTCAACTTGATTATTGGTAACGGAGTCATCAAATCATCAATAGTAGCAACAAAAAGGTCTTCTTCAACAGCGTGGACATTATGACCATGTTTTGGCATTAGAGCAGAGATCACATTAGGCTTTTCAAGGGCGTCGAATTAAACTTCTTTAGCATCTATCAAATCCTGAATCTTATTTTTAAGGGCCCAACAATTATTGGTGTCATGCCCCAGGCTGTCTGAATGATAAGCACACTTTGCATTTGAATGGTAGTAAGGAGAAGATGTATTCGGATTCTCCGGCGCCTCTTTCAAACTTTCAAGGTTTAACTTCAAAATATGGGGGAGAACCTGAGCAGGTGCCATGTTTATCCAAGTGAATTACCGTGCAGGCCTTTCCACCCTTGCTTGGTTGGTTATGGGTTGATTATTTCTAGGTTGATCAACTGCAGACTTTTGAATCATTACAACCCCCACCGCTGGCTGACGCTCAACTCTTCCTTGACTTCTCTGGGAGTAGACAGTTGAGACTTCTTTCTTTGTTGAAAAAGTCTTCTTGATGGCAGTGGAAGCAGACGCATCCTTTTGAATTTTTTCGCTCTTGATTCTGGCTTCAACTCTCTCACCAGTCAGAATCAACTCGGTGAACCCCAAAGACGAACTTCCAATCAGGTGATTAAAAAAGGGGCCTGACAGTGTACCCAATAACATATCTACCATGTCCCTCTCAGATAGAGGTCGTTGTACTTGTCCCGCCAAGTCTCTCCATTTCTGGGCATACTCTTTGAAACCTTCATTTGATACCATTCCCATACTCTGTAATTGAGTACGAGTTGGTGTTAAGTCCGCATTATATTGATATTGTCTGTAGAAGGCGGCCGCCAAATCCTCCCAATTGTGCACATCAAACCTCTCTAGCTGGTAGAACCAATATTACTGCATCCCCGAAAGACTGTCCTAGAAGAAATGAACCTGTTGTACCCCAAAATTTGCCCTCCCATATTCTTCAAGATTTGCCAAATCAAAGCTTCAAAATCTCCCCAAGGGTTGCACAGTTCAAGGACCTCCTAACAGTCAAAATTAGGGTTTTGGTTCTGACAAAGAAAATGAAGTTTCCAAGGGTCCAATCAAGTCCCACATGCCTACAAACATGGTCAAGCATCCTCATACCAAGTTTCAAGACTTACAGCACAAAATTGCACAGTCAAAAACCCTAATTGCACTACAGTCAACTGTAGGGGAAAAATGGTCATTTGACAGTCAAAAGTTCAAATTTTTGGTCAACATCTCATTTTGAAGCCACAAACATCATTTGATCAATGCTTGATCATGATTCTCAAAGCTTGGCTCAAAAAATCTCAAGATGCAAAAGTTTCCATATTTGGACAGTTGAAAAAGTCAATTGTAACTTGACCAAGGCATAACTTCCACATGGATTATCAGAAAAATTCCATCCAAAGCTCATTTTTAAGAGAAAGACATTTCCTACAACTCCTCTTCACACTTCTAGTACAAAAAATGCTCTCACAAAAAGTTATCAATTTCAACATTATAGGTCATTTTCAAAAGTCAACAAAAAGGGACTTTAAGTCAAAGGCCATAACTTGCGATTGGTAAATCAAAATGACATGGGACCAAACGCATTGGTTAGAGGACTTCAAGACCTTTCCAAAATGTCCAAGAACATGAGCAAAGCTTAAAAATTGAGCAAGATATGCCTTGTGGAAGTTGGGAAATTTTTGGATATTTTGAAAAGTCAACATTGCTTCAAATGTCTTAAAAATGCTAATGGGTCTCTTTTTCTTCCAAAATCCATCATCCAAAACATGTGCATGAACATTTGGCCCAAAGGGAAGTTTTTCATCATTTTTATTTATTTATTTGAATTTTTAAATGCTAATAATTCATTTAATTAAAATAAATATGTGGAAAATACCAAACCTAAGTTTTTAAATCTTTTTATGCATGAAATACACTCAATATTTCGTGCATGATCAGATTTGGAAAGAATCCATGTGATTGGACATGATTGGGACCAAAATAGCATGAAAAAGATTGAAAAATTATGGCTTGAAAATCAAATATCTCTTCATCAATTCAAGGATTCTTTGGACCAAATTTCCAACCCTAATCATTCACACATATATACTGATGAAAACCCTAGTGTCCAGAACCTCCCAGTTGCGCAAGAACACCATAACCAAGCTTGAGTTTTTTGACAAAAATTCCAAAACTGAAAACTAGGTTACAGGGCGATTCAAGCAAAAATAACCATTCCACTACCTTCCTGAGACTTCAAGGAAGGTTTTCAAATCAAAACCATCCATCCTAACACAGAGAAACGGTAGAACGATCGTGCCCTGTACAAGATTTTTTTCACATGCTTGCATCATGATTCATGCGTTTTTAGTAATTTTTAATGTTTGATTTATGTTCCTTGATTGATTCTAAAGCTAACTGTATTGTTTAATTAAGCTTTCATCACTCATACGCGAAACTACCATGTACGATTATTAGGGTTCTTCAAACTGGAAATTGGGCGTTTCTGAATACTGCAAAATTAGAGCACCTTAATGCCATGGTTGAAATCAGGGAGCTTGGACGATTTGAAAACACCCATCGCGCCTAATTTATGTGGCCATATGGCCTATTCGCTATTATTGATAAGTGCATATTTTGGGGGGGTTTAAAACCCCCGTTAACCTTTTTATGTTTCAGGAAAAAATCAAACAATGAAGAAGAAGACCCCGTGGCAAGCTGCGATTGGTTGGTTTGAAATTCGCGCGCGGAAGTCCCGCTAACGTTTGTTTTATGTTATATTATTGGTTTCCTATTATATAATCAAAAGCGCGTTGGTAGCTCAGTGGCAAGAAAGCATATTGGTAATCTCCAGGACCTGGGTTCGATCCCAGGTCCCCATCCCTTTCCATATTATTTTTCTAATCGCGCTTGGGTGTAGTTCGCTTCCAGGGTTCCACCATACAACCCCTGATCCAACCATGCCACTTGGCCAATGGAGACAATCTGAAGGCCTAGATCTGGTGGATACCATGGGCATGAGTCAAAGAAGTGACACGCTTCCAGGAAAAGTCAAACGAGGCCATAGACAAGTGGGCCTAAAATGCTGATTTAACCTCCAATTGGGGACAGACCCCCCCCCTAGGTTTTACAATTCTTTTCTTTCTTATTTTTATCTATTTCAATTATTTCTTTTTTTATATATATATTCCTTAAATTAATTATTTTCATAAAAATATAAAAACAATAGAAAAATCAGAAAAGACAAAAACTAATATATTTTATTTTAATATTTTTATAAATAAATCTCACTAACTAATTAGGTTAAATTTAGGTTTAAATCTTAATATTTTTTCTAATAACCTTAAAATTTGTAGAATTAGGTTTTAATTGCTTTTATTCTTTTTTTCTCTTTTTCACCATAATTAATTATTGAATATTATTATTTTTAATTAAATTATCATGTAAATAGCTAAATTAATTTTAGGTTTAACTTTAACATGTTTTTCTCAATAAATAAAAAAAGCTAGAATTAGGGTTAATTAATATTTTCATTCCATTTAATTCTCATTAAAATCATAAATACCAAAATCTCAAAAAAACAATTTCCTTTTTCATTTTAATTTCGATAATTTAATAATATAATTTAATTTCATTAAAAAGGGTCCAACGCCCTCGCTTTCAATTTTAATTCCATTCGCGCATTTTTATTTTATTTCTTTTAAATACTGATGTAATTCTCCCAAAGCCATGTAACTCGGACAGTTTATATTTATCGCACTTCTTTATTTTCTGTCAAATCGGGTCCTGGATTAAATTTGGCGATGTGGACCCGCGCCTTTGTAATAGTTTAGAACTTTTAATTTCCGCATCTTTTTTAACTGTTAATAAATGCATGCAAGAATGAATGACAAAAATAAAAACAAACGCGTAGATCACCTATGACATGACAAGACAAAATAAATGAATCTGACACACTAATCACCCACCACCCCTAGGGTACGCCTCACTGTTGCCTTGCCTCGAAAGGTGATCGTCGAGTAGAGGATGTCTTAGTAAGTCCTCATGATCCGGGAACCTGGCATGAGGGTAGCTTCTAAGGTGTCTTCCTATTGCTCTGGTGATCACCATGTCCCGAACCTTCGAATTGACCCGAACACCTCCAACGGTGGTGCTACCTACCTCTCAATGGTGGGATGGCACTACTTTTAAGGACATTTACACAGACGAATTCCTTAGGGTAGGTAGACGACTCTAAATACTTGCTCTAATTTCAAAACAAATCAAAAATACTTTTCACACCGACACCTTTTCAAAAAGCTTTCGAAAGCAATTTTTAAAACACTCTTGAGGACCGATACAAGAGTCGAACTGGAATTTTCAAAGAAACTTTTTTAAAACCCACAATTGAAAAGCAAACAAACCATTTTGAAAACACAAGTGAGCAAGTATCTAAGAGCCCATGGATAACCATGGATAGAAAGGGTGCTAACACCTTCCCTTTCTATAATCTACCTCCCGAACCGAGAGCAATCTCTTTAAGGAATTTTTCTGTGCTTTTGTCCTTTCCCTTTGGAGAAAATAAAAGACGGTGGCGACTCTTGCTTCCGCGACATTTCACGAACCAGCGCTAAACAGTCAGTTCCAGATCCACCGATCACAGAACTGGCGACTCTGCTGGGGAGTTAACTTAAAGTGAGGTGTACCTTAGGACTAAGATCACTGTGTTTTCAATTGCATTCTTTGCTTGCTTTAAATTGTGGGACTGTCTTGGGAGTTCTATAGATCCTAACCCGGGTCTGGGGATACCTTCTTAGAAAGTAGCAACAAGGCTGTGAGGGAACTGTGCGGGGTATACCGACATGGTTGAAACAGTCTGCTACGTTGATGTGGCACTTTGGTGTGTACCGGTAACCCTTGAGTTCAGTCAAGGAGAGTACGGGGCCGCCGCGTGGTGTCATGAAGCATCAACTGACCTTAGGAACCTTAATTGAACCATCTTGGCCTCTTTAGGGTAGTGAGATAACTGACTTTGGTGCAGTCCGAGGTTGGTTGATACTCGATACTACACTCAATTGAGGGTTGCTTTCCTGGAATATTTCGGTCGCCAGTTCAGTGGCTAAATCGAAACGATGAACAATGAAAGCAACCCCGTGATATTGGGACCCTTAGAACCTGGTTACTTCTAATAGGACAGGTTGAGCCCACCAACTTCAAGAGGGTAATACCCAGACCCCATGCTGGCCTAAACTCTAAGGGCTTCTTTTGTGTGACTTGTGTGCCTTCCAACTTGACTATTTGCATGCTTGTTATCTGACATTTGAGTTCCCTGCAGGTTTTGTTTATAGTCCTTAATTGGGACTCATAACAGGGTTACTAAGTTTCTTGCAGGTTTTATTTACAGTCCTTAAATTGGGACTCATAACAGGGCTACTCACATTACCCCATGCATACCATAACATCATACCATTGCATACAACCTAACCCATTTCAAGGATCTCAAAGGCTTGTGATGCAGGTCATGATAAATCAAACATCTAGCAAGGGGCAAAGAGGATTTATTTTCCTCTAGCCAAAGCTGTCAGGGGCTGTGACCCACTTGATATGGTGAGCTCTGACTCTTGAAAAAGGTTCCCCTAACCAAGGTTGTTTGGAAACCAAAACCAGACATGATGACTAAAGTCAGGGGCTATGACCCACTGGATATGGTGAGCCTTTGACCCTTGAAGAAGAATTCTCAACAACATGGGTTTCCTTCAATCAAGCTATAAATTCCAATGCTAACAATTTTCTTGTTTACCCAGCGAGGTCCTTGAAAACACTGCATACATATCATGCATATAATTGCATTACAGGTACCCCTTTTGCAGGTCACTTACTGTTCTCGCTGTTTATTTCAGCAATGGCTTCCCAACAAGATAACCAGGACCTTCTTGCTCAAGAGACTCGGCTCGGGGAGATCCTCCTGAATCTAGCCAAGGGGCAGGATGAGCTGAGAACACTTCTCATGGGGACTTTGGTCAGGAACAGCGCTGAGGACGAACGGATGAAACATCTGCAAGCTGAAATGGATGCAATGAGAGCCCAGATGCTGGGGCAGGTGACTATCATCCAAGACTTAGCTCAAAGACAAGATGAGCTCGGAGTTCTCGTCAACCAACTGCTTCGGGGTAACCAACTGGGGAAAACATCTAAGGTTGAAAGTCCAGTCATCATTCAACCACCTTTGAGACAAGGAGGTAAGGGGAGAGCTCCTGAAATGGCTCAAGTGTCACAAATTCAGCATCAACCTCACCAGCTTCAGCCAGACAAGCCCAGGAGGCAATTCACCCAGCTCAACATGTCGCTGTTTCAAGCTTTACAATGCCTGTTGAGGTTGAACCTAATCACATTAAGGGCTCATCCCCGAAACCCCAACACAGCATCTCCTATCTATGATCCCAATAAAAGGTGTGCCTATCACCCTACCCGTCCAGGACATGATACAAATGAGTGTTGGGCTCTGAAGAACAAGATCCAGGACTTGATCGATGAAGAGGCATTGGAGTTCACCCAAGATGGTCAGGCTGAGTTTTTCTACCATCCCTCCAAGGCTCACCATTTGAAGTGACAAGCCTTGAGACTAGAAAACTTTTGTTCATCCGAATGTTCAAGTTGTGTTGTTCTTTGATTGTTTAAACATTTACTCATGTTAAACGTTGTTATTTCATTAATGCATCGCATATGTCTGTTTTGAAGCAATATATTCGTATTCACTATATGCAAATTATTTTCATATTTTTTCTGATGATCGACGCTCAATTAATAATTCTAAGCCTCTTGAGGGAGGATGACGAAAACGATACCACAATCTTTACAGTATGCTTTTGAACAGACCCCGCTGATGAGGTACAGGCATTGTTTCAATTCCTAAACACTGGAGTAATAAGGAAGATAATCCCTCGTCAACCCCTTTGAGCCAAAGAAGTAGGAGTTTTTCTTTTCGAAAATTAAAACCCTTTATCATAACCTGGGGCAGGGTAGTTCTCTCAGTTGATCCAAGTGCATAACAAATGGCACCAAAGAGGTCCTTACAAAAAAAAGAAGACAGTGATGATTCCGAATAATCATAAGGATAGGCAGTCATTATATCTCAAAAATAAAAACCCAATAAGTCAAAACCTATGAAGGAGACTTACAAAACTGGGGCATCCCGCTGACTGTAATCACAAAAGAAACAGTTCAGGCAAAATTTAGGGATGGCAAAATCCAAAAGAAAGAGGTCATACAAACCCTCAACAAAAACAAAAAATGACTGCCTATTCAGAATAAATCATCAATATCTGAACCATCATTGGAACATCAGGACAAAAACTCAAACAAGGTCTGACGCATGATCAACTGAGTTTAGGTTTGAAGAACATCACGAAGAGCGGGTGGGTACAAATAATTTGAGCCTTTATCCTTTGTTTCTTAAACCATGAACCAGGCCACGTTATAACCCTTAAAAGTCCTAGCTGAAGCATGGGTTAGTTCGAAAGCATACTGTTACGAAAGGTATCCTGACTCCTTAAGGCTCACGGTAAAATACGAGTTGACATCACGTTTTACAAACAATCACTTGTTTTATGAAAAAGAATGCATTTTCAAAATCTTCAAGACAGACATAAGCTTTGCATTTTTGATATAACATTGTTTGCATATGACCTTTTGTTTGAACAGCAGGAAAATTCGCACGATGAATACCTAGTGAACAAAAGCACTTCCAATCAAGGGGCATGGCATAAGCATGGTCCGTCATATGGGGCAATCCAATCAAGATCTGGAGAATCTCTCAAAGGCCAAATAGCTTGGGGCAAATCTCCGCCTGAGTCACTTGGGGCATTCCAACAACGAATCTTGCCTGACCAAACATTTTCTGGTGGCATGACAACACACTTCTAACAGGGGCAACTCCCTACCTTCTGAAAGAACGTGGACATAGTTGAAAAAATACTACGCAAAATCAAAGACCCGCTAGGTTGACGCACCTAGGCAAAAATAAGGGCTTCCCGGCGAACCAAAAGGGTTCGGGCAAAAATAAGGGATGAAATGAAAAATTTGTACACCCGGCAAGTCGAAAACCTGAAAAGGCGGCTTGGGCAAAAATGGGTATCCCGGTGGACTGAAAACCCGAAAGGGCGGTCCAGGCAAAAGTTAGGGATCAAAGCGTACGACTATGTTCTGTCATCTTGTCACCTGCCTACCAGAAGAAGGTTTGTCCATCAACAACTATCATCACCTCACAGGTCTTCCTCTCCCACCTCAGAAACAGGGGCAATAAAGAGTTGTCTAAGCAATCTAATTGTTCTACCCTCCAAGGTACCAATGTAGGTTCAGCTAAAGAACACAACCGATACATCCTAATTCCCTAGAGAGTGAGCCAGCAAGTCAGTGCACTCTCCCCGAGCAAAGTTATTATCAAACTTAAGGAAGTTGGGTATCCTCCCGCAAGATCTCAACATTCCCCGGCAATATATGTGCATTCTTAACAAGCATCCCCGGCAGTCTTGGTCTAAAGATTGTTCCCCGGTGGTATATCAAACATTCATTGGAGTCACTTCCTAGATACAATTCAAAACTTCCCCAGGAGAGTCCAATCTAATTCCCAAGGAAAGTTGGAATCCATCTCCCCAAGCAGTAAGCTTATCCCCAGTAGATTCTGGAAGCTTATCCTCGCAGAGCACGAACGCGTCCCCCGACTTTATTCAAAGAGTTATTTCCTTACCAGGATATAACTGGGTTATCCTCAGCCAAAAGCCACGGAAAGAGCATCCTCGACGGAGTCTTCTTATCCCCAGCGAAGTCTATCAACACTTCCAACGCAACAATGGTATCCCCAGCAAGTTATTATCAACAACTCAACAAAGTACCTCTCTTCCCACAGAGTAATTCCCCGCAGAGTAATCTCTTCGCCAAGCTTATTCCCCAACGGAGTTATCTTCTCCTACCGGTATTCTTGCAACTATCATCCCCAGCGGAAACAACAAAGCATTATTCTCCAACATCAGCCCAGGATGTGACTTCCCGGCACCCGTCAAGGATTCATTTTCCTAAGACGAAAACATACATTCCTAAACATCGCATACATCATTATAGCATGCATATACGCATCATATCTTACAAATCTCATTTATGTTGAGAACATCATTGCTTGAGCCATATCATGCATTGCATATGACTGACCTTTACTTTTCAGGAAGAATTCAGTTAAGTCCTCAGCTACATTTCAAGACCTAGACCGGTTCAGTTAAATCGACCCTAAGATTTTACTGTTTCTTATCCAGTCAAAGGCCTTCTCTGGTTCAGTCAGATCGACCCTAAGATCTCCCTGTTTCTTATCCAGTTGAAGACATTCAAGACCTAGACCGGTTCAGTTAAATCGACCCTAAGATTTTTCTGTTTCTTATCCAGTCAAAGGCCTTCTCTGGTTCAGTCAGATCGACCCTAAGATCTCCCTGTTTCTTATCCAGTTGAAGATTTCAAGACCTAGACCGGTTCAGTTAAATCGACCCTAAGATTTTACTGTTTCTTATCCAGTCAAAGGCCTTCTATAGTCCAGCTAAATCGACCCCTAACAGATTTTCCTGATAAAGACTCAGTAGAAGACATCCAAGATTCTCTCAATGATTACTGTTGAGGTTGAAGTCGCCTATGGTTCTCTCCCCGTTACTGCGGAGGTAGTAATCATCCCAAGATTCTCTCAGCGTTACTGTTGAGGTTAAAGCCGCCTATGGTTCTCTCCCCGTTACTGCGGAGGTAGTAATCATCCCAAGATTCTCTCAGCGTTACTGTTGAGGTTGAAGCCGCCTATGGTTCTCTCCCCGTTACTGCGGAGGTAGTAATCATCCCAAGATTCTCTCAGCGTTACTGTTGAGGTTGAAGTCGCCCAAGATTCTCTCAATGATTACTGTTGAGGTTGTAGTCGCCTATGGTTCTCTCCCCGTTACTGCGGAGGTAGTAATCATCCCCAGATTCTCTCAGCGTTACTGTTGAGGTTGAAGTCGCCCAAGGTTCTCTCAGCGTTCCTGTTGAGGTAGTAATCATCCAAGGTTCTCTCACCGTTCCTGTTGAGGTAGTAATCATCCCTGGTTCATTCATCACCTTTTGAAGATCCAGATCCAGCTCCCGTAACCAGTCAGGACACATCTATACAAAGAATCTGAAGACCAGCTCCCTTAACAGGTCAGGTAATCCTTTTCTTGTGCAGGTACGCAAGTTCTCGCTAAGGAATCTCTTACACGATCTACATCCAGATGGCATCCATAAGCCCATCCACCTTCCATCATCTCTCAACATGGCATCTATAAGCCCATCATCATTCTATCCATCAATCTCCAAATGGCATCTATAAGCCCATTCCCATCCACACTGCTACTATGTGAGTGCAAATTTCTGGGCACTCTAGTGTTCAATCATCTTCCACCTTCGGATTACGAAAGGCACGTCAGCCAATCTGCATCCTCAGGTCTAAGAAGATTGAACAGGGGCAACTGTTGTACCCCAAAATTTGCCCTCCCATATTCTTCAAGATTTGCCAAATCAAAGCTTCAAAATCTCCCCAAGGGTTGCACAGTTCAAGGACCTCCTAACAGTCAAAATTAGGGTTTTGGTTCTGACAAAGAAAATGAAGTTTCCAAGGGTCCAATCAAGTCCCACATGCCTACAAACATGGTCAAGCATCCTCATACCAAGTTTCAAGACTTATAGCACAAAATTGCACAATCAAAAACCCTAATTGCACTACAGTCAACTGTAGGGGCAAAATGGTCATTTGACAGTCAAAATTTCAAATTTTTGGTCAACATCTCATTTTGAAGCCACAAACATCATTTGATCAATGCTTGATCATGATTCTCAAAGCTTGGCTCAAAAAATCTCAAGATGCAAAAGTTTCCATATTTGGACAGTTGAAAAAGTCAACTGTAACTTGACCAAGGCATAACTTCCACATGGATTATCAGAAAAATTCCATCCAAAGCTCATTTTGAAGAGAAAGACATTTCCTACAACTCCTCTTCACACTTCAAGTCCAAAAAATGCTCTCACAAAAAGTTATCAATTTCAACATTATAGGTCATTTTCAAAAGTCAACAAAAAGGGACTTTAAGTCAAAGGCCATAACTTGCGATTGGTAAATCAAAATGACATGGGACCAAAGGAATTGGTTAGAGGACTTCAAGACCTTTCCAAAATGTCCAAGAACATGAGCAAAGCTTAAACATTGAGCAAGATATGCCTTGTGGAAGTTGGGAAATGTTTGGATATTTTGAAAAGTCAACATTGCTTCAAATGTCTTAAAAATGCTAATGGGCCTCTTTTTCTTCCAAAATCCGTCATCCAAAACATGTGCACGACCATTTGGCCCAAAGGGAAGTTTTTCATCATTTTTATTTATTTATTTGAATTTTTAAATGCTAATAATTCATTTAATTAAAATAAATATGTGGAAAATACCAAACCTAAGTTTTTAAATCTTTTTATGCATGAAATTCACTCAATATTTCGTGCATGATCAGATTTGGAAAGAATCCATGTGATTGGACATGATTGGGACCAAAGTAGCATGAAAAAGATTGAAAAATTATGGCTTGAAAATCAAATATCTCTTCATCAATTCAAGGATTCTTTGGACCAAATTTCCAACCCTAATCATTCACACATATATACTGATGAAAACCCTAGTGTCCAGAACCTCCCAGCTACGCAAGAACACCATAACCAAGCTTGAGTTTTTTGACAAAAATTCCAAAACTGAAAACTAGGTTACAGGGCGATTCAAGCAAAAATAACCATTCCACTACCTTCCTGAGACTTCAAGGAAGGTTTTCAAATCAAAACCATCCATCCTAACGCAGAGAAACGGTAGAACGATCGTGCCCTGTACAAGATTTTTTTCACATGCTTGCATCATGATTCATGCGTTTTTAGTAATTTTTAATGTTTGATTTATGTTCCTTGATTGATTCTAAAGCTAACTGTATTGTTTAATTAAGCTTTCATCACTCATACGCGAAACTACCATGGACGATTATTAGGGTTCTTCAAACTGGAAATTGGGCGTTTCTGAATACTGCAAAATTAGAGCACCTTAATGCCATGGTTGAAATCAGGGAGCTTGGACGATTTGAAAACACCCATCGCGCCTAATTTATGTGGCCATATGGCCTATTCGCTATTATTGATAAGTGCATATTTTGGGGGGGTTTAAAACCCCCGTTAACCTTTTTATGTTTCAGGAAAAAATCAAACAATGAAGAAGAAGACCCTGTGGCAAGCTGCGATTGGTTGGTTTGAAATTCGCGCGCGGAAGTCCCACTAACGTTTGTTTTATGTTATATTATTGGTTTCCTATTATATAATCAAAAGCGCGTTGGTAGCTCAGTGGCAAGCAAGCATATTGGTAATCTCCAGGACCTGGGTTCGATCCCAGGTCCCCATCCCTTTCCATATTATTTTTCTAATCGCGCTTGGGTGTAGTTCGCTTCCAGGGTTCCACCATACAACCCCTGATCCAACCATGCCACTTGGCCAATGGAGACAATCTGAAGGAAGTGACACGCTTCCAGGAAAAGTCAAACGAGGCCATAGACAAGTGGGCCTAAAATGCTGATTTAACCTCCAATTGGGGACAGACCCCCCCCCCCCCCCCCCCCCCCTAGGTTTTACAATTCTTTTCTTTCTTATTTTTATCTATTTCAATTATTTCTTTTTTTTATATATATATTCCTTAAATTAATTATTTTCATAAAAATATAAAAACAATAGAAAAATCAGAAAAGACAAAAACTAATATATATTTTATTTTAATATTTTTATAAATAAATCTCACTAACTAATTAGGTTAAATTTAGGTTTAAATCTTAATATTTTTTCTAATAACCTTAAAATTTGTAGAATTAGGTTTTAATTGCTTTTATTCTTTTTTTCTCTTTTTCACCATAATTAATTATTGAATATTATTTTTTGTAATTAAATTATCATGTAAATAGCAAAATTAATTTTAGGTTTAACTTTAACATGTTTTTCTCAATAAATAAAAAAAGCTAGAATTAGGGTTAATTAATATTTTCATTCCATTTAATTCTCATTAAAATCATAAATACCAAAATCTCAAAAAAACAATTTCCTTTTTCATTTTAATTTCATTAATTTAATAATATAATTTAATTTCATTAAAAAGGGTCCAACGCCCTCGCTTTCAATTTTAATTCCATTCGCGCATTTTTATTTTATTTCTTTTAAATACTGATGTAATTCTCCCAAAGCCATGTAACTCGGACAGTTTATATTTATCGCACTTCTTTATTTTCTGTCAAATCGGGTCTTGGATTAAATTTGGCGATGTGGACCCGCGCCTTTGTAATAGTTTAGAACTTTTAATTTCCGCATCTTTTTTAACTGTTAATAAATGCATGCAAGAATGAATGACAAAAATAAAAACAAACGCGTAGATCACCTATGACATGACAAGACAAAATAAATGAATCTGACACACTAATCACCCACCACCCCTAGGGTACGCCTCACTGTTGCCTTGCCTCGAAAGGTGATCGTCGAGTAGAGGATGTCTTAGTAAGTCCTCATGATCCGGGAACCTGGCATGAGGGTAGCTTCTAAGGTGTCTTCCTATTGCTCTGGTGATCACCATGTCCCGAACCTTCGAATTGACCCGAACACCTCCAACGGTGGTGCTACCTACCTCTCAATGGTGGGATGGCACTACTTTTAAGGACATTTACACAGACGAATTCCTTAGGGTAGGTAGACGACTCTAAATACTTGCTCTAATTTCAAAACAAATCAAAAATACTTTTCACACCGACACCTTTTCAAAAAGCTTTCGAAAGCAATTTTTAAAACACTCTTGAGGACCGATACAAGAGTCGAACTGGAATTTTCAAAGAAACTTTTTTAAAACCCACAATTGAAAAGCAAACAAACCATTTTGAAAACACAAGTGAGCAAGTATCTAAGAGCCCATGGATAACCATGGATAGAAAGGGTGCTAACACCTTCCCTTTCTATAATCTACCTCCCGAACCGAGAGCAATCTCTATAAGGAATTTTTCTGTGCTTTTTTCATTTCCCTTTGGAGAAAATAAAAGACGGTGGCGACTCTTGCTTCCGCGACATTTCGCGAACCAGCGCTAAATAGTCAGTTCCAGATCCACCGATCACAGAACTGGCAACTCTGCTGGGGACTAATCTTCAAGTGATGTTGGCATGTCAGGATGTAGGAGGGTGTATGGAACCTCTCCTTCCATAACAGGCTCTTTGATCACATGGAGAATGTAGGGGTAAGGCATCATAAGACTTTGGGCGCGGGTTCGTACCCACTTGAGGTAAGGCTCAAGAGGGATGGAATTCTTGTGTCCCAAGGTCTTACTGTCTACCATGTTAGGCATCCTCCAAGCTCGGATAAACCTTTGTCGAAGTCCTTGATCGTCGTTGTCGAAGTCAAAAACCAAGTCTGGAATTAGCATGTCATGTGGGCCACCCCTTCGGGCATACCCAAACTGTCTCAGAGTCAAGCAAGGGTTGTAGGTGATGCCTCCCCTAATGCCAAGTAGAGGGACTTTAGGGAATTCCCCACAGCGATCAATGATGATAAAATTTTCTCTGGATCGAGAACACCAATGAACATCTGAATGTGTAAGAGTCATCAATCGCTGTGACCACCTCAAACCTTGCTCATTCTTCAAGACTGATTAGGGAAGGTGAGAAATAAACAACCTTGCTAGAAGAGGAGTGCAACACATGAGACCACCTCTTTTCCTCATTGTTCGAGTGTGAAATGAGTGGAGGATATCCCCAAGCAATGTAGGCACCGAGTTGCAAGCCATGAAGATTTTGACAACATTGACATCTATAAGTTGGTCAGGGTTAGGGAACAAGACCAAACCATAGATGAGAAGAGCCACAATCTCCTCAAAATCTTGTAAGTCCAATTAATTCCAGCATTCTTGAGCTTTCTCAAACAGAAAATTTGATAAGAAACCCTTGACACCACTTCTGGTTTCCCAATGGCCTATGATATCAAATGGTTGCAAGTGTAGGGCTTGTGCAACATCTTCAGGCTTTGGATCTCTTTTTGTACCGTTGTAGGATAGTTGATGGAGAATAGGAATCCTCAAGAGTTGAGAAAATTCCTCCAAAGTAGGCACAAGCTGGTAATTAGGAAATGTGAAGCAGTGGTGTAGGGGGTCAAAGAACTGGAAGAGAACTTTCACCATGTCTTCCTCAGTGTTGATGTTGACTAAGTTGAGAAGACGACCATGCCTCTCGGTGAATGGAGAATTCTCAGGAATCCTGAAAGCAAGCTCCTTGAGTTGAGGAGGAACTCTCACAAGGTTGACCTGAATAGTTTTCTTGCGAAGTGAATCCATTACCTACAAAACAAGAACAAAGATAAAGATCCAAATCCTTGAAATGGTTAGTTGATGCATATGATGCTTCATGATGTTATGCACAAGTATATATGTACAAACAAGTCACACAAGTTCCTAGTTTCAGGCTTGCACGGGGTTTCATAGGTAAGTACCCTCTTGAAGTTTAGTTGGCTCAACCTGTCCTATAAATAGTAACTGGGTTCTAAGGAGCTCAATATCACTGGATTATTTTCTGTGTTCATTGTTTCAGTTTAGCCACTTTACTGGCGACCGAAATATTCCAAGAAAACAACCCTCAATGAGTGTAGTATCGAGTATCTACCAACTTCGGACTGCACCAAAGACGGTCATCTCACTACCCCTAAAAAAGGCCAAGTTGGTCAAGTAAAGGTTCTAAAAGTACATTAGTGTTTTATGACATCACTCAGCGGCCCCGTATTCTCTTTGATTGACTCAAAGGCTACCGGTACCCACAAATATGTCGCACTAATATAGCTATTGCTTCAACCATGTTGGTATACCCCGCACAGTTTCCATAACATATTGCTATTTACCTATGAATGTTTCCCAAATTCGGGTAGAGGATTTCAAACCCAAACAATAGAACCAAATGTAAAGCAATCAAGGCAACCAGGATAAGCATGTAAAGGTGATCTAAAACCCTAAGGTAACCCCACTTTTATAATATATCCCCAACAGAGTCGCCAGTTCTGTGATGCGGTGGGAGAACTGACTTGAGGTTTTGCGTTTGTGTTCGCAAATGTTTCGGTTTAGAAAGAGTCGCCACCAACTGTTTATTTTATCCAAAGGAAAGGTCAAAAAGCACAGGAAAGACCTTTGAGATTTTTTTTGGGTTCGGGGGGTAGATTATGAAAAGGGAAGGTGCTAGCACCCTTTTCATCCATGGTTTTCCATGGGCTCTTAGTTACTTGTTTTAGATCACTTTCTTTTGCTTTTCAATTGTTTGAAATGGTGCTTTTGTGTGTGGTTTTGAAAGTATTTTGAAAAGAGGCCTTTGTTTAGCCAACCTTTGTAATGATTCTTGTTTGAATGTATACAAAGGTGTTTGTCTTTTGAAAAATGTTTCAATGTTTGAAAGTTATTTTGGGAAATGTTTTGAAATTGTGTTGTGTGTTTGAAAATAACAAGGATGTTTGAAAGTTTGATCAAGTAACTAGGAGCATCTACCTACCTACTCAAAGATCTTTCCTACACATTTTTAACCCTTTGACATTGTTGTTTTACCATTGCATTTGGTAAACAACCCTATCCTTGGAAGTTAAACGGGACAGGCGCGGGTCATCGTATGACCATGATAACAATGGTGCTAAGTATCTTAGCAAGTTTTTGCGGGACTAGATCATTTTTGTTTAGGCAACCAAGATAGCGTCATCGAGGGACTATGATCTTTTGTTTTGATTTTGTTTTGCCAAGATACCTAGCATGCATACCATGGCCATTTTTAAGGCAACAAGTGGATGAAACCCCAGGGATGCTTGTGTGTATTGTGTTGTCATTTTTCATGCATTTTTGTCTTGTATTAGTCAAGCTATTTGTTTTGATTTTTGGTTATCATACAAACCCTAGTTTTACTATCATGGCATTTGAAAGCGATAAAATGCGTAAAAGTAAATCTAAGACTATTACAACAATATTATGGGGAGGAGGATACAAGTTTGAATAAGGGTATATTGCTAAAAAATAAAACCCTAATTCAACTATTACAACCAAATTGAATTCATTGTACAAATAATAAATTGACAAATATTTAAATGTGAAATTAAATATAAATATGCAAAAATGTTTTTGTATTTATTTCATGTATGTAAAAATAAGTTTATTTATGTTCAAAAATAAGAAAAATATTAATGATTATTTTTGGAAAGGGTGGAAACCCTAATTTGTTTTTTAAGAAAATATATATATTATATTATTTATTTATGTACAAGAAAATATATATATTATATTATTTATTTATGTACAAGAAAATAAAATTAGAATATATACAAGAGTGTTAAAATGTGTGAGAAAATATTATTTAAGTGTATAAATAATAAAAAATAAAAATATATGATATTTTTGTAATTATTTATAAATTTATTTTAAGAAAATAAAAGTATATATTATTTAATAAACTATTTTTTGTCATAAAAAATAATAAAAATAATAAAATAAAAATGTAAAAATTAAGAAAATATTTTTGATGATTTTTAATATTTGAAAACAAATAATAAAGTCAGAAAATAAAAAAGAAATGAAAAAAATATGCAAAAATAAAGAAATGGGCCAAGGGGGTGCAAAGAGCAAGCATGGGGGTGCAAAAAGTCAGCCAAACCAAGCCCATCCCACATTCCTCTTCATCCATGTCCTTGAGACAGAAATATGCACGCGCCATGTACAAATTCGTATCTCCTGCATACGTGCTTAAAAACAAAAACTTGCAACATGAAAGTTATAGAGCATTAAACCACGATTCTAACCATATAAAAAACTTGATCTAACTCTCAAAGACCAGAGAGAATTTCCTTGGCCCTAAATTCTAACCTAGTTTTTTTCAGTAAGTTCAACTATCAAATACTCCTAGCTCAGTTAACATAAATGAATTCTATGCATATGTACAACTCAAGGACAATGAGGACTACATTTTTGCTTCACAAACCTAAGCCTAATGATTCCTAAATAAGGAGATAGAAGTTTGAAATTTACCTGTTTCAGCCAAGCTTGGATATGGCAATGTAGGGGTTTTGGATGAGGCCTGAAGGTCGTGTTAGCTTGCCTGAAGTTCACTCGACCTTCCCCAATGCTTGGCTTGCTTTGAAATGGCTTGAATGTGCTTGTAGAACTCAACCTGCAGAGCTTCAAAGTAAAAATGGTGAAGTTTGAAAATGGATTTTCAGTTGCTTGAGGATGGTTGGGATGGCTTAGGTGTATTGTTTAGAAGGTGTTTGAAGTGGTTTGGGATAAAACACACGAGTGGATTTTGTTTTTGAAATGAATTTGCAGAACCTGCCCTGTTTTGACAAGAACTTGGTGTTTTGGTGTTTAAGGGTGTTTGAGAGGCTTGTAGCTTGTGTTTCTGACCTTAGGCAATGTGTAAAACTTGTTTGAAATGAAAACAAAACTTGCTCTTATCAGATTGAAGAGTTGTTGACCTTTTGCGCACTATCTTATTTTTGAAGTAAAAGGTGGAATTGACAATGCTATGGTCTGTACAGGCTAGCTCAAAGCCTGCACATAGTTGGTGTACTTTGCCCCAAGTTTGTGGACTTCGTTTTCTGCAAAAGATTAGGTTCAAGGCTCAAGGGAAACAAAATTGCCAAAAGCATGCTTTATGTAAATGGCATTGTTGCCTTTTTGCCAAAAATGGATTAAACCTTTGTATAATGCTTCATTGATCAGAACAAAGCCTTAACCCAATGTGTTTACATTTAATTTATGATTGTAGAAGATATTAGAGCCTATAAATCAAGTACAAGCATGCTTTGGACATAAATGCAAGTTGTAGCAATGGTGTAAAATGCCTTAGCCAAAAGTGATATTTTGCCTTTTTCAATCCTTCGATTCTTCCTAACCACAAATGATCTTGGAGAGTTATTGGACAATTTGGAAAGCTTGTAACATGCTTTACAATCCATCTTTGAAATGCATTTTTATATTCCACTTGGAACTATGTGATAAATTGCCATGAAGATAGGTCAAAATCCTGCCTAAACTAGGGCAAAATTTCACTAAGTTAGAAAGTTTTTGGGCTCTTATTCACAAAATCATAACTTGATATCCAAGCATCTTTTGGGAAAACTTTGTAAATCAAAGTTGTATATTTTGTGGAGGAATACAACTTTCATGTTGGAAGTTTTGTTTGAATCCAATTGCATCATGATGAAAAAGTTGGGCAAAGTTGGGAAAAAATAAGAAATTTTCATAACTTAGAAAAAATCTAAGTTATGAAAATTTTCCATTTTAAATCCTAATTTTCAAAATTAGGTTTCTTGGTGAACAAGTTTCATGTTTTGAGACATCTTGATGAAAAATGACCCTTGGCACTTGATTTTGACCAAAAAGTCAAAGTTTGACTTTTCAGTGTATTGTTGATCTTTGATCGGTTGACTGGAAAATTCATCTGTCAATCCAATGCATTTGAGATCTTTTGAACCGTGTGATTAGGTAAAAATGATGCCATTGAGTCCTTGAATCCATGCTTGAACCCAATTTTCCATTGGCTAGGTTAAAAATCAGAAATTGCCCCTCTGCAGTCAAAACCCTAAAAATGACCATTTTGCCCTTATGATGATCTGATCAAATTTCCTTAGGAGTTGTGGTCCAAACTTGATCAAATGGTTCATATGAGTTTATAATGTTGATGTGGACCAAAAATTATGAGGTTTGACTGTAAATTGGCCACAATTGAGTTTTTCCCCAATACAACTGATTTTTTGGTCAATTGTCCAATTGACTGGGCAAAAATTTGATTCAAGGCTTGAAACTTGGTATGAGCAATCTTATAAGTCCAACATGAAGTATGAAAGTCACATTGAGCATTGGAAGCCCAAAAATCCCTGTGCAAACTCAAACCCTAATTTCAGGTCAACAATGCAAGGAGATGTCTTGAGCTGAGCAAACCCTAATCCTGTCTGGAGTCCAAAGAGTCTTGTAAGGGGAAATCTTGATAAAATGAGAGGGAAAATTTTGGGGTACAACACCTACCAATACCCCTAATGCTGAAATTCGAGAAAAAAGTATTCAAGAAGAGCCTGTCCGGACGAAGGCTCAACCACTGACTATCCCCGAAACCTCCAAAAAGGAAATGGAGGAGATCCTGAGAATAATAAAGAAGAGCGACTATGACGTAGTTGAACAGTTGGGGAAAACTCCCTCCAAGATCTCCATGCTAGCTTTGTTACTGTGCTCGGAGGCACATGTGAAAGCTCTAGTGAAGTTTCTGAAGACAACCCATGTGCCTCAAGAGACATCGGCTGATCAATTTCAAGATTGTGTGGCCAGTTTGACGGTAGGCAACGACCTAGGCTTCTCGGATGCTGATCTGACACCAAAGGGAAGAAAGAATAATTAGGCATTGCATGTCTCTGTGGAATGTAGAGGAACAACTCTGGGCCATGTCTTGGTGGACACCGGCTCATCTTTGAATGTTTTACCGAAGAAAGCTCTCGACAGACTAGACTGCGAAGGATTAACGTTGAAACCCAGTAACATAGTCGTGAGAGAATTTGATGGCTCAAAGAGGATGGTTCACGGGGAAGTGGATATCCCCATAAAGGTTGGGACTCAAACTTTCAACTCAACCTTCTATGTAATGGACATTCTCCCCTCTTATTCATGTCTGCTAGGACGGTCGTGGATCCATAATGCCAGTGTTCTCACCTCTACATTGCACCAGATGCTAAAATATCCGGTCCATGGAAAGATTATCACTGTCCAAGGAGAGGAAGAATATATGATTAGCCACCTCAATTCCTTCAGGTATATGGAATTGGATGGAGAATTCATTGAAACTCCTTTTCAACATTTCGAAGAAGTCTCTCAAGAGGTAGCGGTAACCAAGACTATGTCCCAAATTCCCAAGATTACAAAACCTTCGCTCCAGATGTCATCTCTAAAGGACGCCAAAGCAGTAATAGAGGAGGGTGGATGCACCATCTGGGGGCAACTTCCGGATATTCCTTACAAATCTGACAAGTTTGGCTTAGGGTTTACTTCAAGTGCTCAGAAGGTTGTGCGTCATGCCCATGCTGGAGGGCCACCCTTGAAGATTAGCAACCGAGAGGTCAATATAGTGGAAGATGGTGAAGAGGGTTGCAGCTTGGAGGATTGGATCTTTCCTACTATCAACGGAGGACTCTGCAATTGGGAAGCCAGAGACTTTGTCCCAATAACTTTCATCCCTCAGTAATTTATCTTTTACATTTCTGTTGGACTTGTAATATTCACAAACGATTCGCACATTTAAAACCTTACGTCTTGCCCAAGGCACAATGGTCCATTTGTAAGGGTTTTTATTTCATCTTCATATGACATTCAATGAATCATGGATGTTTTTCACATACAAACTTTTTGTGCTCATTGTTTTTCTTTTACATTTTATTGTTTAAAGATAGCTATACCCTTACACACACGCACACTCACAAATGCAGGTACCCCTCCATTCCGGATCCCATGGGTAACGATACTGCTATGGCCTTTAGTGACTCTGAAGATCTAATCTACCAAGCCGAAGACGAAGGTGGGGAAGATTGTGAAGTACCAGGGGAACTGACCAGGCTACTACAACAAGAGGAAAGAGCTATTCAGCCTCATGAGGAACCTGTGGATACGGTCAATCTGGGTACCAAATAGGACATAAAGGAGGTCAAGGTGGGTGCCAATCTAGAGCCTAGTGTCAAGGAGTGTCTGATTCAGCTGTTGCATGATTATGTTGAGATATTTGCCTGGTCATATGAAGACATGCCAGGACTTGATGCAGACATCGTGGTACATCGTCTGCCAACAAGAGAAGACTGTTCACCAGTAAAACAAAAAGTCCGCCGCATGAGACCTGATATGTCAGAGAAGATCAAAGCGGAAGTCATGAAACAATTCAATACTGGATTCCTGGCTGTCACTTCCTATTCCCAATGGGTTGCCAAAATTGTTCCCGTGCCTAAAAAGGATGGCAAAGTACGAATGTGCATGGACTATAGAGACTTGAATAGGGCCAGCCCTAAAGATGATTTTCCACTTCCCCACATAGATATCCTGGTTGACAATACGGCTCAACACAAAGTGTTTTCCTTCATGGATGGATTCTCAGGTTACAACCAAATAAAAATGGCACCTGAGGACATGGAGAAAACTACATTTGTCACACAGTGGGGAACATTTTGCTACAAAGTGATTCCATTCGGACTAAAGAATGTTGGGGCAACCTATCAGCGCGCCATGGTAGCTTTGTTTCATGACATGATACATCATGAAATATAGGTCTACGTAGATGACATGATAGCCCGATCACAAACAGAAGAAGAGCACTTGGATCACTTGCAAAAGTTGTTTGAAAGATTGAAGAAGTATAAGCTAAGATTGAATCCAAACAAGTGCACATTCGGAGTATGGTCCGGTGAACTTTTAGGTTTTGTCGTCAGTAACAAAGGCATTGAGGTCGATCCTGCCAAGGTTAAAGCGATACAAGAAATGCCTGCTCCTCGTACTGAGAAGGAAGTCATAGGATTCTTGGGACGCCTGAACTATATTTCCAGATTCATTTCTCACCTAACAGCTACTTGTTAGCCAATCTTCAAACTACTGAAGAAAGATCAAGTAGTCAAGTGGAATGATGAATGCCAAACTGCTTTCGACAAAATCAAAGAGTACTTACAAGAGCCTCCTGTTTTGATGCCACCAGTCGAGGGAAGACCATTGATCATGTATCTGACTGTTTTAGAAAACTCAATGGGGTGTGTATTGGGGCAGCATGACGAGTCTGGCTGAAAAGAGCATGCTATTTACTACCTGAGCAAAACGTTTACCGAATGTGAAACCAGATATTCACTGCTCGAGAAAACTTGCTGCGCTCTGGCATGGGCTTCTCGCCGGCTAAGACAGTATATGCTGAATCATACTACTTTGTTGATATCTAAGATGGATCCGATAAAGTACATCTTCAAAAAGCCTACTCTGTCTGGGAGGATAGTTAGATGGCAGATAATCCTAACAGAATATGACATACAATATACTACCCAGAAATCCATAAAGGACAGTGTATTGGCTGATCATCTTGCTCATCAAGCTATAGAAGATTATCAGTCCATGAAGTTTGAATTCCCAGATGAAGACATCATGACATTAGACAATTGTGAAGAAATCAGACCATATGACGGACCTGCACAAGGATCCTGATGGACCCTATTCTTTGATGGGGCCTCCAATGCACTTGGTAATGGTATCAGCGATGTAATCATATATCCGAAAGGGTGTCATACTCCCTTTACTAACAGAATTTGCTTCAATTGTACAAACAACATGGAAGAGTACGAAGCATGCATCTTGGGCCTCAAGGCTGCCACAGATATGGGAATCGAATCTTTAGATGTGTTTGGAGATTCAACTTTGGTCATCAGTCAGATAAAAGGGGAATGGGACACTAAGCACCCAAACCTTATCCCTTACAAAGAACATGTTTTGACATTGCTACCTGTTGTACCCCAAAATTTGCCCTCCCATATTCTTCAAGAAATTGCCAAGTCAAGTCACAAAATTCCCCAAGGGTTGCCCAGTCAAAGAGCCTCCTATACAGTCAAAACTAGGGTTTATGTTCTGATCAAGAATTGAAAGTTTTCAAGGACCCAATCAAGTCTCATATGCCTACAAAGATGGTCAAGTGTCTTCATATCAAGTTTCAAGGCATTCAGCTCAAAATTGCACAGTCAAAACCCTAAATTGCACTATAGTCAGCTGTAGGGGCAAAATGGTTATTTGACAGTCAAAAGTTCAAATTTTTGGTCAATATATCATTTTTGAAGCCACAAACATCATTTGATCAATGCTTGATCATGATTCTCAAAATTTGGCTCAGAAATCATCAAAGATGCAAAAGTTACTATATTTGGACAGCTGAAAAAGTCAACTGAAATTGACCAGGGCATAACTCTCACATGGATTATCAGAAAAATTCCATCCAAAGCTAATTTTGAAGAGAAAGACATTTCCTACAACTCATCTTCATACTTCAAGTCCAAGAAATGCTCTCACAAAAAGTTATCAATTTCAACATTATAGGTCATTTTCAAAAGTCAACAAAAAGGGACTTTAAGTCAAAGGCCATAACTTGAGATTGGTAAATCAAAATGACATGGGACCAAAGGCATTGGTTAAAGGACTCAAATACCTTTCCAAAATGTCTAAGAACATGTGAAAAGCTTAAAAATTGAGCAAGTTATGCCTTGTGGAAGTTGGGAAATTTTTGGGAATTTTGAAAAGTCAACATTGATGCAAATGATCCAAAAATGCAAATGGGCCCATTTTTCTTCCAAGTTTCTTCATGCCAAGCCTATGCACGACCATTAAGCCCAAGGGGAAGTATTTTCTAAATTTTTAATTATTTATTTGAATTTATATTAATATTAATTCACTTAAATCATTTTAATATGTAGAAAATATAAATTTGACCTAAAAAAATCTTTTTGTGCACATTCTACTCTCAATATTTCGTGCTTGTTTGATTATGGAAAGTTTTGGTTTGATTTGAACTAATTGACACAAGATTGCACATGAAAAAAGATATGAAAAGATTTTACAAAATCAAATATTGAAAACTATCAATGCCATGGATTTTGTGCAATTTTGTTGACCTAATGCCTTGGCTACATATTCAGGAATGCAAACCTAATGCCTTTACACTCTCAACTGCGCAGCAATTGACATCACAAAACTTGAAAATTGTCCATAAACTCAAGAACTGAAAAGCATTCAAGAGGTGGTTTTAAGCCCTAATCTTGATCCCATTAGCTTCCTGGGGTAACTCTGAGTGTATTCCAATCCAAAACAACAACTCAAAGGCAAGGAATCGGTGTGCAGAACTGAGGATATTCCATGAAAATTCCAAAATCGTATTCTATATTCTATGCATTTTCATGACATTTCATTGATTAATTCTTATTCCTGATGTGATTTCGAAGCTAGCTGACATATTTAATTGAGTTTTTATGGTACGTACATGATTCCACCATGCGCGATTTTTAGGGTTGCAGGTTTTCTGAATTAGGGCTTTTACAATGAAGCAAAATTAGGAGTTGAGGTTAAGACCATTGCAATCAGCGTGTTCCAACGAACAAGAAACATATCTCGCGATGAATTTATGATCCACATAGCTCTAATCGTTATTTTTCAATAGACCCCTTTCTGCAACGCGTTGAAAACCGTTGCCTATATGTTTTATTTACAGGGACGACGAAGACGAAGACGTCGTGTCAATTGGTGATAGGTCCATTCGAATTTCGCGCGTTTTCGTGCAACTAACCCACTTTTCCCTTTTTATTAATTGTTGTTTATGTATATATTAAATATGTTAATTGGCACAGTTGGTTGGGGAAAACGCTTGCAATGTCCAAGACCTGGGTTCGAGTCCCAGGTCTGTATATATTTCATATTATTTTTCAATGCCAGTTCCCATGCAGCACAAGCACTGAAGCGCATCGTGTGTCCACCAAATCCAAGCGTACACGCGCCTGGGGGATTCCAATCAAAGGCAAGGATTAAAGAGCACCATGCACCATGGTCAACGCGTTAGCACATGATCCAGAAAAGTCAATAAGATTCAAAGCTAAATGGGCCAGGCCATTCCAAGCAACACCTCCTAATTGGGACTGAAGCCCCCCTGGTTTGCATTTTTCCTCTTTTTCTTCTTACATTTATTTTTGTTATTTCATTTATTTTGTTATCTTAATTTAATTAATTTATTTTTCTACAAAATACAAAAACATTATAAAAATCATAAAAGACCAAAAAATAATAAATATTTTTATTGTAACTATTTTCATAAATAAATTAACATGTAAATAAATTTAGTAAATTAGGTTATAATTTTAATTCTTTTTAACAAAAAATGCAAAAAATATAGAATTAGGTTAATAAACAATTTTTTCCCCTTTTTTAATTTTTTCCCTTTTTTTTTTTACAGTAATAATTATTTATTTATTTATTTTTTATAGTTAAATTTGTACATAAATAAATTAGGGTTTAATTTAGGATAATATGACCTTTTCACAATAAACTTAAAAACCATTAGAATTAGGGTTTGACGTTTCATTTAATTTTGATTAATTATCTTTCCCCATTAAAACATAAAAAACACAAAACACCAAAAACACTTAATATTAGTTTTAATCCTTCATTAAACTTTAATTTTCTGCAAAAGGGTCCAACGCCCGTGTTCGTAATTCATTTAACTTTGCGTTTATTTTATGTCGTTTATTATAATTATGTAATTCTCCCAAAGCGATGTAACGATTCTATTTCTCGCACTTTTACTTTTGCTTTATTTATTTTCCGTCAAATCGGGTCCGGTTTAATTTTGGCGATGTGGACCCGCGCCATTTGTAATAGCCTTAGATTTATTTTTCGCAAACTTTTAACTGTTAACAAAAAAGCATGAAAGAATGTATGGCCTTAAAAATAAAATCAAGCGTAGATCACAACAAACATGACAAGACAAATAACTGAAAACGACACACAGTTCGCACACACCACCCCTAGGGTACGCCTCACTGTTGCCTTTCGAAAGGTGATCGTCAAGTAGAGGACGTCTTAGTAAGTCCTCATGATCCGGGAACCTGGCATGAGGGTAGCTTCTAAGGTGTCTTCCCATTGCTCTGGTGATCACCACGTCCCTAAAACTCGAATTGACCCGAACACCTCCAACGGTGGTGCTACCTACCTCTCAATGGTGGGATGGCACTACTTTAAAGGACATTTACACAGACGAATTCCTTAGGGTAGGTAGACGACTCATGGATACTTGCTCTCTTCAAAACAAACTCAAAAAGACTTTTCACACCAACACTTTTCAAAAGCTTTCAAAGCAAATTTTTCAAACACTCTGACGTACGAGTCGATCTGAAATTTTTCAAAGAAACTTTTTAAAACCCACATTGAAAAGCAAACAAACAATTTTGAAAACACATTGAGCAAGTATCTAAGAGCCCATGGATAACCATGGATAGAAAGGGTGCTAACACCTTCCCTTTCTATAACCTACCTCCCGAACCGAGAGCAATCTCTTTAAGGAATTTTTCTGTGCTTTTGTCCTTTCCATTTGGAGAAAATAAAAGACGGTGGCGACTCTTGCTTCCGCGACATTTCGCGAACCAGCGTTAAACAGTCAGTTCCAGATCCACCGATCATAGAACTGGCGACTCTGCTGGGGATATAAACTTAAAGTGAGGTGTACCTTAGGGCTAGTTCATAATTGTGTTTTCACTTGTATTGATTTGCTTGTTTTACTATTGTGGGTTGCATCGGAGATACATAGATCCTAACCCGGATCTGGGGACACCCTGTTTAGGTAGCATAAGCTGTGAGGGACCTGTCCGGCGTATACCGACATGGGTGAAGCAGTGGCTACGTTGGTGTGGCACCTTGGTCTGTACCGATATCCCTCGTGTTGAAACGGGGAGAATATGGGTCTTCCAAGGAGTCATTAAGCACCAACAGACCTTAGAACCTTAAATGACCAACCTTGGCCAATAGAAACAGTAGCAGTATGCTACGCCCATTGAGGCTAAACTCTCGTGATGGTTCTGGCCGCAAGAAAAGATTGCGATGCTGGAGTTATGACCGATTGAGGGTAGTCAGTGATATTGGGATCCTCTAGAACCCGGTTACTTCTGATAGGACAGGTCTTAACCAACAAACTGAAAGAGGGTACTACCCAGACCTCATGCTGGCCTAAACCTTAAGGGCTCTTTTGTGTGACTTGTGTGCCTTCGTACTTGACTATCTGCGTGCTTGTTACCTAACACTTGTTTCTTGCAGGTCTTGTTTATAGTCCTTAATTGGGACTCATAACAGGGTACTAAGTTTCTTGCAGGTCTTGTTTATAGTCCTTAATTGGGACTCATAACAGGGTACCAAATTTCTTGCAGGTGTTGTTTATAGTCCTTAATTGGGACTCATAACAGGGTTTACCTACTTCACCCCATGCATAGCATGACATCATACCATTGCATACATCCTAACCCATTTCAAGGAACTCAAGGGCTTGTGATGCAGGTCATGATGAACCAACTGTCTAGCCAGGGGCAAAGAGGATTTATTTTCCTCTAGCCAAGGTTGTCAGGGGCTATGACCCACTGGATATGGTGAGCCTTTGACCCTTGAAGAAGAGCTCTCTACAACAGGAAGTTCCTTCAGTCAAGCCGCCAGTTTCCAACTCTAATAAGTTTCTCTGTTTACCCTGCGAGATCCTTGAAAACATTGCATGCATATCATACATATCATTGCATTACAGATACTCGTTCTTTGCAGGTCACTCACCCTTCTCGCTGTTTATTTCAGCAATGGCTTGCCCACAAGATAACCAGAACTTTCTTGATCAAGAGACTCGGTTCGGGGAAATCCTCCTGAATCTATCCAAGGGGCAGGAGGAGCTAAGGACACTTCTCACGGAGACCGCCGTCAGGGGCAATGCTGAGGATGGAAAGTTGGAACACCTACAAGCTGAGATGGATGCTATGAAAGCCCAGATGCTGGGACAGAGGAATGTTATTCACTGCCTAGTTCAAAGACAAGAGGAGCTCTGGTTTCTCTTCAACCAACTGCTTCAGGGTAACCTACTGGGGCAAACATCTGAGGGGAAAAAGCCATTCATCATCCAATCATCCTCGAGACGAGAGGATAAGGGGAAAGCTCCTCAAATGACTCCAGTGCCACAAATTCAGCGCCAACCTCGCCAAGTTCAGCCAGACAAGCCCAGGAGGCAATTCACCCAGCTCAACATGTCGCTGTTTCAAGCTTTGCAACGCCTATTAAGGTTGAATCTGATCACATTAAGGGCTCATCCCCGGAACCCCAACACAGCATCCCCTGCCTATGATCCCAATAAGAGGTGTGCCTACCACTCTACTAGCCCAGGACATGATACCAATGAATGTTGGGAGCTGAGGAACAAAATCCAGGACCTGATCGATGAAGGGACAGTGGAGTTCACACAAGATGGACAGGTTGAATTTTTCTACCATTCCTCCAAGGCTCATCAGTTAAAGTGACAAGCTCCGAGACTAGGAAACTTTTGTTCATTCGAATGTTCAAGTTGCAATTTTCTTTTGTTCAAACACTTACTCATTGTTAAAACATTGTTATTTCATTAATGCATCGCTTATGTCTATTTTGAATCAATATATTCGTATTCACTATACGCAAATTATTTTCATGTTTTTTCTGATGATCAACTCTTAAATAAATATTCTAAGCCTCTTGAGGGAGGATGACGAAAACGATACCACGATCTTTACAGTATGCTTTTGAACAGACCCCGCTGATGAGGTACAGGCATTGTTTCAATTCCTAAACACTGGAGTTATAAGGAAGATAATCCCTCGTCAACCCCTCTGAGCCAAAGAAGTAGGAGTTTTTCTTTTCGAAATTTAAAACCCTTAATCATAACCTGGGGCAGGGTAGTCTCTCAGTTGATCCAAGTGCATAACGAATGGCACCAAAAAGTCCTTACAAAACAAAAGACAGTGATGGTTCCCTACAATCATAAAGACAGGCAGTCGTTATCAAAAATCATAAACGAAAAGCCCAAAAAGTCTAAACCTACAAAGGGGACTTATGAAACCGGGGCATCCCGCTGACTGTAATTCCAAAAAGGAAACAGTTCAGGCAAAAAGAAAGGGATAACAAAAATCAAAAAGAAAGAGGTCATACAAACCCTCAACAAAAACAAAGACGACTGCCTATTTGAAATAAGTTATCAACATCTGAACCATTATTGGAACATCAGGACACAGACTCAAACAAGGGCTAACGTATGATCAACTGAGTTTAGGTTTGGAGAACATCATGAAGAGCGGGTGGGTACAAATAATTTGAGCCTTTATCCTTTGTTTCTTAAACCGTGAACCAAGCCACGTTATAACCCTCAAAAGTCCTAGCTGAAGCATGGGTTAGTTCGAAAGCATACTGTTACGAAAGGTATCCTGACTCCTTAAGGCTCACGGTAAAATACGGAGTTGACATCACGTTTTACAAACAATCATTGGTTTTATGAAAAGAATGCATTTTCAAAATCTTCAAGACAGACATAAGCTTTGCATTTTTAACATAACTTTGTTGCATATGACTTTTTGTTTGAACAGCAGGGAAATTCGCACGATGAATGCCTAATGAACAGAAGTACCTCCAATCAAGGGGCAGACATGACCATGGTCCATTATCTGGGGCAGTCCAATCAAGATTCGGAGAATCTCTCAAAGGCCAAATAGCCTGGGGCAAATCTCCTCCTGAGTCACTGGGGGCATTCCAACAACAAATCTTGCCTGATCAAATACCTTCTGGTGGCATGACAAAACACTGTTAACAGGGGCAACTCCCTAACATTCTGAAAGCACGGACATAGTCGAAAAAATACTACGCACAATCAAAGACCCGCTAGGTTGACATACCTAGGCAAAAATAAGGGCTTCCCGGCGAACCAAAAGGGCTCGGGCAAAATGAAGGGATGAAAAAATAACATGTACGCCCGGCAAGTCGAAAACCTGAAAGGGCGGCTTAGGCAAAAATGGGTATCCCGGTGGACTGAAAACCCGAAAGGGCGGTCCATGCAAAAGTTAGGGATTAAAGCGTACGACTATGTCCTGTTATCTCGTCACCTGCCTACCAGAAGAAAGTTTGCTCATCAACAATTATCAGCACCTCACAGGTCTTCCTCTCCCCCATAGAACAGGGGCAATAAGAGTTGTCTAAGCAATCTAATTGTTCGGTCCTCCAAAGTACCAAGGTAGGTTCAGCTAAAGAACATAACCAGACATCCTAATCCCCCCTAATCCCCCCAGAGAGTGAGCCAGCAAGCAATACACTTTCCCCGAGCAAAGCTACAATCAAACTTAAAGAAGTTGGGTATCCTCCAGCAGATCTCAACCTTCCCCAGCAGCATGTGTATTCTTAACAAGCATCCCCGACAGTCTTGGCCTAAAGATTGTTCCCCGGCGGTATATCAACATTCAAAGGAATCACTTCCCCCGCAGTTCAAAACTTCCCAGAAGAGTCCAATCCAGTTTCCCCAGGAGAAATGGAATTCATCTCCCCCAAGCAGTAAGCTTATCCCCAGTAGATCCTGGAAGCTTATCCCTCGCAGAGCACGAACGCGTCGTCCGGCTTTATTTAAAGAGTTATTTCCTTAACAGGATATAACTGGGTTATCCTCAGCCAAAAGCCACGGAAAGAGCGTCGTCGACAAAGTCTTCTTACCCCAGCGAAGTCTATCAACGCTTCCTATACAACGGTATCCTCAGCAGGTTATTCTCAATAATTCAAGCAAAGCATCTCTATCCCCACAGAGTATTGCTTCCCAGCATAGTCGCTAGAGTATCCTTTCTCCCCGCATAATCTTCATTTGCCAAGTTTATCCCGCAACAGGAGTTATCTTCTCCTACCGGTATTCTTGCAGTTATCATCCCCAGCGGAAACAAAATCTATTCCTCCACATCAGCCCAGGATACAACTTCCCGGCACCCGTCAAGGATTCACTTTCCTAGACGAAAACATACATAAAACTTCACATACATCATTATAACATGCATAGACACATCATATCATACAAGTCTCATTTATATCGAGAACATCATTGCTTGATCCATATCATGCATTGCATATGACTGACCTTTACCTTTCAGGAAAGATTCAGTTAAATTCTTAGCTATAGTCAAAGGCCTTCTCTGGTTCAGTCAGATCGACCCTAAGATCTCCCTGATGCTTATCCAGTTGAAGATATTCCAAGACCTAGACCGGTTCAGTTAAATCGACCCTAAGATTTTCCCGATTCTTACCCAGTCCAAGGCCTTCTCTGGTTCAGTCAGATCGACCCTAAGATCTCCCTGATACTTATCCAGTTGAAGATGTTTCAAGACCTAGACCGGTTCAGTTAAATCGACCCTAAGATTTTCCTGATTCTTACCCAGTCCAAGGCCTTCTCTGGTTCAGTCAGATCGACCCTAAGATCTCCCTGATACTTATCCAGTTGAAGATGTTTCAAGACCTAGACCGGTTCAGTTAAATCGACCCTAAGATTTTCCTGATTCTTACCCAGTCCAAGGCCTTCTCTGGTTCAGTCAGATCGACCCTAAGATCTCCCTGATACTTATCCAGTTGAAGATGTTTCAAGACCTAGACCGGTTCAGTTAAATCGACCCTAAGATTTTCCTGATTCTTACCCAGTCCAAGGCCTTCTCTGGTTCAGTCAGATCGACCCTAAGATCTCCCTGATACTTATCCAGTTGAAGATGTTTCAAGACCTAGACCGGTTCAGTCAAATCGACCCTAAGATTTTCCTGATTCTTACCCAGTCCAAGGCCTTCTCTGGTTCAGTCAGATCGACCCTAAGATCTCCCTGATACTTATCCAGTTGAAGATGTTTCAAGACCTAGACCGGTTCAGTTAAATCGACCCTAAGATTTTCCCGATTCTTACCCAGTCCAAGGCCTTCTCTGGTTCAGTCAGATCGACCCTAAGATCTCCCTGATACTTATCCAGTTGAAGATATTCCAAGACCTAGACCGGTTCAGTTAAATCGACCCTAAGATTTTCCCGATTCTTACCCAGTCCAAGGCCTTCTCTGGTTCAGTCAGATCGACCCTAAGATCTCCCTGATACTTATCCAGTTGAAGATGTTTCAAGACCTAGACCGGTTCAGTTAAATCGACCCTAAGATTTTCCTGATTCTTACCCAGTCCAAGGCCTTCTCTGGTTCAGTCAGATCGACCCTAAGATCTCCCTGATACTTATCCAGTTGAAGATGTTTCAAGACCTAGACCGGTTCAGTTAAATCGACCCTAAGATTTTCCTGATTCTTACCCAGTCCAAGGCCTTCTCTGGTTCAGTCAGATCGACCCTAAGATCTCCCTGATACTTATCCAGTTGAAGATGTTTCAAGACCTAGACCGGTTCAGTTAAATCGACCCTAAGATTTTCCCGATTCTTACCCAGTCCAAGGCCTTCTCTGGTTCAGTCAGATCGACCCTAAGATCTCCCTGATACTTATCCAGTTGAAGATGTTTCAAGACCTAGACCGGTTCAGTTAAATCGACCCTAAGATTTTCCTGATTCTTACCCAGTCCAAGGCCTTCTCTGGTTCAGTCAGATCGACCCTAAGATCTCCCTGATACTTATCCAGTTGAAGATGTTTCAAGACCTAGACCGGTTCAGTTAAATCGACCCTAAGATTTTCCTGATTCTTACCCAGTCCAAGGCCTTCTCTGGTTCAGTCAGATCGACCCTAAGATCTCCCTGATACTTATCCAGTTGAAGATGTTTCAAGACCTAGACCGGTTCAGTTAAATCGACCCTAAGATTTTCCTGATTCTTACCCAGTCCAAGGCCTTCTCTGGTTCAGTCAGATCGACCCTAAGATCTCCCTGATACTTATCCAGTTGAAGATGTTTCAAGACCTAGACCGGTTCAGTTAAATCGACCCTAAGATTTTCCTGATTCTTACCCAGTCCAAGGCCTTCTCTGGTTCAGTCAGATCGACCCTAAGATCTCCCTGATACTTATCCAGTTGAAGATGTTTCAAGACCTAGACCGGTTCAGTCAAATCGACCCTAAGATTTTCCTGATTCTTACCCAGTCCAAGGCCTTCTCTGGTTCAGTCAGATCGACCCTAAGATCTCCCTGATACTTATCCAGTTGAAGATGTTTCAAGACCTAGACCGGTTCAGTTAAATCGATCCTAAGATTTTCCTGATTCTTACCCAGTCAAAGGCCTCTCTGGTTCAGTCAGATCGACCCTAAGATCTCCTTGATTCTTATTCCAGTAGAAGATACCCAAGACTTTTCTCAACAAGCGTTGTTGAAGTCAAAGACACCCAAGATTTTTCTCAACGAGCGTTGTTGAAGTTAAGTCGCCCAAGGTTCTCTTACCATTCATGCTAAGGCAGTAACCATCCCTGGTTCATTCATCAGCGTTTGAAGCTCCAGATTCAGCTCCTGTAACCAGTCAGGACACATCTATACCAAGCATCTAAAATCAGTTCCTGCAACGTGTCAGGTACTCATTTTCTCTTTTGCAGGTATATAGGTTCTCGCTAAGGAATCTCTTACGCAATCAGCATCCAGATGGCATCTATAAGCCCATCATCCTATCCAGCAATCTCCAAATGGCATCTATAAGACCATTCCACAATCACTGCCACTATGTGAGCGCAAATTTCTGGGCACTCTAGTGTCCAATCATCTTCTACCCTCGGATTACGAAAGGCACGCCAGCCAATTTGCATCCTCAGGTCTAAGAAGATTGAACAGGGGCAACTGTTGTACCCCAAAATTTGCCCTCCCATATTCTTCAAGAAATTGCCAAGTCAAGTCACAAAATTCCCCAAGGGTTGCCCAGTCAAAGAGCCTCCTATACAGTCAAAACTAGGGTTTATGTTCTGATCAAGAATTGAAAGTTTTCAAGGACCCAATCAAGTCTCATATGCCTACAAAGATGGTCAAGTGTCTTCATATCAAGTTTCAAGGCATTCAGCTCAAAATTGCACAGTCAAAACCCTAAATTGCACTACAGTCAGCTGTAGGGGCAAAATGGTCATTTGACAGTCAAAAGTTCAAATTTTTGGTCAATATATCATTTTTGAAGCCACAAACATCATTTGATCAATGCTTGATCATGATTCTCAAAATTTGGCTCAGAAATCATCAAAGATGCAAAAGTTACTATATTTGGACAGTTGAAAAAGTCAACTGAAATTGACCAGGGCATAACTCTCACATGGATTATCAGAAAAATTCCATCCAAAGCTCATTTTGAAGAGAAAGACATTTCCTACAACTCATCTTCATACTTCAAGTCCAAGAAATGCTCTCACAAAAAGTTATCAATTTCAACATTGTAGGTCATTTTCAAAAGTCAACAAAAAGGGACTTTAAGTCAAAGGCCATAACTTGAGATTGGTAAATCAAAATGACATGGGACCAAAGGCATTGGTTAAAGGACTCAAAGAACTTTCCAAAATGTCTAAGAACATGTGAAAAGCTTAAAAATTGAGCAAGTTATGCCTTGTGGAAGTTGGGAAATATTTGGGAATTTTGAAAAGTCAACATTGATGCAAATGATCCAAAAATGCAAATGGGCCCATTTTTCTTCCAAGTTTCTTCATGCCAAGCCTATGCACGACCATTAAGCCCAAGGGGAAGTATTTTCTCAATTTTTAATTATTTATTTGAATTTATATTAATATTAATTCACTTAAATCATTTTAATATGTAGAAAATATAAATTTGACCTAAAAAAATCTTTTTGTGCACATTCTACTCTCAATATTTCGTGCTTGTTTGATTATGGAAAGTTTTGGTTTGATTTGAACTAATTGACACAAGATTGCACATGAAAAAAGATATGAAAAGATTTTACAAAATCAAATATTGAAAACTATCAATGCCATGGATTTTGTGCAATTTTGTTGACCTAATGCCTTGGCTACATATTCAGGAATGCAAACCTAATGCCTTTACACTCTCAACTGCGCAGCAATTGACATCACAAAACTTGAAAATTGTCCATAAACTCAAGAACTGAAAAGCATTCAAGAGGTGGTTTTAAGCCCTAATCTTGATCCCATTAGCTTCCTGGGGTAACTCTGAGTGTATTCCAATCCAAAACAACAACTCAAAGGCAAGGAATCGGTGTGCAGAACTGAGGATATTCCATGAAAATTCCAAAATCGTATTCTATATTCTATGCATTTTCATGACATTTCATTGATTAATTCTTATTCCTGATGTGATTTCGAAGCTAGCTGACATATTTAATTGAGTTTTTATGGTACGTACATGATTCCACCATGCGCGATTTTTAGGGTTGCAGGTTTTCTGAATTAGGGCTTTTACAATGAAGCAAAATTAGGAGTTGAGGTTAAGACCATTGCAATCAGCGTGTTCCAACGAACAAGAAACATATCTCGCGATGAATTTATGATCCACATAGCTCTAATCGCTATTTTTCAATAGACCCCTTTCTGCAACGCGTTGAAAACCGTTGCCTATATGTTTTATTTACAGGGACGACGAAGACGAAGACGTCGTGTCAATTGGTGATAGGTCCATTCGAATTTCGCGCGTTTTCGTGCAACTAACCCACTTTTCCCTTTTTATTAATTGCTGTTTATGTATATATTAAATATGTTAATTGGCACAGTTGGTTGGGGAAAACGCTTGCAATGTCCAAGACCTGGGTTCGAGTCCCAGGTCTGTATATATTTCATATTATTTTTCAATGCCAGTTCCCATGCAGCACAAGCACTGAAGCGCATCGTGTGTCCACCAAATCCAAGCGTACACGCGCCCGGGGGATTCCAATCAAAGGCAAGGATTAAAGAGCACCATGCACCATGGTCAACGCGTTAGCACATGATCCAGAAAAGTCAATAAGATTCAAAGCTAAATGGGCCAGGCCATTCCAAGCAACACCTCCTAATTGGGACTGAAGCCCCCCTGGTTTGCATTTTTCCTCTTTTTCTTCTTACATTTATTTTTGTTATTTCATTTATTTTGTTATCTTAATTTAATTAATTTATTTTTCTACAAAATACAAAAACATTATAAAAATCATAAAAGACCAAAAAATAATAAATATTTTTATTGTAACTATTTTCATAAATAAATTAACATGTAAATAAATTTAGTAAATTAGGTTATAATTTTAATTCTTTTTAACAAAAAATGCAAAAAATATAGAATTAGGTTAATAAACAATTTTTTTCCCCTTTTTTAATTTTTTCCCTTTTTTTTTTACAGTAATAATTATTTATTTATTTATTTTTTATAGTTAAATTTGTACATAAATAAATTAGGGTTTAATTTAGGATAATATGACCTTTTCACAATAAACTTAAAAACCATTAGAATTAGGGTTTGACGTTTCATTTAATTTTGATTAATTATCTTTCCCCATTAAAACATAAAAAACACAAAACACCAAAAACACTTAATATTAGTTTTAATCCTTCATTAAACTTTAATTTTCTGCAAAAGGGTCCAACGCCCGTGTTCGTAATTCATTTAACTTTGCGTTTATTTTATGTCGTTTATTATAATTATGTAATTCTCCCAAAGCGATGTAACGATTCTATTTCTCGCACTTTTACTTTTGCTTTATTTATTTTCCGTCAAATCGGGTCCGGTTTAATTTTGGCGATGTGGACCCGCGCCATTTGTAATAGCCTTAGATTTATTTTTCGCAAACTTTTAACTGTTAACAAAAAAGCATGAAAGAATGTATGGCCTTAAAAATAAAATCAAGCGTAGATCACAACAAACATGACAAGACAAATAAATGAAAACGACACACAGTTCGCACACACCACCCCTAGGGTACGCCTCACTGTTGCCTTTCGAAAGGTGATCGTCAAGTAGAGGACGTCTTAGTAAGTCCTCATGATCCGGGAACCTGGCATGAGGGTAGCTTCTAAGGTGTCTTCCCATTGCTCTGGTGATCACCACGTCCCTAAAACTCGAATTGACCCGAACACCTCCAACGGTGGTGCTACCTACCTCTCAATGGTGGGATGGCACTACTTTAAAGGACATTTACACAGACGAATTCCTTAGGGTAGGTAGACGACTCATGGATACTTGCTCTCTTCAAAACAAACTCAAAAAGACTTTTCACACCAACACTTTTCAAAAGCTTTCAAAGCAAATTTTTCAAACACTCTGACGTACGAGTCGATCTGAAATTTTTCAAAGAAACTTTTTAAAACCCACATTGAAAAGCAAACAAACAATTTTGAAAACACATTGAGCAAGTATCTAAGAGCCCATGGATAACCATGGATAGAAAGGGTGCTAACACCTTCCCTTTCTATAACCTACCTCCCGAACCGAGAGCAATCTCTTTAAGGAATTTTTCTATGCTTTTGTCCTTTCCATTTGGAGAAAATAAAAGACGGTGGCGACTCTTGCTTCCGCGACATTTCGCGAACCAGCGTTAAACAGTCAGTTCCAGATCCACCGATCACACTACCACATTTTGAGGAGATTACCTTCGAGTATTTCCCGCGAGAAGAAAATCAGCTAGCAGATGCTCTAGCCACAATGTCATCTACGTTTAAACTTAATTGGGATAACGAAGCTCCCCATATCACCATCGAACGAATGGATGAACCAGCACACTGTCACGAGATTAATACTGAAGAGGTAGTGGACCAGCCTTGGTTTCATGAAGTCAAGAGGTATCTCAAGGCTCAAGAATATCCAGAAGGAGTCTCAATCAACGATAAGAAGTTCTTAAGGAGATTCTCTGCTAAATTCTTCCTTAGTAATGACATCCTGTACAAGCGTAATCATGACTCCATTCTGCTTCGGTGTGTGGATAAGATTGAGGCGGAAAAGATCATGGCTGAATTACATGAAGGTACTTTTGGCACTCACACTAGTGGGCATATGATGGCGAAGAAAATCCTACAGGCAGGCTATTATTGGGCTACCATGGAAGCAAATTGCTATCAACACTCTCAGACCTGTCATAAGTGTCAAATTTATGTTGACAAGGTGCACGTACCTCTGGTTCCTCTGAATGTCCTGACGGCTCCTTGGCCTTTCGCTATGTGGGGAATTGATATGATTGGAGAAATCAAGCCAACAGCCTCCAATGGACACCGCTTCATCCTAGTGGACATTGACTATTTTACCAAATGGGTTGAAGCAGTTTCCTTCGCTTCCGTTACTAAGAATGTTTTTTCCCGTTTCATCAAGCAAAATCTCATTTGTCGGTACGGTATCCCAGAATGGATCATCACTGACAATGGTACAAATCTTAACAACACTATGATCACCTCTTTGTGCGAGCAATTCAAGATTCAGCATCACAATTCTTCCCCCTATCGGCCAAAGATGAATGGTGTTGTCGAAGCTGCAAATAAAAACATTAAGAAGATCATACAGAAAATGACAGTCACATACAAAGACTGGCATGAGATGTTACCATTCGCTCTCCACGGGTACCGTACCACGACTCGCACCTCAACCGGGGCAACACCCTATTCTTTGGTTTACGGCATGGATGTTGTTTTAGCTATTGAGGTTCAGATCCCCTCTCTGAGGATTATGAAAGACGTGGGGTTGAATGAAGACGATTGGATCCAAACTCGACTTGATCAACTGAATTTAATCGATGAGAAAAGACTTACTGCTGTTTGTCATGGTCAAATGTATCAAAAATGGGTGATCAAGTCCTTCAACAAGAAAGTCAGACGCCAAGTATATCAAGTTGGGGATCTAGTGATCAAACGTATCATCCTGCCGCAAAGTGATCCCAGGGGAAAATGGACTCCTACCTATGAAGGACCGTTTGTAATCAAGAACATATTCTCCGGTGGGGTGATGATCTTGACCACCATGGACGGTGACGACCTGCCACACCCTACGAACGCGGACATAGTCAAAAGATACTACGCATAAGAGACCCTATAGGTTGACATACCTAGGCAAAACAAGGGCATCCCGGCGAACCAAAAAGGTTCGGGCAAAATTAGGGATAAAAATAAAAAAAATCTGTACACCCGGCAAGTTGAAAACCCGAAAGGGCGACTTGGGTAAAAAAGGGTTTCCCGGTGGATTAAAAACCCGAAAGGGCGGTCCAGGAAAAAGTTAGGGAATTAAAGCTTATGACTATGTCCTGGCGGATCATTTGACGAATAACATTTGACTTCCACTGACAAACTCGGAGTTTCTGATCAATTCAATCATCTTCGAATGAAGAAACAAATAGACAAGATACCCAGAGATACGAAGGCTATAGCAGAACGGGAACCCCATGGGATTATTACACATAGCTGTCTTTATTTGTATAAATTTTTCTTGTTTTATGGCACCATTCTCTTACTAGAATGTTTGTCTCCTTTGTACACAATACTTACTCGAAGTCAATACAAAGATATCTCTTTGAAAGTACGAAAACTATCTGTCTTTTGTTTACAATTGTGTTTTGTTTGCAAAAACGTCCAATGATTCATTGATGAACATATGCATTTGAACATAATCACTGTTTACAAATAAACAAAATGAGAAAGACAATTACTGATAGATTGAAAAGACAAGAACACATCCCTAGACAACTCCATATTCCCCGCAGAATTTTCATTAATCTCCAGCGGAACAAAACTCCCAACTACCCAGCAGAATGAAACTTCTAGTTTATCAATCCCCGGTGGAAATCGCCCAATTTCTCCAATTTCCCCAACAGGTTGTTGTGAAGCTTGGAATCCGACCAGATAACAGCTAACTTTTGATTCTCTCCAGCCAAGGATAATTCCCCAGTAAAGCAACGGACAACCGAGACTCCTGAATTCTTTTTCCCAAGCAGGAACAAAACATTCTCCCCACAGGGTTTTCACTAATCCCCAAAGTGGAACGAAATTTCGGATGATTAATCCCCAGTAGGAGTCGTCAAGATTCTCAGGTTCCCCAAGCAGATCTTACAGGCAATAGATGACGTTGCCCTCACAACAAAATTTATTTCTCTCAACAAGAGTTCGTCAGTACTTCAACTTCAAGAAATGGAAGTTCAACATATCCTCAACAACATTTAGGGATTTATTCTCCTCAATCAGACAGCAGTACAGCAAATCAGCTCACATGCGCATATATTGCATCTACATATCATAAACATGGATAAAGCAAATATATTGCATCATACATTTCATGCAACATAACTTTGTGTTTCAGCTAACATTTTACCCTTTTCAGGATAAGGTTAACAACTACCATCGACAATATGCAATTTTGATACAGTTCAGATACGCTCCAGACACGAAAGCCATTCTGGTACTCATTCAGATTCAAAGACAACTCTTGATACAGTTCAGATACGCTCCAGACACGAAAGCCATTCTGATACTCATTCAGATTCAGCTCTTGATATAATTCAGATACGCTCTAGACACGGAAGCCTTTATGATACTCATTCAAAGACACCTCCTGATACAGTGCAGATACGCTCCAGACACGGAAGCCATTCTGGTACTCATTCAGATTCAAAGACAACTTTTGATACAGTTCAGATACGCTCCAGACACGGAAGCCATTCTGATACTCATTCAAGGACACTACCTGATACAGTTCAGATATGCTCCAGACACGGAAGCTTTCCTGATACTCATTCAGATTCGAAGACACTATCTGATATAGTTCAAATACGCTCCAGACCCGAAATCCATTCTGATACTCATGCAGATTCAACCTTTTGATACAATACAGATACGCTCTAAATACGGACGCCATTCTGATGTTCAACTTACAAATTACATCTCAACAAGCGTTCTTGGATGGCATCTATAAGCCCATCCCCAACAAGATTTTATTACCTCTCCAAATGGCATCTTTAAGCCCATTCCTCCTATCGTCGCTAAGTGCAAATTTCTGGGCACTCTAGTGTCCAATCATCTTCCACCTTCGAGTCACAAATGGCAAATCTCGCCAATCTAACTCCTCAGGTTAAAGAAGATTGAACAGGGGCAGCTGTTGTACCCCAAAATTTTCCCTCTCATTTCTCAAGAAATCACCCTGGATTCTCAAAGTTTTCTCTTATACAAATCCAAGCCTTGAATTATCATTTCTTTCCAAGCAAGCCATTTACAAGGGAAAAATGGTCATTTACACGTTGAGAAGTCAAACTTTGGCTTTTGGATCAAAATCAAATCTCAAAAATCACATTTCATCAAGAATTGTTAGAATATGAAGTTTGTTTCATCAAGAAGTTCAAAAGTCAAATTTACTATGGAAAAGCCAAATTTCTAAATGCTTGGGATTTTTCTAAGTATTTAAGAAAAAATGACACTTCTGAACTTCTGAACCAACCTCCAGGCAGGAGCAGTCAGAAGATGCAAACTTAGCTCAGCACATAACATTCAGTCAGAATATGGCCCTTCAGCATCTACGCTAGCTTAGTCAGAAGTTGCCAGAAGATTATAAAACGTGATGAAAAAATCTGAATGCTCTTTCAGAACATGCTGGAAAGCCTGGAGATCCCTCAGAACTTACTGAGGCAACAGGATACCAAGATCAGAACTTAAGTGCGTTGTTTTGGACTATGATGAAGTGGAACTGCTGGCTCAGATTTAAGTAACGATGCAAATCTCATATTACAAGATTTCTGATTTTGACAAATCTCATCATCATCTAATGCTCATTAATGCTCACAACCACTTTTGAGTCTTTGTCCAAAGGATCTCTCCACGTGCAGGGTAGAAATACTTTTGTGCAGGATTAGGTAAGGGCCCATGCGCTACATTTCGCTTATAGGTTCACTTTTCCTTAATCCTTGCTTACTAATCTAGCCTAGGCTAAAAGCTGTCAATCATCACAACCTTTTGGACTTTCTTCAAGAGTAATTCAGCATCTAGTGCATGATATTGGCGCCACTTGACATTTTAAAACCCACAAAGCTTTTCCTATAAATAGAATGCCATTGGTCACTGAGAAAAGGGTCAGAAAAATTGCTGAAAAGAGACAGAAAGTTTGAGCAAAAAAAACCTTGAATCTCTGCCCAAAATTCCTAGAGTTTCAAAAACTTTAAACACAGCATACAAACCATTAACTTTGGATCCCTTGTTTTCAAACTCCATTTGTTCTCAAAATATTTCTTGACTAAAAACACCCATACAGTTTCTGACCCACACGTTAGAAACTGCCATAACTTCTGTATTCATACTACTATGTACCCTTCATCAATCCATTCAAAGAAGCTGTTCAGAACGTCATCAGAGTTAAGGCTAACTCCAGTTCACAGAACTTCTTCTAGCTGCAAGTTAAGCACTTGATGACTCTCACCACATTGCTTAAGCATCACCAGATTTGCATTCTCAAAAACATAATGTAGATATCATGCTTCTGATGTTGTGCATGTTCTGAGATTTTCAGGAATTTGTATGCTTGAGTAGAGAATGAATCGGTTCAGAACTTTCCTGAAGAAACTGAAACTCAGAGTTAGGATTAGCAAAGGCATACTTGCCTCTGATTTATGGTTCTGATTCTCCTTATTTCTGAAGCGCTATGACACCTGCTGAAACTGTCCTAGGCATGTCTTCTGTTTTGTGGAGAAATAACCAAGTTGCAGGTGTTCTAACTAGCATAGAGGGAGACCAAGTTCTGACATTGGCACCAGCGCCTCTGGAGCCTGTTCTGTTATCAGTAATATCAGAACTTCTGAAAATTACTGTGTTCCCAGCAGGGTCAGAACCTCTGACCTCACACATTTTCACTAACAGGTTTATGTTTTGCAGCGTGTCAGGGTCAGAACCTCTGACCTATACATTTTCACTAACAGGTTTCTGTTCTGTAGTATACTAGGGTCAGAACCTCTGACTTCTTTTCAGAAACACGCTGATCCTCTTTTTTTCTTTCCCTTGTTATTTTCTTTTTCTTTATTTTTCTCACTGGCACTCTCAATTTCATTAATCAGCAAAACACCAAAAATATTTTGTTCACACTTTATTTTATTCCTTAAAATAAAAAGACAACAAATATTTTCTTAAAACAAAACAAGTTCATTTAATATTTTCTTGTATGTATTTCAATATGGTTGTAATAGTAATTTAGGGCTTTATTTTCATTTGCAATCCCCATTCATAAATTTGTACCCCCACCCCATAAATATTGTAATAGCGTAGGACTTTACATTTCTGCAATTTATCGCTTTCAAATGTAAATGCTAGTAAAAGATCAATCAAATAGAAGACCATAATTCAAGATAAAAATCAAGCATGCAATCGAACACACTTGCACACAAACACCCTTAGGGTTTCTCCACTTGGTTGCCTTATACAAAAAATAGCCATATTACGCATGCGAAGTATCTTGGTAAAACAAACAAAATCAAAAGATCATAGTCCCTCGATGACGCTATTCTAAGTTGCCTTATAAAATAATCTTAGTCCCTCGAAATGCTAAGATACTTTGCAACATTGCTAATCATGGTTATACGATGATCCACGCTCGTCCCGTTTACATCCAAAGATAGAGTTGCTTACCGAATCAATGGTAAGACAACAATGTCAAAGGAATAGAAAATGCATAAGAAAGACATTTGAGTAGGTAGATTGCTTCTAGTTACTTGCTCTATTTTCAAACAAATATCCTTGCTATTTTCTAAACAAACACACACATTTCCAAACAACTTACAAACATTGAAAACATTTTCAAAAAGACAAACATCTTTGTATACATTCTTACGAACGATAATCATTACAAAGATTGCCTAAACGAATGGCCTCTTTTACAAAATACTTTCAAAATCACACCAAACACCTTTTCAAACAACAAAAGCAAGTGATCTAGCAAGTAACTAAGAGCCCATGAAAAACCATGGATGAAAAGGGTGCTAATACCTTCCCTCTTCATAATCTACCCCCCGAACTCAAGAAAACATCTCAAAGGTCTTTCCTGTGCTTTTTCACCTTTCCTTTTGGATAAAAGAAAAGTCGGTGGCGACTCTTGCTAACCACAACATTTGCAAACACAAATGCAAACCCTCAAGTCAGTTCTCTCACCGTATCACACATACCTTATAGTTGTGTTCGAGTTGGAGCTAGGTCAACATTATATTGATATTGCTTGTAAAAAGCAGCATCCAAATCTTCCCAATTGCGAATATTGGTTCCTTCCAACTGATAGAACCAATCCAACAGCGTCCCCGATAAGCTTTCTTGGAAGAAATGTACCCATAGGTTCCTATCAGCAGTATTGGGTTGAATTTTCCTGACGTATGACCTTAAATGCAGTTTTGGACAAGAGACACCGTCATATTTAGCGAACGTGGGGACCTTGAATTTATGCGGAATGACAACCCCCGAGACAAGTCCTAGCTCTTCAAAAATCCAGCTCGGGTACCCTCTAGATCTCCATAGCATTGAGGCGATCCTCTAGTTGTTTGTATTTATCATCAGCAGGGGGATACTATTCTTCAGAATAGTCCACTTCTTCCTCTTCTTCAGACTTTGGGTGGTCATTTCCTTCCTTGTTTTTTCCTTCTTGATTATCTCCTTCACCTGACGAGCTTGCGAAATCTAGAGTTCTCCTGGTTGGTCTTTTGAACCTTCTTCCCAGATTCAAAACACCGACTGGTTTCTTCGCCTTCTTCTTCTTATCTTTGATCATTAGAGCCTTCAAGTCCTCTTGTCCTTTAGCCAGAGCCAAGAACATTTGTTGGAATTGAGCGTTCTGCGCTTGAAGATCCTTTGTTGTTTGTTCAATATCCAGCTCACTGAAATAAGCAGTAGAAAGATAAGGAGACATGTTGCAAGAAACCTGTTTGTGTTATGATGAATGAAAATTCATATGCAAATGATTTCAAGGAAATTAGAGAGTTAAATTTGTTTAGACAAAAAGGAAACACATGTTGTATTAATAAATCCATGTTCGAGTACATCATGCCTCTTTGGGATTACAATGAAAGAAATAAATTACAAAAAATCCTAAGATAAAAAGGTTGAACACATCCTCTTCGGTGTGATGTAGGAATTCAAACTCCGCTCTTCATGAAGTTTCTTGGTGAGTTCCAGAACTTTCTTCTCACTGGCGTAGAATTGGGATTCAAAAGTGTCTCGCTCTTCCTTTAGATGAATACAATCCTTTTGAAAGTCTTCGAGAGAGGTATGCATGCTGGGATAAAGGAAAGTATACGGGACATCTCCTTCAGCAACAGGCTCCATGATAACAGGTAGGGTGGAGGGGTAAGGCATTACGAGACTCTGAGCACGAGCTCGTACCCACCTAAGGTAAGGCTCAAGGGGAATGGAATTTTTGTGTCCCAATGTCTTACTATCCACTTTGTTTACCATCCTCCAAGCTCGTATAAACCTTTGACGGTAGCCTTGATCGTTGCTCTCATAGTCGAACACCACACATTGGATGAGCGCATCATGTGGACCATCTCTTCATGCGTACCCAAACTGTCGCAAAGCTAAGAAAGGGTTATAAGTGATACCTCCCATAATTCCAAGCAGAGGGGCGTTAGGTAATTCCCCATAACAGTCGATGATAGTAATGTCCTCCAAGGATCGAGAACACCAGCGGATATCCGAATGTCTGAGTGACATCAACCTATTGGACCATCTCAAGCCTTGCTCATTCTTCACAATGGATCGGGGGAGATGCGAAACAAACCACCTGGCCAACAGAGGAGTACAACACATGAGGGATACTCTTCTCTTCATGGTGCGAGAATAGAGAGAATGCAAGATATCTCCCAATGAAGTAGGCATTGGATTGCGAGATATGAAGATTTTGACAGCATTTACATCTATAAGTTGGTCAGGATTTAGAAGTAGCACCATCCCATAGATTAAAAGAGCCAAAATTTCTGCGAAAGCCTGTAAATCCAGAGTGTTCCAACATTCTTGAGATTTTTCCAACAGGAACTTGGCTAGGAATTGTAGCGATAAAAAATGTAGCGGGGTAAATCGGAGATCGAATTATTGATTAATTCGTCTCACAAAAGCAAGAGTCGCCACCGCGCTTTATTATTTCCAAGGGAAAAAGGGAAAAGAGCGAAATAAAACCCTAAATATGCAATGCAAAATAATACTTTTAAAAGTAATAAAAATACAAGGCGTTTTTGAAAAGAGATCTATGGTTCGGGGGTTGGTTATACAGTGGGAAGGTATTAGCACCCAATGTATCTATAGTACTCTATAGGAACCTTTTTGAAATATCTGTTTATTAAAATTGTTCGTTTGATTTAAAAATAAAATGTTTTGGCCGAAAAGGGGTACGGACGGTTTTTGAAGGTGAGACGACCTAATGTCGAAGTTTTGGCTTAAAAGGTATCAATTTTGAAAAGATTGAATATTTGGGAAAAAAGTTGTCTTAAGTTTTATTGAAATGAAACTATTCGCATGATTGGACTCGAGGACATGAAGTCAACAAATTTAATCATTTTTCCCTTGGATTTAGACGTAAACAGAATAATCATGTAAATATGAAATAATTAAACAGAAAATTATGCGGATAATGATTAAATAGCAACAATTAAATAATAGACTAAATGGTGTGAACATGTCTTTTTTGTATTTTTATCTAATATTAAGGGAAAGAAAATGTTTTAATAGTTTTCATTTTGTATGCATTTTTTAATATGGACAAAGCATGAGAATTAATTAAAGAAAATAAAATGTTTTAATAGTTCTTAAATTCTATTTTTTATATATATTTTGTTTTTATGTTTTTTATATTAATATGAAGTATTATTTTAAGAGCTATTAAATACTCCTAAACTAAAATTAGAACTTAAAAGTTGTTAATTTAAACCTAATTAGAAATAAGGAAAACTAAAATTATTAAATGATCCTAAACTTAAACTAAATAAGATTGGTTAAATATTTAAAATTGTTTAATTAAATTACATCTCTTTTTTTTTAGATTTTTTACTAATCAACCAAATTAATAATAATTCTAAAAAAAAGCAAAGGAAATCAAAAATATAAAAAGATGTATCTAAGAAAAAAAGGGAACAAGTAATTATATGGGCCAAAGGGAGTTTTAAGAGGGCCAAAATTAGAAAACAAAACAGAAAAGGGGGTGCTTAAGGAATTCGTATGGGCCTAAGAGCAGGAACCGGGTCAGGTCCAAGTATTTCATAATTTTGTTTTAGGGTTAAACATTAGGCTTTAGCATTTGGGGAAAACAAATTAGGGTTAAGGTTATGTGCAGAACGACGCCGTTCTTCTTGTATCGTCTCCTTCGTTTTCGTGTTCTTCTCCTTCATGCTTTCGCCTCTGAGTTCCTTGCCACGGCCACCGGTACCTCAGTCAACTCCCTCTTCTCCAAGGTCATGTGGGCAACGGTCTACGAGGTATTGATTTCACTGATTTCACTTTGGATGTTTTATGCTGGTTTTGGAAACAGTTGAACTGGTTTTTTGGTTTGAGATAGCAGGTTTCGAAATGGCTCACAGGTTTTATGGTTTAGGCCATATTTGATGGTTTAGGCCATGGTTTAACAGGTTATGGAACAGGATGGTACAGGTTTGTATGGTGTATACAGGTTTGGAATGGTTTTATGCAGGTTTGGAATGGTTTTTGGTCATATTGGTTTGATGATTTAGCAGGTTAATGGTTTTGAAATGGTTATGGTGTTTGTTTGACAGTAGGGGGTTTTATGGTTTAGGCCATAATTTTGATTGGAGATAGCAGGTTCTGTTTCTTGCTTTTGAGACCTTTAGACTTTGAAACTTTGTTTGTATTTTGTTTGACAATTTTCTTTTGGGTGTTGAAGGCTTGAAGATAGGTTTTTTCTCTCTGAATTTTTTGAGGGGGCTTTGATGTGTTATAACAGTTTGCTTGGCCTTGAGGTTTCTGGTATCAGGTTTGAATATTTAATATATTTTCTTGGCCTTCTGCACATTACTGTTTTATCAGTTTGTTTGTATTCCTTTCTTATGCTTTCTATTTCTTATTGACTGCTGCTGTTCTGTTTACTATCCTCTTCCTGCCTAAGCCAAAAACCTGTAAACTACACTCTTCCTCTCTTCTCTCTCTCTAGTACCATTCATACATTAAAATGATGTACTGTACTGTATTTGTTCTGAAAAAGCATGCTGGAAAATGATGTAAAATGGAAAGATGTTGCTTGCACATTTGGTTTAAACTGCATATCTCTTTGTCTTTGCATGGGAGCCTATTGTATGTTTACGTTGGAATTGGCTTGAACATTGCATATGCTGTTTTGTTTTCTTTTGAAATATGTTGTTTTGAAAATGTGTAATTGATTTTTGAAATGTGCTATTTTGACAAGAAAATGATTTGTGCATGTTTTTAATTTGTGCATTCTATTTTGAAAATAAAAATCCATCCCTTTTTGTGAACCGGGAGAAATCCCGCGATTTGCAAAAAGGGTAAAAAAACGGATTCCAGCCGTTTGCTTTTAATGATGAACACTAAAAAAATAATTTCTGCTTTTAATTATTTATTTATTTCTGACTTTTTCTTTTAATTGTTTTGCAGGTAAAATCAAATGAGCAGACAAAGAAGCATTGGATAGAAGATGAAGATTTAGAATTTAGGAAAAATTAGAGTAGTTTTTATTTTACTTTAAACATTGTAAAAATTATTATTGTAAATACGTTATAAATAAATACGGTATTTACACAATAATTGTACAATTAGAATAAAATGAATAAAACTCCAATATTTGCCAATTAATTCTTTTTCTTTCCAATTATTTATTTTATCATTTATAATTCTTTAAATTATATAATAACTGAAAATCAATTTCAATTACTTAAATTCAGAATAATAAACAATTAAATAAACATCATTGATCAATAAACTTCTCTTCAATTAATTATTTCATTATTTATAATTCTTCTAAATTATAATAACTGAAAATACAATTTTAATTATTTAAACCTAGAACAATAAATAATTAAATAACATCGTTTGATCAATTAATATACCTCTTTTCAAATATTTATTTTATTATTTATAAATCTTTAAATTATATAATAACTGAAAATAAATTCCAATTATTTAAATTTAAGATAATAAATAATTAATAAACATTGTTTTAGCATTGATCGATTAATAAATTTAGCGTTAAAAAATAAACAGCTCTCGACTTGGAAAAGTTATGAATTTTTACACTGCTTTGAAAAATTGATAAAAGCAGGTCAAACCCTTGCAATGCAATGATGCAGATGGGAGATGGTATCTTAGGTCAAAATTTGGGGTACAACAGGAACCCTTTGACACCACTTCTTATTTCCCAATTAGTTGTGACGTCGGATTGTTGCAAGTGTAAAGCTCAGGCAATCTCTTCAGGGCTTGGGTCTCTTTCAATACCGTTGGAAGGTAATTGATTGAGAATGGGAATTCCCAAGAGTTAAGAGAATTCTTCCATAGTAGGTACAAGCTGGTAATCGGGAAAGGTAAAGCAATGGTGCAAAGGGTCGAAGAACTGGAAAAGCACCTTCATCATATGTTCATCAAAGCTGGAGGTAACCAAGTTTAGAAGTCGTCCATGTCTTTTGGTGAACGGAGAGTCCTCAAGGACCCTTGATGCTAACTCTTTGAGCTAAAAAGGCACTCGTACAAGGTTGACTTGGATTGTATTCCTGCGAGTGGGAGTCATGTCCTACAAAACAGAACAAAGATGAATCTCAAAATCCTTGAAATGGTTAGTCTAAAATGCTATGGTAAGATGCCATGATGTTATGTACAAGCATATGCACAATTTAATCAAACAAGTCCTTAGGTTTAGGCTTCCATGAGGTTTATAGGTAAGTACCCTCTTGAGGTTTAGTTGGTTCAACCTGTCCTAGAAAGTAAACGGGTTCTAGGGAATCTAAATATCACTGATCTTTCTTCATCGGGAATTATTTCAGCACAAGAATCTTTATTAGCGACCGAAATATCCTGAAAGTCCAATCTCAATGAGCGTATTATCGAGTATCAACCAACTTCATACTGCACCGAAGCCGGCTACCTCACTACTTCCTAATGGCCAAGTTGTTCAAGTAAAGGTTCTAAAGTCAGTTAATGCTTTATGACACCACACAACGGCCATGTATTCTCCTTGACTACCCAAGGGCTACCGGTACAAACAAATGTGTCACACTAACGTAGCTATTGCTTAGATCATGTCGGTATACCTCGCACAGTTTCCACAACTTATTGCTACTTACCTAAAAAGGTACCCCAAATTCGGGTAGAGGATCAAAACAAACCCAAACAAGGAACCATAATATAAAGCAAACAAATCAAACAATGAAAAGAAAGTAAAGGTGATTTAGCCCTAAGGTAACCCCAATTTTAAGTATGTCCCCAGCAGAGTCTCCAGTTCTGTAACACGGTGGGAGAACTGACTTGGTATTTTGAATTTGATCGCAATTGTTACGGATAGCAAGAGTCGCCACCGACTTTTCTTTTATCCAAAAGGAAAGGTTGAAAAGAATAGGAAAGACCTTTCGAGATTATTTCTTGAGTTCGGGGGGTAGGTTATAAAAAGGGAAGGTATTATCACCCTTTTCATTTGTAGTTATCTATGGGCTCTTACTAGATCACTTGCTTTTGTTTGAAAATGTGCTTATGGTGTGGGTTTTGAAAGTATTTTGAAAAAAATGTCTGTATAATGGTTCTCGTCTCTATAAGAACGCGTCCAAAGTTTTTTGTCTTTTGAAAATGTTTCAAAGTGAAATTGTGGGTGTATAAAATGTTTTTATTGTGAGCAAGCGAGCAAATAGGAGCATCCTACCTATTCACAAGGTCTTAGTGTTCTTTTCTTCTTCCTTTAGATGTTGCTATCTTACCATTGATTTGGTAAGAAGCCCCATCATTGGATGTGAAGGGACGGGCGTGGGACGTTTGCATAGTCATAGAAGGCAACCTATGAGACGTTTTAGCAACTTTCATTTAGGTATTAGATCGTTTACCGAAGGCATCGTTAAGGGTAATCGAGAGACTACGATATTTTATCAAGGGTCTTTGCTAAAACGTCCATATTCGAGGGGCATGACTATTTTTCCGAGGCAACAAGTGGGATTACCCTAGGGGTGCATGTGTGTGAATAATGTGTTTGATTGCATGCTGTGATACGGTGGGAGAACTGACTTGGGTTTTGCGTTCATATTCGCATTTGTGCGGTTAGCAAGAGTCGCCACCGACTTTTTATTTTATCCTAAAGGAAAGGTTAAAAAAGCACAGCAAAAACCTTTTTTGAGATATTTCGTGGGTTCGGGGGGTAGATTATGAAAAGGGAAGGTATTAGCACCCTTTTCATCCATGGTTATCCATGGGCTCTTAGGTACTTGCTTAGATCAATCTTGCCTTGGTTTTCAATTGTGTGAAATGGTGCTTTGTGGCTTGTTTTGAAAATGTTTTGAAAAGATGCCTTGTGCTAGGCTAACCTTGTAACAATTCTTTACTCGAATGTTTTACAAAAGGTGTTTTATCTTTTAAAAAGATGTTTCAAGGGTTGGAAAAGTTTGATTTTTGAAAAGTGTTTGTGAAGTGGGTTTTGAAATTAGGCAAGTGTTTTCTTTGCAAATTGACAAGTACTTAAGAGTTTATCTACCCTAAAGCTTTCTCAAAAGATTTTCGTCGTGTTTTAACCCCTTTGACAATTTTGTTCTACCATTGAAATTGGTAGGCAATCTTGTATTTAGGAAGTTTATTCGGGACAGGCGCGGGTCATCGCATAGACCATGAATGCAATGGTGCCAAGTGTCTTTGGCAATTTGCTTGAAGGGACTTGATCATTTTGATAGGCGACTTTCGAAAGCGTCATCGAGGGACTTATGATCATTTGATTTCGTTTTGCCAAAGACATTCGACGTGCAAGCATGGCCCATTTGGAAGGCAACATGTGGGATTACCTTAGAGGGTGCAAGTGTGATTGTGTATTGATTACATGTATTTGTCTTGTATTAGGTTATCTAGCGTTTGATTTTATGTACATACAAACCCTAGGTCTAATCATGGTATAATTGGAAAACTGTAAATTGCGGAATGTAAATCTACGCTATTACAAAATGGTATCAGGGAGTGGGGATATAAATGTACAAGGGGATGAGACTTATAGTATTTACAACCAAATCGAATGTCACAATCAAAATATAAATGTCGAATGTATAAATGTAAGATAAAATGTGTGTAGGGCAATATATTGTGTAAGTGCAAATGTATATGTATTGTGTAAGTGTAAATATGTACAAGTGCGGAATGTGAAATTGAGCCGTATTAGGGTTTTGACCTAGATAAATGTTTTTTAGATGAATCTTGATTTTCGTATATTTAATTATGTACAAAAGAAGAATGAAGTGTTTTGATTAGAATGTTAAGTTTTAAAGAAAGTGTTTTAGTCAAAATGTTTTGTGAATTTCAACATTAAAAGATGCATCGAATTATTATGTACAAAAATGTGTATTAACTAAAAAAAAAGTTTAATTTTAATTATGTATGAAAAATGTATAATATGTACAAATATGCATTTTGATTAAAAAAGTATCTTCAATTTAATCATGTATATATAAAAAAGAAAAGATAATATATTCAAATGTATTTCAAAAAATGTTTTTAATTTTAATTTGTGTATAAAAAGTATTTTGTTATTTAGGTTAGTATTTTTAATTAAATAAGTATATATAAAATGCTTTAGTTAAATTGTAAATAAAAAGAAAGTATTTGTATTAAAATGATTTTTTGTAAAGCAAATGAAATGTTTTCATAAAATATTAAAGGGTTATTATTAATATATGAAAAAAGAGTAGGTTAAACAAATATTGTTGATGAATATGAAAAGAGGTTAATGATAATGGGCTTTGGGGTAATCAGAAAACGGGTCAGGCCCAAGCTTGCCTTGAACGAAATTAGGGTTAAGCGTGTTGTTTGTGGAACGAGGATTAGGGCTAGTCAGCGGCGCCGTGTTTACTGAATTCGTCTTCTCCGTTTAGGCTTTCTGAGCGCTCGATTCCGGCCACCAACATCATCCTCACACTCTCTTCCCTTCTAGGCAGGAAATCCGCATCCTTTGAAACAAGGTTAGTCCTAAGATGTTATGTCTTTATCTTTCTTTTCTGGATTCGCGTGGTTCAGACTCGTTTTAAACTGAGTTTTATATTTTCATTTTATGAGGTGAAAGGGAAGAAGATTGCTACCTGATTTTGGGAGACGGAGGAGAGGCAAAGGGGTGATGCTTCAGGAGGCCAGAACGGCGGTGATGGAGCTTGCTTTTGATGCTTTCTGGTACTTTCGTTCTTTTATCTTTTGCTCAGGTTTTTTGATGATGATTATTAACTGAAAAAACAAACCTTGAAACGATTCACTTCTTCACCTCTTCTACTTCGCTGGCTTGTTGGTTTGGACTGTCTTTGAATGTTACTTCTGTATCTTCTCTTCCAGTTGCCTTGATTTGTTGGTTTAAACTCTTGCTTGATGTATGTGATTGCTTATGTTGTCGCCTATGTGTGCTTGCTTGCCCAAGGATGAACCTAGGGTTCTGAGGGCCTAGGTTGCCTTGAACATTGTCCTCTTGCACGTTTGCTTGGCTTTGGCAGTTATGGTGAGGCAAGTTTGGATCTTGAAAATTATGGTTGCTTGAGGTTTAATTTTTGACAGGTTCAGCATGTTGATGTTATGGGTTTGAGGATGGGTTTGGATACTATTTGGTTATTGACAGTATGTAGGCAGGTCCTGAGTTTTTGTTGTGTTTGATGGCTTTTGTTTGATCAGTTTGCAAGCATGGTGAGGTTTTTTGATTTTGTTTATCAGGTTTTGTGTGTTTTTAAAGGTTGAGGCAGAATATTGGTGTTTGATGACAGTAGGCTGGTTCTTGGCTTGAGTTAGTATGTTTAATGCAGGGTATGCTTCAGGTTTATACTGATGCAGGTTTAATGGTTTTGGGGTTACACAGATATTTGAGGTGTTTGTATCTTATGCTGTGTGGTTTTTTTGATATGGTTGCCTATGCTGAGTTTGTATTATATCTTTTCTATCTTTTCTTTTGGCGCCCAATCTTTATTCAAAGCTTTGGTCTTCTCTTTGACCCAAGTCTGCTGGATATTTTCACAAGGTTTCATGGCATTTTTCCCATTTCAGTAATTGGCTATGCTGTGTAATTTTTGAACAATGCTGAATTATCCTCTTTGTTGTATATCTTTTCTGCCTCTACTGTCTATGCCTGCTGCCTATGTTACTGAACTGAGTTGGCTCTTTTCTGATTTTGTATATCTTCATTTCCTGCTGTCCATTCTGACTGCTGAACCTGAACTATGCCTAAACCCTGCTTGCTTTATCTCTCTTTTCTCTCTCTCAAAGTACAGTTTGAATTTTAATATGATTATATTCTGTACTTGCTCTGAAGGGGTTCTATGGGAAATGATGAGTTAAGATTGTTTAGCTTGCATAATACATCTTGCATCTCCTTTTGACAGCTTGTGTGCTTTCTTGATTTTCTTTGAGTAAACTTTGGGCATTTTGACAGTAGCCTTTGCTTTTGGATAGAAAGTTTGGATTGGATTTTTCAGTGTGGATTTGAACTATATGGTTTGAATTGGACATTGAGATTCTATGCAGCTTGCAAACCTTTTTTAGAAACTATGCATTTGCATTTGCATTCATGAAATAAAATAATCTTCCCTCTCTGTGAACCGGGAGAAATCCCGTGATTTGCAGAGAGGGTCAACTGATCCCAGTCAGTGGCCCCTAATGATGAGCAATTTTTAACTGTCTTTTTTCCAATTTTAATGCTTTCTGACTTTTCATATTTCTTTTTGCAGATGAAAAAATGGAATACCGGAGCGGAGTGAAGAACGAAGAATATTTAGAAAATATGATAGTTTTTCATTCTATGTAATATTTTAATTAAATGTAAATTATTGTTTGTAACAACAATTTGTACAAATAATTCGAATATTAATAAAAATCAAATTATCCAATTGGTTCTAACTTTCTTTATTGCTTATTTATTTATTTAAAATTCTTAGAATTAAAACAATTGAAAAATAAATTCAATCATTTAATTTCAGAATAATAAATAACTAAAATAAAACAACATTGATCCAATAAACCTGTCTTATCCAAAATCCAAAGCAAAGCAGCAATTAACCCAGATAGACTGATCAAACATATGAACACTGTGAATCCAATACTGCATCTTGTATCTGACTGGCCCAATCAAAACGTACTGAATTCAAACCACTGTCTCTTTTACTGATTAAACCAAGATAACGCTACTTTTAATCCGAATCTTGAAATAAACCGCAAAGTGCTGTGGAATTCAAATTCTTCTGAGAATATGCCCATAAAACCCTAATTCCCGATTAAATGCCAAATCACGCTTGCTTGATCAAAATTGAACCAACAATCAATCAAACCCTAGGCCCACTGTATGAAACAAATCAGAGCTCTGAAAATCAGTAAAAACCCTAATTTTGCTTGACTGTCAAGAAAAGTCCGTTTGTCTGATTCTTGACCTAGTTTGAGAAGTCAGGAAATGCTTGAGGCTGAGATTTCTTGGGGAAAAATGCGAGGGCAAATTTTGGGGTACAACAGTTGCCCCTGTTCAATCTTCTTTGACTTGAAGAGTTAGATTGGCAAGTTTGCCTTTCGCGACTTGAAGGTAAAAGGAGATTGGACACTAGAGTGCCCGAAAATTTGCACTTATCAAAACACTGGATGCGGGAATGGGCTTAGAGATGCCATTTGGAGATGGGTTTAACGATGCCATCTGGAAGGGAACATTAGGAAAGTGTCCGAGCTTTAGACCATTTCTGAATTGGGGGGTCTGAACAGGCAATAGGCTGACATCCGTGGTTGGGGGAACCTACAAGCCGTTTTCAGGAAGTCCTATCTAAATAGGTTGATAGATTAACATCCGTTACTTGGGAAGAATCCATGAACTGTTTTCGGAAATCTTGAGATTGAATTAGCAATAGAGCAGCATCCGTTGTTGGGAAGCGTCCGTAAACTAAATTCGAAGGTGCATCTGAACAAGCTGATAGATTAACATCCGTTACTTGGGAAGAATCCATGAACTGTTTTCAGAAGTCTTGAGAAGAATCTGAACAAGTGATAGGTTAACATCCGTTTACTTGGAGAACCCGTGAACTGTTTTCAGAAGTCTTGAAGTTGAATTAGCAATAGAGCAGCATCCGTTGTTGGGAAGCGTCCGTAAACTAAATTCGAAGGTGCATCTGAACAAGCTGATAGATTAACATCCGTTACTTGGGAAGAATCCATGAACTGTTTTCAGAAGTCTTGAGAAGAATCTGAACAAGTGATAGGTTAACATCCGTTTACTTGGAGAACCCGTGAACTGTTTTCAGAAGTCTTGAAGTTGAATTAGCAATAGAGCAGCATCCGTTGTTGGGAAGCGTCCGTAAACTAAATTCGAAGGTGCATCTGAACAAGCTGATAGATTAACATCCGTTACTTGGGAAGAATCCATGAACTGTTTTCAGAAGTCTTGAGAAGAATCTGAACAAGTGATAGGTTAACATCCGTTTACTTGGAGAACCCGTGAACTGTTTTCAGAAGTCTTGAAGTTGAATTGTTTTACTCTGTCGACTGATCTTGCCTGAAAAAGGCAAAAAGTTAGTTGGATGCAATGCTATGATGCATGATACAATGTACATCATGGTTTTATGAATGTAAATGGATGTGCATGTAAGCTGGAGATAGAGGTATCTTGACTGTTGCTGGGGAAAATAAATCCTGGGTCATTGCTGGGGAGCTTGGAGCTCGGATTGCATACCAATCTTCTGGGGGATTGCTGAAGTCTTCTACTGGGGAATGTTAAACTAGTAGATTTAATGTTGGGGAGGCCAGATTGAGAATCTTCAACTGGGAGAGATGTATCTCTGAAGACTGACTCTACTGGGGAATGCTAGATTTTTTTCTAAAAAAAACCTGTGGGGAGAAGATTTAAAAGTCTGACTTCGCTGGGGATTGACCCTTTGAAGCTTTTGATCTGCTGGGGATACCGAATCTTGAACTCTGAGGAAAAATGATCTCCGGAAGATTCTTTGGCTGGGGATAAACTTCTCCGGGGATAGTACTGATAGGTTATTGTTGGGGGAATTCTGAGGAACTCCGCTGGGGATGGGAAGAATTCTGGCGAGTGTGACCTCTCCTGACGGTTAGTCGAGGATAAACCAATTATACGCCTTTGTGAGAATAACTTTGAATAAAACTTGGAAGGGACGTCCGTACTCTGCGGGGATTATCTTTCGGAATCTTACGGGGATAAGCTCCGAGGGTCTGCTGGAGATAGACCTCAAGGTTTGTTAGGGACGTGGATTACAGATCTCGAGGGATTTCCTTTGGAAGGGTGTCGAAATACTCGTCTGTACTTTCATCCTATCAGTAATCCTTTTCTTAGGTTCAATCAGGAAGTGATCATGTTTCAAATGCATATGCCTATTTAACAAAACATTGGACGTTTCTCAAAATAAAACAAATAGTGCAAGAGAAAAAGGAAAAGGGAAATGGCACAAATTTTGGGAAGAGTATTTGTATTGATTTTCTTTGAGTATATTTATACAAGGGAAACAATCATCCTAGTAAGAGGATCTTGTCGTAAATATTTGAAAAAATTTAAAACAAAGATGGCTATGTGAAATAATTCCATGGGATCCCACTCTGCTGTAGCTTTCACAACTCCGAACATCTGTCCATTCAATGCTTCGTTTGACGATGGCTGGATTGATCAGAAACCTAGAACCGGTTGATGAAGAGACTTTCTTTGAAGTGATCTGACGAGACATAGTCATACGCTTTAATTCCCTAACTTTTGCCTGAATCTCCCTTTCGGGTTTTCGATCTACCGGGAAACCCCTTTTTTGCCCAAGCCGCCCTTTCGGGTTTTCGACTCGCCGGGTGTACAGATTTTTTTGTTTTTATCCCTAATTTTTGCCTGAACCGCCCTTTTGGGTTTTCGGTTCACCGGGATGCCCATTTTTGCCCAAGCCGCCCTTTCGGGTTTTCGACTTGTCGGGTTATTTTATGCGTAGTATCTTTTGACTATGTCTGCGTTCGCAGGGTGCGGCAAATCGTCGCCGTCCATGGTGGTCAGAATCATCGCTCCACCAGAAAATACGCTCTTGATTACAAACGGCCCTTCGTATGTAGGAGTCCATTTGCCCCTGGGATCACTTTGCGGTAAGATAATCCGCTTGACTACTAGATCTCCGACTTGATACACCTGACGTCTGACTTTCTTATTGAAGGCCTTGATCATTCGTTTTTGATACGTCTGACCATGGCATACAGCGGCAAGTCGCTTTTCGTCGATCAGATTGAGTTGATCAAGTCGGGTCTGAATCCACTCATCTTCATTCAAACCTGCGTCTTTCATAATTCTTAGAGACGGGATCTGAACTTCCATAGGCAAAACGGCTTCCATGCCATAAACTAAAGAAAACGGGGTTGCCCCAGTTGAGGTACGTATCGTCGTACGGTATCCATGCAGCGCAAACGGCAACATCTCATGCCAGTCTTTGTGAGTGACTGTCATTTTCTGAATGATCTTCTTGATATTTTTGTTCGCAGCTTCAACAGCACCGTTCATCTTCGGTCTATAGGGAGATGAATTGTGATGATAAATCTTGAACTGTTCGCATAATGCAGTGATCATTGTATTATTCAGATTGGTACCGTTGTCTGTGATGATTCTGTCTGGAACACCATACCGGCATATGAGATTTTGCTTGATAAAGCGGGCAACCACATTTTTGGTGACGGAGGCGAAGGAAGCCGCTTCGACCCATTTAGTGAAGTAGTCAATGGCAACCAGGATGAAGCGATGTCCGTTGGAAGCCGTGGGTTTGATCTCTCCAATCATATCAATGCCCCACATTGCAAAGGGCCATGGAGCAGTTAGAACGTTGAGAGGAACCGGAGGGACATGAACTTTGTCGGCGTAAACTTGACATTTATGACAAGTACGGGAATGTTGATGGCAATCAGCCTCCATGGTAGACCAATAATAGCCTGCCCTTAGGATCTTCTTAGCCATTGTATGCCCGCTCAGATGAGTGCCAAATGTGCCGCTGTGTATATCAGTCATGATTAACTCTGCTTCAGCCTTATCAACACATCGGAGTAATACACAATCATGACTTCGTTTGTAGAGGATGCCGTTGCTCAGGAAGAACTTAGCGGCGAATTTCCTTAAGAACTTCTTGTCATTCACGGAAGCTCCTTCAGGATAATCTTGGGTCTCGAGATACCTTTTGATCTCATGGAACCAAGGTTGTTCCACTACTTCTTCGGTGTTAATCTCGTGACAATGCGCTGGTTCATCCATTCGCTCGATGGTGATTTGGGGAGCCTCGTTATCCCAGTTGAGTTTAAACATGGAGGACATTGTGGCTAGAGCATCTGCTAGCTGATTCTCTTCTCGCGGAAAGTGCTCGAAGGTAATTTGCTCGAAATGAGGCAACAATGTCAGAACATGTTCTTTGTATGGAATAAGATTAGGATGCTTGGTATCCCAGTCTCCTTTGATTTGGCTAATGACCAAAGCCGAGTCCCCGAATACAATCAGAGATTTGATCCCCAAGTCTATGGCAGCCTTGAGACCAAAGATGCAGGCTTCATACTCCGCCATATTGTTTGTGCAGCTGAAACAAAGTCGGGCCGTGAAAGGAGTGTGGTATCCTTCCGGAGAAATAAGTACCGCGCCAATGCCGTTTCCAAGTGCATTTGAGGCACCATCAAAGTACAGGGTCCATCGGGATCCCTTTTCGGGTCCGTCATACGGTCCGTCACCTTTAATGTTGTCCAAACTCATGATGTCCTCGTCTGGGAAATCAAATTTCATGGGTTGATAGTCTTCGATAGCCTGATGAGCCAGATGGTCCGCTAGCACACTCCCTTTTATAGCCTTTTGGGTGGTGTATTGAATGTCATACTCGGTCAAGATCATTTGCCATCTGGCTATCCTTCCTGATAAAGCGGGCTTTTCGAAGATATACTTGATAGGGTCCATTTTGGATATCAACAAGGTAGTATGAGTCAACATATACTGTCTTAGTCGGCGAGCAGCCCATACCAAAGCGCAGCAAGTTTTCTCGAGCAGTGAGTAGCGAGTCTCACAGTCGGTAAACTTTTTGCTAAGGTAATAAATAGCATGCTCTTTTCGACCAGACTCGTCATGCTGGCCCAAAACACACCCCATTGAACTGTCCAAAACGGTCAGATACATGATCAATGGTCTTCCTTCGACGGGTGGCATCAGAATAGGAGGTTCTAGCAAATATTCCTTGATTCTATCGAAAGCAGCTTGGCAGTCGTCGTTCCATTCAATTATCTGATCTTTCTTCAAGAGTTTGAAAATTGGCTCACAGGTAGAAGTCAGATGTGAAATGAATCTGGAAATTTAGTTTATGCGCCCCAAGAAACCTCTAACTTCCTTTTCAGTACGAGGGGTAGGCATCTCTTGTATTGCTTTTACTTTTGCCGGGTCAACTTCAATGCCTTTGTTGCTTACGATGAATCCCAGGAGTTTACCGGACCTAACTCCAAAAGCGCATTTACTTGGATTTAGCCTGAGTTTGTATTCTTTTAATCTGGCAAACAGCTTTTCCAGATGTTCAAGGTGCTCCTCCTCTGTTTGTGACCGGGCTATCATATCGTCTACGTAAACTTCAATCTCATGATGTATCATGTCATGAAATAGAGCTACCATGGCGCGTTGATAAGTTGCTCCTGCGTTCTTCAGCCCGAACGGCATCACTTTGTAACAGAAAGTGCCCCATTGCGTGACAAAAGTTGTTTTCTCCATGTCCTCGGGGGCCATTTTGATTTGATTGTAGCCTGAGAATCCATCCATGAAAGAAAACACCTTATGCTGAGCTGTATTGTCAATTAGGATGTCAATATGAGGTAGCGGAAAATCATCCTTAGGGCTGGCCCTATTCAAATCCCTGTAGTCCACACACATTCTGACTTTGCCGTCCTTCTTAGGTACTGGCACAATATTAGCGACCCATTGAGGATAGGACGTGACAGCCAGAAAGCCAGCATTGAACTGTTTCAACACTTCTGCTTTGATTTTTTCGGACATGTCAGGCCTCATTCGGCGAACTTTTTGTTTGATCGGTGGACAGTCTTCTCTTGTGGGGAGGCGGTGAACCACGATGTCGGTGACTAGGCCCGGCATGTCTTCATAGGACCAAGCGAAGATTTCAACATACTCATTCAATAACTGTACCAAGCGTTTCTTGACTTCTGGTTCCAGATTGGCACCCATTTGTACCTCCTTCCGATTTTCCTCGGTCCCCAAGTTGATAGTTTCCAACGGCTCTTTATGCGGTAAGATGGCCCTCTCCTCTTGTTGCAGGAGCCTGGCTAGTTCCCCTGGTACTTCACAACCCTCGTCGTCCTCATACTCGGCTAGATTGACCAGGTCTTCGGAGTTATTGAAAGATACAGCAGAATAGTCACCCATGGAATCCGGAGTGGATGGGTACCTGCATTGGTGAGTGTGGGTGTGTGTAAGGGGTAGCCATCCTTAAACAAAAATGCAGAAGGAAAGAAAATGAACACAAGCAGTTTATCAAATGAAAAACGTCCAATGAATCATTAAACATGGCATATGAATATGAAAAATAGTCAAAACCCTTACAAGTGGACCTACATGCCCCGGGTAAGGCAGGAGGCGGAAAGATAGTGTACTGATTGTTTGAAAGTAAAAATATTACAGACCAAAATAGAAAATGTTTGATAGATAAATTACTGAGGAATAAAAGTGACAGGGACAAAGTCTTTAGCTTCCCAATTGTTCAGCCCTCCTCTGACCGTCGGGTGAATCCACTCTTCAAAGTTGCTTTCTTCATCTTCATCTCCCAGGGTGTTGACTTGGTAAGGAGAAATCTTGACTGGCGCTCTCTCAATCTTTGACCGGCGCATGGCCTTCTGACCAGCGGTGGTGAAACCTAAACCAAGCTTATCAACCTTATGCGGAAAGTCGGGTAGCTGCCCCCACGCTGAATTCTTTCCTTCTTTAACTGCAGCCCTTGCATCCTCCAGAGATGCCATCCTGGCCATCTGCCTTGGTGTCTCAGCTGCCAACTTCGCCACTGCTATCTGAGGGAGCACTTCTTCGAAATGTTGAAATGGTGTCTCGATGAACTCCCCTTCGACTTCCACGTACCGGAAAGAATTTAAATGGCTAATCATGTACTCTTCCTCGCCATGGACAGTAATGATTTTACCCTTTACAGGATATTTCAGCATTTGGTGCAAGGAGGAGGTGACTGCCCCAGCATGGTGTATCCAAGGTCTACCCAGCAGGCAGGAGTATGATGGACGGATGTCCATTACATAGAAAGTGGATTTGAACACCTCGGTACCTATCTTGACAGGAATTTCAACTTCTCCATGGACCATTCTTTTCGACCCATCGAAGGCTCTGACGACGATATCACTCGGCTTCAATTCCAACCCTTCGCAATCTAGCCGGTCCAAGGCCTTCTTAGGCAAGACATTCAGCGATGAACCGGTATCAACCAAAACATGTGCAAGGGTGGTTCCGCGACACTCGATTGAAATATGCAACGCATCATTGTGATTTCGGCCTTTAGGGGTCAGGTCGGCATCAGAAAAGCCTAATCCATTGTCTGCGGTCAGGCTAGCCACGCAATGTTGAAATTGATCTGCGGAGGTTTCTTGAGGCACATGAGCTGCCTTTAGAAACTTAATCAAGGCTTGAGCGTGCGCTTCTGAGCAAAGCAACAGTGCCAACATGGAGATCTTGGAGGGGGTTTGCCCCAACTGTTCCACCACATCATAATCACTTTTCTTGATTATCCTCAAAATTTCGTCCATCTCTTTCTTGGAAGCTTCCGGAATCACCAAGGGCTGAGCCCTCGTCCTGACGGGCTCCTCTTGTATTCCTTTTCCTTTATCGGCGATGGTAGGAGAGACAGCACTAGGAACGAAAATTTCTTTGATCAAAGGAGTTCTGGCAGAGAGTCTTGCTGGTGCAGGGATGATTTCTTTTACTGATGAGGGTCCAAAGACTGCTTTTGGAGGAGCAATCTCTGGAGAAAATATCCTCCCACTTCTGGTGATTTTGCTGGTGCCCGCAATGTTACTAATGCTGGCTTCATCATCATCTGAATCCTTTTCAATTATTTCAACTTGCTTGATACCATGGTAGTAGATGTCACCACCATAGTTCCAAGGTATCGACTTCTCGGAGACATAGGGAACCGGCCCCGGCCTTGTTATCTTCAACGGTATGGACTTTGCAGCTGGCGTAATCTTAACTGGCTTTTTGACGGCATCAGAAAGATTGGCGTGGATGGTTATGATTGAGATACTTTCAACGTGAACTGGAACAACAGGAACTTTCTCGAACAAAATTTGTCGGCTATCTATGAGGCCTTGGATGCCTTCCTTTAGTAGCGGACAACCCAACGGCAGAGAGTGACAACAGTAACAGTCTCTATTACATCCCGGGAAGATCCCGGCCCTTAACAAATTTAGCTTAATGGTTAACAGTGGAGTAGTTAGATCGCTAACGTCAGTAACATACAGGTCCTCCTCAATGGCATTGACGTTCCGACCGTGCTTCGGCATAGGTGCAGAGATCACATTGGGTTTTTCTGGAGCGTCAAACTCTACCTCCTTGGCGTCTATCAAGTCCTGGATCTTATGCTTGAGGGCCCAGCAATCGTTGGTGTCATGTCCAACACTGTCTGAATGATAGGCGCACTTAGCATTGGCATGGTAGTGTGGAGAGGATGTATTTACATTCTTTGGCGCTTCTTTGATAGAGGCCAGATTCAATTTCAACAGATGGGGAAGCACCTGCGCTGGGGTCATATTGATACGAGTGAACTGCCGTTGTGGCCTTTCCACCCGTTGCTGGTTCGGTCTGGATTGGTTGTAGCGAGGCTGCTCGCTTGGAGCACTTTGAATCATTACGGCCCCCACAGTCGGCCGCCGCTCCGTCCTTCCTGCTCTCCTTTGAGAATATACCATAGCTGTCTCCTTCTTAAACGGCTTCTTCTCCATACTTGCGGCGACACCCTTCTGAATTTTTCCTGACTTGATGCCAGCCTCGATTCTCTCGCCCGTTAAGATCAAATCAGTAAATCCCGCGGAAGAGTTACCGATTAAATGATTGAAAAATGGCCCAGATAGGGTCCCAAGAAACATGTCAACGAGCTCACGATCGGTTAAAGGAGGCTGCACCCTGCCAGCCAAATCCCTCCACTTTTGTGCGTATTCCTTGAATCCCTCACTTGTTCCTAGCGACATACCCTGAAGTTGGGTACGGGTAGGAGCGAGATCGGAATTATACTGGTATTGTTTATAGAAAGCGGTGGCCAAATCTTCCCAATTCCTGACACTGGTTCCTTCTAACTGATAAAACCATTCCAACTGGGCTCCTGACAGACTGTCTTGAAAGAAATGAATCCAGAGATTTTTATCAGCTGTATAGGGCTGAATCTTTCTCACATAGGACCTGAGGTGCATTTTGGGGCAGGACAGTCCGTCATACCTTACAAACGCCGGCACCTTGAACTTTGGAGGAATCACAATTCCGGCGACCAAGCCCATGTCTTCAAAATCCAGACCCGGCACCCTCTGCAATTCCATCGCAGCCAATCTGTCCTCTAAACCCTTGTACTTGTCATCAGCGGGAGGATACTGCTGGTCCGAATAATCCTCGTCCTCTTCCACCTCTTCCTCTTCTGCATCAGACTCGGAAGGCACTGCAACCCGATCTCTTTTACTAGTCCCTTCATCAGAAGTAGGGGGAAATTCGAGCACCCTCCGAGCTTCTCTGTCAAATCTCCTCCCCAAAGTAGCCACTCCGATCCTCTTTTTCTTCTTCACTGGGTCTTTGCTCTCCAGATGAGCCTTGATATCCTCTTGACTCTTGACCAAGGTCATCAAGAGTTGCTGGAATTGTGCATTCTGGGCTTGTAGGTCTTTGACCGTTTGCTCGAGATCCATCCTACTGAAATAAACAGCAGATAGATAAGGAAACCTGGAGCGAGACCTGCTTATGCACATGATGAATGGTATGCTGATGTATGCAATGCATTCAAGGATTTAGGACATTCAAAATCGTTTCAGACAAAGAAGAACGCACGTCATATTAAAAAGAAATCTGTTAATACATAAATGCCCCATGGGCCAAATGTTACAACATAAACCTCTCAAGGCAGAAAGACATTGCGCATCCTCTTCGGTGCGATGTAGGTGTTGAGGGCCTCTTGCTCGTGGAGTCGGCGGGTAAGCTCCAGAACCTTCTTTTCACTGGCGTAGTAGCTAGCTTCAAAAGTGTTCCGTTCCTCCTTGAACTGAATCCAACTCTTCTGCATTTCCTCCCACGATGTAGGCATGTCTGGATGTAGGATGGTGTAGGGGACCTCTCCTTTATTGACGGGCTCCTTGATCACTGGGAGTACGTGGGGATAAGGCATCATCAGACTTTGAGCACGGGCTCGTACCCACTTGAGATAGGGCTCAAGAGGGATGGAGTTCTTGTGTCCCAGGGTCTTGCTATCAATCTTGTTGAGTTTTCCCCAAGCTCTGATGAACCTTTGGCGAAGTCCTTGCACATCGTCGTCGAAGTCAAAAAATAGGCTAGGAATCAGCATGTCATGAGGGCCATCCCTCCGTGCGTACCCAAATTGCCTCAAAGCTAGGCAAGGGTTGTAGGTGATACCTCCCCTAATTCCAAGTAAGGGGACATTAGGAAATTCTCCGCAACGATCGACGATGATGATATTTTCTCTAGACCGAGAACACCAATGTATATCAGCATGAGTGAGAGTCATCAATCGCTGGGACCACCTTATACCTTGATCATTCTTTAAGACAGATTGTGGAAGGTGCGAAATAAACCACCTTGCGAGGATAGGAGTGCAGCACATGAGAACACCCCTCCTTCTCATTGTTCGTGTGTAAAATGAGTGAAGGATGTCTCCAAGCAATGTTGGTATTGGATTTCTGGACAAGAAGATTTTGACGGCGTTGACATCTACCAACTGGTCAGGATTTGGGAATAGGACCAACCCATAGATAAGGAGTGCCACAATTTCTTCAAATGCTTGCAGGTCCAATGAGTTCCAACATTCTTGCGCCTTCTCAAACAAGAACTTTGCTAAGAATCCTTTGACACCGCTTCTGGTTTCCCAATGCCCCTTGATTTCATATGGTTGTAGATGTAATGCTCGAGCAACATCATCAGGCTTCGGTTCCTTCTCCGTACCGTTGAAGGGTAGTTGATTAAGGATAGGGATTCTTAGGAGTTGAGAAAACTCCTCCAAAGTGGGCACCAACTGATAATCCGGGAAAGTGAAGCAATGGTGAAGGGGGTCAAAGAATTGAAATAGCACTTTCATCATGTCTTCTTCGATGTTGGTGTTGACTAGGTTGAGCAGTCTACCATGTCTTTCACTGAAGGATGAGTTTTCCGGAATTCTTGAGGTGAGCTCCTTGAGTTGAGGAGAGATTCTCACAAGGTTGACTTGAATGGTGTTTCGGCGAGGTATTTCCATGACCTACAAAACAAGAACAATGATGAAGGTCCAAACCCTTGAAATGGTTAGTAAATGCATATGATGCTTCATGATGTTTATGATGTATGCACAAAACATGTGTACAAGCAAATCACACCAAACCCTAGTTTCAGGCTTGCATGGGGTTTCATAGGTAAGTACCCTCTTGAGTGTAGTTGGCTTAAAAACCTGTCCTATAAATAGTAACCGGGTTCTAAGGAGCTCAATATCACTGGATCGTTTTCATTGTTCATTGTTTTGGTTTAGCCACTTAACTGGCGACCAAAATATTCCAAGAAAACAACCCTCAATGAGTGTAGTATCGAGTATCTACCAACTTCGGACTGCACCAAAGCCGGTCATCTCACTACTCCTAATAAAAGGCCAAGATAGTCAAGTAAGGTTCTAGGTCATTAGTGCTTAGTGACATCGCTCAGCGGCCCCGTACTCTCCTTGATTGAACTCAAGGGTTACCGGTACCCACAAATATGTCGCACTAATATAGCTATTGCTTAGACCGTGTCGGTATACCCCGCACAGTTTCCACAACATATTGCTATCTATGAATGTTTCCCAAAATCCGGGCGGAGGATTATAAACCCAAACAATAGAACCAAGGTATAAAGCAAGCAAACCAACCAATTAGTCATGCAAGAAAGTGATCTAAGCCCTAAGGTAACCCCACTTAAAAGTAGTCCCCAGCAGAGTCGCCAGTTCTGTGATACGGTGGGAGAACTGACTTGGGTTTTGCGTTCATATTCGCATTTGTGCGGTTAGCAAGAGTCGCCACCGACTTTTTATTTTATCCTAAAGGAAAGGTTAAAAAAGCACAGCAAAAACCTTTTTTGAGATATTTCGTGGGTTCGGGGGGTAGATTATGAAAAGGGAAGGTATTAGCACCCTTTTCATCCATGGTTATCCATGGGCTCTTAGGTACTTGCTTAGATCAATCTTGCCTTGGTTTTCAATTGTGTGAAATGGTGCTTTGTGGCTTGTTTTGAAAATGTTTTGAAAAGATGCCTTGTGCTAGGCTAACCTTGTAACAATTCTTTACTCGAATGTTTTACAAAAGGTGTTTTATCTTTTAAAAAGATGTTTCAAGGGTTGGAAAAGTTTGATTTTTGAAAAGTGTTTGTGAAGTGGGTTTTGAAATTAGGCAAGTGTTTTCTTTGCAAATTGACAAGTACTTAAGAGTTTATCTACCCTAAAGCTTTCTCAAAAGATTTTCGTCGTGTTTTAACCCCTTTGACAATTTTGTTCTACCATTGAAATTGGTAGGCAATCTTGTATTTAGGAAGTTTATTCGGGACAGGCGCGGGTCATCGCATAAACCATGAATGCAATGGTGCCAAGTGTCTTTGGCAATTTGCTTGAAGGGACTTGATCATTTTGATAGGCGACTTTCGAAAGCGTCATCGAGGGACTTATGATCATTTGATTTCGTTTTGCCAAAGACATTCGACGTGCAAGCATGGCCCATTTGGAAGGCAACATGTGGGATTACCTTAGAGGGTGCAAGTGTGATTGTGTATTGATTACATGTATTTGTCTTGTATTAGGTTATCTAGCGTTTGATTTTATGTACATACAAACCCTAGGTCTAATCATGGTATAATTGGAAAACTGTAAATTGCGGAATGTAAATCTACGCTATTACAAAATGGTATCAGGGAGTGGGGATATAAATGTACAAGGGGATGAGACTTATAGTATTTACAACCAAATCGAATGTCACAATCAAAATATAAATGTCGAATGTATAAATGTAAGATAAAATGTGTGTAGGGCAATATATTGTGTAAGTGCAAATGTATATGTATTGTGTAAGTGTAAATATGTACAAGTGCGGAATGTGAAATTGAGCCGTATTAGGGTTTTGACCTAGATAAATGTTTTTTAGATGAATCTTGATTTTCGTATATTTAATTATGTACAAAAGAAGAATGAAGTGTTTTGATTAGAATGTTAAGTTTTAAAGAAAGTGTTTTAGTCAAAATGTTTTGTGAATTTCAACATTAAAAGATGCATCGAATTATTATGTACAAAAATGTGTATTAACTAAAAAAAAAGTTTAATTTTAATTATGTATGAAAAATGTATAATATGTACAAATATGCATTTTGATTAAAAAAGTATCTTCAATTTAATCATGTATATATAAAAAAGAAAAGATAATATATTCAAATGTATTTCAAAAAATGTTTTTAATTTTAATTTGTGTATAAAAAGTATTTTGTTATTTAGGTTAGTATTTTTAATTAAATAAGTATATATAAAATGCTTTAGTTAAATTGTAAATAAAAAGAAAGTATTTGTATTAAAATGATTTTTTGTAAAGCAAATGAAATGTTTTCATAAAATATTAAAGGGTTATTATTAATATATGAAAAAAGAGTAGGTTAAACAAATATTGTTGATGAATATGAAAAGAGGTTAATGATAATGGGCTTTGGGGTAATCAGAAAACGGGTCAGGCCCAAGCTTGCCTTGAACGAAATTAGGGTTAAGCGTGTTGTTTGTGGAACGAGGATTAGGGCTAGTCAGCGGCGCCGTGTTTACTGAATTCGTCTTCTCCGTTTAGGCTTTCTGAGCGCTCGATTCCGGCCACCAACATCATCCTCACACTCTCTTCCCTTCTAGGCAGGAAATCCGCATCCTTTGAAACAAGGTTAGTCCTAAGATGTTATGTCTTTATCTTTCTTTTCTGGATTCGCGTGGTTCGGACTCGTTTTAAACTGAGTTTTATATTTTCGTTTTATGAGGTGAAAGGGAAGAAGATTGCTACCTGATTTTGGGAGACGGAGGAGAGGCAAAGGGGTGATGCTTCAGGAGGCCGGAACAGCGGTGATGGAGCTTGCTTTTGATGCTTTCTGGTACTTTCGTTCTTTTATCTTTTGCTCAGGTTTTTTGATGATGATTATTAACTGAAAAAACAAACCTTGAAACGATTCACTTCTTCACCTCTTCTACTTCGCTGGCTTGTTGGTTTGGACTGTCTTTGAATGTTACTTATGTATCTTCTCTTCCAGTTGCCTTGATTTGTTGGTTTAAACTCTTGCTTGATGTATGTGATTGCTTATGTTGTCGCCTATGTGTGCTTGCTTGCCCAAGGATGAACCTAGGGTTCTGAGGGCCTAGGTTGCCTTGAACATTGTCCTCTTGCACGTTTGCTTGGCTTTGGCAGTTATGGTGAGGCAAGTTTGGATCTTGAAAATTATGGTTGCTTGAGGTTTAATTTTTGACAGGTTCAGCATGTTGATGTTATGGGTTTGAGGATGGGTTTGGATACTATTTGGTTATTGACAGTATGTAGGCAGGTCCTGAGTTTTTGTTGTGTTTGATGGCTTTTGTTTGATCAATTTGCAAGCATGGTGAGGTTTTTTGATTTTGTTTATCAGGTTTTGTGTGTTTTTAAAGGTTGAGGCAGAATATTGGTGTTTGATGACAGTAGGCTGGTTCTTGGCTTGAGTTAGTATGTTTAATGCAGGGTATGCTTCAGGTTTATACTGATGCAGGTTTAATGGTTTTGGGGTTAGACAGATATTTGAGGTGTTTGTATCTTATGCTGTGTGGTTTTTTTGATATGGTTGCCTATGCTGAGTTTGTATTATATCTTTTCTATCTTTTCTTTTGGCGCCCAATCTTTATTCAAAGCTTTGGTCTTCTCTTTGACCCAAGTCTGCTGGATATTTTCACAAGGTTTCATGGCATTTTTCCCATTTAAGTAATTGGCTATGCTGTGTAATTTTTGAACAATGCTGAATTATCCTCTTTGTTGTATATCTTTTCTGCCTCTACTGTCTATGCCTGCTGCCTATGTTACTGAACTGAGTTGGCTCTTTTCTGATTTTGTATATCTTCATTTCCTGCTGTCCATTCTGACTGCTGAACCTGAACTATGCCTAAACCCTGCTTGCTTTATCTCTCTTTTCTCTCTCTCAAAGTACAGTTTGAATTTTAATATGATTATATTCTGTACTTGCTCTGAAGGGGTTCTATGGGAAATGATGAGTTAAGATTGTTTAGCTTGCATAATACATCTTGCATCTCCTTTTGACAGCTTGTGTGCTTTCTTGATTTTCTTTGAGTAAACTTTGGGCATTTTGACAGTAGCCTTTGCTTTTGGATAGAAAGTTTGGATTGGATTTTTCAGTGTGGATTTGAACTATATGGTTTGAATTGGACATTGAGATTCTATGCAGCTTGCAAACCTTTTTTAGAAACTATGCATTTGCATTTGCATTCATGAAATAAAATAATCTTCCCTCTCTGTGAACCGGGAGAAATCCCGTGATTTGCAGAGAGGGTCAACTGATCCCAGTCAGTGGCCCCTAATGATGAGCAATTTTTAACTGTCTTTTTTCCAATTTTAATGCTTTCTGACTTTTCTTATTTCTTTTTGCAGATGAAAAAATGGAATACCGGAGCGGAGTGAAGAACGAAGAATATTTAGAAAATATGATAGTTTTTCATTCTATGTAATATTTTAATTAAATGTAAATTATTGTTTGTAACAACAATTTGTACAAATAATTCGAATATTAATAAAAATCAAATTATCCAATTGGTTCTAACTTTCTTTATTGCTTATTTATTTATTTAAAATTCTTAGAATTAAAACAATTGAAAAATAAATTCAATCATTTAATTTCAGAATAATAAATAACTAAAATAAAACAACATTGATCCAATAAACCTGTCTTATCCAAAATCCAAAGCAAAGCAGCAATTAACCCAGATAGACTGATCAAACATATGAACACTGTGAATCCAATACTGCATCTTGTATCTGACTGGCCCAATCAAAACGTACTGAATTCAAACCACTGTCTCTTTTACTGATTAAACCAAGATAACGCTACTTTTAATCCGAATCTTGAAATAAACCGCAAAGTGCTGTGGAATTCAAATTCTTCTGAGAATATGCCCATAAAACCCTAATTCCCGATTAAATGCCAAATCACGCTCGCTTGATCAAAATTGAACCAACAATCAATCAAACCCTAGGCCCACTGTATGAAACAAATCAGAGCTCTGAAAATCAGTAAAAACCCTAATTTTGCTTGACTGTCAAGAAAAGTCCGTTTGTCTGATTCTTGAGCCAGTTTGAGAAGTCAGGAAATGCTTGAGGCTGAGATTTCTTGGGGAAAAATGCGAGGGCAAATTTTGGGGTACAACACATGAATTTTGTCTTTTGAACTTTTGGTTATCTGCTTGTTGTTTTATCTTGCCATATATCCTAGTTACTAACATTTATACAAAACAATAAAAATGCAAAAGAAAATAAATTCTACACTATTACAACCATATTAAAATAGCAAGAAAATATAAAGAAAAAATAAAATAAAAGGAGAAAAATGAGCTCTTTCGATTCAGGCAGAAGCATCCTTCGACTCTTCACTTTTTGACCTCTTTTGGTTTGGACCTGGAGTCAGCAAGTTTCTGTCCTTCGATTGGGAGTTGGAAGTCAGCAAGGCCACCTTTCTGGTTACGTCCTTCGTTTGAGGACCGGAGTCATTGTGAAATGCATTCTACTGGATACTTCTTTCGTTTGAGGCTTTGAGTCAGTGTGAAGTGCATTCTTTGCCTCAGGCTCCTTGTTGACTCCTTCGACTATAAGTATGCTAGGCCCTCAGGTTGAGATTCGAAAGGCTTGAGTATTTAGCCAATTGAAAGGTACAATGAACCTGTATCAAATTCTTAAAATGAAACATTCAAGTGTAACTACAGGCCAGGGGTTAGCAAAAATTATTGGGTCTCAAAGTCCAAAGCCTAACTAGTCAAAGTTGAGATTTCAGCATATAGGAAGTCATAATCTAAAGCTAAGACATGGTTAAGCTCCCTATATGAAATATCTACATTTTTCTTTATTGGCATGTGCCCATGATATTAAAATAAAATAGATTCAAGTTTAAAGGGAACTTACCTCTTGAAGTTATTAAGTCGAAGGAAACTGCAAGTGTCTTCCTTAGTGGATAATGGAAGTTCATTGGGACCTTCATGAGACTAATCCAGTCACTACTATATGTAAGCAGTGACTGGATCGAAGGAGGGTGTATGATTGGATCGAAGGCTTTTTTTATGATAAGTAATGGAATGACTCAAAGGGTTACTGTATGGTAACTTGGGGAGTGGATCGAAGGCTAGTTAGATGGTTACTTGGGGGGTGAATCGAAGGATTCACCTTGTGTACAAAGAGGGTTGAGTTTTCTATGAGTGTTGGGAATTTTTAAAGAAAAGCGTAGGATGGATGTTTGAGAGTTTGAGGAATTTTCACAAGAGTTCTCTTGCAATTCTGCAGGCGCCCCTCAACATGTGTGGTGGAGGCTCATATTTATAGATGGCCTGGGCTGATGTTTTAGGAGGGAAAACAAAAGATTTAAACAAAAAAGGCATGTTGTGTTTGTAGCTTTCGACGGACAGTGTTTGTATGCCATTTTGGTGCATGGAATAAGGCAGTGTTGTAGGACTGCTGTGCATCAGTTTTGGAGTTTTATGGCCAGTGTATCAGGCTTGAACCTGGTAGCACATGGTACTTGGTCAACAAGCACCTTTGGCATCTCAACCTTTTGTCTTGACCCTCTAGCCCTGTCTTTCGACCAGAATCTTCAACAACTATTTATTTTTTTAAATCGAAGTCTCACTCGAATGGCTCATGTGGATATCCTTTGAAGGGGCCCTAAATAAGTGTCTTTCGACCAGGACCTTCATGGGTTCCTTCAAATGGTCCAAATACGTGCTCCTGGGGTGGGTCAGCAAAACATGTCATTCGATTGGGACATTCAGACATGTCTAGAAAAGTCCTTCGAATGTGCAACCATGATACTTCTTTCGCATGAGAAAATGACATAGTGTAGAATTTGTGTGTTGAAGCAAGCCATTTCCAAGGGAGATACTGCCCACTCAAACTTGCCTGCAAGGGGTCATATGGCCAAATGAAAGGGTGTACGCAGGAGGTCCCTACCTTGTGACCTTATGCTCAAATGAAGGTTTATAAAAAGAGGGCCACATGCCCAAATGAAAGGTATGACCAAGAGCTTGTGCTGAAGGATTCACACGCCCCAAATGAAGAATACATGTAGAGGATGAAAGACACAATCGAAACTTGCAACACTGGGAAAGCCATATGCCCCAAATGAAGGAGGCTTGCAAGAGGCAAGATGTGTAATCAAAAGAGAGCATAAGAGAGGCTTTGGCCTCCTGAATTGAAGGACATCATCAAGAGGTTTTTTTCCTTGTGAATTAAAGCTAGTTGATGAGAAGTGTTGCCCTGTCGAAGCTTGTAACAAGTTGCTTCAAAGGGTGACTTTGGCCTTGTGCATGTTAACATGGTAAGGAATTATGCCTTGTAAATCTTGGCTAACACGCTGGAAAGATGCTATGTGGCCAAACGAAATATTTGCACAAATGTTCAAACAAAGTCTAGTGCCCAAATGAAGCAGGAAATGAACTTGTCCAAATGAGTCCAATGGCCCAATCAAAGCATGAAATGAACTTGCCCAAAAGGAGTCCAGCGCCAAAATGAAGGATGCAACCAAAGCCTACATCGAAGGAGCTAAAGTTCCCAATCGAAGGATGTAAAATCGAAGAGAACTTGTTTTTCCTTTAATTTTGTCAAAAAGAGTATTTTCATCTGTTTTGTCCTTTTTTAGCAATTTCCTCTTTAATCTTGATGCTGAAAAATCCAAATGTATTTGTGTAGGCTTGAATTTTTGGGAGCCCCTTGTGATAAATACCTTGAGAAATAAGAGGGAAAATTTTGGGGTACAAATGAGACCAATAATGATGGTGATCTTATTCACTTTGCGCTTATAGCCGAATCTGAGCCCGTGAGCATGAAGGAGGCATTAAGCAATCCTAAGTGGGTGTGTGCGATGAAAGAGAAGCTGTAATCGATTGAGAAAAATAGTACTTAGGAGATGGTCGATCTACCAGAACGGAAAAGCCAATAGAAGTGAGACGGGTCTATAAAGTGAAGGCAAATCTAAAAGGCGAAATTGTCAAGCATAAGGCTCGACTAGTTGCGGAGGGATTTTTGCAAATAGAAGGTATATACTATGATGAGGTGTTTTCACATGTGGCTAGATTAGAAACCATAAAGCTAGTTATTGGTATTACGAATAGCAATAATTGGTCAATTTATCAAATGGATGTGAAATCCGCATTTTTGAATGGTCCACTTGAGAAAGAAGTCTATGTAGAGAAGCCCCTTGGTTTTGCTGTGACAAATCAAGAGGGAAGAGTCTACAAATTGAAGAAAATGCTTTATGGTTTGAAACAAGCTCCAAGAGCTTGGAACAAACGCATTGATTCTTTTCTAGTTGAAGTTGGCTTCAAGAAATGTGTTTCTGAACATGGTGTATATGTGAAGACAGATGCAAGCAAAGGTGTGATCATACTTTGCTTATATGTGGATGATTTATTGATCACGAGTAGCAATTAAGTGAACATTTCAAAGTTCAATAGTGAGCTTATGGAAGAATTTGAAATGAGTGACCTTGGAATCATGACTTACTTTCTTGGCAACCACAAGTCAAAATTGAGACTGCGTATGCATCAAAGAAAGTATGCTCTTGAGATTCTGAAAAGGTGTGATATGGAGCATTATAATGTTTCTAATACACCTGCTGAAGCAAGGTTGCAGCTATCCAAAAGTGATGAAGATCAGAATATGGATCCAATGAAATATAGGAGTTTGATTGGATCGTTACATTACTTGTTCATGGAGATACTGAAGGTGTCTAAGTTGGGAGAAATTAAGAGGATCCTAAGATACATCAAAGGAACTCTTGGTCATGAAATAGTATTTCCTGCAGCTGATACGAGCACAAAATACGAGCTACTCAGTAACACGGATTCCAATTGGTGTAGAGATAAGTTTGATCGAAAGTCTACGTCTAGTTATTTCTTTATGTTCGACGAAGCTCCAATCTCTTGAGGTTATAAAAAGGAACCTGTGGTGGCACTCTCTTCTTGTGAGGCCGAGTATATTGTTGCATTGATGTGTACTTGTCAGGCTGTGGGGCTTGTGAATCTGCTGGAAGAGTTGGGCAACTAGGTTGAAGAAGTTTTCACATTCTTGGTTGACAATGTTTCAACCATTAATCTTGCAAGGAATCCTACAGCACATGATATGAGCAAGCATATCGAGATGATATTCTATTACTTGAGGGAACTAGTGTGTGCAGGCCAACTGAGGTTAAGATATTGTCGAAGCGAAGAACAACTTATGGATTTGTTAATGAAAGGTGTAACAAATGTGGTGTTCAAGAAGCTTGTGGTGAGTTTAGGTATGAAAAACTTAGATCATTTGAATTAAGATGGTGTATTGGAAGTTTAAAATAATTTAAATGTATTGTGAAAGCTTCATGAATCGTTTCGTTGAAAACAACTCATTTGAGAAGCACTTCTGGAAATCTGTAATCTGTAATTTTTGCAGAGGAAATCGATTTCCACAAAGTGGGTAATCGATTTTCATAGCTGGGTTTTCTGGAAGTTGCATATTTAGTTCAGGAAATTGGTTCCCTTGTTTTGGGAAATCGATTTCTAACGTGATAGTTTGAAATTTTTACTGTTTTCTTGGGCCTGCGCGCGCCCAATTTATATTTTTGCTATCCTATATAAACCCTCATGTAATATTTGTTTGTACAACAAGAAATTAATGCCAATAAGAATTTTTCTCCTCAATTACTCTCTCTCTCTCTCTCTCTCTCTCTCATGATCTCTAAAATTCTCTCTAACTTCATCTTCTCAAATTAACCACTTTTCACCATTAATTCACCAACTTTTCTTGTGCATGTTCCAACAGATTGGCGCTTGTTGTACCCCAAAATTTGCCCTCTCATTTCACAAGGGATCAACCTGGATCCCAGGTTTGCTTCTATCAAGTTTCCAGGCCTTGAACTATCAATTTTTCCAAGCAAGTCATTCACAAGGACAAATGGTCATTTGCACACTGAGAAATCTAACTTTGACTTTTAGATCAAAATCAAATCTCAAAAATCATATTTCATTAAGACATGTTAGAATATGAAGTCTGTTTCATCAGGAAATTTAAAAGTCAAATTTTTACTTTGGAAAAGTCAAATTCTAAAGTACTTATAAATTTTTCTAAGTGTTTAAGGATTATCACAATTTCAGAACTTCTGACCAGATTATCACTAAAGCACTCAACAAATTTTGGATATTCTCAAGACAGAGTTTGGTCAGAACTTCTAAGCAAGTGTTCACAAAAGCTTCAGTCAGAGTTTGCTAGAGTAATTCAAAGAAGGTTAAGAAGCGTGCTGCAAGCTTTCCAGAAAGTCTGAAAGCTCCTTCAGAACATGCTAGAGCCAGAAGATAAGAGGCTCATAAGATGAGATGCTACGCTGAAGCAGAACTTCTAATCCAGAGTTAAGCAAGGACGCAAAGTTTCACATGGCAGGATTTATGATCATCATTTAGTGCTCACAACCACTTATGAGTTGCTATCCAAAGGATTTCCCCCACGTGTACCCCTACTGTCTTGGGAAGACCAACTGTTGTGCAAAAGTATTCTAGGCCCATGTGCTGCTTCTAGTTTTCCTTAATTTACGATGCCAAATCCAGCTTAGGCGCTGTTAACCATCCAACTTGATGCATTGAACCACTTGTTTAAGCTTACTTCAAGAGTAAGTCAGCATCTAAGCGTATGATGTTGGTGCCACTTAACCTCCTCAAACTGCAAAACCTTTGCCTATAAATAGAACACCATTGGCCATTGAAAAGTGGTCGGGAAAATTTGAGAGAAAGGTGTGGAATTTGAGAAAGAAAAGCCTTGAACCCCTGCAAAAATTCCAAGAGTCCAAAAAGATTACAAACACAAAAATACAAAACCTTAGCATTTGATTCTTGCATTAAGGCTCCATTTTTTTTCTCAAGTTGTTTCCCATCCAAAATTTTGTAATCAAACAGTAACACATCCTCCACCAATATCCACTTCAAAAGGATCATAATTTTATCCTTTGGTTGTTCCAGAATCTTCTAATCATTTATAATTCAAGCTGAAAGTTTCCAACCTGCTAAAAACGTGAGGAAGCTGTTCAAAACACCACAAGTCGTCAGAATCAGATTCCAGCTTCCAGAATATTTCCCAGCTGCAAGGTAAGTTCCTGCTGACTCTCATCATATTATTTAGGCATTGTCAGATTTTGCATATTTAACACAATGTAGATATTGTGATTCTGATGGTGTACATATTCTGAGATTTTATGCATCTGCCTGCCTAAATAGAGGGAATTCCAGTTCATAGTTTTATAAAGAAATTAGGACTCAGAATTAGGATTAGTAAATTCATGTTGCTTCTGATTTGTGTTTCTGATATTTCTTAAAACTTGTCATAACTGTCATGTATGCAACTTCTGTTTTGTTAAGAAATGACTAAGCTGCAGATGTTCTGACTAGCAAGGAGAGAGACAAAGTTCTGACAGTTGCATCAGAACTTCTGAAAACGGCTGAGCTCTCAGAAGATCCAGAACTTCTGAACTTCCATATGTCTACTAACATTGTTTCTGTTTGTGCAGTAAGTCAGAGTCAGAACTTCTGACTTCTTCTATTTTCAGCATTTGCATTGGTTCTGTTTTCTTTCTCTTTTATTATTTTGCCATCATCTCTATTTTTCATTAACCAAAAATACCAAAAATATTTCATATTCACATATTATATTTTATTTTCTTTTAACATAAAAAGACAAAAACTATTTTCTTAAACAAAACTTATTTCTTTTCTTAAGTAAATAAGCATTTTACATTTTCTGTACATTCTTATCTATTTCAATATGGTTGTAATAGATAATTAGGACTTAAATTCCTTGCAATCCCCATTCGTAAATATGTACCCCCATCCCCAAAATATTGTCATAGCGTAGGACTTTACATTTCTGCAATTTATTGTTTTCGAATGCAAATGCTAGTAATTATGGTGTGTATGGCAAGACATGAAATTGACAAATAGATCACCTTAGTCAAGATTAAATGCATGTAAATCAAACACACTTGCACACTAGCACCCCTAGGGTGATTCCACTTGTTGCCTTACGAAAATGGCCATGTTATGTGTGATACGATGGGAAGAACTGATTGTTTTTTGGAATGCTGGTTTGCATTTTGCGTTTGTGTTTGCAAAATGCCGCGGTAAGCAAGAGTCGCCACAGACTTTTATTTTATCCAACAAGGAAAGGAAAAAAGCACAGAAAAATTCCTTTTTCGAAATACTTCTGAGCACGGGGGGTAGATTTATAGAAAGGGAAGGTATTATCACCCTTTCTATCCGTAGTTATCTATAGGCTCTTAGGTACTTGCTCATCATTTTCAAAATGTTTACTTTGTGCTTGTGGGTTTTGAAAAAAAAAGTTTTGTTTTAACTTCGATTTAACTCTTGCGTCTGTCTTCAAGAGTGTAATGAAGTGTTTTTGAAAACTTGTTTGTAAAAGAGTGTAAGTGTGAAAAAGTTTTGTTTTGGATGAGCAAATATCTAAGAACTAATCTACCTACTCGAAAAAGGAATCGTCCTATGCTAATTTCCTTTAGACAATGCTATCCTACTATTAATGAGTAGGTAGCACCGTCGTTGGAATTTGAGGGTCAATTCGAAAGCGGGACATACGGTCACTAAAGCAATGTTAGGACGTCTTAGCGGTAACCCTAATGTCTTAGATCATTTGTTCGAGGCAACAATTATCCGAGGCAACCATTTCGAGGCAACTATGATCTTTTAGACAAGAGGGAGACCTCTAAAATAACCTATACTCAATGACCGTTTACGAAGGCAACCAAGTGGGAGTGTAGCCTAGGAGTGCGCATGTACGGGTGTGTTGATTTCAGTTATTTTTATCTTTGCACATGTTTAAGGTGATCTAACTGTTTTAAATTTAGACATTCATTCTTGTCATGCAAACCCTATTATCAAACATCTAGCAGTTGTATAATTTGCAGAATTAAAATGCGGAATTTAAACTAAATTATTACAAGGCGTCGGGTATTTACATTGCCAAAGACAAACCCTTTGAAATTTAAAAGCGGAAAAATAAATAAATGTCCTAATTATTTATTACAAACCGGGAGCAAATACAATAATTTGAATAAATAAAGCGCGCGGTGCAAAATTAAATCAGATGCGAAACTAGGGTTTTGACCCTCCTAATTAAAGAAAATGTTTTTTGTTGTTTTTATTATTTTTAAAGAAAAGAAATTAAATCCTAAAATTAAATGCTAAATTAATTATTAAATTAATAAATAGAAAATAATTAATGACATATTTTTGGAGTTTTATTATTTTAAGAAAGAAAATAAAATAATTAAATTAGGGTTAAAACCTATTAATTCTAATTGATTTTTAATTATTTACAAAAATAAATTAAAGTTACCTAATTAATATACCTAATTAAATTAATCAATATTTATTAATAATAAAAAAAATAAAGTTCTGAAATTTAATTGGATGAAAAATATTTTTTGTGATTTTTGATAAAAAAGAAAAATTAATTTTGGTTTAGCAATTAATTAAATAAATAAATAAATGAAAATAAACAAAATATAAAAAAGTAGAGAATGGGCCTGATTTTCAAGGGTGTCAATAGCAATTTTTCTGGCCCATTTGTCTGGTCCACATTGACTTTTGCAATCCCATGCGCTGGCATTGACTTGGTCCTTTGGTGAACCTTCAATGATGGCCACCAGATCTGGCCATCTGGCCATCTAGCACACTGATGAGGAAGGCATATGGTGGTCATCAAGCTCATGCACGCACTAGATTTCCTGCAAGAAAACATTATTGAGAAAATAGGGGGACCTGGGATTCGAACCCAGGTCCTGAGAGGAATTTCATACACTCCCTTGCCACCACGCCACTTGTTCCTTTTTGTTAATATAATACAAAGTAATGATAATATATAAAAACAAAAGTTAGTGGTCAGAAAAATAAAAAAACCCGTGCTGGTTTGAATGGACGAATGGTGGGATGACACGCCTTCATCCCCTTCCTTAAACCGTGGCTAAAAACTCTGAAACCTATACCTACGGACGATGTTCGTCAGTACAAGTCATGTTCATTCCAAAATCTCGTATAGGCCATGTAAATGAATTCTAAGACCATGGTTGAGGTCGTCTCATCCTCCTGATTGCAAACATGCCCATTATGAAGGCTAATTATTCCTGAAATAAAAAGCCCTAAAACCAAATACGAAACCCTAACAATGGTGGGTTTTATTACAAACCATTAAAATGCAATTGGGTAATGTCAAAAGCTTGCAAATGATTTGTAGATTAAGAATATGCCATCAATTCATGTCAACAATGCTTAAATTTCAAAATACAAAATCAAGAACAGGGGTGTAACGTGAAGGACTTACAGCGCGTGGGAGGGCTTGAAAACGTGTGGTTTTGCTTGCTTTAGGTTCCTGAGATTTCCAGGAAGAGATTGAGACACGTAAAGGCCTTGAGGATGCCTCTAACCTCTATTTCGATCTCACACTTTCTTGGATATTTTTCAGATTTTTGCTTTTGCTCTATGCTTGATCTCCAACCCTGATTTTGATATGCCTCGCTTCCTTATGTATTGCACAATGCATTAGGGTTGCAAATTCTGTCCAAATCCCTCTCCATCAATGATTTTGATATTGATTTGATTTGATTCTTTAAATCTTTCCAAAATTGGCTTATTTTGAATCTTTTTGTACACAATTGCCTTGATACGAGTTTGTAATGGTGCTAGCTGTCCAATGAAGCCTGAAATCATCAAAAGATCTTTGGTTTTCAATATTTTTGATTTTATTTGATTTGTTTTGATTTAATTTGAAATAATTCAAATAAAAAACAAAATAAATAATAAAAATAAAATATGGACAAATGGCCAAGGTTAGAGTATGTGGGCTATGATTCCAACTCAAAACAAGTGAAAAAGAATGGGCCCATTTGGCAAAATTTGAAGTTTTGGGCATAGTTGACGTTTGGCAATTTTGCAAAAAAGTCCAACTTCAACAATGCATAACTTCCTCAATTTTGAACCTTTGGAGGTGTTCTTGGACTTTTTAGAAATCTTGAGATGTCATCTAACCAACCATTTTGGTCTAATATCAATTTTATATTCCATGCTCATGTATGAAGCTTTGACAAAAAAGTTGTTTTTGTTGACTTTTCAAAATGACATATAATGTCCAAATTCATAACTTCTTGTGAGTGCATATTTTGATCTTGGGAGATGAAAATGGATTGTAGGGAATTGCATCCTATTCAAAATGAGATTTGGATGGGTTATTTCTCATAAATTATGAGAAATTTATGCTTGGTCAAAGTTGAGTTGACTTTTCCTACAAAACCCTAATTTAGCAACTTTTGATTCCTGATGAATTATGAGCAATCCTTGATGAATCATGATCAACCCTTGATCAAATGATGAAATATACTTCAAAATGAGAATTTTGATCAAAAATCTTGAGGTTTGACTGTATGTAGGCCACATTTGACTTTTGCCCTAGCACGGTCGATTTTTGGCCGTTTGAGCAATTGACTGAGCAAACTTCCTCTACAAGGCTTAAAGCTTGACATGGATGATCTTGAGAACATATTAGGACAATGTTTAGCATTTGGGACCACTTGGACTCAAGGATCTTGATGCAACATGAAACCCTAGTTTGGGGTAGATTGTCTTAGGAGAGAGCTTGTCTGGCCAACCCTTAGGCTACCTTGAGCAATTTGGAGATCTTTCTTGAAATGTTTTGAGAAATATGAGAGGGAAAATTTTGGGGTACAACAGCTGTCCCTGTTCAATCTTCTTAAACCTGAGGATGCAGATTGGCTTTCGTGCCTTTCGTAATCCGAAGGTGGAAGTGGATTAAACACTAGAGTGCCTAGAAATTTTCACTCGCATGAAGTGATAATTGTCTTGTGATGTCGGGAATGGGCTTGTAGGTGCCATTTGGAAGAGCGTCGATCGCATAAGAGATTCCTTAGCGAGAGCTTGTATACCTGTTGTTGAGGAAGATTTCGTTGGGGAAGTCTGATCTTTTTTGAGAGAAGTAGAATTTTAGGAGCTTTGGTCGTTCGTCATTCTGCCGGTGAGTCGTCTTTGTTGGTATTTAGGAACTTCAATCGTTCGTGCTCAACTGGGGAATCAACTTTGCTGAGATTTAGGAGCTCGTCCATAATTCAACTAAGGAGATATCTCTGCTGAGATTTAGGAACTCATCCGTAATTCAACTGAGGAAACATCTCTGCTGAGATTTAAGAGGTTGTCTATAATTCAACTGAAAAAAATATCTTTGTCGAGATTTAGGAACTTGTCCGTAATTCAACTGGGGAAATATCTGTCGAGATTTAGAAACTCGTCCATAATTCAACAACTTTGCTGAGATTTAGGAGCTCGTCCGTAATTCAACTGGGAAAATATCTGTCGAGATTTAGAAACTCGTCCATAATTTGACAACTTTGCTGAGATTTAGGAGCTTGTCCGTAATTCAACTGGAGAAACATCTCTTCTGAGATTTAGGAGCTTGTTCGTAATTCAACTGAGAGAACATCTGTCAAGATTTAGGAGCCTGTTCGTAATTCAACTACTTTGCTGAGATTTAGGAGCATGTCCGTAATTCAACTGGAGAAACATCTCTGCTGAGATTTAGGAACTCGTCTGTAATTCAACTGAGGAAATACTTTTGTCGAGATTTAGGAACTTGTCAGTAATTCAACAACTTTGGTGAGATTTAGGAACCTGTCCGTAATTCAACTGATGAAATATCTTTCGAGATTTAGGAACTCGTCCGTAATTCGACCGAGGAAATAATTTTGCTGAGATTTAGGAACATCGTCCGTAATTCAACTGCTTTGCTGAGATTTAGGAACTTGTCCGTAATTCAACTGAGAAAATATCTTTGTCGAGATTTAGGAACTCGTTCGTAATTCGACTGAGGTAAAAGCTTCATAGCTTGAACTTTGTGAGAATTTAACTGTATCCTTGCTGAAAGGTAAAGGTTAGTTGCATGTAATGCATCAGATGTATCAAGCAAATGATGTTCTCAAAATAAATGAGATTGTGTTTGTATGATGCGTATATGCATATGTCATGGTGTATGAAAATGTGATGCTTTGAGCTGGGGAAATAAATCCCGGATTACTGCCGGAGAAAAGAATTAGATTCCTCGTTTCCGCTGGAGATAGCGAATGAAGATGATTGTGAGAATAAACCTGCATGAGAGGATAGCTCCGCTGGGGAATAAACTGACGAGAGAAAGACTCTGTGGGGGAGAGATGATTTGTTGAGGATTTCGTTGACAAATTCAGCTGGGGATGAATTACCACTGATGGTGATAATGAAACCTGTTTGGGATTGAATCCCTGTATGGTGAAAGGAAAGAACTCCGCTGGGGATGATTTTCCAGTAGCAACTTTACTGGGGATAGCCCTTTTAGATTCTACTGGGGATAATCTTCCAGAGTCTACTGGGGATGATTCTTTCAAACTCCACTGGGGATTCTTTTATACTCCGCTGGGGATGATAAGACTTTTTTAGTGATGATGGTAGATAAACTCTGCTTTGGGGAGAATATCGTTAATTCATTCACAGTGCGAGTCTCGGCTGGGGAGAGCTAACACCATTGTCTTCTCTTACTCTGAGGGGAATAAATGTACTTTCAATCGTTTCCTCCAGCTAGGTCTATCCCTATACCTGGTGGACAGAGCAACTGTACGGTTCATACATTTCTCGTTTGCCCCAGTTTCTGATATCACAAGTAATCGTCTTTTGTTTCGCATGTAAATATTTATGAGCAGCAATTAATGTCAAATGCATATATCAAAAAATGAACATTGGACGTTCTTTGCAAAACAAAATAGAAAAAAGAAAGATTTATTTGTGAAAATGAATTGTATTGATTTTGAAGTTTGGCCTGTAAATAGGCGTTTTTGTACAAGAGGCTGATGTCCTAGTAAGAGAACGCCATCGATCAATAGAGTTTATACAATTTGTGAAAAACAAAGAAAAATAGCTATGTGAATAATCCCACTGGGCTCCGACTCTGCTATTGCCTTTATATCCTCGATCATCTCATCACTTTGCTACTTGGTTGAAGGTAGATCAGATTGATTAGTGCCGTCAGAGCTTGATAGTTGATACTGAAGTCTGGTTGCAAGGTAATCCAATGAGACATAGTGTTACGCTTTGATCCCTAATTTTTGCCTGGACCGCCCTTTCGGGTTTTCAGTCCACCGGGATACCCTTTTTTTCCCAAGCCGCCTTTTCAGGTTTTCGACTTGTCGGGTGTACAGTTTTTTTCATTTCCATCCCTTATTTTTGCCCGAACCCTTTTGGTTCGTCGGGTTGCCCTTATTTTTGCCTAGGCCAGTCAACCTAGCAGGTCTTTGATTATACGTAGTATTTTTTCACTATGTCTGCATTGACGGGGTGAGGAAGGTCGTCACCATCCATGGTGGTTAGAATCATAGCCCCTCCTGAGAAAATGTTCTTAACCACAAATGGCCCTTCGTAAGTAGGGGTCCATTTGCCCCTGGGATCACCTTGTGGTAGGATAATGTTCTTGATCACCAGATCCCTAACTTGATACTCTTGTCGTCTAACTTTCTTATTAAATGCTTTGATCATCCGCTTTTGATACGTTTGACCATGACAAATAGCAGTAAGTCTCTTTACGTCGATTAAGTTCAGCTGATCAAGCCGGGTCTGAATCCAGTCATCTTCGCTCAAACCCGCATCCTTCATAATCTGAAGAGAGGGTATCTGAACTTCAATGGGCAAGACGGCCTCCATGCCATAAACCAAGGAATAGGTTGTTGCCCCTGTTGACGTTTGCGCTGAGGTACGATACCCATGAAGAGAAAATGGTAACATGTCGTGCCAATCTTTGTATGTCACCGTCATCTTCTGCACAATCTTCTTAATGTTCTTATTAGCCGCTTCTACAGCCCCATTCATCTTCAGCCGGTAAGGAGAAGAGTTGTGATGTTGTATATTGAATTTCTTGCAGAGTTCGGTGATCATCTTATTATTGAGATTTGTACCATTGTCTGTAATGATCCTCTCTGGTACACCATATCGACAAATCAGATTGTGCCGAATAAACCCTGCCACGACGTTCTTGGTTACAGTAGTGAAGGAAGCTGCTTCAACCCACTTTGTGAAGTAATCAATTGCTACCAGGATGAAACGATGTCCGTTATATGCTGTAGGTCTGATCTCATCGATCATGTCGATGCCCCACATTGCAAAAGGCCAAGGAGCTATCAAGACGTTCAGAGGAACTGGAGGTATATACACCTTATCAGCATAGACTTGGCACTTATGATAGGTCCGAGAATGCTGATAACAGTAGGCTTCCATAGTAGACCAATAGTACCCTGCCCGAAGGATCTTTTTTTCCATGGTATGTCCGCTGGAGTGAGTCCCGAAAGTACCTTCATGTAACTCCACCATGATACTTTCTGCTTCGTTCTTATCCATACAATGTAGTAAGGTTGAATCATGGTTACGCTTGTAAAGGATGCCATTGCTGATGATGAACTTCACCGCGAATCTCCTCAGAAACTTCTTATCATTAACAGATGCACCCTTGGGGTATTCCTGAGCCTCAAGATACCTCTTTACCTCATGAAACCAGGGTTTATCTGCTACCTCTTTAGTCTCAATATCACAGCAATGTGCAGGTTCTTCCAACCTCTCAATGGTAATTTGGGGAGCTTCATTGTCCCATCTAACCTTGAACATAGAAGACATTGTAGCTAGCGCGTCCGCCAACTGATTCTCCTCTCTAGGGAAGTGTTCAAAGGTTATCTCCTCGAAGTGGGGAAGCAACGTCAACACATACTCCTTGTAAGGAATAAGATCTGGGTGTTTCGTATCCCACTCGCCTTTGATATGACTGATCATGAGAGCGGAATCTCCGAAAACACTTAAGAACTTAATCCTTAGGTCAATAGTTGCTCGAAGACCCATAATGCACGCTTCATACTCCGCCATGTTGTTGGTGCAGTTGAAACATAGTCGGGCGGTGAACGGAGTATGAGAGCCTTCAGGAGATATGATCACGGAGCCAATGCCATTACCCAAAGCATTTGAAGCTCCATCAAAGTACATAGACCATCGGGATCCTTCCTTAGGTCCTTCATCCGGTCCAGGTGTTTCACAGTCAGTCACCAACATGATGTTCTCATCCGGGAATTCAAAGTTCATAGACTGGTAATTTTCCACTGCCTGATGTGCCAGATGATCTGCCAACACACTTCCCTTAATTGCCTTTTGGATCGTATATTAGATGTCATACTCAGTCAAGATCATCTGCCATCTTGTTATTCTTCCGGAAAAGGCAAGCTTTTCGAAGATATACTTGATTGGATCCATCTTTGATATCAATAGAGTAGTGTGAGTCAGCATATACTGTCTCAGCCGGCGAGCAGCCCATGCCAAAGTGCAGCAAGTTTTCTCAAGCAACGAGTATCGGGTCTCGCAGTCGGTAAACTTTTCGCTAAGGTAGTAAATAGCATGCTCTTTTTGGCCACACTCGTCATGCTGCCCCAACACGCACCCCATTGAATTATCGAGTACTGTCAAGTATAAGATCAAAGGTCTCCCTTCAACTGGAGGCATCATAATAGGTGGCTCTTGGAGATACTCTTTGATCCTTTCGAAAGAGGCCTGACATCCATCGTTCCATCTTACCACTTGATCTTTCTTCAATAGCTTGAAGATCGGCTCACAAGTAGCAGTCAGGTGTGAGATGAATCGGGCAATATAGTTCAGACGTCCCAGAAAGCCTCTGACTTTTTTTTTCTGTTCGGGGAGCTGGCATTTCCTGTATAGCCTTCACCTTTGCAGGATCCACTTGAATACCTTTATCGCTAACGACGAAGCCTAGCAGCTTACCAGACCTCACTCCGAAGGTGCACTTGTTCGGGTTTAACCTCAAATTGTATAACTTCAACCTGTCAAATAGCTTCTGAAGATGGTCCAGATGTTCTTCCTCAGTCTGGGATCTTGCAATCATATCGTCAATGTATACCTCAATCTCATGATGGATCATGTCATGGAACAAAGCGACCATGGCGCACTGATACGTTGCCTCAACATTCTTCAATCTGAAAGGCATGACCTTATAGCAAAAGGTACCCCATTGAGTAACAAAGGTTGTCTTCTCCATGTCTTCGGGAGCCATCTTAATCTGATTATAACCGGAGAAACCTTCCATAAAGGAGAAGACCTTATGTTGTGTGGTGTTTTCAATCAGAACGTCGTTATGAGGCAGAGGGAAATCATCCTTGGGGCTCGCCCTGTTCAGATCCCTATAGTCAACACACATTCGGACCTTACCATCCTTCTTCGGCACCGGAACTACGTTGTCCACCCACTGTGGGTAAGAAGTAACTACTAAAAAACCGGCATCAAACTGTTTCATAACTTCAGCCTTGATTTTCTCAGACATCTCCGGGCGCATTCGGCGAACTTTCTGTTTCACTGGAGGACAGTCTTCCTTGGTAGGCAAGCGGTGAACCACGATATCAGTATCCAACCCAGGCATATCTTTATAAGTTCGGGAAAAGATCTCAACATAGTCACGCAGCATCTGAATTAGCCGTTGCTTAACACTATGCTCCAGATTTCCACCGATCTTGACCTCTTTCTTGTCTACCTCTGTACCCAGATTTACCGTTTCCACTGGCTCTTCATGCGGTTGTATGGCCCTCTCTTCTTGAAGTAACAATCTAGCAAGTTCACTAGGCACTTCGCAATCATCCTCACCTTCGTCTTCGGCTTGGTTGATCGGACTTTCGAAGTCATAATTGGCAGTAGCAGAGTCGTTATCAGTGGGATCCAGAGTGGATGTAGACCTGTATATGTGAGTGTGTGTAAAATAGCTGTTTTGCAAGATAAAAAAAAAAGAAAAACAAGGAGCGCAAAATTCGTAATGCAAGAAAATGTCCAATGCTTTTATTAATGATATATGGAGATTGTGATGCGGTGGGAGAACTGACTTGAGGTTTTGTGTTTGTGTTCGCAAATGTTTCGGTTTAGCAAGAGTCGCCACCGACTTTTATTTTATCCAAAAGGAAAGGTAAAAAAGCACAGGAAAGAACTTTGAGATTGTTTTTGGGTTCGGGGGGTAGATTATGAAAAGGGAAGGTGCTAGCACCCTTTTCATCCATGGTTTTCCATGGGCTCTTAGTTACTTGTTTTAGATCACTTGCTTTTGCTTTTCAATTGTTTGAAATGGTGCTTTTGTGTGTGGTTTTGAAAATATTAAGAGGCCTTTGTTTAGGCAACCTTTGTAATGATTCTTGTTTGAATATATACAAAGGTGTTTGTCTTTTGAAAAATGTTTCAAAGTTTGAAAGTTGTTTGGAAATTGTTTTGAAATGTGTGTGATAGTTTGAAAATAGCAAGGATGGTTTGCAAATTGATCAAGTAACTAGGAGTTGTCTACCCTACTCAAAAGTCTTTCCTACACATTTTTATTCCTTTGACATTGTTGTTTTACCATTGCATTTGGTAAACAACCCTATCTTTGAATGTTAGACAGGACGGGCGTGGGTCATCGTATGACCATGATAACAATATTGCCAAGTATCTTAGCAAGTTTTTGAGGGACTAAAATCATTTGTTTTTAGGCAACTTGTCTAGCGTCATTGAGGGGCTATGATCTTTTTGTTTTGATTTTGTTTTGCCAAGATACCTAGCATGCATACCATGGCCATTTTAAGGAAACAAAGTGGATGAAACCCTAGGGGTGCTTGTGTGAATTGTGTTGTCATTTTTCATGCATTTTTGTCTTGTATTAAGTCATGCTATTTGTTTGATTTTTGGTCTTTGCATACAAAACCCTAATTTACTATCATGGCATATGAAAGAAATAAACGCGTAAAATAAATCTAGACTATTACAACATTATTATGGGGAGGGGGATACAAGTTTTGAATAGGGGGATATTTGCACAAAATAAAACACTAATTTACTATTACCACCAAATTGAATGGATACAATAAATATATGAACAATTATTTAAATGTACAATAAAATGTAAATATGCACAAATGTTTTTTGTATTTATTTTATGTATGTAAAATAAATTTATTCAAGTCTTAAAAATAAGAGAAAATATAATGATTATTTTTGAAATGGTGAAAACCCCAATTTTTTAGTTTAAAAGAAAATATATATTCTATTATTATTTATTTCATTTATGTACAAGAAAATAAATAAAAATATATACAAAAATGTTTAAAAAATAAAATATGTGAGAAAATAATATTTTAAGTATATAATAATAAAAATAAAAAAATATATAATATTTTTATATTATTTGCAAATTTATTTAAGAAAATATAAGTATATTAACCTAATAACTATTTTTTATGCCAAAAAATAAAATAAAAAAATGATAAAATGAAAAAAATAAAGAAAATATATTTTGTGATTTTAAATGTTTAGAAAAAATAAATAAAAGTCAGAAATGTGGAATATTCAAGAAAAAATGAAAAATAAAAGAAATGAGCCAAGAGGGTGCAAATAACAAAATGGGGGGGGGGGGGGGGTGCAAATAGAACCAAGCCGAAGGCGCCAGGCCCACTTCACTTCATCATTGTCCTCTGAAAAGAGCCAAACGCGCGCGCCCTGTGTTCAAAACATGTTCTCTCTATTGCTTGCATGAAATCAAAATTTTATAACATGAAAGTTATAGCATTTTCAATCACGTTTCCAACCATATCCATTTTGTGATCTAACTCTCAAAGTACAGAGAGAATTTTAATGGCCCTAAATTTTAACCTAAAATTTTCAGCGTGTTCATCATCCAAATTCTCCTAACTCAGTTAATATAAATAAGAACTATGCATATGTACAATTCAAGGAACTTAAGGACTACATTTTTGCTTCACAAACCTAAGCCTAATGATGCCTAAATAAGGAGATAGAACTTTGAAAATTAACTTGTTCAGTTGAGTTTGGATATGGCAATGTAGTAGTTTTGAGTGAGGCCTGGAGTACTTGTGAGCTTGCTTGAAGTTCCCTCAACCTTTCCCAATGCTCAGCTTGCTTTGAAATGGCTTGAATCTCCTTGTAGAAGTCAACCTGCAAACTCAGAAATTGAAAATGGTGAAGCTTGAAAATGAGGTTACAGTTGCTGAACAATGGCTTGGATAGTTTAGGTGTGTTGCAGGGAATGTGTTTGAAGTGGTTTCAAACAAAACGCACGAGGGAATATGGAGGTGGCTTGGTGTTTGCAGAAGTTGCCCTGTTTTGGGCAGAAATGGGGTTTTCTGTGTTAGAGGGTGTTTGAGAGCTTAGAAAATCGTGTTTTTGGCTTGCTACAATATGCTGAAGTCGTTTGAAATGATGCCAAGACTTGGTTTTAATAGATACAAGAGTTATGTTCACTTTTGCAAGCTTACTTGCTTTTGAAGAAAATTTGAAATTACAATGCTCAAGGGCCTGTAGAGGCTAGCTTAAGGACTGCACATAGTTGGTGAACTTTGTCTGATCTTTGTGGACTTTGTTTGAAGCAAGAGGTTAGGTTCATGGCTCAAGATAAACAAAGTTGCTAAAAGCAAACTTTATCAAAGTAGCATTCTTACCTTTTTGCCATTTTTGGATTAAACCCTTGTACAAAGCTTCAAAGATCAAAACAATGCCATTGTCCAATGTATTTGCATTTAATTTATGAGTGTAGAAAGGATTAGAACCTGTAAACCAAGTACAATCATGATCCAAACTGATTTGCAACTTGTATCAATGTGAAAAATGCCATGGACTTTAGTGAGAAATGGCCATTTTCTTTTCTTCGATTCTCCCTAACCATAAATGATTTTGGAGAGTTCTTGGACATTTTGGAAATCTTGTAACATGCTTTACAATCCATCTTTGAAATGCATTTTGAGATTCCTCTTGTAACTAGGTGAAAAGTTGCCATGAAGTTAGGTCAAAAATCTGCCTAAACTAGGGCAAAATTTCACTAAGTTAAAAAGTTTTTGGACCCTTATTCACAAAATCATAACTTGAGATCCAAGCATCTTTTGGGAAAACTTTGTGAATAAAAGTTGTAGATTTCATGGAGGAATATAACTTTCATGTTGGAAGTTTTGTTTTAATCCAATTGCATCATGGTGAAAAAGTTGGGAAAAGTTGGGAAAAAATAAGAAATTTTCATAACTTAGAAAATTTCTAAGTTATGGAAAATTTCAAACTTAAACCCTAATTTCCAAAATTAGGTTTCTTGGTGAACAAGTTTCATGTATTGACACATCTTGATGAAAAATGACCCTTGGCACTTGATTTTGACCAAAAAGTCAAAGTTCGACTTTTCAGTGTACAGTTGATTTTTAATCAGTTGACTGGAAAATTCATCTGTCAATTCAATGCATTTGAGATCTTTTGATCCTTGTGATTAGGTCAAGATTATGCAATTGAGTCCTTGGAACCATGCTTGAACCCAATTTCCCATTGGCTAGGTGAAAAAATCAGAAATTGCCCTTCTACAGTCAAAACCTTAATTTTGACCATTTTGCCCTTTTGATGATCTGATCAAATTTCTTGAGGAGTTGTGGTCCAAACTTGATAAAATGGTTCATATGAGTCTATAATGTTTATGTGGATAAAAAATTATGAGGTTTGACTGTAAATTGGCTATGGTTGACTTTTTCCCTAATACAGCTGATTTTTTTAGGTCAACTGTCCAATTGATTGGACAAAAATGTGATTCAAGGCTTGAAACTTGGTATGGGCAATCTTATAGGTCCAACATGAAGTATGAAAGTCAAATGAGGCATTGGAAGTCCAAATATCCCTCTGCAAACTCAAACCCTAATTTCAGGTTAACAATGCAAGGAGATGTCTTGAGCTGAGCAAACCCTAATCTGGTCTTGAGTCCAAGAAGTCTTGTGAGCAGAATCTTGATAAAATGAGAGGGAAAATTTTGGGGTACAACAGAGATGACAAATATAAAGCCCTCACAAACAAAGCCACAGTGTCTCGAGTAAGGCACCGGGTCGTAAAGTTTAAAAATTGTATGTTACAAATTCAAGACAAAAGTCTATTACTGTGTAAAAGAAACGGGCATGGAATCCTTTGTCGTCCAATTGCTCAAGCCACCATTGGTAGTGGGGTAAATCCAGCTGTCAATATCATACTCTTCATCATCATCCTCAATTGCATTTACTCCCGCGTCATGTTTTGGCATAGGAGTCGTTATGACATTAGGCTTTTTTGGCGCTTCAAACTTAATCTCCTTAGCATCAATCAGATCTTGTACCTTACTCTTCAAGGCCCAGCAGTTATTGGTATCATGCCCCGGGTTATCAGAGTGATAAGCACAGCGGGCATTCGGATTATACAAAGACGATGTGGTGTTGGGATTCTTTGGAGCTTCCCTCAGAATCACCAAGTTGGTCTTCAATAGTTGCCGCAGAATTTGAGATAGAGTCATACTGAGCCGAGTAAACTGTCTTTGAGGCCTCCCTGCTCTTTGCTGAATGTTGCGTTGTGTGGCAACAGCAGGTCTTGATATAACCACCGCATTAACTGCTTGGCGGCGCTCGGGTCGACTTTGATTCCTAGAGCTGTAAACTGCACTAGACTCCTTCTTGAAAGGCTTCTTCTCTGCGCTTGACGAAGCACCCTTCTGTATTTTGTCGCTCTTTATACCGGCTTCAATCCTCTCCCCAGTCATAATTAACTCAGTGAAACCAGACGATGAACTTCTGATCAAATGATTAAAATACGGACCAGACAAAGTCCCCAGAAACATATCCACCAACTCCCTGTCAGCCAGAGGGGGTTGGACTCTACCAGCAAGGTCTCTCCACTTCTAAGCGTAGTCTTCAAAACCTTCGCTCGCACCCATAGACATACCCTGAAGTTGGGTACGCGTAGGAGCAAGGTCGGCATTATATTGGTACTGCTTGTAAAAAGCAGCAGCAAGGTCTTCCCAGTTACTGACGCTAGCTCCTTCGAGTTGATAGAACCATTCAAGTTGAGTCCCTGAAAGACTATCTTGAAAGAAGTGAGTCTAGAGATTCCTGTCAGCAGTATATGGTTGAATCTTCCTAACATACGAGCGGAGGTGTAGCTTTGGGTAGGAGACCTCGTCGTACTTAGAAAAGACAGGTGCTTTGAACTTGTGGGGAATCACCACCCCAGATGCCAAACCCAAATCACCAAAGTCCAATCCATGTATCTTCTGGATCTCCATCGCACTTAACCGGTCTTCAAGTTTCTTATACATGTCCTCAGCAGGAGGATACTGGTCTTCATCAAAGTCAGTGTCATTTCCTGAAACCACAGGGCTGAGAGCCCTCCTTTCTTCCTGATTCTGTCCCCCTCCAGATGAGTGAGACAAATCAACTTCTTCCCGCAACCTGTTTCCAAACCTATGACCCATATTCAGGAGGACCGTCTTCTTCTTCTTCTTCTTCTTCTTCTTCTTCTTATCCTTCAAGATAAGAGTCTTCAGATCTTTCTTCCCCTTGGCCAGGTTCATGAACATTTCCTGGAACTGGGCGTTTTGAGCTTGAAGGGCCTTAATAGCTTGATCGGTGGATGTTTCAGTAGACATGATTGCTGAAATAAACAACGAAGAAGATAAGAGACCTGTAAGGGTACCTGTAATGAGGTGCATGGGAATGGAATGCATATGATATGATTTCAAAGACTTTAGGGATTCAAGTTCGTAAACCAAAATAAAACACACTTTTATTAGATTAAAAACTTGAAACAATGTTTGACAAATGCCTTTAAGGCGTTACAAAAAGGAAAACTGAAAAGTAAATCAAAAACTAGAAATAACAAAAGGCATCAGCGCTCCCATGGTCGTCTTCCGTTGGTGCTGACATAATCATTGAGGACCTTCTCGTTCTCCAGCTGCCTTGTAAGCTTCAGGATCTCCCCCTCTTGTTCATGGTACTTCTCTCTGTAAGTATCCTGCTCTTCTCTTAACCGGATCCAAGACCTCTTTAATGCCCCAATGTCAGTAGGCATGTATGGGTGGAGGACAGTATGAGGAACCCCTTCTTCATCAGTACTCTCAACAATCACTGGTAAGACGGCTTCGTACAACATCCCTAGATTTTGGGCACGGGCCCGAACCCACCGGAGATACGGTTCCATTGGAAGATAAGTCTTCACTCCTAGCTCATGCGGATCAGACCTGTTAACCCTATTCCAAGCTCGTATGAATTTGCGGAGATGTCCCTCACTATCCCCTTGGAAGTCAAAGACAATACTCGGAATCAGCAACTCATGAGAACCTTCCTTTCGAGCTTGCCCAAACTGTCGTAAGGCCAGACAAGGGTTATAGGTTATTCCTCCCCTAATTCCAAGTAAAGGAACATTGGGGTATTCTCTGCACCGGTCAATAACAGCTATTTCTTCCATGTCTTTAGTGCTCCAGATGATGTTCGTATGAGCAAGGGACATAATTCTGTAGGCCTAACCCATACCTTCCTTGTTCTTCAAAACAAAATTGGGGAGGTGAGAAATAAACCACCTCGCCAGCAGCGGTGCACAACACATAAGGGTTCCCCGTTTCCGAGCAGTACGGGCATAAAGAGCATGTAGAATGTCACCTAAGAGAGTAGGCACCAGATTACAGGACATGAAGATCTTCATTGTGTTCACGTCGACGAAAGAATCTGAATTAGGGAACAAAACCAGACCATATATGAGAAGATCCAGGATGTCTTCGAATGCTTGGAAATCCAAACTGTCCCAAAACTGATTAGCCTGATTAACCAAGAACTTAGCCAAGAAGCCTTTTGTCCCACTTCGAGTCTCCCAGTTAGACATTACCTTAGCCTTTGTCAAATGTAGGGTTGTAGCAACATCCTCTGGCCTAAGAGCTTTCTCCCAACCTGTAAATGGCGTCTGCTCTAGAATAGAAATACCAAGTAGATCAGAGAACTCTTCCAAAGTAGGGACCAACTGATAGTCCGGGAAAGTGAAGCAATGGTGCAATGGGTAAAAGAACTGGCACAAGACACTCATCATTTTCTCATCCATCTTAGAAGTGACCAAACCAAGGAGGTGACCATGTCTTCTAACAAAGGAAGAAGTATCAGGCACTTTGGAAACCAAATCTCTAAGCTGAGTAGGAATCTGTACAAAGCTGATGCGAATAGTATTTCTACGCATAGATGCCATGACCTACAAAACAGAACAAAGATAAATCCCCTCTGTCTTTGAAATGGATTAGTCTGATGCAAGATGCATGCAATGTCATGATGCATGATGTCATGATAGAAACACACCACAAGTATTCACAGATAGCAAACATGGTAAGGGAAAACAAGTCACACAGTAGCCCTTAGATTTCAGGCTGGCATGGAGTTTAGGTATTACCCTCTTTCAGTTTAGTTGGTTCAACTTGTCCTAGTAATAGTAACCGGGTTCTAGAGGATCTAAATATCACTGACCACCCTCGATCGGTCATAATTCTAGTTTAGCAACCTTTTCTTGCGGCCGGAATCATCGCGAGAGTTTGGTCTCAATGAGTGTAGCATACTGCTACTTTTCTATGGCCAAGTTGGTCAATTATAGGTTCTAAGGTCAGTTGGTGCTTAATGGCCCCTTGGAACTAGGTGAAAAGTTGCCATGAAGTTAGGTCAAAAATCTGCCTAAACTAGAGCAAAATTTCACTAAGTTAAAAAGTTTTTGAACCCTTATTCACAAAATCATAAATTGAGATCCAAGCATCTTTTGGGAAAACTTTGTGAATCAAAGTTGTATATTTCATGGAGGACTACAACTTTCATGTTGGAAGTTTTGTTTTAATCCAATTGCATCATGGTGAAAAAGTTGGGAAAAGTTGGGGAAAAATAAGAAATTTTCATTAGAAAATTTCTAAGTTATGGAAAATTTCAAACTTAAACCCTAATTTCCAAAATTAGGTTTCTTGGTGAACAAGTTTCATGTTTTGACACATCTTGATGAAAAATGACCCTTGGCACTTGATTTTGACTAAAAAGTCAAAGTTTGACTTTTCAGTGTACAGTTGATTTTCGATCAGTTGATTGGAAAATTCATCTGTCAATTCAATGCATTTGAGATCTTTTGATCCTTGTGATTAGGTCAAGATGATGCCATTGAGTCCTTAGAACCATGCTTGAACCCAATTTGCCATTGGCTAGGTGAAAAATTAGAAATTGCCCTTCTATAGTCAAAACCATAATTTTGACCATTTTGCCCTTTTGATTATCTGATTAAATTTCTTGAGGAGTTGTGGTCCAAACATGATCAAATGTTTCATATGAGTCTATAATGTTGATGTGGGTCAAAAATTATGAGGTTTGACTGTAAAATGGCTATGGTTGACTTTTTCCCCAATACAGTTGATTTTTTTAGGTCAACTGTCCAATTGACTGGGCAAAAATGTGATCCAAGGCTTGAAACTTGGTATGGGCAATCTTATAGGTCCAACATGAAGTATGAAAGTCACACGAGGCATTTGAAGTCCAAAAATCTCTATGTAAACTCAAACCCTAATTTCAGGTTAACAGTGCAAGGAGATGTCTTGAGCTGAGCAAACCCTAATCTGGTCTTGAGTCCAAGAAGTCTTGTGAGGAGAATCTTGATAAAATGAGAGGGAAAATTTTGGGGTACAACAGTTGCCCCTGTTCAATCTTCTTGAACCTAAAGAGTTAGATTGGCGAGTTTTGTCGTTCGTGACTCGAAGGTAAAAGATTATTGGACACTAGAGTGCCCGTAAATTTGCACTCGTCAAAATATAGTTGAGGAAATGGGCTTAAAGATGCCATTTGGAGATGTGATAGAATCTTGTTGGAGATGGGCTTAAATATGACATCCAAGACTGTTTGTTGTAAATCAGGAGAATGAACATCAGAATGGTATTCGTATCTGGAACGTATCTGAGTTGTATCTGGAGACTGAATTTGTATGAGCAATGGAATGGCGTCTGTGTCTGGAGCGTATCTGAGTTGTAACTGTATTTGATTCTTGAATGAATAACAGAATGACTTCTGTGTCTGGAGTGTATCTGTATTGTATCTAAATCTGAAATCTGAATAAGCGACATAATGACATTCGCGTCTGGAGCATCTCTGGTTGGGGAAAAGTCAGAATAAGTGACAAAATGGCTTCCGTGTCTGGAGCGTATCTGGACTGTATATTGAATAGGTGACCGAATGACTTCCATGTTTGGAGTGTATCTGAGCTTTAAATTGATAGCTGAATTTGAATGAGAAATAGAATGGCTTCCGTGTCTGGAGCGTATCTAATCTGTATCTGATAGTTGGAATCTGAATGAGTAACAGAATGGCATCCGTGTCTGGTGCGTATCTGAACTGTATCATGAGGTTGAGGTCTGAATGAGTAACAGAATGACTTCCGTGTCTGGAGTGTATCTGTACCGTATCTTGACTTTGAATTTTGAATAAGTAACAGAATGTCTTCCGTGTCTGGAGTGTATCTGTAATGTATCATGAATAAGAGATCTGAATGAGTAACAAATGACTTCCGCGTTTGGAGTGTATCCGTACTGTCTCTGAAATCTTTGAATATTTGTTAAAGATAGCTGTTAATCTTATCCTGAAAAGGGTAAAATGTTAGCTGAAACACAAAGTTATGTTGCATGAAATGTATGATGCAATAAAATGTGTTTTTATCAATGTTTATGATATATGAGTGTAATGTATACGAATGTAAGCTGATTTGCTGTATTGCTGAGGAAAATAAATCCTTGATAGCTGGGGATAATGAAATCTTTGACCGCTGTCGGGGAAAATAAATCCTTGACCGCTGCTGGAGATTCAAAATCTTTGATTGTTGAGGATGAGAAATCCTTTGTGACTGTTGGGAATGAAAAATCCTTGACAACTTCTGTGGGGATGTGAGTATCCTTCATGTTTTGAAGTTGGAGTGTTGATAAAATCTGTCGTGAGAGTAATGCCAAAATGCTTGAGCAAACTGCTTGGGAAATCCGGAGAACCTTGATGATCTCTATTGGGGATTACACAACGGGAATCCTTACTCGGCTGGGGAATAGGGAAAACTCTGATGATTTCTGCGGGGAACTAAGAATGAGAATCTTCAATCTCTTAGGGAATTTGAATCCTTGGGGACTTCATGTCGGGGAGTCAAGAATGAGAATCTTCGATCTTCAGGGGATTAAAAATTCTGACAAATTCAAGCTGGGGAGTAAATAAGACTCTGGAAACTTCACTGGGGAATCAAGAATGAGAATCTTCATTCTGTTGGGGAGTAAAAACTCTGTGGGGAAGAAGGCTTACTGCTGGAGAGTAAGTTCAAGACTCCGGGGGAAAAAGCTTATTCTTGTTTGGAAAAAGGTCAGGAGTTTGGGTTGTATGTCACTCTACTGGGGAGTTATCCTAGGTTGGGGATAAAAGTTAACTGTTATCTGGTTGATTCTCAGACTTTTAAGACAACTTGCTGTGGAAATTAGGGAAAACCAAATGGTTTCAACTGAGGATTGATAGTTGGAAATTTGACTCGACTGGGGAAGAAGGTTTCATCTCCACTGAGGGTCTGTAGTTCAAAGTTTTTTTGCTCCGTTGTGGATTGGGAGTTTGAAGACTTTACTCTGGTGGGAATTAAAGGTTTGAAAATATAACTCCGCTGGGGATATGTATTTCAAGATTTTAGCTCCGCTGGGGATCTAGATGATGTACAGTAGGGGATTGTTCATGGAATAGCCCAAAGACATTTTCCTATTCTTTCAACCTGTCAGTAATTGTTCTTTCCCATTTCGTTTATTTGTAAACAGTGATTATATTCAAATGCATATGCTCATTAATAAATCATTGGACGTTTTCAAATAAAACACAAGTGTAAAAAGGAAAAGACAAATAGTTTTCTGCACTTCAAAGTATCTTTGTATTAACTTTGTGTAAGTATTTTGTACAAAGGAGACAGACATCCTAGTAAGAGAACGTTGTCATAAAATGAGAAAAAATTATACAAAGAAAGATGGCTATGTGTGAAAATTCCATGGGGTTCCCATTCTGCTATAGACTTCGTAACTCTGAAAATCTTGTCCACTCATTGCTTCGTCCGAAGATGATTGAGTTGATCAGAATCCTGGAGCTTGTCTGTGAAGAGATTGTCCTTAAAGTGATCTGACGAGACATAGTCATACGCTTTAATTCCCTAACTTTTGCCTGGACCGCTCTTTCGGGTTTTCAGTCCACTGGGAAACCCTTTTTTGCCCAAGTCGCCCTTTCGGGTTTTCAACTTGCCGGGTGTACATATTTTTTTATTTATCCCTAACTTTTGCCTGAACCTCCCTTTCGGGTTTTCGATTCACCGGGATGCCCTTTTTTTCCCAAGTCGCCCTTTCGGGTTTTCAACTTGCCGGGTCATTTATGCGTAGTATCTTTTGACTATGTCTGTGTTCGCAGGTGCGGCAAGTCGTCACCGTCCATGGTGGTTAAGATCATTTCCCCACCAGAAAATATATTCTTGATTACAAATGGTCCTTCATATGTAGGAGTCCATTTTCCCTTGGGATCACTTTGCGGTAAGATGATCCGCTTGATTACAAGGTCCATGACTTGATATGTATGGCGTCTGACTTTCTTGTTGAAAGCCTTGATCATCTGTTTCTGATACGCCTGACCATGGAAAACAGCAGTAAGTCGCTTTTCATCAATCAAGTTAAGTTGATCAAGTCGGGTTTGAATCCAATCGTCTTCACTCAAACCAGCATCTTTCATGATTCTCAAGGAGGGAATCTGAACCTCGATAGGTAAAACAGCTTCCATGCCATATACCAAAGAATAGGGTGTTACCCCTGTTGATGTGTGCGCCGTGGTACGGTACCCGTGAAGATCAAACGGTAGCATTTCATGCCAGTCTTTGTAGGTGACTGTCATCTTTTGTATGATCTTCTTGATATTTTTGTTAGCAGCTTCGACAACACCGTTCATCTTTGGCCGGTAGGGAGATGAATTGTGATGTTGAATATGGAACTGCTCGCACAAGGCGGTGATCATAGTGTTGTTAAGGTTTGTACCGTTGTCGGTGAAGATCCTTTCGGGGATGCCGTACCGGCAAATAAGGTTCTGCTTGATGAACCGGGAAACAACATTCTTTGTGACGGATGCGAAGGACGCTGCTTCGACCCACTTGGTAAAGTAGTCAATGGCCACCAGAATGAAACGGTGTCCATTGGATGCTGTAGGCTTGATCTCCCCAATCATGTCGATTCCCCACATAGCGAATGGCCAAGGAGCTGTTAAGACATTTAGAGGAAATGGAGGTATATGTACCTTGTCCGCATAGATTTGGCATTTGCGACAAGTCCTGGAATGTTGATAGCAGTCAGCTTCCATGGTAGACCAGTAATAGCCTGCCCGTAGGATCTTCTTAGCCATCGTATGTCCTCTAGAGTGAGTGCTAAAGGTACCATTATGCAGTTCAACCATGATTTGTTCAGCTTCAATCTTGTCCACACAATGGAGCAAAATGCAATCATGATTGCCCTTGTACAGGATACCATTTCTCAAGAAGAACTTAGCTGAGAATCTCCTTAAGAACTTTTTGTCATTGACTGAAGCTCCTTCAGGATATTCTTGAGCCTCGAGATACCTTTTGACTTCATGAAACCAAGGTCGGTGCACTACTTCTTCGGTATTAACCTCGTGACAATGTGCAGGTTCGTCCATCCGTTCAATGGTGATTTGGGGAGCCTCATTATCCCAGTTAAGTTTAAACATGGATGACATTGTAGCTAGAGCATCTGCTAGCTGATTTTCTTCTCGCGGGAAGTGCTCGAAGTTAATCTGCTCGAAATGAGGTAACAATGTCATGACATGTTCTTTGTAAGGGATGAGGTTTGGATGTTTAGTATCCCACTCTCCTTTGATCTGACTGATGACCAAAGCTGAGTCCCCAAATACAATCAAAGATTTGATTCCCAAGTCTATGGCAGCCTTGAGACCAAAGATACAAGCTTCATACTCTGCCATGTTGTTGGTGCAGTTAAAGCAAAGTCTGGATGTGAAAGGTGTATGGAAACCTTCTGGAGAGATAAGTATCGCGCCGATACCGTTGCCAAGTGCGTTGGAGGCACCATCAAAGTACAAGGTCCATCAGGATCCTTGTTCAGGTCCGTCATATGGTCTAAAACCTTCAACATTGTCCAATGTTATGATGTCCTCGTCAGGGAAGTCAAACCTCATGGATTGGTAGTCTTCGACAGCTTGATGGGCCAGATGATCGGCTAGCACACTCCCCTTTATAGCTTTTTGGGTCGTGTACTGTATGTCGTATTCCGTTAGGATCATCTGTCATCTAGCTATTCTTCCAGATAGAGCAGGCTTTTCAAAGATGTACTTAATCGGATCCGTCTTATATATCAGCAAAGTGGTATGAGTCAACATATACTACCTTAGCCGGCGAGCAGCCCATACCAAAGCGCAACAAGTTTTCTCGAGCAGTGAGTATCGGGTCTCACAGTCGGTAAACTTTATGCTAAGGTAATAAATGGCATGCTCTTTTCGGCCATACTCGTCATGTTGGCCCAGTACGCACCCTATTGAATTTTCCAAGACAGTCAGATACATGATTAGCGGTCTTCCTTCGACGGGTGGCATGAAGATAGGAGGTTCTAGCAAATACTCCTTGATTCTATCGAAAGCAATTTGACAGTCAGCATTCCATTTAACCACCTGATCTTTCTTCAACAGCTTGAAGATTGGCTCACAGGTAGATATTAGGTGAGAAATGAACCTAGCAATGTAGTTTAGGTGTCCCAAGAAACCTCCGACCTCCTTCTCAGTGCGAGGAGCAGGCATTTCTTGTATAGCTTTGACTTTGGCAGGATCAACCTCGATGCCTTTGTTGCTAACAATGAAACCCAAGAGTTTACCGGACTGGACTCCGAAAGTGCACTTGTTAGGATTCAGTCTGAGCTTGTACTCCTTCAACCTGACAAACAGCTTTTGCAAGTGATCTAGGTGTTCTTCTTCAGTTTGTGAACGGGCTATCATGTCGTCTACGTAGACCTCTATCTCATGATGTATTATATCATGAAACAAAGCTACCATGGCGCGTTGATAGGTTGCCCCGGCATTCTTCAGTCCGAATGGCATCACTTTGTAGCAGAACGTACCCCACTGTGTAACAAAAGTAGTTTTCTCCATGTCTTCAGGTGCCATTTTAATCTGGTTGTAACCTGAAAATCCGTCCATGAAAGAAAATACCTTGTGTTGAGCTGTGTTGTCAACCAAGATGTCAATGTGCGGTAGTGGAAAGTCATCTTTAGGGCTAGCCCTGTTTAAGTCTCTATAATCCACGCACATTATCACTTTGCCGTCCTTCTTAGGCACGGGCACAATGTTAGCAACCCATTGCGGATAGGAAGTAACAACAAGAAATCCAGCATTGAACTGCTTCATAACTTCTGCTTTGATCTTTTCTGACATGTCGGGCCTCATGCGGCGGACTTTCTGTTTAACTGGTGGACAGTCTTCTCTTGTGGGTAGACGGTGAACCACAATATCTGTATCGAGTCCCGGCATGTCTTCGTATGACCAGGCGAAGATCTCTACATATTCATGTAACAGCTGAATTAGGCGCTCTTTGACACTTGGCTCTAGGTTGGCACCCACTCTAACTTCTTTTCTGTCTTCCTCAGTACCCAAGTTGATTGTCTCTAATAGCTCCTCATGAGGTAGAATAGCCCTTTGTTCCTGTTGTAGCAGTCTAGCCAATTCTCCTGGAACCTCACAATCTTCCTCACCTTCGTATTTGGCGTGGTAGACCAGATCTTCAGAGTCACTGAAGGCCAAAGCAGAATTGTTACCCATGGTATCCGGAATGGAAGGGTACATGCATTTGTAAGTGTGGGTGTGTGTAAGGGATAGCCACCTTTAAACAAATGAAATGTAAAAAGAAAGACAATGAACACAAAAGTTTATATGTGAAAACGTCCATGATTCATTAAAATGGCATATGAAGATGAAAAATCAAACCCTTACAAATGGACCTATGTGCCTCGGGTAAGGCACAAGGTTAAAAGTGTACGAATTGTTTGGGAATTATTAAAAACCAACATAAATGTTTGAAAGATAAATTACTGCGGTATGAAAGTAATTGGAACAAAGTCTTTTGCTTCCCAGTTGCACAGTCCTCCATCCACAGTAGGGAAAATCCAGTCTTCCAAATTGCTCTCCTCTTCACCATCCTCCAAAGCATTGACTCCATGATGGGTGATCTTCACAGGTGGCCCTCCGGCACGGGAGCGACGCACAACCTTTTGACTAGCCGAAGTGAAACCCAAGCCGAATTTATCTGATTTGAAAGGAAAGTCTGGAAGCTGCCCCCAGATTGTGCTTCCTCCTTCTTCAATCACAGCCTTTGCATCTTTGAGAGACGACATCCGAGGTAGAGGTCTGGTAATCATGGGTACAGAAGACACTGTCTTGGTCGCTGCAATCTCCAGAGCTACCTCCTCAAAATGCTGAAAAGGAGTTTCGATGAATTCTCCATCCAATTCAACATAGGGGAAAGAATTTAGATGGCTTATCATGTATTCCTCTTCGCCGTGAACAGTTATAATTTTCCCATGGACAGGGTACTTGAGCTTTTGATGCAGAGTGGAAGTAACAGCTCCAGCACGGTGAATCCAAGGTCTTCCCAACAAGCAAGAATAGGAAGGACGGATGTCCATCACATAGAATGCGGAGTTGAAGATTTCAGTTCCCACTTTAATCGGGATGTCCACCTCCCCGTGGACCATCCTCTTAGAACCATCAAAGGCTCTGACAATGATGTTGCCGGGTTTCAGGGTTAAGCCTTCACAATCCAATCTATCCAAGGCCTTCTTCGGCAAGACATTCAACGAAGAACCAGTGTCTACCAGTACATGTGCTAGAGTAGTCCCTCTGCATTCCATCGAGACATGCAAAGCGTCATTATGTTTTCTCCCTTTAGATGTTAAATCAACATCGGAGAATCCTAGACCATTGTCAGCTGTTAAGCTAGCTACACATTCCTGGAACTGATCCGCGGAGGTTTCCTGTGGCACATGGGCCATCTTCAAAAATCTTATCAAAGCTTTAGCATGAGCTTCTGAACAAAGCAGCAGGGCCAACATTGAGATCTTTGAGGGGGGTTTCCCCAGTTGTTCCACAACATCATAATCACTTTTCTTGATTATTTTCAAAATATCTTCCATTTCTTTTTAAGAGGTTTCAGGGATGACCAATGGCTGAGCCCTCGTCCTGACGGGCTCTTCTTGGATCCCTTTCCCACTATCATCATCAACAGCAGAGGGGACAACCACAAGAGTTACAATTTCTTCAATAATTGGGGTTCTTGCAGATGTGTTTACCGGTGCAGGGGTAACCTTAGGAGCAGCTGAGGGTCCAAATATTGCCTTTGGAGGGGCAATCTCTGGAGAGAAAATTCTTCCACTGCAGGTGATTTTACTCGTTCCGGCAATGTTTCCATTGGCGGAAGTCTCTTCATCAGAACTCTCTTCAGTTGATTCAATTTTTTCAATACCGTGGTAGTAGATTTCTCCACCATAGTTCCACGATATTGATTTGTCGGACTTGTACGGGACGGGCCCGGGCATGGTTATCTTCAAAGGTGCAGTCTTTGGAGCGGATGTAATCTTAACAGGTCTTTTGGAGACTTTGGAAAGATTGGCGGATATGGTTATTATTGAAACATCATTGACAGGAGTCGGTGTAACAGGAGTCTTTTCAAAAAGTATTTCTTGGTTATCCATTAGACGTTGGATGCCTAACTTCAACAACAGACAGTCGGTTGGTAAGGATGAACAAAGGCAACAATCTTCTTCACAACCTGGGAAAATCCTAGCCTTCAGCAAATTCAACTTGATTATCGGTAGCGGAGTCATCAAATCATCAACAGTGGTGTTGTACCCCAAAATTTTCCCTCTCATGTTTCCAAAGGTCTTCCCTTACATAGTTAGTCACAAACACTTGCCTAAAAAAATTAAAGTTTTTGAAGATATAGAAAGTGTATTTCGATCGGCATCTAGGAAAAGGCTTCGATTAACCGTTTGGAATCTTTCGATCAGGTTTGGTTCACCAGTCTTCGATTGAGCATTTGGAACTCTTCGATCAAGCTTTGGTCTGCAGGTCTTCGATTGAGCGCTGGACCCACTTTCGATCAAGTCAATATCACAATGCTTCAACTATACACTAGATACTTCAGGCTTACCTTCGACTCACCAGGCAAGAAGCTCATTCGAAGAACATGTAAATGACTCATTCGAAGAAGCACTCAGAAGGCCCATTCGAAAGGTACACAAGAAGTCCATTCGAAGGAGGCAGTGCAAGACCCTTCGACTAGCAACACAAGACCCTTTGATTAGCATGAACGAGACCTTTCAATTGGCCTGTTAACAGTGTCTTTCGATTGAAGTTTCAATTAGTACCCTTTGAATGGTATATGGACAAACGCCCTTCGAATGGCATTTCAGTGCAGAATTTCCCTGAATAAGAACATCAGAACAAAATGATTTTCGAATGGCATTTCAGTGCAGAATTTCCCTGAATAAGAACATCAGAATGAAATTATTTTCGAATGGCATTTCAGTGCAGAGTTTCTCTCAACCTAAGATGATCTGATAAAGGAAGTTCTGAACAATTCGAATCAGAACTTAGATTCATCACAAGGCCAAGGGCTGGTCGAGGTTGTCTAATAAGGAATAGATTCGAATTGGGACTCTGAAGCAATCGAAACTGGAAAAGAAGGAAAAATCGAAGGGGTAAGTCAGTTTTTGATTTCCATCAAGTTGGAGGCCCAAACAACTCAGAACAAGCTGGCAGAAACGCATGATTGAATCAAATTTGGCAAGTTTTCATGAAGATCAAATCAAATCTCTCCACCATAATGGACCAAGATTTGATACACATTTGTTAACCTAATTTCTTTGCCTATATAAACCTGCTGCTCATAAACAAATCACACACGAAAAACCCTTGCAGAAAGACGTGAAAAACACCTACACCAACTCTGCAGAAACGGCGCCCCAACCTTGAAAAGAAAAGCTTGAAAAGTGGTGATCAGGTTTTGGTTTGGAGGCAGATTCTGACCCAAAGAATGACGCAACTCTCTTGCCATCAACCTCCTGAAGCGAGGCCAATCAAAACCAAGCTTTTCATTATCTAAATCGCATTGTAAGTGTTCTAGGAAACACCTCTGAACATGAAAACGCAACTCATCATTCTTGCATATTTTCTTTAAAATATTGACATATTTGTGATTGTTATTTGATTTAGAATGTTTTGGCATTGTCTAATCTAATTTTCATGGCCTCTAACCTCATATATAGAACCTAGGGTTCCTGTTCTTGTTTTTAGGCGTTTCTTGTGCAGGGGAAATTGAGACAAACAATGGCCATAGGAATGATGAGGAGGTCGAGACGAACACATATGTGTTATTGAATAGCGTTTTCATGGCCTAAGAGAAACGTTCGAACCACCCCACGAAACTTCCTGCAGAACAAAATCTGCAGGTAAACGAACCAGGCTATTGTGAGGAAGATGATAACGTGGTTGGGCGTGATTGGTTCGTTTGAACCAATTGCGCGTCTTTTTATTTTTTTAGGCCAGGCATAATTATTGTTTGATATGATATTTATGTTCTATTTAAATAACGAATGAAGCAGATTGGACGAGTTGGCAAGCACGCTATGGCAAAACCCCTTTGGACCTGGGTTCGAATCCCAGGTCCCCCCAAAAACTTTGTTACATTTTTCTACATGTGCTCTGATGCAGCGCTCCAGGAAGGGAGTATCATACACCTCCAGATCTCACGCGCCAGGTGGTCCTATATCCAGATCTTGTGGTCCAGGATGAGGTTCACCATGAACCTTGGCCAACGAATGCCCAGGAAATCTGAAAGTCCAACAGACTGGACGTTTGGGCTTAGAAACTGCAATTCATACTCCATTTTCGAACCCAGCACCCCTGAGTTTGTTTTCCTTTTTTTCTTTTCTTTTCACTGTTTTTTTATTTTATCACCATAATTAATTAATTAACTCTTTTTCATAAAAAAAATCAGAAACAACAAAAATACTTTTATTTTAATTTTATTACTTATTTTTGTAAATAAATTGTGACCAATTAATTTAGTTTTAATTAGGTTTAATTTTAACAACTTTGCATTAAATTAAAATTGAGTTAGAATTAGGATTTTATTAACTTTTTTTAATCACTCCAATTTTATTGCCTTAATTAAAATAAAGCTCAAAAAACACTTTTTCTTTAAATCCATTATTAATTTAGACTTGATTCTTAATTCAAAAAAGATCAAAAACATGCTTTCTTCAAAAAGGGTCAAAACCCTAAAGGACAATCTGATTCAACTTTTCTCGCGCGTATTATTTTGATCCATATATTGTAATTGCTCCGAGGATGTAATAGTTTTAACTTAGTATTTTTTATTTACCGCTTTTATTTACTTTCCGCATTTACTTTTCAAGGGTTTGTTTTTGGCGATGTAAATACCCGACGCCTTGTAATAGCTTAGCTTTATTTTCCGCAATTTATTTTCCGCAACCATTAACTGCTAGATGTATGCTAACTAGGCTATGCATGACAAGATTAATTCTTAACTTAAAATCATAAATAGCTCACCATGACATGCAAAGATAACATAAACTGAAAATTGACACACTTGTTCATGCCACTCCTAGGGTACGCCTCACTTGGTTGCCTCGACGTGGTCATTGAGTATAGGAAGTTTTAGAGGTCGCCCTCCTGTCTAGAGATCAAAGTTGCCTCGAAACGGTTGCCTCAGATAAAAATGATCTAAGACATTAGGGTTACCACTAAGGCCTCCTTATATTGCTTTAGTGACCACTCGTCCCTAAAATCGAATTGACACGAAAACTCCAACGACGATGCTACCTACTCCTTCATAGTGGGATAGCATTGTCTAAAGGGACATTTACACAGTTTAATTCCTTTTGAGTAGGTAGAGGTTCTTAGGTACTTGCTCTTTCAAAACAAAACAAATTTTTCGCACTTATACTTTTCAAACAAAGTTTTCAACAACACTTCATACACTCTTGAGGACAGAAACAAGAGTTAAATCGAAGTTTTCAAACAAAACTCTTTTCAAAACCCACAAACACAAGAAAAGCAAAATTTTTTGAAAACATAGTGAGCAAGTACCTAAGAGCCCGTGGATAACCACGGATAGAAAGGGTGTTAACACCTTCCCTTTCTATAATCTACCTCCCGAACCCGAGAAACATCTCCAAAAGGAATTTTCCTGTGCTTTTGTCCTTTCCTTGTTGGATAAAATAAAAGACGGTGGCGACTCTTGCTTACCGCGACACTTTGCAAAAACAAACGCAAACGCGAACCAGCATTCTAAAACAGTCAGTTCTCATTCCCACCGATCATAGAACTAGCGACTCTGCTGGGGATTTATAAGTGAGGTGTACCTTAGGATTAGATCACTTGTGTTTTCAATTGTATTGCTTTGTATGCTTTTAATTGTGGGCTTGTATCAGAGTTCTATAAATCCTAACCCGGATTTGGAAGACATGCATAGATAGCAATACATTGTGGAAACTGTGTGGGGTATACCGACACGGTTGAAGCAATAACTATATTAGTGCGACATATTTGTGAGTACCGGTAACCCTTGAGTTAAGTCAAGGAGAGTACGGGGCCGCTGAGTGATGTCACTAAGCACTAATGACCTAGAACCTTACTTGACCATCTTGGCCTTTATTAGGGGTAGTGAGATGACCGGCTTTGGTACAGTCCGAAGTTGGTAGATACTCGATACTACACTCATTGAGGATTGTTTTCTTGGAATATTTTGGTCGCTAGTTAAGTGGCTAAACCAAAACGATGAACATAGAAAACAATCCAATGATATTGAGCTCCTTAGAACCCGGTTACTACTTAGGATAGGTTTTGAGCCAACTACACTCAAGAGGGTACTTACCTACGAACCCCATGCAAGCCTAAACCTAAGGACTTGTTTGCTTTGTGTGAATATAACTGTCTGTATGTACACTTGCTTACTTTTGCATACATCATGAACATCATAAAGCATCATATGCATCCACTAACCATTTCAAGGGTTTAGATCTTCATCTTTGTTCTTGTTTTGCAGGACATGGAGCCTCTCCGCAGGAAAACAATTCAAGTCAACCTTGTAAGGATCCCTCCTCAACTCAAGGAGCTTACATCCAGGATTCCCGAGAACTCTCTCTTCAGTGAAAGACATGGTAGACTCCTCAGCTTGGTCAACACCAACATTGAAGAAGACATGATGAAAGTTCTTTTCCAATTCTTTGACCCTCTACACCACTGTTTCACATTCCCTGACTATCAATTGGTGCCTACTTTGGAGGAATTTTCTCAACTCCTGAGAATTCCTATTTTGAGTCAACTACCCTACAACGGTACGGAAAAGGAACCAAGACCTGAAGATATTGCCCAAGCATTACGCTTGCAACCATCCGACATCAAGGGGCATTGGGAAGCCAGAAGTGGTGTCAAGGGATTCTTGGCAAAGTTTCTGTTTGAGAAGGCACGAGAATGCTGGAATTCTCTTGATCTGCAAGCCTTTGAAGAGATTGTGGCACTCCTTATCTATGGGCTGGTTTTATTCCCAAATCCTGATTAACTTATAGATGTGAATGCTGTCAAGATTTTCATATCCAGGAATTCCATACCTACATTGCTTGGGGACATCCTCCACTCATTTTACACACGAACAATGAGGAAAAAAGGTGTTCTCATGTGTTGTACTCCTCTCCTAGCAAGGTGGTTTATTTCTCACCTTCCACAGTCAGTTTTGAAGAATGAGCAGGGTTTAAGGTGGTCACAACGATTGATGACTCTCACACATTCGGATGTACATTGGTGTTCTCGGTCCAAAGAAAATGTCACCATCATTGATCGTTGTGGAGAATTTCCTAATGTTCCATTACTTGGAATTAGGGGAGGCATTACCTACAGCCCCTGTCTAGCTTTGAGACAATTTGGATATGCTCGGAGGGATGGCCCTCATGACATGCTGATTCCTGACCTAGTTTTTGACTTCGACAACGATACGCAAGGACTTCGACAAAGGTTCATCAAAGCTTGGAGGATGCCTAACAAAGTGGACAGTAAGACACTGGGGCACAAGAACTCCATCCCCCTTGAGCCTTACCTCAGGTGGGTACGAACCCGCACCCAGAGTCTTATGATGCCTTACCCCCACATTCTCTCCTTGATCAAAGATCCTGTTACGGAAGGAGAGGTTCCATACGCCATCCTACATCCTGATATGCCAACATCTTGGGAAGAAATGCAAAAGAGTTGGATCCAACTCAAGGAAGAACAGAATACTTTTGAAGCCAGCTTCTATGCTAGTGAGAAGAAGGTCTTGGAACTCACCCGCCGACTTCACGAGGAGGAGACCCTCAACACTTACATCGCTCCAAAAAGGATGCGCAATGTCTTTTTACATTATGGATTTTGCCCATGGGGCACTTATGTACTAAATTTCTTCTTAATATGACGTGTGTTCTTTTTTTGTCTGCAACAAATTTGAATGTTTAAACCCTTGAATGCATCACATAAATAGCATACCATGCATCATATGCATAACATGTACCCTTTTACAAGTTTCTTATCTTCTTCGCTGTTTATTTCAGCAATCATCATGTCTACTGAACCTTCCACTGAGCAAGCTATCAAGGCCCTCCAGGCCCAGAACGCCCAGTTTCAAGAGTTGGTTATGAGCCTAGCTAAGGGTCAACAGGACTTGAAGACCCTAATTCTGAAAGAGAGGAAGAAGAAGAAGAATAGGACCGTCCTGTTCAACACTGGACGCAGGTTTGGAAATGGACTGCAGTATGAAGTTGATCTGACCACCTCATCTGGAGGGAAAGACAGTCCACAAGAGAGGAGGGTTCCTAGCCCTATAGTCTCCGACAACGAGACGGATTATGATGAAGAACAGTATCCTCCTGCTGAGGACACGTACAAACAGCTGGAAGACCGTTTGAGCGCTATGGAGATACAGAACGTGCCCGGGCTGGACTTTGGAGATCTAGGTCTATCCTCTGGGGTGGTGATTCCCCATAAATTCAAGGCACCTGCCTTTTCCAAGTATGACGGAGCTTCCTGTCCAAAGTTGCACCTCCGGTCATATGTAAGGAAGATCCAACCTTACACCGCTGATAAGAACTTGTGGATCCATTTCTTTCAAGACAGTCTCTCAGGGACTCAGCTTGAGTGGTTCTATCAACTGGATGGAGCCAGTATCCGCAGCTGGGAGGATTTGGCCACTGCATTCTATAGGCAGTATCAATATAACTCCGACCTCGCTCCTACGCGTACCCAACTCCAGGGTATGTCAATAGGGACGGGTGAAGGATTTAAAGAGTATGCTTAAAAATGGAGAGACCTTACCGGAAGGGTGCAGCCACCTTTAACTGATCGTGAACTTGTTGATATGTTTTTGGGGACCCTGTCTGGTCCATTCTTTAACCATTTGATTGGAAACTCTTCAGCCGGGTTTACAGACCTTATCTTGACTGGTGAGAGGATTGAAGCTGGTATCAAGGCTGGGAAGATACAGAAGGGTGCCTCATCGAGCACCGAGAAGAAACCATTCAAGAAAGATTCCAGTGTTGTCTACGGTTCAAAAAGACAAAATAGATCTGAACACCGCCAAGCTGTCAACGCGGTTGTTATTTCAAAACCTGCTGGTGCTCCTCAGCATCACAACCAACAAAGGGGCGAGAGACCTTGAAGGCAGTTCACTCGTCTCAGCATGACCTTGTCTCAGATATTGCCGCAGTTACTGACGACCAATCTGGTGACTCTAAAAGAAGCTCCGAAGATTTCAAACACAACATCCCCAAAGTACAATCCTAACGCCCGCTGCGCTTATCACTCTGACAGCCCGGGGCATAATACGGATGATTGTTGGGCTTTGAAGAATAAGGTTCAGGACCTAATCGATGCAAAGGAGATTGAGTTTGAGGCGCCCGAGAGGCCTAATGTTGTGACTGCTCCCATGCCCAAACATGGAATAAATGTTGTAGAGGAAGACTTGTTTGTAGCCTCAGTGGATGATATTGTTACCCCACTGATGACCGTCAAGAGGAACCTGTTTCTAGCCAATTTATTTCCGGGATGTGGTGAAGGTTGCCATATGTGTTCCATTTCACCTACTGGTTGCCCATCTTTGAAGTCAGGCATCCAAAACCTGATGGATAATAAGGAAATCCATTTGGAGAAGATTGTTGTTCCTGCCACCCCTACTGAAGAAGTTTCCATTATTACCATTTTCAACAATTCTCCCAAGGCTCCCTCAAGGAAGCTTGTCAGAATTATGCCTGTTCAGGAGATTGCACCCATAATCATCATTGTTCCAGGGCCTATTCCCTACACCTCTGACAAAGCTGTCCCTTGGAACTATGGGGCAGATGTTTATGTTCTTGGAGTTAAGCAAGAGTTTGATACTAATACCGGCGTCAGCAACATTACCGGGCCTGCTAAAGTCACCCGCAGTGGTAGACTTTTCTCACCTGATATTGCGCCACCAACTGTCCGAAGACCTATTGTCATCACACCTGCAAGTGTGCCTAATGCCATTCCTGATCAAGTTCTTAGTCCTACCCCTGTCGCCGAGTCATCTGACGCCCGGGGCGAAGGGATCACCACTGATATGCCTGCCCAGACGGAGGCGCCAAAGACAACCACTGTTGAAGCTTCCAAACAGGAGATGGAAGAGATTCTGAAGATTATTAAGAAGAGTGATTATAATGTAGTTGAGCAACTGGGGAAAACCCCATCCAAGATTTCTATGTTATCACTGTTGTTGTGTTCAGAGGCCCATGCCAAGGCTCTGATTACCTTCCTGAAGACGGCCCACATGCCACAAGAGACATCAGCTGATCAGTTTACCGATTGTGTGGCCAATTTAACTGCTGATAATGGTTTGGGTTTCTCTGACGATGATCTGACTTCTAAAGGGAAGAACCATAACGATGCCCTGCATGTCTCCATTGAATGCAGGGGCACTACTCTTGCACATGTGTTGGTTGACACTGGTTCCTCATTGAACGTCTTGCCCAAGAAAGCTCTAGACAGGTTGGATTGCAAAGGGTTGGAGCTAAAGCCAAGTAACATTGTTGTCCGGGCCTTTGATGGGTCTAAGAGGATGGTGCATGGTGAAGTGGATATTCCAATCAAAGTTGGTTCCCAGGTCTTCAATTCTACATTCTACGTGATGGACATTCGGGCATCCTATTCTTGTTTGCTGGGTCGTCCATGGATCCACAAAGCTGGAGCTGTGACCTCAACACTCCATCAGAAGCTGAAGTACCCAGTCAGAGGGAAGATTGTGACAGTAAAAAGGGAGGAGGAGTACATGGTCAGCCACCTCAACTCGTTCCGGTACATAGAGATGGATGGGGAGTTCATTGAGACCCCATTTCAACACTTTGAAGAGGTTCCTCAGACACTGACATCAGCTGAGACTGTGGTTGAAGATTCTCCTTTGAAGATGGCTTCCTTAAAGGATGCCCGAGCTGTTATTGAGAAGGGTGAGTATGCAAACTGGGGCCGACTTCCTGATTTCACTCAGAAGACTAACAAGTTTGGTTTGGGTTTCACTGCAGAAGCTCAAAGGGTTGTTCATAGTGCAAGGATTGGAAGACCTCCTGTGTTCATTAGTAACTCGGGGGTAAATGCCATTGAAGATGACGTGGAGGAGTCTGAATTCGACAGCTGGATCTACCCTATGATCAACGGTGGACCAAGCAACTGGACAACAAAGGACTTCATCCCTATTACTTTTATTTCCAAATAATGAACTCTTTGTTTTGAGTTTGTAACAGACAATATTGTGAAGCTTTATGGCCCGGTGTCTTACCCGGGACACCGTGGCTTCATTTGTGAGGGCTTTTGTGTGCCATTTTCATATATCATTAATAAAAGCATTGGACGTTCTTGCATTTCAAATCTTGCGCTCTTTGTCTTTCTTTATTATATATTGCAAAACAGCTATTTTACACACACTCACATATACAGGTCTCAATCCACTCTGGATCTCATTGGTAACGACTCTGCTACCGCCAGTTATGACTTCGAAAATCCGATCAACTTAGCCGAGGACGAAGGTGAAGATGATTGCGTAGTGCCGGGTGAACTTGCAAGACTGCTACTCCAGGAAGAGAGGGCCATTCAGCCACATGAAGAGCTAGTGGAAACAGTGAATCTGGGTACTGAGACAGACAAAAAGGAAGTCAAGATCGGTGCAAACCTGGAGCTCAGTGTGAAATAACAGTTGATTTAGATGTTGCATGACTACATGGAAATCTTTTCCTGGTCTTACGAAGATATGCCTGGGTTGGATACTGACATTGTGGTTCATCGCCTACCTACCAAGGAAGACTGCCCTCCCGTAAAACAGAAGGTTTGCTGTATGCGCCCAGAGATGTCCAAGAAAATCAAGGCTGAGGTTTTGAAACAATTTGACGCCGGGTTTCTAGCAGTGACTTCTTACCCTCAGTGGGTCGCTAATGTGGTTCCAGTGCCGAAGAAAGATGGTATGTTCTGAATGTGTGTTGACTACATGGATTTGAACAGGGCAAGCCCCAAGGATGACTTCCCTCTGCCTCACATCGACGTTCTGGTTGACAATACTGCTCAACACAAGGTATTCTTATTTATAGATGGTTTCTCCGGTTATAATCAAATCAAGATGGCTCCTGAAGACATGGAGAAGACCACTTTTGTTACTCAGTGGTGTACCTTTTGTTACAAGGTCATGCCTTTTGGGTTGAAAAATACTGGGGCAACATATCAGCGTGCCATGGTTGCTTTGTTATATGACATGATCCATCATGAGATTGAAGTATACGCCGACGATATGATTGTGAGGTCCCAAACTGAGGAGGAACACCTTGACCATCTACAGAAGTTGTTTGACCGTTTGAAGTTGTATAAATTGAGGTTGAACCCGAACAAGTGCACCTTCGGGGTGAGGTCCGGTAAATTGCTAGGTTTCGTCGTGTGTGACAAAGGTATTCAAGTGGACCCTGCCAAGGTGAAAGCTATACAAGAGATGCCAGCTCCCAAGACAGAGAAAGAGGTCAGAGGCTTTCTAGGACGTCTGAACTACATTGCCCGATTCATCTCACATCTAACTGCTACTTGTGAGCCAATCTTCAAGCTACTGAAGAAAGATCAAGTGGTACGTTGGAACGATGAATGCCAGGCCGCTTTCGAAGGAATCAAAGAGTATCTCCAGGAGCCACCTATTCTTATGCCACCAGTTGAAGGGAGACCGTTGATCTTATACTTAACAGTACTTGACAACTCAATGGGGTGTGTGATGGGGCAGCATGACGAGTCTGGCCGAAAAGAGCATGCTATTTATTACCTTAGAAAAAAGTTTACCGACTGTGAGACTCGATACTCACTGCTCGAGAAAACTTGCTGCGCTTTGGCATGGGCTGCTCGCCGGCTGAGACAATATATGCTGACTCACACTACTCTATTGATTTCAAAAATGGATCCAATCAAGTATATCTTCGAAAAGCCTGCCTTGTCCCAAAGAATAGCAAGATGGCAGATGATCTTGATTGAGTATGACATCCAGTACACGTCTCAAAAAGCAATCAAGGGAAGCGTATTGGCAGACCATTTAGCACATCAGGCAGTGGATGACTACCAGTCTATGAACTTTGAATTCCCGGACGAGACTATCATGTTGATAACTGATTGTGAAATACCTGGACCGGATGAAGGACCTGAGGAAGGATCCCGATGGTCTATGCACTTTGATGGAGCTTCAAACGCTTTGGGTAACGGTATTGGCGCTGTGATCATATCTCCTAAGGGCTCTCATACTCCGCTCACCGCCCGACTGTGTTTCAACTGCACCAACAACATGGCGGAGTATGAAGCATGCATCATGGGTCTTCGAGCTGCAATTGACCTAAGGATTAAGTTTCTGAGTGTCTTCGGAGATTCCGCTCTCGTGATCAGTCAGATCAAAGGCGAGTGGGATACGAAACACCCAAATCTTATTCCTTACAAGGAGTATGTGTTGACGTTGATTCCCCACTTCGAGGAAATAACCTTTGAACACTTCCCAAGAGAGGAAAATCAGTTGGCGGATGCGTTAGCTACGATGTCTTTTATGTTCAAAGTCGAGTGGGACAACGAGGCCCCCCGAATCATTATTTGGAAATTGGATGAACCTGCACATTGCTGTGATCTTAAGACCGAAGAGGTAACAGAAAAGCCTTGGTATCATGAAGTGAAGAGGTACCTTGAAGCTCAAGAATACCCCGAGGGTGCATCGGTTAATGACAAAAAGTTTCTGAGAAGGTTCGCGGCAAAGTTCTTCATCAGCAATGGCATTCGCTACAAACGTAACCATGATTCAACCTTACTGCGTTGTGTGGATAAGATTGAAGCAGAAAGGATCATGGCAGAGCTGCATGAAGGTACTTTCGGGACTCATTCCAGTGGACATACCATGGCAAAGAAAATCCTTCGGGCAGGATATTACTGGTCCACAATAGAAGCCGACTGTTATCAGCATTCTCGGACATGTCACAAGTGCCAGGTCTATGCTGATAAGGTGCACATTCCTCCAGTTCCTTTGAATGTCTTGACAGCACCTTGGCCTTTCGCAATGTGGGGCATTGATATGATCGACGATATCAGACCTATGGCATCTAACGAGCATCGTTTCATCCTGGTAGCGATTGATTACTTTATGAAGTGGGTTGAAGCAGCTTCCTTTGCTACGGTAACCAAGAACGTCGTGGCACGGTTCATTCGACACAACCTAATCTGTCGATACGGCATACCAGAGAGGATCATTACGGATAATGGTACCAATCTTAACAACAAGATGATCACTGAGCTCTGCGAGCAATTCAAAATACAGCACCATAACTCTTCTCCCTACCGGCCGAAGATGAATGGGGCTGTCGAAGCAAAAAATAAGAACATTAAGAAGATTGTACAGAAGATGACAGTGACCTACAAAGACTGGCACGAGATGTTACCATTTGCTCTTCATGGGTACCGTACCTCAGCACGAACGTCAACAGGGGCAACACCCTTTTCCTTGGTTTACGGCATGGAGGCAGTCTTGCCCATTGAAGTTCAGATACCCTCTCTTCGGATCATGAAAGATGCAGACTTGAGCGAAGACGATTGGATCCAGACCCGACTTGATCAACTGAACCTAATCGACGAAAAGAGACTCACTGCTATTTGTCATGGTCAGACGTACCAAAAACAGATGATCAAGGCATTAAACAAGAAAGTCAGACGGCAAGAGTATCAAGTTGTGAACCTGGTAATCAAGCGCATTATTCTACCTCAAGGTGATCCCAGGGGCAAATGGACCCCTACTTACGAAGGGCCATTTATGGTTAAGAATATCTTCTCAGGAGGAGCGATGATTCTAACCACCATAGATGGTGACGACCTTCCTCACCCCGTCAATGCAGACATAGTGAAAAGATACTACGCATAATCAAAGACCCGCTAGGTCGACTGGCCTAGGCAAAAATAAGGGCTTCCGGGCGAACCAAAAGGGTTCGGGCAAAAATAAGGGATGAAAATAAAAAAAATCTGTACACCTGGCAAGTTGAAAACCTGAAAAGGCGGCTTGGGCAAAAATGGGTATCCCGGTGGACTGAAAACCTGAAAGGGAGGTCCAGGAAAAAGTTAGGGATAAGCGTAACATTATGTCTCATTGGATCACCCTGCATCCAGACTTTGGTATCAACTATCAGGCTCGGACGACACCAATCAATCAGATTCATCTCCAACTAAGCAGCAAAGTGATGAGATGCTTGAAGATATAAAGGCGATAGAAGAGTTGGAACCCAGTGGGATTATTCACATAGCTGTTTTGTTTTCTTTTTACAAATTGTATAAATACTATTTGTTCGGCGGCGTTCTCTTACTAGGACGTTAACCTCTTGTACAAAAGCGCCTATTTACAAGCAAACTTCAAAATCGATACAAATTCATTTTCAGACAAAGTTCAAATTGTCTTTCCTTTATCTGTTTTGTTTGCAAAGAACGTCCAATGTTCATTTTTGATATATGCATTTGACATTAAGTGCTGCTCATAAATATTTACATGCGAAACAAAGGACTAATTACGGGTGATATCAGAAGTAGGGGCAATAAGAATTGTCTGAGCAGTCTAGTTGATCTGTCCACCAAGGTACCAAGGTAAGTTCAGCTGAAGAATGCGACCAAGATACTATCACTCCCCGCAGAGTAAAACAGTAATGATAGCTCTCTCAGCTGAGACCTGCAGCTATGTACAAATCAGCAATACTCTCCCCCAAGCAGAGTTGGTTTATCCTCAGCCTTAAAAAGATTGGGTATCCCTAGAAGGCCTCAATATCCCCCAGTGGAGTATAAGGATATTCCCCAGCAAGCATAATAGTATCCCTGGCAGCCTTAATATTCCTCAACGGAATATAAGAATGTTCCCCAGCAGAATGTAAGGTACCCCCAGTGGAGCCATTTCCCCAGCGCAGTCTAAAAAAGGTTTCCCCAATGAAGCTGAATCATCTTCCCCAGTAGGTTCTGGAAGCTTGTCCCCTACAGAACACAAATAATTCTCCCCAAGCTAAGTTCAGAAGTTATCCTCACAAGAGTCCAACTGGGTTATCCTCAACAAGTCGCAACTGAAAGATCATCCCCAGCGAAGTTCTTTCTATCCCCAGTGGAGTTCATCATCAAGATCCCCAACAGAACCTATCAACGGAATCCCCAGTGGAGTTTATCATTAAAATCTCAGCGAAGTATCTCTTCCCCACAGAGTAATCACCCGCAGAGTAATCTCTTCACCATGTTTATTCCCCAACGGAGTTATTTTCTCCTACAGGTTTATTCTTGCAATCATCTTTGTGCATCATCCCCAGTGGAAACGAAGAATTCAACCATACTCTTCAACAATAGCTCAGGATTTAACAAACTCCCCGTCATTTGTCAAGGATTTATTTTCCCAGACATAAATACATTCATAAACATTTCACATTTCATACCTCCTATTTACATACATGATAAAGTGCATACGACACAACCTCATTTATTTCTGAGAACATCATGACATCATGCATTTCATACATCATGACATTGCATACAACTAACGTTTTACCTTTTTCAGGAAAAGGTCGAACAAAAGAGGGCTACCACTAACCTTTTTAAGTTCCATATTAATACATGTAACAAGCCAGGAAAATATTTGTGGACGACTGATTGTAGATCAATACCTGTAACAAGCCAGGAAAGTTATCTACATGAAGAGATTGAAGATCAATACGTGTAACAAGCTAGGAAGACCATCTTTCTTTCTCAGGTCAGAGATTAATACCTGAAACCAGCCAGGACAACTATCTCATCGGCCAACCTTTTTAAGTTCCAGATTAATACCTGTAACAAGCCAGGAAAATATCTGTGGACGACTAATTGTAGATCAATACCTGTAACAAGCCAGGAAAGTTATCTACATGAAGAGATTGAAGATCAATACCTGTAACAAGCCAGGAAGACCATCTTTCTTTCTCAGGTCAGAGATTAATACCTGAAACCAGCCAGGACAACTATCTCATCGGCCAACCTCCTTAAGTTCCAGATTAATACCTGTAACAAGCCAGGAAAATATCTGTGGACGACTGATTGTAGATCAATACCTGTAACAAGCCAGGAAAGTTATCTACATGAAGAGATTGAAGATCAACACCTGTAACAAGCCAGGAAAACCATCTTTCTTTCTCAGGTATGCAAGTTCTCGCTAAGGAATCTCTTATGCGATCGACACTCCTGCAGATGGCATCTGTAAGCCCATCCTCCTACCAACAACCTCCAAATGGCATTTGTAAGCCCATTCCCGATGTCACAATGCTGATACTACATCATGCGAGTGCAAATTTCTGGGCACTCTAGTGTTCAATTATCTTCCACCTTCAGATCACGAAAGGCTCGAAAGCCAATCTGTATCCTCACGTTTAAGAAAATTGAACAGGGGCAACTGTTGTACCCCAAAATTTTCCCTCTCATGTTTCCAAAGGTCTTCCCTTACATAGTTAGTCACAAACACTTGCCTAACAAAAATAAAGTTTTTGAAGATATACAAAGTGTCTTTCGATCGGCATCTAGGAAAAGGCTTCGATTAAGCGTTTGGAACCTTTTGATCAGTTTGGTTCACCAGTCTTCGATTGAGCATTTGGAACTCTTCGTTCAAGCTTTGGTCTGCAGGTCTTCGATTGAGCGCTGGACCCTCCTTCGATCAAGTCAATATCACAATGCTTCGACTATACACTAGATACTTCAGGCTTACCTTCGACTCACCAGGCAAGAAGCTCATTCAAAGAACATGTAAATGACTCATTCGAAGAAGCACTCAGAAGGCCCATTCGAAAGGTACACAAGAAGTCCATTCGAAGGAGGCAGTGCAAGACCCTTCGACTAGCAACACAAGACCCTTCGATTAGCATGAACGAGACCTTTCGATTGGCCTGTTAACAGTGTCTTTCGATTGAAGTTTCAATTAGTACCCTTCGAATGGTATATGGACAAACGCCCTTCGAATGGCATTTCAGTGCAGAATTTCCCTGAATAAGAACATCAGAACGAAATGATTTTCGAATGGCATTTCAGTGCAGAATTTCCCTGAATAAGAACATCAGAATGAAATGATTTTCGAATGGCATTTCAGTGTAGAGTTTCTCTCAACCTAAGATGATCTGATAAAGGAAGTTCTGAACACTTCGAATCAGAACTTAGACTCATCACAAGGCCAAGGGCTGGTCGAGGTTGTCTAATAAGGAATAGATTCGAATTGGGACTCTGAAGCAATCGAAACTAGAAAAGAAGGCAAAATCGAAGGGGTAAGTTAGTTTTTGATTTCCATCAAGTTGGAGGCCCAAACAACTCAGAACAAGCTGGCAGAAACGCATGATTGAATCAAATTTGGCAAGTTTTCATGAAGATCAAATCAAATCTCTCCACCATAATGGACCAAGATTTGATACACATTTGTTAACCTAATTTCTTTGTCTATATAAACCTGTTGCTCATAAACAAATCACACACGAAAAACCCTTGCAGAAAGACGTGAAAAACACCTACACCAACTCTGCAGAAACGGCGCCCCAACCTTGAAAAGAAAAGCTTGAAAAGTGGTGATCAGGTTTTGGTTTGGAGGCAGATTCCGACCCAAAGAAAGACGCAACTCTCTTGCCATCAACCTCCTGAAGCGAGGCCAATCAAAAACCAAGCTTTTCATCATCTAAATCGCACTGTAAGTGTTCTAGAAAACACCTCTGAACATGAAAACGCAACTCATCATTCTTGCATCTTTTCTTTAAAATATTGACATATTTGTGATTGTTATTTGATTTAGAATGTTTTGGCATTGTCTAATCTAATTTGCATGGCCTCTAACCTCATATATAGAACCTAGGGTTCCTGTTCTTGTTTTTAGGCGTTTCTTGTGCAGGGGAAATTGAGACAAACAATGGCCATAGGAATGATGAGGAGGTCGAGACGAACACATCTGTCTTATTGAATAGCGTTTTCATGGCCTAGGAGAAACGTTCGAACCACCCCACGAAACTTCCTGCAGAATAAAATCTGCAGGTAATCGAACCAGGCTATTGTGAGGAAGATGATAATGTGGCTGGGCGTGATTGGTTCGTTTGAACCAATTGCGCGTCTTTTTATTTTTTTAGGCCAGGCATAATTATTGTTTGGTATAATATTTATGTTCTATTTAACTAACGAATGAAGCAGATTGGACGAGTTGGCAAGCACGCTATGGAAAAACCCCTTTGGACCTGGGTTCGAATCCCAGGTCCCCCCAAAAACTTTGTTACATTTTTCTACATGTGCTCAGATGCAGCGCTCTAGGAAGGGAGTATCATACACCTCCAGATCTCACGCGCCAGGTGGTCCTATATCCAGATCTTGTGGTCCAGGATGAGGTTCACCATGAACCTTGGCCAACGAATGCCTAGGAAATCTGAAAGTCCAACAGGCTGGACGTTTGGGCTTAGAAACTGCAATTCATACTCCCTTTTTGAACCCAGCACCCCTGAGTTTGTTTTCCTTATTTTTTTTTTCTTTTCACTGTTTTTTTATTTTATCACCATAATTAATTAATTAACTCTTTTTCATAAAAAAAAATCAGAAACAACAAAAATACTTTTATTTTAATTTTATTACTTATTTTTGTAAATAAATTGTGACCAATTAATTTAGTTTTAATTAGGAATAATTTTAACAATTTTGCACTAAATTAAAATTGAGTTAGAATTAGGATTTTATTAACTTTTTTTAATCACTCCAATTTTATTGCCTTAATTAAAATAAAGCTCAAAAAACACTTTTTCTTTAAATCCATTATTAATGTAGACTTGATTCTTAATTAAAAAAAGACCAAAAACATGCTTTCTTCAAAAAGGGTCAAAACCCTAAAGGACAATCTGATTCAACTTTTCTCGCGCGTATTATTTTGATCCATATATTGTAATTGCTCCGAGGATGTAATAGTTTTAACTTAGGATTTTTTATTTACCGCTTTTATTTACTTTCCGCATTTACTTTTCAAGGGTTTGTTTTTGGCGATGTAAATACCCGATGCCTTGTAATAGCTTAGCTTTATTTTCTGTAATTTATTTTCCGCAACCATTAACTGCTAGATGTATGCTAAGTAGGCTATGCATGACAAGATAAATTCTTAACTTAAAATCAATAATATCTCACCATGACATGCAAAGATAACATAAACTGAAAATTGACACACTTTCACATGCCACTCCTAGGGTACGCCTCACTTGGTTGCCTCGACATGGTCATTGAGTATAGGAAGTTTTAGAGGTCGCCCTCCTGTCTAGAGATCAAAGTTTCCTCGAAACGGTTTCCTCGGATAAAAATGATCTAAGACATTAGGGTTACCACTAAGGCCTCCTTACGTTGCTTTAGTGACTACTCGTCCCTAAAATCGAATTGACCCGAAAACTCCAATGATGATGCTACCTACTCCTTCATAGTGGGATAGCATTTTCTAAAGGGACATTTACAAAGTTTAATTCCTTTTGAGTAGGTAGAGGTTCTTAGGTACTTGCTCTTTCAAAACAAAACAAAATTTTCGCACTTATACTTTTCAAACAAAGTTTTCAACAACACTTCATACACTCTTGAGGACAGAAACAAGAGTTAAATCGAAATTTTCAAACAAAACTCTTTTCAAAACCCACAAACACAAGAAAAGCAAAACTTTTTGAAAACATAGTGAGCAAGTACCTAAGAGCCCGTGGATAACCACGGATAGAAAGGGTGTTAACACCTTCCCTTTCTATAATCTACCTCCTGAACCTGAGAAACATCTCGAAAAGGAATTTTTCTGTGCTTTTGTCCTTTCCTTGTTGGATAAAATAAAAGACAGTGGCGACTCTTGCTTACCGCGACACTTTGCAAAAACAAACGCAAACACGAACCAGCATTCCAAAACAGTCAGTTCTCATTCCCACCGATCACAAGTGGCAACAAAAAGATCCTCTTCAACAGCATGTGCATTGTGGCCATGCTTTAGAATTGGAGCAGAGATTACATTCGGCTTTTCAGGGGCATCGAATTCAACTTCTTTAGCGTCTATCAAATCCTGAATCTTATTCTTGAGGGCCCAACAATGGTTGGTGTCGTGCCCCAGGCTGTCTGAATGATAAGCATACTTGGCGTTCGAATGGTAGTATGGAGAAGCTGTATTCGGATTCTTCGAGGCCTCTTTTAGACTGGTAAGGTTTAACTTCAAGAGATGGGGTAGAACCTGAGCAGGAGTCATGTTTATCTGGGTGAATTGTTGTACAGGCCTTTCCACCCTTGCTTGGTTGGTTCTTGGTTGATTGTTTCTAGGCTGATCAGCTGCAGACTTCTGAATCATTACGGCCCCCACCGCTGGCCGACGCTCAACTCTTCCTTGACCTCTTTAGGAGTAGACAGCTGATACTTCTTTCTTTGCTGGAAAAGTCTTTTTGATGGCAGCGGAAGCAGATGCATCTTTTTGAATTTTCCCGCTCTTTATGCCGGCCTCAACTCTCTCACCAGTTATAATCAACTCGGTGAACCCCGCAGACGAACTTACAATCAGGTGATTAAAGAAAGGACCTGACAGAGTCCCCAAGAACATATCCACAAGCTCTCTTTTAGATAAAGGTGGTTGCACTCGTCCCGCCAAGTCTCTCCATTTCTGGGCATACTCTTTGAAGCCTTCATTTGAGACCATGCCCATACTCTGTAATTAAGTATGGGTTGGTGCGAAGTCCGCATTATATTGATACTGTTTGTAGAAGGCGGCCGCAAAATCTTCCCATTTATGCACATCAGACCTCTCCAACTGGTAAAACCAATCCAGTTGCGTCCCCGATAAACTGTCCTAGAAGAAATGTACCCACAGGTCTTTGTCAGAAGAATGTGGTTGGATTTTCCTGACATAAGATCGTAAGTGCATCTTTGGGCAAGACACCCCATTGTACTTAGCAAACAGAGGTACTTTGAATTTAGGAGGGATTACAATCCCAGATACCAACCCTATCTCTTCAAAGTCCAGCCCAGGCACTCTCTGTATCTCCATGGCAGCTAGACGCTCTTCCAAGTTCTTGTATTTGTCATCTGCAGGAGGATACTTCTGTTCAGAATAGTCTCCATCCTCCTCTTCTTCTTCTTCCTCAGAATCAGATTGCACTGCAGCTCCCTTTCCTTTTCCTACCCCTTCATCAGATGTTGAGGGGAAATCCAGGACCCTTCTGGCTTGACCTTCAAATCTTCTACCCAAGGTAGCCACACCAGCTCTCTTCCTTTTCTTTTTCTCTTTTTCCTTCTCTAGTAGAGTCTTGAGCTCCTCCTGCCCCTTGGCCAAGGTCAGAAGTAGTTGTTGAAACTGTGAATTCTGGGCTTGCAAGCCTTTGACCGTTTGTTCTAGATCCATCTTGCTAAAATAAACAGCAGAGAGATGAGGAAACTTGGTGTGAAGACCTGTTTATGCATATGATGAATGATATGTATTCATGTAATGCATTCAAGGATTCAGAAAGTCAAATTTGTTTTAAACAAAAAAGAAACACACGTCATATTAATAATATAGAATTTGTTAGTACATCAATGCCCCATGGGCAAAATAATACAAAATTCTAAGGTAAAAAGACGTTGTGCATCCTCTTTGGTGTAACGTGGGTGTTGAGAGTCTTCTCTTCATGAAGTTGATGAGTAAGTTCCAAAACCTTCTTCTCGCTTGTGTAGAATTGGGCTTCAAAAGTATCGCGCTCTCCCTTGAGCTGTATCCAACTCCTTTGTAGATCTTCTAGTGATGTTGGCATGTCAGGATGTAGGAGGGTGTATGGAATCTCTCCTTCCATAACATGCTCTATAATCACAGGAAGCATGTAGAGGTAAGGCATCATAAGACTTTGGGCGTGGGTTCGTACCCACTTGAGGTAAGGCTCAAGGGGGATGGAATTCTTGTGTCCCAAGGTATTATTGTCTACCTTGTTTGGCATCCTCCAAGCTCGGATGAACCTTTGTCGAAGTCCTTGATCGTCGTTGTCGAAGTCAAAAACCAAGTCTGGAATCAGCATGTCATGTGGGCCGTCCCTTCGGGCATATCCAAATTGTCTCAGAGCCAAGCAAGGGTTGTAGGTGATGCCTCCCCTAATTCCAAGTAGAGGGACATTAGGGAATTCCCCACAACAGTCAATAATGATGACATTCTCTTTTGATCGAGAACACCAATGAATATCTGAATGGGTAAGAGTCATCAATTGTTGTGACCATCTCAGACCTTGCTCATTCTTCAAAACTGATTGGGGAAGATGAGAAATAAACCATCTTGCAAGTAGAGGAGTGCAACACATGAGAACACCTATTTTCCTCATTGTTCGAGTGTGAAAATAGTGGAGGATGTCCCCAAGCAATGTAGGCATCGGGTTGCGAGCCATGAAAATTTTGACAGCATTCACATCTATAAGCTGGTTAGGGTTTGGGAACAAGACCAACCCATAGATGAGAAGAGCTACAATCTCCTCAAAAGCTTGCAGGTCTAGAGAATTCTAGCATTCTTGAGCTTTCTCAAACAGAAACTTTGCCAAGAAACCCTTGACACCACTTATGGTTTCCCAATGACTTGTGACATCTGATGGTTGCAAGTGTAGGGCTTGAGCAACATCTTCAGGCTTTGGATCTCTTCCAGTACCGTTGAAGGGTAGTTGATGGAGAATAGGAATCCTCAACAATTGAGAAAATTCCTCCAAAGTAGGCACCAGCTGGTAATCAGGAAATGTGAAGCAGTGGTGTAGGGGGTCAAAGAACCTGAAGAGAACTTTCAGCATATCCTCCTCAGTGTTGGTGTTGACTAAGTTGAGAAGACAACCATGCCTCTCGGTGAATGGAGAATTCTTAGGAATCCTTGAAGCTAGCTCCTTGAGTTGAGGAGGAATTCTCACAAGGTTGACTTGGATAGTTTTCCTGCAAAGTGAATCCATTACCTACAAAACAGGAACAAAGATGAAGATCCAAAATCCTTGAAATGGTTAGTGGATGCATATGATGCTTCATGATGTCCATGATGTTATGCACAAGTATATATGTACAAACAAATCACACAAGTTCCTAGTTTCAGGCTTGTATGGGGTTTCATAGGTAAGTACCCTCTTGAAGTTTAGTTGGCTCAATCTGTCCTAGAAATAGTAATCGGGTTCTAAGGAGCTCAATATCACCGGATTATTTTCTGTGTTCATTGTTTCAGTTTAGCCACTTTACTGGCGACCGAAATATTCCAAGAAAACAACCCTCAATGAGTGTAGTATCGAGTATCTACCAACTTCGGACTGCACCAAAGCCGGTCATCTCACTACATCCTAAAAGGCCAAGTTGGTCAAGTAAAGGTTCTAAAAGTCCATTAGTGCTTCATGACATCACTCAGCGGCCCTGTATTCTCTTTGATTGACTCAAAGGCTACCGATATCCACAAATATGTCGCACTAATATAGCTATTGCTTAGACCACGTCGGTATACCCCGCACAGTTTCCACAATGTATTGCTAGTTACCTAGGAATGTTTCCCAAATCCGTGTAGAGGATTCAAACCCAAACAATAGAACCAAAGTGTAAAGCATACAAGTCAAGCAAGATAAGCATATAAAGGTGATCTAAAACCCTAATGTAACCCCACTTTTAGATTTCTCCCCAGCAGAGTCGCCAGTTCTGTGATGCAGTGGGAGAACTGACTTGAGGTTTTGCGTTTGTGTTCGCAAATGTTTTGGTTTAGCAAGAGTCGCCACCGACTTTTATTTTATCCAAAAGGAAAGGTAAAAAAGCACAGGAAAGACCTTTGAGATTGTTTTTGGGTTCGAGGGGTAGATTATGAAAAGGGAAGGTGCTAGCACCCTTTTCATCCATGGTTTTCCATGGGCTCTTAGTTACTTGTTTTAGATCACTTGCTTTTGCTTTTCAATTGTTTGAAATGGTGCTTTTGTGTGTGGTTTTGAAAGTATTAAGAGGCCTTTGTTTAGGAAACATTTGTAATGATTCTTGTTTGAATGTATACAAAGGTGTTTGTCTTTTGAAAAATGTTTCAAAGTTTGAAAGTTGTTTGGAAATTGTTTTGAAATGTGTGTGATAGTTTGAAAATAACAAGGATGGTTTGCAAATTGATCAAGTAACTAGGAGTTGTCTACCCTACTCAAAAGTCTTTCCTACACATTTTTATTCCTTTGACATTGTTGTTTTACCATTGCATTTGGTAAACAACCCTATCTTTGTATGTTAGACGGGACGGGCGTGGGTCATCGTATGACCATGATAACAATATTGCCAAGTATCTTAGCAAGTTTTTGAGGGACTAAGATCATTTGTTTTTAGGCAACTTGTCTAGCGTCATCGAGGGACTATGATCTTTTTGTTTTGATTTTGTTTTGCCAAGATACCTAACATGCATACCATGGCCATTTTAAGGCAACAAAGTGGATGAAACCCTAGGGATGCTTGTGTGCATTTTGTTGTCATTTTTCATGCATTTTTGTCTTGTATTAAGTCATGCTATTTGTTTGATTTTTGGTATTTGCATACAAAACCCTAATTTACTATCATGGCATATGAAAGAAATAAATGCGTAAAGTAAATCTAGACTATTACAACATTATTATGGGGAGGTGGATACAAGTTTTGAATAGGGGGATATTTGCACAAAATAAAATCCTAATTTACTATTACAACCAAATTGAATGGATACAATAAATAAATGAACAATTATTTAAATGTACAATAAAATGTAAATATGCACAAATGTTTTTTGTATTTATTTTATGTATGTAAAATAAATTTATTCAAGTCTTAAAAATAAGAGAAAATATAATGATTATTTTTGAAAGGGTGAAAACCCTAATTTTTTAGTTTAAAAGAAAATATATATTCTATTATTATTTATTTCATTTATGTACAAGAAAATAAATAAAAATAATACAAAAATGTTTAAAAAATAAAATATGTGAGAAAATAATATTTTAAGTATATAAATAATAAAAATAAAAATATATATAATATTCTTATATTATTTGCAAATTCTTTTAAGAAAATATAAGTATATTAACCTAATAACTATTTTTTATGCCAAAAAATAAAATAAAAAAAATGATAAAATGCAAAAAAATAAATAAAATATTTTTTGTGATTTTTAATGTTTAGAAAAAATAAATAAAAGTCAGAAATGTGGAATATTCAAGAAAATATGAAAAATAAAAGAAATGGGCCAAGGGGGTGCAAATAGAACCAAGCCCAAGGCGCCAGGCCCACTCCACTTCATCCCTGTCCTCTGAACAGAGCCAAACGTGTGTGCCCTGTGTTCAAAACCTGTTTTGTCTATTGCTTGCATGAAATCAAAAATTTACAACATGAAAGTTATAGCATTTTCAATCACGATTCCAACCATATCCATTTTGTGACCTAACTCTCAAAGGACAGAGAGAATTTTAATGGCCCTAAATTTTAACCTAAAATTTTCAGCATGTTCATCATCCAAATTCTCCTAACTCAGTTAATATAAATAAGAACTATGCATATGTACAGCTCAAGGAACTTAAGGACTATATTTTTGCTTCACAAACCTAAGCCTAATGATGCCTAAATAAGGAGATAGAACTTTGAAAATTACCTTGTTCAGTTGAGTTTGGATATGGCAATGTAGGAGTTTTGAGTGAGGCCTGAAGTACTTGTGAGCTTGCTTGAAGTTCCCTCAACCTTTACCAATGCTCAACTTGCTTTGAAATGGCTTGAATCTCCTTGTAGAAGTCAACCTGCAAACTCAGAAATTGAAAATGGTGAATCTTGAAAATGAGGTTACAATTGCTAAACAATGGCTTGGATAGTTTAGGTGTGTTGTATGGAATGTGTTTGAAGTGGTTTCAAACAAAACGCACGAAAGAATATGGAGGTGGCTTGGTGCTTGCAGAAGTTGCCCTGTTTTGGGAAGAAATGGGGTTTTCTGTGTTAGAGGGTGTTTGAGAGCTTAGAAAATCGTGTTTTTGGCTTGCTACAATATGCTGAAGTCGCTTGAAATGATTCCAAGACTTGGTTTTAACAGATACAAGAGTTATGTTGACTTTTGCAAGCTTACTTGCTTTTGAAGAAAATTTGAAATGACAATGCTCAAGGGCCTGTACAGGCTAGCTTAGGGACTGCACATAGTTGGTGAACTTTGCCTGATCTTTGTGGACTTTGTTTGCAGCAAGAGGTTAGGTTCATGGCTCAAGATAAACAAAGTTGCTAAAAGCAAACTTTATCAAAGTAGCATTGTTACCTTTTTGCCATTTTTGGATTAAACCCTTGTACAAAGCTTCAAAGATCAAAACAATGCCATTGTCCAATGTATTTGCATTTAATTTATGAGTGTAGAAAGTATTAGAACCTGTAAACAAAGTACAAGCATGATCCAAACTGATTTGCAACATGTATCAATGTGAAAAATGCCATGGACAAAAGTGAGAAATGGCCATTTCCTTTTCTTCGATTCTCCCTAACCATAAATGATTTTCGAGATTTATTTGACATTTTGGAAAGCTTGTAACATTCTCTACAATCCATCTTTGAAATGCATTTTGATATTCCTCTTGGAACTAGGTGAAAATTTGCCATGAAGTTAGGTCAAAAATCTGCCTAAACTAGGGCAAAATTTCACTAAGTTAAAAAGTTTTTGGACCCTTATTCACAAAATCATAACTCGAGATACAAGAATCTTTTTGGAAAACTTTTTGAATAAGAGTTGTAGATTTCATGGAGGATTACAACTTTCATGTTGGAAGTTTTGTTTGAATCCAATTGCATCATGGTGAAAAGTTGGGAAAAGTTGGGAAAAAATAAGAAATTTTCATAACTTAGAAAATTTATAAGTTATGGAAAATTTCAAACTTAAACCCTAATTTCCAAAATTAGGTTTCTTGGTGAAAAAGTTTCATGTTTTGACACATCTTGATGAAAAGTGACCCTTGGCACTTGATTTTGACCAAAAAGTCAAAGTTTGACTTTTTAGTGTACAGTTGATTTTTGATCAGTTGATTGGAAAATTCATCTGTCAATTCAATGCATTTGAGATCTTTTGATCCTTGTGATTAGGTCAAGATGATGACATTGAGTCCTTGGAACCATACTTGAACCCAATTTGCCATTGGCTAGGTGAAAAATCAGAAATTGCCCTTCTACAATCAAAACCCTAATTTTGACCATTTTGCCCTTTTGATGATCTTATCAAATTCCTTGAGGAGTTGTGGTCCAAACTTGATAAAATGGTTCATACGAGTCTATAATGTTGATGTGGATAAAAAATTATGAGGTTTGACTGTAAATTGGCTATGGTTGACCTTTTCCTCAATACAACTGCTTTTTTTAGGTCAACTGTCCAATTGACTGGGCAAAAATGTGATCCAAGGCTTGAAACTTGGTATGGGCAATCTTATAGGTCCAACATGAAGTATGAAAGTCACATGAGGCATTGGTAATCCAAAAATCCATGTGCAAACTCAAACCCTAATTTCAGGTTAACAGTGCAAGGAGATGTCTTGAGCTAAGCAAACCCTAATCTGGTCTTGAGTCCAAGAAGTCTTGTGAGCAGAATCTTGATAAAATGAGAGGGAAAATTTTGGGGTACAATAGAGATGACAAATATAAAGCCCTCACAAACAAAGCCACGGTGTCTCGGGTAAGCCATCGGGTCGTAAAGTTCAAAAATTGTCTGTTACAAATTCAAGACAAAAGTCTGTTACTGTGTAAAAGAAACGGGCATGGAATCCTTTTCCGTCCAATTGCTCAAGCCACCATTGGTAGTGGGGTAAATCCAGCTGTCAATATCATACTCTTCATCATCATCCACAATTGCATTTACTCCGGAGTCATGTTTTGGCATATGAGCCGTTATGACATTAGGCTTTTCGGGCGCTTCAAACTCAATCTCCTTAGCATCAATCAGATCTTGTACCTTACTCTTCAAGGCCTAGCAGTTATTGGTATCATGCCCTGGGCTATCAGAGTGATAAGCACAGCGGGCGTTCGGATTATACAACGGCGATGTGGTGTTGGGATTCTTTGGAGCTTCCCTCGGAATCACCAAGTTGGTCTTCAATAGTTGCAGCATAATTTGAGATAGAGTCATACTGAGCCGAGTAAACTGTCTTTGAGGCCTCTCTGCTCTTTGCTGAGTGTTGCGTTGTGTGGCAACAGCAGGTCTTGATATAACCACCGCATTAACTGCTTGGCGGAGCTCGGGTCGACTTTGGTTCCTAGAGCTGTAAACTGCACTAGACTCCTTCTTGAAAGGCTTCTTCTCTGCGTTTGACGAAGCACCCTTCTGTATTTTTCCGCTCTTGATACCAACTTTAATCCTATCCCTAGTCATAATTAACTCAGTGAAACCAGACGATGAACTTTTGATCAAATGATTAAAATACAAACCAGACAAAGTCCCCAGAAACATATCCACCAACTCCCTGTCAGCCAGAGGGGGTTGGACTCTACCAGCAAGGTCTCTCCACTTCTGAGTGTAGTTTTTAAAACCTTTGTTCGCACCAATAGACATACCCTGGATTTGGGTACGCGTAGGAGCAAGGTCGGCATTATATTGGTACTGCTTGTAAAAAGCAGCAGCAAGGTCCTCCCAGTTACGGACGCTAGCTCCTTCGAGTTGATAGAACCATTCAAGTTGAGTCCCTGAAAGACTATCTTGAAAGAAGTGAATCCAGAGATTCCTGTCAACAGTATATGGTTGAATCTTCCTAACATACGAGCGAGGGTGTAGCTTTGGGCAGGAGACCTCGTCGTCCTTCGCAAAGATTGGTGCTTTGAACTTGTGGGGAATCACCACCCTAGATGCCAAACCCAAATCACCAAAGTCCAATCTAGGTATCTTCTGGATCTCCATCGCACTTAACCGGTCTTCAAGTTGCTTATACCTATCCTCAGTAAGAGGATACTGGTCTTCATCAAAGTCAGTCTCATTGCCTGAAACCACAGGGCTGGGAGCCCTCCTTTCTTCCTGATTCTCTCCCCCTCTAGATGAGTGAGACAAATCAACTTCTTCTCGCAACCTGTTTCCAAACCTATGACCCATATTCAGGAGGACCGTCTTCTTCTTCTTCTTCTTCTTATCCTTCAAGATAAGAGTCTTCAGATCTTTCTGCCCCTTGGCCAGGTTCATGAACATTTCCTGGAACTGAGCGTTTTTAGCTTGAAGGGCCTTAATAGCTTGATCGATGGATGTTTCAGTAGACATGATTGCTGAAATAAACAGCGAAGAAGATAAGAGACATGTAAGGGTACCTGTAATGAGGTGCATGGGAATGGAATGCATATGATATGATTTCAAAGAATTTAGGGATTCAAATTCGTAAACCAAAATGAAACACACTTTTATTAGATTAAAAACTTGAAACAATGTTTGACAAATTCCTTTAAGGAGTTACAAAAAGAAAAACTGAAAAGTAAATAAAAAACTAGAAATAACAAAAGGCATCAGTGCTCCCATGGTCGTCTTCCGTTGGTGCTGACATAATCGTTAAGGACCTTCTCGTTCTCCAACTGCCTTGTAAGCTTCAGGATCTTTCGCTCTTGTTCATGGTACTTCTCTCTGTAAGTATCCCGCTCTTCTCTTAACCGGATCCAAGACCTCTTTAATGCCCCAATGTCAGTAGGCATGTATGGGTGGAGGACAGTATGAGGAACCCCTTCTTCATCAGTACTCTCAACAATCACTGGTAATACAGCTTCGTACGGCATCCCTAGCTTTTGGGCAAGGGCCCGAACCCATCGGAGATACGGTTCCATTGGAAGAGAAGTCTTCACTCCTAGCTCATGCGGATCAGACCTATTAACCCTATTCCAAGCTCGTATGAATCTGCGGCGATGTCCCTCACTATCCCCTTGGAAGTCAAAGACAATACTCGGAATCAGCAACTCACGAGGACATTCCTTTCGAGCTCGCCCAAACTGTCGTAAGGCCAGACAAGGATTATAGGTTATTCCTCCCCTAATTCCAAGTAAAGGAACATTGGGTTATTCTCTGCACCGGTCAATAACAGCTATTTATTCCATGTCTTTAGTGCTCCAGATGATGTCCGTATGAGCAAGGGACATAATTCTGTAGGCCTAACCCATACCTTCCTTGTTCTTCAAAATAGATTTGGGGAGGTGAGAAATAAACCACCTCGCCAGCAGCGGTGCACAACACATAAGGGTTCCCCGTTTCCGAGCAGTACGGGCATAAAGAGCATGTAGAATGTTACCTAAGAGAGTAGGCACCGGATTACAGGACATGAAGATCTTCATTGCGTTCACGTCGATGAAAGAATCTAAATTAGGGAACAAAACCAGACCATATATGAGAAGAGCCAGGATGTCTTTGAATGCTTAGAAATCCAAACTGTCCCAAAACTGATTAGCCTGATCAACCAAGAACTTAGCCAAGAAGCATTTTGTCCCACTCTGAGTCTCCCAGTTAGACATTACCTCAACCTTTGTCAGATGTAGGGCTGTAGCAACATCCTCTGGCCTAAGAGCTTTCTCCCAACCTGTAAATGGTGTCTGCTCTAGAATAGAAATATCAAGTAGATCAGAGAACTCTTCCAAAGTAGGGACCAACTGATAGTCCGGGAAAGTGAGGCAGTGGTGCAATGGGTCAAAGAACTGGCACAAGACACTCATCATTTGCTCATCCATCTTAGAAGTGACCAAACCAAGGAGGTGACCATGTCTTTTGACAAAGGAAGAAGTATCAGGCACTTTCGAAACCAAATCTCTAAGCTGAGTAGGAATCTGTACAAAGCTGATGCGAATTGTATTTCTGTGCATAGATGCCATGACCTACAAAACTGAACAAAGATGAATCCCCTATGTCTCTGAAATGGGTTAGTCTGATGCAAGATGCATGAAATGTCATGATGCATGATGTCATGATAGAAACACACCACAAGTATTCACAGATAGCAAACATGGTAAAGGAAAACAAGTCACACAGTAGCCCTTAGATTTCAGGCTGGCATGGAGTTTAGGTATTACCCTCTTTCAGTTTAGTTGGTTCAACCTGTTCTAGTAATAGTAATCGGGTTCTAGAGGATCTCAATATCACTAACCACCATCGATCGGTCATAATTCCAGTTTAGCAACCTTTTCTTGCGGCCGAAATCATCGCGAGAGTTTGGTCTCAATGAGTGTAGCATACTGCTACTTTTCTATGGCCAAGTTGGTCAATTATAGGTTCTAAGGTCAGTTGGTGCTTAATGACCCCTTAGCAGACCCATACTCTCCTTGTTCCACCACAAGGGATATCTGTATAAACTAAAGTGACACACCAACGTAGCTACTGCTTCAACCGTATCAGTCTACGTTGTACAGTTCCCTCACAGTCTATTGCTACTTACTTAAAAGGTATCCCCAGATCCAGGTTAGGATCTATAGTAACTCCGATTCAAACCCACAAAGATAAAGCATACAAATCAAGCAATTGAAAACATTATGATGAACTATTCCTAAGGTACACCCCACTTAAAGATTATCCCCAGCAGAGTCGCCAGTTCTGTGATATGGTGGGAAAAACTGATTGTTTTTTGGAATGCTGGTTCGCGTTTTGCGTTTGTGTTTGCAAAATGTCGCGGTAAGCAAGAGTCACCACCGAATTTTATTTTATCCAACAAGGAAAGGAAAAAAGCACAGAAAAATTCCTTTTTCAAGATACTTCTGAGTACGGGGGTTAGATTTATAGAAAGGGAATGTATTAGCACCCTTTCTATCCGTAGTTATCTACGGGCTCTTAGGTACTTGCTCATCATTTTCAAAATGTTTACTTTGTGCTTATGGGTTTTGAAGAAAAAAAATTGTTTTAACTTCGATTTAACTCTTGCGTCTGTCTTCAAGAGTGTAATGAAGTGTTTTTGAAAACTTGTTTGTAAAAGAGTGTAAGTGTGAAAAAGTTTTGTTTTGGATGAGCAAGTATCTAAGAACTAATCTACCTACTCGAAAAAGGAATTGTTCTATGCTAATTTCCTTTAGACAATGCTATCCCACTATTAATGAGTAGGTAGCACCGTCGTTGGAATTTGAGGGTCAATTCAAAAGCAGGACATGCGGTCACTAAAGCAATGTTAAGACGTTTTAGCGGTAACCCTAATGTTTTAGATCATTTGTTCGAGGCAACAATTATCCGAGGCAACCATTTCGAGGCAACTATGATCTTTTAGACAAGAGGGCGACCTCTAAAATAACCTATACTCAATGACCATTTACGAAGGCAACCAAGTGGGAGTGTACCCTAGGAGTGCGCATGTGCGGGTGTGTTGATTTCAGTTATTTTTATCTTTGCACATGTTTAAGGTGATCTAACTGTTCTAAATTTAGACATTCATTCTTGTCATGCAAACCCTATTATCAAACATCTAGAAGTTATATAATTTGCAGAATTAAAATACGGAATTTAAACTAAATTATTACAAGGCGTCGGGTATTTACATCGCCAAAGACAAACCCTTTGAAATTTAAAAGCGGAAAAATAAATAAATGTCCTAATTATTTATTACAAACTGGGAGCAGATACAATAATTTGAATAAATAAAGCGCGCGATGCGAAATTAAATCGGATGTGAAACTAGGGTTTTGACCCTCCTAATTAAAGAAAATGTTTTTTGTTCTTTTTATTATTTTTAAAGAAAAGAAATTAAATCCTAAAATTAAATGCTAAATTAATTATTAAATTAATAAATAGAAAATAATTAATGACATATTTTTGGAGTTTTATTATTTTAAGAAAGAAAATAAAATAATTAAATTAGGGTTAAAACCTATTAATTCTAATTGATTTTTAATTATTTACAAAAATAAATTAAAGTTACCTAATTAATATACCTAATTAAATTAATTAATATTTATTAATAATAAAAAAATAAAGTTCTGAAATTTAATTGGATAAAAAATATTTTTTGTGATTTTTGATAAAAAAGAAAAATTAATTTTGGTGTAGCAATTAATTAAATAAATAATTAAATGAAAATAAACAAAATATAAAAAAGTAGGGAATGGGCCTGATTTTCAAGGGTGTCAATAGCAATTTTTCTGGCTCATTTGTGAGGTCCACATTGACTTTTGCAATCACATGTGCTGGCGTTGACTTGGTCCTTTGGTGCACCTTCAATGATGGCCACCAGATCTGGCCATCTGACACACTGATGAGGAAGGCATATGATGGTCATCAAGCTCATGCACGCACTAGATTTCCTGCAAGAAAACATTATTGAGAAAATAGGGGGACCTGGGATTCGAACCCAGGTCCTGAGAGGAATTCCATACACTCCCTTGCCACCACGCCACTTGTTCCTTTTTGTTAATATAATACAAAGTAATGATAGTATATAAAAACAAAAGTTAGTGGTTAGAAAAATAAAAAAACGCACGCTAGTTTGAATGGACGAATGGTGGGACGACATGCCTTCATCCCCTTCCTTGAACTGTGGCTAAAAACTCTAAAACTTATACCTACGGACGTTGTCCGTCAGTACAAGTCATGTTCATTCCAAAATCTCATACATGCCATGTAAATGAATTCTAAGACCATGGTTGAGGACGTCTCATCCTCCTGATTGCAACCATGCTCGTTATGAAGGCTAATTATTCCTGAAACAAAAAGCCCTAAAACCATATACGAAACCCTAACAATGGTGGGTTTCATTACAGGCCATTAAAATGCAATTGGGTAATGTCAAAAGCTTGCAAATTATTTGTAGATTAAGAATATGCCATCAGTTCATGCCAACAATGGCTAAATTTCAAAATACGAAATCAAGAACAGGGGTGTAACATGAAGGACTTATAGCGCGTGGGAGGGCTTGAAAATGTGTGGTTTTGCTTGCTTTAGGTTCCTGAGATTGCCAGGAAGCGATTGAGACACGTAACAGGCCTTGAGGATGCCTCTAACCTCTGTTTCGATCTCACATTTTCTTGGATATTTTTCAGATTTTTGCTTTTGCTCTATGCCTGATCTCCAACCCTGATTTTGATATGCCTGGCTTCCTTATGTATTGCACAATGCATTAGGGTTGCAAATTCTGTCCAAATCCCTCTCCATCAATGATTTTGATATTGATTTGATTTGCTTCTTTAAATCTTTCCAAAATTGGCTTATTTTGAATCTTTTTGTACACAATTGCCTTGATACGAGTTTGGAATGGTGCTAGCTGTCCAATGAAGCCTGAAATCATCAAAAGATCTTTGGTTTTCAATATTTTTGATTTTATTTGATTTGTTTTGATTTAATTTGAAATAATTCAAATAAAAACCAAAATAAATAATTTAAAAAAATGGACAAATGGCCAAGGTTAGAGCACGTGGGCTATGATGCCAACTCAAAACAAGTGAAAAAGAATGGGCCCATTTGGCAAAATTTGAAGTTTTGGGCATAGTTGACTTTTGGCAATTTTGCAAAAAAGCCCAACTTCAACAATGCATAACTTCCTCAATTTTGAACCTTTGGAGGTGTTCTTAGACTTTTTAGAAAGCTTGAGATGTCCTCTAACCAACCCTTTTGCTCTCATCTAAATTTGATTTTCCATGCTCATGTATGAAGCTTTGACAAAGAAGTTGTTTTTGTTGACTTTTCAAAATGACATATAATGTCCAAATTCATAACTTCTTGTGAGTGCTTATTTTGATCTTGGGAGATGAAGATGGATTGTACGGAATTGCATCCTCTTCAAAATGATCTTTGGATGGGTTATTTATCATGAAGTATGAGAAAGTTATGCTTGGTCAAAGTTGAGTTGACTTTTCCTACAAAACCCTAATTTAGCAACTTTTGAATCTTGATGAATTATGAGCAATCCTTGATGAATCATGATCAACCCTTGATCAAATGATGAAATATACTTCAAAATGATAATGTTGATCAAAAATCTTGAGGTTTGACTGTATGTAGGCCACAGTTGACTTTTGCCCTAGCATAGTCGATTTTTGGCCCTTTGAGCAATTGACTGAGCAAACTTCCTCTACAAGGCTTGAAACTTGACATGGATGATCTAGAGAACATATTAGGAAAATGTTGAGAATTTGGGACCACTTGGACTCAAGGATCTTGATGCAACATGAAACCCTAGTTTGGGGTAGATTATTTTAGGAGAGAGCTTGTCTGGCCAACCCTTGGGCTACCTTGAGCAATTTGGAGATCTTTCTTGAAATGTTTTGAGAAATATGAGAGGGCAAATTTTGGGGTACAACATTATGCACGTGGGATGTCTTAGCACAAACAAATATAAATACAAGATCACAGTCCCTCGATGACGCTATCAAAGTTGCCTTTCAAAATGATCTTAGTCCCTAAAAGAAAAGTGTTAAGTCATCTCACAACATTGCTATCATGGTCATACGATGACCCAATGCCCGTCCCTTCACATCCAACGATGGGGATTCTTACCAAAACAATGGTAAGGTAGTAACATCTAAAGGAGGAGGAAAAGAACATCTAAGACCTTTTGAGTAGGCAGATTACTTTTAGTTGCTTGCTCAATTTCAAAACAAATATCCTTGATATTTTCAAAAATAATCACATACACTTTCAAAACACTTTCTAAACATGGAATATTTTCAAAAGCTCAACACTTTGTATACGTTCTTACGAACGAGGACTATTATGAAGTTTGACTAAACGATGGCGCATTTTCAAAATACTTTCAAAAAACCACACAAAAGCACATTTTTCAAACAAAAGCAAGTTATCTAACAAGCAACTAAGAGCCCATGGAAAACCATGGATGAAAAGGGTGCTAATACCTTCCCTTTTCATAATCTACCCCCCGAACTCAAGAAAACATCCTGAAAGGTCTTTCCTGTGCTTTTTCACCTTTCCTTATTCGATAAAAGAAAAGTCGGTGGTGACTCTTGCTAAACCGTAACATTTGCGAACACAAACGCAAAACACCCCGAAGTCAGTTCTCCCACCGTATCACAGAACTGGCGACTCTGCTAGGGAATTAACTTAAAAAGTGGGGTTACCTTAGGGTTATATCATATTTACTTGCTTACATTGTTTTATTTGTTTTCTTTACATTTTGGTTCCTTGTTTGGGTTTGTTTTAAATCCTACACTTGGATTTGGGTACACCTTTTAGGTAAGTAGCAATAGACTGTGAGGGAACTGTGCGGCGTATACCGACACGGTTGAAGCAGTAGCTACATTGATGTGGCACTTTGGTTGGTACCGGTAACCCTTGAGTTGAATCAAGGAGAGTACAGGGCCGTCGCGTGGTGTCGTGAAGCATCAACTGACCTTAGAACCTTACTTGACCAACTTGGCCATTAGGACGTAGTGAGATAACCAGTTTTGGTGTAAAGCTGAAAATTGGTTGATACTTGATGCTACACTCATTGAGACCGTACTTTTGGGATATCTCGGCCGCAAGAAAAGATTGATTATGCTGAGATGGTGCCTAAGAGAAAGGTCGGTGATATTGAGATCCTTTAGAACCCGATCACTATTACTAGGACAGGTTGAGCCAACTAAACTTCAAAAGGGTACTTACCTATAAGACCTCATGTAAGCCTAAAACATAGGGATTTGTTTGCTTTGTGTGTATATACTTACTTATACATAACATCATAAACATCATAAAGCATCATACGCATACTCACTAACCATTTCAAGGATTTAGAAATTTATCTTTGTTTTTGTTTTGTAGGTCATGAATCCCGGCTGAAGAAACACCATCCGAATCAGCTTTGTAAAAGTACACCCTCAACTTCAAGAGGTAGCCTCAAGAGTGTCCGAGGATTCTCCTTTTACTAAGAAATATGGTCGAATCCTCAGTTTGGCTACATCCAACTTCCAAGAAGAGATGATTTGTGTACTGTTCCAATTCTTTGATCCCATATATCATTGTTTCACTTTCTCGGACTATCAGTTGGTACCTACACTGGAAGAGTTCTCTCTACTCTTAGGAGTGCCCGTGCTTGATCGGACACCATTCACCGGTCTAGAAGGGATTCCAAAGCCTGAAGTCATCGCCGAAGCTTTGCATCTGAAAAGAGCTGACGTCATAGCCAATTGGGAGACAAGAAGTGGGGTCAAAGGTTTCCTAGCCAAATTTCTATTGGAGAAGGCTCATGCATTCTGGGACGACATGGATTTCCAAGCTTTTGAAGATGTCCTGGCTCTCCTCATTTATGGTTTGGTCCTGTTCCCCGACTCGAATCAATTCATAGATGTTAATGCCATCAAAGTCTTTCTCTCCCGCAATCCCGTACCTACCATATCGAGAGATATCTTGCATTGCCTTCATACCCGCACCATGAAGAAAAGAGGCACTCTCTTGTGTTGTATTCCCTTACTCGCCAAATCCTTTGTCTCACATCTACCTCAATCAGTACTGAAGAACAGGCAAAGATTGACACGGTCTCAAAGGATAATGTCCCTCACCCATTCTGACATCCGTTGGTGTTCAAGATCCTTGGAAGATGTCTCCATCATTGACCGTTGTGGGGAGTTCCCTAACGTCCCTTTGCTTGGTATTAGGGGAGGTATCACCTACAATCCTTGTTTAGCCCTTCGACAGTTTGGGTATGCCCGAAGAGATGGTCCTCATGAAATGCTCATTCAAGGTCTGGTGTTTGACTATGACAAAGAAGACCAAGGTTACCGTCAAAGATTTATACGAGCTTGGGGTATGGTTAACAAAGTTGATAGTAAGACGTTGGGGCGTAAGAATTCCATTCCTTTGGAACCTTATCTTAAATGGATGCGGGCTCGCGCTCAAAGTCTTAAGATGCTTTATGAAGCCGTCTTACCTATTATCATGGAGCCAGTAGTTGAGGGAGACGTTCCACATACTATCCTCTATCCTGATATGCCTACTTCTCTTGAAGATTTGCAAAATGCTTGGATTCAGTTAAAAGGAGAGCGAGACACCTTTGAAGCTAAGTTCTATGAGGGCAAGAAGAAGATATTAGAGCTTACAAGGGAGCTTCATGAAGAAAGAAGTTTAAACACCTACATTGCGCCAAAGAGGATGCGCACAACTTTTATGTCTTAGGAGTCTACTTTATGCTTATTTCTGTTGTTGTAAGCCCAAGAGGCGTGTTTGTATTCAAATCAGAACCCTTTAATGCAAGTTAACGTTTGTTCACTCTTTGTCTATACAAATTTAAATTCTTTAAATCCTTGAAATCATTTGCATATGCATATTCATGCATCATATCATAAGCAAGCTTTTCACAACAGGTTTCCTCATCCTTCTACTGTTTATTTCAGTAAGAATGGACCTCGAACAAACAGTGAAGGACTTGCAAGCTCAGAACATTCAGTTTCAAGCCACCTTGATGACCTTGGCCAAAGGGCAGCAAGAGCTAATGACAGCATTGACAACCAAAAAGAAGAAAAAGAAGGCACTCATCAACATGGGGAAGAGATTCAAAGAACCGATTTGCCAAGTGCAAATAGTCGAAGACTCATCTGAGGAGGATGAGAACCAAGCAGAAGAGGCAAGAAGCACCCGTGCTGAGGGTGTGATTGATCAAGCTTCTGAAGATGAGGATCACTTTGATAAACAACACCCACCCGCTGGTGAGGAAAAGTATAAAGAATTGGAGAATAGGCTAAAGGTAGTTGAAATTCAAGTTGTGCCTGGCTTGGATTTTAGTGATTTGGGCCTAGTTCCATGGGTCGTCATTCCTTATAAGTTCAAGGCACCATTCTTTGCCAAGTATGATGGGGTCTCCTGCCCCAAACTACATCTAAGAGCTTATGTGCGCAAAATACAACCACACACTGCTGACAGAAAACTATGGATTCACTTTTTCCAAGAGAGTCTAGTTGGAACTTAGCTAGAGTGGTTTTATCAATTAGAAGGTTCTCGCGTCCATACGTGGGAGGATTTGGCCACTGCCTTCTATCACCAGTATCAATACAACACCGACTTGGCACCAACGAGAGTTCAGCTTCAGAATATGACCATGGGAAGTAACGAAGGATTTAAAGTATATGCCCAAAAGTGGAGGGACCTTGCCAGTAGGGTCCAACCACCTTTGACCGAAAGAGAGCTAGTTGATACGTTTATGGGTACGTTAACTGGTCCATTCTTCAACCTATTAATTGAAAGTTCTTCGTCCGAATTCTCTAAGTTGATTTTAACTGGTGAAAGGATCGAAAGCGGTATTAGAAGCGGAAAAATTCCTATGGCACCTGGTTCCACATCCAACTCCGTCAGAAGGCCCTTCACTGGAAAAAAAGGAAACAAATGTTGTGTATGGGGCAAGAGCCCATACCAAGAAGGACCGTCATTCATCTGTAAACGTTGTGTTAATTTCTAACCCTCAACCTACTCAAAGTAAACCCTCCAATAATCAGAGACCTGAAGTTCCCCGACGACAATTTACAAGAATAAGCATGTCATTATCACAAGCCTTATAACATCTGCTAAAGGCCAATTTGGTGACTCTGCGCAATCCACCATCCAACCCTGATGTTTCCTCACCTAAATACAAACCGAATGCGAAATGCGCATACCATTCAAACAGCCCCGGCCATGAGACCGATCAGTGTTGGGCCTTGAAGAACAAAATTCAAGATTTGATAGATAACAAAACAATTGAGTTTGATCCACCCACTACTCGGAACGTGATAACCGCGCCAATGCCGAAACATGGAAAAGGGGTTAATGTCGTTGATGATGTTACTTTTATCGCCTCTGTCGAAGATTTAACAACTCCCTTGACCATTGTGAAATCTAATTTGCTAAAAGCCGGTGTGTTTCCTGGATGTTCTGAAAATTGTGCCTGTTGTGATCAACGAGAAAATGGACGCGAGCTACTGAAGAAAGGTGTGCAACACCTGATAAATAGCCGCGAGATTCTACTCGAAAAGATCCCCACCATCAAAAATTCAATCGACAAAGCTGAAGATTTGGCCATCATAACAATTTCAAACAAACTTCTTAGGATCTCATCCAAAAGTCCTATCGGGATTTCGAACGAACCGGTCATTGCTCCTCTGATAATCACTGTTGCCGGAACTATTCCATACATCTCTGATAAAGCGGTACCATGGAATTATGGTGCCGAGGTTTATTACCATGGGGTAAAACAAGATTCTCGGATTGATGATAATGAAGCTGGTGTTACTAATATTACTGGCTCTAGTAAAGTCACAAGAACAGGAAGGGTTTTTTCCCCTATTATCTCACCACCAACTACTACCACAGTTCCAGTCCGCATAACCAATGGAAATTCTGGTACCAGTACTAAAGGGAAAGGGAAACAAGGTGAGCCTGCTATGGAAGAGGCACCTGCTAAAAAGTTTGTTGTGGAAGAACCATCCACTCAAGAAATGGAGGAGATTCTGAAGATCATCAAGAAAAGCGACTTCAAAATAGTAGAGAAGTTGGGGCAAACCCCTTCTAAAATATCAATGTTGTCCTTATTGCTATGTTCTGACGCCCATGCACAAGCTCTGATTAAGTTTTTGAAAAAGGCTCATGTGCCTCAAGAAACCACAGCCGACCAATTTGAGAAATGCATAGCAAGTCTGACAGCTAACAATGGTCTGGGGTTCTCCGACGCAGATTTAACTCCCATGGGAAAGAATCACAATAAAGACTTACATGTTTCTGTTGAATGTAAGGGGACCACTCTGGCACATGTTTTGGTTGACACAGGCTCATCTCTAAATGTGTTACCTAAAGGCGCTTTAGATCGGCTAGACTGTGAAGGTTTGGTTTTAAAGCCAAGTGATATTGTCGTGAGGGCATTTGATGGGTTGAAAAGGATGGTTCATGGACAGGTGGATCTCCCAATTAAGGTTGGTTCACAGATTTTCAACTCCACATTCTATATAATGGACATACGGCCTACATATTCTTGTTTTCTTGGGCGCCCATGGATCCATGGGGTAGGTGCGGTCACTTCTACTCTCCACCAGAAGTTAAAATATCCAGTTCAAGGAAAGGTTGTCACTGTTTGCGGTGAAGAAGAATTTATGGTAAGCCATTTCAATTCTTTCAAGTACGTAGAAATGGATGGCGAATTCATAGAAACTCCTTGCCAGACATTTGAAGTTGTGGCCGCCACCAAAATCTCCTCTGACACTCCAAGAGCTGATAAATTTATCCCCAAGATGGTTTCTCTTAAGGATGCCCGTGTTGTGGTAGAAGAAGGAAACAATGTGATGTGGGGTCAACTCCTCGATATCCCGTTCAAGATAGACGAGTTTGGGTTAGGTTTCACCTCCCAAGCTCAGAAAGAAGTTAGAAGGGCTCGTGCTGGAAAGCCGCCTCTCCACCTCAAAAATCATGAAGTGAACGATGTAGAAGACTCCGATGATGAGTGTGCTTTTGAAGACTGGATCTACCCAACAACCAAAGGGAAGCCCAGCAATTGGAATGCAAAGGATTTCACTCCTGTTTCTTTCATTGAGGAGTAATTACTGTTTACTTTTTCTATTAATTCAAGAACTCTGTGTCTGTAATATTATTTCCAAACCACGACTTTTAAGCCATGTGCCTTGCCCGGGGCACTTTGGTCCATTTGTTAAGGGTTTTGCTCATGTTTCATCTATCATATGATCATTTAATATAAACCATTGGACCTCTTTGCATTCAAATTTTATGTTTATTGTCTTTCATTTCCTTTATTACATTTTTCAATAACCATGTATCTTACATGCGCGCACACACACATTTGCAGATCATCATCCACTCTGGATCTTATTGTTAACAACTCTACTATTGCCAAAAATGATTTCGAACATCCAATTCACCAAGCCGAAGACGATGGCGAGGAAGATTGTGATATACCAGGAGAACTAGCCAGACTTCTATTACAAGAGGAAAAATCTATTCAACCACATGAAGAGTCAGTAGAGGTTATCAACTTGGGTACTGAGTCGGATAAGAAGGAAATCAGGATCGACGCTAATTTGGAAAGCAGTGTTAAGAACAGATTGGTTCAGATATTGTGCAATTATTTGGAAGTATTTGCTTGGTATTATGAAGATATGCCTGGGTTGGATACCGACATCGTGGTTCATCGTCTGCCAACTAAAGAAGACTGCCCTTCTGTTAAACAAAAGGTTTGTCGCATGAGGCCTGATATGTCTGAAAAGATCAAAGCCGAAGTAATGAAATAGTTTGATGCAGGGTTCCTAGCTGTAATATCCTATCCTCAATGGGTGGCCAATATAGTACCAGTGCCAAAGAAAGACGGGAAAGTTCGCATGTGTGTAGACTATAGGGATCTGAATAGGGCAAGCCCCAAGGATGACTTCCTCTACCACACATTTATGCCTTAGTCGATAATACTGCCCATCATAAGGTCTTCTCATTCATGGATGGCTTCTCAGGCTATAACCAAATAAGGATGGCTCCCGAAGATATGGAAAAGACTACTTTCGTTACGCAATGGGGCACCTTCTGCTACAAGGTCATGCTGTTTGGATTAAAGAATGCAAGGGCAACATATCAAAGGGCTATGATTGCTTTATTTCATGACATGATTCATCATGAGATAGAGGTATATGTGGATGATATGATTTCTAGATCACAAACCGAAGAAGAACATCTCGATCACCTGCACAAACTATTCAAAAGATTGAAGAAGTACAAGCTGAGGTTAAACCCTAACAAGTGCACATTCGGAGTACGCTCTGGAAAGCTTCTAGGTTTTGTTGTCAGAGATAAAGGCATTGAAGTTGATCCTGCCAAGGTAAAGGCCATCCAAGAAATTCTAGTCCCTCATTATGAAAAAGAAGTCAGAGGATTCTTGGGTCGTCTCAATTACATTGCCCATTTCATATCACACTTAACCGCTACTTGTGAGCCACTCTTCAAACTCTTGAAGAAAGATCAGGTAGTCAGGTGGAACGATGAATGCCAGATTGCCTTTGACAAAATCAAAGAATACCTACAAGAACCTCCTATCCTCAAGCCTCCAGTTGAAGGAAGACCCTTGATGATGTACTTGACAGTACTAGAGAATTCTATGGGGTGTGTTTTGGGCCAACATGACGAGTCTGACCGAAAAGAGAATTCTATTTATTACCTGAGCAAAAAGTTTACCGACTGTGAAACCAGATATTCACTGCTCGAGAAAACTTGATGCGCTCTGGCATGTGCTGCTCGCCGGCTGAGACAATATATGTTGACTCATACCACTCTGTTGATTTCTAAAATGGACCCAATTAAGTACATCTTCAAGAAACCTTCCATTTCCAGACGGATAGCCAGATGGAAAATGATCTTAACCGAGTACGACATCCAATACACGACCCAAAGAGCCATCAAAGGAAGTATACTAGCATATCATTTGGCCCATCAAGCCATGGATGATTATCAATCAATGAATTTCGACTTCCCTGATGAGAACATCATGCTGGTAACCGATTGTGCGAAATCTGGACCGTATGACGGACCTGAACAAGGATCCCGATGGACTATGGTATTCGATGGGGCTTCCAACGCTTTAGGTAATGGAATTGGTGTTGTGATCATCTCTCCTGAAGGTTGCCACACTCCTTTCACTGTCAGACTATGTTTTGATTGCACAAACAATATGGCTGAGTATGAAGCATGCATCTTAGGTCTGAAAGCTTCTATTGACCTAAGGATCCAGCATTTGAATGTGTTCAGAGATTCCTCCTTAGTGATCAGCCAAGTAAAAGGAGATTGGGATACTAAACACCCTAATATTATCCCTTACAAGGAACTTGTGCTCTCCCTGATTCCTCACTTCGAAGAGATCACTTTTGAGTACCTCCCTAGGGAAGAAAACCAGTTGGCTGACGCCTTGGAAACCATGTCTTCAATGTTCAAGGTCAGATGGAATAACGAAGCCCCTATCATAATAATTGAAAGATTCGATGAACCTGCACATTGCTATGAGCTCGACACCAACTCAGAAAAGCCATGGTACCATGAGGTGATGAGATACCTTGAAGCACAAGAGTATCCAGAGGGGGCATCTATCAATGACAAAATTCTTACAAAGATTTGCAGCCAAATTCTTCCTAAGTAACGGGATATTGTACAAGTGTAACCATGATTCAACTCTACTCTGATGTATGGACAAGAAAGAGGCAGAGGAGATTATGGAAGACATGCACGAGGGTCTTTTCGGTACTCACTCAAGTGGACATACGATGGCTAAGAAAATCTTAAGAGTAGGTTACTATTGGTCAGCGGTGGAAATTGATTATCATCAACATTCAAGGACTTGTCATAAATGCCAAATCTATGCTGACAAGGTCCATGTGCCTCCTATCCCTCTGAATGTCATGGCCGCTCCATGGTTATTTGCAATGTGGGGCATTGACATGATCGGAGAGATCAAGTGCATAGCTTCCAACGGACATCGCTTCATTCTTGTTGCTATCGACTATTTCACCAAATGGGTCGAAGCCGCCTCATTTGCCTCAGTCACCAAGAATGTGGTAGCCAGATTCATCAGACACAATATCATCCGCCGTTATGGTATCCCCGAAAGGATCATCACCGATAATGGGACTAACCTCAATAATGCTATGATTACTGAGCTTTGCACTCAGTTTAAGATCAAGCATCACAATCCTTCTCCATATAGACCAAAAATGAATGGCGCAGTCGAAGCGGCCAACAAAAATATCAAGAAGAATATACAGAAGATGGTAGTCACCTATAAAGATTGGCATGAGATGTTTCTGTTTGCTCTGCATGGCTACCGTACTTCAGCTAGAACATCAACTGGGGCAACTCCCTTCTCTCTAGTCTATGGCATGGAAGTTGTTCTGCCAATGGAAGTTCAGATTCCCTCGCTGAGGATTATGATTGAGGCAGGCTTAGGCGAATACGAGTGGATTCAAACGAGATTGGATCAGCTGAACTTGATTGACGAAAAACGATTAGTTGCTATTTGCCATGGTCAGACGTATCAAAAACGGATGATTAAGGCTTTCAACAAAAAGATCAAGCCTCGAGTATATCAAGTTGGTGACTTGGTGATAAAATGCATCATTTTACCACAAGGTGACCCCAGAGGAAAATGGACTCCCACCTATGAAGGGACATTTGTTGTCAATAGAGTTTTCTCTGGCGGTGCCATGATGCTGACTACCATGGACGGTGAGGATTTCCCGCATCCTATAAACACGGACATAATTAAAAAATACTACGCATAAGAGACCCGTTAGATTGACACACCTAAGAAAAAAAGGGGCATCCCGGCAAACCAAAAGGTTTGGGCAAAAATTAGGGATATATGCAAAAGGTTGTACACCCGGCAAGTTGAAAACCCGAAAGGGCGACTTGGGCAAAAAAGGGCATCCTGGTGGACCGAAAACCCGAAAGGGGGGTTGTTGTACCCCAAAATTTTCCCTCCCTTTTCATCAACATTTTCTCATCACAAGACTCTTGGAACTCAAGATCAAGTTAGGGTTTGCTCTGCTCAAGACCCCTCCTTGCACTGTTGACCCAAATTAGGGTTTGAGTTTGCACAGAGATGTTTTGACCTAAAATTCCCAAAGTGACTTTCATGCTTCATGTTGGACTCACAAGTTTATCCATACCAAGTTTCAAGCCTTGATTCCAATCTTTGCCCAGTCAATTGGACAGTTGACCTAGAAATCAGCTGTATTGGGGAAAAAGTCAACTGTGGCCAATTGACAGTCAAACTTCATGATTTTTGACCCACATAAATATATTGAGCTCACATGAACCATTTGGTCAAGTTTGGATCACAATTCCACAAGAAATTTGATCAGATCACCCAAAGGGCAAAATGGTCATTTTTAGGGTTTTGACTGCACAAAGGCAATTTTTGACTGTTTGACCTAACCAATGGCAAACCAAGCTCACATATGGACTCAAGAACTCAATGGATTTGTCTTGATCCATTCAACAAGTTCAAAAGATCTCAAATGCATAGGATTGACAGATGAATTTTTCAGTCAACTGATCAAAATTTGACTGTATACTGAAAAGTCAAACTTTGACTTTTTGGTCAAAATCAAGTGCCAAGATTCATTTTTCATCAAGACATGTCCAATTATGAAACTTGTTCATCAAGAAACCCAAAGTTGCAAATTAGGGTTTAAAATGAAGAAATTTCATAACTTAGAAATTTTCTAAGTTATGAAATTTCCTTATTTTTTCCTAACTTTGTCCCATTTTTTCACCAAGATGCAAATGGATTCAAACAAAACTTTAAACATGAAAGTTGTAGTCCATTTCAAAATCTACAACTTTGATTCACAAAGTTTTCTCAAAGGAAGCTTGTATCTCAAGTTATGATTTTTGGAACAAGGGTGCAAAACATTTTTAACTTAGAGAAAATTTGACCTATTCTAGGCAGGATTTTTGTCCAACTTCTTGGCCATTTTTCACATGGTTCCACTTGGAGTTTCAATTTGCATTACAAAGATGGATTGTATTACACATTACAAGCTTTCCAAATTGTCCAAGAACTTCTCAAACACCCTTGTGGTTAGAGAGAATCGAATTTGCAAAGTTGGCTAAAACTCACTTTTGTTCATGGCCAAAGCATGTTCACAACAACTTGAATTTTCAACTCAGCATGGTTTATGCTAGCTTTCAGGCCTCTAAACCTATTCACACTCAATAATTAAATGCCTAACCATTGTGTTAAGACATTATTTCACCCATTTGGACAATACATGTTAAATCAACCCTTAATTGGAAAAAGCAAATTTGCCATTTTGATAAAGTATCACTTTATGTCAAATTCAAAATCCTTGGACATGGGGGCCAGATCTTAGAGACAAAATCAAATCCATAAATTTGTGTTACCAAGAGCAGATGCTGCAGCATGCTTGAGAGGCTTGGACAGGTCTATAACATCAACACACTTTCTTTGCTTCACATAGAAGAAACCTTGCAAACTGAATCCAACTCTCACTTCCTGCAAGCATAAGCAAAAACAAACTTTGAAAACATCTTACATACACCAAAACAAGCCTAAAGCACGACTCATCCATCCCTAAGACCTGCTCATACTCAGAATCCCTGTTTTGCTGCAAAACAGGGCAAGTTCTGCAACTTGACCTCCATAACCATATCCACTCGTGCGTTTTTGCTCAAGCCTGTCCAAACACATTCCATACCATCCACTGAAACTATTCCAAGCCCTAAACACGAGCTGTAACTCCCCTAACCTCAGTTGCCATTTTCATTTTTCAGTTTTGCAGGTGAACTTCCATAGCACGATTCAGAGTGATTCAAAGCAAGCTAGGTGTTGGAGAAGCTTCCTTGGACTTCAGGCAAGCTATACAGAAGCTCAAACTCCATTGAAGTTGGCCACATTGCTGTATACGATTCAAGCTAAAACAGGTAATCTATGAACTTCTATCTCTCAATCTAGGAAGAGTTAAGCTTAGGTTTGTGAATAAAACATGCTCTACTCATAGCCCTGAAGCCATACATATTATTACTTTTCATTTATATTAAGTATGCTGTGAGAATTTTAATCATGAACATTGAAGAAAAATTAGGTCAGAAATTGGGGGTGAAGAAATTCTCCCTGGTTTCTTAGAGTTAGGACAACTTTTTTACATATTTGAAATCGTGGTTTGATGCTCTACATTGTTTTTGTTATGAGTTTTGGCTAAAAATCAAGGAATCAGGAGTTTGAATGAAGCAAGGAAACGCGCGTTTTTTGTTGTTCAAAGGTTGCTGGAGGTTGAAGACAAAGTTGACTTGGGCTGGGCCTGAGTCAACTTACTTTTTGCACCCCTTTTTTCCATTTGCACCCCCCTGGCCCATTGTGTGAAATATTTATCATTTTTGCATTTTTCTTTTTTATTCTGATTTTATATTTTTTGCTCAAACATAAAAAACATCAAAAATATTTTTCCACATTTTTTTACATTTATTTGGCATTTATTTGTTTTATTAAATATGTATATGTAAATAAATAGATTTCCTTTTCTTTTTAAAACCCTAGAAAATAATACAAAAAATATTTATTTTTAGTTATTATTTTTTATTTACATTTTGAAAACATTTTCTAAAAATATACATTTTTGTGAATAATTAATATTATATTGTTGTACATATTTAGCATTATTAAATATATATAATATATACTTACACCTATTTTATTAAATAATTAGGGCAAAAATATAGAAATAATACCTTTTATTTTTATTTAATATTTGACATCAAAAATACTTTTTTCACCATATACTTTTTATTTTTTGCATAAATTAACATATATTGTACATAATTAATAAATATTACTAATTATTTAAAAACTAGGGTTTTGCCCTAAATGACAAAAATATTCAAATTTGACCCTTTTTATTTTTGTTTATATTTCACATTGAAAAATACTTTTACATACATGAAAAATCCCTTTTTAGCATAATGCATTTTTATTTGATATTTATTTATTTGTACCTATTTAAATATTAGATATTTGTCTTGTATATTCAATATGGATGTAATAGCTTAGAATTTAATTTCTTGTCAAAATATCCCCAAATTCAAACTTGTACCCCCATCCCCATAATCATTGTTGTAATAGCTTAACATTTAAATTTCCGCATTTAAAAGCTTTCAATTATGCCATGCTTAGACTTAGGGTTTGTATGCAAAATCAATTAACAAGTAGTTTGACCTAAATTCAAGATAAACATGCATGAAAAACAAACAATGCACACTTGCACCCCTAGGATTACTCCACTTGTTGCCTTCAAAAATGGGCCATGTTTGCATGTCAAGTACTTTGGCAAAACAAAACAAAACAAAAACAAATGAAATGATCATAGTCCCTCGGTGACGCTATCAAGTTGCCTAAACAAAATGATCATAGTCCCTCAAGAAAATTGCCAAAATACTTGACACTATTGCATTCATGGTCTAAACGATGACCCGCGCCCGTCCCGTTAACATCCTAACACAAGGTTGTTCACCAAATACAATGGTGAAACAACGCTGTTAAAAGGGTTAAAACATGAGAAAGATCTTTGAGAAATTTAGGGTAGATAGCTCTTGGTTACTTGACCAAACTTGCAAAACAATCCTTGCCATTTTTCAAAACACACATCACAACACAACTTCAAAACAAAATTTCAAAAACATTGAAACATCTTTTCAAAAAGACAAACACCCTTGTAAAACATTCAAACAAGAATTGTTACAATGGTTGCCTAGACAAGGCATCTTTTTTAAAACATTTTCAAAACCACACACACAAAGCACCATTTCACACAATTGAAAAGCAAAGGCAAGTGATCTAAAGCAAGTAACTAAGAGCCCATGGATAACCATGGATAGAAAGGGTGCTAATACCTTTCCTTTCTATAATCTACTCCCCGAACCCAAGAAAACATCTCAAAGGTTTTTCCTGTGCTTTTTAACCTTTCCTTAGGATAAAATAAAAACTCGGTGGCGACTCTTGCTAAACCGAAACATTTGCGAAAACAAACGCAAAACCTCAAGTCAGTTCTCCCACCGTATCACAACGGTTCAGGCAAAAATTAAGGATTAAAAGCGTACAACTATGTCCCGTGGAATCAACAGAGTCAATTCTATCACCAAGGTCCGAGTTCAAACGGTCCAAGATCATTCCAATCAACTTCGATCAACGGCAAGGGGCGTTCGAAGACATTGGGGCAATAGTAGAGTTGGAAGGCAATGAGATCATTTCACATGGCTATTTGTTTTTCATTTTCTATTTTGTTTTCCTTTTGACGATTTCCTCTTACTAGGATCTTCGTCTCTCTGTACAAAAAAATGCCTATTCATGGGCAAAATATCAATACAAATACGCTTCGAAGTGCAAAATTTTCTATTATCGTTTTGAATGCAAATTTGTCCAATGACTAAAATTGATGAATATATGCATATGAACATAATTAAAACTACTTGGCACATGTGTCCTACCAAGCAGCAACATCAACAACAAAGCATCAGCGCACAAGCATTAAGCATCTCTTTAATATATATGAAATAGCCCCACGGAGCTATCCCATCATCATTATCCCCACAAGGATGGCATCAACAAACCTTTCCCCAACGGAGCGGCCCACAAGATCTCTTCACATAGAAAAATACCTGACCAAAGTCTCAACCTCTTGGCCACTTTCTCCCCAGCTAAGTCAATTTTGACAAGATTGAAGTCTAGGGAATTCTTTCCTAAAGGAAATTCACTTCCCCAACAGGGTTTATTCCCCAACATAGTTATTTCCCCCAGCCAAGTTCAAAAGCCTCAACATACAACAATCAAGACACCACAAATTGCCTGGCTGAACCCATCATCCTCAGTTGAGCCTATCATCTCCAGTTGAGTCCAAATTCCCCAGCGGAGTCCAAATTGCCCAGCTGAATCCATCTTCCCCAGTTGAGTACATCTTCTCCAACCAAGACTATTTTCTACAAACAAGAATCTATCCTCCCCAGAAGAGCCTATCATCCCCAGTTGAGCCCATCATTCCTAGTGAAGTCGCCAAGCTGAGTCTTCCTTACCCGGCTGAGTCTATACTCTCCAGTTTGAATTTCCCTTTCAAATTACTGCAAATCACAGGGCCACGACCCCTAATCTCCAGTAAATTCGTCAGCTAAAGCCTTTAATATTTCCAAGAGATGCTTTAAAGCCTGGATCCGACCAGATATTAGCACGATTTTCAAGTAATTACTGAAGCCTGGACCCGACCAGATAACAGTTGATTTCAACTCCAAGATGCTATGAAACCTAGACCTGACCAGATAGTAGCTTAGCTCTTCATACATATAGAAGAACTTAAACTCAATCCGACCAAGGTTTAACCTCTCTTCCCCAGTAGAGATGCCTCCATATCCCCAACAAATTGCTGAGAAACCTAGATTCGACCATATATCAGTTTTCATTTCCATCCTTTCAAAAAAGCCGTTGTAAAGCCTGTATCCGACCAGATAGAAATCACCCTCAGATTCGTTGTGAAACCTGGAAATCGACCAGATAACAATTAAATCCCCAAGCAGTTATTTGTGAAACTTGGACCCGACCAAATAACAATTGACTGCATTGACCTCAGGAATCTGCGAAGCCTGGACCCGACCAGATAACAGTTTTCAAGCAGTTTATTGTGAAACCTGGACCCGACCAGATAACAATTGACTGCATCGACCTCATAAATCTACGAAACCTGGACCCGACTAGATAATAGTTTTCAAGTAGTTTATTGTGAAACCTGGACCCGACCAGATAACAATTGACCGTATCGACCTCAGAAATCTGTGAAACATGGACCGGCCAGATAACAATTTTCAAGCAGTTTATTGTGAAACCTGGACCCGACCAGATAACAATAGATCGTTTCAACCTCAGAAATCTGCGAAGCCTGGACCCGACCAGATAACAATTTTCAAGCAGTTTATTGTGAAACCTGGACCCGACCAGATAATAATTGATCGCATCGACCTCAGAAATCTGCAAAACCTGGACCCGACCAGATAACAGTTTTCAAACAGTTTATTATGAAACCTGGAGCCAGACCAGATAACAATTAACTATGATCCCCAGAAAGACACTATGAAGCCTGGACTCGACCAGATAATAGTACATCTTTCCAAAAACCATAAAGCCTGGATCCGACCAGATAGTAGTTACCATTCCAAGTTACTGCGAAGCCTGGATCCGACCAGATAACAGTTAACTTCTGTATCCCCAGCAAGTTGTTGTGAAGCCTGGATCCGACCAGATAACTATTCAATTTCAAGGAATTTTCTATAAAGCTTGGGATCCAACCAGATAACAGTTAATTCGTCTCATCCTCTAGTAAGTTGTTGTGAAGCCTGGACCCGACCAGATAGCAGTCGACTACCTCATCCTCAGCAATTGTGAAGCCTGGATCCAACCAGATAACAATTGACATTGGAGCAATCTTCCCCAACAAAAGCATCCTTTCAACAAAATTTGAAGATATGCATATTCTTCATCTTCAACAGGAAATCAGGGATTCAATCTCCCAGAATTTCCTCGGCAGTAGTCGGGGATTTATTTTCTCGGACAAAAACATACACTTCACGTTCATACATCATAGCATGTACATACCATACGCATTTGGCATGATGCCACATCTGGTGAACATCATGCAAACATATGCATTTTACTAACCCTTTTCTCACAGGTAGAACATCAAGTTTTAGTATAAATCAACAAGAAGATTTGTGCTAATACCTCTTCCAGCATTTACCAACACTCCTCCAAATGGCATCTATAAGCCCATTCACCATCCATCTTCGAGTGAAAATTTTTTGGCACTTTAGTGTTCAAATCATTTTTCACCTTCAAGTCACGAATGGCAGATCCGCCAATCTAACTCTTCAGATTCAAGAAGTTTGAACAGGGGAAACTGTTGTACCCCAAAATGTTCCCTCTCATTTCATAAGGGATCACCCTGGATCTCAGGTTTGCTTCTATCAAGTTTCCAGGCCTTGAACTATTAATTTTTACAAGCAAGTCATTCACAAGGGCAAAATGGTCATTTGCACACTGAGAAGTCTAACTTTGACTTTTAGATCAAAATCAAATCTCAAAAGTCACATTTCATCAAGACATGTTGGAATATGAAGTCTGTTTCATCAGGAAATTTAAAAGTCAAATTTTTACTTTGGAAAAGTCAAATTCTAAAGTACTTAGAAATTTTTCTAAGTGTTTAAGGATTATGGTGTTGTACCCCAAAATTTGCCCTCTCATTCTTTAAGGATTTTCTCACAAGGATTCTCAAGGTTCAAGCTTGCACAAGTACTTTGGAATTTTCCAGTACCAAAATTAAAAGGAAACTGTCAAAAAGGGAGAAAACAGATAAAAATATGATTTTGACAAAATTTGGAGAAATACAAGTGTTCTTTGTTTCAGCTCCTTCGATTGGCCTTTTGGCCTCTTTTGATACAGGCTTTGGTTGCATCCTTCGACTGGGTGTTGGCCTCTGGCACGCTGGCTTTGATTTACAAGGCAGGAGTTTCCTACATGCCACCTTCGATTGCATCTCTGGCCTTACTGGGTTCACAATGCCATGACTGCCTATTGCATGTTTCGTTTGGATGTCTGATGCTTGCATGCTTATACAAACTTTCCCTCCATGCTTTCCTTGACTCATAAAGTAATGACTAGTTACATACAAAATTTCATTTGAGCCACAACTTGCACGTAAAAGGCATACCCCTTGCTAGCATGCACAAGGTACAAAGCCTCCTATAACTTCCTTCGATTCCAAGGCAAAAAGCTCCCTTTTGGTGTCCTTTGATTTGCACTTTTTTGCCTCATGTATGCCTCTTTCGAATCTAGACATTTTGCCTCCTGCATGCCTCTTTCGTTTGGGCATGTGGCTCCCTTCGTGCAAGTCTTTGTTTGAGCATTGACCTTTTGTGTGCTTGCTTGGAGTCACAAAGTTTAGACCTCCTCCATGCAGGCTTCGACAAGACATTGACTATGTTTGTACTAGCTTCGACTGGACAACATTTCTCTTTAGTATGCTGCATTTCCATCCTTGACAAACTTCAGCACATGGTTGATGGCCCCTTCAAAAGACATATAGTGTTGGACTTGAGGGGCATACATATGAGTCCCTGTCGAAGGGTACACCTTACTAGTCCATTCGAAGGACACATTTGGCCCTTTTCAAAGAAGCATACATGATCCATTCAAGGGACATGTCTCGGAATCCCATTCGAAGGACATGCTTGAGGGCCCATTCGAAGGATTTACAAAGCCCACCTTAAGGCATGTTTTGGTTACCCATCCAAGGGGCACACATTTGGCCCCTTCAAACGATGCACAAAGGTGATTCGTTCGAAAGACACTTGTTGGAGGAAAGTCAAACAATATGTTTGGAAGAAGAATCTGGTTGAAGGAGGGTCAAAATGAAAGGATGAAATATTCAAAGATGCTTGCTGCCAAGTTCAGGCATGGTACACTGGCCAAAACTGCTGCATAACAGTCTTGAAACACTGCCCCATTCTTGCACCGAAATAGCATACCAGCACTGTCCCTCGAAGGCTACAAAGAGCAGTTTACTCAAATTGTTCGGGGCCGCTGAGTGATGTCACTAAGCACTAATGACCTAGAACCTTACTTGACCATCTTGGCCTTTTATTAGGGGTAGTGAGATGATCGGCTTTGGTGCAGTCCGAAGTTGGTAGATACTCGATACTACACTCATTGAGGGTTATTTTCTTGGAATATTTTGGTCGCTAGTTAAGTGGATAAACCAAAACAATGAACATAGAAAACAATCCAATGATATTGAGCTCCTTAGAACCCGGTTACTATTTAGGACAGGTTTTAAGCCAACTAAACTCAAGAGGGTACTTACCTATGAAACCCCATGCAAGCCTGAAACTAGGGTTTTGTGTGACTTGCTTGTACATGTGTTTGTGCATACATCATGAACATCATAAAGCATCATATGCATCCACTAGCCATTTCAAGGGTTTGGATCTTCATCTTTGTTCTTGTTTTGTAGGTCATGGAAATTCTTCGCAGGAAAACTATCCAAGTCAACCTTGTGAGAGTCCCTCCTCAACTCAAGGAGCTTACATCCAGAATTCCAGAAAGTTCTCTCTTCAGTGAAAGCCATGGTAGACTTCTCAGCCTAGTCAACACCAACATTGAAGAAGACATGGTGAAAGTGTTGTTCCAGTTCTTTGACCCTATTCATCACTGTTTCACATTCCCCGACTACCAATTGGTGCCTACTTTGGAGGAATTTTCTCAACTCCTGAGAATTCCTATTCTTGACCAACTACCCTACAACGGTACGGAAAAAGAACCAAAGCCTGAAGATGTTGCTCAAGCACTACACTTGCAACCATCTGACATCAAGGGGCATTGGGAAACCAGAAGTGGTGTCAAAGGCTTCTTGGCAAACTTCTTGTTTGAGAAGGCACAAGAGTGTTGGAATTCTTTGGATCTGCAAGCCTTTGAAGAGATTGTGGCACTCCTCATTTATGGGTTGGTCTTGTTCCCAAATCCTGACCAACTTATAGACGTGAATGCTGTCAAGATTTTCCTATCCAGGAATCCCATACCTACATTGCTTGGGGACATCCTCCACTCATTTTACACAACAACAATGAGGAAGAAGGGTGTTCTCATGTGTTGTACTCATCTCCTTGCAAGGTGGTTTATTTCTCACCTTCCACAATCAGTTTTGAAGAATGAACAAGGTTTGAGGTGGTCACAATAATTGATGACCCTCACACATTCTGATGTACATTGGTGTTCTCGGTCTAGAGAAAATGTCATCATCATTGATCGCTGTGGTGAGTTCCCTAATGTTCCATTACTTGGTATTAGGGGAGGCATTACCTACAACCCTTTTCTGGCTTTGAGACAATTTGGATATGCTCGGAGGGATGGCCCTCATGACATGCTGATTCCTGACCTAGTTTTTGACTTTGACAACGATGCGCAAGGACTTCGCCAAAGATTCATCAGAGCTTGGAGGATGCCTAACAAGGTGGATAGCAAGACATTGGGGCACAAGAACTCCATCCCTCTTGAGCCTTATCTTAAGTGGGTACGAACCCGAGCCCAGAGTCTTATGATGCCTTACCCTCATATTCTCCCTTTGATTAAAGATCCTGTTAAGGAAGGAGAGGTTCCATACACCATCCTACATCCTGACATGCCAACATCATGGGAGGAAATGCAGAAGAGTTGGATCAAACTCAAGGAAGAAAGGGATACCTTTGAAGCCAGCTTCTACGCCAGTGAGAAGAAGGTTTTGCAGCTTACCCGCCGAATTCATGAGGAAGATACCCTCAACACTTACATCGCACCAAAGAGGATGCGCAACGTCTTTTTACCTTAAGAAGTTTTTGTAATATTTGGCCCATGGGGAATTTATGTACTGACAAAATTTCTTCTTATTAATATGACGTGTGTTCTTTTTGTTTGCAACAACGTTGAATTTCTAAATCCTTGAATGCATTACATGAATAAACATATCATTCATCATATGCATAAACAGGTCTTCACACCAGGTTTCCTTATCTTTCTGCTGTTTATTTCAGTAAGATGGATATTGAGCAAACGGTCAAAGATCTGCAGGCACAAAACTCGCAATTTCAACAGCTCCTTATGACCTTGGCAAAGGGTCAGGAGGATCTTCAAGCACTGTTAGGGAATAAAGAGCAAGAAAAAGGAAAAAAGAAGAAGAAAAGAGTTGGGGTAGCTACACTAGGAAGAAGATTTGAGAATGAAGCTAGGAGAGTTCTTGAATTCCCCTCCACATCTGATGAGGGGACCGGTAAAGGAAAAGGAGTTGCATTACCTTATGAGTCCGAGGCTAAAGAGGAAGAGGTTGAGGAAGATGAATATTATTCAGAGCATTAATACCCGCCAGCAGACGACAAATACAAAAGCCTGGAGGATAGACTGGCAGCTATGGAGCTACAAAGGGTTCCCGGGTTAGATTTTGAAGAATTGGGATTGATTGCTGGGATTTTGATCCCTCCAAAATTCAAGGTACCAACTTTCGCAAAATATGATGGTTTGTCTTGCCCAAAGATGCACCTGAGGTCATATGTCAGAAGAATTCAACCTCACTCATCCGATAGAAATCTTTGGGTACACTTCTTCTAGGACAGCTTGTCTGGTACATAGCTAGACTGGTTTTACCAGCTTGAGAGGTTAGAAGTGCATAGTTGGGAGGATTTGGCAGCTGCCTTTTATCGCCAGTATCAATACAACGCCGACTTGGCGCCAACCCGTACTCAGCTACAGAGTATGGGGATAGCCTCAAATGAGGGATTCAAAGAATACGCCCAAAAATGGCGTGACTTGGCCGGAAGAGTACAACCACCGCTTTCAGATAGGGAGCTAGTTGATATGTTCTTGGGGACCCTCTCTGGCCCTTTCTTCAACCACTTGATCGGGAGCTCTTCCGCAGGGTTTACTGAATTGATTCTGACTGGCGAACGGGTGGAAGCTGGTATTAAGAGTGGGAAAATTCAAAGGGATGCCTCTGCCTCCGCAGCTGTTAAAAAACCATTCCCGGCCAAGAAGGAAGCAGCTGTTATATACTCTCAGAAAGGATCGAGAAGAACTGAGCGCCGGTCGACTGTATGGGCCATGATGATTCAAAATTTGTCAAATGATCAGCCTCGTAACAATCAGTCTAGACCTAATCAGCAACGGGTAGAACGGCCACAACGGCAGTTCACCCGCATCAACATGACGCCTGCACAAGTTCTTCCCCATTTGTTGAAGCTAAATCTCACCAATATTAGAGAGGCGCCAAAGGTTGTGAATACCGCTTCCCCACACTATCATCCCAATGCTAAATGTGCCTATCATTCTGACAGCGTCGAACATGACACCAACCATTGCTGGGCGCTTAAGAATAAAATTCAGGATTTGATAGATGCTAAAGAGGTTGAGTTCGACGCCCCTGAGAAGCCAAATGTAATCTCCACTCCAATGCCAAAGCATGGTCACAATGTCCATGCTGTTGAAGAAGATCTGTTTGTTTCTACTGTTGATGATCTGATTACTCCACTACTGACAATCAAGTTGAATCTGTTGAAGGCTGGGATTTTCCCAGGTTGTAAAGAAGATTGCTACCTTTGTTCCTCCCTATCAATCGATTGTCCATTGCTGAAGATAGGCATCCAACTCTTAATGGACAACCAACAAATTCTTTTCGAAAAGGCTCCTGTTACTCCAACTCCTATCAATGAAGTTTCAATAATAACCATTTCCGCCAATCTTTCCAAGGTCCCTAAAAGGCCTGTTAAGATTACATCCTCTCCTAAGATTGTACCCTTGAAGATAACCATGCCTGGGCCCGTCCCTTACAAATCTGACAAATCAATACCGTGGAATTATTGTGGAGAAATCTACTACCACGGTGTTAAACAAATTGAGATAACTGAGGAGAGCTCTGACGAAGAAACTGTCGACATTGGAAACATTGTCGGTACGAGCAAAATTACCCGAAGTGGAAGAATTTTCTCTCCAGAGATTTCCCCTCCAAAGGCAATCTTTGGACCCTCAGTTGTCCCCAAGGTTACCCCTGCACCGATAAAAATATCTGCAAGAAATCCAACGATTGAAGAAGCTGTTACTCCTGTGGTTGTCCCTCCTGCTGCTGCTGATAAGGGGAAAGGGATCCAAGAAGAGCTCGTCAGGACGAGGGCTCAGCCATTGGTCATCCCCGAAACCTCCAAGAAAGAAATGGAAGAGATTCTGAAAATAATTAAGAAGAGTGATTATGATGTGGTGGAGCAACTGGGGCAAAACCCCTCAAAGATCTCCATGTTGGCCCTGCTGCTTTGTTCGGTGGCTCATGCCAAAGCCTTGATAAGGTTTTTGAAGACAGCCCATGTGCCCCAAGAAACCTCAGTCGATCAATTCCAGGATTGTGTAGCCAGCCTTACCGCCAACAACGGCCTGGGTTTCTCTGATGCTGACCTGACTTTGAAGGGAAGAAAGCATAATGACGCACTGCATGTGTCAGTTGAATGTCGAGGAACCACTCTCGCCCATGTCTTGGTCGATACTGGTTCTTCTCTAAATGTGCTGCCTAAGAAAGCTCTGGACCGGTTGGATTGTGAAGGCTTGGAGATGAAACCAAGTAATATCATTGTCAGGGCCTTTGACGGGTCTAAAAGAATGGTGCATGGGGAGGTCGACATTCCCATCAAGGTAGGCACTGAGGTGTTCCACTCCACATTCTATGTAATGGACATCCGCCCATCATACTCTTGCTTACTAGGAAGGCCGTGGATTCATAATGCTGGGGCAGTCACTTCCTCCCTACATCAGATGCTGAAATACCCTGTTAAGGGAAAAATCATAACTGTACACGGTGAGGAGGAGTACATGATCAGTCATCTGAATTCCTTCCGGTATGTGGAAGTGGATGGCGAATTCATCGAAACACCATTCCAACACTTCGAGGAAGTTTCTCCCGAGGTTGCAGTAGCAAAGGCAGTAGCTGAGGTACCCAAGCAGGTGGCCAGGATGGCATCTCTGAAAGACGCAAAGGCTGCAATGAAGGAGGGGAAGAGCTCAACATGGGGTCAGTTTCCTGACTTTCCCCACAAGACAGACAAGTTTGGGTTGGGTTTTACGGCTGCGGGGCAAAAGGCTATGCGTCGCTCAAAAATTGAAAAGACGCCCATCAAGATTTCTCCTCATGGAATCAATGCTTTAGAAGACGAAGACGAAGAGGGTAACTTTGAAGACTGGATCTTCCCAACCATTGAAGGGGGACTGCACAACTGGGAGGCGAAAGACTTTGTTCCCATTACTTTCATCAATCAGTGATTTATCTTTCGAACATTTCCTGTTGGTCTGTAATAATTACTAAAACAATCTGCACATTATTTTTCACCTCATGCCTTGCCCGGGGCATGTAGGTCCATTTGTAAGGGTTTTGATTCTCTTCATAATCATATGCCATGTTTAATGAATCATTGGACGTTTTTCATTTATAAACTGCTGTGTTCATTTTCTTTCCTTTTGCATTTTTATTTGTTTAAGGATGGCTATCCCTTACACACACCCACACTCATAAATGCAGGTACCCATCCACTCCGGATTCCATGGGTGACTATTCTGTTGTATCCTTCAATAACTCTGAAGATTTGGTCAATCAGGCTGAGTACGAAGATGACGAAGATTGTAAAGTACCGGGAGAGCTAGCCAGACTTCTACAACAAGAAGAGAGGGCCATCTTACCTCATGAAGAGTTGTTGGAAACCGTCAACTTAGGAACAGAGGAAGACAGGAAAGAAGTACAAGTGGGTGCCAATCTGGAACCAAGTGTCAAGGAGCGCTTAATACAGTTGTTAAATGAATACGTTGAAATCTTTGCTTGGTCTTATGAGGACATGTCGGGGTTAGACACAGACATCGTGGTTCACCGTCTCCCTGCAAGAGAAAACTGTCCACCGATCAAGCAAAAAGTTCGCCGAATGAGGCCCGACATGTCTGAGAAGATTAAAGCTGAAGTAATGAAGCAATTCAACGCTGGCTTTCTGGCTGTTACATCCTATCCGCAATGGGTTGCTAACATTGTGCTCGTTCCCAAAAAAGACGGCAAGGTCAGAATGTGTGTGGACTATCGGGATTTGAACAGGGCCAGCCCTAAATATGATTTTCCGCTACCGCATATTGACATTTTGATTGACAACACAGCTCAGCACAAAGTATTTTCTTTAATGGACGGATTCTCGGGCTACAACCAGATTAAAATGGCCCCCGAGGACATGGAGAAAACAACCTTTGTTACACAATGGGGTACCTTCTGCTACAAGGTGATGTCGTTCGGACTGAAGAACGCAGGGGCAACTTATCAACGCGCCATGGTAGCTTTGTTTCATGATATGATACATCATGAGATTGAAGTTTACGTAGACGACATGATAGCTCAATCACAAACAGAGGAGGAACACCTTGAACATATGCAAAAGCTGTTTTCCAGGTTGAAGGAGTACAAACTCAGGCTGAATCCAAGTAAGTACACTTTTGGAGTTAGGTCTGGTAAACTTCTGGGATTTATTGTCAGCAACAAAGGCATTGAGGTCGATCCAGCAAAAGTAAAGGCTATACAAGAAATGCCTGCCCCCCGTACTGAAAAGGAGGTTAGAGGGTTCTTGGGACGCTTGAACTATATTTCCAGATTCATCTCTCATCTGACGTTTACCTGTGAGCCAATTTTCAAACTATTGAAGAAAGATCAGGTAGTTGAATGGAACGATGATTGTCAAACTGCTTTTGATAAGATCAAGGAGTATTTGCTAGAACCTCCTATTCTGATGCCACCCGTCGAAGGAAGGCTGCTGATCATGTATCTGACTGTTTTGGACAACTCAATGGGGTGCGTACTGGGCCAACATGACGAGTCTGGTCAAAAAGAGCACGCCATTTATTACCTTAGCAAAAAGTTTACCGACTGTGAGACTCGTTACTCACTGCTCGAGAAAACTTGCTGCGCTTTGGTATGGGCTGCTCGCCGACTAAGGCAGTATATGTTGACTCATACCACTTTGCTGATTTCCAAAATGGACCCGATCAAATATATCTTCGAGAAGCCTGCTTTATCTGGAAGAATCACTAGATGGCAAATGATCCTGACTGAGTATGACATTCAGTATACCACCCAAAAAGCTATAAAAGGGAGTGTACTAGCTGACCATCTAGCTCATCAGGCTATCGAAGATTATCAATCCATGAGATTCGACTTCCTGGACGAGGACATCATGACTTTGGACAACATTGAAGGTAACGGACAGTATGACGGACCTGAAAATGGATCCCGATGGACCCTATACTTTGATGGTGCTTCAAATGCACTCGGAAACGGCATCAGTGCGGTACTCATTTCTCCATAAGGTTTCCATACACCTTTCACTGCCCGACTTTGTTTCAGCTGTACCAACAACATGGCCGAATATGAAGCTTGCATCTTTGGTCTCAAGGCTGCTATAGACCCGGGGATCAAATCTTTGATCGTATTTGGGGACTCGGCTTTGGTTATCAGTCAAATCAAAGGAGAGTGGGACACGAAACATCCTAATCTTATCCCATACAAAGAACATGTCCTGACATTGTTGCCTCATTTCGAGCAAATCACCTTCGAGCATTTCCCGCGAGAAGAGAATCAGCTAGTAGATGCTCTGGCTACAATGTCTTCCATGTTTAAACTCAACTGGGATAACGAGGCTCCCCAAATCACCATCGAGCGAATGGATGAACCTGCGCATTGTCATGAGATTAATACCGAAGAAGTAGTGGAACAACCTTGGTTTCATGAAATCAAAAGGTATCTCCAGACTAGAGAATATCCTGAAGGAGCTTCCGTCAATGACAAAAAGTTCTTAAGGAGATTTGCTGCCAAGTTCTTCCTAAGCAATGGCATCCTTTATAAGCGCAGCCATGATTGTGTTTTACTCTGATGTGTAGATAAAGCTGAAGTAGAGTTAATCATGACTGAGATACAGAGCGGCACGTTTGGCACCCACTTGAGCGGACATACGATGGCTAAGAAGATTCTAAGGGTAGGCTATTACTGGTCTACCATGGAACCTGATTGCCATCAACATTCCCGTACTTGTCACAAATGCCAAGTCTATGCCGACAAAATACATATTCCTCCTGTTCCTCTCAACGTTCTGACAGCTCCTTGTCCATTCGCAATGTGGGGCATTGACATGATTGGAGAGATCAAACCCACAGCGTCCAACGGACATCGCTTCATCCTGGTCGCTATTGACTATTTCACCAAGTGGGTCGAGGCAGCTTCCTTTGCCTCTGTTACAAAGAATGTGGCTACCCGCTTCATCAAGCAGAACCTCATATGTCGGTATGGTGTCCCCGACAGGATCATCACAGACAACGGTACAAACCTGGACAATACTATGATCACCGCTCTATGCGAACAGTTCAAGATTTATCATCACAATTCATCTCCCTATCGGCCGAAGATGAACGGTGTTGTTGAAGCTGCGAACAAAAACATCAAGAAGATCATTCAGAAAATGACAGTTACCTACAAGGATTGACATGAGATGTTACCGTTTGCTATGCATGGATATCGTACCACGGCACGCACTTCAACAGGGGAAACCCCATTTTCTTTGGTATATGGCATGGAAGCTGTCCTACCCGTGGAAGTTCAGATTCCTTCTTTAAGGATTATGAAGGACTCTGGTTTGAGTGAAGACGATTGGATTCAGACCCGACTTGATCAACTCAATTTGATCGACGAGAAACGACTCACTGCTGTTTGCCATGGTCAGACGTACCAAAAACGGATGATCAAGGCTTTCAACAAGAAAGTCAGACGTCAAGTATATCAAGTCGGAGATCTTGTAATCAAGAGGATCATCTTGCCCCAAAGTGATCCCAGGGGCAAATAGACTCCTACTTACGAAGGACCATTTGTAATCAAGAGCATCTTTTCTGGTGGTGCAATGATTCTGACCACCATGGATGGCGACGATTTGCCACACCCTGCGAACGCAGACATAGTCAAAAGATACTACGCATAAAATAACCCGACAAGTCGAAAACCCGAAAGGGCGACTTGGGCAAAAATGGGCATCCCGGTGAACCGAAAACCCGAAAGGGCGGTTCAAGCAAAAATTAGGGATAAAACAAAAAAATTTGTACACCCGGCAAGTTGAAAACCCGAAAGGGTGGCTTGGGCAAAAAAGGGTTTCCCGGTGGATCGAAAACCCGAAAGGGCGATTCAGGCAAATGTTAGGGAATTAAAGCGTATGACTATGTCTCGTCGGATCACTTTAAAGAACAATCTCTTCGCCAACAAGTTCCGAGCTTCTGATCAATGCAATCAACGGCGGACGAAGCATTGAATGGACAAGATATTCAGAGTTGTGAAGGCTATAACAGAATGGAATCCCATGGAATTGTTACACATAGCCATCTTTCTTTTGTATAAAATTTTCAATTTTTTACGACAACATCCTCTTACTAGGATGCCTGTCTCCTTTGTACAAAGATACTCATAAAAAGTTAATACAAACACTTTTCCAAATACAGAAATTTGCTTTGTCTTCTTTTTCTTTTTCACACTTATGTTTTATTTGAGAAATGTCCAATGTTTTGATAAATAGGCATATGAATTTGAACATAATCATTCTCTTACAAATCAAGAAAGATGATTGCTGATAGGTTGAAGGTACAGATAGATATCTTGATGCCCTTTCAGAAGAAATCCCCCAGCGGAATTAAACTCCAAATTCCTCAACAAAGTTAAGATCCAGAACTTAATTCCCCAAACAGAGTTAAACTTCAGGATCCTCAGCAGAACAAAATCTTTCTCAAAGTTGATTTCCCCAGCCAGAGAGCCTTCCAGAATCTAATTCCCCTCAGAGTCATGTTTCAAGATCCCCAGTGGAGCCAAAAACTGTTAATCCCCGGCGGAGCTAAAACTTCCAACTATCAATCCCCAGCGGAACTAGATTAGTGAACATTCTCCCCACAGAGATACTTCCCATCAGATTGAAGATTCTCAGTCTCACTTCTCCAACATGAGTCTCCCAGGTTATGAATTCCCCAGTAGAGATCGTCAAAATTCTCATTCCCCACAGGTCACCAAGGATTTTCAATCCCCAGCAGTGGCCCTAAGATCCCTCAACAATTGAAGATCTTGTTCCCCAAGCAATCAGCAGTCAACAAGGATTTCTCACCCTCAGTAATCAAAGGATTTTCTATCCCCAGCTTCGGTTATGGGTTTATTTCCCCAACATTTGTCAACGATTTATTTTCCAAAACAAATTACATTTCAAATTGATCGGTCGTTCAAAAGTTCCTTCATCACCTGTTGGAAGTTACGGTCGTCAAAGATCAAATTCTCACAAAATCCAAGTTATGAAGCCCGGATTCGACCGGATAGTATCTTGATCTCTACATCATATTGTGAAGCCCGGATTACGACCGGATAACAGTATCAGACTACCGTGAAGCCTGGATTACGACTAGATAGTGGTATCTCCTAAGAGCAAGCTATGAAGCCCGGATTCGACCGGATAATAGTTTAATCCCCAACAAAGTTATTGTGAAGCCTGGATTATGACCAGATAGCAATACAAGTTTCTGTGAAGCCTGGATTACGACCAGACAGCAGCCAAGAATACTACGAAGCCTGGAGTCGACCAGATAGTGGTATATCTTTAACACAAGCCGTAAAGCCCAGATTTAACCGGATAGCAGCTCAACAAAGTTATTGTGAAGCCTGGATTATGACCAGATAGCAATACCAGTTTCTGTGAAGCCTGGATTACGACCAGACAGCAGCCAAGAATACTACGAAGCCTGGAGTCGACCAGATAGTGGTATATCTTTAACACAAGCCGTGAAGCCAGGATTTGACCGGATAACAGCTCAACAAAGTTATTGTGAAGCCTGGATTATGACCAGATAGCAATACAAGTTTCTGTGAAGCCTGGATTACGACCAGACAGCAGCCAAGAATACTACGAAGCCTGGAGTCGACCAGATAGTGGTATATCTTTAACACAAGCCGTGAAGCCCAGATTCGACCGGATAGCAGCTCAGCAAGTTATTGTGAAGCTTGGATTACAACCAGATAGAAATGCAAGTTTCTGTGAAAGCCTGGAGATCGACCAGATAACAGTTAATTGTTAACATAATGAAGACTCTCGTCCTTGAATCCCCAGTAGTTTGGCATACAACCCAAACTCCTGAGTCCCCAACAGTGTTCCCAGGACTTCTCATTTTCAACGATCAAAAGATTCTTGCTTTCCCCTGCAGCAGTCAAGGATTCACTTTCCCCAGCAGCAGTCAAGATTCTTTTATCTCCGGCTATCCAGGATTCATCTATTCTCAGCAAGACAGCTCATCAGCTTACATGCGCATTCATCACATTCATATCATAAACATTGATACAACATATATTGCATCATACATTTCATGCAACATAACTTTGTGTTTCAGCTAATATTTTACCCTTTTCAGGATAAGATTAATAAGCTTCAACTTCGACTTCTGAAAACAGTTTACAGACGTTTCCCAAACATGGATGTTAATCTATCGCTTGTTCAGACTCAACTTTTGAAAACAGTTTACGGACGCTTCCCAACATGGATGATGATCTATTGCTTATTCAATTTCAAGACTTCTGAAAATAGTTTACGGGTTCTCCAGATATGGATGTTAATCTATCGCTTGTTCAGATTCAACTCCTAAAAACAGTTTACGGATTCTCCAAACACGGATGTTAATCTATCGCTTGTTCAGATTCAACTCTTGAAAACAGTTTACGGATTCACCAAACACGGATGTTAATCTATCGCTTGTTCAGATTCAACTTTTGAAAACAGTTTACAAATGCTTCCAAATACGAATGTCAATCTATTACTTATTCAGACTCCCAGTTCAGAGATGTTCCAAAACATGGATACCTTTCTGATACTCAGTTCTTTCACCTACAACATACATTCTAGATGGCATCTTTAAGCCCATCCCCTGACAAGATTCTGTCACATCTCCAAATGGCATCTTTAAGCCCATTCCCTCAACTACGCTTGGACGAGTGCAAATTTTTTTGGGCACTCTAGTGTCCAATCTCCTTTTACCCTCGAGTCGCGAAAGGCAAACCTGCCAATCTAACTCTTCAGGTTCAAGAAGATTGAACAGGGGCAACTGTTGTACCCCAAAATTTTCCCTCCCTTTTCATCAACATTTTCTCATCACAAGACTCTTGGAACTTAAGATCAAGTTAGGGTTTGCTCTGCTCAAGACCCCTCCTTGCACTGTTGACCCAAATTAGGGTTTGAGTTTGCACAGAGATGTTTTGACCTAAAATTCCCAAAGTGACTTTCATGCTTCATGTTGGACTCACAAGTTTATCCATACCAAGTTTCAAGCCTTGATTCCAATCTTTGCCCAGTCAATTGGACAGTTGACCTAGAAATCAGCTGTATTGGGGAAAAAGTCAACTGTGGCCAATTGACAGTCAAACTTCATGATTTTTGACCCACATCAACATATTGAGCTCACATGAACCATTTGGTAAAGTTTGGATCACAACTCCACAAGAAATTTGATCAGATCACCCAAAGGGCAAAATGGTCATTTTTAGGGTTTTGACTACACAAAGGCAATTTTTGACTGTTTGACCTAACCAATGGCAAACCAAGCTCACATATGGACTCAAGAACTCAATGGCTTTGTCTTAATCCATTCAACAAGTTCAAAATATCTCAAATGCATAGGATTGACAGATGAATTTTTCAGTCAACTGATCAAAATTTGACTGTATACTGAAAAGTCAAACTTTGACTTTTTGGTTAAAATCAAGTGCCAAGATTCATTTTTCATCAAGACATGTCCAATTATGAAACTTGTTCATCAAGAAACCCAAAGTTTCAAATTAGCGTTTAAAATGAAGAAATTTCATAACTTGTAAATTTTCTAAGTTATGAAATTTCCTTATTTTTTTCCTAACTTTGTCCCATTTTTTCACCAAGATGCAAATGGATTAAAACAAAACATTAAACATTAAAGTTGTAGTCCATTGCAAAATATACAACTTTGATTCACAAAGTTTTCTCAAAGGAAGCTTGTATCTCAAGTTATGATTTTTGGAACAAGGGTGCAAAACATTTTTAACTTAGAGAAAATTTGACCTATTCTAGGCAGGATTTTTGTCCAACTTCTTGGCCATTTTTCACATGGTTCCACTTGGAGTTTCAATTTGCATTACAAAGATGGATTGTATTACACATTACAATCTTTCCAAATTGTCCAAGAACTTCTCAAACACCCTTGTGGTTAGAGAGAATCGAATTTGCAAAGTTGGCCAAAACTCACTTTTGTTCATGGCCAAAGCATGTTCACAACAACTTGCATTTTCAACTCAGCATGGTTTATGCTAGCTTGCAGGCCTCTAAACCTCTTCACACTCAATAATTAAATGCCTAACCATTGTGTTAAGACATTATTTCACCCATTTGGACAATACATGTTAAATTAACCCTTAATTGGAAAAAGCAAATTTGCCATTTTGATAAAGTATCACTTTATGTCAAATTCAAAATCCTTAGACATGGGGGCCAGATCTTAGAGACAAAATCAAATCCACAAATTTGTGTTACCAAGAGCAAATGTTGCAGCATGCTTGAGAGGCTTGGATAGGTCTATAACATCAACACACTTTCTTTGCTTCACATAGAAGAAACCTTGCAAACTGAATCCAACTCTCACTTCCTGCAAGCATAAGCAAAAACAAACTTTGTAAACATCTTCCATACACCAAAACAAGCCTAAAGCACGACTCATCCATCCCTAAGACCTGCTCATACTCAGAATCCCTGTTTTGCTGCAAAACAGGGCAAGTTCTGCAACTTGACCTCCATAACCATATCCACTCGTGCGTTTTTGCTCAAGCCTATCCAAACACATTCCATACCATCCACTGAAACTATTCCAAGCCCTAAACACAAGATGTAACTCCCCTAACCTCAGTTGCCATTTTCATTTTTCAGTTTTGCAGGTGAACTTCCATAGCACGATTCAGAGTGATTCAAAGCAAGCTAGGTGTTGGAGAAGCTTCCTTGGACTTCAGGCAAGCTATACAGAAGCTCAAACTCCATTGAAGTTGGCCACATTGCTGTATACGATTCAAGCTGAAACAGGTAATCTATGAACTTCTATCTCTCAATCTAGGAAGAGTTAAGCTTAGGTTTGTGAATGAAACATGCTCTACTCATTGCCCTGAAGCCATACATATGATTACTTTTCATTTATAATAAGTATGTTGTGAGAATTTTAATCATGAACATTGAAGAAAAATTAGGTCAGAAATTGGGGGTGAAGAAATTCTCCCTGGTTTCTTAGAGTTAGGACAACTTTTCACATATTTGAAATCGTGGTTTGATGCTCTACATTGTTTATGTTATGAGTTTTGGCTAAAAATCAAGGAATCAAGAGTTTGAATGAAGCAAGGAAACGCGCGTTTCTTGTTGTTCAAAGGTTGCTGGAGGTTGAAGACAGAGTTGACTTGGGCTGGGCCTGAGTCAACTTACTTTTTGCACCCCTTTTTTTCCATTTGCACCCCCCTGGCCCATTGTGTGAAATATTTGTCATTTTTGCATTTTTCTTTTTGATTCTGATTTTATATTTTTTGCTCAAACATAAAAAACATTAAAAATATTTTTCCACATTTTTTTACATTTATTTGGCATTTATTTGTTTTATTAAATATGTATATGTAAATAAATAGATTTCCTTTTCTTTTTAAAACCCTAGAAAATAATACAAAAAATATTTATTTTTAGTTATTATTTTTTATTTACATTTTGAAAACATTTTCTAAAAATATACATTTTTGTGAATAGTTAATATTATATTGTTGTACATATTTAGCATTATTAAATATATATAATATATACTTACACCTATTTTATTAAATAATTAGGGCAAAAATATAGAAATAATACCTTTTATTTTTATTTAATATTTGACATCAAAAATACTTTTTTCACCATATACTTTTTATTTTGTGCATAAATTAACATATATTGTACATAATTAATAAATATTACTAATTATTTTAAAACTAGGGATTTGCCCTAAATGACAAAAATATTCAAATTTGACCCTTTTTATTTTTGTTTATATTTCACATTGAAAAATACTTTTACATACATGAAAAATCCCTTTTTAGCATAATGCATTTTTATTTGATATTTATTTATTTGTACCTATTTAAATATTAGATATTTGTCTTGTATATTCAATATGGATGTAATAGCTTAGAATTTAATTTCTTGTCAAAATATCCCCAAATTCAAACTTGTACCCCCATCCCCATAATCATTGTTGTAATAGCTTAGCAATTAAATTTCCGCATTTAAAAGCTTTCAATTATGCCATGCTTAGACTTAGGGTTTGTATGCAAAATCAATTAACAAGTAGTTTGACCTAAATTCAAGATAAACATGCATGAAAAACAAACAATGCACACTTGCACCCCTAGGGTTACTCCACTTGTTGCCTTCAAAAATGGGCCATGTTTGCATGTCAAGTACTTTGGCAAAACAAAACAAAACAAAAACAAATGAAATGATCATAGTCCCTCGATGACGCTATCAAGTTGCCTAAACAAAATGATCATAGTCCCTCAAGAAAATTGCCAAAATACTTGACACTATTGCATTCATGGTCTAAACGATGACCCGCGCCCGTCCCGTTAACATCCTAACACAAGGTTGTTCACCAAATACAATGGTGAAACAACACTGTTAAAAGGGTTAAAACATGAGAAATATCTTTGATAAATTTAGGGTAGATAGCTCTTGGTTACTTGACCAAACTTGCAAAACAATCCTTGCCATTTTTCAAAACACACATCACAACACAACTTCAAAACAAACTTTCAAAAACGTTGAAACATCTTTTCAAAAAGACAAACACCCTTGTAAAACATTCAAACAAGAATTGTTACAATGGTTGCCTAGACAAGGCATCTTTTTCAAAACATTTTTAAAACCACACACATAAAGCACCATTTCACACAATTGAAAAGCAAAGGCTAGTGATCTAAAGCAAGTAACTAAGAGCCCATGGATAACCATGGATAGAAAGGGTGCTAATACCTTCCCTTTCTATAATCTACTCCCCGAACCCAAGAAAACATCTCAAAGGTTTTTTCTGTGCTTTTTAACCTTTCCTTAGGATAAAATAAAAAGTCGGTGGCGACTCTTGCTAAACCGAAACATTTGCGAAAACAAACGCAAAATATCAAGTCAGTTCTCCCATCGTATCACTACGGTTCAGGAAAAAATTAAGGATTAAAAGCGTACAAATATGTCCCGTGGAATCAACACAGTCAATTCTATCACCAAGGTTCGAGTTCAAATGGTCCAAGATCAATCCAATTAACTTCGATCAACGGCAAGGGGCGTTCGAAGACATTAGGGAAATAGTAGAGTTGGAAGGCAATGAGATCATTTCACATGGCTATTTGTTTTTCATTTTCGATTTTGTTTTCCTTTTGACGATTTCCTCTTACTAGGATCTCCGTCTCTCTGTACAAAAAAATGCCTATTCATGGGCAAAATATCAATACAAATACGCTTCGAAGTGCAAAATTTTCTGTTATCGTTTTGAATGCAAATTTGTCCAATGACTAAAATTGAATGAATATATGCATATGAACATAATTAAAACTACTTGGCACATGTGTCCTACCAAGCAACAACATCAACAACAAAGCATCAGCGCATAAGCATTAAGCATCTCTTTAATATATATGAAATAGCCCCACAGAGTTATCCCATCATCATTATCCCCACAAGGATGGCATCAACAAACCTTTCCCCAACGAAGCGGCCCACAAGATCTCTTCACATAGAAAAATACCTGACCAAAGTCTCAACCTCTTGGCCACTTTCTCCCAAGCTAAGTCAATTTTGACAAGATTGAAGCCTAGGGAATTCTTTCCTAAAGGAAATTCACTTCCCCAACAGGGTTTATTCCCCAATAGAGTTATTTCCCCCAGCTGAGTTTAAAAGCCTCAACATACAACAATCAAGACACCACAAATTTCCTGGAAGAACCCATCATCCTCAGTTGAGCCTATCATCTCCAGCTGAGTCCAAATTGCCCAGCTGAATCCATCTTCCCCAGTTGAGTACATCTTCTCCAACCAAGACTATTTTCTACAAACAAGAATCTATCCTCCCCAGAAGAGCCTATCATCCCCAGTTGAGCCCATCATTCCTAGTGAAGTCGCCAAGCTGAGTCTGCCTTACCCGGCTGAGTCTATACTCTCCAGTTTGAATTTCCCTTTCAAATTACTGCAAATCATAGGGCCACGACCCCTAATCTCCAGTAAATCTGTCAGCTAAAGCCTTTACTATTTCCAAGAGATGCTTTAAAGCCTGGATCCGACCAGATATTAGCACGATTTTCAAGTTATTACTGAAGCCTGGACCCGACCAGATAACAGTTGATTTCAACTCCAAGATGCTATGAAACCTGGACCTGACCAGATAGTAGCCTAGCTCTTCATACATATAGAAGAACTTAAACTCAATCCGACCAAGGTTTAACCTCTCTTCCCCAGTAGAGATGCCTCCATATCCCCAACAAATTGCTGAGAAACCTAGATTCGACCATATATCAGTTTTCATTTCCATCCTTTCAAAAAAGCCGTTGTAAAGCCTGGATCCGACCAGATAGCAATCACCCTCAGATTCGTTGTGAAACCTAAAAATCGACCAGATAACAATTAAATCCCCAAGCAGTTATTTGTGAAACTTGGACCCGACCAGATAACAATTGACTGCATCGACCTCAGGAATCTGCGAAGCCTGGACCCGACCAGATAACAGTTTTCAAGCAGTTTATTGTGAAACCTGGACCCGACCAGATAACAATTGACCGCATCGACCTTAGAAATCTACGAAACCTGGACCCGACCAGATAATAGTTTTCAAGTAGTTTATTGTGAAACCTGGACCCGACCAGATAACAATTGACCGCATCGACCTCAGAAATCTGTGAAACCTGGACCGACCAGATAACAATTTTCAAGCAGTTTATTGTGAAACCTGGACCCGACCAGATAACAATTAACTGTTTCAACCTCAGAAATCTGCGAAGCCTGGACCCGACCAGATAACAGTTTTCAAGCAGTTTATTGTGAAACCTGGACCCGACCAGATAATAATTGATCGCATCGACCTCAGAAATCTCCAAAACCTGGACCCGACCAGATAATAGTTTTCAAACATTTTATTATGAAACCTGGAGCCAGACCAGATAAAAATTAACTATGATCCCCAGAAAGACACTATGAAGCCTGGACTCGACCAGATAATAGTACATCTTTCCAAAAACCATAAAGCCTGGATCCGACCAGATAGTAGTTGCCATTCCAAGTTACTGCGAAGCCTGGATCCGACCAGATAACAGTTAACTTCTGTATCCCCAGCAAGTTGTTGTGAAGCCTGGATCCGACCAGATAACTATTCAATTTCAAGGAATTTTCTGTAAAGCCTGGGATCCAACCAGATAACAGTTAATTCGTCTCATCCTCCAGTAAGTTGTTGTGAAGCCTGGACCCGACCAGATAACAGTCGACTACTTCATCCTCAGCAATTGTGAAGCCTGGATCCGACCAGATAACAATTGACATTGGAGCAATCTTCCCCAACAAAAGCATCCTTTCAACAAATTTTGAAGATATGCATATTCTTCATCTTCAACAGGCAATCAGGGATTCAATCTCCCAGAATTTCCTCGGCAGTAGTCGGGGATTTATTTTCCCGGACAAAAACATACACTTCACATTCATACATCATAGCATGTACATACCATACGCATTTGGCATGATGCCACATCTGGTGAACATCATGCAAACATCTGCATTTTACTAACCCTTTTCTCACAGGTAGAACATCAAGTTTTAGTATAAATCAACAAGAAGATTTGTGCTAATACCTCTTCCAGCATTTACCAACACTCCTCCAAATGGCATCTATAAGCCCATTCACCATCCATCTTCAAGTGAAAATTTTTGGGCACTTTAGTGTTCAAATCATTTTTCACCTTCAAGTCACGAATGGCAGATCCGCCAATCTAACTCTTCAGGTTCAAGAAGTTTGAACAGGGGCAGCTGTTGTACCCCAAAATTTTCCCTCTCATTTCATAAGGGATCACCCTGGATCTCAGGTTTGCTTCTATCAAGTTTCCAGGCCTTGACCTATTAATTTTTACAAGCAAGTCATTCACAAGGGAAAAATGGTCATTTGCATACTGAGAAGTCTAACTTTGACTTTTAGATCAAAATCAAATCTCAAAAGTCACATTTCATCAAGGCTTCAAGGCTTTTCTCACAAGGATTCTCAAGGTTCAAGCTTGCACAAGTACTTTGGAATTTTCCAGTACCAAAATTAAAAGGAAACTGTCAAAAAGGGAGAAAACAGATAAAAATGTGATTTTGACAAAATTTGGAGAAATACAAGTGTTCTTCGTTTCAGCTCCTTCGATTGGCCTTTTGGCCTCTTTTGATACAGGCTTTGGTTGTATCCTTCGACTGGGCGTTGGCCTCTGGCACGCTGGCTTTGATTTACAAGGCAGGAGTTTCCTACATGCCACCTTCGATTGCATCTATGGCCTTACTGGGTTCACAATGCCATGACTGCCTATTGCATGTTTCGTTTGGATGTCTGATGCTTGCATGCCTATACAAACTTTCCCTCCATGCTTTCTGTGATCGGTGGAAATAGAACTGACTGTTTTTTAAGCTGGTTTCGCGAAATGTCACGGTAAGCAAGAGTCGCCACCGTCTTTTATGTTCTCTAACATGGAAAGGACAAAAGCACAGTAAAATTCCTTATTCGAGAATGTTTCTCGGTTCGGGAGGTAGATTTATAGAAAGGGAAGGTGTTAGCACCATTTCTATCCGTGGTTATCCACGGGCTCTTAGGTACTTGCTCTTATGTTTTCAAAATTTGTTTGTTTTTCAAGTGTGTGTGGGTTTTGAAAAAGTTTCGTTTGAAAAATTTCTAGGTAACTCTTGTATCTGTCCTCAAGAGTGTATGAAATATTTGTTTGAAAACTTTTAGAAAGTGTGAGTGCGAAAAGTATTTTTGTTTGTTTGAGAGAGCAAGTACCCATGAGAAATCTACCTACTCTAAGGAATTAGGCTGTGTAAGAGTCCTTTAGATAGTGTTATCCCACCATTGAGAGGTAGGTAGCACCGTCATTGGAGGTGTTCGGGTCAATTCGATTATAAGGGACATGTGTGGCCACCAAAGCAATGGTAGGACACCTTAGTGGTAACCCTAATGTCCTAGATCCTTTTTATCCGAGGCAACCGTTTCGAGGCAACTGGATCTTAGACAGGACGGCGACCTCTAAAACACCCTATACTTGACGACCACGTTGAGGCAACCAATGAGGCGTACCCTAGGAGTGGCATGTGCATGTGTGTTGTTTCATGTTAATGTTTATCTTGTACATGTTATTTGTGAGCTACGTATTGGTTTTATTATTCATACAGGTCTTTCATGCATTTTTTAACAGTTAAGAGTGAGAAAAATAAATTGCGGAAAGGTAAATCTAGCTATTACAAGGCGCGGGCATATACATCGCCAAAAACAACAACCCGTTTGGAAAATAAAATGCGAGAATTTAAAAGAAAGCGATAAAGTTCTAATTAATTATTACATTTCCTGAGCAGATACAAAATAATGAATTAAAAAATAAATACGCGCGAAAGATTGAATCGGGAACGTCCTAGGGTTTTGACCCTTTTGAGAAAAGAATTGAGTTTGTCCTTTTTGCAATTAATCAAAATTAAAACTAATTACTAATTAATTAATTTATTAAAAGAAAAAATGTTTTTGTATTTTTATGTTTTAAATGAAATAAGATAAAAAGAGGAAATTAAAAGTGTCAAAAGAAAAACCTAAGTCTAAATAATTTTATTTATTGTAAAAAGAAAATTAAAATTTAAACCTAATTAAACTAAATTAATTTAAATTAGTATTTATTTACAAAATAATTAAACCTAAGTGAAATTAATAAAAATAAAATATTTACATTTTTTAGTTTTTATAAATTTATTATGAAAATGTTAATTAATTTAATGGTTAGTAATTAAAAAAAAAAATAAAATAAATAAAGCAAATGAAAGAGAGAAAATAAAATAAAAAAAGAAATGCAAACCCAAGGGGGGGTTTGAGCCAGAATTGAGGGTGTATTGGCAATCTGAGCCCATTAAGAATAAGCCCTGTTGACTTTTAGAATCAGCTATGCGTATGGTTGACTGAGGAACACCATGATCCTCCATCTCTGGCCTTGGGATGCACCTGGGTGGCCACTTGGCGTTTGGATGAGTAAGGCGCATGATGGGCCTATTCTTTGAAGCCTGCACACAATTATGTGAAGAAAAACAACATGGAAATTATGGGGGACCTGGGATTCGAACCCAGGTCCCAACGTTCAAAGCATGCACGCCTTAGCCACTGAGCCAATCCATTCCATTTGTTATTATAATAAGAAAATGATATTATATAAAATAAATAAGCAACATCCTGAAGAAAAAAAAACAAAAAAAACACGCGTTTTGGATTTGAATGGGCCAGTGATGTGAAGACACATCATCGTCTTCTCCAATAGCCCCTGTGTTTCTTTCCTGCGGATTTTGGTTCCGCAACAAAATTCGTTGCCTTCTCCTATACTGAGCTCTAGGCCACGAAAATGTCAGCCAAAACCATCATCCTGTTCGTCTCAAGCTCCTGAATCCGTCCATGGCTATGGCTTGTATCAATTATTCCTGTAAAACAAAACCCTAAATTGCAACCCCCAAAACCCTAGGTTCGGGTAGGGAGATCTAGGCTACAACAATGCAATTAAATAATATAGGATGCTTGGAATTTTAATGGTGAACACAAATATGCCAAAATATTACAGAAAAGGCGCAAGGATTAGGGGTTGAGATGCCATGTTCAGAGTAAGATTCACGACAACTTACAGCGCTCTGTAGGGGGTCTTAGGGCGTGGTAAGGGTCTCTTTAGCTTCAGGGTATGGCAATGAGGAAGATTACGTGCTTCTTTTGATCTGAAAATGCCTCTATCACTGTTCTTGTTCTCACTCTTTTTCCATAATTTTTGAGTTTTTATTCTGCCGTTTCAGCAATGCTTAGGGTGTGAATGAGGTTTGTACTGCTTGCATATGTAGGTATGAATGAGAATTAGGTCAGCAGCTGATCCTTAACCTTGTGTAATTAAGTTTTGGATTCTTGTTTGACCACCATTAAAGGCCTTTCCATACTTGAAGAAAAACCATGATTTTATGCACAAAATAGCCTGGCACAAATTTGGTAGCTGGCACATGACACATAAGAGCTATTCAAGTCACCAAGATGCCATTCCATTAATTCTTTGATTTTATTTGAATTATTATGGATTTAAAATGAATTAAATCAATAAAAAATAAATAAAATGGAAAAATAAATGTTTGATCTTGAAATTAATCATGGGACACGTGTATGGCATGACAAGGCTGAATCAAGTGGAAGAAAGTGGGCCCTTTTGTCAAAAATTGAAGTTTTGAGGATTGTTGACTTTTACCATTTCACAAAAATTTCCCAACTTCTCCAATGCATATCTTGCTCAATTTTGATCATATGAACATGTTCTTGGACATTTTGGAAAAGTCTTGAAGTCCTCTAACCAATGCCTTTGGTCCCATGTCATTTTGATTTACCAATCTCAAGTTATGGTCTTTGACTTAAAGTGCCTTTTTGTTGACTTTTGAAAATGACCTATAATGTAGAAATTGATAACTTTTTGTGAGAGCATTTCTTGGACTTGGAATGTGAAGCTGAGTTGTAGGAAATGTCATCCCCTTCAAAATGAGCATTGGATGGGATTTTTCTGATGAAACATGAAAAAGTTGTGCCTTGGTCAAGTTACAGTTGACTTTTCAGCTGTCCAAAAATGGAAACTTTTGCGAATTTTTTTTATTAATAACCATGTATTAAAAAAATATTTCGTAAATAACCGGGTTTCGGAAAAAATTACGCAAATAACCATGTTTGAGATGGCTCCACAAAGGAGGAGCCATCTCAATTGGCGCATGCTCCTATTTTTTTAAGGGAGGCGCCATCTCACTTGGCGCCTAGGTGCTTAGGGCATGCCCTAAGCCAAGTGAAATGGCGCCTATGTACAAAATTAGGGCAAAAAAAAATTTTTTTTTATTTTCTTTCCTGTGCGTTGCCTATTAGATAGAGATCAAGAAAATTTAATTTTTATTTAAAAAAAATAATTACATTCAACTGTTTTACATTAAAAGAACAGTAAAAAAAATGGATACAGAAAATACTGGGGAAAAAAAAGATACATCAGTGATCCCCCGGAACCCGGTAATGACCCTCTGTTCCGCATCCCCGTCCTCGCCTTTCTTTTGCTGGGTGCCGTCGCGTTTCCTGCTGCGGCAAGGTCGATGGCCCAGCGAAGTCAATGCGATCCGAATCCATAAAATCAGTAAGATCTCCATATCTCGAAGAACCGCTCTGGTACAGTCGAGTACCCATACCCTCAAAGTTTGGTCGTGTTGGCGGTGGGTGGGGTTCCATGGTTGGTCGGTAGCATTGGTCGTCTGAGTATGGTGGGTAGAAAGGAAATGGATCTTGGGGTGTTTGGTATTGTGGATGTTGGGTTGTTTGGTGATATGGTGGTTGATGGTAGGTTTGGTCGGCTTGGTCATAATCTTCTGACATTCCCATATCAGGGCTAAGGCTGGATGTTGAGGGCGCCATATTGGGATATGTGGAAGACTGAAATTGTGTTTGGGGTATGTGGGTGTGCTGGTATTGGGGTTGGTATTGTGGTTGGGTTTGAGGCATATCCGGGTATTGGTAGTTTGGTGGTGATTGTGGTTGGTAGTACGGCATTTGATTGAAGTTTTGTTGTGGTGGGGAATGTTGTTGTGTGTTTGTTGGTCCGTTTCTTCTTGGGGGTTGGTTTGAGGTTGATGGATTTTGGGTTTGTTGATGGGGAATCGAGGGTTGTGCCCATTGTGTGTGTGGGTCAACCAAGTACCTCGGATGAGACACGTGCATATCTGGGTTACTAACCGACCTGTACCACGACATATATTGATCAGTGTGTCGCATGTTACCTTGAGTAAGGAAAACCGGGGATTGCAAGATGTAGCGGTGACGCCTTTGCCACATTTTACACCATTCCGGAGCGAAGTCTTTCCAGTTGGTAAGACCCCACTGGGCGTCGACCCTTTTTAGATGCCACAGGGACAAATCTGTTGGATCACTTGGTATCTCCTGATGCATTCCGAACTGCATCTTCACACGGTCGCTGTGGTGCATCTCCACAATGTTGAACCGAATGAGTGCAGTCTTTGCAGTCCAAGTTGCTGCATCCTCTGGGTTTGGAGAATGGCCCAAACCCAAATATGGTCTCCAGACGAACTGCGATAAAATTTAAATCAGGTTAGCGCAAAAGTAATGTATAAATAATTAAAAAGAACAACAGTTAAAAGCTACGACGTACGTCATCTGGGCCTAAGTGATCCAACAGATTCCGGTAGAGTGCGACATTGAATCTTGGATTCTTGCCGTAATCCATACCCCTCACGCAGTACCTAAAGGAAATGAGAAACATGTTATTTTTAGCATATATTTTGGAAAGAGCAGAATAGTTATAAATGCTATAACTTAATGACTTACTTTGTTGCGTACGGGAAATCAAAAGAGTTGTTGTTGATGGGGTTTAAGGACTCCATCCTCCACCAACCCCAGGCTTGTAGTAAAAATGCGCACCCATAAAATGTACATTTTTCCTTGACTGTGTTTTTGCACAAGGAATTGTACATGTGGGCTAATACTGCAGAACCCCAACTATATTTTCTAGTTTTTTCAAAATTTGTTAATAAATGTAAGTACATGAAATTTACACTATTTCCCGTACTTTCGGGAAATAAAAATGTACCAAAAAGTATCATAAGATACGTTCTGGCTTTTACTACTCGGTCATTCTCTGAGGAATTTTCATTTAATTTGATACTTGCGTAATGCCGTTTCAGGTCAGTGAGTAGTATTCCCTGCCCTCTTGCTCCACCACCTTCTACCATATCCCTACCCAACAGTTCTTCACACTGTGAGTTGGGTTGTTGAACCGACCCGTTCACCGCCTTACCGTCGATAGGGAGGCCCAGTAGCATGTAGACATCCTCGAGAGTGATTGTACATTCACCTATTGGTAGGTGAAATGTATGGGTCTCCGGTCTCCACCTCTCCAACATTGCAAGAATGAATTTTGAGTCAATGGTGCAGTTGGAGATTTTTATCACATGTCCAAAACCTGCATATTCCAGATAAGGGACGATAAATGGGTCGGGAGCCAGGTAGTTGTGCGAACGGATTCTGAATCTTTTTGTATCCTGAGATCATAATTAAACAAGTGTAAGATTAATTAAGATGAACAACAAGTTATTTGAAGTATGAAAAATGTATAGACTTAAGAAATGTATAGACCAAAGAAGAGACTTACAAATGCAGCAATGTTTTCCCTTGTGCCTCTGTGAGTATCGCCCATTGTTAGAAGAGCCATTGTTCAGAATGCTTGAGAGTATGAAAGACTTAGGAAGAAATAGAGAGTATGATAGACTTAAGAAATATTTCGTAGCAGAGAGTGAGAGTTGTGTGGGTGTGAGAGATGTTTCATAAGGTATGTATTTATAGGCAAATAAGTTTGATGGAGTGGTTGCTTGTGCTTGCATGCCTGCGAAGTGTCACATTTGCATGCTTAGGGTGTTACACATATGCATGCATGCATTTACAAAAAATGTAAGGTGTCACTCTTGCAGGCTAGGTGGCAGCCCATGCATGTCTCACGATTGGACAGTAAGGGAGGTGCCATGTCACTTGGCGAAAGAGTACAAAAATGAATGGTGTCGCCACCCCATTTGGCGAATAAGAGGTGTCACTTCTTACAGCATAGGCTCAGGCTACGTGACATCCTTTGTGATTCCTTTCTTTATTGCATGCAAGGCCATTGGAGTTGATGTGTGGAGTCTTACACAAAACATTTATGTGTGCAGAATAGGGCCAGGATAGGTGGCAGGCTAGGTGTCTTCATAAGCCCATGCATGTCTCACGATTGGACAGTAAGGGAGGTGCCATGTCACTTGGCGAAAGAGTACAAAAATGAATGGTGTTGCCACCCCATTTGGCGAATAAGAGGTGTCACTTCTTACAGCATAGGCTCAGGCTACGTGACAGCCTTTGTGATTCCTTTCTTTGTTGCATGCAAGGCCATTGGAGTTGATGGGTGGAGTCTTACACAAAACATTTATGTGTGCAGAATAGGGCCAGGATAGGTGGCAGGCTAGGTGTCTTCATAAGCCCATGCATGTCTCACGATTGGACAGTAAGGGAGGTGCCATGTCACTTGGCGAAAGAGTACAAAAATGAATGGTGTCGCCACCCCATTTGGCGAATAAGAGGTGTCACTTCTTACAGCATAGGCTCAGGCTACGTGACAGCCTTTGTGATTCCTTTCTTTGTTGCATGCAAGGCCATTGGAGTTGATGGGTGGAGTCTTACACAAAACATTTATGTGTGCAGAATAGGGCCAGGATAGGTGGCAGGCTATGGGGTTTCATTATTGCATGTAATATTATTGGCAGCCTTGGGGGGTTGCATCCCTTACTTAATTGAAATTTTTTGCCTTGCGTTGAACATAACATTCATTCACATAATCTGTAAAATCTTCCAACCTTCGAATCAGTCATCAAACCTTCAAACATTCCAGCATTCATACCTTCATACAGTCAATAAACCTCAAACATTCCAACCTTCAAACCTTAAAACAATTCTACACAATGGCCTCTTCACCATAATTTGTTGTTAAAGCACATTTCAACGGTGAGACATACATGTGTCCCACAGTTGGGTTTTTGTTTAGAAACACTGACAACGTTCGATTTCTCTTAAACGGGAAAGCAAATTTCTCGTACTTTAAGAAAAGATTGGAGGCCAAACTTGAACGAGGCCCGGTAACCCAGATATTTTATCAGAGTCCAGTCTTTTTTGGAAACAACCAAGTTATTTTTTATAAGGTTGAAGTTCAAGATGACGAGGATTTCCAGAACATGATTTCCAGCCATGTCTATTCTGGAAACGACTCTATTGAGTTGTACGTTTTACTTCAAGAGCCTCCGGTGACACAGGAGGTAGAGCCTCCGGTGACACAGGAGGTTGATCCTTTGGAGAATGAACAAGATGAGGTGGATGCAGTTGATGATGAAGAAGAAGATAACGAGTTAGAGTTTGACGAAATGGTGAACGACGATTCTGACGATGATGGCATCCCAAGTATTCCAACTGACAAAATCTACACACCACCTACGCACATGACAAACTTCAACATGGGCGGAGATGAACCTTCTACGGACTTGTTTTTCCAACCGTATATGCAGTCGGATGAAAATTTAAAAGAGAAGGACAAGTTTCGTAACAGAGAGGAATGCATAAGGGCCATCAAAAAATTTCACATGCTCAACTCGGTTGATTATAAGGTGGATCGTGTAAACCCAGAAAGGTACAAGATCAAGTGTGTCCACCCTGACTGTTTGTTCAAGCTGACCGCATCATACAGACTAAGGGGTGACTGCTGGGTCATAGGTTCCATGACTACCCATACTTGTGTAAGTTCCACTCAATCACAAGACCACCGAAAACTCAACCATGATCTAATCTGTCAAGAAATCCTACCCCTGGTCAGCAACGACCCTTCTTTGAAGGTGAAAACAATCATCTCCCACATCACCACGGTTTTTAACTACACTCCGTCTTACCGTAAGGCGTGGTTAGCAAAGACTAAGGCGATTGAAAGGGTGTACGGAAACTGGGAGGAGTCATACCGAGAACTTCCCCGCTACCTAAACGCACTCAAGACATATTCTCCAGGTAGTGTTTATGTTCTGGAAACATTGCCAGCGTACGCCCAAGATGGTAGTCTGCTGCATGGCAACGGAATATTCAGTCGCGTGTTTTGGGCATTTCAACCATGCATCACAGGTTTTGCATCATGCAAGCCAATTCTACAAATTGACGGGACTTGGTTGTATGGGAAGTACAAAGGCACGCTTTTGATGGCAGTTGCACAAGATGGCAACAATAACATTTTCCCCGTTGCGTTTGCCCTTGTCGAGGGCGAGACCGGTGGTGCCTGGAGCTTTTTCCTAAAAAATCTTCGTACACACGTGGCTCCTCAACCAGATCTCTGTTTGATCTCGGACAGACATGCCTCCATTGAAAGTGCATATAATAATCCAGCAAATGGTTGGCATGACCCTCCGTCTACGCATGTCTATTGCGTCAGGCATATCGTCCAGAATTTCTCGAGGGAGGTCAAGGACAAAACATTGAGGAAAGCGGTGATGAATGCGGGATACGCACTGACACAGCCCACATTCAAATATTACCGCAACGAGATCCGTTTGTCTAACCCAGAAGCCGGTACGTGGATCGACAATATACCGGTCGAAAAGTGGACTAGGTCATACGACAATGGCCAAAGATGGGGGCATATGACAACAAATCTTATTGAATCAATGAATGGGGTATTCAAGGGCATACGAAACCTCCCAATCACTGCCTTGGTGAAATCCACGTATTTTAGGATGGCTTCGTTATTTGCCAAAAGAGGTGAAATGTGGTATGCGATCTTGCAATCAGGACAACTATGGAGTGAAAGCTGTATGAAATACATAAAGGCTGAAAGTGCTAAAGCCAACACTCACATGGTTACACGGTTTGACCGACACAGCCACAACTTCATTGTGAAAGAGACAATCGACCATAATGAAGGCTTGGCAAGACAAGAATACAGGGTCATTTTACCTTCTCAATGGTGCGATTGTGGCAGGTTTCAAGCATTTCGTATGCCTTGCTCTCATGTCATTGCCGCTTGTGCTCATACCCATCAAGACGCGCTTCAACTGCTCTCAAACGTTTATAAATCTGAAACATTGCTCACTGTTTACAACAACAACTTTCCTTTGGTGGCAAAACCGGACTATTGGCCTGAATACAACGGCGATATAGTTTGGCACAATGACCAAATGCGAAGGAACAAGAAGGGTCGTCCCAAAAGCAGGCGCATCACAACAGAAATGGACGATCTTGATAGGTTGGAAAGAAAGTGTGGTTTATGCCGTCAGGTCAGACACAATCGCAAAAACTGTCCGAATCGGGCGTCTGGCTCGACCACATAAATTTTGTAATACAATAAATCTTTTCAATATTTGTGTTGTAAACATTAGGGTTTTCCGTTAATAAAACTGTTAACAACATTTAAGAAATTCAATATAGGAAATTACATTAGGGTTTTCGCGTACAACAACGATTAACGATATTCAATCTACGAAATTACAACTGTTAACACAATTTCATCTGACCCATGCATCATCAGCATTACATCACTGTCTGTTTTGACTTCCTCCAACCACACATTAGGTCTTCCTGTCGCATGCGAGGTTGTTGTTCGTTTTCGCTGGATCCTTCGAATTTTTTCCCCCTCCGCGATGTCTCCATCTAGCCACCGCATCAACTCCCGCTTCAGACGCTCCATTGAGTGAATGTGCCAGAATTTCATTTTCATCGCAGGTTTCGTGGCGGAGAATATAACGTAACCATCTCTGCTAAAAATCATAGGCGACGTCATTACGCAAATAACGGAGTACAAAATAAAAATACAGTGCGAGAAAGTGTGAGAAATTTCGAAGAAACGGACGAATTATTTATAAAACAGCAAAAAACCCTAGTTTTGCCCTAGGCGCCAAGTGAGATGGCGCCTCCTCTCATTTTTAAGGAGCATGCGCCATCTCACTTGGCTAAAAGACAAGGGAGGCGCCAAGTGAGATGGCGCCTAGGGCAAAACCCTAGGTGCATGCGCCAATTGAGATGGCTCCTCCTTTGTGGAGCCATCTCAAACATGGTTATTTGCGTAATTTTTTCCGAAACCCGGTTATTTGCGAAATATTTTTTTAATACATGGTTATTAATAAAAAAAATTCAACTTTTGCATCTTGATGATTTTTGAGCCATTCTTGTGGAATCATGATCAAGACTTGATCAAATGATAATTGTGGCTTCCGAATAAGATGTTGACCAAAAATTTTGACTTTTGACTGTAAAATGACCATTTTACCCCTACAGTTGGTTGTGGAGCAACTAGGGCTTTTGACTGTGCAACTTGATGCTGTGAGTCTTGAAACTTGGCATGTAGATGCTTGGCAATGTATATAGGCATATGTGACTTGATTGAGCCATTGAAAACCTCAAATTCCTTGCAAGAACCAAAACCCTAATTTTGACTGGCTTATGAGGCAGTTGGGTTGTGCAATCTTTGAGAAGTCTTGAACCATTTGAGGATGATTCTTGATGAACTTTGAAGAATATGGGAGGGAAAAATTTGGGGTACAACAGTTGCCCCTGTTCAATCTTCTTAGACCTGAGGATCTAGATTGGCTTGTGTGCCTTTCGTGATCCGAAGGTGGAAGATGATTGAACACTAGAGTGCCCAGAAATTTGCACTCGCATAGTAGAATATCAGCGATGTGATGTCGGGAATGGGCTTACAGATGCCATTTGGAGAGATGGTGGATAGGAGGATGGGCTTATAGATGCCATCTGGAGATGTGACATAACCTTGTCGGGAATGGGCTTATAGATGCCATTTGGAAGTGTAATGGATAGTTGTGGAGATGGGCTTATAGATGCCATCGGAAGGTGTCGATCGCGTAAGAGATTCCTTAGTGAGAACTTGCGTACTTGAGAAAGAAAGAGGGTTTCCTGGCCTGTTACAGGGGTTGATCTTCAAACTCTTCATGCATATATGCCCTTGCTAGATACAGGTATCGAATCTACAATTAGTCGCTCACAGATATGCCCTGGCTAGATACAAGTATCGAATTTGGAACTTCAAAAGGTTGCTTACAGACGTGCCCTGGCTGGATACAGGAATCGAATCTCTAAACTCTTCATGCAGACATGCCCTGGCTAGATACAGGTATCGAATCTACAATCAGTTACTCATAGATATGCCCTGGCTAGATACAAGAATCGAATCTGGAATTGGTCGTCTACAGATATGCCCTGGCTGGATACAGGTGCCGAATCCTAAACTCTTCATGCAGACATGCCCTGGCTAGATACAGGTATCGAATCTACAATTAGTCGCTCACAGATATGCCCTGGCTAGATACAGGTATCGAATCTGGAACTTCAAAAGGTTGCTTACAGACGTGCCCTGGCTGGATACAGGAATCGAATCTCTAAACTCTTCATGCAGATATGCCCTGGCTAGATACAGGTATCGAATCTACAATTAGTCGCTCACAGATATGCCCTGGCTAGATACAAGTATCGAATCTGGAACTTCAAAAGGTTGCTTACAGACGTTCCCTGGCTGGATACAGGAATCGAATCTCTAAACTCTTCATGCAGACATGCCCTGGCTAGATACAGGTATCGAATCTACAATCAGTTACTCACAGATATGCCCTGGCTAGATACAGGAATCGAATCTGGAATTGGTCGTCTACAGATATGCCCTGGCTGGATACAGGTGTCGAATCTCTAAACTCTTCATGCAGACATGCCCTGGCTAGATACAGTAATCGAATCTACAATCAGTTACTCACAGATATGCCCTGGCTAGATACAGGTATCGAATCTGGAATTCTTCGTCCACAGATATGCCCTGGCTGGATACAGGAATCGAATCTCTAAACTCTTCATGCAGATATACCCTAGCTAGATACAGGTGTCGAATCTACAATCAGTTACTCACAGATGTGCCCTGGCTAAATACAAGAATCGAATCTGGAATTAATCGCCTACAGATATGTCCTGGCTGGATACAGGTGTCGAATCTCTAAACTCTTCATGCAGATATGCCCTGGCTAGATATAGGTGTCGAATCTACAATCAGTTACTCACAGATGTGCCCTGGCTAGATACAAGAATCGAATCCGGAATTGTGATAGTTTGTAGTAATCATCTTGGGATTGACCTTTTCCTGAAAAGGCAAAACGTTAGTTGTATGCAATGTCATGATGTATGGAATGCCTGATGTCATGATGTTCAAAATGAGATAGTGTCGTATGCACTTTGTTATGTATGTAAGCAAGATGTGTGAAATGTCTATGAATGTATTTTCGTCTAGGAAAATAAATCCTTGACGAATGTCGGGAGTTTGTTGAATCCTAGGCTGATGTTGAAGAGTGTAGTTCTTCGTTTCCGCTGGGGATGATGGTTGCAAGAATAAATCGGTAGGAGAAGATGACTACGTTGGGGAATAAACTTGTTGGAGAGATTACTCTGCGGGGAATTACTCTGTGGGAAGAGATACTGCGCTGAGAATTTGATGATAACTCCGCTGGGGATTCCGTTGATAAGCTCTTGTTGGGGAATTTGATGAACTCCGCTGGGGATAGGAAGAACTTCATCGAGGATGATCTTTCCATGTTAATTAGCTGAGGATAACCCAGTTATAAGCTCTGGTGGGGAATAACCTTTGAATAAAGCCGGGGAGACGCGTACTCTGCAGGTGATAAGCTTCCAGAATCTACTGGAGATAAGCTTCCAGCATCTACTGGGGAGATTGATTCAACTCTCCTGGGGAAACTTTAGACTTGTACTGGGGAATGGCTCTACTGGGGTGTCTGGTATTCCACCGGGGAACAATCTTATATTAAGACTGTCGGGGATGCTTGCTTAGGAACATCTGTATACTCCACTGGGGAATATTGAGATCTTCTGGGGATGCCCAATTTCCTTAAGGCTGACAGTGGACTAACTCTGCTTGGGGAGAGTGTTGCTGACTTGCTAGAGATATTGTGCCTTGTTAGGGCTGATTGGAGACCAACTCTGCTCGGGGAGAATTGTTGAATCTTGTCTTACTCTACAGGGAGTGGAGGTATCCTGGTTACATTCTTCAGCCGAACTTACCTTGGTACCTTGGTGGACAGAGCAACTAGATCGCTTAGACAACTCATTATTTCCCCTGTTTCTGATGTCACCTGTAATTAGTCCTTTGTTTCGCATGCAAATATTTATGAGTTAGCAATTAATGTCAAATGCATATATCAAAAATGAACATTGGACGTTCTTCGCAAGACAAAACAGAAAAAGGAAAAACAACTGGCAATTTGTCTGAAAAAGTGGATTTGTATTGATTTTGAATTTGTCTGTAAATAGGCGTTTTTGTACAAGAGGCTGACGTCCTAGTAAGAGAACGCCGCCGAACAACATAGAGTTTATACAATTTTGTGAAAAGGAAACAAAACAGCTATGTGAAACTAATCCCACTGGGTTCCAACTCTGTTATTGCCTTTATGTCTTCAAGCGTCTCATCACTTGGCTGCTTAGTTGAAGATGAAGCTGATTGATTGGTGCCGTCTGAACCTGATAGTTGATACCGAAGTCTGGATGCAAGGTGATCCAATGAGACATAGTATTACGCTTTATCCCTAACTTTTTCCTGGACCTCCCTTTCGGGTTTTCGGTCCACCGGGATACCCATTTTTGCCCAAGCCGCCTTTTCAGGTTTTCGACTTGCCGGGTGTACAGATTTTTTCATTTCATCCCTTATTTTTGCCCGAACCCTTTTGGTTCGCCGGGAAGCCCTTATTTTTTCCTAGGTGTGTCAACCTAGCGGGTCTTTAATTCATGTGTAGTATCTTTTTACAATGTCTGCATTGGCGGGGTGAGGAAGGTCGTCACCATCCATGGTGGTTAGAATCATCGCACCTCCTGAGAAGATGTTCTTAACCACAAATGGCCCTTCGTACATAGGGGTCCATTTACCCCTGGGATCACTTTGAGGAAGAATGATGCGCTTGATTACCAGGTCTCCGACTTGATATTCTTGTCGTCTGACTTTCTTGTTAAATGCCCTGATCATCCGTTTTTGGTACGTTTGACCATGACAAATAGCAGTGAGTCTCTTTTCGTCAATTAGGTTTAATTGATCAAGTCGAGTCTGGGTCCAGTCATCTTCGCTCAAACCTGCATCCTTCATTATCCGGAGAGAGGGTATCTGGACTTCAATAGGCAAGACTGCCTCCATGCCATAGACCAAGGAAAAGGGTGTTGCCCCTGTTGACGTTCTTGCTAAGGTACGGTACCCATGAAGAGCAAACGGTAACATCTCGTGCCAATCTTTGTAGGTCACTGTCATCTTCTGCACAATCTTCTTAATATTCTTATTTGCCGCTTCGACAGCCCCATTCATCTTCGGCCGGTAGGGAGAAGAGTTGTGGTGCTGTATCTTGAATTGCTCGCAGAGCTCAGTGATCATCTTGTTGTTAAGATTGGTACCATTATCCGTAGTGATCCTTTCCAGGACGCCGTATCGACAGATCAGATTATGCCGAATGAACCGTGCCACGACGTTCTTGGTTACCGTAGCATAGGAAGCTGCTTCAACCCATTTTGTGAAGTAATCAATCGCTACAAGGATGAAGCGATGCCCGTTTGATGCTGTGGGTCTGATCTCGCCGACCATATCAATGCCCCACATTGCAAAAGGCCAAGGTGCTGTCAAGACGTTCAGAGGAACTGGAGGAACGTGCACTTTATCGGCATAAATCTAGCATTTGTGACATGTCCGAGAATGTTGGTAACAGTCGGCTTCCATTGTGGACCAGAAATGTCCTGCCCGAAGGATTTTTTTTGCCATGGTATGTCCACTGGAATGCGTTCCGAAGGTACCTTCATGCAGCTCTTTCATGATCCTCTCTGCTTCAGTCTTATCCACACAACGTAGTAAGGTCGAATCATGGTTTCTCTTGTATAGAATGCCATTGCTGAGGAAGAACTTCGCTGCGAACCTTCTCAGAAACTTTTTGTCATTAACAGATGCACCCTCGGGGTATTCTTGAGCTTCCAAGTACCTCTTCACTTCATGATACCAAGGTTTTTCAGTTACCTCTTCAGCCTCAAGATCACAGCAATATGCAGGTTCATCCAACTTCCAGATAATGATCCGGGGAGCCTCGTTGTCCCATTTGACTTTGAACATAGAAGACATCGTAGCCAGCGCGTCCGCCAACTGATTCTCGTCTCTTAGGAAGTGTTCAAAGGTTATCTCTTCGAAATGGGGGATCAATGTCAACACATACTATTTGGTAAGGAATAAGATTTGGGTGTTTCGTATCCCACTTGCCTTTGATCTGATTGATCACGAGAGCGGAATCTCCGAAGACACTCAGAAACTTGATCCTTAAGTCAATTGCAGCTTGAAGACCCATGATACATGCTTCATACTCCGCCATGTTGTTGGTGCATTTGAAACATAGTCGGGCGGTAAGTGGAGTATGAGTTCCTTTTAGGGATATGATCACAGCGCCGATACTGTTACCCAAAGCGTTTGAGGCTCCGTCAAAGTGCATAGACCATTGGGATCCTTCCTCGGGTCCTTCATCCGGTCCAGGTACTTCACAATCAGTCACTACCATGATATTCTCGTCAGGAAATTCAAAGTTCATGGATTGATAGTCATCCACTGCCTGGTGTGCCAAATGGTCAGCCAATACACTTCCCTTGATTGCTTTTTGCATAGTGTACTGGATGTCGTATTCTGTCAAGATCATCTGACATCTTGCTATTCTTCCGGACAGAGCAGGCTTTTCGAATATGTACTTTATTGGATCCATTTTTGAAATCAACAGAGTAGTCTGAGTCAACATATACTGTCTCAGCCGGCGAGCAGCCCATACCAAAGCGCAGCAAGTTTTCTCGAGCAGTGAGTATCGGGTCTCACAGTCGGTAAACTTTTTGCTAAGGTAATAAATGGCATGCTCTTTTCGGCCAGACTCATCATGCTGCCCCAGCACACACCCCATTGAGCTGTCAAGTACTGTCAAGTATAGTATTAGAGGTCTCCCTTCAACCGGTGGCATAAGAATGGGGGGTTCTTGGAGATACTCTTTGATTCTTTCGAAAGAGGCCTGACATTCATCGTTCCAACGTACCACTTGATCTTTCTTCAGCAGCTTGAAGATTGGTTCACAGGTAGCAGTTAGGTGTGAGATGAATCGGGCAATGTAGTTCAGCCGTCCTAGAAAGCCTCTGACTTCTTTTTCTATCTTGGGAGTTGGCATCTCTTGTATGGCTTTCACCTTGGCAGGGTCCACTTGAATACCTTTGTCACTCACGATGAAACCTAGCAATTTTCCATATCTCACCCCAAAGGTGCACTTGTTTTGGTTCAACCTCAGCTTGTACAACTTCAGACGGTCAAACAGCTTCTGTAGATGGTCAAGGTGTTCTTCCTCAGTTTGGGACCTTGCAATCATGTCGTCGACGTATACTTCGATCTCGTGATGGATCATGTCATGAAACAAAGTAACCATGGCACGTTGGTAGGTTGCCCCAGCATTTTTCAACCCAAAAGGCATGACCTTGTAGCAAAAGGTGCCCCACTGAGTAACAAAAGTGGTCTTCTCCATGTCTTCAGGAGCCATCTTGATCTGATTATAACCTGAGAACCCATCCATGAAGGAGAATACCTTATACTGAGCAGTATTGTCAACCAGAACGTCGATATGAGGCAGAGGGAAATCATCCTTAGGGATGGCCCTGTTTAAATCCCTGTAATCAACACACATTCTGACCTTACCATCCTTCTTCGGCACTGGAACCACGTTGGCAACCCACTGAGGGTAAGAAGTCACTGCTAGAAACCCGGCATCAAATTGTTTCATAACCTCAACTTTGATTTTCTCGGACATCTCTGGACGCATACGACAGACTTTCTGTTTTACCGGAGGGCATTCTTCCTTGGTAGGCAGGTGATGAACCACAATGTCAGTATCCAACCCAGGCATGTCTTCGTAGGACCAGGCAAAGATTTCCACATAATCATGCAGCATCTGAATCAACCGCTGTTTCACACTAGTCTCCAGATTGGCACCAATCTTGACCTCCTTTCTGTCTGTCTCAGTACCCAGATTTACCGTTTCCACTGGCTCTTCGTGTGGCTGAATGTCCCTCTCTTCCTGGAGTAATAGTCTTACAAGCTCACCAGGCACTTCACAATCATCTTCACCTTCGTCTTCGGCTAAGTTGATCGGATTTTCGAAGTCATAACTGGCAGTAGCAGAGTCGTTACCAGTGAGATCCAGAGTGGATTGGAACCTGTATAAGTGAGTGTGTGTAAATATAGTTGTTTTGCAATATATAATAAAGAAAGACAAGGAGCGCAAGATTTGAAATGTAAAAACGTCCAATGCTTTTATTAATGATATATGGAAGTGACACACAAAAAGCCCTCACAAATGACGCCACGGTGCCTCGGGTAAGACACCGGGCCATAAAGTTTAGTAATATTGTTTGTTACAAATTCAAAACAAAGGAGTTCATTACTGAGTGACAAAAGTAATAGGTGTAAAGTCTTTTGCAGTCCAGTTGGTTGGTTCACCGTTGGTCGTCGGGTAGATCCAGCTGTCGAATTCGGATTCTTCCGCTTCGTCCTCAATAGCATTTACTCCCGGGTTGGTGATGAATACGGGAGGTCTTCCAATCCTTGCCTTACGCACAGCCCTCTGAGCTTCTGCAGTGAAACCCAAACCAAACTTGTCAGTCTTTGGAGTGAAATCAGGAAGTCGGCCCCAGTTTGCGCACTCACCCTTCTCAACCACAGCCTGGGCATCCTTTAAGGAAGCCATCTTCAAAGGAGAATTTTCTTTAGTCACAGTCTCTACTGCTGCCAATGTCTGAGGCACCTCTTCAAAGTGTTGAAAGGGAGTCTCAATGAACTCCCCATCCATCTCCACATATCGGAACGAGTTGAGGTGGCTGACCATATATTCTTCCTCCCCCTACACTGTTACGATCTTCCCTCTGACCGGGTACTTAAGCTTTTGATGTAATGTGGAGGTCACAGATCCAGCCTTGTGGATCCATGGACGACCCAGCAAACAAGAATAGGATGGACGAATGTCCATCACATAGAAAGTTAAATCAAAAACTTGAGAACCAACCCTGATTAGAATGTCAACTTCACCATGTACCATCCTTTTGGACCCGTCAAAGGCCCGGACAACAATGTTACTAGGCTTGAGCTCTAAACCCTCACAATCCAACCTGTCTAGGGCCTTCTTGGGTAATACGTTCAACGAAGAATCGGTGTCTACCAACACATGGGCAAGAGTAGTGCCCCTGCATTCAATGGAGACATGTAGGGCGTTGTTATGGTTCTTTCCTTTGGCAGTCAGATCGGCGTCAGAGAAACCTAACCCATTATCAGTAGTCAGGTTGGCCACACAATCGGTAAATTGATCAGCAGATGTTTCTTGTGGCATGTGGGCCGTCTTCAAGAAGGCAATCAGGGCCTTGGCATGGGCCTATGAACACAATAATAGTGATAGCATGGAAATCTTAGATGGGGTGTGCCCCAGCTGCTCAACGACGTTGAAATCACTCTTCTTGATAATCTTGAGGATCTCTTCCATATCTTGCTTGGAAGCCTCAACAGTGGTTGTCTTTGGTGCCTCCGTCCGGGCAGGCACATCAGTAGCAATCCCTTTGCCTCGAGCGTCAGATGACTCGGCAGCAGGGGTAGAAACAAGAGCTTGGTCAGGCAGGGAAGTGGGCACACTGGCAGGTGTGATGATAAGAGGTCTTTGAATGGCTGGTGGCGCAATATCTGGTGAGAAGAGCCTACCACTGCGAGTGACTTTGGCAGGCCCGGTGATGTTACTGACGCCGGTACTAGTATCAAATTCTTGTTTTACTCCAAGCACGTAAACTTCTGCCCCATAGTGCCACGGGACAGCTTTGTCAGATTTATAGGGGATGGGCCCCGGAACAGTGATGATGATAGGTGCAATCTTGTGAACAGGCATAATTTTGACAGGCTTCCTCGGGGGAGCCTTAGGAGGGTTGTTGAAAATAGTGACAATAGAAACTTCTTCGGTACGGACAGCAGGAACAACAATCTTCTTGAACAAAATCTCTTTGCTATCCATCAGGTTTTGGACGCCTGACTTCAGCAAAGGACAACCGGCCAGTGAAACAGCACATAGAAGGCAACCTTTACTACATCCCGGAAATAAACCGGCTAGCAACAGGTTCCTTTTGACAATCAACAACGGAGTAACAATCTCATCCACAGAGGCTACATACGGGTCTTCCTCAACAACATTCACTCCATGCTGGGTGTTATACCCCAAAATTTGCCCTCCCATATTCCTCAAGAAATTGCCAAGCCAAGATAGAAAATTCCCCAAGGGTTGTGCAGTGCAACAGTCTCCTAAACAGTCAAAATTAGGGTTTTGAGTTTGATCAAGAAAAGGAAGTTTTCAAAGGTCCAATCAAGTCTCATATGCTTACAAACATGGTCAAGCATCCCCATATCAAGTTTCAAGGCATTCAGCTCAAGATTGCATAGTCAAAACCCTAAATTGCACTACAGTCAACTGTAGGGGCAAAATGGTCATTTGACAGTCAAAAGTTCAAATTTTTGGTCAATATATCATTTTGAAGCCACAAACATCATTTGATCAATGCTTGATCATGATTCTCAAAATTTGGCTCAGAAATCATCAAAGATGCAAAAGTTGCTATATTTGGACAGCTGAAAAAGTCAACTGAAATTGACCAGGGCATAACTTTCACATGGATTATCAGAAAAGTTCCATCCAAAGCTCATTTTGAAGAGAAAGACATTTCCTACAACTCATCTTCATACTTCAAGTCCAAGAAATGCCCTCACAAAAAGTTATCAATTTCAACATTATAGGTCATCTTCAAAAGTCAACAAAAAGGGACTTTAAGTCAAAGGCCATAACTTGAGATTGGTAAATCAAAATGACATGGGACCAAAGGCATTGGTTAAAGGACTCAAAGACCTTTCCAAAATGTCCAAGAACATGAGAAAATCTTAAAAATTGAGCAAGTTATGCCTTGTAGAAGTTGGGAAATTTTTGTGAAATGGCAAAAGTCAACTATCCTTGAAAATCCAATTTTGACAAAAGGGCCCCATTTTTCTCACTATGTTCATCCTTGTCATGCTACACACGTGGCCCATGATTAGTTTCAAGACCAAATATTGATTTTTTTATTTTATTTAATTTTTGATGAGTTAATTCATTTTAATTCTTTGAAAATTCAAATAAAATTTAAAAATCAATGAAATAGGGTCAAATGAACTTGGACAATTTCCATGTATCATGAACCAACTCAAAAATCAGGCTAAGGTTCATTTGCACACTAGGTCTAGGTTTTGGCTAAAAAATAGGAAAAATGGTTAATGGAAGAAACCCTAAGGCCAATTCTTTCCCAAGCTTGAATTTAGGTCAAGAAACAAACCAATTCCATTCCATAAGATGCATTGAGTCAAACCCTAACTAGAACATAGCAAAAAGCTCGCTGAAAAAGCCATTGGAACTTTGAAAATTTGGACATATATTGCAAATCTGAAATCAGTGCTAGGGATCTTTTCAAGCCTTAATTTTTGTACCAATAGCTTCCTGAGATAATTCTGAACGATTTCAATTCATAACCTCAATCAAAACGCGAAGAAACGGTAGTTACCATCCAAACTGTACAGAAGAATTTTTGAAATCGTACTCTCCATTTTAAGCATCTTCTTTGCATTTCAATTGTACATTCTTGTTCCATGTGAAGTTTCTGAGCTAACCCTTGCATTTAATTTCATTTTTGTGCCATGAATAAGAACTTGCCATTTTCGAATCCTAGGGTTACAGTTTTTTTAATTTAGGGGTTTTCAGTCCAGGAACAATTAGCCCATGAAAGTCACACCATTGCATTCCTGGCATCTGGACGAAGAGAATGAGAGGCTCGCGCCTAATTTCTGATCACCACAGGCCTATTCGCTATTTCTTGGAAGGCTCCCTAACACTACGTTTCAAAACCGTTGCTTTATTTGTTTGTGTTGCAGGGGACACGAGGAAGAAGAAGACGTGTCCACCAGCGATTTGTCCATTCAAAGTTCGCGCGCTTCAAGTCACTAGCGTGTTGCTTTTATTTTATATGATTTATTTGTTTATTATATAACGAATGAATTAACTAGCTCAGCTGGCCAAGACACGCGCATGTAACCTCAATGACCTGGGTTCAAACCCCAGGTCTCACACATTTCTCATATTGTTTTTTCATTTGAATTCCCATGCAGCGCTCACATTGATGCTCACCATACTCCATCAGGATTCAACCTCCACGTGTCCCAGGGCCTCAGATCCATGGCCAAGATGAAGAGTGCACCATACATCAAGTCAACAGGCGTGCACAGGATTAGAAAAGTCAACCAATTCAAGCAAAAATGGGCCAGGCTTTTTCAAATCTTCACCTCCAATTCTGGGGACTACACCCCCCTGGTTTGCCTTGTCATTTTTTTTTATTTCTTTCTTTAATTTTTCTTTTCATTTCTTTTATGTGCTTAATTTAATTAATTTATTTTTCTACAAAACATAAAAAACATTCAAAAAAAAATCAGAAGAGTCAAAAATTTTGATAATTATTTTATCTTAAATATTGTTTTCTTTTATAAATAAATTAAAATGTAAATCATTTAGTTTAATTAGGTTTTAATTTTAATTTTAATTCTTTTTTCATAATAAAAATCCAAAAATGTAGAATTAGGTTAATTATTAATTTTTTATATCCTTTTTTAATTTTTTCCTTTTTTCTCACAATATTATTATTTAGTATTTATTTTCTATAAATCAAAAATTGTACATAAATTAGTTTAGAATTTAATTAGGTTAGAAATTAAATCTTTTTTCATAATAAACTTAAAAAACATTAAAACTAGGGTTTAGCACTTTAATTCTAATTAATTTTTTCCTTTTTTCTTTTAAATCTAAAAAACACAAAAAATACTATTTTTCATTCAATTTTAATTTTAGATTCCTTGATTAATTTTTAATTGTTTGTAAAAGGGTCCAACGCCCTAATTTTGTTAATCTCTTTATTTCGCGCATTTGTTTTATATTGTGTAAATAATTATGTATATGCCCCAAAGCCATGTAATTTAAAACTCTCGAACTTTTATTTATTCGCTTTATCTATTTTCAGTCAAATCGGGTTCGGTTTTTTGGCGATGTGGACCCGCGCCGGTTGTAATAGTTTAGATTTATTTTCTCGCAAATATAACTGTTAATAAATATGCATGAAAGAATGAATGCCCAAAAAAATAAAATCGAATCGTTAGATCACCAATACATGACAAGACAAACGATAAACTGAAAATGATACACAATTCGCACACACCACCCCTAGGGTACGCCTCACTGTTGCCTTTCGAAAGGTGGTCGTCGAGTAGAAAACGTCTTAGTAAGTCCTCATGATCCGGGAACCTGGCATGAGGGTAGCTTCTAAGGTGTCTTCCCATTGCTCTGGTGATCACCATGTCCCTAAAATCGAATTGACCCGAACACCTCCAACGGTGGTGCTACCTACCTCTCAATGGTGGGATGGCACTACTTTAAAGGACATCTACACAGACAAATTCCTTAGGGTAGGTAGGTTCTCATAGATACTTGCTCTCTTTAAAACAAAACAAATCAAAATCTTTTCACCAACACCTTTCAAAACTTTCAAAACAAACTTTTCAAAACACTCTGACGTACGAGTCGAATTGAAACTTTTCAAAGAATATTTTTGAAACCCACATTGAAAAGCAAGCACACATTTTGAAAACACATTGAGCAAGTACCTAAGAGCCCATGGATAACCATGGATAGAAAGGGTGCTAATACCTTCCCTTTCTATAACCTACCTCCCGAACCGAGAGCAATCTCTTTAAAGGAATTTTTCTGTGCTTTTGTCCTTTCCTATTGGAGAAAATAAAAGACGGTGGCGACTCTTGCTTACCGCGACATTTCGCGAACCAGCGTTAAACAGTCAATTCCAGATCCACCGATCACAGAACTGGCGACTCTGCTGGGGACAAACTTAAAGTGAGGTGTACCTTAGGGCTAGTTACAACTGTGTTTTCAATTGTTTTCCTTGTGTGCTTTAAAATTGTGGGTTGCTTGGGAGTTCTATAGATCCTAACCCGGATCTGGGGAATACCTTCTTAGAAAGTAGCAACAAGGCTGTGAGGGAACTGTGCGGGGTATACCGACATGGTTGAAACAGTCTGCTACGTTGATGTGGCACTTTGGTGTGTACCGGTAACCCTTGAGTCAGTCAAGGAGAGTACGGGGCCTCCATGTGGTGTCATGAAGCATCAACAGACCTTAGGAACCTTAATTGAACCATCTTGGCCTCTTTAGGGTAGTGAGATAACTGACTTTGGTGCAGTCCGAGGTTGGTTGATACTCGATACTACACTCAATTGAGGGTTGCTTTCCTGGAATATTTCGGTCGCCAGTTCAGTGGCTAAATCGAAACGATGAACAATGAAAGCAATCCCGTGATATTGGGAACCTTAGAACCCGGTTACTTTGATTAGGACAGGTTGAACCCACCAACTTCAAGAGGGTACTACCCAGACCCCATGCTGGCCTTAAACCTTAAGGGCCTGTCTTATGTGCCTTGTGTGCCTTACATGTTTGTCTTTGTAAATATCTGTGTTTAATCATAGCATCATGACATCATCCAGCATCATATGCATTGACTAACCATTTCAAGGGTTCGAATTTTCATCTTTGTTCTTGTTTTGTAGGACATGGAAACTGTTCGTAGAAAGACAATTCCAATCAGTCTTGTAAGGATCTCTCCTCAGCTTAAGGAGCTTATATCCAGGATTCCCGAGAACTCTTCTTTCAGTGAAAGGCATGGAAGCCTCATCAGCTTGGTCAACACCAACATTGAGGAAGATATGATAAAAGTCCTGTTCCAATTCTTTGACCCTCTGCATCACTGTTTCACTTTCTTGGACTATCAGTTGGTACCTACATTGGAGGAGTTCTCCCGACTCCTGAAGATCCCTATCCTTGATCAGCTACCCTTCAACGGTACAGAAAAGGAACCTAAGCTTGAAGAGATTGCTAAAGCCTTGCACCTGCAGTCATCTGACCTCAAGGGACATTGGGAAGTTAGAAGTGGTATCAAAGGGTTCTTAGCCAGGTTTCTGTTTGAAAAGGCCTATGAATGTTGGAACTCTCTTGACTTACAAGCTTTTGAAAAGGTTGTGGCCCTTCTTGTTTATGGTTTGGTGTTGTTCCCTAACCCAGATCAGCTCATTGATATCAGTGCTGTCCAGATCTTTATGTCCAGGAATCCTATACCTACGTTGCTGGGAGACCTCCTTCACTCATGTTACACTCGAACCATGAGAAAAAGAGGTGTCCTTATGTGTTGCACTCCTCTCCTGGGAAAGTGGTTTATTTCGCACCTTCCACAATCAGTCCTGAAGAACGAGCGGGGTTTGAGATGGTCACAACGGTTGATGACTCTTACACATGCAGATATACATTGGTGCCCTAGGTCCAGAGAAGATGTCACTATCATTGATCGTTGCGGGGAGTATCCTAATGTTCCTTTACTTGGAATCAGAGGGGGTATTACTTATAGTCCATGCCTGGCTTGGAGACAATTTGGTTATGCTCGGAGGGATGGTCCTCATGACATGTTGATTCCTGACATAGTTTTTGACTTCGACAACGATACTCAAGGACTTCGCCAGAGATTTATCAGAGCTTGGAGGATGCCTAGTAGGATAGACAGCAAGACACTGGGGCACAAGAACTCCATCCCTTTGGAGCCTTACCTTAAGTGGGTACGAGCCCGCTCTCAGAAGTTAGTAATGCCTTATCCTCACATGCTTCCAGTAATTAAAGAGCCTGCCTTGGAAGGAGAGATGTCTCATGTTATTCAGCACCCTGATATGCCCACATCCTGGGAAGAGATGCAGAAGAGTTGGATCCAGCTTAAAGAAGAGAGGAATTCTCTTGAGACTAGTTTGCATGCCAGTGAAAAGAAGGTTTTGGAGCTCACTCGCCTGTTGCACGAGGAAAGGAATCTCAACACTTACATAGCTCCAGAGAAGATGCGCAACATATTTTGGATGTGACTTGATCTTTTTGTATTTTTGCCCATGAGGCTTTGATGTATTAAAACAATGATTTTCTTAATAATAACGCGTGTTCCTTTTGGTCTACAACAAATTTGAAAGTTCGAACTCTTGAATGCATTGCATAAATACATATCATTCATCATGTGCATCATAAATACTCTTCTTTTCAGGTTGTTTACCGTTCTTCGCTGTTTATTTCAGCATCATGAACCCTCCTGAATCATCAACCGATGCGGCTATCAAGGCTCTTCAGGCGCAGAACGTCCAGTTTCAGGCGCAAAACGCCCAATTTCAGGAGCTGATCAAGGGCTTGTCTCAGGGTCAACAAGAGTTAAAGACCATGCTGTTGAAGAAGACTAAGAAGAAGAGGAGGACTGTGCTATTTAACACTGGGCGCAGACTCGGGAACACTTTGGTTGTTGAAGCTGAAAGGACTCCTCCATCTGTAACGGAAGGTAGTCACCATGAAAGGGAGGTCACTACTCCTGTGGGCTCTGATACTGAAACAGACTTCAATGACGACCAGTACCCTCCTGCTGAAGACCGGTACAAACAGCTGGAAGACAGATTAAAGGCTGTGGAAGTTCAACGGGTACCTGGATTGGATTTCGGAGACTTGGGGTTATCTACTGGAGTGGTGATCCCGCACAAGTTCAAAACACCTGCCTTCGTGAAGTATGATGGGGCTTCCTGTCCCAAGATGCACCTCCGTTCTTATGTAAGGAAGATCCAGCCTTACACAGCAGACAAGAACCTTTGGATCCACTTCTTCCAGGAGAGTCTTTCAGGGACTCACCTCGATTGGTTCTATCAGCTGGATGGAATCAGCATTCGTAACTGGGAGGATCTGGCCACTGCTTTTTACAAGCAGTATCAGTATAATGCCGACCTCGCTCCTACGCGTACCCAACTCCAGGGTATGTCGCTAGGGTCGGGTGAAGGTTTTAAGGAGTACGCTCAGAAATGGAGAGACCTGGCTGGCAGGGTGCAGCCACCATTGACGGATCGGGAGCTGGTAGATATGTTCTTGGGGACCTTATCTGGTCCATTTTTCAATCATCTCATTGGTAATTCCTCTGCTGGGTTTACCGATCTAATCCTGACTGGTGAAAGGATCGAGGCCGGTATAAAATCGGGGAAGATACAGAAAGTTGCCTCCTCCAGTACTGAGAAGAAGCCCTTCAAAAAGGAGGCTAGTGCTGTATATAACTCCCGGAGAACAGAGCGACCTGAACACCGCCAATCTGTCAGTGCGGTAATGATTGCCAAACCTGCTGCCGCTCCTCGGCCAACTAATCCTCAAAAGTTTGAAAGACCCCGGAGAGAGTTTACCCGGTTAAGCATGACCTTATCACAGATCCTGCCACAGTTACTATCCACCAATTTAGTGACTGTCAAAGAGGCTCCAAAGTTTCCCAACACTGCATCTCCCAAGTTCAATCCAAATGCTCGCTGTGCTTATCACTCTGATAGCCCGGGGCATAACACAGATGACTGTTGGGCCCTAAGGAACAAAGTTCAAGACCTCATTGATGCAAAGGAGATACAGTTTGAGGCGCCCGAGAAGCCGAATGTTGTAAATGCTCCCATGCCCCAGCATGGAGTGAATGTTGTTGAGGATAATTTGTATGTAGCTTCGGTGGATGATGTTGCTACTCCGTTGTTGATGGTCAAGAGGAATCTGTTGCTAGCCGGTTTATTTCCGGGATGTAGCGAAAGTTGCCCTCTATGTGTTGCTTCCCCTGCTGGTTGTTCTCTGTTGAAGTCAGGCATCCAAAACCTGATAGATAATAGAGAGATTTTGTTTGAAAAGACTGTTGTTCCTGCTGCTCCTGTTGAAGAAGTGTCAATCGTTACCATCTTCAACAACTATTCCGAGGCTCCTTCAAAGAAGCCTATACAAGTTTTGTCAGTTCACAAGAATGTTCCCATCACCATTACTGTTCCGGGGCCTATACCCTACAAATCTGATAAGGCTGTCCCATGGCACTATGGGGCGGATGTTTATGTTCTGGGTGTGAAACAAGAGTGCAACATTGATACTGGTGTCTCCAACATCACCGGGCCTGCTAAGGTCACTCGTAGTGGAAGACTGTTCTCGCCAGACATTGCTCCTCCAGCAATTCATAGGCCTTTGATCTTCACACCTGCCAGAGTGCCTGTTTCTCCTTCTGACCAAGTATCCACCCCTGCTGCTGAGTCATCTGATACTCGGGGCAAGGGAATTGCTGCTGATGCGCCTGCCAGGACGGAGGCACCAAAGACCATTGTTGAGGCTTCCAAGCAGGAAATGGAAGAAATTCTCAAGATAATAAAGAAAAGTGATTTCAATGTTGTGGAACAGCTGGGGCACACCCCCTCTAAAATTTCCATGTTGTCACTGCTGCTGTGTTCAGAGGCCCATGCAAAGGCTCTGATTGCTTTCTTAAAGACTGCCCATGTACCCCAAGATACGACTGCTGACCAGTTCACCGATTGTGTGGCCAACCTAACTGCTGATAATGGCCTGGGTTTCTCTGATGCCGATCTGACAGCAAAGGGGAAGAACCATAATGATGCCCTGCATGTCTCCATTGAATGCAGGGGCACTACTCTTGCTCATGTGCTGGTTGACACAGGTTCTTCATTAAATGTGCTGCCCAAGAAGGCTCTGGATAGGCTGGATTGTGAGGGTCTAGAGCTCAAACCAAGTAGCATTGTTGTCCGGGCCTTTGACGGGTCCAAAAGAATGGTGCATGGTGAAGTGGACATCCCAATCAGGGTTGGGTCACAGGTATTCGATTCAAAATTCTATGTGATGGACATCCATCCGTCCTATTCTTGTTTGCTGGGTCGCCCGTGGATCCACAAGGCTGGAGCTGTAACCTCCACATTGCATCAGAAGCTCAAGTACCCGGTCAGGGGGAGGATCGTAACAGTGCAAGGGGAGGAGGAATACATGGTCAGCCACCTCAACTCTTTCAGATACGTAGAAATGGATGGGGAGTTCATTGAACCCCCCTTTCAACATTTTGAGGAGGTACCACCAACCTTGGCAACAGCAGAAGATGAAGAGGTTTCTCCTATGAAGATGGCCTCCTTAAAGGACGCCCGGGCTGTGATCGAAAAAGGTGAATGTGCAAATTGGGGCAAGCTCCCTGATCTTACTCCTAAGACTAACAAGTTTGGGCTGGGTTTCACCACGGAAGCTCAGAAAGCGGTGCGCAAGGCAAGAATTGGAAGACCTCCGTTGCTCATCACTCAGCCTGGAGTGAAGGCTATTGGAGAGGAAGATGAAGTGGGAGAGTCAGAGTTCGATAGCTGGATCTACCCAACGGCCGACGGTGGATTGACCAATTGGACTGCTAAAGATTTTACACCCATAACTTTTGTTCCCCAGTAATGAATTTCTTTGTTTTTTGATTTGTAATAAACAATAATTTGAGACTATATGGCCCGGTGTCTTACCCGGGGCACCGTGGTTTTATTTATGAGGGCTTTTGTTTGTCACCATCATATATCATGAATAAAAGCATTGGACGTTTTTCACAATTCAAATTTTGCGCTCCTTTTCTTTCCTTTCTTTACATATTGCAAAACAGCTGTATTTACACACACACTCACTCATACAGGTTTCAATCCACTCTGGATCTCACTGGTAACGACTCTGCTACTGCCAGTTATGACTTCGAAAATCCGATCAACTTAGCCGCCGACGAAGGTGAAGATGATTGCGAAGTGCCTGGTGAACTTGCAAGACTGTTACAACAGGAAGAGAGGGCAATTCAACCCCATGAAGAGCCAGTGGAAATAATAAACTTGGGTACGGAGGAAGACAAGAAAGAGGTGAAGATTGGTGCTAACCTAGAACTCAGCGTGAAGCAACGGTTGACTCAGATGCTGCATGATTATAAAGAAATCTTTGCCTGGTCCTACGAAGATATGCCCGGATTAGATACCGACATTGTGGTCCATCATTTACCAACTAAAGAAGATTTCCCTCCGGTTAAGCAAAAGGTCCGTCGTATGCGTCCAGAGATGTCTGAGAAGATTAAAGCCGAGGTTATGAAGCAGTTTGATGCCGGGTTTCTTGCAGTAACTTCTTACCCTCAGTGGGTTGCTAACGTGGTTCCGGTACCTAAGAAGGATGGCAAGGTCAGGATGTGTGTCGATTACAGGGATCTGAACAGGGCCAGCCCCAAGGATGACTTCCCTCTACCCCACATTGATGTCCTTGTTGATAATACAGCTCAGCATAAAGTGTTCTCTTTCATGGATGGTTTTTCAGGCTACAATCAGATCAAGATGGCACCTGAAGACATGGAAAAGACTACCTTTGTTACTCAGTGGGGCACCTTCTGTTACAAGGTCATGCCGTTCGGGTTAAAGAATGCTGGGGCAACTTACCAACGGGCCATGGTTACCTTATTTCATGATATGATCCATCACGAGATAGAGGTGTATGTGGACGACATGATCGCTAGGTCCCAGACTGAGGAAGAGCACCTAGATCATCTGCAGAAGTTGTTCGACCGGTTGAAACTGTACAAGCTGAGATTGAACCCGAACAAGTGTACCTTCGGGGTAAGATCTGGGAAATTGCTAGGCTTTGTGGTCAGTGATAAAGGAATTCAAGTGGACCCTGCTAAGGTCAAAGCTATTCAAGAGATGCCAGTTCCTAAGACAGAGAAAGAAGTCAGAGGCTTTCTAGGACGCCTGAATTACATTGCTCGCTTCATCTCTCATCTGACTGCTACCTGTGAACCAATCTTCAAGCTGCTGAAGAAAGATCAGGTAGTACGTTGGAATGATGAATGTCAGGCTGCTTTTGATAGAATCAAAGAATATCTCCAAGAACCACCCATCCTTATGCCACCAGTGGAAGGGAGACCTTTGATACTTTACCTGACAGTGCTTGATAATGCAATGGGGTGTGTGCTGGGGCAGCATGACGAGCCTGGCCGAAAAGAGCATGCCATTTATTACCTTAGCAAAAAGTTTACCGACTGTGAGACCCGATACTCACTGCTTGAGAAAACTTGCTGCGCTTTGGTATGGGCTGCTCGCCGGCTGAGACAGTATATGCTGACTCACACTACCTTGTTAATCTCGAAAATGGATCCTATAAAGTACATATTCGAAAAGCCTGCTCTGTCTGGGAGAATTGCAAGATGGCAGATGATCTTGACGGAATACGACATTCAGTACACGACTCAAAAAGCCATCAAGGGAAGTGTATTGGCAGACCACCTAGCACATCAAGCTGTGGATGACTACCAATCAATGAACTTCGAGTTTCCAGATGAAAGCATTATGATAGTAACTGACTGTGAAATACCCGGACCGGATGAAGGACCTGAACCAGGATCCCGATGGTCTATGCACTTTGACGGAGCCTCCAATGCTTTGGGAAATGGTATCGGCGCCATAATCGTATCTCCACAAGGTACTCATACTCCACTCACCGCCCGGCTGTGTTTCAACTGTACCAACAACATGGCGGAGTATGAAGCGTGTATTATGGGTCTTCAAGCTGCGATCGACCTGAGGATCAAATTTCTGAGTGTCTTCGGAGATTCCGCTCTTGTGATCAATCAGATCAAAGGAGAGTGGGATACGAAACATCCAAACTTGATTCCTTACAGAGAATGTGTGTTGGCTTTGATCCCCCATTTCACAGAGATAACATTTGAGCACTTTCCAAGAGAAGAGAATCAGCTGGCGGACGCGTTAGCTACAATGTCTTCAATGTTCAAGGTTAAATGGGATAATGAAGCTCCCCGGATCATCATCTGGAAACTGGACGAACCGGCATACTGTTGTGATCTCGAAACTGAATTGGTAACTGAGAAGCCTTGGTACCACGAAGTAAAGAGATATTTGGAAGCACAGGAATACCCTGAGGGAGCATCTGTCAATGATAAGAAATTCCTGAGGAGGTTTGCAGCCAAGTTCTTTCTTAGCAATGGCATCTTGTACAAGCGAAACCAGGATTCGACCCTACTGCGTTGTGTAGATAAGACTGAAGCGGAAAGAATCATGGAAGAGCTACATGATGGGACCTTTGGTACACACTCCAGTGGACATACCATGGCAAAGAAGATCCTACGGGCAGGGTATTACTGGTCTACAATGGAAGCTGACTGTTACCAACATTCTAGGACATGCCATAAATGCCAAATCTACGCAGACAAGGTGCATGTTCCTCCGGTTCCCCTGAATGTTCTGACTGCGCCTTGGCCATTTGCAATGTGGGGCATAGACATGATCGGTGAGATAAAACCTACGGCATCCAATGGACATCGCTTCATCCTAGTGGCAATTGATTATTTCACGAAGTGGGTTGAGGCAGCATCCTATGCTGCGGTAACCAAGACTGTTGTGGCACGGTTCATTCGGCACAACCTGATCTGTCGGTACGGCGTCCCTGAGCGGATTATTACAGACAACGGTACCAATCTGAACAATAAGATGATCACCGAGCTTTGCGAACAGTTCAAGATACAGCACCACAATTCTTCTCCTTACAGACCGAAGATGAATGGGGCTGTAGAAGCAGCTAATAAAAACATCAAGAAGATTGTGCAGAAGATGACAGTAACGTATAAAGATTGGCACGAGATGTTACCGTTCGCTCTGCATGGGTATCGTACTTCAGCTAGGACGTCAACTGGGGCAACTCCTTTCTCTCTGGTTTATGGCATGGAAGCAGTCTTGCCGATCGAAGTACAAATTCCTTCTCTCCGGATAATGAAGGATGCAAATCTGAACGAAGATGATTGGATCCAGACACGACTTGATCAACTCAACCTTATTGACGAAAAGAGACTTGCTGCTATCTGCCATGGTCAGACGTATCAGAAGCGAATGATCAGGGCATTTAACAAAAAGGTCAGACCACAGGAATATCAAGTCGGGGATCTGGTGATCAAGCGAATCATCCTTCCTCAGAGTGATCCAAGGGGCAAATGGACCCCTACGTACGAAGGGCCATTTGTGGTTAAGCATGTGTTCTCAGGAGGAGCAATGATATTAACCAACATGGATGGTGACGACCTTCCTCACCCCGCCAATGCAGACATAGTTAAAAAATACTACGCATGAAAAAATGACCCGCTAGGCTGACATGCCTAGGCAAAAATAAGGGCTTCCCGTCGAACCAAAAGGGTTCGGGCAAGATGAAGGGATGAAAATGAAAAAATCTGTACACCCGGCAAGTCGAAAACCTGAAAAGGCGGCTTGGGCAAAAATGGGTATCCCGGTGGACTGAAAACCCGAAAGGGCAGTCCAGGCAAAAATTAGGGATAAAAGCGTAATACTATGTCTCATTGGATCACTTTGCATCCAGAATCCGTTACCTACATCAAATTCAGACGGCATCGATCAATCAGCTTCACTTTCAACCAAGGTCATCAAGTGACGAGACGCTCAGAGTTATAAAGGCGATAGCAGAATTGAAACCCAGTGGATCATTCATCTTTCACACAGCTGTTTTATTTTCTTTTGTATAAAACTTGTATAAACTCTTATTCGGCGACGTTCCGCTTACCAGGACGTCAGCCTCTTGTACACAAAGCGCCTATTTTCAGGCTATTCAAAATCAATACCAATATACTTTTCAGTTAAACGTGCCAACTGTTTTTTTTTCTTTTTTCTGTTTTGTTTTGCGAAGAACGTCCAAAGTTCAATTTGTGATATATGCATTGACAATAATTTGCTAGCTCATAAATATTTGCATACGAAACAAAGAATTAATTGCAGGTGACACCAGAAACAGGGGCAATGAAGAGTTGGCTGAGCAGTCTAATTGTTCTATCCTCTAAGGTACCAAGGTAGGTTCAGTTAAAGAACCTAACCAGGCATCTTAAGTTCCCCAGAGAGTGAGACAGCAAGTCAGTGCATTCTTCCCCAGCATATCAAAACTCCCCAGAAGAGTCCAATCCAGTTTCCCCAGGAAAATTGGAATTCATCTCTCCAAGCAGTAAGCTTATCCCCAGTAGATTCTGGAAGCTTATCCCCTCGCAGAGCACGAACGCGTCGTCCGGCTTTATTCAAAGAGTTATTTCCTTAACAGGATATAACTGGGTTATCCTCAGCCAAAAGCCACGGAAAGGCCATCGTCAACATAGTTCTTTCCTATCCCCAGCGAAGTCCATTAACACTTCCAATACAACAACGGTATCCCCAACAGAGTTACTATCAACATTCAGCAAGGCATCACTCTTCCCACAGAGTATTGCTTTCCAGCATGATCGTTAGAGTATCTTTTCTCCCCGCAGAATCTTCCATTCGCCAAGTTTATTCCGCAACGGAGTCATCTTCTCCTACCGGTATTCTTGCAATTATCATCCCCAGCGGAAGCAAAAGCTTATTCTTCAGCGTCAGCCCGGGATACGACTTCCCGGCACCCGTCAAGGATTTACTTTCCTAGACGACAACATACATAAAACATCACGTACATCATTATAGCATGCATAACGCACTGCATCATACAAATCTCATCTATGTTGAGAACATCATTGCTTGATCCATATCATGCATTGCATATGACTGACTTTTACCTTTCAGGGAAAATTCAGTTAAGTTCTCAAGCTACATTTCAAGACCTAGACTGGTTCAGTCAAAGGCCTTCTCTGGTTCAGTTAAATCGTCCCAAGATTTTCCTGATTGCTTATCCCTTTGAAGACATTTCAAGACCTAGACTGATTCAGTCAAAGGCCTTCTCTGGTTCAGTTAAATCGTCCCAAGATTTTCCTGATGCTTATCCCTTTGAAGACATTTCAAGACCTAGACTGGTTCAGTCAAAGGCCTTCTCTGGTTCAGTTAAATCGTCCCAAGATTTTCCTGATTGCTTATCCAGTTGAAGACATTTCAAGACCTAGACCGGTTCAGTTAAATCGTCCCAAGATTTTCCTGATTGCTTATCCAGTCAAAGGCCTCTCTGGTTCAGTCAGATCGACCTTAAGATCTCTCTGATTCTTATCCCAGTAGAAGACACCCCAGATTTTTCTCAACGAGCGTTGTTGAAGTTAAAGTCGCTCAAGGCTCTCTTACCATTCATGCTAAGGAAGTAATCATCCCTGCAACGTGTCAGGTACTCATTTTCTGTTTTGCAGGTATGCAGGTTCTCGCTAAGGAATCTCCTACGCAATCAAACATCCAGATGGCATCTATAAGTCCATTCCCATCATTGCTAACATGTGAGCGCAAATTTCCGGGCACTCTAGTGTCCAATCATCTTTTTACCCTCGGATTACGAAAGGCACGTCAGCCAATCTGCATCCTCAGGTCTAAGAAGATTGAACAGGGGCAACTGTTATACCCCAAAATTTGCCCTCCCATATTCCTCAAGAAATTGCCAAGCCAAGATAGAAAATTCCCCAAGGGTTGTGCAGTGCAACAGTCTCCTAAACAGTCAAAATTAGGGTTTTGAGTTTGATCAAGAAAAGGAAGTTTTCAAAGGTCCAATCAAGTCTCATATGCTTACAAACATGGTCAAGCATCCCCATATCAAGTTTCAAGGCATTCAGCTCAAGATTGCATAGTCAAAACCCTAAATTGCACTACAGTCAACTGTAGGGGCAAAATGGTCATTTGACAGTCAAAAGTTCAAATTTTTGGTCAATATATCATTTTGAAGCCACAAACATCATTTGATCAATGCTTGATCATGATTCTCAAAATTTGGCTCAGAAATCATCAAAGATGCAAAAGTTGCTATATTTGGACAGCTGAAAAAGTCAACTGAAATTGACCAGGGCATAACTTTCACATGGATTATCAGAAAAGTTCCATCCAAAGCTCATTTTGAAGAGAAAGACATTTCCTACAACTCATCTTCATACTTCAAGTCCAAGAAATGCCCTCACAAAAAGTTATCAATTTCAACATTATAGGTCATCTTCAAAAGTCAACAAAAAGGGACTTTAAGTCAAAGGCCATAACTTGAGATTGGTAAATCAAAATGACATGGGACCAAAGGCATTGGTTAAAGGACTCAAAGACCTTTCCAAAATGTCCAAGAACATGAGAAAATCTTAAAAATTGAGCAAGTTATGCCTTGTAGAAGTTGGGAAATTTTTGTGAAATGGCAAAAGTCAACTATCCTTGAAAATCCAATTTTGACAAAAGGGCCCCATTTTTCTCACTATGTTCATCCTTGTCATGCTACACACGTGGCCCATGATTAGTTTCAAGACCAAATATTGATTTTTTTATTTTATTTAATTTTTGATGAGTTAATTCATTTTAATTCTTTGAAAATTCAAATAAAATTTAAAAATCAATGAAATAGGGTCAAATGAACTTGGACAATTTCCATGTATCATGAACCAACTCAAAAATCAGGCTAAGGTTCATTTGCACACTAGGTCTAGGTTTTGGCTAAAAAATAGGAAAAATGGTTAATGGAAGAAACCCTAAGGCCAATTCTTTCCCAAGCTTGAATTTAGGTCAAGAAACAAACCAATTCCATTCCATAAGATGCATTGAGTCAAACCCTAACTAGAACATAGCAAAAAGCTCGCTGAAAAAGCCATTGGAACTTTGAAAATTTGGACATATATTGCAAATCTGAAATCAGTGCTAGGGATCTTTTCAAGCCTTAATTTTTGTACCAATAGCTTCCTGAGATAATTCTGAACGATTTCAATTCATAACCTCAATCAAAACGCGAAGAAACGGTAGTTACCATCCAAACTGTACAGAAGAATTTTTGAAATCGTACTCTCCATTTTAAGCATCTTCTTTGCATTTCAATTGTACATTCTTGTTCCATGTGAAGTTTCTGAGCTAACCCTTGCATTTAATTTCATTTTTGTGCCATGAATAAGAACTTGCCATTTTCGAATCCTAGGGTTACAGTTTTTTTAATTTAGGGGTTTTCAGTCCAGGAACAATTAGCCCATGAAAGTCACACCATTGCATTCCTGGCATCTGGACGAAGAGAATGAGAGGCTCGCGCCTAATTTCTGATCACCACAGGCCTATTCGCTATTTCTTGGAAGGCTCCCTAACACTACGTTTCAAAACCGTTGCTTTATTTGTTTGTGTTGCAGGGGACACGAGGAAGAAGAAGACGTGTCCACCAGCGATTTGTCCATTCAAAGTTCGCGCGCTTCAAGTCACTAGCGTGTTGCTTTTATTTTATATGATTTATTTGTTTATTATATAACGAATGAATTAACTAGCTCAGCTGGCCAAGACACGCGCATGTAACCTCAATGACCTGGGTTCAAACCCCAGGTCTCACACATTTCTCATATTGTTTTTTCATTTGAATTCCCATGCAGCGCTCACATTGATGCTCACCATACTCCATCAGGATTCAACCTCCACGTGTCCCAGGGCCTCAGATCCATGGCCAAGATGAAGAGTGCACCATACATCAAGTCAACAGGCGTGCACAGGATTAGAAAAGTCAACCAATTCAAGCAAAAATGGGCCAGGCTTTTTCAAATCTTCACCTCCAATTCTGGGGACTACACCCCCCTGGTTTGCCTTGTCATTTTTTTTTATTTCTTTCTTTAATTTTTCTTTTCATTTCTTTTATGTGCTTAATTTAATTAATTTATTTTTCTACAAAACATAAAAAACATTCAAAAAAAAATCAGAAGAGTCAAAAATTTTGATAATTATTTTATCTTAAATATTGTTTTCTTTTATAAATAAATTAAAATGTAAATCATTTAGTTTAATTAGGTTTTAATTTTAATTTTAATTCTTTTTTCATAATAAAAATCCAAAAATGTAGAATTAGGTTAATTATTAATTTTTTATATCCTTTTTTAATTTTTTCCTTTTTTCTCACAATATTATTATTTAGTATTTATTTTCTATAAATCAAAAATTGTACATAAATTAGTTTAGAATTTAATTAGGTTAGAAATTAAATCTTTTTTCATAATAAACTTAAAAAACATTAAAACTAGGGTTTAGCACTTTAATTCTAATTAATTTTTTCCTTTTTTCTTTTAAATCTAAAAAACACAAAAAATACTATTTTTCATTCAATTTTAATTTTAGATTCCTTGATTAATTTTTAATTGTTTGTAAAAGGGTCCAACGCCCTAATTTTGTTAATCTCTTTATTTCGCGCATTTGTTTTATATTGTGTAAATAATTATGTATATGCCCCAAAGCCATGTAATTTAAAACTCTCGAACTTTTATTTATTCGCTTTATCTATTTTCAGTCAAATCGGGTTCGGTTTTTTGGCGATGTGGACCCGCGCCGGTTGTAATAGTTTAGATTTATTTTCTCGCAAATATAACTGTTAATAAATATGCATGAAAGAATGAATGCCCAAAAAAATAAAATCGAATCGTTAGATCACCAATACATGACAAGACAAACGATAAACTGAAAATGATACACAATTCGCACACACCACCCCTAGGGTACGCCTCACTGTTGCCTTTCGAAAGGTGGTCGTCGAGTAGAAAACGTCTTAGTAAGTCCTCATGATCCGGGAACCTGGCATGAGGGTAGCTTCTAAGGTGTCTTCCCATTGCTCTGGTGATCACCATGTCCCTAAAATCGAATTGACCCGAACACCTCCAACGGTGGTGCTACCTACCTCTCAATGGTGGGATGGCACTACTTTAAAGGACATCTACACAGACAAATTCCTTAGGGTAGGTAGGTTCTCATAGATACTTGCTCTCTTTAAAACAAAACAAATCAAAATCTTTTCACCAACACCTTTCAAAACTTTCAAAACAAACTTTTCAAAACACTCTGACGTACGAGTCGAATTGAAACTTTTCAAAGAATATTTTTGAAACCCACATTGAAAAGCAAGCACACATTTTGAAAACACATTGAGCAAGTACCTAAGAGCCCATGGATAACCATGGATAGAAAGGGTGCTAATACCTTCCCTTTCTATAACCTACCTCCCGAACCGAGAGCAATCTCTTTAAAGGAATTTTTCTGTGCTTTTGTCCTTTCCTATTGGAGAAAATAAAAGACGGTGGCGACTCTTGCTTACCGCGACATTTCGCGAACCAGCGTTAAACAGTCAGTTCCAGATCCACCGATCACACTGGGGCATGGGAGCAGTCACAACATTGGGCCTTTCGGGCGCCTCGAACTGTATTTCCTTAGCATCAATAAGGTCCTGAACCTTATTCCTTAGAGCCCAACAATCATCGGTAGAATGCCCCGGGCTGTCAGAGTGATAAGCACAGTGGGCGTTGGGGTTGTACTTTGGAGAGGTTGTGTTACCACCTTCGGAGCTTCCTTGACAGTTACCAGATTGGTTGACAGTAGTTGCGGCAATATCTGAGAGAGGGTCATGCTGAGCCGAGTGTACTGCCTTTTGGGCCTCTCACTTCTTGGCTGGTTGTACTGCTGAGGAGCAGTAGCAGGCTTTGAAATTACCACCGCGTTGACAGCTTGGCGGCGTTCCGGTTTGTTCTGTCTCCTTGGACCATAAACAACACTAGCTTCCTTCTTGAAGGGCTTCTTTTCAGTACTCGAGGAGGCACCTTTCTGTATCTTCCCCGACTTGATACCAGTTTCGATCCTCTCGCCAGTCAGGATCAGGTCTGTAAACCCAACTGAGGAATTACCAATCAGGTGATTAAAGAATGGACCAGACAGGGTCCCCAAGAACATGTCCACGAGTTCACGGTCAGTCAACGGTGGCTGCACCCTGCCAGCCAGGTCCCTCCACTTCTGCGCGTACTCCTTAAAACCTTCACCTGTTCCTAGCGACATACCCTGGAGTTGGGTACGCGTAGGAGCGAGGTCGGAATTATACTGATACTGCTTATAAAATGTAGTAGCCAAGTCCTCCCAGTTTCGAATACTGGCTCCATCCAGCTGATAGAACCATTCGAGTTGAGCCGCTGAAAGGCTATCCGGGAAGAAATGGATCTATAGGTTCTTGTCTGTAGTGTAAGGTTGGATCTTCCTTACATAAAAACGGAGATGCAGTTTAGGACAGGAAGCCCCGTCGTACTTCACAAAGGCAGGTGCCTTGAACTTTTGTGGGATCACCACCCCAGAAGATAGACCTAGATCTCCAAAATACAACCCAGGCACGCGTTGGATCTCCATAGCATTTAACCGGTCCTCCAGCTGTTTGTACGGTCCTCAGCAGGAGGGTATTGTTCATCATTGAAATCTGTCTCGCTGTCGGAGACCACAGGACTAGGAACCTCTCTCCCTTGTGGGATGTCCTTCTCTGCAGAGGAAGTAGCCTAATCAGCCTCATTCTGCAGTGTATTCCCAAACCTACGCCCGGTGTTAAACAGCACAGTCCTCCTTTTCTTCTTCTTCTTCTCCTTCAAGAGCAGAGTCTTCAACTCTTGTTTCCCCTGGGCTAAGTTCATGACCAGTTCCTGAAACTGGGCGTTCTGGGCCTGGAGGGCCTTGATAGCTTGTTTGGTAGTAGGCTTGGAAGACATGATGATTTCTGAAATAAACAGCGAAGAAGATTAAGCAACTTGTAGAAAAAGGGTACCTGTTATGCATATGATGCATGATATGCTATTTATGCAATGCATTCAAGGGTTCGAAAGTTCAAATTCGTTGTAGACAAAAAAAAAAGGAACACACGTTATATTAAGAAACAATCTGTTCAGTACATCAGGGCCTCATGGGCAAAACATTACAAAATAATTAATCCCAAAAGACACTGCATATCCTCTTTGGTGCGATGTAAGTGTTGAGAGTCTTTTCCTCGTGAAGTAAACGGGTGAGCTCCAAGACCTTCTTCTCACTGGCATGTAGATTGGCTTCAAGAGAATTTCGTTCTTCCTTGAGTTGGATCCAGCTCTTTTGCATTTCTTCCCAAGATGTTGGCATGTCAGGATGTTGAATGGTGTATGGCACCTCTCCTTCCACAACAGGTTCTTTGATCACGGGGAGAACATGAGGATATGGCATCACCAGCTTCTGGGAGCGGGCTCGTACCCACTTGAGATAAGGTTCAAGGGGGATGGAGTTCTTGTGCCCCAGTGTCTTGCTATCTACCCTGTTGGGCATCCTCCAAGCTCTGATGAATCTCTGGCGAAGTCCTTGTGCATCGTTGTCGAAGTCAAAAACTATGTCAGGAATCAACATGTCATGAGGGCCATCCCTCCAAGCATATCCAAATGGCCTCAAAGCCAGACATGGGTTGTAAGTAATGCCCCCTCTAATTCCAAGTAAAGGAACATTAGGAAACTCTCCGCAACGATCAACGATAGTGACATTTTCTCTGGACCGAGAACACCAATGTATATCAGCATGTGTAAGAGTCATTAGCCGTTGCGACCATCTCAAACCCCGCTCGTTCTTCAAGACTGATTGTGGAAGGTGCGAAATAAACCACCTTGCCAGGAGAGGAGTGCAGCACATGAGAACACCTCTTTTTCTCATGGTTCGAGTGTAACATGAGTGGAGGATGTCCCCAAGCAATGTAGGTATAGGATTCCTGGACATGAAGATCTTGACAGCATTGATATCTATAAGCTGATCTGGATTCGGGAACAATACCAACCCATAGACAAGGAGAGCCACAACTTCTTCAAAGGCTTGTAGGTCAAGGGAATTCCAACATTCTTGGGCCTTCTCAAACAGGAACTTTGCCAAGAATCCTTTGATACCACTTCTGGTTTCCCAATGCCCCTTGATGTCAGATGGTTGTAGGTGTAATGCTTTAGCAACCTCTTCAAGTTTTGGTTCCCTTTCCGTACCGTTATAGGGTAGTTGACTGAGAATGGGAACCCTCAGAAGCTGAGAAAACTCTTCCAAAGTAGGCACCAGTTGATAATCCGGGAAAGTAAAACAATGGTGCAAAGGGTCAAAGAATTGGAAGAGAACCTTTATCATATCCTCTTCAATGTTGGTGTTGACCAAGCTGGTGAGCCTACCATGCCTTTCACTGAAGGAAGAGTTCTCGGGAATCCTGGATGTAAGCTCCTTAAGCTGAGGAGGGACCCTTACAAGGTTGATCTGAATTGTCTTTCTACGGATAGATTCCATGTCCTACAAAACAAGAACAAAGATGAAGATTCGAACCCTTGAAGTGGTTAGTAAATGCATATGATGTTGTATGATGCAATGATGTTATGATAAGGACACACCACAAGTATTCACAAAAGGCAAACATGATAAGGCACACAAGTCACACCAGACAGCCCTTAGAGTTTAGGCCAGCATGAAGTTTGGGGTACTACCCTCTTGAAGTTGGTGGGCTCAAAACCTGTCCTATCAAAAGTAACCGGGTTCTAAGGAGCTCAATATCATTGGGTTGTTTTCTATGTTCATTGTTTTGATTTAGCCACTGAACCGACGATCAAAATATTCCAAGAAAACAACCCTCAATGAGTGTAGTATCGAGTATCAACCAACTTCGGACTGCACCAAAGTCGGTCATCTCACTACCCCTAAAGAGGCCAGGATGGTTCAAGTAAGGTTCCTAAGGTCAGTTGATGCTTCACGACACCACGCGGCGGCCCCGTACTCTCTTTGACTTGACTCAAGGGTTACCGGTACTCACCAAAGTGCCACATCAACGTAGCAAACTGCTTCAACCGTGTCGGTATACCCCGCACAGTTCCCTCACAGTTTGTTGCTACTTTCTAAAAGGTATCCCCCAGATCCGGGTTAGGATCTATGAAACTCCAAGACAGTCCCACAATTTTAAAGCAAACAAAGCAAGCAATTGAAAACATAAGAGTGGTCTAATCCTAAGGTACACCTCACTTATAAGTGTCCCTAGAAGAGTCGCCAGTTCTGTGATCGGTGGAAATAGAACTGACTGTTTTTTAAGCTGGTTTCGCGAAATGTCGCGGTAAGCAAGAGTCGCCACTGTCTTTTATGTTCTCCAACATGGAAAGGACAAAAGCACAGCAAAATTCCTTATTCGAGAATGTTTCTCGGTTCGGGAGGTAGATTTATAGAAAGGGAAGGTGTTAGAACCCTTTCTATCTGTGGTTATCCACGGGCTCTTAGGTACTTTCTCTTATGTTTTCAAAATTTGTTTGCTTTTCAAGTGTGTGTAGGTTTTGAAAAAGTTTCGTTTGAAAAATTTCTAGGTAACTCTTGTATCTGTCCTCAAGAGTGTATGAAATATTTGTTTGAAAACTTTTAGAAAGTGTGAGTGCGAAAAGTATTTTTGTTTGTTTGAGAGAGCAAGTACCCATGAGAAATCTACCTACTCTAAGGAATTAGGTTGTGTAAGAGTCCTTTAGATAGTGCTATCCCACCATTGAGAGGTAGGTAGCACCATCGTTGGAGGTGTTCGGGTCAATTCCATTATAAGGGACATGTGTGGCCACCAAAGCAATGGTAGGACACCTTAGTGGTAACCCTAATGTCCTAGATCATTTTTATCCGAGGCAACCATTTCGAGGCAACTGGATCTTAGACAGGACGGCGACCTCTAAAACACCCTATACTTGACGACCACGTTGAGGCAACCAGTGAGGCGTACCCTAGGAGTGGCATGTGCATGTGTGTTGTTTCATGTTAATGTTTATCTTGTACATGTTATTTGTGAGCTACGGATTGGTTTTATTATTCATAGAGGTCTTTCATGCATTTTTTAACAGTTAAGAGTGCGAAAAATAAATTGCGGAAAGGTAAATCTAGTTATTACAAGGCGCGGGTATATACATTGCCAAAAACAACAACCCGTTTGGAAAATAAAATGCGAGAATTTAAAAGAAAGCGATAAAGTTCTAATTAATTATTACATTTCCTGAGCAGATACAAAATAATGAATTAAAAAATAAATACGCGCGAAAGATTGAATCGGGAACGTCCTAGGGTTTTGACCCTTTTGAGAAAAGAATTGAGTTTGTCCTTTTTGCAATTAATCAAAATTAAAACTAATTACTAATTAATTAATTTATTAAAAGAAAAAATGTTTTTGTATTTTTATGTTTTAAATGAAATAAGATAAAAAGAGGAAATTAAAAGTGTCAAAAGAAAAACCTAAGTCTAAATAATTTTATTTATTGTAAAAAGAAAATTAAAATTTAAACCTAATTAAACTAAATTAATTTAAATTAGTATTTATTTACAAAATAATTAAACCTAAGTGAAATTAATAAAAATAAAATATTTACATTTTTTAGTTTTTATAAATTTATTATGAAAATGTTAATTAATTTAATGGTTAGTAATTAAAAAAAACAATAAAATAAATAAAGCAAATGAAAGAGAGAAAATAAAATAAAAAAAGAAATGCAAACCCAAGGGGGGGTTTGGGCCAAAATTGAGGGTGTATTGGCAATCTGAGCCCATTAAGAATAAGCCCTGTTGACTTTTAGAATCAGCTATGCGCATGGTTGACTGAGGAACACCATGATTCTCCATCTCTGGCCTTGGGATGCACCTGGGTGGCCACTTGGCGTTTGGATGAGTAAGGCGCATGATGGGCCTATTCTTTGAAGCCTGCACACAATTATGTGAAGAAAAACAACATGGAAATTATGGGGGACCTGGGATTCAAACCCAGGTCCCAACGTTCAAAGCCTGCACGCCTTAGTCACTGAGCCAATCCATTCCATTTGTTATTATAATAAGAAAATGATATTATATAAAATAAATAAGCAACATCCTGAAAAAAAAACAAAAAAAAAACGCGCGTTTTGTATTTGAATGGGCCAGTGATGTGAAGACACATCATCGTCTTCTCCAATAGCCCCTGTGTTTCTTTCCTGCGGATTTTGGTTCCGCAACAAAATTCGTTGCCTTCTCTTATACTGAGCTCTAGGCCACGAAAATGTCAGCCAAAGCCATCATCCTGTTCGTCTCAAGCTCTTGAATCTGTCCATGGCTATGGCTTGTATCAATTATTCCTGTAAAACAAAACCCCAAATTGCAACCCCCAAAACCCTAGGTTCGGGTAGGGAGATCTAGGCTACAACAATGCAATTAAATAATACAGGATGCCTGGAATTTTAATGGTGAACACAAATATGCCAAAATATTACAGAAAAGGCGCAAGGATTAGGGGTTGAGATGCCATGTTCAGAGTAAGATTCACGACAACTTACAGCGCTCTGTAGGGGGTCTTAGGGCGTGGTAAGGGTCTCTTTAGCTTCAGGGTATGGCAATGAGGAAGACTACGTGCTTCTTTTGATCTGAAAATGCCTCTATCACTGTTCTCGATCTCACTCTTTTTCCACAATTTTTGAGTTTTTATTCTGCCGTTTCAGCAATGCTTAAAGTGTGAATGAGGTTTGTATTGCTTGCATATGTAGGTATGAATGAGAATTAGGTCAGCAGCTGAGCCTTAACCTTGTGCAATTAAGTTTTGGATTCTTGTTTGACCACCATTAAAGGCCTTTCCATACTTGAAGCAAAACCATGATTTTATGCACAAAATAGCCTGGCACGAATTTGGTAGCTGGCACATGACACATAAGAGCTATTCAAGTCACCAAGATGCCATTCCATTAATTCTTTGATTTTATTTGAATTATTATGGATTTAAAATGAATTAAATCAATAAAAATTAAATAAAATGGAAAAATAAATGTTTGATCTTGAAATTAATCATGGGACACGTGTATGGCATGACAAGGCTGAATCAAGTGGAAGAAAGTGGGCCCTTTTGTCAAAAATTGAAGTTTTAAGGATAGTTGACTTTTGCCATTTCACGAAAATTTCCCAACTTCTCCAATGCATATCTTGCTCAATTTTGTTCATATGAACATGTTCTTGGACATTTTGGAAAGGTCTTGAAGTCCTCTAACCAATGCCTTTGGTCCCATGTCATTTTGATTTACCAATCTCAAGTTATGGTCTTTGACTTAAAGTGCCTTTTTGTTGACTTTTGAAAATGACCTATAATGTAGAAATTGATAACTTTTTGTGAGAGCATTTCTTGGACTTGGAATGTGAATATGAGTTGTAGGAAATGTCATCCCCTTCAAAATGAGCATTGGATGGGATTTTTCTGATGAACCATGAAAAAGTTGTGCCTTGGTCAAGTTACAGTTGACTTTTCAACTGTCCAAAAATGGAAACTTTTGCATCTTGATGATTTTTGAGCCATTCTTGTGGAATCATGATCAAGACTTAATCAAATGATAATTGTGGCTTCAAAATAAGATGTTGACCAAAAATTTTGACTTTTGACTGTAAAATGACCATTTTACCCCTACAGTTGATTGTGGAGCAACTAGGGCTTTTGACTGTGCAACTTGATGCTGTGAGTCTTGAAACTTGGCATGTAGATGCTTGGCAATGTATATAGGCATATGTGACTTGATTGAGCCATTTAAAACCTCAAATACCTTGCAAGAACCAAAACCCTAATTTTGACTGGCTTAGGAGGCAGTTGGGCTGTGCAATCTTTGAGAAGTCTTGAACCATTTGAGGATGATTCTTGATGAACTTTGAAGAATATGGGAGGGCAAATTTTGGGGTACAACACTTTCCTTGACTCATAAAGTAATGACTAGTTACATACAAACTTTCATTTGAGCCACAACTTGCACGCAAAATGCATCCCCCTTGCCAGCATGCACAAGGTACAAAGCCTCCTATAACTTCCTTCGATTCCAAGGCAAAAAGCTCCCTTTTGGTGTCCTTCGATTTGCACTTTTTTCCCTCATGTATGCCTCTTTCGAATCTGGACATTTTGCCTCCTGCATGCCTCTTTCGTTTAGGCATGTGGCTCCCTTCGTGCAAGTCTTTGTTTGAGCATTGACCTTTTGTGTGCTTGCTTGGAGTCACAAAGTTTAGACCAACTCCATGCAGGCTTCGACAAGACATTGACTATGTTTGTACTAGCTTCTACTGGACAACATTTCTCTTTAGTATGCTGCATTTCCATCCTTGACAAACTTCAGCACATGGTTGATGGCCCCTTCAAAAGACATATAGTGGTGGACTTGAGGGGCATACATATGAGTCCCTGTCGAAGGGTACACCTTACTAGTCCATTCGAAGGACACATTTGGCCCTTTTCAAAGAAGCATACATGATCCATTCAAGGGACATGTCTCGGAATCCCATTCGAAGGACATGCTTGAGGGCCCATTCGAAGGATTTACAATGCCCACCTTAAGGCATGTTTTGGTTACCCATCCAAGGGGAACACATTTGGCCCCTTCAAACGATGCACAAAGGTGATTCGTTCGAAGGACACTTGTTGGAGGAAAGTCAAACAATATGTTTGGAAGAAGAATCTGGTCGAAGGAGGGTCAAAATGAAAGGATGAAATATTCAAAGATGCTTGCTGCCAAGTTCAGGCATGGTACACTGGCCAAAACTACTGCACAGCAGTCTTGAAACACTGCCCCATTCTTGCACCGAAATAGCATACAAGCATTGTCCCTCGAAGGCTACAAAGAGCAGTTTACTCAAATTGTTCAAATTATTTTGTTTTCCCTCCAAAAGCTTCAGCCAACTTTTCCTATAAATAAGAGGCTCCAACACATGTTTAGGAGGACTTTTTTGGCCAAGGGAATGAATCTTCAAAAAAATTCTCAAACACCATAAAGCTCTCAAACACTTAAACACTCACCAAACCCATACCCAGAATCCAAACACTTATCCCCTTAGAATCTGAAACATCCCTATACCTTGTTACCCTTCGAATCCAGTAGGAAGAACCTCACACTTGTTCTTCTCTTTCGAATCCAGTATCAAAGACATAACCCTTGGTTCCTCCCTTCGAATCCAGAAGCACTCAAGGAAACCACTTAAAGGCCCAGCACACGTTCCAGCCTCAAGCAAGGTAAGTCATTATTAAACTTGAACCCTTCATTTCTAGCATAACATGTAAATAAGCTTCCTTTTTGTTTCAAACATGTACGTAGTGTTTGTTACCTTTTCGTTTCCACCTTTTTTAGTTTGTTTTTATTGCCTCTCCTTTTGGTTTTGCTCTTTGGTTTATTACAAATGCTTTAAGAACTAACCTGGCCCTGAGGTAATGATAGCATGGCCTTAGGCCATGTTGCTATTTAATATCTCAAACTAAATAAACAGGAGACAGGAGTATGAAACGAAGCCTCAGGCTTCCTCACTGACTCCAGGCCCAATGGAAGGAGGCAGAAAGGCAGATTACATCTTATACTGGTTCCACTGGTCCCAATCGAAAGGCACAACATGCTGACCGTGAGGCCTCAGTCGAAAGTCATGCCTTCACCCTTTTCAGGCCAAATTGAAGAGAGCTAGAAAGTGCAGAATCGAAGGGTTTTCTGCCTCAATCGAAAGACCCTCATTTTTCTTGCTTTTACTTTATTTTTGCCTTTATATTTTCATGCAATTCAATATGGTTGTAATAGTGTAGGATTTTATCTTTCTGCGCTTTATTACTTTTATATGCTTGCTAGTAAATAGGATATGTATGGCCAGATAAAATCAACAAGTAGAAAATCACTAATAAAAAAAACAAAGCATGAAAATAACACACATGCACACTTGCGCCCCTAGGGTTTCAATCCACTTGTTGCCTTCAAAAATGGGCCATGATATGCATGTCAAGTACTTTGGCAAAACAAAAACAAAACAAAAGATCATAGTCCCTCAATGACGCTATCTGAGTTGCCTAAACAAAATGATGAAGTCCCTCAAGAAAATTGCCAAAAATACTTGACACCATTGCTATCATGGTCTATACGATGACCCGCGCCTGTCCCGTAAAACATCCTAACACAAGGTTGTTCACCAAATACAATGGTGGAACAACACTGTTAAAAGGGTTAAAAACATAAGAAAGATCTTTGAGTAAAAATAGGGTAGACAACTCTTAGTTACTTGATCAAACTTGCAAAAAACATCCTTGCTACTTTTCAAAACACACTACACAACACAATTTCAAAAAAATACAACTTTCAAACATTAAAAACCTTTTCAAAAGACAAAAACACATTTGTATACATTCAAACAAGAATCATTACAAAGGTTGCCACAACAATGGCCTCTTTTCAAAACATCTTTCAAAACCACACACAAAGCACCATTTCAAACAATTGAAAATGCAAAGCAAGTGATCTAAGCAAGTAACTAAGAGCCCATGGATAACCATGGATAGAAAGGGTGCTAATACCTTCCCTTTCTATAATCTACTCCCCGAACCCAAGAAAACATCTCAAAGGTCTTTCCTGTGCTTTTTGACCTTTCCTTAGGATAAAATAAAAAGTCGGTGGCGACTCTTGCTAAACCGAAACATTTACGAACACAAACGCAAAACCTCAAGTCAGTTCTCCCACCGTATCACAGAACTGGCGACTCTGCTGGGGAGGACTTTAAAAGTGGGGTAACCTTAGGGCTTAGATCACCCTTTTGCATGATTATTGTTTGCTTTGATTGCTTTACATTTTGGTTCTCTTGTTTGGGCTTGAAATCCTCCACCCGGATTTGGGAAACATTCATAGATAGCAATACGTTGTGGAAACTGTGTGGGGTATACCGACACGGTTGAAGCAATAGCTATATTAGTGCGACATATTTGTGAGTACCGGTAGCCTTTGAGTCAATCAAAGAGAATACGGGGCCGCTGAGTGATGTCATTAAGCACTAATGAACTAGAACCTTACTTGACCATCTTGGCCTTTTATTAGGGGTAGTGAGATGACCGGCTTTGGTGCAGTCCGAAGTTGGTAGATACTCGATACTACACTCATTGAGGGTTATTTTCTTGGAATATTTTGGTCGCTAGTTAAGTGGCTAAACCAAAACAATGAACATAGAAAACAATCCAATGATATTGAGCTCCTTAGAACCCGATTACTATTTATAGGACAGGTTTTGAGCCAACTAAACTCAAGAGGGTACTTACCTATGAAACCTCATGCAAGCCTGAAACTAGGGTTTTTTGTGACTTGCTTGTACATGTGCTTGTGCATACATCATGAACATCATAAAGCATCATAAGAATCCACTAACCATTTCAAGGGTTCAGATCTTCATCTTTGTTCTTGTTTTGTAGGTCATGGAATCTCTTCGCAGGAAAACAATTCAGGTCAACCTTGTGAGAATCCCTCCTCAACTCAAGGAGCTTACTTCCAGGATTCCAGAGAATTCTCTCTTCAGTGAAAGACATGGTACACTTCTCAACTTAGTCAACACCAGCATTGAAGAAGACATGGTGAAAGTTCTCTTCCAGTTCTTTGACCCCCTACACCACTGTTTCGCATTCCCTGATTACTAATTGGTGCCTACTTTGGAGGAATTTTCTCAACTCCTGAGAATTCCTATTCTTAATCAACTACCTTACAACGGTACGGAAAAAGAACCAAAGCCTGAAGATGTTGCTCAAGCATTACACTTGCAACCATCTGACATCAAGGGGCATTGGGAAACCAGAAGTGGTGTCAAAGGCTTCTTGGCAAAGTTCTTGTTTGAGAAAGCACAAGAGTGTTGGAATTCCCTAGATCTGCAAGCCTTTGAAGAGATTGTGGCACTCCTTATTTATGGGTTGGTCTTGTTCCCAAACCCTGACCAACTCATAGATGTGAATGCTGTCAAGATTTTCATGTCCAGGAGTCCCATACCTATATTGCTTGGGGACATCCTACACTCATTTTACACACGAACAATGAGGAAAAGAGGTGTTCTCATGTGCTGTACTCCTAGAAAGGTGGTTTACTTCTCACCTTCCACAATCAGTTTTGAAGAATGAACAGGGTTTAAGGTGGTCACAACGATTGATGACCCTCGCACATTCTGATGTACATTGGTGTTCTCGGTCCAGAGAAAATGTCATCATCATTGATCGTTGTGGTGAATTTCCTAATGTACCATTACTTGGAATTAGGGGAGGCATTACCTACAACCCCTGTCTAGCCTTGAGACAATTTGGATATGCTCGAAGGGATGGCCCTCATGACATGTTGATTCCTGACCTAGTTTTTGACTTCGACAACGATGCGCAAGGACTTCGACAAAGGTTCATCAGAGCTTGGAGGATGCCCAACAAGGTGGATAGTAAGACACTGGGGCACAAGAATTCCACCCCCCTTGAGCCTTACCTCAAGTGGGTACGAACCCGCTCCCAGAATCTTATGATGTCGTATCCTCACATTCTCCCCTTGACTAAAGAGCCTGTTAAGGAAGGATAGGTTCTATACACCATCCTACATCCTGACATGCCAACATCATGGGAGGAAATGCAAAAGAGTTGGATCCAACTCAAAGAAGAACGGGATACTTTTGAAGCCAGCTTCTATGCCAGTGAGAAGAAGGTTTTGGAGCTCACCCGCTGACTTCACGAGGAGGAAACTCTCAACACCTACATCGCACCAAAGAGGATGTGCAACGTCTTTTTACATTAAGAATTTTGTAATATTTCACCCATGGGGCATTTATGCACTAACAATTTCTTCTTAATATGACGTGCGTTCTTTTTGTTTGCAACAAATTTGAGTTTTTGAACCCTTGAATGCATTACATGAATAACATATCATTCATCATATGCACAAACAGGTCTTCAAGCTAGGTTTCCTTATCTTTCTGCTGTTTATTTCAGCAAGATGGATTTGGAGCAAACACTGAAGGACTTACAGGCACAAAATTCACAATTTCAGCAACTCCTCATAACTTTGGCAAAGGGTCAGGAGGATCTCAAAGTTCTTCTTGATAAAAGTAAAGAGAAGAAAAAGAAAAAGAGACCGGGGGTAGCTACTTTCGGAAGAAGATTTAAGGGTGATGCTAGAAGGACTCTGGAGTTTCTATCAACGTCCGACAAAGGGATTGGCAAGGGGAAAGGAGTTACTGTACCCTCCGAATCTGAGGTAGAAGAAGAGGAAGAGGAAGCAGACGAAGACTATTCAGAACAACAGTATCCGCCCGCGGATGACAAGTATAAGAACCTTGAAGACAGATTGGCAGCTATGGAGTTGCAGAGGGTGCCCGGATTGGATTTTGAGGAGCTGGGATTGTTATCCCTCCTAAGTTCAAGGTGCCAACATTCGCCAATTACGATGGTCTGTCTTGCCCTAAGATGCACTTGAGGTTGTATGTTAGAAAGATCCAACCACATTCATCCGACAAAGACCTCTGGGTGCACTTTTTCCAAGGCAGCTTGTCTGGCACTCAGTTAGATTGGTTTTATCAGCTCGAGAGGTCAGAGGTCCACAATTGGGAAGACTTGGCAGCCGCCTTCTATCGTCAGTATCAGTACAACGCTGATTTGGCGCCTACCCGTACTCAACTACAGAGTATGGGGATGGCTTCAAATGAAGGGTTTAAGGAGTACGCCCAGAAGTGGCGCGACCTGGCTTGGAGGGTGCAGCCACCACTATCAGATAGGGAATTAGTTGACATGTTTTTGGGAACCCTGTCTGTTCCCTTCTTTAACCATCTAATCGGAAGCTCTTCTGCGGGATTTATTGAGTTGATTTTGACTGGCGAGAGGGTGGAAGCCGGTATCAAAAATGGAAAAATTCAAAAGGATGCTTCCGCATCCACAGCTGCTAGAAAACCTTTCCCAACCAAGAAATAAGCATCTGCTGTATACACTCAGAAGAATCGGGAAAGAGAGGAACATTGGCCGACAGTGGGGGCCGTATTAATACAGAAGTCCGCATCAGACCAGCTTAGAAACAGTCAACCGAGGAATGATCAGCCCAGAACTTATCAGCAAAGGCCACCACGGCAGTTTACCCCAGTAAATATGACACCTGCTCAAATCCTTCCACATCTCCTGAAGTTGAATCTTGCTAATTTAAAAGAGGCGCCAAAGAATGTAAATACCACCTCTCCATCTTACAATCCAAAAGCCAAGTGTGCTTACCATTCCGACAGTATCGGGCACGATACCAATAATTATTGGGCACTCAAGAACAAAATTCAGGACTTAATTGACGCCAAAGAGGTCGAATTTGACGCTCCTGAAAATCCCAATGTTATATCCGCGCCAATGCCCAAGCACGGCCACAATGTGCATGCTGTTTTGGAAAATCTCCATGTTACTGATGTTGCCGATCTATTGACTCCATTGTTAGTGATAAAAGAAAATTTGTTGAGAGCCGGGATCTTTCTTGGTTGTGATGAAGATTGCTATTTTTGTTTGAATATTCAAGATGATTGTCCAATGTTGAAGTCGGGTGTCCAACGCCTGATGGATACTCAAGAAATACTTTTTCAGAAAACCCCTGTTAACACTTTCAATCCGATTACTCCTGATACTTGTGATACCTCAACCAATGATATTGCCATCATAACCATTTCCGACAATCCTCCCAAGGCTTGCAAAAGGCCTGTCAGGATTACACCCGACTCTGAATGTGTACCTCTCAAGATCACTATGCCGGGACCTGTCCCATACCAATCAAGCAAAATGATATCGTGGAACTGTGGGGGAGAAATCTTCTACCACGACATCAAACAAATCGAAACAGTCCAAGAAATCTCTGAAGAAGACCCTGATATAGGAAACATCGCGGGTACTAGCAAGATCACCCGCAGTGGCCGGATCTTTTCTCCGGAGATTGCTCCTCCCCGAGCAGTCTTCGGACCCTTAAAAGCTTCTGCAACTGTTGGACCCTCTGTGAAAGGCCCAGTGATTGAAGAGTTAAACACTCCTGAAGAAAGACCATCCGCTGATAACACCGACAAAGGTAAGGGGATACTGGAAATTCCTGTCAGGACGAAGGCTCATGCTGCGGTTATCCCTGAAACCACTCAGAAGGAGATGGATGAAATCCTTAAAATAATCAGAAAAAGTGACTATGACGTTGTGGAACAATTAGGGCAAACCCCTTCTAAGATTTCGATGTTAGCTCTCCTGCTCTGTTCAGAGGCCCATGCTAAGGCTCTGATTAAATTCTTGAAGACGGCACATGTCCCCCAAGAGACCTCAGCTGACCAATTTCAAAATTGTATGGTCAGTCTTACTGCTGACAATGGCCTGGGCTTTTCCGATGCGGGCTTAACTCCTAAAGGAAGGAAACACAATGATGTGTTACATGTTTCAGTTGAATGCCGAGGGACCATCCTCGCCCATGTCTTGGTTGATACTGGTTCTTCCCTGAATGTGCTGCCAAAGAAGGCCTTAGACCGTTTGGATTGCGAAGGTTTGATCCTCAAACCTAGCAACATCGTCGTCAGAGCTTTCGATGGCTCCAAAAGAATGGTTCATGGAGAGGTTGATATTCCCATCAAGGTAGGCATCGAAGTGTTCAACTCCACTTTCTACGTGATGGACATCCGTCCGTCATACTCATGTTTGCTGGGGAGACCATGGATCCATTATGCAGGGGAAGTTACATCCTCTTTGCACCAGATGCTGAAGTATCTTGTTAAGGGTAAAATCATAATTGTGCATGGCGAGGAAGAGTACAAGATTAGTCATCTCAATTCCTTTCAATATGTGGAGTTAGACGGCGAGTTCATCGAAACACCTTTTCAACATTTCGAGGAAGTGTCTCCTGAGGTAGCAGTTGTGAAGACAGCGGTTGATGTACCTATCATTCCCCAGCATGTGGCTAAGATGGCATCTCTCAAGGACGCAGAGGCTGTGATTAAGGAGGGGAAGAGCACAGTATGGGGATAGTTGCCTAACTTTCCCCATAAGACGGACAAGTTTGGTTTAGGGTTTACTGCTGCAGGACATAAGGCTATGCGTCGCTCTAAGATTGGAAGATCACCTATCAAGATTTCTCACCATGGAATCAATGCTGTAGAAGATGAAGATGAGGAGAGTCACTTTGAAGACTGGATTTTTCCGACTGTTGAAGGGGGTTTGAGCAATTGGGAAGCAAAGGATTTTGTTCCTATCACCTTTATCAATCAGTAATTTTATCTTTGAACAATTTCCCATTTTTATGGTCTGTAATAACTAAAACAATTCGCGTACTATTTTCACATCATGCCTTGCCCGGGGCATGTAGGTCCATTTGTAAGGGTTTGATTTCCTTCATAATCATATGCCATGTTTTAATGAATCATTGGACATTTTTCATCTATAAACTGTTCATTTTCTTTCCTTTTGCATTTTTGTTTGTTTAAGGATGGTTATCCCTTACACACACCCACACTCACAAATGTAGGTACCCATCCACTCCGGATTCCATGGGTGATTATTCTGTTTTAGCCTTCGATAACTCTGAAGATTTGGTCAATCACGCTGAGTACGAAGTTGACGAAGATTGTGAAGTGCCGGGAGAGTTAGTCGGACTTCTACAACAAGAAGAGAGGGCCATTCTGCCTCATGAAGAGTTGTTAGAAACCATCAACTTAGGGACAGAGGAGGACAGGAAAGAAGTAAAAGTGGGTGCCAACCTGGAACCAAGTGTCAAGGAATGCTTAATACAGTTGTTGAATGAATACGTTGAAATCTTCGCCTGGTCTTATGAAGACATGCCAGGGTTAGACACAGATATCGTGGTTCACCGTCTCCCTACAAGAGAAGACTGTCCACCGATCAAGCAAAAGGTTCGCCGAATGAGGCCTGACATGTCTGAGAAGATTAAGGCTGAGGTAATGAAACAATTCAACACCGGCTTTCTGGCTGTTACAACCTATCCACAATGGGTTGCTAACATTGTGACCGTACCCAAAAAGGACGGCAAGGTCAGAATGTGTGTGGACTATCGGGATTTGAACAGGGATAGCCCTAAAGATGATTTTCCGCTGCCACATATCGACATCCTGGTTGACAACACAGCTCAACACAAGGTTTTTTCTTTCATGGACGGATTCTCGGGCTACAACCAAATCAAAATGGCCCCCGAGGACATGGAGAAAACAACCTTTGTTACACAATGGGGTACCTTCTGCAACAAGGTGATGCCGTTCGGACTGAAGAACGCAGGGGAAACCTATCAACGCGCCATGGTAAATTTATTTCATGATATTTGTTGTACCCCAAAATTTGCCCTCCCATATTCTTCAAGATTTGCCAAGAGCATGCTTCAAAATCTCCCAAGAGTTGCACAGTCCAGTTGCCTCCTAACAGTCAAAATTAGGGTTTTGGTTCTGGCAAAGAAATTGAAGTTTCCAAGGGTCCAAACAAGTCCCACATGCCTACAAACATGGTCAAGCATCCATATGCTAAGTTTCAAGACTCACAGCACAAAATTGCACAGTCAAAAACCCTAATTGCTCAACAGTCAACTGCAGGGGCAAAATGGTCATTTGACAGTCAAAAGTCAAGATTTTTGGTCAACATCTTATTTTGAAGCCACAAACATCATTTTATCAATTCTTGATCATGATTCTCAAAGCATGGCTCAAAAAGTCTCAAGATGCAAAAGTTTCTATATTTGGACAGCTGAAAAAGTCAACTGCAAATTGACCAGGGCATAACTTCCACATGGTTTATCAGAAAAATTCCATCCAAAGCTCATTTTGAAGAGGATGCAATTTCCTACAACTCCTCTTCACACTTCAAGTCCAAGAAATGCTCTCACAAAAAGTTATCAATCTCAACATTATAGGTCATTTTCAAAAGTCAACAAAAAGGCACTTTAAGTCAAAGACCATAACTTGAGATTGGTAAATCAAAATGACATGGGACCAAAGGAATTGGTTAAAGGACTTCAAGACCTTTCCAAAATGTCCAAGAACATGATCAAAGCTTAAAAATTGAGCAAGATATGCCTTGTGGAAGTTGGGAAACTTTTGGGAATTTTGAAAAGTCAACTTTGCTTCAAATGCCTCAAAATTGCTAATGGGCCTCAATTTCTTCCAAGAATCACCACCCAAAAGCTATGCACGACCCATTGACCTAAAGGGGAGTTATTTTCTTATTTTTTTATTAATTATTTGAATTTTTATTATTATTAATTCATTTAATTAAAATTAAATATAAAAAAATACCAAATCATACTTTCCAAATCTTTTTGTGCATAGAATTCACTCAATATTTCGTGCACTATTCAATAAGGAAAGATTCAATATGATTGGCAATGATTGGCATAAAAAAGGAATGAAAAAGATTGAAAAAAGATGCTTGAAAAATCAAATATGGAAACATTGATTCAAATGGATTTTGGGCTTTGTTTTTGACCTAATTCATTCCTCATACATATGCAAAGAGAAACCTAATCCTAACAAGAAGAAAGCTGCGCAGAAGCATCAAGATAAAACTTGCATTTTTTCACAAAAATCTAAAATCTGTTTTCATAGTTGCAGTGTGATTCAAGGTCTCTAAGGCATTCCAATAGACTCCTGACACTACAAGGAATCTTTTCCAACCAAAGCCAAGTCTCCATACTCGAAGAAGTGGTAGAACACAGTCACCCTGTTCATGAATTTTTTCTCAATCGTATTTGAATTTACATGCCATATCAATGCATTTTAATGTTTAATTTGTACTAACATGGACTCACTGAAGCTTTTGGTGTCTTTTAATTGAACTAATCTTGCCTGTATAGAAAATTACCATGGACGACAGCTAGGGTTTCTGAAACCTCAAATTGGGGCTTTAGGCATATGGCAAAATTGGACCTTGAAACCAATATGAACAGAATCGTTGTGACATGATGAACAAAACCATACCATCGCGCTCAATTTATGATAAGGCATGAGCTAATCGCTATTATTCGCTGTGCTATTTAGTGGGGGTTTAAAACCTCTGCTACTTGTTTGATATTTTTGCAGAAAGAAGAAGATGATGCTTGCGTGTCTGGACGTGACTGGGAGATTCAAATCTTTGCGCTTAATTTTTGTTTTACACCAATAGCATTTGTTCTCATATACATTGATCAGGTTCCACTAAGTTAACAAATAAACGCACTAGCTCCATTGGCAAGCACGCTGGCATACAGGTATTGGGACCTGGGTTCGATTCCCAGGTCCCCCACTTTATTCAATAATTTTTCTTGTAACATGTTTCTATGCAGTGCTTCATCAAGGGACCATCATGCAACTCCAGATCTGTGCTTGCCACATGTCCCTGAAGGCCAATCTAATGGCCATTACCAGCAATCCACCATACGCATTGGTCAACTGTTTCCCACTCAATCAGAGAAGTCAAACAAGGCCTCATTCAAATGGGCCTAATTGCTGCAAATATACCTCCAAATTGGGACAACCACCCCCCATGTTTGCATTTTTCTTCCTCTCTTTTTTCTTTTCTTTTATTATTTTTAATCATGCTAATTGTTTTATTTAATTCCATAAAAATAATTCCATAACACAAAAAAACCAGAAAATCATAAAACAAAAAAATATGTTTTATTAATATTAATTTCTATTAATTTTGTAAATAAATTCTAAATAACCAAATTAGTTTAATTTTAGGTTTAATTTTAATGTTTTTCTTTAATAAATTAAAAATGTAGAAATTAGGGTTTTAGTACTTTTATTCTTTTTCATATTAAATAACCTTTTTTTCATTATTATTAATTCTTAATTATTTTGTAAATAAACTTGTAATTAAATAATTAATGTAAATTAGGTCAAAATTTAAACATTTTTTTAATAATTAAAAACAAACTAGAATTAGGGTTTTATTTAATTTTTAATTTTAATCAATTCTCTCTATTTTCATAAAATACCAAAAAAAACATAAAAATAATTTCTTTTCTTTACTCAATCATTAATCAATTTGTAATTCCAATTTAATTTCTTTAAAGGGTCCAACGCCCTCGCACGTTCGCTTCCAATGTCCTTTCGCGCGTTTGTTTTTATTTTTCATTTTAAATATAATGTAATTGCTCCAAAGCCTTGTAAAAGATAATTAGGATATTTATTTTCCGCATTTTATTTATTCAAATCGGGTCTTTGTTTAATTTGGCGATGTAGACCCGCGCCTTGTAATAGCGTAGGACCTTTATTTTCCGCATTTTTGATTTTCGCACCTTTAAATTGCTAACTATCACATGAAAGAATGTATGCCCAAATAAAAACAATGCGTAGCTCACCAAATGCATCACAAGACAAATAATAACTGAAAATGACACATAATTCACACACCACTCTTAGGGTACGCCTCACTGTTGCCTTGCCCCTCGAAACGTGGTCGTCGAGTAGAGGACGTTTTAGTAAGTCCTCATGTCCATGAACATGGCATGGGGGTAGCTTCTAAGGTGTCCTACTATTGCTCTGGTGACCACACTGTCCCTACAAACGAATTGACCCGAACACCTCCAACGGTGGTGCTACCTACCCCTCAATGGTGGGATGGCATTACCTCAAGGACATTTACACAGACTAATTCCTTAGGGTAGGTAGATGAATCGTAGATACTTGCTCTAATTCAAAACAAATCAAAAACTTCCTTTCACACCGACACTTTGCAAAAAGCTTTCAAAACAACTTTTCAAACACTCTTGAGGACTGATACAAGAGTCGATTTGAAACTTTCAAAGAAACTTTTTCAAACCCACTCACCTTGAAAAGCAAACAAACCTTTTGAAAACACAAATGAGCAAGTATCTAAGAGCCCATGGATAACCATGGATAGAAAGGGTGCTAACACCTTCCCTTTCTATAAATCTACCTCCCGAACCGAGAACTAATCTCAATAAGGAATTTTTCTGTGCTTTTGTCCTTTCCATATTGGAGAAAATAAAAGACAGTGGCGACTCTTGCTTCCACGACATTTCGCGAACCAGCGTTAAATAGTCAGTTCCAGATCCACCGATCACAGAACCGACGACTCTGCTGGGGATTCTTATAAAGTGAGGTGTACCTTAGGATAGTTCATAACTGTGTTTTCAATTGTTTTGACTTGTTTGCTTTAAATTGTGGGCTGCATCGGAGTTACATAGATCCTAACCCGGATCTGGGGATACCCTGTTTAGGTAGCATAAGCTGTGAGGGACCTGTTCGGCGTAGACCGACATGGGTGAAGCAGTGGCTACGTTGGTGTGACACCTTGGTCTGTACCGATATCCCTTGTGTTGCAACGAGGAGAATATGGATCTTCTGAGGAGTCATTAAGCACCAACATACCTTAGAACCTTAAATGACACAACTTGGCCAATAGAACAGTAGCAGTATGCTACGCCCATTGAGGCTAAACTCTCGTGATGGTTCTGGCCGCAAGAAAAGATTGCGATGCTGGAGTTATGACCGATTGAGGGTAGTCAGTGATATTGGGATCCTCTAAGAACCCGGTTACTTTTGATAGGACAGGTATGAACCAACAAACTGAAAGAGGGTAATACCTAGACCCCATACTGGCCTAAACTTTAAGGGCTTGTCTTGTGTGACTTGTGTGCCTTATCATGTTTGCCTTTGTAAATATTTGTGGTGTGCTTTATCATAACATCATGCCATCATGAGCATTGCATGCATCCTGCATAAGGACTGACCATTTCAAAGACAAGAGAGTTTCACCTTTGCTCTGTTTTGTAGGACATCATGATGCCTATGCGAAGGAATACTATCCGGTTCAACTTTGTTCACCCACCTAAGTTGTTTGAAGAGTTGGTTAGCGGAATTCCAAATACCACTTCTTTCATCCAGGGGCATGGTTCCCTTCTCAGTTTAGTCACTACAAAGCGGGATCAACAGTTGATGAGTGTCCTGACCCAGTTCTATGACCCTCTGTACCAGTGCTTCACCTTTCAAGACTTCCAGCTGGTCCCTACCCTGGAAGAGTTCTTTGATTTGCTTGGTATCCCTATCTTGGATCAGACTCTCTTCACTGGTTGGGAAAAGACTCTTAGGCTTGAGGAGGTTGCTGCAGCTCTTCCCTTGACCCATCAAGAAGTAATGGACAACTGGGTGACTAGAAGCGGAGTTAAGGGTTTCCTGGCCAAGTTTCTGATTGGTAAAGCTAACAGTTTCTGGAATGACTTGGACTTTAGGGCATACGAAGACATCTTGGCTCTCTTAATCTATGGGCTAGTCTTGTTTCCTAATCCTGACAACTTCATCAATGTCACTGCCATAAGGATCTTCATGTCTCAGAATCCTGTGCCCACTCTCTTGGGTGACATCCTACAACAACTTTATGCTCGTACTGCCCGAAGACGAGGAACTCTGTGGTGTTGTATCCCTTTGTTGGTGAGGTGGTTTATTTCGCACCTCCCTAAGTTCGTGCTGAAGAACCAAGAAGGAAGAGGTTGGGCTCACAGGTTAATGTCTCTCACTGATAAGGACATCATTTGGACTCCCAAAGGTTTGGATGAGGTAGCTGTTATTGATCGTTACGGAGAATACCCTAATGTTCCTCTGATTGGTACCCAAGGAGGAATCTCTTACAATCCATGTCTAGCTCTCTGTCAGTTTGGAAGAGCCAGAAGAGCAGGGCCTCATGAGATGTTGGTGCCTCACATCAGTTTTGAGTTTCAGGTGGATAGTGACGAGCTGCGTCGTAGGTTCATCAAGGCTTGGGACAGAGTTCATAAAGCTGACCCACAAGAGTTGGGGCCAAAGACTTCTCTACCTATGGAAGCCTACTACAAATGGGTCCGCATCCGTGCTCAGAAGTTAGGTATGCCGTACGAAGCTGTCAGACCCGTCATTCTTGAGTATCCTGACAAAGATGGGGCTCCTCCAATTGTCCTCCCTCCTCAGATACCTACTGATTATGAGACATTAAAGAGGTCTTGGTCGCAATTGCGAGAAGAACGGGATTCGTACCGGGAAAAGTTCAATGAGCAGGAATTGAAGATACAGAAGCTGACAAAGCAGTTGGAGAATGAGCGAGCTCTGAATGACTACATCCGTACTGAGAAGAGGAGACCCTGGGATCAATGATGAGCTTTGGATGTTCTTTTACAGTTTTATTTCCCTTTTCAGTATTTCCATTTTATGTAACGCCTAAAGGCAATCTGAACAATTTAAATTTCAAAGTTGAATCTAATGAAGTGTGTTCCTTTTTGTTTACAAAGTTGATTCCCGATTGTCTTTGAAAACATAAATCATACGCATTCCATTCATCATGTGCATAACAGGTACTCTTCTTTTCAGGTTGCTTATTGTTCTTCGCTGTTTATTTCAGCATCATGAACCCTGAATCATCAACCGAGATGTCTATCAAGGCCTTCAGGCGCAGAACGCACAATTTCAAGAGCTGATCATGGGTTTGGCTCAAGGCCAAGAAGAGCTGAAGGCTTCGCTCCTGAAGAAGGAGAAGAAGAAGAAGAGAATTGTTCTTTTCAACTCGGGCCAGAGGTTTGGTAATACTCTGCAGAATGAGGAAGCTGGTTCTTCTGTAGGCAAAGACAGTCCCCAGGGGGGAAAGGCTCCAAGTCCGGTAGTCTCTGACAACGAGACTGATTTTAATGAGGAACAGTATCCTTCTGCTGAAGACCGGTACAAGTAGTTGGAAGACCGTCTGAACGCCATGGAGATCCAACAAGTGCCTGGTTTGGATTTCAGAGACTTGGGTTTATCTACTGGTGTGATCATCCCTCACAAGTTTAAAGCACCATCTTTCACCAAGTATGACGGGGCGTCTTGCCCCAAGCTACACCTCAGATCTTATGTGCGGAAGATCCAGCCGTACACAGTGGATAAGAACTTGTGGATCCACTTCTTCCAGGAGAGTCTTTCAGGGACTCATCTCGAATGGTTCTATCAGCTAGATGGGACCAAGGTTCGTAACTGGGAGGAGTTGGCTACTGCTTTTTACAAGCAGTATCAATATAATGCCGACCTTGCTCCTACACGTATCCAACTCCAGGGTATGTTGCTAGGATCAAGCGAAGGTTTTAAAGAGTATGCACAGAAGTGGAGGGATCTAGCTGGCAGGGTGAAGCCTCCGTTAACAGACCGTGAGCTGGTAGATATGTTCTTGGGGACCCTATCCGGGCCGTTTTTCAATCATCTTATCGGTAATTCATCTGCAGGGTTCACTGACCTTATTCTGACTGGGGAAAGGATAGAGGCTGGAATGAAGTCCGGTAAAATTCAGAAGGGTGCATCTTCAAGTTCTGAGAAGAAGCCTTTTAAGAAGGAGGACAGTGCTGTGTATGGGCCTAGAAGACATGATAAACCAGAGCGCCGCCAAACTGTCAACGCGGTGGTGATTGCTAAACCTGCTGCTGCTCCTCGGCCACTCAATCAACAAAGGGCTGAAAGACCCAGAAGAGAATTTACCCGGCTGAGTATGACCTTATCACAAATCTTGCCGCAGCTGCTATCAACCAACTTGGTGACGGTCAGAGAGGCCCCGAAGGTTGTGAATACTGCCTCTCCGAAGTATAATCCAAATGCCCGCTGTGCTTATCACTCCGATAGCCCGGGACATTCTACTGATGATTGTTGGGCCTTGAGGAACAAGGTTCAGGACCTTATTGATGCCAAGGAGGTACAGTTTGAGGCACCTGAGAAACCCAATGTGGTGACTGCTCCCATGCCTAACCATGGAGTGAATGCTATCAGGGAGGATGATGAAGTGGAAGAATCTGAGTTCAACAGTTGGATTTACCCGACGGCCAACAGTGGACCTAGCAATTGGACTGCAAAGGACAACCTACCTGTTACTTTCGTTACGCAGTAATGAATTCCTTTGTTTTTGTTATTTGTAATAAACAATGAATTGAAACTCTATGGCCCGGTGTCTTACCCGGGGCACCGTGGCTTCATTTGTGAGGGCATATTAATTGTCATTTCATATATCATGAATAAAGACCTTGGACGTTTTCTCGCACTTCAAATCTTATGCTCCTTTTCTTTCTTTCCTTTCTTTATATATTGCAAAACAGCTGTATTTACACACACTCATCCATACAGGTTTCAATCCACTCTGGATCTCACTGGTAACGACTCTGCTACTGCCAGTTATGACTTCGAAAATCCGATCAACTTAGCCGAAGACGAAGGTGAAGATGATTGCGAAGTGCCTGGCGAGCTTGCAAGACTGTTACTCCAGGAAGAGAGGGCAATTCAACCACACGAAGAGCCAGTGGAAACGATAAATCTGGGTACTGATATAGATAGGAAGGAAGTCAAGATTGGTGCCAACCTAGAGCTCAGCGTGAAGCAACGGTTGACTCAGATGTTACATGATTATGTGGAGATCTTTGCCTGGTCCTACAAAGACATGTCTGGGTTGGATACCGACATTGTGGTCCATCACTTGCCTACCAAGGAAGACTCCCCTCCGGTTAAGCAGAAGGTCTGCTGTATGCGTCCAGAGATGTCTGAGAAGATCAAAGCCGGGGTTATGAAGCAATTCGATGCCGGGTTTCTTGCAGTAACTTCTTACCCTCAGTGGGTTGCTAATGTGGTGCCGGTCCCAAAGAAAGATGGTAAGGTTAGAATGTGTGTTGACTACAGGGATCTGAACAGGGCCAGCCCCAAGGATGACTTCCCTCTACCTCATATTGACGTCCTTGTTGACAATACGGCTCAGCACAAGGTGTTCTCTTTCATGGATGGTTTTTCAGGTTATAATCAGATCAAGATGGCTCCTGAAGATATGGAAAAGACTACCTTTGTCACACAGTGGGGCACCTTCTGCTACAAGGTCATGCCTTTTGGACTGAAAAACGCTGGGGCAACCTACCAACGTGCCATGGTTGCTTTATTTCATGACATGATCCATCATGAGATAGAGGTATATGTCGACGACATGATTGCAAGGTCCCAAACTGGGGAGGAACACCTTGATCATCTACAGAAGTTGTTTGACCGTCTGAAACTGTACAAGCTGAGGTTGAACCCGAACAAGTGCACCTTCGGGGTAAGATCTGGAAAGTTGCTAGGCTTCGTCGTAAGCGACAAGGGTATTCAAGTGGACCCTGCCAAGGTTAAAGCCATTCAAGAGATGCCAGTTCCTAAGACAGAGAAAGAGGTTAGAGGTTTTTTAGGATGCCTGAATTACATTGCTCGATTCATCTCCCATCTAACTGCCACCTGTGAACCAATCTTCAAGCTGCTGAAGAAAGATCAGGTAGTACGTTGGAATGATGAATGTCAGGCCGCTTTTGACAGAATCAAAGAGTATCTCCAAGAACCACCCATTCTTATGCCACCGGTTGAAGGGAGACCTCTAATATTATACCTGACAGTACTTGACAACTCAATGGGGTGTGTGCTGGGGCAGCATGACGAGTCTGGCCGAAAAGAGCATGCCATTTATTACCTTAGCAAAAAGTTTACCGACTGTGAGACCCGATACTCACTGCTCGAGAAAACTTGTTGCGCTTTGGTATGGGCTGCTCGCCGGCTGAGACAGTATATGCTGACTCACACTACCTTGTTGATTTCTAAGATGGATCCTATAAAGTACATATTTGAAAAGCTTGCTCTGTCTGGGAGAATAGCAAGATGGCAGATGATCTTGACGGAATACGACATCTAGTACACGACTCAGAAAGCCATCAAAGGAAGTGTATTGGCAGACCACTTGGCACATCAGGCAGTAGACGACTATTAGTCAATGAACTTCGAGTTTCCAGACAAAAGTATCATGATAGTGACTGACTGTGAAGTACCTGGGCCGGATGAAGGACCTGAGGAAGGATCCCGATGGTCTATGCACTTTGACGGAGCCTCCAACGCTTTGGGTAACAGCATCGGCGCTGTGATCATATCCCCCCAAGGCACTCATACTCCACTTACTACCCAGCTATGTTTCAACTGCACCAACAACATGGCGGAGTATGAGGCGTGCATCATGGGTCTTCAAGCTGCGATCGACTTAAGGATCAAGTTTCTGAGTGTCTTCGTAGATTCCGCTCTCGTGATCAATCAGATCAAAGGAGAGTGGGATATGAAACATCCGAATCTTATTCCTTACAGAGAATGTGTGTTGACATTGATCCCTCACTTCACAGAGATAACCTTTGAACATTTCCCAAGAGAGGAGAATCAGCTGGCGGACGCGTTAGCTACAATGTCTTCCATGTTCAAAGTCAAATGGGACAATGAGGCTCCCCGGGTCATCATCTGGAAACTGGACGAACCGGCATACTGTTGTGATCTTGAGACTGAGTTGGTGATTGAGAAACCCTGGTACCATGAAGTAAAGAGATACTTGGAAGCTCAAGAGTATCCTGAAGGTGCATCTGTCAATGATAAAAAGTTTCTGAGAAGGTTCGCAGCAAAGTTCTTCCTTAGCAACGGCGTCCTGTACAAGCGAAACCATGATTCGACCTTACTGCGTTGTGTGGACAAGACTGAAGCGGAAAGGATCATGGCAGAGCTACATGAAGGTACCTTCGGAACACATTCCAGTGGACACACTATGGCAAAGAAAATCCTTAGGGCAGGGTATTTCTGGTCCACAATGGAAGCCGACTATTACCAACATTCTCGGACATGTCACAAATGCCAGATTTACGCAGACAAGGTGCACGTTCCTCCAGTTCCTCTGAATGTCTTGACAGCACCTTGGCTGTTTGCAATGTGGGGCATAGATATGATCGGCGAGATTAAACCCACGGCATCCAATGGGCATCGCTTCATCCTGGTAGCGATCGATTACTTTACAAAGTGGGTTGAAGCAGCTTCCTACGCTACAGTAACCAAGAATGTTGTGGCACGGTTCATTCGGCATAATCTGATCTGTCAATACGGTGTCCCTGAAAGAATCATTACAGACAATGGTACCAATCTCAATAATAATATGATCGATGAGCTCTGCGAGCAGTTTAAGATACAGCACCACAACTCTTCTCCTTACCGCCGAAGATGAATGGGGCTGTAGAAGCAGCGAATAAGAATATCAAGAAAATTGTGCAGAAGATAACAGTGACCTATAAAGATTGGCACGAGATGTTACCGTTTGCTCTACATGGGTACCGTACCTCAGCAAGGACGTCAACCGGGGCAACTCCTTTCTCCTTGGTCTACGGTATGGAGGCAGTCTTACCAATCGAAGTGCAGATACCCTCTCTCCGGATAATGAAGGATGTAGATCTGAGCGAAGATGATTGGATCCAGACACGACTTGATCAACTAAATCTAATTGACGAAAAGAGACTTGCTGCTATTTGTCATGGTCAGACGTACCAAAAACGGATGATCAGGGCATTTAACAAAAAGGTCAGACCACAAGAATATCAAGTTGGGGATCTGGTAATCAAACGCATCATCCTTCCTCAGAGTGATCCAAGGGGCAAATGGACCCCTACATACGAAGGGCCATTTGTGGTTAAACATGTGTTCTCAGGAGGAGCCATGATCCTAACCACCATGGATGGTGACAACCTTCCTCACCCCGCCAATGCAGACATAGTAAAAAGATACTACGCATAATAAAGACCCGCTAGGTTGACATACCTAGGCAAAAATTAGGGCTTCCCGGCGAACCAAAAGGGTTCGGGAAAAATGAAGGGATGAAATGAAAAAAATCTGTACACCCGGCAAGTCGAAAACCTGAAAAGGCGGCTTGGGCAAAAATGGGTATCCCGGTGGACTGAAAACCCGAAAGCGCAGTCCAGGCAAAAGTTAGGGATTAAAGCGTAATACTATGTATCATTGGATCACGTTGCATCCAGAATCCGGTATCTACATCAAGTTCAGACAGCATCAATCAATCAGCTTCATCTTCAACTAGGTCATCAAATGATGAGACACTCGAAGATATAAAGGCGATAGCAGAGCTGGAACCCAGTGGGATTTTTCTTTTCACATAGCTGTTTTGTTTCCCCTTGTACAAATTGTATAAACTCTTTTGTTCGGCGGCATTCTCTTACTAGGACGTCAGACTCTTGTACATAAACGCCTATTTACAGGCAAATTCAAAAATCAATATAAATTCACTTTTCAGTTAAAATTGCCAATTGTTTTTCCTTTTCTGTTTTGTTTTGCGAAGAACGTCCAAGGTTCAATTTGTGATATATGCATTTGACAATAATTGCTAATTCATAAATATTTGCATACAGAACAAAGGATCAATTACAGGTAACATTAGAAACAGGGGCAATAATATTTGTCTAAGCGATTTAATTGTTCTGTCCACCAAGGTACCAAGGTAAGTTCAGCCGAAGAACATAACCAGTATATCTTAATTCCCCAGAGAGTGAGTCAGCAAGTCAATGCACTCTCCCCAAGCAAAGTTATACTATCAGCCTTCAGGAAGTTGGATATCCCCAGCAAATCTCAACATTCCTCAGCAGGGTATACAGATATTTTTAACAAGCATCCCCGGCAGTCTTGGTCTAAGACTGTTCCCCGGCGGTATATCAGACATTCAGCGGAGCCACTTCCCTAATACATCTCAAAATTTCCCCAGGAGAGTCCAATATAGTTCAAGATTTCCCCAGGAAAGTTGGAATCCATCTCCCCAGCAGGAAGCTTATCCCCAGTAGATTCTGGAAGATTTCCCCCTGCGGAGTACGAACGCGTCCCCCGGCTTTATTCAAAGGTTATTTCCCTACCAGGATATAACTGGGTTATCCTCAGCCAAAAGCCACGGAAAGATCGTCCTCGGCGAAGTCTTCTTATCCCCAGCGAAGTCTATTAACACTTCCAACATCAACGGTATCCCCAACAAAGTTACTATCAACATCCCAGCAAAGTACCTCTCTTCCCACAGATTATTTGTTACCCAGCGAGATCGCTAGAATAATTTTCTCCCCGCAGAGTAATCCATTCGCCAAGTTTATTCCCTAACGGAGTTATCTTCTCCTACCGGTATTCTTGCAACTATCATCCCCAGCGGAAACAACAAAGCACTATTCTCCAACATCAGCCCAGGATGTGACTTCCCGGCACCCGTCAAGGATTTACTTTCCTAGACAAAAACATACATTCATAAACATCACATACATCATGATACATGCATGAACGCATCATATCTTACAATCTCATTTATGTTGAGAACATCATTGCTTGATCCATATCATGCATTGCATATGACTGACCTTTACCTTTCAGGAAAGATCCAGTCAAGTTCTCAGCTATGTCCAAAACCTTCTCTGGATTCAGTCAGATCGACCCTAAGATCTCCCTGATTCTTATTCCAGTTGAAGATATTCCAAGACTTTAGTCTGGTTCAGTTAAATCGATTCTAAGATTTTTTCTGATTCTTATCCAGTCAAAGTTAATCCAAGGCCTTCTCTGGTTCAGTCGGATCGAAGCTAAGATCTCCATGATTCTTATTCCAGTTGAAGATTCCAAGACCTTGCCTGGTTCAGTTAAATCGATTCCTAAAGATTTTTCTGATGCCGATCCAGTCAAAGGCCTTCTCTGGTTCAGTCAGATCGACCCTAAGATCTCCCTGATTCTTATCCAGTTAAAGATTCCAAGACCTTGCCTGGTTCAGTTAAATCGACTCCTAAAGATTTTTCTGATGCCGATCCAGTCAAAGGCCTTCTCTGGTTCAGTCAGATCGACCCTAAGATCTCCCTGATTCTTATCCAGTTGAAGATTCCAAGACCTTGCCTGGTTCAGTTAAATCGATTCCTAAAGATTTTTCTGATGCCAATCCAGTCAAAGGCCTTCTCTGGTCCAGTTAGATCAATTCCTAAAGATTTTCCTGATGAAGACTCAGTAGAAGACATCCAAGATTCTCTCATCGTCACTGTTGAGGTAGTAATCGCCTCAGATTCTCTCATCGTCACTGTTGAGGTAGTAATCGCCCCAGATTCTCTCATCGTTACTGTTGAGGTAGTAATCGCCCCAGATTCTCTCATCGTCACTGTTGAGGTAGTAATCGCCCCAGATTCTCTCATCGTTACTGTTGAGGTAGTAATCGCCCCAGATTCTCTCATCGTCACTGTTGAGGTAGTAATCGCCCCAGATTCTCTCATCGTTACTGTTGAGGTAGTAATCGCCCCAGATTCTCTCATCATCACTGTTGAGGTAGTAATCGCCCCAGATTCTCTCATCGTTACTGTTGAGGTAGTAATCACCCCAGATTCTCTCATCGTTACTGTTGAGGTAGTAATCGCCCAAGGTTCTCTCATCGTTACTGTTGAGGTAGTAATCACCCCAGGTTCTCTCATCGTTATTGTTGAGGTAGTAATCGTCCAAGGTTCTCTCACTGTCCCGTTGAGGTAATAACCATCCCTGATTCATTCATCACCTTTCGAAACTCCAGACTCGACTCCTGTATCTCACCAGGGCACGTCTGAAGAGGTTTAAGGATTCAATTTCTGTAACCAGTCAGGGCACATTTACACAAAGAGTTTGAAGACCAACTCCTGTAACAGGTCAGGTAATCATCTTTCTTTTTCAGGTACGCAAGTTCTCACTAAGGAATCTCTTACGCGGCCAACACCCAGATGGCATCTATAAGCCCATCCACCTATCCATCACCTCTCAACATGGAATCCGTAATCCCATCTTCCTATCCATAAATCTCCAAATGGCATCTGTAAGCCCATTCCCACCATCACACTGCTAACATGTGAGCGCAAATTTCTGGGCACTCTAGTGTTCAATCATCTTCCACCTTCGGATTACGAAAGGCACGCCAGCCAATCTACATCCTCAGGTTTAAGAAGATTGAACAGGGGCAACTGTTGTACCCCAAAATTTGCCCTCCCATATTCTTCAAGATTTTCCAAGAGCATGCTTCAAAATCTCCCAAGAGTTGCACAGTCGAGTTGCCTCCTAGCAGTCAAAATTAGGGTTTTGGTTCTGGAAAAGAAATTGAAGTTTCCAAGGGTCCAAACAAGTCCCACATGCCTACAAACATGGTCAAGCATCCATATGCTAAGTTTCAAGACTCACAGCACAAAATTGCACAGTCAAAAACCCTAATTGCTCAACAGTCAACTACAGGGGCAAAATGGTCATTTGACAGTCAAAAGTCAAGATTTTTGGTCAACATCTTATTTTGAAGCCACAAACATCATTTGATCAATTCTTGATCATGATTCTCAAAGCATGGCTCAAAAAGTCTCAAGATGCAAAAGTTTCTATATTTGGACATCTGAAAAAGTCAACTGCAAATTGACCAGGGCATAACTTCCACATGGTTTATCAGAAAAATTCCATCCAAAGCTCATTTTGAAGAGGATGACATTTCCTACAACTCCTCTTCACACTTCAAGTCCAAGAAATTCTCTCACAAAAAGTTATCAATCTCAACATTATAGGTCATTTTCAAAAGTCAACAAAAAGGAACTTTAAGTCAAAGACCATAACTTGAGATTGGTAAATCAAAATGACATGGGACCAAAGGCATTGGTTAGAGGACTTCAAGACCTTTCCAAAATGTCCACGAACATGATCAAAGCTTAAAAATTGAGCAAGATATGCCTTATGGAAGTTGGGAAATTTTTGGGAATTTTGAAAAGTCAACTTTGCTTCAAATGCCTCAAAATTGCTAATGGGCCTCAATTTCTTCCAAGAATCATCACCCAAAAGCTATTCACGACCCATTGACCCAAAGGGGAGTTATTTTCTTATTTTTTATTAATTATTTGAATTTTTATTATTATTAATTCATTTAATTAAAATTAAATATAAAAAAATACCAAATCATACTTTCCAAATATTTTTGTGCATAGAATTCACTCAATATTTCGTGCACTATTCAATAAGGAAAGATTCAATATGATTGGCAATGATTGGCATCAAAAAGGAATGAAAAAGATTGAAAAAAGATGCTTGAAAAATCAAATATGGAAACATTGATTCAAATGGATTTTGGGCTTTGTTTTTGACCTAATTCATTCCTCATATATATGCAAAGAGAAACCTAATCCTAACAAGAAGAAAGCTGCGCAGAAGCATCAAGATAAAACTTGCATTTTTTCACAAAAATCTAAAATCTGTTTTCATAGTTGCAGTGTGATTCAAGGTCTCTAAGGCATTCCAATAGACTCCTGACACTACCAGGAATCTTTTCCAACCAAAGCCAAGTCTCCATACTCGAAGAAGTGGTAGAACACAGTCGCCCTGTTCATGAATTTTTTCTCAATCGTATTTGAATTTACATGCCATATCAATGCATTTTAATGTTTAATTTGTACTAACATGGACTCACTGAAGCTTTTGGTGTCTTTTAATTGAACTAATCTTGCCTGTATAGAAAATTGCCATGGACGACAGCTAGGGTTTCTGAAACCTCAAATTGGGGCTTTAGGCATATGGCAAAATTGGACCTTGAAACCAATATGAACAGAATCGTTGTGACATGATGAACAAAACCATACCATCGCGCTCAATTTATGATAAGGCATGAGCTAATCGCTATTATTCGCTGTGCTATTTAGTGGGGGTTTAAAACCCCCGCTACTTGTTTGATATTTTTGCAGAAAGAAGAAGATGATGCTTGCGTGTCTGGACGTGACTGGGAGATTCAAATCTTCGCGCTTAATTTTTGTTTTACACCAATAGCATTTGTTCTCATATATATTGATCAGGTTCCACTAAGTTAACAAATAAACGCACTAGCTCCATTCGCAAGCACGCTGGCATACAGGTATTGGGACCTGGGTTCGATTCCCAGGACCCCCACTTTATTCAATAATTTTTCTTGTAACATGTTTCTATGCAGTGCTTCATCAAGGGACCACCATGCAACTCCAGATTTGTGCTTGCCACATGTCCCTGAAGGCCAATCTAATGGCCATTACCAGCAATCCACCATACGCATTGGTCAACTGTTTCCCACTCAATCAGAGAAGTCAAACAAGGCCTCATTCAAATGGGCCTAATTGCTGCAAATATACCTCCAAATTGGGACAACCACCCCCCATGTTTGCATTTTTCTTCCTCTTTTTTTTCTTTTCTTTTATTATTTTTAATCATGCTAATTGTTTTATTTAATTCCATAAAAATAATTTCATAACACAAAAAAACCAGAAAATCATAAAACAAAAAAATATGTTTTATTAATATTAATTTCTATTAATTTTGTAAATAAATTCTAAATAACCAAATTAGTTTAATTTTAGGTTTAATTTTAACGTTTTTCTTTAATAAATTAAAAATGTAGAAATTAGGGTTTTAGTACTTTTATTCTTTTTCATATTAAATAACCTTTTTTTCATTATTATTAATTCTTAATTATTTTGTAAATAAACTTGTAATTAAATAATTAATGTAAATTAGGTCAAAATTTAAACATTTTTTTAATAATTAAAAACAAACTAGAATTAGGGTTTTATTTAATTTTTAATTTTAATCAATTCTCTCTATTTTCATAAAATACCAAAAAAAACATAAAAATAATTTCTTTTCTTTACTCAATCATTAATCAATTTGTAATTCCAATTTAATTTCTTTAAAGGGTCCAACGCCCTCGCACGTTCGCTTCCAATGTCCTTTCGCGCGTTTGTTTTTATTTTTCATTTTAAATATAATGTAATTGCTCCAAAGCCTTGTAATAGATAATTAGGATATTTATTTTCCGCATTTTATTTATTCAAATCGGGTCTTTGTTTAATTTGGCGATGTAGACCCGCGCCTTGTAATAGCGTAGGACCTTTATTTTCCGCATTTTTGATTTTCGCACCTTTAAATTGCTAACTATCACATGAAAGAATGTATGCCCAAATAAAAACAATGCGTAGCTCACCAAATGCATCACAAGACAAATAATAACTGAAAATGACACATAATTCACATACCACTCTTAGGGTACGCCTCACTGTTGCCTTTCCCCTCGAAACGTGGTCGTCGAGTAGAGGACGTTTTAGTAAGTCCTCATGTCCATGAACATGGCATGGGGGTAGCTTCTAAGGTGTCCTACTATTGCTCTGGTGACCACACTGTCCCTACAAATGAATTGACCCGAACACCTCCAACGGTGGTGCTACCTACCCCTCAATGGTGGGATGGCATTACCTCAAGGACATTTACACAGACTAATTCCTTAGGGTAGGTAGATGACTCGTAGATACTTGCTCTAATTCAAAACAAATCAAAAACTTCCTTTCACACCGACACTTTGCAAAAAGCTTTCAAAACAACTTTTTAAACACTCTTGAGGACTGATACAAGAGTCGATCTGAAACTTTCAAAGAAACTTTTTCAAACCCACTCACCTTGAAAAGCAAACAAACCTTTTGAAAACACAAATGAGCAAGTATCTAAGAGCCCATGGATAACCATGGATAGAAAGGGTGCTAACACCTTCCCTTTCTATAAATCTACCTCCCGAACCGAGAACTAATCTCAATAAGGAATTTTTCTGTGCTTTTGTCCTTTCCATATTGGAGAAAATAAAAGACGGTTGCGACTCTTGCTTCCGCGACATTTCGCGAACCAGCGTTAAATAGTCAGTTCCAGATCCACCGATCACAATATGATACATCATGAGATCGAAGTTTACGTAGACGACATGATAGCTCGATCACAAACAGAAGAGGAACACCTTGAACATTTGCAAAAGATGTTTTCCAGGTTGAAGGAATATAAACTCAGACTGAATCCAAGCAAGTGCACTTTTGGAGTTAGATCTGGTAAACTTCTGGGATTTATTGTCAGCAACAAGGGCATTGAGGTTGATCCTGCTAAAGTAAAAGCTATACAAGAAATGTCTTCTCCCCGTACTGAAAAGGAGGTTAGAGGAGTCTTGGGACGCTTGAACTATATCGCCAGGTTCATCTCTCACCTGACGCCTACCTGTGAGCCAATTTTCAGACTATTGAAGAAAGATCAGGTAGTTGAATGGAACAACGATTGTCAAGTTGCTTTTGATAAGATTAAGGAGTATTTGCTAGAACCTCCTATCCTGATGCCACCCATCGAAGGAAGGTCATTGATCATGTATTTGACTGTTTTGGACAACTTAATGGGGTGTGTACTGGGCCAACATGACGAGTCTGGTCGAAAAGAGCATGCCATTTATTACCTTAGCAAAAAGTTTACCGACTGTGAGACTCGCTACTCACTGCTCGAGAAAACTTGTTGCGCTTTGGTATGGGCTGCTCGCCGACTAAGGAAGTATATGTTGACTCATACCACCTTGCTGATTTCCAAGATGGATCCAATCAAGTATATCTTCGAGAAGCCTGCTTTATCTGGAAGAATCGCTAGATGGCAGATGATCCTGACTGAGTATGACATCCAGTATACTACCCAAAAAGCTATAAAGGGGAGTGTACTAGCTGACCATCTAGCTCATCAAGCCGTCGAAGATTATCAGTCTATGAGATTCGACTTCCCTGATGAAGACATCATGACTCTGGACAATATTGAAGGTAACGGACTGTATGACGAACCTGAACAAGGATCCCGATGGACCCTGTACTTTGATGGTGCTTCAAATGCACTTGGCAACGGTATCGGCGCGGTACTCATTTCTCCAGAAGGTTGCCATACACCTTTCACTGCCCGACTTTGTTTCAGTTGTACCAACAACATGGCTGAATATGAAGCTTGAATCTTTGGTCTCAAGGATGCTATAGACCTGGGGATCAAATCCTTGGTCGTATTTGGGGACTCGGCTTTGGTTATCAGTCAAGTCAAAGGAGAGTGGGACACCAAACATCCTAATCTTATCCCATACAAAGAACATGTCCTGACTTTGTTGCCTCATTTCGAGCAGATCACTTTCGAGCATTTCCCGCGAGAAGAGAATCAGCTAGCGGATGCTCTGGCTATAATGTCTTCCATGTTTAAACTCAACTGAGATAACGAGGCTCCCCAAATTACCATAGAGCGAATGGACGAACCTGTGCACTATCATGAGATTAATACCAAAGAAGTAGTGGAACAACCCTGGTTTTTTCATGAAATCAAAAGGTATCTCCAGACTAGAGAATATCCCGAAGGAGCTTCTGTCAATGACAAAAAGTTCTTAAGGAGATTTTCTGCCAAGTTCTTCCTAAGCAATGGCATCCTTTATAAGCGCAACCATGATTGTGTTCTACTTCGATGTATGGACAAAGCTGAAGCTGAGTTGATCATGACTGAAATACACAGCGGCACATTTGGCACCCATTTGAGCGGACATACGATGGCTAAGAAGATTCTAAGGGCAGGCTATTACTGGTCTACCATGGAAGCTGATTGTCATCAACATTCTCGTACTTTCCACAAATTCCAAGTCTACGCCGACAAGGTACATATTCCTCCTGTTCCTCTCAACGTTCTAACAGCTCCTTGGCCATTCGCAATGTGGGGCATTAACATGATTGGAGAGATCAAGCCCATGGCGTCCAATGGACATCGCTTCATCTTGGTCGCTATTGATTACTTCACCAAATGGGTCGAAGCAGCTTCCTTTGCCTCTGTTACAAAGAACGTGGTTGCCCGCTTCATCAAGCAAAACCTCATATGCCGGTATGGTGTCCCCGACAGGATCATCACAGACAACGGTACAAATTTAAACAATACTATGATCACCGCTCTATGCGAACAGTTCAAGATTTATCATCACAATTCATCTCTGTATCGGCCGAAGATGAACGGTGTTGTTGAAGCTGCGAACAAAAATATCAAGAAGATCATTCAGAAAATGACAGTCACCTACAAGGACTGGCATGAGATGTTACCATTTGCTCTGCATGGATATCGTACCACGGCACGTACTTCAACAGGGACAACCCCATTCTCTTTGGTATATGGCATGGAAGCTGTCCTACCTATGGAAGTGCAGATTCCTTCTTTAAGGATTATGAAGGACGCTGTTTGAGTGAAGACGATTGGATTCAGACCCGGCTTGATCAACTCAATTTGATCGACGAAAAGCGACTTACTGCTGTTTGTCATGGTCAGGCGTATCAAAAGCGCATGATTAAGGCTTTCAACAAGAAAGTCAGGCGTCAGGTATATCAAGTCGAAGATCTTGTAATCAAGCGGATCATCTTGCCGCAAAGTGATCTCGGGGGCAAATGGACTCCTACGTACGAAGGACCGTTTGTGATCAAGAGCATCTTTTCTGGTGGGGCAATGATTCTGACCACCATGGACGGCGATGACTTGCCACACCCTGCGAACACAGACATAGTCAAAAGATACTACGCATAAATGACCCAACAAGTTGAAAACCCGAAAGGGCGACTTGGGAAAAAAATGGGCATCCTGGTGAACCGAAAACCCGAAAGGGCAGTTTAGGCAAAAATTAGGGATAAAACAAAAAAAATCAGTACACCCGGCGAGTTGAAAACCCGAAAGGGCGACTTGGGCAAAAAAGGGTTTCCCGGTGGATCGAAAACCCGAAAGGGCGATTCAGGCAAAAGTTAGGGGATTAAAGCGTATGACTGTGTCTCGTCGGATCACTTTAAAGAACAATCTCTTCATCAACAAGCTCCGAGCTTCTGATCAACCTAGTCATCGGCGGACGAAGCAATGAATGGACGAGATATTCAGAGTTGTGAAGGCTATAGCAGAATGGGAATCCCATGGAATTGTTACACATAGCCATCTTTCTTTTGTGTAAAATTTTTCAATTTTTTACGACAACATTCTCTTACTAGGGTGTCGGTCTCCTTTGTACAAAGATACTCATAAAAGTTAATACAAATACGCTTCCAAGTACAGAAATTTGCTTGCCTTTCTTTTCTTTTTACACTTATGTTTATTTTGAAAACGTCCAATGTTTTGTTAAATATGCATATGCATTTGAACATAATCATTGCTTACAAATAAAACGGAATTAAGAAGAGATGATTATTGATAGGTTGAAGGTACAGGAAGATACCTTGGTGCCCTGTCAGAAGAAATCCCCAGCGGAATTAAACTTCAAGATCCTCAACAGAGTTAAAATTCGGAATTTATTTTCCCCAACAGAGTTAAACTTCAGGATCCTCAGCAGAGCAAAAGCTTTCTAAAGCTGGATTCCCCAGCTAAAGTGCATTCCAAAGCTTAATTCCCCTCATAGTCAAGTTTCAAAATCCCCAGTGGAGCCCAAAAACCCTGAAAATCCTATCCCCAGCGGAACCAGAATAATGAACATTCTCCCCACAGAGATATTTCCCAACAGATTGAAGATTCTCATTCTCCCTCCTCCAGCATAAGTCTCCCAGGTTTTAACTTCCCAGTAGAGATTTTCAAAGTTTTCCTTATTCCCCAAGCAGTCAACAGTCAGCAAGGATTTCTCATCTTCGGTAATCAAAGATTTTTGGAATCCCCAGCATCGGTCATGAATTTATTTTCCCCAGCAGCAGTCAAAGATTCCGTTATCTCCAGCTACCAGGATTTATCTTCCACAGCAAGACGGCTACTCAGCTTACATGCATAATCATTACATTCATATATCATAAACATTGATGAAACACGATTCATTGCATCATACATATCATGCAACATAACTGTGTTTAGCTAAGACTTTATCCTTTTCAGGATAAGATCAAAAGGCTATCATTAACAATTATTCAGATACAGTATGGATACACCCCAGATACGATGGTCATTCTATTATTCATTCAGAATTTCAAGTTAAATACAGTACAGATACACCCCAAATACGACGGTCATTCTACTACTCATTCAGACTTCAGCAATCAGATACAGACTAGATACGCTTCAGATACGGAAGCCATTATATTTCTCATTCAGATTCAATTATCAACCTCAAGTTCAGATATGCATTCCAAACACGGATACCATTCTGACCCTTACATCAGCAGTTTGATTCCCTCAGTGCAGTCGCCACGGAAGTCATTCTATCATTCACTCAGATCCCAGTTACAGTTTCAGATACACTCCAGACACAGAATTCATTCTACTACTCATACAGATCTCAACTTCAGATACAGTCCAGATACGCTTCAGACACGATTGCCATTCTGTCACTCATTCAGAGTTTATCCCCCAACACACAGTTGCTCTGTACACAGATATTCTCTATTACCAAGATACAATACAGATACACTCTAGACACGGCAGTCATTCTGATATTCATTCAACATTCAAATACAGTTACAACTCAGATACGCCCCAGACGTTGCTCATACAAGCTCAATCTCCAGATACAGTTCAAATGCATTCCAGACACGAATACCATTTTGATCCTCATTCTTCTGACCTACAACATGGCAGTTCAACAAACATTCTTGGATGGCATCTTTAAGCCCATCTCCAGCAATATTCTACCATCTTCAAATGGCATTTTTAAGCTCATTCCCGCACCTATGTTTTGACGAGTGAAAATTTACGAGCACTCTAGTGTCCAATCCTATTTTACCTTCGAGTCGCGAAAGGCAAACCTGCCAATCTAACTCTTCAGGTTCAAGAAGATTGAACAGGGGCAACTGTTGTACCCCAAAATTTGCCCTCTCATTCTTCAAGGCTTTTCTCACAAGGATTCTCAAGGTTCAAGCTTGCACAAGTACTTTGGAATTTTCCAGTACCAAAATTAAAAGGAAACTGTCAAAAAGGGAGAAAACAGATAAAAATATGATTTTGACAAAATTTGGAGAAATACAAGTGTTCTTCGTTTCAGCTCCTTCGATTGTCCTTTTGGCCTCTTTTGATACAGGCTTTGGTTGCATCCTTCGACTGGGCGTTGGCCTCTGGCACGCTGGCTTTGATTTACAAGGCAGGAATTTCCTACATACCACCTTCGATTGCATCTCTGGCCTTACTGGGTTCATAATGCCATGACTGCCTATTGCATGTTTCGTTTGGATGTCTGATGCTTGCATGCCTATACAAACTTTCCCTCCATGCTTTCCTTGACTCATAAAGTAATGACTAGTTACATATAAACTTTCATTTGAGCCACAACTTGCACGCAAAAGGCATCCCCCTTTCTAGAATGCACAAGGTACAAAGCCTCCTATAACTTCCTTCAATTCCAAGGCAAAAAGCTCCCTTTTGGTGTCCTTCGATTTGCACTTTTTTGCCTCATGTATGCCTCTTTCGAATCTGGACATTTTGCCTCCTGCATGCCTCTTTCGTTTGGGCATGTGGCTCCCTTCGTGCAAGTCTTTGTTTGAGCATTGACCTTTTGTGTGCTTGCTTGGAGTCACAAAGTTTAGACCTCCTCCATGCAGGCTTCGACAAGACATTGACTATGTTTGTACTAGCTTCGACTGGACAACATTTCTCTTTAGTATGCTGCATTTCCATCCTTGACAAACTTCAGCACATGGTTGATGGCCCTTTCAAAAGACATATAATGGTGGACTTGAGGGGCATACATATGAGTCCCTGTCGAAGGGTACACCTTACTAGTCCATTCGAAGGACACATTTGGCCCTTTTCAAAGATGCATACATGATCCATTCAAGGGACATGTCTCGGAATCCCATTCGAAGGACATGCTTGAGGGCCCATTCGAAGGATTTACAAAGCCCACCTTAAGGCATGTCTTGGTTACCCATCCAAGGGGCACACATTTGGCCCCTTAAAACAATGCACAAAGGTGATTCGTTCGAAGGACACTTGTTGGAGGAAAGTCAAACAATATGTTTGGAAGAAGAATTTGGTCGAAGGAGGGTCAAAATGAAAGGATTAAATATTCAAAGATGCTTGCTGCGAAGTTCAGGCATGGTACACTGGCCAAAATTACTGCACAACAGTCTTGAAACACTGCCCCATTCTTGCACCGAAATAGCATACAAGCACTGTCCCTCGAAGGCTACAAAGAGCAGTTTACTCAAATTGTTCAAATTATTTTGTTTTCCCTCCAAAAGCTTCAGCCAACTTTGCCTATAAATAAGAGGCTCCAACACATGTTTAGGAGGACTTTTATGGCCAGGGGAATGAATCTTCAAAAAAATTCTTAAACACCATAAAGCTCTCAAACACTTAAACACTCATCAAACACATACCCAGAATCCAAACACTTATCCCCTTAGAATCTGAAACATCCCTATACCTTGTTACCCTTCGAATCCAGTAGGAAGAACCTCACACTTGTTCTTCTCTTTCGAATCCAGTAGGAAGAACCTCACACTTGTTCTTCTCTTTCGAATCCAGTATCAAAGACATAACCCCTGGTTCCTCCTTTCGAATCCAGAAGCACTCAAGGAAACCACTTAAAGGCCCAGCACACGTTCCAGCCTCAAGCAAGGTAAGTCATTCTTAACCTTGAACCCTTCATTTCTAGCATAACATGTAAATAAGCTTCCTTTTCGTTTCAAACATGTACGTAGTGTTTGTTACCTTTTCGTTTCCACCCTTTTAGTTTGTTTTTATTGCCTCTCCTTTTGGTTTTGCTCTTTGGTTTATTACAAATGCTTTAAGAACTAACCTGGCCCTGAGGTAATAATCGCATGGCCTTAGGCCATGTTGCTATTTAATATCTCAAATGAAATAAACAAGAGACAGGAGTATGAAACGAAGCCTCAGGCTTCCTCGCTGACTCCAGGCCCAATCGAAGGAGGCAGAAAGGCAGATTACATCTTATACTGGTTCCACTGGTCCCAATCGAAAGGCACAACATGCTGACCGTGAGGCCTCAGTCGAAAGTCATGCCTTCACCCTTTTCAGGCCAAATCGAAGAGAGCCAAAAAGTGCAGAATCGAAGGGTTTTTTGCCTCAATCGAAAGACCCTCATTTTTCTTGCTTTTATTTTATTTTATTTTTGCCTTTATATTTTCATGCAATTCAATATGGTTGTAATAATGTAGGATTTTATCTTTCTGCGCTTTATTACTTTTATATGCTTGCTAGTAAATAGGATATGTATGGCCAGATAAAATCAACAAGTAGACAATCACTAATAAAAAAAACAAAGCATGAAAATAACACACATGCACACTTGCACCCCTAGGATTTCAATCCACTTGTTGCCTTCAAAAATGGGCCATGATATGCATGTCAAGTACTTTGGCAAAACAAAAACAAAACAAAAGATCATAGTCCCTCAATGACGCTATCTGAGTTGCCTAAACAAAATGATCAAGTCCCTCAAGAAAATTGCCAAAAATACTTGACACCATTGCTATCATGGTCTATACGATGACCCGCGCCTGTCCCGTAAAACATCCTAACACAAGGTTGTTCACCAAATACAATGGTGAAACAACACTGTTAAAAGGGTTAAAAACATAAGAAAGATCTTTGAGTAAAAATAGGGTAGACAACTCTTAGTTACTTGATCAAACTTGCAAAAAACATCCTTGCTACTTTTCAAACACACTACACAACACAATTTCAAAAAAATCCAACTTTCAAACATTGAAAACCTTTTCAAAAGACAAAAACACCTTTTTATACATTCAAACAAGAATCATTACAAAAGTTGCCACAACAATGGCCTCTTTTCAAAACATCTTTCAAAACCACACACAAAGCACCATTTCAAACAATTGAAAATGCAAAGCAAGTGATCTAAGAAAGTAACTAAAAGCCCATGGATAACCATGGATAGAAAGGGTGCTAATACCTTCCCTTTCTATAATCTACTCCCCGAACCCAAGAAAACATCTCAAAGGTCTTTCCTGTGCTTTTTGACCTTTCCTTAGGATAAAATGAAAAGTCGGTGGCGACTCTTGCTAAACTGAAATATTTGCGAACACAAACGTAAAACCTCAAGTCAGTTCTCCCACCGTATCACATATGGCAATTTCAGAACTTCTTACCAGATTATCACTAAAGCACTCAGCAAATTATGGATATTCTCAAGACAGAGTTTGGTCAAAACTTTTGGGCAAGTGTTCACAAAAGCTTCAGTCAGAGTTTGCCAGAGTAATTCAAAGAAGGTTAAGAAGCATGCTGCAAGCTTTCCAGAAAGTCTGAAAGCTCCTTCAAAACATGCTGGAGCCAGAAGATAAGAGGCTCGGAAGATGAGATGCTACACTGAAGCAGAACTTCTAATCCAGAGTTAAGCAAGGATGCAGAGTTTCATATAGTAGGATTTCTGATCATCATTTAATGCTCACAACCACTTATGAGTTGCTATCCAAAGGAGTTCCCCCACGTGTACCCCTACTGTCTTGGGAAGACTAACTGTTGTGCAAAAGTATGCTAGGTCCATGCGCTGCTTCTAATTTTCCTTAATTTATGCTGCCAAATCCAGCTTAGGCGTTGTTAACCATCCAACTTGATGCATTGAACCACTTGTTTAAGTTTACTTCAAGAGTAAGTCAACATCTAAGCGTATGATGTTGGTTCCACTTGACCTCCTCAAACTGCAAAACCTTTGCCTATAAATAGAACACCTTTTGCTATTGAAAAGGGTCGGGAAAATTTGAGAGAAAGGTGTGGAATTTGAGAAAGAAAAGTCTTGAACCCCTGCAAAAATTCCAAGAGTCCAAAAAGATTGCAAACACAAAAATACAAAACCTTAGCATTTGATTCTTTCATTAAGGCTCCATTTTTTCTCAAGTTGTTTCCCATCCAAAATTTTGTAATCAAACAGTAACACATCCTCCACCAATATCCACTTCAAAAGGATCTGAATTTTATCCTTTGGTTGTTCCAGAATCTTCTAATCATTTTCAATCCAAACTGAAAGTTTCCAACCTGCTGAAAACGTGAGGAAGCTGTTCAGAACACCACAAATGGTCATCAGATTCCATCTCCCAGAATATTTCCCAGCTGCAAGTCAGAGTCAGAACTTCTGACTTCTTCTATTTTCAAAATCAGAATCATATTTCTACTAACGTTGTTTCTATTTGTGCAGTAAGTCAGAGTCAGAACTTCTGACTTCTTCTATTTTCAGCATTTGCGCTGGTTCTGTTTTCTTTCTCTTTTATTAATTTGCCATCATCTCTATTTTTCATTAACCAAAAATACCAAAAATATTTCATATTCACATATTATATTTTATTTTATTTTAACATAAAAAGACAAAAAATATTTTTTTAAACAAAACTTATTTCTTTTCTTAAGTAAATAAGCATTTTACATTTCTTATACATTCTTATCTATTTCAATATGATTGTAATAGATAATTAGGACTTAAATTCCTTGCAATCCCCATTCGTAAATATGTACCCCCATCCCCAAAATATTATCATAGCGTAGGACTTTACATTTCTGCAATTTATTGCTTTCGAATGCAAATGCTATTAATTAGGGTGTGTATGGCAAGATATGAAATTAACAAATAGATCACCTTAATTAAGATTAAATGCATGTAAATCAAACACACTTGCACACTAGCACCCCTAGGGTGATTCCACTTGTTGCCTTACGAAAATGGCCATGTTATGCATGTGGGATGTCTTAGCACAAACAAATCAAAATACAAGATCATAGTCCCTCGATGACGCTATCAAAGTTGCCTTTCAAAATGATCTTAGTCCCTAAAAGAAAAGTGCTAAGTCACCTCACAACATTGCTATCATGGTCATACGATGACCCAATGCCCGTCCCTTCACATCCAACGACGGGGCTTCTTACCAAGACAATGGTAAGGTAGCAACATCTAAAGGAGGAGGAAAAGAACATTTAAGACCTTTTGAGTAGGTAGATTACTTTTAGTTGCTTGCTCAATTTCAAAACAAATATCCTTGCTATTTTAAAAAACAATCACATACACTTTCAAAACACTTTCTAAACATGGAATATTTTCAAAAGCTCAACACTTTGTATACGTTCTTACGAACGAGGACTATTACAAAGTTTGCCTAAACGATGGCGCCTTTTCAAAATACTTTCAAAAAATCATACAAAAGCACATTTTTCAAACAAAAGCAAGTGATCTAACAAGCAACTAAGAGCCCATGGAAAATCATGGATGAAAAGGGTGCTAATACCTTCCATTTTTATAATCTACCCCCCGAACTCAAGAAAATATCTCGAAAGGTCTTTCCTGTGCTTTTTCATTTTTCCTTATTGGATAAAAGAAAAGTCGGTGGAGACTCTTGCTAAGCCGCAACATTTATGAGCACAAACGCAAAACACCCCAAAGTCAGTTCTCCCACCGTATCACAGCGCTGAACTAATATTTTTTTTAAAAATATCATGATGACAATTCTAAACACGTGTAATTTTGATAACTACTCTAATATCAACCATAATTCTATTTTTTTAAATTAATTTTATATTAATTAATTAATAATAATAATAATAATAATATAATCAACTACCAATTAAAAATAATAATAATAACATAATCAACTACCACTATTAAAATAAAATGATAATAATAATAATAATAATAATAATAATAATAATAATAATAATAATAATAATAATAATAATAATATAATCAATTACTACTTATAAAAAACTTACACCAAATAATAATAATAATAATGATAATAATAATAATAATAATAATATAATTAAATACCACTATTAAAAAATAATAAAAATAATAAAACTATAATATTTAGTAACTATTCTTAAAAACAAAAGTATATATAATTAATATATAATAATAAATTACAACTATATTTATTAATAATATGATATATTTTAAAAAATAATAATTTAATTAGTTTAAAAATATAAAGTAATATATAAATCTTTAAACTATATTTTTTCTATTTCATAACTCTTATTATTTAATTATGATTATTCATTCACTTAATAAATTGATATAAATTTTGATTAATAACTAAATTAGTTATTATTTTTTATTTTTAGTTACTTTTTTATCCATAACCATATCAAGTGTATATAAATATGTGATATTAACTTATTATCATTTGATTTATATTTTTTACATTTTATAATAATAATAATAATAATAATAATAATAATAATAATAATAATGAATAAAATAGTGAAATTTTGACACTTGTAATACAAATGTCAAGACTGATGTCTCAATACAAAAACACAATGTCAGGACAGATGTTATAACATCATATGCTAACATAAACTTGCTAAAATAGGAGATTATGGAAAAAGATAAATTGGGGAAATTAAACAACACAATCAATTGCTAACCCAGTTTGGTGCAATGTCTCCTACTCTGGGGGCTACCAAGCCAGGAAGGAAATTCACTATGATAATATTAGTTCAATGCCTAAACAATCTCAGTTTATAATTTCTCTCCTAAATACTATATTGTGCAACTTCTACCTAGGAACCTCCTAGATATGAGAACCCCGTCTCACTTTCAATTACCGTAGTAATATCTACAGAACATAGATTACTACAGAACATAGAGGAACTTGTTTAGGCTTCCTAAGCATCAGAACATAGAGGAGAGATGTAGTATCAGTTGCACTCCTCCATATATGTAATTGTTATAACTCTTCAATAGTGCAAGTTCCAATCCCACCGATTATGTTCTCAATCTGATCTTTAAACATAATAGTAAGTTGTTCCTTGTTGTCCATATAATCCAGAGTAATAACCTTTCCTTCAGCAAGATTCTTGATAAGTTGATTATGACTATCAAGGTTCTTGTTCAAGCTATGTTGAATGAGATGTTCCAACATTGTCTTTGACATCCTTCTCCATTTCAGTGCAAGAATCATCAATTACCACACTTGTGGATTCCATAACATCTTGAGTTCTGGAGTTAAAAACTCTATAAGCTCTTCTGTTTGAAGAGTAACCCATAAATATCCCTCCATTCCTTATGAGATCCTCTTTACTGTTTTGATCTTTGTTAACCAAAACACAACATTTAATTCTAAAGGTAGGGAAATACTTGACTGTAGGCTTTCTTCCAGTCCATATCTTATAGAGAGTAATTTAAGTACCTCTTCTCAAAGTGACCCTATTATGAATGTAGCAAGCAGTACTCATAGCTTCAGCCCGAAACTCCATTAGTATTGCTTAGAAGAAATCATAACTCTAGTTGATTCCTATATGGCTCTAGTCTTTTGTTCAACAATCCCATTTTGCATAGAAGTGATGGAACAAGAGAAATCACGACTAATACATTCAGAAACATAAAATTCAGATATTTTTCATTCTCAAACTCCTTATCGTGTTCACTTCTGATCTTGAAAATCACACTATTCTTCTGCTCTTGAATGTTTTGGCACAGATTTTTGAATACTTCAAAAACATCTGATTTTTCTCTAAGAAAATTTATCCAAGTATACCCAGAAAAGTTATCAACAACCATATAGACATACATTTTTCCTCCCAGGATACCTATTTGCATAGGTCTCATTATATCCATATGAAGAAGTTCCAACACTTGTGAAGTAGTCTGATGTTGCAAAATTGAGTGTGATATCATGGTTTACTTCTTAATTTCACACTCATCACAAAATTTACTTTCTTCAATCTTGAGCTCTGGAATTCCTCTAATGACCTCTTTAGATATGATTTCCTTCATTCTATTGAGATGAAGATGCCCAAGTTTCTGGTGCCATATCTTTATTTCATCCTCATTGGTTGTTGAACATGTGGAAGAATAACAAATTATTTTAGATTCCCTCAAACAACAGTTATCTTTAGACCTTATACCCTTCATAATAACAATATATCTCTCATCTTTGACCAGGCATTCATATTTTAAGAAATTTATTAACAATTCTTGGTAACACAACTGATTAATGCTAATAACATTAACAGTTAATCCCTTCACAAGAAGAACATATTCTAAACTAGGAGAACCATCACACATCAAATTTCTAACTCCTTTGATTTTCCCTTTAAACCCATCACCAAATCTGACTGAAGCTGTGGGATGAGGCCTTATATTTACCAGTAACTTATGAACTTATGTCATGTGTCTAGAGCACCCAGTGTCAAAGTATCAGTCTTCTCCATTTGAGTCTCTTAAGGAAGTATGGCCATAAAATTAATATTCCTATTTTCAACACTTCTCTTTTTGCTCACTTGGTCGACCTTAAAATAAACTAAAGATTTTTTATTTCTATATAGTTTATAACAGAAAGGCTTAATATGACCATGCTCTCCATAATAATGACATATCCAAGTGGATGATTAGAATCTGAATAAATTTTTATCATGTCTGTCAAGATGTTGTAACATGTTGTTAGAGATGTTGATAATTCTCTTCCCTTCAGGAGAAAATAACTTCTTTTTCAGATACTCTTCTTTGTTTATTATCATACTGATAATCAACTTATGTATCTCCATCTTCTTTCACCATATCAGCTCTACTATTCATCTTCTTCAAAGAATCTGACATGTTATTAAGCTTGGAATTTAAGATATATACCTCACCTTGAAGATGTGAAACAGAACATAAAAGCTTCTTTTTTTCATTCTCTAATTCATATATGATCTTCCTCTGTTCTTCTATTGTCTTAAGAATTTCTTCACACATGTCACATGTGTCCTTATACAATACATCAAGGTCTTCATAGAGAACACTTTCATCATAAGCTTCCACTTTATCTTCCCATCTACCATAGAGGGCCATCACAAGTTTGGCAGTCTCAGGGTTAGCGTCATCTTTTGACTCATCATCATCATCAGACCAAGATACATTGAATCCCTTTTTTTTTTGCTTCTTGAGAAAGCTGGGACATTCTGGCCTAATATGACCAAAATCTTCACATTCATAACATTGAATACCTTTACTTTGATTTGACTTATCTTCTGTTCTGGTATTCTTTTGAGCATCATAGTTATTACTAATGTCATATGAGATGTTATGAACATTTGGTCTTTGTAATACGGTGGGAGAACTGACTTGGGTGTTTTGCGTTTTATCACAAATGTTGCGGATAGCAAGAGTCACCACCGACTTTTATTTTATCCAATAAAAGAAAGGGTGAAAAGAATAGGAAAAACCTTTTTAGAATTTTTCTTGAGTTCGGGGGGTAGGTTATGAAAAGGGAAGGTATTATAACCCTTTTCATCCGTAGTTATCTACGGGCTCTTAGTTGCTTGATCACTTTGAAATGCTTTGTTGGAAATATGTTTGTGATTGGTGAAAGTTTGAAAATATTTTGAAAACTCCTTTGTTTCGGAAAACTTTGTAATGATTCTCGTCTCTATAAGAATGTATACAAAGTGTTGATTTTGAAAATATTTCAAAGACATGTTTATTTTTTGAAGATATTTTGAAAGTGTAAGTGTGGAAATGGTTTTAGTTTGTGAGCAAGCAACTACGAGCGTCCTACCTACTCAAAAGGTTTTTTCTATTTTCCTCCTCCTTTAGATGTTGTTATCTTACCATTGATTGGTAAGAAGCCATATCATTGGATGGGAAGGGACAAGCGCGGGTCAATCGAATAGTCATAGAAGGCAACTTATTAGACTCTTTAGAAATTTTTGTAGGTACTAAGATCGTTTTACCGAAGGCAATGTCGAAGGGTCATTGAGGGACTACGATCTTTTCTACGGAGGGTCTTTGCTAAAGCACCCATATTCGAGTGACGTGACTATTTTCCGAGGAAACAAGTGTGGTTACCCTAGAGGTGCTTGTGTGAATTGTATTTTGATTGCATGCATTTTTGTCTTTGAGATTAGGGTTTTCTAACGGTTAATTTTATCTTGCCATACACACCTTAATTACTAATAATTATATGAAAAACGATAAATTTGCGGAAATTAAAATCCTATGCTATTACATCATTAGGGGATGTGGGTGCAATTTACAAATGGGGATGAAGTAAAAGTATAAATATTACAACCATATTGAATAGCAATGAAGAAAATATAAAGGAAATGTAAAAACAGTGTAAAAAGAAAATAAAAATGTTTTTTAACCATTATGTGTCGACACATGGATCTTTGCATCGACACATAACTTTACTTGTTCCTGTAAAACCAAATCAGCCCAGTATGAGTCAATGCATAATGGGATGTGTCGACTCATTTCCTGTTTGTGTCGACACATACGTGTTTTGTGTCAACTCATGCACCTTTTGTCTTCTTGTTTTGGGGTCTAGATAGCAGTATGCATCGACACATAAGGCCTAGAGTCGACTCATACCCTATTCGGTCACCAAAATGAGCCGACTCATGTGAGTACGTGTCGACTCATGCTGCAGTTTTTTGCCTCTAACATTATTCTATTATGTATACAGGTCAGTTCACAGCATATGATTGATAAAAAATGAATAGCAAGCAAATGGTTAGCTCAAAGGGGCAATGATTACTACATTTTGTCTTCAAGAATGAATCATTAGTGGTATATGAAAAATGCAAAGTCAAGAAGACTTACCTTGAGACTGCACTTGGTGTTTTGAGTCTGAATACTTTTTAAGAAGCTGTGAGAGCCTTAGTGAACCTCCAAGAAGTTTTTCCAAGTTGTTGAATCACACCAACTCATTCAAGTTGTACATTACTGTTTTTTGTGTTTGGAAGGTGGAGATAATAGCACTATAGAAACTGTTCTTGTGTTTGAACAATCTCTATGTGATGTGAAGTGTTTGGCTGGTTGGTTTATGGGAGAGTTTGCAAGATGGAATAATGGGTTGAGGTTATGTTTTGGTGAATGAAAATAGAGATGAGTATGAGAAATGGTCATTTGTGAATGAGTAGAGTTTACAAAGAATGTTTTTTTCTATTCTCTCCTTTTCTCTCTAAAATCCAGCCCTTTGTGTGTTGTCAAGACAGTTTATTTGTAGATGAAATTTGATTGAGATTTAGGAGGGAAACAAATAAGTTTTTGAACTGTATGGGTATATTGTTCCATTGCTTTTTGATGCAACTCTTATGTGCTCATTTTGTGCAAATATGGGACTGTGATAATGCAGGCTTGGACTGGGTTAGTGGTATCATATCAGGGCTGTTTTGCAGCAGTTTTGGAGTATTGTGGCAGCTTGGTGCAGGGTTGTTTTATAGCAGTACATCAGACTGTTTTTGACATGGTTTTGAGCTTTCTTAGACAACAACATTTGTAGCATGATACAAGTCTGTTTTATGGACAGCATAATGGCAAAGTTTGGACATTGAGTCAAAGGGAAAAATTCAAACAAGACAAAGCTTAGGATTTGTAATCTTCCAAAAATGCAACCTTATAACAACTTGAATCATTTGTAACATCTTGAATAATTTTAATCGTAGTGAAAAGATGTCATGAAGCAATGAAATTAACAAGTATAGTAAATACTTATAAAAATTTCCAAGTCTTGCAAAGTTGGATTTTTGACTCTCTTGGTTTTTGATGATCAAATTTCATATTTTGGATGTCTTGATGAAATGTGATTTTTGAGACCCAATTTTGATCAAAAGTCAAAGTTTGAACTTTTCAGCATACAATTGACTTTTTTCCAATACAGTTGATTTTAGGTCATCTGATCAATTGACTGAGTGATTTTGTGATCCAAGACTTGAAACTTGACAGGAGCAATCCTGAGGGTCCATAATGATCGATGAATGTCATTTGAGACATTAGAAATCCAACTGCATTTGTACAAACTCAGACCCTAATTTGAGGCATCAGTGTTGAGGAGATTGTTTGACCTAGTCGATACTTGCGCAAACTTGAGTCATTGAAGACCTTTGTAAGAAATATCTTGAGAAGAAGAGAGTGAAAATTTTGGGGTACAATAGTTGCCCCTGTTCAATCTTCTTAAACCTGAAGAGCTAGATTGGCGGGTCCGCAATTCGTGACTTGAAGGTGGAAGATGATTGAACACTAGAGTACTCAGAAATTTACACTCGATGGTAGGTTGGTTGATTGCGTCGGGAATGGGCTTATAGATGCCATTTGGAGAGTGATAGTATATTGTCGGAGATGGGCTTATATATTCCATCCAAAGGATTGTTGATAGAGATTGGAAGAAGTACCATGATAAATCTTTGGTCAATTTAATATGAATAATATGCTGGAATGGACCAGAGTTAAGCTGTATCAGGAAATGTATTAGAAGGAACCCGTGTTGGATTGCTTCTGGATGAGCCCGTGTGAAGCTGCATCTGGGGACATACGAGAAGGAATCCGTGTAGGATTACATCAGGAAGGCCCTTGTAAAGCTGCATTTCAGGATGAGAAGGAATCCGTGTAAGATTGCTTCAGGATGAGCCTGTGTAAAGCTGCATTTCAGGATGAGAAGGAATCCATGTAAGATTTCTTCGTCTGGTCGTGTAGATAGTTACTCTGTCTTGTTTTAGGAACTGATCTTTATCTGACCAAAAATAAAGAAAGCTAATTTCCCCGTCTTATTTCGGGAGTTAATTTTCAATCTGCTCATGTAGATAGTTGTCCTGTCTTGTTTCAGGTTTTAATCTACAATCAATTATTCATAGATAGTTGTCTTGTCTTGTTTCAGGTATTAATCCAGAACCCACTTTTTGTTGGTCGTAGAGATAGTTGCCCTCGCTTGTTTCAGGAATTAATCTTTATTTGACCAAGATAAAGAAAGATAGTTTCCCCGTCTTGTTTCGGGATTTAATCTTCAATATGCTCATGTAGATAGTTATCATGTCTTATTTCAGGTATTAATCTATAATCAGTTGTTCACAGATAGTTGTCCTGTCTTGTTTCAGGTATTAATCTGGAACCCGCTTTTGTTGGCCGTAAAGATAGTTGCCCTGGCTTGTTTCAGGAATTAATCTTTATCTGACCAAAAAGAAAGAAAGATAGTTTCCCCATCTTGTTTCGGGAGTTTATCTTCAATCTGCTCATGTAGATAGTTGTCCTGTCTTGTTTCAGGTATTAATCTATAATCAGTTGTTCATAAATAATTATCTTGTCTTGTTTCATGTATTAATATGGAACCCATTTTTTGTTGGTCGTAGAGATAGTTGCCCTGGCTTGTTTCAAGAATTAATCTCTGACCTTTTGAGAAATGTTGGTGGTATTTTCCAGAAGAGTATTTTTGTTGATTTACTTTTCCTGTAAGGAAGAGGGTTAGTTGCATGCAGATGTATGCATGGCTTGATGGTGTTCTCAAAATAAACGAGATTATGTTGTATGCATTTTATCATGTATGTAATATGATGTATGAATGTGAAATATTTGTTGAAATGTTTCTTTGCTTCGGAAAATAAATCCTTGACAAGTGTTGGGGAGCTTTGGGAAGTTAAATCCCGGAATGATGTTGGGGATGAAGAGTATGTGCATATTCAAACCTTGTTTAGAATGTTTCCACTAGGGATTCCTGTTTTGTTGTTTGAGGAGAAATCCACTGGGGGACTTTGTTTTTTCTTGAGGGAAACTCTATGGAGAGTGTTGATTTCTGCTTGGGGAAAAGAGTTTAGGAGTTTTAGTTGTCTTTTTCTCTACTGGAGAGTTATCTCTTGAATTGAGAGAATGGAAGTTAACAACTTGTTGGGGATAAAGAAGTTAATTGTTATCTGGTCGACTCCCAGGCTTCGCAGAAACTCACTGGGGATAGTGGAAAACTCTATTGGGGAAGAGGAGTTTTGTTAGTGATTTGAAGAAGTTAAACTATTATCTGGTCGGGTCCAAGTTTTGTAGTAACTCGAACTGTTATCTGGTCGGGTCCAGGTTTCAGCAACTCGAACTGTTATCTAGACGAGTCTAGGTTTCATCCATTTGATCTTAAGGTTAACTGTATCTGGTCGGGTTTAGGCTTCAGCAACTCAAACTGTTATCTGGTCGGGTCCAGGTTTCAACAATTTGATCTTGAGGTTAACTTGTATCCGGTCGGGTCCAGGCTTTAGCAACTTGAACTGTTATCTGGTCGGGCCCATGTTTCAACAATTTGATCTTGAGGTTAACTGGTATCTGGTCGAGTCCAGGCTTCAGCAACTCGAACTGTTATCTGGTCGGGTCCAGGTTTTAGCAATTTGATCTTGAGGTTAACTGGTATCTGGTCGGGTCTAGGCTTCAGCAACTCGAATTTTTATCTGGTCGGGTCCAGGTTTCAACAATTTGATCTTGAGGTTAACTGGTATCTGGTTGGGTCCAGGATTCAGTAACTTGAACTGTTATCTGGTCGGGTCCAGGTTTCAGCAATTTAACCTTGAGGTTAACTTGTATTTGGTTGGGTCCAGGCTTCAGCAACTCGAACTGTTATCTGGTCCGGTCCAGGTTTCAGCAATTATTTGTTTTGAAAGAGATGAAGTTGAACTAGTATCTGGCTAGGTCCAGGCTTCATAGCAACTTGCTTTGAAAGAATGAAGTCAACTGTTATCTGGTCGGGTTCCAGGCTTTATAGTAACCTCTGGTGATAGTAATGACTCTATTGGGGGTTGTAATGACTTAATCGGAGGTTAAAGGGTTTTATCTATTGATTTGTAATAGTCTGAGAGGTCAACTCAAGCTAGAGAATTTGTAGTTTATTGGGGAAATGAACCCTATTAAAGAAATTATTTTGACGACCTGCTGGGGAGGTGACTTCTTTAGGTAGAATTCCACAAGGTTTTTTCTTTTAAGACCAACTCGGCTGAGGATTGGGTTTTCCAGAGATTGAAACTCTGTCTGGGGATTGCATGAATCCAACTTTGTAGGGGTAATTCTATGGGGATATCCATGAATTTGGCCTTGTGGGGTTTGGACCCTTATCCGTGAAGATTATTATGTGGGGATAACTTTATAAAGGTGGCTCTGGCGACTTCACTGGGGATCACCTTATGAAATGGACTTCGTGAGTATTTGTCACTGTCCATAATAGTAAGTGTTATAGCATTGCCAGAAAATGTTTTCTTGGTCATGCGTTACCTTTTACTGGAATTCATGTTCGATGCCCCAAGTGACTCGGATGGAGACCTGCCCCCGGCTATGAGAGATTTCTTGGAATCTTGACTTGACTTCCCCAGATATGTTGGACAATAATCATGTTATGCCCCTTGATTATGGAGGGTTTGTCATTAGAAGTTTCTTTCCATTTGATGTGGTTCTGTTCATTGAGAGGATTTTTGTTCATTGGATATTCGCCGTGCGAATTTCTCCATTGTTAAACAATTAGCCATATGAAAACAATGATATTCAAACAATGCAAAGTTTATGTTTGTTTTGAAATTTTGAAAATGCATTTTTTTAGCAGATAAAAGAATTTTTTAAGAATATGAATTCGACTCAGGATTTATAGTGAGTCTTACAGGAGTCAGGATACCTTTTGTAACAGTATGCTTTTGAACTAACCCATGTTTCAATTAGGACTTTTAAGGGGTTGCAACGTATCCTGGTTCACAGTTTAAGAATCAAAGGATAAGGCTCAAAGTTTATTTGTATCCACCCGTTCTTCATGATATTCTCCAGTCTTAAACTCATTTAATTGTGCATTTGAACTCCTATTGAATCTGGAATGATATTTTGGTGATGGTTCAGATACTTGGAAGTTTATTTGAGAAGGCAGTCATTTTTGCAACATTTTTCTGTTGTTGAGGATTTGTAGCGACCTCTTTTTTTTTAAATTTATTATCCCTAATTTTTTGTCTAATTGTTTTTGTTTTGAGACTACAGTTAGTGGGATGCCCCATTTTTTCTTAAGTCTCCTTCATAGGTTTTGACTCAGTGGGCTTTTCTTTTGAGAGATAATGACTTCCTATTTTACGGGGAACCATCGCCGACTTTTGATTTAAAAGGATGTTTTTGATGTCACTCATTGTGTATGAAGTGAAAGCTTGCGACTGAATGCACATTTGGATTAACTAAGAAGCTACCTTGCCCCATGTTCTAATTAAAGGTTTCAATTTGTGTGAAAAAGAAAACTCCTGCTTCTTTGGCTCAAAGGGGTTGACTAGGGATTATCTTCCTTATAACTCCACTGTTTAGAAATTGAAATAACGCTTGTACATCGTCAGCAAAGTTTGTCCAAAAGCATACTGTATGAGATCATGGTATTATTTTCGTCATCCTCCCTCTAAAGGGTTGCAACTTTTAACGAAAAAAGGAAATAAAAGCACAGTTTAAATATAGTGAAAACGAATAGATTAATTCAAGACAAACATATGCAACACATTAATAAAAGTAACCAAAGTTTGACATAAAGATAAGTGTTTAAGAAAACAAATAAATTACAACTGAAAATTCGAATGAATGAAAGCTTCTCTGCCTAAATTTCTCACTTCAGATGGTGTGTATTTGAGGGGTGACAGAAAAACTCCAGTTGACCGTCTTGTGTAAACTCCAACACTCCTTCATCGACCAGATCTTGAATTTTGTTCTTCAACTCCCAACAGAGGTTAGTGTCGTGTCCCTGATTGTTGAAATGGTCTCCGACTTTTCATTATGTTCGTAGTAGAGAGAAGAAGTATTAGGTTTTTGAGGAGGCTCCCTCAATGTAACCAGCTTTACTTCTAACATATGATGCAATGCTTTAGTTAAGGACATGTTGATCTTGGTAAATTGTCTTTTCGGCGTATCTTTCTTATGTTAACCACCCTGTCGTGGTTGGCGAGGTCGTTGTTGGACTTGCGGTGTATTATCCATTTTGAAAGGTGTTTTCTCGACCAAACTAACTTTTTGTCCTATTGGAGGTTGATTAATAACTCGATCCCCAAATCTAGCTGTTTGTTCCGTATGGTTGCACCCGTCTTGATGAAGCTTGTTGACAAGGGCTCTTATCTCTTCTTGTCCCTGAGCTAAGTTTTGGATAAGAGCCATCTGACCTACCATCTGACCCATCATCTAGATTTTCATTGTTGCCATATCAGTTTGAAACCGTTCCAACTGATCATCCCTGTTGTCCTCAGGATTATTTTTGGCCACGCTCTTAGTGAGGAGTGCTTTCACTTATTCTTACCTCTTGGATAGGTTCAAGAATATTTCTTGAAGTTGAGCATTTTGGGTCTGAAGATCCTTGATAGTCTGTTCTAAAGCCATCTTCTCTGAAATAAACATTAAGCAGATGAGAAGACCTGTATGGGGAAAACCTGTCATGATATGATGCATGGTATGTGGATGCATTATTTTCAAAGATCTCACAGGATAAACACAAGAAAATGTTAGAAGTTGGACTTTAATCACAACTTTGAGTGAAGAAATCTGTATCATTGAATTTCCTTCCACGAGAATCAAGCTCACTATGTCGAGTGGGTCATAGCCCTTGATTCGAGTTATTGTGCTTTGGTAAGTACCCTCTTGAAGTTTCATAGGTAAGTACCCTCTTGAAGTTTATTTGGTCCAACCTATTCTAGAAAGTAATCGGGTTCTAGAGAATCTCAATATCACTGATCTTTCTTCACCGGGCATTGTTTCAGTGCAAACCTCTTTATTGGCGACCGAAATATCCCGAATGTCTGATCTCAATGAGCATAGCATCGAGTATCAACCAACTTTAAACTGCACCAAAGTCTACTATCTCACTACTTCCTAATGGCCAAGTTGTTCAATTAAAGTTTCTAAGGTCAGTTAGTGCTTCATGACACCACACAGCGACCTCGTATTCTCCTTGACTAGACTCAAGGGCTACCGGTATCAACAAATGTGTCACACTAACATAGCCATCATTTCAACCATGTCGATATACCCCGCATAATCCCCACGATCTATTGGTACTTACCTAATAATATTCCCCAACCCGGGTAGAGGATCAAAAACCCAAACAAGGACCCAAAATATAAAGCAAGCAAGTCAAACAAGGAAATAATTCTAAAGGTGATCTAGCTCTAAGGTAACCCCACTTTTAAGTATATCCCTAGTAGAGTCACCAGTTCTGTAATACAGTGGGAGAACTGACTTGGGTGTTTTGCATTTTATCGCAAATGTTGTGGATAGCAAGAGTTACCATCGACTTTTCTTTTATCCAATAAAGGAAAGGGTGAAAAGAACAAGAAAGACCTTTCGAGAATTTTTATTGAGTTCATGGGGTAGGTTATGAAAAGGGAAGGTATTAGCATCCTTTTCATCCGTAGTTATCTACAGGCTCTTAGTTGCTTGATCACTTTGAAGTGCTTTGTTAGAAATGTGTTTGTGATTGGTGAAAGTTTGAAAATATTTTAAAAAATCCTTTGTTTCGGAAAACTTTTTAATGATTCTCGTCTCTATAAGAATGTATAAAAAGTGTTGGTTTTTAAAATATTTCAAAGAGATGTTTGTTTTTTGAAGATGTTTTGAAAGTGTAAGTGTGGAAATGGTTTTAGTTTGTGAGCAAAAAACTACAAGCGTCCTACCTACTCAAAAGGTTTTTGCTCTTTTCCTCCTCCTTTAGATGTTGTTATCTTACCATTAATTGGTAAGAAGCCCTATCATTAGATGTGAAGGGACAAGTGTGGGTCAATCGTATAGTCATAGAAGACAACTTATGAGACGCTTTAGCAATTTTCGTAGGGACTAAGATCTTTTTACCGAAGGCAATATCGAAGGGTCATCGAGGGACTACGATCTTTTTTATCGAGGGTCTTTGCTAAAGCGCCCATATTCAAGGGACATGACTATTTTTTGAGGCAACAAATGAGGTTACCTTAGAGGTGCTTGTGCGAATTGTGTTTTGATTGCATGCATTTTTGTCTTTGAGATTAGGGTTTTCTAACGGTTAATTTTATCTTGCCATACACACCTTAATTAGTAACAATTATATGAAAAACTATAAATTTACAGAAATTAAAATCCTATGCTATTACATCATTAGGGGATGGGGATACAATTTACAAATGGGGATGAAGTAAAAGTCTGAATATTACAATCATATTGAATAGCAATGAAGAAAATATAAAGTAAATGTAAAAACAGTGTAAAAAGAAAAGAAAAATGTTTTTTTAACCATTATGTGTCGACACATGCATCTTTGCATCGACACATAACTTTACTTGTTCTTGTAAAACCAAATCAGCCCGGTATGATTCGATGCATAAGGGGATGTGTCGACTCATTTCCTGTTTGTGTCGATACAAAACACGTATGTCTTCCTGTTTACGTGTTTTGTGTCGACTCATTTACGTGTTTTGTGTCGACTCGCTTACGTGTTTTATGTCGACTCATGCACCTTTTGTCTTCCTGTTTTAGGGTCTGGATAGCAGTATCTATCAATACATAAGGCCTTGTGTCGACTCATACCCTATTTTGTCACCAAAATGAGTCGACTCATGTGAGTATGTGTCGACTCATGCTGCAGTTTTTTGCCTCTAACATTATTCTATTGTGTATACAGGCCAGTTCACATCATATGATTGATAAAAAATGAACAGCAAGCAAATGGTTAACTCAAAGGGGCAATGATTACTACATTTTGTCTTCAAGAATGAATAATTAGTGATGTATGAAAAATTCAAAGTCAAGAAGACTTACCTTGAGACGGCACTTGGTGTTTTAAGTCTAAATAAATTTCAAGAAGTTGTGAGGGCCTTAGTGAACCTCCAGGAATCTGTTCCAAGCCGTTGAATCACACCAACTTAGTCAATTTATACAATACTGTTTTTTGTGTTTGGATGGTGAAGATAATAGTACTACATAAACTATTCTTGTGTTTGAACAATCTCTATGTGATATGAAGTGTTTAGCTGGTTGATTTATGGGAGAGTTTGCAAGATGGAATAATGGGTTAAGGTTCTTTTTGGTGAATGAAAATAGAGATGAGTATGAGCAAGGGTCTTTTGTGAATTAGTAGAGTTTACAAAGAATGTTGTTTTTTCTATTCTCTCCTTTTCTCTCTAAAAGCCAACGCTTTGTGTGTTGTCAAGACAGTTTATTTGTAGATGAAATTTGACTGAGATTTAGGAGGGAAACAAATAAGTTTTTGAACTGTTTAGGTATATTGTTCCATTGCTTTTTGATGTAGCTCTTATGTGCTAATTTTGTACAAATATGGGACTGAGATAATGTAGGCTTGGATTGGGTTAGTGGTAGCATAGCAAGGCTATTTTGCATCAGTTTTGGAGTGTTGTGGCAGCTTGGTGCAGGGTTGTTTTATAGCAGTACAACAGACTCGTTTTGACATGGTTTTGGGCTTTTTTGGACAGTAACATTTATAGCATGATATAAGTCTGTTTTATGGACAGCATAATGGCAAATTTTGGACATTGAGTCAAGGGGAAAAATTCAAACAAGACAAAGCTTAGGATTTGTAATCTTGAAAAAATGCAACCTTATAATAACTTGAATTATTTGTAACATCTTGAATTATTTTGAATCGTAGTGAAAAGATGTCATGAAGCAATGGAATTAACAAGTATAGAAAATACTTAGAAAAATTTCCAAGTCTTGCAAAATTGGATTTTTGACTCTCTTGATTTTTGATGATCAAATTTCATATTTTGGATGTCTTGATGAAATGTGATTTTTGGAACTCAATTTTGATCAAAAGTCAAAGTTTGAACTTTTCAACGTACAGTTGACTTTTTTCTAATACGGCTGATTTTAGGCTATCTGATCAATTGACTTAGTGATTTTATGATCCAAGACTTGAAACTTGACAAGGGAAATCCTGAGGGTCCATGATGATCCATGAAAGTCATTTGAGACATTAGAAATCCAACTTCCTTTGTACAAACTCAAACCCTAATTTGAAGCATCAGTGTTGAGGAGATTGTTCGACCTAGTCGATACTTGCGCAAACTTGAGTCATTGAAGACCTTTGTAAGAAATACTTTGAGAAGAAGAGAGGGAAAATTTTGGAGTATAACAACCTTCCTCTTCTATCCATTCTCTTCATAATTCTATTGAATTGTTTCCCAAGTAACACAATAGTATTGGACAGACCTTCATCAGTATCTAGATCAGCTTGGCCTTCTTTATCTTTATTATTGGAAACAAAAGTTATGCTCTTGTTATTTTTCTTAGACTTGTAACTAATATCCAACTTAAAGGTTTTAAGTGAACTAACAAGTTCATCAACCCTCATGTTACTGATGTCATGAGCCTCTTCAATGGTTGTTACCTTCATGTCAAATTTCCTAGGTATAGACTTAAGAATCTTTCTAACAAGATTTTCTTTTAACATTGTTTCTCCTAAGACACTAGATGCATTAGCTATTTCAAGAATCCCCATATGATATTCCTAAATGGTCTTATCATCATTCATCTTTAGATTCTCACATTTAGAAGTGAGAAGCTGAAGTCTTGACATTTTAACTTTGGATGTACCTTCATGAGTTGTTCTGAGAATTTCCCAAGCATCCTTGGCTATAGTACAAGTGTTAATCAACCTGAACATGTCCTTGTCAACTCAATTGAAGAAAGCACTCAAGGCCTTTGAATTCCCAAGAGCTAATTTATCACCATCACCAGTCCAATCTTTCCCGGACTTTAATGACACATTCCCATCTTTGTTTGTATTAACATGATGTTCCTACCCTTTTAAAATAGCCTTTCAATCCTTGATGTCCATGGACTTCAAAAAATCCACCATTGTAACTTTCCACCGATCATAATTGGAACCATCTAACAAAGGTAGTTTATTGTTGTATCCTCCTTCTTTATCTATAGTACCATAAAATATTCTTCTGAGAGCTCACCTAATAACCAGAACAAGGTGTCTGCTCTGATTCCAATTGAAATTCTGGAACTTGCAATATAGATGTCAAGACTGATGTCTCAACATAAAAACACAATGTCACGACAGATGTTATAACATCTCCTGCTAACAAAAACTTGCTAAAATAGAAGATTCTGCAGAAAGATAAATTGCAGAAAACTAAACAACACCTTCAATTGTTAACCCAATTCGGTGCAACGTTGCCTACTCTAGGAGGGTACCAAGCCATGAAGGAAATCCACTATAATAATATTAGTTCAAATCTTAAATAATCCTAGTTCATAAATTCTCTTCTAATCACTACCTTGTGCAACTTCTACCTAGGAACCTCATAGATATGAGAACCCCTTCCCACTTTCAATCACCGCAGTGATACCTACAGCCACGAATCTTGTGACTAGACCAAATAACCAAATAGAAGATTACACTTAGAATAAACAATACTTAGTTTTGTTTAAAAGCTTCAACTAAGAGAAATACTCAACTCTTTGCTTAAAAGCTCATGAGTGAGAATAATAACTTGATATAAAATCAAGTAACAATCAGTCAAACTCAATGCATCAAAAGATACATGAGTGACATACAAAGAATACAAACACAAAGAACCTAAAAGACTCCCAAAAACTTAATCCTTATGTTGCACCCACATTTTCTTCAATATGAATGCTTATAATTTTAGGTCTAGCAAGTTCTTATATATAGACTCTTGCAGAATAAGCTTGAACCCTTCAAATCAAATTCAATCTTCACTTTTTAAATCAGCTGCAAGATCTTCACATAAAAATAGGAACAAATCTTTTAAAGTTTTCTAAAAAGTCTCCAAGATCATTTTTAATGAAACAAATCAAACATGCACTTGTTCCTAATAAATCTCCTAGACCTCCGAAGAATAATGAGATATATCCAAAAGGATCTCTCAAAAAAAAAAATCAAATATGTCAATAGATTAAAATAGCAGACCCTACTGCATAACAGGACAAGATGTCAAGACATCTACCTCAACATCCATCTGATACGCATGACAGTAAACCCTGTCATGACAGTTGGACAACATGTTATAACATTTTGCTCAACATCAGCCCAGAACCATGTTTTAGCAAAATTCATGTCAAACCTAAAATCATGGATTTAACAAATAGCAATAAATTAAAATTAATAAATAAATTAAATTCATGGAAAATAAATAGTAAAAGTAGTGAAAGGTTAAATAATAAAAGTAGATAAAATATCACAAAAATTACAAAAAAATATGCTAAAATTAATTAAGAGTTTATAATATATAATGGTAATAATAGTTATAAAAGAATGTTAATTGATATATTAATTAGACCAAATAAATATTTGAGTACATCATTTTATATTTTTTAACTCTTGTTATTTAATTATTGCAATTAATTCACATATTAATTTGATATAAATTTTAATTATTAATTTGATCAATTATTATTTTGTTATTTATTATTGTTCTATTCATATTCACACACACACAAATACGCGCACACGCACACACACGCACACGCACACGCACACACACACACACACACACACACACACACACACACACAATTGTTTTCATTATTTTTCGCAAATAAATTATTGGTGGTGTTCTTCATATTTTTTATAATTGTTTTTGTTTCACTTTATGTGTCTTGCCATTTGTTTTTGACATAATAGATGTGTTTTGCCATTTGTTTTGTGGTATAATAGAAACTCGAGTTATTTTATTTTAAATATTTATATTTTTGTTTATATTGGTATAACTTTTGTTAGTCTCTTATTCTAACTATTTTTAGAATTTTTTTATTGGTTGATGTGAATATGACTTCTTTTTTTCATGTGAATTATAAGATAATATAAAATTATAGTACATTATTGATGCTTGGGAAGTCTAATATTCATTCAGGTAAGTACATGTAACCATATTATTTGCATGCTTTAAAACTCTTCTTTTTATTGATATATTTTTTGTTAGTTTGTTATTCTACCTTTCTTTGTCATTTTTGTATTGGTTAACATAAACGTAATTATTTTTTCATGTGAATCAAGAGTACAAGATATATGATGATTTTTATTTTTTTAATTGTTGCATCAGTGTTGCTCTGGAGGTCAATGAAATTGTTGCTGACATCAGAATCGTCCCTAATAATCTGATCAAAATCAAGATTCTTTAAAAATTATCTTCAAATGAAATCAAAGCAAGACTATTTGATCTAATTTGCGATATTATCAATCCCAAATAAGATTTTATTTTAATTTTGAAAAACTCCTCTCAGTCGATGCAATAGTAACAAAAATAATTAATTGTATTCTATCAGATATGTATGCATTAGGAAAACAATTAAATGTCTTAAGAGAACTCAATATCATAAATCTAGATTTCGATTCAACTGTTAAAATCTTTCTAATGACTTTTAATTTTGTTGGAAATCCACCAAATTCTATGATGAATTTCTACCACAATGACAATTTAATTATGAGACAAACAAAGAAAAGAAGACAAGACAAATAATTTATGCAGAGTTTCTCTCTGCTCACAAACTGTGAAAACTTTGTTATTCATTTGCAACTGCAAATTCTATGAATACAACTTGCTTGACTTGCTTACAAAAATAGGGGTTACTCCCTCTATTTATAACTGAGCTTACACCCTAAGCCCAAAGCCCAAAATATCTTTTTGTTACTAAATCAAATCTAATTTATTCTAGACTTAAATCAAATCTATTTAAATCTAAAACAAATCAAATCTTTTCGACACATAGTTTCGACACATTGGATTACAATTTAACACACCACCTAATTCATTGTGTCTAAACTATCTATGTTCATCATGGCTCTTAGCTTTCTGAATACTTCAACTTGCACTCCCTTCATCATGATGTCTGCAATCTGATTCTCAGTTCTGCAGTGTTCCAAATTCATCTTCCCATCTGCTACCTGCTCTCGAAGATAATGGAACTTCATTTCGATGTGCTTACTTCAACTATGTGCTATTGGGTTCTTCGCCAGATTAATAGCTGACATGATGTCTATCTTCATGGTAATTGCTCCATGATTTTTCCCTGTTATCTCTTCGACCAAGTTCACCATCCAAGTTGTTTGACATGCACAAAGAGAAGCAACTATGTATTCTGCTTCGCATGATGATAATGCCACTACTAGTTCCTTTCTTGAATTCCAAGCAACTGGTGCACCACCTAGCATAAACACATATCCTGCTGTTGACTTTCGATCTTCAGCATCACACACCAACTCGAATCAGTGTATCCCACTAACTTGCATTCTTTTCCTTTATCAACTGCAGGAAATAAAATTCCATAATCGAAAGTTCCTTTGAGATACCTTAGTATCCTCTTCACTGCTGCTAGATGTGATACCTTTGGCTTCTGCATGAATCTACTTACCATACCTACACTATATGCTAAGTCAGGCCTTGTATGACAAAGGTATCTCAATGATCCAATAAGTCTTCTGTATTGGGTTGGATTAACATCATCTTCATCTACATCTTTCGACAGTTGCAGTCTTGGTTCTACAGGTGTCGAAGTTGAGTTGCATTCTTCCATCTCAAACCTCTTGAGAATTTCTCCTGTATATCTTCTTTGATGCATCATCAAACCTATACTGCTCTTGTAGAATTTGATACCAAGGAAATATGAAATCTCACCCAAATCAGACATTTCGAATTCCTTGTTGAGATCACCTTTGAAGTCTTCGATCTCACTTTTACAGCTACCTGTTATCAACAAATCATCTACATAGAGACATAGTATAAGCAATTTACTCTTGCTTCTTCTTACATATACTCCATGTTCAATTGTGCACTTCACAAATTCCTTCCCCCTTAGAAAACTATCAATTTTCTTATTTCAAGCCCTTGGAGCTTGTTTCAATCCATACAGGGCTTTATGTAGCATGTGCACCATTCTTTCTTCGTCATGTTTCACAAACCCAACTGGTTGTTTAACATAGACTTCTTCATCTAAGGGTCCATTTAGGAATGCACACTTCACGTCCATCTGACATATGTGCCAACTGTTTATTTCTGCTAGACCAACAACCAACCTAATTGTTTCGATCCTAGCAACAGGTGCAAAAACTTTATAGAAGTCTATTCCTTCTTTCTGTAGAAATCCTTTCGCCACAAGTCTTGCTTTGTGTCGAGTTACTTCACCTTTCGAATTCGTTTTCACTTTGTATACCCACTTGACATCAATTGCCTTCTAACCTTGAGGCAATTCGACAAGTGACCAAATGTTGTTGTCTTCGATAGGCTTTATTTATTCGTTCATTGCTTTCACCCACTTCTAATCCTTTAATGCTTCATCTGCATTAACAGGTTCGACATCTGCATAGAAAGCATAATGTACCAGCTCACCTTCATTATTTATTACATCATCTGATGTAATCACACAATCTTGCAATCTTGCAGGCACGCGTCTTGTTCTTTGAGGCCTGCTTGTACTTGGTATATCTGTTGGTTCCTCTTGTCGAACTTCTCTTTCGACTTGAGTTTCTGGCTCTTCAAGAAGGATTCCCACAGAATCTTTCTTGATATTTTCAGTCCAATCCCATTCTTTAAACTCATCTATGATCACGTCCCTACTGATCATAATCTGCTTTTTCACTGGATCGAACAACTTGTAGCCTCCTGTCGAATGATATCCAACTAGAATCATTTGACTTGACTTATCATCAGGTTTTCTTCTCAACTAATCTGGCACATGTCTATGTGCAATAGATCCAAATACCTTCAGATGACTCAAGCTAGGCTTCACACCAGACCAACATTCTTCTGGAGTAATTCCTTCTAGCTTCTTTGTAGGACATCTGTTCAAAATGTATGTTACAGTCTGTTGTACCCCAAAATTTGCCCTCTCATTTTATCAACATTTTCCATCACCAGGCTCTTGGAACTCAAGACCAAGCTAGGGTTTGCTCTGCTCAAGATATCTCCTTGCACTGTTGACCTAAATTAGGGTTTGAGTTTGCACAGTGATGTTTTGACCAACAATGCCCAAATTGACTTTCATACTTCATGTTGGACTCACAAGTTTGTCCATACCAAGTTTCAAGCCTTGATTCAAATTTTTGCCCAGTCAATTGGACAGTTGACCTAGAAATCAGTTGTATTGAGGAAAAAGTCAACTGTGGCCAATTGACAGTCAAACCTCATGAAATTTGACCCACATCAACATTATGAACTTATATGAACCATTTTACCAAGTTTGGATCACAATTCCACAAGAAATTTGATCAGATCATCAAAAGGGCAAAATGGTCATTTTTAGGGTTTTGACTATACAAAGGCAATTTTTGACTGTTTGACCTAGCCAATGGCAAATCAAGCTCAACCAAGGACTCAAGGACTCAATGACATTGTCTTGACCCATTCAACAAGTTCAAAAGATCTCAAATGCATAGGATTGACAGATGAATTTTTCAGTCAACTGATTAAAATTTAACTGTATACTGAAAAGTCAAATTTTGACTTTTTGGTCAAAATCAAGTGCCAAAGGTCATTTTTCATCAAGACATGTAAAATTATGAAACTTGTTCATCAAGAAACCCAAAAATGCAAATTAGGGTTTAAAATGGAAAAAATTTCATAACTTAGAAATTTTCTAAGTTATAAACTTTTCTCATTTTTTCCTAACTTTGTCCCACTTTTTCACCAAGATACAAATGGATTCAAACAAAACTTGAAACATGAAAGTTGTAGTCCATCACAAAGTCTACAACTTTTATTCACAAAGTTTTCTCAAAAAAAGCTTGTATCTCAAGTTATGATTTTTGGAACAAGGGTACCTAAAACTTTTAACTTAGAGAAATTTTGCCCTAGTTTAGGCAGGATTTTGACCCATCTTCTTGGCCATTTTTCACATAGTTCCACTTGGAGTTTCAAGTTGCATTTCAAAGATGGATTATATTACATGTTGCAAGCTTTCCAAATTTTCCAAGAACTCCTCAAACACCTTTGTGGTTAGGGAGAATCGAATGCTTGAAGTTGGCAAAAATTCACTTTGATCCATGGCCAATACATGTTCATACCAAGTTGCAAATCTGACCAAGATAGCTTAGTACATGATTACAGGCCTCTAAACCAATTTACACTCCAAAATTGAATTCAAATACATTAGATATTGGCATTGTTCTGATCAAGAGAGCTTTGTACAATGAACATTGCCATTTTAAGCATAAAGGCCACACTTCCATTTTCATAAAGGGGACTTTATGTCAAATTGCTTTTTCTTGAGCCTTGGACTTTCTTCCTTTGCAGCAAGCAAGCTCCACAATCTCAGGCATAGTACAAGAAGTTGGTGCATGCTTGGAGATAGCCTGTACAGGCCTATCACACTTCACTTCCAACTTTGCTTTCAAAACAAGTCAAAGGGCCAAAAGCTTGTATCTCTCATATCTGATAAAACCAACTAAAACAAAGTTGTCAAACAAGTTTCTCATATCCTCACAAGTCAGAAGTATGAGCCTTTCACCCCTAAAGCACCCTCATACTCCAAAACACCATTTTTCTGCAAAATAGGGCAAGCCCTACAGAACCACCTCCATCTCCACTTTCCTTCGTGCGTTTTGCCTCAAACTTGTTCCAATATCTTCCATTCAACTCACCTGAACTATCCCAGACCTCCATTGCTAGTTGTAACACCATTAATACACATTGCCATTTTTTTTGAAAGCTTTGCAGGTTGAGTTCTGTAGTACGATTCAGGCTACTTCAAAACAAGCCAAGCATTGGGAAAGCTTCAGTGGACCTCGGGCAAGCTCAAAAGAATCTCAAGCACCCTTGGAAGTTGCTGCATTATCCAGCTCGAAGTCAACTGAAACAGGTATTTCATGAACTTCTATCTCTCTATTTAGGAATAGTTAGACTTAGGTTTGTGAATGAAAGATGTTGTATTCATAGCCCTGAAACCATACATGTGCTTAGTTTTCATTTATATTAATCGTGCTAGGAGAATTTTGTTCATGAACTTTCTGGAAAAAAACTAGGTTAAGAATTAGGGCCAGAGAAATTCTCTCTGGTCTTTGAGAGTTAGCTTAAGTTTTTTATATGGTTAGATTCGTTATTTGATGCTCTACAAGTTTCATGTTATGAGTTTTGTCAAAAAAGCAAGGAATCAGGAGATAACATTTTGTGTACAAAGCGCGCGTTTTGTTTTGAACTGAGGAAGAAGATGAAGTTGATTGGGTTGAGCCTGGTTGTTTTTACTTCTAACACCTGCCTTTTCAGTTTACACCCCCCTGTCCCATTTCTTTGTATATTTGTCATTTTTGTATTTTTATTTTTTATTCTGACTTTATTATTTTATGTCCAAATATAAAAAATGCCAAAAAATTATTTTTATATTTTTTTCATATTTATTTGATATTTATTTTTATTTTACTAGTATAAAAGTGTTTAAATACTTTATATTCTTTTTATTAAAACTTAAAAATAATGTGAAAAATATGTTTATTTTCATTTATTATTTTATACACATTTGAAAACATTTTCTTGAAAAATATACCTTTTTGTAAATAATTTATTTTATTTTTTATACACACTTAATATATTTAATATATTTAATACATATATATATATATACATATTTTATTAATTAATTAGGACAAAAAACACAAAAATAATACATTTTTATTTTTATTAATATTTTATACTAAAAATACCTTTTTTTCAATATACTTATATTTTTGTACCAATTAATACATTATTGTATATAAATAATAAATAATACTATTTATTTAAGAAATTAGGGTTTTGCCCTAAAAAACAAAATAATTGAAATTAACTTTTTATTTATTAGCATTTCACATTAAAAATACTTTTTACATACATAAAAACATTTTTTGCATAATACACTTTATTTAATATTTATTTATGGTATTTATTTAAATATTGTATCTTATGCCTTACCCATTCAATATGGTTGTAATAATTTAGAATTTAATTTCTTGCAAAATAATCCCCAATTCAAATTTGTACCCCCCTCCCTATATCATATTGTAATAGTGTAGAATTTGAATTCTCGCACCTTTAAGCTTTCAATTATGCCATGATTAGACTTAGGGTTTTGTATGCAAAATAAAATCAACAATTAGCTTGACCTAACCAAAAGACAACAATGCATGAAAACAAACACAATGCACACTTGCACCCCTAGGGTTACAATCCACTTGTTGCCTTCAAAAATGGGTCATGGTATGCATGTCAAGTACTTTGGCAAAACAAAAACAAAACAAAAGATCATAGTCCCTCGATGACGCTATCTTGGTTGCCTATACAAAATGATCTAGTCCCTCAAGAAAATTGCCAAAAAAATACTTGACACTATTGCTATCATGGTCTATACGATGACCCACGTCTGTCCTGTTTAACATCCTAACACAAGATTGTTCACCAAATACAATGGTGAAACAACACTGTTAAAAGAGTTAAAAACATAAGAAAGATCTTTGAGTAAAATATGGTAGATAACTCTTAGTTACTTGATCAAAGCTTGCAAAAACATCCTTGCTATCTTCAAAACACACTCCACAACACAATTTCAAAACCCTACTTTCAAACATTGAAAACTTTTCAAAAGACAAAAACACATTTGTATACATTCAAACAAGAATCATTACAAAGGTTGCCACAACGATGGCCTCTTTTCAAAACATCTTTCAAAACCACACACAAAGCACCATTTCAAACAATTGAAAAGCAAAGCAAGTGATCTAAGCAAGTAACTAAGAGCCCATGGATAACCATGGATAGAAAGGGTGCTAATACCTTCCCTTTCTATAATCTACTCCCCGAACCCAAGAAAACATCTCAAAGGTCTTTACTGTGCTTTTTGACCTTTCCTTAGGATAAAATAAAAAGTCGGTGGCGACTCTTGCTAAACCGAAACATTTGCGAACACAAAACACAAAATCCCAAGTCAGTTCTCCCATCGTATCACACAGTCGAAACAGATTCACCCCAAAACTCTTTAGGTAAATTCTTGCCTTTCAACATATTTCTCACCATATTCATGATGGTTCGATTTTTCCTTTCTGCAATTCCATTTTGTTATGGAGTATAGGGTGGCACCACCTCATGCACAATCCTTTCCTTTTCACATAATCTGTCAAAGTATTTCGACACATATTCTCCACCACCATCAATTCTCAAAACTTTGAGCTTTCGACCACTTTGTCTTTCGACCATAGACTTAAACTTGGTAAATACTTCGATCACTTCACTTTTCTTCTTGATCAGGTAAGTCCATGGCTTTCGACTGAAATCATCTATGAATGTAACAAAGTATTTGTTACCTCCCATCGAATCCACCTAGATTGGTCCACATACATCAGAGTATATGACTTTAAGACTAGCCTTCGACCCATTTCCTACATCCTTGCTGAAGCTATTCTTGTGTTGCTTCGCCTGCACACATTCCTCACATACCTCATTTGGAATGTCGATTTCTGATAATCCTGAAACCATATTTCTTCTCTTCAAATCTCTGATGTCTCTGAAGTTGAGATGGCCTAGTCTATAATGCCATATCCATTCATCTCTGCTAGCTGCAGTTGAAAGGCACTTGTGCTCCATCACATTTAGTTCAATCTTGAAGGTTCGATTCTGAGACATAGGAGCCTTCAAGATTAATCTCCCATTTGCATCAACGACTCACATCATCTTATCTTCGATTGACACTTTATAATTTTTTTCGACCAACTGCCTTATACTGAGCAAATTGCTCTTCATGCCTGGTATGTATAACACATTGGAGATTACTGACCTTTTGCCATCTTTCCTCATGATCATAACATCACCAATACCTTCAGCTGCTAGGGTATTGTCAGTTGTAAATTTTACCATATTTTTCATTGAGGGCTTTATATTAACGAACCAGTCTTTCCTTCCAGACATATGTGATGAACATCCTGAATCCAAGTACCAATGGTCCTTGAATCTATCTTAATCTCTTGTTGTGACCATCAGCATCATCTCTTCTTCTTATTCATGTTTTGCAAGCTTTACATCACTTTCTTGATTCTTTCATTTTTCTGGACAATCACTCGAATAGTGACCATACTTCTGACAATTGTAACATTGAATGTGACTCTTATCAGGTTTTCGACCACCACCTCTTCCTCTATTTGCCACACCACCTCTTTGGTTGCCTTGGTATGGTCTTCTTTGATTCGACACGTTTCCTTCAATCTGGTTTCCTCTACCATTCGATTTGTTGTAGCCACCTCTACCTCTGTCGAAACACTTTCCTTTGCCTTTGGTCTCTTTTGCTGAATGTGCCTGCAAGGCCACATCACTCTTCGATTTTCCTGCAGCTCTTTCGTTCATTCTTTGTTCATGAGATTCAAGCGTCCCTTGAAGCTCTTCCTTTGTCAATTTCGACAAGTCTTTCCCCTCTTCTATCGCCACCACTATGTGGTCGAACTTAGGAGCTAAAGATCTCAAGATCTTTAACACAACAGCTCTTGTTGTTAACGCTTCTCCACATATCTTGATTTGATTTACTAGTTTTGTAACTCTAGTGAAGAAATCAGATATGCTTTCACTGTCTTCCATCTGAAGCAGTTCATAGGTCCTTTTGTGAGTTTGTAACCTCACTTCTTTCACTTTATCAGCGCCTCCAAAAGACTTCTCAAGGATTTCCCAAGCTTCTTTTGCAGATTCTGAATCACTAACCTTTTCGAAATTGTCTGGACTGACACATTGATGAATTATAAATAATGCTTTATAACTCAGCTTCTCAGATTCTATGTATTTCTTCTTTTCTTCTTCTGAAGCGTTTTCTCCAAGCGCTTCGACTCCATCTTTTACAAGGTCCCAAAGACCTTGACACCTGAATAAGACTTTCATCTGTTTGCACCAATTCTCATAGTTGTCAACTTTCAGAATTGGTAGGGTTGCTGGATAATTTGCATTCCCATAACTTGTCATCGTGAATTCTTCAATCGTTCTTGATTGACACTTCCCTTGAATCGAAACAAAGCTCTTGATACCAGATGTTAGAAATCCACCAAATTCTATGATGAATTTCTACCACAATGACGATTTAATTATGAGACAAACAAAGAAAAGAAGACAAGACAAATAATTTCTGCAGAGTTTCTCTCTACTCACAAACTATGAAAACTTTGTTATTCACTTGCAACTGCAAATTCTGTGAATACAACTTGCTTGACTTGCTTACAAAAATAGGGGTTACTCCCTCTATTTATAACTGAGCTTACACCCTAAGTCCAAAGCCCAAAATATCTTTTTGTTACTAAATCAAATCTAATTTATTCTAGACTTAAATCAAATCTATTTAAATCTAAAACAAATCAAATCTTTTCGACACATAGTTTCGACACATTGGATTACAATTTAACAAATTCTTCATATAAAATTTCACCATCAAGATCATAAGAATTGTCATGTTTCAAATAAGTTTCAAGATTTATGAAAGATAATTTCAACTTCTCATAAGAAAATGACACAAGTATTTCAATATTAAACAAAAATTCAAAAATATTATCATATGTGCTATATTGCTCAAATCTTTTATTAAGAGAGTCAATTGTTTGATCTACAATGTAAAAAATAATGAATCCTAAAAGACTCCTTAGTGTCATACCCCAAATTTACCCGTCTTAGTGATACCATCAAATTTATTTTTAAACTTGGTTTTAAAATTCTTTTGATTTATTACACTAATATTTCAGAGTTTTATAAATATTCATTCTCAAAGTCTATTTAAAAATATAATAATTTATTTCAAATTATTTGTATTTTTTTAAAAATATAACAAGCACTTACTCGTCTTCATATACTTTTAATTGCATTTCTATTTTGAATAAACAAGATAGCATAATTGATAAAAAATGAAGTCTGCAAGTATGAAGTCATGGATTTGAATCTCTCTTGTTGCACTTTAGATTTTTTTGTTTATTTATTACAAACTATTTATATTTGCACTTTGGATATTTTTTGTTTATTTATTACTAACTATTTATATTTTTAATCATAAAAAATCATTTTTTTTATTAATTAAATATTTTTTTCGTTTTTATAATTAAGTCATTTTTAAAAATAATTATTTATTTGATTTTATGCACTTTTTACTAAAATTGAGTGCAACAATTATAATAAATATAAAAAAAATATTATCTTTTTCTAATTAATTGATTCTTATTGGTCAAATGATGTCATTTTATGTCTTACTCAATCTCTAATTGGTTAGCTTACTGATCAAGAAAATTTTGATTGGTCAATCAATTTTATTTCTTAATTTATTGACCTAATTATCACTATAAATAAGTCACTATTTTACACTATTAGGACATCAATAATTTTACCATCTATTCAGAAATTCACAATTTCTCACAATCAACACATCAACAAATCCACATCTCCAAATTTATTATCTTTCCAAACTCTTAGAATTCTTGTTTTTTTTTTGTTTATTATAGGATTGTTGACTAAATCAGACAATAACCCCAAAATTACTTTTCAAATTTATTGGTGTTAATTTTTATTCTTGGCCGAAAATTTTATATGAAGCCTCCCTCTAATTTTCGATTTTATTTTTTAATTGATTTATTATTATTTTAACCGTATGAAAATTATCCTACGGTTATTTATTTTCTAAAATTGTGTTTTAGTACATAATTTTTCCGGAGGGCGATTCACTAACCCATTCACAAAACTGCGCACTTACCACTTTTCCACCAACCCTGTACATAGTCTTCAGACACTATTCTAACACATTCTCACCTACAAAAATCTTTTTTTATCAAAAACCCTTTTAGATCTAAGACAATTTTTTTATTTCCTTTAGTCAAAAGTCAAAGGAAAAAACCAAACAAACTCCCCTGCACGTTCATAATTTCTACCACAAACTACCACCCAATTTTCTTCAAAAAAAATTTCAAATCAAACCTTCAACAATTTCTTATATCATTAACCAAACTTTCTTAAATCAAAATCACCACCACCACTTTAACATATCACCGCCATCACTTTAACTCTCACAAATTCTATCAGCATAATCACCTTCACACAAACTTCCACATTAACAATAAATTTAGACTAAAATTTTTTATGCAGGTTCATACATATCAAAATTGAAACGAAAAGAGAAGTTAAACACAACATTGATTTAACAACTTATATCAAGGTTTTTTGCTGGAAAAGGAGAAAAGACAAACAACACAACAATTTTCAATCTTTCTTGTAATTTAACAATACAATACAACTTGTGTATATTTTACTCTTTTTTCCAGTCATCACCTTCAGGTTTGATTTTATGATTTATCCTTATTATTTCATGGTTTTGTGTTATGAGTTTCTCATTTGCTTTTTTTTATGTTCTGAAAGACAAAATAAGATGAAAGAGAGATACTATGAGGGTATACCTTAGAGCATCCATATCCATCATATCTATTTGGGTTCTTTAAATGAGACTCACATAATTTTTTATATTATTTCACATTTCTCAATTTTTTAAACAACTCATCTATAATTCTCAAATATCCATGTAACTCATCAAAAATTCTAAAATGAGTCCTACATTTAAAACAAATCAACTACATTCTTACAATTTTATTTATTAATTTATTATCATGGCCCACTTAATTGGAGTGTAGAAGCGTGCTTTAGTACGAGGACGTGTTTTAGTTCAGGAACGTGAAAACAATTGAAATATCCATTTATTATTGACACAATTTCTTTAATAAATATGTAGGAACTCTCAAAGAACACCGATAATCATGCTCTTAGTGTTTTATTATAATGTGTTTTTTTTTTGTTTTCAATTAAGGTCCAAGTGTCAACGATTCATAGGTCGGGAGAAATGATTTGAATAATATTTAACCAGATAAAAAGTGGGGTGGTGGTTATAGATTGGATCAATTTCCCTTCTGGAAGTATCATTATTTTTTTTTCATCTTTACTTTTTTAGTTCGTTGTATATAATAATCAGAAATTAGGTTAGTTGTAATATGGGCCACCTGGGCTTTAGTTTCTACAATTTTACTAATAACCCACCCTATCACTATTTGCACCCCTGATTTTTTAAATTAATTAGTTTTAAGGCTAATTATTTATTTAGGTTACTTAAATATAAAAAGCATGTTTACTTTTAAGTTAATTTGGTCTTTTTTTATTAATTAAATTGACTAATTTATACATATTTCTAAATATTTGACTAATTAATTCAAACATTCTATAAATAATAGGATGTCCATCTTCGAGTAATTAAATCGGTCGACACATTGTCTACCGATTTATTATTCAAAATCAAACAATTAAAATCTACACAACTCACAAATTACTACATCTGCAAGCGACACGTGGCCAATATCTGACAACGTGATAAGGAGACTATGTCAGACTCCCACTCTACGTCTTAATATATCTAACCAACATTCAAATCAATTTTTCTACTAACTTAATAAAAAACCAAGATGTTTTCGAAAAAGGATTAAGGAGAATTAGTTTCAAAATATACTATGAACTGCGTCTACGATCACTCTTTTATAAAATCCAGACAAGGTTCAAGGATAATTCAAAAGTAATTCTACGTAATCCCATAAAAAACACAAACTCATACGAACTACGAATTGAGACTTTGATTCCTCATAAGAGGATACGTAGGCATACGATTAAAAATCGTGGCGAGTTCTCCTATAAAAATTAAAACCCTTACCCTAAACCTTTAAAATCTAAGCCCCTAGTATCCTTGTGAACAAGGTAGATGAGGGGTGCCTAACACCTTCCCTTCGTCTAATGCGAGTCTAACAACCTAGAATCTCTAACTTTTTAGGGTTAACGTTTAGATTCCCTTCCCTAAGATGAAAATTATGGGTGGCGACTCTCGATTTAAAAACCAGTTACAACACTTAGCAGACTCAAGATTTAATTGTGTGCATTCAGATGGATTTTCATCATATTATTTCTTTATATGAATGTGATGTTTTTGAGTAAACATGCATTCAATGTCCATTTCATTTGCAATTATTTCAGCACTAGCAATAGCCATTACAAAACCAGATTCTCTATATTTTTCAAGTGAGTAATCAAACCTTTTACTAACTGTATAGCCACATCAATTCACATGTCTTTTTTTGTAACCTTTTGCTAATTTCATTAACAAATAACAACTCAAACGAGATGGTATGAAGCTTCTCTTATCTTGTTTAACTAGTTGAATTAAAGCTTCTGTTATGTCTGGAGCTTGAGTTTTAAAGTTTTTTCTTATAAACTCTTGAAGATATTTATCAATTGTTATGTTTTTTAAATCTGATTTGCAAGTAAATCCATTCACTCATAAAAACTATGTGTGCACCACTTTATTTGTGTTCTTTAAGCCTAATCGTAAGATGAGACCAATCATTGAAATCTTCTTGAGCTAAGTCATTTGTTTTAGGACTTCTACAAAACATCTTACAACAAAAGCAAAAAAAACTTTATCCAATTCTTTTGAATAAACAAGCTAACTCCTATCTTGGTTTTCTCTATTAGCACAATTATAAATGTAATGTGAGGATGAAAAGTTCCTACGAAGGATATCTTTAGGACCATTCACAATTGACACGTCTCTTTTAGGACCATTTTTTAGCAATACACCCCTTAAATCACTTTTAAGGTTATTCCATATTCTTGGATCATAAATATCTAATGGAATTGGCTTATTAGGTTGTTCATTAGCAAAAGCAGGGATATTCTTATTTTCAGTATTATCTACATTCAAAACAACTTGTTCTTCATTATTTATTTATTGTTCATCCTCATAATTTTCAACTGTAGAATCTAAGTTATCTAGATTCACATAAGTTTGAATAGAAGTTGTAGAATGCTTGCTAATTTTTTTATAATCTAAATCACCCTTTTGAGATTTAACAACAATTTCAATTTGTTTCTTACTTTTCCGCTTTTGATGACCGAAATGTTGTTTTCCAGGCAACATTTCAACAACTCAAAAAGCGCAAACAACAAACCTATAAATATAATGAACAAATAATAGCAATAAGTTAGTAAATATTAACACCTGATTTTTTTATTGTTGGCTCTAAACTTTTACTAGATGTCCCAACGACCAAAACAAACTCACACATGTATAGTAGACACACAAAAGTATCAACATATGAAGTATGCATTAATTAGATAAACTAACTAACTAAACTACAAAACGTGTACAGTAGCATAATATAATAAATTGATAAGACTACAACTAGGGAGATCGATAAATAAAATACACTCACATAGCCGACAAGGGACCTCCCAAATGTAGATAGAAAATGGAACATAAGAGACGGGTGGTGCAAGGGTTTTTTCTACTAAAATGTTAAAAGTCTAAATGTCATTTTCACTAATTTTAGATTTTCTATTTTTTATAGTGAATCACATTTATGTGAAGATTTATTTTTGACACAATTTATGAGTTTTTTTTTGTACAAAATGAGAATGATTTTAATGTATTAATAATTATTTTTTTTATATTATTATATATATGATATACCATATGTGATTCAATCTAAGGTTAATTTTTTTATTAGATTTTAAGCTTATAAAAAAATATTAATGTTACTTATTATATATATATATATATATATATATATATATATATATATATATATATATATATATATATATATATATATATATATATATATATATATATATATATATATATATATATATATATATATATATATATATATATATATATATATATATATATATATATATATATATATATATATATATATATATATATATATATATATATATATATATATATATATATATATATTAGTCAAAAATAAAATTTTATATATGTATAGATATATTAAAAACAATATTTGGTGCCCCTAAAAAGCTGACATAAATACATCTATTTTTAGTCATAATATTTTTCTCATTTCAATGACATTGCTATTGCGACTATTCTATTCATTTGTACTAAAATTTTTTAAAGAAGAATAGTTTCATTATAAATATAATACTAAATAAAATTGTATTTTTATATACTATTGTTATTATGTTGTTATTTAAAAAGAATTTTGATAACCTTTTACCCTAAGTTTTTTTAAGAGCATGCTACTAAAAAAGTTTTTTTTAAGGGATAGTTGGTTTTCACCAGGATGGCGTGCCCTTGAAAATAAGGTTGGAACTTCCTTGTTGTGGTGACGACGACCAACACGAGCTTCTCGATATTCTGGTAGCGCATCTCAACACCCTTGAACACTTTAGTTACAACGTAAACATGTCTATCCACTTTGTCTTCTTTTTGGACAAGGACTAAGCTCATTGATTGCTCAGTGACAGATAGGTAGAGGAGAAAGGGCAAACCTTCCTTTGAGTGAGTGAGGATCAGGGACAACGTGATGAATTCTTTGATTTTGGCAAATGCTTCCTCACATTCAGGCGTCCATTCAAACGTCTCCTTCTTTCTTCAGAGACGATGATGCTAGCTTTGATTTTCCCTGTGGTGCTCTGAGGAAACCCAGAGGATATCGCGTTTGCAGCGAGTACTTGCCTCGCGTATCTCCATCGAGCGGACCTAGAAAGGTCCCTCACAAAGATACCTTCGACGATGGTGTTTGTTGCATTATGTAGGACCTTATCAGTCATCTCCTAAAAGAGAGGAAAATAGGGAATGGCAAGTTTAGAGTGGAAGGTGTGGCCCAGGTTAGTTTTATCAGAGCCCATAGTAAGGGCCTCTTTACTGTCCCAAAAAGTATAGGTGTGTGTATTCCCCCTACAAGGGTAGGGAGACTCAGAGGTCCTAGTAGGTATATTATAAGAAATGTGAGAGGGCTAGACCACGATGACAAGTAGCCCTTTTATGGTAGTTTTTTAGAGTGTTTAGGTAGCCATATCACATGAGGTGAATGGTCCTGGTCGTGACTGGCGCGGCTAGGTTGCAGGCGGGTGGTTAGAGTGGTGTTTTAGGTGGCTACTTGGAGCGAAGAACTCTCTGAGTAGTATTTGATGGTAATAAGTAGTTGTCACTTGAATGAATAAGGATCCTTTATCCATTTGAGGAGGGGGTATTTATAGGGAATCATGGTTATTAGGGTTTTCTCATAAAAGGTCACCGCCTACTCAGTCAAAAGATTGACCCTTGAATTCTATTTCCAAGGGATACATGGGTAAGTAAGTATCATGACTTTCCCAATATCTAAGACATGTCCTATTTCATTTTTCCTCTTTCTAGGGGCGAGGAAAACATAAAGGGTGAGGCAATGCCTCCCTTTGGTTGACCTCGTGTTGTTACCCTTTCCTAGGGCGATCACGAAGATATCGCCCTAGGCTAGGTTATGTACAAATATAACACTATAGTAATTGATTAATTAATCCAAATATGAAAATTTTGAGTTTCAATGTCACCTAATCTATTAAAAGCTCATTTATTGATAAAGAGGCACTAATATTAGATTTAATAGGTTGGGAAAATCCTTTAATCAATTTACCATTGTAAAGTGCCTTTCTAATTGATTAATTAAGCTACTAATACATCAATTTCTTGTTATAAAAGGTTTTAAGGAGCTTTATAAAAAGAAATGAGAGCTTTGAAAAACTTGTGTGAGTGTGTTGTCTTAGTACCTTAAGACTTACTCTTATTCCTTTTACAAATTAATTAATCAAACTAAAGCATTAAATACATGACCAGACGAGCTTTCACATTTTGTCTTTAACAACTTCAGACCTTCAAGTTATTTTGCTTGATTTAACATTGACTAGAACTTCAAATGGAACTTGAACACATATTATGGATGAGGCTTTAGATATTTTTTCTTGATCACATGTCATCATCAGACACCGCTAGAAGTTGTAGTTAATTCCCCCTTTAATAAACACTAATAACTTCACAAAATGCCATTTGACTTAAGGTGTTGTCATCATTCAAATACCTTGACAGTTGTATTAGCTTGACTATTGTTATCATAAAAAAACTAACGGTTACTGGAAGTTATACATGTGCAACACATAGATCCACACACCTCATCACTAATCTCCCTCAAGAGGTTGTCTATCTTGAAGAGATCATTAAGAAATGAATCTCGCTCGATAACAAGGGTGATAATACACTAATTGAGTGCCCATTTCTCCTTCAAAAGATGGTAATGCATGAAGACGTCCTTTTACATGCATCAGCAAAATCCAAGATAAAAGAAGCCATAGGTATTTGATATGACATTTTTGACGTCTCTTCTTGACGAATAACTTTTCCCGTAGTAGAGAAATGGGTGAAATCATCTTTAGAGATAAAAGACTGAAGTTGATTATGTCGCTACCGCGAATAATATACAAAACAATGAAGTCACCACTGAACTTTATTTATCTCAAAGAGGGAAAGAAAAATATCAAGAAAACCTCTAAGATGGGAAAGAACATGGTCTCACAATCAATATTCGGGTAAGGGAGTTAATTATGCAAGGGGAAAGTATTAGCACCCCTCACGTCCGTTGTACTCAACAGGATCCACTCTTGTTGTTCTAATCAAAGGGTTTGTATATCTAAAGACTTACTTACTAATGGAATGCATGCATGAATTAATGAGGGAAAAACAAAAGTTTTTTATTGTTGAGTTCGGCCGAGTTTTGCAACTCAGTGCCTACGAATCCAAAGGGAATCAGAACTTTGTAGTTCTTCTAAAAAATGTTTGTTTGTTTATGTGTTTTTTATGAATGATGCTAAGTTCGCATTCTAACAGTTAACATTGTCGCTCAACCTTTGGAGACTCATGCGTTGTTGTATTGTGTAGAATGAATTAACATGTTCTTTTTGAAAAGTTTTTAAAGGAAAAAGGGGGCCCTAAGGCAAAAAGGTTTGAATGTGTTGAAGTATTTTTATTGAGGATAATAGTAAATGTCACCCAATACAGGGGCATTTAGCTATTTCTCCTCTTTAGTTTTTTTGAAATGGTTTGTGAATTGAATTATACTAAAGTCTATGAAAGGAGGAAGAATAAGGTTAGGAATACACCACCTCATTCATATACATTACTTAAGGCTCATAGCATATAATCCTCATCATTATTTGTTAAGTGTTTTTTTATTAATTTTTTATTAAGAAAATATTTTTGTTTTAAAGGATGAAATGCAAAAGAAAGAAACAAAATTTAAAGGGAAACTCCAAACCCTAATGTGATCATGCACAAATGGACTTAAGGTTGGGATTGAAGGGAATTTAACCTAATATTGTCATACATCAATAATCTTAAAGTTTGGATTGAAATGGGGAACCCTAATTAAAGTTGTCATACTTGGATTGAATCTTAATGCCTATCTTAATATAAATCTCAATCAAAGATTAAGTTGGATTAAGAAAACCTAAGGAAGCATGCGAATCAAACTAGTAATGATCAACAACATCAATTGAAACAAGTCTCAAATACCAAAACAAAAAGCTCAAAAGAAAATCACAACTTAAGCACAAAGCAAGAGTTCAAGGACTTAAATATGAGAGAAGACTCAAACACAAGTGAGGATCAAATAAAGAGAAGCACGTGTCATGCTATAAGACAAGGTTAAAGCATGGAAGAAAAAAATGTCATGTGGAAGGAATAATTAGAAGAAAGGCCTCAAAATATGAATCAAGTAAGCATGTGAGTATGTTGTTGTATCCTAAAATTTGCTCTCTCATTTTATTCAAGACATACTATTGTACCCCAAAATTTACCCTCTTTATTTCGATCTTTTTGTCTTACATTTCATTATTACATACATGCATATCATTGGTTTTATGGTTATAGAATCAAGGTATATTTATCAAGCTTCGTCAGGTTACAAGTGACGTTTATTTCGCCAATGGATGTTCTCAGAGTATTTTCCGTGTTGAAGATCGGTTCGCTGTTTCGCAACGATTCGGGGTTCAAAGATTCACAAGTCTAAACCGGTGCTTCATATTCAGGTGTTCTTTCGCCAAGATATCCCTGATAATATATTCTCAAATTCAGGTTCGGCTCTAGAGCCAATTCTTTAAAGAAGGTCTCCAAATGTGCAATTTTTCTCGAAGAAATATGGTGAAAAAGTGTGCTGAAAGTGCAGTTTTTACACACTAAAAAATTCATAACTTGAATATCGTGGCTCATTTTGAACCCGATCTAGTGGCCAAAATTCCATCTTGACGTCATCTACATTTTCATCTCTCACGGCTGGAAGCCAATTTCGATCAGAAGGTCTTCAAAAATGCGGATTTATCAAGTATTTATGTACAGAAAATTGGTGACAGAAGTTTATTTATGTCATGTTCAAAAAATCATAACTTGGGCGATTTTCATCGTAATGAGCTGTTTCCGGTGCCAAAATTTCACAAATTGAGTTGGCTACGTTTTCACAGGAGGTATCGAGTTTGAACAGTATCCAAAAGGCATTCGGTTTTTGTGTAGAGTGTGCGTGACGCGCCGAAAATCCTAAATGCTAAATATTATTTCATCTAGGTTGAAACTTCGAAAATTCATAACTCGGTCATTTTTTATCGGATTGGGCCCATATTTTTACACAAGGTTACTGACTCAGAGATCTACAAATTTTCTTCCAGAGTCGAGACTGGGTTCTGCTCCGATCAATACCAGTTTTTTATTGAAGAACGTGTCAGAGTTGACACTGGAGCTCAAAATAAGTTTGTCTGAGGAGAAACTTTAAAAATTCATAACTAATTCACCATTTATCCGATTGAGCCCATTTTCATACAGGAGTTTGTACTCGATGTCGTCTACATTTTGTTTTCATATTTCAACTTCAAAAATTGCACTTAAATCCCTGCGATTTAGCCTGGAACAAATAAAAATCTGCACTATTGTTTGTGGTTGTTGGAGGCCCAATTGCACATTCAAAGCCCATATCCTTGATCTAATTTCCATTATATAATCTCATTCTTTTCACACAGACGAAAAGAAAAACCTTTTCCATAATCCTGTCAAAATATCAAATTCTTTCAAGAACCCTAAAAATCTTGAAATCCTTGTTACAAACCCCTATTTCACTACAAACAAGCCATCCTCGTTACAAACCCCCATCTCACTACTTCTCCAGTAAGGATAAGGCTGGTTTGATCTCTATAATAAAAAATGTGTAGAAGCATTCATACATGTCATATCGGTTTTAACATTACAAAATTTCATATATTTGCTTTCTTTGTATTTCATGATATAATAATTTATTTAATGTGTTAATGAGATTCAACGCTGCAGATTTAGACATGGTCCAATGCAGGTTTATTACAAAACGCTGAGGCCAAAACATAACAACAACCAATGCATGACTCATGGCAAGGCAAACATTCTTAGGAGGCTAAGGGCATGGATTCAACATCCACCCCTCTATTGGTTTTGGTTTTCTTCCATTCTATTTATCCTTTTATCAATTTTACCTATTTTCCTTCTTTCTGTTTAAAACATTTTTCATAAAACCTAACATTTTTCACAAACCTTTAATTTTTCCTAATAAACTCAAATAATTAATTTTAGGTTTTTAATTTAATTTTAAGTTTTAATTTAATTTTAGGTTCAACATCCACCCTGACATTTTCATTGTTTGTTTTTGGTTTCTAACTAATTTGTCTTTTTCAATCTTAAATTCACTTAACCACAAAACTTTTTTCACAAAACTTTTTTTTACAAAAAAAATCTAATTTAATTTTTAGGTTAATTAATTTTAGATTTTTTAACTTTTTTTAAAGTTAACCTTTTTTTAATTCAGATTAATTAGGTTTTAGGTATTTTAATTAACTTTTTTTAAAACTAACATTTTTTTATTAATTAAAATTAATTAGGTTTTTAGGTTTATTTAATTAATTATCATAATTTATTTTTTTCATAAAAAATCACCAAAATATTTTCTTTTCTATTTTCATCTTATTTTTATTTTCCTAGATAAAGTGTATAGGGCGCGTTCAACTGTAATAACGTAGCTTTATTTTCTCCGCTTTTTTTTTATCATTATCATGTAATTGCTTCCGGGATGTAATAGTTTTAGAATTTCTTTTTCTCACTCTTCACTATTATGTAACTTCCCCAAAGCTCTGTAATAGTCTAGGTTTACATTTTCGCCTTTACCTTCGGCTACTATATTTTATGCAATGCTTAGATTAATAGGATTGTATGGAAAGATAAAAATGAACGATAGAAAACCATAATTTCAAGATAAATAACCGAACTGAATAATTTGCACACTCGCACCTCTAGGGTAACCTCACTTGTTGCCTTCGAAAAAACAATGGTCATGTCCCTCGAACGTAGGGATACTCTTAGCAAAGACCCTCGGTTAAAGTCATCATAAAGATCATAGTCCCTCAATGTCCCTCAAGTTTCCTACGAGAAATGATCTTGTCCCTCGATGTTTCCTATGAATATATGATGACAGTCCCTTCAAACTGCTAAGGTATCCCTATATGTTACCTTTTATGACTATAACGATGACCCGCGCTTGTCCCTCATACGTCTAACGACAGGGCTACCTACTAACTAATAGTAGGATAGCATTGTCTAAAGGAGGGAGAAAAGAACGACTTTTTCGAGTATAAGTAGATAAGTTCTTAGATGCTTGCTCAAAACAACTTTTTGTACCTACACAAAAATATTTCAAAACACTTTCAAAAACATTCGCCTTGTCAACACTCTTAAGGACTGATATAAGAGTTATCACAAAGCGAATCACAACACTAAGGAATTTTCAAAATAATTTTCAAAACACACAAAGCACAAGCAATTTTCAAAACATGAGCTAAGCATCTAAGAGCCCGTAGAAAACTACGGATGGAAAGGGTGCTAACACCTTCCCTTTCCGTAATCTACCCCCCTTAATCATAAAACTCTTGAAAGGTCTTATATATTATTTTCACCCTTTCCTTTGTTGGATAAAAGAAAAGTCGGTGACGACTCTTGCTTACCGCGACATTTGCAAACAAAAAACGCAAACCAGTATTAACAGTCGGTTCTACCACCGTATCACAGAATTGGCGACTCTGCTGGGGATTCTTAAAAGTGGGGTTTACCTTAGGGTCTAGATTATTTTGCTTCTTTGTCTGTTTGTTTGCTTTACTTTTAAGGGTACTGTTTAGGTTATTATGATCCTACACCCGGATCTGGGGAAAAAACCTTTTAGGTAAGTAGCAATAGATCGTGGAAACTGTATGGGGTATACCGACACGGTTGAAGCAATGACTACATTGATGCGACACTTTGGTTGGTACCAGTAGCCCTTGAGTTAATCAAGGAGAATACGGGGCTGCTGCATGGTGTCATGAAGCGTCAACTGACCTTAAAACCTTTAATTAAACAACTTGGCCATTATGACGTAGTGAGATGGCCGTCTTTGGTGTACTCCCAAAGTCGGCAGATACTCGATGCTACACTCATTGAGATTTGACTCCCGAGTTTTGTTTGGTTGCGAGTCAGTCGCCTATCAGAACGAAACTTGTGGGAAAGATCAATGATATTGAGATTCCTTAGAACCTGGTTACTATTTATAGGACAGGTTGAACCAATCAAAACTTCAAGAGGGTATTACCTTAAAACCCATGCAAGCCTTAAACCTAAGGTCTTTGGTGTGATTTTCTTGTGCTTGCTATATCTGTGATTTCTTAGCATAATTATGACATCATAACATCATGCCACAACATTTCCTTAACCATTTCAAAGATCTCAAGGGTTTGCGATGCAGGTTTTGATAAATCAGACGTCTAGCAAGGGGCAAGGGGATTTATTTTCCTCTAGCCAATGCCGTCAAAAGACCAAAACACGACAACTTGATTCAGGGGCTATGACCCGCTTTATATGGTGAGCTTGACTCTCGTAGAAGGATACTCAACGATACAAAGTTCTTCAATCAAGGCTGCAGTCAACTCCTAACATCTCTTTGTGTTTACCCCGTGAGATCCTTGAAAACATTGCATACATATATCATACATATCATTGCATAAGCAGGTTTCAAAGTAAGTTTCTCATCTTTTTGCTGTTTATTTCAGTAAAAGAAATGGCCCTTGAACAAACAGTAAAAGACCTTCAAGCTCAAAACGATCAGTTCCAACAAATGTTCCTGACTCTGACACAGGGACAGGAAGACCTGAAAGCTCTGATCTTCAAAGAGAAGAAGAAGAAGGCAAATAAATCGGCTGGCATCCTGAATATAGGAAGAAGACTCAGAAGACCGGTTAAGGGAGCTCTAGATCTTTCAACTCCATCAAATAAGGGGGACAATCATGAAGAAGATAGCAACCCGGGGACTGATGAAGATGAAGCTAATTATTCTGAGGAGCATTATCCTCCCGCTGATGATAAATACAAATAACTGGAAGATCGTCTCAATGCTATGGAGATTCAGCAAATACCTGGCTTAGACTTTGAAGAATTAGGCCTGGTTTCTAGCGTGATCATCCCACTAGAATTTAAGGTCTCCACATTCGCTAAGTATGACGGTGTCTCCTGCCCTAAGTTTCACTTAAGGTCCTATATCAGGAAGATCCAGCCTCACACTGCTGACCAGAAGTTATGCGTCTATTTCTTCCAAGAAAGTTTAGCTGGCATGCAATTGGAGTGGTTCTACCAGCTAGAAAGAACAGACATGCATACCTGGAAAGACTTGGCTGCTGCTTTCTACAAGCAGTACCAATACAATGTTGGCCTCGCTCCAACTCGTACATAACTTCAAAGCATGTCTATGGGTTCTAGCGAAGGCTTCAAAGAATATGACCAGAAATGAAGGGATCTAGCTGGCAGGGTACAACCTCCTCTGAATGATCGGGAAATGGTAGATATGTTCATGGGCACTCTGACATGCCCGTTCTTTAATCTGCTGATTAGGATTTCCTAATCTGGATTCACAAAGATGGTTCTGACTGGATAAAGGATCGAAAGTGGTATCAAGAGTGGGAAGATCCCGATGGCTGCATCTTCTAATGATGAGAAGAAGCCATTTGCTGGTAAGAGGGAAGCCAATGCTGTGTATGGCCAAAAGGGTCGTAATAAGGCAGACGACCACAATCAATCTGTGGGGGTAATACTGGTCTCTAATCTTACGCCTATGCAATGACACCAACAGGGGAACCAACATAAATAGGTCATACCTAAGAGACAATTCACCAGAATTAACATGTCACTAGCTCAAGCGTTACAACACATGTTGAAGGTAGAGTTAATTACGTTAAAGGATCCTCTGTGAAATCCCAATACTTTTCCTCCTAGTTACCACCCCGACGAAAGGTGTGCATACCATTCTGATAGTCCTGAACATGATACAAATGGCTGCTGGGCTCTGAAGAGCAAAATTCAGGATATGATTGATGCCAAAGAGATTGAATTCAACCCTTCAGAGACTCACAAAGTGATCACTACTCCTAGGCCAAATCATTGAGAACGTCCAGTTCATTTTTTATTTTTCATTTGTAATTTCATTTGTTGTTCAAATAATTACTGTTATGCCGAACTTTGGTTTTCCCATTAATGCATCACATATGTTTGTCTTGAATGATTTCATTTTCATTTTATTTAAACTATTTTCTTGCTTCCTTTACGTGATATTCGACTCTCGATTAAAAATCTATAAGCCTTTAAAGGGAGGATGACGAAAACGGTACCATAATCTCACACAGTGTGCTTTTGAACAGACCTTGCTGACGATGTACAAGCGTTGTTTCAAATCCCAAACAGTGGAGTTATAAGGAAGATAATACCTAGTCAACCCCTTTGAGCCAAAGAAGTAGGAGTTTTTCTTTTCACACAAATTAAAACCCTTAATCATGACCTGGGGCAGGGTAGTTTCTCAATCAATTCAGACGCGCATTCAGTCGCAATTTTCTGCTTCGTACACAATAAATGGCATCAAAGACGTCCTTCCAAATCAAAAGACGGTGATAGGTTTCCGTGTAATCATCAAAATAAGCAGTCATTATCTCTCAAAATAAAAGCCCATTAAGTCAAAACCTATGAAGGAGACTTAAGAAAAATTGGGGCATCCCGCTGACTGTAATCACAAAAGAAACAGTTCAGGCAAAAGTAGGGATAACAAAATAAATAAAAAAAAGAGGTCCTACAAGTCCTCAACAAAAGAAAAGGTTACAAAAATGACTGCCTTCTCAAACAAACGTTTAATTTCTGAACCATCACCAAGTATCAGAGCAAAGATTCTAGACTCAATTGGGATCTAAACGCACAACTAACTGAGCATAGGACTGAAGAATATCACGAAGAATAGGTGGGTACAAATAAATTTTGAGCCTTTATCCTTTGTTTCTTGAACCGTGAACCAGGCCACGCTACAACCCTTAAAAGTCCTAACTGAAGCATAGGTTAGTTCAGAAGCATACTGTTACAAAAGGTATCCTGACTCCTGTAGGACTTGCTATAAATCCTGAGTTGATATCACTCTCTTGCAAAATTTGTTTTACTGAAAAAATGAATTTTCAAAAACTTCAAGACAAGTATAAACTTTGCATTATTTGAATATCGTTGTTTGCATATAGTTATCTGTTCGACAATAGAGAAATTCACATGACGAATATCTAGTGAATAAAAACTTTCTCAATGAAAAGGTTCACCTCAAGTGGAAAAACACTTCCAACCAAGGGGCACGACATGATCATTGTCCATCATCTGGGGCAGTCGAGTCAGGATTCAAGGAATCTCTCAAAAATGCAAAATAGCTAGGGGCAGATCTCCATATGAATCACTTGGGGCATTAAACATGAATTCCAGCAACGAATCACGTACAATCAAGCGAAATCAATGTTCCTCAGTGTATTTCTTCTCAAAAGAAATTGATCAGGAAATCCCAACAGAAACATTCTAAATAAACCAAGTCCTCTTCTAGAAACGGTTCAGGTACGATCCAGAGATGAATGTTATCCTGGTGCTTATTCCAGTTTTCTCTTCTAGAAACAGTTCAGGTACGATCCAGAGACGGATGTCATCCTGATACTTATTCAGATTCTCTTCAAATACAATTCAGATACGATCCAGAGACGGATGTCATTCTGACAGTCATCCAACACATGTTTCAAATACAGTTCAGATACGATCCAGAGACGGATGTCATTCTGAAACTCATTCAACACATGTTTCAAGTACAGTTCAGATACGATCCAGAGACGGATGTCATTCTGACACTCATTCAACATAGTTTCAAATACAGTTCAAATACGATCCAGAGACGGATGTCATTCTGACACTCATTCAACACATGTTTCAAATACAGTTCAGATACAACCCAGAGACGGATGTCATTCTGACACTCATTCAACACATGTTTCAAGTACAATACAGATACGATCCAGAGACGGATGTCATTCTAACACTCATTTAACACATGTTTCAAGTACAGTTCAGATACGATCTAGAGACGGATGTCATTCTGACACTCATTCAACACATGTTTCAAGTACAATTCAGATACGATCCAGAGACGGATGTCATTCTGACACTCATTTAACACATGTTTCAAGTACAGTTCAGATACGATCCAGAGATGGATGTCATTCTGACACTCATTCAATACATGTTCAAGTATAATCACGACATAGATCCATCCATAAAATCTCTGCAGATACTTTCTTCAGCAGGTACAAGGGCAGAAACGTCCTGATGCAAAGTCATCATCGTATCCTCAGCATACGTGCTAGAGACGTCTAAGTTCCCCAAAGAGTAGAAGTAACCGAAGTTTTGATCTCTTCTTCCCCAAGCGAGAATTACCTTCTCCAGTAAAGTTCCAATCAAGAGCTGAAATTTCTTTTCCCCAGCCGAGTTTTATAACTTCAAACAGTTTATAAGTCCGCCTCCCGGGTAGAGTTTATTTCTATAACTGCAAAAGATTATTCCCCCAACAAAGTTTATTTCTCTACACCGGCAAAATCTTCCAACAAAGCATCATCCCTCCACAGAGTTATTCTCAAGCAGAGTCATTCCCCGACAGAATATCCTCAAACAGAAAGAGGAAATCCCCGGCAAATCGTCCATTCGTCATCCTCAGCGGAAATGAAAGTATTCACTTCCCAATACTCTTCAGCAACACTCTGGGATTTACTTTCCCAGACTAAGAAATATCGCAATAGAATCCCATGTTCATACATCATGGCACGCGCATACACATCGCATACAGCATAATCTCATTTATTTTGAGAACATCATCACAATGCATTTCATACATCATGACATTGCATATGAATAACTCTTTACCTTTTTTAGGAAAGATCAAATCAACAAACATCGTTGACTACTTATGTGACCTGGTAGTCTTCTCAAAAGTTACGTCTAATGAAGGACTATGCTAGCATTTTCCTCAGAAAGACGTTCTCAAAAGACGTTCTCTGGTTCAGTCAGATCGACACTAAGATCTCTCTGATTTCTATTCCAGTTGAAGATAATTAAATACCTTCTTTGGTTCAGTCAGATCGACACTAAGATCTCTCTGATTCCTATTCCAGTTGAAGATATTCCAAGACTTTTGTCTGGTTCATTTGAATCGATCCTAAGATTCTTATAATTTCCATTCCAATCAAAGTTAATTAAAGACCTTCTCTGGTTCAGTCAGATCGACACTAAGATCTCTCTGATTTCTATTCTGGTTGAAGATATTCCAAGACTTTTGTTTGGTTTAGTTGGATCGATACTAATATTCTTCTGATTTCCATTCTAGTCAAAGTTAATTAAAGACCTTCTCTGGTTCAGTCAGAACGAAACTAAGATCTCTCTGATTTCTATTCTAGTTGAAGATATTCCAAGAATTTTTTCTGGTTCAGTTGAATCGATACTAAGATCCTTATGATTTCCATTCCAGACAAAGTTAATTAAAGACCTTTCTCTGGTTCATTTAAATCGACACTAAGATTTTTATGATTTCTATTCCAGTTTAAGAAATTGCAAAACATGGAGTACGACCAGATGACAATTTAATCTCATTTCCCCAGTAAGTCGCTGTGAAGCCTGGAATACGACCAGATAGCGATCAACCTTATTATCCTCAGCAATTTATCACAAAGCTTGGATCCCGACCAGATAGCAGTTCACTTCCGTCTCTTCAATCAAGAGATGGCTCCCCAGTAGAGTAGTGGACAACTGAAGCTCCTAAGCTCTATTTCCCAAAACAAAGACCAACATTCCTCAACAGAAGTCCTCCTCAACAACAGGAATAGGAATCCCAATGAAGATACCTCTTAGGAAACCCGCATCTACTTTAATGGCACCATTAAGCCCATCTCCGATAACTCTCAGTCATCTTCTCCAAATGGCATCTGTAAGCCCATTCCTGACATCATCAACCAACGACATTACTTCATGCGAGTGCAAATTTATGGGCACTCTAGTGTTCAATCATCTTTCACCTTCAGATTGCGAAAGGCAGACAAGTCAATCTAAATCTTCAGATTTAAGAAGATTGAACAGGGGCAGCTGTTGTACCCCAAAATCTACCCTCTTTATTTCGACCTTTTTGTCTTACATTTCATTATTACATACATGCATGTCATTGGTTTTATGGTTATGGAATCAAGGTATATTTAGCAAGCTTCGTCATGTTACAAGTGACGTTTATTTCGCTAATGGATGTTCTCAGAGTATTTTCCGTGCTGGAGATCTGTTCGCCGTTTCGTAACGATTTGGGGTTCAAAGATTCACAAGTCCAACCCGGTGCGTCATATTCAGGTGTTCTTTCACCAAGATGTCCCTGATAACATATTCTCAAATTCAGGTTCGGTTCGAGAGCTAATTCTTAAAAGAAGGTCTCTGAATATTCGATTTTTCTCGAAAAAATATGGTCAAAAAGTGTGCTGAAAGTGCAGTTTTTACACACTAAAAAAATTCATAACTTGAATATTATGGCTTGTTTTGAACCCGTTCCGGTGGCCAAAATTCCATCTTGACATCATATACATTTTCATATCTCACATCTGGAAGCCAATTTCAATCAGAAGGTCTTCAAAAATGCGGATTTATCAAGTATATTTGTACAGAAAATTGGTGACAGAAGTTTATTTGTGTCATGTTCATAAAATCATACCTTAGGCGATTTTCATTGTATTGAGCTGCTTCTGGCGCCAAAATCTCACAAATTAAGTTAGATACATTTTCACAGGAGGTATCGAGTTCGAACGGTATCCAAAAGGCCTTAGTTTTTTGCCTAGAGTGCGCGTGACGCATCGAAAATCCTGAATGCTGAATATTATTTCATGTGGGTCAAAACTTTGAAAATTCATAACTCGGTCAATTTTTATCGGATCGAGCCCATCTTTTTACACAAGGTCACTGACTCAAAGATCTACAACTTTTCTTTCAAAGTCAAGACCGGGTTCTGCTCCGATCAATACTAGTTTTTTATTGAAGAACGTGTCAGAGTTGACAATGGAGTCCAAAATAAGTTTGTCTGAGGCAAAACTTTAAAAATTCATAACTAATTCACCATTTATCTGATTGAGCCTATTTTCGTACAGGAGTTTGTTCTTGATATCGGCTACATTCTGTTTTCACATTTCAATTTCAAAAATTGCACTTAATTCCCTGTGATTTAGCCTGGAACGAATAAAAATCTACACTATTGTTTGTGGTTGTTGGAGGCCCAATTACACATTCAAAGCTCATATCCTTGCTCTAATTTTCATTATATAATCTCATTCTTTTCATACAGACGAAAAGAAAAACCTTTGCCACAACTCTGTCAAAATATCAAATTCTTTCAAGAACCCTAAAAATCTTGAAATCCTTGTTACAAACCCTCATCTCACTACAAATAAGTCATCCTCGTTACAAACCCCAATCTCACTACTTCTCCAGTAAGGGAAGGCTGGTTTGATCTCCATGATTAAAAGAGTGTAGAAGCATTCATACATGCCATATCGGTTTTAACATTACAAAATTTCATATTTTTGCTTTCTTTGTATTTCATGATATAGTAATTCATTTAATGTGTTCCCGAGATTCAACGCTGCAGATATAGACATGGTCCCATGGAGTTTTATTACAAAACACTGAGGTCAAAATAGAACAACAACCAATGCATGACTCATGGCAAGGCAAACATTCTTAGGAGGCTAAGGGCGTGGATTCAACATCCACCCCTCTATTGGTTTTGGTTTTCTTCCATTCTATTTATCCTTTTATCTATTTTACCTATTTTCCTTCTTTCTGTTTAAAACCTTTTTCATAAAACCTAACATTTTTCACAAACCTTTGATTTTTCCAAATAAACTCAAATAATTAATTTTAGGTTTTTAATTTAATTTTAGGTTTTAATTTAATTTTAGGTTCAACATCCACCCCAGCATTTTCATTGTTTGTTTTTGGTTTCTAACCAATTTGTCTTTTCCAATCTTAAATTCACTTAACCACAAAACTTTTTTCACAAACCTTTTTTTTACAAAAAAAAACCTAATTTAATTTTTAGGTTAATTAATTTTAGATTTTTAAAATTTTTTTAATTCAGATTAATTAGGTTTTAGGTATTTTAATCTCCTGGATGTAATAGTTTTAGGATTTCTTTTCCGCACTCTTCACTATTATGTAACTGCCCCAAAGCTCTGTAATAGCCTAGGTTTACATTTCCGCCTTTACTTTCAGCTACTATATTTTATGAAATGCTTAGATTAATAGGATTGTATGTAAATATAAAAATGAACGATAGAAAACCCTAATTTCAAGATAAATAACCGAACTGAATCATTTGCACACTCGCACCTCTAGGGTAACCTCACTTGTTGCCTTCGGAAAAACAATGGTCATGTCCCTTGAACATGGGGATACCCTTAGCAAAGACCCTCGGTTAAAGTCATCATAAAGATCATAGTCCCTCAATGTCCCTCAAGTTGCCTACGAGTGTGATACGGTGGGAGAACTGACTTGAGATTTTGCGTTTTGTATTCGCAAATATTGTGGTTTAGCAAGAGTCACCACCGACTTTTCTTTTATCCAAAAGGAAAGGTGAAAAAGTACAAGAAAGACCATTAGAGATGTTTTCTTGAGTTCGGGGGGTAGATTATGAAAAGGGAAGGTATTAACACCCTTTTAATCCATGGTTTTCCATGGGCTCTTAGTTACTTGCTAGATCACTTGCTTTTTGTTTGAATGTGCTTGTGGTGTGGTTTTTGAAAGTATTTTGAAAATGTAACTTTGTAATGGTTCTCGTTTCTATAAGAACGCATACAAAGTGTTGTTTTCAAAGATGTTTCAAAATGAGAGTGTTAGTGTATAAAATGTTTTTGTCGTGAGCAAGCGAGTAACTGAGAGCGAACCTACCTACTCAAAAGGTCTTAGATGTGCTTTTCCTCCTTCTTTAGACGTTGATATCTTACCATTGTTTTGGTAAGAAGCCCCATCGTTGGATTTGAAGGGATGGGCATGGGTCATCGTATAACCATGTTAGCAATGTTGTGAGATGACTTAGCATTTTATTTTAGGGACTAAGATCATTTTGAAAGGCAACTTGGATAGCGTCATCGAGGGACTATGATATTGTATTTTTCGATTTGTTTGTGCTAAGACATCCCACATGCATAACATGGCCATTTTGTAATGCAACAAGTGGAATTACCCCAAGTGTGTAAGTGTGCAAGTGTGTTAGTTTGCATGCATTTTGTCTTGTATTTGAAAGTCATCTATTTGTAGATTTTATCTTGCCATACATCCTATTTACTAGCAATATATTTTAAAGCGATAAGTTGCAGAAATGTAAAGTCCTACGCTATTACAATATTTAGGGGACAGGGGTACATATTTATGAATGGGGGTTGCAAGTAAAAATAATTCCTAAGTTACTATTACAACCATATTGAAATGTACAATATAAGAAAGAAATGGACTTGTTTAGGAAATGTTTTTTTTCTAAAAAAAAAGAAATAAATTAGTTAATAAAAGAAAATATTTTTATGTCTTTTTATGTTAATATTAAAAATGATGAAAAGGGAAATAAATGAAAGACAGAAACAGCGTGCTACTGCAAGCAAAATAAACAAGGATCAAAAGTTCTGAAGCCAGGCGCATGATGACTCAGAAAGGAACATCAATGGAATCAGAAATTCTGGATTCGTACACTCTGAGGTCCTGCAAGAAACTCTAGAGGGAAAACACAGAAATTCTGGATGGTATTGAGACAGTGGGCCACAAGTCAGAAGTTCTGTATTACACTAAAACAATGAGTAAACTTCAGAAGTTCAGTTTATTGTCAGCATGTGAAAATTAGAAACTCTGAGTGTTTGAAAACAGCGAATGGAAACATCAGAAGTTCAGTGTATTTGACATGTAAGGAGAACTCAGAAGTTCTGTTTGTGTTAGAACATTGAGTGAATCATCAGAAGTTATGTATTATGCTGAGCCAGTGGGTGAACATTAGCAGTTCAGTGTGTGTTAACAGTGGGAAAAATCATAGAATTTATGTGTGTTAAAACAGTGAAGAGAACTCAAAAGTTCTGCGTGCTTAAACAGTGAGAAAATCCTAGAAGTTTTGTGTGTTAAAATGGTGAGTGAAAAATAGAAGTTCTGTGTTACATTTTGACTTTTAATCAGCACACTAGCAATTCATTCAGTTCTTGTTAAGCAGCAAATCGGAAGGGTAACAGCACAACAGCTTATAGAAGTTTTAATCCTAAATATGAGTCTAGCCCTAATCAAGAAACTTTGATCCATAGTTTTTTCTACTTATGTAATGATATGAACAACATCAATACTATGATATTTACATGTTTAATGATATTATGAATGAAAAAGATGCAAAGTCAGAAAGACTTACCTTGAACCTAAAACGTGGGCTTGGAGCTTTGAGCTGCTACCTTTGGATGTTCTGGAATCAGCAAGAGTAACGGAAGAGGAAGTGCCAAACTCTTTGATTCAAAAGGAAGAACAAAGGTTTGGTTTTCTGGATTTTTTATGAAGGTTTCAACTTACTTTTCTCTCCCCATTTTTTTACCAATCTCTCTTCCAAAGCCAACCCCTTGAACGTGTGATGGAGCAAAGTATTTATAAATGGGTTTGTTGTGGTTTTGGGGGGAAAAACAAATGGGATTCAAACCTTTTTGGTATAATGTTCCGTTGATTTTTAATCACAGTTTTCGTATGCTAATTTGATGCAAATATGGGGTTTGAGAAAGTGCAGGCGTGGACTGGGTCAGCAGCTGACTGCAGCATTTTGATGTAGCAAGGCAGCAAGTTACTTAAACGAGGTTTTGGGATTTGGTGATGTTATGATCACAGAAGATCAGAAGCGTAAACTCTTTGTGCTGAAGTGTCACGTTCTGATGGAAGATTGTGTTCTGAACCACGTTTGCAACTTCTGACTGGACTTGCATGGAGGCTGAAGATCCATGTTCTGATTGAAGGCTATGTTCTGAACCAAATTTGCAACTTCTGACTGCACTTGCGTGGAGGCTGGCTCGGAAGATCTGAAGCATCATATTCTCTTAACACTTATAAAATTTTCCAAATGTTTAGAAATTTGATTTTTGATTTAAAAGTCAAAGTTTGACTTTTTCAGTGCGCTCTTGACCATTTTGCCCTTGCGGATGACTTTCTTGAAAAATTGCAGTTCAAGGCTTGGAATTCGATGGAAGAAAACTTGAGGATCCAGGGTGATTCCTTGAGAAATTAGAGGGCAAATTTTGGGGTACAACAGCTGCCCCTGTTCAATCTTCTTACACCTGAAGAGTTAGATTGGTAAATCTGTCATTCGTGACTTGAAGGTGGAAGATGATTGAACACTAGAGTGCCCAGAAATTTGCACTCGAAGATGTGTTAGTTGATTATGTAGGGAATGGGCTTAAATATGCCATTTGGAGAGGTAATGGATAGTTGTTGGAGATGGGCTTAAAGATGCCATCTGAAGGTGATTGTATCTGGACTCAGCAGGATGATGAAGGAATCTTGGACGATTACTACCTCAGCAGGATGATAAAGGAATCTTGGACGATTTCTACCTCAATAGGATGATGAAGGAATCTTGGATGACTACTACCTCAGCAGGATGATGAAGGAATCTTGGATGACTACTACCTCAGCAGGATGATGAAGGAATCTTGGATGACTACTACCTCAGCAGGATGATGAAGGAATCTTGGATGACTACTACCTCAGCAGGATGATAAAGGAATCTTGGATGACTACTACCTCAACAGGATAATGAAGGAATCTTGGATGACTACTACCTCAGCAGGATGATGAACGAATCTTGGATGACTACTACCTCAGCAGGATGGTGAAGGAATCTTGGATGACTACTACCTCAGCAGGATGATGAAGGAATCTTGGATGACTACTACCTCAGCAGGATGATGAAGGAATCTTGGATGACTACTATGATCGGTGGAAATAGAACTGACTGTTTTGGAATGCTGGTCCGCGTTTGCGTTTTGCAAAATGTCGCGGTAAGCAAGAGTCGCCACCGTCTTTTATTTTCTCCAACAAGGAAAGGACAAAAGCACAGCAAAATTCCTTTTCGAGATGTTTCTCGGTTCGGGAGGTAGATTATAGAAAGGGAAGGTGTTAGCACCCTTTCTATCCGTGGTTATCCACGGGCTTTTAGGTACTTGCTCACTATGTTTTCAAAAATGTTTGCTTTTCTTGTGTTTGTGGGTTTTGAAAAAGTTTAGTTTGAAAACTTCTAGGTAACTCTTGTATCAGTCCTCAAGAGTGTATGAAGTGTTTGTTTGAAAACTTTTTAAAAGTGTAGGTGCGAAAAGTTGTTTTTTTGTGTTTTAAAAGAGCAAGTACCCAGGAGAAATCTACCTACTCTAAGGAAATTAAGCTGTGTAAATGTCCTTTAGACAGTACTATCCCACTATTGAGAAGTAGGTAGCACCGTTGTTGGAGTTATTCGGGTCAATTCGATTATAGGGACATGTGGTCACCAAAGCAATAGTAGGACGCCTTAGCGGTAATCCTAATATCCTAGATCCTTTTTATCAGAGGCAACCGTTTCGAGGCAACTGGATCTTTAGACAGGAGGGCGACCTCTAAAACACCCTATACTCAATGACCACGTCGAGGCAACCAAGTGAGGTGTACCCTAAGAGTGGCATGTGCGAGTGTGTCAGGTTTCATGTTAAGATTATCTTTGCACATGTATTATGGTGAGCTACGTTTTGATTTTATTTTCATACAAGTCTTGTCATGCATAGTTAACAGTTAATAATTTGCGGGAAATAAATTACGGAAAATGAATCTACGCTATTACAAGGCGTCAGGTATTTACATCGCCAAAAACATAATTCTTGAAAAGTAAATACGAGAAAATAAAGAAAGCGATAAAAGTCCTAATTATCTGTTACATTCTCGGAACAGTTACATAAATATGATCAAAATAATAATCATGCGCGAAAGAAATTGAATCGGGACGTCCTTAGGGTTTTGACCCTTTTTGAGAAAAGAATGAAATTTGGTCCTTTTTGCATTTAATTAAACCTAATTCTAATTAATTAAATAATTAAAAGAAAAAAAGTATTTTTTTATGTATTTTAATGTTTTAATGAAAATAAAAATAAAAAGATTAACATTGTCAAAAGAGAAACCCTAATTCTATGTTGATTTTTATTTATTGAGAAAAAGATTAAAGTTAACCTAATTTAAAAGACTAAATCAATTTTGTTAGTATTTATTTACAAAATAATAATTAATAGTGAAATTAATAAATAATAATAATAAATAATATTTTAGGTTTCTAAATTTATTATGGAAAATAATTACGTGAATTAATTAAATAATAATAATAATAATTGTAATTAATAAAATAATTAAATAGAAAATATAAAAGAGAAAAAATGAGAAATAAAACCCTGGGGGTGATGGGCCCAGAAGTAGGTACGTTTGGAAATTGCTGGCCCATTAGCCTCAAGCCTTGTTTGACTTTCTTGATTGTCTAGATACGCATTGACTGGGAACACCATGGTCCTTCATCCTATGGCCATTAGATTCAAGCTTGTGGCCACTTGGCGCCTGGATATTTGAGACACACGGTGGAATTCATTTGGAAACCTGTACAAGAATATGCTAAGAAAAATAATAGAAACATTTTGGGTGGACCTGGGAATCGAACCCAGGTCCCAATGATCAACGTCCAGCGCATCTACCACCAGGCCATTCGCTTGCTTTGATATTATAATGAACAATGAAATTAATATATAAAAACAACAATTATGCTGGAAAGTAAATAAAACGCGCGCTATTTTTTGAATGGCCCAACCATGAAGCAACACGTCATTGTCTTCCTCCTGATGCCTGTAAAATACATGTTAGATAGCGGGGGTTTTTAACCCCCACAAAACATGATGACCAATAATAGCGATTAGGGCTACAATGAACATAAATATTTTGCGAATATAGCTTTGTGTTCGTCTGGATTCCACGATTTCAACCATAGGCATTAGAGGTCCCAATTTTGCCCGGTTACTGAATCCCCAAATTCAAGGTTTATGAACCCTAGAATTCATCAATGGTGATTCTTGATTCTGTGCATCATATTCCAATTAACCTGTACCATTAGCTTCCTATGGACTCAAACAATGCAAAACAAATAATAAATCGTGTTAATGATGCATGAAATAGGCAATTCGATTTTCAAAATAACCAGCAAACCGTGAAGCTGTTCTTGGTGATTTCTTGAGATTAAACGCTTGGTTTTGGTTCCTACACCTTCCTGGGGACCCCTGCAATGTGTTAGAATTAATAAAAAGCTCTAAATTAGCCTGAACTAGGAAAACAGTTTTCAAGTTTCTTTGATTTTTTTCAATGTTGCTATGGCTTTTCTGCAGCAATTTTCACGTCCAATGCATTAGGGTTGACTTGTGTATTTATAGAGGAAGAGAACTAGGTTAAATCTTGGCCAAGAAATCCATGAAATAATGGTTTGAATATTTGATTTGCAATCACATCTTTTTGAATCTTTTTGATTGAAGAAACTTGCCAAACTTGGAGATTTTTGTCCCTTTGATTTGCACACGAAATCTCCAGCATATATTGACCACTTTTGCTTCACAAAAAGATTGAGAAATCATATCTTGATATTTCCTACAATTTAAATTAATTAAATGAATTAAAATTGATTAAAAATCCAATTAATTAATAAAAAATAAGAATATAAATCAATTTTAGCTTGATGGGTCGTGCATAGGCCTTGGGTAAAGTTTCAAGAATAAATTTGAGGCCCATTAGCAAAAACAAAGTGTTTTGAGCAAAGTTGACTTTTGCAAATTCACAAACATTTCCCAACTTCTCCAATGCATATCTTGCTCAATTTTGATCCTATGAACATGTTCTTGGACATTTTGGAAAGTTCTTGAAGTCCTCTAACCAATGCCTTTGGTCCCATGTCATTTGGATTTACCAATATCAAGTTATGGTCTTTGACTTAAAGTGCATTTTTGTTGACTTTTGAAATTGACCTATAATGTAGAAATTGATAACTTTTTGTGAGAGAATTTCTTGGACTTGGAATGTGAAGATGAGTTGTAGGAAATATCATCCCCTTCAAAATGAGCATTGGATGGGATTTTTCTGATGAACCATGAAAAATTTATGCCTTGGTCAAAATACAGTTGACTTTTCTACTGTCCAAAAATAGTAACTTTTGCATCCTTGATGATTTTTGAGCCATGCTTGTGGAATCATGATCAAGACTTGATCAAATGATGATTGTGAGCTCAAAATAAGATGTTTACCAAAAAATTGACTTTTGACTACAAAATGACCATTTTGCCCCTGCAGTTGATTGTGAACCAAATAGGGCTTTTGACTGTGCAATTTGACATTGTGAGTCTTGAGATTTGACATGTAGATGCTTGAAAATGTATGTAGGTCTATGAGACTTGATTGAGCCATTGAAAACCTCAAATTCCCTGAAAGAAACAAAACCCTAATTTTGACTGGCTTAGGAAGCATTTGGATTGTGCAACCCTTGAGAAATCTTGAACCATTTGAAGATGATTCTTGACAAATCTTGAAGAATATGGGAGGGAAAATTTTGGGGTACAACAGTTGCCCCTGTTCAATCTTCTTAGACCTGAGGATGTAGATTGGCTTGGGTGCCTTTCGTGCTCCGAAGGTGGAAGATGATTGAACACTAAAGTGCCCAGAAATTTGCACTCGCATAATATGGTATCAGCAGTGTGATGGCGGGAATGGGCTTATAGATGCCATTTGGAGAGATGGTGGATAGAAAGATGGGCTTATAGATGCCATCAGGGGTTTCGATTGCGTAAGAGATTCCTTAGCGAGAACTTGCGTACCTGAGAAAGAAAGATAATTTCCTGGCCTGTTACAGGTGTTGATCTTCAAACTCTTTATGTAGATAACTTTCCTGGCTAGATACAGGTATAGACCTACAATCAATCGCTCACAGATATGCCCTGGCTAGATACAGGTATCGAATCTGGAACTCAAAAAGGTTGGTAGAGATAGCTTTCCTGGCTAGATACAGGTGTAGACCTCTGACCTGAGAATGAAAGATAATTTCCTGGCTAGATACAGGTGTTGATCTTCAAACTCTTCATGCAGGTACTTTCCTGGCTAGATACAGGTATAAATCTACAATCAATCGCTCACAGATATGCTCTGGCTAGATACAGGTATCAAATCTGGAACTTCAAAAGGTTGATGGGTTGTCTCTACTGACAGGTTATCTCAGAAAAATCTTTAGGAACCGATTTAACTGAACCATGGGAGGTTTTGTCTTCTTTGACGAGTTGTCTCTTTTAACGGGTTGTCTTCATGGACGGGTTGTCTTTATTGACAGGTTGTCTTCAATGACGGGTTGTCTTCAACGACGGGTTATCTTCAACGACAGGTTGTCTTCAACGACGGGTTGTCTCAACGACAGGTTGTCTTCAATGACAGGTTGACTTCAATGACGGGTTGTCTTTAATGACGGGTTGTCTTCAATGACGGGTTGTCTTCAATGACGGGTTGTCTTCAATGACGGGTTGTCTTCAATGACGGGTTGTCTTCAATGACGGGTTGTCTTCAATGATGGGTTGTCTTCAATGACGGGTTTGCATCAGAAAAATCTTTAGGAATTGATTTAACTGGATTTGTCTTCTTTGACTGGATTAGCGTCAGAAGAATCTTTAGGAACTGGATTTGTCTTCTTTGACTGGATTTGTCTTCTTTGACTGGATTTAGAGTTTAACTGCATCTTTCCTGAAAGGTAAAGGTCAGTCATATGAGATGCATGATATGGATCGAGCAATGATGTTCTCAACATAAATGAGATTGTGTGATATGATGCGTATATGCATGTATCATGATGTATGACAATGTGATGTTTATGAATGTATCTTCGTCTGGGAAAACATATCCTTGACGAATTTTGAGAAGTTCGTTGAATCCTGGGCTGATGTTGAAGAGTAGAGTTCTTCGTTTCCGTTGGGGATGATGAATGAAGATGATTGCAAGAATAAACCGGTAGGAGAAGATGACTCTGTTGGGGAATAAACCTGGTGAGGGGATTACTCTACGGGGAATTACTCTGTGGGGAAGAGATGCTTCGCTGAGGTTTTAACGATAACTCCGCTGGAGATTCCGTTGATAAGCTTTGTTGGGGAACTTGAGGGATTCCGCTGGGGATAGGAAGAACTTCGCCGAGGACGATCTTTCCATTGTAATTTGCTGAGGATAACCCAGTTAGACTCTGGTGGGGAATAAACTTTGAATATGGCCGGGGAGAGATATTTGTACTCTGCAGGGGACAATCTTCCAGAATCTACTGGGGAGATGGCTCAACTCTCCTGGGGAAACTTTGGACTACATTGGGGAAATGGCTCCACTGGGGTGTCTGTATTCCGTCGGGGAACAATCTTATATTTCTGTCGAGGAATATTAAGACTGCCGGGGATGCTTGCTGAATAATATCTGTATACTCTGCTGGAGAATATTGAGATCTTCTGGGGATTCCTAACTTTTCCAGGACTGATGGTAGCCTAACTCTGTTTGGGGAGAGTGTTGCTGACTTGCTAGGGATACGGTGCCTTTTTAGGGCTGATGGGAGACCAACTCTGCTTGGGAGAGGGTACTGCTGAATCTTGTCTTACCCTGCGGGGAGTGAAGGTGTCTTGGTTAATTCTTCAGCTGAATCTACCTTGTACCTGGAGGACAGAGCAGCTTGTACAGTTCGGACAATTCTTATTGCCCCAGCTTCCGTGGGAGAAGGTACATGCAGAGGTGCTTGATGACTGCCGATTGACAAATCTTCTTCTGGTAGGCAAGTGACAAGATGACAGGACATAGTCGTACGCTTTGATCCCTAATTTTTGCCTGGACCGCCCTTTCGGGTTTTCAGTCCATCGGGATACTCTTTTTTGCCCAAGCCGCCTTTTCAGGTTTTCGACTTGCCGGGTGTACAGGTTTTTTCATTTTCATCCCTTATTTTTGCCCGAACCCTTTTGGTTCGCCGGGAAGCCCTTATTTTTGCCTAGGTGTGTCAACCTAGCGGGTCTTTGATTTTGCGTAGTATTTTTTCGACTATGTCCATGCTTTCAGAATGTAGGGAGTCGTCACTGTCAGTAGTGTTGTGTTGCCATACTACCAGAAGATGTTTGATCCTGCAAGATTCGTTGCTGGAATTCATGTCCAATACCCCCAGTGGCTCAGACGGAGATTTGCCCCTGGCCATTTGGCATTTGAGAGATTCTCTGAATCTTGACTTAACTGCCCCAGATGATGGACAATGATTATGTCTGCCCCTTGGTTGGAAGTGCTTTTGTTCACTAGATATTCTTCGTGCGAATTTCTCTGTTGTTCGAACAAATAGTCATATGCAAACAATGTTAATTTAAGAATGCAAAGCTTATGTCTATCTTGAAATTTTTGAAAATACAGTTTTCAATAAAACAAGTGAATTTTTGTAAAATGTGATGTCAACTCAGGATTTTACAGCAAGCCCTATAGGAGTCAGGATACCTTTTGTAACAGTATGCTTTTGGACTAACCCATGCTTCAGTTAGGACTTTTGAAGGGTTATAACGTGGCCTGGTTCACGGTTTAAGAAACAAAGGATAAAGGCTCAAATTTTATTTGTACCCACCCGCTCTTCGTGATGTTCTTCGATCCTAAACTCAGCTAATCGTGCATTAGATCTTGTTTGAGTCTTTGCTCTGATATACCAGTGATGGTTCAGATATTGACAAGTTTATTTTGAACAGGCAGTCAATTATTTTTTGTTGTTGAGGGTTTGTAGGACCTCTTTCTTTTCGATTTTATTATCCCTGTCTTTTTTCCTGAACTATTTCTTTTGTGATTACAGTCAGCGGGATGCCCCATTTTTATAAGTCTTCTTTATAGGTTTTGACTTGATGGGCTTTTATTTCTGAAAGATAATGACTGCCTGTCTTTATGATTATTTGGAACCATCACTGTCTTTTGTTTTGTAAGGACTTCTTTGGTGCCATTCGTTGTGCACTTGGATCAACTGAGAGAACTACCTTGCCCCAAGTTATAATTAAGGGTTTTAATTTTTTCGAAAAGAAAACTCCAACTTCTTTGGCTCAAAGGGGTTGACAAGGGATTATCTTCCTTATAACTCCACTGTTTAGGATTTGAAATAATGCCTGTACCTCATCAGTGGGGTATGTTCAAAAGCATACTGTAAAGATTGCGGTATCATTTTCGTTATCCTCCCTCAAAAGGCTTAGAACTTTTTTAATCGAGAGTTGAACATCACAAAAACTGAAAGCAATTTGAATATAGTGAATACGAATGGATTGATTCAAAACAGACATATGCGATGCATTGATGAAATAAAGAAGTTTGCCATGACAATAAATGTTTGAATAAGAAAAGAAAAATACAACTTGAACATTCAAATGAACAAAAGACATTCTCAATGATTTGGTGTAGGATCAGTGATCAAACTTGATCTCCTTGGCATCAATCAAGTCTTGGATCTTGTTCTTCAAACTCCAACAGTCGTCGGTGTCATGTCCAGGACTGTCAGAATGGTAGGCACATCTCACACTCGGGTTATACTTGGAAGAGGACGTATTTGGGTTCCGAGGAGGAGCCTTTAATATAATCAGCCCTGTCTTCATCATGTGTTGTAGCGCTTGAGTTGGTGACATGTTGATCTTGGTAAATTGCCTCATGGGCTTGTTTGGCTTACTCTGATCAACCTGTTGTTTTTGGTGAGGTTGTTGTTGGACCCTTGAGGTAGTAGCAACTTGGAGAGGTCCATTCTTCACCATACCAAACTCTTGTCTTCTTTAAGGCTGATTACTGGTTTGATCCCCAGACTTGACCGTTTACTTCATACTATTGTATCTGTCTTGATGAAGCTGGTTGATCATGGCTCGTAACTCTTCTTGTTCCCGAGCTAAGCCTTGGATAAGAGCCATCTGCCCCAGCATCTGGGTTCTCATTGTATCTACTTCAGCTTGCAGCCGTTTCAGCCGTTCGTCCTTATCGTCTTCAGGACTGTTCTTGACCAAAGTCCCCATGAGGAGTGTTCTCAACTCTTCCTGCCCCTTGGATAGGCTTAGGAAGATCTCCCTGAACTGAGTCTCTTGAGTATGGAGATCCTGGTTGTCTGGTTGGAAAGCCATGGCTAAAATAAACAGCGGGAATATGAGAGACCTGTATCGGATGACCTGTTATGCAATGATATGTATGATATATGTATGCAATACTTTCAAGGATCTCGCGGGGTAAACAAGAAAATTGTTAGAATTTGAATATGGTAGCTTGATTGAAGGAACTTCATGTTGTTGAGAGTCCTTCTTCAAGAGTCAAGGCTCACCATATCGAGTGGGTCATAGCCCCTGACACAGGTTATCGTGCTTGGATTTCTGGACAACCTTGGTTAGAGGAAAATAAATCCCTTTTGCCCCTTGCTATACATTTGGTCCATCATGACCTGCATCACAAACCCTTGAGATCCTTGAAATGGTTAAGGAAATGCTATGGTATGATGTTATGATGCGTATGATGTTATGTACATGGATGCAAAGGTGTGAGATGTAAGTAAGCCCTGTAATAAGTCCAGATTAAGGACAAAACCTGCAAGGAACTCATGTTGTCAAATAACAAGAATATGCAAGTAGTCAAGTTTGAAGGCACACAAGTCACGCAAAAGAGCCCTTAGATTTCAGGCCAGCATGAAGTTTAGGTACTACCCTCTTTCAGTTTCAGTTGGTTAAGACCTGTCCTAAAAATAGTAACCGGGTTCTAGAGGATCTCAATATCACTGACTACCCTCAATCGGTCATAACTCCAGCTTCGTAATCTTTTCTTGCGGCCGGAACCATCGCAAGAGTTTAGCCTCAATGAATGTAGCATACTGCTACTGTTCTATGGCCAAGTTGGGTCAATTTAAGGTTCTAAGGTCAGTTGGTGCTTAATGACTCCTCAGAAGACCCATATTCTCCTTGTTCCAACACAAGGGATATCGGTACAGACCAAGGTGTCACACCAACGTAGCTACTGCTTCACCCGTGTTGGTCTACGCCGGATAGGTCCCTCACAGTTTATTGCTACCTAAAGGGTATTCCCCAGATCCGAGTTAGGATCTATAAAACTCCGATGCAAGCCCATAATATTAAAGCAAATAAGGCATACAATTGAAAACATAGAATGATTTAATCTTAAGGTACACCTCACTTAAAAGTTTCCCCAGCAGAGTCGCCAGTTCTGTGATCGGTGGAAATAGAACTGACTGTTTTGGAATGCTGGTTCGCGTTTGCGTTTTGTAAAATGTCGCGGTAAGCAAGAGTCGCCACCGTCTTTTATTTTCTCCAACAAGGAAAGGACAAAAGCACAGCAAAATTCCTTTTCGAGATGTTTCTCGGTTCGGGAGGTAGATTATAGAAAGGGAAGGTGTTAGCACCCTTTCTATCCGTGGTTATCCACGGGCTCTTAGGTACTTGCTCACTATGTTTTCAAAAATGTTTGCTTTTCTTGTGTTTGTGGGTTTTGAAAAGGTTTAGTTTGAAAACTTCTAGGTAACTCTTGTATCAGTCCTCAAGAGTGTATGAAGTGTTTGTTTGAAAACTTTTTGAAAGTGTAGGTGCGAAAAGTTGTTTTTTTGTGTTTTGAAAGAGCAAGTACCCAGGAGAAATCTATCTACTCTAAGGAAATTAAGCTGTGTAAATGTCCTTTAGACAGTACTATCCCACTATTGAGAAGTAGGTAGCACCGTCGTTGGAGTTATTCGGGTCAATTCGATTATAGGGACATATGGTCACCAAAGCAATAGTAGAACGCCTTAGCGGTAACCCTAATGTCCTAGATCCTTTTTATCCGAGGCAACAGTTTCGAGGTAACTGGATCTTTAGACAGAAGGGCGACCTCTAAAACACCATATACTCAATGACCACGTCGAGGCAACCAAGTGAGGCGTACCCTAAGAGTGGCATGTGCGAGTGTGTCAGATTTCATGTTAAGATTATCTTTGCACATGTATTATGGTGAGCTACGTTTTGATTTTATTTTCATACAAGTCTTGTCATGCATAGTTAACAGTTAATAATTTGCGGGAAATAAATTGCGGAAAATGAATCTACACTATTACAAGGCGTCAGGTATTTACATCGCCAAAAACATAACCCTTGAAAAGTAAATACGAGAAAATAAAGAAAGCGATAAAAGTCCTAATTATCTGTTACATTCTCGGAACAGTTACATAAATATGATCAAAATAATAATCATGCGCGAAAGAAATTGAATCGGGACGTCCTTAGGGTTTTGACCCTTTTTGAGAAAAGAATGAAATTTGGTCCTTTTTGCATTTAATTAAACCTAATTCTAATTAATTAAATAATTAAAAGAAAAAAAGTATTTTTTTTATGTTTTTTAATGTTTTAATGAAAATAAAAATAAAAAGATTAACATTGTCAAAAGAGAAACCCTAATTCTATGTTGATTTTTATTTATTGAGAAAAAGATTAAAGTTAACCTAATTTAAAAGACTAAATCAATTTTGTTAGTATTTATTTACAAAATAATAATTAATAGTGAAATTAATAAATAATAATAATAAATAATATTTTAGGTTTCTGAATTTATTATGGAAAATAATTACGTGAATTAATTAAATAATAATAATAATAATTGTAATTAATAAAATAATTAAATAGAAAATATAAAAGAGAAAAAATGAGAAATAAAACCCTGGGGGTGATGGGCCCAGAAGTAGGTACGTTTGGAAATTGCTGGCCCATTAGCCTCAAGCCTTGTTTGACTTTCTTGATTGTCTAGATACGCATTGACTGGGAACACCATGGTCCTTCATCCTATGGCCATTAGATTCAAGCTTGTGGCCACTTGGCGCCTGGATATTTGAGACACACGGTGGAATTCATTTGGAAACCTGTACAAGAATATGCTAAGAAAAATAATAGAAACATTTTGGGTGGACCTGGGAATCGAACCCAGGTCCCAATGATCAACGTCCAGCGCATCTACCACCAGGCCATTCGCTTGCTTTGATATTATAATGAACAATGAAATTAATATATAAAAACAACAATTATGCTGGAAAGTAAATAAAACGCGCGCTATTTTTTGAATGGCCCAACCATGAAGCAACACGTCATTGTCTTCCTCCTGATGCCTGTAAAATACATGTTAGATAGCGGGGGTTTTTAACCCCCACAAAACATGATGACCAATAATAGCGATTAGGGCTACAATGAACATAAATATTTTGCGAATATAGCTTTGTGTTCGTCTGGATTCCACGATTTCAACCATAGGCATTAGAGGTCCCAATTTTGCCCGGTTACTGAATCCCCAAATTCAAGGTTTATGAACCCTAGAATTCATCAATGGTGATTCTTGATTCTGTGCATCATATTCCAATTAACCTGTACCATTAGCTTCCTATGGACTCAAACAATGCAAAACAAATAATAAATCGTGTTAATGATGCATGAAATAGGCAATTCGATTTTCAAAATAACCAGCAAACCGTGAAGCTGTTCTTGGTGATTTCTTGAGATTAAACGCTTGGTTTTGGTTCCTACACCTTCCTGGGGACCCCTGCAATGTGTTAGAATTAATAAAAAGCTCTAAATTAGCCTGAACTAGGAAAACAGTTTTCAAGTTTCTTTGATTTTTTTCAATGTTGCTATGGCTTTTCTGCAGCAATTTTCACGTCCAATGCATTAGGGTTGACTTGTGTATTTATAGAGGAAGAGAACTAGGTTAAATCTTGGCCAAGAAATCCATGAAATAATGGTTTGAATATTTGATTTGCAATCACATCTTTTTGAATCTTTTTGATTGAAGAAACTTGCCAAACTTGGAGATTTTTGTCCCTTTGATTTGCACACGAAATCTCCAGCATATATTGACCACTTTTGCTTCACAAAAAGATTGAGAAATCATATCTTGATATTTCCTACAATTTAAATTAATTAAATGAATTAAAATTGATTAAAAATCCAATTAATTAATAAAAAATAAGAATATAAATCAATTTTAGCTTGATGGGTCGTGCATAGGCCTTGGATAAAGTTTCAAGAATAAATTTGAGGCCCATTAGCAAAAACAAAGTGTTTTGAGCAAAGTTGACTTTTGCAAATTCACAAACATTTCCCAACTTCTCCAATGCATATCTTGCTCAATTTTGATCCTATGAACATGTTCTTGGACATTTTGGAAAGGTCTTGAAGTCCTATAACCAATTCCTTTGGTCCCATGTCATTTGGATTTACCAATCTCAAGTTATGGTCTTTGACTTAAAGTGCATTTTTGTTGACTTTTGAAATTGACCTATAATGTAGAAATTGATAACTTTTTGTGAGAGCATTTCTTGGACTTGGAATGTGAAGATGAGTTGTAGGAAATGTCATCCCCTTCAAAATGAGCATTGGGTGGGATTTTTCTGATGAACCATGAAAAAGTTATGCCTTGGTCAAAATACAGTTGACTTTTCTACTGTCCAAAAATAGTAACTTTTGCATCCTTGATGATTTTTGAGCCATGCTTGTGGAATCATGATAAAGACTTGATCAAATGATGATTGTGAGCTCAAAATAAGATGTTTACCAAAAATTTGACTTTTGACTGCAAAATGACCATTTTGCCCCTGCAGTTGATTGTGAACCAAATAGGGCTTTTGACTGTGCAATTTGACATTGTGAGGCTTGAGATTTGACATGTAGATGCTTGACAATGTATGTAGGCCTATGAGACTTGATTGAGCCATTGAAAACCTCAAATTCCTTGAAAGAAACAAAACCCTAATTTTGACTGGCTTAGGAGGCATTTGGACTGTGCAACCCTTGAGAAATCTTGAACCATTTGAAGATGATTCTTGACAAATCTTGAAGAATATGGGAGGGCAAATTTTGGGGTACAACAGTTTCCCCTGTTCAATCTTCTTAGACCTGAGGATGTAGATTGGCTTGCGTGCCTTTCGTGCTCCGAAGGTGGAAGATGATTGAACACAAAAGTGCCCAGAAATTTGCACTCGCATAGTATGGTATCAACAGTGTGATGGCGGGAATGGGCTTATAGATGCCATTTGGAGAGATGGTGGATAGGTAGATGGGCTTATAGATTCCATCAGGGGTTTCGATTGCGTAAGATATTCCTTAGCAAGAACTTGCGTACCTGAGAAAGAAAGATAATTTCCTGGCCTGTTACAGGTGTTGATCTTCAAACTCTTCATGTAGATAACTTTCCTGGCTAGATACAGGTATAGACCTACAATGAATCGCTCACAGATATGCCCTGGCTAGATACAGGTATCGAATCTGGAACTCAAAAAGGTTGGTAGAGATAGCTTTCCTGGCTGGATACAGGTGTAGACCTCTGACCTGAGAATGAAAGATAATTTCCTGGCTAGATACATGTGTTGATCTTCAAACTCTTCATGCAGATACTTTCCTGGCTAGATACAGGTATAGATCTACAATCAATCGCTCACAGATATGCCCTGGCTAGATACAGGTATCGAATCTGGAACTTCAAAAGGTTGATGGGTTGTCTCTACTGACAGGTTATCTCAGAAAAATCTTTAGGAACCGATTTAACTAAACCATGGGAGGTTTTGTCTTCTTTGACGAGTTGTCTCTTTTAACGGGTTGTCTTCATGGACGGGTTGTCTTTATTGACAGGTTGTCTTCAATGACGGGTTGTCTTCAACGACGGGTTATCTTCAACGACAGGTTGTCTTCAACGACGGGTTGTCTCAACGACAGGTTGTCTTCAATTACGGGTTGTCTTCAATGACGGGTTGTCTTTAATGACGGGTTGTCTTCAATGACGGGTTGTCTTCAATGACGGGTTATCTTCAATGACGGGTTGTCTTCAATGACGGGTTGTCTTCAATGACGGGTTGTCTTCAATGACGGGTTTGCATCAGAAAAATCTTTAGGAATTAATTTAACTGGATTTGTCTTCTTTGACTGGATTAGCGTCAGAAGAATCTTTAGGAACTGGATTTGTCTTCTTTGACTGGATTTGTCTTCTTTGACTGGATTTAGAGTTTAACTGCATCTTTCCTGAAAGGTAAAGGTCAGTCATATGCGATGCAAGATATGGATCGAGCAATGATGTTCTCAACATAAATGAGATTGTGTGATATGATGCGTATATGCATGTATCATGATGTATGACAATGTGATGTTTATGAATGTATCTTCGTCTGGGAAAACATATCCTTGACGAATGCCGAGAAGTTCGTTGAATCCTGGGCTGATGTTGAAGAGTAGAGTTCTTCGTTTCCGTTGGGGATGATGAACGAAGATGATTGCAAGAATAAACCGGTAGGAGAAGATGACTCCGTTGGGGAATAAACCTGGTGAGGGGATTACTCTACGGGGAATTACTCTTTGGGGAAGAGATGCTTCGCTGAGGTTTTAACGATAACTCCGCTGGAGATTCCGTTGATAAGCTTTGTTGGGGAACTTGAGGGATTCCGCTGGGGATAGGAAGAACTTCGCCGAGGACGATCTTTCCGTTGTAATTTGCTGAGGATAACCCAGTTAGACTCTGGTGGGGAATAACCTTTGAATATGGCCGGGGAGAGATATTTGTACTCTGCAGGGGACAATCTTCCAGAATCTACTGGGGAGATGGTTCAACTCTCCTGGGGAAACTTTGGACTACACTGGGGAAATGGCTCCACTGGGGTGTCTGTATTCTGCCGGGGAACAATCTTATATTTCTGTCGAGGAATATTAAGACTGCCGGGGATGCTTGCTGAAGAATATCTGTATACTCTGCTGGAGAATATTGAGATCTTCTGGGGATTCCCAACCTTTCCAGGACTGATGGTAGCCTAACTCTGTTTGGGGAGAGTGTTGCTGACTTGCTAGGGATACTGTGCCTTTTTAGGGCTGATGGGAGACCAACTCTGCTTGGGAGAGGGTACTGCTGAATCTTGTCTTACCTTGCGGGGAGTGAAGGTGTCTTGGTTAATTCTTCAGCTGAATATACCTTGTACCTGGAGGACAGAGCAGCTTGTACAGTTCGGACAATTCTTATTGCCCCAGCTTCCGTGGGAGAAGGTACATGCGGAGGTGCTTGATGACTGCCGATTGACAAATCTTCTTCTGGTAGGCAAGTGACGAGATGACAGGACATAGTCGTACGCTTTGATCCCTAATTTTTACCTGGACCGCCCTTTCGGGTTTTCAGTCCATCGGGATACCCTTTTTTGCCCAAGCCGCCTTTTCAGGTTTTCGACTTGCCGGGTGTACAGGTTTTTTCATTTTCATCCCTTATTTTTGCCCGAACCCTTTTGGTTCGCCGGAAAGCCCTTATTTTTGCCTAGGTGTGTCAACCTAGCGGGTCTTTGATTTTGCATAGTATTTTTTCGACTATGTCCACGCTTTCAGAATGTAGGGAGTCGTCACTGTCATTAGTGTTGTGTTGTCATACTACCAGAAGATGTTTGATCCTGCAAGATTCGTTGCTGGAATTCATGTCCAATGCCCCCAGTGGCTCAGACGGAGATTTGCCCCTGGCCATTTGGCATTTGAGAGATTCTCTGAATCTTGACTTAACTGCCCCAGATGATGGACAATGATCATGTCTTCCCCTTGGTTGGAAGTGCTTTTGTTCACTAGATATTCTTCGTGCGAATTTCTCTGTTGTTCGAACAAATAGTCATATGCAAACAATGTTAATTTAAGAATGCAAAGCTTATGTATGTCTTGAAATTTTTTAAAATGCAGTTTTCAATAAAACAAGTGAATTTTTGTAAAATGTGATGTCAACTCAGGATTTTACAGCAAGCCCTATAGGAGTCAGGATACCTTTTGTAACAGTATGCTTTCGGACTAACCCATGCTTCAGTTAGGACTTTTGAAGGGTTATAACGTGGCCTGGTTCACGGTTTAAGAAACAAAGGATAAAGGCTCAAATTTTATTTGTACCCACCCGTTCTTCGTGATGTTCTTCGATCCTAAACTCAGCTAATCGTGCATTAGATCTTGTTTGAGTCTTTGCTCTGATATACCAGTGATGGTTCGGATATTGACAAGTTTATTTTGAACAGGCAGTCAATTATTTTTTGTTGTTGAGGGTTTGTAGGACCTCTTTCTTTTCGATTTTATTATCCCTGTCTTTTTTCCTGAACTGTTTCTTTTGTGATTACAGTCAGCGGGATGCCCCAGTTTTATAAGTCTTCTTTATAGGTTTTGACTTGATGGGCTTTTATTTCTGAAAGATAATGACTGCCTGTCTTTATGATTATTCGGAACCATCAATGTCTTTTGTTTTATAAGGACTTCTTTGGTGCCATTCGTTGTACACTTGGATCAACTGAGAGAACTACCCTACCCCAGGTTATAATTAAGGGTTTTAATTTTTTCGAAAAGAAAACTCCAACTTCTTTGGCTCAAAGGGGTTGACGAGGGATTATCTTCCTTATAACTCCATTGTTTAGGATTTGAAATAATGCCTGTACCTCATCAGCGGGGTCTGTTCAAAAGCATATTGTGAAGATTGCGGTATCATTTTCGTCATCCTCCCTCAAAAGGCTTAGAACTTTTTTAATCGAGAGTTGAACATCACAAAAACTGAAAGCAATTTGAATATAGTGAATACGAATGGATTGATTCAAAACAGACATATGCGATGCATTGATGAAATAAAGAAGTTTGCCATGACAATAAATGTTTGAATAAGAAAAGAAAAATACAACTTGAACATTCAAATGAACAAAAGACATTCTCAATGATTTGGTGTAGGATCAGTGATCAAACTTGATCTCCTTGGCATCAATCAAGTCTTGGATCTTGTTCTTCAAACTCCAACAGTCGTCGGTGTCATGTCCAGGACTGTCAGAATGGTAGGCACATATCACACTCGGGTTATACTTGGAAGATGACGTATTTGGGTTCTGGGGAGGAGCCTTTAATGTAATCAACCCTGTCTTCATCATGTGTTGTAGCGCTTGAGTTGGTGACATGTTGATCTTGGTAAATTGCCTCCTGGGCTTGTTTGGCTTACTCTGATCAACCTGTTGTTTTTCGTGAGGTTGTTGTTGGACCCTTGAGGTAGTAGCAACTTGGAGAGGTCCATTCTTCACCATACCAAACTCTTGTCTTCTTGAAGGCTGATTACTAGTTTGATCCCCAGACTTGACCGTTTGCTTCATACTATTGTATCTGTCTTGATGAAGCTGGTTGATCATGGCTCGCAACTCTTCTTGTTCCCGAGCTAAGCCTTGGATAAGAGCCATCTGCCCCAACATCTGGGTTCTCATTGTATCTACTTCAGCTTGCAGCCGTTTCAGCCGTTCGTCCTTATCGTCTTCAGGACTGTTCTTGACCAAAGTCCCCATGAGGAGTGTTCTCAACTCTTCCTGCCCCTTGGATAGGCTTAGGAAGATCTCCCTGAACTGAGTCTCTTGAGTATGGAGATCCTGGTTGTCTGGTTGGAAAGCCATGGCTGAAATAAACAGCGAGAATATGAGAGACTTGTATCGGATGACCTGTTATGCAATTATATGTATGATATATGTATGCAATGCTTTCAAGGATCTCGCGGGGTAAACAAGAAAATTGTTAGAATTTGAATCTGGTAGCTTGATTGAAGGAACTTCATGTTGTTGAGAGTCCTTCTTCAAGAGTCAAGGCTCACCATATCGAGTGGGTCATAGCCCCTGACACAAGTTATCGTGCTTGGATTTCTGGACAACCTTGGTTAGAGGAAAATAAATCCCTTTTGCCCCTTGCTATACATTTGGTCCATCATGACCTGCATCACAAACCCTTGAGATCCTTGAAATTGTTAAGGAAATGCTATGGTATGATGTTATGATGCGTATGATGTTATGTACATGGATGCAAAGGTGTGAGGTGTAAGTAAGCCCTGTAATATGTCCAGATTAAGGACAAAACCTGCAAGGAACTCATGTTGTCAAATAACAAGAATATGCAAGTAGTCAAGTTTGAAGGCACACAAGTCACGCGAAAGAGCCCTTAGATTTTAGGCCAGCATGAAGTTTAGGTACTACCCTCTTTCAGTTTCAGATGGTTAAGACCTGTCCTAAAAATAGTAACCGGGTTCTAGAGGATCTCAATATCACTGACTACCCTCAATCGGTCATAACTCCAGCTTCGCAATCTTTTCTTGCGGCCGGAACCATCGCGAGAGTTTAGCCTCAATGAGTGTAGCATACTGCTACTGTTCTATGGCCAAGTTGGGTCAATTTAAGGTTCTAAGGTCAGTTGGTGCTTAATGACTCCTCAGAAGACCCATATTCTCCTCGTTCCAACATAAGGGATATCGGTACAGACCAAGGTGTCACACTAACGTAGCTACTGCTTCACCCGTGTCAGTCTACGCCGAACATGTCCCTCACAGTTTATTGCTACCTAAAGGGTATTCCCCAGATCCGGGTTAGGATCTATAAAACTCCGATGCAAGCCCACAATATTAAAGCAAACAAGGCATACAATTAAAAACATAGAATGATTTAATCCTAAGGTACACCTCACTTAAAAGTTTCCCCAGCAGAGTCGTCAGTTCCGTGATCGGTGGAAATAGAACTGACTGTTTTGGAATGCTGGTTCGCGTTTGCGTTTTGCAAAATGTCGCGGTAAGCAAGAGTTGCCACCGTCTTTTATTTTCTCCAACAAGGAAAGGACAAAAGCACAGCAAAATTCCTTTTCGAGATGTTTCTCGGTTTGGGAGGTAGATTATAGAAAGGGAAGGTGTTAGCACCCTTTCTATCCGTGGTTATCCACGGGCTCTTAGGTACTTGCTCACTATGTTTTCAAAAATGTTTTCTTTTCTTGTGTTTGTGGGTTTTGAAAAAGTTTAGTTTGAAAACTTCAGGTAACTCTTGTATCAGTCCTCAAGAGTGTATGAAGTGTTTGTTTGAAAACTTTTTGAAAGTGTAGGTGCGAAAAGTTGTTTTTTTGTGTTTTGAAAGAGCAAGTACCTAGGAGAAATCTACCTACTCTAAGGAAATTAAGCTGTGTAAATGTCCTTTAGACAGTACTATCCCACTATTGAGAAGTAGGTAGCACCGTCGTTGGAGTTATTCGGGTCAATTCGATTATAGGGACATGTGGTCACCAAAGTAATAGTAGGACGCCTTAGCGGTAACCCTAATGTCCTAGATCCTTTTTATCTGAGGCAACCGTTTCGAGGAAACTGGATCTTTAGATAGGAGGGCGACCTCTAAAACACCCTATACTCAATGACCACGTCGAGGCAACCAAGTGAGGCGTACCCTAAGAGTGGCATGTGCGAGTGTGTCAGGTTTCATGTTAAGATTATCTTTGCACATGTATTATGGTGAGCTACGTTTTGATTTTATTTTCATACAAATCTTGTCATGCATAGTTAACAGTTAATAATTTGCGGGAAATAAATTGCGGAAAATGAATCTACGCTATTACAAGGCGTCAGGTATTTACATCGCCAAAAACATAACCCTTGAAAAGTAAATACGAGAAAATAAAGAAAGCGATAAAAGTCCTAATTATCTGTTACATTCTCGGAACAGTTACATAAATATGATCAAAATAATAATCATGCGCGAAAGAAATTGAATCGGGACGTCCTTAGGGTTTTGACCCTTTTTGAGAAAAGAATGAAATTTGGTCCTTTTTGCATTTAATTAAACCTAATTCTAATTAATTAAATAATTAAAAGAAAAAAAGTATTTTTTATGTTTTTTAATATTTTAATGAAAATAAAAATAAAAAGATTAACATTGTCAAAAGAGAAACCCTAATTCTATGTTGATTTTTATTTATTGAGAAAAAGATTAAAGTTAACCTAATTTAAAAGACTAAATCAATTTTGTTAGTATTTATTTACAAAATAATAATTAATAGTGAAATTAATAAATAATAATAATAAATAATATTTTAGGTTTCTGAATTTATTATGGAAAATAATTACGTGAATTAATTAAATAATAATAATAATAATTGTAATTAATAAAATAATTAAATAGAAAATATAAAAGAGAAAAAATGAGAAATAAAACCCTGGGGGTGATGGGCCCAGAAGGAGGTACGTTTGGAAATTGCTGGCCCATTAGCCTCAAGCCTTGTTTGACTTTCTTGATTGTCCAGATACGCATTGACTGGGAACACCATGGTCCTTCATCCTATGGCCATTAGATTCAAGCTTGTGGCCACTTGGCGCCTGAATATTTGAGACACACGGTGGAATTCATTTGGAAACCTGTACAAGAATATGCTAAGAAAAATAATAGAAACATTTTGGGTGGACCTGGGAATCGAACCCAGGTCCCAATGATCAACGTCCACCGCATCTACCACCAGGCCATTCGCTTGATTTGATATTATAATGGACAATGAAATTAATATATAAAAACAACAATTATGCTGGAAAGTAAATAAAACGCGCGCTATTTTTTGAATGGCCCAACCATGAAGCAACACGTCATTGTCTTCCTCCTGATGCCTGTAAAATACATGTTAGATAGCGGGGGTTTTTAACCCCCACAAAACATGAATATTTCGCGAATATAGCTTTGTGTTCGTCTGGATTCCACGATTTCAACCATAGGCATTAGAGGTCCCAATTTTGCCCGGTTACTGAATCCCCAAATTCAAGGTTTATGAACCCTAGAATTCATCAATGGTGATTCTTGATTCTGTGCATCATATTCCAATTAACCTGTACCATTAGCTTCCTATGGACTCAAACAATGCAAAACAAATAATAAATCGTGTTAATGATGCATGAAATAGGCAATTCGATTTTCAAAATAACCAGCAAACCGTGAAGCTGTTCTTGGTGATTTCTTGAGATTAAACGCTTGGTTTTGGTTCCTACACCTTCCTGGGGACCCCTGCAATGTGTTAGAATTAATAAAAAGCTCTAAATTAGCCTGGAACTAGGAAAACAGTTTTCAAGTTTCTTTTATTTTTTTCAATGTTGCTATGGCTTTTCTGCAGCAATTTTCACGTCCAATGAATTAGGGTTGACTTGTGTATTTATAGAGGAAGAGAACTAGGTTAAATCTTGGCCAAGAAATCCATGAAATAATGGTTTGAATATTTGATTTGCAGTCACATCTTTTTGAATCTTTTTGATTGAAGAAACTTGCCAAACTTGGAGATTTTTGTCCCATTGATTTGCACACGAAATCTCCAGCATATATTGACCACTTTTGCTTCACAAAAAGATTGAGAAATCATATCTTGATATTTCCTACAATTTAAATTAATTAAATGAATTAAAATTGATTAAAAATCCAATTAATTAATAAAAAATAAGAATATAAATCAATTTAAGCTTGATGGGTCGTGCATAGGCCTTGGATAAAGTTTCAAGAAGAAATTTGAGGCCCATTAGCAAAAACAAAGTGTTTTGAGCAAAGTTGACTTTTGCAAATTCACAAACATTTCCCAACTTCTCCAATGCATATATTGCTCAATTTTGATCCTATGAACATGTCCTTTGACATTTTGGAAAGGTCTTGAAGTCCTATAATCAATGCCTTTGGTCCCATGTCATTTGGATTTACCAATCTCAAGTTATGGTCTTTGACTTAAAGTGCATTTTTGTTGACTTTTGAAATTGACCTATAATGTAGAAATTGATAACTTTTTGTGAGAGCATTTCTTGGACTTGGAATGTGAAGATGAGTTGTAGGAAATGTCATCCCCTTCAAAATGAGCATTGGATGGGATTTTTCTGATGAACCATGAAAAAGTTATGCCTTGGTCAAAATACAGTTGACTTTTCTACTGTCCAAAAATAGTAACTTTTGCATCCTTGATGATTTTTGAGCCATGCTTGTGGAATCATGATCAAGACTTGATCAAATGATGATTGTGAGCTCAAAATAAGATGTTTACCAAAAATTTGACTTTTGACTGCAAAATGACCATTTTGCCCCTGCAGTTGATTGTGAACCAAATAGGGCTTTTGACTGTGCAATTTGACATTGTGAGTCTTGAGATTTGACATGTATATGCTTGACAATGTATGTAGGCCTATGAGACTTGATTGAGCCATTGAAAACCTCAAATTCCCTGAAAGAAACAAAACCCTAATTTTGACTGGCTTAGGAGGCATTTGGACTGTGTAACCCTTGAGAAATCTTGAACCATTTGAAGATGATTCTTGACAAATCTTGAAGAATATGGGAGGGAAAATTTTGGGGTACAAAAGTTGCCCCTGTTCAATCTTCTTAGACCTGAGGATGTAGATTGGCTTGCGTGCCTTTCGTGCTCCGAAGGTGGAAGATGATTGAACACTAAAGTGCCCAGAAATTTGCACTCGCATAGTATGATATCAGCAGTGTGATGGCGGGATTGGCTTATAGATGCAATTTGGAGAGATGGTGGATAGGAAGATGGGCTTATAGATGCCATTAGGGGTTTCGATTGCGTAAGAGATTCCTTAGCGAGAACTTGCGTACCTGAGAAAGAAAGATAATTTCCTGGCCTGTTATAGGTGTTGATCTTCAAACTATTCATGTAGATAACTTTCCTGGCTAGATAAAGGTATAGACCTACAATGAATCGCTCATAGATATGCCATGGCTAGATACAGGTATCGTTTCTGAAACTCAAAAAGGTTGGTAGAGATAGCTTTCCTGGCTGGATACAGGTGTAGACCTCTGATCTGAGAATGAAAGATAATTTCCTGGCTAGATACAGGTGTTGATCTTAAAACTCTTCATGCAGATACTTTCCTGGCTAGATACAGGTATAGATCTACAATCAATCGCTCACAGATATGCCCTGGCTAGATACAGGTATCGAATCTGGAACTTCAAAAGGTTGATGGGTTGTCGCTACTGACAGGTTATCTCAGAAAAATCTTTAGGAACCGATTTAACTAAACCATGGGAGGTTTTGTCTTCTTTGACGAGTTGTCTCTTTTAACGGGTTGTCTTCATGGACGGGTTGTCTTTATTGACAGTTTGTCTTCAATGACGAGTTGTCTTCAACGACGGGTTGTCTTCAATGACAGGTTGTCTTCAATGACGGGTTGTCTTCAATGACGGGTTGTCTTCAATGACGGGTTGACTTCAATGACGGGTTATCTTCAATGACGGGTTGTCTTCAATGACAGGTTGTCTTCAATGACGGGTTGTCTTCAATGACAGGTTGTCTTCAATGACGGGTTGTCTTCAATGACGGGTTGTCTTCAATGACGGGTTGTCTTCAATGACGGGTTTGCATCAGAAAAATATTTAGGAATTGATTTAACTGGATTTGTCTTCTTTGACTGGATTAGCGTCAGAAGAATCTTTAGGAACTGGATTTGTCTTCTTTGACTGGATTTGTCTTCTTTGACTGGATTTAGAGTTTAACTGCATCTTTCCTAAAAGGTAAAGGTCAGTCATATGCGATGCATGATATGGATCGAGCAATGATGTTCTCAACATAAATGAGATTGTGTGATATGATGCGTTTATGCATGTATCATGATGTATGACAATGTGATGTTTATGAATGTATCTTCGTCTGGGAAAACATATCCTTGACGAATGCCGAGAAGTTCGTTGAATCCTGGGCTGATGTTGAAGAGTAAAGTTCTTCGTTTCCGTTGGGGATGATGAACGAAGATGATTGCAAGAATAAACCGGTAGGAGAAGATGACTCCGTTGGGGAATAAACCTGGTGAGGGGATTACTCAACGGGGAATTACTCTGTGGGGAAGAGATGCTTCGCTGAGGTTTTAACGATAACTCCGCTGGAGATTCCGTTGATAGGCTTTGTTGGGGAACTTGAGGGATTCCGCTGGGGATAGGAAGAACTTCGCCGAGGACGATCTTTCCGTTGTAATTTGCTGAGGATAACCCAGTTAGACTCTGGTGGGGAATAACCTTTGAATATGGCCGGGGAGAGATATTTGTACTCTGTAGGGGACAATCTTCCAGAATCTACTGGGGAGATGGCTCAACTCTCCTGGGGAAACTTTGGACTACACTGGGGAAATGGCTCCACTGGGGTGTCTGTATTCCGCCGGGGAACAATCTTATATTTCTGTCGAGGAATATTAAGACTGCCGGGGATGCTTGCTGAATAATATCTGTATACTCTGCTGGAGAATATTGAGATCTTCTGGGGATTCCCAACTTTTCCAGGACTGATGGTAGCCTAACTCTGTTTGGGGAGAGTGTTGCTGACTTGCTAGGGATACTGTGCCTTTTTAGGGCTGATGGGAGACCAACTCTGCTTGGGAGAGGGTACTGCTGAATCTTGTCTTACCTTGCGGGGAGTGAAGGTGTCTTGGTTAATTCTTCAGCTGAATATACCTTGTACATGGAGGACAGAGCATCTTGTACAGTTCGGACAATTCTTATTGCCCCAGCTTCCGTGGGAGAAGGTACATGCGGAGGTGCTTGATGACTGCCGATTGACAAATCTTCTTCTGGTAGGCAAGTGACGAGATGACAGGACATAGTCGTACGCTTTGATCCCTAATTTTTGCCTGGACCGCCCTTTCGGGTTTTCAGTCCATCGGGATACCCTTTTTTGCCCAAGCCGCCTTTTCAGGTTTTCGACTTGCCGGGTGTACATGTTTTTTCATTTTCATCCCTTATTTTTGCCCGAACCCTTTTGGTTCGCCGGGAAGCCCTTATTTTTGCCTAGGTGTGTCAACCTAGCGGGTCTTTGATTTTGCATAGTATTTTTTCGACTATGTCCACACTTTCAGAATGTAGGGAGTCGTCACTGTCAGTAGTGTTGTGTTGTCATACTACCAGAAGATGTTTGATCCTGCAACATTCGTTGCTGGAATTCATGTCCAATGCCCCCAGTGGCTCAGACGGAGATTTGCCCCTGGCCATTTGGCATTTGAGAGATTCTCTGAATCTTGACTTAACTGCCCCAGATGATGGACAATGATCATGTCTTCCCCTTGGTTGGAAGTGCTTTTGTTCACTAGATATTCTTCGTGCGAATTTCTCTGTTGTTCGAACAAATAGTCATATGCAAAAAATCTTAATTTAAGAATGCAAAGCTTATGTCTGTCTTGAAATTTTTGAAAATGCAGTTTTCAATAAAACAAGTGAATTTTTGTAAAATGTGATGTCAACTCAGGATTTTACAGCAAGCCCTATAGGAGTCAGGATACCTTTTGTAACAGTATGCTTTCGGACTAACCCATGCTTCAGTTAGGACTTTTGAAGGGTTATAACGTGGCCTGGTTCACGGTTTAAGAAACAAAGGATAAAGGCTCAAATTTTATTTGTACCCACCCGCTCTTCGTGATGTTCTTCGATCCTAAACTCAGCTAATCGTGCATTAGATCTTGTTTGAGTCTTTGCTCTGATATACCAGTGATGGTTCGGATATTGACAAGTTTATTTTGAACAGGCAGTCAATTCTTTTTTGTTGTTGAGGGTTTGTAGGACCTCTTTCTTTTCGATTTTATTATCCTTGTCTTTTTTCCTGAACTGTTTCTTTTGTGATTACAGTCAGCGGGATGCCCCAGTTTTATAAGTCTTCTTTATAGGTTTTGACTTGATGGGCTTTTATTTCTGAAAGATAATGACTGCCTGTCTTTATGATTATTCGGAACCATCACTGTCTTTTGTTTTGTAAGGACTTCTTTGGTGCCATTCGTTGTGCACTTGGATCAACTGAGAGAACTACCCTGCCCCAGGTTATAATTAAGGGTTTTAATTTTTTCGAAAAGAAAACTCCAACTTCTTCGGCTCAAAGGGGTTGACGAGGGATTATCTTCCTTATAACTCCACTGTTTAGGATTTGAAATAATGCCTGTACCTCATCAGCGGGGTCTGTTCAAAAGCATACTGTAAAGATTGCGGTATCATTTTCGTCATCCTCCCTCAAAAGGCTTAGAACTTTTTTAATCGAGAGTTGAACATCACAAAAACTGAAAGCAATTTGAATATAGTGAATACAAATGGATTGATTCAAAACAGACATATGCGATGCATTGATGAAATAAAAAAGTTTGCCATGACAATAAATGTTTGAATAAGCAAAGAAAAATACAACTTGAACATTCAAATGAACAAAAGACATTCTCAATGATTTGGTGTAGGATCAATGATCAAACTTGATCTCCTTGGCATCAATCAAGTCTTGGATCTTGTTCTTCAAACTCCAACAGTCGTCGGTGTCATGTCCAGGACTGTCAGAATGGTAGGCACATCTCACACTCGGGTTATACTTGGAAGAGGACGTATTTGGGTTCCGGGGAGGAGCCTTTAATGTAATCAGCCATGTCTTCATCATGTGTTGTAGCGCTTGAGTTGGTGACATGTTGATCTTGGTAAATTGCCTCCTGGGCTTGTTTGGCTTACTCTGATCAACCTGTTGTTTTTGGTGAGGTTGTTGTTGGACCCTTGAGGTAGTAGCAACTTGGAGAGGTCCATTCTTCACCATACCAAACTCTTGTCTTCTTGAAGGCTGATTACTGGTTTGATCCCCAGACTTGACCGTTTGCTTCATACTATTGTATCTGTCTTGATGAAGCTGGTTGATCATGGCTCGCAACTCTTCTTGTTCCTAAGCTAAGCCTTGGATAAGAGCCATCTGCCCCATCATCTGGGTTCTCATTGTATCTACTTCAGCTTGCAGCCGTTTCAGCCGTTCGTCCTTATCGTCTTCAGGACTGTTCTTGACCAAAGTCCCTATGAGGAGTGTTCTCAACTCTTCCTGCCCCTTGGATAGGCTTAGGAAGATCTCCCTGAACTGAGTCTCTTGAGTATGGAGATCCTGGTTGTCTGGTTGGAAAGCCATGGCTAAAATAAACAGCGGGAATATGAGAGACCTGTATCGGATGACCTGTTATGCAATGATATGTATGATATATGTATGCAATGCTTTCAAGGATCTCGCGGGGTAAACAAGAAAATTGTTAGAATTTGAATCTGGTAGCTTGATTGAAGGAACTTCATGTTGTTGAGAGTCCTTCTTCAAGAGTCAAGGCTCACCATATCAAGTGGGTCATAGCCCCTGACACAGGTTATCGTGCTTGGATTTCTGGACAACCTTGGTTAGAGGAAAATAAATCCCTTTTGCCCCTTGCTATACATTTGGTCCATCATGACCTGCATCACAAACCCTTGAGATCCTTGAAATGGTTAAGGAAATGCTATGGTATGATGTTATGATGCGTATGATGTTATGTACATGGATGCAAAGGTGTGAGGTGTAAGTAAGCCCTATAATAAGTCCAGATTAAGGACAAAACCTGCAAGGAACTCATGTTGTCAAATAACAAGAATATGCAAGTAGTCAAGTTTGAATGCACACAAGTCACGCAAAAGAGCCCTTAGATTTCAGGCCAGCATGAAGTTTAGGTACTACCCTCTTTCAGTTTCAGTTGGTTAAGACCTGTCCTAAAAATAGTAACCGGGTTCTAGAGGATCTCAATATCACTGACTACCCTCAATCGGTCATAACTCCAGCTTCGCAATCTTTTCTTGCGGCCGGAACCATCGCGAGAGTTTAGCCTCAATGAGTGTAGCATACTGCTACTGTTCTATGGCCAAGTTGGGTCAATTTAAGGTTCTAAGGTCAGTTGGTGCTTAATGACTCCTCAGAAGACCCATATTCTCCTCGTTCCAACACAAGGGATATCGGTACAGACCAAGGTGTCACACCAACGTAGCTACTGCTTCACCCGTGTCGGTCTACGCCGGACAGGTCCCTCACAGTTTATTGCTACCTAAAGGGTATTCCCCAGATCCGGGTTAGGATCTATAAAACTCCGATGCAAGCCCACAATATTAAAGCAAACAAGGCATACAATTGAAAACATAGAATGATTTAATCCTAAGGTTCACCTCACTTAAAAGTTTCCCCAGCAGAGTCGCCAGTTCTGTGATCGGTGGAAATAGAACTGACTGTTTTGGAATGCTGGTTCGCGTTTGCGTTTTGCAAAATGTCGCGGTAAGCAAGAGTTGCCACCGTCTTTTATTTTCTCCAACAAGGAAAGGACAAAAGCACAACAAAATTCCTTTTCGAGATGTTTCTCGGTTCAGGAGGTAGATTATAGAAAGGGAAGGTGTTAGCACCCTTTCTATCCGTGGTTATCCACGGGCTCTTAGGTACTTGCTCACTATGTTTTAAAAAATGTTTGCTTTTCTTGTGTTTGTGGGTTTTGAAAAAGTTTAGTTTGAAAACTTCTAGGTAACTCTTGTATCAGTCCTCAAGAGTTTATGAAGTGTTTGTTTGAAAACTTTTTGAAAGTGTAGGTGCGAAAAGTTGTTTTTTTGTGTTTTGAAAGAGCAAGTACCCAGGAGAAATCTACCTACTCTAAGGAAATTAAGCTGTGTAAATGTCCTTTATACAGTACTATCCCACTATTGAGAAGTAGGTAGCACCGTCGTTGGAGTTATTCGGGTCAATTCGATTATAGGGACATGTGGTCACCGAAGCAATAGTAGGACGCCTTAGCGGTAACCCTAATGTCCTAGATCCTTTTTATCCGAGGCAACCGTTTCGAGGCAACTGGATCTTTAGACAGGAGGGCGACCTCTAAAACACCCTATACTCAATGACCACGTCGAGGCAACCAAGTGAGGCGTACCCTAAGAGTGGCATGTGCGAGTGTGTCAGGTTTCATGTTAAGATTATCTTTGCACATGTATTATGGTGAGCTACATTTTGATTTTATTTTCATACAAGTCTTGTCATGCATAGTTAACAGTTAATAATTTGCGGGAAATAAATTGCGGAAAATGAATCTACGCTATTACAAGGCGTCGGGTATTTACATCGCCAAAAACATAACTCTTGAAAAGTAAATACGAGAAAATAAAGAAAGCGATAAAAGTCCTAATTATCTGTTACATTCTCGGAACAGTTACATAAATATGATCAAAATTATAATCATGCGCGAAAGAAATTGAATCGGGACGTCCTTAGGGTTTTGACCCTTTTTGAGAAAAGAATGAAATTTGGTCCTTTTTGCATTTAATTAAACCTAATTCTAATTAATTAAATAATTAAAAGAAAAAAAGTATTTTTTATGTTTTTTAATGTTTTAATGAAAATAAAAATAAAAAGATTAACATTGTGTGATACGGTGGGAGAACTGACTATGAGTTTTGCGTTTGTTTTCGCACTTGTTCGGTTGAGCAAGAGTCGCCACCGACTTTTTATTTTATCCTAAAGGAAAGGTTAAAAAAGCACAGCAAAAACCTTTTGAGATATTTAGTGGGTCCGGGGGGTAGATTATGAAAAGGAAAGGTATTAGCACCCTTTTCATCCATGGTTATCCATGGGCTCTTAGTTACTTGGTTTTTTAGATCACTTGCCTTGATTTTCGATTGCTTGAAAATGGTGTGTGGGTGTGTGTGTTTTTGAAAATGTTTTGGAAGAAGATGCCTTGTTTAAGGCTACCCTTGTAACAATTCTTTACTCGAATGTTTTACAAAGGTGTGTATCTTTTCGAAAAGATGTTTCAAAGTGTTTTTGAGAGTTTGTTTTGAAAGTGTTTGTGGAATGTGGTTTTTTGAAAAGAAGGCAAGTGTTTTTGCAAGTTGATCTCAAGTAACTAAGAGTTTTGTCTACCCTATTGTACTCAAAGGTTTTCTCTATGTTTTCAACCCTTTTTTAACAATTTTGTTCCACCATTGAATTTGGTGGACAATCTTGCGTTTAGGATGTTTAACGGGACGGGCGCGGGTCATCGTATGGACCATGAATGCAATGATGCCAAGTGTCTTTGGCAATTTGCTTTGAAGGGACTATGATCATTCCATTTAGGCAACTTTCGAAAGCGTCATCGAGGGACTTATGATCATTTGAATTTGTTTTGCCAAAGATACTCGACGTGGAAGCATGGCCTATTTTGGAAGGCAACATGTGGGATTACCCTAGAGGGTGCAAGTGTGATTGTGTATTGATTTCATGTATTTGTCCTGTATTAGGTTATCTAGCGTTTGATTTTATGTACATGCAAACCCTAGGTCTAACCATGGTATAATTGGAAAGCGGTAAATTGCGGAAATGTAAAGTCTACGCTATTACAAAATAAGTATCCGGGAGTGGGGGTACAATTTTACGAATGGGGATGAGACTTAGGAATGTAATGTCCAATAGGTTACAACCAAATCGAATTTGCGATCAAATGTAAATGTAACGATTATACAAATATAAGTAAACGTACAATGTATCAAATGTAAGTATATTGTGTAAGTGCACGTGTATATGCGTATGTGATTATTTGTATATGTAATTATTTACAGGTGCGACAATGTGAATTTAAGAAAGTATTATTAAGTATTGTTTTGACCTAAAGAAAAATTAAATGTTTATTTAATTTAATTAATAATCTTGTATTTTCTTTAATATGTACAAAAAGAATGTTTTAATTAGATGTTTTAAATTCCAATAAAAATTACATATATAAAAAGGGTATTTTGTCTTAATTATGTATAAACATTTCTAAGAAAGGAAAATATATTTATTTTTTAAAAGAATTTATGTTCAAAGAGAATATTTAAATTAAAAGAAAAAGGTGTTTTCAATTTTAATTATATTGTGTAATAAAAAAATGTATTTTTGTGTATTTGTGTTTAATATATATTCAAAAAATGTTTTAAATTAATTAACTTAGGTATATAAAAAAGGTGTATTGATTATGTACAAGGAAAATATTTTAATTAAATGTTTAAAGAAAAATGTATTTTCAATTAATTATGTATTAAACAAATGTATTTTATTAGTAATAAAAAGTTATTGTAAAGAAAAATGTGTTAGTTTAAGTTTTTATTAAGAAGAGAACAAAAGAAAGTTAGGTTATGTAAAGGAATTAAAATGATAAAAGAGCAGATGAATGTGTTGGGCTTTAGATGCTGGAGAAAGGGCGAGGCCCATTTACTTGAGACAGGTTCTTTAGGGTTTTTGAGAACTGTTTCAGAGAGGGGAAAAGTTAGGGTTACAGCGCCGTTGGGGTTTCGTTCGTCTTCTCTGATTGCCTTCGTCCTTTGGCCATGGTTGCTGAACAGCGCCTCCTCGCCTGAGCTACCAACGCTACCCCCTAAACTCTCTTTCCTCCATAGCTCGAGTCCAGTGGTCTCATGACAACAAGGTTTGCTTTTGATGTTTTATACTTTTTTACGAATTGCATGCTTATTTCGCTTTGAGCTTTGACCTTAAACTTTTGTTATTATGGAGGCGATGGAGAAAAAGAGAGAGAAAAGCTTACTACCTTCGTTCTCTGGAGATGGAGGAGAGGTAGGGTAGGTGGTGCTCCGGAAGCTTGCCTGAGGGGATGCGGTGCTGAAGATCTCTTTGAGCTTCCTGGTACCTTTGTATATTTCTTTTGGTTATATGATGATTATGGCCTGAAAACCTTTGTACACTTCTTTATCTCTTCTCCTCGTTGGCTTACCTTTGTTGCCTTTGAACGTTTGTTTCCTTTTTAATTTGCTTTGTATAATACCCTGTGATGAGTACTCCTCTGAGGGCCTGCCTTGAATGTGCTTCTTTGTCCCTTCTCTGAGTTGCCTGCCTTGCTCTGAGTTGCCTCAGTATTCCTTTATTATTGCCTTGAATGTTTGTTTATGGCCCAATGATGAGTATTCCTCTGAGGGTTCTCATGTGGGCTTTTGTGTTTGATGTTGCCTCTGGTTCTTTAGGCTTGGTTATAGCTTTGATGGTTTATTGTTAGGCTAAGGACTGTGAAGCTTTGCTGGTTGTAGGCTTGGACTTGGTTCAGGTTTCACAGGTTTTAGGTATATGCTGGTGTGGTACGGTGGGAGAACTGACTAGTGTTTTGCGTTTGTATTCGCAAATGTTGCGGTTTAGCAAGAGTCGCCACCGACTTTTTATTTTATCCTAAAGGAAAGGTTGAAAAAGCACAGCAAAAACCTTTTGAGATGTTTCGTGGGTTCGGGGGGTAGATTATGAAAAGGGAAGGTATTAGCACCCTTTTCATCCATGGTTATCCATGGGCTCTTAGTTACTTGGTTTTTTAGATCACTTGCCTTGTTTTTCGATTGCTTTGAAAAGGGTGTGTGTGTGTGGGTGCTTTTTGAAAATGTTTTGGAAAAAGATGCCTTGTCTTAGGCAACTAATGTATTTGACTCGTGTTTGAGTGTTTTACAAAAGTGTGAATCTTTTCGAAAAGATGTTTTCAAATGTTTTTGAGAGTTTGTTTGAAAGTGTTGTGGATTGTGGTTTTTGAAAAGAAGGCAAGTGTTTTTGCAAATTTGATCTCAAGTAACTAAGAGTTTTGTCTACCCTATTGTACTCAAAGGTTTTTGTCATGTTTTAACCCCTTTTAACAATTTTGTTCTACCATTGAAATTGGTGGACAATTTTGCGTTTAGGAAGTTTATTCGGGACGGGCGCGGGTCATCGTATGGACCATGAATGCAATGATGCCAAGTGTCTTTGGCAATTTGTTTTGAAGGGACTATGATCATTCCGTTTAGGCAACACTTTGAGACTTATGATCATTTGATTTTGTTTTGCCAAAGATACTCGACGTGCAAGCATGGCCCATTTTGGAAGGCAACATGTGGGATTACCCTAGGGGGTGCAAGTGTGATTGTGTATTGATTACATGTATTTTTCTTGTATTAGGTTATCTAGCGTTTGATTTTATGTACATACAAACCCTAGGTCTAACCATGGTATAATTGGAAAACTATAAATTGCGGAATGTAAATCTACGCTATTACAAAATAGTGTCCGGGAGTGGGGGTATAAATGTACAAGGGGATGAGACTTATAGTACCCAAATAAATTACAACCAAATCGAATGTCGCAATCAAATGTAAATATCGAATATACAAATATAATATAAACGAATGTGTATAGGGCAATGTGAAGGTATTGTGTAAGTGTAAATGCATGTGAATTGTGTAATTATGTACAAGTGTATATGTATGTATAATTATTTACAAGTGAATTGTGAAGTTGAAGCGTATTAGGGTTTTGACCTAGATAAATGTTTTAGATGAATCTTTGATTTTTGTATGTTTAATTATGTACAAAAGAAAAATGAAGTGTTTTGATTAAATGTTCAATTTTTAATTGGAAAGTATTTTAGTCCAAATGTTTGTGAATTTCGATATTAGAAAATAAATGTATTTAAATTGTTATGTATGAAAAAGAATGTTAACTAAAAAAGAGTTTCAATTTTAATTATGTATGAAAAAAAAAAGAAAAGATAATATATACAAATGTATTTCAATATGTATTAAAAATGTTTTTAAGTTAATTGTGTATAAAAAGTATTTTGTTTATTTTTATGTACGAAAGTAAATTTATAAAAGAAAGAGGTATTTTCAATTATATTATATGATATATACAAAAATAAATGAAAAGTGTTTTTTTTATTATAAACAAATTAAAGGACAATTAGTTTCAATATTTGTCATGGTGCAATAAAATCTATTTTATTATTTATTGTGCAAAGTATGTTTTAATTAAATACCAAGAAATAAATTGTGTATGTTAAAAAAATGAATTAATTGAGTTAGTATATAAAAAAGTAAACATTGTCTTTATAAAAATGAAAAAGGGTTAGTGTTTTTAAAATTAGTTAAAAGGAAGTTTTAATTAGATAAAATGTATTTGTATTTTTTTAAGTGTTAGTATTAATGTGATTTTTGTAAAGAATAAAAGAAAGTGTTGTTTTATAATAAAAAGAAATTTGATTTGTGTTAATATGGAACGTTTTGTTGAAAAGGATTAGGATCATGGGCTTTAGAGAGAATCAGAATGGGCAAAAGCCCATGGTTTTTGAAACGAATTGAGGGTTAGGTTTTGTTAGTTCAGTTTGGTAACGAAGGCTAGGGTTTGAGCGGCGCCGTTCGCTAAGTTTGTCTTCTCCGATCATCTTGAACTCTGAAACGCTTATCTCCGGCCACCAACGCGACCCGTACTCTCTTCCCTCCAAGGCAAGAACTCCACATCCTTTGAAACAAGGTTGGTTTTTCAGTTGTTACGTTTTCTTTCTTCTTTTCTGAATATGCATGTTTTGTTCTGAGCTCTTATTTTTTTGTTTTTTATGGGGTGAAGGGGAAGAGATAGAAGGCTCGTTACCTGATTTTTTGGAGATGGAGGAGAGAAGAGTGGGGGCGTTGAGGAGGCCGGAGATTCGGTGATGGAGCTTTGAGCTTGCTTTTGACGCTTCCCTGGTATTTTCGTTCTTTGCTATATTTAGGGCTTTGATGATGATGTACACTGAGAAACCCTAATGTATTCACTTCTTTATCTTCTTCTTCCACTATGTGTTGCCTTGATATCTTTATCTCTTCCGCTTTCGTGTTGCCTTGATATCTTTATCTCTTCCACTTTCGTGTTGCCTTTGGGAATCTGTATGTTCGTGGAATTGTTGCCTGAGTATTGTTGCCTATGTTGATATTGCTTTCTTCTTCGTCCTATGAGGAATCCAGGATTCTGAGGACTTGTATCTAGTATGCTTGAGTATGTTGTTGGATCCGTTTTTCTAATTTGCCTATGATGAAGCCCCCTTCTGAGGCCTAGGGTGAGTTTGAATGCTTTGACATGCTTGAGGGAGTATGTTTGGACATGTTTGAGAGGTTTGGTACTGGTATGACAGGATGTTGGTATGGTTTTTTGTGGTTCTGGACAGGGTATTCTGAGTTTTGGGGAATTTTCTCTATTCTAAACTCTTACTTCTTTGTATTAGCTTGTGTATATTTTGTTTCCTTCTCTCTTGCTTCTTATTCCTAACCTGTTATATTGGACTGAGTTTGTATATCAGGTTTTTAGGCTTGGGTTGGATCTCTTTGAGGTGAAGGCAGGGTGTTCTGAGTTTGTATATCTCTCTCCTATCCTCTCTATCCTGAACTGTTTTATTGGCTTGGCCCTTTGTATATTATGCAGAGTTGGTGTTTTGTGTCTTTTCTCCCTCTATTCTGCCTGCTGAACTGAGTTGGCTTTTTGATTTGTATATCTTTTTTCTGTCTTCTCCTACTGAACTATGCCTGAACCCTGCCTTGCTGTCTTTATCTCTCTTTCTTCTCTCTTTACAGTACAGCAAAGAATTTTTTATAATGTTTTTATTGTATTGTTTCTGGAGGGGCTATGATGGGAAGTGATGAAAAGATTTCTTGCATAATACATTACTGCATCTTTATCTCCAGCTTTTGTGCTTTGCTCTGACTTTGCATTTTGATATCTTTTCCAAAATCTTCTTTGACAGCTTTTGAGTACTTTCTTGATTTTCTTTGAGTGGACTTTGGTATTTTGACAGTAACTTGCCTTTGCTTTGGATAGAAAGTTGAGATTGAATTTTTCAGTTTAGTTTGGATTTTGGATTTTGAATTTCTATGCAGCTTGAAATTTGTAACTTATGCATTTTTGACATTTGCATTCATGAATAAAAAAATCTTCCCTCTCTGTGAACCGGGAGAAATCCCGTGATTTGCAGAGAGGGTCAACTGATCCCAGTCAGTGGCCCCTAATGATGAGCAATTTTTATCTGTCTCTTTTAACTGCCTTCTGACTTTTCTTCTCTTTTTTGCAGATAAAACAATGGAGCACCGGAGCGGAGTGAAGAGTGAAGAATATTAGAAAATAGGATAGTTTTTTCATTCTATGTAATATTTAAATTAAATGTAAATTATTGTCTGTAATTTAATTTATAAACAACAATTTGTACAAATAATTCAAATATCAATAAAAATCCAAATTATCCAATTGGTTCTAATTTTCCTTATTGCTTATTTATTTATTTAAAATTCTTAGAATTAAAACAATTGAAAGATAAATTTCAATCATTCAATTTTAGAATAATGAATAACTTAAATAAAACAACATTGATCAATTAAACCTGTCTTATTCAACATCCAAAGCAAAGCAGCAATTAACCCAAATGGACTGATCAAACGCATAAACACTGTGAATCCAATACTGCACACATCTTTTGACTGATGAATTCAAACCAATTGCCTCCTCTTACTGATTTGTCATAAACACTGATTCTTTGCAAGTACTGTAAATCCAAACTGCACACCTTCTTTGACTGGCCCAAACAAACTGAATTTACACCACTGTCTCTTTCGCTGATTAAACCAAGATAACGCGAATTTTAATCCGAATCTCGAAATAAACCGCAAAGTGCTGTGGATATTAAATTCTTCTGAGAATATGCCCATAAAACCCTAATTCCCGATTAAATGCCAAATCACGCTCGCTTGATCAAAATTGAACCAAAAATCAACCAAACCCTAAGCCCACTGTATGAAACAATTCAGAGCTCTGAAAATCAGTAAAAACCCTAATTTTGATTGACTGTCAAGAAAAGTCCGTTTGTCCGATTCTTGAGCCAGTTTGAAAAGTCAGGAAATGTTTGAAGCTGAGATTTCTTGTGGAAAAGCGCGAGGGCAAATTTTGGGGTACAACAGTTGCCCCTGTTCAATCTTCTTTGACCTGAAAAGTTAGATTGGCAAGTTTGCCTTTCGTGACTTGAAGGTAAAAGGAGATTGGACACTAATGTGCCCAGAAAATTTGCGCTCGTCGATGTGACGGTGGAGGTGAATGGGCTTAAAGATGCCATTTGGTGATGGGCTTAAAGATGCCACCTGGTGCTAGAGGATTTTGTCGGGGGATGGGCTTAGAGATGCCATCTGAGAATGGGCTTACAGATGCCATTCGGCGACTGCTGGTAGGAGGATGGGCTTATAGATGCCATATGGTGATGTTGAACTGTACGTCAATGGTGAGTGGACGAGTATCAGAAGGGGCCTCCATGTTTTGAGGACATCTCTGAATCGGGGTCGGAACAAGCGACAGATTGACGTCCATGTCTTGGAGAATCTGTAAACTATCTGAGATTGAATAAGCAATAGAGCAGCATCCGTTGTTGGGAAGCGTCCGTAACCTATTTTCAAAAATTGAGAAGAGTCTGAATCAGCTGGTAGATTGACATCCGTTGTAGGGAAGAATCCGTAAACTGTCTTCAAAAGTTTGAGAAGAGTTTGAACAAATCGGTAGATTGACATCCGTTGTAGGGAAGAATCCGTAAACTTGTTTCAGAAGTTGAGAAAAGTCTGAACAAATCGGTAGATTGACATCCGTTGTAGGGAAGAATCCGTAAACTTGTTTCAGAAGTTGAGAAGTTGAAGAGGAACCGGTGTAAGGTTTCTGCTGATGCGTCTGAATGAATCTGGAATAAGTATCAGAAAGTTGCCGTGTCCGGGTCACATCTGAACTATTTTTGGATGAATCTCAGGAGATGATCTGTGTCTGTCGACTGATCTTACCTGAAAAGGTAAAGGGTTAGTTGTATGTAATGTTATGATGCATGATGCAATGCATGTGACATTAATGTTTATGATATGAATGTAATGAATGCGCATGTAAGCTGATGAGCTAATCTTGCCAAGGATACATGATTCCGAGATGGCTGAAGATAAAAGCATCTTGACTGCCGCCGGGGAAAATAAATCCTTGGCTGTCGCTGGGGAAGAGAATTCCTGATGACCTCTACTGGGGAGTTCCAACTAGTAGACTCATGCTGGGGAGGTCAGATTTGAGAATCTTCGGTTTGATGGGAGGTAACCCTGGAGACTTTACTGGGGAACTCAAGATTTGTCCTCCCGAAACTCTGCGGGGAGGAGGTTCAATGGTCTGGCTTCGCTGGGGATACTGAAGCTTAAATTCTGAGGGGAATTGAATTCCGGGGGATTCCCTGGCTGGGGATAGGAAGAATCTTGGCGAGCGCGATCTTCTGTGGTGGTTAGCTTTGAGAAGAATCTGAACAAGCGATAGGTTAACATCCGTTTTCTTGGAGAACCCGTGAACTATTTTCAGAAATCTTGAAGTTGAACCAGCAATAGAACAACATCCGTTGTTGGGAAGCGTCCGTAAACTAAATTCAAAGGTTGCATCTGAACAAGTTGATAGATTAACATCCGTTGTTGGGATGAATCCATGAACTGTTTTCAGAAGTCTTGATAAGAATCTGAACAAGTCGGTAGATTAGCGTCCGTTGTTGGGAAGAATCCGTAAACTGTTTCAGAAATCTTGAAGGGGAACCGGTGTAGGGTTTCCTGATGATGAGCTTGTGTAAAACTGCATCGGGTTTTGAACACTTTTGACATTCGAATGCCCCAAGTGGTGATGTAGATAAATTCCCGGCTTATTACAGGTGTTGGTCTACAATCGGTCGTTCACAGATGTTTCCTGGGTTGTTGCAGGTGTTGATCTGGAGTTCTTCAGACATGCCCTGGCTGGATACAGGAGTCGAATCTGGAAAGGTGATAGTTGATAGATATGCCCTGGCAGGATACAGGAATCGAATCTTCAAACTCTTCAGACAGGCCCTGGCTAGATACAGGAGTCGAGTCTGGAAATGTGGTCAACAGATATGCCCTGGCTGGATACAGGAGTCGAATCTGAAAATAGTCGTCAACAGATATGCCCTGGCTGGATACAGGAATCGAATCTTCGAACTCTTCAGACGTGCCCTGGCTAGATACAGGAGTCGAGTCTGGAAGTGTAGTCAACAGATATGCCCTGGCTGGATACAGGAGTCGAATCTGGAAATAGTCGTCAACAGATATGCCCTGGCTGGATACAGGAGTCGAGTCTGGAAATAGTCGTCAACAGATATGCCCTGGCTGGATACAGGAATCGAATCTTCGAACTCTTCAGACGTGCCCTGGCTAGATACAGGATTCGAGTCTGGAAATGTTGTAGTTGATTTGTTGAACACTTTTGACATTCGAATGCCCCAAGTGGTGAAGAAGGAGTCTTGAATCGGATTACTCTGCACATTGAGAGATTTCTTGAAATCTTGACTGGACTGCCCCAGGTTAACTGAACTTTTGAAAGATCTGTTGGACCTTGACTGGACTTCCCCAGGTTAATTGAATTGTGAAAGATCTGTTGGACCTTGACTGGACTGCCCCAGGTTAATTGAATTGTGAAAGATCTGTTGGACCTTGACTGGACTGCCCCAGGTTAATTGAATTGTGAAAGATCTGTTGGACCTTGACTGGACTGCCCCAGGTTAATTGAATTGTGAAAGATCTGTTGGACCTTGACTGGACTGCCCCAGGTTAATTGAATTGTGACATGTCATGCCCCTTGTTGATAGGAGATTTGATGGAAGTGTTATCCTTTTGAAGTGATTTAGACTTACTGAGAGAGTTTTCGTTCCTCCGAACATTCGATGTATGAACTTCTTCGCTGTCAAACAAAAGGGGTTAAATGCAGACAATGATATTCGAATAATGCAAAGTTTATGTTTGTCTCGAAGTTTTGAAAAATGCGTTTTTAGCAGAAAACTTTTCACAAGACAAGTCAACACGAGATTTAGAGCAAAGCCCTACAGGAGTCAGGATACCTTTCGTAACAGTATGCTTTCGAACCAACCCATGCTTCAATTAGGACTTTTGGAGGGTTGTAACGTAGCCTGGTTCACGGTTTAAGAAACAAAGGATAAAGGCCCAAAGTATATTTGTAACCCACCCGCTCTTCGTGATGTCCTCCAACCTAAGCTCAGTTAATTGCGTCATACTCTGTTTTGAGTTTGGAACGACTTTTGGGCGATGGTTCACCAGTTGAATTTTGGGAGACAGTCATCATCTCCTTTTTCTTTTCCAACATTTTTCATGTTGTTGAGGGTTTTGTAATGACCTCACTATTTTGATTTTGATTTGTTATCCCTAACTTTTGCCTGACTGTTACCGTTTTCGGGATTACTGTCAGCGGGATGCCCCAGCTTTCTTAAGCCTCCTTTATAGGTTTTGGCTTGGTGGGCTTTTCTCTTTTGAGAGATTGACTGTCTATATGATAGGGAACCACCCTTGTCTTTTGATTCCGAAGGAACGCTTTCTTTTTTGACGTCGTTCGTTGTGTTACGAACTGAGAGTTTGCGACTCCAATGCGCATTTCTTTTTGAATTAACTGAGATACTACCCTGCCCCGGGTTTATATCAAAGGTTTTGATTGTATCAGAACAGGAAACTCCTACTTCTTTGGCTCGAAGGGGTTGACTAGGGATTAACTTCCTTATAACTCCAGTGTTTGGGAATTGAAAGAAATGCCTGTACATCATCAGCAAGGTCTGTTCAAAAGCATACTGTATAAGATCACGGTATTGTTTTGTCATCCTCCCTCTAAAGGCTTGCAGCTTTTTATCAAGAGTCAAATATCATAAAGAAAAGCATAAGAGTAGTGAAACGAATGGATGAATTCAAGACAAACATATGCAATGCATTAATGAAAACAGAGTTTAACATCAACAGATAATTGTTTGACAGCAAAAGAAATTACAACTTTGAAAATTCAAAAAGAAGCAAAAGTCTTTGAGCTTCGAGCCTCGCCACTTCAAGCGGAGAACCCTTTAACGGAAGATCTTCATCTCGCCGTCTGGCATGAATTTCAGCACCCCAATGTCAATCAGATCTTGAATCTTGTTCTTCAAGGCCCAACAGTCGTTGGTACTGTGTCCCGGGCTGCAGGAGTGGTAAACACAAAATTCGTCGGGATTAAAGCGAGGAGAGGAGATATTGAGCTTCTGAGGAGGGTCCTTTACGGTGAGCAAATTGACCTCCAACAGGCGCTTCAGTATGAAGAATGATGGTATTTCAGTCTTCGTAAACTGTCTTCCCGACTTTTCTTGCTTACGCCGATTGCCCCGCTGACGCTGGTGAGGTTGTTGATGGGTTTGTGACCCTGAAGCTAGCAGAGGAGCTTTCCCCTTGTCTTCTTGAGTGGATGGAGGCTGAGCGGTGACTTGCTCTTCGACCTCAGATGTTTGCCCCAGTTGGTTGTTTGGAAGCAGTTGGCGGACAAGAACTCTGAGTTCCTCTTGTCTTTGAGATAGGTCTTGAATGAGAGCCATCTGGCCCACCAACTGTCCCATCATTTGAGTCCTCAGTGTTGTCAGATCAAACTGCAGCTCCGCAATCTGATCATTTCTGGCATTGTTGGAATTCCCCAGGCCTTTGGTGAGGAGAGCTTTCATCTCTTCTTGCCCCAGGGACAAGTTCGGGAACATCTCTTGTAGTTGAGCAGTCTGGTCTTGGATGTCTTTGACAGACCGTTCTAGAGCCATCTCTTGCTGAAATAAACAGCAGGAGAGTAAGGAAACCTGAAAAAGGAAAGATTGTCAAAATGCAATGCATGATATGTGGATGCATGCTTTCAAGGATCTCTTGGGGTAAACACAATAAAAATGTTAGAGGTTGAACTTTGCTCTTGGATTGGAGATCTCTGCACCGGTGGACGTCCTCCCACGAGAATCAAGCTCACCATGTCGAGTGGGTCATAGCCACTGATTCAAGTTGTTGCACTTGATCTTTTGTTTGGAGAGCTTTGTGTTGGTGGATGTCTTTCCACGAGAATCAAGCTCACCATGTCGAGTGGGTCATAGCCACTGATTCAAGTTGTTGTACTTGATCTTTGATTGGAGAACTTTATGTTGGTTAGAGGAGAAACCTCTTGCCCCTTGATAGATGTCTGGTTCAACGTAACCCTGCATCAACATAACCCTCGAGGTCCTTGAAATGGTTATTGAAAATGCTAAAATGCTATGGTATGATGTCATGATGTTATGTGCATGTAGGCACAAACAAGTGAGTGTATATACAGGCAAACAATATTCACACAAAGCACACAAGGCCTTAGGTTTAGGCTTGCATGAGGTTCAGGTACTACCCTCTTTCAGTTTGTTGGTTAAAACCTGTCCTATCAAAAGTAACCGGGTTCTAGAGGATCTCATATCATTGGCTACCCTCAATCGGTCATAACTCCAGCATCGCAATCTTTTCTCGCGGCCAGAACCATCTCGAGAGTTTAGCCTCAATGAGTGTAGCATACTGCTACTGTCCTAATAGCCAAGTTGGTCAATTAGGGTTCTAAGGTCGGTTGGTGCTTAATGACCCCTTAGAAGACCTATATTCTCCCCGTTGCAACACAAGGGATATAGGTATAGACTAAGATGCCACACCAACGTAGCCACTGCTTCACCCATGTCGGTCTACGCCGGACAGGTCCCTCACAGATTATGCTACCTAAAAGGGTTTCCCCCAGATCCGGGTTAGGATCTATAAAACTCCGATGCAAAGCCCACAAATGTAAAGTAAACAAAGCAATCAATTGAAAGTAAAGGTGATCTAAACCCTAAGGTAACCCCACTTTAAAAAAGGTCTCCCCAGCAGAGTCGCCAGTTCTGTGGTACGGTGGGAGAACTGACTAGTGTTTTGCGTTTGTATTCGCAAATGTTGCGGTTTAGCAAGAGTCGCCACCGACTTTTTATTTTATCCTAAAGGAAAGGTTGAAAAAGCACAGCAAAAACCTTTTGAGATGTTTCGTGGGTTCGGGGGGTAGATTATGAAAAGGGAAGGTATTAGCACCCTTTTCATCCATGGTTATCCATGGGCTCTTAGTTACTTGGTTTTTTAGATCACTTGCCTTGTTTTTCGATTGCTTTGAAAAGGGTGTGTGTGTGTGGGTGCTTTTTGAAAATGTTTTGGAAAAAGATGCCTTGTCTTAGGCAACTAATGTATTTGACTCGTGTTTGAGTGTTTTACAAAAGTGTGAATCTTTTCGAAAAGATGTTTTCAAATGTTTTTGAGAGTTTGTTTGAAAGTGTTGTGGATTGTGGTTTTTGAAAAGAAGGCAAGTGTTTTTGCAAATTTGATCTCAAGTAACTAAGAGTTTTGTCTACCCTATTGTACTCAAAGGTTTTTGTCATGTTTTAACCCCTTTTAACAATTTTGTTCTACCATTGAAATTGGTGGACAATTTTGCGTTTAGGAAGTTTATTCGGGACGGGCGCGGGTCATCGTATGGACCATGAATGCAATGATGCCAAGTGTCTTTGGCAATTTGTTTTGAAGGGACTATGATCATTCCGTTTAGGCAACACTTTGAGACTTATGATCATTTGATTTTGTTTTGCCAAAGATACTCGACGTGCAAGCATGGCCCATTTTGGAAGGCAACATGTGGGATTACCCTAGGGGGTGCAAGTGTGATTGTGTATTGATTACATGTATTTGTCTTGTATTAGGTTATCTAGCGTTTGATTTTATGTACATACAAACCCTAGGTCTAACCATGGTATAATTGGAAAACTGTAAATTGCGGAATGTAAATCTACGCTATTACAAAATAGTGTCCGGGAGTGGGGGTATAAATGTACAAGGGGATGAGACTTATAGTACCCAAATAAATTACAACCAAATCGAATGTCGCAATCAAATGTAAATATCGAATATACAAATATAATATAAACGAATGTGTATAGGGCAATGTGAAGGTATTGTGTAAGTGTAAATGCATGTGAATTGTGTAATTATGTACAAGTGTATATGTATGTATAATTATTTACAAGTGAATTGTGAAGTTGAAGCGTATTAGGGTTTTGACCTAGATAAATGTTTTAGATGAATCTTTGATTTTTGTATGTTTAATTATGTACAAAAGAAAAATGAAGTGTTTTGATTAAATGTTCAATTTTTAATTGGAAAGTATTTTAGTCCAAATGTTTGTGAATTTCGATATTAGAAAATAAATGTATTTAAATTGTTATGTATGAAAAAGAATGTTAACTAAAAAAGAGTTTCAATTTTAATTATGTATGAAAAAAAAAAGAAAAGATAATATATACAAATGTATTTCAATATGTATTAAAAATGTTTTTAAGTTAATTGTGTATAAAAAGTATTTTGTTTATTTTTATGTACGAAAGTAAATTTATAAAAGAAAGAGGTATTTTCAATTATATTATATGATATATACAAAAATAAATGAAAAGTGTTTTTTTTATTATAAACAAATTAAAGGACAATTAGTTTCAATATTTGTCATGGTGCAATAAAATCTATTTTATTATTTATTGTGCAAAGTATGTTTTAATTAAATACCAAGAAATAAATTGTGTATGTTAAAAAAATGAATTAATTGAGTTAGTATATAAAAAAGTAAACATTGTCTTTATAAAAATGAAAAAGGGTTAGTGTTTTTAAAATTAGTTAAAAGGAAGTTTTAATTAGATAAAATGTATTTGTATTTTTTTAAGTGTTAGTATTAATGTGATTTTTGTAAAGAATAAAAGAAAGTGTTGTTTTATAATAAAAAGAAATTTGATTTGTGTTAATATGGAACGTTTTGTTGAAAAGGATTAGGATCATGGGCTTTAGAGAGAATCAGAATGGGCAAAAGCCCATGGTTTTTGAAACGAATTGAGGGTTAGGTTTTGTTAGTTCAGTTTGGTAATGAAGGCTAGGGTTTGAGCGGCGCCGTTCGCTGAGTTTGTCTTCTCCGATCATCTTGAACTCTGAAACGCTTATCTCCGGCCACCAACGCGACCCGTACTCTCTTCCCTCCAAGGCAAGAACTCCACATCCTTTGAAACAAGGTTGGTTTTTCAGTTGTTACGTTTTCTTTCTTCTTTTCTGAATATGCATGTTTTGTTCTGAGCTCTTATTTTTTTGTTTTTTATGGGGTGAAGGGGAAGAGATAGAAGGCTCGTTACCTGATTTTTTGGAGATGGAGGAGAGAAGAGTGGAGGCGTTGAGGAGGCCGGAGATTCGGTGATGGAGCTTTGAGCTTGCTTTTGACGCTTCCCTGGTATTTTCGTTCTTTGCTATATTTAGGGCTTTGATGATGATGTACACTGAGAAACCCTAATGTATTCACTTCTTTATCTTCTTCTTCCACTATGTGTTGCCTTGATATCTTTATCTCTTCCGCTTTCGTGTTGCCTTGATATCTTTATCTCTTCCACTTTCGTGTTGCCTTTGGGAATCTGTATGTTCGTGGAATTGTTGCCTGAGTATTGTTGCCTATGTTGATATTGCTTTCTTCTTCGTCCTATGAGGAATCCAGGATTCTGAGGACTTGTATCTAGTATGCTTGAGTATGTTGTTGGATCCGTTTTTCTGATTTGCCTATGATGAAGCCCCCCTTCTGAGGCCTAGGGTGAGTTTGAATGCTTTGACATGCTTGAGGGAGTATGTTTGGACATGTTTGAGAGGTTTGGTACTGGTATGACAGGATGTTGGTATGGTTTTTTGTGGTTCTGGACAGGGTATTCTGAGTTTTGGGGATTTTTCTCTATTCTAAACTCTTACTTCTTTGTATTAGCTTGTGTATATTTTGTTTTCTTCTCTCTTGCTTCTTATTCCTAACCTGCTATATTGGACTGAGTTTGTATATCAGGTTTTTAGGCTTGGGTTGGATCTCTTTGAGGTGAAGGAAGGGTGTTCTGAGTTTGTATATCTCTCTCCTATCCTCTCTATCCTGAACTGTTTTATTGGCTTGGCCCTTTGTATATTATGCAGAGTTGGTGTTTTGTGTCTTTTCTCCCTCTATTCTGCCTGCTGAACTGAGTTGGCTTTTTGATTTGTATATCTTTTTTCTATCTTCTCCTACTGAACTATGCCTGAACCCTGCCTTGCTGTCTTTATCTCTCTTTCTTCTCTCTTTACAGTACAGCAAAGAATTTTTTATAATGTTTTTATTGTACTGTTTCTGAAGGGGCTATGATGGGAAGTGATGAAAAGATTTCTTGCATAATACATTACTGCATCTTTATCTCCAGCTTTTGTGCTTTGCTCTGACTTTGCATTTTGATATCTTTTCCAAAATCTTCTTTGACAGCTTTTGAGTACTTTCTTGATTTTCTTTGAGTGGACTTTGGTATTTTGACAGTAACTTGCCTTTGCTTTGGATAGAAAGTTGAGATTGAATTTTTCAGTTTAGTTTGGATTTTGGATTTTGAATTTCTATGCAGCTTGAAATTTGTAACTTATGCATTTTTGACATTTGCATTCATGAATAAAAAAATCTTCCCTCTCTGTGAACCGGGAGAAATCCCGTGATTTGCAGAGAGGGTCAACTGATCCCAGTCAGTGGCCCCTAATGATGAGCAATTTTTATCTGTCTCTTTTAACTGCCTTCTGACTTTTCTTCTCTTTTTTGCAGATAAAACAATGGAGCACCGGAGCGGAGTGAAGAGTGAAGAATATTAGAAAATAGGATAGTTTTTTCATTCTATGTAATATTTAAATTAAATGTAAATTATTGTCTGTAATTTAATTTATAAACAACAATTTGTACAAATAATTCAAATATCAATAAAAATCCAAATTATCCAATTGGTTCTAATTTTCCTTATTGCTTATTTATTTATTTAAAATTCTTAGAATTAAAACAATTGAAAGATAAATTTCAATCATTCAATTTTAGAATAATGAATAACTTAAATAAAACAACATTGATCAATTAAACCTGTCTTATTCAACATCCAAAGCAAAGCAGCAATTAACCCAAATGGACTGATCAAACGCATAAACACTGTGAATCCAATACTGCACACATCTTTTGACTGATGAATTCAAACCAATTGCCTCCTCTTACTGATTTGTCATAAACACTGATTCTTTGCAAGTACTGTAAATCCAAACTGCACACCTTCTTTGACTGGCCCAAACAAACTGAATTTACACCACTGTCTCTTTCGCTGATTAAACCAAGATAACGCGAATTTTAATCCGAATCTCGAAATAAACCGCAAAGTGCTGTGGATATTAAATTCTTCTGAGAATATGCCCATAAAACCCTAATTCCCGATTAAATGCCAAATCACGCTCGCTTGATCAAAATTGAACCAAAAATCAACCAAACCCTAAGCCCACTGTATGAAACAATTCAGAGCTCTGAAAATCAGTAAAAACCCTAATTTTGATTGACTGTCAAGAAAAGTCCGTTTGTCCGATTCTTGAGCCAGTTTGAAAAGTCAGGAAATGTTTGAAGCTGAGATTTCTTGTGGAAAAGCGCGAGGGCAAATTTTGGGGTACAACAGCTGGTATGGCTTGGACTTGTTTCAGGTTTCACAGGTTTTAGGTATATGCTGGTATGGCTTGGACTTGGTTCAGGTTTCACAGGTTTTAGGTATATGCTAGTATGGCTTTTGTTATGAACTTGGGTCAGTATTGGGTTTTTGTTTGTTGGTTTTCTTTTTGATCAGTTTGACAAGGTTCTTAGAGGCTTTAATGTTTGATGGTTAAGGCGGGTTTTGTGCTTATGCTGGTATGGCTTAAGGTTTGATGCTTCAGGTTGATGGCCTTTTTTGTAACTGGTTTTTGAATGGCTTAAAGGTTGTGCTTTTGAGGGTTAGCAGGTTAATGGCCTTGACAGGTTGTGCTTGCTTTTGGTTCTTATGCTTGTTATGTTTTTGACAGTACTGATGGTTATGTCCTTTTGGAAAGGGATAAGGCTTATGCAGGTCTTGTAGATTTGTGTTTGTATTGGTTTTGATCTCTTCCTCCTCCACTGTACTGTCTTTTGTTTTGTTTTATATATCTTTCTATCTCTCAAGCCTAAAGCCTACGCCTGCAAAACCTGTTCTTCTATCTCTCTTCTCTTTCTCTTCAGTATAACTAATATATTAAACTATGTTTGTGCTTGTACTTTTTGTTCTGAAAGGGCCACTTTATTTTTGGGAAATGATGAAAAGAAATAGCTTTGCTTGCATAACAAATTTCCTCTGCATATTTGTCCCTTCTTGACAGCTTCTTGTACTTTGTATCTTTTGATATCCTTCCAAATCTTCTTTATTGACAGCTTGGGTACCTTTTTGGATAGTAACTTGTACTTTGACAGTTTTGGATGGTTTGAAAGTTGTGATTCAGTTTGGACTTTCTGTTTGTATTGAACTATGCAGTTTGACAATTTTTGAATTGTGCAATTTGACTTTTGTGCATTCATTTTTAGCAAATAAAAACTCGTCCCTCTTTGTGAACCGGGAGAAATCCCGTGATTTGCAGAGAGGGTTAACTGATCCCAATCAGTGGCCCTTAATGATGAATTTTATATCTGTCTCTTTATTTATTTATTTTCTATTTGACTTTCCTTTTTTCCTTTTGCAGATGAATATTTGGATGGAGAGGGGTATTAAATGAAGAATGAAGAATTGGAGACTTAGAAAAAATAGGATAGTTTCATTTTTTTATTTAAATTTAAATTAATGTAAAATCATTGCTTGTAACTAAATTATAAACAATAATTGTATAAATAATTTAAGAATAAATAAAAGTTTTCACTATCCAATTAATTCTATTTTATCCTTTATTGTTTATTTATTATTTAAAATTCTTTGAATTAAAATAATTGAAAAATAAATTCCAATCACTTAATCTTAGAATAATAAATAATTTAAATAAACAAAGCTTTAGCAATTTACTCAGTTAAACCTGGCATTTCCAATATCCAAAGCAAAGCAACAGTTAATCAAAACAACTGATCAGGCGCATTCCCTTTTCACTGATTTCTTACCAAACACTGTAAATCCAAACTGAATGTATCCTTTGACTGGTTCAATCAAACAAACGTGAATTCAATCCAAATGCCCTCTTTTACTGATTAAGTCAAACAATGCGAATTCAAACCAAATCTCGGAATAACTTGCAAAGCATCGTAGAATTAAATCTTTCTGAGAACGTGCCCACAAAAACCCTAATTCCTGATTAAATTCCAAAGAGCGTTCGTCTGATCAAAGTTGAGCCAAAATCAACCAAAACTCTAAGCCAATTGTGTGAAACATTCCAGAGCCCTGAAAAATCAATAAAACCCTAATTGTGTCCTGACTGACGAGAAAAGTCTGTTTGACCGATTCTTGAGCCAGTTTGAAAAATCAGGAAACGCCTGAAGCTGTAACTTCTTGTGGAAAAATGCGAGGGCAAATTTTGGGGTACAACAGTTGCCCCTGTTCAATTTTCTTGAACCTGAAGAGTTAGATTGGCAAGTTTGCCTTTCGCGACTTGAAGGTAAAAGAAGATTGGACACTAAAGTACCCAGAAAATTTGCACTCGACGATGTGATGGTAGAGGTGAATGGGCTTAAAGATGCCATTTGGTGATGGGCTTAAAGATGCCATCTGGTGCGATAGAATCTTGTCCGGGGATGGGCTTAGAGATGCCATCTGGAAATGGGATTAAAGATGCCATCTGGTGACTGCTGGTAGGAGGATGGGCTTATAGATGCCATCTGGAAATGGGCTTAAAGATGCCATTTGGAAATGTTGAACTGTATGTCAATGGTGAGTGGACGAGTATCAGAAAGGCACCCATGTTTTGGAACATCTCTGAGTTGGGGGTCCGAGTAAGCAATAGATTTACATCCATGTTTGGAGAATCCGTAAACTATTTTGAAGTTGAGATTGAATAAGCAATAGAGCCACATCCGTTGTTGGGAAGCGTCCGTAAACTGTTTTCAAAAGTTGGCATCTGAACAAGTTGGTAGATTAACATCCGTTGTTGGGAAGAATCCGTAAATTGTTTTCAGAAGTCTTGAGAAGAATCTGAACAAGTGATAGGTTAGCATCCGTTACTGGAGAACCCGTGAACTGTTTTCAGAAGTCTTGAAGTTGAAGAGGAACCGGTGTAGGGTTTCCTGATGATGCGTCTGAATAGATCTGGAATAAGTATCAGAATGTCGCCGTGTCCGGGTCACATATGAACTATTTCTGGATGAATCTCGGGAGATGATCTTTATCTATCGACTGATCTTACCTGAAAAAGTAAAGGGTTAGTTGTATGCAATGTCATGATGCATGATGCAATGTATGTGACATCAATGTTTATGACATGAATGTGATGAATGCGCATGTAAGCTGATGAGCTATCTTGCTGAGGATAAATGAATCTTGGACGACTGAAGATAAAAGAATCTTGACTACTGCCGGGAAAATAAATCCTTGGCTGTTGCTGGGGAAGAGAAATCCTGATGACCTCTACTGAGGAGTTCCAATCTAATAGACTCATGCTGGGGAGGTAAGACTGAGAATCTTCAGTTTGGAGGGAAGTATCTCTGTGGGGAGAGGGTTTACTAGTCTGGCTCCGCTAGGGATTGATAATTTGAAGTTTTAGCTTCGCTGGGGATAATGAAACTTGACTCTGAGTGGAGTTAGCTTCTGGAAGGTTCTCTGGCTGGGGATTGCGAGAGTCCTCTGATTGCTGCAGGTGAAGGCTTGGAATCTGAACAAGCGATAGATTGACATCCGTTACTGGAGAATCCGTAAACTATTTTCAGAAATCTTGAGATTGAATAAGCAATAGAGCAGCGTCCGTTGTTGGGAAGCGTCCGTAAACTGTTTTCAAAAACTGCATCTGAACAAGCTGATAGATTAACATCCGTTGTTGGGAAGAATCCATAAATTGTTTTCAGAAATCTTGAGAAGAATCTGAACAAGTGATAGGTCAACATCCGTTACTTGGAGAACTCGTGAACTATTTTCAGAAATCTTGAGATTGAATAAGCAATAGAGCAGCATCCGTTGTTGGGAAGCGTCCGTAAACTGTTTTCAAAAATTGCATCTGAACAAGCTGATAGATTAACATCCGTTGTTGGGAAGAGTCCATAAACTATTTTCGGAAGTCTGGAGAAGAATATGAACAAGCGATAGGTTAACATCCGTTACTTGGAGAACCCGTGAACTGTTTTCAGAAATCTTGAAGTTGGAGGAAGAACCGGTGTAGGGTTCCCTGATGATGAACTCGTGTAAAACTGCATCTGGATGAATCCGGAATAAGTGTCAGAATGTCGCCGTGTTCGGGTCACATCTGAACTATTTCTAGAAACAAATCTGAATAAGTTATAGAATGTCGCCATCTCTGGGTCACATTTTGAACTACATCTTGTCTTTTGAGGTGATAAGGAAATTGTTGAACACTTTTGACATTCGAATGCCCCAAGTGGTGATGAAGGAGTCTTGAATCAGATTACTCTACATATTGAGAGATTTCTTGAAATCTTGACTGGACTGCCCCAGGTTAACTGAACTTTGAAAGATCTATTGAAACATGACTGGACTGCCCCAGGTTAATTGGATGGTGACATGTCACCCCCCCTGCTGATAGGAGATTTGCAATGGAAGTGTTATCCTCTTGAAGTGATTTTTACTTACTGAGAGAGTTTTCGTTCCTCCGAACATTCGCTGTATGAATTTCTTCGCTGTCAAACAAAAAGCCAAATGCAGACAGTGATATTCAAGCAATGAAAAGTTTATGTTTGTCTCGAAGTTTTGAAAAATGCGTTTTTAGCAGAAAACTTTTCATAAGACAAGTCAACACAATATTTAGAGTAAAGCCCTACAGGAGCAGGATACCTTTTGTAACAGTATGCTTTCGAACTAACCCATGCTTCAATTAGGACTTTTGAAGGGTTGTAACGTGGCTTGGTTCACGGTTTAAGAAACAAAGGATATAGGCTCAAAGTATATTCGTACCCACCCGCTCTTCGTGATGTTCTTCAACCTAAACTCAGTTAATTGTGCGTCACACTCTGTTTTGAGTTTGGAACGACTTTTGGGCGATGGTTCACCAGTTGAATTTGGGGAGACAGTCATCATCTCCTTTTCTTTTTCAACATTTTTCATGTTGTTGAGGATTTTGTAATGACCTCACTATTTTGATTTTGATTTGTTATCCCTAACTTTTTCCTGACGGTTCCTGTTTTCGAGATTACAGTCAGCAGGATGTCCCAGCTTTCTTAAGCATCCTTTATAGGTTTTGGCTTGGTGGGCTTTTCTCTTTTGAGAGATTGACTGTCTATGTGATAGGGAACCACCCTTGTCTCTTGATTCCAAAGGAATGCTTTTTTTGTCATTCGTCGTTCGTTGTGTTACGAACTTGAGTTTGCGACTTCAATGCGCATTTTCTTTTGAATTAAACTGAGAGACTATCCTGCCCCAGGTTTATATCAAAGGTTTTGATTGTTTAGAACAGAAAACTCCTACTTCTTTGGCTCGAAGGGGTTGACTAGGGATTAACTTCCTTATAACTCCAGTGTTTGGGAATTGAAAGAAATGCCTGTACATCATCAGCAAGGTCTGTTCAAAAGCATACTGTATGAGATTATGGTATTGTTTCGTCATCCTCCCTCTAAAGGCTTGCAGCTTTTTATCAAGAGTCAAATATCATAAAGAAAAGCATAAGAGTAGTGAAACGAATGGATGAATTCAAGACAAACATATGCAATGCATTAATGAAAACAGAGTTTAACATCAACAGATAATTGTTTGACAGCAAAAGAAATTACAACTTTGAAAATTAAAAAAGAAGCAAAAGTCTTTCAGCTTGAACTTAGTCATTTCAGGTGGAGAACCCTTTAACGGAAGATTTTCATCTCACCGTCTGGCATGAATTCCAGCACTCCAATATCGATCAGATCTTGAATCTTGTTCTTCAAGGCCCAACAGTCGTTGGTGTCGTGTCCCGGGCTGTAGGAGTGATAAACACAGAATGCGTCGGGACGATAGTTAGGAGAGGAGATCTTGAGCTTCTGAGGAGGATCCTTTAAGGTAAGCAAGTTGACCTCCAACAGGCGCTTCAGTATGAAGAATTATGGTATTTCAGTCTCCGTGAACTGTCTTCCCAACGTTTCTTGCTTACGCCGATTACCCCTTTGACGCTGGCGAGGTTGTTGATGGGCTTGTGACCCTGAAGCAAGCAAAGGAGTTTTCCCCTTGTCTTCTTAAGTGGATGGAGGCTGAGCGGTGACTTGCTCTTCAACCTCAGATGTTTGCCCCAGTTGGTTGTTTGGAAGCAGTTGGTGGACAAGAACTCTGAGTTCCTCTTGTCTTTGAGATAGGTCTTGGATGAGAGCCATCTGGCCCACCAACTGTCCCATCACTTGGGTCCTCAATGTTGTCAGATCAAACTGCAACTCCGCAAGCTGGTCACTCCTGGCATTGTTGGAATTCTCCAAGCCCTTTGTGAGGAGAGCTTTCATCTCTTCTTGCCCTAGAGACAAGTTCAGGAACATCTCCTGCAGCTGAGCAGTCTGGTCTTAGATGTCTTTGACAGACCTTTCTAGAGCCATCTCTTGCTGAAATAAACAGCAGGAGAGTAAGGAAACCTGAAAAAGGAAAGACTGTCAAAATGCAATGCATGATATGTGGATGCATGCTTTTAAGGATCTCTTGGGGTAGACACAATAAAATGTTAGAGGTTAAACTTTGTTCTTGGATTGGAGAACTTTGCACCGGTGGATGTCTTTCCACTAGAATCAAGCTCACCATGTCGAGTGGGTCATAGCCACTGATTCAAGTTGTTGTACTTGAACTTTGACTGGAGAACTTTGTATCGGTGGATGTCTTTCCACGAGAATCAAGCTCACCATGTCGAGTGGGTCATAGCCACTGATTCAAGTTGTTGTACTTGATCTTTGACTGGAGAACTTTGTTTAGAGGAGAAACCTCTTGCCCCTTGGTAGATGTCTGGTTTAACGTATCCCTGCATCAAAAGAACCTTCGAGATCCTTGAAATGGTTATTGAAGATGCTATGGTATGATGTTATGATGTTATGTACATGTATGCAAAAAGCAAGTGAGTGTATATACAGGCAAACATGTTCACACAAAGCAAACAAGTCCTTAGGTCTAGGCTTGCATGAGGTTTAGGTAAGTACCCTCTTGAAGTTAGTTGGCTCATCCTGTCCTAAAATAGAAACCGGGTTCTAAGGAGCTCAATATCATTGGATTGTTTTCTGTGTTCATTGTTTCGGTTTAGCCACTTAACTGGCGACCAAAATATTCCAAGAAAACAACCCTCAAAGGAGTGTAGTATCGAGTATCTACCAACTTCGGACTGCACCAAAGTCGGTCATCTCACTACCCCTAAAACGGCTAAGATGGTCAATTAAGGTTCTAAGAGTTCGTTAGTGCTTCACGACATCACTCAGCGGCCCCGTACTCTCCTTGATTGAACTCAAGGGTTACCGGTACTCACAAATATGTCACACTAACATAGCTTACTGCTTCAACCGTGTCGGTATACCCCACACAGTTCCCTCACAGTTTTTTGCTATTTACCTAAGAAGGTGCCCCAAATCCGGGTGGAGGATTTACAACAAACCCAAACAAGAACCCGAAAGATAAAGCAATCAAGTCAATCAAAGTAAGAAAGTAAAGGTGATCTAAACCCTAATGTAACCCTACTTTTAAGTTTGTCCCTGTGATACGGTGGGAGAACTGACTATGGTTTTGCGTTTGTATTCGCAAATGTTTCGGTTGAGCAAGATTCGCCACCGACTTTTTATTTTATCCTAAGGAAAGGTTAAAAAGCACAGCAAAAACCTTTGAGATGTTTTCTTGGGTTCGGGGAGTAGATTATAGAAAGGGAAGGTATTAGCACCCTTTCTATCCATGGTTATCCATGGGCTCTTAGTTACTTGCTTAGATCACTTGCCTTTTGTTTTCAATTATTTGAAATGGTGCTCTTGTGTATGTGGGTTTGAAAATGTTTTGAAAAGAAGCCAATGTGGTGGCAACCTTTGTAATGATCCATGTGGGGATGTATACAAAGATGTATGTCTTTTGAAAAAGTTTTCATTTGTTTTTGAAAGTTCTTTTGAAAGTGTAGTGAGGTGTGGTTTTGAAATTAGGCAAGTGTTTTGTTTTGCAAGTTTGATTCAAGTAACTAAGAGGTTATCTACTCCTAAATTTCTCAAAAGATTATTGCTATGTTTTAACCCTTTTAACAAGTTTGTTCCACCATTGCATTTGGTGGACAATCTTATGTTTAGGATGTGAAAGGGACAGGCGCGGGTCATCGTTTAGACCATAATTGCAACGGCGTTAAATGTCTTTGGGCAATTTTCCTTAAGGGACTTGATCATTTGTTTTTGTTTGTTTTGAAAAGTTTTGTCGAGGGACTATGATCATTCAATTTGTTTGTTTTACCCAAAGAAGTTCAACATGCAATATGGCCCAATTATTTGAAGGCAACAAGTGGAATACCCTAGGGGTGCAAGTGTGATTTGTGTGTCCATTTTCATGCTTGTTTATCTTGAGATTAGGTCATAACTATTTTTTTTATCGTTTTTTCGCATACAAACCCTAATTCTAACATGTTATCATTAGAAAGCAATAAAGTGCGAAATTAAAATTACTAAGCTATTACAAAACCAAATATGGGAAGGGGGGTACAAATGTTCAAATGGGGATATTGACAAAAATTTAAATCTAAATTATTACATCATTTTTGAATATTTGCAAAGTAAATAATGTACAAAAATTAAATAAGAATGCAAGATGCAAAAAGAATGTTTTGTATATGTATGAAAAAATATTATTTATGTAAAAGAGAAAAGAAAATAAAAATGTATTATTTTTTTGGGGTATTTTGAATTTAGGGCAAAAACCCTAATTTTAAAGAAAATGTATTATTATCTAATTTAATACAACTATTTATTTATTATTTATAAAAATAAAATAAAATGAAGTATATTATGGAAAAAGTATTTTTGTATCAAATATTAATAAAAATGAAAAATTCAAGTATTTTTATATTTTAACTTAAATATATTGATAAACATATATATATATATATATATATATATATATATATATATATATATATATATATATATATATATATATATATATATATATATATATATATATATATATATATATATA